>JAXCHB010000060.1:0-2787500 GCA_036926305.1 Uropetala carovei
AACAGTTGGAAATATCAGAATTTGAATCGGTAAGAAATGACTGCACCTCCAGACGCAGCTCAAAAAGTCGAGTTAGAACTTTCCCTCTTGATAACCACCGAAATTCACTGTGTAATAGAAGTGCGTCGTGTTTACTTCCCATCCCATTACACAAGACAGTAAACATGCGTGAATTGAGTTCTCGGGATTTAATGAAATTGACGATTTTTACGGCTTGTTCTAAGGCAGCTTTTAATTGTGGTGACATTGCTTTGGCAGCTAATGCTTCACGATGCAAATTGCAGTGTGGGAACATCGCCTTAGGAGCGACTTCTTTAATTTTATTTACAACTCCACTGTACCTTCCAGTCATAGCCCAAGCACCATCGATACACACTCCGACACAGTTTTACCAGTTAATTCCACTACTAATCATAAATTCGTCTATTTTCTTAAATATTTCAATGCCGACACAGTTTTACCAGTTAATTCCACTACTAATCATAAATTCGTCTATTTTCTTAAATATTTCAATGCCTGTTGTGTGACTTGGATGAAATTCGCAGAATAAAAAATCGTCTTCTATCGATTGATCAGATTAATATCTAACAAATTTTATCAGTTGGGCATAATTTCTTACATCGGTACTCTCATCTAACCGTATTGAAAATAATTTGCTTTGTTTAATCTTGTGAATAAGTGTTTCTTTTACGTGTGATTCCATTTCGTAAATAAGTCTGCAAACAGTGTCGTTTGATAACGGAGTAACATCTAACTTTCTTTACGGAATATCGTTTTATTCAAGCTTAATAGGTTGCCAGGAAATCCTTTTCCGCTCATTTGTTTTTAAAACCCGTAATTTATTTAATGCTAAGTTGATATATCTGTAATTTTTCTTTCGTATGATTTCATAATTTTTAAAATTTTAAGAAGTGCCTGTACTCTGTAGATGGTCGTTAATATGCATCCATTGAAGCTATAATTTTATATTATGTTTTTACAAATTGTATCAGTATTTAAAATGCGCAGTTCATATTGAATTTTTATTATTTTTCTGTTGTATTTGAGGCAAACTTCGTTTTCAGCATTTACTTACCGATGAGGATGATCTCCTCTATGTTTAATTTTCCAGCTGAGTAAGAACTCTATAGTTTTATCATTGGCGTCACTAACTGTTGTATTTGCTAGAAAACGTTTCAACGCAACGCAAAGCTGCGCCAGAATCCTGAGAGATAATAGTGGAAGGAAAAGAAGAGAGAGAAAGAGAGAGAGAGGGAGAGAGAGGGAGAGAGATAGAGTACGCCGCGTCAGATTAACCAGTGAAATGTGCTTCTTAGGACAACATCCTGTGAAAGAGGAAAAGTTATTCTGAGCGAATCCCAAGAAACTGTCTCCGCCACTCTCTCCCTCTCTCTTCATCCTTATCCCATTCCCCGCTCTCTCTCTCTCTCTCCGGTGGCTAAAGAGAAGAAAGTGAAAGTAAGATAAGAGAAAGGGAAGATGCGAGCCTGAGGACGGCGGAAAGATATTAAAGGAGTGAAACAGAAAGAAGGAAGAGAGGGAGAGAAGCTCAAAAAGCGATAAAATCGTGAAAAGCGAAAAAAGATTGGAATAAAGGAAGGCGTTCTCTAAAACAGACATGAGGATAAAATAACTGGAGAGTTAAAAAGGAATTCGCAAGAAAAGGCGTTATATGGAAAAGGAGAAGGGAAACAAAGAAGATGAGAGGACCAGATAAAAACGGAATTCCAACTTATAGAGGGGAGAATGCGAAAGGAAAGATTTAAATGGAGAATGGCTGGGCATAAAACGATAGAAATATTTCATATTTAGAATATTAGATATTCTGTAGGAAGTGAAAAATTAACGTCACTACATGAAAGAGATTTTCATCCAGGAATATTTGAGAGAGAATTAATGCATTGATATTCCATGTATCCATTATAGTTCGGAGGGTTAATACGATGACGTATTAGCTCGGAAAAAAGAAATAAAATCTCTTATTGTATACGAGTAGTTGATTTTCTCGATCATCGAACGTAAAAGCAGGAATAAAAAAATCGATTATTTTTCAGAAGAGAAAATTATTGATAAATTGCCTTAATGCAGATATAGGATATTTTTCATGAGACAGATAAATTCAACTTTGTTATAAAAGCGTGTCGAAGATTACTATATAAATAAATAAATAAATAAATAAATATATGTGTGTGTGTGTGTGTGTGAAAGTGTTTCACGAGAGCCAAAAATATGAGCGAATAAATACTCACATGAAAATGGAAGCACACGCGACTTCCAGGAGGTGAATCGTTTCCTTCCCGAGTCAAACGAGAGGACAAGTTGGCTGAGGCGATAACAAGATTGACTCTGCGAGGAAACCTTTTCCATCTAAAGGTGATCAGAGGGAGGAAGGAGATAAGGAGAGGAGAGAGCGAAGGAGACGAGAGAGAGAGAGAGAGAGGGAGAAATGAGGAAAGAGTTGAAAAGTTTCCGAGAGGAAACATCATATTCTCTGGAGAGGAAGAGAAAATGTGACAGAGGGAGGGAGAGAGAAAGAGAAAATAGGGGATAAAAGAGAGAAAGGAAAGCAGAAAAAGGATCAGATAGAAAGAGCTGGTTATGCGAGATGGACAAGCGATAAAGGATGAGGAAGGGAGAAAGCAGCAGAGGAAAGGGAGAGAAAGTAAGTGGGGATGGTTAAGGAGGGTTTGCCGATGATCAAAGGCGAAAGACTAAAGCGCTCTTCCAGAACTTCTGAAAGTGACGAGGATGAAGGTGTGGGCGAAAAATGGGGATGAGGAGGTCGGAGAGCGGCGGCGGGGGGGGAGGGGGGGGAGGATAAGAGGGGGCGGGGAGGGAAATGGGGGACGGGGAGGGAGATGGGGGCGGGGAAGGGAGAACGGGTTATCTCAGATGATCGGCACCCGCGAGACATCCGAACTAACTCAGGGGGCGGCACGTAGGCCGAGGAAGGAGGGGGCGGCGGCGTGGGTGACGGGGGCGAAGAGGGCGGGGAGGGCGAGTGGCGCGTTACGGGACGCGCAAGGCCCCCGTCTCGCCGCCGCCGCTTCAGTCTCGAGTCGAAGTCGGAGGCGGAAGGTGGCGCGCGCACACGCCGAAGACTCTTTGTCTGCGATCTCGCAAAACGCACTCTCTTGAAGACGCTTCCAATCGGATGGTGCGTACACCAAGGGTGATGGTGTGCCATCGACGTCGGAGCGAGTTTTTTCTCGTCCGCTTCCGTGAAAAAAACTACCGCGTAGACGTGAATTAAGCGGCTTTTTGTGAAGAATTATTCGTTTGTCCCCTATAGTTGGCAAGTGGTGAAATAATCTTGTTTTGGAAAAGGACTATTTCGGGTGAAAGGGAGAAACATAAGCGGACGGGATCGTTCCCTTAGAGATGAGCGGCACGCGCATCCGACCACGGGGTCAAAGGGCAGTTTGAAGAGTGACCGCGAAGAAGGTGCTTGCGATGGTAACGATCTTCCGACACGCGTGGGGGCGCGAAGTCAGCGAAGGAGAGCGGGATTGTGCGTCCGGAGAGTGAGCGGGAGGGGGCCACGAAGGGGCCGCCCCGACGGGGTTTCCGCCCGCCCCGGATACTATACTTCGCGCCCGCCATCATCGCGAGGAGGCCCCTTTCCTCGTTTTGCTCGCCCCGAGGCCTAATATAGCGAGGATCGGTTTACTTTCGCGTTTCTGTGAAAGAAAGAACATTTGCACATTTCCGATTCGATTAGTGTAACGACAAAGAAAATGCCGCACAAGTCACGAAGAGGCAAATTAATGAAACTTTCAGTGTAGTTGAGCCGCAAAGAGATTATGTCCGCCGTGACTGGGGTGCGTGGTGACCGGCGTCTCGCCCACCACATCCTGCGAACGACGTCGCCCTGAAAGGCTCCCAGCCATCCGCTCGTCCTCAGTGGTACGGCCTGCTTCAGTGGCACTAGACACTGCGTTGTCTCTCTCCCCTCCTTTCTGAAACGTGCGGAAACGCGGAAATCTCTACAGTCTGCGATGGGAGCGTCGAAATTGGGTGTCAGGAGCGGTGGGTGGAGGCTGATCGCCGTCAAATTGGTGCTCCTATCTGTGGCCTTTCAATGTGAGTGTCTCTCTCTATCTTCTTAAATGAAGACAAATAAACCGTCTTTCTACAACCATTGAATGGATACTGCTTTCGATGTTTCCAATAGAAGCGGGAGGATAAAAACTATAACTAAAGTCTTCTGCAAGTAGTTTACAAAGATTTTTAATCTACCACGTAGTATTCCAGCTTTAGGAAATTTTATAAAGGTTATTCTTCAAAAAATGTTAATTTATTTTTTCTTTAAATTTAATTTTATAACTTTCTAAGAGAATATCATTGCTGTCAATTTTCCTTACTTGATCGAATGAGCGGATAATAAATAAATCGAATTTGAAATTATATATATTAAAACAATCTTAAGGTTTTTCTATTACTGAACCAGTTTTGCTTGATTAATGAATTAGGCCATTCTTAATCCCCTGACTCAGAAAAAATAATTTCCATTATTTTGTTTTCCCTTAAAGTACCTACTCTTGCAAAAAATTTGTACAATATGACTTTAGAAACAAGGTTTTCAGAACATCTTATCCTGATGTATTCATTGATTTATCGTTACTTTGATTTTTATTTTGTATATCGGATAATGGCAATTAAAATTTATATAATTACGAAACAATTCTCTCGAATAAGTAGTTTATTTTAGATTCTAATATCTTCTCGTAAAATGTATTTTATCGTTTGCAATTTATTTGATAATTTCAAATTTGAAGCAATTCTGGAAATTTAGGAGCAGGAAGGTCATTAATTATCATCCGTTTTAATCTACGAATGAAAAACACGCATTTTATACTTCATGTTTAGAAGTTACAGAAACTCGTTACTTATTGATGTTCAAATTTAATCCTGAAAGGTTAGCCGTGTAATTATTTTTCACCTTATTTTTCGAAGCTATAACTAAGTGAAAAGTTATTTTATTTTCAATAAACGTTTTGCAAATTTGGAGGATCGACAGAAATATTTAACTGGCCATTGAAATCGAAGTTCATTTAATATAGATTGTATTTTTCCAAATCATTTTAGTTTGTAATTATTCTAAATAATTTTTTCTTTTCGACAGGAAGACAAACTTTTGGAACAAAATTTTAATTTGTAATAACTAATTCAAGATTCAGAGATGTAAATAAATTGTTTCATAAACAATTCTAGTCTCTTATAATTCAGTCGCCAGCCTGTGATTACATTTGTCTTCGGATTAAAAATCAGGGATAGAAATAAAAATATTTCCCGCAAATCGCCAATGATGGTGATTATTCGTTGGCCGTCATCGCGAGGCAAACAAATAATTTTGCATCATTGAATTTCCGAAGCGAATAAATTTTATTTCTGATGTTTTAAAATAGTACAGGAGGAGCTATTTGATTGAAATGTTCGACGTTTGAATTTTATTCAATTAAAAGTATTACTTAAATAAAAACTATCGGCAAAAAATGCTAGAAGAAATTAATTATCTCGTTAAATTGATGCAACTTCACATTAATGATTAACGCTAAATTAACGAATTTTATCTCTTTATACCACACACTAAACTATAATTATAGTTGAATGGTATTTATAATACAGAAAACTGAATAAACCAGCGGTTAGAAAACGTATTGAACTATCTCGATAAAGATCGTTGAAATTTATTTACCAAACGGAAGCAAATATTTTTTATAATGTGTATCCGACTAAGCCTTTATTTGTTTGGTTAGCAACCTTTCAACGTATCTTGGGTTGAGCGTGGAAGTCCGCCTCCTTCGAGCAGGTTCGTTGACGGCCGGAGAGCTTTATATTCCGCAGAGAGGGAACACGGATCGCGTTCAGAATCCAAGGGTGTTATGTTTTTAACATGATGTGGATTTCTTTTCTCTTAATTCTACAGAAACATCTTTTCTCTCATCATTCTCTCAAGTTAGTATCGTTTTCTTATGTTAGTGTTTTACGGATGTACTAGGGCACCATTTTTAATTCCTTTTTCATTTCAGGAGAATTAATCAATAGCATCCTCTACCAGTCGAAACATTTAAGGATTTTCTGGTTCGCTCGATGAAATATCACACACAACTTACGATTAATTCAAGCTTATTTGCTCTTCATGCGACAAAAATTTATATTTTGTATTCGTTGACGCCAAAAAATCTTTAAAATCGGTCGGCATTTTCATTGCGTGTGAATTTGTAAATATACCCTGATAAATATATATAAATTTTACGGTTTACGGCTCATGAGCTTCAGCGGTCTAGGTAGCATCATTTAAACGAGCGATAACTAAAAGGGAATTCGATGAATACATCCAATGCGTAAAATCTTCTTCCAAAAGGGATATTTCTCTACGAGGCAGCTATAATCTCTCCATGGCCCATCATATTACCTGTTGTTGTTGTTTCTATATTATATAGTTCCGTATGCTAATAAATATATTCACGAGAGTGTACAAATTTTTTTTTCGTTCTTATATCCTACCGCGTATACGATTTTAATGCGTGAACTTATATTTGCTCCATGTTTGTTCGAACTTAATCTGATATAATTATCACCGTCCTCTACCAGTCTTTCTCTCTCTCCACACATCGCCGCCAATGGAACTGTCGAAGTAGATTCTAAGGAGAATATGTCTAGTACAATGACGAAGCCCGCATCGTCTATCGTTACAACCAAAATATTAAGATTAAAATAGACCAAGTGCTAGAAATTAAATTAATGTATTGTGTGTGAAGGAATAAAAACGCCATAGAAAACAAAGACAGGAAATTACACAAATTGTGACTTGTAAATATAGGCAGAGTTTGATCTTTTGGCGGTTTCATGCGCAAAGCGTTTTAAGTATTTACACGGGAAACAATTTAAGCCGTTGTGACTACGATAGGATTAGCTGATTCATGTTTGTGTGTGTGTGTGTGTGTGTGTGAGCGTCCGTGTGGCGAAGAACTCCCTCTGTATTCGTGGTGTATTGCTTCGATACAGAAAAAGGATGACCGCCCTTCTCTGTTCCTTGCGATCCGTAATCCAATTTCGCCCAGCTAACCCTCGCTCCCTCCCTCTCCCCTCCTCCTCCCTCCCTCGCTCCTTTCTCTATCCTCCCTCCCACCCCCTCCCTCAATTTTTGAAGAGTCTCGCCGTCAAAGGCCTGCCTTAAAACCCGCGCTCTCCCCCTCACGAGTAATCAATGCTCTTCTCGGCTGCCGCAGCAGGTGGGGATTATCTTCGTTTCCTTACCACCCCTTTCTCTCTCTCTTTCTCTTTCTCTCTCTCTCTTGACACCCTTTCTCTCTCTCTTTCTCCCACCTTTCCTCGTCCCTTCGAGTGCCCTTCACCTTTCCTTCCCCTCTTCGTCCTTCCAACACAAACGAGGCCTTTGTACGCGCCCCGAGGCGAGGAGGAGGCGGAAAATATTTCAAACCTTCACCCCCCAAAGAACTCCCGCCCTCGGCAGCGGCCAAAACCACACACACTCCAGCAGCGACATTAATTTGGTCAATTTTCCCAGAGGAAGCTTTTTATCTTGGGTTTGTCGGTGCGTGCAACCGTCCCCTTTTTTCCACGTCAGTTGTTTACAAACATCCATCGCAGAAAAGATTTAGAAGTACATATATACTAACGCATCAATTCACATCCCTTCTCCCGCAAGCTTCTCTACTTTCCCCTCATCTTTCCCTCTTCCGCTCCTTTTCTCGGCAAAAGAAACCTCGATCCGAGAAGATGAGAAGCATGAGAGGTGGGAGCAGAGAAGGAAGAGATCATCGCATTATCCCGAAGGAAAAGAAATAATAGCGTAAGATATACAAATTATAGAGGGAACTCTCGAACGTTGGAATGGGATCCTCGATATCTCAGCAGACCAAAAGAAGAACTTTTCGAGAGGTGGGTGTTGTAAAAAAACGGGATTGTTAATGATCGGAAAACAAGAAGTTTTCCGAGGTAACGAATGCAGAGGCTTCTTTGATGGTATGCATATTCGGTAGCGCTCTCTCGTTTCCAGAAATATTCCTTCCACTTGAAGCCATATTCTAACCTCTACCGTTTCTTCTCCCTCTCTCTCTCCCCCCTCTTTTCTCCTACTCCTTCTCCTCTATCTCCAATCCTCTCTCCTCTTCCTCCTCACCTTCTCTCTCATACTCCTCCCACCTCTCATCATCTTCCTCTTTCCTTTTCCACCCTTCTCCTCTCCCCTTCCCCCCTTCTCCTCTCCTAATCTACTTCAACTTCTCTCTCCTCCTTCTCTATCTCCACTCCTCCTTCCTCCTCCCTTTATTTCCCCTCCATTCCATTCCCCTCATCATCTCGAACTGCAGTGACCCCCTTCCCCCCTCCCCCCCCTTTCCCCTCCCCCATTTCCCCTCCCCCCTTTCCCTCCCCCGACCGGATCGCAACTTCGCAGAATTCTTCCTCTCGACACAATCTTCCTCTCGCATTCCTCTTGCACCACTCGAAAACTCTCTTCAATACCTTCCCTCGAACACGATCCCGCATTGAAAAATCTTTCTCATCCACTCTCTCTCCATCTCTATCCTCTTAAACCTCTCGTTTTAAACTCTTGACCCTGTTTTCCGATCGAATTACTCAATTTTCCTGTGGAATTAAGACGATTTCAACAAACCTTTCTTCTGCATACATCATTGCATGTTTATGCTTATGCGTAGGTATACATGCATGCATGCGCGCACATACGGATTTCTATTCCTATCGTTATAAGGTATATAAAAAACTATAGTACATCATAAGGATAAATATTTTCCTGCCCTCTTAATGCTTACATCCTGAATGCAATACATCATAAGGGTAATATAAAAATCTGTCTACTGCCATTTACGTCAAATATCCTTACAAAACTCCTTACGGAAAAAGAGATAAAGACCGAAAAACGCTATGGAGTAGTTGATTTTGATTCTGAAAGGGCAAAGGAGGAAGCGATGCTATCGGGATCATATAATATAGGGCGAAAGAATGTAACCAGGTTTACGTACTGTGCGTGTTTCGTTGATTGGTAGAAGGCGTTTAATAAAGAGAAAAGGATGAAGTTGATGGGAAACTGAAGAATAACGGTGTGGAGTGGAGAAAAAGAATACTAACAAGGAATTTCACGAAAAAAATTGTAAAAGTCAGATTATAGCAACATAATACGGGCGAAGTAAGTCCTATTCAGCAAATATGGAGAAAGACTAATGGTAAGAATCGTATATTTCAAGATTGGAGGATGCACTATTAGATCGATTAATTATGCCGATGTCCAAGTATTTCTGGTAAGAAAAGTAACACCATAAAATTATAAATTTATTGGTGATGTCCGGGAGAAAGTATAGGATGGAATAATGCACACGAAAATCTAGTTATGAGCAGTGACGGAATTAAGGGGGTCGCACATGGCGCGAGATAGGAGCCCCTTGATGTAAAAAATGTTTTTATGTATAATCTCATAATATTAAATATCTCTTTTTAAAAATCATGAAGGAAATTTATTTTTTTTTTGCATTGCAATATTTAATTTATTAAAACTGGGATTCAAATAAAGGGGTAGTCATTTGGTAACGTTATGCTATATATTTAGACTGCAGGGCCCTCATTTGTTTAACGCCAGAGGCCCCAATAGTTTAGCGCCAGGGCCCTCAGAATGTCTAAATTCGCCAGTGGTTATGAGGATATCGGAAGGAAAAGAATATAAATAAAGATTGATAGTGCGCCTTCAGAATAAGACGAGCATAAATGCATAAAATAGCAGTAAAACAAGATATAAATAATTCACAAACGAATTGAGGACGAAAACTGCCAAGAAGAAAGACACTGCGACTAATGAAGACTTTGGCCAGGAAAAAGTTGACTGATGTCTAATTGAGTTGAGTGAGACTGGCCAATTAAATCCACATAGGTTATTGCTCATATTTACCGTAATTTTGAGATTTTTTTTAGTAATTTAGTAGATTATATTCCAATGTGAACGAATGACGCTGGATCAGAACGGATTATAATGCATTCCCAATCGGTGCATTCGGATCCGAACTACACAGATGACCATACTTTGAAGAATGATACTGATTAAAAGTGCAGACAAAGATGTTGAGCTGAAATCCGAAGGTGACACTCCACTCGCAGAGCGCTTTTATTATTTTACTGACAAAGGAAGAAACAAGTTGGGAAAAGGCCATCCTCCACGAAATACTGTCACTCGTGCACACAATATTTACCTGTTATTGGCCCCGCTAAGCAAGCTGACTCTGCCATGAAAGCACGGAACTGTATATTTAATCGAGAGATAACTGAAAAGCTGTGATTTCGTCTAATGTAAAAGTAAAAGCAGTAAGAAGTAAATATTCAAGAGATTGATGTACCTATTCAACAAATGTAGCAGAAATAACAGCATTATTCGGTTTGCTTTTTTTTTGGCTTTCTTAACACCTGAACACTGAACATAAGTTTTGCTGCATATGTCTATAAATGTGTAATGAAGGCACAGTAACATTAATTGTTGTAATTATTTACATATGCTTCTCATCTCTTAAGAACCAAAGGATGAAATAAAGCACGGAAAAGATATTATGCTTTCCTCCTCATTTAACAACATTTCCGGCGTTGAAGAACGAACCTTCTAACATGAACTCAACGAGAGCTCAACTGACTGCACTGTCACGTGGAAAATACACTCATGCTATCAAACGGACACTATGCGTGACATCACAGAAATTCACTGCATAATTAGATAGAGAACTAAGTGTGCAGTGAGGGAAGCAAAGCGAACACTTACCAGTAGGTGAGCCGCTGGGGTGTCGGAGCCGTAGATTTAAATTTCTATTGAGGTGTCTCAGATTCAGTGATATAAATGGCAGGGCTAAAAGAAAATAAACCGAGAAATTAGTCCACATTAGAAAATTATTTGAGAAATTCGTTAAAAATGCAAAAATAGCTACAGTCTACCTATAGGCAAAAACACAACTATTATTGTCTACGTTGTAAAAATCTATCAAACCTCTTCGGTATTACCTTTTTTCTCTCGTTTAGTTCGTACGCTGTACCTTCCCGAGAAAACAAGTCGGTTATTTACGAATAAATCTTCAAAAAAAATTTTGGAGTAGCATTTACCGCACGCCGCCACAAGCGTAACTTTTGCTAGTTTGCTAGCACTGAAGGATTGAAAACACGGTTTTATCGATAGGATCGATTAAAAGAGTGGAAGCATTAAGAGGAATATGAGAGAAGGGAAATATAAAACAAACTGTTAGAGAAAGAGGAGAGGAGGAATAGGGACTGAGTAGAGAGGCCTTCATCAAAGATGCGCTCGAAGGAGAGCTTGAAGGCGAAAGAGGAAGGAAAATGTTTCGGCTGATAGGCAACTTGAAAGGAAGAGAGAGAATTATCAAAAATTGAAGGTAGCGGAGAAGAATTTTTAGCTCATAATCAAGGAACCGTCTGCAGACAGACTATTAATGATGATGATGATGTAATTATTTACATATGCTTCCCATCTCTTAAGAACCAGGGAATGAAATAACGCAAGGAAAGGATATTATGTCAGGAAAAATTACAATTTAGAAGCATTATAATCTAACAATTTTATAATTGAAGGCGTTAGACAAGAAGAGAATATCACAAAATATGCAAGCGCATAAGAGTTGTATCCCAAAAGTAATTATGCAGTGGATTTCGAAATCGAGGAAAATTAAATATGTAAGTTTAATAATCGTTTGTTGCAAAAAAATCAAGTTTATAACAATGTGTTGAAAATTGTTTCCGTTAACACATATTCCTGAACGTGCTTTCCCATGTTGTATAAGACTTGTAGAATCTCGTTCACTGAGATTGTACTAATGCTGGACCTGATCGCATTTAATTCGTCGATTGTTTTCGGATTGTTTATGTACACAACCGCTGTCAATTTACCCTGATGGTAGAAATCAAGAGACGTCAATTCATGGTTGCAAGGTGGCCAAATGTTTTTTCGAAATTAGACTCCCACTGAAAACTTAGTTACGCAGTCTGCCTTGGACCTAGCGTCATCTTTCTGAAACCAACAGCGATACCGGACACGTTTTTGACGATCGGTTGGTTTGAGTTCTTAAGCTGCCGTCACTTCATACGGATACAATTTCAGTTTATTTTTTACATCTCTATGCGTTGAGGACTCAGAAATTAACAGCGATAACCTTCACACCGATTTACACGGACTTGGTAACATGCGATCAGAAATATCCAATAACTTTACTTCAGTCTTCCTTATCTAGCGGCATCATGAACTGAACCTGAAACTTCATACTTCCTGAATTATTTACAAACAGCATTTCTATGCGGAATTCCACTATTCGGAAAATTTTCAGGAAACCTAGCCTTTATTTACACTGTGGATAAAATTTCCATCTGCTTTAAAAACGTGCTCAGCTAACATAAGAAAATATTTTGCTCCTAATTTAACACCATTTCCGGCGTTGAAGAATGAACCTTCTAACATAAACTCAACGAGAGCTCAACTGACTGCACTGTCACGTGGAAAATACACTCACGCTATCAAACGGACACTATGCGTGACATCACAGAAATTCATTGCATAATTACATAGTGTGTGCAGTGAGGGAAGCACAGCGAACATTTACCAGTAGGTGAGCCGCTGGGGTGTCGGAGAAAGAAAGAGTTCTCTCTCTGATGCTGACACTCCTTTACACCGAGTTAGGATATACTGACATATATTTAGTGTACCTATCTCAAATTTTATATGAATTTCAGTGTATAAGCATTGTTATAAAAATGTGTATTTGTTTTTATTTAAGAGCACTTAACTTGCTTTTTACAATCAGTGTATTAACAATAACAAAGACGAATATATATATATGCTTAAGGAAAAGAAAAGGTAATAATAAAGGTGGCAACAAGGTGTTGGAGGAAGCCCAGTGGACACTTACCTAGATTGGAGAGCCGCTGGGGGTGCTGAAGACACACGAAATATATATATATATATATATATATATATATATATATCAGATGCGCTATATTCATGGAATGGCACGGTGTCAGTTCCATATCTTTAGAAAAGAATCTCATCTCGGAAGATTTATCGCGGCAATTCAAAGCTAAATTAGGGGATTACGTAGTGTTCCCCATCCCTTGCATTCTCTATTTCCAAAACCAACTCGTTTCCAACAAAGGAAACGCACTGCCGTTGGTTGGTTCTGTGATGGATCAGGGTTGCGGGGAAAAGGAAGGGGGATAAGCGATTCCATGCATGGGATTTCGCCGGATAAAGCTACGAAAGCAAAAAATAATGACGAACAAAGATCCGAGTGGGAAATATAAGAGGGAAATTTATCCCCAAATTGGCTGAGAGTGATGCAAGAAAGAAAGCCATAAGTCAAGCCTCGAGAGGATTTAAGAAGTCCAGATGGGATGAGAAGGAACTGAAATCAATCTCAGGAAATTCGTAAAAATATTTCCAAATTTCTCATATGCTCGGAAAAAATTGTCTTATTTATTTATAAAAATAGTTATACATAGAAATTTCGTTCTTTGTGTTAAAATAAGCTCACTACTTTTTAAAATGTTTCCTATTGTTCAGATCTTTTTTAAATATATATTTTATAATAACATTTATTATTCTTTAATAACTATCAAAAATTGCAATACACAATAATTGTGAAAGTTTAATTAATATGTATTTTTTAATGTATTCGTTCGTTTTATGACCACCATAATCGGGACACTCATTTACCATGCTATCTGAAAAATCTTTCCAAACTGACATTTGTTCGGAAAGTTGTGTGTGTGTCTGTGCGCACTATAAAGAAGAAATTTGCTACCCAATGAAACGTAAAATAACTCAAATTATGCATTTACTTTTAAAGCGGCATTAATTTCACATAACTAAAGTAACTATGACACGAGCGCCTTCTTGTTATCTCAAACGGAGGATAGTCGTCTCATTTACAATATTTTTATATACCTATACATTTATACTGTATATTTCGTTTTTAGCTATATATAATCAATTGAATACGGAGTTACATAAATATATCAGGAGTTTTTTCGGACATAGTGTCGATCGGTCACTCTCATTCTCGGCGTTGGATCTCGTTAAATGGCTCTTGTGAAACGCCTAGATGCATTTTATGATTCGCAGAACGTGCTATATTGAATATCAATGTTCCGGATTTGTGGATTTCCACCATCTCGGTCCTTCAGCCGATTATAACGCTTATTTTGACTCGTTAATCCGAGATTTCGTAGGCGAGGGAAAAATCCATTGGCATTTTCGAGGAGGGTATTTGGCGAAATTGAAGAGGGATGATGGAGCGAAACGGTCTTGTTGCAATTTCGAGCAGGAGAGGGGAGAGAGATGTGTGCGAAGCAAGGGCGCGAAGTCGGAAAGAGAGAGCGTCGGATGGTGGGGGAGAGGTAGGGGAGAGGGTGGGAGGGGAGGAGGGGGGGGGGGAAAGAAAGCAAAAGGTGCTGGTCGGGGATGGGGAGAGGAATCGTGCGCTGCGACGCCATCTGTTTTCATCAGACACTGAATATGTTTCTGACGTCCCGCACACCAATCATCGTTACTGGGAGCAACCGACACTGCGGGTTAAGCCCTAACGACCAACACGAGTCCTTCATGCAGCGTTGGCGTCAAAATCCGCGGCCTCTCGAACCTTCCCTCCCCTCTTGCCCTCCTAGCGACCTACCTCTCTCGACCCCTTCTCTTCACTCGCCTCTTCTGCCGTTCGCCGACATCACGAGAGTGAGACATGGCACGATGCGATGGGTAGATTCTTTCCGCCTGCGATCGAATGCCCTTCGAAACTACCGAAGATGTTTATAAAAACATCTTACGTTTTAAAGACAGTTTGAGGTTTGTCTCTATCTGCAAAAACATGCTGTAGACATGACAACACGTCATACTTTTTGATCCTTAGAAAATTGCATGATTACAGATTTTAATGTACAATATAAGCGAAAAAATTTTATTCTTATTACTTTCTCCATACGTAGTAATGGGAAAGTATTGTATTCATGAAAAAAATTGACTTCGAGATTTCAACGGAAATACATGTTTTGAGGTTCCTAGAACACGTTTAGACTATTTTCGGAATGATGTCTGTGTGTGTATGTTATTGTGGGCGCTCTAACTTAAAAAGTACGTGCCATATCGTTACCAAACTTCATATATAACACTTTAGCATGAGCACAAAGAACTGATTAGTTTTTGGACAATAACGGTTAACCGGAAGTCGAGGTTTATTCGAAACCCGATTCGGTTTTTGCGATATTTCTTCGTCAAAACATCATTATTGTATATACAATTCTAAACAAAAGTTATAGAGAATGTAATTTCCTACAGTTTTTATTTGAAACAATTTTCTATAGGAGTTATTGTTTAGGAGTTATTTATGAATAACCGGCTTTTCGGTTTCCGTTAAATATCTCCTTAAAAACATCGTTATTGGTAATCTTCGTAAGGACCAAAGTTGTAGAGAATAATACTTCTTCCAAGTTTTGTTTGAAACTAATTTTCGTAGAACCATCCATTTCGGATATATTTCGCTTTATCTTAATACCAGTAAACAGCGCCAACACCATGTAGCGGAGAATTCTGTAAACATTCAAAATATACGTAATTTACGGCAACAAAGACGATGGTATTCTTTTACGATACGAAATAATAATTTTGCCTTATAATGCTATTCATAATAATTTAAATATATGGAGAATATGGAGAAAGTCATGTGTTGGCCACATCAGATTTTTTTTAAATGACAGCGATACAAATGCTAAAAATATATTTATTTTACATCAGTAGCCTAAAGAAAAGTATCGAATTTTTAATTAACTTAAAAATTATATATTTTACAGGGAAAAATAATGCATACTTTTAGAAATGATTTTCAGATTTTCTCATTAAAGTTTTATGCTACAGATGAAATGAAAGCTCGAACGTGTACTAGGTACTTTTATTAAGAAAATGCCAACTTTTACAGCAAAATATTTACTTTACATTACGAAATATATACGTATAATTAAATTTTGAAAACACGATATTTTATGAAGAAGGAACTCTTCCTATGCCATATAAAAATATTTGGAAGAATCGGCGATAAGGGAAACAACGAAAAATAGACACAACAAAGGCAAATTAAAAATAATCACAAGTCGTACTCAGGCTTACAAGCAACGACTGTTCTCCAACGGTATGGCGCGCCAAACACGAAGCAGCGTCAGTTAGTCTCGCGATAGAGGCTCATGCGCACGCACACGCAAAGAATAACTCACAAACGCGCGCACTCGAACTCAGAATCACAAAATCTGGACGTTTATAGAAGTTGGTGGGAAAGGAGGACGGGGTTGATCGGTAAGTTATAAAAGGGTGGAAGGAAGATCTGGAATATGCCGTAATTCATTACAATGCCTTTGTATCTGTCCTAGTATGCACGCGCGTACGCGTGAATACACACACACACACTTTTAATTGCGTCATTTTCGCTGATGTTTTTATCTAGATTACCATTTTCCTCTGAAATTGTTTAATTGTGTACCACTATCCTTCTCGTGTAAATAAAATCTTATTACGACATTTTGAACATATAAAAATCATACATTCAGTGTAACATTTTGCAAATAAAATTACCTCAGTTCTTAGGTTCATCAATGAAACTTACAAACATATTTAATATGCAAATTTTATGTTGACATTTGTGCGGACGTACATTTACTAACTATATTGAACTCCAATTATAAATTGAAATAATTCCTAAGATTAAGCTAAGTCTAGCGAGGTGTCTTTCATATTTTTAAAAGACTGACGGAGAACTGATAGGGAAGCGAGAGAAGCAGGGGCGCAACCAGGCTTAGGCCCTTTTCCACAAATCGCTAAATTTTCTGACTTAAGAACCATAAACTCTAAGACTTTGTAGTAACCAGATATTCAAGAGGAACCTCTGCTCCTGCCTGTAGTTGAAGGGGATCCCAAATTGTCCAAATGTTTGATGGAATAATTTTTGTTAGAATGGAGCGCCCCTCCCCCGCCCCGAGAGAATATCCTGGGTGCGCGCCTGGAGAGAAGAAAAATTATTCAACGGTTTCGAAATATTTGAGAATTTCACATGAAAATATTCGGATTAGCAAAGGTTTTAATAGCGCCAGAACTAAATAGTGTAGTCAATATCAATTCGCTCTCCTTTTATTTTCCAGAATGGAAACGCGAAGCGCTGCTCCCAACGGAAGAGCACCACCCTCTTCCCCCAAAATCCAACTCCACCGCCCCGCCCCCCCTCCCTTCCTCATGCCGATTCCCCCATTCATCAATTCCACCGACGCACACACGCATAATCATACGCGAGTTCTCTCGTTTGAGATGGACTCTCTTCCCATCCATCCTCCTCTTTTTTTCCCTTTCCTATCTCCTTCCTGCTCTCTCTCTCCCTCTCTCTCTCTCTCTCTCTCTACCTTTCCATTCCCTCTTTTCCTCGATCCATACTCCTCTCTTTTTTTCCTCTTTCTCGCGAGACCATCCTCGAAACCGGATTCCTATCCTAATTAGGCTCCGAACGAGAGAAAAGAGGAGAGAGTGAAAGAGCGGAAGGATGCATGGAGAGAGAGAGCGAGAGGGAGGGAAGAGATGAAAAGGGGAGTGGGGGGGAGGAGGAGGAGGAAGGGGTGGGGTGGGGGGAGGGGCGCGCGCAAAATCGACGTCGGACGGAGAAGGGAAGGAAAATTACAGAAAAAACACATTCCGCTCAGTTATTCCAAAACTTCTTTCCGCTACCCACCCTTCGCTTCCCTCCCTCCTGTTGGCTCCCACCCACGCCTCCAACTCTCCACCTCCTCGACCCTTCACTATCCCACACTACCCGCCGCCATTCCATTGGGCCGATTTTATTTGTTCGAGACCCTCGTGGCAATTGAGGCGAATGCGAGTAGTCGCCCTTCTCCTCCTCTACCCTCTCTCTCTCTCTCTCTCTGCCAACCCTTCCTCTCTCTCTCTCTCTCGCAATTTTCTCCCTCCTTTTCCTCTCTACTCTTTATCCCTCTCTCTTCATCACTTTTTCTCCTCTTTCTTCCCTTCCTTCTCTCACCCTCACCGCGTTGCAATATTCTCACATGGTCGTACATATACAAAAATAAAAATTCAAAATATAGGCCTTTTTACCGTAGTTGTTTTTTAATTAATTTTAGCGAGTAACTCATCCCTCAAAGTTTCGTCTTTTTTTTTTCGTTTTAAACTTGTGACGTGTTAGGCATTTGAGATCATTCAGTCAATTTTTTTAAAACCGACCCACATATATTGCAGCAGCTCCCATTCTCATTAGGAAAGAATTCGGAATTTATTAACGAAAAATTCGTGCGAAACGCTATATTTCATTTAGTTAGTCCTGCTCTTGCGCCGATGGACCCTAGGAAATGCGTTACCCGCGTAGGCATGGTTACGCCATTTATCGCATGGAATACCTTTGTTTTAGCTCAGAAGGGGTGAGACAATACCAATTCATTAAATTCTTCGACTAGTTTTAGCACCGCCGAGGAGAATTTCAGTAGAAAAGGCATCTATATAACACATGCGCCAGAAATACTTTTACATATGCAAAGAATAAAACGCTGTTAGTCTTATTTTACTGTTTAAGGTTTAATTCTCTATCAAAATAGTTGGTATAGCTATTGATTTACCGTTATAAAAAAGACAAACATTTAGTTGTGCTAAAAACTGTTGTATATATTCTTCTGCGTCTTTCAATAAAAGGAATGAGTACATTTAAACTCCGTATTTATGTACCATTGGGTATTTAGGACGCACACCTAAAACCGAAACATTTATTCGCATCGGAATCGACCGCACTAAATTTGAACTATAAACTTAGGATTATCAAGCAAATATATATTAAGAAAATTTATTACATTTGATATTTACTTATTATCAATTATAACCCAGATAAAGCACTTCCATCCGTCGATCTCTCAGCCTTCGGAAATTTATCTCATTAAATTATTATTCTTAAATTTCAAACAATAATAATTAAATGGAAGATATTTTAATTGGTCAAAGTGATTTGAAAAATAACGGATATATTAATGTATTCGATATAGCTGGTTTTTCTCCGTTAAAATTTAAAATATTTTTATAAATGATAAATAAGTAGTAGCAGTAAACAGATGTTTATTATCTGCCCTGCATAAAATACGTGCTTCAATAATATTCCTCCCTTCGAACCTCGTGCACTCTGGTTCATTAAACGGCAGTATACCACATTTACCTAGTTCGAATCTACTAAAATCAAGCAACCTTCAAGGAATAGCTAAACAATAGAACAAACCAGCCTAAGAAAATCGCTAATATAAAGTATGCTAATTTTAAATTCAATGGATTTCCCTATTTATTTAATACTATAATAGCCCAGGTCTGTTGGTTGGTTGGTTGGTCACGCTTTCACGATGGCTGATATGGAGCGTTTTAACAAACATCCATAATAGGTAGAAGATTGAAACTTGGCAAGGATGCTTGATTAACATATTTTAAGGTAATGACGAAAATAAATCTCCAAAAAAGTCCTGCGTTCGACTTCAAAGAAGACATTTCCATTTTCCGTAAGGTAACATGTAAAAATCAATTTTTTGATGTGCAGGCTTTTATTGTTTTGGAAATTAAAATTAGAAGGAATTAACCTACGATCTTCGGATCTGAACCATTTTGAAGAAAACATTACAAAGTTTCTAATTCTGTTCATCTTTTTCCGCATACAATTCGAAATCGCTCATGTTATACGTTTAATTCACATATTTTGTGGAATCTTGCCATTTTAACGGAAAGTTGCCTTGGCTACCAATTACATTGTTAGACCTCAAAATCCTATTGTTGTATCAATCCTTATGGGTGTAAGCGTGCTCTGAATGCTTTTAATACGAGATAGGGAGGGAGAGAGAGGGATGGTAACGCAGGGGGAGAGAGGGAGGGAAAGGGAGAGAGGGAGGGAAAGGGAGAGAGGGAGGGAAAGGGAGAGAGGGGAGGAGGGAAGGAGAGGGTGGAAGGGAGGGAGGAGGAGAGAGGAAATGAGGGGGAAGGGGCGGAGAGAGGAAGGGGGAGTGAGGGGAAGGGAGGGAGACAGACAGACAAATGACTTTATTGAGGGTGAAATTGAGACTATATAGTCCCTTCTAACATTTAAGAGGGAGAGGGAGTGAGGGGGAGAGGGAGTGAGGGGGAGAAGGGAAGGAGAGAGTGGAATGGAAGGGGAGGGAGGGAGGAGGAGAGAGAGGGAGAGAGAAAGAGAGGGAGATAGGGAGGAGGTGAGAGAGGGAGGAGGGAAGCAACTATTTTAAGGTTAACTAAAGATATCCCGTCATATTGACGGGCTTTTATACTAGTTCTTTCATAATTAACGTTAATCTGGGATTGGAAAACCTAAGCTCCCTAGCAGACTCCCAAATCCAGCTCTAGAATCTTCATAAGTCCTCTAAAATATGGTTCTACAATCATAAGACGCAACTTTCTCTCGGAGAAATTCTGACATTATGCAAATTTTCGGTAAGATTGCTGCCATATGGAATGATCGACGTCATGACTATGTCGTGAGACATTCTAGGTGACTCTCCCACTTTATTTCTGTACCATTCGACCATATTTTCAAAATGTATTGTTCTCATTAAGTCTTTCGAACCTTTTTCGGTAACACGTTCATGCGCGCGCACACAAAAAATTAGCGTGAATTTAATGACGCGATTCTCTCTCTTCCCAATTTCATAACACTGTTGACTATAATTTAGAATCGTTTGTAAGGCGTCCCAGAATTCAATCGCTTTGATGCACTCAAAACATTATTCGCGATTGCGAAACCTTTCTTCCATGCTTTCGGTGTACCGCTTTCGAACGCCTCGATATGGAAACGGAGATAGGAGAGAGAAAAAGGTTTGAAATGTGGAGATAAGTTGGAAGAAATGGAGAAGCGAACTTGGTATCGTTTTATTCTGGATTTATGCTATCAGACATTCAAAGCGGGACGTAAATACGGGATTTGCTCTGATGAGCTCAATAACAACAAGGTAGGAAAGTACAGCGAAAGCAGGTATTATAAGGCGATTTTTTTTACAAAAATTAAATTTTTTCCATTGGTCGTAGTTTAATATTAATTGGTAATATAATAAAGCCCTTATTCCCATCAAAAGCTTACCCGTATAAAAGCATTGAGCTCGTTGCCATGGCAGTCGATTGTTGAGACCCAGAAAAACTCCCACTTTTTTCGATAAAAACTAATAATGTACGCCAAATCTATAAGGATTTGTATTCCGTCTTCAAAAATAAGAAATTAGAAATTTTAAACTTTCCGATAGTTTAAGTTTTGAGTTCGAATCTTGATGGGAAATAATTTAAAACAAGTTAGGAAAGTGTACAACGTATCACAAATGGGCGCGTTTCGTGCAATGGAATAATAGAAAGAAATTATATACACCGCTCCCCGGTTATAAGGCCGTCGGTTATACCGCGGAATCGGATACACCGCGGGTCTTCCTCCTTATTTCTTGGAAAGAAAGTCGTCGTTTTTTTAGTATGTACTAAAGTAAAAACAAAATATACTGACGTTTTAAGGAATCGATTAAATAAATTTATTCTACTCACTGTATATTGTTTTTATTTGAATTTTGTTGTTTGTAGCAAGTATAGCAATTAAAAAAATCTGATATGGCCAACACATGACTTTCTCCATATTTGAGATAGTATAGATATTTAAATTATTATGAATAGTATTATAAGGCAAAATTATCATTTCGTATCGTAAAAGAATACTGTCCTTATTGCCGTAAATTACGTATATTTTGAATATGTTTACAGAATTCACCGCTACATGGTATTGGTACTGTATACTCGAAATTAAGAAAAAGTTGAATATATCCGAAAGGGATAGTTCTACGAAAACTTGTTTCAAACAAATCTTGGAAGAAATATTATTCTCTACAACTTTGGTCCTTACGAAGATTACGAATAACGGCGTTTTTAAGGAGATATTTGACGGAAACCGAAAAAACCGATTATTTATAAATAATTCTTAAACAATAACTGATATGGAAAATTGTTTCAAAGAAAAGTTTTAGGAAATTTCATTCTCTATAACCTTTATATAGAATTGTATATACAATAATGATGTTTTAACGGAGAAATATCGCAAAAATCGAATCGGGTTTCGAATAAACCTCGACTTCCGGTTAACCTGTATTGTCTAAGAACTAATCAGTTCCTTGTACTCATGCTAAAGTGTTATATATGAAGTTTGGCAAGGATATAGCAAGTACTTTTTAAGTTAGAGCGCCCAAAATCACATACACACACCCATACGCACACACACAGACATCATTCCGAAAATAGTCTAAACCTCAAAACGTGTATTTCCGTTGAAATCTCGAAGTCGATTTTTTTGTGATCACAATACTTTCCCATTACTTCGTATGGAGAAAGTAAAAATGAAAAATATCCTCCCCCGATCCCCGCGTTATAACCGGGGAGCGGTGTACCTGCACTAAAGGGAAATAGCGTTTTAAGTTCTTTTCTTCGTCATAAATAATCCATTTTCTTCCTATTTAAAAATATTGCATGCACATGTAAGGAAATTAAACGTTTGTTTGCGAGATTGTTTATGTTAACAACAATGAAGAAGTAACCATGTAAGAAATAAGTTCAACTCGAATTAAGACATTCTTGTTTGATTTTCTTGATAGCGGATACTCCTACGACAAAAATATACAGAAAAAGAAATACTCTTCTTTACTAGTTCTACAAGTTTTATTTGAAAAATATTTTGATATGAGCAATATTTTACGAGATAAGACGGAAAGTTCATTTTTTGTCAACATTAAAGTGGTATGTACCCTGATTGTCTTACGTGATTCATTTATGCGATTTTCTTATTATCTTTCTTAATATCAAATTTTATGAAAGAACGTACGGCAGAAGCCGAGAACCAACATGCGGACGGACAGACCGATGATAATAGGCGCTCACGCTGGAAGCGAAACGAGCCTAAAAAAGCACATATATAAACCTCATCACCAATTTACGTGCTTTTCTTATAGGGAAATAATGGGCCAAATTGGCCCCAAAGAGCTGATCTTGGTCCACCAAATTCTTACCATATGTAGCTCTCATATGTAGTAAGTTATCCTGAAAATTTGGTTTCTCTAGGTTGAACCGTTTCAGAAATATCGTCAGACGAAAGGACGGACGGACAAAGTGAATACGTAAGCGATTCGTAAAAAAATACCGCTAAAAATTATCTCCGAGTAGAGCATATATTTGATATTTGCAAAGCAACGAATGGCATAGCGAGTCATAATCCATATAACCAGTTCAATACAATTCGACACTAATGAATTAATCGCCGCAATCTCCTCCTGCAAGCGATTGCTCGGCACACAATCCTAACCTACCCTAACACAACAGAGGACATCGATAGTTTTGTTGCAACTCCATTCCAAAGTATTCGTCTCCGGACGTTACACTAACTGCGTGTCGACTATTTTTCCCACTTTAATCACCGCCGACTAATTAGATATAAGGTATTCATAAATTACTGAAAGATATCGGCCACCAATCAATGCATTAATTTAAACTGTCTTTTATGACGAATGTCTCTCCCTATCTCTCTCTCTCTCCCACTCTTCCATCCTTCTCTCTCTCTCTCTCTCTCTCTTCCCTCTCTTCTCTCTCTCTCGACAAACAGAGATACAGAGGAAACGGACTCCTGCCTTTCCCAACATTCATCTATCCAACAAACACCGTTCACTCCTTTGAATTCCCAAAACCATTGGCTCGAAAGAGACTCGACGAGGCTTAATGCAAACGCATAGCTCAGATCTGCATATACGGAGAGGCACTCTTCAAACTGCACGGGACTCGTTCGCGTAGTTTCTATGTATGGGCGCCAACTAACACCCGAAGAAGAAGTGCGCTCGCCGCCATCGCCGCAGCAGTGTAAATTAAACCACTTCCTATTCCCCTAGAGATCGAGAGAGAGAGAGAGAGAAAGATACCTCCCGTAATAATAAAAACAAACAGGTTTCCAGAGTATTCCCTAGACGGCTAAGATTTATCGTCTGAGACGAAACTAGATTTCCGAGAATTAGATCTGAAGAGAGAGAGAGATGGATAGAGAGAGAGAGAGAGAGAGATGGATAGAGAGAGAGAGATGGATAAAGAGAGAGCAGCCCTTGCGCGCTCGCACCTTAAACATCTTTGCATTTCCGAAATTTACTTTCGAGGACGAAATATCCGTTGCGAGAGAAATCGTGATCAGGATATCCCCAGATCGCCACTCCCTCTGTTATTACAGCGAAATACAATGTGGTATATATAGTGACGCTCGCTTTGCTGTCCATTCGGGCAACAAAAATTTTCTCTTAACATAGCTAATTTAAATTGACAACCTCATTGCCTCCGTCCTGTATCTTTTAAACCAAATTTAATCGATTTCAACTTAAATTTTCACCGTAAATTGCTCTATTTTACAAGCGCAAACTCGTGTCCGCCGAATGCCATCGAAACGTACGCTGCATCGTAAATTAATTGAAAAGTCATGTCGGCCGAAAACAGCCACCAGCCGATGTCACGTATATATCTGCTGTCACGGGCTGCGATGGGCCGCCGGCCGTTGCGAGTGGAACGTCGACGGCGAGTCAACACGAGAGCGCTGATGTGTCAGTCAGAACGTCGCGTTACGACGGAACACCGCGCTCTCCTCCAAATAAACCTTTCGAGCGGCCATTTTCCGGGGACCTCTTTATTCTCGCGAAGATCCTCGCAAATCATTCTCTCTCCTCTTCTCCCTAAACTAGCCTCCTTTTCTCTCCCACCTCAGTCCAACCTCCTCCAACCCTCCTACCATTCCTCTACCAAACGAGCCTCCTTTTCCTCCTCCTCCTCCAACGAGCCTCGATGGAAAAATCCATCTCCCCCATTCGCTTCCCCTCCGAACACGCGCCATCCTCGCCGCGCCGCTCGGCAGCACGACCCCCTCGAGACGGGCGAGTTTCTCTCTTGCGATCGTTCCATTCCTCTTCCTGCCCCGCGCTCTTCGCTGCCCTTCTCGCGATCCTGCCTCAGGCTCTCCTTTCCCACCTACATTCACTCTGCTTTTCTCCCTTCCTCCTCCCTCCCTTCTTCCGTCCCCCTTCTTCCTTCCCCCTCCCCCCTTCCTCCCCCCACTTCCTCCTCCCCCTTCCTCCTTCCCCCTTCCTCCCCCCACTTCCTCCTTCCCCCTTCCTCCTTCCCCCTTCTTCCTTCCCTCTTCCACCTTCCTCCTTCCTCCTTTCCCCATCTTCCTTCTTCCTTCTCTCTTCCACTTCCTTTCATTCTCTCTCTCCACTCTCCTCACCTCTTCGCCATTTGCTTACCCGCATGCTTCCCTCCCGCCGATTTTCCCTAGATCTTTTTCCTCCCCTTCATCCCAATTCGCCTCCAGCATCCCTCCCACTCCCTAAACTCTTGCCTTTCCCGCCCTTAAAAGGCATTATCCTCAGCTTTCCTCTCGATACCTCCCCTCCTATCTGTACCTCCCATTCTTTTTCTCTCCTTTCCCCATTCTCGACCTAAACTCACCCCATTTGATACCTCTCCTCCTTTTCCCATTCTCCTCCCCCTCCTACCCCTTCTCCCTTCCTCCCCTCCCTCCCCCCTCTCCCCCCCATCTCCCCCTTCTCCTCCCCCACCCCCTCTTCTCGTTTCCATCCATCCACTCCACGCCTCACGGCTCTCTTCCGAAGTTTTTGCTGCCTGAGTTTTCAGAATGCAAGAACGCTCCTCACTGCTCGCTGCTTCGCTAAAACTTCTTCTACGTGAATGATGTCTTTCAAGGCACTTGCGAAAGTTTTTCACTTCTTCGCCTCCTCCCTCGCCCCATTTTTACGCTGCCTGAAAAATATTTTTTCAACAAAAACACTCTTCGTAAAAATTGCGAGTGAAAGTGGACCTCTTCCTTTATAAGACCACTATGCATCGTTGATGTAACATCATTATGAGACGAGTTCGCTTAAGAAAAATATTTCATATGCGCATTCAAAACAGGAAAACCACATCTGTGCATATATGTACGAATGAATATATTTAATTTTCAGATTTATCGGCATATAGGTTCATGGTTAACCTAACAGGTATCCAAATACATGTGAATCTTATTCGTTTCTTCTTCTCTTCGAAGTTTCGCGTTCTTTCCTCGACCACTGTCGATTTAATATTTTCCTAAAATAGATTCTGAACAAAAACCATTGGTTTTGTAAAACTTTGCGTTTTACACGTACATATAACGATGTGATCGCAGCGTGGAGTCGGATACAAATAATGATACCCAACAACAATTTCTGATTTCCCTTTGAAATTGGTTTAAATCTACAGATTAACTCGGGGATTCTTACTTTCTTTGATGTTCAGCTTTCATTTTTCATGGTTTTGTCGAAGCGATATTATCTCAAAGAATTTTATAAGTTATTTCATATATGTTATTATTTACAGGATTTATCATGGCACTCTTATTTCATTAAACACGGCTCTAATACTATATCTACTAATAAATTGAAAAGTAAGTCCCTCGTGTGATGTTCCAAGTTTTTACTTTTTACATACGTAGTAAATGGAAAAATACAAATTCGATATTCCAACGGAAATAAACCTTTTGAGGGACATTTTCACTATTTTTCGATTGTACCCGGGTTTGATGGAATTTTTTGGCCGCTCTAAATAAAAACCTATCGACATGTCAGCAAAAAACATTACATTCCAGATATTTATTAGTAAATCAAGACCGGAAATGCAGGTTTATTCTTGTCGTTTTTCTGTTTTTTCAAAATATCTTCTTTAGTTCTTAATTGATGTAAATATTTTTCACTATTAATGCTTTGGAAAATATTATTATCTAAATGATTTGCTTGAAACATTTATTGGTAGTTACGTATTATCTCCAGGACCTTATTTTGGTATTATCTTACTTACATATTACATAATAACAACGTATTGTTGGATTTACGATATTTTATTTTCAAAACAACATTAACAGAAACTGATTGGCCGGTCTCGACATTTACAAAACCCAATCACCGTACAACGGGGAGGGGTACTTTGGTTCCGGGCGAGGCGAAGGGCGCGGTAGCGCCTGAAGAAGACTACCCATTAAAACAAAGCGAGCCGACGGCTCGTCAATATATCCTTCCATTTTTTTTGAGAGGATATATCGACGAGCCTTCGGCTCGCTTTGTTTTAATGGGTAGTCGTCTCCTGGCGCTACCGCGCCCTTCGCCTCGCCCGGAACCAAAGAAACCCTCCCCGTTGTCCGGTGATTGGGTTTGTAAATGTCGAGACCGGCCAATCAGTTTCTTGTCCGGTGATTGGGTTTGCAAATGTCGGGACAGGCCAATAAGTTTCTGTTAATGTTGTACGTAAGTATGGCATGGGGATAATACGTCAGTGCCAGGTCCTGCGAAGGGTCCTGCAGATAATACGTAAGTACCCATTTATTCGTAAAAACAATTTTCTGAGCTATTTCGGTTATTCGTCTGAATTAATGTTTAGTACGCCGCTAAGTGATACCATCTGAATAAATAACCTGTAGGCCACCGCAATTGGTGTATGGCAGGGGGAGGTTCTCTCCGACCTATCATATTATTCTTCTAATATGCTCTCTTATCGTCTTAGGGAAGAAGGTTCCCTTGCATCTATCCACCATACAATCAATTTCTCGAATCATGCCAGTGTGGCCGTGGTGTCCTAACTAAGTTGGGCTCTAAATTACTTCTGATTCATATTTAAAGTATTCTCATCTAAACACCGTATTTACTCGCGTAATTGCCCCACTTTTTCGCACAATTTTTTTTACATTAAAACATGGGTGGGGCAATTACGCGGGTCAATTAAGAATAAAGTCTAACAATAATGGGATTTAAAAATATTTACTGGTTTTTTTTCTTCTGTACAAACTTGAATATGAGAACTTTTTATTTTATCGAAATCTGATAATGCCTTTCCTCCAATATCTCACTTTCTTGGGATCAACTGAATATTCTCGTGCTCCTGCTCTGTTATTCCTTTTTTCGGAAAACGATAGGATGCGTAGTTTAAAGTGTGCCATGCAATTATCAGCACTCTCCGCCTTCGGGCCTTGTACCTGACCACTGCCACGGTCAGTGGCAATCCAGCCTCCGGAGAACGAGGGCCGTTTTTTATGGATGTACATGTCATGGGGGATTGTGGGCCTTAAAACATCACTCTGCCCCAGATCGGGTTGGTTAGTACCTCTTTCATTTTGGCCGGAGATATTGCGGAAAGACTTCACAGCATGGTTGAATCTACCGGTGTCTGAGGACACCACTGTGCTACGCCATTTAGCCTCCGTTTACACCCTTCCGCCGACTTTGAGGCAGTGAACTAGGCGCTTGTCCTTTAAAATTTATCGGGAGAATTACGAACATTAGAATCTGCTCCGTAGTTCGCTGCAAGATCAGACTTTTTGCAAATGATACCGTCTTATATAAGGAGATAAAGAGCCAGGATGGCCAAAAATGGCTCCAGGAAGATTTAAACGCACATTCAGTATGATGTCAAGATTGGTAAATCGAAATTAATCACGGAAAAATTTTCCTTTTGAGTTTCCGGAAGGGCAAGAACAATGAATTAGACTTGGAATATATAATTGATGGATTGAATATCCAAACTGCGGAATAAGTTAAATATTTAGGGGTCACCATTTGTCGTGATCTATCGTGGAATATGCATATTCAAAGGGTCATAGGCGCAGCCAATAAAAAATTGGGCTTCGGATGCAGAATAGTAAGAAGTAGCAAAGAATAGGTACGAGTAACGTGTTATTTATCATTGGTCAGATCTCAGATAGAATACGCTTCCAGTATATGAGATCCGTACGAAAAGGGACAGATACTTGAGTTAGAAAGAATCCAATTCAGAGCATCAAATATATGAACAAAAATTAAGCGTCACATCACTGTTGAAGGAGTTGAATTGGATGTCGCTAGAGGATCGCAGACTTAGCGCTAGGTCAAGGCTTATGGAGAAATTTAGGTCGGATGTTCTATTATAGAAGGTCTCAGGAATATTAGAGGTACCTACTTACATGGGTAGGCACGATCACGAGGATAAAAAACGATAGATCAACTGTAGTACCGAGCGATATCAGGGTTCGTTTTTCCCAAGAACCATACGGGATCATAACAGGAGAGTGATGCCCGCGAGAGAAGTTATTAGGTAGGCTTTAACGCGCTGCACCCCCTGCCACCCACCAATCTGGTGATTTGCAGGGTATTATGTTGATGTATTATATTTACCCATGTCAACGTCATAGTTTCACCTGCTACAAATATTTCTTCCTTAAATGCGTAATCCACACAATGCACAACAACGCTACTTACTAACTCGCGCTGTTCCTTTCGTACGCGTTGTTTCTGACACAATAAGTTGACAACCTATCGATTTGATCCACTACAAAGGCAGGAAAAGACTATTTCAGCACAGAATCGGATTCATTCATCAGTCTATTGTGCTGGGGAGAGTAAGTGGAAGGGATACTGAACATAGCTAAGAAAATGATATATAACATTTTTAAATACTAAGTTGGGCAAAGGCTTTTTTTTCCACGGAATCGGATCAATCCGTCAATCTGCTCTGAGGGATTGTGGAAGGAAAGGGGAAACTGCAAAGTAAACAGTGATTAACCATCGCATCAAAGCAAAGGAGAGACAATTATGTGTTACAAAAAATAATCTCTTATTTGCTCCACAAAAATCGGGGTGAGGCAATTACGTGATGGAGGCAATTACGCGAGTAAATACGGTACCTATTTGAAACAGCCGATGCCTGGACATAGTTTCCGTTGCTATGATAAAAAATTTCTAATTTTTTATAGCAATGCCTACGCCGTCAGGGGTAATTTAACTTTCGGATCGATATTTTGTATCTACAGCAACAGCTAACAATTTTGTTACTTATTGTTTTTTCAACGTAAAAAATGATTCAAAGTATTTTTCACAGCGAAAATAATTTCTTGTTTAAAAATTATTCGATAGTTTAATTGCCGATAATTATTCTCGAAGACGCGGATGTCGATATCTATTACTCTGTATGAGGAAAAGAATAAAGATTGACAAACCAGATTACATATTTTCAAATCAAGCGGTCTTGAGAATTATGTAAGTAAATTAACTCAAAATTTACAAAAGAATCATAAAATAACATAATTAACACCCACAAGTTAACATGTGATGACATTTTTCAGGCGTAAAGATGTATTAAACTAATACAAAATTTAATAAACAAATCTGAAAATGTTAAACATGTTTATGATTTGGAGGTAGGTTTGGGTAAGATCTTCATTTAGGTTGACTGAAAAATATTTGATTAAGGTTTCGGATTCTGTTCATTTTAAATTCGCAGATAATACGTTACATTTGAAATTAAGAAACAGAAGGAATCGTTTTCATTTACAAACTAGTCTATTTTTATGAGAAATAACTGTAGTGAACCTGGAAGTTTTTAAATTACCAGCGTATCCATAACAAATAAAAGAAGAAGTGATGAAAAACTGCATGAATAGAATTTCATAGGAAGAAGAAAAACTCTTAAAGCAAAATAACAAAGCTTTCATTCAATCAACAAATGTTATATATGCTTATTTGCCATACAGTTACTCTATTTGTATCATAATTATGTTATTGGTGGAAAAATACTTTCTGAGATATAAACAGCGCTATTTGAATTGAATTTATTTATTTAGTATTGTATATACTCTAAAACGATGTCATTTATCCGTTCGAAAAATGTAAATTCGTGTTCATACTATAAATAATGACTATGTTGATCCATTCCGCAAACATCTCCTACACAAATGCCGATTCAGTCTTTGAAGTAAAATTATAAGGAACGCATTTATATAGCCAAACGATTACAATACGTCTCAGCCTTTGTCGCTTCTACTGTCGCAAACATAGAAACATGGCCACACGACATTGGCTTCCCACGACTTGGTGGAAATCGCCTGCGGCATTTATACCCACATGGTCCACTGACTTCAAGGAAGAGGAAATAGGATTACGCAAAGAATGCAGACACCGCGAACAGACGGTCGATATAATGGAAACACGTATTTTTCTTCGCGCCTAATTTTAAATACGCGTTGGACGCGCGAGAGTAGACGTCAATCTACTATACCCGTTAAAGAGGCAGGCAATAAGGAAGGAAGATTCTACAGTTCGCAAGACCTTCCTCCCTAAACGCCCTCTTTTTCTCCCGAATACCTCCCCATCCTCCACGCCCTCTTTCCCATCCTCCCCGGCCTCTTTCCATACTCCAGGTCCTCTCTCCCATTCTCCTCGCCATTTCTCCCATCCTCCTCGCCCTCTCTGCCATCCTCCTCACCCTCTCTGCCATCCTCCGCGCCTTTCTCCCACCCTCCACGCCCTCTCTCCCATTCTCCACGCCCTTTCTCCCCATCCTCCTCGCCCTCCCATCCTCCTCGTCCCCTTTGCCTGACCCATTATCCTAATTCCCCACTCCACTTTGCTATATTCCTTCATTGATCTCTTCCCTATTCCTCTCGCCCTACTCTGCCCCTATCCCTATTCTCTCCTACATCAGCTATCTCTGTATCTTTCGATCCTTTCGCGCCCTCTCCTACCTTCCTCTCTCCTTCTCCTCCACACCCTAACCTCCCCTCTTATCCCCTCCACTTTTCCCACACCCCACTCTCTCGGCCTACCTACGCTGGCGCGCGCGCCATCGACATGGAATATTTAACCCTTTCCCCTCTGCTGCTGGGAGCGGCTTTTATCCCCGTGTTTACCCACTCCAACTCAACACCGAGGGGATCCAGAGGGAGCCACAGGGTTTGGGCTCTGGCATTTGTTTGCTCTCCCTTGTCACCCGCACCCCCTTTCCCTTCCTCGCGCTCCATTTTCCCCTTCCACTTCTAACCCGCGGACACACGCACGCACGCGCTGACACGGCTCTCTCTCCTCTCTCTCTCTCTTTCGCAGGTTGACGCATAGGGTTCCATTTTTTTGCGAGAAAAGAGTAGGAATGGGATGGATGTAGTTTGGAAAGTGGGAGGCGAATGGGGGTGCCAAGAAGGCGGGGGAAAGGGACCGAGAGGGCTCGAGGTGGAGGGAGAGGGGAACGGATAGGTTTGGGATATAACTGGTGTTGGTGATTTGTGCACGCGGCGAAGGGTGAAATCTTAAAAAACCCGGTGCGCGTGAGCAGGGTCGAGGGAGCCCTCATCGTCCTTTTTTCCCTCTCCGCTCCGACGGCTCGTGAGGTGGAGGGAGGAGGGTAGGAGGGAGGGGGAAATGGGGGAGGGGGAGGAGGAGGGAAGCTCTCACTCCGGGAGACATGCGAAGGCGCTGGGGCGCCGAGTAGTTGAGTGGCCATCTAGAATATAAAAGTAGCCGACTGGGCTGGAGTTTGTTTTGTGCGACAGTTTATACACGACGCTTGTATAGAAGTGTCGTGTTATTTCTGCTCCCGTTATGCGATTCGAGGCGCTGAGAAAATAAAAGAGAATTCGATTTTATTCTGAGCCAAAATAATTTCCAGAGGAAAAATAGTGTCTCGGGTTTGCTACTGCTTGAAAATGAAAAAAACGTTGAATCCTTTTACATTTTAAAATAAACAAACGCTCTGTTTATATATATATATATATATATACACACACACACACACATATTTAGTCCGATGCAATATACACATCGATATTCATTAAACCTCCAGTAATAGGAGATGAGTTTTAGTCTTTTTTCAATCAAGTTCAACCAGCAATGGCAGAAAAAATTAAAACTTTTTTCTTCAATAGAAAAGTTTAACGTCCGTATCGTGCGTATTATCTGTTTATTAATAATGTCTTAAATTTCTATTAAACGATAGATTCTGAAGCGTAAGCCCTCCACCACCTTCGTGGAATATACTATCGACGGATGCTGCACGTGCTTGCGCTATTACGCGCTCGGTTTTGCGCGCTCGAATCCGCGCTAAACGGGGAACCCTTCGTTCTACAAAAGCTCCCGTCAAATTCAGTTATTAAATTGGGCGGCTTGACGAATCAATCATTTTTCGCTTCGGACGGCATGTATCATGCTGCCGATTCGAAACCCTGTGTGGATTTCGAATTAGTCACAGGCGAAGTAACACCCGCAACCCGACCTACGAGATTTAATTTGGCTTCGCGACGCCGCCCTCTGCCTCCCTAATCATTCCTCTCGCTGACTGACTAATAATTTGTAAAACACGACAAGATTCAATTTCCCGTCCTCCCGCCGTCTATACAATACAGAGTGATACACTCATTTTGTTCCGTAATTATCTGCTGCTAAATTGATCGCATTAATAGAATATAATATGATGTTGATGATAATAATGATGTATATTATAACTTTGTTTCAAAATTAAGAAAAGACTCCTTAACCGTACGGTTAAAGACTTTTTTCTTAATTTTGAAACATCCATCTCGCCGTAGTCTCCAACCTTTTTTAATTATAAATGTTTTGGACATTTTTATTAATGTGATTTAACGAGAAATCTCTCGGGACCAATGAAACTTAATTAAACCTATTCAAGCATTTTAAAACATTGAATAAAGATATTGTAGAATTTATTTCTCACATATCGTCAGTACTACTTTAAGTTTAATGGAATTATTTGATTGGTGTCAAGTGGCGTTCTCACAATACTTGCGCGGAACTTCTCGCCATTTAATCTTTACCACGGTCACAACAACGTAAATGCTGGTATGGCAGCTCATTTAAACGTGTTTAAATCGCCAAACGATTTGTCAGATGTTTTAAAAATGCAGTCCGATACGACTACAAGTTCTAACAATCGCGTAGCCGTCTTGGAGTTAGTCATTCAAACCGCAAACGGACCATCGGACCGATATCTCCACATGTTTCGAGACACGTTGCGGAAATGCAGCATTTTCAGTTTTTGGTGGTATTGATCCGACCGAATGCGATACAAAGGGAAGAGAGGCAAGGATTCGAGATTCGAATTGAGTTGGGCGCATTCTTGATATCATGCTAGGTTCTGCTGAACGGCAGCCCTCCATTTTTAGGAAATTGCGTCCCCCGTAGTATGAGAGGAAGAGAGAGAGAGAGAGAGAGAGTTTGCGAGTGTATGTGTTGCGATGTTGGAGGAAGGCGAAGGGAGGGCGAGTGTTGGGGCGAGATTTGACGTGGAAATGGGGACTGTCGTGGAGAGCGGAGAAGATGCTCCCAAAACCGAAATCGTATTGGAAATGGCGAAGAATCGAATTCGCTGAATAGATGAGCGCTTATGATCCAGAAAATCTCTTAAAACCTCGATCCAGTAAAAAATTCAGCACAAATATTATTGATGGGTTAATATAAAAAACATTGGAACTACATTATTCGCTTTAAAAGACAAAACCTCTCGGGGTTTTACAGTGTAATAAGAAATAGGTACCGCTTTCCTCATTGCTCTTCTACTTCACTATTCAACAAAGAAACATTGGTTTAACAAGTGAAGCGCAAAACAAAACTTCTTAAACATCCGCGTACGACCTTATAATCGGAATTGGATTTTGAGAAGTAAAACTGGTGTTCAATTACTGTGACAGCGATATGCCGGAAATGTTAAACGATGAGTAGTAAGCTTTTCGGACAACGTCTTTCATCTGCGGCAGAGAATTACAAAAGATTCGTTATGATTTTCTTTCGAAACTATAGCTACCGGTTTCACATAAAACGTATTCCACATTTTGTTCTACTTAATCATTTCAAATTGTAGATATATATTTATTTGTCCTAAGTAGACACATTTATAAATTCAGACTGCAATTTATGGAATTATTTCACAATACAAATGAAATTCCACAACGTATCCTCCACGAAAATTAATTAATAAAACACTACCGGTTTCGCAAGGATCGTAGCGTCATCAGGTAACAAGGTGTAACAAACAGTTCGATGAGTAGAAAGGAATAAATGAGGGTGGTGAGAAGGATGGGGTTAAACCGATCCTAATGGTGGTTAGAAAATTAAGAGAGGGTGGGAAAGAAAAGACAACATGAAGGAACCTAATAAAATATACTGTAGTTTTATTAAGATGACATAACGAAAATTGAAAGGACGCTGAAATAATTACACAATTTTTTCTTATATCGTCAAAACTTATCACAGGTTGCAACAAAAAATATTAAACTTAATATCATGCATGTATAAATAAATTATATTTAAAAAAATGAAATAAAAATCTGCATGACAGTAACTGAAAGAAATTACATCATTTTATTGCCCAATGATCACCGGAAAGCGATCTCAGAAAGATAATGGCTGAGAATCGGCGTGGTAAAAAGTGACTTCTATGATGCGCTATCATTTGCCAGTTTTAAGTTCTTTAATGACATCATACACACACACACAGTGTATATATTATACACATATACATATATGTGTGTGTGTGTATACGGTATATATAGAATCGAGTTTTTCTCCCATTATCTTACTGCGCCGCGTCGATCAAACTTTTTAGGCAAATTCCTTTGGAATTAATTTTTCAAATTTTCTGTGCGTGTAGGAGATCATAGTTTACGACCTAGGAAATCCTAAAATCTTTTTTAAAAAAATCGATTCCAGAAGAATTTATTTTCTCCATATTTGATTACCATTGGAGCAGGTGTATCATATTTTTTAATTTGTATTTTAAAATATGTTAAAAGAGAAATACGAGCTTGAGTGTTCTATAAAGCTACATAAAGTAGGATGAAGCTTATATACATTGCTATGATAATTTGAACCTGATCACAGTTAACCCAAAAATTAATTTGGAATAGGTATATACGGAAATGTTTCACATTTTTTATAATTAGATATTTTCACTGCAATTACGACTCGCGTTGCCTCCGCAGTTGCTATTCCATTCCATGTGTACGGTATATAACAATCGTAATTTGGTTTTTGATTTCTGTTAAAAATTTCGTTTCGATTTTAGTTACATAAAAGCAAATGAGTTTTGATTAAATTTGACTCTTGTATATACTCTTTTGCTCCATTCGCCCGCGTTGTCGCTTTCTCCCTTTGGCTACTTTACGAATAAAAAATGTATGTGGAGGAAATGATGACTGTATATACAAATGAATTCCCGAGTAGTAGGTTACAATATCACACAAACTTTCCAAACTCTTCTGTTTACCCATGCTTGTATTCAATCATCGATATCTCTAATCTCGAGAAATGAAGAAGTTGATGTTACAAGGACAACATTGATGAACAAATTTCTTAGTACAAGTAGCATATGTAAAAGTTCAGATATTATCATATTTTACTCCACCCTACAGAGTTTTTGAACCATTTCAATCTATCTCAGGTATTTCCACATGCACTAACATTAAAAGTTGGAGTGCTAATATTGCCATAGAAAAATCACGCTCCAAATATTGGGATGTGTAATTGACACAGCTCTTAGTGAAGTCACTTCGCACATACATTATAGAGAGTCATTTCCATTGGTACAATAGTACAGACACCGCGTTCCGATGCGTTGTCCCCCCTGCCGCACACCACTTCGATGAACAAGTCGACGTAACGTTGTTGCCGCCAGATAGTGGTATATATTCTATTTGGGCACAAGGCAACTTTTAATAAGACCAGCCTTTACATCAATGTTAATTAAATCACACGGTTCGAACTTTTGACAAAATTGGACTCATTATAACGCAGCTTATATTATCTCATTGGCAATATTATGTAGCATTCTCAAGAGTTGAGTGGTTTTGGTTATTCGAAAGTGTTAAAACAGGATGGATAACCAAAGATAATGAATAATATTTCTAGAGAATTTTATAGAAGTGTAATTTTTTGCAATACTCTCTTCAAAAATAAATTTCCCAGTTTATATTTTAATTAATTTTTTAATTTATAAACGTAAAATCTCTAACGTTTCTCGAAGTTTACTACAGTGAAACTACATATTCTGCACTAGAATTTTATGAAAAACTTCAGTATAATTTGGAAATCCTACAAAAAGTATAACTTGAATCGATTCATACAGTTAACCGGAACGAATAAATTGATTTAAGCATAAATCGAACCTGAATTGATCATTCCTAGCAGTATTTCGCACCATCAAGTATTCTTCTGATTCCCGCTATTCTGTCTTCGTCTTTCAAATTCTACAAGTTTATATAAAAGTAGCAAAAAGTAGAAAAGTTAAGGACTCGAAGAGCATCGCAGGTGTAGTCTTTCATTTCCTAACTCATCAATTATTAAAAAATATTTCGCCATATGTTTTTGCTGCAGCAACAATTTAATATTAAAACCCGATAAATTACAACTTTTCAATCCTTTGTAAAATTTTTGCTGATTTCCTGAAATATGTCCCGTGCTTGTCTTGCCCCTATTATCTAGCGTTTCCCAATGCAGAGTTCTTTTTATCATTTTATCTTCTTTTTTAAATTTTCCAAATACATGTCTTCGGGTAGTCTATGGAGCCTTAATCACTTTTAGCATCTATTTCGTAATGATGTCATGCGTTCGCCGCGCATTCTAATAATTGGCTAATTAAATCGCCTTCTTAGTACTTCATTTTAGACTACGAATCACGTTACATAATTTCATTAGCCTCAGCTACCACATATCATGTCTCCTAAATTATTAACTGTAGTACTAGAGTAAGTGTTCAAAAAAGTAAAACTGGGATGAAAGGGGTTTAAAGTTAAATGAAGAGCATCTGAGTAAGCTGAGATTTGCTGATGGTATTATACTGTCTACAAGAATCCCTATAAATCTACCGTAGAGTATACTAGTAAAGGGTGCTTGCATTCTGCAAGCATTTCAACCTTTCTGAATAACGAGGTAAAAACAACACCTAAATATAAAATTTCAACCTTTTCGTATTTTTGCAGAGATTGTGACGAAAGACCTATAATCGTGCGTCTAGCTCATCTGGAAGTCTCTGCAACGAATTACATGCTTTTATTATTGGGCTTTTTAATGGGGAAAAACGTGCCCCTTATAAATTGAATTCTTATAATTTGGGATTTTTTTCATCAATTGTGACAAAAAACCTATAATCATGCCAAATTTAAAATATCTAGCACATTTAAAAGTGCCTTATAATTTTCATCCACTTATGGGGTAATAATGGGGCAAAAAAACCTCTAAAAATTGGAATTTTTATAATATCAGATTCTTTTCAGTTGTGACAGAATACCTATAATCGTACAAAATTTTAAGTCTCTAGATCTTCTGAAAACGCACCATAATTCTTATCCTCGTATGCGTTAATAAGGTGGCGAAACAGCCACTAAAATTGCAATTTTAAGAATGTTTTTCAATGCTTATTACAAATGCCACACATTTCTGCAAACTTTTACTGATGTAGCACCTCTAGAAATGCATTTATATTGATTTAAAAATTTAAATTCTATGAAGCGAAAAAATTAAAATAATTGATTGACTTTCTAATAGTGCGAAAAAATTGATTTTTCGTAATCAACAAACTACATGAAAATTCGGTAGACATTGATTTTTATTTTGAGGTGCCGTCAGGGTCGCGAAGTTTTCGATTTTTCTATCTTCATATTTAATTGCATTGATGTATGCTTGGCAAAGCTGCTTGTCACATTGGCGGCGCTTCGGGTGATGCACACGTGTCTTGCCTCCATAAGGCGCCCAGCTCTTTCTTGAAGCTTTTCGTGTTGTTGAAAGTGGAAACACAAGATAATAAGTGTTCAACTTAAGAGTTAAAATTAATACTGAACGTTATTATACTGTTCTGTATTCAGTAATGAATTTCTGTGCAATTTAACTATCTTTTTACCAAAATGAGCGAATTTGTTGTCGCAAAGACAAGGCTCCTAGTGAAGTATGAGGTTTTTGGGATGCCAAAAGATTTCAGCAATATCGTTTTTCAGACGTATGAAGATGTGATGAAGTTTTATCTGTGGGTAAGACACGGCTAAAAGGAACCAGTAGTGTAAGAGAGCTAACTGTGACTGAAATCAGTGAGATAGTTTCAGTTAAGTTGGACCAGTTATGGTTGAAGTCCACTATTCCATCAGTATCAGTATATTGGACACCTTTCTCCGACACCTGGTTCGGAACCGAGTATTAAGTCCAGCATTGTTGACTTCATGAACAAAAATAATATTGACACTTCTAAATTAGAGTCAGTCGGACGAGATGGTACTGCTGTCAATACTGGTATAAAAGGTGATGTAATTCGCCTTCTACAAGAGCATCTTGGTAAACAATTGCAATGGATGGTTTGTCAGCTTCATGCAAACGAGCTCCCGTTATGCCATTTGTTCCAGTATTTGGATGGACATACCATAAGGCCTCAATGTTTTCCAAGTACTATAGAAAAGCAGTTTAATGGTTATGATAAATGACCAACAATGGATTTTGTTCCTATTTAAACAAGTCTCACGGAAATAAACACTTCGGGCTTTAGTACAGATCAAGCATAACTGCTAGATAGTTGCCATGCTGCTTCATCAGGACATCTCCTGAATTTCTCCACGAATGATCCAGGTCGCATTCCGCACTCAAAATAGTTGACTACAGCTAATCGTCTAGTGCGATTGTATGTCAGTAGTGAGAGACCATCAGTGCAGCTTCAAACATTGGTGGAATATGTTATGAAAGTACATGCCTCAATGTGGTTCAGCATCAGTTCTAATCCTTCTAGCAAAGATGATGCAAAACATGTGGAGAATGATAAGCCTCTCACAATATCTACAGAAAGAGCTTACAGATGTTGTTGATAGTTTTATTCAAAGGAATGTATATTATGGCTATCCTAAGAATATCATTCCGGCCATGTAGCTTGAAGAATGGGAATATGTAAGAGAACTCGGTCTGTGGCGTATCATGAAAGTAAGGGCTGGCACTAAATCGAAAGATGTTCGTTCATTCAGTATTCCACCTCTGAGCCTCGAAGCCAATGATTATGTGGACCTTATTTCATGGCAGGAATGCACTGTGACAGAACCACCGCTCACATATGAGAGAGATGACCAGGAGCTAGAACATTTGGTGAAGACCAGAGAAGTGGGTGTGATAGAATTTCCGCATTTTCCATGTCACACTTAGTCAGTAGAAAGATATATCAGGTAGTAACCTAAGCATCAGCAGCAGTATGTGGCAAATCTGACAGAGATGGCTTTATACAAGCAAAGATCGAGTCAGGAAAATTATATATATCTTCATTATCAAATCTCAATATCGCACTGGAGGACTAAACATAGACATATTCAATGAATATTAAACACAGGATGACAAGTTGGACGGGTGGAACTCGACATGCAGCCACCTCGTCGTGGTGATTTCTGGGTTGTTTCACAGCTTACTGTACGAAACAAGCAAAGAGCTGCAATTATCAAGTCTGTTGCAAAAAAGTAAAACTTACGATTCTTAGGCGGCACCTCAATGAATTACCTAATAGCAACCATATTGCGCACAATTCATCAGATACATAAAGGGCAAAATTTTCACACTATTAGAATTTAAAACAAAAAAATTTTGGTCCTAATTCACTCCACCCTAATGAACAATGTATTCTGCCTGTTTTGACATATGGAAGCAAAACATGGGCCACGAACGCCCGAATAGTCCAGCGCCAGCAAACAACACTGAGGAGCATTGAAGGATGTATGCTTGGTATCACTCGAAGAGACCGGAAAAGGAACGTTTGGGTAAGAAAGAAGACGGCAGTCTCTGACACAATTATAAAATAACATATGCTGAATTGCAAGAAGAACTGATCGGCGTTGGATATTTAGCATCATCTAATGCAGCGTTTTCCAAAGTAATTTTACCACGGAACCCTTTTGGGTTTCAAAAGTATTGAAGGAACCCTAAAAACATTCTTATGGTGTTGAAAAAGTAGACAAAAAATATGCCTGATTTTGGAAAATTTTTACCTGCAAAAATGAACAAAATTTATTTAAATAAACTACAAAATAAATAGCAACAAGCAGTTATTTGATATAGAAAGCTTTTACCATTTCTGAAATGAAAAGGGTAATTTTTCTTTTCTTCGCAAATCCGTTTCACATAAAGAAAGATGCTGGAGAGCTGGATTCACATATCAAGTAAAGCATTGAGTCCATTCCTGTATTTTGTTTTTGTTGCAGTTCTGTTACATAAATAATTTATATTATAGAGAAATGAAATTTTCTCGCGGAACCCGCGCTACCACCGCGCGGAACCTCAGGGTTCCGAGGAACACATTTTGAGAAACGCTTATCTAATTGATCCCATGTACGGCAATAAATTCAGTTCAAATGGCGAGGTAAAACTGGTGTCGACATCAAGCGAAAGGTTCCTTTAAACTGGAATATAAAAATTACTAGAACGCTGGATCAAGTGTATTCTGAAGGAGAGGGAGCAGATAAAAGTGACTGTATTATTATTGTGCTGGGTTACTTTTACGATTTAATAGTAAATAAAGTCCAAGTCAAATCTGAACACCCCTTGTAACACCATAGCGAAAATAGCACCTATGACAGATCGTTGTGATTATCTTATGGGAAACTTAAAGGAGAGAGGCAAGTTACAGGAAAAATTGGAGTAGTATATGAGGCGCCTTTATCCGTCAATGGATATAATTTTTATAATTTAACCGTTTCACATCCAAAATAAATCTATTTTCTTATTCATCACATTTGGTAACTTGGAAATTAACGCCGCTGAAGTTACGTTAAAATATATTTTTAGCTACGTCCAAACCTTGGCATAACAGAGGAAGGAGGCGTTTTTATTCGTGTAAAATAATTCATTTATTAATGTCCAGGGCTCACCGACGTGACTATAATACACGAAGCATGTCCTCACATGAAAGAGTGATGACCCGCGCCTTTCATACGAGTTGTTTTCACTAATGCCCATTATTTTAGCATGAAAGAGCGAAGTTTATTCAGGAAAGATAGAGGAATTTTGTTTGATGTTCCCGCTTTATACATTTTTGCCTTAGTCCTTCCTTATAGAATATTCGATATAATAAAAACACGCGAATTTCGCGTTGAATTCAGCTCACGCTTCCGCGCCTTTTAATATTTCACCGCGCGTTCATTCAAAAAGAGGTTCCGTTCGCCGCCCACCCGTCCCAAAGTCCCTCTTCCACCCGCCTCCGCGTCTCTCTGTCGCCCACCCCCGCGTCCTACTCTCTGTCCACCTCAGCCTCGGAACACCATTTCGCTCAATTTTCGTCTCTTTGCCCTACAGCCCCCGAATGAACCGCCTCCTCGATCCTCTCCCGCCCTATCCTCTGATACGCTCTATCCATGGCATATAGGAAGACTTTTTCGAGTGCGCGCACATTCCAAAATCGCGTTTGCCACGAGTGTTGCATTAGAGTGGATGACAAACATCAATTTTTAAAGTGTTTCGGTTTTATTCGCTCGAATTCACAGTGGACGCAAAAATATAAATTTTTTCCGCTATTCATACGTTGTTATTATAAAAAAGTAAAGAAAAAGTCAACTCTACAGCCACCATTTTTACCGTACAGCGTAATTCGGATACGTCGCATTTTTAATATGTAAATAAGGATAGCCATAGTGAACTTGCGGAGGCGTAAAGAGCTCGTTGGTGACGTCACCTATCCTCCGATCACAGTCTTTCTGTTCCCCTCGCCTCTCACTCCCCCTCGCCTCACACTCCCCTTCGCCTCTCACTCCTCCACGCCTTCCCCTCCCCTTCGCCTCACACTCCCCTTCGCCTCCCCCTCCCCTTCGCCTCCCCCTCCCCTTCGCCTCACACTCCCCTTCGCCTCCCCCTCCCCTTCGCCTCACACTCCCCTTCACCTCCCCCTCCCCTTCGCCTCACACTCCCCTTCACCTCACGCTCCCCCTCGCCTCTCACCTTCATACTTATAAAAAGTACCAAAAAACGTTTTTACTGCTAACTTACTGATGTTTAACTAGGAAATATATTGTATTGTCGCACTGTGCATTTGCGTCTTTGAAACGATCTCCTATGGCTAGTATTAACAAAAATTGTTTCCAAACAATATCGACCATTAAATCTGAATAGTGATCATTCCTCTTATTTAATTGGAAATGCGAGCGTTTTTATCCAGTTGACGGTTGATGGTTTTCACGGAAGCCGTTGCTTAGCGAGGATTGCAAATTCGTCGTTTCGTCCACGTTGCAATAGTTGTCTTATATGGCGTTGACCGTGACTGTTTTTCGCCATTTAGCCTCAATTCGGCAAAAAGACGCAACCAACCCTATATAATAGGCAGGGGTGATGTGAGACGTGTGCGACGCGCACGGGCGGCCAAACAACGGGGGCGGCTCATTTATCGTCAGACAGTATTTTTAACAGTAATACGGATCGTATTATAATATGCCGTATATTCTTACATATTTATTGGCTACGGAAATTTATAAAACCATAAGGCGTTTTTTAATTTTTGTAAAGAACGTCTAAAAAGGGCGGCAAATGAAAGACTTGCACAAGGGCGGCCGTGATAATAGGGCATCTACAACTTCATTTCCGAAGAAACTAGCCGCAAGTCGTCGAGTCTCCACGGTCACTACACATCCACTCCCGAAAAAACAATATATACAAAGGACATTTTCCTATTGAAATTTATTGATATATTGTAACGAAAGCTTCTAAATTCTTCATAAAAATGAAGATCTATTATAAGCTCGTTTAAAATCTTTATAAACATATATCCGCATATTTTCGCAAATATTAAGACTTAATTTTAGCACGATATTGTTTGCTGACTAGAGCAGTGTTTCTCAAACATCGGGTTGCGACCCACATTGGAGGTCGCGAGCATTCTTCGTTATGCCAACTGATTTTTTCCTCTTTCTATCAATCCTTCAATTTTAATTTATAGGTTATAAGTTTAATTTTTATGTTTGATTGAGGGTTAGAATCTTCAAAATAAAACAAATTTTAATTTTAATATATTTGCATTTAATATAAGAAATATACTTAATTTAATAATAAAATTTTAATTAATGCGGCGACTTATACTAGCTTCCCTCATTTTCTTAGTCCTCACATTTCTCATATTTATTGTAATTCAAGGCGATATCTAAATTTTTGATGAACTCATTTCTGTTTGGGAAATGTAGAAACAAGTGAAAAAATCTGCTATGACGGGGAATCGAACCTTCCACTTTCCGAGCGGATATACCACCACTGAACTACCGTAGCAAACTAATTCTCCTGTAGTCATATGTATGCAACAACTAGAATATTCCAGACTATTTATAATGTAGTGAAGATATTAATCAACATATGCCACACGACTTTTTTTTTTAAAGATACAAGATCATATATAATGAAAATTTTCCTTAAGAACCAGATATTTTCTTGAACCGAAAGTGTATTTTATACTTTTTAGTGCACTTTATAAAAAAAGTATAAATGAAAAAGTTTTTAAAATATTTTTATTACTTCTCAAAAAATCACAGGGGGTCGCAGCGAGCGAATATCCGCAAGAAGAGGGTCGCATGGCAGATCTGCCTGAGAACGACTGGACTAGAGCATAGCATTTCATAAGAATATGTCTTCCTTCTTGCCCTTTCAACGCTCTTTTTTATTCAGTAGGAGCGAATTCTTGAAGAGTTGTACAGGGAGTAAAACGTTACGAATAAATACAAAGAAACTGACATTCTTGTTTGCGAAAAATCTGAAATAGAAATAATTAAACATTGATACCGATAGGTTGCTAGGTAAAAATAAATAAAGTTGCATTTGAAAATCATTTCCTCTAAATCAAAAAAGAAAGTCCAGCGAATGAAATGTTTTAGCAGCAGATATACCTACTCAAAACGCGGACTATCAAGGGTTATAAAATAAAACCATAGGAATTCGAAGAGCGTAGAGGGCGAGTCGAATAGGGCGGGGTGTAGAGAGGGAGCTAAACGACAGACGTGCGAAAATAAATAGGAAGAAGGCTTGAAGTGCACGAAAGGAGTCGAACGAGTTGGGGCGAAGGGATTTTTCGGAGATATTTGAATCAGGGAAATGAGAAAAAACGACATAAATGCCGCAGTGAAACTGAGAAGAATGAAACTTGATTTTGCGGTAGAAGAATCGAGGAGAAACTGAATCATTCTGAACAGAGACGAAAAGTTAGCAAGTAGAGGTCGAGGCATTCGGGAAAAAAGAGAGGCAAAAAGAGGAAGAGAAAAATGAGAGGCAAAGCTAAGGAGAGAAAAAGGAGAAAGACAGAGGCAAAGAGAGGAAGATAAAAATGAAAGAGGGAGGAGAGAGAAAAAGGAAGCAAAAAGAGGGAAAGAAAAAGGAGGGAAGGAGGCTAAGAGAGGAAGAGAAACAAGAGAGGGAAAGAGGGGTTGGCTGAATGGGAGGAGGAGGAGGCTATGGGGATTTTAGGCTTAAATTGCGAAGCTAGACTCAAAGGCTCCCCTGCCTCTCAAGGTTCTTTTTCTCCTTCCTCTTGTTCCGTCGAGCTCCGCATGGAATGGTCTAGTGGGCGACCTCTCACGCCCTCCCACCATCCGCACCACGTTCATCGGCTACCACTCCAGCTGGTTTTAGTTCCTCTTCGCTTAAAGGGAGGGAGCTCATTCATCACCCGTTGCCAAGAGACCGGGGCCGAGATTAGCGCAAGTGGAGGGAAAAGTAGGACTAGCGCGCTAATAAAGCGAGGCAAACAATCTCTCTTCTCTACTTCTCTCTCCATTTCTCTCTCTCCATCTCTCTCTCTCTCACTCACTCTATCTATCTATCTATCTAGCGCTTTCGCACGCCTTTCCTGCCGCGTTTTCCATTCCGCGCACTATAATACTCCAACGGCAAAGCGTCTCGTGTTGCCTTCCCTTTTCTATCTCACTCAATCTCTCCACTTTTATATACTACAGCATACATTCATTTCCCATCGCATTTTCTTCGCCCACGCTTGTCTCTTCCGTCACCATGAAACCGTCTGACTCGGCACATTAACTTTCCTAATAGTCGCTGACGCCCGCAATTTGGGTTCACATTTCAGTGCGTGTTACGCATCTCTCGAAGACGTGCGTGGTGTTGTAACCTTTTTAATGGATGATCGAATTCGAAAGAGATGAGAAGAAACCATCGCATATCTCTTGCCGTTTTCCCCATTTGTTCAACAGTTGATGCTATATAAATTACTCACAGAGTGTTACGTGCACGCAAACAAATATCGCTAAAAAATATCCTAGCACTCATAAGTACACTTGGTTTAAATCTCAAGGAAAGCGAAATCTATGTATCGCCAATGAAAAACCGATGGAGTTACAGTAGGAGCAGAGTCCATCGTTCAATTCGCGAGGCGACGGAAAAGTGGAAGAGCAAATTAAAAGGAATATTCTGATAGCACAGTGCCCAAATTCTTCGCAGTCAGTGGTGTCATTCCAATTTGCTAAAAAACGGTTCGCTTCAATTGCCAATCTTTTATATATAAAACTATAATTATTAATATTTCGAGTGATAATTTTCACGTTATCCAATAAGTAACTAAATAAATATTATCGTTGGAAAGACAACAAAATATTATTTGTGTAATACAAATGAAAACATTACCTTTTTATATAGGATATTAGTTAATTTGAAGCTAGCTTCACAAAACGTCACACAGCTTCACATAACTCACACGATCGATGTTTCTTATACGTTATACTTAGTGAAAAGAAATGTACAATTTGTGACGAAGGAATAAACGTGAACGTTTCAAATGAGGTAGGTTTTAAGTAATTTTCGACTGTTTTATTAATTACCACTGGTAATAAAATAAACCGATAAATCACAACTCAATATTTACTTGATGTCGCTTAAACATTGGACTAAGACATTAATATATATCATTACTTGAGTTTAAATCGTAAAAAAAGACATTTGGAAACACTATGTATACATAGAGTACACTTTTCCAATCTTGTTTAATCATATTAAGCTGTTACATGCGTTCCCCCTACGGCAGTGCTCTTCAACCGGTGTGCCGCGGCACACTACTGCGCCGCGAAAAGGTACTCGGTATGCCGCGGTAAATTTTGTAATCATCATAGGCAAGGGAAAAATGCTATTTTATTCTTCTGATGCTAATGTAAGACAATATAAACCAAATAATTCGTATGGTGTCTGCGCTACTGAAACCTAAACCATCTTGCCCCTTAATTGGATAATTGGAATTTTGTCATAGGATTATTTCGTAATCCGAGATAAACGATTTGAAAAATGTAGACGTTAGCAATAATTGTGGGAAAGGCGTTTATATCTTTTTTGTTGGCTATAGTGTGGTAAAAAAATGTTCCACACAATCTCGATATATTTGGACTGGTGTGCCGCGAAGTTCGAAAGCACCCCATAGACTGCTGTAAAGTTTGAATGGTTGCGGAGCACTGGGCTAGGGCATTGTACGCTGCCCTAGAGCTATGCTTGTGAATATAACCCTGAAATTTAACAAGGGCAATTCCTGATTTTCTTATTGCAATTATTATTACAGAACCTTGTGCAGTGAATTGATTAAGCATTCTATAATTGATTTTCATCTCCGTGATATCAGATGACGCATAAATCTCTAAATTATGACTTAAGACTTTCTATTGAAAACACTCGCGGTTTCCAATGTACACAAATGCCGTAATGAAGATGCACATCCTCGAGCTTAACGTATCTTACCATTGGCAGATAGCGGTGATCATGGATCGAGCTCGCTTGACGACTGCTAAGAACGTCGATCCATACCGTGGATGCCCTATTAGGAGATTCCCTATTTTATTGGATAAAATGAGAAAAATTGAATTCCTTCGAATTTATTAAGATAATAGACACGTCGGCAAAAATTTCTCCCTTCAATTTCGGCAGTTGGCAAAAATTTCATCCCGTGAGACTAATTGTTTGTGAAAATCTGCATGTGTGCATCTTGGGGATATATTTACCAGTAAAACGAGATACAACGGATTTGGTACGAATCACATATTTGATGCAACATAGTCTCCAGCATTGCGTACGTAATTGGTTTCAAAATCTTAATTTTTTTGAATGATGCCTTCCCCGCAAAGCCAATTTTTTAGGCTTGTCTGCAGGTAGGGGAAAAACCCCAAGACGAATCACAACATCCATGCCCGAAGCGGGATTCGAACCTGCAACCTTTGGATTAGAAGGCAGGCACACAACCTACCAGTCTAACACGGCCGACAATATATAAATTTACTGTGTTTGTATGTATATCCGTTTATAACTTAAGAACCAAAAGTTTCGCAACTTTCAAACTTCGCACATGATTTTATATCATCCCTGAAAAGATTTTAGGCAACTTTGTTCCCCCCCCCCCCCCCCCCCCCCCCCCCCTATAACCCCTCATTCTCTTGGAATTTTTTTTTATTTTCAAATTTTTTCAATTTTTTATTTAAGTTGTACATTATTCCTTCTACAATGTGTATACAACATTTGGGGAGCATAAGTCTCCCCGTTTCCCCATAATTATTTAAAGTTACCCAATCCTTAGACAAATTGACCCGGGCAACGCCGGGTAATGCAGCTAGTTTCAAATAAAAGATCGATACGATAGGCAAGGAAAGGAAAATAAAAACGTTATTATATAATTGCTGTGCGGAGTAAGTATTGGTTGAGTTGAGATTAGAACAACTCATTCGCTTGCTTTACTTGAGTATTCTATTAACTGGAAATAACTTATAGGGAAAAATATTCTTCAGAGCCGGATTACAGTAATTTTGCAGAGAAATTTTATAAATAATATTAAGTTAAATGTACGCATTGGTATTTAACAATCTGGTATATAATAAAAGTCTTTACGCCTTATTTATTTTTTGAGTAAATTTGATTAATAATTAAAAGTTAACCAAATAAAAGGATCTTTTGAATAAAATAAAAATGTAATTATCCCTGAGCACCATCACATACCAGTTCGGCAACGGATTATAATTTTAATATTTAGGATACGCAACCCAACGCGTACAACAGAGAATAATATAGTTTAGAAAGGTAAACGTTTAGATAGGTAATTACACAAATCCTACCACGTTTGCTGATACATATATAACGATGAATTACTATTTGTAAAAATTAAAGTTGATTGAATATCAAAGATCTCCATAATAAAAAGCGATGATGGAAAAACAAAATGGAAAGGAAATAAAATGTTCTGTACTTTTCTGTACCACCATCTGCCGTGCTCATTAGAAACGAAGAATCGCGCAGGTCCAATACTGCAAAGTAATTAGGGTCTCTGAATTTAGCAGATATACTTAGTTTTATGTAATTATACTGTAATTATGGCGCATGGGATTAGATAAACTGAATTCGCGCTTTGTAATAAAGGTAAATAATATATTTATGCATCGAATGTATGCAGTGCTAGATTAAAAGCAAAATCGAAATTTTCCAGGTGGATTTTATCATTTTCAAATCGAGTTAAGCTCTGCCATGAATGATGAGCGTAGCGAGCTATTTATGCTCGAAAAAGATAATCGATAATCGTTGCTACCGAATGTTTGTAACTTTTTCCGAGTACTCTTCGTATCTCATTGGTTTTCCTCACTCCGCGCCCACGCCCTCCTCCGTCGCTTCGAGAGAATTAATCCCAGCTCTCTCTTCCTCCGTATAAAACTTTCCTTTAGCGAATTTTTAATCCGGGATTATTTTGCGGCTGCAAAAGAGGCTCGGAAAAAAACCTAAAACGGATTAAGCACTCTTTGGCTGCGTTGTTTTTTTTTTTTTTTTTAGAGGACGAATTTTCGGAAAATTTGACGGGCGTGACTCTCGTTCTTAATACTCTTTTGAAAATGTTTACTATTTCGCTTTTAAATAAGTCGGCGGCGGCATTTTGGACTTTATGAATCCAGCCTTAAATATTTATATGTTCTGCGTCATTTCCTCCGCTTATCCTCTACCTCAATGGAAAATAATATTTTACAGTCGTAAATACTCATTCGATGAATAAAGTCATTATTATTTATAGCTAACGAAGACTTTTGCGGACACGTACTTCAACCATTTTCAATTTATGGTAGAAAATTCACGCTTTTAGCGATTAAAGCAAACCCAAATGAGAGAAAACTGGCGGTGTAGTAAGATTTTTACTTTCTCACATACGAAGTATATTAAGAAAGTATTGTAATCGCGAAAAAATTCGACCTCGAGATTTTGGCGGTTGGCGGTTGGTGGTTTTCGCAATGCCGTCTGTCTGTTTGTATGTTATTAGCTCTAGGGCCTAAACGGTAAAGCGAAAATGAATAAAATCTCGTACTTAGGCATTGTCTTATACAGAATAGAAGTTATGAAGAAATGATTGACATTGCTTAATAATTAAGGGAAGTTTATTCTACGAATTTTTAACAACAATTTGATTTTCTCAAAAACGGCTATAACGATTTGGATCAATTTTCGAACAGTTACTTGAGTTTGAGTCTTCAATAATACCAAATAGTTCATATTTCTCAAAAAATGAATATAAGGCTAGTTTATTCTAGGCAACTTTAACAAAAATTGGATTTTCTAAAAACCGACTCATACGATTTCCATTTTCTAAAGATAACTAAAGGAAGCATTAGTATATGAGAAAGTTTGCACAATGTATGTTGTACCGATTTTTTATTTCGTTTCACATTCATTACACTGACAAAGCGATATACCGTTATTTAAAGAAGAATATACGAATATTTCCAATATATTTTGCGAATGAAAGTGGTTAGTTCGAATAATAAAGATCAAATTGACAGAACAAGTCTTATTACTCCCTTGAGTTTATTTCTCAAAAAGATCCAACGCATAACACACTGTAATTAAACTATTTATAAAGAACTCACCGTCATTTTATGCTCGAGCAAGATCAGCAAGTTCAATGAAGAGTAGTAATAATTGCAGTTAAAACATTCGCGAGTCGCTCATCCACCGTAAAATCTCCGTTTCCTTGCTATTTCACCCTTCGATTTTTTTTAATGACTATCCTCTAGTCAAAAAATGAAAACGGAGGACTTTTTAGAAACTGCTCCATCACATGAGCTCTCTTTCTAGAGGCAAACCTCGACGTACCCTACAGAAATCTATGAGGTACAAGACGAGCCCAGGTGGATTCCATTCAAAGGACGGTCGTCAAACCCTTCCCCCTTAAAATGGTTGCTCGCCAGGGATTCCCCTCCTCCTCCAAGAAACATCAGGGTCCCATCTGTCAGATTAAAATTCCACCGCGCCACGCACTGGTGCCTGGCACCCCATAACTCTGTCTCTCTCTTTCTCTCTCCCCAGAAGAGTCACCGAGGCGATTCACCCTCCCGCCTCTCTGCTTCACATCACCTACCTTCTCGCCTCTCCCTCCACCCCTCTCCCTCCTCTCTCTCTCTATCTCTCTCTCTCCTCGCCTCTCGCCGCCGTAACCTACCCGTACCCAAAACCTTATAGTCCGTCAATTTACCGCGGCCATAGAAAATCGAGGTGATAGTGAGGCGGCCGTGAAGGGAATGGGCAAGGGAGAGTTGGGCGCCATGTGTGTTTGAGGAAAGACCCTAGGGTATGGGGAAATGGAGGAGTTAGGGGAGGGAGGATGAAGGACATGAGGGGGAGGGGTGATGGAGTAGACGAGTGGATGGGGAAGGAGGGGGTGAGTAGAGGTTAAAATAGAGGCGTTGAGGACAGGTGAAAATGGATGGGGTGATGAGAGGGGGGGAATGGAGGGGGCGTACGTCTCGCTTGTGACGTGGCTGGGTAAATGAGGCGCATTCAGTGCGAAGTGATCGCGGCATAAATTTGGAAACGTGGCGAGAAAATAATTAGCCCTCGGAAAATTAGAGTATTCAAACCTCGATTTTGATACGTAGCCGGCGGTTGGAGGTCCAATCATAACTGCATTGATACACTACGGCGTCCGATGGCCCGAAGCGCCCTCCGCAACATTAATATTCATAAGCTGGCTTTTTTTATATCGAGCATAGCTCCCGCAAAGAGAAAACGTAGGCTAGGCAGTGGAGGCTGACGATGACTCGTTCGGCATATAACCAGCTTCAAAAAGAGCCGAAAAAAGTCACTTTGGGTAAATTATATAAAATAATTAAACGAAGTAGGATTTCCTCTCATCGCGATTACGATTATGTTCCGCATTATTGCTACCTATTAATAAACTACTAACCAATACATTGCACTCTAATGCCCGAAGTTTCGTTAGTTCTGATTTGAAATTTTCTGTTTTACATGAAATGATATTTGTCGTGTATTTCCTAAACATTCCCCTTTAATATTTTATTGCCAGCAGGATTTTAATTTCGGTTATATTACTGGCACAAATGGTGGGTTTTTAAATGTTTAATTAGACCGGAATGTCTTTAAATCCAAATAATATTGTGTTAATTAATGTTGTATATACGATTCAATATTAAATATGAAAAGTAACTAAAATAAAAATGAATTCGTTGTGTTTATGTGAATAGAAACCACCCGGAGAATCTTATATAAAGCTATGTACAGTGCCAGGAGACAGCCGAATTCCGTTTCTGTGAACATTAGAAAAACATTTGAACGCATAAAGGCGTCGAATAGCGCATTGTAATACTTGCGGATAGTTTGTAAGCATACATTTTTCTGTGTTTTTTAATTTTTTGCAACGTATTTTTATTCATTGTGAGATCGCTTTTTTGCCTCCTATTAGATCATGAAAAATAAACTTTTTGTTGACGCGCTCCGCATCTCTCGAACATTATATCTGAACCTACCCAATACTTTGAGCTTGCTATATTATTAAATAGTTTTTAGATTTAAAGACGCCAGAAATAAATAAATATTACCATAGACAAAGAAGTACAAAATTCATTTAGCTCCTGTTATGTTGATTGCGAGTGTCTACGAAAAAAGGAAGTATTTTCTATTACTCTGAATCTCATTAAACTTTGTAAAAGTTCATAATTGTAACTTATAAGCGTAACATAAACATTTCATCGGTTGATATATTATTTTAGGCCTCTGTAAGCTGCACGTTCCCGTTGACTCCAAGCGAAAATATATCACAGGGTAAATAATTATAATATCTTTAAACGGACCTTTCGTACGTAATAATTATAAGTAAAGATCAATGCGTAGCGTTATATAAACAAGACTCCATACAAAAAGACAAGCACGAAATGAAATCTTGTTCGCAGATACGATTTTCCGCAAACCTGGCAACCATTCGTGTTATTAGATTTCTCTCGCGCCATTTCCATGGAAACATTACGTCAACATCGTGTCATCGGACGAGCCGCGTGCGACTCCATTAAATTTGGCGTCGATACGGAGAAAGAGGAAGGGAAAATCTCGACTGCGATTCTTGTGTAACAGACTCACTCGCTCCCGTTTACATCCTCTCTCTCTCTTTCTCTCTCTCTTTCTCTCTCTCTTTCTCTCCACACCTCTCTTTTTCCTCTTCAATCTCCTTATCTCCGCGATCTAGCGAATCGAGGGAATAATCCTACGCTTCTCTGTTAGCGCATACACTTAAGAATGGGCAGCGGGGTCATTTGGCAGATCGCCTCTTGCGCCGTCATCGGAAGCAAACTAAAGACGAAGAGAAATGGCAAGTAGCCCCTGAAAAGGAGAAACCGGGTAGTTTAAGAATAGAGGATTAGAGAAAGATATATGCAACACACCTACAACCCTTCTTTAGACTCTTTCATTAGAACGGACTAGGAGGAGGGTGAGAAGGGAAATGGGATGGAAAGGGGGAGGGGAAGAGGAGGAAAGGGGAAAAGTGATAAATGGGAGTAGGAAGGGGATAAGGAAGGGAAGGAGGGAGGGTAAGTAAGAGGATGGGAATGAGGGAGAGTGTCTAGGAAGGGGTGAAGGAGGGTAGGGGAGAGGCAGGAGAGGAAGGGTAAGAGTGATGCACCGAACGAGCCAAGTACACGGCGTCGCTCATCAGACTGCCATTAATTATACAAGGGAAGAGGAGAGGGAGAGAAGGTGTGGGGAGAGGGGAGGGAGGGAGAGAGAGGGAGATGGGAGGAGGTTGACTGTGTAGAGTGAGTAGGTTGGATGGGAAGAGAAGGAAAGTATGAAGAATATATTAATAAAGTCCCGATTAACCGAGTTTTGATTATTGGAGGTTCCGTATTTGTACTTTTATTTATTTCTACATATAGTGAAACTAAGATAGGCACCGTTATTAACAGTATACATAGGCCTACATAAAAGACGTAGATATTGGGACAATATGTGACAGCTTTTGTGAACGATATATTTCACGAACGTCGCCACGTATTTTCCCGATGTGGGCAACATTTCCTATTGTCTTAGCTTTTGATTATCCGAGGTGGGTTCCATCGAGCTCGGATAATCGAGACTCTATTTATTATATATGAGGTTACGTGCCTTTGATGACATCATAGTGGTCACTTAAAATAAGTTTTTGATGTCGCATTAATAAGATAACCTTATGCGTCCCTTAGGCAGCCGATCCCATAACTTCGCATAACTTCTTCCTTTTCCTCTTGGCTACCTTTACTTTACACCCTTCTCTCTCCTCTATTTTAAATTCCCCTAAAGCGATACCTTTTTCGCCTGATGATGGCGCTTAGAGCCTAAACCTAGGCCGCATTGCTGTATAATATTTATGTGCAATTGCAATTACAATTCCTAGTGGAAAACGCGACTTTATGATTCACGTTTGAAACGTCATGTTTCGGTAGCATCTGCAAGTTCTGCCGCTTTATGACTAGTTTATTATATCATTATTTTAGAGATACATTTTGCATATTGTATTGCATTTGAGTTCACTGAATAAGGTTATCAGATCTAAATGTGCAGGAAAAGGAAGTGGGATATTAGTGCTGTTCATCATATTTGTTTTAATAGAAAAAGTATGTGATGAATGTCTGGTAGAAATTGCTAATACCTATTAATCCTCAAAAACTATAAAAATGACATAAATTGCTACATAACTGATAACTCACTTTTGTAAAAAGAATTAAAAACGGAATCATCGTGCCGTGAGTCAATACATCAAATAGGTATATTAAGAAAAGTAGCAAGTGGAGTAATAAAATCCATAAATGAAACCAGCGAAAGTTGAAAGAATAAGTGAAATTCAAACAATAAATTGAAACAATATTATAAATTGTCAAGATTTCAGTAGAGGAGTACGAAAAAGCAATTGAAAAGTTCGTTTTAAGGAATAAATAAATTTTAGCAAAAGGCAAAGGGACCGCTAAAGATATGCGAGAAATTTGTATTGCTACAAATCCCAGAGAATTGGTTCATTTTAAAGAAATTTTCAATATATCAATAAACTCCAGAAATAATATAACTATTGCATTATAGAAACAAAATTCGAATGCGTATAAAATGGAGGGAATGCGTCCTTATTGCTTCTCAACATGAATGGCTGGCTGCGTGTAAAAGATAAACAAAGTGAGTGAATTCCAAAGGATGGCGTTTGAGAACAGAAAACAAAATCAAGAAATTTCCACAAGTACCTATGTATTTTCAAAAGAGATCAGAAGCTGTCTAAGGCGTAAGCGACGTTAAGCTGCCACTTCAGAGGGGCGGAAAAATCAATTTTTAGAAATTTGAAAAATTCCTTATTTAATAGGTTTATTGCGCAGAACATGAAAACGTCACAGACAACCAATATATTATGCCATGATATGCCTTGTTATGTTTCAAAACAAGGCGACTATCCCTATCTCAATTCGTGGCGGGCGCAGGCGGTGAAAAGTTAAAGTAGCAAATGAAAAGCTTTGTTTAATTCCGTCGATGGTAATGCAGTGCAGTCGAGTCTTCGATTTTCACTGCATCCAGCTGCAACATGGCAGTGGTGCATATTTTGACAAATAAAAATGTCAATAGGAACTGGCAGAATATATCTTTGATTTTAAAACAAAAATTTCACCGAGCGTATCAGGAGATGCTCAAATTTGGAATGAAGCACTCAAAAGACTTAAGGCTAATCAGGCAACATGCACAAAAATGTCAGAGAATAAAAATTTAATTATATCGTTGTGTCAATTGAATATTTATATTTACAGTATAAGAATTTGTTGTTCTATGATTAAGTTACTAAGCATTTACCAAACTCAAAATATTTAACGATTTGTTGCAAGTTATTGAATTTAAAGGAAAAAATATAAATTGTGATGATGAATGGAGAACACTCTTAATAATCATAAAAATTATTGAGAAAGGAAAGTACTCAGTACTTAGGGGAATTTACTCCACGCCAGGCACCAAACACTCAAACAATCTCACACACTCCGGGTTTAGGGGGAATTACTCCAACACCAGGGACCCTTTTTCCTTGTCCAGACACACGCACACACACAAGTACACAAAAGTCAAAAACCATACTTATCTCTAAAGAAATCCACGATTTTATCCTCAGTAGGCTGTTCAAAAAATGGTGTGTGAGATATCGTAAATGTTTGGTCCCTGGCGTGAAGTAAATACCTCTAAACCCGGAGTGAGAGAGAGATTGCGTATTTGATCCCTGGCGCGGAGCATGTGAGTACTTTCATTTTAAAATAATTTTTATGGTTATTAGGTGGCTCTTCCATTCATCCTCGATACTGTATTTAGTTTAAGAAGAAGCATTTGTTAATTTTATTTTCTCTATTGATAAATAGGTATATCATCATCATTTCCATCTTAATTACATTCTTCTTTGGTAACCAGAGGCGAAATATTATCAGATCGCTGAGGTATATATTTTTAACGGAAACCAGCCTTGGATCATATGCTCTATACCTATGTTCAGTTCATTCATTTATGCGTCACCCCGTTTACATTTCCATTACCTACAAGCCACCTTTAAATTGGGCTTTCCCTACCGCATAAAGATAAAATACTGGAATTAAAATAAGTACGAGCGTTTATTCTCCTGGTTTTATTTTTTATTATGATCCATAATACGAAACACTGTGAATTTATCAAATTATCGCGTCACCCCTCAATAACCGTCACGTCATCCTGTGGTGTCATGTCACCCCGGTTGAGAATCACTGCTCTATACGGAAACTGCTCTTCGAAGGAACAAGTTCCTACGTGAATGTGATTCAACTTAAATACCCTTAATTACCATTCGAATAGTAAATCATAGTTATTAAAATAATACTTCGTCCGATTGCTGTGGCGTCATTCTTCAAATTAATTATTAAAAGTCAACTTCACGTATTATATCTCCTAAACCAGGGGCACCCAACGTGGTGCCCGCGGGCGCCATGGCGCCCGTCGAGGCTCATCATGGCGCACGCCGAGTTTTGTTCTGCTGTCCTCCTTAACACTTTGAGCTCATGTGACTAATAGTGTTCAGCGTTTACAGAATGTTGGCAAGTGTCAATGTAATGAGACTTCAAGGCTCTGTCTAATAGAGTTTACATGCCATGTATTTTAAGTTTTAACGCGCAGTTTTATTCATCAGAGCAAGAATACTGGCTCACGCTGCTTTAGCTTTAAAATCGAATGCGCCCTTGCCCACATAAAGGTACGTAAACCAATCGAAATGCCATGGAATTGTGGGGGAGATTATAAATGCAAATAGAAGGGTAGGTATTTGAATGGGGTGATTTCGTTAGAATGGTAAAAAATTATACGATGTAGCTCTGCAAAAGAAACTGAGAAATAAGACGCAGCATTAGAACCGCTGAATATTCTGATGTGTTGACTCGGATGCAGATATTGCAGACAATGTTTAATACCTGCTACAACACTTACAACAATTCTCAAGAACTCAATTAAAATTAATGAATTTTAAGAAATTGTAACTCAATTTAGAGTTTTATGCGTACCTAATAGAGACAGTTATGTTTGAAATGGAAAGTTTGTTTACATTAAAGTGCGAAAACTAAACAGAGGCCGCCAGTATAACTAGAAAGATTTGTTGCTATGTGTATTATAGATTTGATATGCATATTTTGTTTTAACTGATTAAATTACGCTCATATGTGAATTATAGCAACATGGCGCACACTTACCTACATAAAAGAGCTATTTTGAGGTTTTGGAATCGATTATAATTTATACAATTTTGCTAATGGTAAATTAAGCTTCGCTTAACGTTCTCTTGATTTACGTTGCGCTTTAAAAAACGAATTAGCGACGCTAAGCGAGGAATCCCCGTGTTCCTTTCAACTTTCTAAGCCATTCAGTTCATTTACAATGATGGTGAGGTGGAAGAAAATGTGAAACCGTAAGTCACCATAAGATGCTGTTGTGAAAATGGGAGTGGAGCATAAATAAATATATATATCTCTTGTACAAAGAGGAATATGAATGAGCCCTAATTGTACTGATAAGACAAGGAAGATAGAGAAAGTCGAAAAGGTATGAGAGAAAACTACTTGAGATAGGAGAGTGAGAAGTAGAATGAACGTGAAAATAAGTGTAGAGAATCCACATTTTGTACGAACATCGAGAGGTAATTGAATATTTCAAAAACTAATAATTGGCCAATATACTCAACTTATTGAATATAGCAAATAAACTTGTCGTAGTATTATACAAGAGCAAAACAAAAGAACTTTTCATTTACGAAATTTTCGTACTCCAAGATTATTAAAGGACGCTAGGTTAGAGGCAAAGAGGAAATTAGGCCATGAATAGCTTGAATGGACGCTGCAAAAAGACGACTCGATAAAAAAAACAGATGAAGCAGTTATCGTAATTTCTTGACTTAGAGCACAGATGGGATTGAAACAGAGACCTTTTACAGAGTTTAAACTAATTATCAACTAAAAAATGGAAATATTTTTCTTATTTTAAGAATGAAACCAACAAACCTGGAATTGCAATAAATACTAATGGAGTATTTTCTCTATGAGTATTTTCCTCTAATGAAACGGTAAATGAAAAACATATAAACAGGCTCATCGAATAACTTCGTTGGAGTCAAAAGTAATTGAAGTTGGAAGTATATTTACGAACTCATTCTCGAAAACGACCTCAATAGGAGAAATTTATGACATTTGCTTCCAAACTTTACAAATTTATGAGAACCTTAAAAGAAGAAACCCCGCTGGCTCACTAGTGTTCCGTAATACGGAGAGCGAGGAAAAAGCTGTTAGAAAACTATGCCTTTCGAGCATCAGAAACAGAACGAGTTTCGCAACGGAGGTAACAAGGAGTGTTCACAAAAAGCGTGGAAAAAGAGTTTGGAGGGAGGGATGTGGAAGAGAGAGGAAGAGACAGTGGGAGGAGGGAGGAAGAGGAGGAGAGAGGAATGGAAATGGAGGAGAAAGAGAGGAAGAGACAGAGGGAGGGGAGGAGATATGAAGAGGCAGGGAGGAGGAAGAGAGAGGGAGGGGAGGGGAGGAGATAGGAAGAGGCAGGGAGGGGGAAGAGAGAAGGGGAAGGAAAAGAGAGGAAGAGAGAGAGGGAGGGGGAAGAGAGAGAAAGAGAAAGGAGGGGGAAGAGAGAGGGAGGGGAAGAGAGAGAAAGATAAAGGGAGGGGGAGGAGATAGGAAGAGACAGAGGTGGCGGAGAGAAAAGCGAAAAGTTGACCCGAACAAAGAGTGACACGCCTCAATGAGAGTGGGAGGAGTGGGATATGGAAACGAGGGACAGAAGGGGCGGGGGAGGTGATGGAAGGGGCAGCGAAAGGTGATAATAAAGGTTTAAGACATTCGAGTCATTACTTTTGGAAACCATTAGAGCGTAGGTTCTGGCCGGATGACGAAAGGTGTCACAGGTACGTGACAGTGACTCTCGGAGGACGTGTGGCAGCATGGACGTTTCATTATTTGGAATAAATAGTAGAGGGTGCAATGGAGGGAGAGAACGAAAGAGACATATATCGCATATGTAGATGGAGAGGAGATTAAAAGAGTGAAGACGAGGGAGAAAAGAGGAAAATTATACATATGGAGCAAGAGACATCTAGGAGAGAGGGAAAAAAGAAGGCAGAGAGATGGAAAAAAGTGAGAGAGAGAGAGGTGGAGATGGCTGAAGTCCATGAAGGAGTGGAAGAAGGGTTGAAAAAACATTAGATTGAAACTGACTGTGAGAAAGAGAGATAGGGGAGGGAGAGAGGGATAGAGAAAGGAAGCATGTTTCGGAGATACAAGTTAAGGGCAATGGTTCCAAACGTGAGCGCTGCCGACCAGAAATTAAGGATTTTTGAGGATGATGCATGGAGGCAGAAGGTGGAATTTAAGAAACTGGTGTTACGTAACATAGGGTATGGATGGATTATGGATACAAAAAATTATATGAATACAATAATTTTTACACATTTTAATAAGCGGAGCCGGTTTAAGGCGTGGGCGACCGCCCAGGAAGGCCTGATATTAGCAAGATTAGCGGTGCTAAACACATTCGCTAAATGATCCGAATCGGACATGAGCGCTTCGATCACTTTCGTTATGGTCACTGCATTTTCCATACTTAATTCTAAAAAACTGACATGTCAGATACACACTGCACAACTGTCGCGTAACAGGGAGCTACAATTCACTACGTTTATGCTTCTTATCCGACCTGCATTTCTCATGATTTCATTTCCCTCTCCTTTAGTTAGTGATGCCGCGGGTAAAGGTCTAGTTGCCGGATTTGTTTCGCTGAGTATCCGATTCCTCTACAGACATTTTCTTTGGAAAACGTATTTTCAAATAATCTCACTATTGAAAATATTATTTTTGAATAAATGATGATGATGAAAGAAATTACTCTTGATACAATCACATGCACACACACACACACGGAACTTCATCAAACAATGACCATATCACATCACAGGGGTGTGAAAGGTTAAGCATTGTAAAGGGTGTGAAAGAAATAAATGGTGAAATTTTGGCATATGAAATTGAGGAAAAAGGAGAGATTCACACTACCTATAATGGGAAAAAAATAAAGTCATTGGTAGTGCATTAGCGCAACATAATAGGGGTCATTATAAATAATTTTAGCGCAAAAGATATCATTCAAAAAGTTTCTGTTCTCTCTCTATCCCACCAAGTCAATGATTTAATACCAAAGACGATTTTTAACTATATTTTTATTAACAATGTAGAGATTTCTGTCTTTAAAAATTTCAATTAAAAGTTAACAAGCAAACATTTGCGCATTGCAATCTCTTAACTTTTCTACATCTACGAATAATTTGCTAATTATTTACTGCTTCTGTTGAACATACTATCTTGAGGGACGGCAAAGCCTTTCTATCCGAAACGAAGCTCGCATACCGGCAATTTTCTTCGGCACTTCCAAACAGAATCACATCTAAAATAAAACTGAACTTAGCACAGCAAAGTATATAGCCAAATCATAATGCATCACCAGTTCTCTCCTTGACGTTTGAGAGGAAAAATAATCAATGATTAAGTCCTGGGAGTGGGAGGGAAATATTTGTTCTTCAGCCCTTTCCTTTTGCACTGAATGGTAGGTCTTTAACGCAATAAAAAAGGTGGAATTTTAAAGAATATTTACGGAAGAAAATCATTCAAAAAGCTTATATCGTAATACTTTCTCGTTCCCAGAAATTTAATGTTTTAACATTCACGACGATTTTTACCTAAAAATCCTACTAGCGATATGACGTTTTCTATTTCTTTAAAATCTTTAATGAAAAGTTAAACAGAAACATAAATACTCTTAATTTTTCTACATCTATGAATAACTTGGTAATTATTTACTACTGCTGTTGAAACTACTCTCGAGGGATCGAAAGGCTTTCTCTTCGAAACAGAGATGGCTTATCGAAAACTTCCTTAGACACTTCCAAACACAATCACGTCTCAAATAAAACTGAGCTAAGAGTAGCTAAAAATTCCCGCCAAATCATAATACGCCACTAGTTTACCAGTGGGAGTCGGGGAGAAATGCTTGTTCTTCAGCACTTTTCTTTTGCACCGTCAAGTGAAGGCCATTGGATTACACTGAATGCGAGTAATATCTATTCAAAATCTATTTTTAATACCTTACAGGCCAGAATATATTAAAATAAAGAGCCTGGTTAACCACATAGAGGAAGTCAGATATAAGTAGTAGTAGTAGTAATTAGGATTTTTAGGTGCGTCAACAGCTAAGGTTATTTTGCACCGTCAAATTCTGTTAGAGAAAATCAACATACATCACAACATTCATGCCCGAAGCGGGATTCGAACCCGCAACCTTCGGGTTAGTAGGCAGGCGCACTGCCCACCAGTCTAACCCGGCCGGCAATCAGATATAACTTTGGGGAATTTACACATCGTAAATTAAGACAGTAATATATGTGTGTCGAGTGATTGTAATTGCCAAGTTCAATCACAGGTTAACTTAAATTAAGCACGCGTTATTTCATAATAGGTGTAATCGTATGCCAAATAAGATTAAACACGCACTAAAGGTTGATAACTTGGTGCAATTCCCACAAAAACGAAATTTTAATAACAACGGAGATACCATATGCCTATCACTTGATTTTTCTTATGTAATTAATGCGACTTGAGTATATACATACGAAAACAAGGTGGAATATTAGAAAATGTAGCTTTTCTTGCTATTTAGTGACAAATGTGAAGTCAGGAAAGGAGAAAAATACGAAAGGACTTCACAGAATAAAGAAAGCGGCCGTTTAACCATACTTCAGCTGAGCAATGAGCGTGGAGGAGGAAGTGAAGCGAGTAGGAACTAGGAATCTCGTCTAGCAAATTGCCAGAGCGATGCTTGCATCATTAGGTGGCGAATCGCGTGGAAAGCGTGTCGGCTAGTGCAATTGAGAGTTCAAAATAAACAACGGATTCGGACACGTATTAGTGTTCTAAAGGAAAATATTTTTTGGGTAGAATAAAGAGCGATAGGAGGAAGAGGAATTAATTCGAGGTAAGAGATATATTAGCGAGCAGCTGAAAATTTAAAAGTGACATAGCAAAGCAGTTCCTGTAAGTTTAATTGCAGAAGGGTTGGAAGTTTTTAAATTACATATAAAGGTTTTACTTTCGAAAATTTGTCTAAAAAATGAAGGTTCTGCTAGTTCTGTGTGCATTTACAGTTTTTACTATAATATGAGCAGTGGACGTGATCTACAAATTGTTAATGAAAATAACCTTATGCCATATTCAACTTACTGGCACTATTGCAGCAAGATTTGTGAATTAAAATATTAATAATTCTTTATTAAGCATTCCAGCTTTAACGCATATTAGCTTCGGTCTGTCCGTTCTTCTATCCGAATGCAATTCTTTTCTTCGTAGCTATTCAGTGGATTTTAATGAAATTTAGTACTAAAGACTAAGCACAGTAAATTAGAAAATGAGATGAATGGTTTACATAACATAATAAATTTAGAATACTCTATCGCAGGTTTCCTGCGATAGAGTATTTGCGACGCATGTATGGTTTGTAATTATTCAATTCTAAATACAATCTTAAATAAATAAAATACATACTAAATATTTACATTTAAATAATTTATTTTCGTAATTTGATTATTAGTTTTTTTTAATATCACTGTTGTTATAGTGAAGATGTATTTGATTAAACTAGAAAACTTCGTAAACTAATAAACCAGTTCTTGAAAGGTCCTTTAAATGTTTTAAGGTCGGAGCAAAAAGAACCGGTTCGAACCGGTTCACTGATGTTTGCCGGAGCGAAACCGGAACCGAACCGAAATTTTGTTTTGAGTGAACCGGAACGAAAACCGGAGCGAAAAAAATTACGGTTCGATGCCCTGCTCTAAAGAAGGGGTCGGCAGTCTATGACATGAGTGTTAAAAGATATGTAAAGTGGAACGAAACTTCAGATTATAAATACGAAAAGTACGTATTTTTTAAATCATTTCACTTTCATTTCAATTTTATTTTATATTTTAATGACAAAGCATTATATTCAGGATTCCTTATAATATAAAAACAGTTTTTTTGCAATCGTAACGAGCAAAACGAATTTAAGGGGGGCACGCGCGGAGGATCACGGATTATGAATATCGATAAAGAGTGGCACCAAATAGAAAAACGTTGCCGACCCCTACTCTAAAGAATTAAGGAAGACCGAGAGAATAGCACGCTCATATCATATGATATCAGCATATTAGTTTCTCACCGCCCATAAAAAAACGGGGGAGCAGCTTTAGTCAAAATTGATATTTACGTAACTGTCGAATGTCATTTTCTAACGTGATAATCATAAAAGATTTTTGATATAATCACTCGCAAAACAAACTGATCGCGAATTTTGTGTGAGCTTAGCACCGAGTCGAATGAACATCCGTTCTGTAGCAAGAGTTTTCGGAACAAATTAATATTTATGTATTCGACATCCATATTCGATATAAATGAATTTCAATTCATATAAAGTTGTCCTAAAAAAATAATGCAGGGCATGAGACATGGAAATGAGTTTTAAAATACGAAAGGACGGTCGGGGGAGAGGGTAGAGGGAAGGGGGGAGGAGAGAGAGAGAGGAATAAAGAGAAAGGAGAAAGTATATAGGAGGCGCGCGAAATGGACGGAGAGGAGAGTGAGTGAACTGGGATGGTGGTTTATGGAGTGGGAAGAGCAGTTGGGTCGTGCCGAAATAGAGGAAGAGGTCGAGAGGTGAGGTGGAAGGAGAGGCAGAAGGGAGGCAAGGGAGAGAAAGACCCGAGGGTAATGAAGTGGGGGCGGGGGTTGGGTGCAGCCAATCGATAGTTCTCGAACGAGGGGGACTCGGATGGTTTTGGAGCTGGTTTTATGAAAAAGGGGTCACGGTAGGGAGTTTTTGAGGGAATGGAGAAGGGGGAGGGAGGGGGTTTGGAACCGCTTTAGGGAGCGGGGGGGGGGGGGGTGGTCTGTAGGCGGGCGGTATTGTTTAGAAAGGATTCTGGGGATGCCGTGCGGAGTTTGGGGTCGGAGCGTGATTAGATGGCCCATGTTGCGTAGCGGGTGGGGGGGGCGGCTGAAGACAGAGGAGGGCGCGCGGGAGCGGTTAATTGACGATTTGAAAGTTTTTGGACCGCGACGACGCTCGGCAGGAATGCTACTGCCTTATCCGATGGGATCGCGTGACTGTGCACAGAATCACAGTAAAAAATCTTTTAAACTTTGTGCTAAACAGCATTGCGACTGTTTAAAAATTAAGGCGGCACCATTTTCATCCAGCCTCGATTGATTATACTCTTTATCTGATCGACTTGTAGCGTCTAACAACCCTTCTATTTATGCAGAGAACATACAGAGTTATTTATTTACGCAAATGCACACCAAAACACATTCTTGGTATTAAATTAGATAAATTTTTGCCTTATTAAATAAAATTTTCGGACCGCAGAAGAAATCACGTTTTTCCTACGTATATTTTAAGATGAAGGAATGCATTTTCGTCTAATTTCGACTAAGCGAAGTAACTGCCGGAGCCAAAATGCATCGACGATATAAATGCATTTTGCATTGAACGATTCCCGTCGACTATAACGGAAACAGTACGCGTCCAAGACATTTAACAAAACTTCGCCGCAATCTGAACTCGCGGAAATGTACGCCGCGTAAAAAAGCTAGTAAATCGTTAAAAGTGCGCCATAAATTTTAGAGGGAGCATTAGATAAGAGTTTTTCGATGTTTCTCTGCGATATCGGGAGGGGTTTCGTAGAATATGGAGAGCAGTAGAGCGGGTGCAGAGAGAGAGGGAGAGAGAGGAGGAGAGTGAGAAAGGTGGAAGAGGAGGAGAGAGGCAGATGGAGGGGGAGGAGAGAGGTGGAGGGAGGAGGAGGTAGAGAGGCGGAGGGAGGAGAGTGTGGAAGGACGCACGGGTTTGTGTTTTGAAGCGTGGCGATGACAAGGCTTTCGATAAAGAGAAGAGTATTGTGGAATGAGTGCGCGCGGGGTGTTAATATGAGAGGTAATGGGGCGGCGAGGAGGAGGCGGTGGGAGGCGTGGAGGGGAGGGTGGGAGAGGAGAGGTTATATTGATTCGTTACGAGTGAAGCCGGAGTTTACGATAATGGTCGCCATGCCAATAGAAACTGTGAGGGTGGAAGGGGGAAATGGCGAAGGGGAAATGGCGAGGGAGAAGGGGATTGTGGGCTATTAAGGTTAAATTACCGTTAAATTAATAACGTTATAACTCATTGTGGGGCTTCAATATCGATACGTTTTATGCACCATTTGTAATAATTTGCATTAAATGGGAATCCTGAGGGAAACTATGCAGATATATCCAAAGGAGATGTGAGATTTGAGATTAATATTTCGATGCTATAAGAACGCTTGCTTTCGCATGAATTCGTACGAAATACGTTATTGGCATTGTACGAATGTTATATTAGCAGAAACTGGGATCTGAGAGGCGTATTACTGCGACGGAACTGCTAAACTAAATTATTCGGAAAGGCATCGATAAAATTAAAGTAACTTATCTGGATGGATTACTGTAAGGAATATTCAAGTTTGTAATGAGTATTGAAGATTCGAACAGCAACCCATGAAAACAATATAAAGAAATGAAAATTTACTTTCTTCATTTATGCCTCGAAAGAGAGTTTTCTCTTCGTGAAAGTGAGAGAATGTCTGTTTTGTAAGCAAAAAACGAAATATGTCTGGAATGCATTCTTTAGAAATTATTGTCTCAATTTGCTCCCATTCAGAAGAACTTGTTTCTGTTTAACTCAAGGTGCCTTCATCGATGGTTTATCTAGAAACTTATACACTCCCTCTCTCTCATAAGTTTCAAATTTATTAAAAATACCAACATTTTCTTGTCTATGTAAGATGAGAGTTGGTAGTCAAATTTTAAGTTAAAGTTCCCCTTGGAAGAGCAAAAAGAGGGTGTTAATCCCCCTTCCCTCCGCTCTCCCCCTCCGCTCCACCTACGCTCCCCCTCCTCTCCCCCCCTCCCCTCCCCCTCCGCTCCCCCCCTTTCTCTCAAGGCATAGATCGCGACCCTTAGGAAAATTCTGATCGACGACCGATACTTACGAAAGAACAATATTGGCTGAGAAGAAAAACTAGCGCATGCTTTTTTCATATCCATTTTCGCTCTCTCTCTATTTTCGTAGGAGCGTATCGGTAATCGAAAGACAATGGGAACGAAAGTGACTGAAGAATACGGCAGTGGAAGAGGAGATCTAAACATAAGGAGTGTAGCAGACGAAGCGAGTCAGATGTGTAGAAGTGTTAATGAGGATATTAAAAGTAGATGACAGGATTTGATAAAATTTAAGGCGGTGGTCGACGGGAAGTGGCGAAATGGAATACGTAGAATCCGCCTGTCCTCGGAAAGCGATGTGCTTAGAGTAGTGTTGCACCGAATTCCAATGAAGGCATTCTATCGGATGATATAAAGGGTGGGTGGGAATGGGTGCAGCGAAGAATGGATGCGAGAGAGAGAGATAGAAGGGAATAAATGATTCATGTGCGCTCTATGGAGGAGAGGCACGTTCGTTTCACGTGCATCGTGGAAAAAGGTCAAAGGGTATCGAAGGAAAGTAAGTCCCGATAAGGCGAGGAAAAAGCCGCTATTACCTCGACCTCGAGCACGCGCTGCATCGCTGTAAGAAATGTGAATTTGGACCTGTTATACCTCCATGTTAGTGGTAAGGGAAGTTGAGAGGCCTAATTCCAAATTGCTTTACGTCCGAAAAGGAGAGATCGAGCGATTTCACCGTGTTGGATTAAAACGAATCGTATCTCTTCCCAATTTAAAAACAAATATATCATAATACAGGCGATTATACTAAAAATGAATTAGAAATTTTGTATTCCTTTATCATATTATGTATTTTCTAATCGGTCTTGCGTTGTGAACCTAAAAACTAGATGATTTTCTAAAGTTTCATCATTTATAGCCTTGGATATATATATATATAACTTGCTATTTTATGTATTGTATAATTTATCCTATTAGAAATATGTACTATATTCTAATATCTACCGCTCAAATTCATTTTCCAATTTCGATAGAGTTTGTTAGGCGTTAAGTAGGTTTTAAGCTAGTGTTTTTCAAAGTACCTTTACCTAACTGTGCATGGCCTAATAAGCAGCGTCTCGAGGTTCTCTATGACAAGATGAGCGCAGTAGCAGTAAGAAAGTATCAGGAGAACGACCCAAACTTATTAGTTTGCGATCTTTCTGGTGACTTTCAAGGTATTCTTTAGATCACGGGTGAATTATTTTCTTACCGCCTCATTCCCGCATGGTCTGATAAAATTGTACATTTAAACCTGATGACTAAATGCAGTAATATCTCACTGTGTTTTGAAAATTTCGAAATTAAATACAGAATATAATGAATTTATAACACCGCTTTGATAATTTCAGATTTCAAATATTATTTCCATTAATATAAATCCCCTCTTTTATTGTTATGGGCCATAACTTATGGTCCAAACATGATCAAGTGAAAATTTATATCCCCAATTGACTTATACGACCCATTTACAGTATCCAAAAAGGCGCTGTTCTATAGACCAGTAAATTGTATGTTATTATTATTACATGAAAATCAAGTGTACAGAGACTACACAGCTATAAATGTTCATGGTGGCCTGCTGCGTATACTGAGGAATAAATAAAATTATACGCTGAAAAAATTACGTGTAACGCGTAAGTTTAATTAGTTGCTGGTTTTCTAGTAAATTGAAAACCTCCCATTTGCTTATCATCATCATAGGTAGTCTGTCCATTGACAGGTCCGTGATTATTCGTGGTTAAACTTGGTTCTCCATATACTCCTATTTTCCACAGTTTTCTTCATGACTTGATAGCTCTCTTTCCCTTTCAAGTCGTCTACTAGCTGAAATCTTTTCCTACCTCTTTCTCTTTTTCCATCCAATTTTCCTTCTAGCACTTCTTTAATCATGCTCTCTCTCCTCAGGTAATGCCCAATCCAGTTCGCCTTCCTCTTTCTGATAGTCTGTATAATCGTTCGCTTCTCTCCTATTCTTCGTAGTACTTCCCCATTTTTCACCCTATCTGTCCATTTTATCTTCAGCATTCTTCTCCATGTCCACATTTCGAAGCTTTCCAAGTATTTAATATCATTTTTCCTTGCTTATATAATCCTAATATTCCGTTATCCCCTTCTCCTTAAATATAAATTCTAAATACAAATTTTATCGAACTCTGATCAGTGATATGCCCATAAAAATGCATCTTTACGCCTTCGACGTTAAGGCCAAACATATTGCTGCTATATTCATGGTATTACGCATTCCGAATTGGATTTGTGTAGTGCGGCATCACATGTTTATCAAGACAACTAATATGCTGAATGTTATTTCTTGAGTTTTCAGATCAAAGTTTTGTCATAATGAGTGTTTCGTGTTCTGTTTATACACGCCTCGACGTGATAGTTTTGGAGTTAGTAAGTTAAACGAAAGAAATAATTTATATACATGCACTGGAACGAAAATAATTCAAACTGTTTCAAATGAACTTTTATTTCATTAAAAGTTGAGCAATTTTATTTAAGTTGCAGTTATAGGTATATATAAATATAAAAAAAACCATGCATTAAACTATTAAATCATTGTTGAAATACTTACGATTTACTTACACATTTGTATTTTTATTTCGTTGAAAGAGTTTCTGATTTTAGTTTATATGTTATTATTTATACAAACTGCCTGATTTGCATTATACAGGGTGTACACGATATTGATCTGGTGTTTTAAGAGGCTGTGATTTTTCTAACCATTATACATATTGAAAATACTCATTTAGAGGTACAAATTGAAGTACAACTAGGTACAATCAGCTTCTGTTTCTATTTAAAAATAAACGTGCCTAATAACAGGATTCAGCAGAAATATTAAGGAATATACATATAAAGATTTTCTTCCATTTTTGGTAACTTCATACTCGCGGTACTGCGAAATTGTAGTTATATCCGTGAATTAGCAAATTAATGTGCTGCATAGGTATCGACCGAATGCATCACGCTCAGAAATGATCCAAGAAATTAGATCCTTGTGTTATATGTTTTTCTAATTGCTTTCAATATTCTGAAACAACACGAAGACCCTTGTTTAGATTACACCTAACAAATGATTTACTCATTTAATTGCAGATGTGGCATTAACCAGGTCGAAATCACCATTTAAATGGATCGCAGTTCAAGTTTTATTGTACACCGTGGTATTATGCATTGACATTATTTTTAACTATCCGGTATTTATTCATGCAATAGCGTAGTTCGCTTAAGAGATAGTTAGTATGAGAAAACCCATACTAATACACAATGATTCAGGCGTAATGTCGCGACCTCGGATTGGAAATGATGAAAAAATCTCCCCGCAGATCGGTGGCGCAACCATAAATTTACTTGGGGGGGGTGTGGAGAGGAGGGAGGGTGAAGAGGGAAGGAGGAACCTCAAACATTACCATGTTATTCTCTGTTTTTAATATATATCATATCATTTTAGCTGTGTAATAGAACAGTTTAATTAATAAACATATAAATTCTAATCTGTACCTGTTCGATCCTCAATATTCTCAACGGAATATTACAAAAAATTCAATTTTTGCAATATAGCAGCTCTGTCTTTGGATTGGGGGGGGGGGGGAACAAAGACTCGGTTACCCCCCTTCCCTGTGTGCGCCACTGCCGCAGATAGAGTGAGAGAGAGCATTGCAGAGCAGAAGATTTATCGTCATAACATAATTGGATTTATTGAGACAGATAGCGGCGTAATTATATGTTGGGTTTTCAGCCAAAGAAGTCTTTCTCTAAATAAAAGACTTTTTTTTACAGGTAATAGAAACAAGGAAGGATATGTTGTGAGGCGTCGCGGAGGATGTTACTCCAATGAGGGATCGATGTGGAAAGGGAATAATACTGTTCGGAGGGGAGACCTCCATCGGCTGCTAATGAGTTTACCTACTTCATGTTGTGTTTACTCGATCATTATGCGGGCGACACGGTGATCGAGTGGGATGAGGCATTATAATAGCAGGGAAGGCGTCCCTCCTTGTATCCCCGCCCCCCTCCCATCCCTCACTCCTTCCCACCCACCCATCCCTCCCTCCCATCCTACCTCCTTCCCGTCATTCCCTCCCATCCTCCCTCACCTTCCCAATCGCTGCGCCTCGTCCTCGCAAGAAATTCATCTCCAAACATCATCTCCCTTTCTTCGCCCCTCCTCTCGGCCAAGGCCCCTGCAGTGTCACCCTACTCCGCTGGAAAGTTCTTTTGCGTCGAACACTCCTTCTTCGGAGAGAAAGGATGAAACTGTTGAGCAAGAAAATTAAGGATTCGAAAAGGGGGTTTAAGGTTGGATAGAATTTGCATTCGGATCTCCTGTTGCTCCCTTTTTCTGCGATGTTAGGAAAGGGCGATGATCAGAGTCGCTTATTTATCGATGATATTCCGTTGGAGATGGAATGGGAAAGATTTTTGCACTCGGCCATTATTTTGAGTACGATCTCCTCAGATATTCACAATCTTTGATGACATCAAAATTGATAGGCACGTACGTATCCATGAATGTGAATGGATTTGATAGGAATGTGTGCATTTTATAAATACGTTTACAAATAAAAATTTCTCCTCGGATACTGCATCTTTCTTATTATAATGAACAAATATTTCGTTCATAATGAAACTATATGCACTTTTTATTTAATATCTCTCTGTGCGAATAATAGCGTAACTTATTATTATATGTATAATACATTTTATTTCTGCTAAAATAAACACCGTCAATGGCCTATAATGAGTCTATAACAAGTTACTTAAAATGAACAGCAATTTGATCTAACTGCATTGTGTATTTGAAGTATCAAGCATTTAAGAATTACGTCGAGAACGCGTTTCTATGGTAATGCAGCTTGAGTATTCAGAACAACTTTTCCTTCGGTGTGTTTTTAGAATTTTCATAAGCCTTTCTAGCCATCTCAGCAGTCAGTCTTGTCCTCTCCATAAATCCCTTACATCCCATGTCGCATTCGTCGGGCAAATGTCTAAGGATTTTCAAAGTAGACTTATCGATGATTTCTGTTGTGAGGAAGCAAATAAACTGGTTTTGAAAGCGTTTCCAGCGTACCGATCACTCCTACATCATCCCTTTATTTAGTAACGGGACATTTTCATCCGCTTACCTTGAATACGGGAACACCGCCGTTTTATTCGCGCGCCCAAAACGTCAAAATTTATCGCCAACGCTGGCAGAGTTCACTCAAAACACAATTGCAGGCCATTTACAGATCATATAAAACGTAGGGTGTCGTTGACGCTTTTCCGATTATTTACCAATCGTCCAATATTTTTCCTTCGCACACCGGTTTATGCGAAAAAGTCGCCTCTTCAAAGCAATTAAACTTCTCCAAAACTCCCTTGGCAGCGCTTCCCCCGTCCCCGGACTTAACACGAGGGTGTGTGCGAGGGGAGCACATCTTTAAACAGAAGCATCTGAACGATTGAAAAGGAGTAAATATTCACCCTCCCGCCCAAATGCGTTTCAGGTTTTCATCCGTGTTTTGGGATCGTTCTATGCGACAAATGGAACTCGGGGAATTACCTTCGGAGTCTTTCTTCATCTCTCCTTCTTCTCGCTTTCCTTTCGAATCCTCTCTTCCTCTATAGATCTCTCCCCTCTCAGAATTCCCTCTCTCCTCGCTCAAGAGATTACGTGGGCTTTCTCCAGACTGCCTCCCTCCGTCTCCTCCCTCTTTCCTCCCCTCCCTCTCCTCCCCTCCCTCTTTCCTCCCCTACCTCTTTCCTCCCCTCCCTATTTCATCCCCTCCTTTTTTCCTCCCCTCTTTCTTCCACTTTTTCCTTTCCCTGTGCCTTTCTCTTCCACTCCAAATTCTCACCCGTAGAGTATCTATACACATAAGTCTCCCTCCTTTTCTCTCCCTCTCTCTCTCTCTCTCTCCCTCTATCTTCTCCTTTCCCTATCTATCTCCCACAGAACCCGACTACCACCCTGCATTCCCCTCTTCCTCGATTCATCACAGAGGCGCACGGATTCTAAGCACGATCCGAGGAAGGGCTCCCAGATGGAAAGGGAGAAAAAGAGACACGAAGATGGAGATAGGAAGAGAGAGAGAGAGAGCTTGAGAGAGAGAGATCTCATCGATGCTCTACTCTTTTTTGTGATCTTCTGTCGCAGTTTGTCTTTCGGAGAGTAGGAAACGAATTTTATCCTAGTTCATAGCTGAATTACGCTCGATTGAGAATTACCAAATAAGGTTTGATCGTTCGATCCTTCGCGACCACGTCACAATCGTTAGATAGCGGAATTGCGAAAATGTCTCGTTTCGATCACGATTGTTCTAGCATTGATAATGCTGTAAACGAACTCTACACGAATCATGCTTTAGGTGCACTAATTAAGAGCACTAAATAGTACTTATTTTAGTAAATACACTGGATATAATTTGAAAATTCATTTTATATTTATAAATAATTGCTTACATGAATTTCATATAAAAATAATATTATATCAAATGTAGAATTTATAGCAATAAATCCCTGATTTTTCAACCGTTTTATCTCATAGTCATGACGTTAATAACTTTGACATCCACTGCGCAAAATTCCTGACAATCATCTTCAACGGTAAATATGTATTATGCACATGGATAATTGACATAATTTCATTTCATATTTCCTCAATATGCTGCAGCATCTATTTGCATATTCTATAGGCTCTGATCCTGGATATTTACGGAACCCAACTCCATCTTCCTTGCTCTACTATTATTATCAAGCTAGGGTAATGAATATTTAAAATAAAAAATGTTTTTTTATCATGTTGTATGTGTGTAGGGATTATGACGTCGTTGGTTGAATTTGAAGGCACTCAAATATAGTCTATTAATTCCAATTAAAATTCTGTTATAATGAGAATTATTAAAAACATTCTTAAAACATTGGCTTGTTGCCATGGTAATTGATATTTTTCTTTCTTAAAAACATGAAAATTTCCCCTTCGTTGTTTATTTTCTATTAAATTTATCTTAATATAATAAAATTTTGATTACTTATACTAAGGATGACCAGATATCTTATTTTCGGAGAACACGCCCTCTTTTTTCAATAAAAAATTTCGTTCCCCTTCCCTTTTTCGAATTTGCCCTTTTTCGTCCTCCATTTAAGGCTCGGCATATCAAAACTATATCCTTACGCTGCTATCCAATTTCTTTATTCAGTCAGATATGCTGAATTATTTCCACTACCAACCGCTCCGAGTTGCTTGTTTCCATAAACTTGAAAATGCCTTACTTGTAAACTGCTAGTATGTTTTCATATTTTGCTGTGCTTCAACGAAATTTAACGCAGTAACTCGTTAGCAACATAATGCGTTTTCTTGATAGTAATTCATTGTTAGACAATTGTCACACGGCTTGCGACACCCATCTCGGTCCATTTGTGAGTTATGTACTGAGAAGCGGAGAACATAATAGGCAGGTCGATGCCATCTTCTTAGATTTTAGGAAAGCCTTTGATAAGGTACCTCACAGAAAGCTAATAACTAAATTATAAACAGGCGTTAATTCCAAAATTATTAGCTGAATCCATGAATTTTTAAATCATAGGAAGCAGAAGGTTGTTATACATGGGAATTACTCAAGCTTAGCGGAGATGGTCTCTGGTGTTCCACAGGGTAGTGTACTCGGTCCGTTAATGTAAGATGTAACGATAGGCATAGGTGACCTATTTGCATTGGAATGACAAAAATTACATTGGTTTTTTGTATTTTATAGCAAATTTAGTACACTATGTATGTATTCTAATCCTAACTCAGCTATTAGTCCCTTTGCACAATTTCGTTTTTATTTTGTTTAGGTGGCAACAAATAAACTGTTGATTTTTCAATCATGTTTTTGTTTAGCGTTAAACAGGGTACTCTGATCGGCAAATTATATAAACTCCGCTCCGCTCTTGGATCCTGACGGGGCAAAATCTGATTAGGCTGTCTTCGCTTGAAATTTATTAATTTGTAAAAAATTACATTGTCTACAGCTTTGACAATTACATATGTTTACATATTTTGAGTACTTGAATAAACCTCCACTTCCGGTTGACCATTTTCGGCAAAAACCTTTTCATATCATGAATAGTTAATAAAAATGTTAAGCATAATGATTTATACTGATCTGAGCGTTAGTTTTTTAGTTGGAACGCCCACAAAATTCTACGCGCATCATAGAAAAAATATTGAAAACGTACTAAGGAGACCTCAAAATTGGTGTTTCCATTGAAATCTCGAATTGTATTTTTTCACTAATACAATACTTTCTCCTATATTCTACGCATGGAGAAGGTAAAAATTCACTCAACTTTGTAAAAAGATTCCATAATTGTAATGAAAGACTTATCGTTCTTTCCAGAAAAGAAGTGGAAATTGCCATAACTATTTCATTACTATCCTGATAATGAGTCATGCATTTGCCTATTTACGTTGCTATTCAGAAATACCGCTTGACCGGTCAAGTTCAGAATTTATCTCCTTCTCTATCTTCACATTTGTGTTCAGTCTTATGCACGCACGCATATTAAGTTAAATTTCCATCATTTCACTAACTTTATTTAAATACTACTTTAATTTATTACATGATTCATGCACATCCATTATTTTTTATGGACCATAGTCTGATTATGTGTGAATTGGCAGGAGAAAGAAATGATTACATCTGAGAATAAACAACAGGGAAACTCATTAGTTGAGGTCAATAATAAGGATGAAATGTGTCGGAGTGAGGCGGCTGGAGTTCAGGGATATTAGGCTCTTTCCTGAGAGTAAGGCCCTCTCTTGAGAGTTAAGACCCCCTAAATTGAGAGACGAGGCCCCTTCCTGAATGGTGAGGCCCCCTCTTGCGAGGTGAGGCCTTTTCTGGGAAATTACATGTAGGAGATACTTTATTGGAGGCGTCGGGAAAAATGGCGCTTTAAGAATTTATCCACTTTACTCTCCGTAAGCGCTAGAGTAAGAAAAAGGAATATACTCAACGACTTCTACCTCATCGTCCTCATATATTCTCGCTTGTAAATACTCGTACTAATAATTAATACATGAAATAATTAGGAAATTTATTTTTATAATTTTTAATGAGTTAGGAGTCGTAAAATACACTCGAACCCTATTCTCTATTTAATTGTATTTTGATTTTGGAACTTATAATTTAAGTAATGTTAATTTTTCCTTTTGTATTCCTTTAGTTAGGGGTGGATCTTTAGAATTTTAATGCAATTTTCGCTTAAATACCTTTACTTTTTTTAGTTTTCACATTAGTGGTAAAGACATACAGATTCTTTCCATCTACAACTCCTAGACATGCAACCTGAAGTTTACAATGAGAAAAGCACGGATTATTTTCAAGATCCACCCCTATTTCCGCTGGGAATAAAGAATGTCCACACATTTGTTTTTAACATGAAAATTTTAAGTTTTCTAAAGAAAACAATCGACGGCAAGGAACTGCAATGGTACACTCGATAACCCGTAAAGTACGTTTCCTTTAGAATTTTTAATCGTTGGCTCAATAGCTCTCTCCCCTTCTCCCTCGCTATTACGTTATCTGTAAATCACCGATTGGAAAATTATTTATTTATTCGGAGAAAGTACAATTATATATATATATATATATATATATATATATATATATATATATATATATATATATATATACACACACACACACACACTAAAACTCGTTTAATACGTATTTGAGGGGACCGACTCATTGCTTCGTTATAAGCGTGACTAAGTTATATACGAGAAACATGGTTTTTGGCCTATACATCCCATATAACACGAATACACATACAGCAAAAGCTGTGCTATCCTGCTATTTAGAACAGGCCAGCCTTAGATACCGGCAATTACAAAAATACAATTCATTTTTATTTCTTTTTCTTTTTTATGAATTTTTGTGTGAATAGTATGTGTAGTACCACAACTTCCACTTTAAAATTTCTTAAAATATAAGATGAATATATTACGTATTTACTCCGTATACTTCTGTGGCTGCCGAGTAAGCATGGCGTTTTTGGTTTCGTAAGCCATTTGCATTGTCTAGATGTTTTGGTGTACTCCTACAATTTCCAGTTTTATCGATTTTTATTATTTAAAAAATTACCCATCCATTGAATATAGCATCAAAATAAATACCTAAAAGCAAGGTACAGGAGAGAAAAGGTTGGTTTAACGCTAACACAAAAGCTGGAGCTGATCAAACGAATTGAAAAAAGAAAAAACAGAGCAGCCATAGCAAAAGAATTCAACATCCGATCTTCCACGCTCTACGATATCAAGGCTCATAAGGCTAAAATAATGAAATTTGTGTCATCTTCTGAGACGAGTAAATCAATTAATAAACGGCATACGCTTCATAAGCCAAAAATTGAGGAACTGGATAAAATGTTATATGACTGGTTTTCACAGAAATGTTCAGAAGAATTAAATAATTTCGTCCTTTTCTAAAAGAGTAAATAAAGATAAATAAGAAAGATATAATTCAATAAATTCAATTTAGGGAACAGATTCACTGCCATACTCGCCAAACTTCCCGGACGCCCTAAACTTTTCAATAATCTTTTGTTTTGCATGTAAGCGTAGCAACGTATGAAATAAGAATGTGTAAATAGTATCTATAAATCTAACTACGTGTGGAAGAATTAAAATGGAAAATGCAAACCCCATGCATAGTTATGTTTGGGGAGTACGATAGTGAACATAAGTCCAATTTTGTTTGGTTATTGCTAAATTTGCAATGTCAAAATCGAAAACCGCTTCCCTAACCGGCTGTTTCTCCTAATCGGCTTTCCACAATCCCCAAGATAGCCGGATAACACAGATTTTACTGTATTTGCAGTGAGTCGACTTCAATGCCGTACTTACATATGCAAAGAGATGCTTATCAACTTCGCGGTATGTAAAATGTTCGATTATTATCACATATGATTGTTTAAATGGCCAATTAATATTATTATTATGGTCATTAATTTACATAAACATTTCACATTTTTTATATCAATTTCAAAACAAAGGGAGCGTGGAAATTCGCATGGAAGGGGTAGATGGAGGAAGGGGACCTCTACGAACAAGTGCGCGGTAAACGGGCGGAAACTATTCATTACTTATCGCTCTGCTCGCCAAAATTCGTTACATATGGGGCACATTTTGCCACGAGACCAAACATTTGTTCGTTGCAGCCGAGAATTCGTAAAATGCGTGTTCGTTACATCCGAGAAATTTAACCAATGCCGTTATGGAGAAGTTCAAGGGACCGAGACATTTCTTCGTTATAGCAGAGATTTCGTTTTAGACGTGATCGTTATAAACGAGTTTTACTGTATATATGTATATATATAAGTGTATATATATATATATATATTATATATATTACATATTACAGAAAGTTCATAAACGAAGGAAAAATTACACCTGGAATCAAACTCTGGTACTGGTAGGGAAATAGGAATGTCTCATAGCCCTTTAGCTCTAAAAGACTTGTAGATCGATACCTAAATTTGGCCTATTTGGTTAAAAGAAGTCAAGTTATTGAATTAAAAACAACGTTGAGTATTGGTTTGATGCCACTTCCAAAATCGACGGTTTGATAACAAACTTGTATCCTTTCATGCATTTTATTAGTTCGAATTCCGAGTTTCTAGATGATTATAAGTAATTTTAAAATGCAAGGCGAAAATATGGTGCAATCGTTCCCTTTCTATTCTAAAGGGAATAATAAATGCTCCTAGAATCGATCTTGAGACCTTGGAATTGAAAGAAAACATAGCCTCAAACCTTTCCTTGGAAGGAAAGTGGATACTTCGCAAAATTTGTCTTCACTGTTTTAAGCGGTGCTCGAATCGATAAGAGAACAAACATAAAATTTCTTATTTAATGTATGTATATTGGAGTTTGTTTGTAGCGGCTCTCGCGAGGCATGAGCGTACATAGGACACACAGATAAATTTTATTCTTATTATATGACATAAACAAACACAGTCATAAGAATTCGGCATACTGAATTATTTATATTGAATTTCAGTAATGCATCGGATTAACGGACAGTTTTCAGTCTTGTTTTTGAAATGGCTGTAAATATATCAAGCGCTGCTTTGGATTGTTTCATTCGATAATAAGTAAAATGTGCAGTCATTTAAAACTGTGAAAGTTTCAGCTAATTGATTTGCTGTGAAAGAATTATTTTATGATTTAAATGTAGTATGGAGCTAATTCAACGATTTTCTCAATCACGATTACATTGATGCTGTGATGTGATAATCGCTATGTCGTATTTCCTTCACAATTTCAATTTATTATCGAATTATTTGGAAAGATAATATGAATGGTTGAATGGATATCACATTAATTTGGATCGCTCTACGGATGGCAGTTTGCTTATGGCTTCATTTTATTGTCACTTTATACGTACTTGTGGGTAGGCGACCATAAAAAAGCTCTAAAGGCTAAATGAGTAAAAAAAGTTTGAAAATCCCTGCTCTAGAACATCCAAAGTTGAAGTGAATGACAAAACCTGAATTAGTGAAATCGGTTTTACCGATCGATGAATCAACCGTATGACTCCTTAAAATATTTTCAAAATAGAGAAATGAGTGTAACATGAGCTATATATTGAAAAATTACTCGCTCTGTGGTAAAATTTGTGCTATTTCCACGTTTATAATGTATGCGACCTGTGACGATGAATGTGTGCAATTTGTTTAATTTTAGTTTAAATTAGCTCATTCCTTAATACGGAGTCCTCCAAAACTGTAGCCTCTTTATTGAATTCTATAATTTTCATATTTTCAATATAATATTATGAGAAAGACATATCTCAAAAATTAAAAATTTTGACGATCTCAAATTTATCAATCGGATTTTGCGTCTTATTTGTTTATCTTCAGAGTGTGTGTGAGAGAGTGGGGGGGAGAGTGGAGGGGGGGGGAAGAGAGAGAGAGAGTTGAGAGTTACACATTACACGACGCCACAAGGAACATAAATATATGATCGCTGTGAGACACATTAAAGAATAAATACTTTCAAGCAAATATCAAGGTTAATGATTCCTATGACACACCGCTCCCCAGTTATACCACGAGGTTCCGATGGAGAAGGTGCGACCCATGGTTATATGATAGACGCGGTGGATTACACGATCGTATTGTCCTACACATTATTTACATTCAAATTTTTATTAATTAAACATTATATAATTGCTACAAACAACAAAATAATAAAAAATATACATATTCACCTGCATGATATCCTGAAACTCAACTTATTGGTGGATGGCAGGAGGTGCAGAGCACCAAATGTTCCTGGATTCCTACGCTACCTCTTCCTATTACGTATGTTCCCTTATCGTCGTACGGAAAAACAATTATCTATATCGCTCCGTCCTGCAATCGATCTCGTGAACCTTATCCACGCTGCCTTGCCATCCGAGGTATGTCGGAATTCTAATAAGATATACTTTCTCGTCCGCTAATCGCTCCGACATATATTTTTCTAGCAGACTGAATCTAGTTTAGTCTAGTCTACGTTCCTTTTAACGAGGCCCATTTCAGATTTGATATTAATGACGTTACGCTCTGTTTACAATTTCATAAGGATCCCACCCAGCTGACGCATATTCAACCTGCGATCGGACCAAGGATAAATAACATGATCCCTTCACTTTTTCGGAGCTATTTCGAACTATTCTCCCTGTAAAGCTAACTTTTTTTTAGCGGCACGTATCACTCGGCGAATGTGGGTGTCCCACGAGAGATCCCGATGGATCGTATCTCCTAAATATTTAACCGAATCTGAAATAGAAATTTTCTCTCCACCGAACGAATAATTAACATTTAGAGAGTTATTTTTGGTTCTCTGGAAATTGGCGACGTAATTTTTCCTTTTGTTGTTTTTAGATCGTTTGGAGAGACTGATGGTCTTCTGGATTGCTCATTTCTCTATAAATGACGACATCCTACGTAAAGAGCCTAATTTTTACCTTTAACTATTGAGCTGATATCCTTTATATATAGAATAAATAATAAAGGACCATGTACTGTGTACACTGTACACTGTGGAACGCCAGGGACAAGATTCACTAAGCTCGAGGACACCCCATATATAACAACCTTCTACTTCCAATGATTAAAAATTCACGAATCAAACTGATAATTTCGGAATTAAGGCCAAAGTGTTATAATTTTGTTATTAACTTCGTGCAAGGTACCTTTTTGAAGGTTTTCCTAGCAGTGGTTATCAATCTGTTTTTGTCTGCGTCACCCTATGTTTAGTTCATTCATTTATGCGTCACCCCGTTTACATTTCCATTACTTTCAAGCCTCCTTTAAATTGGGCTTTCCCTACCACATAAAGATAAAATACTGGAATTTAAATAAGTACGAGTGTTTATTCTCCTGGTTTTATTTTTATTTATAATCCAGAATACGAAACACTGAATTTATCAAATATTCGCGTCACCCCTCAATAACCGTCGCGTCACCCTGGTTTGTCATGCCACCCCGGTTGAGAATCATTGGAATCTAAGAGGATGGCATCGACCTGCCTATTATTTTCTCCGATTCTCAGTATAAACAGACCGAGCTGAGTATCGCAAGCCCTATCTTTTCTGAAGCAGTGCTGACAATCAATTAACAATAACTTACTATCAAGAGAACGCATTATGTTACTAACGAGTAGATATTCTTGCACGATATTGAGGTTATTGAAATCGGTCTGTAATTTTCTGAGATATCTATATGGCCGCCCTTATGAATTGGCGTCACGTGCGCTAACTTCCTGTCCTTAGGGACCTCTCCGCGGGAAATGCATTTCTCAAATATTACGCTATGGAAATGTACTACTTCTTCAGCTAATTCTTTGAAAACACTAGCAGGAATTTCTTTTGCACTCGGGACTTTATTAGTTCTAATTGAACTTAACTGCATTGCTATTTCCACCTCAGAAAGTACTATATGGTCTATCAGCAGCAGGTTGTCTCTAATAGGGCGTGCATGATGCACGCATTGATGGTTGATGTGCTGTAAATGCTTTTACATAATGACCGTTTAGCAATTGGCTTTCTCAACACTATCATGAACAACGGCATCCGAGTTATTACGTAAGGAAAGTATATTAGGACGTTTCCCTAGACATTCCTCACATAGGACCAAAACGCTTCAGGGTCGACCTTCAAATAACTATTTAATACCCTCATACTGAAATTAGTAAAAGCCTTGCTCATCAAATTTATCGCTTCAATTCAGGCTTCCTTACATTTCTGAACTCAATATGCTCTATAGTCGTCGAATGGTGTAGACCAGTGGTGCCCAACCTCTTCTACATCGAGGAACGCACCTCTGGTTGCGAATCCTTTGGCGGGTCGCATTTGAAGTTGCCAATTCTTCTGCGGGTCAGATTAGAATTTAAATCGGAAGTTATCTATATAATCTTAGGTGACATTTTAGTGAAAATCAAGTCTAAATGGGGTTTTCGTGGTAAAAATTCCACTATGTAGTTATATTATCAATATTTTCATTAAAATGTATGAATTTTTAGATAAATTTTTCGGATTTCTTCGTCGTCGTGGTTTCACGGGCCGCACAAAAACTCTTCGCGGACCGAATCAGTCCCGCGGATCTCCTAACTTGCTTATTGAATCGACGGGACTCTTTAATGTCAATTAAATTGGAATGTATCTATCGATGCCCTCTAGCACTATATCCTTGAATAATACCCATTCAGACGCAGCACCTGATTGTTCTGTCATATCACGGAAGCTAGGCAAAATTTCTCTTAGGCGCGACCTGAATCTTGGAAAGTCTGCCTTGGCAAATATATTAAACTTTCTTCGAGGCTTAAAGTTCCTCTTTTAACTATTTAACATACACTCCGCGTACACAACCAGGTGATCATTTATTCCTTTCTCATTGACGACTTTATTTATTCTCTCTGAGACGTTGGCTGCTAATAAATCTAATATGTTGCTCGATCGTCGTGTTGGCTTTCTGACTGATTGAAGCAGGGAGTGCTCGCAGAATGTTTTGATTGATACCTCAGCCAATAAAAGAAATGTATCATAGTATTTACTTTAGCTCTTAAATAAACGATAGGACTTTCTATTCGAGAGACGGCGAGGAATGAAGACTCACGCTATATCCGCAGTGGGACAGACGGCGTTATAACCGAGGAGCGGTGTAATTCGCAGCCCCCATTGTCATGTAGGAGAGAATATTTCCCTCGATCGTTTTTCTTTCAAAGGTATAAATCCACTTCCGTATGCAATCTCACAATTCCATCTCCGAACCTTATCATCGATTTATTCGCATTTATGTTCCACTAATCCCGGACAATAAGTTTCCGCACTACTCAACCGCTCGTCCACGCTTACATACACAACTGAAGACGACTTTTGAGACGGAAACATTTGCCGGTCCGTTTCTCTAGCCCCTCTTCTTGAAAGCGAGACATGTAGTGGAGAGAGAAAGGATATGGCATAGTGGGTGATGGGTTTTCACCGAAGTCTTTTGGTAGGAGAGGGTAATAAGTGTCCCCTAGCCAAAAAAGGTCACTGAGGTAGGAAGAGGATGTGACGCGCGAAGATTAGGAGTGTGGCGGCGGCGGAGGAGAGAGAGAGAGAGAGAGAAAGGGGAGCTCTCTCTCTCTCTCGGGGTGAGGAGGAGGAGTGCCTCCCCTCCGTCCCATTTACCAAAGGCCCTACCATTTAACTCTAATCCCCCGGGGTCGCCTTGCTCCACTCTCCCCCTTCCTCTCCTCACCTTACCCTCTCTCCTACTAGCCCTCTCTCTCTGTCTCTCCCGCCTTCTTCCTGAACCCCGTCATAAGCTCCGCTAAGCTCGCGGCTAATATGGTTGTAGTACAAGTAAGACGGATAAATATCTGCCAACCTCCCACAAGATAGAGTGGTTTTGATCGATTCGTAAAAAAGCCTTGTTCCAAAGATATCTAGGAGAGGACTAATTTTGCTGTTTTAAGAAAGATGTAGTTCCTGCTCGGTAAAGCATAAAATTGATGATTCTTTAGGTAATTGAAACATATCTCGTTTATTGCAATCCTGTTTATGAGAAAAGCAATTCTCATTCCATATTATTGGTTGTTTTGGTATAGAAGGATGTGAAAATTGTTTTGATAGTTACGTGAATAGCAATATTTTTTCCATAATACATGACTACTTTAAATTAATCATTCGCATAATTTCAATATGAGTCAACTTATTTTGGATTTGAATAAGTTAACGCGGATTTCACTTTTCTATATCAAAAATGGTAAAATGCGAATATCAGCGAATTTTATAACCATGACATTACATCAGCCCAAAGTAATGAATCAGATTACTACAGAAGTTACATAAACATCTTAAAATCTTATAAAATGGATTTAATATTCTTTTTTATAGAATATCTATCAAATATGCCAAAAACATAAAATATCTGGTCATATTAAAAATCACGGAATAAAGGAATGGATTTTCATTTCAATCAAACCAAACATTATGTATATTTTAATAAGCGGAGTCGTGAAAGTTACATAACTCCCTGTTAAAAATTGATGCATGCATAAATGTTTTACGATTAATCTTTTAGCGTTAGGTTCCATTTCATAAACACGATATTAATAAATTAAACCTGAAATATAAATTAGGTTCCTCGATTACAACCAATTATTGAGATTAGGTGAAGACCGAGATTTCCGTGTATTCGCAGAAAATCTTCAATAATTAAAAAAATGCGCTCTCAGTTCTTAACGCCATGGGCAGTGATTCTTTCCATACAAGCACTTAAATTTGCCAAGCTTTTTACTTGCGTGCAAAAGCCTTCAAACCTCTTTCGATAATCTGCGGCATTAGTTCAGGGCACATCCGTAATTAGGAGCGATCGTAATGTACAAAGCTTCCATCCACTTAATTAGTTTCCGCCAAATAAAATCCGATAATAAGCGAATGAGAGAGCGCGTGCTGCCTGCTTCTAATTCGCCCCACCCGCGCACATCTCAAGGGCTGCTACACGCCGTTTAGTCCCCCGACTAGCTTTCTTCGCCCACCTCCCTCCGCCGACCTTATCCCTCTCGTCGCGTCTTCCGCCCAATATTCCTCCCTCTGACCCTCTCCGCCCCCAACCTCCACCTCCCCCCCCTCCCAGCCCCATCTCCTACTCCACCCCTCCAATCCCCTCCACCGCTCCCCAGACGCCTCTCGCGTGCTCTCTCTCTCTCTGAGGAAGGAGACAACGAGTTATTAATGACAAGGCAAACAATTCACGAAGGGAGAGGAGGGAAGAGAAGGGGAAGGAGGAGGTGGAGGCGAGGGTCAAAGGGAGGGCAAAGAGGATAGCATGTGGGAGGAGGAGAGAGAGAGGTTGGGTTGGACGCAGCCTTTATAAAGCAGGAGGTTTTGGTAAGGGACGGACGAAGAGCGTGTCTCTCCGATGGAGGGGAGCCAAGTTTGGTTATAAGGAAAGTGAGGTGGGGGTAGAGCGATTGCGGGGGAGGGGGGGGGAGAGGGAATGGGCGACGGATGGGTGGAGGTGTGAGACTAGGTGGGGAGGGGGAGCGGGCGGCATTAAGAACTTTAACCCTTCGTGGAAAGCGGATTGAGCCCTCTTTCCATACTCTGCCTTTCTCTAGATTCCTCTTCCAGGGTACTCTCCCTCCTACGCCTCCCTCACAAACACTCTTACACCCGCCTCCCGAAATCCCGTCCCTCAACCTCCCCTTCCCCGCGATCACCCCCCCCCCCCTCCCGACGAACAACCCCCTCCCACGGCTCAGCATGCATTATTTCTCCGCAACGGCCTTCCGGGCATCAAACCTCTCCGGTTCTCCCACAACTCCTTAAGCCTCGGGATGCCTCCCCCTCCTCCTCCCCCCCCCCTCGCCACCTCCCACCATCGTGCTCTTTTAATGTTGCAACACTGCGCAAGAAATTTTCCTCTTCAGACTCCTTTCCCCCTTCTTCGTCTCTCCAACTCCTAGTCTTCCTCAAACGAGAAGCGTTCCACAGATTTCACGCCGAAAGCTTTAGCGCAGTCGGTGTATCCAGTAATGAATTTCCCGTCGAATTAAAGGAGACACCGTCGCGGCGGAAGACAACAAAGTATTAAGCCGGAGAAGACTCAATGAGGGTTTCCGATGCAGCTGCGCCCATTGGGAAGAGAGAGAATGTCTTCCAATGAAGACATTCTCTCTCTCTCTCTCTCACATTGTGTTCTATCGTTCTCGCTCTTCGGCTTCGTCGTTGACGCTGGAGGAGAGAGAGACTACTGCCAAAGTACGTCGCAGAAAGGCTCGGGAGACGATAGTCTCGACGATTGTTCGTCGAAATTAGAAATAGAATGATTAGTGAAGTGATCAGCATATTCGATCCTGTTTTACACGGGTTTCCTGTTACGTTTGAATTTAAGTCCATAAATGAGGCGAAGGCGCATTGCTTGCGATAGTAAACACCAAAATATACGGTTGCCTCGCCGCGTTGTAGGAAGTTGAAGATTTAAATGCATTCAATTTCCAAAAGCAGCTAATTTTTCAACGAGTTTCGGACGGCGAATTGACGATGAACAAAGTGTTGATGGGCGCTGTTCTTGGAAGGAAGGTTATACATCGATTGCTATATATTTGGCAACTCAGAAGATGTCATCTTCAAAGACGTTAATACGGACTGAAGATCAAGAAACTTAAGCGAAAAAACACCAAAGTAAAACTTTAAATGCAGAATGTCGTTCGGTAGGCCAATAATAATAAAAAAAATTTGCAATTAGCCGGTGTTTGCGGAGAAAATATATTAATGTGTTGAAATTTAGAAAAATTTGAAATTTTTTGCTTTAACTATAAACTTTGAGGATAAGAAAACCAGAACTAAAAGTGCATAAAAATTATTTATTGAAAGCTCTGAAGTCCTAAGAATGTATAATAAAAACGTTAAATTATATCAAATGGTTATATGAAATAATGAGTGATACATTTTTTATGACACATTTCTCTTGTTTTATGTTGTTACTTGCTTATTTAAACGCTAATAGTATCAGTAAGTAGGAAGCATTAAATAAAACAGAAATTTCTTAGTTGTGGAGTAAAAAGGGTGATATCCCCTCTTACAATTAGAGCACGGAGCGCGCAGGGCTGCAAGTAGCTTAAAATTTCCGATTTTCTGCGAAAATGTTTGTATAAGTAGCAATGCAGTTTCATTAAAATTTCTAGCGGCTTTGAAGCCCTCTTTTATGAAGAGCGGCACGCCCGTTTTTATGATAATTGCCACTTAGCTCAGTGTTTCTCAACCGGTGGGATGCGTCCCACTGGTGGGACTTGAAAGCCGTCTAGGTGGGACCAGAGCCGGCTGTGGAGACATTTTGGCACCCCAATCGGTTAGATTTTCTGGCACCTTCTCCTTTATATAGTTAAAAGTCTCAGATGTAACTTGATGGAATTTCTTCATATTGTGGAAATAAAGAACATTTACTTGGTAATTCCACAAAAATTAATTTTTTAAAATAAATAAATAATTTTTTGTGGAATTACGAAGTAAATCTTTTTTATTTAAACCTTCTTCATTGTGTCTACCAATTATTAATGTATTACTTATATGCTTATAAACGTAGAAATTCATTTATTAGAAAAAGTGAGGTTTTTCTTTACATCAGGATTGCTCAACCTGCGGCCCACTAAGCAATTTTATGCGGTCCACCGCCAGTGTTTCATAGCTTTCAATACTTTGTCCATTTATTTTAATTAACTACCAAATATTATTATGTAGTAAAACCTGTTAAGATATCTAAAGTTAAATTGCGACCTCTTAGAAAATATTTGCCAATTCAAGTAAATTGCTACCTTTTAGAAAACATTTGTCAATTCTATTAGTTCTTTTTTATGTTGTTTTTGAGCTTGTTCTCAGAGATATTGCTAAGATTCATTTCATCGTGATTTTTAATATTGAAATTTTAACAATAAAAAGCTTATTATAACTTGATTTCCACGCATATGGTTCCTAAGAATCTCTAGGTAATTTAACAAATTCCAATGCGGCCAACCGAAGGATTCACTGCCATCAATGCGGCCCACCATGCAGAAAAGGTGGTGGATGGGACGCAAGAGGCAAAAGGTTGAGAACCACTGACTTAGCTAATCTTAATTCTGATATGAAATGTGTTTAGGGAGCATCATCACCAACGGATGGCCATTTTCTGAAATCCGAAACAACTGAACCTTTTGACCTTATGAATTCACTGGCCTCACGAAAATACTATCAGTACAATTTAGGCGATGGTTTTTGCTTGTTTGAGAACAAATAATTCCAAATTATTTTTTATCTTTACATGTAAACAAATAGAATAATAAGGCGAAGCGCCCGATATACTCTGCTTGCTGTGGAAACTATAAAACTTCCACGTTTGGTCATCGCATCGTTAGTTCGAGACAGAATTGAGGCAAATATTGGAACGACTTAAGTGACAACCGCATTAAGCGTCTTAATTTGAAGGGTTCGTCGACAATAAGGTCCTGTTCTTCTCGCGTGACTCATAGACGCGAAAAATGGACCTATGGAGAGAGAGAAGAGCGCATATTTGAAAAATCTCTTTCTCGTTGCAATTACAAACATCTTTATTGGGTAATCCACAAACTCCTCTCTCGGGTCCCATTAACGCACATCTCCCGAAGGGGGAAACAAAAGCACCTCTAATGCACTTGAAATGTAATACGCATCTGAAATTCTTCGCACTTATACGACTCGATTACAATTCGATCGTTTGATAAAATTCTGTAATTCACCACTTTCAAATGTAAGACGGCTATAGTTTCGTTTTTTTCCCACCTCAATTCGAACGACGGACTTCGTAGACACAATCCGCAGACATTTCAAGGATTGGATATTTTTCTGTCGTTTCCTAGCAGTTTAAAGCAGAATACATCCACCTCCTAATGAGCCTTAAAAAGAGTTTGGGTGTATCACTCAAAAAACTTTCTTTTAAGAACAAATCGATCCAGTCGAGCAATCGACTAAATCGGGAAAATGTATTAAATCATACATAATTTGATAGAAGTGATTGTACAGTCGATTCGCCTAAAACGCGGTTTCACGCATACGCGATTTATAAAGCGCGGCCATGGTATCCTAGAACGTGGTCCGGATTCACGTTCACGCGATTTTCGAAGATCGACTTCTTCGATTTTTAACTATGAATTATACGACCGTGTGTACAATACGTGAAATTCACATAATTTACACCCATTTATTACTGTATTACTATATTAATCCCATTTTATTAAAGAAAATATGGGTCGATATATAATATATCGATTTATTATTATATTATGCAACGCTTTACTGCATTAATTATTCTGAGTTTTAATGTTGAAAATTAGTACGACGGATCCCTATCCCTCTATTTCCTATAGACTTAAGGTATCCAATAGCGCGGTTTCCTATTACACGGTGTTATTAGAGGAACGCATTCATTACTTTTTCGTTGGTAAAACGTTATGAAGAGACAGAGAGAGGAATAAATGTTAGATAGATAGAGAGAGAGTGATTCGGCATTCAAGCGTAGGTTTTTGCTAATGGAAATGTAATCCCGGCAGACGTATTCGCAATGCAGCGGACGGATAAAATGTTCATGCAATCGCGAGGCATTCGATCGAGCCGACCAGTGCCGCAAGCATCCGGGGAGAGAAGAAAAAACGCACGCCGACTGCGGACGGCACGCCTGACCTCGGATAATTTAGCGTGCGGTGCCTCGCCTGAGGAGGAAATCCTGGGAGATCAGTATCTTTCTCTCCAGGACTCAAAATGTAACACTCGAGCTTCTTCGTATAGTAAGTGCGAAGCACTCGAAACGAGCACCTGCAATTCTGTTGTTATGTATTGCTATCACCGAACGAAATCGCGACATTTCTAACATAATCGCGAAACTTCCTTCGATGACGGCATATTACATAATTCAAACGGTCGTGTCACCCTTTTCTATTTAATTCATAGACATACTTACCATGGAGTGCAATTCAAAGCGATGTGATAAAAGATTGAACACCTTTTTAATTTTCAGAAATTATATGGAAAATAGCTTGATAATATGACTTCTTAGGTAGAAAAGTTTTACAACCTAATTTCCCTGATCGACTGATCCAAATTTTTTATTTAATCCGAAAGTCGCTTTCGAGAGAGAAGGCTTTTGTTAAAAAACAACTCGAGTTCCCCAAACGGCTTCAATCACAATGATTGACAAGGGTTATGCGTATGGCAATACAAGTAAAAATTTAAAAAAAATCACAAATAAAATCAATTTGCTTCATAAAATAGGCGGCCTTAAAAGAATAAAACAAGAAAAATTTCAGATTATTTGTTCGTTATAAAAGATTTTAGTTTCATATTCTTTTCATTGCTGCCGCTTTACATATCATTCTATAATTTCTCTTTGGTAGGGGTTTTCAATGTTGAGCTTCATTATAAAAATGTTTTTATTAACTTTATACTCAAAATCCATTTACTCCAGCTTATGGAATGAGATTATTACGTGAATGATATGTAAAGTTATAGTAATGACAAGTACATGACACCAAAATCTTTTACAAACAAATAATCTGAAAATTTTATTGTTTTATCCTTTTAAGGCCGCCTATTTTATAAAACAAAAAGATTTTGTTTTTCAATATTTTTATTCTTACTCGTTTTCATCTTTTAAGTGAGAAAATGAGTAACATTCAATGAAAAATAACGAACGTAAATAATTTATCTCAATCGCTTTCTTACAATGACTGATGTCAAAGTTCGTGATTTGTGGAATTTTGTAACTTCATTCGACTCTAGCGCTAATAGGCTCGTCAGTTTAAATCACAAAGCTAATAAGAAGAGAAACCCGGTACCAGCATTAGCCTACTCCTTTTGAAAAGCACCAAGGAGGACCAACGGCTTTATGTCCCTTCCGAAGGATGAAGCGTTGATTCGCGTTCTCTCCTCTAAACACGTAAATAGGGGACCGCAAGATCTACGTATTAAAAAAATCCCACTTTCGCAGGTTTTCAATAGCTCAGCATAGCAGGCCAACGCGCTCGCCACTACGCCACGGCACCCCATTTCGCAAGTTATGAAATTTCGAAGATACTTTTCTACCCAGAAGCCATCTACCGCAGCGTGAGGAATAAAAATACATTCCCAAAGGAGCCATCTACCGATTACGAGTTGATAATTGTTTTATGAATAAGTTCAAAATTTTTAAACCATTAGTGAACATTATTGAGGTATAAAATGACATAACAGAAATAAGCTAAAATTTTCGTACAATTAAGCGCTATAAGTTATCTCGCCATATATTGGTCATAATGACAACTCACGTTGAAATTCGTATTTCCCGCTATCATTTCTAACGTTGGAACACAGAATGCTGTGAATGTGTCGTAGTTAAATTTCATGATACTAAAACGCTCCCAGACTCACCAGCAGAGCCACCGCAACCAAATAGACTTTTGCAATGTTTGAACATTCACCGTTTAACATCTAGATGAGATATGAAATTGTTGATGGGTTAAAAACCATCCGCAAGCCATAAGCATTAAACAATGTAAAATCATTTACGATCCGATCATTCGTTCAAGAGATATGAGGGAACAAAAAATTGTTTACCCTAATACATATATATATATATATATATCGGACGAACGCAATAAAAATTTTTATAAAAATGGACGAACAACGAAACTTCTCGTTAACTGTGGCTCTTCGTGTTATTTTTCGTATAAGCTAGTTTTTCTTATCAAAAATTATTCACTTAATAGGGTTACTATGAAGCCGAAGTTCGAATCTGGTCTACACAAGTTTCCCATGGATACAGGAGCTGCTCGTGTAATAAACTCGAGTCAAATAAATCTAGCAGGTAAAAGCGACTCACAGTGTAGTGTCTCAGAGATATTGTCATATTTATTTGACACATTCTCACTTCCTGAACTTATCGACTCTACAGAATCTTTGTTCATTGCAGCAGCGGTTACAAATATAATTGAATGGAAAGCAAATTCGGCCAAGGAATTATATGAGTTGATAATTTACACAGAAAATTATGCGTCATATTTAATTGCATTGGTATATTATTTATCTTTTCAATTTTGATATGAAAAATCACAGCTTGGTTGAACACACATTTGAATACACTGCCTTTCATTTGCGGGAATAGAAAAATCATTAATATGATCTGAAAATATACGTAAGTATATTCATGTAATGTGCAAGGAAAAAACGACATGTTTAAGCCCAGCACATTTGAGTAAAGACTTATTTAAATGAAACAGTTTTAAGTTGATTTTATGTATGCCAAATATCGGCTCTGTTTTACAGGTAACATCTTGGTGTCAGTATTTTACTAAGAGAAATTTGGGCAATCAAAAATGAAGCAATTAAATCGTGCAAGAAACGGCACGTGTATGGTTATTCACATTTAGGCATTTTCTACGTAAAAAAAGTATTTAGTAGGAAATTTGGCGTCTGTAATTTATGCCATGTAACGCACTAGTTCAGACAATTTATTTATGAGAAAATTATATTTATAGAAGAAAACAGTGCAGTGGTGGCCAAACGTTTCTACGTGACGAGCCGCTCCGATGGTTGCAAGTCATTCGGCGGGCCGCATTGAAAGTTACCTATTAATTGGCGGGTCAGATTAAAGTTTTATTTGGAAGTTATCTATATATTAATGTTGTCATATTAGTGAAAATTCAATTAATAGATTATAATGAAAATTCTTATAATAGGTATAACTTTCAATGTTGAAACGTTAGCCATCAAAACCTCATTTAGAACTGTGGCTAACGTTTCAATATTGAAAGTTATATTAACAAAATTTTCATTAAAATGTAATAATTGAATTTGTGCATTACATTTTTCGGGTTGCTTTCTATTTCGGGGGCCGCATAAAAACCTTTCGCGGGGCGTCGGTTGGAAAGTGCTTTAAAAAATATTAAAGGGAACTCACTATGTTCAATCTATGGATCTACCAACTTATAAAATTCATTAAGCATAGCTTCAACAGTTCCGTAGAGAAGGATATATTTTGTTGCGGTACGTTATCGAAAGAGAAATAAAAATTGAATTAATTAAACAATTTGCAAAAAAAGGTTATAGAGTATCGAAAAAATCAAGGTGACTGTAAGATTATAATAGTGAGCATATTACATCAGCAAAAATTTATCCTTTTTAGCGACTTCGAATCAAAGTTTAAAGAAATAGTTATTAAAATTGCTTCGCTAATAGTGATATTAAGACATACGCCCAAAATTTTCAATAGATATAATTTAGATTTTATAAATGAAAATCAACTACAAAAATTTGCTAATTGGGTTTGGACTTGAGGTATGACTCCGTTAAGCAGAAAAAAATTATGTGCCCTACATAAGAACTATTGCCTGAAACAATGGGTAAATTAATATCTCGGGTTTCCGCACCGCGAACATTAGTACAGTGGTGGGCAAACTTTTCTGCGCCACGGGCCGCATTGGTGGCTTCGAATTTCTTGGTGGGCCGCATTGCAAGTTGTCAATGCTTCTGCGGGACAGATTAGACTTTTCAATATCCCTGAACTCGTTTCAATTTTACTTTCTCATACACGAAGTATATTGAGAAGGTATTGCCATCGCGAAAAAAATCGACTTTGAGATTTTGATGGAAATATACGTTTTAGGTGTACCTGAGTCCGAAAAAGTGGTTTTCGCAATACCGTCTTGTCTGTTATTGGCTATAGATCCTAAACGGTAGAGATAAAATGAATGAAATCTCGTACTTAAGGATTTTTCTTACAGAATAGAAGCTATGAAGAAATGGTTGACATTGAACAATAATTAAGGGCAGTTTATTCTAGGAAACTTTAACAACAATTTGATTTTCTCAAAAACGGCTCAAACGATTCTGATAAAATTTCCTACCGTTACTTGAGTATACGTCTGCAATAATACTACATACATCATATTTCTCATAAAATGAATATAAGACTAGTTTATTTTTGGGCAACTTTATCAACAATTGGATTTTATAATAAAAGGCTCATACGATTTTCATCAAATTTTGTATAGTTATTTAAGTTGAAGTTTATAACGATTCTAAATAGCTCATATGTTTTGAAAGATAACTAAACGACGCATTAGTATATGAGAAAGTTTGTACAATGTATGTTGTACTGACTTTTTTTCATGCTTCGAGGGCGGTATCGTTCGCTTTTATCTTATGACTTGCAAGCTTCTAAGCCTTTTCAGCCTAAAGGAAGCGAGGCTGGCAAAGATAACTTCACCATACTATCAAGAACAAAATTTCCATACGCTCGTCCACGATGAGAAAAGTTCATCTCTAAAACTCTCCGAGCTCCTAATCACACGAAATGATCAAATATCTTCGCAGAAGTGTTAAAGGTGAACCTTTGAGAGGGCAGTAAATATGAATGTGGCTTACGCAGAGGAAAATTTTTATTTTGATAATGAAATAAATGGGTGGGATCACTTTGATCAATCCGTACCTGGAACGGGAAAAGAAGCCTTTATTTTGGGAGTTCTGTGGAATAGGGTTTACGTCTTAAAGGTCCTCTACGATAATTTACTTATAGAAAATTTTTTATCTTTAAAACTGCCTCTATCGATTTTTTGCTTCACCAATAACGCAGAAGTTTTATATAATAAACATTTATAACGTAATTTTCTCTCACAAAAAATGTTAACTAAAAGAAAAAAAATACTGCTTAATTTATTTAAATTTAGGAACTTTTCTTCATTGACTGGTAAGTTCTTAATTCTTTAACCTTGCAGTGGACAATACTTATTGTCTTGAGGAATAGGATCGCTTTCTCTTCGTAGCGTCGTCCGATCAGAATCACCTCTAAAATAAAACACTTCAATGAAAAACCAAAAATCCCACCAACAAATAAACGTCACTGGTCGTTCAAAACACCAGCGATTTCGATAAGTCGCCAACATCCAGTTTCTGTGTTTTGACAACACTTCCTAATCTTGATTCATTTAAATTCTCGGGGAAGTTACTCGAACGCAACAGACCTCTGGCCGATAGGTCGCATGGTGGATAGTACTGTACAGGGTGTGAAAAACCATCGATTTAACCTGGCAATCCTGGCAGCGGATAAATGGAATTCTCTTTTCAGTTCGGCATAACACGCGATGCAACCGATCCCTTTGTGTTGGGTAGAGAGCGTTGATGCAGAAAGATATTTCCAATAGACCTCAGCGAGTTGGAGCCATTTCTCTCTGTTTTTCTCTCTCTCTCTCTGGAGGGTGTAAATATCTCCAGATGCATATAAAGTCAATCGCAAAATGTCCTAAAATGTCATTTGAAGAAAAGGAGAGCGAAAGGTGTATGTTTTTAAGAAATGTGATAGGGTTCATTTGACAGGCCAAAGGAAATTATCTCTTAAATTTAATCTAAGGAATTATGCTCAAATTTGTGGTAAGTTATATGCATATTTCACAAGAAAACAATTTGTGTGGAAGTCACAAAATTGTTATTTTTGTGAAACATAAAACAATTGACTTAGCTTTTATATCCATATCTTATGCCGGGGAATTAAAAATTTTCAGATATTCTCTCACACAAATTGAGACCATTTATTTGCTCTATTGCACAGGCAATAACAAAGTAAATTATTCAACACACAGAAGTTATCATAATCGGATCTCTACAACTGAGGGAACTATGAATTTATTTAAAATTTTATTTTGAATTTTTCATTATACCGCGAGCAGTTTTAATACTGTGTAACTCATTCAACCTGAACACATACACACAGGAAATATCTGGATTAAAATTAAAGTTAGTCAGCAATTACAAACACTTTGGAAACACGTTCAACATCTCCGGTGGAGATCACATCAAGCATAGCATTGGCAAATAGAGTTCAGTGGTTTTCCTCCCGAGTTCTGCGAGGATTTCCTTCGAGCGTTAAGGAACTAGCATATTTTTCGATAATCTGATCTATGGTATAATACTTCTAAACGGTCTGGGACCCTTTCGATGATGGCATAACTAAGGAGCTCAAAATGGTCTAGCGCAGTGGTGCTTAACCTAAGGCCCGCAAATGGTTCATATGCAACCCGCGAAGCCATGATGAAAAAGCTATCCGAAAATGTTGACACAAAATGATATATTTTTATGAAAATTTTTATATTAAAACTTTTGAAATTTGAATTTTTACCATAAAAACCTCATTTAGATTTCATTTTCACTAAAATTGCATCTCAAAATATGCAGATAACTTCCAATTAATATTATATCCGCCTTATAATTGGCAACTTCCAATGTGGCCCGCCGAAGGATGAACAACCACCGAAGAGGCCCGCCATGTAGACCGCTGGTCTAGCATACAGCGATTAATAAGACGAAAGTATCTATACAATGGAAGCGTATCAGAGATTTTGAGTGATATGACACGGCAGAAAAGAATGAAATACAAGCGGGAAAATTGAAAAAGTTTAATATAATCTAATTCGTTGGGGAAATGCGTGGCATACTTTTATCCATCCGTGGTGTTGAGCGTTGGGCTAGATCAGAGCGCATCAGAAAATATGCCGAACTAATTGCAAAGACTAGACTAAAAGAGACCATTTTACCTAGACGATATAAGACAGGTAAATGTTAGTTCGAGTTTACGTTTAGTGTAGTACCACCCGCTGCCAAACGCTATTGCTGCTTTCAGGGTGATGGTATAATTAAACTGATGTTATATGGTTGGACAATATGAGTTCTCTCTAGGTAAAATAGCTTCGAAATGTGGACATGGAGAAGAATGCTGAAGATAAAATGGACTTATAGGATGAAAAACGAGGAAGTACTACGAAGAATAGGAGAGAGGCGAGCGATTATACAGACTATGAAATAGAGGAAGGCAAACTGGATTGGACATTACCTGAAAAGAGAGACAGCATGATTAAAGAAATGTTAGAAGGAAAATTGGATGGAGAAAGAGAAAGAGGTAGGAAAAGGTTTCAGCTGATAATACGACTTGAAAGGGAAAGAGAGCTATCAAGACATGAAGCAGACTGCGGAAAAGGTTTAACTAGGAATAATCAGGTACCTGTCCACGGACAGACTATGATGATGATAGAGGTCCATATTCGCGCAATGCGAATGTTTTGCAATGGGCGCAGTCATTTGGAGCTGACTCATCCATCAAAACCTTCGTTGCAGTTTCAGCGAAAAAGGTAACGAAAGAAACACAAACCGATTTTTGCACTGCCGGTGTTGTTGAAACTACTTGTTTATATTTTCGTCGCAATCACTTTTTATTTTTCCTTTTGCGTCGCGCATTTTGCGCATCTTGTAAAAATTGTCAAAGTAGGATGGGATTAGAGGGGCTGAGAGATAATGCGAGTCCTATTGTAAGGGGCATAAAACGAATTCGGATAGCCCTCTCCTCCCCTCTGCTCTACTACGGCTTCGTCAAACCGCTCCGTGTCCTTTCCACCTGCTCTATCTCTCCACCCCTACCGCCGCATCCCCTCCTCTATCGCACGCGCTGCCCCGGCGCGGCCCCTCTTGAGCCCTTGGGTCAAGTGTTTTTGGCGGTTTTTACTTTCACCCTCGTCTCTCCGCTCCCTTTCTCTCCCCAACGTCAATTTTCCTGAGTTCTTAAGGCTATGTTAACCTGAAACCTAGAGAGAAACCTTTTTAAGGCTCCTGGTGTTGCCTTATTTCACAGCCAATACCCAACTCCTCGGCTTTTTTTTAACCCTTTGTGTCTGTGAGAGTTTTATATTACTGATGGCGCGTTAAAAATTAACAAGGCTTTGCCGCATAAACTTAGAGGATTTCCGAAAACTTCAGTAGACCGTATATTCAGGTTTTTGTTTTGGTGGTTAAGTTACGTGGGCGAAACTGAGATCGTGGTGTGTATCACGAATCCTCAATCATTATTAGTTTTTTCTCTTTTTAACTCCTTCGATTACTTCACTAAAAGTTTTAGCAAAAAATGTAGTAAATACAATCTTTAATAGTGGAAAATTATAGATTCTAAAATAAAAACAAAAACGAAGTTAAAAATCGACGAATCAAGGCATCTACAGCATCCCGAGTTCTTTAAATATCAATATTATTACGCAGTTAAGCGCAGGTTAATATTATATTGGATGACAATCCAGCAGAATAAGAATTTGAACGGCATATTGTTTATGAGGTTGGTACGTTTATTATTCACTAAAGAATTATCGAACTTGTCTTATGGCTGAAAACAAATTCCAGAATAAGAACTTATTTTGCCCTTTACCTAAAATTACAAACTACAAACCATTTGTAAACGTATGCATTTCCCTATGTGCTTTTATTTTCGGGAAAGCGTAGTTATATTTTTATACTGAAAATTAGGTAAAATATCTACATTACTGACAAAATATATGTGCTCGTTGTGTTTATATGACAGGAGAATAAAATTTCGCCTTCGTCAGAAAAGAGCGACTTTTGCTAATCGGAATTTATTGAGAATTACGCGAATAGTAAAAAATTTCTGACATGTAAAATGTTTTGAATCACGTTGTTATATACGAGGAAAATACCGGATAATAGAAACATTTTATAACGAAAAAATTAAAAGGAATTTTCCATTAGTAAGGATATGAGAGAACCGCACAAATAATGAGCCGTACCATTGGCTATATTTAAAAAATTTATAAGGCGGATAGCCGAAATCGTGGAAGCCAAAACCGCGAATAACAAAAGATTACTGACGTTAAGATTTGCTGGATGGAATAAAATGTGAAATTGGAGGGCACCACTGTTTTGCTCACATGGAAGCATGGGAATGAACCAGCCGCTGAGTATATGCAGAGTAAGAGACATTAAAATCACATTTAACATTTCTCTTGGCGAGTGACTCAGAAGCGATTTCGCAGAAGGGTTTTTAAGAGAATGTTTTAGTAGAATTCGATACTTTTTTATATTGTTTATTTTCAATAAATAGTTCGGATGTTAATGAAATCCATAACTTCATATAATGTTATCAATGTAAACAAGTGTCATTAAGTTCCAAAACATATAATAACTTTGTAATTTTCTTTATTCAAGTTTTTCAATAAAGAAAATTACAAAGTTTTAAGGATCCATTTTCAGAATTTGTTCAAAGACCAACAGAAGATTAGATACGCCACTGATTCGAATGTAGATTTTTCTAGAAAATTATAACTGTAATTTAGTTTCCTAGTTTATATTACAGTGAAGAATCGAAACAGGATTTTCTTAGAATTTTCTGACTTATAAAAAATCTCTTCCAGAAAATGCACTTAAGTAAAACAATAAAAAATGAAGTACCTACAATAAACAAAACGATTCACTAGGGAATTGTTGAACTTGTCCTATGACTGAAAATGAATTAAAGAATAACCAATTAAGTATAAAAAATGATAAAAGTACTTATGTATCGGATATCGGAGATACCAGGTATAACTAAGTTTTCCAATTTTTAAAAGTATTCAATAGCTTATTTTTGAAATAGTCGAAACAAAGTCGTGAACAATTTGTTTTCTTTCCTTTTATCAGACACCATGATATTGGACATGAATAGGGTCCACCGAGGGCTGCTATGCAATTTTTATTTCCTATGCAACTGTGAGAAATTAATGTGTACAGACAAAAAAAAGCCTTCGTCACACGCCATGTTTTTCCTTCAATTTACAGCCACTTGGTGCCTTCGGCTGACCAAGCTGACGGTTCCCGCTTACCGCATCAGGGGCGAGGTGGCGCTGCTCGAGTGCGGTCACGAGTTGGAGGGAGATCGCCTCTACAGCGTCAAGTGGTACAAGGACAACGAAGAGTTCTACAGATACGTGCCCAGGGCTACGCCAGCTCAGCACTCGTACAGGGTGGATGGCGTGCGCGTGGACGTGAGTATATTGAAAAATATTAGATAAGTAAATTATTCGTATAATTAGAATGGACTCCCAATTTTATAATTTTATTTGTCTTTTTTGTTTTTGTAAAATAGTTGAGATTTCCTCTGAGGATAAGACAAAAATTCGCACAGACGCTATTCTATAAACATTAATGGGCTAGCCCTGCTGAGTGAACCACAACGTTTTATTTTCACAAAATATGTTTTCATAATGAAAATAGTTCACAGCAAAACAACTTGTGCCATCAATTTTATGTAAGATTCAGAAATTTCGAAGTATATATTCAATCAAAGATTCAAACTTTCTTCTCTAGTTAGTTAGTAGATAACTGCTCGTAAGATTTAAAAACGGATAAAGACGCTAGTGAGCGTATGAAACAGAGAAAAGGGACCGAATTCCTTTCTGCTTCTGATAGATATTTATAGTGATAAGAAAAATAAAAATAAAATAACCACCCAATTGACACAAATAATCTCGTACTTTTGAAACAAGTCTCATATAGTAAGCTTGAAGCGACTAAAAGTCTTTACATACAAATACATACACATACTTGGATGAATAACGACTTTGGCGTCATAAACAGCGTTCTTTTCAAACTGATCCTTCCCCTTCCCCCACCACGCCCCTTCCCCTTCCTCCACCACGCCCCTTCCCCCTCCTCTTTCCTAGGCATAAATGCAACTACACTACCTCCCCTTTCCTCACTTGAGTGTGTGCCACTGGACTCTTCTTTCCACCAGTTCGTTTGCTCTCAAGTCCCGGCCCTGAAGATGGCTACATTAAAGCCGAAATACGTATCGGTCCGGAAATACACTCTTACACGGTCCGGCTCTTTATCCCGTTTTTTCTACAGATATTTATAGGTTTGTGTAGATTAGACTGTCAGAGAAAGATCTAAATAGACGCTCATAACGATTTTAATGGAATCTGCTGCAGCCTATGATCATGAGGCAACTGTCACACAATTGATCACAACTCATGGAGACAAGTACTTGGACATGCAATCTAGGATTTTAGGACTATACGTACCATAGATTCTAGTGATATAAATACTTTCAAGGAAATTCCATTTATCCTTTGAGAAGATATGGATGTAATTATTACGCATATTTGAGAGGAAACCTGAATGAAAAATTCTCAATCGAATACAAAGTGTCACCGGAAAATCATTAAACCAGGACTCAACCACAAGTTTGCGGACTCACATGATCTGTGTTACGAGGTTGTGAAAGATTCATGATTCACTTGAAAACAAGAACACTCCCCATAAATGCAATACGCGGAGATAACCTAGATGATCTTTGTATTAATATAAGAGCTCGAAATAAAAAGTTATGGTTTTTAACAATTTTCTACAAATAGAATCATCATAGGAAACAAAACGTTTGATGCTATGCTTGGGATATTCTCGAATTTTATCTCCTAAATTACAAGTGACAGTAATGTGCTGAATTTTGTGTAAAATGTTACCCATACGTGTAGATTTCGATCCTGCGGCAAGTTGCCTTTTAACCGTGTAGGTTTCTTAATCAATGTCTTGCAATTAGTGACCATATAGGAGCTAGAGAGAGAGAAATATGGTATTTAATTTTCGCTTGAAGGGTGCCATTTAACAAGATACTTGTATAAGTTTAAGTGCTTATGTAAAATGGAAGTTGTAATTGACGGATGCAATTCAAAATCAAAATTTGGAGGTCAATTTTAATAATTTCAGAGCAAATTACTTAATGCGCTCTTTTATTGTTTTTGGATTATGATGTCATAATAAGATTACGTATTTGGTTGAGATCGACGGCCTTACAGTCTATAAATTCCCTTTAAAAGTATTAAATAAATTCTATGCAATAATACGTTTCTCAGATAAAAGTATTGTACTAGTTGCTATGGCAGTTTTATTTCTCATTTTTAGAAATAGGAACATTTTTCCTTATTTTTGGATTTGAACAATTATTCGCTCTCATTCGGCATGGATTTGAGTTCTGATTTCTTAAATATATAAATCTTATTCTTTCAGCTAGAGAACTATACATGTCCTTATGTTAATTTTAACTAATTTTGAAAAAGCAAATTTATAATTCCCTGCAACGATATCATGCTTTCTTTTTAGGAGATACAAATGAAACAAAGGGGATCGGAAGCTGATCCTAGGTCAACCAAAGTAGTACCATGTCTTATTCCCCGTGCATACGGCCCTTTCCATGGAAATTTGGATTCTCCAAGTTGAAATATTCGTGATATATTGGCTGGAAAGTCGGACGGACGACCCGACGGATAGACAAACTTAATACATAAATGATTTCTTTTACAAAAAATCGGTACAACATACATTGTACAAACTTTCTCATATACTAATGCGTCGTTTAGTTTTCTTTAGAAAATGAAAATTGTATGAGCGTCTTTTTAGGAAATCCCATTTTTGTTGACGTTGCCCAACAATAAACTAGCCTTATATTCATTCATTGAGAAAAATGAAACAAGCAGTATTATTGTGGATGTATACTCAAGTAACTGTACGAAATTTGATCAAAATTGCTCAAGTCGTTTTTGAGAAAATCGAATTATTGTTAAAGTTGCCTAGAATAAACTAACCTTGTATTCATTTTTAGAGAAATATGAACTATACAGTATTATTGAAGACGTAAACTTAAGTAAATGTATGATCAAAATCGTTAGAGCCATTTTTGAGAAAATCTAATTGTTGTTAAAAATGCGTAGAATAAACTACTCTTAATAATTGAGCAATGTCAACCATTTCTATGTATACTCTGCTCAGTATGATAAAATGCCTAAGTACGAGATTTCATTCATTTTTGCTCTACCGTATAGGCTCCAGAGCCAGTAACAGATAGACAGACAGACAGCATTGCGAAAACCACTTTTCGGATTCAGCGACACCTAAAACGTATATTTCCGTAAAAATCTCGAGGTCGATTTTTTTCGCAATAACAATACCTACATACTTTCTCAATATACTTCGTATATGAGAAAGTAAAAAGCGCAAATAAGGATCACTCGCACTTAATTGAAATTCGTCAAACAGTTCAAGAGTTGATAGTCGGACAGACTTAGACGTGCGCATAAGTCATTTCCTCTACTGTTGCTAAGCTGGAAAATAAAGATAACTTACGTAAAAATTTATGAAAAATGGTAAAGCAAGAGTTCTTTTTTAAGGACTGGAATGAAAAACATTTTCTAAGAAAATATTAAACTAATACTAAATAGGAACTCTTTCCTATGTCAAAATGCAATAGACTGTCTCCGCAGCCATATTTTAGTTCTTATCTTGAAACCTCAGACCTTATCTTGTTATGTCAAGAGTGCCTTTGTTGGGCAGGTGTGTTTAGGTCATAAAAGAATCAAATGAGCTGTAAACAAGCCATTGAGTTAGGCTTACTGGAGATTGTGTTGTATGTTTAAAAAATAATAACCTCGATGGAAAAGATACGTTGCATTGCAACGGAGCTATAGAAAAAGAAATATAAATGAATAATACAGTTTAAATCTTTAAAAAACTCAACTTTACATAAAGATGATATACTTTAAGTTTCAACCGAGTAATTGGCAAAACACTTATTAAACAACTCTAGAGTTATTGATGAACGTTACATAAGTAGTATACATTATATTCATGAATAAAGTAACTAATATATAAATAAACTGAACGTAATGTTTTGACATACTGACTTCCATTGTAAACTAAAACGTGAAAGGCTGAAATTGATGACGTAGAGATAAAATAAAAGCCAGAAATGTCTAAATTAAAACTTTGGATCGCGGATATCCATGTGTGTACAACTTGAAAAATCAATGAAACCAATTATAAATCATTTTTACAAATGCCAAAATAAAAATTTTTGAATGGCCTGATTTGTTTTGTTTTTTTTTACTGCGATTCCAAATTAATCCGAAGCGTTCTAAGCAACGAGCATATAAATTTTAAGCTTCTGTACGGACACGTAACACGATTGCTTCGTCATGCTTTTCTTTTCAACTCAAAAAAACTCGACCCGCTCGTAAAACATAAATCAGAATGGAAAACGACGTGTTCTGTCGCCCGCGCACAAAAAAATATACATCCCCGTATAATTTCAGTCACCTGAAGGACACGGCGTTTTCATGCGAAAGCAATTACAATAGCGTCCATAAATTTGCATCGATCGATCGGTCAGTGTGACACCCGAGGGATGCGAGAGCGGCGCGCCATGGCGTCCCACACGGCCTCCACGGATTTTTAAACAGCTGACGTACGCCGGCGAAATAAACGCGGCAGGACGCGCACGGGACGGAAGCGGGTGCGCCGAAGGCTTTGTTGGAGGGTGTTTGGGAGAGAGGAGGGTGTTCAAAGAGGGAGTTCAAAATGGGGTTTCAGGGAGGGGATTCAGAGCGGGAGGGGCGGGGGAAGGAGTTCAAAGAGAGGGTTCAGAGAGGGGGGGAAGGGAGTTCAAAGGCATTATTCTGAAGAGAGTTCAGAGAGAGGGATCAGAAAGGGGGAGGGAGTTCAGAGAGAGGACTCAGGGAGGGGAAGAGGGAGTTCAGAGAGGGGGGAGGGAGTTGGAAGATGGGGTCCAGAGAGAGGAGGGAAGTTCAAAGAGAGGGGATAGGGAGTTCAGAGAGAGAGAGTGATCGGAGAAGGGGGAGGGAGTTCAGAGAGAGTATTCAGAGAAGGGGGAGGGAGTTGAAAGAGGGGGTCCAAAAAGGATGGGGACGAGGCGGGGGGGGGGAGGGGGGAAGAGGGGTGGGGGGAATAGGGCGTTGTTTTGTTGCTACATAGACGAAATGGATCTGCGCTCTCTCGGGAGCGTCGTGTGGCTCCTATTAGCCAGCCCTCTGGTGGTAGGCGATGGTGATGAGGACATCGCGAGTCGGTTTCTCTCGGCGACTTCGGGGCGTCCACGTTGCGGGGAGGTCGGAGATCGATGAAAGGGCAATTACGAAAATAACCGACCGTTTGGGGAGGTGGAGTAGGGGTTCTAGGGGAGGGGGTAGGTGGAGGAGGGAAGGGGCGGAGAGGTGCGATGAGGCCACGGCACGCGGTGGGTTTGCTTGCTCGGGGGCAAGCGGTCGAACGGGGATCACGCGGGGATTTGAAGAGTGGGCGGAGGAAAAGTGGAGGGAGTGGGAATGGTGGGAGGGGAGGGGAGGGGTGGAAAAAGGGGGCGCCCTCCGCGAGCGTGACACAACGCCGTTTTTCAAGGCGCTTCGAATGACTTTTATGCCTTAATGGACGCTAACCTTTGCATCTTATTTAAGCTGGTACGTAGTTCTTCTCTTGAAAAATCTCTGTAAAAAGAAAATGTCCGAGACGGCGCTCATCAAAGTAAATGCATTTGAGAAAGCATTGTGCTGATGATTGTTTCCGGCGCAAGTTTTGAGACAGACCGATGATTTATGAATGTGGAGCACTTAGGATTCGCGGAGCAATGGATTGTTTGCTCCCCACATGTGTATGTTTATTAATGCGGTTATTATTCACATGCGATTTTTGTCAATAAAAATGACAAATTCATTTTACGACGGCAATAAATCGAATCCACCATCTTGACATCGGGAAACTTTCATAGAAGCGCCATTGAAATTCAATCTCCCGTTCTGTGACATACAATAGGAGAATATGCATAGAAGGAGACGAGGAGAGACATAGACTCCCCAGACTTTCTAACTCGTCGTCCGGTAAATTATTGATGAAAGTTTCGGAGACCGACGTCTCATGACTGATTACATTAACATTATCTGTTTGTTAAATAAAAAATACAAGGCAAATTTTAATAAGCATTTAATTTGTAAATTCATAACATATACTTTTCCTAAAATTTTAAAAAATCACATCAAAATACCTGCAATTTTCCACATTAACATAAACATTGTATAGAAGGATTTTTCTAACTTTTCAAACTGCCAAGAATCAACTTTCATATGAAATGTTCAAGCGAGAACCAATATAATTGATAAAAAGTAGAAAAACAAACGTCTAAGATATTACTAAAACTCTTAAATACGTTTAGAAAGAAAACAACATAAATTACATTACCGTTACTAAGAAACGCTATTATAAGCGCCGTAGAAGAGCACAGTGGAGGTCGCGAACATGTTTGACTTATATATTAACTAATTAATGAAACTTGTTATAATTAAATGTTCTGTTTATTCCGTTTAGAATTCTAAAAATTGTTAATATTTTTCCCATTTTATATCGCGAAAATTAAACCACGGAACGGCGCTGACATGTGATTAAGAAACACTGACTAATACAACGGAATGGTTCGCTCCTATGAATAAATACTTCCCACGAAATGCAGTTTAACTGTCTAAACGATTTTATTTATGGGAAACGAAAGAAGTTTCGTAGTTTCAAATATACATAGTATAATTAACATAGTTGGAGTTAAAGTGAGATGGTCTTATTCAAAAGGGTCCTATGGTGTGCTTGAGACATGTCCTGAGATCCACGGCCAAAATAATTCTAAAATGGAGGAATATAAATTGGTGCTCGGGGAGAGGGTGGTCAGTTACTGGTCTCAATTGGCTCATTTTAACCGAATTCCAGCGCCGATGCGTTGTGGCAGCGATTGGCAACCATTTCAGGGAAATGAAGTATTTACTCATTTATATAACTCTTTCCGAAATTCAGGAAAGCACATCGTCAATTACTTCCGTATCATATAGTACAAGGATACCCATTACGTAGCCCGCGGGCGACCGGTCGCCCTTTAGTAAGATTGGAGTCGCCCGCAGAGGCAGCGAGATGCTAGAAATATTACAAACTGAATTCTAAAGACATTTTATAGATTTTAAAGATCCCTAGCCCATTGTAAATTTTTTTTCACCGAAACTGACATTGAAGAAATTTCTAGAAAAATAGGAGATATCAACATGGATGCAACAAATCTGGAAAATGAAATAATTATGCTGAAAAATGATATAACAAGATTCAAAGATTCAAATTTTAGGAAACTTGTTTCTTCGTAAAAAAATTTCATATATAAAAAACTAAAATTTGTTTTTAAAGCGTATTTTCCTTCCACTTATTTATTTGAATCAATATATACCAATATGAACCTAATTAAATCGAAAACCAGAAACTCACTCAATAATGAACGTCTTAAAGATTGTTTACGCCTCTCGGTTTCGAGTTAAAATGTCAATTATCGGTTATTGACTGTAGATATGCAGTGTAAACGCACCTATAATCGTTTAAATAAAGAATAAATTTAACAATTATTTATTTTGTCGGTTTTAATAAATGGTGTGTAATAAATGCTTTCTTTACGGTTATTTTTGCATTTAATTTATTGTTACAATAACCTAATCTAAATATATATATATATATAAATTTAGCAGTCCGAAAGAGAGTTTACAGAATGAAATAACAGATTTTCGCTCACTCGTTACTCGTTTAAATCCATTTCGTAATGATGACTTTTTTTCCATTTCCATTTTCGGAACCGATTAGATAATTGTTAATGCTGGCGAAACCAATATATAAATTCAAAATTGAAAACAAAATGTATCGACTTCTCCGTCATTTATTCTATATCTATCTATAATAAACACTGATTTGGTAACACAAATATCTGAAAGAGTACGGTAATGAGAGTAATAAGGATTTGGACCTCAAAAGGAGAATTTTACTTGTTACTGTTATTTTTTTGTAATTCACTGTAAAAATTACGTATAGGTTTGTAAATACTATCATTCTAATTTCGTATTTTCAGTCTCTTATTTGATTTCCTGTAAATGGAATATAAGATCACTTAATTTAAATAAACGTGTATTTTAATATATTATATGTTGCGATAAACACACGATATGTTGGTTTATATTCTTAAAACTGAGGATGAAGTTTGAAAATATCTCATTTACTCACTAACGTTACAGCACCAGCAGTCCGACAGCACGCAAGTACTCCTCCGCAGCGTTACCCTAAAGTCGAGTGGAGTATACAGGTGCGAGGTGTCTGCAGAGGCCCCGTCGTTCTCATCAGCCAGCGACGAAGGCAGGATGGAAGTGGTCTGTGAGTATTATAAAACAAGCTTTTATTATCATCTGTCATCAGCGCAATTTAAATGCAACGGGTTGATTATCTAAAAAGTGTTAATCGCATGCAGTATTGCGATTAACACTTTCTAGATAATCAATCCTTTGCATGTCAAATTGCGCTGATTGCATTCGGAAGTGGCTATATGCTGATACCGTATCAATATTAACTAGAATGTTTTGTATTATTATATATATATATATATATATATATATATATATAATAAGGGTAGCAACAAGGTGTTGGAGGAAGCCCAGTGGACACTTACCTAGAATGAAGAGCCGCTGGGGGTGCTGAGGACACACGATAAACACAAAAGAACAAAAACTACACAAAAATGGAGCTTTCGGGCTGATGCCCTTCTTCAGCGACGGAGAAACAGTAAATGTTTCTCCGTCGCTGAAGAAGGGCATCAGCCCGAAAGCTCCATTTTTGTGTAGTTTTTGTTCTTTTGTGTTTTTCGTGTGTCCTCAGCACCCCCAGCGGCTCTTCATTCTAGGTAAGTGTCCACTGGGCTTCCTCCAACACCTTGTTGCTACCCTTATTATTACTTTTCCTTTTCCTTAAGTATTTATATATATATATATATATATATATATATATATATATATATATATATATATATATATATATACTAGTGCTTCAAATAAATAAAAGACATCAACTTCAAATAGTCCAAGTTTATGTGCCAACCTCATTATACTAGGATGAGGAAGTGGAAGATTTCTACCAAGAAGTTGGAGAACTGCAGGACAAAGGAAGCTGCCATCTAAAAGTGGTCATGGGTGATTTCAATGCGAAGGTAGGAGAACAAAAGGAAGACGACAGCGCAGTTGGAAAATGGGGCTATGGAGACAGAAACGAATGAGGGGACCGACTTGTAGACTTTTCTGAATGTAGTAGACTATATATAATGAACACTTTCTTCAAACAGAGTCCCAATAGAAAATGAACCTGGAAAGGATCCAAGGTACCAAAAACGAAATTGACTATGTACTAGTCAATAAGAAGCAATTGACTGAAGACTGTTCCGTCCTCAACCAGTTTTAAACTGGAAGTGACCATCGCCTGGTAAGATGTAGAATAAAGTTCAACTCAAAGTTAGAAAGACAGAAGCTTATAAAGAAGCCTAAATCTATTATCAACACGCAGGTGCTAAACGAACGAAAAGAAGAATTTCAACTCCAACTGAAAAATCGATTCAGTACGCTGGAAGACCAAGAAGTTGAATAACTATTTATAGAGATACTCAAGGAAACCGCTCAAGAAATAGGCGGAACAGTTAAAACAAAGCCATTGAAAAAGTTAGCCGAGAAAACAAGACTGCAGATGGAAAAAAGAAGGAAAATGAAAATTACTAATCATCCTAAAGAAATGATCCAATTTGCAGAGATAAACAAAACGATATGGAACTGCATCAAGGAAGATGTGAAGAAATATAACTCTGAGCTAATCAAGAAAACGATAGAAAACAATAGAAGCTACAAGAAAATGAAGCAACATCTCTCGATCGGAAAGAGACAGCTGGTAGCCTTCATGCTAGAAGACGGCTCCATAACCCATAGTAGGAAACTAATCCTGAACCGGTACAAGTATTTTACACCAAGTTGTATGAGGATCCTCTAGCAAATAATGATGGAAATATGCCCACCGAAGAGGTCCCAGATATCCTTCCGGAAGAGGTGAGACACGCAGTCAGAAGTAAGAAGAATGGAAAAGCATCTGGAATGGATGGTATCACAGCAGAAGTATTCAAATCATAAGATTTTTAATTCCTGTCTGAGGAAGAAAAAGTTACCAGAAACATTGTACCATGCATGTATTATCCTTCTGCACAAGAAAGATTCCAAAGCAGACTTGAATAACTACAGACCGATCAGTCTACTCCCAACAAGCTACAAAATATTCAACAAAATACTCACTATGCCGCTTCAAAACCATCTTGATTCTGCCCAACCTAGAGAGCAAGCTTGATTTCGCATTGTGTATAACACGATGGACCACATCCAAGTCGTGAGAGAGGTAATCAGTCGGACTAAGGACCATACGGGATCATAATAGGAGAGTGATTCCCATGAAGGACGTTATTAGGTAGGTTTTGGTGCGGTGCACCCCCTGCCACCTACCCGTCTGGTGATTTGCAGGGTATCATGTAGATGTACGAATTGTCTCTATGTATGTGCTTCATCGACTACGAGAAAGCATTCGACTCTGTCCGAACTTCGTCGGTGTTACGTGCACTAAAGAAACAAGGAGTAGAAGAAACGTACATAACCTTGATCAACAATATCTACGAAAATGCGACAACATCTGTCCAGCTGCATGAGTGCCTTTACAACGAAAAAGGGAGTGAGACAAGGAGATACTCTGCGCTTTGCAGAAGATATTGTACTGTTCGCAGGGAGCCCAGAAGAGCTCCGTAGAAGAACTGAAGAGCTTGAGCAAGCAAGCCGAGAAGCTGGACTTAAGATGAATCTTAATAAAACAAAGGTTATGTACAACTCCTTCACAAATTCTGAGATGATACATATCAACTCGGAGAAGTAACCAGCTATGTTTACTTGGGTCAACTCATCATTACTGATCGTTCGCTTCTTGGAGAAATCAACCGGATTGCTTTTGGCAAGAATGCAAATATCTTTAAATCAAATATTCCAATCTTCCTAAAAAGGAGACTGTATGACCAATGTGTTCTGCCTGTTCTGACATATGGTTGTGAAACATGGACCATGAATGCCAGAATGATACAGCGGCTGTTAACAACACAGAGGAGCATGGAGAGATGCATGTTAGGGATCACCCGAAGAGACCGCATGAGGAACGACTGGGTAAGAAAGAAGACGTGATTAGAAGAGTGAAGGCGCTAAAATGGCAGTGGGCGGGCCACATTGCTAGAAGAAATGAACAGCGTTGGACGTCCAGTGTCATCGAATGTATCTCAAGAAATATCAAGAGACCGAAAAGAAGACCGAAAGACAGGTGGGACAGAGAGCTAGTTAAGTTCTTGGGGCAAACTTGGAGGAGGGAGGCAGTTGACAGGGAAAACTGAAAGAGTCTGTGGGAGGCCTTCATCCGTCAGTGGATTGAAAAAGGCCGATGATGATGATAATGATATATATATATATATATATATATATATATATATATATATATATATATATATATATATATGTATATATATGTGTGTGTGTGTGTACATATATATATATCCTTTCTTATTATAAAGAACCTGGTCCATTTTTATGTTACGAAATATATAAAAACATTTTTAATTTTTTGAATGTTAAAATTTATTATTTCAGTGTTACATCGGTTTGAGTTATATCAAATTTATCTGTGCCAAAAGTGAAAAATAATAACTCCCTGCTCCAGATCACTTGGGTCTGTAATGTAGAATATGCACGGTAATTTTCTAAGAGATAGAAACAGAAATGAACACTTTTGTTATTTTAGAATAATTTTCGTTAGCAGACGTTAACTTGCCATAATGTCAGAGTTCACCAAATAGACCAGAGGTTCCTAACATGGTGCTCGCGAATGTCGCTCAGCTCTTGAGAAGTGATCTTCTGAGATACACTAAATCGTTCTTTCGAGCTTCAGGAGTTCAATTTGCCAATTTACGTATTCTATATATTATATTGAAAAGAGTTGTTAATGTTAATTTCTGCTAAATCATTGTGGTGCTCTTTCGGTGTTCTATAAAATAATTTGTTGGTCCCAAGAGTGAAAATGTTGGGAACCCCTGCTTATTGACCATTGTCAGAACCTACAAATGTGGCAGTTAGTGAGTTTTACACAGATTTACGCGCTCACACACACACAACAAAGTAAACTTCCGTTGGTTACAACAGCTCACTCATTGTTCCATTTCCTTTTCAAGACAATAGAAGTTATCACCTGATGCAGGGTTCAAACTTTTTGTTTCGCAAGCAAGCTCAAATAAAGAAACACGCAACAACGCGCAGTACACAATAAAACGTTAAACCTATCAGAAACAGCCCGATGCGTGCCTTTTTTTATATATTTCATCCTTTTATGCAGTTAATGATAACACTATTGATAAGTACAATGCGACCCAGATTATTATGCACCGCGTGTCCTGCGATTTCAAAGCAGTGATATCAAACACACGGCCAGTGTGTTGCATTTGTGAGACTTGCAAAGTCATTTGTTATATACTGCATGGCTCATGTTCAAAATGTATTTCTAATCTCTCTGTGAGTAATCTAAGAAACTTAAGAAGTGTTTCTACTGAACACTTTGAAAATATCTACAGTTTGTTGCTCATTCATATATATGTCAATGAATTCAAAGGGTACTCTCAGGATATATATCATTTTCTTCATAGTTTAGCAACTTATAATCAAATTTCATTACAGTCGGCTTTCGTTCAACAGATGGGAAAAAATCTCTTTAAACAATTGAAAGACGACATGGTACTTTCTTCTAAATATCGGAAAAGTATGCCTTACTGTAAACAATGCAAAACATATACACGGGTACTCCTCGTTGTGTGCGAGTTCGAAAAATGCGATTTCATTATAATGCGCCCAACTAATTTAGGCCGATTTCGATTAATAGCACTCGCTTTCAAGCGAATTGCTTACTGACCGATCGAGAGAGGCGTGGAGGAGGAATGGGAGTAGAGTATTGCGCGGGAGGAGGAATGCGAAGGGAAAAGGGAACTTTTGGCCCGGCCGCGCAAACTCTTCAGCACATCTACAACTGGCACTCTTCGAGGGGATAAGGGACCCTTCAGTATTTATTTGTTACCGTTCGAGTGGCTTTGCTCGCTAATATTCTGGAGCATGTCCGTGTTTTATTTCACTATCAGCTTTAAAATAATTCCATAAAAATGAGTGAACAAGTTAAGAAGGATCCTGCTAGTGGTAAGATCTGCACATGATTTTCTTTTTGTTCGATTCTGTATCCAAGTGGAAAGCATTTAAGAGTGCAAGAAAGATAACAAATCTTGAACAAAAGTTAGAAGAGCTTCATCGTTATGAAATGAACGAGAAAACGTGTGACATTGTTTGCGCCACACGACTCCTAATATATACACTGAGGAATATTGGTAATACGGCAGAAAAAATAAAATTTAGTCGTGCAAGTGCTAGTAGAACGTCTAAAACAAGACCAGAGATAATGGAAAAAATGGAAATAAATGTTTTCCACTTGGATACAGAATCGAACAAAAAGAAAATCATGTGCAGATCTCACAACCATTAAGGAAAATAATCGAAATATCAGTTATTCTATCAAGAATGATTATTCTCCCAAAGAAGTGAAGGAGTTTAATGCCAGCAGTGGCTGGTTTCATCGATTCAAACAACGACATAGTTTTCTTAACTTAAAGCATAGTGGAGAAGGGGGTTGTTCTGATGAGGTTGCAGCTTCTAAACTTCCTGAAGAATTTAAGAAAATTGTTGAGGGAGGTGGGTTGGTACTCTCTAAAATAAATCTTCAACTTAGATAAAACGGGGGCGTTTTGGAAAAGAATGCAAAGCCGAACTTACTTAAGATGCTTTTTGTAGCAGATCTCACAAATCCATTGATTCTTACGGGGAAATTATGTTCGATTTATGCGGTTTTACCCTCTGCGACTTTTTTAAACACAACTGTCTCATAAATCGAAGAGTACCTGTACGTAATAACGCTACCATTACTTTTGCAAGAACAGTGCTAGCAGAAGCGACAACTAATATGCAATTATGGATTTTTATTTATAAGTGGAATATTTTTATTATTACTTTTGTTTACTAAATTGTGTTTTAATCAGATTGTGTCCTTTTTAATCAATATTTAAAAAAACACTACGGAATAGGCAAATTATTCATTTTAAGGATATACGCATAAGGCCTAAAGTATACATTGATGTTATTTTCAATCACGTGTATATCGTAGCGTTAATTGGAGCGGTGGGTTAGGTGAGACCCGGTCACCGACGTGATTTTGAGACACCTGTTTTAAAACAACGGCAGAAGCAGTTTCCATGCAGCGTTGCCCCTTGATACATCGGCGAACAATCGAGCGATGAGTTGTGCATGTTGCATAATGTGCAGGATAACACCGTGTTCAGAAATTATCTTCACTGCCAACCATACGGGGCGTGATCATATAAGTTACTGATGTGAGTAAACTGAAAACGGACAGATCCTTAAACCAATAGGATTCTCCAAACAAAAATCACCTTAAAATCTTAGAATCCCAACTCTTCTTGTTGCTTTGAAATTTGCGCACGGACGAAGTAAAAACATAAAACTAAAAAAAAGCGCTAAAAATGAAAAAGTCAGACGCATGACCGCCAAATACTCCAATTCACATGTTACGGAGACCTTAATGCGCATCTGCATAGTTTAACGCGCCTGCGCTAACATGGCTGTGCAGAGACAAGTGTTTTTCTCTCGCTACTAGGAGGAGGAACTCAAAAACTGCTCTCGAGTGTCATCAGGCGAAATATTTTTTTATTTGATCTTCTCTCCGCCGAGGATAATTGCCAGCGAGGCAATTAGAGTATCGTCCTCTGCCTTTTAACAAGCAAACGAATAAAGAGATATTCAGGAGGACGACAATGGCTTGACCAATAGAATGGCCACTTGAGAGTAAACATCAGCGTCCATCCGTCTCTCTCGAGCTGGATTGGTCTTCGCCCTCTATGTTTTCTGAAACTAAAATATACACACTGAATACAGATGTACTCACTAAAATTCGGGCTTCAGTAAACCAGAAATTCGTGTATTTAAAGTCATTTTGCGAATAATCCTGGAAGATTATAAGAAAATCGCAACTAATTCTTTATTGCACTAACTCCAACTGCTAACATGTCCGTTTTCCGTAAAATGGAGAATAATCGATATCAACTGAATTATTCATCGTTACAGTATCTGCCTCCCAATTCTAGAGTCGCGGGTTCGAATGCAACCAATGTCATGGCCGTGTGTTCTCGTATTTGTTATTGTTAATATCCTTTTCACGGTTTATGATAAATTCGAAAATGAAGTAGTATTAAAAATAAATAAATGATAATTATATTATTAAACATTTAAACTGAATTTATCCTAATAATTAAAGAAACATTACCATAAGTTATTTTAATGCACAAACAGCAATTATCGCTACCCTAGACACATGACTTCTGTTTCTAATGGTAAATTCGATCTTTTACATCAGGGATCGGCGACCTACGGCCGGCGAGCTTCATGCGGCCCCCGATAGCGTTTTGTGCGGCCCGCGAAGCCATAATGAAAAAGTGATCGGAATTATTTAACACAATCAATTCCATATTTTTTTCAGTGAATTTTCGTCTCAAATCTTTTTCTGATGGAGTTTTAACGCTAGTAAACTAATTAGAATTGATTTTCACTAGTATGAGATCACAAAATCACTAGTTAACTTCTGACTTAATCCCCATCTGGCCCGCCGGAGCTCTCGTGATTTCCAATGCGGCCCTCCGTAGCATTCACAACAACGAATGTGGCCCACCATATAGAAAAGGTTGCCGACTCCTGTTGTATATCAATACAAGTTTTGGGAAAAATTCCTTCAAAATACGGAAATTCGCCAATACAAATGTTTATATAATGTCTGAACTAATTTACTCATTCATTTTTATTTGGCGCGTTAAATTGTTTCAATCTCAAAACCTACCTGTCTGAATAAAGTATGATTTATTAAATGCATGCATAATTTGGCGATATGGACAAACAAAATAGACAAAATTCGAAGCCTTTAGATGGCATTTACTAAATAAACTTCTTAACAATCCTACTTAATGGAAGTTATTAGCATTTTCTATGCACAATTGGGATAATTTTAAGCGGATAAATATCAGAAAAATCAATAAAAGCAGACATATCCAAGGAATAGTCAGTCCACAGAATCACCGTCTGTTGCTTATGATTAATGAAATTCACATTGGAAAAATAAATGCACTCAAAGTAACGTAAGTTAATAAACAATCGAAAATAATGCACAAAATGTTGGCGAAACTCTGAACAATCCCCTATTAAGAAAATCCGGTGGAATTTGAAAGTGAATAAGAGTGCCGTATCCTCCATCGCTCATCCCGAGTCCTGCCATAAACCATTCGACACGATTCCCTTTCTCCGCTTTAAAAAATAATTCCCAGACATACATATATATGTACAACTTTCATTGAAACCTCCAGCAAAGATTGTCCATCAAACCGTTAGACACGTTTCAAGATTTTTTTATTCGCCGCTAACACAGCTGTTTGATCCCCAACAAAATGCAACTCTTCGTCCTAAGCCGTTTTTTTTTTATATCGGAGTTTTCTATCGATCTTATCGATAAGAAGGAAAATTATAAAAAAAGATTAAAGGCTAAGAAGAAAGAGGGAAACGAGATATTAATAATCCAAATGAGTAGAGAGAGAGAGAGAGGACAGGATCTGCCATTATCTGAGGAGAAACTCCGTAAAAAAAAAGGTGCGACGGAAGGAAAACTTTCAGCTGATAAAAAACTTGAAAAAGAAAGAGATTTTCTACGGTTTTAAACCGGTTGCGGAAAATTGGTTGATGCGAAAAACCCGCTTAAGGCATTATTGAAGAACTCACCGAGAATAGAATATTAACGATGTATTAGAGAATTATCGAGCTCGTCTTGTGGCTGAAAACAAATTCAAGAATAATCAATTCAATGTAAAAAAAATGAAATAAATACTTAACTTACGCGTTGACTACCGTAAATAGGTGAGATAAACATTTAATTTTTTCTACTGTTTATGTGTATATACATGAATTAGCCAAAACAAATTTATTAAAATACAGACACACGTTTCGTCTTCAGTGGTGGTTGACCGAAAGTAAATTCTAAATAAGAGATATAATGGTTATTGAAGATAATAAATGTATTTTTCTATCAGTATAAGAATCAGCACTTCAATATAAAAAATTGAAAATGTAAATACTTGTCTTTGGTATCTCCAATAGCTAAAACAAGTTTATGAAAAACAAGATACGCAAGTCGGCTACAATGCTGCCGTCCTCAGTGGATTATAAAAATATTTCTAATGTACATGGCATCATCTATCAATTATCGTTATAAATCTATGACTATTTTAATAATTAAATTCTTTTCAAATCTGATTATGCAAAATTACATTTTAAATTTATCTCTATGATAAGGCAGCGCAAGGAGAATATCAAATTCGTTAAGAGGAAATTGCGCTCATGCTGTGTTTAACATGTTCTTTTCCTGCCATTTTTGAAAATTTTACGACCTATGGATGGAGAAGAATATTTAAGCTATTTATTTGTAAAATTGTGACCAAGAAATGAGAAACTGGAATATCATTCACGTTATCGAAATATCTGAATCGTGGTATCTTTGGTTTACTGAAAAATTAGCAAAATACACTCGAGCTAAGGTGACACGGTTTAAAATAAGTAATTAAAATAACTTTTATTAGAATAATATTCGACTAGGTTGTGGGAGAAACGTTCACATCGTAACTTTTACCGAGAATAATATTTCAGCTTGCTTTTGTTTATGTACAGTTTGTCGAACAGGAAGTTTCCGTTGAGAAAAAGCCGAAGAAAGCTTGAGTAAAAGGATGAGTAATAGTTCGAATAGAGAGAGGCAGACAGTACATCAAGGAAGGAAAATGGGAGCACGGGCTGTAATGGAGTTCCCAACTTTACTCGTTCGAAGATGTCGGTTGGAGCTCCCGGGAAAAATCGAGTCCCTTGAAACGCGGAATATGAATGGGTAAAAGTGATCCAAGAATCTCCGTTAGAGTAAAGTTCGTGTAAGGTGGCGACTGTTAGAGCTACGAAAAATAAATTATCCTCCATTCTCTTTTCACGTATTTTAATTCTCTATATTACTGAATGGCGCAGAAGTATCCTACTGGCGAAGAAAACTGCTCGATGTGACCGCAATATTAAAATCATTTAAACCGTTTTTGACAGGTGGATTCTTTTACTTTCAAATTTTAAAAAATCGCTAGACGAAAGGCACGTTTTTAAAGTTCTTCAATTTGATTGCTTGAAAAGTTTCATCTGAAGCAGAAATTGATTCTTCCATTTCTTCTTCTTCATTGCCGCACTTTTCCCTGCTGCCCTACCATTACCTCCCCCATAGTGTTTAGGTCCGTTTGAGCTTCTGTTACCACACCTACAGGGACGGATTTATAGGTATGCGCAGAAGTAGGGCCCTGCGCTGCTGAGGGCCTCCCAAATTCCAAAATAATCAAAAAAATAGCGTCTAAAATAAGGCTGCGAGCAGGGCCCCTCTATCCATAAATCCGCCTCTGCACACCTAGGTCAATTTCTTCATATAAGGTGATATCTACACAGCTTATAAAATGAACAACACTAATAGCCACCAAACATCCAACCATTCTGTTATTCTTGTTTCGTTAAGGCTGACGTCTACTGTCTTGGTTTTAGAAAGACCGTCATGGCTGAAACAGTTCTTAATCTCTTCCAGTGCCACTCGTCTCTATACTTTGACTAATGTTCTGATGGCGTCAAATAATGAAATTTTGATGTCTTCTTTATTCTCAATCAATGGAGAATTAATATTCGGCAATGACACTTGAGGCTTTTTGTTATTTCTTTTTCCATCGGTTGAGGAGCACTTGTAGTGTTACGAGGCAGAAAAACAAGCATAATGTTGCTTAATTTTTTCAAAGTTTAGGATGATCTAGAGAATCATCACTTAATAAGAAGATCTTTCTGTTTTGAAAATCATTCTCACCATCCCAACTGAAGCTTTCTCGGTAATGGATGAGAGAACAAATATTGTACTGTGCTGTATACATTTAAGACTTACGGAAAATTTTATTTTTATTTATAGCTCTCCACGATAAATTGTTATATAGTTTTTGTTTTAGATACCTTTGCCGGGTGAAATTAATAAACCGCATTTAGAGATCAGGCAATAAACGCAATGAATAATAAAATTTCCGATTTTTGAAATGAAAAATAATTAGCATGTTTAAATCCATATAAAATAGTTAAGTAATCTGTACAAAAAAGCAAAAGGTGTAAAGTGATATATAAGTTATTAAAACTTAATTTTACTAAAAAGCGAATACGTTCATTTTCAAGCCCTAGGAAATACTGGTTTTAATAGTAGGCGAAGAAGAAAGGACAATAAAAGTGCTGGTGGGGCAAGGGTTAGGAGGGAATTTTAGAAGGGGCGGGCGGTTAGGTTAGAAGGGACGACAGTAGGGGTGGGTGCGGTAGAATGGGCGAGGGGAGAGTTGCTGCGGTAGAAGGGGCGAGAGCGAAGCGGGTGCGGTAGAAGGGGCGAGAGCGGGGCGGGTGCGGTAGAAGGGGCGGTTGCGGTCGAAGAGGCGCGTGGATGGAGCAGCCGCGTGTGGAATGCGAGTCGGAGATTGTCGAGGGCGCCACGAGAGTTCGCTCCGGCGTGATTCATCGCAGCGAGCCAGAGGAGAGAGAACTAAATTGGAGTTATAAATCTTAGACGAAGCATAAAATATTCGGCTAAAAACTTTCAAATCGTTACATCTTTCTTTTTTTTTTACTTACCGACGTAAGTTACGTCACACGGCACTTTTATGAATTACTCAGCAGAAAGCTTAAATTATGGAGTTATTTTTTTCAAATGCCTCCTTCCCCCACCTGCTACAATGCGCCTATTCTCGTTAAAAAATCACTTAAGAGTTGAATATCTATTCTCAAGCCCTCAAATTTTATGGAATGAGTTCTTCATATCTGACCAATTTCTTAATTCAACTGGACTCAACGCAAGCGAAGCTTCGAAAGTTCCATTTTATTTATAAGACAAGATCCTTTATAAATGGCACGGAAATAAAAATACGAACCTTTTCAAATTTCCATGTGTTTACTTAGTTGATAATTTACTTATAATAACTTTAAACAATTAGTTTTAAAGATAACTTTAGCCTTTTATCATTTTTTTACAGTTAAGTTTCATGAGAAGTATCTCTAAATATGCACTAGTATAGGATTGGGATATTCCATGAATCATGTCAAATAATCCCAGCACTATTGTATGGTAATAAATTCATGTAGAAAAAATATGATTCCAACGCTACCTAACGGAAAATTTCTCTACAAGGTTAGTCAAAGGAGAAAGTGTAGAAGAAATTAAGATAGAATTAAGGGCACATCATATGAATAGATGCATAGAAACGTTCCCAGAAAAGGATCCAGGGTATTGCATTTTCATTTTCAGTGGCTCTTAATTAATCCTTACAAATGAGCCTAATAACGAAATCATAGATTATCACTAATAATCACGCCCTCGACAGGATTCAAACCCACAATAGTAGATTGGAAGCTAGACATTCTAACCACACCTCCAACAAGGGAATCAGATTACTAAAGAAGATAATGAGGGAATCGTATTAAAATGAATAATTTGAAGTGGACAACTCATTTTTAATGTAAGAATAAGGACATTGTGCAGTATACGAGTATTGAGTAATCGCGATACAATTAAAAACTTGACATGAAAATCTAGAGAATAAGATTAAATGTCGAGTGAATCTTTTAAATTTGGTTTACAATCTATATTTCCATATCATAGAATATAATTTAGCGCAGAGTTAAAGAAAAGCAGCAATATAAATGACCTGTAAAAACCAACCGAAATTACCATTTAAGAGGCAGAAAATAAGAATAAAGTCGAAAATTATAAACAAATAAGTGTAACATGGTAGTAGCTAAGCTTATTGTTAGTGAAAAATTAATTGCAAATTACCTACGGAAAGTCTGGGAAATAAATGGTTTCTTATTCGAAAATCAAAATGGTTTCAAAAAGGAAAAGTCAGTGCATCGCCAAATCAATAGATAGTAGAGAATGAGTTGATGTAAACTATTTTTCTAAAGCTGTCGTGACACACGCTCTCTCTCTCTCTCCCTCTCGCCCTAAATAAAGTCGTTTGTCTGTCTGTCTGTCTCTCCCTCTCCCCTCCCTCTCCCTCTCTCTCTCTCTCGTGATATATTTTGATATATTTTGCGAAAATTGAGTATCTGTACTAAGGAAACACTATAGGTTAACGAGCTCCTGCTAGATCATTTCGAGGTCCCTTAATTAGGCCATTCTCAAAGCGGTCCATGATTTCGCAACGGTATTCAACGATAGAACGGATTAGCGAGAAATAAATAATTTGTTATCTCCTCAGTACTCTCAAGGAAAGCCCTTACACTCTGTTTGCCGATGCCATTGGACATGTTGTTTCTGAGTGTAACTCCCAAGTATTTTAATTTACTGATATATATATATATATGTTTACGTTTAACCCAGAAATTCCGTAAGCGTAAGGGGTATTTGATTAGTTTATGTGCCCGGCTGCCTCTCCGTTTATACGGATTTATACCTCCGGGCGTATTTCAATCAAATTTAGCAAATACGTAGGTTTTTCCTCAAAACAAATAATGAAAATAACACGCAGATCAAATATCCTTTTCAGGGTTTCCACCTTTCTGGATACAAAAATGAACTATTCCTGTCAACTAATTTAATAATCACCCGAGAAAATAATAATTTACATAAAGAAGTTTTGAATGAATAATCCGGGGATCAATTTCACTACACAAATAATTTAATAATGCTCATCTTTGGCAGTAACGCACGATATAAAACGATCATTAATTTGTTTTCCCTCTTAGTTCCTACTCCAATTAACGACTGACCTACTTTCCAAGTGGCGAACGTCTTATGAAATGTTTAAAGCGATCGATTCCCCCAGAGGGCTACTTAACTCAAATGGCTCAAGCAGGGTATGTTGAAACAGCAATATCGACTGCGACATAATCGATAGTCGAAGTCAGGAAGTATTTTTATTCTGTTTTCACAGGACCCTAAAGTCTGATAGGAAATGAAATATTGTAGACAATACGCGAACATGTTTTTTCAAATTGACTGCGGAGTTGGATAGCAATTGCTTTGAGTTTATATTGTTTGCAATTTGTTTTTTTACGCTGTGAAAATTAATATTATCAATAAAAACATTTATAATAATAATATAGACAACTATGTACTTTTTTATCAACAAATTATTTCAAGAAAAGCATTTCAGTTTTTATTATAGTATCAAAATATATTTAATCAAATGTCCTAAAAGCTGAGTAACACAGCGAAAAACCACAACTACGATTAACGGAAGCAAAATATATATGTCGTTGACTGATTTTTTCTAATCCTTACTTGATATCGATCGAATGTCCGACTGAAAGTATCGAATTCATTTAAACCGGAGTGAAGGTGCAGGATCTTTGATTTTCATATGGATACAGGTTATTTTATTTTCGTTGATATGGCTCACATATAATTTTCATTTTGGCACGCTACTAATTGATTCTTATTAGAAATATGTTTAGCTTTATTTATATAATTTGAAGTAATTTTAAATTTTAACTCAATATAAATATGAAAAGTACTGGTTCTCATCTTCGAAAAATTCCTTAAGCAGCATAAAAGATAATGATTGGAAATTTGTTAATCAAACATTTAACTTTGCAGGTTTATATTTCTTTATCAATTCATCAATGCCTTTATAATGAGCGAATTAAGAATAATAAATGGCTTATTTCTTTTCCATTAATCTAGTTTTTAGAGTCCCGTAGGCAATCCACCTCTCAATAAATAATGCATAGTAATATTCATATCATTAAATTGGCTGATTTTTATGCCAATATGAATGTTTCGTAGCATTAGTAAGAAATTTCCTTTTCAAGAATGTTTTCTTTTCACTAACACAGTCCTTCCGAAAGAAGGTCCGAAGATCTCAGGAGAGGATAAATCGTACCAAGCGGGAGAAATGATCGACCTCAATTGCACGGCGAGCAAGTCTTACCCACCAGCGACACTGCGATGGTACGTCAACGACAGATCGGTGAGTAGATTTCCTCCTCTCACCAAAATACACTTTTGTAAGCGTACTTATTGGAAAGTGGGAGAATTTCCATAAACGTGTCCTTGCACGCGTTCTTGTACACTAATAAAATGTTACCTATCAAATGATTTATAACGAACTTAACATTTGGCATTTTTTCACTTGCTTCACTTTAAAGCTTGCTGCTACTGTTATGAAAAATATTTGAAAAGCTATTTTATTTTGCAATTCATAGGAAATTCTTTTGGTTAATGTAAGACTTGAAGTCTATCAGGCAAAATATCTCAAATCCTTTGGATCGAAATCACAATTTTTAAAATGTTTGCAATTGAGATACGGACTCGGGATGTAATTGTTCCAAAGCCGAAAGAATGAAGTTTATTATTTTAAATTAAAAATACAAATTCGTGCCAAATTAGCTCAAAATTTTGTTTTAGTTAGATTAAAAATTGAAAAACATTAACGAGTAACGAGCTCTATGCTATTAAATGGTAATGAATACTCTTAAGAGTCCACCAATAAAAAAGGAAACTATATTAAGTGTCATACAATCTGTAGATGTCAAAACATTCTAATTTAATTTAACCATTTTAAATTATGTAGTAAAAGAGGTAATACATTTTTAGTATATTTGTTTATCTGATGATAGCACTGAGTTAATTTTTAATTTAGTAAAATCGCTATGCTTGCACAAATTGTTACACTTGATTTTTATAAACGTGGTATTCTTACATGAGCACAGTTATGAGTTTCAAAATTTCACTTGAGATGAGGTTTAAACAAATTTCAACGTGTAAAAATAAATTAGAATAGTTTTGCAGTATAGATTTTATAGCATATAATATAAGGTCTCCCCCCTTTATATTAAAGTGACTTCGATTTAAAACTCAATAGCATTAATTGATTATATTATAATGTAGTTGATTTTAACCAGAGGCATAAGGAACTACCAGGATATGCATGGTATGTTACGCATAGGGGCTCCTGAAAGCGGGAGACCTAAACTTTCCTTGTATTCTTAACTTATCCTGAAAAATGTTTCAGCTAGGCATATAAATTCATTTTGCACCATTAGTCTCTGAGTTTTATTCAGATAAGATATATGCCTAAATTTTATTTTTACGTCACGGATACAAAACCCCTTAATATATCTCTGTATATTTTTCAAAAGTTTTGAGATGCTACACCGGCAAACGCTTCACAAAAAGAGGGAAGCGGGTATTTTAACCTGGTCAGCATGGATGATTAAGGGGGAAATAAGAGGGGTGGGGGATATAACCATAGGGCAGGGGTGTGCAAATATTCACAGCCTGAGGCATTCAAAGAAATTTCCGCCTCGCGGAAATTAACATGTCAACAATTTCATACGTAATATAGTGCCGCTTCTAGATAAAGTACCGCCTGTCGCCGCCAACTCGCTAGCCCTGGTCACGTGGAATACCTTGCACAAAAGAGGGGGCCCAGAAATCGTGCTTGCATAGAGTCCCCTAAAGGTATAATACCGGTCCTGCGAACTATATTTATTTCAAAAAACAACATTAATCCTTTTATTTATTGATAGAAATCAGCGTTGAAAATGTTTTTTTTTACTTTTCAGAAATATTTATCAGGATCGTATTAAATAAGTTTGAAAAAACATCCTTAGTGTAAGGAATTATTCGGCCTTCGTAACCTCAAGAAACCGCTTTGGAAATTTTTAACGATCACTTTTAATATATTCAAGCATACGCTATAAAATGTATCGTTGCGACCCCTATAAGCTCGGCAATTACTAATATTAAGCGCTACCGCATTCCGTTCGCTTCGCTTCTCTCGCTCTGGAATCATTTCGACTGACGGATATTGGCCATTATTAAGGAAGGTATTATTACAAAAATTCTGGAACGTATTCTCGCTATAAATCTTGATTTATCGATACGGTCTTGTGCGCATGCGCAAGGAAGGAGAGACGATATTTTTGCCAACTGAGTGGCTTGGTGTCGAGCGTGGCAACATGCCGTGACGTACCACACGCGACTTGAGGGAACCTTCACATAGCAACGGAAGAGATAAAATCCAATTGTTAACGTTGACCACAACATGGCTTCGACCAATCGATACCATTACGCTCCGCAGATGTTAAAACGCAACCAAGCGCTAAACGCAAACACGCGAAAACACGCACACCCACAATGACACGCGCACGCTAACCTATGCATGTGTTTCGATATAAGAAGAGATCATTTCGCTACAAAATGTCGAAAGTTAACCTCAGTTAAAAAAATATATGTGAAGAGATAACTGAAGTTATCCTATCCTAGGAAAAATCTTACAATAAGTAAGTGGATTTTGTAAATGCAAAATTTGTAATTGTGCCAATACATCTAAAATTATTAATAAATAACCTTTTAATTAAACTTAAAAATGGAACATTCTCAGTCCCTTCAAAATGTTTAGCTAAAAAAACGATATCATATAAATAAAAGCCTTAGCAAACCTTGTGTGTAATGCTATTTGAAGCTTAACATCACGGAAACGACTGATGCGAATTTGATCAAATTTTCAGGATAGCATTATGATATAATAAAAAAACATTTATATGTATCGGTAATATGTAGGTCTTATTCTGTCCCTTTGTCCTTTTGTCACTCCCTCTGTCACGCTCTTCAACACAGAAATATACCTGGCAAGAGGGCACTAAGGTCAGCTTTTGAAGCACAATAGATACTCGCGACGAGGGTTTCGAACCTTCACTCGGATCGAAGGAATCTTCTCAGCAGGAGGTATGATTTCAGGTCAAAGAGGACTGTCTCAATTTTATTTCAGAATAATCGATCAACCTGTCATTTTTGACGGGCACTTATACTAGTAATGTATAATAATCTAATTAATCATTATTAGGCATTTTCTTCAAATTGAATAGTTTTTTATCAAAATCGTACCTCTTTGCATGTGTTTTGTGCTTTTGCATTGACTTACTGCAGTTAAACATTCGATTAAGGAAACGTAAGACAACAAGTATCAAATGTAATTTGAGTGTTCCCAACTTTTGGCGATCAAGTCGTCAAATACTCCCCATAAAACAAAATATATGAATTGCTAATGAATTGGATTTGCTATATCGTATTTTGAAAATAGCCTTGAGGTTGTAAAGCGACTTTAATCGACAAAGTGAAGCTTATTAAATTTGAATGTTTTGAAGTGTTCACAATGAGAAATATTTTCCACTCTTGATAGAATGCAGCAGAGGACAAAGGAAATTAGGGAACGGGATTGCGTCTGAGCGGAGAGATAAAGAGTTATTTTGGGATTAGGACACGACAAATTGTTCTCACTGAATACAGGCTATGACTTCTAGCGTCTTTCTTGGTCAAAAATGATTCATGATTCTCCAATTTACACCAATACGATTTTTTTAGGACTTGTTGCTCATTCCATTCATTTTGATAAGAATCTGAACCTTTGGATGAGTTCCCATCCCTTCGATAAAATTATACTACTGCTACTACAGAACAAGAAAGGCTATTTTGGATTGGATTTAATAAATATTAATAACATTGGAAAAGTTAAATCATTCCATTGCTAAATATTCCCATCGCAAATCTCTAGTTCGGTTGTTTGTTCTACGGTCATGTAACTCTGACCTCCGTGTCCTGACATGACCCTTGATTTCATTTTGTCGCTACCCGTGAATTTCTTGCATCATTTCCAAGCACAACTTAATGGAATATCTTTAAACTGAGAGCGTTTTCAAATATTACATACATCATTTAGTTAATAATAAGTTTTTATTTTAGTCCCTAGCAATAAATATGCATTTAAAATGAAAAAAAAATAGCGAAAAATAAATTATTCTGCAAAAGAATCAAGTGTCGCCGATTACAAATGTGAGAGCATCATGTGCACGCATTCGAAGTAAAATACACGCTCGCTTTCACGTGCACATCACGTGGCATCTCGTATCTCACGCTTCTCTTTCGCCCAACCTCATTCACCCGGGGCGAGCGGCACACTGAGGCGCGGCACTTAATCCCTTTGATCTTCGCGCAGGCCGACCCGACGTGGATCGTCCCCAGGGATCCCGCCTCCCACGGGCCCCACGGCCTCACCGGCTCCGCTCTGGGCCTCCGATTCCAAGTTCAGCCGCACCACTTCCTGCCGGTGGCGCAGGGGGGCGGCGGTGGAGGGCAGGGGGTCAAGAGGAGCGGCGGGGTCGAAGGGGGCCGCGTCATGAGGATCCGCTGCGTGGCAACTATCTCCGCCCTTTTCTGGGAAGGAGACCGCGAGAGGAGCGTGGTAGAGAGCCGGCAGCAGCTTCAGGGATCGCCCACCGCGGCGGAGAGGGCGTTGCCCGCATCGTCTGACGCCGCCTCCGATTCGCCCGACGCATCGGCTGCCCTATCTTCGGTCATCGACAACAGAGAGGCTCTCCTGCTCGGTGAGTGCTAGCGCTCGCGGTGATGCGCTGTGCGTGATGAAAATGCATGAATAGACGAGCGGTAGTTTTCTATTTTCCTCTTCTTTCTGGCCCCTTTTTATTTAACAGCTAAGAATCCTCCCACAGATGATTTCACACCTGCGCCCAATTTTAGGGCCACACGGTCCAAATCGATGTTTTATTTTTACTTTTATTTTTAATTCTTTTTTTCACCCAGTTGTGAAAATAGCCTATGTATTCCATTTTTTATTGCTATTTCTACAACTTACTAAGTCGTTAATCCATTGCAAAGGCGTTGGTGATGTTTATGGATTAGAGTAAATAAACCTTTTTCATTCCACGGCAAACACAAACAGAAATTTTGGTGAAAAACTCTCCGCTCTCTACAGACACATGTTCAATATTAGATCTGAACTTGTCTCCAAATATAAAGCTGCTTTATTTTGGCACTAGTTGGAAAGAGTGAAACTCGGGAGGTCTTGCTCACCCGCTATCAGACGTTTTCTTATCGTTTTTTATGGGTGTCAAACTTAAATGCTTAACTCGCACAAGTAGGTCGTCGATATCGACAAAAGAATAGAGATTGTAATGTCTGAGACTACGGAATATTCACAACGGTCAACAGAAAATCTCCAAATATAATTACAGAAACTGCAATCCATATTTCCGCACTAACGTGTAACATTCCCAAAGTTCCGCGGCGTACCAACACCACACTGCTCTAGAGCAGTGTTTCTCAACCTTTAGCAGATGGGGGAGCATCTAGAGTTATTCATTATCTTAGGAGGAGCACTAGAACAAACTTTTCAGGAAAACATTCGTTACCTAACAGCAGGATTGTCCATCATAATACACTTGTCAGTACAAAAACGAGCTATGAGAAATTTTATTCCATCTAGGAACTGTTCTGCCATGTTTCTTACTTTAGCTGCTTGAGTTTCAAATCCCTGCAAATTTCTCGTGTTATGATTATGACCAAGAGTTAAACTTTTCAGTTTTTAATTTTTACAAAAGCTTGCGGAGCACCTACCTAATGGTTTTTGGGCACCGGTTGAGAAACGCTGTTCTCAAATACCATCGAGGAGAATAGTAGTTCACCCCGCTCTTGAACGAGGAAGGTCTCAATGTCACATCCAATTCCGTCATTTCCTCCTCAAACTGCATTACGAAGACTGACATTTCCAACACGTCTACGGAAAATATTCCTAACGTAAAGGGTGCGGATTTTAAGGTAACAGTAAGCGGTGGTATCCACGGCGTTGCCAATGCACAGAAAAAGTTCTTTGGAATAACTTTGTGTTGGCATCACTGCCATCTGTTTACCGTCAGCAGTGGCATAGTGGAAAATATGTGGTCCCCACTATCACCTTACTGAGATTATAATTTAACATTAATTGTAAAGTAGGTACTAATTTGTAAGAAAAAGGAAACATAAAAAACGCTTCAACTGCTTCAAGTTTTGATTTTTAAGTGTCATTTCTTCAACTTCAGACTTACTTTTTATTCCTTTGTGTAACTTATTCCACTAATACCATCAGGCGTACAGTTCAGCTGTGCTAATGGATGAAGCGAAAGAAGACGGACAGTGTTGAATCGAGCAAGTTGCTTTTGTATACAGAAGGATAACACTATTCCCGACTATATCTTACCCTGCAACAGGGGCGGAACCAGGAACTTCTCAAGGGAGGGGGTAGGGGGGAGGGGGTAGGGGGGAGGGGGGGGGAGAGATCGCCCCTCCACCTATCTAATCCGCTCCTGCCAACTGCCCTATATTTTGAAAATCACTACCCCTATCAGAATCCTTCCTTCCTTCCCTTGCTATACAGACACCTAATCTGCGGCGTATAATTGAGAATTTTTGCGCGGAATTAAGAAAGCGCCCAGTGGAGTGCAATGGGGTTATCCAAGGAGGGGGCAATCGCCCTTGGATCAGCCACTGCCCTACAATTCACTCAAAATGAATGTTAATGTGAAAAAACATGTAGTGTTTTTCCAGATAGATATGAAGCACAGTATAGTTAAGCAAGCAATTCGGGTGCTTAGTAAGGGACTCAGAGATATCGCCGGGATGTCTATGTACTCATTCTACGCCGAACTGGGGGGGGGAAGGGGGGGAGGGGGGGGGGGGTGCTTCACTGTTTGCCAACCAAAAAATAATAAGATATGTATCGTGTATTCACAGAAAATTGTCTAAATCCTGAGTAATGATATTTATTAAATGAACAAGCAATTGGCAAGAAGATAGCAGGCGAGAAACACGTGTTTCTCAAATAAGATAACGTAAGACGCTTTCTGAATCATACAGATAATGGATATTTACTATGGAACAATGGCTGGATTATGTTCTGTGATTTCTGTGATTTAAAGGTAATTAAGAATGTAAACGTCTCGAGCAGGGACACAAAACTATCCTGTAAACATAAGGGCTTATCGTCTGGGTCAGGATTCAGTAGTGAGAACCTCGACAGAGTTGCATTATTATAAATGCCGCAGGATATCTGGAAGTGCATTTGTTAAAACAAATATTTGTAAGCATTTTTCTATTAGTGACTTGCTGAATTTGTTCTTCAACTTATTTGATATAATTCATAGATTATCCACTCAAATGCATACAAGGAAACGAATTATGAGATTTCAGAAAATACATTCTAAAAGTTTTTTCCCGATATGATTCGTAAACTTAGATGTCAGATTATTCGTCTGGATATCATTGAGATAGCGCAAATGCGCCATGCTTATCATTCCCAATGCAGGCCATGTTAGCTCTGTAGGTTCATTAAGGTGTATAGAAGATCTCTCACGAATACATTCACGTACCGGTGACAGATGACATCAGGTCGACCCTTGAAATGTTCTGGATAAACGTATCATTTGGGATTTCGTCTCTATTTCAAGAGAAATTTACATTTACATCGAGCTATTGATGTTCAAGTCGACGAGAGCACGGCGTGCGACAACTTCCACGTGTGTAAAACACTTTGTCTATTAGCGCTTCCATCTACGTAAAAGAAAGCGGTGCAACATATATTGTACAAACTTTCTTATATAATTTCTCCTATATTAACGAAAAAATAACTTAGTTAAATTCCACAATTTTTTATTTCACGACTGGTTTCGCTAAATAACTAGCATTGTGGAATTTAGCTAACTTATTTTTTCGTTAATATGAGTATCAATTACCACAAAGTTCAGCCAAATTCCTAGGATTTTATTTTTCTCCTATAGTCCGCAAAATAATCCCTTTTGCCACATTACTAAGTGTTTAAGCGAAATTAGGTTCTCAGCAACATTGCTGCAGCTCTTAGCGGAGGGCGTTTGGTCATACACGAGCGATATTTTATACTACATATTTTATGACTCTGAGAGATATACATTTTAAGAAATATTAATTTTCTTAGTTTGTGACATTAATTTCCATAACTCAATGAATTTTAATCAAAATAAACTCAGTTATTTTTGAATAAATAAATATTAAATATTGTGAAAATTGACAAACATTATCTTCATTGTACCGCGAAATGATTCATTTCAACAACTCTTTGGTTTCGGGAAATATCCCTTATAAATGCGAGATTTTATCAGATTCTGTTTATTCGCTTACCCCAAAGGCGATATGTAACATAGCAGACCAACGGAAAAATCCATTTTTTCTAACTCAAAAGCATATCATTTTCACATATTGAACAAGATCGCAATAATTTTTATATATACTTCGGATTCATTCACTTCTGGAATCCTAAAGAGCGTGAAAAAGAGTTTACCGAGCTCTCCTATGATACAATGCAGCACTCTGGTGAACGGTCACTGGAATTTCACTCAGTATTGGAAATTACGAACCTAACCATCCTCACAGTGAATCGCATACACTCTTCATTTGTTAGATAACGAATAAGAAGTACGAAACTGGTTAAAATTTGACATGAACTTCAATTAATTTACTCTGAGAATGAAATACGCCAGAAAAGTTAATCTTAAAAGAAAGGATTTTAGAGTTTGTAGTTTTATTATTACTATTTTCGTCCGTCAGAAACATGGCAGTTATTCACGTTTCATGTTTTGTAGTTCAATTCAATATCATCACATTTAAATGCACCGACGGAAGAAAATGTCCTAAAAATAACATCGAAGGCTTCAAAAGCAATTTTCATCATATTGCATGCCACGATCTTGTACGTTCACATTGCGCGATTCTTTCAAGATTAGCGGCGAACAAACCCAACCGACTATTTTTGTAAACTAGCAAACCCACAATCCTACTTATACTCTTTTGTGCTAACGAAGTGATCATCCCGAAAGCTACAAATGTGTCTCTCCGACACCCCAGCGGCTCTTCTTCTTGTAGGTCCTGATTAGGTTTCCTTCAACACCTAGTTGCTCTAAATATCTTTATTTATCTCTCCTCTTCCACAAGTTTGTGTATATATATACACACACACACGCAAATACAAATAAACAATTTACTCGATTTGGTATTTGGTAATATTTTTCGAATTTTAATTATGCATGCAGCAGGATTTCAGATCAAATGATAAATACAACTCGCATGGTTTTAAATTCATTTAATATAATAAATTTTTCAAAAATTATATAAAGAATAGGTTGGATGAAAAATTTACCTCCGCCGGAATTTAATACGTTATCAAACAAATATTTCGTTTAACAAGATAAATCCACTAAAGGATCACAATACGGCTTCCCATCCTTTGGTAGCATTCCTCATGTAGCGCACGTCAAACGAGGATGCAACAAACGTTGGACAAAACAAACCCCGAGAGGTTTAGGAAAAGATGGTGATCAAAGAGACACCACACCCCAAAGCAAAGCGAACCAATGGATTCCGTGCTGAAGCGCACACGAGGGAAGCGCACCAAAGTATCACGGCAAAATTACGCAGTTTAATAACAGAGCGCTTTAATGCACCACCTCGTTGGTGCGCCCTGCGCCAGGAATGTGGCAGAGGGTGCGGGGGAAGCACCAGAGGTACAGCGGTCGCAAAGGTACGTGCAGCGGGGAAATCAAAGTGGCGGTGGCGACGTCCCGATCGGTGGAGCGTGGCCTCAAATAGCACGCTAGGGCAGAGCCGTTTAATTGCCTCCCGCCAGAGTCCACCCATATCGATTTATTTCTGGGTTATTAGTAGCGAGGCTTTTCTCTATCCCTCACGACATCGGAATGCCTCGTGACGTGCAGCGGAGGGAACGAAAAGAGAGGAAATGAGAAAGTAGACGATAGAATGAGAAGAGAAAGGTACGAATGAGTAGTTAGTACGGGAGTCTCAAACTCGAGGACTGCCAAACTAGTTGCTTTACACTTCACAGCCCAAACTCAAATTTACCTCTTAAAATATATTTCACGCAAATATTTGTGAGCAATCTAACCAGTTTAAGGAGTGTATTAAATCATAACTTTTAAGATATCTGCGTTGGGTTGCATATTTCCTTTTATAAAAACACTGCCCATTCGGGGTACAAAGGAATGTCCTTCCCGCTATCAGCGCGCTTCTTGCGAACCCGAAGAGCCAAATCCTTGAACCCGAATCTTGTATTTTTTATGAATAGTTTATTACCGCTTCATAAAATTCGAACGATTCCCCTCCTATTCCTCGCCTTTTGTGATGGATAAATCTACATCTATCTACATAATACCTTGCAAATCACCAGATTGGTGGGTGGCAGGGGATGCAGCGCACCAAAGCCTAGCTAATAATTTTTGTGGTAGGTATCACTCTCTTGTTGGGATCTCGTATGGTCCTTGGGAAAAAACGAACCCTGATATCGCTCGGTCGTACAGTTGATCTCTCGTATTTTACGTTGTTATCGTCCTACCCATACAATCTAATATTTCTGAGACCACCTCTAACAGAACTTCCGACCTAAATTTCTCCAAAAACCTTAAACTAGCTCCAAGTCTAGCGACATCCAATTCAACTCCTTCAATAGTGATGTGACGATTAACTTTTGCTCATATTTTTGCTTTACGAATCTGGATGCTCTGCGTTGGATTCTTTCTAACTCAAGCATCTGTCCCTTTTCATACGGATCTCATAAATGAAAGTCCAAAGAATATTAAGGGTACCAGGACTAGAAAAGTACGGAATGGAACCCACGGGCTTAGTAATGTGCCTTAATGCGGCACGCTGATTTGGTGATGATGCGGCCCAGGAACGATATGAGTTTGAGGCCCTCTGCCTTAGAGAGTGATCAGAAGTGAGTTGAGGCGGGACAGGAAAGAGACAGAGAGAGAGAGCGAAGGATGCGAGTGGAAAGAGAGGCTCGCGTGCCTTGAGATGGGAAAGAGCATTGAAGGAGAAGATTGAAAAGGAAGAAGGTATACAAATTAAATTTTGGGGAACATCAAGGTTGAAACGGCTGTCGTGATGATCGTAACGTAGATAAAATACAAACCATGGATTGCTCTCATCCAAAAGTAAGTAATTGCTAAGCAGATATTGGAATAGGGAATAATCCTTCTCACTTGAAAAGAACTGTGCTAATCTGTTTAGCATCAGAAGTAAGAGGTTTGTGTAGAATCCAAGATGAAAAGGAAGTTGCTCATTTTAAAGGAAAAATATTCCATTTTTTGTCAGCCATATATCAAACACTCCTTTTTTATTGTGGGGATACAGCGAACAATATTCGAAATAGCAGTCAGATATGGAAGCATGAATGTTTTTTCAAGACAAGACGTAAAATATCCCATATGTATAAGCTCTCGCCGGAAGTTATTTTAGAAATTGAATATTTCCATACGTGTATGCCAGAAAAAATTCTCCTATTAATTCAACTTAGTAATTCTTTAATTATTTTTCAAAAATCCACATGCAACTGTTTACTACGCTCTCTTAAACACAAAAAGAGATTTCGCAAATCGCCATACCGTTTGGATAAGGAGTCCTATTTCGTCCCGAGTGCGCCCAATCCACTCATCCTGCCCACGTAAAAAAATCGCTTTCCTAATCCAGATAAAAGAACTTATTCGTGTAGTGAAAACCTCTTTGATTTACTGATTCTCGAACACTCTTCTTCAGTTATTGGAGAGCCATTGGGATGTCTGAGAAAGTGTATGTTTAAGCGAATCAGCCTCTCTGGCTATTGTCGCGAAGTGTCGGAGAGACCCATGGAGAGAGATATATGTTTTCGAGTAATTCTCTCCTACATCTACAGTATGAAGACAATTGTCCACTGGGTTTCTTACTACACCTATTTGCCACAAACATATCATTTTACCTTTCCTTTTCTTCAAGTATCATCTTCATAATGGATAGGTGATTATTCTTAGTTAAGCCCGGTTCTCCTCCTATTCCTATTTTCCGCTTTCTTCTTCACATCTTGATATATTCCTCGTAATACCCTTTCATGTATTTGACGAATTCACAACTTTCTTTGCTCCTCTGTGCACAACTTTTTATTCTTGGAAAAATTTCAGAGCAGAAACTTATTATCGCACTTTTAAACATTCTACGAACTGATTTTGTCCATATTTTCGGCTAATGGGGACTGCAATGAGTTTTAATTAGGGAATGTATACTTCCCTTTTTAAATTTCTTTCTCATCTGATATGAGCTGATTCGAGTTTGAGGTGAAATCATCTGAAAATGTATGATCGCCTCTTTTAAACAAAGTGAACTACATTTATACGAGTATTCGATTGACTACCCAAAGACAAAAATTACAGCCATAACTGTTTTAAATTATTTTTGCTTTAGAGTACATTCAGTTCGCTAAGATAATACCGTTACAACTAAGATTATTTAACGATGTCTTAGTATTGATTTGACAATGTTATTTTTCATTTCTATTTAAATAAAAAATGAATTGTTAACTTCGAAAAACAACTCGCTGTTACTTTAGTGTGCCAAAATAAATCGAAACTTTCCGACATTTTGTGAAACCAAATATTTTCTCCATTTTAAAAATCGATTATACCTGATTGGCCAAAAAGCTAAAAAGTTGCCGTTTATGCAAATACTTCCTTCGGAAATTATTTTCTAAAATATTAATCTTACTTAAATTTATCAGCTAAAATAACCAGGTATTCAAATATATTCCTAGATGCAAGTCAGGCCTCGAATACCAAGGCAAATCTTCACATATTCTGTATGGTCACTTCCAAAATGAGTTTTTTATGGAGTCGCAATGGAAGGATAATAGCGACTGTTCAGAGGAATTAATAATAATGATCATGGCATTAAAGTATTTTCTCTACCCTCCCTTCACTCGCTCATTATCGCTTCACCCTTTCCTCCGTTTTTCCGTACGAAGAACTTATCGATCCCAAGGGAAAATAAAAAAAAATTCGATCAACAGATTGAAAGCTGGAGGAATTTAAAGTTAATTAAACCATAAAAAAGGAGCTCGAGGCAGAGAAAAGTTGGCGAATGAGGAAAGAGGCGGAGACGAGAGAGAGACAGAATTAGGGAGGAGGATGGGGGAGGAAAGAAAAGTACATTCACAATTAATTAGAGAAATATCCCAAAGTTTGTCGTTGGAGAAAAAAAAGATTTTGATCGCGATAATTAGTCGTTTCGCTTTTTTTTTACGACATAACAGAATCGCTGTTGACTATCTTGCTTCAGAGAATGCAAGAGAAGAGAGGATGGCGAAGAGAGGGGAGGGGTAGGCGGGAGAAGAGGGAGGTTGGAAGGGAGGGAGAGGTGGGAGGCGGGAGAAAGAACCGAATCGTAAGCGCATCCATTTGGGCGTGAGACGTGGCGATTACCTAATTTCGATACGAGTTAACTCCCGTGTTTGCTTAACGAGGGAGTGCATAGCGCCTCTCGGGTTTAAACGTGGCGTTACATTTTTTCCATCCTTTGACTACACGTTCTAATAGATTGGGCCGATATTTTCCTTTTCGTTTCTTTGATGACAAAAATTGGAATGAATAGTTGCAACCCATGCAATAAAATCATTTAAAATTTCTCCGACTGCTTAAATAAAGATAAATACACCTGGAGCTGATTTAGGTACATGATGCAGTATTTGCTACCACTTTGCCCACACTCGATACGTATCGCGTTTACTTAACTTTACGTGTCCGAGAGTTAAATTATACTTCTGCGTTGTCGTAAAAACTGAATGTTAAAAAAATGGAGCGACCTAATAAATAAAACTAGATAATTGATTTCTATAAGCGATAGAATTTATTTTACTACACACGGAACGCACCGATCGATTTCAGACAAAGACCATTTGTATTTGAGTATGAAAGAGCGAGAATAGAATCCGAATCTCGGAAGGATTAAAAAAAACTGATTCTCTTTAAATTTTGAAAGAAATAAACCTATATTTAAGAAGTGGTGAAAAGCGGATGCGAACGAAATATTTAACTGAATATAGTTTTTTTGATGCTATTAAAATTCAGCTATTTCTGATGATTATGTCAAATTTGAAAACAATACATTACAACTAATCCTGTACAAGCAAGGGAATAAATTGAGGTAATGTTTGATGGCGCTAGTTTCCATTTGAGGTCACCACCCTTATTTGCCAAACTTGAAAACTGACAGCTGTAAGCATATTTACATAGCGCGGATTAGGCAAATCGTTAGCGTGTTACAAGATACGAATAGTTATTTGCAGATGATATGGGCTTTGTGGAACTACTGGAATAAAATAATTTGATAATTTATAAGACAAAGTGATATCAGTCTAAACTCTATTCGGGCGTAGTTCAATTTATTAAGAAATTGCTCAAAAACATTTTACAGCTAATTTTATGGAACATATTTTTAAATGACTTCTTAAAATGAGCATTAGAAAGAATGAACCAAAAATAGAATGGCCATAGAGAACAATTGAGGAATAGTGGTGGAATGGCTTTAGTGTTCCCCGCAAAGGGCCAAAGCTCGAATACTGGCGGAGGCTTGTTTCGTCAGCCTGGACTTGCCCCGCCCCGACTCGTGCATTGTGAGGGGTGCAAACAAGATCAGCACTCCGTCCTTCAGAAGGGACGTTAAGCACAGTGCTCCTTATAGCTCGCTCTGAAAGAGTATTCTAATGTCGGCATCGGGTTTTCCTCCTCCCTTCTGTGCGAGGTTAAACGTGTCTCCCACTGAATAAAGTGTTTTCACGATAGACTACTTATCCACTCAAAACCGCGGATCTATGTATGTATGTAAGTACATGCAGCAGAAGGTTGGTAATCCGGAAGAATTATTTTTCCTTTGACTTGTATGATTATCTGCATAGGAAACAACCCGCCATTAGGAGAATGAGAAAGGATAAAATAGTATCACATGGACAGAAGACTAAATGGAGGAAGTATTCGTTTCCAAACGATAATTACGATTTAGAGCAGCAAAGCAGCTCATGTCCTTATGTCTTTCTCACGAGGGACTCTTAAACATAAAAACTCTATATATCAGACTATCACTATAACATTGCTGTGTATTTTGATATCGATCGTCTAAGTGCGAGAGAAGTAGAAGTATGAAGTATGGCGACGTACTTTGGGTGCCCCGAGATCTCATCGATAGCCGAGAAAAACGCATGAAAATATGATACTTTCGTTTTATATTTCCTCTATTCCTTCGTGTAAAACGTAATGGCTTATTTGATCGAGTACGAATTGCTTCTAAAATGTATTTCTTTCACTTATTGCCCGAACGCGCTAGGAACTTTGGATTAGTTTGTGGCAGAGGCCTTAAACACGCCATCTTGTCCACTAGAATCCGATACAGGAACGTTTATGTTAGTTAAACTGTAGAATTATCATTATTTGCATCCTTAGAAGTGAAGACAGTCAATCGATTATGTCATAATATTTAACGACTACTTCCGTTTGAATACGATACTACTTGCCAAGAAAGGACTAAAGCGGTCTGACATCACATCCTCCATCCAGCATCTCCCTGGTTGTGTTTTTCAAAACAACTAATTTGCAAAAAAAAGCGGAAGTTCAATTTAAGAAACTGTATTCTCTAAGGCAATCACTTTAATCACGCTATTCCACTATTCCATCTTGTTATAACATTGAGTGTGTAAATTAAATGTTTTAACTAAATTATAGATTAGTAGTATAATCATTTTCTATATTTTTAGAGAACTAAACATAGTTGAGATAAACTGCCATAGCAATAAATATGTAAGATATTTTTGAAACTGATCAAAATATTCCTATTTATTCACGCGATAGCGGAATTGTCCCGAGAGAGAATTTATCACTGTCGAATGTGAATGACGCAAGTAGCCTCCTCTCATGCGATATAACAATTAGAATTTCAGGGTTTTCTGGGGTTTCATGGGTTACATAATTTGCGCATTCACATAATGTGACGCCATTTCTGTGCAACATTCATTATCGTAACGAATGACTTATTTTTCTCGCGCAGTGAGAGGGAGCAGCGGCCACTTGGCGGCGCCTGGATTCATCACCTGCCTCCTGATCACCTTATCAGCAGTCGCCGCTGCCTCCTCGCTGGCCCTGCCGTTTGGGACGATGACCACAGACCGGATGCGACCATATCACACGTGACCACCACGACACAGCTAAGAGTCTCACCTAAAATGGCGCCGAGCGGAGCGACTAGCGAGACTGAGGCACCGAGATTGTCGTTTTGGCGTAATGTGAAAGAAAGAAACGGCCGACGCGTGGGATCCTCGGATTGACTCTGAAATGTGAGGGAAACAATGAAGGACGAATGGAAGGAAAGGGCATAAGGGGGGAGGGAATGGGGGGAGGGAATGGGGTGAGAGAATGGGGGGAGGAAAGAAGATGGAATCATTTTTTTCGCTGGTTCTTCGGGTGCATTACGGAGAATGAAAGACAGGAAAAGGAAATTAAATATTCCTGTCTTCGATTTCTTCCTACGTGAGTGGAATTGGCGTGACGCTAACTCGATACAATTAGGTCAGCTCGTGTGCTTTCATTCTCCCGGCAGTTGCCAGGGGTCCGTTTCCAAATTTCAAAATATTTTGTTTCCCGTGTCTGTGCAACAAGTGATTCTATTCGGATAGGCTAATGGGAAAAGAAGAAAAGAAAAAAAACAAAACGTCTCTTGTTTCTTTGCATGAATGTCGAGAGTAAGAATTCCGTTTTTTCCCTTCGGCAGTCGCTTCTCCCCCTCATTTGCCACCTCAATTCTCACTCCTTCGTCGATAAAATTAGCGAAGGACTCAAAACCCTTAAATAACACCCATCGATACAGAAATATTTGCAGAAAGAGATCTATCTTTTTAATCCGGAAAGAAAGAGAAAAAAATGAGACGAAGGGGAAAGTGATCAAATTGTCGAACGTTCGAATTGACGCTCGTGTGAATGATTCCGAATTGGAGAGACGCATAACGTGCTCGCCAGTGTGAATACGTGAAGAGATTGAATGACTCGCATGCCGACGATTAAGAGGAGCTGGTTTTTCAAAAAATATTCCCGTCACGATTCACGTCTTTTAGCTGTCAGTGCCTTTGTAATGAAATTCTTCAAAAAAAACGGTTTCTTAGTGGCTGTAAATAGATACGATTTATGCGTCGGCGTGCGTTCTTTCCGGAGAACAAATTTTTATTTGGACACTCGCTGTGAAATATATACTGCATAAAACATATATAAATCTTGTATAAAATTTGTTTCAAATAACCGCAGAAAATGCATATATATGTATGTATATATGCCAAAAAATCAAGATTCTAAACATATTTTAGTTTTGCACGAAACTTGTAAATCAGCACAAAGTGTTAAAAACAACTATTGAATGCAAAAATACTACTGCAAAAGATGAATTAATATGCAAAAGAGAACTTATCTCATGTGAACGTTTGTTAAAGTACATTTTTTTCAATACTTTTAGGTTGACCATGCAAGGAAAGCCATTAGATGGAACTTAATCTTTCGAAACCTAAATATTTGGAAGGCGGAATTGTTTGGTGTTAAATTAAAATGAGATAACTGCCGTGTAAACGTGTATTGCTTTTGTATGATTTTTTCTTAATTTCAATGTATGTAAATAATTAAAAATGAAAAACAAAAATAGTGATATTCATTTTAATGCTTACGAAATATTTTGTCTGGTTGAAGGCAAAACGTCTCTCTTACGACAAAATGGAAGACACTGATAAATGGCGCAAGCCCATTTTTACAGTAAATGGAAAAATCGCATTTCAGTAAAAGTGTATTCCAGTTAAATCTATACGTTTTTAATTTTTGAATTTCCATGTCTTTTATTTATATGTGCTTGATTCAACCATGGTTTTGTCACGTGGAATTGTTTTATTGGTTGAATGCTTTTAAAAGTCTAAGAGAATAATTAAAACGAGAATTGTTTTTACTATAGAGTCGTAATTTATGGAATGTTCTACATCAGAATCAATCTGAAATGTAATACATATGGTACCCAGCTCCTGTTGCCATAATACATATAATTACTGTATTGCTAACCACCGTGAAAGACTAAGAAATTCTGAGCAAAACAAAACCGAGGTGGAAGTAGTCAATACACGAGGGCGATAAAGAAAATGCAACAAAACTTATTGGTAGAGTCATATTTCGGATACTTGATTTTTATGACCGCCGGATCACTGAAGCTTGTAATAAAAACATTAAAAATTTGGCAGAGGGAAATAAAATATTTTTTTTATATAAGCCTAAAATTTCTTATAACCTCAATTATTTAAAATCCATATTAAAGAGACTATGTTGACATATAAGACCGCAGAATGGTGAGAATAAGTTATTAACAATAGAAGTTTGCGTTTTTTCAAGGAAGGACAGCGAAGAAATATACTCTAAATATAATAGCTGCTCTGATTTTATGGATATCACAAAGAAATGGACGTTTTTTTAGCACTAAATTCATTGCTACCTATTTTTTCACTCAGGTTAACGAGAATCCTTCATTTGCTTTTATTATAAGTGCATGTTCAATTTATTTATTAATATAAATGCAGTCAAAACTCTAACAACTCTTGTTAGGATTTTGATATTTAAACAGCCCTTTATTAAACTCTACAACACATTAATTTTAAAAGTAAGTCCAATTTATCAAGGAAACATTATAAACTTAATAAAAATTGATGGGGAAAATATTTTTCTGGAATAAAATTATCAGAAATAATATAGTAATTCTAAAAATGCATTTCTATGCTGTTATTCCGCATTGCGAAGAGCGTGCCTGGTATAAGTTCATTGCCAACATAAAAAGAGCTCTAAGAAGCGAGGAGTTTGTACATTTAACCACCTGCCAAGCACCGATCCAGTAAATTTAAGGAGGGTGACTGGATATTGTTATTTTCACATTTAAAATTTCTGAAATGATATCATGTTTTCTGAGATTGCAGCTGAGTAAATTTTTCGTCGAAATGACCTTAAAATCGATCAAATAAGTCGAAAGAGATTTTAAGCACTTCAATTGTGTGGAGATATAAATTCAACGAATTGAGGTTGAATAACCTCGGGCTGTTTTCTTCAGCGAGGGAGCTTCAAGGGAACAGATATTCGGATCTGAACCAATTTTGTAAAATGAAAAAAAATCATTCTGAATAGGGGACGCGGAGAAAGGCCTTATCGAAAACACCTCAGATGAATTCGAAATGGATAACGCCAAAAATTTGGGTTCAATTTATTCATTTCTCCTTTTTCCTCCTCTTTCCTCAAATAGTTCAAATAAATTAGTATTAAATAACAATTAGTAAGTTTCTTATGATGAAGAAACTAAAGGAATAGTTTTATGGAAAATTGTTTAGGGACAATATAGCCAATAAAGTTTTGCTAAATATAAGATTCACTTTACTAACTTTCATCAGCACTGCTCTATATTCTACCTGTAAAATACTTCAGGCCATTTATTATTTGCTCCAATAATTATCGAATGCCACTCTGAATCTTTGAAGGCGGATACAGAGACGCGAAAATTTTACAAACAAAAACAGTTTCGACAGTAATTACCTGAGAACGCCCGAATCCCTTTCCCCCTGACATAAGATATTTTGTCTTTCGTCCAACGTTTTATCGATCGAATCCGCGATTTTATTATCTAGAGAAAGTTATTTCGAAATAAAGGAAACCTGTGAATGAAATCATAAGACTTCACCGCAAATAACGTAAAATGTCAATTGATTATTCTACCATCTACTTGCATTATATTCAACCAATGACGCTAAAGACAAAATTGTCAACGCGCTTATAAACACAAGAAAACCACCACTTGTATGACAAAGCAGAAACACGCATTAAAAATCGGTGCAATTACGAATATCTCCATCACAGCGAGAGACCGACAAGGCGATTAAAAAAATTCCCGAACAAAAGAAGTCATTCTGGGACGATCCAGCCTCTAAGATTTGCACTTCCTTTACACGGAATCCCAAAATCCCCCGACGACTCTCACCCCTCCCCTCTCCCTCCCGACACCGTTCTCTCCGCATTCCTCCCAGCTCGACGCAATCTCCTGTTGCGCTCAGCAACTACATTCCACCGCCACACCGTCTTTTATCCCCCCCCTCCCCTCCCCGACACTCCATTCCTCGTAGCTGCAATCTCCGGCCCTTAGAGAATCCGCCATTCCTCTTTCGAAGGCGTGAACGCGCCTCTGTCGCAGCGCCCCCTCTCCCTCCCTAACCCTAACCCCACCCTCCGATTCCCCCTTTGATTCTCGTTTCTCCCCTCTGACCCCACACCCTTCCGGCTCCCCACTCAGATTTCCCCCTCTGACTCCCCCTCCAACCACGCACCCCTTCTCACTTTTTTTTTCATTTCCTTACCTCTCTTCTATCTCCTCCATATCCACTTCTTCCTCACTCACTATACTCCCTTGCGATCTTCCCGCCTCTCTCCCTCGCCTCTCACTCCCTCTACATCACTCTCTCCATTTCTCTACAAACCTCTCTCCCAGTGTCGCTTTCCACTCTCTATTCTCTTCCTACCTTGTCCCTATCACTCCCTCCTTCAGCTCTCTCCCAATCTCTCTCCCATCTTCTTCTTCTAACGCTTTATTCCTCCTCCTTATCATTTTGCATCGCTCCCACAACCAGTCTTTTCCTATAAATAATTTTTACCTTTCGATCAATGCTCACTACATCCACAACTCTTCCTTTCTCTTATAAATATTTCTCCTTGTCTTTTGGCAGACACCCGTCTCTTCTCAGCTCTTCCCTGGGCTTTGTTTCGGTTAACCAACTATGGCAGTGGTGCCCAACCTACGGCCCGCGCAGGGTTTTTATGTGGCTCGCATAAAAACCATGATGGAAAAGTAATCCGAAAAATTTAACACACAAATTCATACATTTTTATGAAATTTGTTATAATGAAACTTTTAATATTGGAATTGTTACCATAAAATCCCACTCAGGTTTGATTTTCACTAAAATGGCACCTTAGAATATATAAGTAACATCCGATTTAAACTCTAATCACGCCGAAGGATTCGCAACCACCGATGTGGCCCGCCACGTTGAAAAGTTTGAGCACCACTGACCTAAGGTGTCCCTCTACATGCTTTCTTTCTAACGCACTCGATTGGGATTCAATCTTTTTCACTGGATGAAATAAGATATCGCAGACCTTTAACCCTCAACACTCATTTCCTTATCTCTATTATATCGTCCATTCATGGCCTCTTCTCTTTATAGACAGTCTACATTTGAAAGGTATCAAATGATCAGAAGCTTGCTTTAAGATTTTAGACCAAACGAAACTATTTTGTGTTTTTTTACGCAATGTCTCCATTGCAAAAAAGAAATGAAAGTTCTAAAGGGATTATATCGGAATGTGTAATCTTTATTCTATTCCGAGGATTTATCCTAAGCTGCACATGCATCGAAAAAAGAAAACAAAGCAGCCGATAGCTTCACAAAGGAAAGTGTTCATGTCAACCCTACGCATGTAGACATTTTCTGGAGAAGAAGGAATTCTGGAAATCAGGAAAAAATCAGTATTGACCGGAAACTAACCCGGGTTTTCCACTGAAAGCCGAGTTCTCTCCTGCTTTCTAGACTATCTTATAATAGATAGCTTGACGATATGTCCTCTGAAAATAGTAATTGTTTAGCCAGGTAGATTTTTCAGATGCTAATAATATGCGCATGATTCAGTAGACAAATCAAGCAATGGAAGTCTATGAACTTATGATGCTGGGGAAAGAAGAAAATTGATAGACAGATGGATTTATTTGGGAAAGATCGAGAGGTCCAATCTGTCAAGCATAAAAAATATAAAACTCGTGATTAAACAAGAGTACGGTATGTGGAAAAGAGAAGGATATCTGTCGGGCGACAATCGGCTGTCATACAAATTGATCGATTATCGCGGGAGATGTCTGTGATTTGCCATCTTTCTAGGGAAAATTATATTCTAGACATATCGTATTCCAAAAACTCTCCAAAAGTGGAGAAATCTCTCCAAATCGACCTTCCACCTCTTTAATCAACCTCGGCTTACGACCCTTTACTCTGAAGATCCCTTTCTTCAGCGACAATCTTTCTTTTCCTTGCCCTACGAACCTTATCTGCAGTGCATAATCAAGGAATTAGGTCCATCATACCCTTCCTATGTTATATATGCGATAAATTAAAATTTGAAAATCTCAATCTACAACATCAGGACAGGTGTTAGCTGCATTACGGCTTTCGAATCATTAACTGAAAAAATATTAGAATTTTTCCAAAAACATAATGAAGTCAGTTACTATTAAATCTTGTTTAGCATTATTCTTCAAGAAATGTTTATAAAAATAATTAAAATAAATCGAAATTTGTATTCAGTTCATATTTCTTATATCATTATTCGTGCTTAAGAAAAATCATAATTTTCAGTAAAAAAATGAACATTTCCTTCGCTACAGTTCTCTTTTTAATTCTCCTCGGTTCACGTACATCGTTTGCCATCAGCTTAGAATTTCAGATTTACGTTCGATTACAATTTGGGATGCGAAATGTTTTAGCATGTATTTACATAACGATAAAATTTGATTGTCCCATCGTAATTACAGAAAAAAAACAAATTTCGTCGTTTTTACTGATGCTTGCTATCGGATGTAACATCTCCCTCTTGTCTTGCTCGTTTTTTGCTCCCAGATCGACCCCATTCCCTCCCCTCCCTTCTCCTCCTATTCTCTCTATCCCCCCACCTCCTCTCCTCTCCTCTGCACCCACCTCACAGACTATCTACCTCACCCTCTCAACTTTCGCCCTTAATTAGGAAGACTTCCTCCGCCTCGCAGATCCTTTAATCCTCTTTACAAAAAAGTAAAATTTAGAATTTTTTTCCTTTCCGACAAAAAAAAGTACGCGTTTACTTTCATTCAGATCATTTAAAAAGTTATTCCTTTCTATATCTACCATTTTCCCTAACCGTTCCTTCATGAGAACATAATATCACAAGATAACACAATGAATCAATTCAATCCGCTTGCTAGATTCAATTCAAGTCGTAATTTCCCTTTTTTTCCAGCAAGACAATGATTGCCTTATCTGATGGGAATTTTGTTATCACGAAAAGACTATCCCTTAAATAACTATTAACGTTAGGAAAAAACTTGAGCGTGGAAAATTATTAGATAAAGCTAACAATTTTAAATTAAGTTTCGCGAAATTAAAGTGTACCGAGTCAGTTTTTCATTAGGAAGATAAATATAAACTTCAGCCCAATGGAATTAGAGGAATCCTTACTCAAAGTTCACTAAATACACATTTACCCTTTTTTTGGCAAAAACTGAATAAAGTTTTATTCGAGACTTGAGTGCCCACTCATGATAACGTCTAATTGGACCATTTAGTCTTTAAAATAACGAGCAAAAAATCGCACACGAAAAATTTTAGCTGGACTTGTACGCAGCATAGAGCAGTGGTTCTCAGGAGATATTTTCTTGTGGCCGCATCTCCGGCCACAATCAAACCCTCGTGGTCGGATCAAGGAAACATTACAGAAATTGTATCGATAATCATGTAAAAACATCCATATACCTTCTTATTTAGTGACAACGGTTACTTATTTATCATTAATAATTGTTTTTCTTTAAATAATTCGAATTATTGAAATTTTATTGTGGCCACACCGAAATTGTCTGGTGGCCGCATATGGACATAGAGTGATTGAGACATTATATGGAATGTAATTTTCTAATGGAACAAAAAACAAAAGTTATTTTAATTCCTGAATATTTTTATGAATTTTTATTTTAAAACACAGTTTATACAATCCAGCCGCCATTTAAATTCCCATGTATTTCATTGAGTTTGATAGTTTAAAATCATTTACGAGTCTGACGAGGTAGAAGCATGTGTGTATGAATTATTCTAATGTCGGAAACAATCTCTTTAGGAATATTCCACAACAAGAGTTGATTTTTTTGTAAGCAGAATTCGCATTTCGTATACCCAACAAATGGTTCCTCCGTCAACAAAAGCGATCAGTGACGACGGCTACTTAGCGGATGAAATTATTACTTTCTTCAATTTTACTATCTCCAGGAGAAAGTATTGTATTTGTGAAAAAAATGAGTTCTTGATTTCAACGGAAATACACTTTTTGAGATTCCCTTTGAGTACGTTTTAACTATGTATTTTGTAAATGAATTTTGGATCATGTAGGAATTTCGTGGGCGCTCTAACTCAAAAACTAAAGATGACATCCACACTAAACTTTATATTTAATATATGTAAGTATTAGTAAACGAAGATCTGAAAAGGTTTTGGCTGAAGCTGATCTACAAGAAGTGAAGGTTTATTCTTGTCGTTTATCCGTTTTTACTTTCTCCATACGTAGTATAGGGACTTCGAGATTTCAACGGAAATACACGTTTTAAGGTCCCTGGAACACGTTTAGACTATTTTTGGAATGATGTCTGTGTGTGTATGTGATTGTGGGCGCTCTAACTCAAAAAGTACTTACTATATCGTTACCAAACTTCATATATAACACTTTAGCATGAGCATAAAGAACTGATTAGTTTTTGAGCAATACGGGTTAACCGGAAGTCGAGGTTTATTCGAAACCCGATTCAGTTTTGGCGAAATATCTCCGTTAAAACATCATTATTGTATATACACTTCTATATAAAGGTTATAGAGAATGAAATTTTCTACTTTCATTTGAAATAATTTTCCACTTTCATTTGAAATAATTTTCCATATCAGTTATTGTTTCCGTCAAATATCTCCTTAAAAACGTCGTTATTGGTAATCTTCGTGAGGACTAAAGTTGTAGAGAATAGTATTTCTTCTAAGTTTTGTTTGAAACAAATATTCGTAGAACCATTCATTTCGGAGATATTTAACTTTTTCTTCATTTTCAGTATACAGCGCCACCACCATGTAGCGGTGAATTCTGTAAACATATTCAAACTATTCCTAATTTACGGCAATAAGGACTGTATGCTTTTACGATACGAAATAATAATTGTGCCTTATAATGCTATTCATAATAATTGAAATATCTATACCCCAAATATGGAGAAAGTCGTGTGTTGGCCACATCAGATTTTTTTCATATATCTCTTTTATACCTCAATTTAAGTAAATATTTGTAATAATAAAATTTGTAGAAAATATAATTTTTTACAAGTATTGTTTAAAATATTTTTTCACAAACTCGATCGTTTAAGAGTTATTTTGATTTTTCTTCTGAATTTACGTTTAGTACACGTCGCTTTAAGTGATACAATTGTTTCCGTTGCTTTGATAAAATTTTTTAACCATTAATAGCGATGCGTACGCTGCCAAGGGTAATTTTAATCGCGCATCGATATTTCTTTATCCATAGAAACAGCTAACAATTTTGTTTACCTATTGTTTTTTTCAAAATCAATATAATTGATAATGTTTATAAATTATTCACATTTTTAATTTTTTTAAATGATGCCTTCCCCGCAAAAACCAAAAACTTCTCTGCAGGTAGGGGGAAAACGACAAGACGAATCACAATATCCACGCCCGAAACGGGTTTAGAACCCGCGACCTTTCGGTTAGAAGGCAGACACAGTCTAACAGTCTCACCCGGCCGGCATTACCGTAAATTATTTTTGAGGACTCTGATTTTGAGAACAATCGCATTCATTACCCAGTATGGAGAAAGTCATGGGCTTGACACCTCCATTTTTTTTCCAAATATCTCCTTTAAATGATGAATAGCCGTCGGAGTAACACTTCCAATTGCTACCAATTACCTACGCATCGCAGTGAAGCACAAAACGAGAGGACGATGCTCGAAATTTCAAAAAATGTTCAGAGATAGCCAAATGCGCCATTGTTATCCGGTCGCATAGATAACGTTCGAAGTTATGACGCCGAGGCTGTGTCTTTTCAATCGCAACGGGTCTCTCGTTTTCTTCTCCTCTCACAGTTGACTGTCGTTAAAGAGAGCTCCAAGGAGGAGGAGTCACGCTTCGCCGCGACTGAACCACAATCCGCCTCCTACTCCACCATTTCTCCCCTTCAACCTCCCACCTCTTTATCACTCCTCTTTGCTCTTCATCGTTCTCTCCTCCTCTCTGTCGACGGCCCATCCCTTTCTTCTGCCACAGGACCCCTGAAAAAGCCCTTCCACAAAATACTCTTGGAGGGAACGACCTCCTCACACGCTCGCCCTTCAACGCCCTCCCCCATCGCCTAACTCCTCTCCCCTTCCCCCAGCCTCTAGAATCCTCTTTCCATCTTCGTCTCTCTCCCTCTCTCTCTCTTCATCTTACGTTCTCACCGCACGCTTGGAGAAAATTTTACGCCCCTTTTTATGTATCGCCTATCCCTTCCCGAGAGCAGAGTATTTTTGTCATTTTTTCCGGGTCAGTATCGTAAAAAAGGTGGCTTATTGGCCGTTCATCTCTCATCGCCCTCTACGGCCGTCATTTTGATTTCATTTTCCCTGGGGAGTAAATTTCTTACGGAACTTTACAGGTCCTCTTAATTAATTGATTCCCAGAATTTTTAATATCGGGAAATAGTTTAAACCGCCCTTACAGGAATGCAAAAAATGTGCTTACAATATCTTCCATCCCTACAAGGCTAAAATTTCTTACAAACTCATTGTAATTTGTTATTTATTCACTTTACAAAATTATTTAGGAATTAGTTGAGGACTATTAAATATACCTTTTCGTAAAAAAAATATCTACAAACATGATTTTACCATTTTTTGCCGCTATTTCCGTTAATGCTCTTTATCTATTAAATATTAAAAAGTTAATTGCTTTTCGCGTGAAAAATTGCTGCAAAAATCGCATCTCATAAACGGTCAAAAAATATGAACGAAAATGTGTTATGAATATCTACGTAATGTTGCATTTATTCATGTTAAAATGCTTAATGGAAAAGGACGCAGATCATAAATCAGAGTCTGACCCGAAAGTAGGATTTGTGCTGCATTCATTCGATTTTTACCACACCTTTAAGAATTAATAAATCGTCTGAGGAACCTTCGCAATCAGCTGCACGGCAGTGGCCTCTAATGTCCTTTTCCTGTCCCACGAATACTTTTCATTAACGTACAGGAAGGACGTGGGCGACTGCATGCGATGTATTTCCCCATCACTTCAAATGGATTGCAATTCAAATGATGGAGGATGAACCGGCACATAAGCGGTCGCGTTAAATGCATCGACTTCGTAATCGGACGCACAGCGCGCGCTCAGGAAGACGCATGGCCGTGTTGGGCGGCACCCGCATTTTTTCTTTTAAACACGTAAACGTTAAACTTTTCTCCTTTCACGTCCATGGATAAGGCGCGTCTTATCACTTCCTCCGGGTCAGAGCACTTCATTTCTGGAGCATTGAACGGAAAGAGCTAGATTTCTCCAATTGTAACACTTCCTCTTTCCCACTCACCTCGCAAACAAACGCGCATCTTCCTCCTCCGTCTTCCTTTCCCTCTCAATCTCTCCGTTACCTCTCTTTGTCACTGCGCACACACGCACAGCTTCCCGAGAATCGTTGAGGAAGATCCTCGCTGCGTATGAAGGCGCTCCTCTTTTGCTTTTATTGCTTCCACGTTGGACGATGTTTCTTTCTGAAAGAAGGCCTCGTAAATTTGCCTCGGTTTCCCTCTACCCGCCTATCTTCCTCTCTCCCTCCAGCCTCTTACCTCCTACCTCAAGCCTCCCCCTTCAACCATCCTCCCCCAAGCCTCCTCCCTCAAGCCTCCTCCCCCAAGCCTCCTCCCCCAGGCCTCCTCCCTCAAGCCTCCTCCCTCAAGTCTCCTTCCTCAAGCCTCCTCCCCCAAGCCTCCTCCCCCAAACCTCCTCCCTCAAGCCTCCTCCCTCAAGCCTCCTCCCTCAAGCCTCCTCCCTCTTGCCCCCTCCCTCTTGCCCCCTCCCTCTTGCCCCCTCCTTCCATCCTCCTCCCTCAAACTTCCCCCCTCCTCGCCCTCCCAATTACTTCCCTCTCTCTCACCTTTTTCTTTCCTCCTTCCTATTCCACTTACGGCAATATCTTCCTCCTCAGGATTAAATTCCCACCCTCTCGCCCATATTGCCATGAAAAACTTCCCCTTTCTTTGTGCACAGTAGCCGGCATGAGCATCGTCCAATACTCTAGTGACAGACGGGACAGTTTTTTATCCCCTTCTCCTCCACTCTCCGCTATGCTTTATAATCTTATTTTACCTCTTTCTTCCACTCTTTTACTCCCACTCCCTCGCTTCCAGTCGTATCTCCGCAATCCTCGAATGCATGCGTGACGCGGTTAGTCTCAGTCGGTAATGATAACGCGAGTTCGAACACTCCTTTAGATACGATGGGTTGTTATAGCCTATGACAGTGATGGCAAACCTATGGCACGCGTGTCATAAGTGGCACGCAAGACGATTTTGGTTGGCACGCCTACGAAAGGCGAAAACTAATCAAAACATAAATCGTACTGATTCAGTGTTGCAAAAACATTTGCGTTATTTAGTTAACTACTTAAACATTAGTTTTATAGCTACAAAATTTCATTCTTTTATATCTTGATCACGAATTTAATTTAGCTGGCACGCAAAAAAATCAAGGATTTTTTTTGTGACACGCGATGCGGAAAAGATTCGACAATTTCAGTAATATTGACAAGTTGGCTATAGAAGGTTCGCCATTACTATTATGAGTTAACTGACTGCGCGTGCTGGCCGTGAGATTGACATAAATATATAGATGACGTAGCCGATGTGGGGTGAAAAGACGCAGGACGAAGAATTATGGAGGCCGAAGGACAGAAGATGTTAGATGAGGGAAGAAATTGAAGAGGATGTGTTAGAAGAGACTGGCTCGAATGGGGAGGGAGGAAGGAGGAAGGAGGAAGAAGAGGGGAGAGGAGAGGAGTGGGTGGGAAAAGGATAAGGCGGTGGAGGGAGGAGGAGAAGTGGTACAATTTGGGACGAAGAGAGGGGGAGGGGGGGAGAGGCGCACATGATTCAGAGGGTGTCAACCGGTTATGAATTTGGGGAGATGAGAACCGGTATTTAAATATATTTTTCACTGTTATTAATAATAGATTTAATGTTCTATTTACGTACGCTTGGAAATAAATGAACGCTTCGAATGTAAATCGAAATGACTTCCGGTGTCTTGATGATTGAAAACCTCTTCTTGTTAATGGTTGTGTGCTTAGTGTTTGTCATGTCCATATATCGCCATTTACTCCTTCGAATATAATGTCCTCTATTTCAAAATTGAATTTATTTTAAAATCGAAAAGGCGTAAAACTTAATCTTTTTAGGTGTGACTTTTTTAGTATTTTCAGGCGTGAAACTATTCATTAAATTCATATCTCTTCCAACGTTTCACAGTACACGAAATTCGAATGCATTGCTTTGGTAGTATGGTGCCAAGTACTATATTAAAATATTTAGCACAATATGTTAACGGAACACCAAAATTGTTTATAATGCGGCAGATAGAAAATCGACTACTATAATAATAATTTTATAAAATTCGGAGACTATTTATTCGCAGTACTAAAAAATACATTTTTAACTCACATATGCTTTAAACAGTAGGTATACATGATTTTAGATTCTTCATTACAAAAAAGAATTAGTCAAAAATATATTTAGCTAGGAAGATTGTCAATGAATAACATTACCGAATCAGTGATTTTTTGCTACAATTTATACATTCCTCGTGTCAAATTTCTTGGAAAAATTAATAACCGCTTAGCTGACTTAAAGAAAAAAAATACGGCATATTAATTTTTAAAATTCTGTTCTCTATTCGAGAGAAGTATTCATACACAAACAAATTTTCCCTCGACTTTTTCATCGAGTCTCATCCATTAATTTATCCCCAAAACGACATAGATTTACGCTCAGAAGCACACTGACTGTCACGAATTCGCTGGATTGATATACAGCAAGTGGATCTGACGTAAAATTTTCTCTTCAAAAAACTTGACGTCACTTTGAAATCGAGAGAACGCGGACGTTTTTAAATGGCGCTAAATAGAAAAGCGCCTCTATCATTATTAAATCCTTCCTCGAGCTCCTGCGTCCTACTTTCATCCGTTGCTAAGCGGCCGCGGTGGTCGGGAGAACACGTTTTCCTCGAGCGAATCGCTTTATGGAGCCCCACACAAAATACGTATAACCCCGCAGAGGACTAAAAAAAAATAAGTCCCAAAGACAGTCCGCGTCATAAGAGCTGCGATCTCTCCCGTCGGTCGGAAGGAAAGAAGGGATGCGAAGGTGAGGGATCCTCCGCCTCACCCATCCCTCAGCCTCTCCCTTCCGTTCCTTCTTCCGCCCCCTCACCTCACCTCGCCGCGCCATTTCCTCTTCGGCCCGACAGATGAAGAATATTCCAAAGGCGTAGTAGACGTTGGCGGCAGAGCGAGGGAGGCGGGAGGTGGGGCGGTCAGTGAATGAGTGAGTGAGTGAGGGGGCAGAGGGTGAGGCAGGTGAGATGGAAAGCCAGGCGGCGAGGTATGGAGGGAGAGAGAGAGAGGGTGACGATGCGACGCCAGGGTAAAGAGAGGGGAACGTCCGAAGGGGATGAAGGCCGGACTTTTAAGATGCTCCAAGCGAGTGCACGAGAGAGTGGGAAGGCGAGAGAGAGAGAGAGAAAAGGGGCTGGAGGAGGAGAGGCGAGAAAGAAAAGTGGCTGGAGGAGGAGAGGCGAGAGAGAGAGAGAGAAAGGGGCGGCGGGGAGCGCGTCGAGTGGTGATTGATGCGAGGCGGGATAACGCTGCGGTCGATTCTCCCTCCCACATCTTCCATGCCTTTATCATCATATCCCTCCCAGGAGCGTCTCCACACCTGTCTGTCCTTTCCCGGGAAAAGAAGCGAGGCCTTGGTGGGGGAGTTGGGCGGGGGGGGAGGGGGAGGAGGAGGGAGGGGTTTAGAGGGAGGAAGGAAATGGGGGAGGGTGAAGGGATTCGGGTCTCGAAAGAAGGAAAGTCCCTTTTTCTGCTCGGGATTCGTCACTCCACCGCGCCGCGCCGCGCTAGTCCCTCTTTCTTCCTTACTCCTAACCCTCTCTCTCTCCCCCCTTCCCCGCTTCACCCAACTCACTTCCCCTCATATCCTCCTTTTCCCCTTCCCTTCCCTCTCTCTCCCCCTCCTCTCTTCCCTCTCTCTCTCCTCCTCCCGCCCCGTCCGCATATTCCCGAGATGATGTCCTAGTCGAGTGCGCAGCTTTCATAACTCGACGTACTCAGCCGCGTTAGAAATTACGGGGAGATTTGTAATTTGTCCCGCAAGCGGTCTTTTGGCAACTCTCGGGGGATGATTTTCGCGGTTTCGTTAAGGTGGAGAGCGTGTTCTTGGGACGGACTCCCTCTTCGGATGAACACTTTTCGGTTCGCTCCTCCTCTCCTTTCTCGCGTTCACCAAATCCTTATCTCCCCTCCTCCTCTTTTTTCTCCATCTCTTTCTCTCCGTCCTCGAATCCCATCTCCCTTCTTCGTCTTTTGCTCTCAAAAGATGTTTGTGTTCTCAAGGATTTGAGCTGGTGTGGCTTTCTGCTCAAACTCGCAAATCCTTTCCTTTTTATCCTTATTCGAGTGCGTCGTCTGTTTGTATTTTTAGACGAATTCGGCTATTATTATTTTCCGCGCGTTTCTTCTTTTTAACATTTGTCGCTTCTTTGCTGTTATACGCTCTGATTAAATTATGCAAAGAATTTTATTATACATTTACAAGATTTCACATAATAATGCGTAGTTGAATATAAATCCCTGACGAGGGCAGCAGCATTTTCACGTCTTCTTAATTTCGATCTTACGATACGGTGATTTGCCAATTACGTAGAATCCTATCAAGATGCGAAGGGTTTAAAACACTTTAAGTATTACTACGTAATGATGAATCAGCTGCGACTGAAACCGCGCGTCAATTCTGATAGTCGATTCTAATAACTGATTAACTGTAAATGAATGAAATACAAGTCCAGACGCACTTACGTTTTAGGTTAGAAACAAATATTTAACATTTATCTTCAAATTTACATTTCAATTATGTTAGAAATACCAGCGAAATGTAATAAGTGCACTCGATGTTGTATAAAGTCAACCCGTGGACTTATAATCTGCTATCTACGGATACGAATTTGTGTATTCACACAATATCTGCATTCTTCAAATAAAAAGAATAAAATTTTTTCCCCAATTAATCAAATCAACATTTTTCAAATCGCTTCGCAAAAGAAAATATATACTATCCCTAACGTTATTCGTCAGCTGTCAGGTATAACTATGATAATATAAAGTTAAAGTCAATCCATCTTCAAGGATGCGAGGGATGTTTCTACCCCATCGCGGAAAGCTACAAATAAATAAAATACTATTTAAATTTTTATCCTGCAAACAAAAAAGAATCACTTCATTGTCTGAGTGACGGTGTCATAAATGTTGATTGTTGGTGGCACATCCAGTACCGTGATACTCTTTTCACTCAAACCGTTCTCTCTCCACCAGTAGTGCGTCATGGCGTAGATGGAAAGGCGAGAGAGAGAGGAATATACGGGGTGAGATGGAGTGATGGGGGAAGAGAGGCGAAGATATAGACAGCAAAATACCGAGAGGGAGAGGAATTCGTCTCTTCGCGTTCTCCCTCATAATTATACCCCGTGCTTGAGTCTCTGCCACTGCTTCCCTCTCCCGAACACAAGCACAAGAAGACAGCAGCAGCGCCTCGCTCTTCCAACCACTCGCCGCCACGTGGCGGCCGTCAACTCGTAGCCCTCTTTTGAGCGTCACTTTACCGCCCGCCATCTTGCATCCACTCCTCACCTTCCTTTTTCAAAACATCTGCTGTTCGCGTTCGCTGAAGGCATTCTTCCATAGGTGACGTCGACGCGTGACGTGTAAAATTATAACCAGTGCACATAACAGCGTAGCGTGAAAAAAATAGGCAATGCATGTTTTGCTCTAGAGATATAGCGACACCCTGCGCAAAGTGAGTGGTGGAGAGCGGAGGAAGGCCTTCCACGAGGAGTACGAGGCTGCTGACAACCCAACAAGATGGACGCTTCTTCTTCTTCCTTTCTCTCTTCATCTCGCGTTCTCTTTCCTTATGAACGAGGCAGACAAAGGAAGGACGTCGAGTGGGTACGAGATGGCAGTGAGTGAGAAAAAGAGACCTTGCTGCAGCTCGTCTACTTCATCTTCCGTGAAAGTATCTTTCCACCTTTTTATTTAATCCTCATAATGACATCATCTCGCTTGGTCTGGTAACTAAGGGCTCACGTCGTAACAGAACAAGCAGTAATGAGCAACGAATAAAATTTGTTCACACACAATCTACGGAACTATCTATTCTCCAATTTGATCATCACTGCTTATGGATAGATATACCTATGACCTCTCACGGCTCGATAAAAAATAAAGTAATAATTACGTGATAATGCCAAATACGAGATAAAGGAAACTCCGTTTTCCTCTTGCTTTAACTATATTCCAAAATTAAACTGTGTTGTTAAGAAATGTTTGGAACGTCAATTAAGATACCTACACAGTTTATCTGTTTTTAGTTCGAAGAAATTAATAAGGTTCGTCCAGAAACCCGTTGAAAATAACCAGGGCCCGTGTCCTAAGAAATCCAAGCTCGAACAATGATATATAAACAATCCTATGCGTCTTAAAACTCCAACTTATAAAGACTGGATATATGATACATGATGGAGAAGTTGAAAATGTTGATTGGTGAATTTGAAGGGTCCCGGGAGCCGTAGGAGCACCAGGGCCCTGTATTTCTCTCCGGGGCTCTGGACTCGATCAAGTGAAAATCAGTTTTACTTATGTTGTAAGTACGACTGATGGAAATGGAGAAACTTATGGAATTTTATAATATCAAAGTACCAAGGTAGATTTTACCCACCGCTTGTGTTTTTGGATCCAATGATGTTTTTAAAAGGGATGCGAATATTGATACAAGGGTTTTCATCAATTACAATTCTCTCAAAGTAATAAATATGATATTTTCATGTAATCATATACTGAGACGATATAAATTGATCCATGTAGGTTCTAAAAATCAGGGATGGAACTAATATAGGTATAACTCACAATTACGTAATTTTAAGAACCACTCTCCACTTTGACATTGAAGTGATTAACCTGGAAATCTCAAGCTTGAAATTAAATGAAACGATCTATACCTAAAACTTAACGAGGACAAGACGAATAATTCCGGGAATATTTTCAAAGCGCGAAGAGAAATTTCGAAAATATTTAAGATTGACTCAGCCTTTTTAATTCGGCTCATTAATTGTATATACATAAAGAAAATTCGCTAAGAATTTCTCTGAAAAATACATTTCGTTAAATTAATAACAGGTTGAAATTCTTAACCAGTACCACCAATCAGGGCCACCGAGAGCCAGCGCGGGCCCTGGGGCAAATACCATCGCCGGGTCCCTTTTCTTTGTTCAAAAAGGAAACCGGGCCGCTCGGCAGACCCAGGACAGCAGACTCCCCCTCCCCCCATCTCTACGGTATTGGCTCGCAGTATTATAAGCAGAAATTTTGAAATTCATCTAATTAAAAATTTTTATCAAAATTACATATAAAATATATGTTGATACTATATGTATCACATCATAATTAGACTTGGTATGATTCGATTAATGTCGATAAACAGCGAATTCGTAAAAATCAAATATTCGACGAAATTTAATTGCCATCGATAAGTGTAGGTTTTTCATCACTAAATTTTTTGCGAAATTACGTCATGGTTTTTAAATTTGGTTTTCCAAATTAACACCTAAAATGTATTTTAGTACTAAAAGAGCAACCCGTAAAAAAATTGGTACTTGTCATAACAGACGACCACATTTGAATCGGAATTTCCTACACTGCATTGTGAGGTCCCCAGTGCGTATCTTGCGCTGCATCGGAGTCCAAAAGTACGAATTACATGAGTAGATCTTATAATTAGTATGAATGAATACCGATCGCCAGATGTTTCTATAGTACTTTAACTAATAAATTCTCATAAAATTTACATTTCTAGGGGCCATACCGATAATCTATCCTCCAAAAGAGTTTCCCATCATAATCGTTCCGTGTCTGCGTTCTAGGAATTTTTCTAGATTCCTCCTGATTTTTTTACCAACATCGCAACTTTTTCCTTCATAATATTTACGTCTAAATTTGGTTGTATATTATAATAGCGTAATATTAAGTTAGTTATTGAATGGTCGCGATTTTGTAATTGTACGATTCAACGAAGTAAGTCATTTATTTATGCGCTTTTAGTAAAGTTTAATTCGATATAAATTATCGTCGTGTCAGTCTTAAATGCATTATTAAGTCTACTAAAATATTCCAAGTTCAACATTATAAAATATGGTCAATAAAGAAAGAAAAGCTACCATATCTCTAAACAATTGGGAGTAAACAATATCGTTCTTTAAAACTGACCGTACGACGACACTCCGAGTGCCTGTGGGCCCGGACCTCGGGGCCAAAGACGGAATTTCCCGAAGGGGAGAAAAATGAGAGTAGTGGGGAGGAGTTTCAGGGTGCTAAGGGGTGACAGAAAAGCAGTGGGTTGAGCTGGGAAAACTCAAATCCAAATCTGAGAAGTGGAACTGGGAAATGGAGAAAACGCCGCCCGTTGGTATTGGTCGCCGGCGTGCCTTGCACCCGCGTATTGCGATAGGAAAACCTTACGACCGATTCTAATACCGGGCCCCTCAAGAGGTCCGGGCACCGGGGATTTTGCCCCAGTCTCCCCACCCTCTCGGTGGCCCTGCCACCAATTACAATATTCATTTTAAATGCAGAAATTTGGAAGACATTTGGATTATTAACCATAAATTATGTTTTCATGCATTTTAGCAAGTATTAAATGAAAATAATTTAAATCAATTGCGATTGTTTATATGCACACGTGACGCTCGTTTATCACATTAACTTGATTCAATGATGAACTCAGTATGACAGCATAAAGTAGAAGTAAGAATCAAAGATATATTAATTTAGAGGTATACAACATGAAAAAAATATATTGGAAATTATATGTTTCATCAAGTCAGTTAAAAGATAGATATACTATAACAGAGGTGGGAAAACTACGGCCCATGGGACACATGTGGCCAGCGGGAGCATCTTATGCGGCCCGCGATGGCTTTACGAAAGGGATCCGTAAATTTGAAACAGATAATTTGACTTTTGATATTTAAAATTATCCCCGGAAAATTTTCAATAGCGAAATTATGGCGTTAAAAATGTATATTAATCATCGAATTTTACTAGTAGGACTCTCAAATAACTTCCAATGCGAGCCCTAATGTGGCCCGCCGAAATATTTTCATATGCTAATGCTAAGCATCAACAACTACTAATGCGACTCGCCTCGTAAGAAGTTTCCCATCCCTGGTATATAATCATAACCTATGCATATAAAGACATTTCTCTAGCCGAAACAATGAATAACGACGCCGTGAATAACGTAACTGTAAGAACAGCATGTTTGGTTTTATCATGGGGATTAAAATATGGAAAGGGTAAATTGCATACAAAAATATTTTATAGTACAGTAGGCAATGTCATCTACATTGCAAATTGGCCTTACCCAATTCTAGGTAACCTTGTCTTCCGCAAGTATTTGGTCGTTGTGAGGTTCACGCTAATAATTTAAGGTCAAAAGTTCCTGCGTAACTGCGCCCACCCATTTCTAAAATGCTCTTCTGTTACAAAATACTCTAGTGTGCGCGCAAGTACGCACGTACACACATGTATACGTGTTTATGAATGCGTGTATATACATATAGGATATACGTATGCATATCACTGGCGTATGGGGCCCATATAAGCGAGTAAAATATTTATAATTATTCAGAAATCATCATTATTTATAATTAATAATTGTGTCAATAAGTATAACACGACAACTCAACCAAAAAGAAACAATTGGGATATGCTTCATCGCCACTGGTGAAATGCGAGAAGAGAGAAAGAGAAAATAGGAAGGCGACGAAGGAGGAGGTAAGCTTTTTATCTTAACGCATTCATTGCGAGTATGCGCTCGAGAGAATCGCGGGGAAGGAGAGAAGTTAAACAAGATGGCCAAATAGGTATAGTCATGCTTGCGTCGATACTGTACGCTTCTCAAGGTTTCGACGAGGTATTAAAACTAGTTATATCCAATAAATAGTGAAACATTTTCACGTAATATTTTAGTGGCTTCCTGTAGATGATGCACTGGTCTACAAGTTTGACTCCTCCCACCCCTTTGCTGTAGTCAACTCTCATTAAAGGTTTAATTTTTTACCAGCCAAAATTTCAACAATATCAATACCAACCAAAGATTTCCGCTTTTCAGAAGAAAGTCTTTTACATGTAAAGGCCATATTTCAGTTCAAAATCAACCTGGTCACTAACAATACCTAATATTTTTTCAGGAAAAAGTTCAAGGTAGCAAACATCAAATAATACAATTCGGCCACCAATATATGTCAATATGTAATAGGGATGTTTAACGTGTATAAGCGGTTAGACTAACCATCTGAGAGTAAAAGAAATAAGAGTACGAAGCTTAAAAGCGGTTCAAGCAACCAATGAACACAGGTTGAATAGTATAAGTGGTTGACGTAATTAAGGGGTAAAGTGTATGTCAACCTGCTTACCCTAAATAAAGTATCACCGCAAGCCATTGATGCATATAATATATAATGCAAAACTACTAGCGTTTTCAAAATTTCTTAGAAAAACTTTTCAGTATGGGCCTTCACTTGGTGGTACTCCATTATATAAAACATGACAAAAATTTGAAACAATTAAAAACATAAACTGCAGTATTGTGAAGACAAATTTGGTGGTGTCTTATTGTTATAAAAAATAAAAGACGATCTATGAAAGTGATAAACTCATTTTAGTACTAAAGCGAAACTCACCACCATTCACTATGAGCAGGGCTCCAGAAATCCGCTCGCCACGGGCGAGTTAACGGAGACCGGTGGCGAGTAAATTTTCAGCCACTTTCAAGATGCATTTTAAATGTATTACGTTATTTCTTTACATAATTCACACAACATATTATGCAGCCAAGAAAAGACACACTGGAGGACATAAGAAGCCCTCATGTAACTAAATTAATGTTATCTGTGTACATTCTAGATCTATCTGAAGCAAAGAGTGTTACTGTATAATAATGTGTAAGGTGTTGTAAGAATTAAATAATAGATTGTTTTTGTTTCATCATCATAACATTTAATTCTGAGGATTTTTTAAACATCACATATAAAAATACATAAAGCAGGCCGCAATACTATGAGCGAGCAAATATTATTTGTGGCGAGTAGATTTAAGTTGTATTTATGGAGCCCTGACTATGAGTATTAATTAAATATTATGATCTAATTCCATTAAATGTGAACATCGACATTAGCGGAAAATTAATGTGGTTAGTCCTTAGGTCAGATGCCAATCAAAGTTTTTGCATTCTTTAAATCTCACAGAAATTGAAAATTAAATTTATAGCCATATGTATCGTTTGATTTTCTCCGGTTCCTAATTATTCAAAGGCAGATACTCTGTATATTCTCTTTGGAAATGAAACTGAATTAGTGTATCATGTCATTTCGAAAGGCTCAAAATAAAACAAGCCTGGTGCTTAGGAGTGAAATGGATTTCACTCCAGCGTCGATTCCTCCCAGGAACACGAACGAAGGATGAGAAAGGATGTGGAAGGAGAGGGGGAGGGAGGGAGGGAGGGAGAGAGAGAGGGAGGGAGGGGAGGGAGAGAGCGAAAGCACCACCATGCAGACTGAGGAAAGCAATTGGCATGGATTTCGGCGAAGGAAAGAGAAGGGAGTAGAAATGCATAATTTTGCTCATCTGAACACACACACACACATATATATATAGTAATTACGCTAGCACACATACTGGGACAATACATTGACACATTAAGGGATTATGAGAGGCGTATGATACGAAGGAGAAATAAAGATATTTGGAAGAAGAAAAGAGAATGCATAAAGAAGAAAAGACATAATGAAGGAGAAAAGGAAATAGATTATTAATAAGGAAGAAAGGCAAGAAAAACCGAGATTGACAGCGAGAGAGGGAGAGAGAAGGAAGAGGCAAAATGCAGGATCATCTATGGGACTGCGCCTGTGTGAGTAGAAATACAGAGGAGGAAGATAAAGGAAGGTAAGAGTGGTGCGGATAACCAGCGGGAAAAGAGAGGAATGAAAGGCATAGTATAAGCAAGTTTGCGGGAATGGTGGATTATGGGAGGTTGGAGAAGAAAGAGAGAAGAGGGAATGTTGGATGGAGGTGAGGAAGTGTTTTCGGAGAGAGGGAGAGAGAGAGTGTCGTGTTGGATGGGTGGGTGCCGAGGGGAGGGGGGATGAGGGAGGAGTGGGGGACGTGGAAGGGGGCGAGGGATGAGTCGAAAAAGTAGGTTGAGTCTGAGGCAGCGCGAGCAGAAGTGCTCCACCTGGCATCAGCGGGCGAAGAGTTAAATGGAAAAGCATGAGTGGTAAGGAGGTGGTGGGGTGGGTGGGGTGGGGGAGGAAGGGGGAAAAATGAAAGGTGCTGGAGGGAGGAATACTAGCTGAGGAAATGGAGTGAATCTTGGCGAGTTACCAGGAAATCGAGCTCATAACGAATGCATCGTGTAACTTCATTAGTGAAGGAAGATGAAGTCGATTTGAATTAAAAGAAAAGTGACTCGAAATTGAAATGGTGAGAGAGAGAGAGAAGTGCATGAGAGAGAAATAGAGAGATAGAGGATCAATTGAGTTGATATAGAGAAATGGCGTGGGGTATTATAGGAATAAAAGTGTTTAAGGGTAACGAGGGAAAACGATCGAACAATTGATTCCCTAGCAATGGCAATCCAATAGAAGGAAATGTGAAAATTATTTTGGAACAAACAGTTTCTTTATTATCACATTGACAAATACGCGATTTTTTTTGTAGTATTACAGCCATTATTGCATTCTATTGCGACCGTACGATGAAGATAGTTTTTGTGCTGCACAAATGTTTTTTTCCAATTTTTATACGCACTTCTAGTGATAAAAAGCTTGAAATGCTGTCATTTATTGTTGTGTTTTGAAAACATCGTTCATAGGATATAGTTCTGTATGAGCTTCCTTTGCTTGTGCGTTCCACTTTGAATTATGACGAAATACCTAAAAATTGCTACAGCGCAGCGGCGCCCTCTGGCGGACAAATAATTCATGAGCTGGGAAATGCATATACTTAAGGATACGAAATCTAATAAACGAGAAAATGTTTATTCATCAATTGGCTCGTTTTGTATTTTCTTATGTCAGGACTCTAATTGATATGGATGAATTGTCATAGGAAAGTCTTACTAATCTTGAATCGGGTACGTGCGTCTTATATGAAATTACAAAAGATAGCGAATGTTGCTTAATTTATCGCTAACCTACACTTATAAACGGTCACAAAATCGGTCCAAATCACATCGTGATTTTTCAGCAATTATTCGCTTTCACCCAACTGTATATTACTGTAGGAGTATTGGCTCGTCGGTCATAAAAAATGCCTCCATAGCAGTGGTTCTTAACCAGAGGTGCGGAGCAATGGTGCATAGGAAGCGAGGCTACTTATATTAAAAGCGGCTCTTCCGACAGCATTTGAACACTGCCGTTTTATTAAAAAGTAATGTAAATAGTTAATCTCACTATGGAATTTCTTTATACGTAAACAGTAATATAATAACGCTTATTTCGGTGTAGTAATAGATCGTAAACACCATTTACACTCCTTTGTATTTGAAATTTTCACATTAATAAGTATATCATATAAAGAATTATTATTATGCGCGATTAATGCTATACAAACCAAAATCTGAAATCGAAATCTCGCTTTCATACTCGCTTAGATGTATATTACCAATAAACTACTTACTTTTTTGATTACGCTTACATATAATATCCTAAATATATATTTTTTAAGGAAATCATTCTTTTAAAATTTTCTTGGGCTAATATAATACCAATTACCAGATTTTCCTCACGATTTCCTTCCCTTTCCCCGAGCCATCCACTTTGTTAGAACGACTCCTTCACCCTTCATATTCCAAATATGGCGCGCATTTCTCAAAATTTTCGCGGATATTATTTTTAACGCAAGCATCCAAAATTGCACAGGTAAACTATGCACATACGCTGTGATTAAAAACGAACGACGCCTGTAGTCATGATAAATCGTCGTATTAAGGTTCCGCTTGGGCCTTTTTTTTTTGGAAATCGCGGAACGGTACCTTATATTCCGATTCGAATCCAATATGGAAGCACACACATCGCCGCAGTCTGGAAAACCATCGTCGCCTCTCTTAAAGAAGGCCTTTGCTGCGACAGGTAGATGGCGCGACTCCTCTTTCGAACGGACGGACGGACGGACGAGGAAGAAAGGGAGAGGCCGTCCCAAGACAAAGAGACGGTTTACCGGCGGAAGTGAGGGAGAGAGGGAGGGAGAGGGGGGAGGTAAATGTGATAAAGGTGAGGGGGAGGGTGGGGAGATAAATCAAGGAGGCCATTCAAATGGAGAAAGGAGGGTGGAAATGGGAGATAGGAGAGACAAGGGACAAATGGGAGCGAGAGTGAGGGATAGGGGAGAAAGGGCGAGAGGGATAAGGGAGGAGGAGGAAGATAGAGAGAGAAGGGGAGTAGGACATGTGGAGAGAGGGAAGATACTAGATAAGGGGAGGAGGAGAATGTGAGAGGAGGAGGAGAAATAAGGAAGAGAGAGAGAGAAGGGAAGAAGCGGAGGAGGAAAGGGGAAGATAGTTTTAGCGAGGGATTGGAGATGACTTCCGCATCATAGAATTGAATTTAGCAGATTATATGGATACATAGCGATATGTTCGATTATGTCCGCTTTATATATATACATATATATATATATAGCATAAAAATTCTCAAAAATGTTATTTAGAGCTAGAGCTAGAAAAGTGTACAGTGTATCAAAATCAGGCGCGTTTAATTCGACGGCGTATATCAAACACACACATACATACATATATATAATTTGAACAAACGCCCAGAAGCCTAAAATACCAAATTCTAAGAAAATACTTTTGGTAGAAGTCGGAATCGGATATGCATACGGACGGACGGACGGACCGAAGTTTAAAGACGCTGCTCATGCTAGACACGTTTAAAATTCAGATATATGTATATTAAAATGGGATTCCACGACAAATAGGTCAAATGTATTTAAAGGAGAAACAATATTCTTTGGCGCACTGCCTACATATGTTTGCTTGTCATTGGAATGATATCATAATATTACAAAGCTAAAATTGCAGCTGTAGCTTCTTACGCACGGATGAAGACTCATTCAGTGTCGACAGAAAAACACCCACGAAGGGAAGGGGGTTGAAAAAACCTGCGAAAGCCCTACATCAGTGATGGCGAACCTATGGCACACGTGCCATAAGTGGCACGCAACACGATTTTGGTTGGCACGCCAACGAAAGGCGAAAACCATACAAAGCATTTATCGCACTCATTTAACGCCGCAAAAACATTGGTTTTATTTAGTTAACTATTGTAAACGTTAGTTTTATGGTTACAATTTTATTTATTGATCTCGGATTTAATTTAGTTGGCACCCAAAAAAAATCAAGGACTTTTTGTGGCACGCGAGGCGGAAAAGACAACAATTTCGGTAATATTGGGACGCGGACTATAGAAGGTTCGCCATCACAGCCCTACATACATAAAGGAAAAATTGTGGAATTAAAATGGTACGTAGAAATTTAAAAATATATTAAACACAAAATATATTTTAAAGAGTTGAAGTATGAACATGAAAACTAATAAAATTAAATGAAAACAAAAACATTTAAAATAACTAGAAATATGTAAATAATAATAAATATACACATACATACATACAAAAGGAAAAAAGTCTTTTCATCTTAGGGCGAGTTTCTGTAGGAATAAAAATCCGTTATGTTAAGTGCGAGTTGTTCTGTGCTTTCTTGTGTGTCAGTGTTCTCGGACGGTTTGGGAGAAAAGCAGAGAATTAATAGGCCGTTATTTCAGTGTTGTTATTCCTTTGTCACGAAATTAGGTGTTTATGATAGGCTCGTTTATATGAATTTAAAGATGGTGAGTTTATAAGGAAATCTGGAAGTTCGTTCCATAATCCTTTGTCACGAAATTAGGTGTTTATGATAGGCTCGTTTACATGAATTTAAAGATGGTGAGTTTATAATGAAATCTGGAAGTTCGTTCCATAATCTGCAAGCTGTTACCCTGAACGATTTATTATATATTTCGGTTCTGTGATGAGGAATGAGTAAAATTGAAATTGTGATTTCAGGAGTTGTTTTTCAGCATCTAAAGAAAATTTCTGGATTACATTACGCTTCAGCGCATAATCAATAACGGTAAGCGGTGATGAGAAGCTTACGTTTAAGAGCATTATCTTAAGGTTTACCAATGCGAAGTTGCCTTAGATTATTCCAAACAATTGAAGGGAATTGTCTTGAATTTGAGATTGGATGAGCAAACTTATTTTTTGCTTTCCTTAGAAGCTGCTTAGTTTTGAGAGAAGACGAGAGACAAATACGTCATTTATACCTGGCGTTCATAAAAATCCAGTTAAACATTTTATACTCGTCTGATTTCCAATTTAACGTACTTTGTTTACTAAAAAGTCTGGTGAATAAAATGACAGTGTACACTAACAATAAGTTTACTTTCACACAATATACAATACGACTAAAATATTATGGAACATGTAACTTAGGGTTGTTTATTCATAAATCGCTAAAAAATTTTATTTTAATAGGCACTCAATAGTTTGCATGAACACTTCCACTTTCCACACGTCACTCGTAAGTTTGTCACGTTAAAACCGTTGAAGTCATTCCTATCCTGATTCCAATTACTCCTTAATTTGTGTTGGACTGCAAATAATTCATATATCTTCGCTTAGCACATCAAAAATATCCCAACTAGATGCAAATTTATGGATTCTTCACTCAAATAGCGCGTTAAACAAAGGGCAATGCGAAAAAAAAACTTCAATCCGCTCCTCATCATGCAAGTCCTTACTCCGGGGACCATAATTTCGGCCGTGATAACTGAACGTACGAGGATGTTAACGCGGCGGGAACGTGCGTCCAGAAAACGATACGCGAATACTTAACGTGGTCACTCTCACGCCACGCAGGGAAATATAGAGAGAGAAAGAGTGAGAGAGGAAGAGAGAGAGGAAGAGAGGAAGAGAGAGGGATAGGAGGGAGAGAGAGAGAGAGAGAGAGGAAAAGAAGGGAGGAGGGGAAGGAGTGTGAAGGCACTGAGTGATTTAGAGGTTCTCGCGTGAAGGATGATGAGAGTAGAAGGGGAATGAAGCGTGGAGTGTGTTTAAAGATTGAGAGCGCAAAGGAGTGGGTGAAGGGAGAAACGCGCGTGGAGTGAAGGGAGGGGGTCGGATGAGGTAGGGTGGGGAATGGTTTGGTAGTAGAGGAAGTAAGAGGGTGGAAGGGGCCGTCACTCAGGCATCCAAGTAAGAATAGGGGGGGGGGGGGGGGGAGAAAGTTAAGAAGAAAACCGGGAAAGAAGGAATTGAAAGTAGAGGGTGTTGTGGGGAGGGAGGATGAGGGGGAGGGAGACGAGAATCGAGAGGCAGACTTCGAAAGATAAAAGAAAGGAGCAGTATTTCAGCAAAGATTGGAAAGGAAGAGGATGGTTTGGACGCCTTGTTCATCGTTAGTATTCATGGGATGATAAGATGGCCATAGAAGCCCTCCTCTCACCCATTTCCCTCCTCTCTCATACTCTCTCTGACTTGACGTAACTCCTGACCTAAGGAGAACTCTTGCTGTGTCTCCTTTCTCTGATTTCATCTCTCTCTTTCTCTTGCCCTCTTTCAGCATCAATGCGTAAACAAGGTTAGTCGCGGAACAAGCTTTTACTCCTATCTTTTTTCTTCTTCCGGGAATCTTTTGTCATTGTCCCCTTTGTCCATCAAAAAGGATATTTGTAGTTGTGTGTGTATGTGTGTGTGTGTATGTATATATGTATGTATATATAAAGGTGGCAACAAGGTGTTGGAGGAAGCCCAGTGGACACTTACCTAGACTGAAGAGCCGCTGGGGGTGCTGAGGACACACGAAAAACACATAAGAACAAAAACGACACAAATATGGAGAGACATATACAGTATATGTCTCTCCGTTGCTGAAGAAGGGCGTGAGCCCGAAAGCTCCATATTTGTGTCGTTTTTGTTCTTATGTGTCTTTCGTGTGTCCTCAGCACCCCCAGCGGCTCTTCAGTCTAGGTAAGTGTCCACTGGGCTTCCTCCAACACCTTGTTGCCACCTTTATTATTACCTTTCCTTTTCCTTAAGCATATATATATATATATATATATATATGTATGTATGTATATATATATACACGTATATATAGTTGTAGAGTTGTGTCTCTCTTGTGCTGACGAAGGGATCATCCCGAAAGCTCCAATAACTTCTACAAATGTCTCTCTCCAACACCCCAGCGGCTCTCCTTCCGATAAGTGCTCATTGGATTTTCTTCAACACCTAGATGACCTAAATATCCTCATTTACCTTTCCTCTTCCGTAAGTTTATATATATATATGTTTGTGTGTGAGTGCGTGCGTGCGTGTGTGTGTGTACAGGTGTCCCAGGTCAACGTTGCCAAAATGATACAGGTGGTAGAGGACCCCAAGGTGAGTATTTTGAGATAGGGCACCCATGGTCAGCGATGCGATCTTTAGACTCCACGGGATATTGAAACTCATCGAGGTTAAGCGTCACGTAATAAGTTGAGTAGCGTTTATCTTTAAATCAAATATTACAGTAGGTATTCCTAAACTGGGGAAAATATGACCATTGTGTCCTGCCTGTTCTGATATATGGATGTGATATATGGACCATGAACGCCAGAATGATTCAGCGCCCGCATAGGAGCATGGAGAGATGCATGTTAAGGATCCTCAGAAGCGACCGCAAAAAGGAACGACTGGGTAAGAAAGAAGGTGGGAGTCTGTGACCGATGAGAAGAGTGAAGGCGCTAAAGTGGCAGTGGCCAGGACATATTGCTAGAAGAAATGATCAGTGTTGGACGTCCAGTGTCAACGCATGGATCTCAAGAAACATCAAGAGGCCGAAAGACAGGTGGGACAGAAAGCTCGCTAAGTTCTTGGAGCCAAATTGGAGGAGGGAGGCAGTTGATAGGGAAAACTGGAAAAGTCCGGGGGAGGCCTTCTTCCGTCAGCGGATTGAAAAAGGTTGATTATACACACACACACATCATCATCATCATAGATAGTCTGTCCGTAGACAGGTCCGTGATTATTCGTGGTTAAACTTGGTTCTCCATATACTCCTATTTTCCGCAGTCTTCTTCATGTCTTGATACCTCTCTTTCCCTTTCAAGTCGTCTACTAGCTGAAACCTTTTCCTAACTCTTTCTCTTTTTCCATCCAGTTTTCCTTCTAGCACCTCTTTATTCATGCACTCTCTCCTCAGGTAATGTCCAATCCAATTCGCCTTCCTCTTTCTGATAGTCTGTATAATCGTTCGCTTCTCTCCAATTCTTCGTAGTACTTCCTCGTTTTTCACCCTATCTGTCCATTTTATCTTCAGCATTCTTCTCCATGTCCACATTTTGAAGCTTCCCAAGTATTTATTGTCATTTTTCCTTGGCGTCCATGTTTCTGCCCCATACAAAGCTATAACTCCATACATAGCATTTTATCAACTTCTTGCCGATATCCTCCTTCATATTCTCCGTTAATAGGAGGTTCTTTCTTCTTAAAGCGGTGTTTGCTTTCGTTATTCTAGTCCTGATTTCGTCGGTACGTTTTGCTTCTGTCTTTATGATGCTTCCAAGTTATTTACATATATACATACATAACACGCACTCCATGGGGAGAGACGCAGCGACCGCTTTCCTTTCTAACCCTCGGAGAGAATATTTTCAGCCAATGAATTCTTTAAATTTAAAAAAATCAAATATTTAAACAGTTTCTCCGAAAATATGCACTATGGCCCAAAATTCTAATGAAAAACAAAATTATTCTGTTTGTAGGATTATCTGAAATAATGCGAATTTTTAGTTCCATTTCGATAAATCTTTCGCCCGACACTGACTGAATTTAAATGACTCAAAATACATGATAAGGAGACTAGCATTATTTCTTCATTTGATCAACATGAAAAATTGGCCTAGGATATAATTTGTTTGCATTTGTAAAATATTTACAATCGGGATACAAGCTTGTGACTCAAAATTGCTTAAGTTAAAAAATAATTATTTTGAGTTTTTTGAAACTAAAATAAAATCCGAATCGGCTAAAAATTGGTTTTAAATTCGAAAAAATGAGAAAATGTTTGAAGCCATTAACAATGACCACTTACTGTTGCTATGAATACTACACGCATTGTTGTCGCTTTTGAAGTAGCCAAATAATTGTACTTTCCTGTATCTACTGTTTACAATTTTTAATAGAAAACATATTTATAAACATTAGACTTAAATAGATATATAAAGAAAGGAATGAAATCTGATTGGGGGAGTTTTACATTGCATAACTTTAAAAACCCTATCGCTCGAGCCAGCTAGAGAAAAATGCTAATAATGTAATTGCAAGAGAAATTCTTCCCGTTCAGTTCTTAACTTCCTTACCTGTCTACCGTCTGACAAACACTAATGCTGAGAGAAGCATTACATTGCTCAGCACTTTGAACACGTCGTTTTCCTCGATTACGGCGATTTTTACGTCTCTCATTCAATACGTCAGTAAGAATGCTGATGACGTCCAAATATTCTATTTCCACTCGTTTCGAAAACTCTCTCTACCTCCCTCATCTCTATCTCCCCCCTCCCTCTCTCTCTCCCCCCACCTCTCACTCCCTCCCTCCAAGCTTCCCCTTCCTATTGCTTCCGTCTCCTCTGATTATTCGAAGCAGACACATCACACGGAAGACGCTTCGAAGAAGACTTCGGTATGGCGATAACAGAAAACGTGAGCGTACGAATTCCTCTTTTCCCTTTTTAAAGAGCATTCAATAACTTCAATTTTCGCTTCATGCTAACTTGTTTCAGCAATCATTAAATTCATTAGAACTTTAATGGGTTTTAAACGCTTCCAATCACGCGACGAACACTCTGTAGAAACTGCAAAAATATATAATCCTATTATTGGGTAAGACACACAAAAGAGATGCCCTCAATTGTTGTGTCTGAAAATAATGAGTTTTCTCCGACTCTTTTTGGCATCTAGGATCCACGATCTCCTTGATTGCTTGCTGCCTCATTAGTCAATATTAAGGATTACAATATTGCTTTCTTTGAAGAAATGGCAGAGGTTCTGCGGCATTACAATGCAATGCAACATCTTTTCATTTCACATGAACGCAAAGTTATTTTGAGTTTCACATAAGTGAATTAACAGTACAAAAAACGTTTGCTTGTTAGCATGAAATATAGTAGCATTTCGCTATAAGACTGCAGACAGCCGTAACTATTCGATCGATACTCTCGAGGGCAAGTTTATAATCTTTTGTAGGGTCTCGTTATGGTGTTTAGACTTGGTCTCCAAGATAAATAGATATTTGGAACTTTAGATGAGAAAGTAACGAGAATAATAATGTCTAATTGCAGCTGGGCAATATGGAATGCTCGTTTTTGAAAAAATAAAATTTTTTGTCCATATATACTATAATTTAGGACAAATATACAATCTCTGTTAACGCTTCTAATAAAAAATCAATCGTTTATGGCGAAATAAGCCGCAACACCGGAAAAAACAACTCTGTTTTTCATGATCTGTCGCCGATTTCAAAATGTATAAATTTTATATAAAACTCTGTTAGATATTATTTAATTCCGTAGATTCCTATGTATAATTTATTAAATCACCACCTAAATATCATAATTATATCATAAATAGACTGTTCAAAATATTAGTTTAAAGTTTACTCATTTTCCTCTATCGATGGAAATTCAAACTAATGGAGTGTTTTCAAAAAGAGAATCGTTATATATTTATTAGTATGTATCTATCCTACCAAAATAGAATTTTTCGTCTTTCTGTTGTAATAATAATAGTAAGATACCTTAGCAAGAGTCTTCTTAACACATTTTAGCACGTATTTGTGGCTCCCCTTTCAGAGAGTGAGTGAGTGAGTGAGAGAGAGAGAGCACAACCCAAACTGTTCGAATGCAGATCCTAATTGGACCATTCCATCGGTGAAAATTCCACTCCTCTAGCAACAATACATTGTTTGGCTGCAATACCATTTCAAACTTTCGGAATTTTCGATTTTGAAACTACTTAGTGGAAAATCTGTGAACTACTGGGAAAATCCAATCCATAGAAATTCAAAGACTGGTAAGAGTTATCTAATTCAAAAAGAAAACATTCCAAATATCTCTTAAAACAAAAAAAGGTTAAATGTCTACAGACGGGCAGACGAGGAGAACGATCTAATAATTGAATCCGCTACATGTGAAGGTAAGTTCGACTACTATGTTAAAATACGTAAGAAAGATCGTAGGATAGAGTGATATAAGGGTACTTTTTTACATTCTTCTTACTACGTGTGGATAAAACGTTACTTACACGGAATAAATCGAATTCGAAATTTAAACGGAAATATTATACAGTCTCCTGAATACACTTTCACCGTTTCACGATGACGTTTGCGTTTCTATGTACATAATTTGAATTTTTGAGCGCTCTAACTTAAAATTACTAATCAAATTAGCGCAAAACTTGAGTCTTTATAAAAAATCAAGATCTGATTGCACTTTGATTGAAATTGGTCAACCGGAAGTGAAAGTTTACTATCGTCATTTTTCCGTTTTTGACAAATATTTCCTATAGGGCTTCGTTAATATAAACTTTTTTCACTATCAAAGCAGTGAACACCATAACTTTTGCTTGAAAATATTTTCATAGGGTGGATTGTTTCAGAGGTATAATACTGATATCAGTGTCTGAATGTATGCTCAGTATACTCAAGGATGCTATGGGACAGGTTTGGTTCCTTTGCTATAATAAAACTTACGAATCGCTGAGAGCGATGCCAGCGGTGTCAACAGTATTTTTAATGGTGATGATATTTATTCCAATACAATCTAGTGTCATATTTTGCATACGAATTTTCTTCTATGTACATATTTCCAGTGATGCCAGCGCCGCGAATGGTAATTTTAATTGTCAATATTTCGCGGAAAATTTTCAACTTAGCAGTAGGATGCGCATCGATATTTAATTATCCATAACAACAAATAAAAACTTTTGTTTACTTATTTTTTACGTGAAAAGTAACTCAGAGTTTTTTAATTGTAAAAAAACTAACAAGTATAATGCTGGCAGTTATTCTTGAGGAAGCTTCTGTCAAGAGTAATTAGTAAGTACTACCGAAATCATTTTCGTTACTCTATAAGGAAATAATCATGTGGAGGCCAAATAAGATTTTTTTTCCAAGGTCGATCGTAGACCGAAATTGAGAAGAGCCTGATGCGCTTCACTCCCTGCCATTCACCTTTCTGGAGGCTTGCGTGGTATTATTTTGATGTAGTTGCAGGATATGACGTAGGAGAAGGCGTTCAAGTAAATTCTCGATTGCGGAAGTGGCTCTCCACTGCCATTCCTATCCAAATGTGCTCAGAATTTCGGTATTTCTGAGTGAATTCTTATAAAATTGGATGAGCATACGCAAATAAATTACGATACCGGAAATATTTATGCTCGCTAGATTCTCTCGAGTTTCGCAGCCCTAAGACGGATGGGCGAAAACTGGGATACATGGGAGCAATTTTGGAGCGATGAGGTCATAGGGTGCAAATGGAATATTTAGCGACAATATGGAGTGGATGAGGAAGAGCGGTGGGTGATGAGGGTTCTATGAGAGGAGAAGGAGAGAGAGAGAGGGTGAGCGTAGGTTGGGATTCATAGGCGCGTGACTAGAATATAGCCCACGGAGCAGACTCCGCCTGTCCTCATGACGTCGCAGTCGAGACCGGAAGTGTAAGATGAGAGAAAGGTCAAAGGAGAGCACGACAAGCGCTGTATGACCCTTCTCTGCCAACTATTATCACCTGAAACAGGAAGATTCGCCACTGTGACCACCATCTGGGCGATTATTGCCTTTTGCTCAAAACGTATTTATAACTTTTCATCGATATAAAGAGAATCGTTTTTTTCTATAATAGACATACAAATCGACAGCTATGATCTTTGAGTGAAGAGCGAGGAGCATTTTTCCGTTGGTTTCTTTTGATTATGATGAGCTATGCAAAAACTGTCGTAAATCCATATTTGAATTTCGTAATATTCCTCAAAGCTTCGTCGATGCGACTGCCTGAAGGCAGATGTCGTTTGGAATGTCGGGACCTGTATTTGGAGACGCCGTTCTATTTTAAATTGAGCAACAGCTATCTAGAGGAAGCTTAAGGTTTCCGAGTCAGAACCTACTCTCGGGAGAATTTTAGTAATAAAAACTAATTTATGTTTTCAATGTAACAACTTTTGCATTGCTCCTAATTGAGTTCTCTTTGGAGTGAATTATTAAATGGTAAAGGACATTTTTTAAATGTATTTTTTAATTTTAATTTTTTTATTAAAGCAGCACAAGAAAAATAATAATAGAAATACAAAAATATAATAATAATAATAATACAAAAATAGCAAAATATAATGAATTGTTAATAAATTAATAGTAATACAGGTGGCTCTATAAACAAAAATAAGGAACAGCAAAGCCTATTCAGGCTATTTAAGTAGAAAAATAATAATAATAATAAAACAAGTATATATAAAAAAACTTTTATAATTTAAACAACTTTTAGTAAGTGTATAGATTAAAGATGAAACACCTAACCAACCCAACGGTTTGATTCAATGATTTCACTGTCAATTAAAAATTGTACGGTCTTTTTTCGTCTCCAAACATTCGCATAAATTTCTCAAGAGTCCGAATCATTTTTAAGGATTGATTGTAGAATGTAGTTCGCCATGTGGCCGTTATCATTTGCGGCGCCACAGTAAAGGCACACCATTTCTATCAAGCCAACAATGAGAAATCCATATTTTACTCTCTATTGCCCTTATATGATCAGTTAGGTGTACATCAATAAATTTAGTCGGATAGAGGACAGCATTTGCAACAAAAAATTCCGCGGTAAGTTAATATGAAAGTTGTTAAAAATAATAAAAATAAGGTTTCCCAACTTCCTATAGGGGAGTAGCATACATTTTTATCTGATTGCCAAGATGTCTTAACTACTCATTGATGACTTCATCAATCTCGGCAACACTCTCATTTGGCTTGAATACCTCGTAAAATTATTCGCGTATAAAATTGTACAACCTTTCAGAGATGGTTGTTGTTTTTCTATCACATCATAAGGACGTCAGTGTTCTCGAGCGGGTTGCATGTTTTGCTTTGTGGAAGGCATGCAGGAGCATCGGCCGCCATGCGCTGCGCTTTTTCTATCTCCTTATAGTGACCTTCTTGTTTGAAAAATATTTTCCGAGGTTTTGTTGTTTTTGTGGTAAAAGTAGTTCTATGTCGGCTATACTTCACAATTTATTTACCCTTCTAATGCTTCTTTTTAACTGGTCGAGGAGCTGATTTTTTCAACTTAAAACTTCAAATTTGCGGTATTTTTAATATTCAACTCGCCAACATTAGTTATTGTCATTGTACGTCCAATACTGAACATTCTCTGATTCCTAGACACATCTAATAAAATTTATCCTTCCTTGAGTAGAATCACTATAATATTCCAATTGAAACTTTTACAGAAACTGCGGTTCCATTGATAAAAATTGTTGCTGGTCACGAGCTTCAGTCCATTTTAGTGAAGAAACAGTGCAGTGTGACGACACGAATACAAACAGTATATGAGAAAGTTTGTGCGTGTATATTGCACCGATTTTTTATTTAGCTGTAAGATATTTATATAACGGAATAGGGGAACCTTAAATGGGACGCTTTTTTCTACACATACACGCGCACATACACTTTATATGTATACACATTAATGTGTGTGTGTGAAATATCCTGCTTTATTTTTTTTTATTTTAACGTCATCAAAAACCTTAGCTCCAGATGAAATTCATCTAAATATATATTTCGCAGAATATAATATTTTTATCTCAGACAGAAAACCTTCGAATAACATAGAAGTTTCTAAATGTATTCGTCGCTGAGCTTGTATAATCCAAAAAAAAAGAAAGAGAGGGAATGTTCCTAGCGGTGTAGCATTCTATTGACACTGCGAAGCATTAAAACAGTGTTTGCCTGTGCACGCGCCATCGGCGCTCAGCAAATGGAACTCACTCAAGCATTCAGCGGTTTTGTGGAGCTACGTAGGTGCATAGAAGGCACGGAGAGTAAGGGAGAGGATACGAGTGTCGGAGGGGCCTAATACGGTGGCGTCAGGTGTGTGCGTTGCTGCTCCAAATGGAGGGGAGGATTGAGTGCCCCATTTGCCCCCACCTTCCTCTTCCTCCCACTTCGGCCGCGCAAATGCTACATTCCCTTTATCTCTCCTTCTCACCCTTTATCCCTTTATCTTTCATTAAAAATTCCTTCCCATAAACATTCGCCGTTTCCGAACCTTTTTTTTACATCCTCTCGGTTATTGCTTTTTTTTGTTTCACAGTCCGCGGATTGCATTCTACTCTCGATCGAACGGATTGGATACCGAACGACGAATTCGTATAATATATATTCGCTAAGGATTTCGTTCGCAAGGGTTCGACGATTTCTAATCGAATACGTCGTTCGATTCGCTGCATAACCTGCAGAAAGGATTTTGAATCCTACATACTAAGTAGAAATGGACATCGCAGGAAACACTATTTTATTCTCTTTTTTTTTAAACTGATCGTACGATTTCCGGCAGTTCGCGCAGAAATGAAGCGCGTTTCGAGTGAAAATGAACAGGCGCTGGAAGTTGGTGTATGAAACCGAAATCTATGGACGAAGAGGCCGTTAACGCTTGGAGCATTAGAAAGCAACATCTCCGAATGTGAGTCTACTTTAAATTATTTTCTGAGAATAACATGTTCATGAATAAGAAAGAAAAAATTCAATTTGTTTTACTAGCGTTTTATTTCAAAATTGAAAATACTAGAGATTTTCCAGTTGAAAATAAACGAAGAGGTATTTACATTAATTCCAATTTAGCCAGAAAGTGAAGCGCTTGACATTTATTGCATTCGAATACTCCAACTAAGTATTAGATTAAGTCAGTGTAATATTCCGTGATATTCAATTGTGTCATACCTTACTCCTTTTCTTACGACTTGATTTACTGATCTCTGGCTCCGTTGTCCTTCCCATTCGTTTTACCAAGTTATTTACTAGCCGCGTGACTCAGTCTGACAGTCTTTTAGTTTCTTGGTTTCAATTGATCGTTTTGGCATAGAGCTTGATCTAAAGTTATAAGGTTAGTTTCATAATAATCAGAATAAATTTTTTTTAAATCCATCTAGTCAGCAATATAACGAATAGTAAGTAAATATTGAAGTTAAAGAAATAATGAGATATACACATGCTATATAGTTTGTTTGTTAACTTTAAGCTATTTATTCTTAAGTTGCAGGACGATTTTTCGCGGAAGATTGGTTGTCTGAAATTTGGATGGCGTCCATATTTTTCTGCGTCGGTGTTATTAGCAGCGGAAATTCTTATTGCGGATTTTCATTCGGTGGATTTGAGGACGCCTTTGTAAATATACGGTTTTAAAATCCGTCGCACAAAAACCCTACAACGCCAGTGCAAAAAAATAAGATATTTAATTGTTTGAAGCTCTGAAAATATGGCTCCTGAAATCCCGCACCCTATAATAGCTGATCCCGAAACACTGATGACAGAATATCCGGAGTCAGAAATTTTGCATTGTTAGTCTTGCGCACTTGGCACCTGAAAATCCGGTGAACAAAATGGTTCTGTCTATAACACCTGCTCCCGAAAATAACGCGACCGAAAATCTGGGGCCAAGAGCTCAATCGACTATTGCAATGACACCCACATTTTTGGCGCCCGACAATCTGAGATTCAAAAAGTTAGTGGGTAAAAACCCGACAGCCAAATATAACACATTAACTGTTCTCGAGAAACATTAACATAATCCTTTTATTGTGCCAATGTACCATTGCTAATTTATACACATCAACTATTGTCTTTTAAATAGTATAGTAAGTTTGAATGATACCGAACACATGCTCCGCTGGACACAGAAGGTTTTCAATATAGTTTTTTGTTATTATAGATCTCAGATCACAACCAAATAACGGCATTTCGACATTAATTAATTCTAAAGAAACTTTAACAGTAACTTTGACAAGATGAAGTCCTTCGTAAATTTAATACAAGGCAAGATGCGAAAACAATTACCACACTCAGATGGCCATCTAAAGTAGGAAATAGAGGCTAGGAGGTAGAAAACGAGAAGATAGGAGAAGGAACAAAATACGTACGAGGAGCGTTAATTGATAAAAACGGAAAAGAGCCTCAATGTGAATGGACATGCCACTTAATATTTTCCTTGCCTTTTGCGGCAACTCCCAAGTTCCGTAGCTTATTTTTCTGGATTATATGTATTAAACAAATCAAGAGAACGTTTTATAGCTAAAAATTATGTTAAAGGAAAGAGATTTTACGTTATGCTGCATATTGTAATGTCAAGTAGGGGACACATTTTACAGCCAAAGCTATATTTACAAGCTGGAAATCTCTGTAAGGAAAACAAATAAAAAATAGGTTAAAGAAAAACACTAACACTAAAGTGGCTGCCCAGTGATCCATCGTATACCAGGCCTTAGCGTAAGAATTTTTGCAAATCTCCAACTACCTCCAGCTTTTGCTTCGTCACTAATCATTTATTAAGCAAGTGAAAAATTTCATATGAAATGTTAAGCTAATATATTTTCAGACCATATTTCTAAAAAATCTGCAGAGCTACGCTCTTTGAATTTCCTCATCTTCGAAACGTCTCGTCCGTTGCTGCCACGGCGGCGATTTTAAATTGCTAACACACGTCAAGCGACGGCACGTAAAAAAAGCCTTTAAGCTGTCCCCCGCTGACAATGGCCTCTCTACCTCCGCCTCCTCTCTCCCTCTCTCTCTCTTTCTCACTCTCTCTCTTTATACCCTCCACGCCCCCACCACGCCCTCCTCGCCTTCCAATCAAAACCACCAATCAAACCCATCCTCGTCTACGCATTCTCGTCGATGACGATTGGATGACAGGAGGCGATAAATCAGCGGATTCTCGGCCGGAAATTTGCCCACCCGAAAAGAGAGCGACGGATAAAGGGAAGGCGCAGAAAAGAATATAAATCAAGAGTTGGAGGGCTAGAGAGAGAGGGGGGGGAGAAAAGGGTAGAGGAGGAGGAAAGGGTGAGAGAAGATAGAAAAAGAAGCGAATATACGCCGTCCAATGGGCATCGCGCGCCAAGGTTGTTCTGGACGACAGAAATTAATAACGGGCCCACTCTTCGTTTTTCCATCGTTCCATCCCCTTTCCACTTCCAACCACCTCTTTCCTCTGCCCACTCCTCGGTCCCTTTCCCTCCAACTCCGTTCTTTTGTGTCCTGTGAAACCTTTGGCAGTTGCCGACCGTGCGGCGCATCGGCAGGACAATGATGGATACGTCCAGCATTTCGTTTTTTTCCCCCCCTCTCATCCCCCTTTTTTGTTTTTGAGAAATATATTTTCATTTGCTATCCGCGCGACTTGTCCCTGGAATGTACGGACAGTTGCATCCCTCCCACTATTCCCTCTGACTTCCCCTCCCTCCTCCTTCTCTCTCTCTGACTTCCCCTCCCCTCCATTTTCCTCCTCCCACTTTCCGCTCCTCCCTCTGACTTCCCATCCCCTCCACTTTCCTCCTCCTCCTCCTACCACTGATATCTCTTTCCCTCCTCCCTCTTACTTCCCCTCCTCCTCCCCTCTGACTTCCCCTACCTTTTCCTCCTTCTTCTCTCTCTGACTTCCTCTCCCCCTTTTCCCTCCTTCGCCTCCCTCTTCCTCTACTTGTGAGTGTGTGTCGCCTCCTACAGCTTTCTTCCACCGCCGCACCTTTATTAACTTTACTGGGAATCGAAAACGTTTTTCCATTTTCAGGCAGACCCTTTAATAACCGACTGAACTAACAGACGTTTTTGCAAAAGTCCAATTTGACGATGTAAAAACGCATTGAATGAATGAAGTATTTCCAGTTTGTTTTGTTTTCCCGAAGTGCTAATAATGTTATAGTAGCATTTCCTCACAAAATGTTCGCAAAAATACCAAATTAATACGTTTAGACTCGAGTTTTCATACCGACACATCATGTTTTTCATTTATACAATGGAATAGCTCTATTGAACCACCATGAGCATTGTAGACAAACGTGTTTGTTTTTTAAATTATATATGTATTATGCATGTGCAGAGTCGGCTAAGCACAGAATGGGGCCTCGATGCGAATATCAATGAGGTCCCCACGATATTAATATTTATAATAATAACGAACGATTTATGGAGCTCCATTTTAATATTATAATTTTTACGGAGTTCTTTTTCGGAAATCAGTTTTCAAATGATTTTTAATAAACGTTATTCAAAAATTTACACTCGATACTTGAATAATTGAGTACTTCTGGGGCCCACATTAATCGTAATCCCGGATGCCTCGTGTCCCCCCTTTGGCCGGTTCTGTATATACATGATGCAATGAACAAAGAAATGCATGCAACATTGATATTTTCACCATAGAGCTACTAAGGCAGTGGTTCACAAATCCAAATCAGGGTCATGGGAATAATCAGAAGAGAATTTTTTGGATAGTCAGTTTGTATCTGTATGTTGCTGTAAAACTGACTAAACTTTATTAGTTATGGAACATGCTTAGCAGGCGATGAAATCCACCTTCGCCTTACAATGCTTTTACCACTCAAATGCGAAAATAAATGGTGAAAAGTCGATACACCAGAGCAATTGTCGGCTACGTTTTTCAGTAGCGTGTAACTTTTATCAGTATTTCTCTTTGAGCCCTTCTCTTTTTAAAAAAGTAGGTTAAAACATTAATTTTTTGCTTGGCAGGAGTTATCTATAATAAAACTACTATAATTATCAATGAATCGTTTTAAAACCTTCTCATTGAAATGATTTTAAAAACATTTTCTACATAATTAATAGCGCCATATAAAAATACGTCCTACATAAAACCTTTTAATGAGTCATTTCAACGTGAATTACAGGCACATTTAAAAAAAATATTTTTTACTCTTTTGAGAATAATAAAATTAATATCATATAATTAATGACTTCCTTGCCCTTTCATTTTTTACGCCACCTTTATCAGGTCTGGTTGATAGTCGGTAGTCTGAAGACGATGACAATCTTCAGAATTGTCTACTCTCAGCCGATTGCAAACAGGATTAAATGTATTTTTCATTAAATAAAACACTTGATCGCAACAGTAGCTGGTTCCAAATGTAGACAAAAGAGAGAATTTCCGAGAATTTTGTTCGATGCTTACCGAGTATGTGAGCAAATATCCAAGCTACTGTTTTCGTCTTTTTCTTGAAATCTCGTCCTTCATCGCAGAAAACCCATAAGACTGAACTCAGGAAATCAGTGAACTTCTATTACACAGACTCGGCCACAAGAAACTCGAAATAATGCAGCTGGAGATCAAATTCTTTTGCTTTATCAGGATACAAAATATATTTGAACATCGAACCTCGGAATCGCAGCGAAAACACTTCCCACAATAGAGTTATATACTTATGCAAAGTCGGTCCTATAAATTTTAGATTTTTTTCGCTATCAATAAATCTTTTTAGTTTGAGAAAGTAACTCAGATTTTATGGCTGAAGATCACCCTCAAAGAGTTGTAGTTTCTTACAAAATAACTTCCATCTTTCATACAAGTTAAATCCGTTCAGCCCTTTATCTTGAAGCTTGCCATTCAAATGTGCTGTTATTTCTGATAGAAACAATGTTTAAAAACCATTCGTATTCTTCGACGGATGACAGTCTTTTTCAATTTCACAAAGAACGATCTTAATTTCATCGATTCATTCCACAAAACGAAAGAGAACATTTCGCCTACTCAGCCGCCGAAAAGGCCAAAATGGCCTGCCTAACTATATTTGGAGAAGATATAATAATTTATTTAACACAAATATGCTTCTCCAATTAAATATGTTGTAATATATTTAAGACAAGCACAAGCCACCCCTCTATTAAGTCCGGTAGCTGAATAAAACCATTATTATTACTCATAATTGCAGATAACCCCTCGGTAATCACAGAAAACAGTTTGTTTTTTAAACTAAATCTTTGAATGTAGAAAAAACCTTAAAGTTTTGTAGCTCCGAACATCAGAGAAACGGTACACACTTCTATAACAGATTCACTTTCCGCGGAATAAAATCGTGTAATCAATGTCAAACGGGCAAGAACATTTATTTCCATGGTTCTACGACTGCATAATTACCTTATATTTTAGTTATTCCATGCAATAAAATATCTATTTTCAATTTAAGCTATTTTTACTTTCTCATATACGAAGTATATTGAGAAAGTATTGTTATCGCGAAAAATTCTACCGCGAGATTTTTACGGAAATATATGTTACAGGTGTCGCTGAATCCGAAAAAGTGGTTTTCACAATGCCGTCTGTCTGTTACTGGCCCTGAAGCCTAAACGGTAGAGAAAAAATGAATGAAATCTCGTACTTCGGCATTTAATCATAATGAGCAGAGCCTATGAAAAAATGGTTGGCATTGCTCATTAATTAAGGGAAGTTTATTCTACGCATTTTAAACAACAATTTGATTTTCTCAAAAACAGCTATAACGATTTTGATCAAATTTCGTACTGTTACTTTGTATACGTCTGCAATAATACTACATATTTCATTTTTCTCAATGAATGAATATAAGGCTAGTTTATTCTTGGACAACTTGAACAACAATTGGATTTTCTAAAAACAGGCTCATACGATTTTCATTTTCTAAAGATAACTAAACAACGCATTAGTATATGAGAAAGTTTGTACAATGTTTGTTGTACCGATTTTTTTGGAATATAACTACGAAGTTAAGTTAGGGATACCGGTATCTTTAACTTTTTGTGAAGAGTATGGCCTACTATTTTTTTCTTTGGATGAATATTTCTTTAAATATATATTTTGTGTACTTCCGCCATTAGATGAGAGTGCCAGTGGCACGCGTGCCATAGGTTTCCGACCCCTGCACCAGTGCAGCCGAAGTACTTTTTAGAGAGCGACCAAAATTGCAGTGCAGTAGTGATTCAATAGCAGTGTACGCTGCCAGGGACATATAGTTAATACTTTATCTCCGACCAATATATAACGTACCTTCGCCGAATAATAAATGTAAAAACGTGTCCACTGGATGACATCTAACTCCTTCAACGACTAATTGCCAGTTTCCAGATTATGCTGAAAGACCAATGTTTCTTTCCGTTAAGAAGACTTTCATACTCTTGAATTCTTTGTTTGGTTAGAAAAACATTCCGACCGTAAAAATTATTTACCATCGGTCAGCACACTTGGAACTATTTTGCAGGAAATTTTCTTCATTAATAGCGTGTCAATCAAAATTAGTCTCAACATTTTCATGGGTTAGTTCTGAGTTTCCACTTTCATACACAACCTCTGTCGATACACTCCAATGTTCTCATCCTCTAAGAATTTTTATGGAATTTTTAGAACGTGCTTATATGTCGTTATCGTTCACACACTCTCCACCAGACTGGAATATAAACAATCATTAAAAATTATTTGATCTAGACATAATATTCTCGCGAAAAAGAATTTTCAACACATCGAACGAGTCGCAGAGGGCTTTAAAAATTGAACAGAAACTTTTTAAAAAATGCGGATCTTTATGACGGCGACAGGAAAAAGACCTGTAAAGAAAAATTAGCGTTTCAATAATCAGACATGAAACGGTCGTGAGCTATGTCGACTACAAAAAGTCGGAGACAAGATATTCAGTACTACCAACTGTCATTTATTGCCAAAAAGGCCCACTAATAAATCCGCCCAGGAATCATCTGGGTCACACCTCGAATGCTTAAGACCGCATTCACTTTTCCTACACTTAAATGAGATCTTGGATATTATCAGACGACATCAAAGATCGACTTTATCTGTTTCCTTCGTTTAATTATCGTTTTTGTCAATACAACCACTACAATCCTTACATATTCTCCAATTTCTCAGGCCTCAATTTTCTCTTTAATTCCCTCTCAGTCGTCCCTCCCTTTGCTCCTCCTAACGCCACCCCCGACATCTTCACCCTTTTTTTCCTTTATCACTCTTTCTTATCAAATCTTTCATTTCTTCCCTTCTTTTACACATTCGAAAGCCTTTACGCCTCGCGAATCCACCCTTAAGGGGAGATGCAGTTTAATAATGGCGCGCCCTCAGGATAGAGAAGAAAGGGCCCATATAGTAGCGGGAAGAGGAGTGGGCGGGCAGCCGTGAGGAGGAAAAAGAGGAAGCAGAAAAGGGAGGGAGGAAAAGGGGATGGCGTGAGGGCGTTTGGAAGGGGGGTGGGGGCGGCCACTGTTGCTCTGCGGGTGGCCAGAAACCCTTCGTCGTCGTAATGACGGCCGATTTTCATTATTACGAATACGGTAGCGCCCCCCTCCCCTCTCTTCCCGTTAGGAGGCTTTTGGGCCCTCTTCGTCCCTTCCTTCATCCCCCCCTCCCCCTCTCCCTCGCAACCTTCCCGTTTTCCTCTCCATAAACTCTATTTCGGCTCTTCCCTCTATCTCTCTCCGCTCGTACCGTTCCTTCCAGGAGTATGGCCTCCGCTCGCACTTACCCCTTTCTCCCTCCCGCAGTTTAATGCGGCCACTTGCATATTCATTCGCCGTGGAAATGAGTCCGTGCGCTCGGTTCATCTTTGCTCCCCTCTCTCTCACTCTCTCACTCTCTCTCCTTCCCCTCCTTTCTCTCGCCTCTTTCCTTTCTCGCCCCCTTAGGCCCTCTGCCTCCCTGCCTTCTTCCTCTTCCCGCCCCCTCGACCTATTCCATCAGTCCCTCTCAGCTAGCCCATGCATCCACTTACCTCTTTTGCCTAAATTCTCCTCGTGACCTACCCCACCGTCTCTCTCTCTCTCTCTCTCCCTTCCGACACGTTTATTGGATCAACTTTCCCTCCCTCCCTCTCTCTCTCCTGCCCCATTCCGTTTTCTCTCTCTCCCTCTCTCCTTCTCCTCCCTTCCTTTACGCCCCCGCATCTGCTACGCATGGAATCATCTCCCACTCAACTTTCCGGCGAGATCCGCTCTCTTCCTCGAGAGGAAGCTCGGCAAAATACGCTTCGTTATTGTCGCCACGAAACTCCGATGGGAAGGAGGAAAATAGGGCGCGCGAACTCACTTGCACTCGGCGATTTTTATCGCTTGCGGCGAATGAATAGATGAGGGAAAGGAAAATCGTCTCCGGGATATAAGTCTACGAAGATCCATTTGCGCGATGTTCTTTGGGTAAATGATCCTTCTGTCAAGAAGTGCTATACACGTCACTTGGGTAATCCATACTCCTGGTTTCGTTTGGATATTCTTAAATTTTAAAAGTTTCCGGTTGAGCAACGCGGAGAGAAGTTGTAGTTTTTTCTATCTCTATTAAATTGCTTTGAAAAGTAGAGATTCCTTTTCACGAACGTTGACGGTCGGATTATTTCTGGAAGATCAAATATTCCTTCTTGGTGTAATCCTTGAGAGCATGGGTCCAAAGAATATTGGTTTTTAAATTGAGACGCTTTAAAAATCTCATTAAATTACAAACGGATCTAAAATACGAAATTCTCGTCAAAATCAAAAAGATACTTTAGGACAGGGGTCGACAACCTTTTCTATATTGTGGGCCACATTCGTTGTTACGAATGCTTCGGAGGGCCGCATTCGAAATCACGAAAGCTTCAGCGGGCAGGATGGGCGTTTAAATCAGAAGATATCTAGAGATTTTGTTATCTCATATTAGTGAAAATCAATTCCAGTTAGTTTACTAGCCTTAAAACTCCACCAGAAGAGGTCTTGAGACCGTAATTTCACTGAAAAAATATGGAATTGACTGATTGTAAGTTAAATTTTACGTATCACTTTTTTATCCTGGCTTTGCGGGTCGCATAAAAAGCTAACGGGGGCCGCATAAAGCGCTAACGGGGGCCGCATAAAGCCAGCGGACCGTAGGTTGCCGACCCCTGCTCTAGGAGATGGATGAACCGGGCACAGGAGAATATTTATCGCTTACATATTTCTCAACGTAAAAACAATGCCTTTTTTGGGAAATGCATAGACTAAACGAACGCAAATTAGCAGGGCACTACCTCAGTTAAAGTTATTTAAGATAGAGGGACTCCATCTCTCTATCTTTAGGTGACATTCGATTATATGCTAAAACTTTGTTCGTTTGTGATCGCTGTGACATTAAAATTTTAAGCGTTATCTATCGTTGAAATTGTAAAGGCAATAACAAAAACAGAGTGAGAAATTTAAAATAAACTCCGATACGAATTATATAGATCAGAGGTCTCAAACACGTGACCCGTGGACCTCATACAGTTCGAGTAGAGCATTGATACGGTCTGCGAAATAACACACTTCATGCTATGATCAAGCCCAACGTCAAACGTATTATAGGTACATATAATATCCCAGATCTCTCTGTCATCGTAACCCTCTTTGAAGCTTAATATCTCGCAAATTAATTAACCGAATTTGATGTTATTTTCAGGATAGCATTATGATATAATAAAAATACGTTTTAATGTATTAAACTTGAGATCAAAGACCCGGGTTCGACTCCAGAAGAGAATTTCCATTTCCCATAAGGTAACACAAAAAGAGACATTTCGACGAGCTGACTTTTATTCTTTTTTAGATTAAAATTAGAAATAATTCACCTACAATCTTCGGATATATACCGTTTTTAAAAAAAACATTATAAAGTTTCTTATTCTGTTCATCTTTTTCCGCTTACAGTTCGAAATTTCTCAATGTAAAAGTTTAATTCACACAGTTTGAGGAAATCTTGCCATTTTTAACGGGATGTTGCCTTGCTTACCTATTCCATTGTTAGACCTCGATATCATATTGTTATTTCAATCCTTATGGGTATAAACGTGTTTTGAACGCTTTTAATAAGAGAGGGGGGGAGGTAGATGAGGGAGCGAGAGGGAGGGGAGAGGGGGGAGAGAGGGGAGAGAGGGTGTGAGAGGAGGGGAGAGGGGGGGGGAGAAAGAGGGAAAGAGAGGCAACTATTTTAAGTTTAACTAAAGATAGCCCGTCAACAACAGAAAATTCACTAGAAATGTTCTATATGGCAAAATATTTCATATGTAAAAGTGTGATATTAATTATTTTAAATGAAAATATTAATAATCTATCTATCTGTCTATAATTCTTCCGTTGACATTTCAACGGACATTACACTAGTTGCTTATAAAATACTTCAAATAACCTCATAACGTTAAGAACTGTAACAAATAAATACTTCCCGAATATCCGCAGTTCATTTTTCATTCCCATTTAAGAGACTTAACACAGTTTACATACAGAAGAATGTCCTTAATATGCAAAGCGTCCAGCGGATTTGGTACTATGGCGTAACGTGGCCCGTGTATTTAGTGTAGCGTCATCATGCGGCCCAAGCATGATTTGAATTTGAGACCCCTGCTGTGGGTCAATATTTAGATTCGATAATTGCTCGATACTATATTTATTGAACGTAGAATTTGAAATTTAATGTGCTATTGGTTACATTTCCATTCAATGCAGTATTTAAATTTTTACCATGAATATTTACAGTTCTGGATACAAATGAACAGAAGAAAGGACAAACGAACACTCATTTTTTTCAGATTAACTTTTTAATTGAAAGCGTTTGTGTTTGTATTTTTCTGGTGGTGTATCGAGGAAAGCGTAATATTAAAAATATAAATCAAACGTACGCGAGAAACGAATGTGCATTTCCTGCGACTCACTCGCTTATTAAACTGAATCGTAAAAATATCATATCGATTCGGAGAAGGTTCTTTAAACCCAGTTTCCGCGTTTCGCCAACGATAAAGGGAAATCCCGCATCACCCAAACGATTGGCCATCTTTCTCTTTCCTTCATCAATAAAGTCGATACCGTCAACTGTTGATTTGTGCGACGTAGATTAAAATGAAGAGAGGTTCGCTCCCACTCCTCCACGCCTGCAATCGCCTCTCCTCCACGCCTGCAATCGCCTCTCCTCCGCACCAACCAAACCTCCCCTCCTCCGCTTTCCCTTAATCCCCTATAACCATAAAGATAGTGCGCCTGACAAGCGTCCCACACAATGGCGCCCCCACGGCGCTCATTTTCTTCTTTTATGCAGCTATCTGCGCGCTCCGTCATCGGCGATAGCGCACCATCGTTTCAATTTAAGGTCCCCAATAGCTCAATAACACCTCTCTCTTAATCCCTCGCCTAAATAAACACCCGCCGGGCGTCGGAGTCTTCCACACTTGGGCACACGCATAGAACCACCTCCTCCTCACCCATCATCCACCTCCCCCTTCCCCAATTTACCACCATCTTTCTCCATCCAATTCCCCCTTCCTCCACCCACCTCTCCCTTCCTCCTCCCACCTCCCCCTTCCTCCACCCACCTCCCCCTTGCTCCATCCAATTCCCTCTTCCTCCTCCCACCTCCCCCTTCCTCCACCCACCTCCCCCTTCCTCCACCCACCTCCCCCTTGCTCCATCCACCTCCCCCTTCCTCCATCTAACTCCACCCACCTGCGTTCTCTCCTGCCGCTTTCCCGTTCTCCCTCTTCCACTTCAAGAAGTCTTTCTCACTCTTTTCTCTTCCGTTCCACTCCCTCTCTCCCCTCTATCTCTCCTCTCCCCCTCTCCTCTCCTCTCTCCTCTCCTCTCTCCTCTCCTCTCTCCTCTCCCCTCTCTCCTATCCCCTCTCCCCTCTATCTCTCCTCTCTCTCTCTCCCCTCTATCTCCCCTCTCCTCTCTCCTCTCCTCTCTCCTCTCCCTCTCTCCTCTCCCTCTCTCCTCTCCCTCTCTCCTCTTCCTCTCTCCTCTTCCTCTCTCCTCTTCCTCTCTCCTCTTCCTCTCTCCTCTTCCTCTCTCCTCTTCCTCTCTCCTCTTCCTCTCTCCTCTTCCTCTCTCCTCTTCCTCTCTCCTCTCCCTCTCTCTCTGTCTCTCCTCCTCCCCTCCGTCTCTTCTTTCCTTCAAACTATTTTCAATTCATCCTCAGTTTTCTCCCCTTCCTTAAGACATTATCCGAAGTTTTAAAAAACACGGTGGGCGCCATATTCACCATGGTTCGCACGTGCAAGCGCGCACACACAAACGCGGAAGCGGGAGAGTTGCCAAGTGGTCTCCAGGGAGCCCTAGACGTGGTATTAGCCCGATGATGTCATCAAGAACGGGAGAGAGGGATCGCCTGGGCGAGGGAAAATATTACGTCGGTCGAGTGATGAAATGAAGTTTTCGAATGCGGTTGGTGGTGGGAAAGGACGCTGCGCGACAGGCTAGAAACACTACTTCGCCATAGAAACCAGGTTAAACAAACTTGAGGCAGGTGCTTACAGCGCTCCTCGTGGAAGGAAAAACGAATCCCAAACGTGACTCGTCCTTCGGAAACTATTTTCGGATGCACGCCGGCTGGCACCTTCTACGATGGAGTCTTCCGAAAGAAGGTGCAACCCCCTCGCGGGGCAGACAGCCGCCTCGTGGCGATTATTCCTCCGATGCACTCCGCGATCCGTGAAAGCGGAGTATGTGCTAATGACCGCCGGATGAGGTGAATTGGAATAAAATTCATATGAATTCATTCGCTTCGTAGCATTTCCAGCTGTAACGTTATAGAATTACTGTAAAATGTTTACATATAGGATGAATCTGCAGCGAACTTATTAAAGTTCCTAATCATCAAGTGAAATCTTTTGGACAACATAAACTCTTATGAATGGATATTTAATTATAAGATAAAATAATTTAAACCTAGTTATTGTTTTCATAGACCGTTTAAGATACAATATAAATATTGAAACTATGTTATGCTTCACAGATTCTCTTATAAGTGCGATCATCGGTGAAATGCCATATATTTTATGTTATGACATAAATAAGTTTACTAGGTCCTGATACACCGATAAGATACAGTGCAAATATCTCAATAAATATAAGGAAAGTTATTTATCAACAAAGCAAGTTTAAAACATTCCGAAAGTCCATTATAGCTCGATAAACTGTACCCACGGAAGTTTCCTCTCTGTATTTCTAAGGAAAGCACAAGCAGAAGCTAGCTAATACACGTGTATGATGAGACGAAAGCTCTATTTCCAATGTTTGAAGAGAGATAAAGCTTCTGTGAATGTCACATATGTGTCGATAGCTTCATTAAATTGGCTTCTACGTTGCATGCTGGCACTATGAATTTACAATTTCGTGTTCCATGAGATGACTTCTGAGATTGCTTGAAATTAATCACATCTAATGAATGGGAATAATGAGCTATTAAGCAATCCAATAACTGTTCCACAATTTCAAGCTGTCTTTTAAGTGTTTTAAAAAGACATTTTATTGTGCATATTAGCTTTAGACCGTGTTTGCACGTCGTCCTCTCTGTTGGAGTTGGTTGATAAAATAACGTTTATCACAGAATTGGGTATTTCCCAGAAATGTCGATAAATTCATCTCAATAACATACCCTCTCAGATTTATTCAAAACTGACCAAAACCAAAACCTTATTTTAGAATTCAACGTTAAAATAATGAACACGGATACAAAGGAAATATTAGATTTTACAAATTTTAATTAACGTTCGCTGATAGTTATACAGTTTTATTAAGAAGTAAATTGAGCGTCAGAACAAGATTTCGCCTCAAGAACTGCAATTTAATAGACTCATGTGTTCTTTAAACACACTGCGTCACCAAGCTTTCTCCGCACGAAACTCACCGCAAACCGCTTTACTCTTAGGCGCCCTTCCATTCCCTCGCAAACAGCCAATGCTGTTCTAGACGAATATATTTTTTGTGGGTTCCCACTCTATCAATATCGCTCCGATTCTCCCTCGATCGGTTCCTTCCCCCTCTCTCACCACACCTCCTTTCGGGAATTTCCTCCCACCCCTTGGGGCCTACTCCCCTCCACGCCCCTGACCCTCTCGGCCTCCGCAATTCGCTAATTTGAGTGGGTGTCGCGCGTGGGAGAAGCCGCCTCGTGGCAAAGCGAGCCGCCCGGGGGGATGCGGGTCGTGGGAAGGGAATGTGGGGTGAAGGAGGGAAGGTGATGGAGAAAGAGGGGGTGGAGGAAGGGAGGGGGGTGGAGGAAGGGAGAGGGGTGAACGGAGAGGTGGTTGGAGGGAGAGAGAGTGGAGGGGGGGGGAGTGGAGAGGACTGAAGCCCCTCCCCTCAACTTCCCTCTCTCCTTCCCATCCTTCGGGGTGGAATGGGGTGAAGAAAGAGAGAGAGGAGGGGAGGGTGAGGGAAAGCTTGGAATGGAAGCAAGCGTGAGTGTACGGCTGGGAACCATTGGGCGTATTGCCGAGTCTCAGCGTCTGTGGAAAGAGAGAAGGGACGGAACTGAGAAAAGCACTCAGTGGAGGCGATAGTAAGGGAATATGAATTGGCCAAATGAGACAGTGTGTATCAAAGTAGAGGTCGCGATCTTGAGATGTGCCGCTGAACATGATAAGAAAAAAATTGTGGGAACTTCAAATAAAGGTGAAAAACAGTAATACGTTCGAGGACGAAGTACTTAAATCAGGAAATTGAATATCTTCTATAATGCATGTTTACCAAATCTCTGGTCAAAATATTTCCTTTTTGGGAGAGGGAGTGATCAAGGGATCAGTTCTTATTTGCAAATGAGTCGAGGTACGATACATAAAAATTGTTAAGTATTACATCCTGAGACAAAGTCTTCTCAAATTGTTAAAAACCATTCATATCCATCCTGCTATTTTTACTTTCTCCATAAGTAGTATAGGGAAAGTATTGTGATCACTAAAAAAATCGACTTCGAGATTTCAACGGAAATAAACGTTCTGAGGTCCCTAGAACACGTTTAGACTATTCTCGGAAAGATGATGTCTGTGTGTGCGGCTGGATGGATGTATGTGATTCTGGGCGCTCTAACTCAATAAGTACTTATTATCATATTAATACCAAATTTCACATATAACACTTTAGTATGAGTAAAGAACTGATTAGTTTTTTAACAATACCGGTTAACCGGAAGTTGAGGTTTATTCGAAACCCGATTCGATTTTTGCGATATTTCTCCGTTAAAACAACATTATTGTATATACAATTCTATACAAAGGATATAGAGAATGTAATTTCCTACAACTTTTATTTGAAACAATTTTCCATAGCAGTTTTTGTTTAGGAATTATTTATAAATAATCGTTTTTTCGGCTTAAAAACATCGTTATTGGTAATCTTCATGAGAACCAAAGTAGTAGATAATAATATTTCTTCCAAGTTTTGTTTGAAACAAATTTTCGTAGAACCATCTATTACGGAGATATTCAACTTTTTCGAATTTCCAGTATACAGCGCCACCACCATGTAGCGATGAATTCTGTAAACATATTCAACATATAATTTACGGCAATAAGAACGAGTTAAATCTTTTACGATACTAAATAATATTTTCGCCTTATAATGTTATTCATAATAATTTAAATATCTATACCCCAAATATGGAGAAAGTCGTGTGTTGGCCACATCAGATTTTTTTACTTAAATGAATGTTTTTATGTTACTGATTGTTTTCACCGGTCTAACATTAAATGTTATTTAATATTATCGTTCCAATGTGAGTACATAGCTTTGTTTATTAATTCATATAGTAAACGTTAATTATGAAAGTGGTAACGTGATATAACCGTGGGTTATACCAAATTATCTAATCATCATAGTTCGTTTTCAAAAATGTAATAAAATGAGATATTGTTATAACTTTCGACTTTTCCAAAGTAAAAACATTTCTAAGTTATCAATGAAGATTAAGGCGAAAAAATGAAGTGCGTTATTTCGAATATTCAGACCTTCGAAAAACATAAAAATATATAATTTCTCAGATTTCTTTTTTCCCAGATTTCACCGATAAAAAATCGGCTACTGATGCTTGCCACGGAGAAATTGTACAAAACATTTCATTTTTCGCAGATGTGCTACACTCTAAATTCTCTTTTGGTCAATTTATCGGGGTTTTACTACGTTATTAGACTGATGAATATTACGGCAATAACATGTTTGCAAGTATCTCTCAACCATTTGAGAACTCACGGAATCATCGATGTGATCAGAAGGCAAAGATGCACGTCGAGATAGAAGCTCATTACGGTGAACACAAAACCGTTGGAATCCGTGCTCCAGCCATTTCGTCCACTGAATCCATTCCGTGTAACGCCGGAATGGTGAGGGGTGTGGATGGGAGAGGGAGAGAGGAGGAGGGGGAGGGAGCGAGGGGGAGGGGCTTGGGAGGGAGAATGAAGCGGGAGTGGGGGGGGGGGGGATGGTGGGAAGTATAGAGAGGTGGGGGAGAGATAGAGGAGGGGGAGGGAGAGAAAGGAGGGGGAGGGGTAGGTGATTTGGAGAGGAGAGGGGGTAGAATGAAAGGGGAGGGGAAGAATTCTTACCAAAGGAATTCCTATCTCTCTAGGAGTTGCTCAAATTAATGAACTGGGAAATAGATATTGTCACTTTGATCTTCAATGGGGTTCAAGAAATATTGGGATTTCGATAAAACATTTCTGAATTGGAGGGCTACCGAAGGGTTTTTGTTTCTCTAATAGTATATGAATGTGATAGTTTGTCTGAGAGGGGTAAAATAAATAGAATACGCGAAAATGTTTTATGCTAAAGACAGAGTAGTGAACTCCGCTAAATATAATTAATTAATTGCACCGATCACCACGTCTAAATAAATTTTACTGCTTAGTTATGAAGTTTTACCAAAATTTTCGTTAGAACTGGTCTTCGTTAAATGGTAGATGTTACATATAGAAATTTAAAAAATATAAATCAAACATTTTAACTGATACTGTAAAATACGGACACTTTAACACGTTTCATATTATGTATGTAATTACTATAATATTCAATTTCTGCATACTTCGTATACTAGAAAGTACTGTATTTTTAAAATATCGAATTCGAGATTTCTACGGAAATACGCGTTTTGAGGTCTCCCGAGTACGTTTTGACAATTTTCTAGATTATGTGGCATAATTTTGTGAGCGCTATATCTCAAAAACTAATGATCAGACCAGCACAAAACTTTATATTTAAGATTTTTATTAACATATGAAGATCTGAAAAGGTTTTTGGTGAAACTGGTAAACCGGAAGTGGATGTTTATCCTTGTCGTTTTTCTGTTTTTACTTTCTCCATACGTAGTATAGGGAAAGTATTGTGATCACTAAAAAAATCGACTTCGAGATTTCAACGGAAATACACGTTTTGAGGTCCCTAAAACACGTTTAGGCTATATTCGGAAAGATGTACGCGTGTGTGTGTGGATGGATGGATGTGATTGTGGGCGCTCTAACTCAATAAGTACTTGTCATATTAATACCAAATTTCATATATAACACTTTACCAAGAACACAAAGAACGTATTAGTTTTTGGACAATACCGGTTAAACGGAGGTCGAGGTTTATTCGAAACCCTATTCGGTTTTGCGATATTTCTCCGTTAAAACATCATTATTGTATATACAATTCTATATAAAGGTTATAGAGAATGTGATTTTTTATAACTTTCATTTGAAACAATTTTCCATAACAGTTATTGTTTAGGAATTATTTATAAATAATCGGTGTTTTCGGTTTTTGTCAAATATCTCGTATAAAAAGTCGTTATTCGTGAGAACCAGAGTTGAAGAGAATAATATGTCTTCCAAGTTTTGTTTGAAACAAATTTTCGTAGAACCATCCATTTCGGCAGGGTCTATTTTAACGTGCAGCTCTAACAAGTCTGTGTGATTCTGAAAGTCCAATGTGCAGTTGTAAAATTAATTTTGTGCAGTTGTTAATTTAAACATTATTACTTACACTACACCTGGCACTACAAAAATACAATCTACTTTTAAATAACTTTTAATTGCATATGACTACTTTGTCTCCATCACTTTTTTGTTAAGTGTAAACCTAAAAATATTAACTGAAATTTGACAATATTAGAAGGAAGCAAGGTACTTACGTATTATCTCCAGGACCTTACTTTGGTTTTATCTTACTTACGTATTATCCCCATGCCATAAAAATTTTAACAGAATAACAACGTATTGTTGGATTTACGATATTTTATTTTCAAAACAACATTAAGAGAAAATGATTGGCCGGTCTCGTAAGTACTAGGTCCTGCGAAGGGTCCTGAAGATAATACGTAAGTACAGAACGCAAAAACTTCTGAAAATTATTGCATGTGTGCCTAAAATGTATTCAAAGAAGCCACACCCACTGTTCAAAAATGTTCGCGTGAGGTACATTTTTTAAGCCGGTCGTTCCGGTCACCAAGAGTGAGCCCTAACAAATTATTTTTGTGCAGATATAAAATTTCCTTAAAATAGGCCCTGCATTTCGGAGATATTTAACCTTTTCGTAGTTTCCAGTATACAGCGCCGCCAATATAGCGGTGAAATCTGTAAACATATTCAAAATATAATTTACGGCAATAAGGACGACTGTATTCTTTTACGATACGAAATAATAATTTTGCCTTATAATTCTATTTATAATAATTTAAATATCTATACCCCAAATATGGAGAAAGTCATGTGTGGGGCACATCAGATTTTTTACTTTCTCCATACGTAAGTAATGGGAAAGTATTGTGATCAAGAAAAAAATCGACTTCGAGATTTCAACGGAAATACACGTTTTGAGGTCCCTAGAACACGTTTAGACTATTTTCGCAATGATGTCTGTGTGTGCATATGTGTGTATGTGATTGTGGGCGCTCTAACTCAAAAGATACTTACCATATCCTTACCAAACCTCATATATAACACTTTAGCATGAGGATAAAGAACTGATTAATTTTTGGACAATAACGGTTAACCGGAAGTCGAAGTTTATTCGAAACCCGATTCGGTTTTTGCGATATTTCTCCGTTAAAACATCATTACTGTATATTCAATTCTATACTATTTTTATAGATAATGTAGTTTCCTACAATTTTCATTTGAAAATTTTCCATAGCAGTAATTGTTTAGGAATTATTTATAAATAATCGGTTTTTTCGATTACTGTCAAATATCTCCTTAAAAACGTCGTTATTCGTAATCTTCGTGAGGACCAAAGTAGTAGATAATAATATTTCTCCAAGTTTTGTTTGAAACATATTTTCGTAGAACCATCCATTTCGGAGATATTTAACTTTTCGTAATTTCCAGTATACATCGCCACCAGCGGTGAATTCTGTAAACATATTCAAAATATAGCTAATTTACGGCAATAAGGACGACTGTATTCTTTTACGATACGAAATAATAATTTCGCCTTATAATGCTAGTCATAATAATTTCAATATATATACCCAAATATGGAGAAAGTCATGTGTTGGCCACATCAGATTTCTTAATATCGCCTTTAGAACTCAATTTATGTAAATACTAGCTCGAGTACCCGGCGTTTCCCGGCACCAGATGAAAAAGAGAATCTATTGAAATAAGCGCCCCCTCCCCCCATTTTTTTAAATCCCCATAATGCGTACGTTACTCGCAGAGTAAAATTATATAACTTTTCGAACGGACAAACAAAAACCTAATTTCAGATTTATAGGTATACCTAGATTAAATCCGAAGTCCTATAATTCAAACTGTTTAATAAAGAGAAAATGAAAGTTTATATCCGTTTATTTATTGACTTCTACATTCGCTGCCAAATTTAAGGCGTATGCTAGATATACAGAAACATTTTAGTCTACGAAAAACTGAAAATCACATATAAAGAATACTTTTTCACTTAAGGTTTTCTTAACAATTAACTAAATATTTTTTAAACAATCCGTTTCCAAGCGTATTGCATTCAAATATAAAGATATTTTTATTTCATATAATATAAATTTTGTCAAATCCAGCTTTATTTCTTGTGTAATTTTCCCTTTCTAATATGTTTACTTTTATGCCTTGTAAGGAAGAAACACATGAAAAGCCAACGTCTAGTTATCCATGATTGCACACTGACACTGGGAAATGTACCCCAGATGCGTTAACAAAAATAAAAAATGTAGAATAGGTATAATGATTTTACTTATGAAAAATCTGATGTGGCCAACACATGACTTTCTCCATATTTGGGGTATAGATATTTAAATTATTATGAATAGCATTATGAGGCGAAATTATTATTTCATATCGTAAAAGAATACAGTCGTCCTTATTGCCGTAAATTAGGTATATTTTGAATATGTTTACAGAATTCACCGCTGGTGGCGATGTATACTGGAAATTACGAAAAGTTAAATATCTCCGAAATGGATGGTTCTACGAAAATATGTTTCAAACAAAACGTGGAAGATATATTATTCTCTACAACTTTGGTCCTTACGAAGATTACGAATAACAACGTTTTTAAGGAGATATTTGACGGTAATCGAAAAAACCGATTATTTATAAATAATTCCTAAACAATAACTGCTATGGAAATTTTTCAAATGAAAATTGTAGGAAACTACATTATCTATAAAAATAGTATAGAATTGAATATACAGTAATGATGTTTTAACGGAGAAATATCGCAAAAACCGAATCGGGTTTCGAATAAACTTCGACTTCCGGTTAACCGTTATTGTCCAAAAATTAATCAGTTCTTTATCCTCATGCTAAAGTGTTATATATGAGGTTTGGTAAGGATATGGTAAGTATCTTTTGAGTTAGAGCGCCCACAATCACATACACACATATGCACACACAGACATCATTGCGAAAATAGTCTAAACGTGTTCTAGGGACCTCAAAACGTGTATTTCCGTTGAAATCTCGAAGTCGATTTTTTTCGTGACACAATACTTTCCCATTACTACGTATGGAGAAAGTAAAAAGGTAAGATTCCAGTATTCAATGGAGGAAAGAAGGTTCAATTGCTTTGGTCAATCGTTATAAACACTTCCCGCAGGCATTTTCCTGAATAATTATTAGTATCTATTTGCGTTGCTATTCATAAAGATTGACGTTGCTCATCGATTATTTCGTTGGTTAAACAGAAGTTCAAAGTGAATAACGCTAAACTTTTGTCACTTTGATGGCTTCATTGAAGCTAACTTAATCGGAGGTAACAATGACGGCCGCCTTGGTAACACCCGGAAATAGAACGAGAAATCCATATTTTTTAAACAAATTGCGTATTTCTGAAAACGTTGGTCGTGTAACGTGTCAACATTGCAAAAATAACATAGTACGCAGTTGTATCAATCGAATAAAGCGAAAACAAAGGAAATCGATTTTATTTAGATGAATGAAGGGAAAAAACCAAGCACTGAAAAATGGAAAATTACTTTCAAACTTATGGGAAAATAATTATTGAATTAAATACCGGTTCCCCCAATTTTCTTATCGCCATATAGTCTATGTTACCCGCAGGGTAAAATTATATACCTATACAAAGTTTTGTGGCGATATCTTCAAAAGCGTGGATTTTTACAGAGAACAAACATCTAAATTTCACTTTATATATATATATATATATATATATATATATTGAGTGAGACAGAGAGAGACATATTTGTATGAAAACCAATTCTGTAAGGGATGTTTCGATTTTAAAATGTTGATAACGAAGTGTACGCTGCCAACGGTAATTTTAATTGCGCATACATATTTTTTATCTATAGTAAGAGCTGAATATTATTTTATTATGCGGTTTTTATTTACCACAACCAAGCGTCCATCAATCCGTGAAAACCATTGTTTCAATTGCTATGATAATATTTTTTAAATGTTGATAACGAACTGTACGCTGCCAACGGTAATTTTAATTGCGCATACATATTTTTTATCTATAGTAAGAGCTGAATATTATTTTCTTATGCGGTTTTTATTTACCACAACCAAGCGTCCATCAATCCGTGAAAATTCGTTGAACCGTCATCCCTCATGATGGTTTTCTCAAATAGGCTACATCTCCTTCTTGGTGATTACCGACAGATGCCAAAAATTTAATTCCCAGTTCATAATTTTAACTTTTGCATCAAGAATGAATTTCTTCTAATAGAATATAAGGCAATTATTACAATAGTCCTCATCTTCGCCGTTTTCTTTAAACTAATTTATTAATCCTTAATCCAAACCTCTATTATAATATCTACATGTTTTAGTTACCCGAGAATAAATATTGATTTTATTATTTCACTTTGAACCGACAACATGGTTTTAATGGCTAAGGAGTTTTGTTTCTATATTATTAAGTCCTGCACAAGTGCTGTCCAACGGATGCTCAAACGAGTAGGCCCTTCTTCTCCCCCTCGCTCAGACATCCATCTATTCTCTCCTAATTCCTTGGTTATACTCTCGGAGCTAAGACGACCTACATAACGCCCTTGCCTTTGCTCCCTTCATACGCTCGTTTTCCAAACCCTTCTACTCATCATTCAAAACCCTTATCACCCCTTTCACCTTTGCCTAGCTCACAAACTTCCCTCCCCTCTCACATCTCCTTTTTCACGCATGCTTCTTCCTCTCCCCTTTCCTCTCTGATCCCCCCCCCTTCTCACTCATTCTCTCTCTCTCTCTCTCTCCCTCCCATGGTTGGCGTCTTGATGTCGGTCCTCGTGATCCCCTGATTTAGTAATCGCGGCCTTAATAATACAATGGGTAATTCGGTGAAGTACTTGTCCTCCCGTCCCACTCCCAGCCCTTATTCTTTAAAGCTTACTACTACACTCCCTCGCTAACTCATTCCCCCCCCCCATCCCCCCTCTCACTCCAAATTTCCCACTCCGCCTTTCTAACTTTCACTTCAGATTAAGGAATCCTCTTAAATATGTGCCAAAAAGACTGGAAATTCGAAGGTTTGTTCATAAACATACTTTTTGCCAGACTGGAAAGAAAAAAGCATGAAATTAAATGGAGAACATCTGATTCGCCCGCGCTTTGCAGATGACATAATACTGTTCTCAGGAAGCCCAGAAGAGCTCCGTAGAAGAACTGAAGAGTTGGAGCTGGTTAGCCGAGAAGCTGAACATAAAACGAATCTTAATGAAACGAAGGTCATGTACAACTCCTTCCCAAATTTTCGTTAAAATACGTTGACGCAAGACTCGACATATGAGAAGCAACGTAATTAATTCTGTTCAAAAAAACAGCATAATTTTTTAATAACATAAATTGTAATTCTATCCAAGTGGCATGGGCAAAAATAGTTTAAAATAGCTGGTACATAATACCTTCAGATCTATGTAGCGTGCGACATTCTTTTTTTAGTGAAAGCTGTATATTATCCTTCAAAGATTTTTCTGCATTTACTCTAAACAAAAATAATTTTACGGTAACAGTGCATACAGTTCCTTATTCTCTGAATTTCATAACAACTTAGGCTTTTTTGAGTAAACGTATCAGTACAATATATATTGTACAAACTTTCTCCTATACTAAGGCGACGTTTCAAAATATGAACTATGTAGAATCGTTATAAACATCAACTTAAATAACTATACGAAATTTGATAAAAATCGTATCAGTTTTTTTAGAAAATCCAATTGTTATTAAAGTAGTCCGAGAATAAACTATCCTTCTACTATTCATTTTTTGAGTAATATGAACTATGTAGTATTACTGAAGACGTAAACTCAAGTAACTGTACGAAATCAGATCAAAATCGTTGAAGCCATTTTTCAGAAAATGAAATTGCTGGTAAAATTGCCTACAATAAACTGCCCTTAATTACTGTGCAATGTCAACCATTTCTTCATAGTTTATATTCTGTACGATAAAATGCCTAAGTAAAAGAATCCATTTATTTTCGCTCTACCATTTAGGCCCTAGAGCCGCGAACAGACAGACGGGCGGACGGACAGACAGACGGTATGGCGAAAACCCCTTTTTCGGACTTGGTTACACTTAAAACGTCTATTTCCATCAAAATCTCGAAATAGAATTTTTTCGTGATTACAACACTGTCAATATACTTCGTACATGAGAAAGTAAAAAGCAAACTTGATGCTGTAAATACATTTAAAAGCAAAACTTTATAAAACAAATGAAAATTACAATCGGATTTTTCCGGAAAAATAGTTATCTCGTCCAAATGTTCTATTTCGAGTTGTCTCGCTTATTTTCGAAGAAATCAAAATGTCACCAAAGAAGACGAAAGAACAAAATTGGACAGCACAAAAAAAGGCGCCAAAGACGCTCTTGTTACCTGATACAGCGATTTAGAGACTGGAGAAATACAAAAGAAGACGAGCTCCAAATGAAACGCGACTAAATGTTAAGGGTAAATAATAGGCGGAGCAGTCAGTTGTTTTCGACTCGGCATTATAGAAAGACTAGTGGGATGTAACGGGATAACGATAAAAGTGGTTTGGAAAAGCTATCGTTGAAGTGTCGAGTGTCTGGCAGAGAAAGGAGAGTATATAAGAGGAAGAGAGATAGAGGGGGGAGGGAGATAGAGGGAGGAGAGAAATAGGAAGAGAGAGAGTGGGAGGGAGAAGTAATAATAATAATAGTAATCCGTCTTCAGTAGGTCGATATTTAGACATTAATGTCCATTCTTACATATAAATCTGACGAAGACAAACATCCATGTCCCAGGCAGGCGGGATTCGAACCCGCGACCTTAGTAACCGTCAACCATCGGTCTACCAAGGGCGACTAGAGGGTGGGAGAAGAAGGTGAGTAGGAATTTAGAAGAAGAAGAAACAAGACTCTCCGAAAATGAGAGGTGAGAATAAAGAAGGCTGGGAGTGAATGGGAGAAAGAGAGAGGTGGGTGGGAGGGAAGGGAGGAAGGAACAGAAGCCCCACGTGATGAAAAGGGAGAAAGGTCAATTGAGAAGAGCTTTATGGAACTTATGAAGTGTAACGAGGGATGAATCCGAGACGGAAAGATGAAAAGGCTTAAAAGGGAAATGCGTCGAGAAAGGGAGAAAAAGAGAGAGAGAGAGGAGGGGGGAGTAAGAGAGTGGTCCTCAGGAAGGGTCGGATTGAAAATGGAAGGAGCGCCTAATAAGGATGGAGAGGGCAATTTCCTGTCACCAAAGAGAAAGAGAGAGAGAGAGGGAGAAAGCTAAGGAAAAGAGAAAACTGCGCTCCTTTTGAGAGGATTTCGTATGATACCTCAATCCCAAAGCAAAGTTTCCTTTTCTGCTCCACATTCCTTCTCCGTTCTCAGAGGAAATTACAGGGGCGTGCCGAATAAAAACGGATTAGCAATCCAAACCAATTACGCCGTCACGTGTTTTCTGAAGTGGCTGTATGTGCGTGTGTGTATGTGTATATATATATATATATATATATATATATATATATATATATATATATATATATATATATATATATATATAGTGTCTCTCTTGTGCTGACGAAAGGATCATCCCGAAAGCTCCAACAACGTCTACGAATGTGTCTCTCCGACACCCCAGCGGCTTTCCTTCCGGTAAGTGCTCACTGGGTTTCCTTCAACACCTAGTTGTCCTCAATATCCTTATTTACCTTTCCTCTTCCGCAAGTAAACAAACACACACATATATAAATAAATACCTGTGGTAGATGAAAGGCAAATAAAGATGTTTAGGGTAGCTAGGTGTTGACGGAAACCCAACTGATATATATATATATATATATATATATATATATATATATATATATATATATATATATATATATATCACGTTTCTATAATTATATATGCAGATATATACGCACATATACATATGTAATCATATATGTGTGTGTCTGTGCGTTCGTGTGTGCGCGCCCTTAAGAAAGAGGACAGGTGAATTAATATATGAGAGTTGAATCTAGGGAGTCCAAGCTCGAGTATCGAGTACCCGGGTACTCGGAATTTTGAAGCCTTTTTCGAGTACTCGACTATCCGGGTAATTTGGCCGAGTATCGAGTTGCATAGTACAGTTCTTGCGTAGACACGAAAAATTATTAAATTTTTCAAAAAATCTGCTGTAAGAAACAGTGTTCTTCAGAAGCATGTGCTGGCACAAGAAGGGTAGAAACTACGATTTTTACTTGATTGCAAGACTCGATGTAACTCCATTACGGTGAGTCGTTTTTTTTAAATTGAATAACTGCATAAACAAGGCTTTGATGGATTTCGACCAGCAAAAATGTAAAGATACAAATATCAAGGTTTTAAAGAATATATCGGAAGTTCCGCAACCTGTCGAGCTTGCTTCAAAGAGTTAAGCAAAGATGACTGCAATTTACTGAAAGCTGAAGGAGTTTGCATCTTTCTTTTGAATAAATTACAACAAACAGATACGGATCTCGCTACTGAAATGATGATGCCTTAAAAAAAAGAACGGATGAAAGACGAAACAATGATATTGTGTCGTTGTTGCTGTTTTTGCAAAGTGGCAATTATCCTAACTCCCACTTTAATGATCTGATCATTTTACATATTCTTCAAAAAATGTAATCAAATCATTGGCAAAAGATACATTTTAGAGGTTGTTTGGTGAAGATGAACATGAAGATGAGCAAGAAGAACCAGCTACGGAAAATGAAGGTTCTGCTAGTTCTGTGTACGGTGAACTGCAGAAAACAATACAATCTGTTTAGGCTATTCCGAAAGAAACTTCAACAAAATCAGCATTGGACAAGGAACTAAAATTGATTGAACGAAATCATGGCAAAAGAGGATATCGCACAGAATAATTGTTCCAGGCTTTGATAACAACTCAACCTACTTCAACAGCTAGCGAGAGAGTTTTCTCAGTAGCTTCAAACTTCATTACTAAGATCCGAAACAACTTAAATGGCCTTGTATTTCTTAAATATTATTTCATGAATAAAAAACAAATAATTTTTTAACTTATATTTTTTTAAATTACCCCGAATAATCGGGTACCCGGGTATTTCAGAAAAGAATTACTCGATTACCCGGGTATTTCAAAATCCGAGTATTTGGATTCCCTAGTTGAATCCCTGTGAACTCATAGTGATAGGAGAGCCAATGGAGAGACATAGTACGTGGAGAAACATAGGCTGATGAGATCTTCCGAGTTGGATTCTTCGTGAATAAATCTTTATCAATACACTATTATCTCACTTCGTGTTTTGCAAACGAATAAATGTTACCATCTGACAATGAGATACCAAATATTATACTTATTGTTAGCCTTAGTAATGGATTCATCCACTTTGATATATTCATTATGGTAGCCATCCTCTCATTGCATTGATTAACACCCATGGACGCTATTCCATCAAGACATCCTTGAAATAGAAAATTAATGCTTTAAAATAATTAACAAAGCTACAAAAAATCTCTTACGGTTCATATTTTTGTTAACGAAAGAAATCGTGGAGTCAATGGGACGGAGGATATTCAACAGCGAATGTGGCTGCGTCCGAACGCTCTTCGCAGTGACCTTTACAATAAAATCAAAGACATTAAATTTCCTAGGGGAAGAATTTCACGGCGGATAAAATAAAGAAACGGCGACGTAACTTTTCCGATTCTCTTCACAGCCATTTACCATCCTTAAACGTAAATAACCCTTTACAAAAACGTCGTATCGCATAACCAGACAATCAAAATGTTTACTGTCTTCGTAATAAACCCATATTTCCGATATAAGGAATGCATAATTCAGGTCCCTTAAACGTAGCATTTACATAAAGGCAACACTTGGCGTAAAAAGGGAAGACATAAATGGAAGAATAGAAGGGGGCGTGGCCATCGTATTACAGAAGGGGAGAGGAAGAGAAGGAGAGAGAAGGAAAAGAGGGGGAAGAGAAAAGGGGGAGAGAAGATGGTGGGGTGGAGAGAAGGGTGGGGAAAAATAAAGGAAAGGTGGGAGGGGGGAGAGGAGGTCCGATAGTTAGCGGAACGCCGCCGCGAAGAGAGCGAAGTAGCGAAAGAATGAGGTAGGAGGAGGGAGTGCATAGAGAGGGAGAAAAGGTGGTTTGAAGATAGGGTTAATAGTGGGCGTAAAAAGAGGGGGTTGAGAAAAGAGGCCGTAACGACTCCGGATCACGCTAGGCTGGAATCAAGCGGACCCCCTGCCCCCCTCCTCCACCCACCTACTCCCCGGTTCCACCCCCTCGCAACCCTTTTCCCTTCTCCTCCTCCTCCCCTCCACCTTCAAAACCATTCCATTCTGCTCGATCACTCCTTTGTCCCTTTTCCCTACACGCCATCACCGAAACTCGCCACACCAAACTATTCCACACTGAGTAAACTGCCGATTCGCCGGGTATCGTCGAATAACCGGAACTTTGAATAATTTTTGCGAAGTTAAACTTTAAAAAATTTCATGTTGCATTATGTACCTACACGTTTACGGTGTTTATTCGTCCTATACCTAATAAAAGCGTTAATATGGAAGAGTATTACTTAGTTGAAATTTTACTTTTCCTGAAGAGTTTCCTTTAATACATATATATACACACACACTAGCAGAATTTCCCGTTAAATTTCAACGAATTTAGTGAAACTACTACATGACAACATACAAATTCTTTAAAATATATAGTAGATACTTTTTAAATTACAATTAGCTTTTCTTAACAAATAATCATATTTGCTTGTAACAATCCGTTTCCGAGCCTATTGCATTCAAATATAACGATAATTTTATTTCCTATCATATTACTTTCGCCAAGTCCACCTTTATTTCTTGTGTAATTATGTCTCCCTGAAATATTTACTCTTATGTCTTGTAACCAAGAAACCAGTGAAAAAGCAACGTACAGTTGTCTATGATTGAACACTGACTTCGGCAAATGTACACCAGATACGTGAGCTTATTTACGTTAATAAACATCATAATGTAGAATATAATGCTTTTACTTACAAAAAAATGTAAGATTCCAGTATTCAATAGACGATCGAAGGTTCAATTACTTTCATCAATAAATGCTCCCTGAATAATAATCAGTACTTATTTACGTTGCTATCCATAAACATCGATCGTTTCGTTGATTAAACAAAAGTTCGACAATTCTTTCTAATTTTAATCTAAAAAAGAATGAAAGCCTGCACGTCGATATGTCCATTTTTACGTGTTACCTTATGGGAAATGGAAATTATCCCCTGGAGTCGAACCCTGGTCTTTGATCTCGAGTTAGATGTAATAAAACGTTTTTTATTATATAGTAATGCTATCCTGAGAATTTCATCAAATTCTGTTCAGTCGTTTGGGAGATATTAAGCTTCAAAAAGCATTACACACAACGTTTGCTACAGACCAAAGCTTATATATCCTCGTATTGTTGTCATTTAAAACTCGATTCGACACCGATTTATTGCATATAATCGAGAAACTGTCCAATGAAGTTCAACAATAAAAGATAACCTATTTTACAAGTTCTATATCAGCAACAAATACTGTGCGACTTTAAATTTAAAAATTTCAATTTATTTCCTTGACCTATAAGGAACTTTTAAAAGAATTTTTCAAAGGAAAACGCAATTTGGGTAGAATAAACCAAAACAAGATGGTCTCGCTATAGGAACGAATCCGTTTCTATCACAGTTGGACGAGCGCATTTACTCTGTCTCCAATCCCAAGCATAAATACGTATTTGCCAATTAGTGCGGTGGACAGCAAAAGTAATTGCTCGCGGTCTATTGGAAGGTGAACGAGGAAAGTAGGAGAGCGAGAATTGAGCACTTTCCCTACTCCTGCACCCCTTTTTACCTCTCCCCTAATCTTCCTTTCTCTCTCTCTCTCTCACTCTCTCTTCACCCCCTCTCTTCCTATATCTATTCGCCCGCTGTCTCCATAGCCACCGTTCCCCTCCCAACTAAGTAATGCAAGCGCTTCCCGCGAGGGAGGCAGATGGGTGCTATGGAAAAGCGGGAGTGCCCGCCTGGAGGACAAGGATGGGCTGTAGTTTAGGACGAAGGGATTGAGGAGGAGTCTATTATGCAGAGGCTCTTCTGATTAGGGGGTGAACAGAGTAGAGAATAGGGAACGTGGGATAACTGGATGGTTCGTATCGATCGGGGATTTTTTCCCCGTTTAAGTGATGAAGATTTCAGAAGCACAAATTCCGGTACGTTAAGTTGGATATTTACGTGCTTGCGGCCGGTTACTCAAATTGGCTGCATTATTCAAAAGTTCTGTTCATCTGCCGTTTAAAAATTCACTCTCTATAGCATATTATGTGAAGATATTTTCGAAGAGGGAATTGTGAGCTTTGTAAAAAAATCTTGGTAGTGGAGAATGCTGCTACGTGGTGGCACATTATCAGAATTCCTTTAAAAGAACTTCCCTTCAATTTTTTAAATTTTATCCGATGAGGCCAAGTAGAAAGAGGAAATTGTCAGTGCCGCAATAGTAGCATTAAAAGAAATACCTATGTGCTCAGAATGTGATTTTGAATGTTCTATGGAGTGGCTTAATTGTGGCGCTAATGAGCCTGGTTTTCAACTAATATCAGAGTAGGAGATTATCAAAAGAGCACAAAAAGAGGAGAAAGGCACTCAGGAAGAAAATAAGGCAGATGACGATAAAGGTTATGAAGGCCCTTCCCATGCAGAAGCATTCAAATGACTGGAAACGGCAATGACATGGTTGGAGGGGCAGAAAAAGTGTGATTCAGTCCAACTGCTTTGTTTAATATGATTGCAAGATTTAGCGGCAAAAAATGAAGTCTTTCGCAAAACAGCTATCAATCGCCCAGCACTTATCTTAAATAAATTGTTTATTAAACAATGCATTTTACGTATATTTCAGTGTATTTTTTGAACGCTAAATTAATTTTCTGTATTTCTATTGATAAATGCATTATAAAGTTTAATTCAGAATAAGCGTTCAAAATACATATATTCTTCTACTTTACACATTTTTTTTCTTTTTCCAACTACCAGAATTTTTTATTATCAGAACCACCTTTGGTTCTAGTGTATATGGAAGTAGACGTAGAGTAAAAGTTTCTTATTCTCTATCAACCTACTTACAAATGTTGTTTTGATTAAACCGAACTTGGGATTCTTTCATGAATATTTTTTCGATTCGATAAAATTGTTTTAACGCAAATTCATGTGTATACGTAAAGGTGCATCACATATATCTTGTTATACGTTTAATCAGTGATTTGAAGAGACAGCATTCCGCTCCAATAATGTAACGTAACATGCTTAATTATAAGGATATGAAAAATGTATTATAACTGGCCAGACCTTAGCTTTAAACACTGCGAATACTTTTTTTATAGCAACTGAAATAAAACACTTCCCAATGAAAAATACTGATTTTCAGAAAAATGCATTCAGTTTATCTATTGGCTAGGTATATAGATACTTTTATAATTATACTTAGAAAGAATGATATCGGCTTAAAAACAGAACATTCTCATTGTAGATTTTAAAAAAATAATATCACAAAACATAAGATAAAGCTTTGTATTTCTATTAATGAAATGGTGAAAATATTTTGTCGTCAAGAGTAAACAAGAGTGCATTAAAATCTAGATACGGTTCTAAAAAATGTCGTAAAAGATAACATTTCCACGAGAGAGAAAAATACAAAATTGTAGCATTGTTGTACCACTATATGATTTTTGCGTTTTCAATAGACTGACACAATATTCGACAGTTATTATTTGGCTCCCTTCCCCCTAATTTTCTTCATTAACTACAATTGTTTCCATAGTTACGAAATATCATAACTTTTATCAGCTGAAATGAAATGATTTATATGCATAAATCGTTTCAGATATTAATCTCCATAAATACGCAACCTCATCACTTTATCAACTGAAATTAAATGATTTCTATGCATAAATTGCTTCCAAAAATGAATTTCGTGAAATTTGTTACGGATAAGTAAATAACTCCATGTTTTGCTTCTAAATTTTACTCTTTCAATATTTTTGGTGCATTTGTTTTCGTTCAAAGTTCTATATTTTAAATGCTATTAAATTAATTTCAAATGATGTGACCTGATTGGTGTAATGGACCATACTGTTAAATGATTTATTTCACATCGGCATTCATCATAAAACTGAAACTGCAATTACATTCGCGACATAAAAAATGCTAAATTAATCGTTAATTCTGCTTACCTTATATTATTTTAAGGATATAAAGGCCCGACATATTCTTCTATATCTCATAATAACGGCAGAATTTCAACCATTCGATGGTCGAAATAATCTATTAAAATGTCTTCATCGACAGGAATGGAAAATTTGACATTTCAAATTTTTAAGTAAAACAAAATCTGATGTGACCAACATGACTTTCTCCATATTTGGGGTATAGATATTTAAATTATTATGAAGGGAAAATCATTATTTCGTATCTTAAAAGAATACAGTCATCCTTTTTGTCCTAAATTATATTTTGAATATGTTTACAGAATTCACCGCTAGATGGTGGCGCTGTATACGGGATATTTACGAATAAATCAATTATCTACTAAATGGAAGGATCTACGAAAATTTGTTTCAAACAAAACTTGAAAGAAATAATATTATATTATTATATTGGGTTCGTGAAGTTCAAGTTTTTGATTTAGATGAATGTGCACGTTTTGTATAGTCTGAAAGCATTGGTTTTTGCAATGCCGTCTGTATATATATAGACTGTCGTCTGTGCTTGGATATAGGAGCTACATGGTTTTAAAAAATTTGATGAAATTTCTAATTTATTTAGGGTACATTAGGGTTCATAAGAATCTTGTTGAGAGGTAATATAGAAAAATCCCGTTTTTGCGGAATGGGTAAAGACAAAATTCATTCTGTGAAAATGGATTTCCCGGAAAAAGAGATTATGAAGAGCTGATTTCGTCTTCAGTGACGAACGCTTTATCTTAACAAATTGCGCTTTATAATCAATACGGAGAGGTTATCTTCTGATCGAAATTATTAAGGCGCGGTTTTTGAAAGTGTAATAGAGATGTTATAGCAAAAATGCGCAAAACAGAATATTTTTTAAGTACTTCCCTGTACGTCACTTTCATTCCGTAAAAACGCCATTTCCGTTAAAGCGTGCTTTCGTAAAAAAGATGAATTTACTCTATGTTGCACGACAAATGAGAGCAGTTATTCTCCTATACTTTCACAGAATACCGATTTACTCAACAATGGCTGCGAATATTATTATTAGAATTCACCTAATTGAGGAGTTTGATGCCATAAACAATAATAGTGAAGCTAACAAGTATAAAAAAAAATTATAGAAATTCGTAAGACAATAGAATGCATGGAGTGATACAACCACTACCGCCAAGTTTTCCCCAGTCCTCTGACGTCATCGACGACACTCGTGCTCGGAAGTTTCCCCTTCTCCTAACCATCTAATCCCACTCCCTCCAATCGATTCATTAAGTGACAAGCTAGAACAGAGTCTGGAAACCGAATTAACAAAAGGAGAAATTTCATATACTGCCTATGACTGAACGTAAGAATAGCCGCAGGGCACGTGAACGAAAGAGTACTTATTAAAACATCTGATACTTTCTCCATAGACTTATGGATTTGATTGGGTTGGTATTGATGAGTTTCTTTCGATAGCAGCGTCCTCAAGAATGATTATCGGCAATCACACCCGTACATAATTTTAAATGCTTTAAACTAATTTTCACAGGGAAAATAGTTTGAATCTCTTTTCACATTCATAATGCAATAATTAAAAAATTGTAGTGGAAAACTCGAGATGAGGAATTGGAGAAACTGCACATCCAACTGATAATGGCAAGTTACTGCGCAAAATATTCGCGATTAAAATTCCATTGGCGGTACTGTGATTGCCGGAAATATTTATAAGGAAATTTGTTCGCAAAATATGTACGTTACATAGTATAGGGATATTTTTGACGGCAAATAAAATTAAGACATCGCTATCAACAATTATAAAATGTTACCAAAGCAACGGAAACTAAAGAATCGCTTAGCGAATATTTTTGAAGAAATCGGTGGGTGGCAGGGGATATTTTAAAACTTTTCGTGATCATATTACTCGAGATATAAAGAGTTTTAAGTTTAAATTTTAATTAAACCTTGATAAATAAAAGGAGTTTTTTCATATTGCGTCATCAAATGAAGCTCCAATAATAAATCCTAATTTCTGAATGAATTTCCAAATAATCATTATTTTTGGACAGGGAAATTTATGAAGCCTCGTTACGCCACTTTAGTCATATGAAATAAATATATAATCGCTCTTATTACACGATGGGGGAAAGAGGGAATATGTTATAGTGAAGCGGAGGGGAGGGTGTGAAAGGTTTTCAGGAGAGGAAAGGCGTTATCGGGGGAGGAAAGAGATTTTCGGTGATATAGCATAAGTTTTCTGGGGGGAGGGAACGGAGGGAGGACGAAGGGGAGGAGGAAAGGGACGGAGGGAGAAGGAGGGAAGGGAAGGAATGAAGGACGGAGGGAGGGGAGGGAGGGGAGGGGACGGAGGGAGGAGGGAGGGGAGGGGACGGAGGAGGAAGCAGGAGAAGGAAGGAGGGAGAGGAGGGAAGGGAAGGTGGGAGGGTAATATGTTAGGGGTAGGAGGGAGGTAATGGCGGGAGGGAAAGAGGGAGGGGAAGAGGAAGTGGAATGAGGGAGGGGAAGGAGGGGGAGGGAGGGGAAGGAGAGGAAGGAGGGAGGGAATGTATTGGGGGTTGAGGAGAGGTCAGAAGGCTATGATGGAAAGCAAACAATGTGAGAATTCCAGTGAGGAAGCGTAGAAAGAGGGACAATCGAATAAAGCATGATTGGTTGCGATAGCGGAAGGGAATAAGATGAAGCAGAAGGGAGGGAGCTGAGGAGAGCGACGGAGGGAAAGATGCGATCGGAATGAAAATAACGAGGAATGCGTGACGAGTGCGGTACCATGTGTATGTATGTGTCTGTGTGTGTGTATACTAGCATTATGTGCTTGCATCCTGCAAGCATTTTATCTCACCTTAATATAAAGAGTAAGAGCCGAAAAATTCCCGAATTTTTCGATACGTTTTGAAGAAACCCACATGACCTCCCCTCGGTGAGGAATGATGAGCCTCTAACAGTCTAAGTCGTTCGCCCGCTGCAACTACCAGTTTCCAGGTCCCATTATCACCCTTCGAATATAAGTGATCGTTAGCAATTCGCAGTCCGGGATGAACCGCGGGGTTTCTCTCCGCGTTCTCCCTTAGCTCCCGATACCACGGGTCGTCCTCAACCGCCGCATCGAAGGGCGTGACGTATCCCATCGCCGCGATCCTCGACAAGGCGTCTGGTACGTACCACGTGAAAACGTCCTTTACGGTGAATAATTCTACAATCGTACTGCTGTAGCTGAGAGAACCACCTGTCCAACCGGACTTGCGGATTATTTAAGCTATACAACTATTTTAACGATGCGTGGTCAGTGATCACACCAAAAGTATAATCTTCAACATAAGGCTTAAACTTAGTTATGGTGAATAACACCGCCAGACATTCTCGCTCCGTCACACTATAATTCCTCTCGGCATTCGAGAGTGTTCGCGAACAGTAAGCGATGACTCTCTCCTCTCCGTCAATTACCTGGGTTAGAACTCCTCCTATCCCGATTCCCGAAGCATCACATTGTATAGTGAAAGGGACATCAAAATGAGAACAGGAAATAATGGGGTCCGATACAAGACAGTCTCTCAATTTCTCGAAAGCATTCGAATGTTCATCCGACCACTTAAACCTACGCTCCTTCCCCTTCAGCAGGTCAGTTAACGGTGCTGCTATCGCAGCAAAATTCGGTACAAAGCGTCTAGTATATCAACTCACGAATCCTATAACTGCAGAAATTTTTTTCAGGGTCAGTTTCAAACTTTCCGTCACCCACAATATACCCTAGAGATCTTAAACGCGATTGAAATGTTACATTTATCCACATTCAACTTCACCCCGGCGCTCCGTAAGCATCTAAACACTTCCCTCAAATGGTTCACGTGTTCTTCAAAGGTTTCACTAACCAACACAACATCGTCTAAATAAGCGAAACAGTTCGGTTCCATATCTGGCCCTAACATCTTATCCATTAGACGCTGGAAGGTCGCGCCCGCACTATGTAACCCAAACGGCATTACCTTGAAGTGGAAAAGACCTTGACCTGGGACTATAAACTCTACTCGAGGTTTCCAGTTCCTCTTGCCAATAGCCCTTCTCTAAATCATGCGTGCTAATGAATTTTCCTTATCTTAACTTATTTAAGATACTTAAATGAAAGGGATAAGGTAAGCATATTTTTTACTCAGATTATTCACCTACCTGATATCAACGACAAAGCGCTTGGAGCCATCGGATTTAGGGACTAACAGGATCGGCGAGGACCATGGACTTGAGGAAGGTTCGATGATTCGATTCGCTAACATTTCGTCTATTTGCTCATTAATCATTCCCTGTATAACCGTGGACACCGGATAGTAACGCTGTTTGATGGGAACACATTTTTCCAGAACAATCTCGTGTTTGACGAAGTTCGTCCTACCGGGTACGTACAAGATCAAACAATTTTATCTCTGAATCTAAAAATCTCATCAACGCAGAATCTTGGGCGGGGGAAAGACCTAGCCCGTTTTCGTCTTCCTCAAAACTACCGTAAAATTCGTTCATACCGTTCGTTTGTGTTGTCTTTAGTAATTGGCTGCCATCGGCCAAAATTACGGTTGCATTGGAAAAATGTATTTTTCCCCCCAGAGTGTTCAAAAAATCAGTCCCCAAAACAAAGTCGTATGTCATTAAAGGAAGAATTCCAAACTTCATAACTAATAACCTATTTTCTATAAATATAGGAATCGCGACACTGCCCGATGCATCCGACCTACGGCCATCAGCCATTTCCAACTTGACCGACTTTCTGCTAATGGGAACATTTAAATCTCTCAGCCACGTAACTACACGAGAATTTATTACAGAGCGAGTAGCACCCGATTCGAGAAGTGCTGACCACCCATTTCCATAAACCAGTGTTTTCCTACCTTTTTAGAGTGGCGGCACCCTTAAGTGACTTTTCAGAATTTGGCGGCACCCCTCCCTATCCACCATCAGTAATAATCGTGGTGAAGTTGAACCCCTAACTCCAATCTCCTTTCATTTCGAAGTGCCTTTGCGACGAAAAGAAGGTCAACTTAACTCTGGTTTGCATTTTTTAAAGCCGACGATGCAAAATGAAGCTGAAAATGGTAAAACAATATTTTTTGCGGCACCCTTCAGAACACTTCACGGCACCCAGGTTGGGAAACACTGCCATAAACACTTTTTTCTACGAATATTCTTCTACTAATTGGTACCACTATCGGTTCAGGGTTCATAAATGCCTTAACTTTCGCAAGCCATTCTTCCCATTTGTTATCCAGGCGAGGGGGGGGTCTGAAACGATCCTGACGGCGCCTTAGGCCTGGTTCATATGCACCGCCGTATCGTTTTCCAAACACTCGCACGTACTCGCTACTTTTTCGGCAAGTCCACATCGGTGGCAAAACTTTTTGAGCTGATTTTTACACTGCCGTAAATAATGATCTCTATCGCCACAGTTCCAATAGGACCTTTCGAATTTGTTACCTTTTCCAAGATTAGTGACAGTATTGATCATTACAGATGGCTCAGATCGGGGTTGCTTTCTCGGTTCATATCCGAACTCAGAACCAACTAACTGACTCGACGCTTGAGGCGGTCTATAATATTTTCGCCTCTCGTTTACTTCCTCAACCATACGCCCTGCTCAATTAGATCATTTAAACTACCATAATTTACTGCCGTAATGTGGCTCAGAAAATCAGGATTGAGGTTGCTATACGCTAACTCAATCTTCTTCGCACAGTGGCTTTTGCAGACGCGAGTTCATTGCGCGAAGACGCGACATATAATCATCTATCCTTTCACCTATTCCTTGCGACCGCGAATACAGATCCTTCTTTAACCTCAGATCTTAACCGACGGGTTGATATGCCTCACGGACCTCAGATATAAAAACCAGGAAAGATTTTATTGAGTCCTTATTAACCATGAACCACCTAAAAACATTTCTCGTTAACAACTCAGGAATACGTCGCCACATAGTATCGTCTGAAAGCGCATTAAAACTTTGAAAATCAAGGCACCTCTCCATGAAGGAATATACGCTTTCATTATCATTTCCGAAAAAACTAACCCCTCTGCGGTTTAAGTCTTTCGACAACCGCCTCAGATTCGGAGAATCACTCAAAGTCACCAAATCTACAATTCTTTTGAGTAATTCGTTTAGGACACCATTTTCGGGTTTGGGAGGTTCGTTTTGCGGATTGTCACCCTTATGGAAGTCTCTCAGCCTCGCACGAAGCTGATCAAGAGTCCCTTCACTTTCCAGCCCGAAACGATAACAAAACGTTTCTGCTTCCGTCTTAGTGAGTTCGTGGATCCACGAAGTACCTTTCGAAGGAATCTGCTTCGCCATATCTAAACCTTACAGACAACCAACTCAGAAAAGGAATAAGGGTTCTAAATCTTCTCTCCCCGAGGTCCGCCGGGGAATACACTAGGAGTATAAAGGATGGACCTTGGTAGGAAACGAAAAGGATTGAGACAATAGAGAGAACGCAACAAACTAAACCTAACCTCAAATGATGATTTCTTCGATTTCCTACCCCACGATGGGCGCCAAATTATGTAACTCTTATCGTCCCGAGGTAGCTCGGGCGCGGGTCAAACGAAGGAACCTGGAGCTGGGCGCCAGTGCGGGTAAAAGAAAAGGAAGGAACAGAAGGGGAAGATAACGGTATTCCGCCCGCACTCGGAAGGGAAAATCGGGGTAGAGGTGGGTAAGGAGAAGGGACAGACTCGTGTCGACTCCGCTGCTCATCGTCTCTTCCACCGCTCGTGCCGGTAACCCGACTGCCTCCTCCTCCTTCACTATCCAGGTTTCTGGGTTGATCCCAGAAACACCTAGGGGCCAACACCGAACACAAAAGAAAACCAAAACGAAAGCCGGCGGGCGTAATTACGCGCGCAAGCGCTTAAACGTCACAAAGGGGCCTGCAAGAGTGCGCTGGAGGTCTTCAATGCTTGTACGTTTTCCATAAGAAAAGGGTAAAGCTGCTGCTCGTGTATCACTCGCTATACAAGCGACTGATTGGGCTCGACAGCGCGCGAAATTCTGCGAGTGCTGGTGAAAGGTTCGGCAGCAACCAAGTCCAACATTTCTTCCTCCAAATACGGTGTGCGAGGAAGACCTCGTCCCCCGCATTCAGACTGCCTGTGACGAAATTAGGAACACGCCTGGTATCTTTGAAAGTGTTCGACAATCCATGTCACATCGGTGCGCGTTGTGTTGTGAGGTTCGAGGCCGACATTTCGAACAGCTTCTGTGGTCGATGAGCATGGTGTTAGTGTATTAAAAACCTGCATTACACAAAGAGCCAGTTACATTCACTCTTTCTTCTTCTACCTCACAGCAAAGGGACGCCAACACATCGCATACATTTGACTTACTACAAGACTGTGTTGCCCACATCGAGGCGAGGGACGTAACCTTCCAAATCTCGTATATCGGAGGTTAAGCTGTTCCGGAAGCTGGGACAAGGCGTTTCGTGCTCTACGGGAACTCCCCACTACACCTATAATTTTGTCGGTAGAGTTCAGAATATTGCCGGGGAGACTCAACCAGTAAACTTCCACGTTATTACTGCAATGTTTGTTTAAATAACGAACGTTCAATAAGAGTGTGATCGATCTGATAACGAAGACAATTTTCATTGCGACAAAACTGATGAGAAAATCAGATGCGTGTTTCTCATACTAATTAGAATGGCGATAGATAGGTCCCCGTTGAAGACATCAGAATCCGAAATGCGAATCTTGTTTTCACAATCGCTATGTTGTTACTGAAATTGTTGTCGTCAATATGTTCCTCTGTGTCAAGTTTACGGAGTTATATTTTTATTTAGTTAATAACAAATTTTCTCTGGACTAACATTTTGATTAGTAAACGCGTCCGTTTCTATATTTCCTCATGAATAACATAATGCTTATGGAACAGAATTTTCACGGATATTTAATGTATGACTCTAAGCAAATTACTTGAAAATCGTCTCACAATATAATAAAAATCGGTAATTTAAGTGTAGAATTATGGACACATTAATGTAGAGATATATATATATATATATATATATATATATATATATATATATATATATACTATAATCGGCGTAGGATTCTTGTTTGTTTTCTTGTCTACACGCTTTTATAAGTTTCCTGGACAACGATTATTATTTCGATTAAAAGTGGAAAATGCATTGAAATGAAGAAACAGAGGAAAGGTCTAAGGCGAATGGCGAATAAATGGGGAAAGAAGTTAGGGGAGAGAGAAAGGATAAATTGGAAAGAGATATCAGATCAGAGATAGGTAGATAGATATCTGTGAGTGGAATGTTTAGAATACCTAAGGTACATAATTATGGAGAGACTGTGCGCAATTTTACTCGCTCTCGTCGCATCATCGGATACAAAAAGTGAGAAGCGAGAGAGAGAGAGAGGGAGGGAGAATTAGCAAAAGTATAAATCGGGATCAGTGTGCGTTGCTTGAGATATTTGGTCCAGTTTAATTTAGAAGCACGAGTGGAGATTTTAAAAGGGCATGTACAGGGAAATAGAAGGGTAAAAAAGTAATCGGCAGAAGGCGAAGAGAATTATGATGGAGCAGATTTATGGATGATGGAGTAGGAAGAAGGTGGCAAGAGTGGGGGTAAAGAGGAAGGGGTAGGAGAGAGTGAGGGTGTAGGAGTGTGGGTAAGGAGGGAGTAAGAGGGAGAGAGGAGGTGGGAGGGAGGGGGTAGGAGTGAGGTTAAGGAGGGAGGGGCAGGAGAGAGAGAGAGTAGGTAGGAGTGAGGGTAAGAAGGGATGGGCAGGAGAAAGTAGGAGAGATGAGGGAGGGAGGGGGTATGAGGGAGGGACAGGAGAGAGAGTGAGGGGGTAGGAGTGTGGGTAAGGAGGGAGTAAGAGGGAGAGAGTAGGAGAGAGGAGGGAGGGAGGGCGGGGGTAGAAGTGAGGGTAACGAGTAAAGGGTATAGAAGGAAGGGGGAAGGAAAGGAAGCGTGTGTGGAGGGGCGGTCTTTAGAAATGGGGCGGTTAGAGTTTTTGGATGAGATGTGGCCGTCGGATAGACGGGTTAAGGGAGATAGCAAGTGAATCGATGAAGAAGGCAAACCTATCGACATTATGGAAAACACGAAATGAGGAGTTGGGGAAACTGGCTCCAGAGGTTTGGTTTGGTTCGAATTTGCGATTCTAAACATAGGGATGGGGGTTTCTTGGGTAACAGGAAGAAGGGAGGAGAGATGGAAAAGGAGGAAAGAAAGAAGTTGGGAGAGACCGAAAGATTTAAAGGAGAGGAGTGAGGGAGAAGGGAGGGGATTGAAACGAATAGGATATATATATATATATATATATATATAGAGAGAGAGAGAGAGAGGCAGCGGTTAAAGTGATATTGTAGAGCGAGAGAACAGAAGGAAAACAAATGATCGAAGAATCGGAGAGAGAGATATATATATATATAGGGAAGGTGGGGGAGGAAATGAGGGAGTAAAGGGAGGGAGGGTGATTTCCTCGGATGAGTGGGAGTTAAAGGTGGTTGGGGTCATGGGCAATGGAAAGGGCCAAAGTTAGTCTCTCAAGAGTTACAGGCAGAGAGAGATACGGACGGAGGGGAAAGACAAGGGAGCAAGTATTTTGGACTTCCGCCATTTTAAAGGCATTGCGCTCCCGAGAACTCCTTGCCAAAAAGGCAAGGCTTCCCTTCCCCGAAGTTTCATTCTCAAATTGTGCGGAAGAGGGCGCGAGAGAGTGCGCGCGGCTCAAACTTTCCCTTCCGTCCGCCAGAAGGAGGGAGATTCGAGGGTAACTTAGAAGAGGGATGAGACATTTCGGGTGTTGCTGGAGGAAGAGGATTGGCGGTGGGAGGAGAGAGAGAGAGAGAGAGATAGAGAGGGAGAGAGGGGAGAGAGAGAGAGAGTGGGTAGGAAGGATACAGAAAATGTTGAACCAGAATCGAATGTCTGCAAAGTGAGCAAACACAATATAAAAGGTCTTTTGCAAATGTGTGAGGTAAGTTGGAGATTACATTTCTACGCCTTTGGCATGGAATGGCATTATATTTTCCTCCAATGACATGCGTCAAAAGAGGATGAAACCAGATTAACCTCCGTCCGTTTAATTAGAATGATGGCTAAACGGAAAGGAAATCGTGTTTGCCAAGGCATAACGCAGTTCTAGTTAAATTGAATATCGATCAACAGGATAAAAATAAATAGAATGAGATCGAGAAACTTTTCCCAAATAAGAAATAAATGTACTTATTAAATAAAGTCCATATCGATTTCACATTGTATTATTTTATAAATAACATGTTTTATTGTTACACAATTCAAGCGCTAATGACAAATGGCAAGATAATTCCATATTTTTTGTTCCATTCGGTCATTTAACATGCAAAACTGTGTATTCTGTTAAAGACACTCAAACTATAGCCGATTAATTCCCAAAATTTTCAGATTATGCCTAATCACTTATGCAAACTTATTTTCTTAGGAATCACATATGATTCACATGAAAGGATTCGTGACGGAGGCTTTCCCTGCACTACACTACACGCCCACGCAATCGGTTTAAGTATCTCAAATCACAATTATCCATCGCAATCGTAATTCACTAAAAACCTGTCTTAAATGTTATTCATTTTTCTTACGAAATTAATCATTCCTTCGATCTCATATTCGCTCTCTCTTCCCATTCAATTTAAATGTTTATAAGGACTTCCTCGATCATAGGATTACTATTACATATTGGTTCTCATTTTTCTCTCCTGCCGTCCAGAAAATATCATCCGGAACCGAATATTGCCCCGAATTTTCTGATTTGTATGCAAAGGCACTATTATACTTTATTGTACTGACACACTGCCATCTTTTACCATATCATAACTACATAAAGAATTATAGTGTTTTCTGTATTTAATCATATGTACTAATTGATTTGACAATATTGTATGAAAGTATTACTTTGGCAATTGCATACTGCATCATTGATTAAATCCGTGATGAACTGTTAATTTGCTTGTAATGGTTTCGAATTTGTTGTTCGTCTTCATCTTCTATGTAAATAAATTCTTCAAAAGTTACCGTATTTCAAGCTATCCAATCCGCTATTTGACATTTTTAAGACCATGGATCCTCCTCCACATAAAATTTTATCACACCGAACACAGGCAACAGGGAAAGCATAATCACAATTCATATAGTGATAAAGGAGGCCATGACCTTAGTTGACAAATTTGGACGAACAGCAGATTTTCAATTTTGAAGGGAAAAATACAAGTGAAAAATATCGGCAGCCGCATGGATACACTTAAATTGGGAAATCCTTCTGCGGTGATGATGAAATCACGTAATATCTCGGTAATTTTTACTATAAGTGATTTCAAATATGTTACCGTTTACAGCGTTTAATTTTGAGCGTGTATTAATTTATAAACGAGCTTATGTTTTCGCTGTCTGTCCATCTGTGCAATCGATCAAATTAAAATACCAAGTAAACGATACTAAAAAAAAGCAGAAATTATTATAGTTTATGAGATCTATGATACATTTAATTACTATGTCGAATAATATTTTTGGAAAAATTGGTGGGTGACAGGGGATGTCTTCTAAATATACAAATTAAGATTCTGAGCAAATTTCTTTAGATAGAAGGCTAATAATTCTTAGTTAATTATTGAATGAAATACATTGTCATACAATTATAATACTAAACTTATTTAGAATTTCAATTCCAATATTTTAAATTAACTTCAATAAATATAACAATCATTTTCAAATTGCATTAACAAACGAAGCTGCATTTTATTCTTTTAAGTGATGTATTTTCTGCATTAGTAAAATTACCTAATACCTTTTAAATAAAATATATATAGAATCATCATCATAGGTAGTCCTTTCGTAGACAGGTACGTGATTATTTATGGTTAAACTTGGTTCTCCATAAACTCCTATTTTCCGCAGTCTTCTTCATGTCTTGATACCTCTCTTTCCCTTTCAAGTCGTCTACTAGCTGAAACCTCTTCCTACCTCTTCCTCTTTTTCCATCCACTTTTCCTTCTAGCACTTCTTTAATCATGCTCTCTCTTCTCTGGTAATGTCCGATCCAGTTTGCCTTCCTCTTTTTCATAGTCTGTATAATGGTAATAACTACATATAACGCAGAGTTTATTGGTAAAAATACTTCAAAAATAATAATAATGAAAGTAATCCTTAAATAGGAACATCATTTATAGTGCAAGGTTAAAAACCCTTCTTAAAGAACGTAAAGTGGCTTAAGACGTAGGAGGGTATCCTTGAGCTAAAATTATCGAGAAGTTCAGGCAATGTATGAAGCCTATTGTTTTTTCCACGTGGGATAATGACGCTTCTAAAACCAGACGACGAATCCGCATCGAAAGATAACTCGTTAAAACGATACAACAGAGCCTTCGGCCAGTTAAACGAAGCGCATGTTTATGTTCACGTTTGCTCTGACAATTTTAGCAAGGAATTTGGACCAATTATGAAAAGAATGTTATCAATTATTTCTTCGCTCCTGGGCAATTATAATAAGCGAATCTAGTTTTAAGATGGTGGGACCTTCGCCCGAGTCGCTTAAACTTTACATAAAGCCGGAGGTGGTGACGTGGCGGAGGAGGTGGCGCGGTGGAGGAGATGGTGGTGGCGGAGGAAGCGGTGGGCCTGGAGGAGTTGGGGAGTTTGGAGAGAGAATGAGAGTGAGTGAGTAAAGAGCTGTCGACCCGATGACGTAAGGAAGATGGAGGATAGAAAGTTTTAAGAAAGGTCATCTGAAATAAGCGGACTTGAATTTATAACGACTCATCGGTCGATCTGAACAACGTGGGAAAAAGAAGAAAAATACTGATATGAGCAATGAGAGGAAGAACTTCCACGTCTCCACCGCTGTATCTTTAACCCTTCCCCACTCTCTCCATCTATCTCGTATCTGTATCCGTATATACGCATACGAAGTACCGCATCCTCATTCAAGAATGGTAAAAATATACCATGTATAACAAAACATTTCGTAGTGTAGCCAAGGTTAAAAAGTGAGCTAAAGATGGTAGTATAAATGAGAGACAGAGTTCTGAAGCATGCGGTACCAGGATGTTATGCTGAACGGACTTTATGCCGAAAGGGCGTTTCTCGCCAACTTTAAGGTTTATCTTGAATTGGCTGTTTTTCCATTTTGTGACAGGAGAAAGGAATGAGATGGGCAGGGGAATACGCATAAAAAATAATAAATAAAGTGACTATCGACTGTGTCTGAGGTGAGCGGGTAGCGGTAAGAGGGAGTATGCTTTAAAAAATAGGAGATGGGTGACTATCGTCTGAATTTTCGAACAGATTGTCAATTATCAACTGAAAATTCTACAAACATTAGAGGTTGAGAATTTAATAATTAATTGACTCAGAAATAATTTACTTTATATTTAGGCATTATTTTCGTCTTTTAAACCACATATGATTTTTAGAAAATGATTACACTTTCCAATAATTTACTATGTTACTAGTATGCAATGTTATTTAGGATTTACCATTGTTACAAATCTATAAAAATACATTTTTTCATTATTAAATACTGCATTTTACACGAAATCGGCGTTGATGCGAATTCTATCTTTAAAAAATATATAGTTGATTCTTTCAGATTAATGCGTGTTTTTATCTCGAGTTCGTATCTCCGTTTAAGTAATTTAAATGTAAAAAATAATAAAATCTTGCGCGTCAATCAATCGATTTTTACGTGTTATTAATTTGAAAAAGAATGAAAACCTGAAAGTCGAAATGTCGCATTTTACGGGAAGCAGAAATGTTCTCCGGTAGTCGAACCCGGGTCTTTTTTAGGGATTTTTTTCTTCATTGCCTTTTAATGCGTGATTTATGCATTCCTGCCAAATTTCGAACTCGTACCTACTCGGAACTGATCTTAAATCGCGTCTAAAGTGTGACTGCAAAAGTGTGTACACAAGAAAACAAGAATCCAACGCCTTTTATAATATAGACAAGTAAACAAGAGTTATATGCCTTTTAAAATATAGAAGTATCAAGAGAAAAATCTATCGATTTTTCCTAGATAAATAGTATTATTCTGCGATTTCGGTAATTAGGGGTAATTCGGACTTCAAAAGTCAATGTAAATCAGGGGCGTGCAGCCGTTTCACGTGGTGGGCCGCATTTATGCATGTGAGTGCTTTGGCTTAGAAGTCAGAAGTTGCTTGGCAGGCAGGATGAGAGTTTACATAGGAACTTACTCAAGAGATTTTAAATATGAAAATAAATTTTTAACCATTGTTACTGAAAAACTTCTCCAGGATATGTGTTACGACAATAGTAGTTCTTAAAATATACACAGTTGTCTGTAAAAAATATCGCATACCATATGTTCACCAAAGCTTCGCGGACCGCAAAAAATGCTCTACCGGGCCGGATGCGGCCCGCGGGCCGTAGGTTGCACGCCCCTGATGTAAATGAATATGATTGAAAATCGTATAGAGTATCGTATTCATTTGCAAATGTGGTAATTTAACTTGTGAATCTGTGTATTTTGTTATTACGTTAGTCCTGACGGCAATGACCTAAGTAAAGAGCGCATTTTCCTATGCCAAGCTCTTTTATAATTTTGAAGCCATAGTAATTGAAAATGTTTATTCTTATAGAGATTAAAATGTACAACAAAAATCCGTGTTCATACATTTTTGAGCAAAATAGAAAAAATAACAAACACCCTTTCGGCATAACGTCTGTCGGCATAACGTCCTGCCCCGGAAGCATACAGAAAAGATGAAATGTATTTATTTAAGTTTAATATCCATTGATGCATATGTTGGAAAATAAATTTACAAATAGGGAACTTGAAAACTCGGAACATGTCCGGAAATCGAAGTCATGTGTTAAACTTATCGAGCGAATGGTTCCGAGTACGTGTGTGTATGCTCAGCAAAATCGGATGCGTGAATCATTGATTGTTTCCGTTGAAATTTTCAGAGTAAAATAATGGAAGAAAATAATGGCTGAAATTTTTTGGCGTAGGACAGGATTAGGATACTTTGTCATCCTAGAAGAAGCCTTACCTTATTGATCACTGGCGTTGATGTCGTAAAAAATTAAGCGGACATATATGTATGAAAAAGTTTGCCGTATCAAAACATTTCTATCGAGTTGGCCGTTTCTCAAAAAGATGTTGAATTTAAATACATATTTAAATGGAATTTTTCAGATCTGAAAATTTTTTTGCCGCAGTCGAATCTGTATTGCGTGAAAGGAAGTCAGTTGTTCTCAATATTTCCCTAATAATTTCTCTGCGGAAATATAAACCTGAGGATATCTTGGAAGCATTGCTGCAAAGAAGAATTAAGATTTTAAAACATTTTAATAAAGCGATCTAATTTTCTTATGGTATAGATTAATAATTTGAGGTATGTGAGGCAAAAAAATGGTAACCCACAAACTTATCTATTTGGTGCTAGGATGCGTACATAAAAGAAAAAAACTTCAATTATGATTTTGGAAATTTTTTTGTCATATGTTGTAGTTCGTATTTTGTAATTTGCCTTTATTTCTGATGAAAATATAATAGTGAATCAATAAAATGTAATTTTCTCAAAACAGCGTAAGTGTGGGTTACCACATTTTTCCCTCACAGCCCTTATTTAACTCCATCGAATATTCTTTCATCTAAAGAGGGTAGAAACGTCTCGCAGAGAGGATAAGAAATGTTCGGCCAAGCAAGTCTACGATAAATTTAGATAGATGTCGCCACGCTTAAGTGGAAGAATAGTGAGTATAACATTTTGTGATATATTGAATTACCAAAATTAATCATTAAAATCAAATTTTGCGAAAAAAGCGAATTATCCAGTGCCACTACACGTCATCTTAATCGCCTTCTTTTATTTAATAAATTTTATATTTTTAGCATAAAGTAAAATTAAATGTTTTTAATGATTGTCTTAAGGGGTTGTTTGAAAATGGGGCGCCAATGTTCCAACGGCTAATCTCCTCCATTTGGAGACGAAAAGAAAAGAAAACTGTAGAAAAGAAACAAAGGGAAGACGGAAAAGGCTTAAAGGCGCGCGTTTCCAAGCAACGGAGATCTCGAGTGATGAAAAAGCCCAAAATGGCCACTTGACTCTCTCCATTCTCCCTCTCTCTCTCTCTTCTCCGCGGAACAAAAGCGAACGGGAGTAGAAGGGGGAGAGGGAGGAGAGAGGGGAGGAAGAGAAGGGAGAGAAGAGTGGGGCCGAGAAAAGGAGGCACCGACGTACAACTCGCCGACATCCACCGGGGATAGAGGTGAACGAGGCAAATCCTTCAAATAATCCCCTTATGTCGGGACAATTTCCTAGCACGCGCAGTTTGGCGGCCCGGGGGGAGGAGGGGGAGGGGAGGGTGAGTGGGGATGTAGGCAGAGAGGAGAGGAGGGAGTGGTCGGTGGAGGGAGGGGTGGGGGCGGAAGGTTGAAAAAGGAGAGGACAAAAGGCGTTACCCCTTCTCCTCTCACCTCTCTAACCTCTTCCGTCTTTCCCTTTAGTTCTCATCTGCCCCTTCATTTCCGGAGTGCCTCCCTTTTCAAGCCGCACGAATCGCAAAGCATCAAAGACAAAAGACGGATAGGATTTATACGCTTTAATTGAAACCAAATAATGGCAGCGCGTCCATTCGACGCATCGCGTCCGAGCCTCGCTTTGGACAACTACGCCCACTCGCAACGGCAATTTTTCTCCTGCAAACGGAAAATGACGCAAGTAAACGCATGCGAAAATATAGACTTACGAGTATACTTAAAAGGGTCAGTAGTCATGGATAATTTAGGCAAAAGGTTGCCTCGGGAGATGTGCCGTTGAAATGGCGTCCATACCTCGTCGTTGGGGGGACGAAAGTTCAAGAGGCGAATAGGGACATCGAGAATTGATAGATCGAAGCTTAGTCTCGAAGCGCGATAATATTGGAACTCGAGCATAAATAAAATGGCGACAAGAGAGAGAAACTGGACAGAGAAGAAAGAAAGGTGAATTAAAGCGTTACATACAAATATATGGGACGAAGATAGTAATGGGAAACAGTCTTCTCTTGCATAAAAGAGGGATTTGGTGTTCTTATAAATTCATAGAGGGACATTTTGTCTATCGGTGGTCGTAAAAGAGCGAAGATGCATCGATATCTCGACTCCAGGGAGCGATTGGGAGCTGGTAAATTATAAATTTTCTCGCTGAATTTCCGTATTCCAACTCCATCCCGAAACAACTCCTACTTACCCTTTTCAATTTTGCAGGCTATTCAAGAAGAATAATTTGAGGCGCACGTCGCGTTCAAGAAAATTCATTAGGAAGATCTAAAAGCAATTCTTCACTGAGAAAAATAATGGGCTACGTGATTCTATTGTAATCAATTTGCAAACTGCCCTCTAGTGTGGTACGCATTTATAATTAATTTAAGCATAATAATATAACCAGTTTTGCTTGAGCTTTTTCAGTAACGCGAAAGCAATCGCGCCGACGCCATCCGCTCGCATCGCGTGACGGATCGCGGAATGTGGGGAGGGGGAGGGAGAATGAGGGAGAGAGCAGGGCAGAGAGGGAGGGCCGTATCGGGGGCGTCCCTGATAATTCGGTTCCCATTGTCTCGTGCATTTTGTAAGGCTGCCAGGGACGTGTTCCTTTCACTTCGCGGGACTTAGAGCGACGCGGCAGCTGGATAACACGGAGCCGAGAGCATTATCAAAGTGGAAGCGGGATATTGTTCCCAAATTACTTGTGATACGGAGGTGAGTTTTCCCGGCTGAGAAGTTCCTTCTCGCTCCAGTGTCGATGAACTGACGACCGAATGACTATACGCCGACCAGGATTAAATGTATTCGAGCGGGGAAACGCCGCGGTCATGCTTTCATTACGGCTTCTTTGTCGCGGAAAAAGCTCTGCCGAATTCGATGGAAGCCGACAGCGAAACAAATTGCCTCGACTAATTGTCCGGCTAGGAGAGAATGGGACGACAAAGAGAGAAATCTAAATATTAAATCGGCCTCTACATGACACGGAAGTGGTTTTCTGGGATTCTAAGATCGTGCGATTAAAAGAGATTTAAAATGAGCACGAAACAAATGTTTCCTCCACGGTTATAAAAGTACACTGATGAAAATGATGACTTCTTCGATTATTCGCGCTTTGTGTCCATAATCGGCGACGGCGAAAACATTTATTCATCTATTGTACCAATGATTAGAATGAGTCCGATAGCCGCGAAACTTTGTAATAACCAATTACTCATTTCATACACGGAGCAGCCCACCCCAGTGGCGATCAACTAATAATTGACTTTATGGCTTTATTACTCTGCAACAACAATTCAAGAATCATTTTGTAAAAATGAATTCTTTTAGAATCTACTTTCGAAGAATTGCCACTGAAGACGACTGCCTTGTAGCCGAAATGCGAATCTTTCTTTATGTAACCTGTTTGTGACTAATGGAGACAAGTACCTTTTTAAGTGCTTGCTACTGTAAAATTGAGAAGGTAAATGCATAAAATGGAAGGTATGAGATATTTCGGCGTTGAATTTAGTCGCTTGCATTGCAAAATAGCACAAAAATATGAATGAATACGGTGACCATTGAGACAAGTTCTGAACGTCCTCAGTGACTCTGACAATGAGACTAAAATGGAATTCGAGATTAGTGCCAGAGACGCTTAAATACGTAGGAGTGGGCCCCATTCGCCAGATTTTCCAATAAATTTAATCGAAAACGTCTTTTAATTAATCTACAATGCAAAGTTACATAAACAAAAGAAGGCTTAAATTATCCATATGATTAACAGTAGACAAGGGAATTCAGTTTTTAATTACAAGCAAAATCGCAATGAAATAAATGACGGTAAATAATGCAACCTCAATTAACTAAAGTACATATTTACCCAAGTGACAATTTCCAATGTTTGCCTTCTCCCAGACCTTAATATGTTTCTTGCGCAATTAGCTAACCGTTTTCACATTTATGAAGAATAAATTTCAACTGTAGTGCGATACAAAATAAAAGAAATCAAGGCGAGTGAAAAAAGATTTCTCCACGGCTCGCTAGATTTCCTCTGGAGATGAAGTAAATAGAATAACAGCAGTTTGATATATTCGTATCACATTTACACGTCTTTTATACGGTATTAAAGATTTGAAATCGAATTAAAATGTGTAATTCTCACTTTATATCGTTCTTTGAAGGGAAAATCTCGAAATTGACATAAAGTAAAATTTACTTGCCGAGCTTCAATATTTCCAAATTACCTACTTTAAAATTTTTAAATTTATTATACCCAAGATTAAATTATCAATAAAGAAGGCATTTAAAATATCTTGTTTTTAATATGAATACATGAATTGTCTGTAAACTCATATTTAGTTTGAAATGGCAAATAGAGGAATCGTATGATAAATACACTAGCTATAAAGCGTTGTAGATAAACTCATTGCAAAAAACGCAAATAGCGAAATGTCTCAAATGAAAAGTAACGAAATTCTGGATTCGGTCTCTTGCTTTCGGCTGTGATCGATTCAAGGTGCCTTGGAGTGATAAATCAGAACGGGTGTATTCAAAGAGGACGTCAAGACAATTTGTTAGAATGGGCTGTGAAATGGAATTTAAAAACAATAGTTAGTGATGAATTCGAATATTATGAACGCAATAAAATAGGTAAAGCCAATGGAAACATGTGGATAGATATGCGTCAAATATGTTGAATCATGAAACTTAAGACTTTTGATGATACACGAAAATCATTACAAATTGCTTCAACGACGAAGAAATATGCAATCTCTAGGAAATTATTACTTTAAAATATTAATCAAAAAGTTGAATAATGGAGAACAAAAAAATGCGTTAATTTTTTATCGGCGCAGGAATATTACCGTTGATTTTTTTTTTAAGAGTGCCAAAATCCTGGCTGTAAAGCAATCAAACTAATAAATTTGCCATTATAATCAAAATATAAATCAGCCCCTTAAATGGGAGGGGTGGATGGGGAGGAGTGGAAGGGGAGGGGGGTGAAGAGGAAAGGTGGAAATGGGACAAAACGGGAAGGAGGCGAAAAGAGGGGGCCAAGAGGTTTCGGCGGGGTGTCGGAGAGTAGAGTTTTACGAGCACCGCCGGAGTCGTTTCCCGGAACAGCACCGGAAGTTGGGAACGAGTAGGCGAAGCGGAACTACTCGCCGATTTTCTCTCCTCCATCTTTGCTCGCCCTCTCTCTCTCTCTCTCTCCCTTCTCACCCCCATTATTCCTCTCCTCTCTCTCTCTCTCTCTCCCTCTTCCTCTCTTTATGACTAACTCGAACCCATTTATGTCTCTCCTCCGTCAATCCTGTCCCTTTCCCTTCTCATTCGCTCCTCCTCACCCTCCAAGAATGGGATCTCCCAAATACATTTGTGTACTTTCTAATTCGTAATGCTACCTCTAAAACGCCCACATCACAAAGAGAATCGAAATAAAAAAGCGAGAGAGGTTTGACTTCTCCAGATTCACAACGTTTGACTATTAATTTGATTATTTTTTCTCTTTCTCGCTGAAAACTTTAAAAATTCGAAACTAAACTGATCTTTGCCACGCTTTTACGAAAATTAGAAAGATCTTTCATATTTTTTTGCATTTTTAAGTCTTGTTAACATAACTTCGTAAATTTTAAGATACACGTTTGATTCTCGATAAGTCTTTAACAATAAATTTCGATTAGTCTGATCAGACACTTTTTCTAGTTTTCCATCGTATACGTTAAATTGTAGTCGTGCGATTCGAAGTTTCGACAAGTCGAACTCTTCTTCCCCGAGATTCGAATTACCGAGGTTTCGACAGAATTTATGAAATAGTAGTGAACATGACAGTTGACGGCATTAAAAATTTTCGAAAAATCAGTGGATCGATTTATACTATGATTGTAGTTTTTCTTTTCGCGGTGGAAAAAAAAAGAGAATTTAAATGATTACAAGGTAACGGCGTTAGACTTTTCAACTGAATTGATATAATAGTAAGAGTCTTCAATAACAGATCAATTCGATACTAGATATGTCGGACGCAAAAGTTCCTTTGTTTACCCTAAATTGCCTTTCGTAAAGATTCACCTAATTTATGAATAATGCTTCGATTATCCCGCGAATCCTTTTTTTTTAAACCGAACTGCTTATTTAGAGCACTCCTTTGTCTTTAATAAGTCCCATGAATCTTTCTCTATAGTATTTTTTGCTAATAAATAACTTTCATTTCGCCATTCAGAAACTTTCGCTCCTTATATTAATTCTTAGAAGCTTATCGGAGCCAAACCTATTGACAAGGGCGGCCTCTTAGGTTTTATAAGTTTTTACAACTGTTTTGCTTTAAATTAGCAAAAGCTACCTCCGAAAAAATTCCTCTTTTTTCTGAGAAATTTGTTTTCATTTTACTCTTTTCAGAGTGTTGTAAACATAAAAGTTGTGTAAAGCACAACAATAATATAGGTAAATTTACTTTTAGTATTTTAGTTTTACTAAAAGATAATTTTTTGTATTTATTTGAAAGATGACGAAAGGAAATCACAGACCACAACTTTAAGTTTAATCATCACATCAATGAGATAAATTGGGTTATATCTACAATAGGTTTAAGTCAATGTAACAAAGGCATGACTAATACGATAATTTGTTAGATTAAAAAAATTTACGCAATATTTGTATGTAATTATCTTGATAATCATAGAATTGTGCTTCGGACGCGTCATTCTAATCATAAATCGGAGAACAGAAGTTTAATTTCTGTCGTTAAAATTTGAATTTCACTCTAAAATGCACACAAAACAGAATTTCATTTGCTTGTGATATTATAAATGAGAATTAACGAAACGATATTTACTTTTCATTTTCCATTGTCTTAATCATCCATCCAATATTTATGAACATTAACTAGATTTATATGCACATGGTGGTATCCGAACCCGTTTCCTTGGAGATGGAAAAAAAGGAATGATATACTTTGTTAAGCTTATTCCTAGAATATTTTTACATCTATTTAAAAAATAACTACAAAATTATTATCTGGCTATACACTGTTTTTGTTAATTTTGGTTTCATCTATTTGAATATCGAATATATATTCGACCGGTTTTCGCCCATAATCGAAATAACGTCGACTGCGTGCCGCATAATTCCGGTCAAAATTCCAAACTCGAGACGGCGATTGAATGCTCAATAATGCAATGAACCGAATAACCAAAGTAATTAAATTATGTATTTTAAAAGTCTTTCGAGGTATTATGTTCTGATCCGACAAAGAGACAATGTGAAATCGATGAAAATGTTACCGCGTTTTTCGACGACGGGTAAAGCAAATACGAATATCCACTAAACGCGATATTGATTTATCTAAGCGTTTTATGGCGCTTTTCAGTTCCAGACAAAATTTTAAAACATTTTCCTGGTGAGACAAAAGACTATTCAATGCATTCGTAATGGCATGACCGCTGGTTAAAAAATGATTTTTAAAAAATCGAAAATCCCGTATCTATTCACGGTAGGAGTGCTAGTATAATTGAAACCGATCGCAGAAAAATTAGGATCTCGCCCATTAATCTGAACTCATTTAATTAAAATTTCGCCGATTCCAAAGTTTGCGTCATACGGATTTTAATACAATTACAACCTAATAGCCCGGAATATATCTGCTTCCCAAAATATACACTCCCCAAAAGTGCAATTCCTGATGACTTTTTATTTCATGGTGATTAAAATTTGCAGTCCAATTTCGATGCTCGCTTTGATACGACTTAAAAATTCAATTTTCCGGATGAATTTGGAGCCCGAGGGGCATGGCTACATACGATCTTTCCTCTGCCCTTAAAAAATACGCGCAAAACATGCGATAATCTATTTTATCTTTCGATAATTCCAATTCTGCGACTACTAAAATGTAATTAATTAATCGAGCATAATTTAAAGACAATTACAGCAAAAACAACAAAAGCTGCTTGACCGCATTGAAATAAACTATTGAAGGATAGAAGATCGAGTCTCTTGTTTAATGAAATTTCATTTAAAGGAGCATATTTATTTAACAACAAAAAATATTTTAATATAGTAATCAACAAAGCGTTACAACGCCATTGTATATACTTTCTGAAATGTAAGGTCAAACAAATGCGATGATAGCATATAAAATAGTTCTAAAAATAATTAAAATAAACTTTACTCTCTAAAAATACGGCGGGAATTATAAATATTTACTGGAAATCAATATTGTTTTCGAATCTCTCACACATCTATGTTTCTGATATTTCTCTCAACCTTCGAACTTGATTCGTGCGCTATCGAATATTTTAACGAAAATTAATAAAAACCCATCCTGTAATCCGTGCAATTAAGTCACGTTGAATAACTCTCAATTTGACCATTATGAGGAATTCCATTACTTCTTTCAGAAGTTTTAAGGAGAATTGAGGGGTGTCTGATTGCCTGTACACCTTCTGGTCAGCCATATTAAGGGATTTTTATAATTGTAGTAGAAATAGTTAGGATACAAATATAGCATACGAAATCATTTGCTTTATTCTTTATACTGCATTTATATCACTGACATATTGATGATCTAAAAGTAATTTCTAAAATTTTTAGTCTGAAGAAACCTGTCTCATCTGAAACTGCCGTTTTTGACAATTTTTCCACGATAAATATCAGAAGTACATTATTAAGGACGGGGTCATTTATTAAATAAAATGAAATGCTGATAAAGGTCTCTAGTTTTGTTTAATTTAAAACATTGAAGTCATTACACGTTCGTAAGCCATTTAAATTGATATCATTAGTATCTTTTGAATTTATAAGTGAAGCATACAAAATCGTGTAATCGATCCTCTGTTGAATGCAATTCTCCCACTGCTTTTAACATTAAAATTTTTAATTATCATTTTGATCATCTAATTTTTAAAGCTTTTCTTTCTTTTAATGTAATTTCAGCACAAAATATTCAATGAAATGATGCTCCGTAAATCGTTTATATGTATCAAGAATATTCTGAATAGGACTTTTAATGTGATTACTGGAATTTTCCTTCCAGATACTCTGGAAAAGTGTCATCAGATACTGAGCCACACAAGGAAATTTTAATTCTCAACTTGTATGTGATAAAAATTTTAATTTTCAACTCGTATTTGATAACGGTGATGAAGTTTATAACCCACGATTTTTCCTAAGTTATTTGAGCTTAAGAATAACTGGACTCAGTCTATGAATAGTGTGAAAGAATGACTGTATGTTCGGCTCCTGAAGTATTATCTACCTTATGGTACCGCGATTGATAATTTTTACAATATAACATTTTAATGCATATAACATATATGACAATATTTTTTACGAAGAACAAAAATAATGTTCATGATAACCGCAGCGTACAAATTCACCACCGAGGGCCGCAATTGCGAATTCGAAATTCATAACATCGCTAGTGGAGCAATCTTAATTAGCCATAATGAATTTTATTTATAATATTTTGACAAAAACAAATAAAATAAACTGATATTCATTCAATCGATGGACTTGCTATTCTGTTTCATATCGAGAAATTGCATCATAAATAAATATTGATTTACTCCAAGCGAAGAAGCATTAATTTAAGCAGAGTGGAATCTGTTTGCTAGGATTAATTATTACATGCTATATGCAAATTACAAATGAATAGAACGATCGAATTTATAAAACGTATTGCACCACTTGTAGTGTCGGTCCTAGTTCTTACATCAAAACCCATTCCATGATTCCTATATGAAACAACAGCTAAAGAATGCGTTGTTTTATATTTATTTATCTATGATATGAGGTGAATTTAAGTTTGATATGACATAAAACATAATACTTTTATAACAAACTATTAAAATATGGGTAAACTTAATAGGCAAATTAACATTTCTTTATGATTTTTTTACACTAATGTAAGCTATGTGCATTAAGGACCCGAAAGGAAATGTCTACCTTGAAGAATTGAGAAAATTACGATAAAGAACATCAAAGGAAATTCGATAAAGTATAAACAGGAGCTAATCGAGAAAAAAATATTCAAGGCCTCTCGATCGGTAATGGACAGCTTGTGTCATTCATTGATACGGGAAAACGGTTCGATTGAACATAGCTAGAAATTAATTTAGCAAATCGTATGGAGATCGAATATTTGATAAAGAAGTGAATCGAAACAATGTGCGCACCGAAAAGGTCTCAAAAGAGGTGAGAGACAATCAAAAGCATCATGAATGGAAAATCGCCTGGAGTTGATGGCACGACAGCAGAATAATTCACGTCAAACTGGACAGTAAGTTAATTTGGTATAACGATAAAGTTCATTGGTTTATTTTCTTATGATTAACCAATTTAACAATTTTTATTTCAATAACTTTGATACAGTTACTTTAAAACGAACATTGATTGATTGAACTCAAATCACGTTAATCAGTGAAAGCTAAAATACTATTTTCTGAACTCGTTACTCCTGGATTTACTAAAGTAATTTTGCATGGAATTTTCCATTTATCAATGTAACTGCCCGTCACATAGGACGGGTATGCGTGATTGAAATATTGCGTTAATATATACTTAAAATTAAAGAAACCGACATTTATGAGCATTAAAAAGCAAACAATAAATATAAAATTCACATAATTGAAAGTTCCTGAATGTAAAAATAGTCATGAACATATAAAAGTTGTGTAATTTTAATATGCAAATGATTAATGTGCTACAGTTATCCAAATGTTAATCAAATAGAGAAAATAATGCTCCTATAATCGAACCCATGACTTCAATGTAGACGGAGAGCAGCTAAAAATTTAAAAAGACCAAGGCTAAGTTAACCCTGAAAGTATGAGTGTAATGGTATTTACAATATTGCCCCTGGGTATTATACCGACGGTGGTGCTCTGAGCAATACACATTACGCATAACCAAGAAAATTATATAAGGGAGTTGATTATCCCAAATTGGCTGGTTTTTATAAAGAAAAGTTGTCACTTCTCCTTATTTAGGATAAAATTAAATATTTTCTGTTTTACAGGCGTTGAAAGTAAACAGTATACGTTTATGGTAAATGGATGTCGTGGTTATAAGTATTAATTTGTGCCACGCTTAGATGGTACTCTTCCTACTAATATATTCCTAGCTAATATTATGAGCCCTCTCAGTTGCGAGGGCTTTTCCCTAGCCTTCGACCGGGTCGAACCAAATATAACGTATAGATTTAACGGTGTAAGAGAATCTATTACATTCCGTTCAATTACATTTGTAGCACATATATGTATCAATCTACTATGTTAATTATTAAATGTGTTTCAAATTAAAAGGTAGGTGATTCAAGGTAGTTTTAAAGGATTCCGAAACAAAAATAGATTTAAAAAAAGGTTTTCGGTGAGATAAAGTTGGAAATAACTGGTTCATCCTGATGGTTCGCCAGATGGAAAATTTCATGAAATTCAAGTATATAGTCTGCATCTCCAAATAAATTTGAAGAATAATTTAGCAGCAAACATATAAATACTGAAAAATATTTTCTATTAGATTCATTAAAGTCATTCCGAAAAAATTATATACTGTAAATAATTCCAATATTTCACTTGAATGTTTAAGCAAAAACAGCACAAGCACTCCATTACGACCCTTGAAGATGGAGGGATAGATTGCGTAGAAATGGAAGAAGAATGGATGAGAAAGGAAAGGGAGAGAGAGAAAGAAGGAAAGGAAGTAGCAGGAGGTCGGAAGGAGTCCCCGTGCACTTCAACTACATTCTTTTCGAGAGTTGTCGAAACAAAGTTCGCAGTAAAGAGTGCAGAGATATGCGCGGAGGCTGCGGACGTGGAGGTGAGAGGTCTCGGAGAGCGGATGTGAGGGAAATCGGAGAAAAAGGAAAACAGGATGTGGATGCGGGCGGTGTTCATAAGGAAGGGGCCTTTAGGAAAAAAAGAGGAAAGGGTTAGGAGGAGAGAATATGGAGTGGAGGAGAGAGTGGAAGGGAGAGGGAATGGCGGAGGGGGGAGAGAGAGGAAGGGAGGTGTACGAGCGAGGAAGAAGTGTCGAGTGAATCAGAATCTGGAGCATAGCTTTAAGAAGTGCAGCCTAGTGGGTGGGACACAAGGAGAAGAAGAGGGATGAGAAAACCTAGGGAGTAGGGAGAGAGGGGACGGGAGTGAGGGGGGGAGAGGGGAGAGAGTGGGAGGGAGAGAGAGGGAGAGGGGGGTATGGAAGAAAGAAAGGGGAGGGGATGGGAAGGAGGAGGATTGGGGACGTAGGTAGGGAGGGAAATACTGCAGAGTTTCAAAGGCGAAAATATACGAGTGAGAGTTAAAAGGCGGAGGGATTTCGTAAAATGCCCAGCGGAGATAAGTTCGGATAGGTAAGTGAGATGGATGTGGGGAGGAGTTTTGATAGGAAGAGGAGGATGATAATAGATAGGCAGAGAGAGGAGACATTCGATTTAGCTCAGACAGTAATTTTATGGGAATTCAGGTAAATTTATCTGAAGATAATATAAGTTAAAAAGCAATTTTCCTAAAGAACCGAAAGGCGAGTAAATCCGATAGAATAAATAAATGAATATAGAAACGGGTTTGCAAAAAACAGAATTTGATGTTATTTCAAATTAACAAAAGGATGCAACTAAATCACTTGTCTAAAATTAAAAGGAAGGTCATAAGAATTAATCATACGGCAATTACTGCTTTTTCGAACAGAGAGTCACGCACCTGGGAAAAACACGCGATATTTGATGGAGATGAGATGCGACAAAGCATTTGTCTTCCGGAAATAGCCTCGAAAACGCCAGACTTCGGTAAAGTCTTCATCTATTTTCATTCCTATATGAATGACGTTGCACACTTAAACGTAGCAGATAAGTTTTTTCCAATAGAGAAAGCGTTGTGGAGAAGGAATAGAAACAAGAATTGCCAAAAAGGACGGAGTGGGAAGTGCGCGAGATAGAACCGGAAGACAGAATAAAGACATAAAAGTGAGCTGAAAGAAAGTTCGGGGATATTTGGAAAGAGGGTTAAAAGGGAGCGAGAGATGGGTAAGTTGAAGAGCGGGACGTGGGAGGAGATTGAGGAGGAGGAGGGGGGGAGGGGAGAGAGGATAGGGGAGGGAGGATAAGGGAGGGAAGCGAGTGGGTTCGGAAAGGGGCCCGTTCGCGGGGAAGGGAGAGAGACGCCCCCCGGTGAGTCGCGGGAGGCAGAGAGAATGTCTTGTGGCGCCTCCGTAATTGATGGCGAATGGAGACAAAGAGTTTCGCCGTGCAGCGGAAGAAATTAGGGCGAGGGGGAGGAGAGGGAGGGGTGAAAGGGATGAGGGGGAGGAGAGGGAGGTTGGAGGAGGGTGAGGGGGGTGGTGATAGGGCGAGATGTAGAGTGAGGAGGGCGGATGGGACGCCATTGAGATAATACCGCGACAGAAACCTTAAAAGCTTACGGACGGCTTTGTCCAACGTAAGCTGCGTTATAAATTCGAAAGTTTGCGGGTCGCCTGAATGAACAATAATGTTTTCTGGAAGAGATACGCTTTGGTGTAATAATTTGTATTCGTTTAATTGGATGCGTTTCCATTTGTCATTTTAAATCATCAAAAATTTTCCGATACCTTACTGCATTCGTGCTGCATGAATAAATATTCTATAAATAATAAGCACCAAATTTTTACTGTAACTTTTCATAACATTTAACAATTTTGTGAACTGGCTCATTTTTACTTTCTCATACCAAGTATCGAGAAAGTATTGTTATCGCGAAAAACTTCGACCTCGAGATTTTTACGGAAATATACATTTTAGGTGTCGCTTAATCCGAAAAAGTGGTTTTTGCAATGCCGTCTGTCTGTCTCTTACTGGCTCTGGAGCCTAAACGGTAAAGCGAAAATTAATGAAATCTCGTACTTAGGCATTTTATCATACTGAGAAGAGTATATGTAGAATTGGTTGACATTGCTCAATAATTAAGAGTAGTTTATTCTACGCATTTTTAACAAAAATTCGATTTTCGCAAAAATGGCTCTAACGATTTTGATCATACAGTTAGTTAAGTTTACGTCTTCAATAATACTGTATAGTTCATATTTCTCAAAAAATGAATATAAGGCTAGTTTATTCTAGGCAACTTTAACAATAATTCGATTTTCTCAAAAACGACTTGAGCAATTTTGATCAAATTTCGTACAATTACTTGAGTATACATCTACAATAATATTGCCTATATAATTTTTATCAATGAATGAATATAAGGCTAGTTTATTCTTGGACAACTTGAACAAAAATTGGATTTTCTAAAAACAGGCTCATACGATTTTCATTTTCTAAAGATAACTAAACGACGCATTAGTATATGAGAAAGTTTGTACAATGTATGTTGTACCGATTTTTTATTTATGGTATTCTTTTATACAAATACATAATTTTTAGAGTGACGGATCCGGATTAACGTAACCAATATTAATATATTAAAATTCATTCGAGGCAAAATTGAGAGTAATAAGAATTACATTCATAAAGCGTGCGCCGAATGGAAAAGCGTCCTCGATCTCACCTGACGTGAATAGTCGTAAACGGATGACTGTTTAGCAGAGAGATTGCGAGCTGATGGCAGGAATATCGCACAAGGAAGACTCAATGACTAGGGTCGCAAAAGGAATTTGATATGGGCGGATATTCGCTAAAGGATAACAATTTATTCTTCCAAAAACTAGTCGACTGACTATTAAAATTATAGTATTTCATCTCAATCACACGCGAGTACACGTTTAAACTCTTAGATGGAGATTACATAAAAGAGAGGAAACTAGTGTTAACATATGATAAATTCTTGCTCGACAGTAAAACATCCGTCAAATGTATTCTCAATAAATTCCAGGATTTTTCGTAATTTTTGCTATGCTAAAATTTTTAGCATAGCAAAAATTAGGCGTCTTCCATGGCTTTTTCTCTTTATAAATATTAAATGGAATAATAACTTCTCATATGAAAAAAACCGTGTCTATTCGGATAGAGAAGCGTGATTCAATTTCTCCATTGTCCCACCGAGAGAAAAAATGTGAAATTTTATTTACAGTCATACTGTGTAAGCAATTTACGTGGCATGAGTACACCATTTACGTATTCTGATTAGATTTTTAGCCTAAAATCTAACATTAATCGAAATAAATAAAGGCTGGATAGAAGTGAGTGACAATATATTCCTCCAGCCGATAGTGAAGAAAGAAAGAGATAAATAGATAGAACGTCTTTATTTTCAGGGCGAAATTGAGACCAAAAGTTCTCCTCTTCCAGTTAACCCTACGTTACAATATATATATATATATATATATATATATATATATATATATTACATGACAATATGCTCAAATATTCAAAACAAGATGAAAATAATCGCAATTAAAACAATGACTGAGTGTGACTATACATATTCAGGAACTTCTAAAAGAAATAAAAGACTAGATAATTGTGGAAAACATAGGAAGAACCTAGTAAAACCCCACGCAGGAAAACACCCACGAAGGGAAGGGGAGTGAAAAAGAGAGAGCAAGACAGACAAACGACTTTATTTAGGGCGAAATTGAGACTACATAGTCCCTTCTTACATTTAACCCTACGTTATGAATTACAGATGACAATAAAAAAATAACATATAAACAGACAAACAGAAGACAAATACCTGAAACTAAACAAATGAAAAAAGAACAAAAAAGAGGGAGAGAGAGAAAGCGGAGATATTGAGAGAAAGAGCACTGGGGAACGATGGAACCAGTTGGAAGGGATAAAGAATGTGGATGTGATCTGAAGCGAAAGGAGTTTTAGAAGATAAAAAAAGACTGAGAATCTGTCAAAGAAAAGGCGAGTTTTGGAGAAATGATTTTCGGCGAGAGTCGGGCGAAACTGGAAGGTTAGATTAGAAAATTGCACGCGGAACTTCGAAAGTGTTGATCACGAAGGATGAGAACAGAGGAGACGTACATATGAAGGTTTGTGGGCGGAACGCGGTAGAATAATATGATAAGACCGAATTTAAAAATTTAAAAAAAGGGTCCATTTTCAAAGTTTGCGTATTGGGTGGTGCCACGACATCGAAATACTTAAGTATTGTAGTATTACAAATTAGCATTCTTAATTTTTCCCTTTAAAATCACACAAATTATTGCTCGAGGATATCGTTTGAATTGCTCAGTACTTGTAAGCCTAGGTAGAGGAGTATTAATGCTGGGCTTTAGCAGGATAATATTCGAGGCAGAGGTAGGAAGGAGGATTAGCGAGATTATCATTCGCAGCCGCAGTCTCGAAAGGAAAAGAAGCGGGATGTGTGTGGAGAGGAGAAGGAGTGAAGGAATGTGGGGGGTGGAGGAGGGGGAGAGGGGGGGAGCGAGAAGGGGGGGGGGTTGGGAGAATGCTCCGCTTGACGACACGTTGACGGCGGAAGCCTCGATTCTTCCGGCCTCGACTCCTTCATCGGCTGAATCGACAGGTGGCAGCACTAAAGACGAGGAAAAAGCTCATGACAAATATCTCTCTCTTCGCCGTTCTTCTGATGTAATTTAAAAACGACTGAAAGAGTGGATGCCGTAAAAATGTCATTCCATGTTTCTATATATGATTAAAAATTTAGAAAGCGGTAATCTGACCCTTTCAAGATATTTTTATCGCTGAAACTGGATAACTTCGTAGATAAGCTAATAAAATGATATATAACTTAAATAAAATGTACATTAATAATATTCTTGTATGGTACGATTGCGAAGCTTATCACGCTCTAATACAGCGGTTATTAACCCACACCCATCTCTCACAGGTAGAATTCGACAAAGAATTAAATGTCATTAAACAAATAGCCACCGCCAACGGTTTTCCACAAAAATTAATAGACACTCCTATATATAAAACAGAGGAAACTAACTCTTGAACGTTGTTATAATACTCCGCCTTCTATTAACAAACCCCGTTGGTGTAAATTACCATATATCAACCAAATTTCCCGACCAATAGCGAATTGCATCCCCAAAGATAAATTACGTCCAGCTTTCTACACCCTTACTAATCTAGGGAAAATTTTATCTAATAATAAAGATAAGTTTGACAATTTATTCAGGAACGGTGTCTATAAACTCTCATTTAATGACTGTAACGCCATTTACATAGGGCAAACAGGGAGAAATTTCCACGTTACGACTACCGAACATAAGAAAATCTTTCTTGCAAGGCTCATTCAAATCACACTTTGCCAAACACTTATTCGAAAACAACCATTCCTCCAACTTTAACCAGGAGGTAATTCATTTCGCAACTAAAGGTCCCAGTTTAAATCTTTTAGAACAGTTGGAAATACTTTTACACTCTACCTCGTTAACGAACTTATTCCTCCCACCCACTCTCCCTCGCTTACTTTGTTTCTTCCTAACACCCACCCTTCCCAATACCTTGACTCAGCCTTCCCCCCCCCCTCCCCCCGTCGCTCTACCCATTCATTGGTATTACCCTCTACACATTTCCCTCTCCCCTCCGATTACGTATATATTTGCGTTGCTTCCTGTTTTTGTACTTGATGATGACTAGATTAGTCGAAACCGGTCGTACCTATTTTCATAAAGTTGAACTTATAACAAGTGATATTTTCTCTCATTTTATTCATGATGGAGTTCCACCAAGTAAAGGCTTCTTCCGTTGATGATATATAACTTGCTGTCTCTCTGTTTAAACCACCGCTATTACCAGTAACTTTCAAAAACGGCCCCTTGGATAACGTGAGTAGTTCATCGCGATTTCCGAACCTTATTGTTGTTATTATTATTATTATTTTTGATGTTTTTAATGTTTTCACAAGTTTATAAAATAAGACATCAGAAAATCAGATCTTACTGAGCGCTTAATGATGCACAGTAATATGTAATAATGTAGGATAGAGTGGATGTCAGGGAGGGTTGTTGAAGTTAGATTGGACGAGGTGATGCATGAATCGGCCAATAGATAGATGTTTCTCAACCTGGGGTACGCATACCCCTTAGGGGTAGGCATACCCCTTACGGGTACGCGAGAAGAAGTCTGGGGTGCGTTATCACCTCCCGAATTTCGAGGAATCTAAATTTTTGTTTTCAGTTTTACAGCGGTTTATTCTTTTTTGCCTATCTTGCTCATTCAGTGCAAACCCTTATACTTTACAAGCTTCTTATGAAATCACACAAATGATAGCAAAAACAAAGAAGCCACATACAATTGCTGAGAAGCTTGTAATTCCAGCTTCTATTAGAATTGCTGAAATTATATTTGGTGAAAATGAAGTGGTTAAAATTAAAATTATCCCAGATTCTAACGATACAATAAGAAGAGGAAATGATGAAATGGCAGAAGATGTAATAAAACAAGTTACAGAAAAAGTTATCAAGAAAAAACAGTTCGCGTTACAACTTGACGAATCCACAGATATTTCGAATTTCGTTCAACTAATGGTGTTTGTTGGATATATTGACGAAGATAAACAGGGAATATGCGAGGAAATATATTGATGTAAAGAATTTGATGCGAAGACAACGGGCATAGCAATATTTAGCATGCTAAATGAGTAATTTGTAAGCATGGATTATCATGGGAGTGGTGCGTCTTGGTGTTTACAGATGGAGCATCTGCAATGGTAGATCGACAACGTGGTCTTATTGCTCGATTAAAAACTTTAAACTCTTCAATAAAGTTGACATATTGTATGATCCACAGAGAGCCATTGGCTGCAAAACAGCTCAATGCAGATCTAAACTCTATGCTAAAGGTTGCAGTGAAGAAAGTTAACCTAATAAAGTCTCGAGCGTTGAATTCACGTATTTTTCGATCGCTATGTTGTGATATGGAATCTGAACATATTACTGTATCACTTCTTTCCAATATTCCATGGGTGTCAAGTGGAAGATTGTTCAATCGTCAATTTGAGCTAAAGGCTGAAGTTACAGTTTTTCTCACAGAAATGAAATCCGAATTAGTGCAATATTTTCATGGTGAAATATGGTTTTGCAGATTATCCTATCTTTGTGACATCTTTGACAAAATCAATAACTTGAATCTACAGTTACAAGGTTTTAACACAAATATATTAATATTACATGATAAAGTAAAAGCGTTCAAGAAAATAGTAGAATTATGGAAAGGTAACGCGTTATCTGGAAGTTTTGTGTAATTTCAACATCTTTCCGAATTTTGTCTGGAAAATTCAAGCATCAGTAAAGGAAGATTTGACAAATTTGGAATTAAACTTCGAACAATACTTTCCTGGCTTAGATGAAATTGAACACATTTAGAAGCTTTGGATTTTGTATCGATTTGAGGACAATGCTATTGAGCAAGCAGGGATTTCATAGGACATGAAGGAGCAACTTTTTGAGCTTTCCACGGGGAGTGTACTGAAGATGCAAGGCATGGGACTTGATGTTACCGTCTTCTGGGCTCTCACAGAACTACTCCCATTCGCATCAACTTACTTATGTGAGGCAAGTTTTTCAGCCATGAATGAATTAAAAACTAAACTAAGACATTATATGTGTCCATAAAATGATTTAATTATGGCTCTAAGTAGTTTAAAACCTAAGTTTAAAAAATTGATTTTATTCAAAGAAGATCAAATTTCTCATTAAAGTAATCATAATTGTATGCATATTATTATAGTTTTCTGCATAAAATATTGAATGTATAATTGAATCTGACTTGTCTTTAAAGTTATTAATCATTATTATTGTTTCCAAAAAACCATATCTATATATGTATATACGCATATAAATAAACAAAAATTAAACATATTTTATGTTCAACAATTTTTTATACGTCAAAATTGTCCTGGGGTATTTCAAATTATTTTTTCAAAAAGGGGTACTTTTTAGAAAAAGGTTGAGAAACACTGAGATAGATTACCAAAACGGACGATTGACATGCCGCTGCTACGTGCCCTGCGTTAGACTCACCCGTCTTAGGTTTTCGACTTATTTATAGTCATAGAAACGATCTCTCAAACGCAGCGTAAAATGCACTGCACGTAAATGTACTCCTGTTCGTATTACTGACCCATTTAAAAATCGACGAATCGATTCTTATTTAAACCTCGGGGGGAGTAAATGCGACAAAAAATAAACGGAGAAAGTCCTTACGAGAGAAAGAGACATATCATATGGCGAAATAAACTCAACCAAGACGGATAAGACGAGAAATCATTCACAAATGCTATTAAATGCAGACAAATGGGGAGAGGAAGTGAGGAAATCGGTGCCGGAAAAAGAAATCGACCGAATGCCTGCGAACGAGTAGGTGGCCGAAAGGAACGGGTGGAGGGGGAAAGAGGGGGGAGGGGAGAAGGACAAGGGGGGAGGAGAAGGGGGAGGAGAGGGAGGGAAATAGAGAGAGGGGGGAAGGATGAGGGAGAGAAGAGCAAGAGAGGTAGGGTAGGGGAAGGAAAAGGGCGAGAAAGGGGAGGAGGAGAGGGGTAAGAGAAAGGGGGAGGAAAATGGGAGGTACCGATTCACGAATATAAACTGTCATAATGCCTCCTCAGATAGCTTGTCGATATTTCAAAATCTATATTACTATATTTATTGTCAAATGCAGTTTTTATACTTACTAGATTAACCCGTTGATAATCAATTGGGAGAGTAACATTCATTTGAATTCAGTCAAATGGAAGTGATTTAAATTTATTACATTCGAATACGTACTACAACTAAGTATTCGATTTGGTCGTTATAATTTCCTTCGATATTAAATTATTAAATCTCTTTATTTTGCTCTTGCTCTTTGAGATGTTCGGCCGCGTTGTCTGTTTCCCAATCTCTGACTCCTACGTCCTTCCCGTTCGTTTTCCCGGTTATTTCCTTGGCTCGAGACTTCATTTGCCATTCTTTTGTTTCGTTTTTATTGTTTCAGCGAAATAATGATATAACTTATGCTACTGCTGATATACCTGCTTCTACGCGCGTCAACCCCGCCGTTCGATCACTTTGTTCGCTCTAGGATCCTCGGCGCTATGCGCATCGCTATGTAAGCTGAAAATAATGTTTCGGAATTGCTCTTATCAAGATGCATATTTTTCCCAAAAAAAAATTTCTTTGACTTACCTTTTCAAAAAATATTTTAAATTGACACCCTTTCCTTTCGAGGTAGCAGATGAAAATGAAAATAGTTTTCTTGGGGTCTCCTAATTGGTAGAAATAAATGTCGCTTACCGCTTTCCTCTGCAAAAAACAGTTCCTGAGATAAAGAGGGGAACGGACGGAAAGACTTGCGAAATTAATTGTAGGAATAGCTGCCCGTACACCTCCGAAATCGCAGCTCTGTTGGTGAATTATGATAAGAAGGCTGCCCAACCCGCATGCTCCCGAGGTTCGAAGCGACCCGCGTGCTCCCCTCGCGCCCCACGCATCTCCTTCCCCTCCACTTCCTGGAAAGTGTGACCGAGTGAAATTGGAGGGGAAGCTTCGCTTCGGGTTGTGACTGACATAGGCCATTCCTCACTCGAATAATTATAAGTTTATATTGTAAAGGGTTGGGGATGAATAGAACATAAGCAATAAGTCAAGCCAAAAAGGGACTATAACAGGAAAGACGACGTACATGTGATTAACTGGCTATTAAAACAATATCAGGCCTATCATTAAATTGCCAAAATTAATGTTAATACTTGTTAATGCCGCTAACGACTACTCATTTTGATTTTGAAAGTCAAGTACAGGAACATTCCCTTTCTCCAACTTCACATAGGAAGATTGAATGGTTTAGACAAAAGCCTGTTATAAGTCTTTGCCATTTTTTTTACTAGATATAAGAATTAAACAGTGCTGGAAAGCGTTATCAGTAACGTAACAAAATGTAAATGTAAAGAGAAGTTAACGAAATTTTCAAAATAACTAACAAAAAAGTGTTATTTCCTTGTTTTTCGTATTATCTCAATTTATGTTTCTTTATTATTACCTGTATAAGAATATTGAAATAAGCGGATGTTCAAGTAATTCTAGTAAGAAAGGAAAAGAACTCCAGGAAATGATAAATAGACTAGTCTTAACAGGTAGAAAATACGGTATGGAAATAAATACAGAAAAATCCAAAGTCATTCGAATATTAAGTAAAGAAGAAGAAAACTTGAACTTTAGTATTGGAGGAAAGCCATTAGAACAAGTTTCAGATTATAAATACCTTGGAAGCATCATAACGAGAGAAGCAAAATGTGCCGATGAAATCAGGACTAGAATAACGGAAGCAAAAGCCGATTTCAGAAAAAAGAAACTCCTACTAACGGGGAATATAAAGGAGGATATTCGCAACAGTTGATAAAATGCTATGTATGGAGTATAGCTTTATATGGGGAAGAAACATGGACGCTACGGAAAAATGATATTAAATACTTGGAAAGCTTCGAAATGTGGACATGGAGAAGAATTCTGCAGATAAAATGGACAGAAAGGGTGAAAAATGAAGAAGTACTACGAAGAATAGGAGAAAAGCGAACGATTATACAGACTATCAGAAAGAGGAAGGCGAACTGGATTGGGCATTGCCTGAGGAGAAAGTGCATGATTAAAGAAGTGCTAGAAGGAAAACTGGATGGAAAAAGAGAAAGAGGTAGGAAAAGGTTTCAGCTGATAGACGACTTGAAAGGGAAAGAGAGTTATCAAGACATGAAGAAAACTGCGGAAATAGGAGTATATGGAGAAACAAGTTTAACCATGAATAATCACGGACCTGTCTACGGACATACTACCTATGATGATTATGGTTATTACCTCTTTTTACTTCTAAGCAATTTTCATTCCAGGAATAAGATTGATTATTTTCTACTGTATAAAATAATTGTACTCCATTTATGTATGATTTCGATTCAAATTCGGGGAAGAAAAATAAAACTTATATTGGACAAGCCAAAAAATTTCCCGGAAAAATCGTAATTTACCCATTTCACTAAAACACCTTATAATACGAAAATAAGATACACCTCTATATTCTGCGCCTATATTTTCAAAAAGTTTTTCATGTTGATACTCTGGCCCGCGAGCATAAAATGTATTGACCAAGTGTCTCGCTTTTAAAAAAAAACGTTTGTACACTCCAGGTTTAAACGATAATGGTTTCGCTTCCGTAATGTAAGAAAAATAGAACCAGACCCCATCGGTGATTCCTGTCGAAGTCAACAGGATAAGGAGAAACACGCTCAGCCGCAACGAGATAGCCACTTTCCTCCCTTCCTCCTCTCTGCCTCCTCCGTTCTCCCTCATTCCCTCTCCCACCTTCCCTCTCCCTCCAACCCTCTCCCTCCTACCCTCACCTCCATTCTCCCCCTTTTTCTCTCCCTCCTCCATTCTCCCACTTTCCCTCCTTCCATTTCCCTCCAAACTTTTCCTCCATTCTCTCTCCTACACCCTCCCTCTTTCCTTTTCTCCCTTCTTTCTTTCCACCCAGTTCAAGTGGCGTGCGTCCCTGACTGACGTCTTGCTGATAAGGGCGACATAACTGACACGAGAAAAATATACGCTGAGCGCATTTAGAGAAGGAACTGGTGCGTGTGTGCGTGTTTATAGAACTTCCAATAAAGGAAAGCACGTTAGCTCAGTAGTCACAAGTAGAGGCGGAAAACACCTCTTTTAACGATTGTTCCCTGAGAGAAAGAAAAGGAGAGAGAGAGAGAGGGAGACTGGGATTAACCTTCGCTTATTCTATAAACTCATTCTAAGTTTTCGCTCTAATCTGCAGTCCTTTCCTCTTTCATTATTTAGATTTTTTTCAGAAAGCATTTCCAAATAATGCTCTCATCGGTAAAATGGTATACTTTTACGCGTGCGACATTATGCCGGTAATTTCTCTGGCGCAGGATATGAAAAGAATTGAAACGAATGTGCAGTTTGAAGTTATCGTTTACCTATAAAGAGGGGTATTAATTTTAGGAAATAGGCACATGAAGCTATCAGGCTCTCTGAAACCAGTTAATTTAACTGCTGTGGAGTAATCACCTGCATCAAAAACTCAGTTATCATCCTGTTTTCGGATCATTTAAGCATCAGATTATAAATACCTAGGAGGCAATATAACGAGAGAAGCAAAATTACCTATGTAATCAGGGCTAGAATAATGAAAGAAAAAAGCCGCTTTCAGAAGAAAGAAACTCCTGCTAACGGGAAATATAAAGGAGGATATCCGCAACAGTTGATAAAATCCTATATATAGAATATAACTTTGTATGGGTAGAAACATGGATACTAAGGAAAAATGAAATTAAACACTTGCAAAGCTTCGAAATGTGGAAATGGAGAAGAATGCTGAAGATAAAATGGAAGTGCTACGAAGAATAGGAGAGGAGCGAACGATTATACAGACTATCAAAAAGGGGAAGGCGAACTGGATTGGAAATTACCTGAGGAGAGAGAGAATGATTAAAGAAGTGCTAGATGGAAAATTGGATGGAAAAAGAGAAAGAGGTAGGAAAAGGTTTCAGCTGATAGACGACTTGAAAGGGAAAGAGAGCTATCAAGACACGAAGAAGACTGCGGAATATAGGAGTATATGGAGAACCAGGTTTAACCATGAATAATCATGGAACTGTCTACGGACTGACTACCTATGATGATGATGAAGCATCCTGGATATATTTAGAATTGCGATTAGTTTCAAGATCTTTTATTTAGTTTAAGAAATATTTTCCTTTTATTTCCAAATCCTTTATGGTAAGATTGAGCGTAATCATTTGTGCTTGTGCTGCTGCAGAATTCATCCTTGTCGCAAATGAATTTGGGAGAATTGATGAGGGAAATCTTCGTCTTTTCTTGTGTTCCATCATCATTACTGAACCATACGGATAACCGAGACTCGTGGAGGATATGGACCGCCTACATGGATGTTGAAATCATGATAGAGGCTGTGCCGCTAAGCAACACGCTCAACTGGGTTACTTTTTGATTGGTATAAATTTTTCACTTTGGCCTGGAAAAATTCTGGAGCGTCGAATGTATCCATGAGTCTATCGAACATACAAAAGTAACATACAAGTAAAAAGTAACATACAAAAGTAATGCCACTAAATTAAGTCACCAAGGTACACTATTTGCTTCATATAGCGAATTATACACTAGAAATTTAATTTATTTTCGGAGTTATACGATAGAAAACTTTCCTAGCTATACATTACATGGCGTCTTTTGCCACCAGATATTAAGAATGAGTAATGCATACATAATATACAAGTTAGGAAAGTACTGCGAAAGCAATTATTATAAGGCGATATTTTTACAAAAAAATACATTTCTTCCATTGGTCGTTGTTTAGTATTAATGACATATTAATATAGCCCTCTGATTCTCATTAAAAGCTCACCCATACAAAAGCATTGAGATAGTTGCCATGGTAGTCGATTTTTAGCCCCAGAAAAAATCCCACTCATTCCAATAAAAATAAAAATTCACCCGAAAGCTAGAGGGATTTGAATTTCGTCTTCAAAAATAAGAAAGTACAACTTCGAAATATTCCGACAGTTCCAGTCCTGAGTTCGAATCTTAACGGTAAATAATTTATAAAAGCAAATACATAATCCTCCTCCCCGATTTACGTGCTTTTCTAATCTATAAACATATATGAAAATTAAATTCGGATTTTGTTTGCTCTCTATGCAAATTCAGTATAGTAAGATAAAATTGCGATTTGTTTGTTTTATTCCTACTTTTTTCCATGTTCAAGTAATGTCTCTAAACTCCTGCAACGAAAGATCCTTCAAACTTGGCTCTACGTCATCTCCTTTTCTGCAAACAAAGGCATCCATACTAATGTCCTACATCATTAGAAATAATTATAAATACATAACGTAAATTATAAGAACATAACAATAATTCCAAAAAACATAAAGCTAAATCTACAATAATAATAACAAATGTTTTGTGTATCTAAATCTTTGTGAATGGCTTAGTTTCCATAACGTTATCGCAACTGATTTTAACTATCTAATAAATAAAAGAGGATATCTGTCTGTCCGTCTGCCTGTGGCAGTTATAATTCATCAGAGAATAAAGTTAGGAGCTTCAGATTTTGAAAGCAGCTTTAGGTTGACCATAGGAGTTGCAGTGCCGACTATAATTAAAATCGGCCCACGGGGTCGTGACCCCGAAGGTCACGGATCGGTCGGTCAAAATTTCAGTTTCTTGAGGATATCTCAGCAACTATTGGAACGATTTTGATGAATCCTACACCAATATCAATGTTTTGATGATATACATTTTCTAGCTGAAAATGGAGAAAATCAGTCCACTGGGTCGAAAGGTCTTAATGTAATGGCCGGTTCAAATTTTGATTTTTTGAGTATATCTCAGCAACGAATTGGAATAAGTTTAAAAAGATAAATTTTTCATCTGTTATTTCTGTAAAACATAATTTTCGCATTTATAGCATTATTGAAGTATAGAAATCTACTAACATTCCATATCTTACGTAAAAATTGTTGTTGAATTGTTGTTTAAATTGGTTTATTTCATTGAAATATTTGTTGTTTTTAATTGAATTATCTTCTAATCTAACATATAAAGGAGAATGTTTGTAAGTTTGTTCGCTTTGAATGCTTTTAATACGAGACAGGAAGGGAGAGAGATGGATGGTAACGGAAGGGGGAGAGAGGGAGGGGGAGGGAGGGAGAGAGGGGAGGGAGGGGAGAAGGGATGGAGAGGGTGGGAGGGGGAGGGAGTTTATACGTTATTTTTGTGTACTATCTTATTCTTGCGATGCTTACATGTTACACGGTCGAAGTTTTAGATTCACTAAATCCGTTGAAATTCAACGGGCACTCCTGCTAGTATACAAATAAAATAATCGGTTAATGACCTGAAATTTCGTCAGAAACTAACGAAGAAGTTTAATGAAATTTTATAAATTTAGCAATTTATAAATTGTATAACTTTCATCCGTCTTTGCTTACTTTAGTGACATTAAAGTTTTCCCTTTGTTGTTATTTATATATATAATAGGGACTCCGCCCCTAGCGCCTCCGGCGCCAAAACCCCACGCCACGCTCCGCGCGGCTACTTCTCTTTAGTTAAACTTTAAAAAATAATTGCTTCTCTCCCCCTCTCTCTCTCCCTCCCTCCCTCTTAGGGTTAAATGTAAGAAGGGATTATGTAGTCTCAATTTCGCCCGAAATAAAGTCGTTTGTCTGTCTGTCTCTCCTCCCTCTCTCCCTCCCTCTATACCACTCTCCCTCCCCCCTCTCTCTCACCCTCCCTCCCTCTCCTTCCCTCCCTCCTACCTTTCGGGAAATAGAAATTCCTACCTTGGAGTCGAACCCAGGACTTTTTCCGAGATTTTTTTCTTCGCCACCATATAATATCCGAGTCGAGCATTCTTACTAAATTCAGAGTTTCTATCTCGATTCCTTATCGAATTTTTAGCAAATTAATATAGTTGAAAGAAGATTGTTTATAAACAATCTTCTTTCAACTATATTAATTTGCTAAAAATTCGATAAAGAACTTATCTACATTAAATCACTTAACACATTATTAAAATCGATGTATTGTTTATTAAAATTATCATCATTTACTAGTGTAATGCCCGTTGAAATATCAACGGAAGAATTATAGATATATAGATAGATTATTAATATTTTCATTTAAAATAATTAATATCACACTTTTACATATGGAATATTTCGCCGTATACAAAATTTCTAGTGAATATTCTGTTGTTGATATTGGTTAAACTTAAAATAGCTGCCTCTATTTCCCTCCCTTTCCCCCTCCCTTTCTCTCACACCCTTTCCCCCTCCCTCTCTCCCCCTCCCTCCCTCTCACCCCCTCTCTCCCCCTGCCTCTCGTTCCCCTTCTACCTCCTCCCCTCTCTCTCGTATTTAAAGCATTCAAAGCACGCTTACACCCATAAGGATTGATATAACAATAGGATTTTGAGGTCTAACAATATAATTGGTAGCGAAGGCAACATCCCGTTAAAATGGCAGTATTTCCACATAATATGTGAATTAAACATATAACATGACCGATTTCGAATTGTATGCGGAAAAAGATGAACAGAATAAGAAACTTTGTAATTTTTTTTTTAATGGTTCAGATCCGAAGATCGTAGGTTAAATCCTTCTAATTTTAATTTCCAAAACAATAAAAGCCTGCACGCCAAAAAATGGATATTTACATGTTACCTTAAGGAAAATGGAAATGTCTTCATAGGAGTCGAACCCAGGACTTTTTTGGAGATTTATTTTCGTCATTACCTTAAAATATGTTAATCAAGCATCCTTGCCAAATTTCAGTCTTCTACCTATTCGGGAAGTTTGTTAAAACGCTCTATATCGGCCATCGTGAAAGCGTGACCAACCAACCAACAGACCTGGGCTATTATAATTTACAATTATTATTGTCTATGATCAAATAGTTACGCCATTATGACGTCATAAGTTTACACCAAATGAAAGCCGCTTTGAAAAATGTACATTTTCTTCTTCTTTCTTGAGCTGGAGCTCTTCTGTGTTCATTAATTCCTTCTTTAAATTCCTGATAAAGTTCTTTTATTTGCGCATTGATCCTATCACGATAATATGAATATTCGGCTCTTGAATTGGACATTTTAAAATTTCTTCTTTGGTATTTGCTCGACTAAAAAAATAATTATATAATTAATATTAATTAATAATAAATATTTTATACTAATATTATTTTCAAATAACTGACAAACAAAGTTTCCGTTGCTATGGGGAGCGGCGTTTACTATAATATTATAATAGATTTTGAAGTTTATACAATATCTTAGCTATGATAAATATTACGAAGCTAACGAAAATAAGCAAATGTTCAATCAATCAATGGAGCCAGACAGAGGTTAATATTGTTGAATTTTTAAAGATCTTAGAGATAATTTACAGCAAAAGCCAGTGAAGTATTTAATCATTCTCTAAAAACAAAAAAATAATATTTATATACATTAATTTCGATGAAATCACCTTTTATGTACAAATTTAAATAATTGAATGTTCCAAAAAGTAAAGATAGTTTTGGGACTATAGGAGTAGTGTAGCGTAAAGTTTAACAAATAAATCTTCATTAATATTTCTTAACTAAGCAACTTTTATATGCCGAAAACTATTATTAGCGCTTTTTTTAATCAATCCGTCCGTCTGCCCCTGCATAGCATAACTCAAAAATGACGTAATTTACATATGCCAAATTTCCAAGATAGATAGATACACCTTACTAAATTAGAGGCACATACGATACAAATTAGGTGGATATAAAAATGTTAACTGACATTCGCCAATCGTTTAGGTTAGATCAGGACTGCCATACTATCGGAAATAACATCATAAATTTCAGATCCACAAAGCTGTCGTTAAATTTCATGAAACTTGGAAAATTATTAAAATACAGAGAGATGATACAGTTTTCGAATAGTGACTCACTACCAAAGGTGTCATTTCAAGGCAAACGAATCGAAATTCATCGTCTGTGGATTACTCCTACGTTTTGTTTTTAATGTGAGATTATTCAGCATACTCAACGACGATCAGTTTTCCTTCTGCTTCCAGACACCTTTTGTACCTGCTACTAGTGTTTGCCCTCCTCTCCCATCATCTCCCTCCCAGCCCCATCCCACCATCCCCTCCAACCACTTCCCTATCTAACCACCCTATCCAACCACCTCCCTATCCAACCACCTCTCCCTCCAACCACCTCCCCCCCACCAAAAAAACATCCAACCCTCCTCCCTCCATCGCTATTCCTCACTCGCTTGTCTAATATTGGCTTTTACGTCACGCTCTTTCCTTTATTAAACATATATTCCGGAAATGGCTTCCTTGGCCGATAATGGTGCTAATCTCCGAAACATATACTGCATTAATGTATCATTTTGACGTGTAATTAAACGTTGTTTATTCAGTTGACATTTTTTTCGCTTCTTTATCATTCCGTGTCATCAAGATAATGAATAAAATTTATGACACGAACAAAATTCAGATTTAAATTTTAAGATACATATTTACTCATCGAAGTTATTAAGCGTGGTCGGAAATCAAACCTTTTAAGACTCGTCAATTAAATCTGCGGCATATTTACAAGATATATCAAACTTTGAAAGTTTATTCATCCCTCAAAATAGAATCAATAAACAACGCATTATGGAAGGGGTAGAGAAAATAGAAGAGAGAGAGGGAGAAACTTCGTTATAAACGGGGTAGACTGGAAAGTTGATTCTTCAGGGGCCCATAAAGATTCCTTTTCAGCGAACGGTTTCTCATTCAATGTTCATGTTGCCGACTTCGGCCGCTGGCCAGCTATATAGTGCGCCCTCTTTAGGGAAAGGGGAAGAGGACGAATGGAGAGTGAGGGAAGAAAAGGGTGGGGGAGAGGAATGGAGAGAGAGAGAGAGAGAATAGTGATCTAGGCAAAGCGTGCGCGGAGTGACAGAGAGAGGGGGTGGAGAGAGAGAGAGAGAGAGAGATGTGGAGAGAGAAAGTGGAGGGAGTTCGGGAGGTATAGAGGGGGAAGGTAGCACCGGAAATGAAGGATGGAAGAGAAGGTGAGAAAGAGAGAGAGTAAAATAGAGAGAGTAAAATAGAGAGTAAAATAGGACGTAATGATGGAAAACAAATGAAATAGGTGAAAGTTGGAAGTGAATAGATATGACGAGAGAGAGAGAGGGGAGCATAAAGAGGAAGGGAGAGAGAATTGGGAGCGAAAAGGGATGGATACAAAAGGGAGAGAATGTAGCCGCCATTTGGAGCAGAGAGAGAGAGAGAAAATATGTGCCAGAATGTACGAAATGAAGTGAGACATTATTAAGTGCGCGAATGTGAGAAGAATATACGATCGGGGAGACGATAAATCAAGTAGTAAAAAAGAAAGGAGAGAAAGAAAGTGGAATGATGGAGATATCAAGGAAAGAGAGAAGAGGAGAAAGGGAACGGAATGGAGGGATATGAAATATGTATAAATCCAGCAATAGTTTTGTTTATATACCTATAAAAAAGATAAAAAAATCTACGTATATTACATTTTAATAGCGAAAGTAATATCGAAAGAAGACATCTATTCAAAATGAGGAGACTCGGATGCACGGGACATAAACACACAGAGGCGCATAGTTAATAAAAACAAGCTAGAGTGCGAGCGAAAGGAAAAGTGCTAAGTGAGAGAGCGGCGACGAGTGGGTAGGGGACAAACTGGAAAAGGGAGCTAGATGGTAAATGGGCAGGAGAGGGGGGAATGTGGGGGGGGGGGGGGAAGAGGCCAGCGGGGTAGAGGGAGGATGAGAGGTTGGAGCCTCGAGGGTGATAGCGGCAGAGAGAGAGGGGAGGGAAGGAGGGTTGGGTTGGTGGGGGCCGCCGCATTGTTTTAGCGAAGTACAATGGCGCGTGGGGGGGAGGAGGGAGGGGGCGGGGGGCGAGGCCGTCGGTGCGGGATACAAGGCCTCCGCAGCCTCGTTAATGACTGAGTCCGGGATGGGAACACCTGCTTCGGGATGCGAGCCTAAAAAGGCGAAGGGAGAGAGAGGCGGGAGGAGGAGGGCGAGGGAGGGGGGGGGGATGGGAGAGAGAGAGAGAGGCAGGAGGTGGCGCGGATGGAGGTGTTGTAAATAGACAAAGAGAAGAAGGGTGGTTGTCTGGAGGAGGCATGGTGCTGGGGATGGAATGGCGTAGTGGAATAAGACGTGGAATTCTCACGCAGTCATTTCGGAGGAGAAAGAGAGGAGCGAAATGGGGGGGGGGGGGCGAAATAGGGGGAAGGGAAAGAGAAGAGGGAGACAAAGGGAATAGAATAGAATATCGTCTTTATTTCCGGGCGAGATTGAAACTGTACAGTCCCTTCTGCCATCTAACCCATTGTCGGTTACAGAAATTATTAACTTACAAAAATTTTTTGATAAAATAAAATTCGCAAATGATAAAAAAAATACACATTACACCAGTGGTTTACAACCTTTTTTTAGTATACGTCACCCTATGTTCAGTTATGCGTTACCCCGTTTACAGTTCCATTACCTTCAAGTCAACTTCAATTTAAAAAATTGGGTTTTTCCTGCCACACGAAGATAAAATTATGACGTTTAAATAAGTATCCGTGTTTATTCTCCTGGTTTTATTTTTGTTTATGAGTCAGAATATGATACAATGTGATTTATCAAATATTCGCGTCACCCCTCAATAAACCTCGCGTCAACCTGGGGTGTCATGTCACCCCGGTTGAGAACCACTGCATTACACAGTCTGCTATACATGTATGTACAAAATCGAGTTAAGTGTATAAAAATAGTTGTTTGCAGGGAAAGACCAAGATTAGTTAACATATGGTAAACCACAGGAAAAATTCCATTGCAGGAAAACACCACAAATATTCGCGTCACCCCTCAATAAACCTCGCGTCACCCTGGGGTGTCATGTCACCCCGGTTGAGAACCACTGCATTACACAGTCTGCTATACATGTATGTACAAAATCGAGTTAAGTGTATAAAAATAGTTGTTTGCAGGGAAAGACCAAGATTAGTTAACATATGGTAAACCACAGGAAAAATTCCATTGCAGGAAAACACCACATACGGAGAGGGGAAAGGAGAGAGAGAGAGAGGGTGAACGAAAGGTGAAGAAAGGAAAGCGGGAGAGGGGAAGGGAGAGAGAGAAAATGGAAAGGAGGGGGGGAAAGGGAGAGAGGAGGGAGGTAAGAGAGGAATGGGTGGTGGGAGAAAGAGGGGGACAGACAGACAAACGATTATATTGAGAGCGAAATTGAGACTATATAGTCCCTTCTTAGGAAGAGGGAAAGAGAGGGAGCGGAAGGAGATATATAGAGGAGCGAAGGGGGGATTGGGGGAGAGAGAGAGAGAGAGAGAGAGGGGGGCTAGAGTGGAAATTGAAAACATGGAGGTTCTGCGAAGTTGGGGAAGAGGAAGGGAAAATGTGACGGATCCAAGTTCAGTTCGCTTTTTTTTTTAGTGATTGCCTGGAACTTTCCATAAAACGTAAGAATGATTAATATTACGTTGGGGCAGGGGTCGGCAACCTTTTTGACAAGAAGTCATTTTTTCAAAATTTGTATAGAATCCAACATAAGATGAACCGCAGAACATTTACAATGAAAAAATACGTATTAAGTACCGTCAAGTCATATTAAATGACATATATTTATTTAAAAGCTGGGAACACATACCCATACATTGATATTTTGGAGATAATTCGTAAAAAAGAACTTGAGAAACAAAAGAATATTTTACAATTTAAGTTTTTATTCCATAAAAATATAAATAAACATTCAAATGAAGCAAATAAAGATATTCTTTCGGAAAATGAATCTAGGATTATATGTAGATGAAAACGAAGAAGTTGAAAATGAAATCTTTACTCAAAAGCCCATACTGGATACTTTTATTATCAATTAACACCGCCATTGTCGTCTGGTGCGCTTTAAGCTGGAGAGTGCATGCGACTCACGAGCCGCGGGTTGCCAACTCCTGCGTTGGGGTAATCTTTCTGACGACGGCGTTGATGTTAAAATAAGCTGAAAATAAATAATTTCGACCAAAATACGTAAAATCCTCCAGAGAGAGGAAAAGGAGGAAGTGCCGTTCGGCTTGATTCGTCTAAATCAGTGTTTCCCTAACCGGGAGACGTAGCTGATTTTTATTCCCTCTTTAACTGATTAGGGTGTTTCACAAACAAGTTGACGCGTCAAAACGTTGTGACACCCGAATGCATAAATGTTAAAACCTCGTTTAATGGTGAAGGTGTCGCGAAATTCTGTTTATTTTTTTAAAGTCGCGGCTCCTAGGATAACATGTGAACCACTGGTCTAAATAAATCCGATGCTAAATAAATTCGCTCTCATTGCATGTCCATGTTGCGATTTATTTAATCGAAATAGAAGCAGCAATTTGTTATTTATGGTTTAGAAAGACAAAATTCAAATTTACAGTAAGCAATCATATTACGAATAACTTCTCTTTTTGAGAATTGATTTTATTCCACAACAATAACATGAAATTTATTAAAATTAATCATCAACAAATTCAAATTTCATTAAAAAGATTTTTCTCTAGTGAAATAAATTTCCAGGGCAAGATTTTTTGGTATATCCCAAAATATATGGCTATTATTACGTTTAAATTAATTATATGAATCTGACGTCGACTAAGATTTTCTTCGAAAAAAGGATGATGAAGAAATCGAAAGAAAAATAAGCGGTTTATCTGATTCCCAGTTCATCAATCGAGTCACTCGACATAACGCATACTGATTACATCAAATATGTCACATTAACATTTCCAATACGTCTGGAATCATCATTTAATATCGGAGATAATGAACTTCGGCCACGAAGCTAATTAACTCGTGTGAATGTGTTTGATGTGTTGGGTCAACCCATTCAATTACTGACTGCTCACATTGACAGTTTTGACTTTCAATTAAATGGAAAGGCAGGTGTATGGTAATAAACGTCATTCAAACAGTCTCCCATGATTAAATTAAATTTTTTAAATTTTCTTTAATTTTTTTTTGTGCACGGGATGTAATTGTTTTTCAAGCGAATTTACAAATATGTTATCCATGAATATTTTAGCACTGACGCATTCATAATAAACGAAAAAACTATGGATTTCATATTATTTAATGAAAGTTGCGTTTTACGAATGTTGAATGTACACGTACCAAAACTGTACCAAAATTTATTCAATACTTATAGATTCTTTATAAATATAACAAGAGATATATCAATGTTTCAGTTTTGAAATGGAAAGTAACATATTCCATATAATGGAGGAGAAAAATCGTTTCTTTTCTAGAATCCATTAAACTGTTTTATTTTTGTCGGTCGGATGGTTATCTTCTGAGTAATATCTTATATCATGAAGGATGAAGGGGAAAAAAGAGAACGAAAATGCTCGGGGCTGCATTTAAATGTCGTCATAAGGGAAAGAAAAGACGTCGCTCGGTTTCCATGATTTAGGACGACTGACACGCCCTACGTCGCTAACGTCCTTTCCCCTAAATAATTCTGGCACTACAAATGGGCGAATGAGATGAGAAGCACAGGCAGTAAAGGAACCTCAAAACGAAACTTTCCTTCTCTCCAACTCATAAAGAATGAAGTTTTACTAATAAAATTGAAGGGATAGGGGCAATATAACGGTAAACCACATTTGTTTCTAAACAGATATTTTAACAGGATGCAATAGAGTATTATGATGGAAAGCCACTATGTAAATTTTACAGACTGTCATCAATATGTGGCAGCACTATGCTAAGAATCTTGTTTTTGCTACATCTCTGTCGTACCCTTTATGTTAATAGTGTGGAAAACCACGTACAATATGGCAGAAACTTCATTCCTGCAGAGCATTCAATCAAATATATGTGCGAAACTAATGAAGATAACAGTGATGTGAGTGAAGATTTGGATGACTCCGACCGTGATCCCAACTATGACCCAATGTACAATGGAGATACACAGAGTAGTACAGAGGTAAGTGAAAAAATTTTGAGTTGAGGCTTCCCATGTTTTTCCACCGTGCAATGAGGCTTACCTTTAGCAAAATATTTTCTTTGATTTTTGAATTTTTAAATAGTTTTGGGAAGATCAAAACTGTTAGGCTAGTTGGTTAGTTTGGGATTTTAACGGGATGTTGCCTTGGCTACCAATTATATTGTAAGACCTCAAAATCCTATTGTTATATCTATCCTTATGGGTGTAAGCGTGCTTTGAATGCTTTTAATAAGAGATAGAGAGGGAGAGAGAGGGATGGTAATGGAGGGGGAGAGAGGAAGGGAGGTGGAGAGAGAGAGGGAGGGAAGGGGGAGAGGGAATGAGGGGGAGGGGTGGAGAGTGGGGATGAGGGGCAGGTGGAGAGAGGGAATGAGGGGGAGGGGTGGAGAGAGGGAGGGGGAGTGAGGGGAAGAAGGGAGGGAAAAAGGGGGAGGGAGACAGACAGACAGACAAACGAGTATATTGAGGGCGAAATTCAGACTACATAGTCCCTTCTTACATTTAAGAGAGAGAGGGAGGGAGGGAGAGAAAAGGAGGGAGAGAGAGGTGGAGAGAGAGGGAGGGTGAGAGAGGTGGAGAGAGAGGGAGGGAAGGAGAGGGTGGAAGGGAGAGGGTGGGAGGGAGGAGGAGAGAGAGGGGGGGGGGAAGGAGGCAACTATTTTAAGGTTAACTAAAGGTACAGGTATACCTCGCTTAACGAAGCCCCTGGAAACGAAGCTCCCTTAAAACGAAGACGGAAATTCCGCAGTGAAAATTGGAAAAAGTCGGAAATGTTGCGAAGTATATAGGAATGTTAAACGGCTCACGATACATTTGCTTAGAGCAGCATTAATGTACCTAATTTGAAATTGTACATAAGGATGATTTACTGTTTATGCTGTATTCCAGGAATTAAATGTGTCGCATTGGGTATGTGAATGATAACATACACAAAAGATAGAGAAATTCATATAATTTACTAATGCTGTGAACAGAAAGCCATGATCCCACATAATGTATGATTGCCAAAACTAATTAATAAGGCATAATTTGAATCAGGTACAAACTGGTGTGTTAGTCTTGTTAAAATTATTCTACTAGCCAGAATTCCCCTGATTCAGTGATACTGACGTTACATTTCGAAGCTTCGCTAACATAGTAACATATTATGTTCGCAGCATTGCAGCTACTAAATTAGAATGTTCTCGATCTCGATTAATTCTATAAATACATGAATCGCCATGAGAATGAGTTAACTCTTTAACTCCAAGTATCCAGTTCCGAGTGTGACAGCTTAAGAAACCTCTCATTTTCGTATTGAAGTGACGTACGTTCATTTAACATTTTTAATATTTTTTTTATTTTAATAAAATCAATTATTACCCCAATATGTACTCCAAAAATATTGTCCAAGTACAATTTCTAGGGTTGTATTTAAAATCTAAGCGATACAGTTTAATGACCTTTTCCTCGTAGGTATTAGTTGATTTTGATTATCTTGGCAACAAGTTAAGACTAAATTTTTCTTCCAAATACGTATCTCAGATCGACCCTTCTCTGAGTCCCTTATTGAACGTTTTGGGGCCCACCGTTGGATCGCGGCCTTTACTTTGAAAAACCCTGATCTGCACTACCAACGATGCGCAATCGGAGGAAATAAACCCCAGAAATCCCAGTCGTTTTGTTTTAATACTCATTATGGCTTTCAAAATTTTAAAATGTTCATATTTTGTCCGTTTCTTTTATTATTTACAGAAATTCTGGTACTAAAACCCCCTTTTCCGAAGCCCTAGAACGCATCCCAACCTTTCTTATGTAATTTATACCTCTGGCAACGAAGTTTCCGATAATGAAGTGCCTCCGTGGAACGCATCTAACTCGTTAACCGAGGTATACCTGTATCCCGCCATATTGACGAGCTTTTATACTAGTTATTACATAAACACGTTTAATTTCTTTCAAACTCGCCCAGAATTTACGAAGATATGAATGCAAATACGTTTATTTTCCTTTCGTGCACACAAGGTGTTTTGCAAATAAAAAAATGGATAATTTAGGACGAAGGAATTAACGTGAACGTAAGGACTGCATTAAAATTACTTAGCCACGCTTTTATTAGACACGTTGGGAATTTACTGCTAACTTTTAGCTTGCGCATAAGCAATAGTGCGTTATGTGTGAAGAAATATAAAATTTCAGGAAATTGTACGGGGTTCGATTCCAGGAGCTTCCTATCCTCCATTTTATTATAGTTGGAGTATCGTTGGAGAAAGTACAAGATATTTTTGATTTTCATATATAAATACTTTATAACTGATACGAAATAAAGAGTTTATGGTATGTACAGAAAATAAAAGGAAATTTGATTTATTGATACAAGGAAATTCATCCGTTCCGAATTAGCTGAAAATTTATTTTGAAATGCAAAAAAACGTCACGTTTTTAACGTTGAGAATCTATCACTAGCATGAATATCCGCATTGAATAATTGTTAAAGATTTGACTGCTTTAATATGGAAATACGTATTCATATTAATTCGGCTTTAAATTACTGAACACGATTTCATATTTCTTTTTTTTTCAACAGCAGAAATTAATGAGGATGAATGGAAGAACCTCCTAATAACCATACAAACATTTTTTAAAAAGGGAAAATACTCACATGCACTACAGTTTAGGGAGATCTACTCCAAGCCAGTGACCAAATACCCGCAATCTCACCCCCTCCAACGCCAGGGACCCTTCTTTTCTTTGTTTTTTTCCCCTCTCTCTCTCTCACATCACACACACACACACACAAAACAATCACACATAAAACAAACTCACACGAGTACTTCCTTTCCAAAAAATACGTATTTCAGAATCAAGGATTTCATCGTCAGTAGCCGATCAAAAAGACCATCGGTCTACCTGATTTTTAAGCGCTTTTATTACATTTCACCAAGGAAAAATAGTCTATATCAGCTTCCACATTATTAAAACACAAAATTATTGTTTGTATAAATATTTCCCGTGTGCATCCTATCACCAAGGTATGATTATTGCGCATAATATTCGCGATTTAATTTTCCATTGGAGACGCTGACTACGCTATCAGCAATTCGAAATTTCGATCTTGTGGATTCTACGCCCCGTTCCGGATCGTATTCTGGAATGGATGATCGGCATCAGCGTTTCAGCACTGCGATCTGGTTGGTACCTGTGCCCGATAGGAAGTTATTATTTATTGAAATTATTGTTTCGAAAAACCCGAAAGATCCTGAAATGTTTACCATAGTAAGAGAAATAAAGCTGTTACGTAGCGACACTTAATACACTGAACAAATTTTAAGGGATAATCAATTTGTTATATCTCTGATACAATCAATTTTATGTCCATTTTATGAGATAATATTTTAAGCAAAAGTTATAGGAAATTATATTATCTACTCTTTTATAATGACTAATATTTTCATTAATGAAGCCCTATGGGAGGTATTTGGAAAAAAACAGAAATATTACCAGAGTAAAAGTCTGCTTCCGGCTGACCTATTTCAGCTGATAACTAATCAAACTTTGAATTTGTAATATAAATCTTGAATGTAAGATTTTTTATTGAAGATGTATTTAACGGACCTTAAAATGTGTACTTCCATTTAAATCTCCAATTCGATATTTATTCATGGCAACAATACTTTCTCTATACTGCGTATGAAAAAAGTAAAATTGCTTCCACGATACATTCCCCCTGAATTGATTACCGCGTTAATACGAAAACGCGCTATTTGGAGGAGCGCAAAACGATTAGGAGGTATAGTTTAGTGAAAGAGAATATTTTGAGCGATATGGGTTTCATGGAATTCAGTTTTCATTCCGTGCTTAAATAAATACTAATATATGCGTAGAAACATACAGACAAAATGTAATTTTTATAAACGCACCTAAAAGGATTACGAGGAAATTTCAATAAATGAGATTTGCTTTAAATGCTTACAAAAACACTTTAGTTGTTTCTAGTATTCTGGTTTTATAAGCCCTTCCATTTGCAATGAACAAGCTTCCTTTTACGATATTCATTAGATCCTTGATCGCCAAACATTCGGGTGCTGGTGGTTTACCTTTGATAATAATTTCGATGCAGAAAGGCTTAAAGAAAAGTGTATTAAGGATTTTGCGTGCAAAAACAATTAATTTGACATTGGCCTTGTATTTAGTTCATCCGAATGCCGTGCCATTGAGTGACATAGCATATTTAGAAAATGTTTAATTTGGACCTCTTAGGATTTGAAATATTTTGCAACTAACATATTTCCTTATCAAAACCTTACGATATAACATCCACGTGTCTTATTATTTATTCCTTCGTAGAAGGCTTGTATTTGTCAGTTTTTAATCCTACATTCATTGGATCTGATAAATATTTTCACTGCGCGGCTCTGGTGATATGAACGCGTTCACCGTAGCGAGGGAGTCTTAGGGAGAGGGGTGACAAGATTTAGATGACAAGAAGTGAAAATGGGGAAGTGTGGCGCGGTGAAGGAAGCAAGGATCAGATAGGGTTTTACATGTATACTTAAATAATATGACATTTTTCATGGTATTTAGTCCAGACGATTGTCACGACCTGTAGTTATTAACAAGAATTTAGCAGCGAATATATATTTGGAAAATACTAGTATCTGGTCTCCTTATAAGGCACCATGTGAATAGACAGACATTTTTTGTTAAAACACTAACATTTTACCAGTGCACCTGCAAAACTCTTGACCTGATCAAAGCACCTATCAGAATCAGGTCCATATTGGCTGTACGAGTAGAAATATGACGTCATCTTCAAAAGTGATTCGATATTTGCGTGTCGATGGAATAGGACCTGCTGAAATCCTTCGAGAACTACATTCAGCAGACGGGAAAGACATCGGTGCGAAGCCTATCGATAACGGTTTGGGATAGATGTTAGAATCGTGGAACAACCTGGTTGGCACTGACTGCCAACGACGGATGAAAACGATCACCTTACTGATGCCATCATCTAGGAAGAACGACGATATAAACATGCCGACGTTGAACATTAATTGAAATTTTCTCTCTCAAATGTAGTTATTCCTGGTTTTCAAGAGCTGTTCTGGGGTTCTTATCCTGCACTCAAACATATGGGAGGATACGTATTATAAACGATGATTCATTCAAGCTGTTACCATGGCAATCACTTTTGTAGGCAGATATCAGCAGGAATCAACAAACTAGGGCCACAATAGGATAAATGGTAGAACGAGCTTGGTGACCATGTGGAAAATACTTATGTTAATAGTATTAAGTAAATAAAAATATATTTGTCATAATAACTGTTATGATTATTATATTATTTATTGAAATGCCCTCGTATTTCCATCAGAAAACATCATTTTCGGATTTATAGAGGATTAACGGAAATTCCATAAATTTGAGAAAAAATTGTAAGTAATTGGCAAAAATATGCTGTCATATCTACACGCATGCAAAAATATCTTTCATAATTAATAGATATAATAGACAGTTAAAAATAATAATGTCTTTCCTTTAACGAAGATATTTATTTTCTGTATAATGGAATTCTTGATAATATCAAATGTTGCAGGGTTTAATTAATGATAAAGTGTTCTTATCGCATTATAGTGCGTGTGTGCGCCACACGCTCCATATAGAGTCAGCCTAAAGGACTTCGAGATCCCGAGCTAGGGTTCATTTCAGCGGCTTCTTCAGGAAGTTGTAACGAATATAATTTTACCAATTTACTTATGCTCCAAAGGACAAGGAAAAATTACGGACACAAATGTCTTCGGTGATAAATGCCTAAATTTATAAGCTTTCATATAATTTACAGATAGAACCCTGAGGATGCTCTCTCCAAGTTGGAGAAACTGTCCCACTCACCGATATCTCTGGCCGACACGTGATACGATGCATCTTCTCTCCCCAACATGTCCTCACAGAATCACACCCATTTCCAGCGACGTGAGGCACAATTATCTCTCTCTAGAAATATAAGAAATAATCATGGGATTAACGCCATCCTTTCAGTTATAAATTACAACAATGCAACTATGCAATTTTGTACGCGCAGGTCAAACTACGACGTAATTTCATAATATTTCAACCAAAACAAAATTAAATTTGATGAAATTTCAAAGAGCGATACACGTTATAGTTTCTGTTCCATCATCAAGGGGATGGAACCAGAGATTCGTTTTGTTCCGCGTCTCACAATCAGAGTAAACAGAAACACTTTGATTTAAGAGAAATCGACGGTTGGATTTACGACAGATATACCGAGACAGGCGAGATCTCAAATATAGAGGAAAAATAGTTTGTTTTTCGATCAAGTACTTACAAATACAAGTAGTTTTTAAATAAATTTTGCAATGCTCCACATCAATAAACGCGCATAATACATTAAGGTGACCAGATATTTTTTTACCAAAAGGGAGGACATCTCGAATTTTTATGTAAAAAGGAAGGACACATTTCATTATCAAAAAAACTGTTTATATGAATATAATATTTGTTAAAATAAAATAAGGGTTGTAAATAAGTACATACATGCATTACAACAGTCTTATGATAGGATATTCTTTATTTAAAAACGCTGTAAGCTTTCAAGAAAAAAACAAGTACCTCTATATCATTTTTTAGACCATTTTTACAGTAAAATATCCAAATTACATAATGACAAATCACATTGATCGAATGTCAATTTCTAAAGCTCAAAGGAGAATTGCACAAATTTTAACAGAAGTATTCAGTAATTACAAGTGTTCTACACAATCGAGAAAAAAGTCACATGGTTTTGTATGGAAATATTTGTCATTTGTGTGGATCTTTTTCAAAAGATCGACATTTTCAAGTAATATTTCTGAGAATTGATCCCAGCTACAATTCATGTTAACTTTTATCATTATGATTGAAGTCAATGTTTCCATAGAAAGCCTGCTCTTTACACTACCCCACACATCATTAATTAATGAGAATACACGCTCAACACTGGCATTTGTCCAAGGTAAACTTAAGGCCATTTCAACCGACATCTTTAAATTAACATAAGGGAAATATTCGCTTTTAAAACACCGAAATACTTCCGCCCATCTTTTGTCAACTTCTATTTTATTTTCAGACAATTCAGAAAACTTTTTTGGGGAGCTGTAATTGTTTAGTCTTCGAACCTCCTCAAACAACTTTACGAGAGACACTTTATTCGCAAATTTCACTGCTTCTACTATTTTTCCCCACTCTACTGTTTTTCTTAATAAAGTCCACTGAAAAACATTTATTCCATCCAGAAAAGTTGTCGATTTCGTCAAGTAATCTAGGCAATTTCTATAGAAAAGTTGGACCTCATCCATGAATTATATACACTGACTGGTATAAATTTCATATTTAATCTGGAATCCAATTGATTCTTAAATGTGTGAAGAATTGGCGTTACTTCAGCTGCGCATATTTCGTTTTTTTCAAAACGACGTTGCCTGACTATGCAAGAAATGCGGAGTAGACTGGGCTAATGGATTTTCGAAAAAATCTCTTAGGACCTTGGGACACTTATCTAAACTTAAAAAATATATAACTACTGGTTCAAATAATTGAGTAACACGTTCAATGGTTGACGTTAAGGATAGCCACCTGGTTTTCGAATAATCTAATATTTTTTTTATATTCAACTGATGCGTCATCACAAAATTTTGCTAGACTTTCTGCTCAAACAGTGAAACAATGAAAATATTTGTATATTTGTGGAAGTATTACTTCTACATCAATAGCCATTTAACTTGAGGCGATATTGATTGTATTAGATGTTACATGGGCATGGCATCCTATTCCAATGATTTCCTTTTCAAGCAATCTCATAATTTTTTCTTTGTCTTTTTCACCTTTTCGATTTAAGCCTCCAAAATTGACATTGTGTTGTCTGCCGACATTGCAAAATTCAAAGTACCTAAATTATTCTCATCAATTACTTTCATTATGTGATTTTAAAGCAATTATGATGTTTCCCCTTATATAGAACTTAAATTTATCATTTTTACCCCGATCCCAGCATCGCAATTGAAATAGCGAACTAAAATAGGATAAATTTTAATTTCATTGTGACTAGAAGCATCAGATAACAGGGTTACAAATTTAGCTTCTATTAGATCATTTTCCAAAATCTCAATTGTGTAAATCTTAAGTACATAATTGATGACTGCTTCGCATTTAGTTCTGCCGCAACTGAAATTCTGTTCGAATAATTTCTGGACTAGTTTTGAAGTGCAATCCATACTTCTAAAACTGTGATTGTGAATCACTGTGTGTTAAGCGAAAGTTCCTTCAGCGGCAGCCAATTTTCACTCTCACTCACGTCTGCGCTTTTTACAATATTGACAATTTTATGTGAGGAGGATTCTATATTAAGAGCACTTTGGTTCTTTTGGGAAAGAGTGTGCTTCAGAATACTTGAACGCCCACCAACTGCGATACTAATTACTGCTGAACACATACAACATTTAATGACAGTATCATCATTTCCAACAGGTCTTAAATGTGGAAATTACTTAGCTAAAATTACATTGAAGTGACATTTTCTTTTCATATTTGAAGACATTCCGTGGGGTATTACTACAAAGATTACAAAATCAGCATCAAAAAGTGGAGGATTAGATTGTAAATTAAAAGGAGAAAAATTATATTTAACTTAATAATCAAGTAATCCCAGCTATTCAGATTTCACTCAGGCAGGACAAAGTATATAATATATACAGTAAATAACACAAAGACCTTAAAACAAGCAGCGTGCCGGAATGCTTAGTGTACACTGAGAATCGTGCCCTGGGAGAAGGACGCCAACTCCCCTCGCGTATAACAATGTAACTAACAGGATCAAAGATCCCCTAAAAATTACTTGATATTGGTTAGCATAGGTCTGGGTTCCCAAAGTAGGTATAAATGTACGAGTTACGTGTAAAAGAAACCCTGGCTTAAGTAAAAGGAAGGACAAAGACAGAAAAAGTTTCAAAAAAGAGGGCATGGAAGGACAAATGGTTTAGGGAGGACAACGATTGAAAAGGGAGGACTGTCCTTCGTAGCGCGCCGTATTCGCCGTTGTGAATTATTACAAACAGGAAATGTTTCCAGCGTGTTGTAACATGAAAAAATACTCATTTAGATTTTATAGTAATTATAGAAGTTTTGGAAAATATAACTGGGAGAATATGCAAATATTACCGTACCGGCACAGAAACCCATATCCAACAAAAGAATTCGGACGAAATTTGTTAATGAGAATTCAGGGCCTCCAAATGGAAAATTAAGTCATTTGGAACCTCTGTGAACTCCGAGGCGAAGTAAAAATTTTCATGTTTACGATATACCTACTATTTTCCCTGCGTGAAACTTTTATAGATTTATCTTATGGTTATTTTTGAGCGCCGCTCAAAATCTAGACTCAAGAAACTGAATAAAAAGATTCCATCGCATTTTCTTTAACCATACATCCAACTCTTTTTTCGTAAGTAACCTCCTGGAGTCATAAACAATCTATCGACGCCAAGGAACTGCAGTGTCTCCCTGGTTAAGCCGCCAAGTGCGTTTCTATTAGAATTTTTGTCATCGTCTCAATTGCTGTGCACTTATCTAAGGGTATATTCATTATTTACTAAAGGGCTGCCGTGTTTATTCATTTCACCCGTTTGACTCATTTATACATTTCCCCAATTTCTTTGGTTCAATCCAAGAGCGTTCATCTCATCCATTAGAATACCGCGGCAGAGTCCATGTTTTGCTAACATCGGTTTCTACTAACATAAGGTTGTTTATGTGGAAAACGATTATTTAAGCGCAAATTCCTCCTCCCAGCTCTTATATGATCTCCGAGGCAGTGATTAATCAATTTATTAGGAAAAAGTAAAGTATTTGTTACAAAAAAGAACAAATTTTTATTCTTTTAGACGTTTTATGGTTCAAGTACCTTGTTTCTATGACGATTATAAGTAATTTTAAAATCCAAGAAAAAAACACGGTGCACTCATTTGCATTACATTTTAATGGGAAAAAGAAAAGCTCCTGGAATGGAATTTAGCACCTTAGAATTAGATGCAAACATCGCCATCGGCCTTCCCCTATATTAAGAGAGGATGCATTTAATGTTTGGTTGCACTGGAACATACGGTGTCCTAATACGTAGTGAGCAGACAGACAAGAAAACTGACTTCTTTATATATTATATACGTGGATAACAATTTCCGCAGTTCTGTTGTTTTTGTAGGAACAGTGCTTCTTCAGTGAACCTTCCAGTAAGGAAAGACTAGTGAAACCAGGCGCATATGCATATGAGAAAATTTGTTCATTGTGTATTGAATCGTTTTTTATTTAAAAGTGGAACTTATGAAAAATTCGTATCTACGATATTGTGTTAGAGAAGTTTATGCCTTAATTATATAGTCACCTCTAATGGCGGCAACATAACTTAGCTTGAAGTGGTGATTAACAGAGGTACCTATTGGTTAGCGTTAAATCTATCTTCCATCTTGAAAGACCGACTTTTCGGTCAGTACTGTCAACGGAGGGACAATTTATGCGACAATGATTTTCTGGTCTATATGCACGTTCCACGAGTCATCTCGAATCGTTGTAAAATTCCCAAAATTTTCGCTGGAAATTTCCTTTACCCAAATAGGGTAAGTTGGTAAAACCGAGAAGCTACAATATTTCCACTTGTTCGTAGTTGAGCAATTTAGCTTCACCTCAGCTATAAATCGTAACACTATGATTCTCCATCTCTGATATCGCTCTGAATATCCTTCAAGCCTTTTTTCGTGGATTGTTAAATAGCATGCTGCTGGAAAACAAATTGACAAAGTTAACTATAATCATTTATGTGTGAAGGAATTATTTCTTTTTATATCAGTAAAGTAAAATTCTCAGATTCGGACATTATAACTAGAATTTTTCTTTATTTAACAGAACATTATTGATCCAAAGAACCAATCATAGGAAATAATAGACGCCCTTCGCTCCATTTCTAAAATTGAGGAGATTTGTATTTACGCAATCACTGATCACTCGCCATTAATCACGTTTCCGTTATTGGAGTCCCTCATCGATCCAATTGAAATAACCCTTAAGCAACATTTCTTAAATCACCAACCACATATAGCAAGGCTCGTGGATTTCAAAAATGGGTGAAGAACACAATAAGCCAAGCAACGTAATTGAGAACTCGATGCGGCTCCTAATGTGGCAAATTACACTGGCGTGGCAATAGTGTTCTTTGCCGAAAAGAACAAGAATTTCTACTTGAGGTTTGGAGATACGCATTCTTGCTAAATTTCTTGTAATAATGACTGCGTTTAGTGTGAATTATGTTATTTATAAAGTACGTGATTCAATATTGGCTCTCGGTCTCATAAAGGATATCGTATGAGGCTCCGGGTTTCGGTAGATTAAGCCGCCTCTGCCGTAGAGTATTAGTTACACGACCAGAAGAAATACCGCCGATTAGCACTGAACGAATCGTATATACTTCATATGTTCAAAACCGGGCGTCGAACCGTAATTTGTTTCGCTCCAGTTTTCGTTCCGGTTCACTCATAACACAAAATTTCGGTTCCGGTTTCGCTCAGGAAATCATCAGTAAACCGTTCGAACCGGTTTTTTCTCTCCGACCTTAAAATATTTTTAGGAAAATTTCATGAACTGATTTATTAATTTACGTAATTTATAATTAAAACAAATACATCTTCATTATAACATTAGTGCTATCAAAAAACCAATAATCGAAATACGATAATAAATTATTTAAATAAAAATGTTTAGTATTTTTTATTTAATAATGTATTTAGAATTAAATATTACAAATTTATTAACCCGAAAATTTACTTCCTGTAAATTTTATGGGTAATTTCACTAGTATACATAAGTTTATAGAAAGACGGACAAATAGAAGCTTTTTACAATATACTGCTTTTTGAAAAAATACAAAAAATTCTTCCATTGGAATTGCCGGAAACTATTATATTACAAAAGACTAAGGTCGTATTCGTAAAACGACACAAGGAGACTTGAGGGTTTGGGCCCCAAGGCGACAGGGTATGGAAGTATGAATATGGAAGATTACCGAGCGTTGAGAAAATCCCGCCTTTCGCTTCCATTATTAATGCGAACTGAAAAAAGGAGCTAAGTAAATGTCGGTTTTTGGTTCGGATTCAAAACATTTATTTTTTTCGGTTCCACTACAACCAAAAATATCGGTTTTTTTCTGTTCGAGTTTTCGGTTCGGTTCCGGTTCGATGCCCTGGTTCAAAAGTTTATCTCCTCTCCTTTATTTCTAAACCAATGGATAGGCAGAGGAATTGTATTTATTGGCGTATATTAACATCATTAAATTCGCAGTAGAACGGTTTTCGAATGTGTTCCTCCACCCTTTTGGCAAGAGGTCGGAAGAGCTCTGCTTTTATAATAAATTTTAAAGATTTTAATTTCATTTAATAGGGTTTTCTACTCTTATAAAATGAATAGTGGGCGTACGCTGCCTAAGCGTCTCTATAGTTGGATTTGGACAAGTGTGAGCAGCAGAAAATTATCAAATGCATGAGAATAAAAGAAGCCAATTTCTAAGAAGCTAATCAGCAGCCGATTTACACATTATTTTGCCACCAAAAGCCCTTAAGAGTGAATCGAGATATTAGTGAAATGAGTGGATAAAGTATGCTTGTATGTGTGCTTGTGTGGGGTTTGTGTGAGCACTTAGTTGGATGGTTTACAGTTGGCTACGGAAAAAAGAGAGCCGAGGGAGAGTAGATGGAGTGGGGAGGCTTGGTGAGGAGGCGGACGAACGAAAGGGGGAAAAAGAGAGAATGGTGCCGCGGGTGGAGGTATAGGGAATTAGCGACAGTCATTTTGGTCCGCAATTCCCCGCTTCCAGCATCCGGTGTCGGTACAAGCCGGAACCAAACTCCGAAGGGATTAAAAAAAGATAAAAAATTAAAATGTTCTAGTGTAGGGGAGGAGACTGAGAGGGAAAAAGAGACATCTACTGGTTTCCCTTCCTCACTTTTCCTCGGAAATGAGGGAAGCCTAGATATGGTAATGGCTCACCTCCCTCTCTCTCTCTATCCCTTTCTCTCTATTCCCTTCCCACTATCCCCGTATAACTCCCCCTTAGCCTCCCCCTCCCCTTCTAACTCCCTCGCCTCCCTTTTCTACCTTCCATTTCCCTTTTAAATTCCATTTCCACACTCACTTTCTAAATCTCCCCGCTTCCTCTTCCGACCTCCCGTACTGCCTTTCTCTACGCCATTTCTTTTCTAGTTTCACACATCTTTCTCTCTCTGCTTGTGCGCAATATCATTCCCGGTGGAAGTACAATATAATCCTTTAGACCAGTGATTCTCAAGGGGGCCACGCCATACTTCTAGGGGGCCACATGGAAAAAACGGAACATTAGGGGGCCACAATAAGTTTCTGAGGGGCCACCCAAACTTAACTGCCAGGTGTATGATGAATTTGTCATAATCCTCTCATCTCATTCTCGGTGCTAATTTCATATTGAAAATTACTATAGTTTACAATACACATCTCAATGAAAAATGCAGTCTGTAATAAATGAAATTTTATATGCATGAGGAAGCAACTATAATGTTGTAAATGTAAACGCTTTGAGGTGGCAAATCCTGGCAACTATGACGTAAGGTTAGTCGCTCACCTGCCTCCAACTTGGAGCACTCCATGTGCATTTTATTACTCTTTTCCCCTAAAACAAGTATGATTTCACCATTACATAAGCAATAGAAGTGTTTAGAGAAAACTTTAGTTTATTTAAAATAGACAAAAAGAATATATGGCAAAGTATTTGATGAAAAGTAAACAGTGCAACGTATTTGATTATTAGATGAGGCTATAATTTGGCTGCAGTCTGCATTTTTTAGTTATTTAGTTTTAGTAATCTTATTTTTTCGGATCAAGTATATTATACACCTTTTTCTCAAAAATGTCATTTTTTTTAGTAAAAGCCCTTACTGAAAAATATTTATGATATTTTTGAGAAAAAGATGTATATTACACTTGATCCGTTTTTTCTTTTTTAATTTCAGATTACCCATGGCTAGTGTGACGAAGAAAAAATGTCGGCAATATTCCATTGAGTATCTTGCATACGGTTTTATTCCATCACCACAGGATAGTAAGATGCCAATGTGTCTAATATGTATGACTACACTTTCAAATGAAAGCATGCGGCCATGTAAGCTGCGGAAACATTTTGAGACAACGCACAAGGACAAGAAGGACAAATCACTAGATTACTTTAAAAAACTGCGTGATGATTTCCAAACAAGCAAATGTTTAGTAAAAGAGCAGCCAAAGTAGATAAAGGTTTAATTGCATCTTATAAAATTTCCAAGTTAATTGCAAAACCTGGCAAGTCACATAATATTTGTGAATCTTTGATTTTTCCTGCAGTGTCTGTTGTGATTTCAACTGTCCTGAATCAGAGTGCACATGAAATTACTGAGGTCATCCCTTTGAGCAACTCATCAGTATCGAGGCGCATTGATGAAATGGCAGATGATCTGGAAAAATAACTAGTTGCACAACTGCAAGAGAGGAAGTTTTCCCTGCAAATCGATGAATCCACTCTACGTGATAATGAAGCCCTTCTGATGACATATGTTAGGTTTTTGGATGATCATCAGCTCATTGAGGAAATGCTTTTTGCCCCGAAAGCTTACGACAGACACCAAAGGGGAAACAATTTTTAAAGAAGTTGAGACTTATTTCAAGGAAAACAATATCCCACTTGGAAATATAATGGCTTTTGCAACTGATGGTGCTGCTTCTATGGTAGGGCGATACAGAGGATTCATTGCCCATTTTAAAAATGCTGTGCCTGAAGATTTTTGCATACACTGCGTGGTCCACCTTCAACATTTGGTTGAAAAAAATTCTTCACTATCTTAAGTTAAGTAGGTACAAATAGACACCTGCGCTTAACATCGGGTAAGCGCCCGCTCTCACCCTGTAACAAAAAATAAACATTTGAATGAAATCCCGCCTTACATTTTGCGTTACTTAATTTGTAAATGGCCCCTTTCATGTGTCTCTGTTTATTACTGTTTTAAAGTAATTTAAAATTTATTTTTTCTCTTTTATCGCGTATAAATTATATTAAAAGTCTTGTTTATTTATTTATTAGTCTTTAATTTTCGTTTAAATGTTGTTATTCTTTCAAGAGTCAACGTTGATTTCATTTTATAAATCCACCATTATTCTTTTAGTATTTCAAATTAATTAATCATTTATTAGCATGTTTTCTTAAAAGCAAAAAGGTTCTTCTCTGTCCGTATTTGGACAATCAAATTTTTTACTTTTAACAGATATTTGGAAAACTTTTTTTGAGTTAGATTGCTCTTATCAAATTATGAATTTTCCAATTAGGTAATAGATTTCCCATTTTTTTCGATTCAAAGTCGGAAATGTCAACATTTAAAAAAAATGGAATTGGAGCCATAGCACTGACGCCATATGAGTGAACCTTTCACAGATGATAAGGTCTACTCACTAGACCTTATCACCTAGACCAGGGGTCGGCAACCTTTTTTTTTTTCAAAATTTGTATAGAATCCAACAAAATATGAGCCGCAGAGTATGTATAATGAAACAATACGTATTAAATACCGTCAAGCCATATTTAATTATATCTATTTATTTAAAATCTGCACGCATATACCCATACAGTGATGTTTTGGAGATAATTCGTAAAAAAAGAACTTGAGAAATAATAGAATGTTTCACATAATTTTTTATTTAATGAAAATATAAATAAACATTCAAATGAATCAAATAAAGAGATTCTTGCAGAAAATGAATCTAGGACTATAGATGAAAATGAGAAAGTTGAAAATGAAGTTTTTTCTCAACAGCCCATACTGGACCCTTTTATTGAAAACGATTATATTATTGTCAATGGAGACTGACATTGTCATCTGGTGCGGTTTAAGCGGGAGAGTGGTCGTCGGGAGCCGCAGGTCATTCCTCAAAGAGCCACATGTGGCTCACGAGCCGCGGGTTGCCGACCCCTGACCTAGACTTTAGTGAGAATCTACACTCCAACGGAGCGGGTTGCCTCCACTTCAAATGTGAGGTAAACCATAATATAGAATATTTTAAAGATAACACTCGCTTTCCCCTCCTATGCTGGCAAGGGTATCTATTTGTGTATGTGGAATTTCATAATCCTCTAGAACTTTATCTAAAATTTACAAATGTTTCAGAATGTTTTAAGTCGTTCTAAATGTCTACTAAATTTTTCTGTAATTTTGATTTCCTAAATACGACATATGAACACATTATTGAATTTTTGAAAATGGTACCAAGAGTAAATATAAATTTAGGAAGGAAGTTTATACGAACGTTATTCGCGCCAGTCTGTATGAAATGAGATGCAAGTTTAAATTTAAGTTAGCGAAGATGATGAAATACGATAAACAAAACTTAAATAATTTAGCCACATATGCCTCGCATATAATTTCAACGGTAGAGCTTTACGCTCGATAAAGGACCCAATTCCACCCATACTTCTCCCCCTATTCGGTCGTTAATTAAGGAATTATTCATTACAATAAGAGTAAACAAAAGAGAATTCAAAAGCATTTATGAGATTGATCTTGCAATCTTTGCTTTGAAGAAACTTGTGAATGAAAAGGCTCAATGATATTCATAGGTTACCTACTCAATTTCTCAATCATCCTGTTCATGAACGATAACTTTCCCCAGTCCGTCTTCTGTCCTAAAGGTTCTATTTTGTATTCATGATCTCAACGTCCATAATATTTCGTATCGTCCATTCTAATGGTTATGTCCGTCCACCATCTTTTCTTAACGTAAGCATTATAGATTCCGTCGACATAGCTGTATCTCTCCTATGCTCCAGAAACTCCCATCCTAACTTACTGGTCATTTTTGAAACGCTCTCACCTCTTTTGAAATTTCCTTCAACGAAACGTGCTTCATTTATAACTTTTTCACCTGCCCTACACGGTGAATATCCCATACCATGGATCCATATTCTAGTAATGGCTTAATTCATGAGTCGTACGGCACTTCCTTTGCAATAGGTTTATTCCCTAGCACTCTCATAAGACTCTATAAGTCTTCGCAACAACTCTTGAGGCCCCTATTTTTCTGTCAGTTAATCTAATGACTCGAAAACGGAAAAGGCTTCAACGAACAAATTTGCAATAACTTACCTTAATATCCAAAATAAGACAAAGGTACATGTTTTCATTCGATCATATGATTTTAATCAGCTGAAAACGAAAGATTAAAAGCCATAAAGTGATCGAAAGTTTTTAACCCTCAGAAACCAAATAATCAATACCACAATGCCAATAATAAAATACCACGTTCGGGTAAAAATAAATCAAAATTTAAAAAAAAACGGCAACTTACAGAGCAACAATAAACTCAAAATAGGTACAACATCGACTTCAAGCAGACATACCTATTAAGAAATTCGATCAAATTGGGTTATACAGAAGCAACATTTCACGTGCGAGGGAATTGTGGAGCAAAAAGCAAAGGAGAATGGAGTAGAAGATGAGAGATGTGATATAAAATCTCCTATTCTTCCATAATCGTTCATGGAATGCAATTCTTCCCTCGTCCTCCTCTCTTCCTATTTAAAAACCAAGCGAAAACGCCCTTGCCCCCTCCCCCCATCTCTCTCCTATCTAAATTTCTCCCCTTCCATCCACTCCTTCCCATCCCGCCGACCACCTACCACCTCAAACCGCAAACCCAAAAACTTCATCAAGTCCCCAATTTCTACCCCTGGCTATCCTCGGAACTTTTATCATCCCCTCTTAAATTTCCTCCTCGGCTGGGGGTTGCGACCTCCCTCGTCGCTTCATATCCGCCCCTCGCCTCATCATCGCCCCTCTCTTCTCTCACTCCCACTTTGGTTACTCCCCACCCTCCCCACTCTCCCCTTTTCGCCTGACTCCCATATTACCGCCCCCTCCGCTCTTTCTCCCATTCCCAAAAAAAGTGTTCAATTTTCCATTTCGGAAATGTTTGGAATCTATTAGGACGGCCAGTGAGTCGTATTTCTTCTCATATAATGGCGCTCTAGAAATGCCACTGTAATGAAAATAACGAACTGAAATGATCATTTTTTTTTCGCTGAATAGAAAATTTATATCACTTTCAATATTTTTTTAATTCATCAGTTTATAAGGAATTTCTTTTTGTATAATTAGGCGCGTGTGATATGGAGGGGAAAAATCGTTCTATTTGAAGTGCCACTGTTCTGTTAATATTACATTACCTCTCGCACCATGAAGGGGACTATCAAAAGTTTTTTTTTGAAATCAAAATGAAATTCTTGGGTGTCGATGGACGTGTTTACTGGTTGGTTTTTTATTTTTATTTTCCCTTTGTGCAGCATTATTTTGTATAAAACTGTCTCAAACCGAAAGCAATATTGCTGCTAGACAAACGCTCCTTGACATCCTACGAAACTCGGCTCACTTCAGACATACATTCCCGCGGAAGTTTTCTTTTTACAACATCGATTCTGCAGCCGATGTCATAGGACATTCAAATTAGAAGCGCAAAATCAGTCAGCATCTCCAGAGAGAATATTTTGTCCGACAGTCTGAGTGAAGTTTCTCATACATACAAGATTAAAAATTCGAATCCCAAAGTCACAGAACAGCAAATGGAGAACGATTTTAATAGGTTGGAAACCAGTTTGAGCAATATGGCATAAAATATAGCAGTTATGCTGAAACCAAGATACTTGAATTGTATGGAATCAAAAGCTCATTGTAATTTTATTTTATTTGTCATTTGCAGTTTACTTATATCATATCATTAACCAAAATGTACAAATTTTGGGAAGGATTATATACGTAATAATCTTAAATGCTTCTTTTGCTCCTCTATGCTTCTAATCGTTTTCTTGCGTATGATTGCGCAATTTCTCATATTCGGGAGAAAATATCAAGTTTAAAATATCAATTATTTTTCCAAATTCTCATCCTCCACTGAGGTCGAATATTGAATGTGAAATTGAAAGGAAAATTGCTAGTTTTATCAACATCAATGTCATTCTAATAACACCGAAAGTATTTTCCTTTTTATGCTAAAACAGTATCAGAGACTCACCATTCTTAAACGGGTTTAATGTATATCGAAAAGACATAAGAACAAACAGATAAGAAAAATCATAAAAATAAGATCGATATTGATTATGCTGGTCTATATAATATCGAACTAAAGAGGCAGGTGATATACATTTAAGACAAACTAATGAATTTTGTAAGATATGTGCTTAAAGCTCACTTCTATTACTGCTATGTACAATTTGATACATAGCGTTATATTAAAATGATCGAGAGACATTTCGCAAGTTCAACAAGCATTTCAACAGGAATCGTTAAACATGGCATGAACCAAACCGTGTACTAACGCTACGCTGACCACCGCATGCCGATGGGTATGCATTTTAATGAAAGATCTATGGTAGTGAGTTACGTACGGACGAAAACAACATCGTGTGTGAAGAGCTTGCGAACGCAAAACAAGGTATCGAGAGGGGGAGAAGAGTGGAAATTGGTGGCTGGGGCGAAAGGGTCGAGTGGAGAGGGAGAGAGCAGGCACGCGGTGGAGAGGGCCGAGGGGGCGTGTTGCGCACCTGTTAGTGAGCGTGTAGTGCGACATTAGAGAATGGGAAGGGATGAAGTGGATGTTAGAGCGCCGTGGTTAGGCCGCGGATGGACCAAAGAGGTCGCGGAGAAGGAGGCATGAGGCTGGGGAGGGGGGGGGGTGAAAGGTGGTGGGTTGGGTGACAGGAGGGAAGTCACAGAGGGAAGGAGAGAGAGAGCAGCTCGAGAGCGCCCATTAATAACACCAGCGAGTGTTCTCGGTTAATGAGTGATGCGAGATATCGCACCCAAACGGATGTCTGCCCATTGTGATCAAGTGTGGTTCGCGGTGAGAGATATGAAGGAGGGGTGTGAGGTATTGGAGAGGGATATAGAAGGACGATAAGAAAGAGAGGGAGGGAGGAAAATGGAATGAGAAATGGAAGGCCAAAGGGAACGAACGATGGAGAGAGGATGGTTTAAAGAGGAACAGAGGGAGTTGTGACGGGGTGAAAAAGGAGACACTGGGATGTTAGTGCACGCCCTTTTGCTCCGGATGTCGTCTAGGGAGGAGAGAGAGAGAGAGATAAAGAGAGAGAGAGAGACAGAGAGAGAGAGTCATTTATGGAATTCCTCCGATCGTCCTTCTCTTTCATTTGGCAGCTCTTGGAAATGGCGCCGCCGACAGTCAAACGTCGCAATCCACTTAGCCTCTTTTATATATCGGTCGGTCTATGCCTCTTCCCCTAATTCGTTTTCCGCACCTACGCACGCCGTCTTCAGCTCTGGAAAACCAACTCTTAATTTGTGTCTGTTTCTCGTACTTCGCTCCTTAACAATTATTCAGATTCTTAGGAAGTGTATTATTTCTAATTAAGTGCCATCATCATCATCATAAATCTGTCCGTAGACAGTTCCGTAAATATTCATTGTTTAACCTGGTTCTCCACATATTCCTATTCTACGCAGTCTCCATGTTTTGGTAGCTCTATTTACCTTCTTGTGGCAAATGTTGTACTTTCCCTGAATATGTTTTGTAATCGCTGCTTCAGAGAATATGTGTCGGAGTAGGAAAAACCTGGTTTCATAGTTGTTGTCAACCTACTAGGTTATATTCTTACAGCTGAAGCAAACGCCCTTGGATTAAACCCATGCACTTCTGAGGGGAGAGGTACGCATAAATGAGAAAAACGGATGAAATGAAGAAACACAGCAGCTCTTTTGTAAACGACGATACTTGCGATACGTGCGCAGAATGAGAAAACTTATAAGAGCAACGTAGTTGAATACTTATCGAGGGCAACACTGTAATTCACAGATATTATAAATTCCAAAAACCAAACAAATATAAGTTATAAATTGGAAAGTTCTGGATACTATTTTGAGATATCTGGGATATGTGACTTATAGGAAATCATTAGTATTAAGCCCCCCATTATATCACACAAAGTGTTGGATTTCCCCGAGAAATGCCGCTTACTTCAGTTAGTAAAGAATAAGTTCAAATACTCTGATGTTGAAATCTTGGTGTATAGAGAAATTTTTAAATGTATTGCAGCTAAAACTTTCTCGGTGTGGCTTCATGGTTGAAATTTCTTCCGGGTTATCTCGCCGTCTTGTGATTTCAGAGAAATGATTACATTTCTCCACCGTTACAGGTGGCATCTTAAGATCAAATAGACTTGACTGCGAGATATGCCGGAAGAAATAGCAATACTGATTTCAGGTATTGTTCACTCAATATTACAAGGAGGTACTCATGCAACTGCTTAATAATCTATTGCATGTTATCCACGCCTAATCAACAGTGGCCTTTTAGACATGGATTCCCTCGTTTCAGGAACTTCATAAATGGCAAAATTCTGAATGCCTTTGCCTAAAAATTTATCATAACAATAATATCATCACAGAATTGTAACTAACAAAGCCCATGCCCGAGGAAATTCCCGCTCGTGTCTTAAAAGAAATAACGGTCGAAATGTCTTCTTATCATAAGGTACTATTAGATAAACCCATATCCCAGGGAGAGATCCCACATGACTGGATATTAGCAAAGGTTACTTCTATTAATAAAGATCGGGACAAAGAAAACCCCAAGAATTATAGGCCGATTTCATTAACATCAGTATCATGTAAGATATTAGAGCATATTATTGTCAGCATTATAATACGTTGCCTTGATAATCATTGTTTGCAAAACGAGTGTAAAGACGAACTCAGGAAAGGTAGGTCATGTGACATTCAATTAGGGTTATTTATATTGTAAATGATATACTGAAGAGCTGAGAAAGAAAAGCAATCTTTACAGATTTCAGGAAAGTCTTTGATGAGGTGCCTTGCTGGAAATTAATCGCTAAACTTGATAAATTAGTTATTAATGGAAATGTGCTAATTAGATCCGAGATTTCCCAAGTAATAAGGAAAAAGTTATTTATAGATAGAAAGTGCTCAAGCTCTGCGAATGTTCTCTCAGGCATTCCTCAGAGAAATGTCATCGGTCCGTTGTTGTTTTTTGATTGTATAAACGATACCAGTTAGAAGTAAAATCAGACTGTTCGCGACATAATAGAGAGATGAGTGATCATAACGACCATCAGTACTTGCAGAACGACCTCGTGATACAAGGAACAGGGCGGCTGGTAATTAACCAGAGAAAAATCTACGTCACCAACTTTTGGAAAATTAAAAATATTTTGGCAGACGCTCATTATGCAGTTGAAGTAATTGATTCCGTATAATATCTAGGATTAAAAATTTGTCGCGACCACTCGTGGGATACTCATGTCCGCCGTGTCGAATGCATTTCTAACAAAAAGTTGGCCTTTGTAGAAAGAATACCCCAGAATAACACCGAGAAAGTGAGAGAAATGGGTTATTTTTCTTTTGTAAGGTAGCAGGTAGAATATGCATCAGCTGTATTGGATCCATACAAGAAGAGTCTCATAAAAGTGATTGAAAAATTGCAGTTAGATTCGTACAGAGAAATTCCGATAATAAACAGTGCGATAAGTTGCTAATAGAATATCTTAAATGGACATAGAAACTATAAAAATTGAGCTAAATCTCTCGATCAATGAGAAATAGCTGGCATTGCTGCCGAAATTTCGTTTCGATTTCCTATAGCAGTAAATTAATTTCAAGACAATAAAAAGAATTATACACAACACTGTATGAAGATAAACAATGAAGTAAACGAGAAATGAGACTAATCTTCCCCAGATATTCTTCCAGAAGATGTGAGACACGCAACCATCCCGGTCTTGGTAGAGAGGTTGTTAGCAATTAAGTGATCATTTTCTGGAGGATTACTTACAGTCAGACGTCCTAATATTTTAATGTCGAGATCCAATCTACATATCTTCACGGTATCGAGATGCGTATTTCATGTAATAAAAATGGAACATGGCAACAAACACGATAAAATTTTTTTCCATTTTCTCCTCCCGGGTCAACTTGCTGAAACTTGACATTTATTATCTGATTAATGTAAAATTGTATTATTAGTCTGTAATCTTTCCTGTCCACAACGATGGTTCTAGGTCATACTGAAAGATATGATCCAGATGAGATGATATAGTTCTTACGAATAATAGCGTACAATTTACACTAGTTTTAATAATGTTAGAATGTGATTTTCATGGTGCCATTTATGAAATAAACGAAAATTTCCATGATTCTATTTATGAAATTTATTTCACTTTTATTTCCGATTCATAAAATTCCTTTTAATGGATTTCAGTTTTAATACTGATAAACAGTGTTCACTTTAAATTACGATAACTGAAATGACCGGGAGTGAAATTGTACGAGAGTCAAAAGACCGAACACCCCCAACGATGTACCATAATATTTATATGAGGTATATCACAAGGACGAAAATAGATTACGAAATTAATTAACAAGATATGCGACTCGGGAGAGAGGCCTCAGGATTTCTCTAAAGAAGAAGCCAAAGGCAATGAAGTGTAAAGACTACAGAACGATGAGTCTATTGTCACACACTTCGATGATCATCACGAGGATTCTTAATAAAAGGCTAGAGAAAAAGGCCGAAGAAATGCTAGGGGAAGATCAATTCCGCTTCAGAAAAGGTCGAGGAACCAGAGATGCTATCGGTGCAGTGGGAATCATATCAGAAAGGGCAATACAGTACAGCCAATATTGCTGCTTATGTTTCGTTGACTGGTAGAAGGCCTATGGTAGAGTAAATTGGGTACTGCTGATGAGGATATTAAAGGATATAGGTGTAGACTGGAAAGAAGGGAGACTTATCTGCAATCTATACGTGAATCCAGTAGTAAAGGTGCGGGAGCCAGCGAGGTAAATATCGGTATAGGAGTAAGACAGTGCTGATGTCTATCGCCGATCCTATTCAATACATATGGAGAGAGGCTAATGCAGGAATCGTTAGAAGGCACGGGAGGTTTCAAAATTGGAGGAGGGATTATAAGAACAGTGAAATACGCGGATGATCAAGTACTTCTAGCAAGGAGGGAAAAGGAACTCCAGATAATGATAAATAGACTAGTCATAACGTACAAAATACGGTATGGAGATAAATACAGAAAAACCATGGTCATGCGAATATCAAGTAAAGAAGAAGAAAATTTGAACATAAGGATTGGAGGAAAGCCATTAGAACAAGTTTCGCACTATAAAAACCTTGGGAGCATCAAAATGAGAGAGGCAAAATGTACCCATTAAGCAGGACTAGAATAAGGAAAGCAAAAGCCGATTTTAGAAGAAACTCCTAATAACGGGGAATATATAGGAGGATATCTGCAACAGTCGATAAAATGCCATGTATGGAGTATAGCTATGTATGGGGCAGAAACATTGACGCTAAGGAAAAATGATATTAAATACTTGGAAAGCTTCGAAATGTGGAAATGGAGAAGAATGCTGAAGATAAAATAGACAGGTTGAAAAACGAGGAAGTACTACGAAGAGTTGGAGAGGAGCGAACGATTATACAGACTATCAGAAAGAGGAAGGCGAACTGGATTGAACATTACCTGAGAAGAGAGAGCATTAAACAAGTGATAGAAGGAAAACTGGATGGAAAAAGAGAAAGACCTAGGAAGAGGTTTCAGCTGATAGACGACTTGAAAGGGAAAGAGAACTAACAGGACATGAAGAGTACTGTGAAAAATAGGAGTATATGGAGAACAATGTTCAAACATGAATAATCTCGGATCTATCTATGGATAAACTACCTATGATGATGATGATCCTGTTAATTGAATCAAATTCCTTCTCAGTACTTAAAATTTAAAAAAATAAAGAATACTTATCTAAGATATATACAATACCCTTTCAGGAAGCTTCGAAAAGGGAATTTAATTTCAGTGAATAAACACTGAGGACAGCTGCACTATATCTGCAATGAGCATATGACTTTTCATAGCTTTGTTGTGGCTAATGTGGATATATGAGATTAATACACTTTCAAATTTTTTATCTGTGCCTACTCTTAAAAATTTTCAGCCATAAAATGAGCTGCACCATTCTTTATTGGAGTCTTAAATCTTGTTTGAGTATTTGTATGTTTTACGTTTGTTTATTAAGTGTTTGACTCTGTGACTTTAGCATAGACACCTCAATACCGGCATAATAGACCCTTTTAGATTAGTACAGCTCAAACTCGTACTCTCCGAGAACTCTTTAATCTTGAAGAAAATATATTTTGTCAATACTATAAGACGTCATTAGGTTTGCGATTTTGTTTTCCGTTTATTTATTAATTTTTCATTGAACCTTCATTTCAATGAAGAAACGATGCATGGATGTGTTTGAAGCGAAAGAAGTATGTAAGGATAGAAATGTGTGGAGAAATATTGTGAATGGTAGAGGCATTTAGCTTGCTTACCCCGTAAGGGAACAGCGTGATTGGTATGTATGTATGTAACCTTCATTTTATTTTCTATTCCTGCGGTTAACCTCCACAAAAGAGAATGTTGATCTAGTATTCCAGTTGAAATTTTCTCAGGCAAAAGTTTCACGCACAGTATTCCATAGTGCACATGAGATTGGACACCATTGTGATAGAAATCGGAAGTGCTTTGAAAACGTTTGCTTCATATCACTCATTCCAGAGAGAGAGAGAAATGACTGCAGATAGAGAGGATAGAGCAAAAGGAAGACAAAGGCATTTAGAAGCCGAGAAGTACAGAGCGTTCCACTTACAGTCAGACACGTGCTGATTGCTGCATATTAGTCGTACACTCGTTCATGAGTCAGGAAACCTTAAAGAGAGTACTGTTAATTGAATCAAATTCCTTGTCAGGAAGTCTTCGTGATGAATTAGAAGGAGGGGGGGAGGCAAACACAAACATTCCTTTGTATGTCAAAAAAAGTAACATACAACGAATCTCTGTTACTGCTGCGTTAAAATATAATTGGGAATCAAACAGTTAAAAATAATCTTAAAAACAAATAACTCTGAAAATTTAAAAGAAAGGCATATGAAGAGCGAAGTAGAAATGCGATCTAGTTGAAAAAAGCGAAAGGACTGAAAAGGCAAAGAGGGAGAAAAGGGCTGGAAAGGAGAGGGAGGAGAGAGAGATGGTGTGGGAGGGAGAGATATACGGCTTAATGAAATGAGGGAAGGGAGAGTGAGAGAGTTGAATGGAGATAGAGAGGGTGGGAGGGAGGGAGAGAGAAAAAGAGAGGAAGGAGGAAGAGAGAGAGGAAGGAAGGAAGGAGGGAGAGAGAAAGAGGGGAAGGGAGGGGGATAGAGAGAAAGAGAGGGAGGGATGGAGAGAGAGAGATGAAGGAGGAAGAGAGAGAGAAAGAGAGGAAAGGAGGGGGAGAGAGAGAAAGAGAGGAAAAGGGATAGAGAGAAAAGGAGGAAGGGAGAGATAGAGAGAGAGCGAGAAAGAGAGGAAAGGAGAGAGAGATAGAGAAGGGGAGGGAGAGTGAGGTTGGAGGGAGAGATAGAGAGGAGGGAGAGGGAGGGAGAGAAAAATGGAAAGAAAAACATAGGATGCGAGTAAAGGAAACACAAATGCACTCTCGCAGCGCAAGGGCGTTACTTTATACATAAACTTGGTCTTCTGTCGGAGGCGCTCACGTAAACACAACGTCACCCTGGAAACGGAACGCCATCCGAGGGAAATATTGAGAGTTGGTCGGGAGGAAAAGACGGCAGCGAAACCGGAGACGAAACTGAGAAATGGGGGAGGGAGAAATATGAAGAGCGAAGAGGGATTGTTTACGCGATAAGAGCGAAGAAGAGGTCGTGGGAAGAATAGAATGGTAACTGGCGGCCGTCACGCTCCCTCTTCCCCTCTCTTTCTCTCTCTCTCTCCCCCTCACCTGTCTCTCATATACCACGCATTGCTCTCTCTCTCTCTCCAATCATTCCTCCCTATCCTTACTCACTCTCTTCCCCTTCCTCTATCCACTTATCCTCTCCTTCATCTCTGTCCCCCTACTTCCCCCTCTCCTATCTCCCTCTCTCCCCTTTCCTCTATCCACTTATTCTTTCCTTCATCTCTTTTCCCCTCCCTTTCTGCCCCTCCTCCCCCTCTCTCTCTTCCCCTCCTTCCCCCATCTCTCCTTCTTCCTTTTTTCATATATTATTTCCTACCTCTCTCTCTTCCTCTCTCTTCCCCTCCCTCTCTGCCACTCCTTCCTCCCTATCTCCATTTATTCTTTCCTATATCTCTCCCTCTCCTTCCTTTCTCCCACTAATTTCACCCTCCACTTATCCTCCCTATTCCCCTCATTTCTTCCTTTAAAAGCTATTAATTGCACTTATTTTTTTAAAAATTAGAGAGAATAAACTTTAAAATTATTAAATGGAATTATATACATATATCTATACATATATACTATCACACGAACGCTTAAGTTGACGGATTGAAAATGAAATCCGTTGAGTTCAGTAATCTACTCACACAGGCAAAAAAATCTTGAACGAGGAAGATAAAACGTTACGGTTAGAAAAGAAACATTAAAATTAGGGGATTGAACCTCTTAAGGCTCTTCTTGCCTAACGGTCGATTACAAGGGATCTAATCGTTCGCTTTTTCATCGAATATGCTTCTCGATCGAAAAGTCTTTCTCAAGTGGGGAAGGAGTTGAAAGAGATAGAGAGAGAGAGGAATGGCGAGGAACCGAGAGTGAAGCAGGCAAGAGAGGGGAGAAGCAGAAGCGAAACGAGGATGCTGAAGGCGCTGGGAGAAGGGCTGGAAGGAAAGGGAGAGGGGGGGAGGAGGAGTGTCGGGGGGGGGAGGTGGCGGGGCGTGGGGGGGCGTGGGGGGGGAGGAGGAGGAAAGGAGTGCTTTTGCCCATGCATAATAACAGCGAGGTCTCGGAGCGAGAGGGCGAGGGGCGGGTTGACAAGAGAATCCCAAATTAATCAATCTAACGGTTTTTCGCTCTCCTATCTCCGAAAATCGCGCTCTCCTCCTGGCTGGAATCCATCCGCTCCTTTCTCATTCTTCACTATCCTCTCTCTCTCCCTTTACTTCCTCTCTCTTTCTCCTTCTCTCTCATCTCCCTTTCACTTTACGGCATAAGAGCGATTTTAGTCTTTATACTCTTTAAATCTCTCATTTTTTTTCAGCTAAAATATTTAACGTGTAGGAAAGTGCACAACGTATCAAAAATGGGCGCGTTTCGTGCAATTGAGTATTAGAAAGAAATGATATACCTGTACGTAAGCGAAATAGCGTTTTAAAATTTTTTCTTCCTCATAAATAATCCATTTTCTTCCTATTTAATAATATTGCACATGCAAAGGAAATTAAACATTTGCTTGTGAATTTTTTATGTTGGCAACAATGAAGAAGTAGCCTTGCAAGAAAATTCCTGTTCAACTCGAATTAAGACATTCTTGTTTTATTTCCTCGATAACGGCTACTCCTACTATAAAAATGTATAGGAAAGGAAATACTTTAATTTACAAGTTCTACAACTTTCATTTGAAAGATATTTTGATATGACTAATACTTTACGAGATATGACGAAAATTTCATTTTTTGTCACCAGTAAAGTGGTACCCCTGATTGACGTACGTGATAATTTTTGCGATTTTCTTATTATCTCTCATAGTAAGTCCTTGATATCAAATTTCATGAAAATCCACTGTGTAGAAGCCGAGTACGAACATGCGGACGGACGGACAGACAGACGGACAGACCGACGATAATAGGAGCTCAAGCTGGAAGCGAAACGCGCCTAAAAATGATTAGCACGCCACATTATGCCATGAGTTTTACGTTGTTGGTAATTTTACTGATGCTGTTAAAATATTTAAATCTCATTATATTGCTTTCACACGTAAAAAGTTCAAGAAAGAGTATTATGTCACTTTATTACTAACATATACTGGATAATCCAAGGTCATGCGAATATCAAGTAAAGAAGAAGAAAATTTGAAAATAAGTATTGGAGGAAAGCCATTAGAACAAGTTTCAGATTATAAATACCTTGGAAGCATCATAACGAGAGAAGCAAAATGTACCCATGCAATCAGGACTAGAATAACAAAAGCAAAAGCCGATTTCAGAAGAAAGAAACTCCTACTAACAGGAAATATAAAGCAGGAAATCCGCAAGAGGTTGATAAAATGCTATGTATGGAGCATAGCTTTGTATGGGGAAGAAACATGGACGCTAAGGAAAAATGGTATTAAATACTTGGAAAGCTTCGAAATGTGGACATGGAGAAGAATGCTGAAAATAAAATGGACAGATAGGGTGAAAAATGAGGAAGTACTACGAAGAATAGGAGAGAAGCGAACGATTATACAGACTATCAGAAAGAGGAAGACGAACTGGATTGGGCATTACCTGAGGAGAGAGTGCACGATTAAAGAAGTGCTAGAAGGAAAACTGGATGGAAAAAGAGAAAGAGGTAGGAAAAGGTTTCAGCTGGTAGACGACTTGAAAGGGAAAGAGAGCTATCAAATCATGAAGAAAACTGCAGAAAATAGGAGTATATGGAGAAACAAGTTTAACCATGAATAATCACGGACCTGTCAACGGACAGACTACCTATGATGATGATACAGGATAAACAGTTTTTCACTTCTTACCGAAAATTTCATTTTCGTGACATGTGCCCTTTTCATTACCACGTATTCGATTTATGGTAATAGTATACTCATCTATAGCAAGACTGCATGCAAGAAATAAATTAAAAAATTTCAATCGTTTTCCAGTTAAATTTTGGTTTGAAAAGGCTCCTCCAGTGTATAACCTAATTATTAGGAAAATTATATATTTTTATCCTTAGGCCAACCAAAATAAAACTAAAATTTAATTATTATTTTCTATCGAGTGACTGCTACGGACTTCAATGCCTGTTTCGCGTTAAGAATTCTTGTTAAAATGTTAAATTAGCCATCGGAATAAATTATGAAATAGAAATTATGGGTCGAATAACTAGGTTTTAACAAGAATTGCGGAAGTTCTAATCAGCACTTACCGGAGGCACTTTCAACAATTTCCCTTTGTCCGACCCAGGAACCATTTACCTAACACATAAACGAATCTCCTCCGCCGTCCTATATTCGTTACCCCTCCATGAGCCCCTTTCCATACTCCCCTTCCATTTATCCTACGACTCACACACCCTCCATATTTCTCCCTCCATACACTCCCTTACGTGCATCTACACCCCCTTAGATGCACCACTCTCCATACGCCTCCTTCCAAGAAAACACCACTCCATGGCAACACGTCCTTCTCACGACGCACTCCTTTACCCCAGCGAAACACTCATCGCGCAATAAGAATATTCTCGCTTACTATCTGTAATCTGCAAGAGCACTTCCATTAAACCATTCCTATCAAACATCCGCGGAGTCGAACATCCTCTCCCTCTTCAACCCTCTCTCTTCATCTCCATCTATAAGTCTCTTTCTTCACACTTTCCTCCTTCCCTCTGTCCTTCCTTTCGCCACCTAGCGAGAGAGATGGAAGTAACAACCGGGAGATAACGCCCTTATTGAAAAGGCGCCGCTGGAAACATCCATTATTCCGCCTCCACCTCGCTTATTACTATGGAGAGAATGAGAAAGGAGAGATTGGGAGGCAACGGCGGATTCCACCTCCTTATTGGTGCTGCGGGAATTTCGAAGGGGGGAGAGGAGAAATTTAGGGTTAGCGGCTCTTAAAAGAAAAGTTCGACTCTATCGAAGAGATTGAGGTGTGAGGATGAATTTACAGAAGAGAAAAAAGCAGCAAGGAAAGAATTAAGTGCTCGAGAAAGAATGAGTCGATAAAAAGACGGAAGGCTTATATTAATAGAAAATATTTACTGGACAAAACTCATGTCGTAAGGTATATGCATCCCTGTCTACTCGCGAGGGCACACACACACACACAAATAAATAAATAAATATATATAGGGCAACTAGGTGTTGAAGGAAACCAAGTGAGCACTTACCGAAAGGAGAGCCGCTGGGGTGTTGGTGAGACACATTTGTAGAAGTTATTGGAGCTTTCGGGATGATCCCTTCGTCAGCACGAGAGAGACAAGACTCTCTCTTGTGCTGACTAAGGGATCATCCCGAAAGCTCCAATAACTTCTACAAATGTGTCTCCCCAACACCCCAGCGGCTCTCCTTCCGGTAAGTGCTCACTGGGTTTCCTTCAATACCTAGTTGCCCTAAATATCCTCATTTACCTTTCCTCTTCCGTATATACATACATAAATACATACACACACACACACCACACACACACATATACATATTCTTATATAGTTCAATTCAAAGTTTGAAAGACAAGTTAATAAAGAAGCCTGTCTATTATTAACACGCAAGTACAAAAAAACGAAAAGAAGAAGTTCATCTCTTACTCCAAAATCGACGCAGTGCGCTCGAAAACCAAGAAGTTGAATCACAATTAATAGAGATACTCAAAGAAACCGCTCAAGAAATAGGGCGGAACAGTTGAAACAAAGCTAGAGAAAAAGTTTACAGAAAAAACAAGACTGCTGATGGAAAAAGAAGGAAAGCGAAAATTAGTAATGATTCTGAGGAAATGATTCATTTTGTAGAACTAAACAAAACTATAAGGAAATGCATCAAAGAAGATGTGAAGAAATATACGTAATTATGAGCTAATCGAGAAAACGATAGAAAACAATAGACGCTACAAGAAAATGAATCAACATCTCTCGATTGGTAAGAGACAGCTGGTTGATTTGATGCTAGAAGACGGCTCGATAACCTGTAGTAGGAAACAAATCCTAAAACGGATACAAGAATTCTACACTAACAGTAAGTTGTATGAGGATCTTATAGCAAATAATGAAATAAATGAAGGAGGAAATATGCCCAGCGAAGAGGTTCCAGATATCTTTCCGGAAGAGGTGAGACAGGCAATCAGAAGTGTAAAGAATGCAAAAGCATCTGGAGGAGATGGTATCACAGCGGAAGTATTCAAAGCAACGGTTGAATATATGGAAAAGATCCTCGCCAAGATCTTTACATCGTGTTTATAGAATATTCCAGAAACGTGGAACCACGCAAACATCATCCTTCTGCACAAGAAAGGTCCCAAAGAAGCCTTTAATAACTGCATACCGATCATCCTACTCCCAACAGTCTCCAAAACACTCACTAGGCGCCTTCAAAATCATCTTGATTCCGCCGAACACAGAGAGCAAGTTGGATTTCGCAGTGGGCATAACACGATGGACCACATCCAAGTCATCAGAGAGGTAATCATTCGCATTAACGAGTACGAATTACCTCTATGCATGTTCTTCATCGACTTAGGCTTCGTAGGCAGAATTGTAAGAAGTAGCACAGAACAGATACGAGAAACGTATCGACTTTGGCTTCGTAGGCAGAATAGTAAGAAGTAGCACAGTACAGGTATGAGAAACGTGTTATATATCATTGGTCAGATCTCAGATCGAATACGCTTCCAGCATATGGGATCCGTATGAAAATGGACAGATACTTGAGTTAAAAAGAATCCAACGAAGAGCAGCCCGATTCGTAAAGCAAGTAAAAAATTAAGCATCACATCACCCTTGACGGAGTTGAATTGGATATCGCTAGAGGACCTCAGAATTAGCGCTAGGTTAAGGCTTCTGGAGAAATTTAGTTCGGAGGTTCTATTAGAGGAGGTCTCAGGAATATTAGAGGCACCTATTTGCATGGGTAGGCACGGTCACAACGATAAAATACGAGAGATCGACTGTAGGACCGAGCGATATGAGAATTCGTTTTTCCCAAGGAGCATAACAGGAGAGTGATTCCCGCGAGAGAAGTTATTAGGTAGGCTTTGGTGCGCTGCACCCCCTGCCACCCAACAATCTGGTTATTTGCGGGATATTATTGTAGATGTACAAGAAAGCATTCGACTCTGTCCGAACTTCGTCGGTGTAACGTGCACTTAAGAAATAAGGAGTAGAAAGAACGTGCATAACCCTGATCAAGAATATCTATGATAATGCGATATCTGTCTGGCTGCATGAAGAAACGAGTGCCTTTAAGACCGGAAAGGGACTGATTGTGAGACAAGGAGATACTATGCCAACCAAATTATTCAGAGCAGCTCTAGGGGAAGTAATCAAAATGTTAGATTGGTATTAAGAAGGCATAAAGTTAAATGGAGAACATCTGAGTCACCTGTGCTTTGCAGATGACATTATACTGTTCGCAGAAAGCTCCGTAGAAGAACTGAAGAGCTTGACCAAGCAAGCAAAGAAGATGGACTTAAAATTAACCTTAATAAAACAAAGGTTGTGTACAACTCCTTCACAAATTATGAGATTATACATATCAACGGAGCAGAACGTGCCTTTTTCTCCGACTCAGAGGAAGAGCCTCTGCCCGAAAGCTTCAAATTTGTGTTGTTTTCGTGTGTTTCTGTTTTTTGTGTGTCTTCAACACCCCCAGCGGCTCTCCAATTTATGTGTCCCCTGGGCTCCCTCCAACACCTTGTTGCCACCTTTACACACAAAGAAAGGGTGGAGGGAGTTGAAAGGCAAGAAATCAAGAGCTGGTAACAAAGGTTTTATTTCATTATAAATAAACTTCTAGAAACTTTATTTGCACTCATTACAACTAAAGAATATTAAACCACGTTAGTGTATGGAAATCAATACTTGTAGTCCACTTATAATAAATGATTCTTTTAAGAATCGCTATTGACTGTTTGTTAGCTTTTCACCATAACTCATACGTGGGGATTAAAGAAAAACAATTACGCGTTTTAGGAGCTTTCTGCTTTCAGCATGCTCAATCTCGCCTCCTAAAGAATGGATTTTTATGAAATTTGGTAGTAAGAACTCCTGGGCAAAGGCTATAAAAGTTATATAAATGTTTAACACAACCTTATCAGGGATGCCAATTTAATAGAAACTTAAAACCAACAAGTCGTAAAACTTATAGAATATTATACTAAAATATTGGTGTGTGTGTGTGTGTATAATATATATATATATATATATATATACTTAAACCCAATTTTATTTCTCTTGCGTATTTTATAGGAGTAACCGTTATCAATAAAATCAAACAATAAATTAGTAATTTACTTGTAAAATTACTGTTTTATAGTGTGCTTTCATTCAAAATGTATCGTTTCTTTTCAAATACTCAATTACTGGAAACGTGCCTATTTGTGATGAAGTGTACACATACCTATCTTCTTTAATACGAATGTCGCATCTTTTTTTGATTTACGTGAAATTAGTTTATTCTGCAAAACGAAGTTATAAGAAAATATTTTTGTTCCATTTTTGTTACCGCCTTCTATTTTGATATTATTATCAATTCTCATTAATAATTTCCTCCTATTTATCGAGGTTTCGATTCTAAAAGCACATTCCAAGCCGTTAGCTATCGATTAAATTCCGGATGAGAATGAACGTCTCTGCTGATGCATTGCTATGAAACTTATTCCAGTGAAGATAAAATCAGTTAATGGACTCAGTCATGCCGCGAGAAGAACACTACCATAGATTATAAGAACGTTAGAATAGGATTTTCTGATTCGAACGAGGTTATCCATTTTATACTCTTCCTTTCGTCTTCTCGAGTGGGACATATAGCTGACGCGGAGGGAATCAGAATATCGATAGAGGATTTAAAGTACAATCCGCTAAAAGACAGTTATTAACGAAATCTACTTTGCAGTTCATTTTAAACCAGATTTTCTAAGTAAGTTTTACCTCCCTGTCCGAAAAAATAAATGAAGGTTATTCCGTCCGAGAAATTTGTAGCGCGTAATTTTCTCCGAAGAACGAATTTTGGACGGAGGAGAGTCGTTTTGTCGAAAAGGGATGGAAATGGAACGGCGGATCTTCTGCGCGATTTAAAAAAATATATAATATATGCCCTCGCCTAAGAGAGAGTGAAGGAGAAAGTGTGAAAGGAGTCGGGCAAAGCGGGCGGTAAATTCATTTTGAAGGGGATAACGATTATATTATTTAAAAATGCAGCGAAGGAAGTCGAGATGGGAGGGGCATTAAGGCAGGAGCGTTCGTTATATGGAGTTGAGTTTCGCGCAGAGAAAGAGGGAGGAGAGGAGTTATGGGGGAAGAGGGGGGGGGGGGGGGGGGGGGGGGGGCAAGAGAGGACTTGATTTCCAACACTCCATTCTGCGGAATTTTTCCCTCGTCTTCCTCCCCCACCTTCCCTGCACCATCTCCTCATTAATTTCCCTCCCAAAACCACTTGGTGGGGCAGAAAAAGTGATTTGCGGGAGGCAACTCAATTTTTCCTCCGGAGTAAATTCTTCCAGCCGTGCGCTCCCATCGCCGCCCCCTTCCTGCCCCCGCGCGGCGGCCCCTCTTTCCTTCTGGGGGCCCCATCTCTCTACATTCCCCACCCGCCGTGCTCCTGAATCACCCGAGAAGCCTGGTGGAAGTGAGAGCGGGAGAAAATGGGGGGAAGGAGAGGGAACGAGAAGGGGGAGGGAGGGGAAGAAGCTCTCTTTCCTCGCACCTCTCCTCGGGACACACGCAATAAGGGGGGACCTCCTACTCTCTTCCTAAAAGCCCCAACTCTCTTTTCCTCAGCTATTTTTTCCTAATTCCGCTCGCAAACCTTCCCTTCCCACCCTAAAAATCCATTTAACGGCCTTAACTTCTACTTCCGCTGCCTTCTTCTCCTTTTATAGACTCGAATACTCTCCCCCCCCCCCTCCTCACCACATCACTCCATCTCCTCTTTCTGTCTCCGTCTCTCTCTCTTTCTCTGCTTCAACCTCCTCTCACCTTTCCCTCTCTCACTCTCATTCACATCTTGCCCCCCCTCCCTCTCTCTCCTCCGCCCACAATTTAGCATCTTTTGTGCACATCCTCTCCCCCACTCCATTTCTTTCCCTTCTCTCTCTCTCTCTCTCCCCCCTCCCACACACTACCTTTCACTGCCTCTCATCCCACCCCTCACTGCTTGCACTCTCTCACTCCTCCCCCATCTCATCCTCTACCTGCCACTTAAGATACCGAAATCTCTCTCTTTCCCCCCCCTAATCTCCTTTTCTTCCATGACTTCCCCCACGCAACTCCTGCTCCGATTTCTTCCAACTCACTCCCTTATACATAAAATAAGCTTCGACCTCATTTACTTCATTTTGAATTCCTTACCCAGTGAGTTTTTTTTTCGCCATCTTCGACACTCCCTCCCTTCGTCTTAATCTCTCCCTCCCTCGATCTTATTTATCTCCCAATCTCTATCTTCTCTTCTCTCTCTCTCTCTCTCAACCTATTGCTACCCCTCCCACTCATTTCCTTACCCCGCGTCGCCGCCGTGGATGAGAACCCTTCCTAAACATGATGGATGAGAGGAGAGAGAAGCGCGGCTTGTGTTAAGGTCGTTAAGTTAATTTCCGAGGAAAGTAAACTCTAAAGGGAAGTTTTTCCCCTCCCCTTCGTTTCCTCTTCCTTTCTGCTTTTCCCTCCTTTCTGACAATTTTCGCATCCTTCCCTGGCAATCCTTCCCTTTGTTCGTTATTGCAAGAGTCGACTCGATCTCGATACGACGTGATCCTCATGCGTTTGAGTTGCCGGCCTTTGGAAATTTATTCACACATCGCTTGGTGATGTTCTCCGAAAGCAGTTCAAATAGAAATGAAGTCATTGAAATGCTTGGATACTCTTTCTGTGGATGAATGAATAAGTAACTGAATTCCTTTTGGCGGCAGCTATTTTAGCGGAACACGATACAAATGATAAATTATAATATTGATTTTAGAAATAATTTACAAATACTAAATTACTAATATGTCCAAAGTATTAGACTCTCCATCGCAGGATAGTCTCAACCTTTTTTATTAACTGTTCACCTACCAGCAGAACTGGGACGAGATATTTGAACAGATTGATAATACGTTTAATCGTCAGGAAGAACTTGCAATGGGGGCTCAGATAGAGTTGTTGCGAAGTTTTATAGAGAACTGAATCTCAGAATAAGAGTGCTAGGGAATAACAACTCTTGTGCAAGGGAAGTATCATAAAATCATAATTTAAGGCAATACATGGTATAGAATACTCAACCCCCCACCCCTGCCAAACGCTTCTGGCGGCTTGCAGGATATTGATGTAAATGTAAAAACATGTAGAAAAGTTATAAATGAAGCACGGTTCGTTGAATAAAATTTCAAAAGGGGTGAGGGCGTTTCAAAAATGACCAGTAACTTAGGATGGGAATTTCTGCAGCATAGGAGAGATACAGCTATGTTGAACGGAATCTATAATGCTTAAGAAACAATTGTGGAGGGACATAAACATTAGAATGGACGAAACGAAATACTATGGAGGTAGAGATCATACATACAATATAGAACCTTTAGGAAAAAGGCAGACTGGAAAAAGTTATCGTTCATGAAGAGGAGAATTGAGAGATGAAATATTTTACCTGCAAACACATTTGAGTCTATTTCTTCACAAATGGGTATCACTAAAAATATTGCAAGGTCAATCTCATAAATGTTAACGTATACTTTAAATTTCTCAATATTTACTGTAATTGTTATATATATATATATATACTTGCGAAAGAGGAAAGGTAAATGAGGATATTTAGGGCAACTAGGCGTTGAAGGAAACCCAGTGAGCACTTACCGGTAGGAGAACCGCTGGGGTGTTGGAGAGACATTTGTAGAAGTTATTGGAGCTTTCGGGATTATCCCTTCGTCAGCATAAGAGAGACACAACTCTTGTGCTGTCGAAGGGATCATCCCGAAAGCTCCAATAACTTCTACAAATATATATATATATACACACACACAAATATCTAACGACCAAGTGGGGATGAAGTAGCGGAATGCCTGGCAGGGTGATGAAAAGTGGGATCTACGTGGGCCCCGTGACCGCTACGACACCCATGAAGGCCTGTAATGAACCACGAAAATCCACCACTGGAATGTATCACATAGTCTGTCCATAGTCAGGTCCGTGTTTATTCTAGGTTAAAATAGGTTCTCAATATACTACTATTTTCCGCAGTCTTCTTCGTGTATTGATTGCTGTCTTTCTCCTTCAAGTCGTCTATCTGCTGAAACCTATTTCCACATCTTTCTCTCTTCCCATCCAGTTTTCCTTCTAGCACTTCTTTAACCATGCTCTATTCTCAAGTAATGTTCAATCCAGTTCGCCTTCCTCTTTTTGATAGTCTGTGTAATTATTCGCTTCTCTCATCCTTCGTAGTACCTACTTCCTCGTTTTTCACAGTATCTGTCCATTCTATGTTCAGCAATCTTCTCCATGTCCACATTTCGAAGATTTCCAAGTATTTTACATCATTTTTCCTTAGCGTCCATGTTTCTTCCCATACAAATCTATACTCTATACATAGCATTTAATCAACATCTTGAGGATATCCTCCTTTATATTCCCCGTTAGTAAGAGTTTCCTTCTCCTGAAATCGGCTTTTGCTTTCGTTATTCTTGTCCTGATTTCATCGGTACATTTTGCTTCTGTCGTTATGATTTCTTCTTATTTACTTGATATTCGCGTTACCATGGATTTTTCTGTATTTATTTCCATACCGTATTTTCTATCTTTTATCACTAGTCTATTTATCGTTTTCTGGAGTTCTTTTTCCCTTCTTGCTGGAAGTACTTGATCATCCGCGTATTTCACTGTTCTTATAATCCTTTCTCCTATTTTGAAATCTCCCGTGCCTTCTAACGCTTCCTGCATTAGCCTCTCTCCATATATATTGAATAGAGTAGGAGATAGACAGCAGCCCTGTTTTACTCCTCTATCGATGTTTACCCCGCTTGCGTCCGCATTCTCCAACCTGACCTTTACAACTTGATTCACATATAGATTCCTGATCAGTCTCCTGTCTTTCCAGTCTACACCTATATCCTTTAATATCCTCATCAGCAGTACCAAATTTACTCTATCAAAGGCCTTCTGCCAGTCGACGAAACATACGCAGCAATCTTGGCTGTACTCTCTTGCCCTTTCTGATATGATTCTCACTACACCGATAGCATCTCTGGTTCCTCGTCCTTTTCTGAAGCCGAATTTATCTTCCCCCACCATTTCTTCAGCCTTTATCTGTAGCCTTTTATTAAAAATTCTCGTGATGATCTTCGAAGTGTGTGACAGTAGGCTTATCGTTCTGTAGTCTTTACACTGCATTGCCTTCGGTTTCTTCCTTAGAGGGATCATCGTTACATCTAAGAAATCCTGAGGCCACTCTCCCGAGTCGTAAATCTTGTTAATTAATTTCCTAATCACTTTTAGTCCTTGCGATCCTATGACTTTAAATACCTCTGCCGTTATTCCATCGCTTCCTGTAGTTTTTCCTTTCTTCAGTTCCAGTATCGCCTTTTCTACTTCGCTTTTCATAATACTTGGTCTCAAGTTGTCTTCTTTAATATTATCCACTTCTTCCAGTGCAATTTGTACCAATCCTACCTGCTTTATGTATAGTTCCTTGATGTATTCTTCCTATGCCTGTGCTACATCCTTTGGTTCTGCGACTATTTTTCCATCTGTATTCATAAATCCTTTACCACGAATTTTATAGCCCTAGCGTACATCGTGTGGTACAGTCCCAACCTTCGCATTTACTGTAGTTCCTCACATTTTTCTTTTATCCAATTTTCCCTAGTATTATCTGTTATCCTTCTCAACTCGTTCTTTATGTGTCTATAGTTGCCTCTACCTTCATCATTGTTAACCTTTTTCTATTTTCTTCTCTCATCCATTTTCTCCAGCATTTCCCTACTGATCCATTGCTTTCTGATTTCCTTCTCTTGTTTTTCAATCTCTTTATTCAAGATATCTTTGATACTGGCCTTAATTTCCTCCCATTCTGTCCTCGGTTTGCTTTCCAAATTTCTAAGGCGATCTTCCAACTTCGTGCTGAATGCATCTTTCTTCTCTTTCAGTTTTTCTAGGTCCCAAGTCTGTCTTTCGCTTCTCGTTTTCCTTATTTGTTTAAGCTTTGTAGTTACATCGACTAGTAGAACGATGTGATCTGGATCAATATCTGCTCATGGTAATGGTTTTAGCATTTTTTATGCTGTTCCTGAATCTTTGTTTTACTAGGATGTACCCTTTTTGGCATCTCATTCTATCTCCTGGGCTTTTCCATGTGTACAGCTTTCGTTTATGGTTTTTGTACCATGTAATAGTCACTACTAGATAGTTATTAACGCAGAATTCTGCCAGATTTTCTCCTCCTCGGTTTCTTTTCCCAAGTCCGTAAAGACTGACAATATTTTATTTTTGTCCTTATCCAACGATGCTGCTCCAATCTCAAATTTTCATGCAGTTTACCTTACTCCTTCGTAAATCTCGTTAATTTGCTCGTACATCTCCTCGATTTCTTCTTATTCATGAGCGGACGTTGGCATATATACCTGGATTATCAACATGTCCATTGGGACTGCTTTTAGCTTTATTGCCATCAACCTATCGTTCGTTGCTATTATTTTTGTCACGCTCTTCATCATATCTTTCCTAAGTACCGGAGCTACGCCCCTTTCCCACTATTTCCTCCAGAGTAAACTACGGTGAATTCTTCCGTGTCGAACTGCCCTTCTCCTTCCCATCTAGCTTCGCTCAGCCCTATGATGTCTACCCTATTTTTTCTCATTTCTGCTCTCAGGTTCTCTAGCTTTCCTGCCTTCCTCATGGTTTTAACATTCCAAGTACCTATGCGTAAGTTACCTTCGAGAAATTCTTTCCTCAAGGCAGTCCACACTTGGGGATCCGATTGGGAGACTATTTTAGAACAGGAATGTTTTACCTCGACAGAACTCATTGTCCAACCATATAATCATTGCTAGAGAATTGTAATATGGTAATTTCCCTCTTGCTTATCACATCGCAGTACTGCAGCCGTTCAAATCATGACGATCAGGTCTGCAGCACCATTGGATATCGACCCAGGCAACATAATTTGTTTTCGGCTCTATACCATACCTACTGCCAGGAACGGATGATAGTTTTTTATTATTAAATAATTATTTTTGTACACCTCCATTCGCGGGGATCGAACGCCAGAACTTTGTAACGGCAAGCTGACACGCTAACCACTATACCACGAGTGCATACACACACACACTTTTTTCTTCTTTTTCTTTTTGTTTAGTCTCTGTGTGTGTGTATATGTATATATATATATATATATATACACACACACGATAAGCCTACTGTCACACACTACGAAGATCATCACGAGGATCCTTAATAAAAGACTAGAGAAAAAGGCCGAAGAAATGCTAGGGGAAGATCAACTCGGCTTCAGAAAAGGACGAGGAACCAGAGATGCTATCGGTGTAGTGAGAATCATATCAGAAAGGGCAAGAGAGTACAGCCAAGATTGCTGCGTATGTTTCGTCGACTGGCAGAAGGCCTTTGATAGAGTAAATTTGGTACTGCTGATGAGGATATTAAAGGATATAGGTGTAGACTGGAAAGACAGGAGACTGATCAGGAATCTATATGTGAATCAAGTTGTAAAGGTCAGGTTGGAGAATGCGGACGCAAGCGGGGTAAACATCGATAGAGGAGTAAAACAGGGCTGCTGTCTATCTCCTACTCTATTCATTATATATGGAGAGAGGCTAATGCAGGAAGCGTTAGAAGGCACGAGAGATTTCAAAATCGGAGAAAGGATTATAAGAACAGTGAAATACGCGGATGATCAAGTACTTCTAGCAAGAAGGAAAAAGGAACTCCAGAAAACGATAAATAGACTAGTGATAACAGGTAGAAAATACGGTATGGAAATTAATACAGAAAAATCCAAGGTCATGCGAATATCAAGTAAAGAAAAAGAAAATTTGAACATAAGGATTGGAGGAAAGCCATTAGAACAAGTTTCAGATTATAATTTTAATAACGGAGTACGATAATTAGAAACGAGGTAATTGCAACGGAAATTTTTAGAAACTAAAAATCACATTATAATCATTTGCCACAGGAGAAGTTACGAGGAAGTCGGAGTTGTTCAGGGGAAGCGTTATTTCACAAAATGAATGGACTCCTACTAAATAAATAGAATTTATGAACAAAAATATTTATTTTAAAACCGTTATTTTGTAGAAATTTTCAGTAAGTAGCGGTAAAATTGGTGAGAAAAAGAGAGGCCGAAGTATAGAAAGGATTTGGGCATGATATCATTAAAATATGCAAGAGACCACAAGATACAAAACGAGTAAGCATCCGATTATAAGAATATAAACCAAGAATGAGACATGTGAATATCAAAAGGAAACAAAGGTGAAATAGCTAAAGACAGAAATTAATAAATGAGAGGGAAAAAGAAAAGCAACTATGATAACAAATATCGCGCTAAGATTAATAAAATGATAATATAAAATATGAGATGAAATTTACGAACTCGAATTCCAACGCTAAAAACTGAGGAAAAATGTTATAAAAACCCTTGTAAAATTAGCAAGAATAGCATGAAGATAATGAGATAACTTTTAAGAAAGCAGAACACAGGGGAGGATTTAAAAAAAATCACTACATTTTAATAATATATTCATATGTAGGAGTTATATTCTGAGTAACACTTCTGATACGAACGAGCCAGGGGAAATAATTCTTCCCGTGCGTAAATTACGTATTCTAATAGAAAATAATTGCATGAGACGCATCGACATTACCAAATTAATGTGCGGAGGACTTCCCCTGAAAAGAATATCCAATATAAATTGCTCACGATTCACAAAAATAAACATGAATAACAGGTAAAAAAAATGCTCGTATAAGTAGCAGAAAAGGTAAAAACGCGCGCAAAGCACCATGAGGTCACAAATAATGATGAGAGAGAGAGAGAGCTGTTGCTGCCCTAGTCATCCTGCGCGCCTCTGTAATCCGCTCTCGTTCCGCGGAAGCCTCTCTCAGAGAGAAGAACACCGCTTAATAATTATCGCTTGCGATGGGATGCTAGATGCGGCAACGCAGGGCTGGATGTCTGATGGGTGGGCGGAGTGAAAGGCGGCGGGGTTAAGGGAGATAGAGGGAGGGAGGGGGGAAAAGTGATCCGGGAGAGGGGAGAGAGGGAATGGGAGATAGAGGAAGGGAGGGGGGAAAATGGATCTAGGGGAGGGGAGGGAAGGAATGGGAGATAGAGGAAGGGAAGGAGGGAAGTGGAGATGGGGGAAGGCGGGACCCCTTTTGTAGGAGTACACCGAGGCATAGTAAGGAAAAGGGGACTAAGACGGGCATCTTCAAAGGCGCTTCGTGGGAGACCCTAATCAGGGAGGGAGCGGAGAGGGAAAGATATCGGGAGTGGAAAGAGAGAGAAGATAGAAGAGAAGTAAGTTGTCCTTTCAGAGGGGAATGAGTGGATCTCGTGGTACGGAAAGATGGGACGAAGGGAGGGATGCTGAAGAAAAAGAAGAGGTGTTGGAGTGGGAGAGAGGGGGCGAGAGAGGAAGGGATAGAGGCGAAGAGAAAAAAAGAGGATCGGTTGGAGGGAGATAGGGAGAGGGGAGTCGGAGGGAGGAAGAGAGAGGGATGTGAGGGAGGGAGAGGGGGGATGATAGAGAGGGAGGGAGAGAGGGAGGGGTTGGAGAGAAAAAGGGAGATATAAACTCTTGCCAAAAGTAGCAATTTTGCGGGAATAAAAAAATGAAAATGGAAGAAGATGAGAGGGGTCATGGAGGAGAAGAGGAGGGCAGAGAGAGGGAGAGAGAGGTTATGGGAAGTTAGAGGGAAGGAGCGACGAGGCTGGAGTGCCGAAGCAAACCGAAAAAAAGGCTCTTTTAATGGGGTGGGTAATAATTCAAAAGGATTTGTAGCGAGACAAGGGAAGGGAAATCCACTTATATGCTGACTCGATACTAGGATTTTTCCAGTTAAATAACATTCATTACTTTAAAAAACGCATAATAAAATACTAATTTTTAGCATTTTATTTCACAAAACACCGTTCATCAAATCGCTTTATCCGTCTGTCTTGGTGTGCGTCTTTGCACTTAAATGAAAAATTAGCGGAGCGAGAGATCTGAAATTTGAAGTTTAAGTATACGCACATATTCCATTTATGACGAGAAGTTTCTGTCCCTCGAGGATGTGTTTCGAAGCAAGAGCTTCAAAGTGTTGTGGTTGAAATAAAAAGCCGTATCAAAAGCTCCAATTTAATTGCACAGACATTTTTCCTTTAATATCCATTCCATTTTAAAGCGTATTAATATTTCATATTGAATTGTTTATCGGTCGTAAAGTATAATCTTTCTATTTAGGTTTTTTTTAGTAATAAAAGGTTTAACTCGTCCTCAAGAACTGCTCACAGGACTTTCAGTAGAAGAGAGCCCAAATGTAGATCTTGCATTTGCACCGTTAAATGGTGAATTAATGCATAACCGCATGTAAAAATTACATGAGAATTTGCGGAATTGAATTAGCCGTTTCCAATATAATATTCTATTCCTGAAAAATTTGCTCTTACGTCAGAAAACATTCTCGCAACGTGACATCATATTTCAGGAATCATTGCATATTTCCGGTAAGAGTCAGTATTTTACAATGTGGCCAAGATAATACCGCAATTATTGGAATGTCCGCTGTCCTTGAAGAATGAGTCGCAACTAGTGTACAATAATGGAAGTCATCGCTATTTTACCATCCAAAGGAATTTATTTGTAATGAGGAAATGCAATTTCTCTCAACAATCTATATATCTATATATCGAGTGCGCCATTCGAAGCTTTATCACGTAGTATAGTTTTCGCGTGCCTTCTAGTCTTTCTTCTTTAGACGCAGGAATTACATCGGAAAACGAATTTTCATTCAGTTTTATGAGTAATTTAAAATGATTGGGCGCAGTATGTCCACTTGATAGAAGAATAGCAGCAACATAATTCCGAAACAACACGATGCAAAACTGTTATTTCGCTTGTAATGTGTGTAGTTTTCGTCTACTACAAAAGACCTATCGGGCTTCGTAATCTGTGTAGTATTCTTTAATAATAAAGGCCTTACTTGCATCTCCAGCTGCGGGTATCAGCCACTTGTTCCACATTAAAGCACATGGAGATCAATAAATTTGACCTCTGCTCCCGTTCTACTTTATGAATTTGCTAGCATGCTGGAATAAACGGATTATTACAGTTAAAAATACCTTAGTTAAGAGTTTAACTGCATTTAATCTTACATTTTTGACGTTATTAATGTTTCATAAATATGACTCAAGGATTCTGGAGTATCCACAATGTGGAGTTGACCTTTCGTTAGTGGTTCACCTGCATTCAGATACTGTGCTATGAATTTTCAAGGAATAAGGGCTGTTATAGGGAGGGTAGTTTGACAGCAGCTGAAAATGAAGCAAATTCGAGTGCACTGTTTTAACATCGTATATATACTCTGTAATTAATACCTTCTGGTTATCGAGGAAAAATATTTTAAAGAGCTTGTAGAAAAGTTAACACTTCCATCACTGTAGCATGATAAATGCAAACTATGTATCCGTTGACACTCGAAATTCGCAATGGACATACACTTTAGACTTTTTAATATATACTTTTATATGCATTTCACTAGATTTTTCTTTATTTGTGGCCAATTTTCAATTTCTTATGTATTATTTCGGTTCCTGTTTAAGATATAGATTTGGAGTTTTCGGCAAGTTGTTACGAACGATGTTCTCTTTCGTTTGGACAATTGATCGAATCGCCATCTCTATGGGTTTAACATTAAAAAATGAAATTTAATAAAAAATCATTTTGCTAGAGTAGTGATGGCGTACCTATGACACGCGTGCCATAAGTGGCACGCAAGACGATTTTGGTTGTCACGCCAAAGAAAGGCGAAAACCAATGAAAGCATTTATCGTACTGATTTATTGCAGCAAAAACATTTGTGTTATTTAGTTAACTATTGTAAACTTAGTTTTATGGTTAAAGATTTCAATCTGTTATGTCTTTATCACGAATTTAATTTAGCTGGCACGCAAAAGAAATCACCGACTTTTCTGTGGCCCGCGAGGCGGAAAAAATTCGTCATGGGCAATAGAAGGTTCGCTATCACTGTGCTAGAGGATATGCGCGCCGTGAATGCAGGCAGCCTATCATACACAAAGATCGCGCTTTATTATAAACACGAGGATAGTAGTGGCTTCACTTTTTCTCAAAGATGGCTCTAATATAGGGTGACCAAGCGTCCCGGTTTCTCCGGATTTGTCCCGGTTTTAGGAGTTTTGTCCCGGTGTCCCGATTTCTCTTTTCGGGAAGTATGAATTTCCCGTCTTTTTCTAGTAATAGTGATGGTATATGCAGTAGTTTTTTTATTCCCGTTTATACGAAATTATTTTGAAAACCACACTCGATATTCCAAATACTATTTTATAAAAAGCATTTGTATTTAAGTGCTGGAAAATCAAAGACACTGTATTTCACAAACAGCCGATTCTAAGAAAATACGAATTTTCTTAGCCATGATTTTTAGTTCACTCAAGTTATATAAGAAACTAAAATATTCACTGTGGTTTTTGAGTCGCTGAAACCTCTCCTTTATCGAAGCAATTGTTTGATCCAACACAAGATGGAGGGTGCTTACATTACACATTAACGAAAAATTTGTTCCTTTGAGTGCCGTCAGAGTTTTATCAAATAATAATATTCAGAAGGATGAAATAGAATCATTTAAAGAGGAAATATTTGGCATGTACATAACAACCTGTGACTACCTAAAAAAAAATGGGTTGAACCCTTACTGAAATTGAAGTACGTATATGGAATGGATGCTATTAAAAGTTCCCCAGTTTGGGAAGAAGTGCAAAGTATGTGTAAAAATTTTATTGACATGGGCTTTCAAGTTGACCAAAGTTTATTATTTAATCAATTTTCATTGCTTAAAAATTTGATTTCAAAAGAGATAAAAGAAAGGAATGATGAGTGGCTTAATAGATCTTGCTACTGCCGGTGGTCATATTTCTTTCAAAATTTGAATTTCTAGAACATACATCAGAAATGGAGAAACTATGTAACTTTCTGTTTGCAATTCCGGCACACAATGGAAATGTAGAAAGAATATTTTCACAAATAGACATTCAATGGTCTGAAGAACGAAACCGCTTGGATATAAAAACCATCAATTCCATAATGATGTGTAAATTCAACTTTAATATGACCTGTAAAAGTTTTTATGACATGATTAAAACTGATGAAAATATGATCAGAGGTATTTTAAAATATGATTGAAAACACTATTTTCACCTAATATGTTTTATTGTAATACTGCTTAATTAATCAAGAAATATGTAATTTAATTGTTATTTCAATAAATTATAGTGTATATATTATTTTGTAAACATATTTATTTGATTATTAGAATATTCAAGAAAAAAAATCAAAATACCCATTGTCCCGGTTTTTCCCTTTCAAAACTTGTTTCGTCCCGGTTGTTACCAAAAGCATCTGGTCACCCTACTCTAATAGAATATACGTATATGTAATGAGGACGTTAGAAAATGTAGTACTCAGACTTTTAGTCTTCCTGGGATCTTCTAACCAGTAGAAACAAAATGACGTTTGAAGCATGTCCCTAAGTCAATCGGTTCTGGAGATATTGAGATATTGCCTTGTGTTAAAACATACATTATAACATGATATTGAACCGGGTAATTAAGACTAAAAATTAAAAAATAAATAAATAAAATAAAATTTTTTAAAATACCTATACCTTTATACAAAAAATTGCATATAAAATTTATATATTTTAATATAAGGGTCGCATAACTTTTATGTGCAATTATATTAACTTTTATTCGATTCTTTACAAAATCCCAAAATGAAATTATAACTCTGATCTCATTTATGAATTAACAATCTTTTTAATTTCCATGGACACAGAAAACGTTCGAACTTTCTTCGTTTTTTTATGTTTAGGTGCATATAAATGTGTATTCTTAATTTATTTATTTCCTAATAGTATATGGTAAGAAAAAAATCAGTTCTCTTCCTAGAAATGAATATATAATCTAAAGTCGTTATTAATCGGACGTCAGTCTTTGGCGTTCGATTGCAGCATTTCTGTCTATGTTGAAAAATACCGTATGTCTTTTGCGTTCGATTTCTATCAGATCGGAGGCATTGGAAATTCCACGCTGTAGAAAATAGAAATACTAAAGAACTAAAGAGAAAAAACTTAAGATGAAAGCATAAGCGGACGCATAAAAAAATACAGAAGCACGCAAATAGTGATGATAAACACCGATATTTGTAAAAGCGATCAGGAATACCTCTCAACTCCGATTAAGCAAATTTTAAATAGCTCTTACCAGATTTGCTTGAAAGAAAACAAAGACAAAGATACAAAAGAAGAGAGAAATAATGAAAGCTATGAAATAAAGAAGGACACGGCATAAAACTATACAGATTCTTACTGAAATGATTGGAGGTAAATGATCATCTATTTTTATCTGTAGGTAAAAGCAATATTTTGGTGAAAAACAACTATTAAAATCATTTTTTCTATTATTGAAATAAATGATGAACTGTGTTACATGTAATTCAATCACATTCATTTCTGGAATGCGCTACATAAACTCTTTCAGCAACATGAAAATGAAAGAGGTGCTTATATACCCTATTTTTGGCCAGAATGGTGCTTAATGGTCCAGTACCCCAAATGTTGAATCTGTCATGAAGTACAACCTTAAAAACGGCCCTCGTTCTCTAGCTGCTGAATTTCCCCTTGCCGTGTCAGTGTTAAGAAGCGAGGAATGAAGGCAGAGGGTGCTAAGAATCTCCAAAGGTTGAGCACCCACTGCCGCTGTTTCACATCCTTACGCAATTATTTTTACCTCAGCCTAACTACCTTTAATTGCCAGACTTTGCCAGCGAAAATTAACATCAAGAGCTTCAAGAAGAACTTAATAAGGTCAACTATATGTCTTAGAGAGGTCAAAATTTAAGGTTCTATTAAAACGATAGAGGAGCAGACAGAACTAACAACAAGAATTTGATTGACAACTATCAGGCCCGCGCCGGGAATATACGCCACCATGTGCAAGCAGTTTATGCAGCCCATTACGGACTTATAAAAGCACCCTGGACCAGATTTTTTTCGAATTTAATATTAAAAGTTTTATTTAATTTAAGAAATAAATTGGGAAAAACACATTGCGCAAGCTTTCTCGCATACGAATCGTCTCGATATATTACGTAAGAATACTTTATTTTAGAAGGCGGCCTATCACATGATTTTACAAACGCAGCGGATGGTAAAGGACTGTAAGTTGTGCTCTTCGACCTAACATCATGCCAAATTTCAGCTTTCTAGCACACCTCGAAGTGCACTCCGTTGGTCGCTCTACGCTCGCCACGAAAATGAACGCCTTATTACATTGTATCCTTCTTGCCTGGCCGCTAAGTTAAGCTCCGTTTGTATATTTGTAAAAGGACAAAATTAAGAGAGATTCTTGCCCCAGCCCGTGAATTGCCGCCCCTAATATATTGCCGCCTGGGTGCGATGCACACCTTGCACTCATATGCTTTGACTATTATAAATACAAAACGGTAACATCGAGGATGTAGAAAAATCCTACAGACAATTTGCTAGACTAATACTTCAAATAAACGACCGATGCCAACTGCAAATAGTCGAACTCTATATTCCAACTTTAAAATAATCGAATGAATAGATAAAAGATTTGTGTCAAGAAATCTGTTGTAAATCTTTGAATCATAAACACTATTCTCTTCATCATGTATCTCTCAAAACTGTTAGACATGACAATTTTGTACTAATATGCTGGAGGGGAACTGCTAAAAATTAGTAGAAATTTAAGGACCCGTTCGTTCTTTTCATGCTATATGTATTACTTACGGGGTTTTTGTTCAGCATTTTAAAATAGCTTCAAACGATACGGTTAACAGAGTTGCAAAAAACAGATGTGTATATTAGCTATTCCAATAGAATGGGGTCTCTGACGACCTCAGCCTAAGTTTGACATTTTGTGTTTTTGAAACCTGAACGTTAAGAAATGAACATTAACTGTCTCACTTCTTAATGTAAGGTCATGTATTGGTTTCTTATTTTTTCTATAATTACCTAGTAAATACTGATTGCTAAATCCAGTACCATGAGGTCGAATACTACCCCAGCAAATTTGTGACTTTCTTGACTCTGATGCTGTGTTTTGTGTGTAGTTATGATGTTCTTATTAGAATATTTTGATAAGACTGCCTTGCTTTGAGTATATACTTAACTCAGGGGGTATGAAGGGGGAAACATGTAAGAATATTATTGCTTTGCGTATCTGCTGCGGTCTGATATTATATTGGCTAACATACGCGATGTGATAAACCTCAATGATCCAGATGCTGAAGTTAGTTTGCTTAAAATGTTTCGTAAGTTAGAGAGTGGAGAAGAACATGGAGATGTTAGTTAAGCTGAAGAATCTGAGAGCAGTTCATATGATGTGGATATTTCTTAATCAAAGGTTGATGGCCCACCAACATTATCCGAATTATTCATGTGCCTAAGTAAAAGAGAAGTTCTATATTCATTGATTGTTTAGGGAATTCTCTTCGGAACACTATGAAAAGTTACTAAGTTTCCACGAAAATTTACCAATTCAAAAGACTGGGTACAATATTCTTCAAGCTTTCTCTTTCACGATTCTTCTACAAATATTTCTTACTGACCAAAAAATGGTAACCTCGTATTTCTCCTTAAAAACATGCATTGTACACTATATATGTCTCTCCTGAGAAACATGCTAACGCGAATGTAACTCTTGATTATAATGCAACTAAATCAGGAGTTGGCGCAATGGATAGGTTATTAGGAACTTATGCAATGTAACTAAAGAAAAAACGTTGGCCGATGATACGATATATTCACATAGTTGCACGAACGCTCAGATTGTATGTTTGTAGATAACTCCTAAAGCTATCGTCGATACAAGCTCCTGTTGGTGCTAGAGAAATCTGATTTCTCTAAAAGAATCTAGACACACTGGAACCCCAAGAGCTTTGCTACAAAATAAATAAATCTTGAATTTAATGTCTAAGACAAAAGAATAAGAAGTTAACGATTACATTTTATATATGCGGTAGTTTTATGTGTAATATTTCTATAAAGAATGTACGTGACGGTTGCAAATACAAAGAATAATTAGTAAGACATATAGGATTGAATCGATTACATAGTAGCGATTCATATATGTTTCCAATATTTTGTAGCCGAAAGATTCTTCTGTACAAAATTTTTTATAATAAATATATTTAATGTACAAAATTATTGTTCAATTAACAATAATATAAGCCTTCTCTTATTAAAAGAATGAAAACTAGAAGTTTTAGGTCAAATGGTTCCATTCACGAGATGCTCAAGAAGGTAATATCAATCGAATCAACTCTGAATTTAATGTTAACGAACGACGCTTTGAAGGAACTTTTTAAATTATGCCTTTAAATCCAAGAGAGTCAGAGAAATATATCAAGAACATCAGGTTAAAAAATTAAATAAGATTACTTGGAATGGATAGGACAGCTGTCCTAGACATCAAGCTCACGAGAGACAGAAACATCGAGAATTTCGAGTCTACCATCAGTGATCAGTGGCGTAGCGGACACCCCCGCAGCCTCCGCGTGCCGAGGGGCCCAGGGCCGAAAGGGACACAATGCAAACCACGGCGAAACGGCCTCATGGACAAAGAAAAATTATAAGAAAAGATGCTTGAACTATACGAGATTATAGGGACACTACGTTTGTTATTCCTCCTATGAACAGAACCAATTGATAATGCCGCTCGCTTGAGGAAGTGCTGTTTTGGCTGTTAGTAATTACGGCGACGAATAAACACAGACGACCAACGCCTCCGGTCTGTTTACAAAATGCTATACGTAGAGCAGAACCATTTGCATAAAGCATTTCTCTATTACACTCGTTTTTTAAGGAACGTATATGCCACGCAATATGTCTAGTGTGCAAAAAACATTTACAAGATAATAACGATGAAAGATCTTGACCAGTGTTATGAGAGCGAATTTGGAGTGAGGGAGAGTGTGGAGATTCTACTAGCATCCCTGCATTCAGTCATAGAGAAAACGTTGCTTGTTACGCAGTGCAGATTATTATTTTGAAACAACTCATACAGGACAAAAAATACCTAAAGATGAATTTTTTTAATTTAACGGCTAAAAATTGTGTTCAAATATAAATTTTTTTCACATGAGAATTAAAAAATAAATACATTTTAATCTATGTATTTTTATATGTAATTGCCTTTAAAAGTTTAACTATATTTATTTTCCAAGTTTTACTCATTAAAATAAAAATAATATACTCAATGTATGAAAAACGCCTAATTTATGCTGTATGATTAAAGTGTATTAATCCTACTTGTTATCCGTGGCGGGGAGCCCAGAATGATTCCGCTACGCCACTGACAGTGATAGTATTCGTTCACCTTCGATTGCGTTACAAAGAATCTTTGACCTCACTCCTATTTCATCTAGCGAATGCGGATTCTCATAATTGAATCTAGTCATCGCTACAATCGCTCTTACCTTCCAATAGCTACAGCATCGACTTTGATGTTCATCATAATACTTGATTCGCAAGGCATAAAATTTTATAAAACAAATTTTGTAGCACCTTCCTCCTACTGGTAAAAGTCCAATGGGTTTCATTCAACATGCAGTTACCACACACACATAAGTTTGCAATACCTCTAAACATTTACATATACGTGTGTTGTGTGCGTGTGAGAATGCGTGAGTGCGTGCGAACAGGCGTCTGTGTGTGAGTGAGTCATGTTCATTTATTTGTTTTGTTAGTACGGTTAAAGACGAATTATTTCCAAACTTATATCCGATTTATATCCTACGGATTATCGACACCAATTTACATTATCACCAATCCAAAATATGCGTAAAAGGAGACGTGAGTTGACAAATAATTGACACATAATTTACATGCAGTAGGATATGTTGTAAAAAATTTGCGATCAACATTAGGTCATTTGAATTATTTTTGGAACATTAATCCATATTTCTACGATCCTCCAGGAGATTGTTGTCACTAGGATCGATTAGCTGAAAATCCCTTTAATTCCCGCCAATATCTGAAATGCCGTGAGTTGTTTATGCCTCCTCGGCATCTTCCAGCAATGAGGCAGGATAAATGTATGAATCCGACAGTATCGTGGAAACCCTTACTTGATTATTCTAGCGCATTCCCCCATACGTCCACATCACTCCTTTCGATTTTTCTTTTCAAAAAAATCTCTTGCAAGAATCATGCTCCAATTCTTTTCGCGTAGGACCTGGTCGAACTTTCTCTTTGGCCATTCCCCGAACGGTCAACGACAGAGAGTGGAGAGGAAGGCAGAGAGGAAGAAGGAGAGGGGTGAAAGTAGTAGGGGGGGGGAAAGAGAGGAGAGGGAGTGAGAGCCATGCCACTACCTCGGGTGACGTGGGTTACCTCAGTGGGTGTCCACCGATGGCTCCCACAATACACTCTTTTGTCGCTGGATGTGGCAAAGTGGGGTTTGGGGGAGGGGGGAGAGAGGGGGAATGGAGTAGTGGTGAGAGGAGGAGGGAGAATGGTGGAGTGAGAGGGGGGGAGGAGGGAGAATGGTGGAGTGAGAGGGGGGGAGGAGGGAGAGGAGACGTCGAGGGCTCGGTGAGCGGATAAAAGGTTAATGAGAGCGGGAGATGGAGACGAGGATGGATCAGTCACCGCTATTCCTCCCGCCAAAGTGGCCAGCACCGATGGACCGGATTGCGTTCGATCTCACGCACTGTAAACGCTTTAATTCGGAGAATTTTATTCCGCCAGATCTACTAAAAATACTCCATCGCATTTCGACGGACGGTTATTACGATGTACATTAAAGCGCTCTTTTTAGACGAATTTCCGATCTGCGTAATATTCTGTAGATGAATTCCACTGCAGTACGTTTTGCGATCGATTTGCCATCCCACGTCGATCGATTTTGGTTTTCCAGTCAGTTTCTCACGTTCAAATCTGAGGACAAACCAATTGAAATTCCGCCTCTTCAAAAATCTTCCAATTCACAAAACTGGTTACTAACCGAGCAGTAATTGCACCGATGAAAGGGATATCCCCAGTAGCAAAGTGAATAAAGTGTACCTAAAGACATAAAACCGACAAAATATGTAAAAAGCCCCTTTTATAATAAAAAACGTTCTTGAAAATCAGACCATATTGCAATACATAGAGGATATTTGCTAGTCTAAGAAGACCAAAGCTTCGACTATTTATATAAAAAATCTGATGTGGCCAACACATGACTTTCTCCATATTTGGGGTATAGATATTTAAATTATTATGAGTAGCATTATAAGGCAAAATTATTATTTCGTATCGTAAAAGAAGACACGTCCTTACCGTAAATTACGTATATTTTGAATGTTTACAGAATTCACCGCTACATGGTGTTGGCGCTGTAGGCTGGTATTAAGAAATAGCGAAATATATCAGAAATGGATGGTTCTACGAAAATTAGTTTCAAACAAAACTTGGAAGAAATATTATTCTCTACAACTTTGGTCCTTACGAAGATTACCAATAACGATGTTGTTGAGATATTTAACGGAAACCGAAAAACCGGTTATTTATAAATAACTCCTAAACAATAACTCCTATAGAAAATTGTTTCAAATTAAAACTGTAGGAAATTACATTCTATATAACATTATTATAGAATTGTATATAGAATAATGATGTTTTAATAAAGAAATATCGCAAAAACCGAATCGGGTTTCGAATAAACCGCGAATTCCGATTATCCGTTATTGTCCAAAAACTAATCAGTTCTTTGTGCTCATGTTCAAGTGTTATATATGAAGTTTGGTAACGATATGGCATGTACTTTTTGAGTTAGAGCGCCCACAATAACATACACACACAGACATCATTCCGAAAATAGTCTAAACGTGTTCTAGGGACCTCAAAACATGTATTTCCGTTGAAATCTCGAAGTCGATTTTTTTCATGAATACAATACTTTCCCATTACTACGTATGGAGAAAGTAAAAAGGATGAATATTGTTGTACATCATTACAGATTGCAAAGTAAGACTGACTTTAAGTTCGATTCCCGAAAGCAGGGACCCCAATTTTCAGCCCACCACGTTCTATGTTTTAAGTAATGTGTGAATTTAAAAAGGACCAACTTATACTAAATATCTCCAAAACGTTTATAATAAAATAGTTTGAACTCGTTTTTATTGCTATAGTAGTATAATTCAGCATCACTAAAGTAATTGGTACTCGCAAACATTGAGTGTTAAAATATTATAATTTAACATCACTAAATGAATTGGTGGTCACAAAAATCAATGCAAACATTTAAATTTGTTACCCGTAAAATTTTAATGTTCCGGAATATAGAATGACTGCAAACAAATTCATCGAGTTGACGATCGGTCGACTGCGATTTGCCGTTTGCTTCTTATGTCATTCTCTTGCAAAAATAATTTCTTTCAAAATAAGCGTTCAAAAATATTAAACTTCTACTGCGAGGGCTCTATAATGGTCGAGCGAGAAAATCGTATCGATCGGCTGCTCCATGTGGTAGCTGACAAAGGAGCCGTTTACAATAATTGAAGGATATCTCCCTTCCCCGCCGAAGAGTATCCATATAAACATTATAAGCAACAAATAGAGGGCCGCGATATCGAATCGCAAGGAAAGAACTGAACTCCAAAGCTTTCTCTCAAAATGAGGGCTGATAATATACGATCCCTTTCCCCTCTCTCTCTCTCTCTCTCGCTCTCTCTATTCGCAAGCAAAATGCTCGCCTCTGCGTGGAATGCACTCAATCTGAGAGAAGAAAATAATTCACGCAAGCATATGACGGCAAAGGATTCCGCATCGATTGCTATCTCTCTCTTCGTTGACGATGTCTTACCTCTCTCTTCCTACGTACCTTCCTAATAAATCCCCCCCTCTATCTCTCCCTCTCTCCCCCTCCCACCCTACTCTATCTCTATCCCCTCTCTATCTCCCTCTCTTTCTCTCCCTCCCACCCTACTCTCCCTCTCTTTCTCTCACCTCTTCCTATCTGCTTACTTTCCCTTCTCCTCACAGCCGCCTCCATTGCCTCTCGCGATATTGTTTCCTTCGACCGTTGAATATTTCAGTCGATTGGGCACCAGAGTAGTGGAGGAGAGAGAGAGAGAGAAGAATAGAAAGGGTGAGGGAGAGAGAGAGAGAAGGATGGAGAGGGTGAGAGAGTGAAAGGGAAATGGATAGGGAGAGAGGAATATGGTGGGTAAGAGGTAGGAGGTATTGGAGAGGGATATAGAAAGACGATAAGAAAAAGAGGGAGGGAGGGAGAAAGGGAGGGAAAGAGGGGGGAGAGAGAGAGGGAAAGAAGGAGAGAGAGCGGGAGAGAGAAGGAGAGGGAGAAGTAGAGGGAAAGGACAGAAAGGAAGGGAGTTCAGGGTTTCAAATGAAGTAACTGCATGTGTGCCTGTATCAGAGGGATAGAGAGAGAGAGAGGAGGAGGAGGAGGAGGAGTAGGAGGAATAAGGTTAGAGTGAGGATGAGATAATAGGGAAAAGGGGGCGGATGCAGAGTAATGAGGATTAAGGGAGAGAGAGAGAGAGAGAGGCGGCACCCGGAGAGGTCTAACTAAGAGGAGAAGTGATTAGAGTGGGAGAAGCAAGGAGAAGGGAATTGCGAAGCGAGAGAGAGAGATATGAAGAGCGAAGAGAGAGGACAAATGTAATCGCTAGGATTAGAGTTAGGCTTGGAGTAGAATGGAAAAGAAGCAAGGAATGGGAAGGGGTGGTAAAAAAAAAGGAGGGCCCTAAGATGTAGTAGAGGGGGGAAAAAGGAGTTGGGAGGGGAAAGATGGAGTAAGGGGGAGGGGGGAGGGATGGGAGGAAAGGGAGAGAGAGAGGTAAGTCCAAGGAAGGAAGTTGAATTTTTTATCGGTTGTAACCACGGTCGGGTCCCCCTCCCCTCTCCAACGGCTTCCCCCCCCCCCCCCCCCCAGTCACGTGTGTCCATTCCGTTGTGCGCGCCCTCGTACGAAATCTATTCCTTCCCGCCGACAATCCCTTGCGCGCGTCCTCCTCACTCCTCGGTTCATTCTCTCTCTCTCTCTCACTCCCAATCACTCCCTTGCCCATATCACCCCACGCCCTTTCTCTCCCACATCTCTCTTCCCCTCTCTACCTCTTCTATCTTTCCACTCTCTCCTACCCTCAATATCCCATTCACGATATCTAACATAACAACATCCATCGAAAAATATCTTCGTTTTAAGCGCATTTGCCCAACTTTATCGCTCACTCTCTCTCTCTCTCTCCCTCTCTTTCTACTTTTTCCGAACTTGTAATCGAATATTTTGATTTGTATGTTTTCTATTTATTTGCTTTCAGGTTATTTTCTTGCAAAAATTATGTGTAGGAGTACATATATATTCATTAATATTATTTTTCATTCTCCTTTGTAGTTGTTTACGTAGGATTAAAAGTAGGAAGGGACTGTATATAATCTCAATTTCGCCCTTAATAAAGTCGTTTGTCTGTCTGTCTGTCTGTCTGTCTTTATTCCCTAACCACCTTCATCCCTATTTTAGTATCCTTCTCTCTAAGATATCTCACTCTCTCTCTCTTCTCCTCCACCGCTTCCTATATAACCAAATATGCACTTCTTTCTCTAAAATTCTTTTCAGCCCTCAAATCCATTCGCTCTGCATCTCAGCTAACATAAAATGTATTCGTTGCACACTTCAGCATCTTCCGTAAATATCTTTAACGTCTCCATATAACTTGCTGAAAGAACTCGTTCGCTCCTTAATTTTCCGCTCAGAAATTCGTCACGTTGCTCACGGCGATCGGATGCAGATTTTTCGTCGTGAGATATTTCGTGGTTTCATTGTCTTTTGGGAAGCATTAAAAATCCTTAAGACTCCTTTCTTTCGATTTGGAGAGAAGAAGATGAAAGGAATCCGAGGAGGAAGTGACCGGGAGCGATCCATATTGTTTGAACGAACAGGAGTTTCGAGCGGAGAGGCCGCATGAAGAACTGCAATTAGAGTTGAAGAGAGTTTAATGCGCTCCATAACCGCTGAAGAGGGCGATGGATGGTCGCGTTACACTCTGAGAGTGTACTGCGGGTGTTTAGAGGGAAGCGGATTAGAGGGCGTCATACGACGGAGAAGGGGATGTAGGATTATAGTTATGGCGATGGAGGAGAGTCGTAAGGGGGCAAGGAGGTACTATAGCAAGGGAAGGTGGATGTGAGGGGAGAGGGGGGGAGGGAGGAGAGGGGGAGGGAGAAAAAGAGGGAGGGGGACTGAGGGAAATAGGGAGAAGATGCGAAAAGACGGAAGAGCTCAAAAACACTTATTTGCCTATTCTTTCAATAATACATGTGTCAAATGATGCACTGATACGCAAAAACAGTTCAAATTATCGCAACTCGCGCAGAGAGGTATCCAAATAAAAGATTTCTTCTGCGATTACTGGGGTAATGAAAAAGAAAATGGATTATAAATTGCATTGCAACTTCAAATGCGTTGCTCTAATGCGCAAAATATATTAACCAATTATGTAAAATTCCGTTATATGACTTTAAATTATGAACTGTAAGTATTTGAGGCAGAAAAACTAGTTAACTCCCGAAATATAAATTTGAAGGAATTGCTATTTTGGCAATTCTTTAAAAAATTTCTGAATACATTTCATAACTTCGTTTTTATGCCAAATATCACTGTCTTACAATTAGATTATATATATACACATATATATACACATTTAATTTATCCCTAAGTTGATATAGAGTTATCATTGTCTCAATTCAATAACAGTTTTGAATGTAACTCAAGCCACATCCGATGCTAATAAAATTCGATTTACTCCTACGTGATTCTTCGTGGACACCATTATGAACACGAAAGAAAGTTCTCGCCTTCATTTTTACGGGGCATAAATTATGAAAAAATATTTTTAAAACGTAAACAAGTATTCTTTCAAAAACTGCTACACTTTCCCAAACAAAGAATGTAAATCACCCACTTGTCCGTGAGAATAGTTATCCGACTTTCCGAAAAAGAAATATTAGCGTCTGAGACACCGTTTGGAATGTTGGAGAGGAATGGGGGAGTGCCTGACGAGGAAAGAGAGAATTGCGCCGTGGTGGAGAGAGAAATTGGAAGAGAGGGAGAAAGTGGAAGAGGGGGAGAGTGGAAGAGAGCGAGAAAGTGGAAGAGTTGGAGAAAGTGGAATAGAGGGAGAAAGTGGAAGAGAGGGAGAAAGTGGAAGATATGGAGAAGGTGGAAGGGAGGAAGATAGTGGAAGAGAGGGAGAAAGTGAAAGAGAGGGAGAAAGTGAAAAAGATGACCAAAATGTAAGGGAGAGAGTAAAAGGAAGAGGGAGAAAGGGGAAGATAGGGATAATTGGAGAGGGAGAAATTGGAGTAGATGGAGAAAGTGGAAGATATGGAGAAAGTGGAAGATATAGAGAAAGCGGAAGAGATGGAGAAAATGGAGGAGAGGGAGCCATTGGAGGGTGGGAAGCGGGAAGGGTGCGGTATGATGGCATCGGCCCAATAATCCATTGCCCTCCTGCATTGATCAGCGGAGGGTGCGCCTATCCATTCTCGTTAACATCCTCGCTGCTTCATTCGCAAATGCTTCCTCCTCCTAGCCTCTCTTCAGCCTTCGCCCCCCTCTCCCTCTCTCTCTCCCTCTCTCTATTCTTGCATTTCCACTGCGATTCTTCCTCTCGTTTTCATCCCATCTCCATCGCTTGGATTCTCCTCTTATCATCCATACGCCTCCTTCTGGCCCCATGTGGCTCCCATTGCTCCGGTATGTGCCCTCCCCCCTTTCCTCCGACACCATCCTCCCCTCCCTTCTTTCCCATCCGTCCGTTCATCTAATCCTTCCCTGCACCTTCTGCTCACCTTCTATTACCTCCTCCCACCTCTCTCTCTCCCCTCCACTCCTCCGTCTCACTTGGCCACCTGCCTCTCTTCGCCACCTCCCTTACACCTTGGGCACCCTTTCATTTCCTCCCCTATCCGCCCACTTCCTCCGGCCGATTTTCTCTCCTTCCCACTAGCTCTTCCCCTCGCCACTTTTCCCCCCTCTCTACTTTGCCTTCTTCGTTCCCATTCTCCTTGCCTTCCATCCTCCCTTCCTCCTATCGCCGTTATTTCGCTCATCCTGCCTCCATCCACTCCTGTCCGCTCCCCCTCAGCCTCCAACATCCCATTCCTCCTCCGTCGCCCCTTCCAGCTCCCTCCTGTCCCAAACTTCTCTCCGCCCGCCCTCTTCGACCTGTCTCGGCCTCCCTTGGCCCTCTGTCATCTCTAAACTGTCCGCCCCCTCCCCTCCGCCTCCCCCTTCTCTATCCCTCCTCATTCCGTCCTTCCGAGTCCCCGTGTCTCCACTCCACCTTAAATCCAAAAGTCTGCCATTAATCACGTTGCGAATGCGCCGCTCTCTCGAAAGGATGACAATCAGAGGCCGCCGCGGCAGATCACGTGGATGACAAATGAAGTGAGAAAATGGGATTGAAGGTGCGAAAACTCTCTACCGGGGAGTTTTACGCGAAACTTTCGGAAATTTAAATTTACTTTACGGGTCGTGATCAGCATTCGAAGTGAATAAACGGCATCGATGTCCTCATCCACGCTCCTCGCTTATGCTTTCGTTTCAGAGGAGAAGAAGCCATCTTTTCCCATATGCATTTTCTCGAAGCGAAACCTATTCGACGCCTACGGGTTAAACTATACTCTTGACGCCATATCTATAAACTGCGTCATTCAAAATTCTCATGCAACGTTACGCCTATTGACGTATTAGTAACGACGACCAAATTCCCTTTTTAAATGGTTAATTTTAACAAAAGCTCAAGAATATTCTGCGACTGATATACATTTAAACTCAATTTCGGTGATTCCACCCCCGACGAAGTTTCTTTATCGAGTATTTGACGACATATGATTATATAAATTTGACACATTTATGCAATTTAATTATACACGGTCCTGAATTGGACTCTCACTGTAAAATGTGATGTGAGAAAGCCATTAGGAACGCATGCTTTTACAGTGAGGTATTAAATTTAAGCAGCGCGGTTTTGCCTAACACGACCATTTACATTAAGTAATATTCGCGATGCGCAAGGTATACCTACATACATCGAAGAGAATCTTCCGCTCCGTTCCGCAGGAAGTGAATCACTCTGAAAAGTAAAGGAAAACATTGAGCATCCACATGCAGCAGTACTTCTGCAAAAGCTAAAAATTGTTCTGTTTCGAAAAGGCTGCTTAACTACGATGATTCTAAGTGAGCAAACAAATAGTGATAAATTACGTTTCGATTTCGGGATAGACAAATTCTGTTTAAGTGCCTCAACCACAGATGATATAACGAGAATCTTTATTTAAACGTATATTTCATTAGAAAACATCCATCACGGATATGAATATTCCATTGCAGCTAAATTAATCTCTCATTACTAACTGAAATTTTTAGCTTATCAACGAAATTGATGGAAAATTACATAACAATTTAATTCGATTTTTTAACTATCCGAAAAAATATCATGTGGAAATATACGAATCATTATTGGCTGTTCTATCATCAAAACTGAAAATAAAAAAATGCTGTGCGTCATAAAGCATCGTCAAGGGTAAATATATCGGTATATAGGCTCGACCGCCGATTGAAATGACGGAAGCAATTGAAACACTTTTCCTCTCAACGCGGAACGTATTTGTTCTCATCAATAAGGAATACTATCGAATTCAATGTCATACGGAAGATTATCGATTGCATGAGTCCTTATGTACATCGCACACACTCTTGTGTCACTGGTATAAAATCTTAGGAAATGAAGTGAATGAGAGGATGGTCTTTTTTACACTTTCCTCAGAAACTGAACGACGAATGAGAATATACCGATTATGAAATTGGGATTTTCAATTTCGGTGCTCGTTAACCATTAGTTTTATATTTCGGATTGCCCGAATACAAAAAACTTCTAACACAAAATGTTGTCAACATTGGGATTGACAGCACCAGTGAGGGGAGTCCATGCCCGTACAAGAACCTGTCTATAGAAGGAAGTAATTGCTAATTACTCTGGTTTGGGGTTGCTTCGTTGGGTGTGGGTGTTAAACTAACAAGCTCTCTACCAAGAGGTGGCCTATAGAGCACTTGAACCTCCTTTATAACCTCGAATACGCCCTCAAACTTACAGCGGTTAAGATTATTATAACGCACCCTACAAGTGTCCTCTCGTGCCTCCTCAAAGTCTCTTCGCTCGCTACCGTAATCAACGACGTAACTTGGAAAAGTTGCGACGTTAAGTGCGAAATAGGTCATTAATACTGTGGAACGTAACTTACAAATATTATAATGAAAATAAAAACGTTATAAATTCCACATAAATTTACTTAATATGTACTGCCAAGATTTCATTGCAGAGCTACATCGATACTTTGAAACTTCTAATAATTGACGGTTGTTAGGTTTAAACCTTTTTCAACGAAAAAATTGCATAAAACAATTTTGAAAGAAGCAACTTCAGTAGCTATGAAATCAATTATCATTTATTTTATGCAATATTCAGGCAATTCATTAGTGAATAAAATACTCAACATGTTCTTCTAGATTAATACAAACTAAATAAATGGTTCGATAGTTCGAATTGCAACTCGAAACAATAGACTTTCTTTTGAAATAAACGTAACTGCAAAATGAATTACTTAATATTTCAAGAAAATAAGGACAGTATGCTATTCCAACTTATTAGGAAAATGGGCGACCGGTTTCAGCTACAATAGAGTTATCATCAGATGGATGATGGTATTTTTACTTTTTTCAAGATTGGATTTGACTGATGAAGATTATGATATCACTGAAACTGGTCGCCTCTTTTTCCAATTAAGTGAAACTTCTACCAAGAACATACTGTCCTTGTTTTCTTGAATATGGAGTTCCACCACATGAAAGCTCCTTCAGTTCAATTGAATGAATCTGTGTTGTGATTTTCTATCAGATTTACTTAGAATCTTATAGAACAGCCTTGAAAGACTAACGACGAAAACTGCAATGATCACCTTGGTAAGAGCAAGTAAATATGTTCATTCTTTTTATAAATTAATGAACTTGTTTCTTGCGTAATTTTAAGCACAATTTTCTTTTAATGGAAAAATATAAAATGTTTGAACGAGGATTGTATAGATTAAATCTAAGGTGTTGAGCCAACTGATAAGCGGCGAAGATCTCATTAAACCTCTCACCTGTCTGAATCGCCACGCAATCGTCGATTTTATGTATCACAATAGTCCCGATTATCAACAGAATTAAAAAATCGTTTCATTTGCCTCTCAACTGCTCATTTTTTAAAATTAAATTTGTGCAGCATAAAACTTATGGCATTCGATAGAGGTAAAATGACTGCGGTTAAGCGAGGCAGCAAAAGCATCCTCGCGCTCTATGTCGCTTCTAGGTTTCCTCAATCTTTTATAAATGTGCAGGTTTGGAACGCGGTTCTACTAAGTTCATGGCACTAAATTTTGGAAGATACGGCAATTGATTCGTTTCTATGTTCGTAAGAAAATTGCGAAAAAATTACAAACAAAAGTAATTGGACACCGTTTACCAATTCGAGCGTTAATTTATTCAAATATTCGATTTCACAATAGGGTCATATTCACATCCATGTTCTCTAATACTTTTGCAACTATTAGCATACAATTCCTGTTGGATACTTACGAAGGGAATTTCAAACAATTTAGTAGTGTTTCCAGTTGTAATTTGCCTTCAGATTCTGCCAACTTGGTGCAAATTGAGATGCTTATGTAATCATAATAATGAATAATTAATGAATGAATTCATGAACCAAGAAATTTCCCGACCTTTCCTGAAATCAACCTCGCTTGAAATTATTATTTTTTTAAGTACTGATTCGCTCAGCCAGTGAGAAAGGAACAGAGAGAGAGAGAGAATGGAAAAGAAAACTCCGTGATGACGCCATAAGTTTCAGGAAATTATTTTGGAATAGTTATTTAATAATACTAGAAGGCGTGAATTTTAATGAAAATCCGGTCAATGGTCGCTCCTTAATAACTTGGAAAATAAAAGTTGTATATTTTATTTTTGTATAATTATTTATTATTGTGTAAGAGATGTAATTTTATTTGCAAATAACGTATCTAAAATCGACGAAAAATTAAAATTATTAATAATTAGGTGTGCGGAGATATATAAATGGCGGTTGTAAATGATTTGAAATTTGATTTTGTTAGCAGACGCTTTATATTGCAGCCGTAAAAATGTCAAATTATAAGTTTTACATTCTTATAAGAACAATGCAATTATCACGGGTAAAATGAGTAGGAAAAGCCTAAACGACAGTGGTACACTTAACCGAATCAAAGCTGACAGACGTCTTAAATAATTCTCAGGAATTTCTTTTCGTCGATATCAAAATACGATGGCCAGGAGTATAAGCAATTGACTATATGAGGAGCGTAAATGATTAATGACCAAATATAAATCGATGGATATAATTATTTATGTTAGAGATTATTGTAGACGACAGAATAATACATATGGAGAAGAAAGGGGAAGGTTTGGGCGTGCGAGTAGAGAGAGGGGGAGAGAGAAAGCGGGAGAGAGATAAGGGGAAAGGCTGGAAGAGAGAGAGAGAATGAATGTATATTCCCAAGGAAATTTCTCAAGAGTCAACCTCTACCGCCGATGAAGGATGAATGCCTAAAATATCTCATTATCGTCCTTTCATCTGAGTCCATGGACCTCCTCCAAAGTGCGAGAGTCGCTTTTAGCTATTTCCTATACTACTGAACTCCTTAACGCTCATGCAGCGTAAAGCGATTTACATATTCACAAGCATACGCGTGTATCCTTACGCAAACACATAAATATAAAAATGTTTTTGCGGGCGAATAAAGAGAGAGATGGAGAAGAATCTCGAGCGGGAGCGAAAGAACGAGGGAACGAGAATGGGGAGGGAAAAGGCGTGGGGAGAATGTAATTCGTAAAGTTAAGAATGTTAGGTCTCCACTAATGGATAAGGATCCCACTTTGAGGCACCATTCCAATGCCATGAATATGAATGCAACCCGAAGGTCTCTCCCGCACACTCTTCTTCTTCCGCTTCCCACCACCCGCCCCCCTCTCCCTCCCTATATCTCTCTCTCTCTCCTCCTTCCCTTATGCTAAATATGGGCGGGGCGGGAAGCTACGAGCGGCACCCCTCGTGGGAGGCGACCAGAAACAACGCCCGCAGTCTTAAAACACCTTTAGGAGAAACCAGGGTCCTTAAATCATTTGCGCCCTTCTCGAAAACCCTCATCCCTCGAGTAAGGCTGCGGGCGTACCTCACTCGTACAGACCTCCTACTTATGGGGCTCGAATCGAGGAGGACCTAACGCGCCTAGTCCCTTTGGTGCGCCGCCGTCGCAGATTCACCAAATTGCCGACGACGACGTTATTTGCTCCTTGCCGCTTCCCATTTTCTCCTCTCCGTCTTCATCTCACCATTTTTTTCTTTCCCCTCCCTCTTTCTCTCCCACTTTCTCCTCCCCACTCCACCCAACCCTCTTTTTCTATCCCTCCCACTTCTTCCCTCTTTCTCCCCCCCCCCCCCCCCCCGTGTTTTAGAGAGTAGCATGGAAGTCGGTTTACTAGACTGCTAAAAGAGGCAGCGTCGGATTTCCGGAAGCGATATTTTCCTGTGGTGGAATTTTTGAATCTTTTAAAAGAAACGTAAAGCAATTTGTCACCGTAAAGACTCCGAGCAAATGTTTAGGAAAAGCGTATAATTTAGGTTTGCACATAATTTTGTGTCTTTTATGAGACTACATATATGTAAAAATCTGATGTGGCCAACACATGACTTTCTCCATATTTGGGTTATAGATATTTAAATTATTATGAATAGCATTATAACGCAAAATCAATATTACGTATCATAGAGGAATAGTCGTCCTTATTGCCGTAAATTATATGTTGAATACGTTTACAGAATTCACCGCTAGTTGGTGGCGCTGAATACTGGAAATTTAAGAATGTTAAATATCTCCGAAATGGATGGTTCTACGAAAAGTTGTTTCAAACAAAACTTGGAAGAAGTATTATTCTCTACAACTTTAGTTCTAGCAATGGTTACCCATAACGACGTTTTAAAGGAGATATTTGACGGAAACCGAAAAAACCGATTATTTATAAATAATTCCTAAACAATAACTCCTATAGAAAATTGTTTCAAATGAAAACTGTAGGAAATTACATTCTCTATCATATTTGCATAAATTTGTATATACAATAATGATGTTTTAACGGAGAAATATCGCAAAAACCGAATCGGGTTTCGAATCAACCTCGACTTCCGTTTAACCGTTATTGTCCAAAAACTAATCAGTTCTTTGTGCTCATGCTAAAGTGTTACATATGAAATTTGGTAACGATATGGCAAGTGCTTTTTGAGTTAGAGCGCCCACAATCACATCCATCCATCCACACACACACACATACACATACATCATTCCGAAAATAGTCTAAACGTGTTCTAGAGACCTCAAAACGTGTATTTCCATTGAAATCTCGAAGTCGATTTTTTTCGTGATCACAATACTTTCCCTATACTACGTATGGAGAAAGTAAAAAGGGCTGATTATGATTATCTATAATATAAAGCTGAAGTTCTGGGTCGGTGACGAAATTATTTTGAACTTCCCGACAAGTTAGAGACGATATTTTGCATGTTGATTACGTTTGGTGCACAATTAACGAAAACACTCCGAAATTGTAAAAATTCTAAATTTTAAGGGACTTTTTGTCCCATTTTTACCCCATAAGAAGATAAAAATTGTAAAACAATTTTCAAAGAGCTACAGACTTGAAATTAACAACATATAACTCTGTAAAGGTATTGGAAAATGGAACACCTTTAAATTTTGCCAAATTTTGGATTGAATTTAATGTTAATATAAATCTGTAGTTAATATCTATACATTCAACTCATTTGACTTAAATTGAGGAGAACTGATATGCGTTTTTCAAATTAAAATGTTAAATAAAAATAAGAGTCGATTCAAAATATTTTTTAAAAACTAAATTATGAAATATAATTGGGAAACGCGCGTAAACTAGAAAGCGGTAAAATATACGAGTGAAAATACCAAAGAGATGAGCAACCTATAGGGAAAACGTGAGTAGCGAACTTTGAAGATGGTACTCAAGAGCGCCTTGCGCTATAAAAAATGACTCACGCCATGGGAATGGATCACGAAAATCTTTCTCCACTACTCCCTCTCTCTCCCCCTTCTCCTTCCATTTCTCCCCCTCTCCCTCCCTCCCCCCTCTCCTTTATTTATCGCTCCTCTCCCTCCCTCCTTCCCTCTCTCTCACCCTCCTTCCCCCTCTCACCCACTCCATCCCACCGTCTCCCTTCATCTCCCTCCCTCCTCTCGCCGTCTTCAGCAGCGCATGGAAAGCAAGGTTCCTCCATATTTTGCGCTCGTAGCGAATTACAGAGAATTGGGAGTTACAACCGAGAACGCTCCCACCATTTGAGGTCACGGCTTTACAACTCCGCCGCTCTATTCCTCCTAATTTCCCGCACCGTGAGAAATAACATCTCTCTCTCTCAGCCGGCAAAATACCCTGGAGGCTCCTGCGACAGCTGCGCCCTCCCCTACTTGTCCCACCCCACAGCCGCCCCTGCCACTCCACCTACATCGTGCCAATTATCCAGACACCATCTCTTCCCCCAAAACCCTCGATAAGGAGCAGGTATTGGCCGACCGCTTCCTCACTCGTATGACACTCCTCATACGCCCATCTCCTTCTAGGATTTTTTGTTTGTCTCTATGTACATGTTGCACAAGTTATCTCTCCGGTCACTATCGAGGCACTTTCACGTTTAATTTCGGAAGCTTGAATGTTACATTACTTGGAAAATGGTGGAAATAGGATAGCGTTTCACTAAAGTTAGTCCAATTCTGAATTGGCCATCTCAATGGGAAATTTTTCAGTGGAAACTAACTTCATAATTTCGACAAATGCCCAAAATAATCAATTCCCAGGAATTCATTGCAATATACCTAACAACTGAAATACTGATGCCTTAAAATAAAAACTCTTGATAACGTCATAAGACTAGTTAATTTAGCGAATAGTGGTTTACGAAAATTTTGTTTTAGAAAATGAGGAAAAGAAAACGTTTAATATTCCTCAAATCTTATCGGAAGAAACAACAAACATATTTTCATTGTTCCAATTTTATTCCGCGAGGGTACACAGCGATTTACACTCATGGCCAGCTGAAGTTAGGATTTTTCCACAGAAGTTGTCTTCAATATTCATTGATATCCTTGTTATTAATAATGAATAAAGCAATAGATACGAGTAGTTGGTGTAGTGGTTATTCGTCGGACGAATAAGGGAGTTTGTTGGTCGGAGGAGACGAAGGGCATTATAACAATATCAATTTTTCTATAAATTTACGTACCAATAACATCTTCTTTTCTTTCACTCGAAAAATATCCCAAATACTATTTGTTGCTAAAAACACTTTTTATTTAAAACAAATTTTCAGGTTAATTCATTATGGATTCGAATTTAGTCTTGAAAAAATTTGCTTCTTTTTTTCGACTATAGAACTACGTATACATTTCCTCAAAGAGTACTCAATTTCAAAGTACTAAAAAATTCAATTTTACAAATCGCTACACTGATTTATTGCTTTTATGAAGGAAGTGGGAAAGAAAAAATAGGAACGGATAAATTTCCTAAACAAAATTTTTAATTTCGGATTTTCATTGTCTTTAGCCATAATAAATTTCACATCTGCAACCATTCTACAAGTATCTCAAGCTTATACATATGTATCATCAAGTGGAACCTCTATTGTTATGTCAGCTAAATCCAGAACGATATCATTCAATTTTAATAATTACAAACATTTTAATTTATTAAAAAGTGATAATATAAGAATACATTTTTATAAATAACTTTTATATAGACAATATCTTTATATTCATTAATTTTAGTTTAAGTAAGTTAGCTTCGGTTACATTATTTACGATATTTATATTGAATTTTCGTGGAACTCGAAGTATCTATTTCTGCCAAAACACTTTCACTACGGACGTTATCCAACATGTTCCTCTATAGCTCCGGGATCTCTATCCCACCAAGATACCTCACTCGATAAAGCATTACTTAAACAGTGTGAATTTAATATAAAACTTATAACTGCATTTTAAATGGAGCAAATTAATTCCATACTTATATATTCAATCTTTGTTCAGTTAAGCCTAAAAATATTTCTCTCTTTCCATATAATACAATCCAATGTTCGTAATTTTGATAAATCAACAAAAATAGGGGTTTTCCCAGTCGACGAAAGTTTTTCTCATCAAAAACGCAAAATTTTCATCTTCAAAAGAAATCACATTGACGCCTATTTGAAAATCTATGGTGGAAAATGAATTTTAATTCTCTTAAGTGTTCTTTGGTTCAGTCCAAAGGTTGCACGATTATTTTCAATAATTTTTAAGTGCAAAAACAAAACCATTTTTCTAATAATATAAAAGCAATTTCCATGATATCCAAATTGAGATATGTAGCCTGGATTCTTTCTCCGGTCGTTATATTACACTGTTATTACCTATAATCCTCTTTATATGCTGGTTTATTTAAAACAGAAAGATTATTTAAAAAAGTATATTCGGCAGTTTTCGGAAATTCTTTGGGAATTGAAGAGCAGAAATATAAAAATCGAAATAGAAGTTAATATAAAAGTTTTAATACTGCTGACATAGCAGGAAATTAATTTGTCTTGCATTGAAATTTTTGACACAACAATAAGTCAATTTGCAACAAAATTGCTTTCTTTGTTTCGAGTAACATACTACACATTATTGAGACTTCGAGGATCAATATCGATTAGTATCGATATAGTTTATGAAGTATCATAAGATGTAACTATCGAATATTAATTTCGAATTTGCTTCCCTGCTTCTGAATATTTAACAGTTGAATATCCACCCCATCGATTTTATACTCCATATCAGCCGCTTTCTCTTTGCCTTTCCATAAAACTAGGACGGATCGTTGACGGCAATTTATTTCAATTTGCTCTCCTTACACCATGCGGGGGAAAAAAGTTATCTCTTTCGTTTTCCATGCGAAGAATCAATTCAAAAAGTATGAAACGATATTCATCGAAAATAGAATAATATATGTTTTGTGGAAGAGCAGCTTGCCGGAGTGTCCCTCTTTCTCCTTTTGTGATTAAGATAAAGCGGCTTAAAGCTCAAGATAGCCAATACCGACAAGAAAACCGAAAGACAGATGAAACAGAGAGCTTGTGAGGTTCTTACTGCCAAGTTGGAGGAGGTAGGCCGTTAATAGGGATAAGTGGAGGAGTTTGGGAGAGACCTTCATCCGTCAACGGATCTAAAAGGGCTTATTATGATTATATACGTATATATGGGTGGCAACAAGATTTTTTTGAGAGAAGATGGCTAACGAAGGGAACCACTAGAAAGATCCCGTTCTACGTGTCTCCATGGACATCTCTTCTACACTCCAGTACCCCTTTTCGACTGTCAGTTGTCTATTGGGCTTTTCTATCTACATCTAATTGCCATCCATATATCAATTTAACTTTCCTCGCATTAAACATGTGTATATTACATGGTGATTTTTATTTAAGAATCACGAAAAATATATATAATTCAATATATTAATCAGATAGAAGCTGGACATTTTTAAAAAATTGAGGTAATGATATTCAAAAAATTTTAATTAAAGAAATTTAAAATAAATGCTGAAAGTGATAACCGCCATTCTCGATACGTAAAGTGTTCTCTGCAGAATATTTTCCGACACAGGTTGAGGCATTTCTTAAAAGATATTCTCAATTACGTCTCTGATCCTTGTGATAAGTTTCTTTTTTATTTTGGTGTATCGCCAAATAAAATAATCAGGGGATGTCGGATCTGGGGATCAAGGTGACTATAATGGCATAGAAACAATATGGTTTCAAAGAGTGGGAAAAATTCCTTCATGCTGTGAAGTGTTAAGTGGCTCGTGGCTTCATCTATTTTAAACCAACCTCGAAGAATGTCATCCTTTGCTAAGCACACCATTATTTATTTTCTTCATTACATTGTGGTGATTCCAAGGCAAACGGGGAAGGAAAAGATTATTATAAGTGTGGAAGGAAGATGAGGGATGGTAAGTGCACGTTTTTATGTATCCAGAATGGTGATATCACCTTCAGAGTTTTCTGCTAATTTTTTTAAATAAATATTTTTGAGTATTCTAAGAATTATTAATAGAAACTTTTTAAAGTTTCTATTTATTTTAAACCTTGGGGTTTAACTATTTTAACGGTTCTTGGATAAAAAAATCATGCTGTATATATTGTGTAAGCATCCACACTGTCAGTGGAAGACCCAAGCATAGTCCCCGTTAATTCAAGAAATGATTTTTTCTTTCCTTTTTTTTTATTTTTTGAGACAACCCCGTGCATTTCAAACTTAACGAACTAATAACTGTTTTATTTATATCGTAATGTATCACGAAACACGTCGCAATATTTTCCGAAAAACCTACTTCCCATTAGACCTCTAGAGCCGCTTATGGCTTCGGAATAATAAAACCATTTGTCTCCCGAAGTCCAGCAGAAGAGAAATGAAGAAAAATTCATAGGTGCACAAAAAGTTTTAGGAAGGTACTCAAAGTACGTCTCACTACTGCAATCTACCTGTAGAACCATGTTAAATTTTTCGTGGGTATCATTTGATCCTGGAAGACTAAATGAAAGTATCGCACGATTATAGCCAAGTTACTAATGTAACAAATTTGAGTTAAATGAGTTGGCAGGCAACGAAATGTAAAGGAACTCAAAACACCTTCGAAAATTTATTAGTTCCGACTTTATTATGTACGTGCCATGACTGTTACTCCTTGTGCTAGTCAGCTTATGGGTAGGACATAGAGAACAATAAAATACGTGTGGACTTCCACCTACAACTAGGGCTACCACCTCTTACACCCTCTCTCCCTCTCACACTCTCTGTCTCCCTCCATCCTCCTCATTTCTCCCCCTCTACTTCCCTCTGTCCCCCTCCCTCTCGCTCCCCCCTCTACTTCTCTCACCCCCCTCTCTCTCGTATTAAAAGCATTCAAAGCACGTTTATACCCATAAGGATTGAATTAACAATATGATATAGAGGTCTAACAATGGAATTGGTTGGCAAGGCAACATCCCGTTAAAATGTGTGAATTACACGTTTACATTGAGAAATTTCGAAATGTAGGCGGAAAAAGATTAACAGAGTAAGAAACTTTATAATGATTTCTTCAAAATGGTTTATATCCGAAGATTGTAGGTTAATTCTTTCTAATTTTCATCTAAAAAAGAATGAAAGCCTGCGCGTCGAAATGTCCCTTTTTACGTGTTACCTTATGGGAAATGGAAATTATCTTCTAGAGTCGAACCCGGGTCTTTGATCTCGAGTTAATATGTTAAAAGGTATTTTTATTATGTCATAATGCTATCCTGAAAATCACATCAAATTCGGTTCATTAATTTGCGAGATATTAAGCTTCAAAGAGGGTTACTATGACAGAGAGATCTGGGATATTATATGTATAATCTTATAAATATTTTAGTGTGTATTTGTGTGTGTGTGTGTATGTTCTTTATACGTTTTTATACCGTTGAAGCTATCGAATTAAAAAGTTTCATGGGCCATCATATGGACCAAAGGAAGAACTTGGTCTAGTTTTGCAGACCGTGGGGCCTCTTATACCCCATGGGGTCAACAAAATACTATTTCCATAAGAATGCATGGGAAATGGTGTGGAGAAACCCCAAAATGCCATGCAGCCCTTCACTGATGTGGATATAAATATACCTAAATATTAACTTACGATCACGGTTAATGGCTTATTTTACGCATGAAAGACTGAATATTTTAATTCTGTTCGTGTTTAGTCGTTTTACATGCTAAATCGTTCGAAATTTTCCTTTAAGCGCAACATTTATCGGTTTAGATGTCCATTTTCCAGGCGGCAACAAAGTTAAATTTCTTAATTGTTGTCCTCTTCAAAGGGAGATATACACGTTAAGATTAATGCAAGGAAAATCCACGCCGAGGCACGCCGTAGAGGAAGAATAGCTAACGTCAAGATAAAGGGTACAATGATTCATGCCTAAATATAGTCTATGAATACTTTTAAAGTGAGTCAAATGATTTTTAAGGAATATTTGAACATTGTTATCTTTTACCATTCACACTGAAAGATTTATCGCAACATAAATCGTTACATTTGTTCAGTAACCAAGTTGTGTTTATTCTTTACGTTTTGGTCAATAGTATTGACATAATCCACATAATTTTATTGCTGCCTTTAAGTCTTCGGTGCATCTATCTATGGTAATATTAAGTAAGACGTTAATGCGTAATTATATTAATGGTAAAACTTTACAATACAATACATAAAATAGTAAATGTTAATGTAAGCCTCGCTTGCGTAATTAAGGAATGCGGAACGTTTGCCCCGAGCAATAAAAATCGTTTGCCACTTAAAAGAAAACTTTCCCGAGCGAAGCCGTGCGTTTAAGCTAGTGACTACTAAATTTCACTCATGTATAAGTAGTTCCAATGAATCTTTTTGTAGTATGCGTATCTTGAAGACAATTTGATCAACTCGGACTCCGCGTTGGATTTCACAAGCCACCGAGAACAGATATGCGATGTAATGTTATATATTGTAGTAACATCATTGAAGAACCATACATTTTCGCATGAGCATTTTTTCATGTAAATACTTAATATAATGTTTTTGTTCATATCTCCGGTTTTGGAATCCTCGAAAGGTGGAAGCCCTACCTACAACCCCTCGTTCGTCAAATCCCATCTTTCGTCCAAGATACAAGCCACTTTCTTCAACGCCTCAAATCTCTTCCCTCTCACCTAACACAATCATGAAAACAATAGAAGTCTGATCCCCTTATACAAACATCCCCCACCAAGATGGACTGTCCGCCGTGACAAAATCCCTTGACTCGGGACAACCCGACGCAAGACTCTCCTCCCATTTCCTAACGGAGCTGGCGGAAATGGTGCTCTACAAGAACAACTTCACCTTCGGAGGGCGCCACTACCTACAAATAAAAGGTAATGCGATGGGCACTCGCATGGCGCCCTCATACGCAAATGTCTTCCTAGGAGGATGGAAGGAACGTTTCCTCGACATACACTCCAGACCACTCCTGTGGCTGAGGTATATTGACGACATTTTTCTTCTTTGGACACATGGACCCGGCTCACTCCAATCCTTTTTACAGCGTCTATCTTCCCACCCTACGCTCTCCTTCACCAACTACTCCTCCCCGTCCAGCATCACCTTCCTGGTTGTCGACATCTCCATCTGAGAAAACCAAATCCACACGAAAGTTCACCTAAAACCCTCCAACCGCCTTCAATATCTCCACTTCCACAGCTGCCACCCCATCCACACTAAAACTTAAATCCCCTACACCCTAGCCCTCTAAGGGCGAAGAATCTGCTCGGGCAGAGACTCACTCTCCGAGTACTGCTCCATCCTCGAAAAAGCATTCCTCCAACGCGGATACCCGCCGGACTTGATCAGGTACCAAATCCCATGGGTAGTCGCACCCAGCACCCTTAACCTTCACTCCAACAGCCCCACCACCCCCGACTCTACCCCCAATTCACCTTTTACCCCGGCATCCACGTTACCCTAAAAAATATCTTAAAGGCAGCCCAAGCAATCCTCAATTCCTCCCCCAACCAAGTCTCCTTCCCAACAACCCCAATCCTCCCCTTCCCTAGACCTCCCAACCTAGCCAACTTCTTGTGGAAAAAGGAACCCCCATCACCCACTCCTCTGCACCTTGCAGGGTCCCACCCATGCCGCAGACCCCGATGCCTAACATGCCCTATAAATCCACCCTCCAACTCATTCTCAAACCCCACCACTAACATCACCTACCCCATAACTTCCCTTACTAACTGCACCACCCGCAATGACATCTACCTACTAACTTGCACCCAATGCCCCCCTTCTACGTTGGCCTCACCATCAATCCCCTCAACATTCGAATGAACGGCCACCGCAACACCGTTAGTCTTAAACGACCGCTACCTGTGGCCGTTCATGCGAATGATCATATCTTAAATTCAATGTTTGTTTCACGGTGAGGGCCATTCGCGCCCTCCCGGACGACGCTTCCGCCCCCCAAATCCGTCAATGGGTATTGGCCCACATCCACATCTTAAACTCATTCTCTCCATACCCCGACCTTTCCACGTTCCCTTCCCTTCCACCCCCACACCTTCACCCCAGTGTCACGGCTATATCAGTTGTGTTTCTCTTTTGCTGAAGAAGAGATCATCCCGAAAGCTCATACAACGTCTACAAATGTGTCTCTTCGACACCCCAGCGGCTTTCCTTCCGGTAAGTGCTCACTGGGTTTCCTTCAACACCTAGTTGCCCTAAATATCCTTATTTACCTTTCCTCTTCCACAATTGTATATATATATATATCCAAACGCTCTCATTGGTTTGCATAGTAATCATGTAAATCTAAATGTATGTCGCTACAACAACCATTACAAATAATTTTTTTCTTAAGTGCATTATTGACAATCATCAGGAATAATGTTGCAGGAAATGACAACTTTCTGTTTGTTGTATGTGTAAGATACATATAAAATTATTGCGGAGGAGGCAAAATTATGCGCTGCTGTCCATAAAAAATGTTATTAAAAATAAAAATATGATTGTTCTTTTCAGGAAACCGTCCAATTCGTCTTTTTGTGATTATAGTATGATTATGGCCAAAACTTGAAAGGAACTCATAGAAACTAACACAAGTACAATTCTCGTTATATTATTTACGAGGAATATTTCTTATACACTTGTAATTCATCTTTTGATGAAGAAACTGGAACAATCGTCGAGTAAAATTAAAAATCCAAAATCAGAATTAGATATTTTTAGGATATCTGTTTGCATGCAATTACACTTACATTTATTACATAAACCACTAAATCAGCCAATCGATTTCATTCTTTTTCTCATATCTGACTAAAAAGAAAATGGCAGACATTTGGAGATGGGCGAGAGTAGGGGATGATTACACTAATGCTTTGACGTAACTTCTCTAAACTCTCATTAATGTTTAATGTTAAAAATGAAATAAAATATATACACAAAATCTTGAACAATGAGATCTCATCGTTAAAAATTTTACATATTTGATATCCTCTTGCATGACACCACAGAATTTCTAGGTACCTTCCCATGCAAACTTATGCTTTCTGCAGAAGCATTCACAACCACCAATGCAGACTACCTAATCAATTCCAACTTCCAAAGCGACCCTTCGTGTATAAGATTTATCCAACCCGGTCTCTCCCCATCCGATCATTTCTCCCGGAACCACCCGCTTCCTTAAGAATCCTTTTCTGCTCCACTAAAACTCGATACCAAAACAATTCGATCGACCAACCCACCTCTTCTTTCTCTCTTTTACCTCGTCTCTCCTAAGATCTTTATCCTCACTCTCTCTCTTCTTACTCCATCTTCCCCTTACCCATCCTCGTTAAGCCCTGTTCCCTCCAATTTTCTCCCTATAATCCTCCTAATCCTTCCTTCTATCTCCCACTACCTTTTCCCAAACTTCCTCCCTTCTTTCCTCGCCCTTCACCCCTCTCATCCACCCCCTCCCCCTCCTAACCCTTCCCCCAATTCGCCCTTCCTTCCCCACCACTTCCCCTACTCAATCTTTCTTTCTAATGTCTACCACGACCAAACCTCTATTGCTATCAATGCCACTAGTCCTCTGCACCTCTTTCTGCTTTCTCCCTCTCTCTCTCTCTCTCTCCCTACTCTCTTCTAACTTACCACCACTCCTTTCTCCTCATCTACAGCAACTCTTCCAAAAACTCTCTCCCTAACCACCCGAAATCAATTAAAACTGCTTCCGCCTAATTACCCAACTCCCTTTTTGTTTCCCCGTCGATCCAACCTATGACGCTTCTCGCTCCCACTTCCCTTCTCTCTGATCTGTTTAAGTGAGGCACGGGCGTACGGCGCAAGAAGGCCGTTCCGTGCCCACGTTTCCTCTGACGCCGTTCCCTTTTCACGCGCGGAGATCGAGCCTAAGGGGTGAGTGATTGGATGGAGAGGATGGGGGGAATGTAGGGGTGGAATTGGAATGTGGGGAGGGGGGGAAGGAGATGCCTGACGAGAGAGAGAGAAGGGTGGCGCGAGAACCGCCCTATTTCCTACCGTCAATCAACCCGGCACCAGCCCTTCCGCCCCTTTTCGTCCTGCGGGCCCTTGCCCTCTCGGTCCCTTCCTCCCAAAGCCGCTTTGTGCCCATCCGCGATTGGAAATGAGCGGCCTCCGCAACCCCTTCCGCAGTCGCCACTCCATCATATGCACCCCGCGGGGATCGCCTCTCGTGTTATCGGCACGCCGAGCAGTTTCCCTCAGAACAGAGTGACCGCCTCTAGGAACGACGGGAGATTGGCTGATCAATTTATTTTCTTGCCCGAAGGATGATGAGGATCGTAAATGGTCATACGCGATAATGTGAACATGCGAATATATTTCTAATTGAATCGCGTGGCCGACATCTTTTCCTCTAATGCGATAATTTCTACCACCTACGGCGTAAGTGTTAATTATCCACCCGGAAGATAGCCGATATTACGGTCTACCTAAATTTAACGTGAACTAATTTAGGAATCCTTGGATTTTAAACGGCATTAAAGTTAAGGAACAGATCAAGTTATCGTTTACAGACGGGGGAAGGCAAAACCACCGATTTACTTTTACATGAATATCACCAAAAAGGAAGTTATAAAGCTTTCCCGTTTCTTGGTTCTACATCTGCCAAAACTGTTTTTAATGAGCGAAATTTTGAGGCCGCATTGCTCGAAAATCTTTTTCAGTCCTCCGCCGTTCGACCGAAGTTCCAGCAATTCCGAACTCCCTCAACGAAAACCGTTCCACTCACACGGCGATTAACATACCGACGGCGGCCCATTCCGGTGAGTAATGGAGTAGTTTAACTACCATTTGAATAGGTCGCGAAGGGCAGCGCTCCTGAGAGGGGAGGGTTTAATGCGACTCGAAGACACCGCAGAGGCGAAGAACTAAGAGATAGACTAAACAGCTGCGCAGCAAACTCGCTTCATCCCTTATACTCTTAAAGCAATGCATCGCCTCTAATCATAATAGCAACACCTGGCACAAATGCGTAAAAAATATGAATATCCTCCATGAAAAAGATGAAAATGCTACGTGAGCGCTTAGAAAACAGCTCTGTTTTGTTAAATCAGAATAGATTACATATACATTATAACTTCGGATCACGTGCGAAATCCATGCTATTAGTATAACTAACTACATTATTTGCCAGTCTTAAATATTTGTTCTCATTTGGCTCCTGACATTTTGTGCTGATATTGTATATGTATTCGTTAAATTTCTAAAATTATAAAGTGCAGCCATTGAGAAGAGCTGTAATTTGCTTTTGAAATTTTTGTTTTAAGTTTTTTCGGTACTACATAAACTGAAAATGCTAAAATTCGCACTGTCTTGATTACATCTATGTCATGCTCCAATTTTTTCCTTGCATAGATTCCTATGTCTCGGCTTTGCCTTCTATGAATCTGGTCACGCTATGCAAGACCCAAATATGTTCTTCAAGATTGGTAGGCTTTTTCTTTAGGTTTGCTTACAGTGTTCCTCTCTGCACACTGGAAAAATACCCAACGTTAACTCCTGTACTTCTTGGCACACAGACTACAAATGATTCAGATTCTATCAATGAAAACGATGTGCATATATTTTCTTGAGCGCTTCCGCTGACAACTTAAGAACTTCATCTCAGCATTGTAATTGGGAAACTACGAGTCGTCACAGTAACAACTTTGTTCGAAAACGTTGGGATTCGAAGAAATTTTACTTATGTTAGTAGGATTTCCAACCGTCCTACTGTCGATAATACAGTCCTAATTTGAGAGAAAAATGTCCTCTGTCCTACTCCAATGTCAAGTAGGTCGCAAAATGTCTTACTTTGTTGTGCATCTCTCTCTGTTTGGAAGGAGATCTACCGGCGACATAGCCCGTAATCGATCACATGTCTACCGGGATATAATGGGTGGGATTCACATCGTTTACAACCTCTTCCCCTACATCTCCTCTGCTCATATTTCGCATTTAAGAGATCGCAATAGTATAGGATAGTTTGTCTCTGTTAGTTTTCTTTTGTCTAACAGGGAAGATCGGTCATGTTAACTGAAGTGCGTCTGTTTGGTGAATCTACTAACAATTCATCACATTTTAGTTCTGTCATATGTAATAATTAAATATAACAAATTTTATGACTTTGCACAACAAGTTATATCAACATTTCTTGTAAATTTTGTTTTTCTTATTTATTTACTTATTTCCTGAGAATTGAGGAGATATCAAATCTGCATTTCCAATCTAGAAGTTTGTTTTAATTGTTTTCGATATTTTCATTCATATCCTTAGAACTATATGTTATATTATTAAATTTTGAAGTTTTATTCTAAAAACATTGCTGACATGATGATGAGTTTTTAATCAATCCATACTAATGTAAATAAGCGAAGCTGTGAGGCTATTTTCAAATATTGGCTTTATGAGTCAATTTACATGCAAAATATATTTCCCTTTTTCGTTTTAAGTTGGGTTCGATCAGGAGCCTATCAATGAAGTTCCAACGAGAGAGGGACTATGATAATGTTTCTCCTAATGTGCGTGTGATTAAGAATTTTTTTTATTTTGTTGTTATTGAGTTCACTGAAATATTAAAACACGTTGCTAAACGCTGGTTGTCATTGTTAACTTGCATTGAAAGACTTATAAGGAAAAGGGATACTCTAAAGTGGTGTTTTTTTAAGCTGAGGGTATGAATAACCCAAACTAAAATGTTTCAAAACATTATCCAAAAATTACACTACGTGCGTAGAATTACGGAATATGTGTGAATGTAAATCTAAAATAAAAGTTCGCATAGGAAGAGCAGAAGTTATTTTTTCAGCTTTGCGTGGATTAGAAAAGCTACCTCACCAAGATAAAGAAAAGTTGAAAAAGATTTTTTGTCTTTTTAATCGTTTGTCTGAGCGTTTTAATGAAAAAATTTGACTATAACACAAATTGCTTATCAACTTTAGCTCCTTTTTCATTTTCTAATGATATATTGCCAAAGTAACGAGACTTTTGCAATGTCGTTGATACTCTAAATTTATATATTCTAGGGCTTAATATGGACAAATTATTTTAAGAAATTTTACCAATTATAGGGAATTTTTATATCATTGCTGCTGGTGACTATGTAAAAAATGTGATAATCTTGGTGAAAAGTGCCGATACATATTAAAAAGGAGAAATTCCAAAAATGTATTCCAGATAGTATATACGTATTTAGCATTCCACCGTCGTCTGCTTTTACAGGAAGAATATTTTCTGCAATGGAAATAAATTGGAGACAAGAAAGAAATCGATACATATTAAAAAAGGTAAATTCCGAAAATGTATTCCAGATAGTATCGTATATACGAATTTAGCATTCCACCGTCGTCTGCATTTACAGGAAGAATATTTTCAGCAATGGAAATAAAATGGAGACCAGAAAGAAATCACTGTACGAGTGATTTATTAAGAAGCGAATTGCTAATTTACATAAATAACGAAAGTTCTTGCTTTGAATTTTATTACAGCATTTTAGAGAACCAGACTTTTTTTAGTGCTGCGAAAGAGCAAAACAATAATTTACAATGAAAAAAAAAACAAATTAAATTGAATGTGTTTTCCTACAGTATACATATGTTTGCCTTTTGTCACAATCACAATAATATTTTTTAAATATGTAGTGTATGTTTATAGTATTCATTATGTAAATTCCTTTTTGTTCATGTTTCACTGCCATATGTTAACGGTGTTAATTTATTTCGAGTACAAAAATGTTCTACGTAAAAATCATGGATTTTGGTCCACGTACTTAACAATGAAAAAATTATGTAATAATTCTCATGTCATAAGCCATTTCACATCAACGTAATCAATCTTTCAAACAAAATGTTTACAAATGAATAACTCATAACACTCGGTCAAGGCTTAAATTATATCCTTCCCTACCCTAAATCTACACTACAAGACCTTGTTGCATATTTCCCTGAAAACAGGAAGAATACTATCAGAAATTTTAAAAAACTTACAAGAAAGCCAAATGTGAATGTTACAGCCACTAGGAATACCAACCCATTAAAACTAAAAAAACAAAAATATTACAAAATTATCGATAAGCTAATGACAAAATTTCGAAGAGTCTTCTCCACAAAATGATTAAAAGGCACCAAACATACACCGCTATAATCACTAAACATCTCAGATTACAACTTCTCACCATAAACCCCACTATCCTCAGCATGTACTGTTTACCATAAATTCACAAAACAGACACTGCTCAAATTTATCGTTTCATCTATCAACTCCCCAGCATATGAAATATTCCAATGGATCAAAGAACAATTCAAACAGTGACCCCTCAGAAAAGAACAAAAATTGAGAGTAACATATACTTCATAAACCAGATTAAAATTTTAATACTCCAAGTCAGCGACATTTGTCTTTTCATTGTCATAGTTTCTCTTTTCCTTGTATCACCATAGAAGAACTTCTAAAATCCCTAAATGTGCCTCTTACCAAAATCGAGTTTTGTAAAGAACGCATAAAAAACTGCTCAACAGCCAAATAGTTGAAAACATACTAAAAGAACATAAAGACAAACTTATGTACTCAAAAGCATACCATCACAAATACAAAATACGCAAAAATCCCTTTCGCATTCCTGCGTGGTCAAAAGTATTTTATTTTAATATATGTTAACAATAATAAATTAGCCAACCTCCTCCATAATATAAAAAAAATAATAACGTATTTATAAAAATCCGAAATTTACAAATTATCCTGCGGAATATTCATATGATACACATACGTAATACAGACTACGCGAAAGCTATAAGCACGCTTTAAAGAGCATCTACCACTATTTAGAAGCAACAGAGTTAATTATTCAAGTGTAACAACACATAGCATGAAAACAATCACTATCCACATTTTAACACAGAAAATCAGTACAAAATGAAAACAAACTATACGTTTACGAGAGCATGTTTATCAACAAATACAAGTTATGTATAAAGACCGCGGCTTCATTTCCCTCTCTACAGTTTATCCATTAACCCGCCTCCTTTCACTTCCACGCAAACAAACAACAGGTTATACATATGTAGCATACCGGACACAAAACTCCACCCCGTCATTTGACTTTAGCTACTGATGATGTGAGTTTGGATCTCGAAATATGTACGTATTTAGCTTTACTGATCTCTTCAAGTCCTCAATTGTACGGTTCGGAGTTAGAATTGCAAGTTATCAGTTACAGGTCTTAATTGAGACGCATATGTTTAATGGCGTGTGAGTTGCTATGTATAACGGTGTACGTGGCATTATCATTCAGGGGAACATTGGTGTATGTTGGGAAGTTTAACGTAAGGTTTGTAGTGGATTTTCAGGGCCAAACCAATGTAATGTGGGTACGTGACATTACGGGAACATTTGCGACTAGTTCGATGTTACGCGTTTCAGGAGCAATACTGCAGGTTGGCACTTATCCAGGAATTGGCTCATTGTACGTATATACGTCTATCCCAGATTCCGGTAACACTTTTTCGGAATATCGAAATCCGAAATCTCCGGTATAATTTTGCTTTTTGTATATTTGTTGATTTAATTTAATTTAATGTTGTAACTTTCGTTAAGCCTTTTGAACGGACCTTTAATTTGAATGAAGAGATACATTACATGGAAATGCATACTTCTACAGGTCGTAGAAGGACATTTATTCCACCTAACCTTGCCTGGCAGCATAGCCTATTGCTTTCCAGAGTGGGTGCACCGGTATAAAGTGTAAAAAAAAAGTAGTTTCGCGTAAATATTCGCGGTGGGAAGTTTATCGCATCTGTCCCTCTCGTCTCCTTCATTAGTCGGATAAGTTACAATAATGACCTATGAAGTTTTCAAGTGTAATTAATACCGAATAATTTTAATCGTTATTAGCCCTTAAAGAGATTACCTGTTTTTTTAAAGTAGCTTAATAGTACAGTAATGCATTTCGTTTATAAGTTGATTGTTTAGTAGCTATTTGCTTGCGCTTCGTCATATTTTGAATGTGAATGTCGTGTTTGAATCTATCTCCTAAGTCTTCCGGTTCACGTTCATTGAAAACGGGGCGTACGCCACTTAGCAGCAGCCAATAGGAGACGGTTCGTTTGGGAAGGTAGTGGGGGGAACTCAGTGTTACTCTTGATTTCGAAGCGTTCACATCGGTCTGCGTTGCCATTTCTACCGCCGTTTCCTTGCTGTTGCTGTTCGTGATTGGGTATCTGTCCTCTATGAAGGCCAAGAGACTTTAGATAGTGAACAGACTATAACTCTTCTCTGGATCGTCCTCAGTACTTCCAGTAATCACCATGGGAACGAAAATTAAGTGTTCCACTCAATTTAATGATAACTGGTAAAATTAATATGTTGAAAGATTGGCTCACGGAAATGTTATGCTTCATTTTTTATTTATGTTATTATTTATGCGATAATATCGGCGAATGCAAGCGTATATGCCCACGAGTAATCACAGCGAGGAGAAATTGGATGAGTTGTACAATCAACTCGAGGAATTTACGAAAGAAGTAAAGGCCAAAAAGAACTTGGGAGCAATTCGGGATTAGAATGGGGAAGCGGAACAAGTAGAAGGCTGTAGTGAGGTTGGGGATTTTGGCCTAGAAAAGAGGAAATAAAACGGTAGATTTCTGTAAAAGAAACAAATCGATAGCTATAAATATACCTATAGTTTAAGCGCCACAACAGGCAAAGTTACAACTGGAAAATGCCGGAAGACATTCAGAGGTATTTCAATCGATTATATCAGTGTCCGACAAAGATATAGAAATAGTGTATTGGACTAATAGTTTTTCAGCGGCAGACTTATCACAACTTGTGGTCATGAGGTCTCGTTTGAAAGTAATAAATAAAACTAATAATAACATAATAAGAAAAGAACAGTGTGCATAAATAGGATTTAGAAGCACTCGAGGAAAGAAATAGGAAAGATTAGAAAATGTAGGTAGCAAAACAAAGAACGAGAACAACTGGGGGACTACGTAAAACTATCTTTGAAAGCGCGAATAAAAATATAGTGAAAACAACATCAAAAACATAAGGAAGCCCTGAGTAAAATAAGAAAACAAAATGAATAAATGGAGAATTAGACTGGCTTGTTAGCTTAGGTACCTGGTTAAAGCACCTATCCGACAAGTGCGAGACTCGTGGTTCGATTCAAGGTCAAGTTCAGAATTTTTCTCCTTCTCTATCTTCACATTTGTGATCAGTCTTATGCGCTCACGCATATAAGTTAAAATGTCCATCACTAGTGTTAAAATATGAGATGATTAAAAAGATGGAAAAAGGAGGTGGAATCGGGTTACAGAACAGTTAAACAATAAGATTAGGAGGGAAACTACAAAATGGAGAGAGCTGTCGTGGGAATAACAATGTGAGGATATGAAGAAACTGCAGAGACAACGCAGACCTATCGTACGAAAAAGTAAAGGAATTAACGGGAAAAAAGGAAGTAAATACCCTGACCGCAATTAAAAGCGAAACCGAAAACTATTATTTGAGCCAGAGAATGTGAGAAATAAATAGAAAAAGTATATAAGGCGTCTATTCGATAAAGATTAGAATGGAGTTGATAGGAGAGATAGATGTTTAAACAGAAACCTGTATATGAATCAGACTGCGCAGGTAATGATAGCGGAAGGGGAATCATATTGGGAAACTCTAAGAAAAGGCTCTCCAATCTCGCCAGAGGTTTTTAGTATTCATGCCAAAGAAACGATAAGGGAGGCATTGGAATATGTTGCAACAGGGATAAAAGTAGAAGATAGCATGGGTAAATCAGTGAAATGTGCACACTATGAAGCATTGGTGAGTAATTCTGAAAAGGACCTACAAATATTAGTTCCTTAATTGAAAATGAAAAGGTGTTTGGGATAAAAATTAATAAGATAAAAACGAAAGTCGTGATATTTTCCAAGAGTGTAGATGCCCAGGTCAACGTTATGGTAGATGGGGAAAGGCTGGAACTGGTGGAATATTTTACTTACTTATAGCCAGATATCTGTCACAGGACGGAGGACGTACGAAATAGATCAGGACAAGGATAGCAAAGGAATCATTTATGAGAAAACGAGAGTTGTTCAACGACCGTTTAAATGATTGTATTAAAAAGGGGTTTGTGAAAATCCTGAGATAGAATGTCGCGTTATATGGGTGCGAGAAATTGCCAATGAGAAAAGAACATGTGAGGTTGGACAAAGTGGAAAACGAATGATGAATTTTTGAATACCTAAAATAGGAAAAGAGAGGAATTTAGTTTGACTAATAATGTGTAGACAGATGAAATGGTTGTGTCAAATTTTTAAAGGAAGTTTTACTACTGAAAAAGATCATAGAATGAAGAATGTTAGGAAATAGGCAAAGAGGTAGGAAGAGAAAAGGCATATTATATGCATTAAAAGAAAGAATTGGGTATGAGAACTTAAAGAAAAGGGTATTGGATAACCCAGATTCGATAGTGTATACCTATAACCTAGCGAAAGGTAGAATTACTATGCATGCATATTGAATTTTATGAACGACTACGTTACTCATTTTTATAGCACATCAACGTTTATTCAATAAATGGACGGAAGATTATTAGGAAGAGGCGGAAAACTATGAAGAGGAATGGTTTATTATTAAATGCATTAAAAAAGGAATTGGGAAAGGGAAAGGCTTTGGATGGCGCAGATTGTGTAGCTATCACCTAAAATTTACCGAAAGTTAGAATTACAACACAATAAATTACCGAATAATTACAGCAAAACATGGACATTCAATCTCTGCCATTGATCGATATTAGATTATTTCTTAAAACGTTTAATATAGGATGAAGTTAGGTGCTGACTCTAATCCAAGGGAATTTGGCAACTGCGCGCCTCCTAAGCATAATATTGCATTATAAGAAGGCCGGATTCAGGAAAAACTTGTTGTTCGTTTTCTAGGGCAAAGAAGAAAGGTCGACAAGCGTAGGCTGCAAGTTCTTACAAACACACCTATGATGTACCACCAATTTGGTAACATATGCGCACATCTAGACGAAAAAGGGCATTGCAAACATTTCGGCAGCCTATACGTAATTGGCAATAGCGTCGCAAACGAAATGGATCAAGTTAGAGTTTAGCTTCGAGTTAAGACAAAATATCGCTCGATTCGCATTTTACTCATCATTTAATTTTTTCAGTATCCACCTGTTTGTCATCTGCCAGTAGCTTCGGTAATCGTGAACTATACAGTGACGAGTATTTTTCTCAATCTGATACGATAATTACTTTTGATCAATTCACCGATTTCATTCAATTCAGATGGAGATGTGGAAGTTTGACCACTACGAGAGTAATAATAGATTCATTTTGGGTAAAACCTCTCAAAGGCGGAAATCCAAGGGTCCGACACTTTTTTCCGCCTTTCGCAGGTTTTCAGCTATTCACGAGTTAACGTTTTATGAAAATAATATACGTAGATAAAGTAAAATATTTATTCGTTATTTAAAATCTGACTTACATCATTCTGTATTTTAATATACGTACTTGTAAACAACGTAAATTTATTAGTGATCATAGCAGTAAATACACTAATGCATGTTACAAATAATCTCTTATAAACGGAATTAGTTAAATACAAATTCAACATAAAACACATATCAAACACCAAATCAGTAAATTCTCATATTATATGGTTTATTGTCTAAGAAAGGTGCTTAAATTTTTTCTTACAATGGAAATTTTTCATGAAATACAATTTTACATCGTCAACCTTTTCAAAAAAATGTTGTCTCCCTCACTTTTAGCAAAACTTTTTCAAACTTCCAAACCAACCCATCCACACAGACCTCTACCTCAATGGAAATAGCCACCATCATCCATCTCAACGCCGGGTAGTTCTTTGGACCCTAATTCATCGAGCGAGGTCCATTTCGGATAAGGAGAGCCTGACGAAGGATATTGAGCACCTGCGCCTAACTTTCCGACAAAACGGCCAAGGGGACCGAGAAGTAAATTTCGCCCTGAAAACGGCCGAACACCATCCTAAAACAGACCGACCAAGTGATAGGGAGAAACCGGTCTCCACTGCCTGTATCCCTTATGTCTCAACGATTTTGGGAAAAATCTCGAGGATCCTAAACAAGAAAGAGATAAGAACGATTCATAAACCGCCAAGAAAAGTGAAGAACGTTTTAGCCCAGGTCAAGGACGACCCTGAATTACGGCGGGTATCTACAGGATTCCCTTGCACCTGTGGGAAGGAATACATCGGGCAGATGGGTAGAACCATAGAGACAGGACTCAAAGAGCATGTGCGATGCATTGGATTAAACCAACCTGAGAAGTCCCAGAGGCCAAGGTGGTGGCCAAAACCAACGCCTTTTGGGACCGTCTCGTTAGGGAGGCCATTTAGATCCGGCTCCATCACAATCACATGAATAGGGATAAGGGGTTCCCGCCCAGTAAGGCATGGGATCCCCTCTTCCCCAAAATGACGGAGGAGCGGAAATGTGGCCGGCTCCACAACCAATAGGAAACCAGCAGACGAGCCACGGAGGGGATATAAACCAGGACGAAACCTGACCACGGCACTCAGGAGTTCCCTGAAGATGGCGACTGTGACAGACGCCGAAACGTTGGACATTCTCCAACCCTGCACCCGGTGTGAAACCCGAGAGACCTTCATCAAATCATAGTTTTATTTGTAAATGAACAATGGTTATTTTAAACACCGCTTCACTCTGTGAACGTTGTATAGAAATTGGCAAAATCCAGATGCCTACTGAACTGACAATACATTAGACGTGTGATGAAATGTTACTACTTGGCTCTTGCGTATAAATGTTCTCCAAAGTGGTTTATTTTACACCCACCCTCTTATATATGTGTGCATATAACACGTACGAGCTTCAAAATAAATATGTAAGGCCACCTAAACCTTTAAATTCCCGTTCCTCTAGAGGGAAACCTTCCCCCTTTGACAGCTATAAAAAGAATACCAAGCAGAAGGGTTGGAGAAGGTTGGTGTGGGTTTTGAGTGAGGGGTGAGTGAGAACATGTTTCTCTTGGGCACAGATTGATTTCAACTACATCCCTTCCATCCGGGCGGTGGCGTGCGGAATGTCTCAAAGTGATTTTCGTTTTTCTCCCTTGCCAGAGGTGGAACGAGGGCATTGTTCGGCGGATGGATTCGAGGGTTGGGATAAAACACGCGAATGGCGTGAGCGAAGTCAAGGCGAAGCGGAAGTGAGCTGTTTCCGCTTTCCCACCGTTCCGAGGACGAACTTCGTCGGAGGCGCGATGCATGCCGGGATTTTCGGAGGAAAGGGTGGGAGGGGGGGGATGATGGGAAGGAGGGTCTGCCTCGCTAAAGGGAAGAAGAGGCGACGGGAGAGAGAGAGAGAGCATATATGGAAGATTGAGACGAAGAGGTCGTAAGGGGAGAAGGAGTGGAGGAGAAAAAGGAAAGAGAATGGTGGGAGGGGGTAAGGGGAGAACAGTGCGGGGAAGTGTGTGGAAAGGACAGTGTGGAGAGGAGAGTGGGGAAGAAGATTGGGGTGAGACGGAGTATCTTCAGAAACCGCAAATCGTTTGCGATCCGCGACCCATCCTCTCCTCCTCGGTCGACTAAAGGCCTCCTTCGTGGCTGGCACCGAGAACTGCATCGTACGGCAGCGCATTTAACTCCTCCGTCCCAATCAGAACTTCTCCCCCCCCCCCCCCCCCCCCCAGCCACCTCCTCACTCCCATAACATCATACGCGTGCCTTTACCCCGATGACGTCGGTCTTGCCGATGTTTCTCAGGAGGCGCATTCAATCCTATTGCTAAGAGAAGCTTCCTTACATTAGAACTGAACTCAGGAACTGTGTTATTATAAATGATTTTATTTGATTTTAAGCGTAATGTAAAGTTTTCGTCGGCATTTCGGTGCTCATTATCGCTCATAGGCGTTTTACGAACGCCGACAAACAGAATAGATCTTTTTTGTGCATTACTACTATGAAAAAAACTTGCAAGATAAAATGTCAAAATTTTGTCTTGTTCTCCAAAACTGGAGTGTGCATATTGTGAAACGAGTAAAATTTTCGTTTATAGGATTAAAAAGCGCTAAATTTCATCGTGGTTTAACGGCATAAGAGATTAGAAAGGACTCTAAAAATAACTTTAATACTATAACAGTGATGGCGAACCTTCTATTGCCCGTGTTCCCAGGGCCGGCATGATATCTTTGGGGGCCCCTATGCAAGCACGATTTTGGGGGCCCCTCTTCTTTTTTTTGCAATGTTCCAACAATGGCCATTACGTGACCTGGGATAACGAGGTAGCGGCGATAAGCGGTACTTTAGCTAGAATCGTACTCTATAATTTAAACATATTATGTCACATACATTCTACTTTACTTCACACCAGAGAATTTAGTTTGTGGTCATCAGATAGTTATTTTCGTATTGACATCTGACCCCTAACTCAGCTCATTTATCTGCATTGATATTTATACTGTGCCAGTTATTGACGACGATGAATTATGGTACATACAAGCAAAGTCTGGGTCCCCCTCTTCTGGGGGTCCCTATGCGTAGCATACCCCATCACGCCGGCCCTGCGTGTGCCAATATTACTGAAATTGTCGAATCTTTTCCACCTCAACCGCCATAAAAAAAATGCTTGATTTTTTTTGTGTCAAATAAATAAAATTCGTGATCATGACATAAGAGATTGAATGTTTACAATAGTTAACTAAATGACACAAATGTTTTTGCGGCACTAAATCAGTACGGTAAATGCTTGGATTGGTTTTCGCCTTTCGTTGGTGTGCCAACCAAAATCGTCTTGCCTGCCACTTTTGGCACGCGTGCCACAGGTTCGCCATAATTGTACTATAAAATCGCTTAAATACATCTGAAGGTGTATTATGTAAATGAAATATAGCTTAAAGGTAAAAATAAACTACCACTCTTACACGCAGAATGTAGGCGAAAAATCAGCGAGAGGAGGAAATTTCTGTCTCACAATGTCACATTGACACTCGTAACGTGTATTAATCCCTATGTGCGTCATCGAGATAAATTGAATGATGTAAGAAACAGAAATTGTGACTTATTCAAATTTATTCGTAAAATTATCTAGTTTTGTAGCAACTCTTGCAAAACTACCATTCTAACGCGTCCAAACATTCAAAATTAAATTATACCTTTGACCAAAAATACTTATAAAATGAGTTTGCAGATTAGGTTTCAATACTTCAATTTCCTTACATAAATATAGAAATTCATATCATATTCATATGTCAGACATATTTATTGCAGCCTCGGAAACTAAGGTTATCACATCGATGTATTTAGCATAAATTCATGCAAACGATCAAAACATACCTTAAAAGACCTGTTTTATGAAAATCTTTTCAAACAATACTTGTATAAAATTACATTTTCCACGAATTGGATAATAGCAATTATTTACGTAATTTAATTTCTAAAGGAGATATTTGGAAAAATATATGGAAAATTGACAAGAATAAATCACCACTCCGTGACCAATTTCAGTTCACCCTCCCTCCCCCCCCCCCCCCCCCCTCCTTCGCTCGCTGTATCTTCGTTTCTGTCATGTACCTAATAATTTTAATTAATTAATTTAACGGGAATATGTTTTCAATATGAATTTAATGAATATATTTTATAAGGGATGCATGTTTGGTTTTTAATCACAAATTAAGAAAAGTAGTTTAATAACTAGATAAAAAAATCTGATGTGGCCAACATGGCTTTCTCCATATTTGGGGTATAGATATTTAAATTATTATGAATAGAATTATAAGGCAAAATTATTATTTCGTGTCGTAGAAGAATAGTCGTCCTTATTTTCGTAAATTAGGTATATTTTGAATGTTTACAGAATAACCGCTACATGGTGGTAGCGCTGTATACTGGAAATTTACGAATAAGTTGAATATCTCCGAAATGGATGGTTCTACGAAAATTTGTTTCAATAAATATTATTATCTATAACTTTGGTCCTCATGAAGATTACCAATAACGACATTTTTAATGAGATATTTGACGGAAGCCAAAAACCGATTATTTATAAATAATTTCTAAACAATAACTGCTATGGAAAATTGTTTCAAGTAAAAGTTGTAGGAAATTACATTCTCTATAATATTTATATCGGGTTATATATACAATAATGATGTTTTAAGGGAGATATTTTGCAAAAACCGAATCGGGTTTCGAATAAACCTCGACTTTCGTTTAACCAGTATTGTCCAAAAGTTAATCAGCTCATTGTACTCATATCAAAGTGTTATATATGAAATTTGGTAACGATATGGCAAATATTTTTCGAGTTAGAGCGCCCACAATCCGATACACAGACCATTCAGAATAGTCTAAACGTGTTCTAGGGACTTCAAAACATGTATTTCCGTTGAAATTTCAAAGTCGAGATTTTTACGAAAACAATTTTTACTTTCTCTCTATACTACGTATATGGAGAAAGTAAAAACGGAAAAAAGGCGATTTTTTTCATGAAACAATACTTTCTCTATACTACGTATATGGAGAAAGTAAAAATAAACTTACCGTATATCTTCGAGTATAAGGCGATTTGAGTATAAGTCGAAACGTACTTTTTAGTCTTAAAAAGCGTCTAAAATCCAAGACTCCAATATAGGTCGAAGCAAAGAAAACGAAAATAAGATAATTTTGTAATTTGCAAAAAAATAATATATGTACAGGTGAACCTCTACTTACGAACATGCAAGAAACAAGCAATTCGTATTTATGAACATTCCACATACTAATGAAATGCGCCTCGCACTTGATTTACGAACATACCCTCACGCAATTACGAACATCGGTCACAGTAAGGACACCTAAACTTGTCAACACGTCATTTGCCGTTTGTATTCGAAACCATACGTGTTTATATATGTATTGTTTTTTATTACCCTTGAAATATGGAAAATAATTGTAAACGTCGTGTTCGTGAAAGTGTTAAAAGTAGTAAAAAAAACGTCGAGTGCTTTTGATGGAAACTAAAAGGGACATAATACATAGATCAGAAATAGGGGATCATATTCGCAATGCAGGCTCTGTTCGGTCCGTGATTATAAGTAAAAAACAAAATGCCATCGTTGAATAAATGGAACGATGTTTAACAATTTGAATTCAGGATCAAAATAAAAAAACCAACGCTTGAGTACTGAATTGATTCTTCTCTTCAATCCACTCATTTGGGCAGGTTTTTTAAAGATAAAATGTAAATTTTTAGCTTTCCTTTCAAACTACGTAAGTACGGTGATGCTGTATAAATCGCCTTCGCATTTTCTGCTAGTTAGCATGACTCTTTCATACTAATGCGCTTCAAATCAGTCAAATGTTTTTCGATAGTCATGTTTAATTACTGATCCAGAAAAATGTCCAGCTAATTTGCGACTCAATATAAATCGAAAGTAGAGTTTGATCGGCCTAAAAAAGGAAGATTTATACTCGACTTATACTCGAAGATATACGGTAGCTGAAATTCCCGGAGATTTAAAATGGCTTAGGTATAGAGCGTTAAAGAGAGAGAGAGACAACCAGAAATAGGATTTTAGTAATATTGATAAAAAATATAAATAACATGAATACTGCGTTCGATTTATTTGCATTAAATTCATATCTTCGGCCATTTCGAGCAAGTTTTAATCTTATTTTCCATCTTTCAGCCTTTATTTAAGGGCATATGCACGGAAATTGCCGAGGACAACAATACCGGTAACCATGGAATCCTATTATTGAAATATTTTTAAAAAATACCAAAACTCGGGTATAAAATCAAAATATGAGCGAATTCGACTGACATTGAGGGTTCAAGTGTAAAAATTAGAATCTTCATTCATTTCGGCGAGTTTTAGTGCAAATTTTGCGTCTATAACTTAATTTTAATATATTTTAAAGAGTAAAAGAATGAAAGCCTTCAAACGAAAAAGGTGATTTTTACGTGATATCTTATTGGAAACGACACTCATCATCGGGAGTCGAACACGTGACCTTTTTCAAAATTTGTTAGTCATAACGTAAAGATTCATTAACATTGAAATCATGAGAATTTTCAGGCTTCTAAGTTTATTTCTAATCGCCTTATTCAAAAAATTAGAGCGTTACGCATCATGATGACCAATACGAATATACATATATATGTGTGTGTGCAGGGCGGCGAGGCAACCGCCTCAGGCGCCTCTCGAAGGGGGACGCCAAAATTTGAAAAAAATGAAACCCTCTCAAAATAAATTCATAAGGCCAGCCCGCGCCCGAGGCGTCAATATAGTTAGAGAGTTTAAACGACTTTTATGTATCTATCCATCATTGCAAATTTCTCTGTTGTATTCCAAAGTGAATCACATATTAACGAAGCGGCAACTTCGTATTTATTACAACAAAGCGTATAGTTCAACATAAAAATTAACGGTATGTTTGTGAAATTTTTATATGTAAAAGGGGGCGCTGTTTGTTTGATTGGCCGGGCGTCAAAATATATCTCGAGCTGACAATGTATATTCATGATCTTTTCGATATCGTTTATTCCTTTTTAAACAATGTTGCAAAAACTCGTTTTTATATTGAGTTGACCATGAGTTGGACAATAGCATATTCGTAGAAGAAACCCTCAGCCTAACCATGTATGGTTGAGTGAACGACTTTGTTATGAAAATATCTCGGCTCTTATGAAATAAATTCTGGCAACCTTCCTACGAAGTTAAAAAAGTCGGTACAAACTTTCACGTATAATAACGCGTCGTATGAGGCGGTTTTTAGAAAATCCAATTTTTGTTAAGTTGCACAAGAATAAACTAGTCTTATATACATTAATTGAGAAAAATGAAATATGTAGTATTATTGCAGACCTATACTCAAGTAACGTTACGAAATTTTATCAAAATCGTTAGAGCCGTTTTTGAGAAATTCGGATTGTTGTTAAAAATACGTGGAATAAACTACCCTTAATTATTGAGCAATATCAACCATTTCTACGTATACTCTGCTCAGTATGATAAACTGCCTAAGTACGAGATGTCATTCATTTTCGCTCTACCGTCTTGGTTCCAGAGCCAGTAACAGACAGACAGAAAGAGGGCATTGCGAAAACCACTTTATCGGATTCAGCGACACCTAAAACGTATATTTCCGTAAAAATCTCGAGGTCGAATTTTTTCGCGTTAACAATACTTTCTCGATATTTGTATGAGAAAGGAGAAATTGGGAGTGCTTCATCGCCATTGGTGAAGTGCGAGGAGAAGAGAGAATAGGAAGGCGACGAGAGAGGACGCAAGCTTTTTATCTTAATGCATTCATTGCATGTGCTGGAGAGAATAGCGGGGTAAACTGCAAGAAGAGAGAATAAACAAGCTGGCGAAATATAGCCACTATATGCGTCCATACAGTACGCATCTCAAGGTTTCAAGGATGAAGCAGACGGAATGCGCCTAACTATGTTCAAAACGAAGAGACCATCGGCAAGAAATATTAATGGCGGCGAGGGCTTCGCGTCCCTCCGTGTCTTATATTTCTGTTTCATTGTTTTTTCTTGGAATATTCAAAATGCTTAACCATTCTGGGGAATATCAATCTACTATGAAGCGCGCCCTATGCTACATTCTCACTCAGTAATGCGAAAGAGCTAGGTGACACTCTGTTGGTCTGTGTTTAAATTAGTTCGATATAAATATTTTGTACGATTTCAAGAAGGAAGGAAAGTGATACGTTCTACGTTTTCTACTAGCAAATCAACGAAATAACTTTTACTGAAAGGAACAGGATTTATAAAGGTGTCAGTATTTCATATTATATTAAACATTTATTGAGAGACGTAGGAAAAACATTTTCATTTATTTTTGCCGTAAAATCATATATACTTTAAATCCATATTTATTAATTTTATTTTCGGTAAAATCACGACAAAAACTGAAAATAAAACAATTTTGCTTTATAGGTGGTGGTGCAAAGAGTAATTTTTAATGCGCGACTGACTAACATCATGTTTTTTATATTTATAAATCGAACAGAAGATCTGAGTCCTGTCAACTTGCGTTATGTTATAAGCTAAATTGCATTTCAGTTAAATAGATTTATTCTTTTCGAGTTTCGGGTTTCTTGATTATGGGCTAATTGGAAACCTTGGCGTGATAATATTTTATATTATTTTATTGTTGAAAGATATATTAGTTCTATAACTTCAAAATTATCGCTTCCCTTTTTAAATAAGACAGTCCACAAAAATGCGGAGTAAATGTATTTTGTTGTGCAAATATCAATTAATACTATAAATAATTGTTAGTGTCCGTATATTTTCAATATTACTCTTATAAAAAGTTAAGACGCCATACCTTACTATTTTACAGTTTTTAAAGCGGACGATGGTTGGCCATAAAAAATTATCTGGCGTTGAATATCACAAAAGAAAGGTTACTTTTTAAAACAAACATTGTCTCAACATTACTAAAAAGCCCTAAACTTGACCTTTTAGAATGTATTAAAGTCACTGATCAAATTATTGATTTTTTTTTAAGATTATGGCATGACAGGATTCAACGACATAATAGTAGCAGCAGAAAAAATCGCGGAAGAACTAGAAATTGATCCAATGTTTGTTACAGAAGAAAGACTAACAATAAGAGTACGGCATAAGCATAAGCAATTAGATGACGAAGAAAATAATTTTTTCATTGATCCCAAAGAATTTTAAAAAATAGATTCTGACTCAAATGCTATGAAAATTAAACTATGTATAGTTGAGATTTTTCATAAATATAAGTGATTATGGATTTGAATAAATAGATTTTTAATATTTCCTATCGTTTTCGACTATAGTCGATCCGAAATCGGAAGACTCCCGGCCTCGAAAAAGGGGCGGACACCAGTTAGCAGCAGCCAATAGGAGACTGTTTGTTTGGGAAGGTAGTGGGGAGGAAACCAGTCTCACTCCTGCTCTCGAAGAGATCGCATCGGACTGCGTTGCCGTTTCTACCGCCGTTTCCTTGCTGTGGATCAAAAAGAAGGATGGGAAGTATTTTATTTAGAAACTGCGTAGTATATCAGCTGAGCAAGAGCTGGCAGCGTGCACCGATATCTGCTCTCCCGCACGAAAGTTGAGAGGGGCGATGGAAGGGGAAACGTTCGTGATTGGCTACTTGCTCTAAGTAGGCCAGGAGTCTTCCGATTTCGGATCGACTATAACATATAATAAAATTAAGGGGGCGCCATATTATCTCGCCTCAGGCGGGCAAAATGTCTGGGCACGGCCCAGTGTGTGTGTGTATGTATGTGTATGCGCGTGTGCGTATGTGTGTATAGTTGTGGAAAATATAATTTTATCGACGTTTTGTCGGAAAAACGTTTTTATAAAATTGATCGTTTAACAGATATTTTTATTATTCGTCTGAATTTGTACGTCGCTAAGTGATGTCGTAGTTTCTATTGCTACGATAAACTTTTTAATTGCTGTTAGAGAAACACTCTCACAAGTGCAATTTTAATTGCGACCAAAATTATCCCAATGCCATATAACGTCATCATTTAGCATCAAATTTTCTTGTAAATATTGACAGCGATCCAAGTGCCGCCTATGATAATTTAAATCGCTGTTATTTTGCGCAACGGCTTTATATTTTTAAGTAGAAGGCGCGTCGATATTTTTTCATTCATAGCAACAAATACAAGTTTTTTACTTTTTGTTTTCATAATGTGAAACGTGATCTTTCTCTTGCACAACTGGTTTTATTTTGTTAATTCTAGTTTATCTTCTATCGTCGAGATTCGACTTATACAGATTATTCTTCGATAGAAATCCAGGAAACAAACAGTGAAAGAGGAAAGGAAGGGGATGAGAGAGGGTCGAGAGCGTTTTGACGGAGTAATAAAGTGGACGGAATCTCGGGGACATTTGTTGAAAATGACGCGAATGTGACGTCAGTGGGAGACGGGAGTCGTGTCGGGTTAAGCCACGCCTTTGTCTCGTCGATTGGCACTTCAACACACGTTGTCACGTCAACCACGTAAATCATAACAGTTTGGAGTTTGCGTAGGTGCGCTCGCTCGCGTGTGTTTGTGTGTGTGTGTGGCCGCGGATTTAGTTCTCAGTCCCTCCACTCGCTCGCCCTTTCCTCATACCAATCATCTCCCTCCCTAATCGATGGGATTAGTGCGACTCTTTCCTGGCGACACCGCATAATTCAGTTAAAACTGTATCGTTTGGACTGGACCGAATATGTCCGAGAAATTGATATTCCCTTTGCCGTTCACGTTTGCGTTTGATGAAGTTTTATCATCGATGTTTTATGTTGTGCCCTCCGCTCATTCTTTGTAGTATCTTGGGGATTTTAAACCTACAAAATTGCTCTTTTATATGAATGAGCTTTTTCTCCTTGAATCCGTAAATAAAAATAACTGGATGCTCAGCGAATGGTCAAATAGCGTTAGATAAGGCAAAAAAATTCCAAGGTGAGTGAAAGGGAGGCTAAAACTGGGCTATTGCAATTTCTTTTATCATTTATTAGCTAAAATAGGACATTATTTGGAAATCAGAAATGTATGCAAGTTCGTCCTTATCTAACGAATTGGTAACTCAAGACTAATTTTAGCGTCCCTGTGAAATTTATCCGTAGAACTGTTGTTGATTTTCGGATAAGCCGCACTGATGACAGCTGTTTTGCTTCGGAAAATCGCAAATGGAATTTCTAATCCTTTCATCGTTATGTCAACAAATTCATGATGTCCCCACCGAGTTTGTTTTCATCTCGATACACTTTATGAGACAATTCTACGCATTTGTCGAGAATCATTCGAACTGATACTAACTGGGGAATAATATCAGCACAATTGTTTATATTTTAAATACATTGCTTAAATTTTAGCGTTAAAATTCATGCAACGGAGTGTATCGGTCAATGGTCATTAGAATGGACAAAGTCGCGTCATTTTCCTTAACTGGTATTACACATCTTCCATCTACGAACGTTAAATATTTCGAAGCGTTCCACGCTGCCTGCTGCGCGCTCTAGATAATGCAACATAACGCCGAAGAAAGAATAACCCGACGGACGACAGCGGTCGAGAGCTATTAAAAGCGCGCGCAAAGCGTTCCTTTATTGTTTTTAAAAAAAAGTCACGTCGGACGGCTCGGTGTGTTCGCACGTATCGCAGTTCTCTAAAATGCGCCAGCGAGAAAGGGGACAATGAGAAGCTACAATTTTCCTCTTGTCGGTCGCGGAAACCAGCCAATTAAGGGATCCACGGCACGATAACAAATTCGCTCCGCATGGTGGAGCCATAAGTGTCCTAGAATGCGCTGCGTCCCATTCATTCGCAGACCGCTACAGCCCGCTTCCGAGCGGACCGCGACGGAAAAGCAACGCAAAACCGCGCTCGGACAAAAGCGAACCGAAAACGCATTCGCCCCTGCATAAAAGGCACGAGGGGCTAATTGGCTCGAAGTAGGGGCGGCAAGGGACTCGCGCGCCCAACGGACTTTATTCTTCGCACTCATCCGCGTCCACCTTACCGAACATCTCTTTTCGAAAAAGCGAGCGGGCTACCTGCGGGCCTCGTAACCCGCGGCCAGGCATGCGCATGGGAAAGGGGGAGGGCAGGGGTGCGTTGGGGTTAAAGAGGAAGGGGTTGCGTGGAGGAGGAGAAGGGGGCGTGGTGGTTGAAGAGGGAGGAGGGCGTGGAGGTTGATGGGGAGGGAGCGCTAAATGGAAGAATGTCGGAGGACGCGGTAATTGCCACGTGCGGTACTGCGCGCCGTTTTGGGCAATCCCGGCACACCACTTAAACCTTATAGTGGAGCTCTTTAAAAAAAAGCCAACCTGTTTGAGAGGAGAAACACGGACCGCAAAATAATGAACTCTTAAAAGTGGGAATCTCTGGGAATATAAATGACACAGAACACAGCAGTCAGAGTAAAACTTCTCAATATTGCGATAATCAAATTAGGTAGGTCTTGGAAAAGTTTATACGTTGGATTATTAAAATTGTCACTTCAGTGAAGGAAATAAAACTAACATTTAGTAAAGACTGATTTCGTGGGAAGTAAATAACAGAACAATAAAAAAATTCTACGTGACAGTTGCCTAATAGTTAACTTCGGGTTGAATGAAGCGTTTCCTTCTTACTCTATATTTAATTCAATAAATATCCTATAAATATGAGTATTACGACAGAACAAGATTTAATATCTCAATTTAATTTTATGTTAAGCACATTTTCGTTGATAAATATAATTGTTTCACGAATATTAAGAGACATCGTAAACAGCAACGTCATTGCTTTTTATAAAGAGATCTACCTACAGTAAATTATCAAATATTAGTACACCAAAAAAGAAATTGTTGTATTTTGAAACTTTTAAGTCCAATTTTTAATGTAAATTATTTAAATTAACTACGTAGTAATAAGAAAGCTTTGATGATTTTCACACCATGACGAAAGAAAGTTTGGATTATAGCTACCGATTGCTAGTTGCATGCAAAAATCCATGTCTGAGTGAACCGATACGTGATTTTATAATGTTAATTCAGTGGAATGCCAACTAGCAAAGTTAGGCGGAACCAAAAAATCCTCTCATATACATAACGCTCTTTCTCGAATTTGTATTTTTTTTCGTTGATCATTTTTCTAAAGGCACTGATTTGGTTTTGAGGTCACTTTGTAGGGTTAAAATTTCATTTCAGCATTTTAATTGTTCATGTGAACAAAAGGTATGATTATCGTATTTGGGAAATGTCTCAGTTCCTTCCTCTGTAGCAGTTTAAACGGAAGTTTGAAAATTTTATATAATTAACTGCTAGTAATCAGAATAAAACAACAGCCTGTCAACAACTTCGAGAACTCTAACAAATCCAGTAGTTTCAGTCCCTCAACTCCTGAGCTATGAACCTAGATCAGGGGTGCCCAAACTTTTTCATATCACGGGCTACTTTCACCCTGGTAATTGTCTTGCGGGCTACTTATTTTTTCAATATATGAAAAGGGATTTTAAGAATGAATTGGACCACAAATTTACCGCAAAATGCATTTATTATACATTATACATCAAACAACATTCAACTGATTAATTTAATTAAATTTAATCTTGATTTGCGCGATTATGGGCACGTTTACACTTCATATCTTCAGCTAATGAATGGTAATTGAGCATGCAACTAGAAACAGAGAGAAGTAAACAGTCTTCGAGATGTTCATTAGTGAGAGCATTTCTGGATTTTGATTTAATTAAGATCATATTAGAAAATAGAACTCCTTACTCAGGCATATAAGCTTAATGTCTTGATGGATGCGTGGGCGACACAGACCCTCCTAAAGGGCGACCGGTCACCCATGGGCGACGTAATGGGCACTCCTGACCTAGATAGTTCTTTCGCCCTTTGTCGTTTGGGGCCGTCTCTGCTCCTTATGCAGAAGTGAATGCATTAAAAATTTTGCTCCTACAGTAAATCCGCTACTGTCCTTTGCGCGGTAAACGAAAGTGCATCATGTATGTCTTGCATTCGCACTAAGCCGGTCGAAGACAGCCGAGTCGACGCCAGACTCACTACTTTTTACATTATATTGTGAAAATTTATAAATACATTAAATATATGTGTACATAATTACGGCCAATGAAAAATGCTGCATCATTCAAATTTATTTTGAATTATACGAAAGAGCAGCTTTGTGTCTCATGTAAAGTTATTCCTTATAATAAAAGATCTAGTCTCTGTTGGCTTATGGATTTGCTCTTTCGTAGGGCACTATGTAAGGAATTAAATGAAATTATGAAGAAATTCTTATTATATCGGTCATTCCAATTTGAACCATTCTTTCGGATTTTACTAGGTCTTGCCATTTCTTAATTAAACAATTATGGACGGAAATACGTTATTAGCGGACAATGCGCGAACTTTACAAGTGTAAATGTATGTAGTGCTTGACCGTGGGCACGTTTCGACTCGCAAGTCACCCTGTGGTTTTATATAATTTTATGTATTGGAAATGAAGTATTTCATATCTATACAAATTGTTTATTAATTAGGAAACCCCAATACATATATAAAGGTCTAAATAATGTTTCCTATCAATCAATTAATGAAGCGCGCCACCGGAACGATGAACAAGTTCTGAAGTATGCATAAATTTAAATCAGAGTTCCTATTAGAGACTTTTATGAAATACAAAAATGTCTCCAATAAAATCACTGAACTCGATACAGGAACCATTTCATTTAATAAATTTTTATCGTAAGGTTAATCGCATTCGCAAAATTTCTGAAAGAATAAATTTATATAGAACCGGTATACAGCTCCTAAACTTGCAAACTTATTTAGAAGACATTTGCTAGAGAACAGCATATATCATATCCCCAAGAAAGCAAAGTGGAAATTTTATACACTCCGACATAGGAGTGCAAGTTTCTGTCTGCGTTTCTTTGATGCAGGCAGACGTTTAAGCTTATAATTACCACCCTCAGCACCTGTTTTATATTTTAAGGAAGATTGTTCTCAGTACGAAAATTCTATCTTTTCATTTGGTGATTAATATTTTATAGAATTTAGTAACTACTGTAAAAATAATTAACTAAATTATGAAAATACGTATGTTAAATTGGACTCGACAAGTAAGAAAAGAAGCAAAAACAGCTTGGAGTTAAGGAAGGTTAATCATCTGCACTAATGAATATCCCATTAATCCTTCATACGACGTATAAAGCCTTTAAACAAATAATTATATTTTCAAAGATGTTGAAATAATATTTTCATGGTTTAACACTACTGCTTCATTAATTGCGTACAGCGAGTAAAATTAAAATGGGAAGTCAAATCAAAGGTAAAGGCTAAATATATTAATTAACGATAGAATTGAATTAGGCGAAGGAAACGCCCGCAAATTTTTATAGAATGCCAAACCTCTGCGACCGAAGAGAATTCTTGGTTACGTCCTGATGAAAAAAAAGAATGTGAAAGAAAGGAGGGTTGTGGGGAGGTGGGGGAGCATTGGGAGGAAGAGAGGGGAATGAGAAGGAGGGAGGGGGCAATTGGGAGGGAGAGAGGGGAGTGGGGGGATGGAGGGCGATGGGGGAGGGAGAGGGGGGAATAAGAAGGAGGGAGAGGGCAATTGGGGAGGGAGAGAGGAGAGTGGGAAGGAGAGAGGGCAATGGGTGAGAGAGAGGGGGGAAATTGTTAACGAGAGAGGGAGGACAATGGAAGGGAGAGAGGAGAGTGGGAAGAATAAAGGACCGAAGAGAGAAGAAGACAAAATAGGCGTCCATTTGAGGAAAGCATCGCGTTTAATTAATGTCCTCGTATTTCTCCTTAATGCTCTCTTAATGATGATTGTTTAACGGTGGAATAAGAGAGTAAGAGAGAGAGAGAGGAGGAGAATGGAGGGAGTTAAGAGAAAGGAGGAGTTTAAGTGCGGCGCACGGTAAAGGCGGCGACCGTCGCTGGAATGGCTGGGATAAAAGTTAGCCGGAGGTTTGGACAGATTAAGGGGTTTGAAGGGGAGAAGGCCATGTTGGACGTGAACGGACTTGGAACACTCATCTCTCCTTCCCTCCATCTTCAGATTTTCGCTCTTTTCTTACTATACCTTTAGCGAAAGGGACGCATTATTCCGTCGCATTCTCAGCCTTAAGATGAGCCCTGTGGGTTTAAAATTAGCCTCGCGGCATCGGTTAAAAATTCAAATAATCAAGAATCTCTTTTTAAATTCGTGGATCTTTTAACATGAGCAATTCTCTTTTGAGAGTAAGAGGAAGGTGTGAAAAACGTGCATTTCACCTGCGATTGATAATTGGAGTGTTTGTAGGAGCCTCAGAAAACAAGTTTATATCAGCAGTAACATAAAGTAATAGGACGAAATTCAAGAAAATTCACTTTTGCATCGTGTATTGGAAGAAGTCACTACTACACTGAGGATGCCATTGGTGCTCTTCTGATGAAGAAAATTACAGAACAGAATCAGCGATTTAAAATCTTTGTATGAGAAGACAAAAAAATCAACAAGTTAGAAAAATGTACAACGTATCACAAATGGGCGCGTTTCGTGCAATGGAGTATTAGAAAGCAATTATATACCTGTACGTAAGGGAAATAGCTTTTTAACGTTCTTTTCTTCTTCATAAATAATCCATTTTCTTCCTAGTTAACAATATTACATGCACACGTAAGGAAATTAAACGTTTGTTTGGGAGACTGTTTATGTTAGCAACAATGAAGTAACCATGCAAGAAATTTTCAAAGTTCAAATCGATATAAGACTTTCTTGTTAGATTTTCTCGATAACGGTTACTCCTACGAAAAACTGTGTAGGGAAGGAAATACTCTACTTTACCAGTTCTATAACTTTTATTTGAAAAATATTTTGATTTGAGGAATACTTTACGAGATATGACGAAAATTTAATTTTTTGTCCCCAGTAAAGTGGTACCCCTGATTGACGTACGTGATTCATTTTTGCGATTTTCTTATTATATTTAATTGAAAGTCCTTAATATCAAATTTCATGAAAATCCGTTCAGTAGAAGCCGAGAACGAACATGCGGACGGACGGATGGACGGACGGACGGACGGACGGACCGACCGACGATAATAGGCGCTCACGCTGTAAGCGAAACGCGCCTAAAAACGAGTACTTTACATGAAAGAGAGTGGTATATTCCACGGGTAGAATTATTAATCTCCTGTGTATGGTTTTTAATTCAGTCTTATGACGCGCGTCCCAAATTTAAAAAATGAGCCTTTATTTGCATTGCATTTTTAAATAAAGAAAAGGAGAGAATAGCCGCAAGTATGTAGTAATACCATAGAATAAATATGGAAATATTGGAAGGAATTGGTGCATTTGAGATGCAAGAGGCCAGATGGAGGCAGCATCGGAAAGAGGAAGCAATCGGTTAAGAGGTCAGGTGACCGAAAGAAAGACGGAATGAGAAGACAAGGGAAGAGATTCGGAGGTCAAAAACAGAGTAAGAGAGAGAGAGAGAGAGAGAGTCATCCCCATGTCCCCTTAAAAGAAGCAATTCTTGAGCATCCCCATCCCCCTTCCTCATTTATTTCTCTTCCAACGACCAGTTCATTGCATCCACATATCTCTCTCTCTCCCCCTCTCTCCCCCCCCCTCTTTCCCCCCTCTCTCCCTTTTTATTCCGAACGGAATATTTTCCCCTCTCGATCTGTTCGCACTCCATTTTTTCGGCCGCATGCACTAGTACCTCCGCCACTACGACTCCATTCCCTTCAGAAACTAGAATTAGATGACTGGTGGTGCCCCCAACCGCAGCAACCTCCCCTCCTTTCCCCTTCACCTCCTCCCTTCTCCTTCATCTCCTCCTTCCTTATCCCCTCCCCCTTTATATCCCCCTTCCTCATCATCTCCCCCTTCCACAACCTCCCCCTCTTTCCTTTCATCTCCTCCTTCCACATACCCTTCCACATACACCCCCTCTCCCCCCTCATCACCTCCTTCATTATCCCATCCCTCTTCCACATCAGCACCCCCTTATTCGTCTCCTCCTCCCCCTCCTCATTCCCCTTTTCATCCTCTCCCCCTTGCACATCCTCTCCCACTTCCCTCCGGTCCAACTCTCCGTCCGCGTGGCCCTTCCTGGACTCTTTGTTATGTGAAAAACCCTTCGATAGCATGGAAAAAGTACGAGGGTTCGCCTAAAAGACGAGTTTTGCCGAAGGAAAATTGAAATTGGAAATGGAATCGAAAATATCAAAAGATGTTCCACTCTTGCGATGGAGGATTGAGAGAGAGAGAAGAGGAGGTTGGTATGCCTTCTCTCTCTCTCTCTCTCGCTCATGTCTTCTCCTGCCTGCCAGAGATCACCCCGTAAAATTTCTCTTTGCTTACTAAATATAAAAAATATCAACATATACCGATAGGAGATATTTGGAAAAAAACGAAAAAAATGACCAGTGTATACTTATATTTTCGGTTGACCAATTTTGGTAACAATCTAATCAGATCTCGATTTTCTAAAAATATATTAAATATAAGGTATTGTAATGATTTAATTTGTAGTTTTCTAGTTAGTGCCTACACAAAATTTCTGTGACACAGACACACACAGAAATAATCGATAAAATAGTGAAAACGAACCCTGGGTACCATAAAACGTGCATTTCCGTTCAAATCTCGAATTCGATTTTTTCCGCAGAAATAAAACTCTCTCTGTACCGCGGTTGGAGAATGTAACAAGATAACAAGTATATATAAAAACAACTTTTTTAATTTAAACTACTTTTAGAAAGTGTATAAAGTAAAGATAAACCACCATCCCTACGGTTTGATTCGATGATTTTACTGTCAATTAAAAATTGTACGGTCTTTTCTTCGTCTCCAAACATTCGCATAAATTCTTCATGAGTCGGAATCATTTTTAAGGGTTGACAGTAGAATGTAGTTCGGTATGTGGTTGTTTCCATTTGCGGCGCCACAGTAAAGAGACGAAACTTCCGTCAATCCAACAATGAGACATCCATATTTTACTCTCTATAGCCCTTATATGATCTTTAAGGTATAGATTAATAAATTTATTTGGATAGAGGGCAACATATGCAAGAGAAAAGTCCGCGAGAGAATATGATTATCACTTATAGTTTAGGAGATAAAAATTCGAGAAGGTCCAGCTCATGTTATCCAATTGGGGAATTAAACGTCCCTGGAATCGAACTCGGGTAGTTATTTTGAATTGTGATTACACACAAAAGTCTTTATTAGTGGCACTCTTTATAATTGAAAGAATGGCTAAAATGCATGCAGCCGTTCTCGAGTTATTAGAAATTATTTGTGGTGTCTTAAAACTTACCTACCGACATATATACCAACCTGCATACATATATATACATCGCGGTAAGTTAATATGAAAGTCGTTAAAAAATAATTGCAAAATAAGATTCCAAAAGCGCTTTTTTTAGAATATTCATGTAAATTTCCTCTCCCTTCTTTCCCACAAGTATTTTGTTGATATCTATACACTTTTGCCGAAAGTAATTGAACATATTACTATTCGCTTTCGTTGTTGTAGCAAATTAAAAACAACAAAACATTCTCATAATAACAGGCCCGTATACAGATAGATATTTCGTAAGGGTTTTTTTATAATCTTGCTAAAAGGCAATTGGACAGACGAATGCACGAAAAAATCAATAGGGTTATTGTATGTAATCAGTCCAAACTGCCCTGAAATATTATATTCCCAGCTTTTCTCGTTGCTTCAAAATTTAGCTCACGGAGGAAAAAACGAAATAAGTGAACGCGCGAGCGATTTAAGAACAAGTAATGAAGGAGCTGCTGGAGCAAACAGTAAGCCGCAGTTTTTCAAAAGAAAATATTTAATAGAGCTTATTAATATTTATGTATACTAGTGTGATTAGTCAGAAAAAAATATTATTTAAAAAATTACGGACGTCGGGCAAACTGTAAGAAAAACCAACGAATAAGCGGATTTAAAATAAAACGCTAAAAAGCGCCTGAAATGAACTTTTTGTAGTCATACAAAAAAGTCTTTGCATAACATATGTAGAAGTAACCTAATAGAATATTTTTGCTTTATACATTTTTATCCAATAAGCAGACGTTTTCAGGAAAATCAAACAAGAAAGTCGAAATTCATTTTGAAAAGAAAATTTCTTGAATGGATTTTTAATATTTTTTAACGATAACAATCGTAATAGCAACTGAACTAAAGAGGATCTGCTATGCTACGTAAATACGATTAATTTTCTCTCTGCAAGTTAAATGAACGTAAACACGTCCATTTTCCTAATATATACCTATAGACGGCGTTTGAAAGTTAAAAAGAACAGGATGATTTAGGAAAAAGGTACGAACGGGCTTTAACTGCTTAACTTACGTTTTAAATAAGTTTCGATTGTTTTACTAATTATTACTTGATTAGAAAATAAATATTTAAATCGAAAAAGTAATATCTCCATATCATAATTTCTTATACATATCGTTTTGCATTATAATATAGTCATTATCCATAAATTATTTAATTACATATATTAGTGCACCAACAAAGGGTAGGGCAGAAATTTTTAGTTGAGAGGGAGACATAATATGATCGTTGTGTTTCGCACTCTTAATGTGTGAGGTCGTTCATAGTAAATCGTTTAGTTTATAAATATTCCGTCGCACGACATGCGTCTATTTGTGATACGCTGTACAGTTTTCTAATTTGCATAGTGCTAATCGAATGCGCAGTTTTCCTTTTATTATAGTAAGAAAATGGTATTTTCAGATTGAAATATACCAATATTGCAATTAAAAATATTTACTGGTATTTTGTCACAGCACAAACGAGTTTATAAAACACTAGTTTATCGAAACTTTGGTAACGTCTGTAAGTAAACAATGATAACCATCGTGTCTCATTGTCAGTAAAGGAGGTGCAAAATTGCTACAAAGTGATTTAAGGCTATTTATTTAGGGTAAGATTCAGTTTACCGTTTTTAAATTTATTTAACATGAGATATAAAACCAACAACCGTAGTCATGTGCCGCCAAAAGAAACGCCTTGTAAAACTGAAAAGAGAGGAAATTATATTTGGTACTTTATTTCCTCCTCATATTTCGGGTTATGCATTTATTCAATAGAAGCTATTACGCGAATAAATACCGTATTCAGTTTTCTCGACTTTTAGGCTTATGAATTTCGAGCCAAATTCCACGTAGGTAAACATAATCTTAACACTCGTTATGAATTCTCCAGTAGTGATATCCTATCACTATTGCTGAAACATTTATTATATTTAAATTAAAATATTCATCCTGTGTTTCTATTTGCTAATAAATTGCGCGTGAGTCTAATGCCTCGAACAGAGGATTTCTCTCCAAATTCTCACTCTCTCTCTTTCTCTAACCCTCAGATTTACGATTGTTAATGATCAATGTCATCTGATAGCCACCCATTTTGCGGAAACAATCCCTGGGAGAGGGCGCACACACGCACCCTCGCCCAAGTATAGCGATCGGTCGGCCGGAAAGCATTTCAATTTATGGGATAAACATTCCGAAAGGGACTCGTATACTACATCGCCCATTTTCCAATCACATCGGATCGTTTTGACCGGAAGTCCAACTTTTTTGGCGAAGTCTGCGCGCGGACGGGGAAAGAAGGAATTGGAGAGAGGTAATGTAGGTGAAAAGGGAGGAGGAGGAGAGGGAGGGACGATGGGAAGAAGTAGAAAGAGGGAAGGAGATAAGGGGAGGGAGAGAAGGGGAGGGGGAGGAATGGGAGAGGAGAGGAAGAGGAGGAGGGATGGAGAGGAGGGGAGAGAGGAGGGGGAGAAAAGGGAAGGGAGAGAAGAGGAGTGATGGAGAAAGGGGCAGAAAAAAGGCTAAGGAGGATTCTGCACGAGGCCTCGCATTCCGCGCCATTGGGAAGCGCGCTCCGAGATTCGAGGGAAAGAAAAGGAGGATGGAGTGAGAGGAACAAATCACTTCCCGCCCCCGTGGGGTTGGAGGTTGGACGCCTTCTTACGTCGAGGGCCCATCAATGCTCTTCATTCGGACTTTCCAGAGTCAATCTCGTAAACGGGCCGGATTCCTCTCCTTAGTCCACACATAAGAGCCCCTTCTACCCGCCGAAAACTCCTTTCCTTGCATTCCAAAAAAATCTGATGTGGCCAACACATGACTTTCTGATTTAATCAGTAGTACTGATTTTAGAGATTGTGTACTGATTTCAAATATGTACTGAATTTTGTACTGAATTATGAAGTTGTACTGATTGTAAAAGAAGAAAAAATCAATAATTATTTAGTTCATTTACTGCGGGAATGACGTTGAGGTGGCTCGGGTGCGATGTTGCCAGGATGTGTAAAGAGGACTTGCGACAACGCTGAGTAGTTCCCCATAGCAAACATTACCTCCCCTCCACCTATGATTGGCTGTGAGGGAGAGGAGTTTTTCAGTCTTTCCTTCCAAACCCCCACCCCTTCTCTACAGCTATTAAGTCTCAATTCCAAAGTAATGACGTCCAGACAATAATAGTTATGGTTGTTTATGTCATGTGAGTAGTATAATATTTTAATGCTGTTTAGTAGGGTAACATTATTCTCAGAATAGATTATTAATATTATTATTTAATTATATTTAAAGATCCTGCCATAAATAGAAGAAAAAACAAATTTTCTGATCGACTTCAACAAGAGTATCCAATGCATATAACAATAATGTTATACACCTATGTATACCGTATAAAATTTCAATATATATGAAGTATTATATTGAAATGTAGTTTTCTATCATGAATATAAGAAATATTAAAAAATGTACTGATTTTACATCTAGAAAATCTGGTAGTTTTCTTTCATGAATATAAAAAATAAAAAATGTACTGATTTGACATCTAGAAAATAAGGTCACTTTAGGTATAGATATTTAAATTATTATGAATAGCATTATTAGGCAAAATTATTATTTCGTATCGTAAAAGAATACAGTCGTCCTTATTGCCGTAAATTAGGTATATTTCGAATATGTTTACAGAATTCATCGCTACATGGTGTTGGCGCTGTATACTGGAAATTAAGAAAAAGCAAAATATCACCGAAATGGATGGTTCTACGAAAATTTGTTTCAAACAAAACTTGGAAGAAATATTATTCTCTACAACTTTGGTCCTCACGAAGATGACCAATTACGACGTTTTTAAGGAGATATTTGACGGAAACCGAAAAAACCGATTATTTATAAATAATTCCTAAACAATAACTGCTATGGAAAATTGTTTCAAATGACAGTTGTAGGAAATTACATTCCCTATAAATTTCTCATTCTGTTCATCTTTTTCCGCATACAATTCGAAATAGCTCATGCTATACGTTTAATTTACGTTTTGTGGTAATATTGTCATTTTAACGGAATGTTGCCTTGGCTAACAATTATATTGTTAGACCTCAAGATCCTATTGTTGTATCAACACTTATGGGTGTAAGCGTGCTTTGTATGCTTTTAATACGAGAGAGAGAGAGGGGGAGAGAGAGGTAGAGCTAGGAGCGAGAGGGATGGGGAGAGAGGGAAGTAGAGGGGGGAGGAGGAAAGAGGGGGAGAAATGAGGCGCGGGAGGGAGATAGAGGGTGGGAGAGGGAGAGAGGGTGTGTGCGAAAGGGGGCGGAAAGGGAGGGAAAGAGAGGCAGCTATTTTAAATTTAACTAAAGATAGCCCGTCAACAACAGAATATTCACTAGATATGTTGTATATGACAAAATATTTCATATGTGAAAGTGGGATAATAATTATTTTAAATGAAAATAATAATAATCTATCTATCTATGTATAATTCTTCCGTTGATATTTCAACGGGCATTCAACTAGTTAATTTATAAATTCATAACTTTTAAATTAAAGGAGCATTTACATCCAAGACAACACGCATTTAAAATGCCACAAAAGAGATAATATGCGTTTTATTTTTACTATACCGACATTAATTTAAATGGAAAATATAATACAACTTGAGTTTATCATAGCTGCAATTCATCATATTGCAGCGCGCCATATTATAACGAAACGACAGATGTTTTGGCATTTTGCAAACATGAACTGATTTTTGACTAAATAAAATCATAATATTTTTTAAAAATAATGCCTTAATTGCTGCAATCTTTATGAATTCAACGTACGGATCAGCATGGGACTTCGATTTCGTTTTATTCAGACGTAAGGTAGTCGTACATACAGCAGTGGCGGATCCAAGGGGAGAGGGGGGGGGGGCGATCGCCCCCTCCTTGGATAACTCCATTCCACTCCACTGGGTGCTTTCTTAAATTCATTCCGTGCAAAAATCCTCAATTATACGACGCAGATTAGGTCTGTATAGCAAGAGAAAGGATTCTGATAGGGGTAGGTATTTACAAAAAAAACGGCAGTTGGGAGGGGCGGATTCGATAGGTGGAGGGGCAATCACCCCCTTCCCCCTTGAGAAGTTTCTAGATCCGCCCTTGACATACATATATCGCAATGCTATGAGAACATGGCAAACAAAGCAGGGGCAGGGAGTCGATTGGGAGGAAGAAGGAAATACGAACAGGAACGAATTTGATGGAACAAACATTCCATAGTACTTCACCGAGCAGCTAAACCACTTGAAACTCGATACTTTTTTCTTCGCCGAAAAGCGTGGGAAAGCGATCGAGAAGATGACCGTCATTTTCGAGCGTTTTGAACGGGCCACAGCTTTTAATCGTTTAAAATGCGAGGATGACACGAAAATCGCGTTCACTGTATGGCGCAACCCACCCCAGAAGCACGCGAAAGACGAAGTTGACTCGTGGATAGAAATTACAGTTTGTTGCGTCGAGACACGATCGTCTTCATCGCGAAGCGGCGTTGCCACAGGGCACAGGGGGCCGGTTCGTGCCTGGATTCGTTTTAACGTTAAAACACCGTTTCTCTTCTGTTGGCTATCGTCGTGAATTATTCCGCGAAGTTATCGAGGTTTCCAAGGAAACCTTTGTGTGATAAGTAGTAGTAGTAGTAATAGTCAATGCAATATTATAACAAGCAAGAGGCTAGATTCTTATTAGATACGACAATGTTTTTTTTTAGAAGGAATCGCTACACCAAAACAAAATAAATGTAGATGTAACATGAAACTTACCGCTGTCCAGAACCTCTTTACCAGGAGCAACCTCGGATTCGTCTCTTTCTTCGTGTTACACTTTTCCACTCGCGTCAACTAAACCGATACAACTCCTGCAGGTGTCAGCGTCATACTACTTCCAGCGCACGCCCATCTCCCCCCACCCCAGCATACCTCGTCATCAGCACGGGGGTTTGGATCAGCTATTTTTACACTACCCACAATTCCCTATCTTAATCCTTTTGCAGTCGTTCTTCGAGTCTTCTTTGGTGTGAGTCATCGTCGTTTAGGTCCGAGCAAACAAGAACTGGAGTTTCTGAGATCCGAAGGAGGGAAACGCAGCTGTTGATTCTCGGTTAGCAGGTACATTCTTTTTCATCATCGCCAAACTATATTGAGAAATGGAAAAGGTGTAATGTGTTCGTTTCTCTTACACCATGTAAAGTTCTGTCTCGCAAACATGGCCGCCCATATCGGTCACTGTATTTCATCGTTAATATTTATGAAAAAAATTTCTTTTTAAAATCTGTTCGCACCGTACCGCGAAAGCTGACCACATAATATGTCCGTTTAATTTTTTAAAAATCTGACGTGGCCAACACATGACTTTCTCCATATTTGGGGTATAGATATTTAAATTATTATGAATAGCATTATGAGTCAAAATTATTAATTCGTATCGTAAAAGAATACAGTCGTCCTTATTGCCTTAATGTAATTTCCTACAACTTTCATTTGAAACAATTTTCCATAGCAGTTATTGTTTAGGAATTATTTATAAATAATCCGTTGTTTTGGTTTCCGTCAGATATCTCCTTAAAAACTTCGTAATTGGTCATCTTCGTGAGGACCAAAGTTGTAGAGAATAATATTTCTTCCAAGTTTTGTTTGAAACAAATTTTCGTAGAACCATCCATTTCGGTGATATTTTGCTTTTTCTTAATTTCCAGTATACAGCGCTACCACCATGTACCGATGAATTCTGTAAACATATTCGAAATATACCTAATTTACGGCAATAAGGACGACCGTATTCTTTTACGATACGAAATAATAATTTTGCCTTATAATGCTATTCATAATAATTTAAATATCTATACCCCAAATATGGAGAAAGTCGTGTTGGCCACATCAAATTTTTTATGTCGCGTAATGTGTTTTAATGAATACAGACATGCGAATAAACAAGGACTACAATGTAATATCTTTTTAATGGTTTACATTTAGCATCCATTTAATCATTCGTGGCCTCTAATTGAGAGAAAAATCTCGAAACTTCTTCATGCCTGACGTATTTTAGAAGATTACCATATCATTACCCTCGTTCGAAAATATGGACGCTATGTTTTTTACAAACAGTTGAAATACTACGTCATGTACTTCTATTCTCTAAATAAATTGAGATCGATTGGAAAAATGAATATTCACAGGGATTTTCGTGATCATGATGATTGTATCGTGATTAAACTGCCATTAATATATCGTAATATGCAACTCATCGTATTTTACAGTACAGGTAGCTCATAACAGAATGCTCGTTGAGGATGTTTTTCAACGTTTACATAATTTTGGTTAAACTACAGCGTTGGAATTGCTGAATTTGGGAGAATAAGTCGCGTGCTTATAGCTGCTACTCTGCGTTTACCCTCCCGTCCACTTTATATGCTGTTGCAATAAGTAGCTTTGCATATCCTGCTTACAAACGCACCGCCGACGAACGGAACTTATAGTGTATGAAAGCTCGCAGTTTATTGAAATGGTTTTTATCACATTTTATACTATAGCTGACATTTCCGTTAAAACCGAAGCAACTTCTCAAAAAGAAATTTCCTCAGCTTCATATTAGTAGGTTACTTTATTCAGAATACGAATCTTTGTTTTAGAATTCATTTTCTTAGTCTTTCATCCTTAGCAAAATAATTGAATTCCTTCAAGTTGAGGTTCGCAGACACCATATCGTACACAATGGGAGTGAAACTCATTTACTGGGCCCGATTAGAATATCTATCCGAGCTCTGTTTACAAATACTCAAGAGTTTCTTCACGGCCATATCAGTTGTGTGTCTCTTGTGCTGCCGAAGGTATCATCCCGAAAGTCCGTGCTGATGCGCTGGAAGTAGTATGACGCTGACACCTGCAGGAGTTGTATCGGTTTAGTTGACGCGAGTGGAAAAGTGTAACACGAAGAAAGAGACGAATCCGAGGCTGCTCCTGGTGAAGAGGTTCTGGACAGCGGTAAGTTTCATGTTACATCTACATTTTTTTGTTTTGGTGTAGCGATTCCTTCTAAAAAAAACAACATTTACGTATCTAATAAGAAACTAGCCTCTTGCTTGTTATAATATTGCATTGACTATTACTACTACTACTACTTATCACACAATGGTTTCCTTGGAAACCTCGATAACCACGCGGAATAATTCGCGACGATAGCCAACAGAAGAGAAACGGTGTTTTAACGTTAAAACGAATCCAGGCACGAACCGGCCCCCTGTGCCCTGTGGCAACGCCGCTTCGCGACGGAGGCGATCGTGTCTCGACGCAACAAACTGTAATTTCTATCCACGAGTCAACTTCGTCTTTCGCGTGCTTCAGGGGTGGGTTGCGCCATACAGTGAACGCGATTTTCGTGTCATCCTCTCATTTTAAACGATTAAAAGCAGTGGCCTGTTCAAAACGCTCGAAAATGACGGTCATCTTCTCGATCGCTTTCCCACGCTTTTGGGCGAAGAAAAAAGTATCGAGTTTCAAGTGGTTTAGCTGCTCGGTGAAGTACTATGCAATGTTTGTTCCATCAAATTCGTTCCTGTTCGTATTTCCTTCTTCCTCCCAATCGACTCCCTGCCCCTGCTTTGTTTGCCATGTTCTCATAGCATTGCGATATATGTATGTCAAGGGCGGATCTAGAAACTTCTCAAGGGGGAAGGGGGTGATTGTCCCTCCACCTATCGAATCCGCCCCTCCCAACTGCCGTTTTTTTTGTAAATACCAACCCCTATCAGAATCCTTCTTTCTCTTGCTATACAGACCTAATCTGCGACATATAATTGAGGATTTTTGCACGGAATGAATTTAAGAAAGCACCCAGTGGAGTTGATGGGGTTATCCAAGGAGGGGGCGATCGCCCCCCCCCCCCCCTCTCCCCTTGTATCCGCCACTGCTGTATGTACGACTACCTTACGTCTGAATAAAACGAAAACGAAGTCCCATGCTGATCCGTACGTTGAATTCATAAAGATTGCAGCAATTAAGGCATTATTTTTAAAAAATATTATGATTTTATTTAGTCAAAAATCAGTTCATGTTTGCAAAATGCCAAAACATCTGTCGTTTCGTTATAAAATGGCAGCGCGAACAATATGATGATTTGAAGCTATGATAACTCTAGTTGTATTATATTTTCCATTTAAATTAATGTCGGTATAGTAAAAATAAAACGCATATTATCTCTTTAGTGGCATTTTAAATGCGTGTTGTCTAGGATGTAAATGCTCCTTTAATTTAAAAGTTATGAAGTTAAAATTAACTAGTTTACTGCCCGTTGTAATATCAACGGAAGAATTATAGATAGATAGATAGATTATTATTATTTTCATTTAAAATAATTATTATCCCACTTTCACATATGAAATATTTTGTCATATACAACATATCTAGTGAATATTCTGTTGTTGACGGGCTATCTTTAGTTAAATTTAAAATAGTTGCCTCTCATTCCCTCCCTTTCCGCCCCCTTTCGCACACACCCTCTCTCCCTCTCCAACCCTCTATCTCCCTCCCCCGCCTCATTTCTCCCCCTCCCCCCTCTACTTCCCTCTCTCCCCATCCCTCTCGCTCCTACCTCTACCTCTCTCTCTCGTATTAAAAGCATACTAAGCACGCTTACACCCATAAGTATTGATACAACAATAGGATCTTGAGGTCTAACAATATAATTGGTAGCCAAGGCAACATTCCGTTAAAATGACAATATTACCACAAAACGTAAATTAAACGTATAACGTGAGCGATTTCGAATTGTATGCGGAAAAAGATGAACAGAATACGAAATTTATAGAGAATGTAATTTCCTACTACTTTCATTTGAAACAATTTTTATATCAGTTATTGTTTAGGAATTATTTATAAATATTCGGTTTTTTCGGTTTCCGTCAAATATCTCCTTAAAAACGTCGTAATTGGTCATCTTCGTGAGGACCAAAGATGTAGAGAATAATATTTCTTCCAAGTTTTGTTTGAAACAAATTTTCGTAGAACCATCCATTTCGGTGATATTTTGCTTTTTCTTAATTTCCAGTATACAGCGCCACCACCATGTACCGATGAATTCTGTAAACATATTTGAAATATACCTAATTTACGGCAATAAGGACGACCGTATTCTTTTACGATACGAAATAATAATTTTGCCTTATAATGCTATTCATAATAATTTAAATATCTAAACCCCAAATATGGAAAAAGTCATGTGTTGGCAACATCAAATTTTTTATGTCGCGTAATGTGTTTTAATGAATACAGACATGCGAATAAAAAGGACTACAATGTAATATCTTTTTAATGGTTTACATTTAGCATCCATTTAATCATTCGTGGCCTCTAATTGAGAGAAAAATCTCGAAACTTCTTCATGCCTGACGTATTTTAGAAGATTACCATATCATTACCCTCGTTCGAAAATATGGACGCTATGTTTTTTACAAACAGTTGAAATACTACGTCATGTACTTCTATTCTCTAAATAAATTGAGATCGATTGGAAAAATGAATATTCACAGGGATTTTCGTGATCATGATGATTGTATCGTGATTAAACTGCCATTAATATATCGTAATATGCAACTCATCGTATTTTACAGTACAGGTAGCTCATAACAGAATGCTCGTTGAGGATGTTTTTCAACGTTTACATAATTTTGGTTAAACTACAGCGTTGGAATTGCTGAATTTGGGAGAATAAGTCGCGTGCTTATAGCTGCTACTCTGCGTTTACCCTCCCGTCCACTTTATATGCTGTTGCAATAAGTAGCTTTGCATATCCTGCTTACAAACGCACCGCCGACGAACGGAACTTATAGTGTATGAAAGCTCGCAGTTTATTGAAATGGTTTTTATCACATTTTATACTATAGCTGACATTTCCGTTAAAACCGAAGCAACTTCTCAAAAAGAAATTTCCTCAGCTTCATATTAGTAGGTTACTTTATTCAGAATACGAATCTTTGTTTTAGAATTCATTTTTCTTAGTCTTTCATCCTTAGCAAAAGAATTGAATTCCTAGAATTTGAGGCTCACAGACACCATATCACACACAATGGGAGGTAAACTCATTTAATGGACCCGTTTAGAATATCTATCAGAGCTCTGTTTACAAAGACTCAAGAGTTTCTTCACGGCCTTATCAGTTGTGTGTCTCTTGTGCTGCCGAAGGTATCATCCCGAAAGCTTCAACAACGTCCACCAATGTGTCTCTCCGACACCCCAGCGGCTCTCCTTCTGGTAAGTGTTCACGGGATTGTAGGCCTACGTCCACGAAAAATCCCGCTCAGTGTTCGCGTCGGATGCCCGCGACGTAGGATGTCATATTGGAGATGAGGAGAAGTAGAGGTTTACTCGAAATAGAAGGAGTGGAATGGGAATTAGGGAGAAGATGGAAAGGGAATGGAAAGATGGAGCAGGGCGTGGTGCACATGTTACAGGATGAGCAGTCACGGCTTTCAGAGGCTAAAGAGAGAGAGAGAGGTAAAGAGAGGGTGATCGGTAGCGGGGGGGGGGGCGGAGGCGAAGGCGGCAGGGCGGGGCATTCGATGGAGATTGGTTGCGAGCCGATGAATTATGGCCAAACGTTTTGACGAAATTGAATAAGGGAATTTTGGTATTTTTTTATCTCGTAAGAGCGAAGAAAAATAGCACGTTCGTTCTCTCGTTAACCCCCAATCGATCTCATTTTTGAATCCTTCGTCTTGAAAGAACAGCCGACCGCTACGGAACCTGACATCGAATCGAAAAGGGATCTCTGGGATGCGCTTAAGATCCCGATTTCCTTTACTCAGGTTTTTTGCAATCTATTTCTTTTAAAGGAATGGACGCATAGAGAGAATTTACGCAATTTCTCTAAATTCTCTCTTAGTCCTTCCCGTTCAGAAAATATTTTAAAAGAAGCGGCATTTTTAACGGATTAACAATTATTTCGGAAATGAAAGAAAAGATTTCCAATAAAAAAAATCAATCTGGGTAGGAAGCTCCAACTCCGCCACGGGGCGTATTTAGGATCGGTAGCAGCACACACTCACAGACACAGGCAGTTCCACGCAGTGCCGTTTCGGACGGAACCTTTGCAATAGCCATCGGATGGAAAATGCATACTCTTTGCAGGCTACGAGAAGAGTGGAGTGGAAAGGGGAGGAGATTATGGGAGTATTAAAACGACGAGGCGAGTCATTTTACAGTGATAGCCATTTAGAGACAGGAAGTCTCTCTCTCTCTCTCTCTGAGTCGCATGCTGTATGGGATAATGAGGAGTAGAGGAGGAGGGAAAAAGGGGAGGGGAAGAGAGGGGGAGATGAGAGGGTGGAAAGTGGAGGGAAAGGGGGATAGGGGGAGGAGAGGAAAAGGGAAGAAGTGGAATGGGAGAAGGGGGGAAGAGAATCGCAGAAATTCAGTGGAAACGCTAAACGGAGGAGAGAGAGAGGAAAAAATGAACCTCGCTCGAATTAATCGGTGGATTCGCTCTTTTGTGAAATGAATTAAGGCATCAAATACAAAATAAATACCTCTGTAAATTTTTTGTGGAGATTTGGTAAAGGCGAGAGAGAGGGAGGAAGAGATGCGGGAGGTAAAAGCGCATGCGCAGTAATCCCGCGAAGGGAAAGAGAGGAAGCAGGGGAGGGAGGAGAAGGAGAGTGCATTAGTTGAACCGCAATCGATCACGAAGAATAAAAAAATTCCCAAACCGAATAAATAAAAATTGCAAACCCTTTCATGGGTCTTGATTTCGTTTAATTGGCTTCGCAACACACGCAAATTACTATTCTCTCGATCATCCTCGTCTCCTCCCCCTTCGGCTCACTCCCTCCGACACATTCCCCCTCCCCCCTCCCCTTCCTCCGATACTCACTTCTCCCCTTCCCCAGACGATCACTCCGCCCTCCACGGTGATCTATAATTGATTTCCGTTATGCGTTGTTGGTGCGGGTACCGGGGGTGGGGTGGGGGCGGGGTGGGGTGGGGTGGGGGCGGAGAAAGGACGGAATGATTCCTGGTGGGAAGGTGGTGGGGTGGGTGGCGAATGGCTGCCGGGCGAGAATAAAATCGTCCCATCAAACGGGGTTTCATTGAAAAAATACTATCTATATTAATAATAAAGGCAGGGGGCGCGACCGCCGTTAGCTACGGAGTTGATTCGGGAGCGTTGGGAAGTTAGATGTGGTGGGGGAGAGAAGGAGGCGATTGAGAGGTATCGAATGCGAGGTTCCCTCTCTCTCTCTCCCACCCCAAAGGGCAGTGGGAAATTAAGTGAGTCCAGTTTTCAATTAAACACTCTCGATACTAATCGCGCGGCGATGCGGAATGGGTGGGGAAGACAGTGGAGGGGGAGATAGTGGAAGGGGAGATAGTGGAGGGGGAGGAGGAGATAGTTGGGAGGGAGGAATAGGAGATAGTTGAGAGGGAGATAGTGGAGTGGCGGGGATACTCTGGAGGGGTTAACTGAGATAGTGGAGGAGGAGGAAGAGTAGATAGTGGAGAGGGAGATATTGGGAGGGGAGATAGTGGAGGGGGAGGAGGAGATAGTGAAAGGGGAGGAGGAGATAGTGGAGGGGGAGGAGGAGATAGTGGAGGGGGAGGAGATAGTTGAGAGGGAGGAGGAGATAGTGGAGGGGGAGGAGGAGATAGTGGAGAGGGAGATATTGGAGTGGTAGGGATATTCTGGAGGGGTTAACTGAGATAGTGGAGGAGGAGGAAGAGTAGATAGTGGAGAGGGAGATATTGGAAGGGGAGATAGTGGAGGGGGAGGAGGAGATAGTTGAGAGGGAGGAATAGGAGATAGTGGAGAGGGAGATAGTTGAGTGGTAGGGATATTCTGGAGGGGTTAACTGAGATAGTGGAGGTGGTAAGGGAGATAAGCGGAAGGGAGGAGGAGATAGTAGAGAGGGAGTTAGTGGAGGGGTGTGGATATTCTGGAAGGGGTAACTGAGACAGTGGAGGAGGAGGAAGAGGAGATAGTGGAGAGGGAGGCACTGGAGGGCGTGGAGATGTAGGGGAGGGGGAGGTAGTAGAGTGGGTAAGGGAGTTATTGGAGAGGAAGTTGAGATATTGGAGGTAGGTGGTAGTCTACCCGCTGGAGGGCGTTTTTCGATGGTGAGAAACAACGCCGGTGTTATAGGAAGGAATGCGAGTTTGATGAATAGGGAAGGATATCTCAAAAATGCATCGGGTAAATTGAGATACGTCGAAATACCGTATTCAGCGGTGAACACGCGAATGGACTGACTGCTTATTTGATCTAGATTCGACACAAAAATATGATTAGAGGAGGATCTTATGCGCTTAGCACTTACGATGTTTACGGATAACTTCGCATTTACAAAAATCAGTTCAATATACATTGCATGAACTATTTCATATACATATGTGTCAGGTCTCACTACGCTGTTTCCTGATTGGAAGGAACTCCTACTCATACAAAAACAAAAAATGTATGTCTTCTGCACGTAAATGCCATTAGTATGTTGATATACTTATTTGAAAATAGTTATATAATAGATAAATATAAATAATTATGTGTACATGTGAAACCGCACAGGCACTGAGGCATTATTGCTGAACAAAGATTGCTGACAGAACCAAGGAGATCTGGGCGTAAAAATAAATGTAATATAATATCGTTGTATGCTACATAGTTATGCTATGAGAAATATGGCTTACGCAGTGCTGTTTATGACTCAAATCTCTTTCTATAACCGAATCAATTTGTTTTAAATCGTTACAGCTATTTCTGAATAAATCGACATTTTGTGAAAATTCATTGTTGCGCAATATCGGTAACATCTTTATATTCTCTATTCTAGATAATTATAGTCCTAAACATGAATCAATCTATTTTGTGAGACCGTCTAGGCTTTAGAGCCGCACAAAGAAAGACTGACAGACGAGCAGACCACATGGCAAACCGACTTTCCTTTGGCTCAACAACGCCTATATCGTGTTTTCCCGTAAAAATCTCCATTTTTTTTTCGGGAATACAACACCCTATCTAAATACTATACATATATGAGAAAATCAAACACTTTGACGACTTTCCTAAAGTTAATTAAAATAATGGCCAGAAATCGTTATTATATTATGAGTATTTTAAAATAATACAAATGGGATTCGAGGAGTAATATTTAAAAAGAACGTGATGATATCAGCAAGTGATTTTCTACATACAGAGTAATGAATGTGATTGCAATATTACTAACAATTTCCGGCAGACGACAGCCTTCTCGAGAATAACTATCAGCAATATAGTCGTCAAAAATTTTCATACATTTAAAATGATTTTCACAATGAAAAGTACACATTGAGAAATGTATCGGCAAAGTTTTTATTTGTTATTGTGGATGAAAACAGAATATCGATGTGCATAAAATGATTACACAAAATATTCGCAATAAAAATAACCGCGGACGGCGCAAACACCTCTGTCCATCTTCAAATAAAAATATGTTTAAGAAATATGAAGATAGAATCCTTAGCCACATGGGCGTCGCTGCCAACAATTCGAAAATTTTATCTGAGTGACGGAAACAAAGCGGTTGCTAAGAGTGATTCAATGTACTGAACATAAACTCAGAAGGATAAGTGAAATATCTCTGAAAGAACACGTTATATAAAAAATGTTTCGAATAAAACTTGCACGAAATTATACTCTCCAACTTTGATAATGGAAAATATTTACATTGATTAAATCCAAAAATACATATTTGGAAAAAAAGGGAAAGTGTAAACCTCCGCTTCCGGTTGATAAATTCCAATCAGATATTTATAGTTAACGAAACTCTTAAATATAAATATTTTTACTGGTTTTGTAAGCAGCTTTGCATCTCGAGAGCGCAATAATCCCTATTACGCACAGAAAATGGTGAAAACTTATTCATGGGACAATAAAACGTGTATTTTCCTTGAAATTTCGAATTCAATTTTTTTTTCTCCTGACGAAAACGAGTCTTGGTCCATATTGAAGATGAAGATGCTATTTCCTTGCACTTCTGTGGACAGCGTTCGATGTCGCAATCGTCGAGAGGCTCCAATCTCTGCGAGGCCAGAGTTCTCTAACGATTCGCTACTTCTCATCGATTTATTCTAAAACGAAACAATCCAAAAAATATGCGCACTAAGAAAAGACCTAAGCATCCCATAATTGTATTAATTGTATCAGAATCGACCGCATTTGTACCCTTCTCAGTAGACCACCCCGGTTCGACGTAATTCTCCTACATGAGAGCAATCAGCTCCGCTCTAGACAGCAGCGCTGGCCTTTGCCATCTGAAGGATTTTCTGCTAGAACGCGCCTCTATTTCCGATGGCTTATCGTCGAGTGCGCCCCAGAATCCTTCCCAATTCGGTTCTTCTTTGGCTTTCCAATTGTCCGCCTTCCGTTTTCGAATGATGATATAAAAAGGACCGATTAGGTCTCCAAGTGATCTGATTTTGAGGATCGCTAGCCACGATCTTTGACGCATCTTAGAATAGCAACAGACAACTGGTGAACACAATAATTTTTATCGTAGATTATTCATAATATTCTTTCCACCTTTGCATGTTTTTTCCCGCTGATCTAACATGATAAGTCCCTGTCGATGCGTTTGTCTTCATCTTTTCATATACATATCTTCTTAATAATACATATAATTACATCTTTTGCCTCTTTCTGGCTGCTGACAGTCACGCACTCAAAACTCTTATTAATACAAGTAATAATTAAGTAAATTTCTTCATGCAATTAAATTTGAAACTCAGTATTTCCGCTATAATTATAGTGCATGCGTCAGTAAAATTAATGAAAAATATAAGAGCTCATTTACTAGCATCATTCCTCATTTTAAGTTTGTTTCACTGAGCAATAATATGCCAACTAAAAATTTTATTTTGAATGTGTATGCCCTTTTGTAAGGCTTGCATGTGATTTATTTTATGTATGTCTAATTCTCAAAATTGACTGACTATCACTTTTTAGTCGAAGCTGGTGATTGTAAAGTAATACAAATACAAATCGCGCACGCTAAAAACATAAATCCAGCAATAACCGCATAGTTCATATCCGTTCGAATAAAAAATAACAGCAACAGAATAGCGGCTAGGTTTATTCAATAAATGTTTTAAATAACAGAACTTAGCAGCTTGTGAAAGCAATAATTTTCTTGTTTCTAATAAACAAGTGACAACATGTGGTAATAAGACAGGCCGAGATGAATATTTTCTTTGAGCTTTTGCTGTATTTTTCGGGGTCTATATAAATAAAAGCAAGTATTTAAAAATATAAATATTGGAACTATAAAATTACATTCGAAGTTGAGTTTTTAACAATTTGCTATTAGTGACCTAAAGCGTAAAATTGTGTAAAATATTCCAGGTTGAGTAGGGTTGGATGGGGTTGGGTATGCATTAATATATTTCGACCCATTCACATTGTTGGCCCTTCTGTTTGCCAACCCTTTGGCTCTTGTCGGCCCTTTGACCCCGACACGAGAGTATAGGAGAGGGAGAACGCATCCCATACCTCATTTCTCGGCGTCTTTTTGCCGCCGTTGCAGAATTCGTTGTTTCCGAGAGCCGCCGCCTGTCTTTTCCTGGAGCCTCAGTCGAGATATAGCGAAGGATGACCGCTGTCCGTATCAATGGCCGAATTGTGCAATGTCACCGATTCACACGATGATGTAACGTCGAAATAGCTTGTCATTTTGAGAAGGAAAAATTGTAAACTCGGGATTATTTCTTGTGAAATTTTGGCTTCTGATTCTAGGAACTCGGAGTCATTTCGAAAATCTCAACGTTGCTTTCAACAAGACCAGATGTTTCCCTACAGTTAGTGTGGGAATAGTGAAGGATTCCTCCATGGTTCAATTCGGGCAAGTCACACGTGTCCTAATTGGAAATTATATCTATAGTATAGTGATAATTTCCGCACCGTGCAAATTCTTACTTGTCTTATAACAATTGTGCCTCTCTGAAAAGATCATCGAGGCAAACAGCTAAAACAACTCTTGGGCTACGTGCGAGCTGTAGGTTGTGGAGATGTGAACATTCCTTTCCGAAGACGTTCGTATATCTAGGTCTGAAAAACTAGTAGAGCGTTTCGTGACGGAGAATGCAGGTATTAGTGTTAATCGAGGATTAATAAAAGCGTGTTCTTTGGTGAGTACCGAAATCTGCTGAGCCATAATGCGAGAGAACTCGAACTCATTATCGGAGCAAAAACCTATCTAACCACTCTTCGGAAACAAGTTCTCGTCATTAAACGTGATACTCTTATACTCATCTCATCGGCCGCTGTGGAGATAGTACCCAACTTACCACAGGAAAGTTTGGCGCAAAGGTGATAGAGGGAGGGAAGGGGAGAGAGGGGAGATAGATGGGAGAGGGGGGGAAGATGGGAACTAGATGTGAAAGAGAGGAGGGAAGAGAGGGATGGAGGGAAAGGAATGAAAAGACACTTTTAGGACGTTCTCGACCCTCGAAAAGTTCGTTTTGCAGCCATTCCGCAATGAAGCATTAAAATGAAAGAATATAGCAATGGAAATATGGATGAAGGCCATAATTTGACACCGACTACAGTAGAATAAAGAGGTCGCCGTTTAGGGAAATCAGCAAGCAATGGAATTTTGTGTGTCCTCCTTATACGTTAAGAAGATATATAGGACTACAAGGAACAGATTCAGAATTCTCGTGAATTACATGAGATTTTATAATTTTATGCCCTAGCAAAATGTATGTTGATAGCTCACAAATTACTGCATAAGATAAACAACACAGTGTCTCTAAAAATAAGTCCATTAATTTGCATATAACGAGTGGTATAATTGTATTAAGAATCGGTTCAAACAAATAGAAATTTTTTAATGCAACGAAGAGGAAACAGGCATGATATGTTGCAAAAAAAACATAAGATGTAAGGTTACACGGTTGAACGCAGAGAGTGGAATGGAGAGGAGAGAAAATGGAATAGTCGAAGAAGGAAGGTCGACAGAGGGAATGGTTCCAACTAAAAAAAAGTTCAAAGCATCGCATCCGTCCCCTACATCCATCCACCCTCCGATCCCATTCTAAGCCTTATCTCCCACCACCCTCCCTCTCTCTCTCTATCTCCCTCTCTCTCCATCCCTACTTTCCTACCTCTTGTCCTTTACTGCCCTTAAGTCTCTTTCTCCTCGAATCCAAACTTCGGAACATCTTTCGTACACTAACTGAATGCCAAGATCTCATTGTGCTTTGGGAACGCCACGCGTCTGAGCTGGATTTTTCTCAACTTCGGAACTCATTTATCAGATTGTTTTTCTCTCTCTCGAAAGTAGGAGTCGCATGAAAAGCCAGCCATCGCTCCGTTTATTTTGAAGTTCTCAAGGTAGAAAATCATTGCAAAAATAATCGTGGCGGACATATAGGTACGCACTTTTTCCGCGATTTATGAGAAACGTTTACCGAAGACGATTGAAAGAAACTTCATGCGTTGTGTAATCATCATTTGCTGATGCGGAAGAATGCAAAACAATTCTTGTAGCCACTATTGAAGAAAATCGGTACAACATACATTGTACAACATTTCTCATATACTAATGCGTTGTTTAGTTATCTTCAGAAAATGAAAATCGTATGAGCCGGTTTTTAGAAAATCCAATTTTTGAAAAGATGCACAAGAATAAACTAGCCTTATATTCATTCATTGAGAAATATGAAGTATGTAGTATTATTTCAGACGTATACTCAAATAAGGTTATGAGATTTTATCAAAATCGTTAGAGCCGTTTTTGAGAAAATCAAATTGTTGTTAAAAATGCGTAGAATAAACTACCCTTAATTATTGAGTAATGTCAACCATTTATTCATAAATCTACTCGGTATGATAAAATGCCTAAGTTCGAAATTTCATTCATTTTCGCTCTACCGTTCAGGCTCCAGAGCCAGTAACAGACAGACGGCATTGCAAAAACCAAGTTTTCGGACTCAGCTACACCTAAAACGTATATTTCCGTCAAAATCTCGATGTCCAATTTTTTCGCGATTACAATAGGTACCTTCTCATTATACTTCGTATATGAGAAAGTAAAAATCGAGAGTGGTGCATTGGAAGATAATAAAATAACCAGTATCATTTTTCCTATTTTTGATTTTCGGCTAATTGACAGCAAAATAGCCGTTTTCTTTTAAAGATTTCGATAGAAAAATAAATGCACAGACGTAAATATATTTCTAAATGGGAACGAATAAAATAGGCATTTTTCAAGCCGATAGCAAATTTCATTCTCATATCTTTTTATGGAGACTTCAGGAATCGCGTCATTCCCTAAGAAAACACATAATGGTAAAGGTTGTTTGAGTCCTAAAACAATTTGTGCGGCTTTGACAGAACAATAAAGAATCACATCAAGTGAATCGCGACTGCACTATTCAATTAACGGCCGCGAAAGTACGCTCCGTTGAATGCGTATCTGAAACGATTCAGAAACGGTGCTTTTTGTCTCCGATTTGAAAAACTAGGCCATTGGTTCGGCATTTTTGACGCGCTACACTACTCTACTGGACTATTTTCTGAACGCCTCCGTTATTCCTTTATGACCTGAACACAAGAATTATTTTCTCTCAATATTCACTCAACTTAAAACAGTCTCTCAAATTGCTGCGGAAAATTACCTGGAGATTCAATATTTTTCCATCTGCTTTCCTCACTAATCGCCTTAGCAACGTGCAACCCTCATTCCAAAACACTCCTATGCACACACGCATTACACATTACCTACCTTCTCTCCCCCCCTCCCCTCCCTCGCCTCCGAACCCATCTCCTGCCCTTCATCTTCCCTCGCATACCTCGAGAATTCTCCCTTCCCTCTCTCCCTCCCATGCTACCGGTTCCCTACGGTGTTATTATTTCATTTGACTGTTAATTAGTGGCCTCCTGAGCGGTTTCCTCCCCACCCCTCACTCACCCCACCCACCCACACCCCCTCCCCCCTTCTCCCACCCCTCTCCGCATTATATCCAATGCCCTCCTCTTCCTACTCTTCTTTCCCGAACCGCCCACGGAAGCTTTTCTATTCCCTTCCTCATTTCTCTTACCGCTTCCTTTATTCCTTATCTGAGTCTTTTATTTCCCTATTTTTTCCCTTCCATCTCTTTTATGTACCTCTCACGCATTCCTCCATTTCCTTCCGTCCTCCTTCCTCAGATGACGCCATTTTCCATTACTCCCCTTTCTCTTTATTTCAATTCTACATAATTTACTTCCCTTTGCATCTACCTAATCCCCCTTACCTGCTGCTCATCACTTCCTCGATCTTCTTCACCTCTTCTCTTTCTTTTGCCTCTCTTCGCATCCTTCCTCTCTCTTCCTCCCTCTTTCCCTTTTTTCTTTCTCTTCTATCTCATTCGCTCGATCCATCCATCTCTGCTTGTATTTAAGAAACAACAAGCCTCCCAAAGAGTACGCCGACTCGGGCGGAAAGCAAAATGACTCGCTGGGCAAGGTTGAGAGAAATGAATAGCTTCATGTTTTGCAAGATTTTGTGTATTGTTCGGAGGACGCGAATATAGAAAGAAAGGGACTTCGGAGATTGAATGAGAGACCGACGAGACTAAGATTTCCTAGTTAAGAGAGAACGAGAAAGATGAAATGGATGGAAATATTAAGAAAAGCAAGACTGAAAAAGAATTGCACGAGTACAAGAGAGAGAGAGAGATCGAATTATCGAGATAGAGAATATGGGGTGAGGAGGAGGAAGGGGGGGGGGGGTTGAGGGTAGAGAGGAGCGGAAGTACGGAGAGGGGGAGGGAGAGGAAGAAGAGGGAGAGGGGAGGAGAGGAGAGGGAAAGGGAAAGAGAGCAAATATGTTGAGGGGGAGGGAAAGGAAAAGGAAGAAGAGGGGAAGGGGGAGGGAGGGGAGGGAAAGAGAGGAAGGAGGGAGAAGGGGACGAGGGAGAGGAAGGAAAATCTGCCTGTGGATTATTTCTATGGCAAAAGGTGATTAGTTTAATCGAGAATTAATGCTTGCCCCCGAACTTCGAGAAGACCGAGAACAACCCCGAAATAATTCCCTTTCCTCCTTTCTGAATCCACGCTTTTCGATATGCTGAGTAGAACTCATTTATGGTTAAATCAGAGAGAATGGCATTAGAGCAATTTAGCTCGTTAAATATAACGTAATTACTTAATTCTAGTGTTGAACTAGTAATCTGTGTCTATTCTTGTATGCTCTAGATTAATATGTACTTACTGATTAATCATCACTATGTCGTTGCTTGGAATAATAGGAAAGTGCAGTTAATTACTATTTTACGCTTCCGCATTAATATGTTTTTATTAATCTGTAAATCACTAATAGAATGATAAACGTTGCTATCATTGCTTCAATAACGCGGATAAATTTCACTTTTTACACTTATATCTGACGAATAACCATTTTTAATTTCACAATTTAAGATTTTCTATAAAATTTGATAGTTTACGATTAGACGAAGCAGTTCAATTGCTATCGGATGCGCAATACTTTATTTATAATTAAAACATAAAATCGTGTAAAACACAAATTCGTATGAAATGGTTCAGTATAAAAGTCGTTTGGCGTACATAATGCGATCGCATCTGCTTCTTTTTCTTAATCTCTAACTCGGTAAATAAGATGATTTAGGTGTTTCATAGGAGTTTTTCTTAACGTCTTGACACTTTCGTGAAAACCGATAAATAACGTAACCAAACCACCGAAACACATCAGTGGGGGCAAATTTAATTTAATTTCTCCATTTTTATCTGCTGCCAATGCCATGTGACCGAATCCCAAGGAAGGTCATCATCATCAGCACCTATCATAATGCCATGAGCGCCTTAAAAACGCATTATTCTTTAAAAGTTCAAATGGTTATAAATCCAGATAGCAGCACGTCACTCGGAAAACGGCTCTTGTGGAACATTTATTAGAGAGTGGGGTTCGATGGGAGGGGGGAAGACGATGGTAGGGGAAAATGGAGAAGAGAGGGGGGGTGGGGGAAGAGATGGCAGAGACATCTAATGAGGAAATGAAACTCTAGCAGCGGTGGCGAAACGAAGGGGAGGTGAAAGAGAGAGAGAGAGAGGGAGAGGGGGAAAAAGAGTAGGTGGTAGGGTCATCTCGGGGGAGAACAATGGAAGGAGTGGACTATAGAGGATAGGGAAAAGGGCAAAGGAGGCTGGAGGGAGGGAGGAGAATAAGGGAGATAGAGAGAGAGAGGTAAGAGAGCGTGTGGCAACGCGCTGCAGGGAATTGGGCACTGCGGAAAATTGAGATAGGAATGGAAGAAGGAGGAAGTAGTGTGGGAAGAGAGAGAATGCTGGAAGGGGTAGAGAGGGGAAAGTGGGGGGAGGGGGGAGAGGGGAGTAGGAGTTGGGAAGGGGGACAGTGGGAGGGTAGAAGGGAGTTGGAGGGGGAGAGGGGAGTGGAAGGACGAGAGGGGGAGAATGGTAGGGGGGAGAAGGGAGAGTGGGGGAGAGGGGAGAGGGAAGGGGGGGAGAGGGAAGGGGGGGAGAGGGGAAAAGAGAATAAAGAGAGAGACGGAGTGGAAGAAATGGACGAGAGTAGAACGCAAATAAGAGAGAGAGAGAGGGGAGAAACGAAAATGCGAGAGCAAAAGGAACAGACATGGGAGTGTGGCTTTGGATGTGGGAATGTCTGGTTGGAATATTTTCAAGTGTTCGCTTGTAAGAAGACGCGTTTATTTTTCTCGATGGAGAAGTAGATGGGGATGAGTAAAGGCTCTGGGGAGAACGCTTTCACGGGCTTTTTGACGTTAATTTGTTTTACGAGTGGTCTCGAGAAAGAGTGGGACAATTTTTGGTCCATTTAGGAGAGAATGAGGGGAGGGGAGGTGGGGGGGGGGGTGGAGGAGGAGGAAGGAGGGCGAGAAAAGGGAGGAGAAGGGAAAATGCGGTTTCGCTAAAGGGTAAATAGACGTAAACTTTGAAGGAAAGCTTGGTTTGCGCGGAATTTCTAGTGAAGGATTTGTCATTATGAGCTTCAAAATGATAGGCAAACACTACGTGTGGATTTTAGGAGCGTGGAAGATCGTTTGTAAAGTAAATCGATCGTGTTTTGAATGACTGCTTGAAGATAAAGCTGCTTGCTTCAAATTGATATTCCTCAGCGCGAAAGCGAATATTTTAGTCCAGGAGTTGGATACGCGCAATATTTCCGCAGTGAGTGCCTTTCACTCCCCCTCCCTCCCCCCTCCCTCTCTCCCCCCTCTACCCACAAGCACTCCGAGTGTCGTCGTACGGTCAGTTCTAAAGAACAATACTGTTTACTCCCAGTTTTTTAGAGACGAGAAACTAAATTTTATTCGTTGAATCATGCAATTACGAAATCGCGACCATTCAATAACAAACTTAATGTTACGCTTTTATAATATACAACCAAATTTAGACATAAATATTATGAAGGAAAAACTTGCGACGTTGGTACAAAATCAGGAGGAATCTATAAAAATGCCTAGAACGCAAACACAGAACGATTATGATAGGAAACTCTCCTTCGGAGGATGGATTATAGGTATGGCCCTTATAAGTGTAAATTTAGTGAGAATTTATTAGTTAAAGTATTATAGGGACATCTGGCGATCGGTATTCATTCATACTAAGATTTATTCTCACGTAATTCGTACTTTTGATACGCAGCTACTTAAAAATATCACGGAGAACCTCACAATGCATAGTGTAGAAAATTCCGATTCAAATGTGGTCATCTGTTATGACAAGTACCGACTTTTTACGCGTTGCTTTTTTGGTACTAAACTACATTTTAGGTGATATTGGAAAACCAAATTTAAAAAACATGACATGTAATATCGCAAAAAATTTAGTGATGAAAATCCTACACGACGGCAATTAAATTTCGTCGAATATTTGATTTTTACAAATTCGCTTTCTTTCGAAATTAATCGAATCGTATCAAGTCTAATTATGACGTGATACATGTAGTACCAACATATATTTTACATATAATTTTGATGAAAAATTTTAATTGGATGGAATTTGACAAATTCTGTTTATAATACTGAGAGCCAATGCCATAGAGAAGGGGGAGGGGAAGTCGGCTGTCCTGGGCCTGCCGAGGTGCCAAGTTCCCTTTTCGAACTTAAAACAGAGAAGAGGGGCCCGGCAATGGTATTTGCCCCAGGGCCCGCGCTGACTCTCGGCGGCCCTGCTGGCGGGCCGGACTGGGGATGGGGTAGGGAAAATTGTTTCTTTTCGGTTATATCCCCCCTCTGATTATTTAATAATTATGTTGCCAACGAGATACTAAATAAACGATCAAATAATTATCATACATTATTATAAAATGAACATTAAATAAAATTAATATGTCTTTCTAAACCCATCGTAAATCATAATGAAAAGGAATGTAATTCATTTAATGGAGAATTTACGGTATTCTTCCAATATGCGGTCGATAGTAGTGTTCTTCTCATGGATCGCTATGTAAATATTACAAGTAACCGAGGATATTGGCGAGCCTTAGGCTCGCATTCTTTTTAGATTATAATGCCTTTTATATCGGGTGTAGCCGTCTCCGGGCGCTATCGCGCCCTTCGCCTCTCTGGAACGAAGCTATACTTCCCCATTGTCTGGCGATCGGGTGGATAAATGTCGCCACAGGCAGATCAAACATGGGTTTGCAAGTTTTCGTTTTGCGTGAAAGGGTTATCTCAAAAAATTATTTTTCGAAAGTGGTCCGGGATAAAATAGACCCCATACGAAATTGAAAATTAAGATGTCATACACGGTCTATCGTTATAGTCATTATTTGATCTTTTATTTACTAATATCGTTGGCAACTATAACATAATTAGTAAATAATAAGAGGGGGTGATATAACCGAAAAGAACGGGGAAATTTTGTTCGAGCGAGGATCAAAGATAGGTCGGAAATCATGCGCCCTTAACTTGCAACGTTATTGTATCGCAATCGTATAACATTAAAATTCTAACCGTACGTACGTAGGTGAAGCATTACAGCGGCATATTTCTCGAGAACTGTTCGTCGTAAAGATGTGCAGTAAACGGCGTTTTGTTTCTACAGAGCTATAAGGTCCCTTGAAAAATATTTTCGCTTGTTAAAGCGTCCCGGGTTCGAATCCAGGAGACAATTATATTTTCCCACAAGTTTACACGGGATATTCGATTTTTCAGGGTGCAAGGTTTTTTATCCTTCATTCGTCAAAATACGTAAATATGGACCGATTTTCTTCTTTTTTGCTTTATTTGATGGATATATCTCTATACTACCTTATTCTTGCAACGTTTAGATGTTACACCGTCGAAGCTCTCATAAACACGCAATTGTTTTCAAAATGTTGCCGGTTTTTCATACTTCTTCCGGACGTTGCCAAGGCGACCAACATTGTTGCCACTGATTCAATTAATGCCAATTATACCTTCCAATAGACGAAAGAAAAGCGTATTTGCTTAGAACTGTTGTTTAAGCATCGAAATTAATGAAGCATAGCTACATAAATATTTAAGGGCTATGGGGAAAGCCCCCTGCTCGCTGACGCTTACCAACCAACCACCCCTCCCTTTGGTCGCTCTTTCTTCGTTCCTACAATGTAACTATTGGATTTAGATTAGTTTCACGGGAATATGTTTTGCATATGAGTTTAATAATATATATTTCATAAGGGATGCATGTCTGGTTTTTAATAACAAATTAAGAAAATTTGTTAAATAACTCGATAAAAAATAAACTTAGGGGGCTGAAATTCACGGAGATTTAAAATGGCTGAGATATAGAGCGTTAAAGAGAGAGTACCAGAAATAGGAATTTAGCAATATTAATAAAATATATAAATAACATGAATACTGCGTTCGATTTATTTGCCTTAAATTCAGATCTTCGTTCATTTCGAGCAAGTTTTAATTTTATTTTCGATCTTTAATCTTTTATTTAAGTGCATATGCACGGAAATTACCGAGGACAACAATACCGGTAACCATGGAATCCTGTTATTGAAATTTTAAATTTACCACAACTCGAGTATAAATTCAAAATATGAGCGAATTCGAATGAGATTGAGTATTTGACTGTAAGAATAAGAATCCTCATTCATTTATACGTGTTTTAGCGCAAATTTTGCGTCGATAACTTAATTTTAAGATATTTTAAAGGGTAAAAGGTGGTTCTACGACGACGAATTGACGCGCGACGAGTTTGTCATGCGACGAGTTGTCTTGCGACGAATTGACGCGCGACGAATTGACTCCGACGAGTTGACGGTTTACAGTAAAAGGTGATTTTTACGTGTTACCTTATTGGAAAAGACATTCATCCTCTGGAGTCGAACCCATAACCTTATTCGAAATTTTTTTAGTCGTTACGTAAAGATTCATCAACATTGAAATCCTGAGAAATTTCAGGTTTCTAAGTTTATTTCTAATCGAGTTATTCACAAAATTGGAGCGTAACGCATCATGATGACATTACGATTATATATATATATACACACACACACACATATATACATACACACACACACAGTGCGTCTAAAAATTAATGGGGCTGACTTTATTACACACCTTTTGATGATGATATTATTCCGCTAAAAGCGCTGTTCATTCGTCTAGTCCAGTGGTCTTCAAGGTGGGCGATAGCGCCCACCAGTGGGCGTTTTTGGATTTTTGGTGGGCGTTAAACAACTTACCAAATGCTATTCTAATTTTTACACTGAAAAATAAAATTCCATAAAAAAGCACATATTCTGTACAACAATTTTACGTACAACTATTACAGTTCATTTGTCGTTAACTATAGTATCATATCATATTATACTAGCGACAATGTATCCATGCTGCGGTAAAATCGAAAGGCCAATGAGGGTGGTCGGAGTCTCGCAGAAGCAGTGAAGCATTTAAGTTTAATTTTATCAAATATATCAAATCATAAATTTTTAAACACTGTTATTACCACTGAGACCGTATTCGGTAATCTCATCTAACGACAATCCCACTAGTATTAGGGTTACCTTACCTCCGTAAATCGCTTTGCTACTGGGGGCGCAAAATTATTCTTTGCCCCGGGCGCCAGAAACCCTCACTACGCCACTGGGTGGGCGGTGAACTTATATCAAAGGACAACATATGGTAAAAGTGGGCGGTGACTTAAAAAAGGTTGAAGACCACTGGTCTAGTCCCACTCTTTCACTCGCAAACCGCATGTATGTAGTTCTGTTCAGTTGTTGTCGAGATAAGACGTGTTTTGTGAGCGTATGTTCCTTGACATCGCCAATCTTTTTAAAATGGAACAACTTTAAAACATTAAATTTTGTATAAAACTTGGAAAAAGTGCGTCCAAAATGCACAAAATCTTACAGGCGGTTTATGGAGATGAATCCTTGTCTCGCGCTCAAACTTTTCGGTGGTATGCACATTTTCGGGAGGGTAAATTTAAAAAAAATCAGGTATCAAAACAATGCTCATCACATTTTTCGATTCACAAGGGATTATCCACAAAGAACTCATGCCGCCAGGGCAACCTGTCTATAGCCAATATTATATGGGTGTGATGGAGCGTTTGCTGACGATAACCCATTGCGTGCGACCAAGTTTGCATCAATCTGGCAAATTAACTCTTTTGCACGATAACGTGCCTTCAACAGGGCAATTAATGTGAAAACAGGTGAAAAAATGTGTCGCTGGACTTAACCACCCTCCTTCCCATTCCCTATTCATCCGACTTGGCTCCGGAAAACTGTTTTTTATTTATAATTTATAATTAAAATTGAAGTTGAAAGGGCGAAGTTTGGACACAATAGAGGACATCCAAAAAGTGGCGACGGCAGAATTAAACACGGGTAAGCGCCCCTATAGCGTTGGCGCCCCGGGCGGCCGCCCGTCTCGCCATTACCATGGGCTGGATAAAATCATCCCGCGGGCCGCCAGTTGGACAGCCTTAGTCTAGCTCATTGTAGAATGGCAATTACAAATGCTACGATATCTTTCTTTTAAAGCAAATCTTGAGTTCTCTGAAATTGGCTCTCTAACTTTTGAAATAAAGCCGATAACAAAACCACAGCGGATGTAAAATTGGGCGAAAGTGCTGCTAAAAACAGAGTATATAGTTCTTAATGTGACTTTAAATTTTAGAAGACACATAAATTATGTATATAGTCAGAAAGGCAGAGATGGATTGAGAGAGATTGCGAAATTAGAAAACTTTTAATATTGACGAAGCTGAAGGAAGGAGAATCTCGCAATCCGATATTAATCTTTTTCTCTTCGATTCCTGCTCAAATCCATTAATTCAAGTTAAAAGTTCAACGCTGAACATTTCTCCTCCTCCTTTGACCTGCTCGCTGCCCTTTGAATGCCTTCGCTCCTTTAATCACGTCACGGAGTTTTTCTTTTATCCAATCGTTTCTTTCACGGTCTCTTAGGGAAATCCCTACACGATCCTTTGTGTTTCTCATAGGCTAATGGTGATTGTACAGTTTATGTTCCTTGAATACACGTACATAGATACATAGTAAACAAGCTACGAATAACCCTGGTATAAGGAAAATTATACTCGTTGTGTGTTTAGCTTAAGTGTTATTCAATTTTACGGCAATAAATAACGACAGAAAGTGATGAATTCCAATGGCTAAATTTTCTTTCCTGATAGAATGGCCTCAGAGAAATTGACCGGGACGCCATGGTCCGTTTTCCTCCTATTCCTTTTGTTGTAACCAACTGAATTATCATGCGCCATTAATTTGGAGTATTCTCCAAATAAATACACTTTAGGATATGTAATGTATATATGTGTTAAAATAAAGTGGTGCGCTTTTATTTCCGCCTGCCTAACTTAAAAATCCCTAATTTATCGATTAGGATCGTCTTAAACAGTTATTTTATTGAAAATAATGTAGTTGTAGATATTTACGTCATTAAAAAAAAGTATTACGAATATATGCAAAATGACGAACAAACGGCAGACTACAAATCATAAATTCTCCCCGTTAACTACCAGTTTTTCCTTATCAGTCCATGTTTTCTCTCTTCGGAATCTAATCATCTTCGTCAATATTCTCGCCCGCCTCTCATTCATTCAAACGTGCATTAATTAACATTATTGTATTATCTACAAGATCATAGGCATGAGAAACTGTACGCAATGTATTCAGCAGGGATTTCGATGATGCATTCATGATCTACAGTGTAATATTCTATTATGACTTTAAATAGTAAATCATTACGAATTTCCGTCTATTACAAATGTAAATTATTACGTTCACAGAATGTTTTTTTTAAGTAGCCATAAAAGTTACTATAAAATTTATCAAGATTAAAGCGCAATCGATCAGGTAAATAAATCTTTTATTGCATCTCATCAAGTTATAATTTGCTTCGATGATGATCAAATGCGACAGGAAGGGTCCCAAAGTTGTATTCCCTTAACAATTTCTTTAAAAAAAACAATATAAAATATCGATAAGTTTTTCATTTTTCTGATATTACATTAAATTTTAAGCCTTAATATTTTTAATAAATTTTTTCTAGTTTTTTTAAATTACCAATAGCCTCCATTTTTCAATTCTCCAAAATAATCAATTAATAAAAATCAATTCTTATGGAGACAGTACCCTCCATGGAAAATTTATCATCACCACATATGGATGATGTCCATACGTCGGTCTTATATTTGGTCTCCACCCAACTCTTCTCGGTTCTCTCCGCTCGCCTAACACTCCGCCTCCTCTCCATACTTCCATCGCCGCCCTCTGACAGGAAGGGGGCGGGCTCCTCCATCGCATACGGCTGCGTTTGCTTTCCAGGCGCCGCATTTATAGAGTTCGAACTTTATAAGGTGACCGTTGTTTACATTGGACTCTTTTTCCTCCTTTTCTCTCAACACAATGGAGGAAGCGTTGCTCCGACCTCATCGCCTTAGTCTCTCCAAACCTCCTTTCTCCTCCCAATCTAACATTTTACGGCTCTCCTTCCTCAATCCGTCTTTAACTTCTCCCTCCCTCGCTTAAATGCGTCTCACCCTCCTCTCACTCCTAAATACGTGCCCGTCTCACCTTCTGGAACCAATTCTCTGGTCACACAACCACCTTTTCCCGTTCCTTTGTATCACACTTTACTCACGACGAAAGTAATTAGATGTGTTGGACCAGGGGTGCCCAACTTGCGGCCCATTAAGCAATTTTATGCGGCCCACCTCCAGTGTTTCATAGTTTTCAAAACTTCTTCATTTATTTTAATTAACTACCAAATATTATTTTCCATGATGCAAATTCTGTTAAGATATCTATCCTTAAATTGTGACCACTTAGTAAATATTTCTCAATTCGAGTGAGTTCTTTTTAATGCTGTTTTTGATATTTTTATCAAAGATATTTCTAAGATTGAATTCCATCATGATTTTTATTATTGAAATGTTAACCCTCAAAAGTTAATACTAACTTGACTTCCACGCATATGGTGCCTAAGAACCTCCGGGTAACTTTCAATTAAATTGTAATCCATTGACAATTTTCAATGCGGCAAACTGAAGGATTCACTGCCACCTGCATTAGAGCACAAACCGTGAAGATTTCACGACAAGTGATTAATGGAATGGCGATCTAAGATCTAACAACATTCTGTTACACCGAATAATGTAACGAACACTCAGATAAAATAGCTTTTTTCTATATAATTGCACAACGTAACAGTGTTTTTTTTCTATTACGCCTGTCTCTCTTTATTTGAATCTCGAGAGAATCTTATGAGCCCTAAGTGCTGATTTATACCGATTTAAGGGCAAAAGTTTTTTCACCGAAAATTTGATTTGTAGTCTCAGAACTCCATCCTGAGAATGACATTCAATCATGCGACAAACACAAATTAGGTTTTCATCCGGGAAAAAGATGCCAGGACGTCCCTCATTATGGTATACTTTAGTGGTAGAGTGAATTTTTTTCCTCGATTAAAACTTTATTATTAACCCATAAGTGCGGATCCTTATCTCCTACAATATCCTCCTTGTTGAAAATAACTTCATAAACAACAAATATATGTGTTATTTTAAAAATGTTATCGTTGAAATGATTTTTTAACGTTGCTTTTGTCTCCATCCTTTTATTTCAATATTTTATGTTTGGAAAAATAGCCACCAATTTACAAATGTTCGATTCACGAATTACTTTCAGGAACTCAAAATGTTGTAATAATGAATCAGGAGATTGCTGTATTTAAAATTTCAACCCATAATCCTAAAATAATAGAATGTAAGTTGAGAGATTTTTTGAAAATAAAATCCACCTGTAAAAATTTCCAACTTGACCTACAATCCCCAAACTTTCTCTCAATCTACTAATCATTCGCATCGTTTATTAGAGTGAAATCGTTTCGCAATAGCGTAATCGCGCCGTGGGCCTAATCCCTTTCCTTCGAGAAAAAAACATGTCCTTGATTCCGAGAATATAGGATGAGAAGCGTCGGAGATGTAAAAAGAAGAAGAAATCGGAGGATGTTGTATAGTGTGTAGATAAAGGATAAATTGATCGATTCAAGGCATGTAATGTGATGTGATGTGATGCGAGGATGGAGGAGAATGGGGAACGAGGGGGAGGATACCAGAGATATCCAAGTCAACGCCCTCGACTACCAATTTTATCAGTTAGCCATAGTGTTCAATTAATCTTCCAGTGTTTCCCTCTGTTGTCAACTCCACCCTACACCCCCGAGGTGTCACGTTGCCATGGCCTTCTCGCCGCCGCAACCCTCTCCCCTCTGGGGGCCTATCCTGTGAAGAACGCCTCCTCCCCAACCTCCATATTTCTCGACATTCATGTTCAAAAACAGTCTAAAAGCTTAAGTATAAAATATCCAATTAATGACCTACACAGAACGTAGAACATAACAAAATGACTTCAAAATGGAAAATGTTGAAATTTATTACTGAAATTTTTTAAAAAATAATGGATGCTTTATTGCTCTAACAATAAGTCATAAATCGGCAACTTTTTGCAAGTTGCGTGCCAAATTCACATCACTGTACGATCTCTAGTGCCACTAATGAATTTTAATTGAATTTAATGATAATTGTTATTATTTGATCACCATCCGATTTACCTGCAGAATGATTACATTGTAAACGATATGTGTATTTTACCTATCGATCTGAATTCCGGTATTTTGTGTTCGTCGTTCACAAAGCCGGCGTGTGAGAACACGAGACAGCAGAAACATGAACCAAGTGAGACCAAACAGTGTTACAGAATTAGAATATGCAGACATTAGAGAATAATAGTTGCTCTCAATATAAAATATAACACGAGATCACTAAATTTCCGAAAATGTTGTTTTTTGTGCTGGAATCATCAAAATTTCTCATTAACATATAGGAGGACCCACTTTCAATGATAAATTATGAGGTGGCATTCCACTAATGTTCAATGAATTCAAGAATTCAATAGGATAGTTAACTACATCGTTGTTGTCAATAACTGATTCGATAGATTTATAAGAAGCAGTTTCTCTTCGTAGTGCAACCAAAACAATGTCGTTCGAAATAATTATCGAAATAAAAAATAAAATCGAAATAAGTCGATGGTGCAAACATTTTTAGACGATTGATATCAAGCCATCAATTTTGATTCTTTATCGTATTATCGAATGAATAGCTAATATGCGAATACATTCTTAAAAAGTTGATAACAAATATGAACGCATGCGCTATGATGCGGGGAAAATTCAAACTAAGACGGTTAAATACAAAAATAATTCTTTAAACATTTCACCCAGCATATATCGCTGTAAAAATTAGCGCATTCAGCTAATTTAAGTTGCAGGATTTTTACTTAACATTTTGTATCTACAGGTAATCGAGAAGTATGACTTTATTTTGCACAAAAACACAAGCTCTTCAAAATATTATATATCTGTGGAAAAGGTCGACCCGATGTCAATGGATAGTTTTGAGTTAGTCAATATGAATTTTCCTTTCCTAGTTAATAGGAATATCTGATTATAACTATTTTACAAGCTAGAGAATTTATTTGTGACAATATCCTCTCAGCATAAAAAATATCACACGGTTCGTCTTCTACACCTAAATATATAACTTTTAATCGAGGTTGCGTCTTCTCATACTTTTGAACAAATTAAATTTCCTGTAACGGCCTTTGTATTTATGCTCAAATTAGCACACAGGAAGATGTTCCCAATGTATACGAACAGGTAAATATTCAAGAAATATTAAACTTCCAAATCGAAATTCCTATACCTCTATATATTCCACCATCACAGCGAGTGCTTACTTTCTATAAAGAAAAATAATTATTTTAGGCCTTGAATCGACAATTAACTTGGTCAGAAATATTAAACTTTCAAATCGAAATTCCTATACGTCTATAAATTCCACCACTACAGCGAGTTCTTACTCTCTATCAAGAAAAATATTTTTTTTAGGCGTTGAATCGACAATTAACTTGGTCAGAATTTTTATGTGAGTAATACGGAGTGCCTGTTTTTGTAAAATGTAGCAGCACGCGTATCGGGAGTTTTGTATTTTCGTCCGTAAAATACAATAGCCACCAAATTAAGTTCGTATGCAACCATTATCTAACGCGCAAACTTCCAAGGCAGAACTGTAGAGGGACGAACAAACAGCTCATTTCATTTTAGAATACACGTATTTTGAGGAATATACGATCAAAAGAAGGAAGAGTTGGGCAGAAAAGAAGAGCTTTCGGATGGAGAGAGAGAGCGAGAAAAAAAATCGGTACAACATACATTGTACAAACTTTCTGATATACTAATGCGTCGTTTAGTTATCGTTAAAAATTTGAACTATGTAAAATTGTTATAAACATCAACTTAAATAACTATACGAAATTTGATGAAAATCATATGAGCCGCTTTTTAGAAAATCAAATCTTTGTTAAAGTTGCCTTATATTCATTTTTGGACAATTATGAAGTATGTAGTATTATTGCAGACGTATACTCAAGTAAGGGCATGAGATCTTACCCTTACTGTCGTTCGAGCCGTTTTTGAGAAAATCAAATATTGTTCAAGTTGCCTAGAATAAATTAGCCTTATATTCATTCACTGAGAAATATGAAGTATGTAGCATCATTGCAGACGTAAACTCAAGTAGCTGTACGAAATTTGATCAAAATCGTTAGAGCAGTTTTTGAGAAAATCAAATTGGTTTTAAAATGCGTAGAATAAACTTCCCTTAATTATTGAGGAATGTCAACCATTTATTCATATCTTTTACCCTGTATGATAAAATCCCTAAGTAAGAGATTTCATTCATTTTCGCTCTGCCGTGTAGGCTCTAGAGCCGCGAACAGACAGACCAACAGACGGCATTGCGAAAACCATTTTTTTGGCGAACAGACAGACCAACAGACGGCATTGCGAAAACCATTTTTTTGGACTCAGCTCCACCTGTAACGTATATTTCCGTCAAAATCTCGAGGTCGAATTTTTCCGTGATAACAATACTTTCTCAATATACTTCGTATATAAGAAAGTAAAAAGTGAATGGAAAGTGGCACGGCAAAGAATGCGAATACGCCACCAGGGTCTGACGGCGAGAATGGGAAATAAGGGTTTCGGTAGGAGGAAATTTTGAAAGAAACCAATTGTGTTTTAACTGTAAGCGCGTGCGGGGAAAAGGCAAAAGATACAGAACCTAAAATGTAGGTAAAATATCTGTAATCAATGGAGAATAGTAAAATCTAGAATCTGTCAGTGTTTTTACATTTTACGTTTAATGCCAATGTTTCACTTCACTTAAGAATGGATAACACATTATTCGACTCGATCTCACCATTACTTGGAGCAAGTTAATAAAACGTGAATGCGACGAACACGAAAATAAATAGCGGCCTCCGAATTGAGGGCGAGATGAAAAAAGTACATTCTTCTTAAAAACATTTTTTCCTCGGAATTACGGACGGCTGTTGCTTTTACTGATGCACTTTGATGAGTTTCTTCTTAAAGGCGAGTGACAAAAGGAAAAAAAGAAAAAGAGTGGTAGAGGAAAGAGGGTGAGAGAGAGAGAGAGGGGGGAGAAAGGCATATCGAGCGAAGGAAGTAGGCCAACCAACCAGGCGCAAACCAATTCCTTTCTCTAAAAAATATTCTTTCAATTTGCCAAGCAATAAATCAAAACATTCGCTAGTAGGATACTGGCGAAGTGTTAAAATGAGAGTGGAGGAAGAAACCAAAGAAATGGAAAACAGGAAAAAATAAAGAGAGGAATGAGTAAAAAATGTATAAAAAGAGAATTGTAAGGGACAGAGAGAGGAGAAAAGAAAGCGAGAGAGAGAGAGAAAGAGAGTCAATCTCCGGATTAATCCCAGCGTAAGTGCGAAAAAAAAATAATTATTCTTCCACCGAATCGAGACTTAAAAAAACATCACCTTCCACAGTTTGTGGGTTTGAGTGGACTGACCCTCTCAAGCGTCGGCGTAATCTAGCTAATTTCAGCGATGCCGAGTCTTAATTCCTTCGCATCACCGATCAAAAAAGAAAGGAAGGAAAGTTTGAGTGTGAGAGACGGTCAGAGATTAAGACCAAATTGGATGGAGAGAGAGAGGGGGAGAAAAAGAGAGAGAAAGAGAAAAGGATAGGAAAAGAGAAGGATGAGAGAGACGCAAAGAGAGAGAGAGGGAGAGAGAAAAGAGGACAATATAGGAGGAAGGGTGATGTGAGAAAAAGAGAAATAAAGAGACCCTGAAATGCGTAGCTTCTGGAAGAACAAGTCAGATAGGATATAGGTAAAAGATAAAAGAGAAATCACAACTGTAAAGAGAAACGGAAGTAAGAGAAGAGAAATAGAAGAATGTATACGGAAGCCCATGGGATTATAGAAATAGAGAGATGGGGGGGAGGGGAAATAATAAAGGTGGGGGGAGGAGATAGAAGGGGGAGAGGGGGAACCTACGAGAGACGCAACAATGACAACAAATGAAATGAGTTTTCCCGCAGAGAGAGTTTGGGGGCGGGAATAAAGGAGGAGAAGGGGCGCACTAGTCAGAGATTGAAGAAGATCTCGAGGAAGAGAGGAAAAATCTCGGCCCAGCGGAATTAAAGGGGAAAGAAGAGAGGGCGTCGAGTGGGGGGGGGGGGCGAGATGGAGGAAAAATGAGAATTTTGGGTTAAAGGGTAAGGAAGGAGTGGAGGGGGTGGAGGGGAAGAGAAAAGGTTTTGGAAGTGATACAATGCGGTGGATGAGGCCAAGAGATGGAAGAAGAGGAGCGAGTGGATTGATGGGAGAGGGAAATCTTCCCTTGCGGGTGATTGATATCGACCTGGTTCGCGAGCAGAAAGGAGGGGGAAGAAGAGAGAGAGAGAGAAAGGGCGGCGGAATAAGTGGGAGAAAAAAGAGGGGGAGAAGGGAGGAATAAGAGAGGAAGAGGGGGAGAGAGGAGGAAGGGTGCTTGGAAAGAGGCGGAGAAAGGTAGGGGAGACGCTGCTAGAGAAACGAAGATGGAGGAGAAAGAGAGAGATAGAGAGAGGGTTTAGTGTGGAGAAGAGAGGAACGAAACTGGGATCGAAATGCAGCAAAGGGTGAGAAGAAGATCTGAGCGTTCGGTGAAACAGAAGAGCGAATTTGAGATTAATAAAGATTAGATTTTTATTCGTAATCCTTCAGCACATATATCCGTCTATAAAATAATGGTATTTTTCTTTGTCTGTTCGCTCTGTTACTGAAATACTAAGAACAAATTTTTGACTTGAAAACTACTCTCTCCGTTTTGACTGTAAACAATTATTCACGCATTTATATACTTTGCAACGCTTTGTATAAAATATTCTAATTGTCTGACCTTTGATTATACAGTATATTTTGCTCATATAATTGTATTTTTTCTCTCATTCTTTTTGAACAACATTTCTCAACTCTATAGTGGTACGACCGACTTATTGCTATAAATAAATTGTTCTTCTTATAGAATAAACATGCATGGTATTTTCGAATTTAATTCAGTCGAGAAAAGCACCAACTGACAGAAATAGGGAAAATATTTCAGGTACTGTTCAAGAATAAATAAAAGCTCTTCCTAACGCAGAGGTTCCCCAGCATTTGGGTTGGGCGAGAACTATGTTGTTATTTTAGAACATCTTGCAAAAATTACCACACTTTCACAAAGGCGGGTATGATTACAAATTAAATCAAACCAGTGTTATTTACATTATTAGACAAGGTGAGGTGACGCTTTTTGCCAGGTAGAGTTTGCTCTCTAAGCTTCCGGAAGAGAGCGTGCATGTAGAGTACAAGTAGTTCCCCCTAACGTAGCGATTGAAAATTAGTAGAAGCTACCTTACGCCTCGGGGATTGGAGGGAATATTTAGAATGGAGGGAAGCAAATTCCATTAGAAAAGATTGAAGGCGCGCGCGCATCCTAGAAGGAGTAGAGAGACCAAAGGAGAAATACGCCCCTAGTTGTTATTAATTATGCTGTTTGAAACGTCTAGAAAGAAAACAAGCGATCAGATGAAATCACTGCTTCTAGGAAAAGCGATTTTAAGCATCTTATAAGAGTAGGGACAGGCTGCCAAAGAGCACGACGACGGTGCTCGCGAGCACCAGATTGGGAATCTCTGAACTAAGGGATGTTTGATTTGCCACTGAGAATTTACATCTAAGAATAAGATATTGTGCATAACTATAGAAATAAAATATTGCAGTAGGGAGATCTGGATCGCATTTGAGCTCAAAACCATGATTTTACTTCCGTCAGTTTGTGATGGATAAATCTCTTTGTGTGTAAAGTCTATTTAACTAATTCGACCTAGAATGAATCTGGTGCGCGAATACTTAGGACAAATTAATTAAGAGAAATTAATTGCAGCCGCAAAATAAAAAAAGGTCCATCGGCGCAAACAAAGATTAAGATGTTTACAAATAACCCACGTTATAACAATCGGAATCATTTTCACCACTCTACACACATTTTATAAAATTCTTTCAGTTAGTTTGATAAGTGACCCCGGTTCAATTTCCTGAAATGTTATCCGCGAAGATGTAGAGTCAATCGGCAATCCTGGAAATTGCATCCGAAAAGCTCGCTCGCTCGGGTCGGGAGCTCGAGCGACCCCATGACCCAATATGTGCACAATAAACTACCCACCGGGCGCCGTCCACTGTGTGTTTGTGCGTGGAGACGGAAGAGACGAGATGGTTGTATAGGAGAGGCAGGAGTGGAAGCAAGCCTTTCAGTGGGAGTTGGTGGAGGGAGGAGGAGAGAAAAAGGGGTAGGGCATTGGGAGGTAGAGGGGAGAAGAGGAGAGGGTGAAAAGCAGTGGGAGGAAGAGGAGGGGAGAAAGAGGGAAGGGAAGAGGAGAGTTCGGGAGATAGTAGTAGGGGTGACTGCGAGGATGGATGGGCCAAGTGGTGCAAGCAGCCTCATTCTCACGACCACAAAGGCATCGGACGGAATTAAAATCGCCTCTTCTCTATATCTCTCTCTCTCTCTCTCTCTCGCGTTCGCGCCGCGAAAGACCACGCCTCGGAGATTTTCACACGCCCGCAGACACGCACGCGCACTCGTGCCACTTCGGGTGTTTTCTACGGTGCTTCCTCCTTGCCCATCTCTCTCACTCTCTTTCCACTCATCATTCACTCTCTTTACTTTCCTTTCTTTCACTCTCTCTCTCTCTGAAACCCCCACCCTCTTACTCTCTCTCTCTCTCTATATATATATATAGTATGTATATGTCTCTCCGTCGCTGAAGAAGGGCGTCAGCCCGAAAGCTCTATATTTGTGTCGTTTTTGTTCTTTTGTGTTTTTCGTGTGTCCTCAGCACCCCCAGCGGCTCTTCAATCTGGGTAAGTGTCCACTGGGCTTCATCCAACACCTTGATGCCACCTTTATTATTACCTTTCCTTTTCCTTAAGCATCTATATAATATATATATATATATATATATATATATTGCTTTCTTTATTCTAGTCCTGATTTCATCGATACATTTTGCTTCTCTCGTTATGATGCTTCCAAGGTATTTATAATCTGAAACTTGTTCTAATGGCTTTCCTCCGATACTTATTTTCAAATTTTCTTCTTCTTTGCTTGATATTAGCATAACTTTGGATTTTTCTGCATTAATTTCCAAACCATATTTTCTACCTGTTATCACTAGTCTATATATCATTTTCTGGAGTTCCTTTTCCTTTCTTGCTAGAAGTACTTGATCATCCGCGTATTTCACTGTTCTTATAATCTCTGGTTCCTCGTCCTTTTTTGAAGCCGAATTTATCTTCCCCCACCATTTCTTCAGTCTTTATCTGTAGCCTTTTATTAAAAATTCTCGTGATGATCTTCGAAGTGTGTAACAGTAGGCTTATCGTTCTGTAGTCTTTACACTGCATTGCCTTCGGCTTCTTCCTTAGAGGGATCATCGTTACATCTAAGAAATCCTGAGGCCACTCTCCCGAGTCGTAAATCTTGTTAATTAATTTCGTAATCACCTTTAGTCCTTCCGATCCCATGACTTTAAGTACCTCTGCCGGTATTCCATCGCTGCCTGTAGCTTTTCCTTTCTTCAGTTCCAGTATAGCTTTCTCTACTTCGCTTTTCATAATATTTGGCCACAACTTGTCTTCTTCAATGTTGTCCTCTTCTTCCATTTCTATTTGTGTTGATCCTGCCTGCTTTTTGTATAGTTTCTTAATGTATTCTTCCCATACCTGTGCTACATCCTTTGGTTCTGCGACTATTTTTCCATCTGTATTCGTAATTCCTTTACCACGAATTTCATTAGGATTCTTATCTTCTAACTCCAGTGCCCTAGCGTACAACATATCGTACCGACCCAATCTTTGCATTTGTTGTAGTTCCTCACATTTTTCTTTTATCCAAATTTCCCTAGCTTTATCTGTTACCCTTCTCAACTCATTGTTTATGCGTCTATAATTGGCTCTACCTTCTTCACTGTTAACGTTTTTCCATTTTCTTCTCTCATCCATTTTCTCCAGCATTCCCCTAATGATTCATGGTTTTCCGATTTTCCTCTCTTGTTTCCCAATCTCTTTATTCAAGGTATCTTTGATGTTGGCTTCAATTTCATCCCATTCTGTATCCACGGTCTTCGGTTTGTTTTCCAATTTTTGAAGGCGATCTTCCGACTTCGTGCTGAATGCATCTTTCTTTTCTTTGAGTTTCTTTCTAAGTCCCACGTCTGTCTTTCTCTTCTCGATTTCGTTATTTGTTTAAGCTTTGTAGTTCCATCGACTATTAGAAGGACGAATCGCGCACAAGTACTTGGAAACCCTGACTGTTGCTCTCCCTCCATCCTCATTTTTCCCTCTCTTTCCTCTCCTCTTATTTCTCTCAACCTCCTCACTTCCTCACATTTTCCATCCCTCCCTATTCTCCCTCACTCTCCCACTCCACATTCACCCTCCATCTCCCCATTCATCCTTCCCTCTCCTCATTTCTTCCTCCTTCCCTCTTCCCATTTCTACTTTCCTCTCCCTCCCCATTCATTCTTCCCTTTCCCCTTTCCCCTCCCTCTTCCCACACCTCCTTCTCACCCCTCCCTCCTCCCCACTTCTCCTTCCCCCCTCATCCCATCCCTACCTCCCTCTCCCCATTTCTTCCTCTCTCCCTCTCCCCATTCCTTCCTCTCTTCCCCTTTTTTCCTCCCTCCCTTTCTCCCCCCATTTTTCCTTACCTCCTCCTTCTCACCCCTCCTCTCCTTTTTCGCTCGTTCTTTCTCTGGAGTATGCAACCGCTCTATCCTCTGCCATCACGGCACCTCCTTACCAAACGATTTCCCAAGAACCCGGAGAGTCTTTCTCTTCTATTCCCTTTCTCCGAGTGCTGCATTACGCTCGACGCCCTCTTCTAGGGCCTTTTTTAAACTAGCTCCTTTGTTCGAAATGAATTCCGCTCCGTCTCAGAAAGGATAGCTTTGAGGATGATGGGAACGCAGGCTTTTTTGTCGATTTAGTCGAGTGGGATTTGAAATCCGTCAAATAAAGAGCAAAGAAGTGATAGCTTCTCACTTAGGATGTTGTTAAGTACGGAGACTTTTTCGCGACACGGGAAAATTTTATATGGCCCTCAATAAGAAGAACCAACGTAATTCTTTTGAATCGATTAATGTTATTAAATTTTTTTAGTTTTAAATATTTAATTTATATTCCTGACCATTATTTCAATTTTTTTCTAAATATCGAAAAAAATCATTTAATCCTCGTTTAGTGCGGTGACATTATGTTGCTTCATTAGTGCGGCCGGGTCTGTGAGACCCAAATTTACATTTCATAATTATCAGCTCTGTAATGTTAAAATTAGTACATATTTAGTGATATTCGCTTATAATTAATGCAAAATCAAGAATTGATTAAAAATATTACTAACATTTTTATTTAGAAATGCTATGGATGAAGAATTGTTACACACTATAATTATCAGTCCTACTTGTGGATGAACCTGATGTGAAAAACCCCCATTTTTTGATGATTTTCTTCAAAATGGCAAGTCTCTTGTGCACATTTGCAGAACATAGGTACTCTGTGCTCTAAATAAATAAACTGGAAATAGTTATTGTAAAAATTTCGTTTTTCTGTCTTTTGGGCGAACTGAGCATCTTTGTCGAACATTTCCAGTTCACCTTTTAATTGTCACCAGTTCTTGATTTCCCGTTAGACGTACAAGGTTTTGTTTTAAATCACTTTTTATGTGAATATTGGTTTCTCTCTATCAGCAATTAAGTCAAGCCAAAGTTAGTATTAAGAAATGCCGGCGTTTCATTCTTCTGTCTTATTCTATTTTTGAAAGGGGTATTTGAACTTAGAAAATTAAAGTAATCCTTAAAATCATTAAAAGTAAATATAATAGAAACCCATTTCGAAAAAAAAACAGAAAATGTGCATTTACAATTGTACGAAAGAATAACGTGGTTGTTACGGCGGGATCTGTGAAAACCACATAACACAAAACACGCAAATCAGGTGGATTCTAACTCAAAACTGGAAAATTGGCTACGATCACACCTTACAGGAGTCTTTACAAAGCTACTCAAACACTTAGCTTCAAAACTTTAACATATTTTGCATACGCAACATATTAATGTAGTTGAGTCTCTCAGACCCTGCTGCAGTACTCGGGGGTTAATGTGAATATCCTAAATAATACCTGTTTTTAAATGCAATGTATATATGTTCTAATGTCCGTAGAGTGATTTCATATAGGTACCGTAATAAAAAGGCGAAACTTTATGAGAAATCATATCGGTGAACATTAAATTCATCAGCATCATCATAAGTAGTATGTACGTAGACAGGTCCGTGATTATTCATGGTTAAACCTGGTCCTCCAAATGTGAACTCCTATTTTCCGCAGTCTTCTTCATGTCTTGATAGCTCTCTTTCCCTTTCAAGTCATCTATCAGTTGAAAACTTTTCCGTCTTTCTTTTTTCCAACCAGTTTTCCTTCTAGCACTTCTTTAATCATGCTCTCTCTCCGTGTCCAATTTCCAATCCAGTTCGCCTTTCAATTTCCTTTAGTCTGTATAATCTTTCGCTTCTCTCCTATTCTTCGTAGTACTTACTCGTTTTTCATCCTATCTGTCCATTTTATCTTCAGTATTCTTCTCCATGTTCACATTTCGAAGATTTCCAAGTATTTAATATCATTTTTCCTTACCGTCCTTGTCTCTGCCCCATACAAAGCTATACTCCATACATAGCATTTTATCAACTTATTGCGGATATCCTCCTTTATATTCCCCGTTATTAGGAGTTTCCTTCTTTTGAAATCGACTTTTGCTTTCGTTATTCAAGTCTTGATTTCATCGCTACATTTGCTTCTCTCGTTACGATGCTTCCAAGGTATCTATAGTGTGAAACTTGTTCTAATCGCTTTCCTCCAGTACTTATATTCAAATTTTTTTCTTCTTTACTTGATATTCACATGACCTTGGATTCTTCTGTATTTATTTCCATGTCATATTTTCTTCCTGTTTATAGTAGTCTATTTATCATTTTCTGAATTTCGTTTTCCTTTCTTGCTATAAGTATTTGGTCATCCGCGTATTTTTTCCTTTTCTGAATTTCGTTTTCCTTTCTTGCTATAAGTATTTGGTCATCCGCGTATTTTTTCCTTTTCTTATAACCTTCCTCCAAGTTTGAAATCTCCTGTGCCTTCTTACGTTTCTTTCATTAGTCACTCTCCATATCTTTCCCAAGTACCGGAGCTTCTCCTATTGCTCCACTATTTCCTCCAGAGTAAACTAACGTGAATTCTTCCGAGTCGAACTTCCTTTCTCCTTACCACCTCACCCATATTATGTCAATCCTATTTCTTCTCATTTCTTCTTTCAGGTTCTCTAGCTTTCCTGTCTTCCTCGTGGTTTTTACATTCGAAGTACCTATGCGTAAGTTACCTTCGACAAATGTTAACTTCATATATGAATATAAATAAAATTTAATATTTCCACTCTTATTTTACAAATACATTGTAACAACATCATCACCGGTTTCAACGTTTATAGATCGTGGTAATTGATAACCATTTCCCTATGTTAAAAATGAAAGTGGAAAAGTAAGTATACTAATTTAATGTCAGCAAATCATAAAAATCCAACAGTCTAGCATAAATAAACCAAATCAAGGATGGATAACTACACTGAAATTACCAATAATTAAAATTTTACATTTGCGAATAGCGTGAATATATATTAAAGCGATATTTTTATCACGTGGACGTTATATTCTGAACTACAGCTTTAATATACGTATGTATAATAGATGTTTCGGTTCCAGTTCTCCTTCCCAATGCATATACACAGCGTAGTGATCCCATCCACATTTACCCTCCTATATTCTCCTTTCTCCTTATTTTCCCCCCTCCCTTCCCTCCCCCTCCCCTCCCTTCTCACTCACATCCCCCCTTTCCCATTCCCTCTCCCTCCCCCCTCTCTCAGCCCTCTCTCATCCATCTCTCCATCCTGTTTTCGACGCTCACACATTAATCACCCCCTCCATAATTTCCTTCCAAATGCAGAACACCCCCTGCCATACATTTCTCCATCGCTTTACGCCGCCGCCTAACATTTCTCCGTCAAAAATTGAGAAAAATTTTTGCGATACTTCCCAACCTACGCGACCACCAACCACTGCCATTAATACCCTTTTTCCGTCAAAAATAAACCGCGCTATTTTCACTCCGGCCTCTCCTTCGCGCTCTCTCTCTCTCTCGCAACGCTGAAGCTGACCGCGGGGTCAGCGCACCTATAGGGATCCCCATGCACACGGCGGAGCTGCACGGAAAGCAGCGAAAGCACGCAGAGAGGCAGCATAGCGAAGCAGGAGAGAGAGAGAGAGAGAGGGGAGAAAGCACAAAGGGAGGCGGCTGAGTAAAGGAGGAGGGGGGGAAGGGGTGGATGCGATTTCGCTCCGGACTGCGCCGAGTGCGCCCTCCGTCCTCCTCCCTCCGCACCGCGTTGCAATATATATAGACGCGTCCGTCCTGTCTGGCAGCGGTGAAAATAATTGGACACTGGTGCAGAGTTTGACTTTTGTTTGAGTACTCGTGGGATGAGTCCGCGGTGCCGGATTGCGGGAGCACAACAGTCGTTATGCGCCTCAATGCTTCCCTCCATCTCCCTCATCCTATTTCTCTCTCTCTCTATCTCTCCCTCCCTCCCTCCCTCTCCATTCCTCTCCCTCTCTTTCCTCACTTCTCTCAACTCTTGACACTCTACTCCATTCCTCTCCCGCTTCGCTCCTCTCGTTTTTTGCTCTAAAAAACTGCGAGGGAATAGTTATATGCACGACGGTTTTTATTTTAGCTCACTAAAAATAGTGGTTTTTCGGTTTTTGTGACGGCGAAGGTGTAATATGTCACACCGCTGTGTTTATAAGGCCTACTTTTATTCGGGATTGTTCTCCTGCTGTTTTAAATAGTCTGCACGCCACAAAGCTTTTAGTTGGGAAATAAGAGTGCGGGCGGTGGGAATTTGTATTGTTCTATCGAGTTGGGAGTTGATTCGCATGTCAGCGAAAATGAGAAAAGAATGTTTCTCTCTCCCTCCTCGATACGTGGAACGGGTTTCCCATTCTCTCTACTCATTAGCAATGAAAATGTAACAACAGGCTTAAACGGAGAAAGAGATCAGATTTATCGATTGAATATGCATTATTTGCAGACGAATAAACCGAGGGATTCTTCAATGGGAAAACAATGCCATTCTGTTAGAGCGAAATTTCCAAAAGTTTATTGAAATAAACAATGATGATTTATATGTGTCCTTCGTGATGTTTTCAATAGTTTATCTTTATAAAAGAAATATATTTCCTTTAAAATGCTTGATTAACTGTTATGCATACATCGTGTCTTCTTTCGAATTACATTCTTCGTTAGATAACTTTCAGTTAGCATAGTTGTCGGCCTTGGTAGACTGGTGGTAAGATTAACTGCCAACGGATACTAAGGTCGCGGGTTCGAATCCCGCCTAGAACATGGATGTTTGTGTTCGTATGAGTTATATGTAAGATTGGACATCATTTTCTAAATATCGCTCATAATAATGACGGATTATTAATATTATTATTTGCTGAATACATACTGAGCACAAACTTTCGAAGTTCTGCGTTTATCATACAATAATGGAGCAAATGTGTTTTTCATTAGGTCTGTCAAGAATCTAATCTAGTGACTAGAAATAGAAATATTTCGTAATTGTAAATTAAAATAAAACTTTGATGCATAGGAGGGTACAAAAGTCTTTGAACAGATTAAAAGTAAAACAAAAAATAAAAATCTGAAGAAAATACACTTGCTTTTTTATTAGGCCGATCATTTCACAAAGTTAAATGTGTTATAATCATAAATTTGATTAATTCGATAGACCAATTAAAACGTTTAATGCTTTGAAATTTGATTTAAAGTCTTTTCCTTACAGAGTAGTTTTGGGGTGCTATGATTCTACAATATTTTAAAATTAACTTGAATTAACATTTATCGTATGAAAATGAACTTCATTTTCCATTTAAAGTACATTCCATTGGACAATTGGGAAAGCAATAGACAACCAATCTTATTTTACTTACGATGAATTTTATTGTGTTTTCTATTGCAGAAAAAATTAATAGAATTTCCATACATCCTAAAATAAGTGTTATTATATTAATATATCCTGAATTAAATTAGTCGAGGATATGGAAAGGTTTTCTAGGAAGAAATGGCATCTCGGTACGTATGGTCTCGTTAATGCTGATTACAAAGTTGGGCGAAATAGTAATGGAAAGAACATCGCAACCTTGAGCTACATCAAAGGAGATTGCAACGCAGATTGCAACAACTGTTTTGTAGATCGTAAAAAGAAAATTTTATCTGGATTCCAATAAAATTCTACGAATAATTCCGGTGTGTGGGATTCCGCCTTTTAACCCATAGGAGGGTGCACTGCAGGATGCCGCCCACTTACAGATAGCAGAGAAGGAAGGGAAAATTTACCCAGGTGTCATCCTTATTTTCTTATAATCGGTGAACTTCCATGCATCAATGATTTTTCCAGCATTTGAAACGCGAATGCCATTTATGAAGTCGTGTTTGGTAACTCGACTATGAGGTTCAAAATGAATTCGTATAAACGGCGATGAAAAAACGACTGGATAAACTATTAAGCTTACAAAAAAACAAGTTAGGAAAGTGTACAGCGTATCACAAATGGACGCGTTTCGTGCAATGTGGTATTAGAAAGAAATGATATACCTGTACGTAAGGGAAATAGCGTTTTAAAATTCTTTTCTTCTTCATAATTAATCCATTTTCTTCCTATTTAATAATACTACATGCACACGTGAGGAAATTAAGCGTTTGTTTGTGAGATTGTTTATGTTAGCAACAAGGAAGAAATAATCATGCAAAAGATTTTATAAGTTCAACTCGAATTAAGACATTTTTGTTTGATTTTCTTGATAACGGCTACTCCTATGATAAAAATGTATAGGAAAATAAATATTCTTATTTACCAGTTCTACAACTTTTATTTGAAAAATATTTTGATATGAGCAACAATTTACGAGACATGACGGAAAGTTCATTTTTTGTCACCAGTAAAGTGGTACCCCTGATTGACTTACGTGATTCATTTTTACTATTTTCTTGTTAACTTTCATTGTAAATCCTTAATATCAAATTTAATGAAAATATGTTCGGTAGAAGTCGAGAACGAACATGCGGACGGGCAGACATACAGACGGACGGACAGACCGAAGACAATAGGCGGTCACGCTGGAAGCGAAACGCGCCTAAATAAAAACGGTGACATTTATGCGCCCCAAAAAAAAATTCGGGACACCGGTACAAATCCCGGAAAACGTCTGGTCATCCTACGGAAATTTAATGATTTCGGTAACTCCAATACCCTACGGAAAGATAAATGTTCGCTAGATCAGGACGCAAGAAAGAAAATAATTAACATGAGAATCTGTTCTGCAAGTCATGGCTCGAAAATGGAAAATATAAAAATCCTCGCTTCAAAGAATAATATACTTACGGGAATTGACTGAATCTAATCAGGGTTTCCAATACTGCACGTATAGATACTTTCTACAACACTGACTGCTACCACTTCTGTGTAATGTTGGTAGACAACTGGCTAAGGTGTTATTTCCGAATCGTTCTAACACGCATGTAGTTGGTTTTGTTTCTCCCGAAATCATAAACACAGACTTATGAGGGTGCTATGACAATAGAAAGTCAATGGACGGTATCATATACACAAATACGTATCACAAATGGGTTCCCTTCGGTTATCCCAGACCCATTTTGAAAAATAACTTTTTGAGATAACTCATTCACGGAAAATAAAAGTTTGAAAACCCATGACTGATCTGCCTGTTGCGACATTTACCCACCAGATCACTGGCCAATGGTGAGGGATAGCTTCGTTCCAGAGAGGCGAAGGGCGCGATAGCGCCCGGAGACGGCTACGCCCGATACAAAAGGCATTATAATCTAAAAAGAAAGCGATCCGAAGGCTCGCCAATATCCTCGGTTACATGTAAATAATTTTTTTTGACAAGTTCTCATTTTCTTAGTTTGTTTTAATGTTTTCCCCGGGAAAGGGTTATCGCAAATATTATTTTTCAAAAGGGGTCCGGGTTAACCGAAGAGCACCATCAAATTTCGGTGAATTCTCATAGGTGCTGTTGTTTGCGCTTTTTTGATTTTTCATCTTGGTTTAGAGAGTGGATGGATAGATGAAACAGTGAGACGTTGTTTTCAAAAGAAGGCAGATATTATGATAGTTTCAATTTCTTTAATATTATATCAGAGGTTCAATTTTTACATGTAAAAAATGTAAAATAGAGATCCCGAAAAAATTTTCTCGAGGATCGAGAATCTCGAATTTTTTAAAATTAAATTTCGAGAAATGAATATTTGGAAGGATAGTAATTTCTCGAGAATTCTTGACCACATTCAATAATCACGTCTCTGACTCTATGTATTTTCTGATTGAATTAGCGTCAATTAAGCCTTCAAATAGACGTATCAAAAATTTGTTGGGTTGTGCTGTTTGGAAGAAGGATATCAAACAAATCGCTTGTTTGGGTTCGAAGAATGGTATTTAAAAAATCATTAGTTTGGGTGGGTTGGAGGGCCTTCTTACCATAATACTCCAACAGAGCTCCGATTTCGGAGCTGTAAGGGCAGGTAGTCTTTACATTGAAAAAATATACGTAAAGAAAACAGTTAGCTGTTGCTATTGATAACAAAATATCGATGGATAATTAAAATTACCTTCAACAGCGTAAGCAACGCCAACAACAATTAGAGAATTGTAAAATAGCAACGGAAACAATGGTATCACTTAGCGACGCACTGCGATTTGATATGGCAGCCATAATAAGGTGACGTGTGTTTACAATTCAAAATTAACTTGCAGTCTTCATAAATCACGAAAACCAAATATGGAAAAATTATCTCATAAAAAGTTTACGAAATGAAGCTTTAAGTTTAAATTTTGGTAATATGGTAAACATTGAAGAGACGAAAGATTGTATTTTTTTAAATTTTTGCGAAATTCCTAATTAATTGTTTTCTTTACCATAATTAAGTACCAATACCAGCATTAATAAAAATATACCCAGAAGTAGGGCGTATACACCTATTGACGGGTAAACCATTTGCGAAAGATGCTATCTCTTGTGAAGCGTGCCTAAAAAATGAATAATATTAAATACAGGAGGTACCAGAGCCACGAAAGGGTTGGATTTCAGAATTCCGTCCGTAAATATTTTGTTCGGAAAAAGGAACTCAATCCCTCATAGACAAAGTTTTATAAATGGTGTCTAGGTTCCCAAGCCAGAGCAAAAAAGCGTATTCTACCTTAAATTTAGCTGACATATTGTATACTTCTATTGAATAATAGTAAAAACCAATACTTTGTCTTTTATTATCGTCCCGGTCGTCGAACGAGTAAGTTACTTAGAGTGTACAGTAATACCCCGCTATACGTCGTAGATGCGTTCCTGAAAAATGCGACTTATAACGAAACAACGTATAGCGAAACAAATATTATCATAGGAACTATGATAAAAGTTAGGGATTACATTCCTGGAGGATATTTTGTGACACATGGTAAGAAGGCCCTCCGCTGCCAAAACCGCTTCCCCCCCATCCTGCGCGCCCCCGCCGCCCTGCGTTGCCGCCTCCACACACTGAGGCTCGAAGCCCTGTTCCAGCTAACCGCGTACCCCCCTCACGCACCGCGCATCTCCTTCCCCTCCACTTCCCCTCAAGCGTGGCTGAGTGAAAGTGGAGGGGGAAGCTTCGCTTCGGGTTGTGACTGACATAGGCCTTCCCTTACTCAGTTAATGTACACGTTGATTATTTCCTTACAGAGTTTAGTTCCTAGATACGGACGTTCGAAAGTCTGGGACATCTTGCGTATGCAATTGTTGTAGTTTGTTTCGTTTGGAAAAGTGAGTCATCCGCTACATTAAGAAGATGCTAATTATCTTATCGACTGAAAGATTCAGCATCCGATGAGATATCTCTATCCATATCTATATATTGTCCACCTTATTTCGTAATGCGTAGGACTGTAAAAAAAGAGTTCGCTTGATCACGTATTGAATTCGAGCCGCGAGGAGACCTCCATAATTCATTTCTGAATTTTTCATCCTCGAATGGAACAAAGACATCTTCGTATCCACCAGGGTACCCGTGTGACGGCGCCTCTCTTCCCTATTGTCTATCAACATCCGCCCTCGCCCCTCCCTTAGACCCCAACCCTAGTCCTCCTCCCATCCGATTTCCCTCTCCCACGTTGCACATTCGCCACTCTTTTATTTTATGTCTTCCAGTGGGCGGGGATACATCGCCAGGTAAAAGGGGTGGAGAGGGAGGGAGATAGAGAGGATAAGAGTTGAATTTTTTAAAGGGAGATAGGTAAAGGGATGGAGAAGAGAGCTTTTCGAAGGGTTTTAGCCCTCTTGGAAAGGATGGAGGGAAAAGGGGGGAACGGGAACTTTGAATTTTTCAGCGCCTGACACCGCACGCCCCCTCCAGCCCCGAGACAGGTAAGAAAGATACGGAGGGCGAGAGAAAGGGTGTGTAGGAGGATCGGAGAGTCATCCCTTCTCTTGGCGTACCCCTCCATCTCCTCCTCCCTCCTTTCTCTACGCCTTACCATCCAAAACGCAGCCAGCTTCGATTCCTTCTCCCTCCATTCCACCCCCTCTATTTTCCTCCTCCCCCTTCAACTCCCTTCATCCTTTCCTCCTCCCCTCTTCCATTCCCTTCATCCTTTCCTACTCCCCCCCCCCCTTCCATTCCCTTCATCCTTTACATCGCATCCATCAGAAACCATCCCCAACAATTCTTTCGTTCCGTGTTTCTTTAATAAAAAATGCAGGGAAGAACTGAACTACCGCCTCTCGTTTCTTTTTTTGAAAGAAGTATTGTGCATTTTTCTGAACATGTACCAATCATCTATCGACTATAAATTTCACAATCATTAACTGGCTTTTAAATTAGAAGGAAGAGGAAGATAACTTTTAAAATTGAATTCCTCTCAAATCATATAATTCAATAGCTTTGAAAATACCCTTCTATAAAAAAAGGGATGCATCGCTATGACCAGTAAAGGTTACAAACTGGCGTTTAATGTGTTTAAAGTAATAATAAAACCTCATTTAATTGCGAATGACATAAATCATACTCATAAATCATCTCTTCGAAAATGTACAGATCGTTAGCACAAAGCTGTCATTATATCCAAACACGTCAGAAATCATAACTCCACATATTCGTACACTAATTAAATTTTCCGTTTACATATTTCAATTTGGTTGACTGCAATATTTTTCGTAAATAATTGAGCAATCAATAACCTTAATGGATCCTCCATAAATCCACATTTCCTGCGGACGAAAGTTGAAAATTTTCCTGCGCTTTTTAGAAAAGAGAAATAAAATTCCAGACACTAAGAATATGCTACCATAACATATTTAAGACTCTGTAAACTCATCAACAACTATTGATTAACGTATGCGAATAGCCAATGGAAATCTTCTGGCCGTTTCCGGAACTGTCGCCTTACTCCAACATCTTGCCCACTCAATCCACGTTCTTGCTCTCTCGCTTGATAAAAATCCAATCATTTACAAACTTACGGTCGCTTTTTCATCCAGACTCCCTCCTCAGCTCTCCCTCCAGGATCACCAGTGGGAGAATAAGAGATAGGGACAGTGTGTTCGCCCATTCCACGTGCTACTTTACGGCGGCTGAGGAAAAGGAAGAAGAGAGGGACAGCAGTGGGTAGTGGAGTTTGCCGTGTATATTTTAGCGGGGAAGGGGAAGAGGGGGCTGGGAATGGGTTTGGGCAACTCAGAGTTTGCAGACCTCGCCCGCGCGTATCTCCAGGGTTACTTAAAGGAGTTGCGGTCGGAGGGACAGGTGTGCGGAGAACGATGCTCGGTTTTTTTTTCCCTTTCTTTCTGGCCGAGCTCTTTTTTTCCCTCTTCCCTTGTCTTAACGTCCGCTTCCGAACTTGCTGCGTAAAGTTGAAAGAATGACTGCCCCCGAAGGCGATATACCCAAGTATTGTTCTAGTTCTGCGAAGCAAGTAAATATATGGAGACTTTTGGGAAGAGCGTTTGGCCCTGCTATACTTTCCTTTTCGTTTCAAACTCCACACGCAAGGATTACGAGGCAAAAATAAAAATGTTTCATTAGCTATGTCCTTCCATAGTAAAAAAAATCTCGCATATTATATTTGTCGAACAGCAGGACACTTCCCCGCGATTACTAAACTACTAAAATAGATTATAATAAAACCCCTACCGTTGTATTTCATTAAACAATTCATATCGTCCTCATACTTTAATTTCAACGATTTCTCAATTCTCAGAACACTATAAATCTTATCTTCCAAGTAGCGAGAGAGATATATACATGCGAAAATTATGGACATCAATTTATTCGTAGAATTCATTAACTTTATTTCATTAAATTTAATAATTAATTCAGCGGTGTTACAACTGCTTGTTTAAGACTAATCGACAGGAAGGAATTTCAATGGAAGAAAACAATGTTAGTATAGTGAAATTACCCTCACTTTTGCTTGCGTCAACTCTGTTCCTTGGGCTACACTCGTATGAAAATGACATTGAGACAAAATTCTATTGATTAGACTATTCGCTCAGAAGGAATTGAAAGTTCACTCCGGCGTAATAGTCAAACGCAGTACAAAAGTTATGGAATTTTTTAAATTGTTTATAAGAGTGCTTGTATTGCATAAACGAACGACCTATGGTGACGGCAGTCGTGGCTAATGAAATTCTAAGAGGAGAACTTTCTAGTATTGACTGCGGTTCAACGATACGCGGATGCGACTGGAGAGGACTTCGACATGGCGGTCGCCGGGTTTGAAGGATAAGTGCGGTAAAGAAGAAGACGGTCGGAAGCACTGCAAGCGATGGAATGTGGGGTTGAGGTGAGGGAACCGTGGCAAGGGGAGGGTTTGTGACAGACAAACGACTTTATTAGGGTGAAATTTAAAGATTAACGGAGAGGACAGCGAAAGGTTAGTGCGATGGTTGGAGTTAAAAGAGGAAATTAGTGGTGGAGATGAGGAAGGATGAAAAGAGTAGTGTAAGGTGGATGAAAAAGGATGGGGTGTAAGTGGATGAAAGGCACAGGGGTGGAGGTGGATGAAAGGGACAGGGGTGGAGGTGGATGAAAGGGAAAGGGGTAGAGGTGGATGAAAAGGGATGGAGGCAGAATAAATTAACGGAAAAACGGAGTGATAGACGGAATGGAAATAACGGGGAAAATATTTTCTAATAAAATACAACATTTTATTTACTTTGGCGTAATTGGCCGATGAAGCATATTATTTTAGAATTTTGGAGGAAAGTTTTAGTATGATTGAATGCGAAGGTACAAAATATCAGAAAATTTGAAAGCTATGTAAAAATATAACTTCCATAATTGGCGAAACGCATAGGTACACCAATAAATCGATTTGAAATGAAGCACGGGACTAAAGTTTAATTTGTAAATAAAATTTTTATGCTTAACGTTTCTGTGCGATAAACGTCTTATGTGAAAACCCCGTTGTAAATTGTAGGTAATTTTTAATCTGTTCGAATCAGAATACATCCTTTAACTATATGCAAACGAAGTAAAAATATATTAATAAATTCCGCCAATAGGATGCATCGCAAGCCAATGAGTTGGAGGTAATACTTATAGAGATGCTCAAATGAAATATCGTAGAAATTCTGTCCGCCACTACAAAATGTGAACTCTTTTAATAAGGTTAGTGTCATTTCCATTCAGGATTAAGCACTTATCTCAAGTATCTCCAATGGCGATAAATAGGATATAAAGTCATTTAGGCTATAATGCAGCCGTCTTCAGTTGATTCACCGAAAGTATAATCTATTCAATATTTTAAGATAAGTACTTATTTTTTCAAGTGCTTACTCTTGAATTTCTTTTCAGCTGTATGATGAACTCGATAATTCTCTACCAATTCTAATTAACTCAAAAAAAAACACCTTTTTGCGTAAATTACATTTTTTTCAACACTCAAGCACTCGTAATAACAGAGCGTAGAAACCTGGACGCCTCCGATAATCAGTTATACTAATAAGTGTTCTTTTTTGTGGAAATCATTTTATTAATGCTATATCCACCAAAAATGCGCTCCCAAAGAAAGATATTTTCACTTAATACACCATGATTCAATTTTCGGCACCTTTTCTTGTCGTACATCTCTTGTAAAAATATTGGAAGATATCGCAATCATCATTATAGGTATCAGTAAAAAATGCTTCCGAATAACGCATTATAGGACAGCGAGCACTTGCACATATTCTCTTCTTTTTCTCTTTCTTGCTTAGACGAATTCCTCTCTCTCCATCTCTCTCTTTTTCCCAATATCTTTCTCCTTCTTACTCCATCTCTCTCTCTCTCACTCCACTTAAAGTATTTCTGTGATGAAAACCAACAAAATCCTTTCTCAGAAAAGATTTGGACATTCATCTTTTCATTTCTTTGTCCCCTCAAAATCCTCGCACATAAAAGTAATCCTCTTCGTTGAGAGCGAGAGAGGAAGAGAGAATCTGGAAGAGACGATAAAGAGGGAGAATGCGGAGAGATAGGAGGAAGAAAAAGAATATCTGAGAGAAGCAGAAAAAAAAAACAACTAGAGACGGAAAATAGGGAGAAACTAAGAGAATGATTCGAGTGAACAATGAGAAATGGAGGAGAAAGATGTAGGAAAGAGGGACTGCAGAAAGACAGGAGAAAAGAAATTAGAGAGAGAGTGTGTGTGTGTGTGTGTTTGGAATGACTAAGAGAAGAAGAGGCACAGTGGATGAGAAACGAAGGAAGCGAAAAAAAAAGAATATATCTGTTGATCTGCACTAAAGGACACAAATGTTTTTCTACTCCCTTGCTCTAAATAGTGAGTAAAAGAGGGGAAAATAAAACGAGAGAGGAATAAAGTACTCCATCTCTCTCTCGCTCGTTCCGCAACCCCCGCTGTCCACGCGAGCGGAAGAGGAGTCTCCAGAGGAGTGAGGCGGAGGAAGCGAAGGGGAGAGGAGGGGAGAGGGGAGAGGAGGGAGAGGCACGTCCGGGCGTCCAACGGGAAAGTGGCCTATCGATGGCAATTACGGGCACCTCGCTCTTTCGGTGATTACAGTGGTGGGGCGTGGAGGAAGGGAGGAGAGGGAAAAAGGGAGAGAGAGAGAGGAGGCGCCAGGATAGGGAGGGAAGAGTGGGCGAGAAGGACGGAGGAGTGGGTGATAGGAAGAGGGGAAAAAAGGGGAGTGGTAGGGAGGAGATGCTACGACAGGGAGGGAGAAGGTGAAGGCAGGATGGAAGAGAGGAGGGGAGGGAGAGAGAGAGAGAGGGAGTCTTTTCCCCATGTACACGGAGTGAAGACGGAGGAGGAAGCGAGGAAGGGATTAGGAGAGGTGCTGCCACAGCACTAAACTCTATCAATCCCCATTAAGGCGTCGGAAAACGGCCTACGCCCGGCCAAGTAGGAAGAGAGGGAAGAGGATGAGGGAAAGGGGTAATAAGAGGGTCGGAAATGCGACCCTCTTAGGCCACCGCGCGCGCCGTGTTCTCGGAAGAGGAATCGGATGGACGAAGGAATTAAAAGAGCGTAAAAGGAGAGGAGAAGAGATGACGACAGGAAAGCGTAAAAATGCGCAAATTCCAGCGAATCGGAAAATTCATTCGTGCGATGAGTGTGACGAAGAAATATATTTTGTCCCGGAGGATTTAAGAAGAGGTAATGAGAAATCGAACCAAGGAAGAGCGGCAAAAGGGGAACGGTGCGAAAGCAAGAAGTAACAAAGGGTGCAAAGAAGAGGTAAGCAGCGAGGTCACCTCGCCGTATCCAGGGACGCTGACGAATGCCATTAATCACGCGGTTCGAGGCGCCAAACAGGTCTGATGGGCTTCGCTTTCGGGAGACAAATGAGGGGCGCCCAGCAGCAAGTGGGCAGCTTCTGCCTCGAGGGAGGAGGAAGAGGAGAGGTGTAAGGAGGAGGACCTCTCTCTCTCTCTCTCGCGGGATTGACGTCAAAATGGAGATGACATTCATTAGCAGCTCTTTTCTCCTCCGCTTCAGCTCTTGTCCGTTAATAATTGAGTGGGCGATGGTTTGGGGGAGACTGCTAGGGATTGCGAGTTTGAAGAGAGAGTGGATGGGATGGGAAGGAACTGGCGGGAATGTGTGTCAACCCTTTCCCAAATAAAGCGTAGACTTGCACGTATCCTTGAGCTTTGTTTTATACACACGCATGCGTGCGCGCGCACACACATCAATACACACAGACAACCCTCGTTTAGCACCCATAAACGATCCCAGAAAAACTTCCCCAACGGATCCTTTTTCCCTCATACAAATTAATGTAAATAGGTTTTAATTCGTTTCCATACCCTTAGTGCCATAAAATCACTTTTTTGAACTATAAACGTATATAAGTTGTTCATCCGGTTAACAGTCATGCATAAACATGAAACCTGCATTAAGTGTATTAAAATGAAAAAGGCATCTCCAAAGAGGGCAAAGCCTGACTCTAAATTGGCTGAAGGTAGGCAACCCCTTCTCTACTGCTTAAATTGTCGTTGCTTTGCCTCGTTCGCCACATATTCGTAGAAAAGGCGGGTACCGTTCATTAGTTTTAGGCGTCCATCGGTTGATTTGACCACCTATTTTATAAGGCGAAGGAATGTTAATTGAGGAATAAATCTTTCAAATCCACATTCCTGTGGAAAATAGAATTTCTAATATTAGTATAAAGGTATACAAAGCTTTAATTGCTCGCCGCTTCAGCCTTCAGCCGTCTTCTTTTTATGAACGCACTGAACACTCGCTGGGTGCGGCCCTGGGAGAGATAAAGAAACAATTGAAGAGAGTGGGTACGCTGTGCCAACGCTCTGAGGGAAATCTGCACGAAACAAAGTTGCGGCAAGAGTTTCCGTTAAAACGCCCTGGATTATTTTCTTAGAAGCGGTAAATTTAAACTAAGGGATCTAAAATTCAAAACTTCAGATGATCGCAATGAAGTCCACAAAGATGTTATCGTTAAGCTCGGAGGGAAAATCCCCGAATCTGACATCTCTGCAATTTACTCACGTCTTTATCAAATATCCGTCTCGACCAGAAGCAATAATTCTTCCATGGGAACGCCATGAATTTTAGATCCGAAACCGAATTGACCGATAGCGTTGGTATTACTTAATTTTTTAATAATATCGACTTCAACGGTCTTCTTCGTGGTCATTTGGAGCCGCTTTGCTGCATTTTAAACCATTTATGCGATTTGCACCCTTTGGTAAACCCAAAAGTGTTTACCAAAGGTGTGTTTAATTTCGTGTGTTTTAGAATGAGCGTATTTCAGGTCGTACCACTACCAACCCTATAATGACGGTCTCGTGTCGCCTATCTTCATATATTTTTATTTATTCAATTTTTCAAAGCAAGCAGCTCGTTTTTCTGATATTTGCACGCGAAACGATAAAAATGTTATCCTAGTGAATGTTAACGTTTTTATTCGTTTGGCTTTAAATCAAAAGGATTTTTTCTGTGACGTATTTTCATTGAAGCGTGACTGTTAGCGATATTGTAAACAATTTCTCATAAATCGTTTCACAAATTTTTTTATTAATTGAATGCCTTGCTTTTGAAGTAGCCTTAATGTATATGCCTTTTGACTATTATATCGAACTAAATAGTTATATTTTTTAATTTAATCACCGAAATTCTCCATAGTATTTTGTCTTGTGTTGTGTAACACGTTGTTTTTCCAATAAAATTATATTTTTCGCAAACGAGAGAACATACAAGAGGTCTCTACGATGTTACGGAACGGCGTTTTTCAACCTAGGATTCGCGAGCCAAAAGAGGTTCGCGTAAACGTCAAAGTGGTTCGCAGCTCTAAAGATAAAAACTACGAAGCTTTATCCGCCGTGGGTAAACGTTTTTTCGATCATATAGACCAGTGACGGCGAACTTTCTTTTGCCCAAGTGCCAATATTATTGAAATTGTCGATTTTTTTCCGCTACGCGTGCCACAAAAAACGTCCTCGATATTCTTGGTTGCCAACTAAATTAAATTCGTGATTAAGACATAAGAGATTGAAATTTGTAACCATAAAACTAATGTTTACAATATTTAACTGAATAACACAAATGTTTTTGTGGCACTAAATCAGTACGATAAATGCTTTGATTGGTTTTCGCCTTTCGTTAGCGTGCCAACCAAAATCGACTTGCGTACCACTTACGACACGCGTGCCATAGGTTCGCCATCACCGATATAGACACAACGATATTTTTTAGAACTCTTTGAGTGAGAAAATAAGAAAGAAAAGATTTCCTAATTCAGTACAGAAATTCTTTCATGAAACAAACGATACATGAGCTAGTTGCAAAATAGAAGTCATCAAAAAGAAGGTGGACACTGTGATCAAATTTCTTATCTGAACTTGTAATATGATGTTTGCTTTCACTTTGCAGCTATAAATGTAACGTAGCATATATTTTCTCACAATCAGAAATCCATAAACAGTGTTCGGCAAAACAACCACCACAAAAACCAACACAGAAATACCTCGAAAATATTTTGAATCGTATAAAGACCTTGGTTTTCTATAAATATGGAGAAGAAAAATCTCAATGTCTTTTGTGATGAACTTTTGGCAAATAGCAACATGAAACCGTCATTTTTAACGCGATCCTTAGAGACAAGTCATAAAAATAATAGAGACAAACTATCTTCATTCTTTTCACGAAAATGGGAGGAACTTAGCAAAGGCCATTCCAATATCTTTACTTTTGTTAAAAAATATTCAAGTAATGCCAAAAACGCTCTTTTACCCTCGTACAAGGCGAGCTATTGAATCGCTAAATGTGGAGAATCACACACAAAGCATTAGTGATACCGTGCGCCAAAGACATAATATGATCAATGAGGATAGTGCAAAATGCCTCGAACAGATTCCACTGTCGGACAACAGATGAACGAAAACTGAAATTACATTCAAACGGAACTTATACAGAGAGTGAAAAAAGTCCATTTTCAGCCTACAAATGGACGAATCAATTGATGTTTCCAATAAAGCTGCACTCTCGGTATTTATTATATTTTTGAGGGAAGAATTGTAGAAGGCATTTTTTTTGTCGCACATTAAAAAAACCCACAGGAAAAGAGATACTTAAATTGTGCGATACTTATTTCAATGAAAATGAGATGGATTGGAATATTGCATCGATGTGTGCACAGATGGGGCTCAATCAATGGTTGTCAAACTTGTTGGTGCAGTAAGTTTCGTAACGAGGGCATCACAAAATGTAACAACAACACAACGCCTTATTCATAGACAGGTGATTGTTGCCAAATGAATGCCAACAATTTATAAATGTTTTGAATGAAGTAGTCATAATAATTAATCATATAAAATCACGACTTTTAAATTCAAAATTATTTTCCACATTATGTGAAGAAATGAGAATCGACTACATACATTTATTGCTTCATTCAGAAGTAAGATGATGTTTATCAATAGGAAAATGTCTAATTCGTGCATTTCTTCTTCAAACTGAAATTCTACAATTTCTCAAAGGTAAATTACCGAGTTTCACATTAAAATCTCCAGGACATGAAGGTCTTACGGTTGGCAATCCTAAATGTTCGAGTTTGGTTTGAAAACGACTGATAATGTTTAGGCTCAGATGTTGGCTTATTTGTACGATATTTTCAGTCGATTCAACGATTTCACTCTACCACACCAAGGCAAGAATGCCAACGTTTTCATTTTAGAAGAGCGAGTGGAAGCTGTGAAAAAAATAGCTCTTTGGGAATCATTTATTAGAAATGGACAAAGAGATCGCTTCAGTAATTTGACAGATTTTCTTGTGGAAAACAATTTAGACTTGGATAAGCAAGTAAATACAGATAGTAATAATGGGAAATATCACCTTCAAGAAACAAAAACTGTGTACATAAAATATTTCCCATCCCAAACCATGGTAAACGAATGGATTAGAAATCCATTCAATGAAGCAGCAATTGAAAACGCAAAATTGTTTTTCATGAAAAAGAACTTTTAAATAACATTGAAACCTATTCTAGTTTAAAATATCAGTTCGGTAAATTATCGTTAGATCAATTTTTGTTCAACATTTAATATCCAACCTTGTCAAAAAGTGCAGATAAATACTTATTACCATTTCGTACCACATATTTGTGTAAAAAGGGATTTTCGGTGTATACTCTAATAAAAAAATAAGTATAGAAATAAGCTTGAAGTTGACGCAGATTTAATTATAGCCATATAAAATATTTCGGCATATTTAAAAAACATGTTTGATGATAAACAAGCACAAGTATCTCATTAATAGTAATTCCAGAAATGGAATAAAGTCAAATTCTCTTTCATATAAGTACATTTTTCCTTTCGAAAATGAACGTGTATTTACTTTTGTTTTGTTTTGCAAAGAATTAGTTTGTAGTCGTAATTCTATTAAAATAAAAGGTAATATAATTAGTGAACTTCTGTGTACTATTAACTATGTATATGCTTCGTCAAGGAGAAATATTGGAAAAATGGTTCGCCAGTTGAAAAACGTTGTTATAGAACATCTCTCATAAGCATTAATTTATACGTTTGATACATGACGCAGGTAAGGAATCGTATTATACAATATAAATATAATATTTTTGGAATTAAATTTTTCTCTAACATTGGTTTTAAGCTTTACTTTTCAGCGTCTAAGAAAATTTCTTGTTCCAAGTCCAAAATTATCCAAGGAGAGGGAATTCCTCAGCACGAACGTATGATATCGGTTGGAAACTTTTGTCTAAAAACTAAGTTCCACGTCTTCTTCCTTCCCCTCTATCAAATATTGATAGTTTCCTAAAGAAGTAGCGCACCTCTAGTTTGTAGTGAAATCAGCTTTACCGTTGGGCATAATTCCAAGCACTGAAACTAAATTTTCGCAGATCCAGAATGGGTCTCATGAACTTATCTCTAACAATCCATCTACTTCTATAGATTAGTTTTAGATAACTCTTACATGGAAACTATGGCAATGCAAATTCATTTTGAACACGAACAGCGTTTGCAATTCATAATGATTAAAACGTCTTATTGTCTTTCGAGCTTTGCATATTTTAATTTTAAGTATTCAGTCCCAAATCAATCGCATTCCTCCGTGATTTCAACGAAAAAAAATTAATAGGTCATATATTTTTGCCTTTCAACAGCGTGTACTTTCTAACACCCCCTCCTTCTACTCCCTCCCCTCTTCTACTCCCCTCCTTCACCTCCCCCTTCTATTCTCACTCACCTCCACTCCTCCTACTCCTCTTCCTACTCCCTCCTACTTCTTCCATCCCTCCTAATCCCCCTCCACCTATACCACCTCCCCTCATCCTATTCCCCCTCCTCTTCTTATATCCCCCCCTCCTTCCCTCCCCTCTCCCCACATCTTTCGCCGTTTCCCGCATTCCCATTTATCTCCCGCATCCCTTATTCTCTGCATCCCTCCCACTCTGCCGCACTCTTTTGTTGATTTTGCAGATGGTTACGCTCGAGGGTATACACTCTTCCCAGTCCCCCCCCCCCTCCCCCACCCCTCCCCACCCACTCCCCCCTCCATCTCTCTCTAGCGCCGCCTACGGTAGCTCCCTCGGGGGGCCGCAGGGAGGTAGGCATGAAGGGGAGGGGGCTAAGGAGGATGAGGAAGGGCGGTGTGAGGCAGAGGTGTAGGAGAGGGAAGGAGGACGGGGGAGGGGGGAGAGGGAGAGGGGGGCGAAAGGCCTCGCATAATTCTCCATAAATCAGGAGGGGGCGTACGCAACGGGAATACATGGTGCGCCCAAAGTCCCGACATCCACCAAACACACGAGGTCCTCTCGAAAAGGGAGTGACCGAGGTGGTGTAGAGGAGAGGGAGAGAGAGAGGGGAAATGAGAGAGAGAGCGAGAGAGAGAGAGAGCGAGAGAGAGATGCGCAAACAGGAGGCCTGCTAAATACCCTTTTCCGGCGAAAAAGGTGTTGTACTACGCGAAAAGAGGAAGGGGAGGCGTGGGAATGTAGGGTGATGGAAGGAGCTGAGGTCGAGAGAGAGAGAGATAACGGAAGAGTGGAGATTGAGAATAGGGGAAATGGCGCCCCGTGGATGAGAGGGACAAGTGGAAAAGAAGAAAAGGGTGGCGGAAGAGAGGGCGACATGGTTGTAATGAGGGCGGGTGTTTGTAGGTGGATGATTTTGCGTGCTCACCGTCTTACCAGGTTCACGTGGGAAACGAAGATGTTACCGAGAGCGGGATAAGACAATAGATCGCTGAGCGTTTTTCGACTTCTTCGAACGAAGCAGCTAGCGATATCCGAGATGAAGTTTTCAAATTCATAAGAAGGAAAGAAATGGCAGGCATCTTGTTCTATTTGTATGAATGGTGGAAGGTTTTTAGCGCTGTAAAAATCGCTTCTTCCTAGGAGCGCCGATTTTTCTGCTATTCTCCGCTTTTTTCGAACAAGAATGCATGTACGAAATTATAAGTCGAAACATAGGGGCAAATGAGTTATTTCATTTTCTTTCGGTCGGATAAACTTTTTGTTATGATTTTTTTTATAACAAGTCTACCGTTCCATCTATCATTACTGAAAAACGCCCCTAGCTAACAAACTCGCGTACACTTTCTCTTTCGCTTCACTCTCTCTGCCTCCCATTGAAAACCGGGGGTAAGGTTTGCCCTTCTCCTCCCGATTCACTCTCCCCTCCCCCCAAAATTCCCCGGCTCCCATTCCCACGCACCCGAAGGTGCCTCATATGGAAACACACTTCCTCTCCCAAGGACGGAACATTGTATTTACGTATCCCCAACAACGAACCCCGATCCGCTGTGTGGAGGACCAGAACTGAGAACTATCCCACCATTGCTTACCGACGAAGCTAATTTGAATCGGAATATATTACCGTAAGGTAGAATCCCTTGCGGGTATATATCTTCTGTTGCTGGAATATTTCAGTGCGTTTAACCATATTCGGAAGCGTTGAAAGTTTCAAATTGGCGTTTACATAGGCAAATACAGATAAGCACGAAATTAAAATAAATTCAGATAAAAAAAACGAACGCTCGTAACCATCTCAATAAATGCATTTTGCCGTATTATCGAATCGTATTCCGTGTACTTAATTCCTAACTACAGCTCCATACATTTTCGCTTCAACTCTAATGTCATTAGTTTAAGTCTCAAAGACACCGCTCTACGAATTATTCTAAATATCCTTTATCTTGCTAACCATTCTAACCATATTTAGCGCGACTCAGGTTACTCTTCCAGAGCATTTACAATTATTTTGCTCTCTATGAACATAGACTAACGGAGCGTGACATTCACGGACAGCAATAAATATGCGCAGAGAAAAATAAAGCAGAGAAAGATAATTCTTGAGGAAATTATTGAATAAGTAGCAAAATGTCTTCGTATGTGTGCTACTCAATGTTTACGGGAGTAAGAAGAGTTTAACACAAAATTTTTGCTTAAAATTCCCATCTCAACAAATTAGAAGGGCTGAAAACAGGCTTTAGCGGTGAATTCGCGCGTCCTGAAGACCATTCCCCTCCCCTACTCTCTTAACTTTCTACTCCGACCCTTCCCCCTCCCCCTCCCCTCCACTCCCCCCTCCCCCCAACCGCCACCTCTCCCCCTCGCCCTTCACTGCGGCCGCGGTTGCCCTCTCCGGCGTGGCACGAACGAAACGATCCACTTAATCTCCAAAAGAGCCACATCGATTCCCACGACACTTCTTCTAAAGTGGCGCTAGCGACATTCCATTGAAGCGTCGCAAAGATCTAGGGCCGCGTTCTCTCCAAGGCGGCCGAATAAGGCCGATGGTTTTGAAAAGGCGCCCGCGTCGACAATAGCTGGAAGCCACCGTCCCATTCCCTCGCCCAACGCGCCACTGGCAACCTTTCTCACGGCCACACGCAAAACTAAACACCCGCCAACACGTCCTCTTTCCCCTTTCTCCCTCCTACGCCTCTTCCCTTTCGCCATCCCCAACCCCGTTTTGCCCTCACTCTCCTCTCGCCAGAACACATCCACGCACACACAAACACGTTCTACGAAGTACATCATACCTCTCTCTCCCTCTCGTCTCTCTCTCTTTCTCTCCCCCTCTCTCTCTCACACACACACACACACACAAACACACTCCTCTCGCTCTTCTCGGCAATGTTAATGCGAAGCAAGGGCTCGAGAGGTAAGGGGAAGCGAAGGAGAGAAGGATTTCCTTCGGCGTAGTCTCAAAGATACGTCGTCCTTTTGAGAAAAGGAAGGGTTCGCGAGAAGAGCGCCACTCTCCTCGAGACCCCTCTCCACGAAAAGGTCATACACTCAAAAACGCCATCGCACAGGTGCGTGCGTCGCCAAGGACGACCCACGAAGAGTCGCGCCTCATCGGAGGAAGAGGGTGACGAGAGGGAGAGAGGGAGGGGGGTGGCTGGGAGGGAGAGAAGGGGGGGTGGCAAAGAATGAGGGTGGGAGAGGGAGGGAGGAAGGGCGGGTGGCATAGAGGGACCGAGGAAGGAAGAGCGTGAGGGCGGCCGCTTCGCGCTAGCTCGCTCACACACACGCACACAAAACACGGCACTGCCCCATTTTGCCAGCGCGAGATGTTGCAGAGGGAAGAAGAGGGAGAGAGAGAGACCAAAATGGCGAGAAGACTAATGGGCCTGGGAGGGAAGGCTAATGGCCGCATGGGAGAGGACGGGCGACGCAAGATGGAGCCGCGTCACGGTCTGGCCCGGCGTGCCTCTGGGGCCGATGATTCTCCTTTATCCCCTTCCCCCCGGTCGCGTGGTCCTTCTCCCCACCCCTTGATTTATGGAGAAGGCAACCTCCGCAACGAAGAGCCGTGTAGGTGGGTGGGGTCGAAGGTGCTTGCGAGTCTCTCCCTTCCATCTCCCACCCCCTGAGGCGGCGACGCAATGTGTGACGAGAGCGACGCGAGGCGTAAATCCCACTTAATGCTTACAACGCCCGCTTCTCTGTTGCTCTTCTCACTCCCTCTCTTTCTCTCTCTCTTCTTTATCTATTTATCACACTTCTCTCTCTCTCTCTTCTCCTTTACCTTCTTTTATGCAATTTTCGTGTAATCCTTGTTGATTTTATATACATTTGAAAGCACGAAGGAATGGATATCCTAGGATTTCCTAATGTCTCACATTCTTAACGAATCCCTACAGTTTCGTTTATCTGCGTGCTGAATCGATTATGAAATGATCGGAGAAAAATATCATAATCACCGATAAAAATGTTTCCAACCAGAAGATTACAATATTGTGACTAGTGAAACAATCTTAAACCTTCCACGTGATATTTGATGAGACTCTTGGATTGCGTTGAAGACGTGAGCTCTTAACTCGTAATTAATTAAAGCGGCCTCGAGGATTGCTTAATCTCTATAGGCTCCTTACATGAATCATGGTTGGCGGTTCTGCGGAATTCAAGAAGATCCAGGTTTACATTCTTGCTTCTATCTCCCGCTCTTACCCACCGGCCTTTGTTCGCTCCCTCTAGCGCCTCTGTGCAAGAGGGCTACATGAAGAGGTTTATTGAATTTCCAAGAATATGATGTTATATCAATTTATCTCTGTCTCTCTAGATACGTGCAGGTGTATTTGCGCATGATGTAAGAATTTTTCACTGATATTTACATTCACTTAAATTTCAGAATATTTTTTTATGTTTTAACAAAAACTGCTCTATATTTTAAAGTTTCCAACTGGATTGATTAAACATTATCAATCTGATGGATATTATATTTCCATTTATGCCTTTTTTGATCAGAACCCAATCAAAATACGTGCGCATACTTATCTATCACCAAAGACTTACTGAATAGATGACAGCTGGTCTTCAGTGTATCCCGCTATACCGTGTTTTCCTCTCACACAGTTCAATTCACAAAAGCGTGTTTTCGCAAGAAATTTTGATTGATCCTCGGCCCCCGGGGCCCCTTTCTTTTTTTGCCCCGCCCATCTATAATTCAGACCCTTCATTCTTCGACCCCTTCCGCAATACTCCTCCCGGAGTCGTCGCCACCTTTTCCCTCTCTGTTCCCTAATGTGTCCCTCGAATCCATCTCCCACCCGCCTCTCCCTTTCCCCACCAAGTAACCCCCTTCTCCTCCCTCACGCCACCCCCTTCCCCCACCCGCCGTTCCCTTTCCACGCCCCGAACCTCCGTTTACCTTTGGTTGCCGAACTTACTTGTCTCTCAATGTTATGTCGGCTCGTGTTTTGTGGATTGCATAAGATTTGCATAATAACCTGTCGAAGTTGCATAAGTTTAAGGATACATAACTATATTTCTTCTCATTCTAGCACTTATTTATTTCTGCTCTCTGGGTTTTAGCGTTTAAAAAAATCTTTCGGTCGAATTATTTATTACTTGTTTACTCTCTCCAAATCTACTACCGTAAAAGGCCACCCAATCAGCAACACGCGAAGGGAAAACTCCTCGCTATTCCACTCTTTCTTCCGCTCTCATAGATCAAGCGACTCCCATTCCACACGCTTATCTCAACCTTGCCTTGCCTCCCCCTCCTCCACTACAACCCAACCTATCGCCTCCGTAACACAGAATTTTCCGTGACTGACCGTCGGCTGGGTAGGTGCTTAAGACAGGAGAGACCATAACAGCGGAAATTTATAGCGTAAGCAAGTTGCGATCGAAAATAGGTGGAGATAACATTGGAGTGGTAGGAAGGAAACGACAATAAAAGGAAAATGGAAGGAGAAGTTATTTAGAAATTGCCAAATACATAGTTAATTGAAGCCATTGTCATACGGAGAAGTCGCGGGAAAATTTCTCGCTTTCCGCTAGAGGGTAAATATTGGAAAAAAATATTCGTCTAACAAAGCCAAATGAATGCACGTTTTCTAATGGGTGGCTGCCTCATAACTATATTAATTACGATATATATATTCATATATTTAGAAGAGAGATCGCTGAATGCATTTCGCCCAAAAATCACTTGCGTTATTTTCTGACGCTCTACTTCATCAATTATCAAACAAAAATCTTGTTTCAATACGCCAAAGGGAAACATTATTATATGATACTTCTGTTCCATTCCGTCTGAAATTCGGGCTAATCCGGGATTATACGTATGTCAGCAGCGACGAAATTCCTAGCCTACGAATGTTTAAACGGAAAAATATATTTGGGGGCACAACGATATTAATATTTATAGTAATAACGAACGATTTATGGAGTCCCAGTTTAATATTATAACTTTTAAGGAGTGTTTTTTTTATTGGGACTCAGTATTCAAGTAATTTTTAGTTAAAGGTTTTGTAAAATTTACGCTCGATACTTGAATAATTGAGAACTTCTGGGGCCCCATTATTCGAGGGCCCGGATGCCTCGTATCCGTTGCATCCCCCCTTTGGTCGACACTGGGTTATAATTTATTTCAACACTAACATTTTAGTTAAAGAATGTTTGCAAAAAATTCACTTTATGATAAAAACAATATATTATTTATTCATTACTGTATCATAGATCAAATTTCACAGTAAAAACAAATTACTATATGATGTAACAATTTATGATGTAGGTAATCTCTGGGCTACTGAGCTATATCACTGTTATTGTTATTGATCAAAACTTGGATTACTTTATACTAAATTTACATTTTCAGTATTCATTTAAATGGCAAATTTTGATTTTCTTAACACTATGTACATTAGAGACGATAGTACATCAACAAATAGCCAAATAAAAGTAAATGAAAATGCAGCACAAAAAAGATTAATGAAAAAATATTTTTGTCCATTTAAATTAAGGTTACGTATTCAATTGGTCTTCAACGTTTATCACAAAGAGCTACTAACGATACATTATCTATAGAAAATTTATTTATAAAAAAGAATTTATATTTTATTATGTTTTTAATAAATTTTCATACCTCGTCTTTCGCGGGGTTTACGTTCCTGAAAACACCGCGAAAGACGAAATCGCGAAAGAGAAGTAATTAAGACAATGGGAAATACTGGGTTTGGTTCCCACCCCATCAAGAACGGATCATTTGTCCTCTGTATTGGTGACCGCAGTAAAATAGAGAAAGAGACGGAAAAATGAATTTCTATGAAAGAGAGAGTTATACAAGATAAAAGTTCGCGAAAAAAGTATCAGAAAATAAAATCTTATTTAATTTCCGTACATAAGTGCGATGTGTGCGACGCACACGGGCGGCCAAAGAACGGGGGCGGCCGATTTATCGTCAGACAGTATTTTTAACAGTAATGCGAATTGTATTATAATATGCCGTATATTCTTACCTATTTATTGGCTACGGAAATGTATCATACCATAAGGGTTTTTTTTAATTTTTGGAAAGAACGCTTAAAAAGGTCAGCAAATGTGAGACTTGCACACGGGCGGCCCCTGGTTCCGTTGTAGAATTGAGAAAAATGAACGGAGGTTGCCTAACTTGCAGGAGATAATTACCAAATACGGCAGACCTCGTCTTTCTCGGGGTGTTACATTCCTTAAAAACTCCGCGAAACTCTACCAATAATAAATGATGCGTAAAACGCAAAGCTTAAGTGTTTGAACTACGTCAAACATGATAAAATACCCCAATGATCCTGAATAGGAAGGATCAAGAGTTGAGGGTTGAGTTTTTCCCCTCGGGACTTCCCTGTCGTCAAAAAGAATGAAAGCTCCTGAACGGTGATACCAGCTTATATTTTTCACATGTGAAGGGGCACAAAAGTGTGGAAGGATTGCATCCCAAAAATATTTAAAGTAAATATAAGACACATCTAATTTTTTTAATTACGCATATATATTACATTAATGCACTTACGTAAATATACATATTAGAATAACGCAAAAATATTTTTTTCAGGCCAGACTATGAGATAAAACGTGAGGAAAAGGCGATTCATTCCACATAAAAAATTTCGCCTAGCCTTTTCCGCGAAAGAGAGAAACGTGAGACCGCGAAAGACAAAATTGGTCGCAAATGCGGAACCGCGAAAGATGGAAATACGCGAAAGTTAAAGCCTCGAAAGACGAGGTCTAGCTGTCTACCTTATCACGCGAAATTACAACAAATACTATCATTCAGGTGAGGTCGTAATAACAGCGTTAACAACCGCATAGACGGCATTGATTTTTGCTTTACAACAGCGCGTAAAATATTATTTTTTAGTTTCGCTTTATGAAGGTTTATTTTTAGTGGAACGGGTGCGATTTTTATTTCGTAATTGGGAGGTTTCGTAATTGTCGGAGGTTTGTAATATATAGGTTTTCTATTTAGTTTTATTAGTGAATTTTTCGAGACCGGCGATAATTTTCGTTATATGGAGTTCTTCGTTATAAGGGAGTTCGTAAAGTAAAGGTTTTACTGTATCACTACGTCTCAGAAGATCACCACTCAACTGAAATTGATCTCTAACTAATTAAGATTCCAATATCCCATTACCAAATTCGCCCTGATATTTCCAAACAATGTGATTTTAGTGTCAGATTTTCTCAGATATAAATATTTTGGCAGTACACTTTCTACAGGGATGTTTTGACGCATTATCGGTTCTTGTTGCTGAGGACGTTGACCTGAAGATGTAAGCTGTAATGCGGGAAAAACGTCGTGAACAACAAGAATGGACAAAGCGACTCAACATCCTGCCGGATGCCAGATCACCGTCGCCAAAGCCTTAACGCCATAAAACTATTGGTTGCGAAAATAACACCTCGTGTGCGAACCACAGTTAATATATGAAGCGTGGATACGTTAACTGGTAAGACGTGACTGAACTCAAAAATACTATTGCTAAAGTTGTTATTATTGTTGAATAGTACAATCCGTAAGTAAGGCTCTTGCTTCTCAGGGAAACCAACATAAGAAATTTGAAGGCCCTCGTTATTAAGTTATGGTTAAAATGCAAGCGCTATCCCAGGAAAATTTCTGTCGAAGTTACAATAAAAGGAACGATAAAAGCCACTAAAGCCAGACTAATCTCTTCGTTAACGAAGACTGTTAGTATTGACATTTGCTAGAATCCGTGCAGACATTAAGCGTAGCACGTTCTGGGAAGCGCATTATATCGCTCTGATGAAATTATAATTAAAAGAATACATCATCCATTACTCTATTTAATAATCTAAATCAGGGGTCGTCAATCTACGGGCCGCGGGCCTCATGCGACCCTCAAGAGTATTTTATGCGGCCCGCGAAGTCGTGGTGAAAATTTTAACACAGTTAATTCCATGTTTTTTCAATGAAACTATGCTCACAAAACCGTTTCTGCTGGATTTTTAATGCTAGTAAACAAATTGGAATTGATTTTCACTAATAGGAGGCCACAAAATCTCTAGGTAAATTTTGATTTAAACGCCCATCCGGCCCGTCGAAGCTCTCGTGATTTCCAATGCGACCCTCCGTAGCATTCACGACAACGAATGCGGCCCGCCATATAGAAAAGGTTGCTGACCCCTGATCTAAAACAATGTTGCTCAATTTTTCCATGTAACAGGCCGCATTAAAATATTTCCCAGCAATGGTGTAAAACGTTATTAGAAAAATGGTCTCTTCAGATATCGTCAGCATAAAACAAAAAGAATCCGGTTGTACTTCTTCATGCAAGTTTTTCTCAATGAAAACCAAGGAATAGGGTTTCGGTTGATCAAATTTATTTGTATGTAAAAATAATTGCTGCCATTTTTATTCAGTGTTTACGACGAGTCAGCTAACAGCTGAAATATAAATACAGTGGGGTTGATTTTGGGTACTTTCTTGATTTTGTTTCCAAACGAGTCATGTGCAACAATGTTGACAATTCTGGACAAGTCAATGGATGTGTCCACTACCAAATCATCATTCATCGATGAAAGGAGTCATGTTGCAACCATAAACGTGTAAATTATAATTGTTTTCGTGATGTCGTCAAAAAGTAAAGTTTTACGAACGTAGTATTTCTGGTCCAAATGAAGCTTGTCTGTTTTAATAAGCATTGAGTAATTTAATCTTTGGTATTAAGATTAAAATTAATATCTGTTATATAAGAGATAAAAAAATGAAAAGATGGTTCGGATTATTATAAAAGTCACGGTGGGCCGCATTATATTGCTTAGCAGGCTGCATGCGGCCCGTGTGCCGCAGGTTGGGGACCTATGGCCTAATTAATAAAAATAGTTGATAGTACGAACAAACCATTCAAACACTCTTCCATCTTAAATTAATCCAGAGTCAGGGAGATTCATTTATGCATTTGAATACATACGCAAAAATATTCCCACCTAAGCTCACGCTGTGGAAAATCTATTTCAAATCAATTATTCACGTTCTGCGATTCGGAATAATTTACGACACATTTAATAGATAATAATAACAAGAATCGGATGATCTCAATAACCCAAAATATTTATTTAAAACATTGCTCGAAAAAATTCGAGTCCTTTTGGCATTGAAAGTGGAGGGAGACTATTCGTAAAAAGCGCTTCCAGAATGAAGAGAGAGAGAGGGGGAGAGTGAAATGGGAGTGCACGTGGACGATAAATAAGAAACGAACTTCAAAATGAGGCGAAGGGAAGCGGCGAAAGACCATTGCTGAGTAACGATCCTGAAAGGTAATAAGTGTGACAGTTGTAAAACTTAGAACAAGATGACGCGGATAGCAAGGGAGATCAAAGAGGGCGATAAGAGAGAAAAAAAGAAAAATTGAGGGCGAGGAGAAAAAAGAGGTGGAGGAGGAGGGGAGGAAGGAGATTATTAGGGGGAGGGGTGGAGAAGCAATAATCCGGACACGCGAAGAGCTAATAGATCGATTTTGTCAAAGGCTGTTGTTCGCTTTTAAGGTCAGAGGTGAATAGGAAGAGGCGATACGAGGAGAAATATGACGCAGGAGAGAAAGAGTTGGCGGAAGACTAGTAAGGAGGGAGGAAAAAAGGAGAAAATGAGCGATAAAGGAGAAACGGAGGGAAATTAAGGAGCGGACGTAATAAGAGGTGGAATGGAAACATCGATAAGAAGTTATTGAAAATCTAATGGGTTATACACATCTTAATATTTTTGTTTGCGGAAATTTTACTAAACTTTCACAAAATTATATTTCGGGTAATATTTTGTGTTGAAAAGTATGTATCGCGGTGCTATTTTTCTGCGATTTATAAAGGAAAACAAAAACATAATTTAATAAATGGCTCACCATAACCGTTTACTGAGAAGTTATCGGATTATACATTGTGATTGTAACTAAGTGCACGACAAATAGAGATGGATGAAGTGAAAACGCTGTTTTAAAACTGCATTAAGTTAATGTAACGAATAGGGCGTATTTCAAAAGATTAATGCTTATATCCACCACCCAATTGGAACGGAAACTCAATTTCTGAGTGAGCAACTATATGGCAAAGAATAATAACAAGACTTCCATTAATTTTAAACTTTTAAAATGTTGCAATTGTAATAGGAAATGGAAATAAACATATTTACGACGCCAATAATTGATTTATTTTTTCTGCTGATGCGAGAAAATTGCTTTTTCCAAGAACGAAAAGTTTCGTAAAAATGAGATGACTATCGAGTGCTAAAATATCCTAAACATTATCATTTATAAATTGAAACGGCGCAGTAACTTAATGAAACATAATGGGAAATATATATGGCCTTAAAAACTTTACTTTCATATATTCTCTTATGAATTTATGCGTCAAAATCCCAGTAATAGTATCAAGAAAAGTGAATTTTAGCTTGAAAAACAGCATCGACAAAATAGGAGAAAGGTGGAGCAAAAATGGGAAATGATTGCACTGAGCAGGTAAAGTTGACGAGGCTGTTTCTTCCTCCACCATTTCAGTTCTTTATAAAAACATGACTTCCTTTTTTTCAGAAACAGGTCCAAAGACTGCTTTTTACAAAATACCTTCTTCCCATCTTATCTGCTTATGCGAGAATAAAAAAGAGGACGTAGAATTTACTCGGCAAATTTATGCAAATAGGTCGGCCGTGAGAGCCTTACATTATCCCCCTCGCTTGAGCTGGCTCGCGACATTGCGATGTGCCGTCTCACAAGGGCCTGCTATGGACGACGCCACCATAAAACTGTTTTCTTTACGCTATGTCTATGAGAAAATGGAAATACAGAGGGAGAAGATACGCTTAAAAAACAAAGTGCTAATAATATCACCTGTGTTTTAGATTCATATCACAAATGTCCGGAACAGCTTAAGGATAAGGTATCGCACAGCGATGTAAGATATAGTCCAAATTTAATAGCATAATTAAAATAATTTTCAGCAATTGCCATCTTAAACAAGAACAAAAGACCACAGTGAGAAGTTCTACAAACTATTTTGCAATTGGTAACAGAAAATAGAGGGAATGCATTTAGAAAAACCGTGAAAACTTTGACGAATTTCTGCACAGCGGATGATTAAGATGAATTTAGATCCGGTTCGAGAATTCCAGGCGGTTGAAAACATCATCGGAATGGCAATAACATCAATTTAATACGACTGTTTCTGGGTAAACGCAGATGAGATGATTCGCCTATTAAAATAGTTGGACAGAACACCATAAAAAGAACGGAAAAGAAGTTCTAAATAAATGAAAGAATGTTTGAGAATGACAGGGAGCGAGGATGACAGGAAGAAAATAAGCCGCAGTCATGAGTGCTTCCGGAATTAAATGTTGCGGGAGAGTGCCAGACAAATTAGGGTAAAGATGACGTCCCGGGAGATATTAATGTCGGAGATTTATGGAGAAAGATGAGAGGAAATGTTCCGCGCGAAAGTTGTTTTCCTACACCGAGAAGTCTGTTTAGTTCGTAAATTATAGAGACATATAGAAGTTTATGAAAAAAAATATTTACGCGTAAAAGCTGGTTCTAGTGTCAGCAAATGCCTTCGCACGTTTTCTTTTTGCGCGTGCGCGTGCTGAGCACGTCTAAAACACGGATTTGATCGGATCGAAGAGAATAAGAAACACGGTTAAAAAAATAGGAGCAATAAAAAATGCGTAACTCGAGGGAAAGGGACAGAATAAGAGTGAGAGAGAGAGAAAGAGTGAGAGAGAGAAAAGCAAATGGAAGCTAGGAAAGAAGAAAAAGAGTAGAAGAGATGAAAGGGACTGAGAACAAGGGTGGAAGGAAGCGAAAGAAAAGTAAATAAAAGAGAAAGATGGAAGAGCGAACGGAGTGTGGGTTTTCGTGCGTGATGAACCCAAGTGTGAAAAGGTTTCGTGTTGAGCAGAAGCGTAGTCCCTTGGAGATTAGCCTTTGCCGTATTCTCCCAAAAGACTTTTATTCCCTTTTCACCCTCTTCAACATTACAACCACTCTCCCTTTCTCCTTCCGCCTCTTCTCACGCCCCATTTTACCTCCTCTCCCCCGACTACTTCTCGCTCCCACCCCGCATACATCACCCGCTCTCTCCATCCGCGTTCTCCTTAATGCGAACCTATATCTTCGCCCATACAACAACCCACGTCACACTCTGCCTCTTCGGTCTGCCTTCCTCCTATACCTTCGTGTACCCCCCCCCTCTCCCATTCCCACCTCTCCTCCCCCCCCCACCTCTCTCTTTCCTCCGCTCTCAGCGTCGTCTCGGGCACACTCCCTCTTCGTCTGCATTTTCTCTATGCACATAATCTAGAAGAATCCAACCAGCCAAGTGTGTTATAGACGGTGTTTATACATTAGAATATAGGAATGATCAAAGCTAATGCATTTTTCCATTCTTCGTAACCACTTAGCTGCATATTGATTTCCTTTGAATTTCATATTGCATAGTTTCTTTCAGAAATGAGTAGAAGTTGTAAAACAAGAGAGCGGTAAACATCTGCATAAGAGCTGAGGGGGAGGGAGTAGGGGAAGGGGTAGGGGGAGGGAGAAGGGGGAGGGAGAAGGGGGAGGGAGAAGGGGGAGGGAGAAGGGAGAGGGAGTAGGGGGAGGGAGAAGTGGGAGGGAGAAGTGGGAGGGAGAAGGGGGAGGGAGCAGGGGGAGGGAGAAGCGGGAGGGAGTAGGGGGAGGGAGAAGGGGGAGGGAGAAGGGGGAGCGAAGGGAGGAAAGGAGGGGGAATGGGGAAGAAGGAAGGAACGAAGGGGAGGGAGGGGGCGAACGGGGGAAGGAGGGAGAATAGGGTAGAAGGGGAATGGAGGGAGAAGTGGGAGGGAGAAGTGGGAGGGAGAAGGGGGAGGGAGAAGGGGGAGGGAGAAGGGGGAGGGAGAAGGGGGAGGGAGAAGGGGGAGCGAAGGGAAGGAAGGAAGGAGGGGGGGGGAATGGGGAAGAAGGAAGGAACGAAGGGGAGGGAGGGGGCGAACGGGGGAAGGAGGGAGAATAGGGTAGAAGGGGAAGGGAGAGGAGGAAGCGCGAAGAAAGAGGGGCGAATGGGAGAGAAGAGATAGAGGCGATTAAGGGGCGTGCGATAAGAAGCTTTGTTAACCTGGCGGAGGCGTGGAATATGTGTGGAAGCGTGGTCATCGCGGCTCTCTCAACCTGTTGCGTGATATCAGGAAGTTTCACGGCTAAGAATCAGATGCGAATTGAAATCGAAATGGGCGCGCAGCGAATGACGGTAAGGAGGCGGAGATTGGAAATCATTTGATATATCGTAATCGTAGGAGAATATAGGATGAAATTCCGGTCGTTTGACCTGAAATCGTTTTTTCACACTAGCATCGCCATGAATTTTGTACGATTGATATTGTTAAAGTTTAGTATTCCTTAATCACAAATTCAAACGAATGCCCGACTAGTGGCCAAAGATATGAAATATTCTATTCCACCAGGAAATATAATAGCTCTAAAGAATAAAATAAAAACAATTCCTTAGCATGTAATTAGGAATTATGTCACCAATATGATGCAACATGGCAGCCTACATTTACGTATGGTTAAATTTAGTTTTCGACCATAAAGAAAAAGAATATGTTCTCTTGCGCAATTCTCCCAGAAAAAATGCAAAGTGCGAAAAGAATAAGAAGATTCTAAACAGGATGCACATTATTTGCTTAAGGAACATGCTGACTCGCAGTCATGATATCAGGAAGAAACACTCAAACAATCGTAGTCTGAATTTATTTCAACGACTTATAACCGAAATGAATTTTGTATAATTTGTATGAAATTCGATTGTCACTTGATAGCTCGTTAAGCAATCGCATAATTTCCGATTGTTTTCTCGAACAACGTCAGAAGATGCAGAGAGACAGTGTTAGGGTTGAATATACAGGCAGTCCCCGCTTATACGTCAGGTTAAGTTCCTGAAAACTGTGACGAAAAGCGGATCACTATTTTCCATAGACACAACATTAAACTTGGGGATAAAATTCACTGTCCCTGAGGTAACTATGTGAAATATTTCCATTAAAAAATGAAACAATGTTGTTTGTCACTTAGGCACTTACACTGTATGAGCGAAACAACTAAAACAGGAATGACGAAAAGCGTCAATATGACGAATAAATGGATCACGAGGACGGAAGAATGAAACAATGTTATTAATTAGAAACTGACGTATGAGCAGAACGACGAATGAGCGGGGACTGCCTGTATATCCAAGACAGGGCTAAAAGGAATGTCTTTCAGGAACGCACGTCAATGGCGATCAAAACAATCTTTCCGTAAATCCAAGGCTGTGCTTAAACCACTTTATCGCTATCCCATTCACTACTTTTATCTTCTTTCATTGTCTTACGAATGGTCATTCTTTTCTTAGTTTCACTGACAAAAAAAATCGAGCAACTTTCCTTTGTGATCTTTTATATGGTTAATGGTAGAGGTACCTACATTGCATGTATCCTTAGCTGCCATCACGGCTATACCTTTGTTCTGTTTTTTACACACTTCTCTTGTGCTGATAGCGAAGCCTATTTATCAGCATTTGAGTCACTTGAACATCTGTTAGAAAGTATATTTAGAGGGGTTAAATAAATGTCACACGATATTACGTATGCCGTGAGGTTTGTGAGGCAAACAATTGAATAGGTTGAGGACAGAAAACCATATCAAAATCAGCTGTGGTAAGCTGGAAATGTAGTGTCTATTATACGTCTGCGCGCGCACAAAAAGTGCAATAGCTGCTGTAATAAATTGTGACTCTTCTCATCGAAAGATTTTAAAGTTTTATAGCTTAATCATTTTGGTAAAGATTAGAGGTTCTATATCTTTATAGATCTCAGGGCAGTTTAAAATATTGCATATGATATTAACAGAGAAGAAGCTACTGCATGAAAGAAGCAAAGATTTAAAAAAACTATCGAAGAAGCTGTATTAGTTTCCGTATCAGCTGAGAATTCCTTTTTTTATGTATCAAATAGCTGATTTAATATTATGAATTACATGGTCGTAAGACCATTTTGGGAATGACTTCCCGGATGACAAACAATGTGACAGCAAATCATTACGGGAAATTCAGCGCCAGGTTTCTCATACAAAAAGTTCGGTTTGCCCGATACGAATGGGATCGCATATGAAACGGACATTTTTTGCGTTTTATGAGCAAAATGAGATTGACTTCTGTTATACGATAGCATGATTCCACTAGGCGCTATTTAGTTATTTTGTTACAAATATGGTTTATGTTACATCGTTTATGAAATCAGAATACAGGCGACCCCCGCCCCAGCCAACGCGAATTCGTTATAACGCGGTTTAAATTTGATTGTAAAAAAAACTGAAAAGCAAAATTTTTTATGTAAAAATATCTTATGCACAAAGCGATCGTAGCTGAACATCTCATGCAGAACGCGAACGTAGGCTGATTGCTCTAAAGAAGGGGTCCGCAACCTTTTTCCAATGATGAGCACCGCAATGGTTTAACTTCTTTCAGCGAGCGTCAAACACGGCTCCATGGAGGAGGGGTCTATTCAATATAGCCACCCTAAACGAATTACTTTTGAATGGGCAAGTGTTTATCCAGTTCCTCTCACTCATGTCAGACTCTTAACGCCAATGTCGCCCTGACCTACGCGCCAAAAATCTGCTAAAATTGCCATGTCGACTCCTAGTTTTTCGCCACGAACTCTAAAACATAATCTTTAGATGCCGCATCTTTTATGTTCAGTAGTCTGTACAGAGTTCATGATTGCTTTTTCTACCGAATAAAATCAATTCCTATATCCCGAAAATAGCGTCTCGTATAGAGTTCGTAGGGGACAAGTATTGAAAATATGATAAATCCCGGCCAATACGGGATGCATGCTTAAGGGTTATAGTACCCCGGGAGAACGCGGTTGTTTGCTTAACGCGGAGTTGTCAGGGACGTAACCCCCGCGTTAAGCGGAGGTCACCTGCATACAATTTGCAGGCTTTATTGAGCAGATCGAAATTTAATACACATCGACTACAGTAAATTACCACAATTTCTGTTCGATTTGCTTTATTTCGACAACCCTCCTCGTACGGGTTATATTCTATAAACATTTGAATTTTCGTTGGATAATGTTTAATCATTTGTCTCCGAGGAAAAACCACCGACGAGGGACGAACGGAACTGCAAAAACCAATTTTATGTTTTGGGCTACTAAATCATGCATATTCATCAGAAACTCGAATTTGAATTTTTAGTGGGCGTAAGAGTCAGGATAATAATGAAGGGAAGCTCAGAAAAACGATCATGTTGGAGTGCTAAAGAAGCGAGGAATATGAGAAAATGAGAGGAAGAGAGAATTTCCATTTTGGAAAATATGGCGATTAATGGGAAACCAATGGCAAAATAGGTGCACTTCTACTTAGTAATATCTGAGAAAACCCCACAACATGGAAGACGATGCTATAACAAGTAATAATTTTAAAAAAATTAAAAACAAAATCTTTTTGTTTTATAAAATAGACGGTCTTAAGAGAATAATACAAGAAAATTTTCAGATTATTTGTTCGTTATAAAAGATTTTGGTGTCATATTATTTTCATTGCTGTTGCTTTAAATATCATTTACGGATTAATTCGGCTTGGTACGAGGTTTTCAAGGTTGAGCTTCATTTAAAAAAATGTGTTTTGCTGTTTTATATTCAAAATCCATTTACTCCCGCTTATGGAATGAGGTTATTACGTTAATGATATGTAAAGTTATAGTAATGACAAGCACATGACATCAAAATCTTTTATAACGAAAATAATCTGAAAATTTTCTTGTTTTATTCTTTTAAGGCCGCCTATTTTATAAAGCAAAAAGACTTGAATTTTTTAAAATTCTTACTTCTTCCATCTTTTAAGTGCAAAGACGAATATCATTCAATGAAAAATAACGAACAAAAATGAATTACCTCAGTCACTTTCTTAAAATGATTGATGTCATAGTTCGTGATTTGTGGAACTTTGTGACTTCATACGACTCTAGCGCTAGTAGGCTCGTCAGTTTAAATCACAAAGCTAATAAGAAGAGAAAATAGGTACCGGCATTTGCCTACTCTTTTCGAAAAGCATTAAGGACCAACGGCTTTATGTCTCTTCCGAAGGATGAAGCGTTGATTCGCGTGCTCACATCTAAACACGCAAATAGGGGGCCGAAACATCTATTGGAAAAATGCAACTTTCGCCGGTTTTCAATAGCTCAGCGTAGCAGGCCAACGCACTAGCCGCTACGCCACGGCACCCCATTTCTCAAGTTCTGAAACTTCGAAGATACAGTTCTATCCAGAAACCATCTACCGCAGCGTGATGAATAAAAATCCTTTCATGATTACTAGTTGTTAATTGTTTTATGAAAAAGTTCAAACTTTTTAAAACAATAGTGAATATTACTGAGGTATAAAATGGACCGAGTTATGCAGAAACTTACCAATCCACATGCACAAGAAGCTGAGATATTAAGACTTTTAATGATTGATAAATTTAAAATCACATACTGTGGGTTAGTTGAAGGCAGCTGTAGCACAACATTGTATTATTTTGGGTTGGATGTTTTTTGCAGGAGGCAGAATAGGGTTTTTCCTATGCAGTGCACAGGTTACTTGAAAATTTCAATTTTGAGGGTTTGTTGCTTCCTACATAACTCGGCTCAAATGACATTATAGAAATAAGCTAAAATTTTCGTACAATTAATCGTTATAACTTTCTCGCCATATATTGGTCAAAATGATAAGTCACGTTGAAGTCCGTATTTATCGCTATCATTTCTAACGTTGGAGCACAGAATGCTATGAATATGTAATAGTTCAATTTCTTGCTACTAAAACGCTCCCAGACTCACCAGCAAAGCCACCGCAACCAAATAGACTTTTGGAAAGGTTGAACATTCACAGTTTAACATCTAGATGAGATACGAAATGGTTAGTGCTCAAAAAACTATCTGCAAGTCATAAACTTTCAAACAATGTAACATTCTTTACGATCCGATCATTCGTTTGAGAGATATGAGGAACAAAATATGGTCTACCCCTCTATATATATATATATATATATATATATATATATATATATATATATCGCACGAACGCATATAAAAGATTTTATAAGAAGATCAAAGGAAGTTGATGAGAAAATAGGGGAAAGATATCAGAAGCCGATATCGATCGATCCGTAAAACGATGGAAAAGAAAAAGAGAAACTCTGCGCCCAAAGTTTCAAGTTTGTGAAATTTAAGATAAAAACAGGGAAATGAAGCCAAATAAAGCGCCGAGGCCAGGTAATATAAATACGGAATGCGTAATGAGTGTGGAGAGAGATATTTACAAAGAAAATATTCTGCCGACCTATCATTTCGGCTACGGTAAAAAATAATAGACCCGATTAAGAACAGATTTTGAATGTTTTATCTGCATAGAGCCAATAGTAAAGTGCAACTCTGAATTTTAGCAGGGAAATTAGAATATATTAAAACGATATTTAAATAAAGGACCAAAGATACGGAAGGGAAGCCGGGTGAAAACTCCGCTGCCATAATTACTACCCATTGAACGAAAATAATCCAAAAAACCTATATAAAGAATAAACTTATGAGCGCCAAATATTATTCATTTGGGAGATGTAAATGGGCGAGTAAAGGACAAAGCTGAGTTTTATATGCAGCAGAATCGAGATTTATTCAGAGGAACGTACAATTCAAAAACTATTTTTCATTTTAATACTGAGCTGATATAATCCGTGAGTGAATAATAAAAAGATTTAGGGAACTTTTAAATGCATTTTTTCTACTTCAGCAAATAAATAAATGACTGCAGCCAAATCGAGATTTTTTTATGCGGGATGGGTTAAAATGTTCTTATATTTTTGCTTGCACTTATAAATGCCAACAAAACATCGCTCCATTTGTGTGTGTACAGTAGACGGTGAATTTCAGCCTAGTTTCAATTTTAATGAAGAAAAATATCTAATTGTAAGTACTATAGGACCTCGATAACCCTCGTTAATTGTTTCCCTTTAATCCCCGACGATTAGCGAAACGACGATACACGAAACCGATTTTCCGATAGAAACAATGTCATAGGTCAATAATTTCTTCAAAAAGACCTTGCACGCAGCATATAAAACTGAATTTTTAGGTCTCAGTTTACTTGAAATTTCAGACTGCGTCATTTTCATTAATTCACTTCTAGTTTTATTTGAAGGGATGTTACATTTCTGGACATTTTAGCAGCATTGTCGCTGAGACTGCTACTTGGGACAATTTTGATTACTTGAAGTTGAAGCTATAAAATATTTAAGATATATGTTGACAAATGAATTTTAATAAATTTGATCCTGTTAGTACATATAATATTAAGATGAGAATCGTGCACAACAAAACAGGCGATCTTCAGATATAGCTTTGGAGTATTTTACCAATATTTGCCCTCAATACTTCGCCACTCACATAATTCACCATTTAACATCCCGTCAACTTTATCTTTCTTAATCAAAAACCTCCTTTATTTACCTTGCTGTATATATTCTTTTTGCGAAATGAATAATAAAGGTTATTATTTAATACTTATTTCCCCCATACTATTTATTGAAATTTTTAATACGTTTCATGCGTTTTCTGAATCATGGGTGAGACACCCGTGGGTGAAAGTTCTTTGAATGAAACTTTATGTGGATGAAGTGACTTGTGGGCGAAAAAACTATGGGTGAAAGGGCATGGGTGAAACATCGTGGGTGAAACCGTCTGTGGGTGAAACGTCCCGTGGGTGAAACGTCTCATGGGTGAAAATTCTTTGGGTGAAACGTCTCGTGGATGAAGTGCTTTGGGGGAAACGTCCGGATACCTCTTAAAACATGGTATGAAAAAGTAAGTTTTATTTCTTGGCATACCTAACTAAATAAATTGTTGCTGGACCATTTCTCCTTTTTCTTTAGTCAGTTTATTCGTTATTACAGTCCGAACCATGCACGACTATTCTCCACACACGCATTAATCACCTCCAACTAATCTTCTCGTAAACTTCCATCGAAGTCTTTCACATTAAAACGAATTCACAAACGTCGACAATGGTTAGGACTTCCAAGTTACCGCTCCATAATGCAACTTGTTTTTGCAAAACCGAGTTAAAAATGAGATCCGAAACATTTTCTGTTACATCGCTTTCATATTTCGAGGAACGGTTCATGGAGACGCTCGCGCCCTGCTAAAAGGCTGCTCCTTCTCGAAAATGCCTTTCGATTGCCTGTTGTAAAATCCCATTCCCGCGGGAGTCTCGCCGCTCTTGGAAACGATATCATTCCAGAAGAGTTCTTTTTAGATATTAAAGGAACGCAGTTTCCCTTTTAATTCGAAGGGAGTGTAATGAGGCCAAAATAGGGTTTATCGTTTTGATCGCTTTGTAATCGAGTGTCGCTGCTGTAAAAGGAGAAGCGGCTGCGAAGTTTTTAAGGCGTCGCTTTTAATTCCGAGGACATCCGGAAGAGGGGAGGAGGAGTTTTGGGGGAGGGACGGGCAGGCCCTCATCCCGCATTCGAAGACCATTTCATCTCTGGCGCAGGGAACGAAAGCCATTCATTCCAGGCAGTCAGAATTGTCGCGATAATTAGATTCAATTCCGCTTTGGAAGCATTGTTATTTCGTGATGGCGTTCCTTTAAGCTCCAAATAGAATGAGTGAAGCTGTAAAGGCTTATGCAAAACGACTCTTCTTTATCATCATATCTTGATTGCGATCTTGAAATTAGGTCTGTCGACGTAGGAATCTTCAATTTTTCCATCGAATCAGTCGGAATGAAATTCAAAATTTTACCAAGGATCGTTTATGTGACTATAGATTACATGTATCTTTAAAAATTAGCTTTTTATTCATCCATAGATATGAATTTCTTCTCACGTGTGCAGCTCCGTTTAAAGTTGAATTTTATGAAAATATTTTATACGAAAAGAGGATCGATTCGATTATGGCGAAGAATTTTTTAATTTATTGACCAGTTGCTGAGTGGTTTAGCATTGAAAATTGGTGCAACGCATGAAATTATCGCGATATTCTCAATGCTAAAATTGCTAGAAATAAATCCTGCAGACGCAAATTGTGACCGAGCTGAAACTTATTAATTATGGACAGGAAACATCGATATTAGGTAGATTTTATCCAAAGCGAATTTAGCCTAGATCGACTAATGCAAAGCAGGCACTTAACAAACTTCAAATTTGATCAATTTTGATGGTAATTGAAAACAACGTTCGAAACTTTTTAAAAATTTAATGTTATTTTACCTAATTTAAAAGTATAAAATTGAAATTTCTAAAATATTCCACCTCTCCTCTTAGTGCTTGCGTAAAAATTTCTGAATTGGGAAGCATAGAACCTCTCGAAACCATTTATAATGCCTCTGATGGACAGCTAAAATAAGGAAATAAGTCGACGCCATAATCCTAACCTTTCCATCATGAGATAATAACGCCCTGGCCAATCTACTGCCGTGAAAACCTCTACAAAGCGCTCAGAAGAACGGGGGAGACGTCCAAATCACCGTTTTCTCACCCCTCTCCTTTCTCTCTCTCTCTCTATCTTTCTCTCTCTCTCCTTCATAATTCCTTAGCCTATCCATCACAATTCCACTCCAGGTTACACGCAGCCCTACTCTCCCACTCCAACCAGCTACAGACTTTCTTTCCGAGGGGAATCTCTCCCCAACCCTCACTGCACTCCCTTCGACCGTACACAAATGACCTCCCCTGACTCGCACAACCCCTTATCCTTTTGACCTCGTTCCAAATCTTTACTGGACATTTCGTGTTTCGGGGCCTTGGTCTCAGAAAAATTTCCTGCTAAAAAAAATTAAAATCCTCCTGCAATATTTTGGCCATTTTTATGTGGGATTATTTAAAAGGAGAGAGAATTGGTTTAATTTACACCGACTGGTACCGAAATTAAACAGTCCATCTTTTACGAAAAGAAAGGACACTCAGATAACATATTTATAAATGTATATTCAGAGCGTTTCGTTTAAAGGGAGAAATGAGCAATTAATTAGACAACTGAACCTGTACGATAGCTCCGTATGAACTACAAACGATTTCTTGTGCTCCGCTTTTAACCAGACGCTGTTGGGGAAGGATATACATATCTAAGGACGGTTTCTCTTAAATAGGAAATCGGGGTACGCCCACTCTATCTTACCTCTACAATAGGAACATTGCAGAAACATGGCAAAATCGTCTCAGTTTTGTTGCACGATCGACGGTTTCAATCAAAACTGAGAAGCAGGCACACAACGCGTCTCACAGAAAAATGCGAAACGCAATCGTTCAGTTCCGGAATTCGACTCTTCCTCGCTCGTTTCAAATTGCGATCACGCAACGCCCTTTTGCCTGGGCGTTTGCAGCAAGGCCATCTTCAGCCGAACGAGTTTCTTCCCCTCGCTAAAACGATTTCAGAGCGTGCTCGGAGGCGAACCTTCCTTGTAATCGTAAGACTCCTAATCAGAAGACGAAGGGATTTTTTTTTCGTGTCCCTCATTAAGGACTCGTGACCAAATTGTAAAGTGATTCCCGAAGCACACTTCCTCCCAAACACATCCACCTTCCACCCCCTCCACCCCCTCTCTGCGCCTTCTCGCGCTCTGCGATCCAGTTTATATTCAATTAGAAAACGTGCGCCCTATGCATAACAGTTTTCAGCTCCCGAGATCCAAGCAAGCTTCAAAAAAAATTATAAGATGTCTTTATTGAACATGTAAATTAATAATAATATTATGAGAGACCTTGTCGCATCGTTAATATGAACTAAAAATTCATTTAAGATGTTTCGCTGAAATGTCACCGTGAAGGCATGAAGCGATGCCTACGCCCTTACTTTTATAATGCGAGAAACGATATTAAAAACCAAACCAAGAATATTCAGGCAGAAAATTATCCTTAAAGTATTTTAGGCTCGCGAAGTTCTCAAAGGATATAAATGACGATTAATCGAAGCAAGCACTCCTGTGACGTAATTTGTAAGCGAAATATTCCTTCACAAGCTTTGATTGGCGCTAAAAGGGAGTAGTGATGTAAAGAAATATACCAAATTATAGTTGGATCAGTTAGATTTATAACTTAACTTTGGTCAACTAAGAAGATTTTATTCGTGTGCTGAAATATTAGCTAATAATCCCCAAATTTAAGTAAAAAATAATGGATGTAATTCAGCATATAACTGGATCTGTTGTGCGTTAATGTGATTAAACTAGAAGCGGCAGGACAAATTTTGTGTGTGCTACAATTTAAATCATAACAATTAATTTTATTTTCATGAATATAATCTAATTAAAGGTGGAAGAAAACTAGTAATAACAGGCGAATTATTTTCGAGCGTGCTGATGTGTTAATAAAGATGCTCTTCCAAGGAAGATATTCGAAATGTACGACATAGGAGAATATCCTACAGCCATGAAATTACTGTGTGAAATGAAGGAATCAACAGGATATTCAGGAAGTGCGCGATCAATGTATGGAATTTTGAAGCAGCTTGGGTTAAAATATATGAAAAGTAATGATGGGAGAAAATTTTTGATGGAAAGAAGTGACATTCCTGCAGCGAGGGTGAAATTTTTAAGACAGATGCACGAAATTAGGAAACAAAATGTTTCCACAGTATATTATATTGATGAAAGTTGAGAAAATCAAAATCACGTAAGAAAATATTGCTGGAAGACTAGTGACGGGCTTGGTGGCATGAAGACCCCAATCGGCAAAGGGGGAAGATTGATAATATGCCATGCCGGATCATGCGTCACAGGCTTCATTCTGCAGTGTTTCGCTCTAACGGGAATAGTTCAGAATATCACAGCGAAAAGAACGGGGAAACGTTTAAAAAATGGTTTACTGATGATTTCCTACCGTATTTAACACCTGGCTCTGTTATCGTTATGGGAAACGCTAAATACCATTCCAGACCAAAAAAGCTGATATCATAGCTTGTTTTGAAACACATGATATTCAGCACAATGTTAAGAACACCCGAGTGCAGTTACTAGAGGCAGCAAAACAAAGCTAGCATTATAAGAGAACACGGTATGAATTAGATGAACTGGCTCAACGACATGGCCACAAAGTCGTGCGTCTTCCACCTTATCACTGCCAGTATAACCCAATTGAACTCATTTGGACACAAGTCAAGGTGTATGTGGCAGATAAAAATGCCACTTTTAGGATAGCGGACGTTGAAAAGTTGGTGCATGGAAGTTTGTCTCAAGTCACCGTTTCGGCATGGGCTGAGTGTTCGACATGCAGAAGAATTGCAAGAAGAGGATCTGCGCAAGGAAATCATGAGAGATGAAGTGCTGGAGCCGATTCTCATAAGTTTGCAAGCATCTGGTTCAGATAGCGATTCAGAACTTGACAGTGATTCGGAGTGAAATCCTTAATGGTAAGTCTCGCAAAAATGTCTCTCTCTCTCTCTTGCGCAATAGGTATCCTTTTCACCCGCCTTCCTGCTTGGCGCCCTTTATCCCCTTAAAACTTCTCCCTCCCTTTCCCCTCTCTCGCCTGAAAGGTTCGTGCGTGCAGCGGCCACCAAGTTTCATTTTGCCTCTAACATAAGGAGGGTAAGCTACGGAACCTTGGTGCATTGCACCCCCTGACATCCACCAATAAGGTGACTTGCGGGGTATTATGTAGATATAGCGAGAAAGAAACACCAGTGTATAAGAAAGTAATTTCCACAAAGAACGGATTAGTTAAAGAAAATAACAGAATATTACCTGCTATGAATTCCGATAGATTGAGCAGAGGCACCACTTGCCGCACGACCTAGACAGCAGAGCCGCGAAGAAACAAATGCAATCTGTAGAAGGCAGCCGTCGAGGGAATACAGCCGCTCGCCACACGCCTTCTGGAGACAAGTCCAATGCACACCGTATTACGACTTGGTCGTATGAAGACTGCGAGTGAGCGAACGAGAGAACTCTTTCACTGGCCCTGAAAAGTCGACAGCGGATTGGCTAATATGACTCGTGGAGTGGAAACGTACCTAGCGAATGGCGGACGGCACTATAGGTTGGAAACCATGGAAGATTTACGGGGTAGAACAAAATTTTGGTTTCTCGCGTCCGTGGGTTTCTTGAGAAGTCTAACAGGTGAGTCCCAGTAAAGGGAACCTCAGATATTGATGAAATTTGGCAGTTGGATAGCCCGCGAGTCAAGATTCGGGAGTAACTCCCCTTATAGACGTACACTGCTGGTAGTTTCGGCAGAAATGGGCCTTAAATATTGTTCCTTAATTAACTTAAATTCAGCCGTATATACGAAAAAGTCCGTGGTGTGATGGTAAGCGCACCCGGCTATGTGACCCAGAGTCCTGGGTTCGATTCTCGGTGGTTGTTTTCTCGAGGAGTTTTCTTCGTTTTCCTTTACGTATATTTTCAAATACCTGATGATTTTTATTTTTGTTGCTAATTAACGCGTTATTTATAAATATACAGTTTCAGATGAAAATATATTTCATTTTTATTTTTTCTCTACGAATGTACAACTCGGAGAGTGCTACATTTGATTTTTCACGCTTCTAATTTCTCGGACTGAGGGGTAAACATCCCAGAAAATTCTTTCGGGTGGAGCCCAATCTAGGATATCCAGGTTTGCAATTTAAATTCATCATAACAACCGTCGTCTACTTAATCACCTCCCGTTTCTGATGTATACCCGACCTCGGGGTCAGAAATGCTTTAAGAACGACACTTCATTTTGTACTTATAACTTACGTTTTCCTACTATGTTCGACATTTTTAAGCGAAAAACTATCGAAGTGGGCGGACGGGAACATATGGTACCATCTGCTAGAAAGAGATGGAGTGAGAACAAGCAAAAAGAGTGAGGCATAGAGTGAAAATATGTAGAGAAGAAGAGAAAAAAGGGAGGAAAGTGGGAGTGGTTAGAAATAGGGGGCAAGGGAGGCTAGGTGGAAAGAGGAAAGGAGGGAGGGAGTAGTGGAAAGAGTGAAGGAAGGGGAGGGAAGAGTGGAAAGAGTGAGGGGAGGGGTGGGAAGAGGGAGGGAGGAGTTGAAAAAGGGAGGGAGGGGTGAAGAGAGGGAAGGAATGGGTGGAAGTAGAGAGGAAGGGGATGAAGAGAGGGAGGGTGGGGTGTAGAGAGGGAGAGAGGAGTGAAGAGAGGGAGGGAGGAGTGAAGAGAGGGAGGGAGGAGTGAAGAGAGGGAGGGGTAGAAAGTGAGGGGAGGGGTGAGAAGAGGGAGGGAGGAGTGGAAAGTGGGAGGGAGGGGTGAAGAGAGGGAGAGAGAAGAGGGAGGGAGGGGTGGAAAGAGTGAGGGAAGGGGTTGGAAGAGGGAGGGAGGAGTGAAGAGAGGGAGGGAGGGGTGAAGAGAGGGAGGGGTGAAGAGAGGGAGGAGTGGTAAGAGAGAGAGAGGAGTGGAAAGAGTGAGGGGAGGGGTGGGAAGAGGGAGGGGAGGGGTGGGATGAGGGAGGGAGGAGTGCAAGGAGGAGGAAGGAGCGAAGAGAGGGAGGGAGGAGTGGAAAGAGGGAGGGGAGGAGTGGAAAGAGGGTGGGGAGGAGTGGAAAGAGGGTGGGGAGGGGTGGGAAGAGGGAGGGAGGAGTGCAAGGAGGAGGAAGGAGCGAAGAGAGGGAGGGAGGAGTGGAAAGAGGGAGGGGAGGAGTGGAAAGAGGGAGGGAATGGATGGAAGTAGGGAGGGAGGGGTGAAGAGAGGGAGGGTGGGTGTAGAGAGGGGAGTGAAGAGAGGGAGGGTGGGTGTAGAGAGGGGAGTGAAGAGAGGGAGGAAGGGGTGAAGGGAAGGAGGGAGGAGATGAAGAGAGGGTTGAAGAGAGGAGTGAAGAGAGGGAGGGAAGGGATAAAGAGGGAGGGAAGGGTAAAGAGGGGAGGGATGGGGTGAAGAGATGGGGGAGGGAAGGAACGTGGAAAGAGGGAAGGGGTGGAAGAAGGGCTTGCAAATGTGCTCTCGGAAGTGAGTCGACTTTTTGTGTGGCCCATTAGATGCGTGGAATTCCGTCGCATTACCGTCAAGTCGGTCGATATTTTTATTTAAGTTTCCTGGACAACATTCTGTTAGTTTTGTCCACGAACGGAAATAGCAGACAGAGCAGGGGGACATCAATGCTCTCCCCCAGAAAGGTGAAGGCTGTTCCTTCATCTGCACCCCCTGACCAACCTCTACCTCCTGTCGCGCTAACAAAATCTTATTGTTAGTTCTATTTTACAAAAAAAACCATATCCTCCCCTCTCTTTCGAATTTTCCAATCCCTAATTCCTCTCCTCCATTCTTCCATCGTTACCCCTTCTCTCCCCTTCACATTTATATTCTTCTCCTCTTCGTGGTAACTATATAAAAATACTGAGCAAACAGCAATTTTCTCCGTCTCGTAGGCCCGCGCGAGCCCTATATTTGCACTGCACACACCGCGCCGCGGCCTGCGTTAAAGCAAACTGGTAAGAGATAAAGAAATTGGTGCGTGTGAGGCGAATTCGACTCTCTCCCCCCCCCCCCCCCCCCACTCTCTCCGCCTCTCTCTCTCTTTTCCTCTCTCCTCGGGCGCGTTCGGCGAGAATTTCGTTCAACCCTCTTCACGTCCCGTTGGACGCGTGAAACTTTACCACTTCTCCCTCCGATTCAACGTCTCCCCATTTCCCTTCGGTACTCCTTCCCTCTCCCTCTTCAACCCTCCTTACCTCTCCCTCTTTCGCCTCCTTCAATCCCCTTTCTCTTTCCTCCTTGCCCTCGTGTCACGGATTCCCAATCACAGCCCTTAATTGTCACTTCTTTTTTCCTTCATTTCCGTTTATTATTAATACCTCCAATTTAGCTCGATCAGTCTACAATGTATTCGATGAAACAATCGAATCAACCATTATTCGACTGGCCCCGTAAAATCCGTGAGTTATTACTTAAATGATGATTTCCGTTTTTTTTTTTTTTAAGTTCCAAATTTGGAGTTTCAAGTCGATTGTGTCTAACAGAATGTAAACAATCAGAAAATCAGGCTCTCAAATACAATGGAAATTTTCTGTTACCCTCGAAAATAAATATTCACATATAAACGTAACTATTGTTTCGAAATTATGTAACGTTTTCTATCTCCGCGTATGTTCAAAATCTTAATAAAATTAAACTCATAATTTCTTAAAATGAATTAATTTAAGCTGAGTCATGAATTTTTTGCGTGTTAATTTATTAGCTATTTACGGTGTCTCTGTTTCCTCGTTTCTTAACTAGCTCAACACATTTTATTGCACAAAGACTACCTCTATTAGTAACAAAAACTCCCAATGAATGATAAATGTATTCTTCGGAGAATTTCAGAATTGCATTTTGTGGTCCAATCTTCAAAGAAAAACTCGAACGTAAAATTCCTTTCCCTTCAAACGTTATAACTCCAATCACAAAACGATTTAAACTGGGGCGACAAATGGTTTTTATGCAAAAATTTTAAAAGAAATTGAATACAAACCTCCATTAATTCATGCAACGACATTCTAAGATCATATATCGAGCAAAGAAGAAAAATTTAACGTTTACCTTTTCAATTCTCTCTCTTAATCAAACTCTCTCTCTCTCTCCACCTGCGTTGTCCATATGCAAACGCACGCACGGATACACACACACACTCTCTCTCTCTCTCTCTCACTCACACAGGCACACTCAGACTCCCCTTTTGATCTCATCATCTATACCCTTCTCTCCTGCAAGATAAATCGTGGAAATCCAGATGTTCTTCAACGGAGGGAAAGGGAGAAAGAGGGAGGGGGAGAGATAAATAGAGAGGGGGAGAGAGAGAAAGAGAGGTAGAAAGAGAGGGAGAGAAAGATAAAGAGGGATACAGCCAGAAAGAAAAAGAGGGATAGAGAGAGAAAGAGAGAATGAAGAGAGGTTCGGGGATTTTGCGAGGAAAAGGAGATCGTCACCGACTGATATAACCCCTATCTTCCCCTATTCACTCTACTTTCCCTCTCACCCTAAACTTTCTACCCCCCATTTACCCCTGTTCCACTTATTCTCCATTCCCCCTACTCTCCCTTTTCCCCAATTCTCCCTTCCCCCTCTTTCCCACTCTCCCACTACCCCTACTCTTCCACTCCCCCTACTCTCTCTTTCTATCTAACTCAGCTTCCCCCCTACTCTGCCTACTTTCCCATTCTCCCAACTCTCCCTCATTCCTTCAGTCCTTTAAAATTCCAGCACTCTACATTCTCTCGCCCTTCTCCGATGGAACAGGGACCACGCCCTCCCCCTCTCCTTCTCCACCTACTTTGGCAGCTCTCCCCACCTCCCGATACTCCTCCTATGTTGCCATCGCATTCATCATCTTCTTCTGCCTTTCAAAGGGGTTCGAAGTCTCGGTCGGGAGGTCAGGAGAGCGCAAAGGTTTCTTTCTGGAGGGGCGAGTGCTTCTGGAGAGGGCGAGAAGGAGCGTAACAGCGGATGTGGAGAGAGGGAGAGAAATGAAGGGGAAGTGGGTCGAAAGGGGGGGAAGTATTTCCTCCCCGCGGGGAGCGGATGTAGTCGTTACTGGAGCGGAGTGAGGGACAAGTAGCAATGGGAATTGAGAGCTCGCTCTTTCGGTCAATAGAATTTCCACGTGAGTGAGGGGGCGGATAGAATGAGAGGGGCTTGTGAAAGGGTTATTTGCGAGGGTCGCGGGCCTTTGAGAGTAAGGGATCTGGCGGATCGTGAAAGCGTCGAGAGAACGGTGCGAGGTGGATGAGGCGAAGTGGACGCGGCGAGGACTCCTACACTAGCAAAACCGTTGTGCGGTCTCGCCGATGATTTCGCAAGGTTCACACTTGGAACGAAACTTCCTTGGAATATCAATACACCCACGTGTGTGTGTGTGTGTGACAGATATCATGAAACGAAGTAGACTGCGTAAAACAGATGTACGTGGAGATCGAGGTATAACCAATAATATTTACGCATCTGCTCACCGAGAGAATATCAATGATTGCGTTTTATGTGGATACTAAATAAGATATTTATTTTATTTGCTTGATTTTTCGCTGATTTTATATTAAGTTTACCTTAAATCAATTCGATTTACTCCAGAGAATCATCGCGTATTCATTCAAAACACGATTCTGGTGTAGGTATATCATTCTGATTTCAAATATTAGTTTTTAATAGCAGGCAAAAGATTTTTTTTTAAATCGGTTATATAGGGTAAAAGAAACTGTACTATTAATAAAACAAAAATTTGTGCACGACTCCTTGGTTAGATACTTCTCTCCTATTATCTAACGAAATTTGTAACATTGTAATGTAATGAAACCCTTTTGCCTTACAAGCAGAGTCAGCCCCTTAACACACAGAGAATCTCTGGCGCTACTTGCTGGGTAGAAAACTTGTCACGAAAGAAATTGAACGCCTTTCGATCTATAGGTCTTTACCAAAGATCTACACAGAGATGCTACATAATATTAATCGAAGATTTACATTAAATTACTTCGCACTTTCATCCCAAGATACGTCGTAGAAACTGAAGATCAATTTGTGAATCTTAAATCTGTAACTTAGATTAGCTGCTACCCGCTTTATGTCTATTTAGTTTAAATACGAATTTCTCTAGTTGTCGCTTTGTAGAACATGCTCCATGTGATTGGTCCGCATATATTTCGATCCACGTTTACGGTTGAGTGCCTATCTTCCTCGATTCGCATCCTAATTGAATTCGACCCAGAGCTGTCGAATGGAAGTCCAAGCTCAAGTATCTATCGCTATTCCCCTTTCGAGAAATATGAAAATAAAATAGCACTCTCCTAACCCTTCTATTGCTGAAGCACAAGTTCGCTTACTGTGCCCCCTTAATATTTTTTACAGAAAAAATAAAAACTGATAACATACCCACACCATACCACAAATCGTATCTCATGAAAAGATTGGGATATATCAAGAAACATATAGATTGCATTCCTAAAAGGTATCAAATTGAATTCTGAGATTTGAGTGATACGTAATCGTGCTAAATTGGTTTCAGTTTTATTTCCCTTTAAACGTACACCGTGAATAAATGCAAACAATAAATTTCGTCCAAAATTATCGAAATGATTTTTTAAAATCATTTCGCTGAGTAGTTCCTTCGGTAGTATCTATCCTTGGCTTTTTCGTCTTTCCATAGTAAGAGTATGATTGCTTTCAAAAAAAACTAAAAATTTGCTCGAGGAAACGCCGGATTTGACAGAAAAAGGAGACAAAATATTATTTCAAAATACAAACTTGTCTTTGTGTAACGATATATCTAGTATATTTTTGTGCCCTGCATCGCGCTCTTATCCCAATGCTGGGAAAAGACCACGACGGCTGAGAAGAATAAACCGAACGAGAAATCTTTTTTCACAAAAAAGTTACAGTTGGCAGAGTCTAACGAGTTGAGCGACATTTGACGGCTAAGAAAGGGGAGATAGAGTTTTTCGGCGGAGGTGAGGGTCGGGTGGGGAAAGGAGAGGGAGTGGGGTGCGGGTGGGAGGGGAAAAGAAAGGGGAGGTGTGAGGGAAGTGGAGGAGAGGGAGGGGATAGAGGGAGAGAGGCGAAGAGGGGAGAGAGGTGCCGGAGTAGAGGGGAAGGAGGGATGATATGATGGCAATCGGAAGGAGAGAGCGTGAACTCCGCGCACGAGCGTGTACAGGGTGGCCGCGTGCGTGTCCGACCCTTCTCGCCACATCGGCCTCGCTCCTAGATAAAACTCCCCCGACCTCTCTCTCCCCCTCCTCTTCGAACCACCTCCTTGCCGCTCACACACTTTTCCACCTCCGTCGCTCGCCTACTTTTCTAAGGCGCCCCCGCACTCCCCCTCCCCGCGCACCCGCTTTCAACCGTCCCCGCATCCCATTCTCCCGATGCCTCCCTCCCTCCCTCAACCATTTCTTTCGAACCCACTCCCTCTGCTAATCTCGAGCATATCCCGCACGTGTTGCGGCCATGTCGTGCGGTCCTTCCTTCGGCTAGGCGGACTCGGCTCCCGTCGACTCCCCTCCGTCCCTCGCCCCGGAGAAATACCTCACGACACGCGGATGGTATGGAAAAGGAGGGAGCGGACCTTGCGTGATGAGAAAGAGCGGGGGAGGGGGGGGGAGAGGGGAGCGGGGGAGGGGGGGGAGAGGGGAGCGGGGGAGGGGGGGGAGATGGAAGCAGGGGATTAGAGTGAGGGAATGGGTAGGCGAGACACAGGGTTGGGAGAGGGAAAAAGCGAGATAAAAAAGTCTCGAGCCGAAGAGGGAAGTAGATAGAGACGAAGAGAGAGAGATAAGAGATTAACAGTTTGCGAGCAAAGGATGGAAATATGAGCGATGGAGGTGAGAAGGGGAGGGAGAGGAGTGGGGATGGGAGGGAGGGGAGTGGGAATGGGAGGGAGGAGGAGGTCGAGCCAAAGATGTATGGCCGTAAGAAACTAATTGAGAGACGAGAGAGAGAGGGAGGAGGGAGAGGCGGGCCGGGATAAAGGGAGTGGTTAGGTGGTGTGGGAGGGACGCTTGAAGCGTGGGGAGAGGGAGAGGAAAAGAGAGAAGGAAGAGTGGAGATGGAGAGAGAGAGATAGAAAAAGAGAGGGTAAGAGAGAGAGATAGAAAAAGAGAGGGTGAGAGAGAGAGAGAAAGAAAGGTCGACTCGCTGCGCAAGGGTGAGTTATGAAAGGCGCGTGTTTTATGTTGATTAATCGCTTGAGGATGAGCCACTTTATTAATCATTATGGTGTAAATTAAGGCAACTGGATTGGTTCGTGGGAAGAAAACGCCAAAAAATGCACATTTATTTACATGCTTGGAAGAGACGCTTTAGATCTATTTAGGTGCAAAAATTTTAAGAACGGCTATTTATCTGCCGGGTGACAAAATGTAAGTATGTGGTGACGGCGTACGATTGACGGAATAAACGAACAAGAGCTATGGCATTGTATGGTGAGTGGAGGCGGAGCGAGGGTTAGGTACTAAAGAAAGAGATTCTAGGGTAGAGTTGAGATTGGACCGTGTGAGGTGTTAGGGGGAGGCAAAGGTAGTGCGAAGGGGATGCGAGGATACTGTTGAAGAAGTTGTATCTAAACTGTGGGGCTCGCCCCAATGGTCAAGTCGGGGATGGCAAAATATTTTACATATGCCGTTGGTTACTCATCCTAATCTTGCGAATTAAAATTTACATCCGTCATAGCCCTCAGAGGTCTAGGAGATATCGCTCCCGTCCGTTAATAACGGGTTTATATTAATGACAATTTCATGCCCATTAAGTATTGTTTGTGAACTTTGTTTGAGTATGGTGCATAGGAGGGCAAGAAGATGATTTTCTTAGCTGACGGGTCTCGACTTTGTAATGTTTGGAAACCGCTGGATTAGGGAGATTCGAATTTAAGTTTAGGAGGGTCTGAGGCTGGTATTTTAAGTGGGGCGTGAGGATGTGGATAGGATATATTGTTTTTACACGAGCATGCAGTAGATTATACATAGTAAAGCATGAATAAATGTGGGATTAAAGTAATAATAACGCATCTTCACTGAAAATTTGTTTTTTAACTGTCTGTTTTATAAGTACTACACAGCGTTGTTTTTGTTTGAGTAAATATTAGTTATTTTTATTCACAGTGTCCCACTCTTTAGAAGCCTGCAACCGGCTTCGCGTTCTCGGTGTCATGCGCACCATGTACTTTCTGATCGAGAGCATACACGTTTTAGGTATTCATTTCACTTGTACTATGATCGAGTGCAAGAAACCAGCAGGATGAGTTATAAATATGTCCCACACATATTTAATCTTCTTTAGATCGGAATAAAGATAACCAGTTACAATTCGGAAGTTTTACTGGAAAATTGTACTGCAATTCAGTGTCGATAAAAATGACATTTTTAAAGTTTTCATTATTCCACACATGAAATGAAAATATATGGTTTCCGTCTCACCGAAACAGTATATCTTGTGGCAGGTGAATGTCGAAACAAGAGCGTCTTCTTTAAGAATCGGCCTGTTCTTTTGAATGTTTTTAAATTAACTGGCATAAATGCGATATCCTGTAGCATCTTTAAAAGCACTCTAAGGCTACTCGGATGTTACTCACGAGAGGAAATTCGTTTGGGGTAAAAATCATACTACACTGCGTAAAAGTGGGATTGGGCGAGTCGCCAGATAAATAAACGGCGCCGCTATACAGATAAAATCCGCTCAACAACACATGGATGAAAAACATACTATAAAGAATATTTATTGGATTTTTTTAAGCCAATGCAATCGATTTATCGGGGAGGCTAGCAGCCGACGGCCTCTATTGAAAGCCAGTTGTCCTCATTGAGGCGTCGTGTGGCGAAAAGGTTTTCTGGTCGAGTAGGCAGCAATGTGTACACGGACATTGCCTTTGGCACGGTAGCTGATTTATTTATTGGCACCAACCTGTGCCGCGTCAAAGTTCATGCACTAAATCGCGACATTCGTTTTAAAGAGCGACATATTAAATATTAGAGTACGTGATATTCTAGTTTTTGGACGCAGTATAGCATTATTTTTCAATCCGAAACATTGGAAAGATAGAGAAATGGGGCCATTTATTGGAGTGCGATGATTTATTTAAGAGAGAAAAAAGTGAAGGCGAAGGAAGAGAGAGAGAGTGAAAGGTGCGCAACAGAGAAGTGAAAGAGGACGACGAAATGGAAGGAAGGAAGAAGTTTGATTTTTGGGCGTCGACGGCAAATCCCCAGCGCCCGCCCCTTCCTCCTCCTCTTCCCTTATGCGTGAGTTGGAGGGCCGACTACTCGCCTCTTCATTCCTTTCTTCCCATGCAAGAAATCCTTTTCCGATTCGATTAGAATGGAGTGCTCACGCCTTCTATTCGAAGGTTTTCTCCAAAAACGTTGACAGTAACTTATTGTCGATCGGTAGGTTTTTATAAGGCCCACCACAAAAGATATGTATTTTCCCAATTTCGTTTATAAGAATCGGGCCGGGAAAAATGCACTGATGGCACGAAATGGAAAGAACCCATTTCTTATGGAATATAGAAATAAATAAACACACCTATGTGTGCACGTACATATATGTGTGTGTGTGCGTGTAATTGTGGAAGAGGAAAAGTAAATAAGGATATTTAGGGCAACTAGGTGTTGAAGGAAATCCAGTGAGCACTTACTGGAAGGAGAGTCGCTGGGGTGTCGGAGAGACACATTTGTAGACTTTGTTGGAGCTTCGTCAGCACAAGACACACACACACACACACACACACACATATATATATATATATATATATACATATGCAGCGGCTCTCCTATCCGTGTCTAATTGGCTTCCCTCAACAAATTTTCACACACACACGTGCTTGTGCGCGTCTGTGCCGCACACATGGGAAACGCAGGCCGGGAACTTCCGGGTGTTATACTTCATTGTCCATAGATATAATATAGGTACAGTGAAACCTCGATCCATTTTTACTCTATCGATTAATTCATTATGCAATTTTTATACTCATCGTAAAAATACCACATAAAAATGATAAATTATATCGCATTCATCGTTTCTCGAAGTATCTTTTTCACACGTCAATCATTCGGAATTTCTTCATATTGTTCTACAATTTTCATCGATTAATCATTTTCCCCTTTTCAATGGGCTGGAATTTCAACAATATAGTCCCTTGATTTAAGATAAATAGGTGTATCAACGGCAACCAGGTGTTGAGTAAAAAACAAAGTAGGGTGCTCTAAAAGCACTGAGTATACCATAACTACATATAGCGTCAAATTCTTCTTTCATTTCCGATTGTGCCATTTTCATTTTTTCATATTATATAGGAAAATTATCGTTATCCAGAGTTCGAGTTATGGTCATTATACAAGTTTCCGTAATAGTGCTTCTTGCAATTCTTTCCCTCGCTAATCTATGCTCTGATACAAAGGCTAGATGCTTTAATAGAATTGATGGCGTAACGCCTGAATAACTAGAATCTCAAAACGTGCGACATTTTATTTAAGAATGGCTTATGGTACAAGGTTTGACGATCTTTGTTTTACAGTTTATCCGTGTGATGTACATGGCAATATTATGATATAGGGAAGAGTATAAAATATACGATGTAAAACATCGGGGGCCGCGGCAGATGACTGTCAGGTCTATGCGAAGAATACTTCAACCCCGAAGAAAATGAATGCGTGTTCTCTGTACAAGATTCATACTCAGGACAATTTGCATTCGCACGAGAAGTCTTTGTCATTCACTCAACAGCAACGCCTCGCCATCCACCCTATCATTTCTCTCTATGAATCATTTAGCGGTATGAGGCTTTAATTCCGGCTTAAGTTAATAGTTTGGAGTCTACAACAGGCACTTCAATATCAAAATTTCTAAAAAAAATAAAGTAAGCAAACAGGTTCATATCGGGTTTATACAACACACACAAAAAAGATTATGAAAAATGGATGCGCATATTGGCTACGATACAGTCGTATTCAGTGGTGATTCATTTAAAATAGATTCTAGGAAAAAAAACTACTACTTTCGGTGCACCAAGGCTGCATTGCAGCCGAAATGAGTATTTTGTTTTTCATAATATTGCTGAAGATATATTAGATAAGTACTTATATTTAATCACATTTCTGTGTGTGATTTTTGGAGACCCAGCCTCTTAGGATATTAACGGAACTGAAATTGTGTGAACCACTTCCGTTCCATGTGAGAAGCTTAAGATCCTCCGAAGATGTTCTTTGTATCACACAAGCATCCTCCGCCGCTTCTGTTGGCAATGGAAGAGAAAACAAATGAATTCAGAATAGAGAGAAATATAACATTTGAATGTTGTAATCAAGTTAGGGATCGAACACAACTGTCAGATCAACGTTGGGAGAGCTGTGGACGTAGTTGAAGACTAACGGAAAAACCAAGAAAAGGAGAACGAAAATTCCGTTCACAATTTCAAGAGATCACTTCCACTATTTATTCCTTGCAAAAAAATGTAATTTTATTGGTCACTTTTTACATCAAACGTGCGAATAAAGTTTTACCTGCATATAAAGCCTAGAAATAACAGGAATCGCGATAGCTTCTGCAATTTATTGAATAATATATTTAAAAATTGATCATCGAAAAGCATACAAAAGCAACGACGGTATTTTACCACACTTTTAATAGCCCTTTTCATGAATTTACATCATCTGACATAATTTTTACAAATGTACAAGTCATTCTCGTTAAAGTGGACAACTAGGTTCAAATAACTAGACTCTACAGTGGTAGTAGGCCTATTTTTTTAATAAGTATTAGTTTCGATAAACACCGCCAAGGTTTTAGAAAAATTAGTCTTTTAAATTTCGGCGGCATTTCTTCATTTCGAAAAAGCATCGCGCCACTCGCTTCTTCATTGTTACCCTCCTTCAACACTCGAATGCTTCCTCCCCAGCAGCTGATGTGCTGCAGCCAACGACGAGGCGTAGCTCACTTCCCTTGTTCGTCCACCTCCCCCCTAAAGCTCCCCCATTCCCATTTTAGCCCACCTCCCACTCTTAGCCCCTTTTACATCTTCATGATTGATATGCATCTATTATTGATCAGCGCTACGAAAATAGTAAATTTATCTCCTCGAGAAAGTTTGCGTTCATGCGACGGCCGCCGCTCCTCTCGACTTCCCAAGAGGTGTCTGTCGTTGGCAGCGAGTCCCTTTCCCAGTTCGCCACCGCAGGACATACATACAGAAAACGAGGCGTTGATATCCCAGCGGGGCGGAAGAGGCCGGGGCCGCGCCACGATGGGAATAAACTCGATCGGAAGCGAAGTTCGATTCGGACCGCGAGTGTGAACGAAGAGATCGCCCGAACCGACCTTCTCAGGAAGGTTCGGCGATGAATTCGTCGTCGAGTTCTTCTGTTTACTTGTTTGAACAAACAAAATAAAAAGGCACACCTCATTTTTAATAGTGGCCATGTTTATTTATCCCTTTAGGCCGATTCTCGACGACTCTGGTGTTCTCGCGGGCATGCAGACGTCGAAAAGGAGGCGTCGGCCCAGGCGAGCGAAGAAGACCTCAGTCACGAAGATGAAGGAGAGAGGGCGCGTGGCGGCGGGCGTCGGGTTGAGAGGAGGCCAGAGGATGCCATGGCCGAGAGCCACGAAACGATCAGCAGGGTTAGAGAGGGGACGAGTCCAGCGGATGAAGCTCGCACTGCAATGTAAGGAGAGAATTAGCAAAAAGAGTTCAGGGAGATGTATTAGGTAATTATTTGAGACAAACAAATCTCACATTCCACCTAACATGATGCATATACAATGCCATATATAATAATACCTGTATAGTAAATCAAGAGAGGAAGGAAGGGGAAAATGGACAAGGGTTGAAAGAATGAAACAGGAATATATATTTACAAGTGACTATAAAATTTCGTGACCCAAAAACGTCGATCGGAAAGATGTCATGTCATAAGCGATGCAACATTAGCAATCGCGAAAGAGTATAAAAAGAGCTGTTATGAATGCTGTCAGGCATGAGGTAAAAATAGTTTCTCAGAGGGTTTACTTAGCTTTTATTATCAACAACCTCTGAAAAATATCTCCTCGGATGGATACATCACAAGTTAAAGCAAAACTTCCGTTTTTGCTAACAATAAAATGGCATATCCGAGTTTGAAATTTTCTTTTTCCTGAAACGTTGGTACGTACGGAATATGAAAACTCAAAATGTGCATTTTTCTTTATAAGAAAAGCGTTAAAAATACCATATTTTTCTCCAACACATACCTACATTAAATTTAAATTTCGTGATGTACTCTGTCAAAATTCAATCAAAAATTGAAAAAAATGGGAAATAACTTATCTTAAGTGTCTCCAACACGCGTAACAAGTTTATGAAAAATTCAGTGAATCACCACTGTAGCAAGGCGCATCTGGATTTTCATAACCTTGTTATGGCTAATGGATAGGCCTGGGATAAGGACTTCTTTTTCGGCTTTTGATGATCAAGTGCTTATTCTGAATTGATTTTACAGCCGTATGACGAACTGGATAATTCTCTTGTGGACCAGTCTAAATGCCAGCAGGAAAGCGATTTGCTCTGCCACTGCTTTCAACAACACCCATTAAGAGCATTACGAAAATCATCCGTATTTAAGTTGAAACATAATTAAAAATCAATGTTGGTACAGAGACAAACATAACGAGATAACATTAGAACGTTGAAAATAACGGATCAAAATAGACGAAAGGAGAATTTCGACCACTTTTTCGCACAATGGCCCTTTCTTTACGCAAGCGGCGATAATGGAGTCGAGCGCCAGAATTCAGACAAAGAGCCAGAAGGCAATTAGCAGAGGATGGGAAGCGAGATACGGTGCAGTAAGGGACTCAGGCAGACGCGGCCAAGGGTTCCAGAAACATAAGACTCTCTGTTGGGATCTCAAATCAAGATAGTTATAAAGGGAGGGGAGGGTGATTGAGGAGAGAAGGGGGAGGGGAGAGAAGGGGGAGGGAAGAGAAGGGGGAGGGAAGAGAAGGGGGAGGATAGAGAATGGGGAGGGGAGAGAGCAAGTGAGGTGGAACCGGTTGGATGTTTTTCTTTATAAAGGAGTGGAGGAGAAGGGCTGCAATGGGAGGGGGAGAGAGAGAGAGAGAGCGTTCGCATTCAAATCCCCAACTCCCCCTTTCCGCCACTCCGGCATGTATCTATATCTGGCTCGTTTTTGTGATTCCGGGCCTCTCCTACATGGAGACCCGCGCTCACCCACCAATGAAAACCCAAGTAACAGCGTCGCATACGGCGACAATGAATCCGTAGTGATTGTTGCAAGAACCGGGCATCTGAACCAATACGTGGCGAAGAATGCGATTCCGCTGTTGTCAATCGGAAGCCTAATGAGGATCGTCGCTTTTCGATCTTTGCCTCTCCCTCTTGCACCATTCTTTTTTGCGTCTTTGTATTCTTTCCCTGGCAACATTCCTCGACTTCTTCTAAACGAATTTTGATATGACATTACATATGCGATGCCTTTTTAGGAACTTTAATTTGACGCTTTATGAAACAATTACCGCTCATACTCGCCAACGATTTTACATAGCATTCGATACGAGTAAAGGCCTTTGAAACGCCCTAACAGGATTCATCGATTAATATTTACAGAATGTTAGTTATTTACATTTTAGACTTTATGGGTAAAAGAATGTTTTAACATTGTTCACCAAAAGATTGCTTAAGAGATAACAAGTTTACTGGACATTATTATTTGCAATCGGGTGGTAATTATATAACGTTCCTTAATTTCCAAAACTGCACGTTTAAAATGGCCAAAGGTGTAATAAATTTCGTATCGCCTCCGAAGTTAGCATTTCGTTTGTACACCAACCAGTTATGGTTTTTTAGCACTCGGATGGAATTATTAATTTCCGTCTCCAATTTCATAGAGCCAAGAAATTTTTAACCTGAAAATTTTATAGATACATTAATGAAGAGATGAATTCGTGTAATCATCATCGACATTACAAATGCTCAAATGAGTCTTAAAAGACTTTTTCCAGATACCGAGTAACATTTTCCAGAAAGTTTTCTTTTTGTAATTCACCGCATTTTGAGATGAGCGAATTTCAAACATGAATATGATTTTAAAGCTGAAAAAAGCCCTTAAGAAAGTGCATTCCTTCATTATTTATTATAACTAGTCAAATACCCGTTGCTACGTAACTTTAAATCAAAAGCCATTTTAAAATTCATGAATTTTCTTTATTAAATTTCAAGTATTCCTTTATAAACTACATTATCTAGTACGTCAGAATGTTTTGTTTTTAATCTGCGTTTTGTTTTAACATTGTTATTTCTTGCCTTTCTTCAAATGTCATGTTATGTCTAATTACTCTACGCGCTCTTGAATTTTTACCTCTTTCATGTTGCCTATGCTCTAGTGTTAAATTTTCACGTCGCTTTCTCTGTGCTTCCGTTCGAACCATTTTCCTGTTTGCTAGAGTTAAGTTACGACGTCTTTTTCCCGTTGACATGGAAGATCCAGTATTATCCATCTCTCCTCAAACGTTTTAAATATCGAAAGTATCTAAAATTTAAATTTTAAATCAAAACAAAAGAATTTTGATACCGTACTTATCGGCATTACTATTATAATTATTAGAAATAAAATATGTTTTATTATACCTGTGTGTATCTTGAATACTCTTCCAAATCGCACTCCTAAATACTTTGACTGAACCAATAACAATCATATAATCTGTTACATGTGGTTACATGTGTCCACTTTGATATGCCGTTTTGTTTTACTTATTTGTTATTCAGTGTTGCTAGCGACTTGTTTATTTATATACTGTCACCATGCTTCTGGTTGCTATTTGGCTTCGGACATCAATCGACAAATTATATAATGATAACTGCTCCAGAATTCATCTTTCCGACAACAAATGAATTAAAGATGGTTCGCAGTAAAAATATGAAACTATTCTCTGTGGACGTTTGAAGAGCAGCTTCGAACATTTCTAACGGTTAGTATTGATGAATTGTTATTTACTGATTTATTTATTACCATAATAATTAAAGAATGTATACTCTGCGCAACTCGTACATTTAAAAAGTACGATCAATTTGCGTGTTTCTCCGTCTAACGGAAAAATTAAATCATACAAATCTAATATATAAAATTGACTTCGCTGTCGTCGTCGTCGGTGGCAAATCGGAACTCTGTAATGCTATTTTTAACAAACTTTCCGAGTAGCTAGAAGATTGACATTTGGTAGGAATGTTCGGTTCTTAAAGTAGAACCATTTACGAAAAAATAAATTCCAAAATCCACCCGGTTTCGATTCCCGAGAATGATTTCCATTCCTCATAAGATAACATGGAAAAATCGATATTTCGACCTGCAATCTTATATTATTTTGCTTATTAAAATTCACATATTTGACCTACGATTTTCGGACTTGGACTGTATTAAAGAAAAATAAATGAAATTTCTTATTTTTATTGTCTTTTATCGCTTTCAAATCTAAATCTTTCGAATATAACGTTTTAATATATTTTGACAAAATTTAGCGTTTTCAACGTGAAGTTACATTACATTGTTAAACTCGAAATCCTATTACTCTCACGTATGCTCACGTTCTCTCCGGACCTCCAAGGACCCTCCCGGCCCAATTCATATGTATCAGAGATATCTCAGAATTAGTTTTTATTTCCTCCAATATACGTAGTACAGAGAAAGTATTGTATTCATTAAAAAATTCGAAATCGAGATTTCAACGGAAATACACGTTTTGAGGTGCCCAAAGGGAGAAATGATTGTATTACCATATAATACATCATTTTATTCGCCAAAGACGTCTGGCATAACCCGGGCATCGCCGGGTACTTTCAGCTATAGTCTGTTCACTATCTAAAGCTCTTGGCCTTCATAGAGCAAGTAGCCAATCACGAACGTTTCCCCTTCCACCGCCCCTCACAACTTTCGCGCGGGAGGACAGATACCCAATCACGAACAGCAACAGCAAGGAAACGGCGGTAGAAATGGCAACGCAAATCGATGTGAACGCTTCGAAATCAAGAGTAACACTGAGTTCCCCCCACTACCTTCCCAAAAGAACCGTCTCCTATTGGCTGCTGCTAAGTGGCGTACGCCTTGTCTTCAATGCCAAGAGACTTTAGATAGTGAACAGACTATAGTAATGTATAAATAGAAAGAGATTGTGTCCGGATGAGATACGCTTCGTGGATGTATTTAACCGAGACATTTGGACTAAGGAATTCAAAACGAGGCATACAACCAAAGGCTCTCCATTTTACTCCTCAATTCAGTTCTGTTTCGCGAATTCCGTAACTCCGCTCTGCGAACACGCCAATTGTTCCTCTTGTTTCCCTTGCTTCTAATATCGATCGTCCTATAGGTTGGCCTCGCGATTGTCTCATCGTGGGACTGCAGTACTGCATCCTCCTAGCCAAGTCCGGCATGATACCTTTGGGGGCCTATACGCAACCAGGATTTCAGGGGACCCTCTTCTCTTTTTGAAAGGATTTCCAAACATGGCCGTCACGTGACCAGAGCAGCAGCTCTCTATATTCCCTATGATATGTTCATTTCTGCGAGGCTGGATTACCTTTAAATGCCTCAAACGTTGAATTTTCCCACATCCCTACCTTAAGACAATATCGTCCAGGTTAAAATACCCTCATCCCTCTTTTTGTGAAGCATTTGCCGGTGTATAGTCTCTAAAAATTTCATAAATACAGAGAAATATACGGAGTTTAGAACCCGCAAAGTATAAATTAAATTTGAGCATATATCTAAATAAATATAATAAGCAAATTGCGCAAAGCTCATTTATATAGCTAAAATATTTTTCAGGCTCTCGATGGAAGAAATTTACTATGTCATGCGTATCTTAGGATTTCAAATAAAACTAACCCCATGAGTTGAAACGTTGTGCTCTTTCTATTTCTAGTAGTTTTCATTGGTAAAGCTTTTCGCCAGTGCCGGATTCAGGGGGGAGGGGGAGGGGTGGTACGATGGGGGCAGTTGCCATTAATGGAGGACTCCATCGCCCTCCGTTCGATGCTTTCCTAAACCCTTTTCACAACAAATTCCTCGACTCCGCGCCGCAAATTAGGTCCGTTTGGGAAGGAAAAGAAAGATTCTGACAGGGTAGGAATTACCAGAATTAAGGGTCGAAGGCAATAGTGGATTCAAGAAGGAGGAGGAGAGATTGCCCTCCTTACTGAAAGTTGAATTTACCACAAAAATATTTATCTTTAACGTATGGCTTTAACGTAGTGCTTCCCTTCTGTTCTTATGAAATGCGATTTGGAGCAGAATACATAAATATATGTTTTTGAATAAGAAACACGCCACTTATGCATCTGAAAATACGAGAGAAGATTAGTTTTTGCTAAGTGTCAATATATTATATTTAAAAAAAATTAATACAATGGAAATCCGAAAGTGCGTGCTTTAAATTTCAAATATATCTCTTCGCAGAGAATGTATCAAATATCATACCGATATTCGCATCAGCTAAACGACACAATTAGAATTTAGCTACTGTTTAATTTAGTAAAATCCATCTACTGTTATTTGTTATCATCCCAACGCGTTCCCTGCGATTGATTCCACCGTGGAACACGAGGCACACGCACCAAGGAAAAGCGACTCTCTGCGGTCGATGACGGGAGAAAGGGCGGGCGAGGCGTCCGGGGGACCTTCCTCTTCGCCCCCTCTCGCCCCCGATCGGCTCTCCGCATCGCCCTCCCAGGAGAGAGCCGATATCGTCGCAACGCAGCGCAGGCGGATGACTTTGCCCATGGGTCGGCGGACATCCGCTTTGCGGCCCCTCTCCGTCGCCGTCGCCTCTCCGTCCCCGCCGCCCCCAGGGCCAGGCTCCAGGAACTGCTCAGGTCGCACCCGAAAGCGTAGACCGAGGACGGCGCTGGCGAGGCCGTGGGGCCCGTGCGGGATGGGGTCGCGCTGGATCAGCCAATCAGGGTCGGCCTTGAATTGCGAAGGAAGCAGGTGGATGAAATCGGACGAAGAGAAAGGAGTATGAGAGAAAAAGGGAATTGAAAGAAAGGGGACGGTAGGTCGAAGTGTTCGTGGTGTGATTTCTTAAAACGCTTCTTCTGATTAAATGCTAAATTGTTATTCTTCGGTGCGACCTGCGTGTATGCTTTTTTTAAATTTAGAGTAAAGTCTTTGAAACTGGATGAATCACACAAACAGATAAGTGTGGGTCGAGTCAATTCACTAGTAAATCATTAAATACTTTTAGATCATAGCTTAAAGAAAATAATGTAATTAAAATAATTAATTATATGAAATGGTTTTAGTAATTTAAAACGTCGTGAATGAAAGAGAAAGGAAAATTTTCGGACAAATGACACGGAAATCGTTTCTGAATGAGATTAGATACGAAGAAAAATCAAATTCAGTGGAAGCGATGTAGATCGAATTTATAACTATATTTTACGCGAGACGCACGCAAATTGTAATGGCGATAAAATGCGTCTTCAGTTATTACGCCACGAACGGAAATTTGCTATAGACAAATGAAGAGCTGACTCCGCTTCTCTACATTTTCCCTTTGATATTTCACAAGAAAAAATAACTCTGTAGATGCGTGGAATTTAGACAGTTGTTCTTTCTTGAGATATATGCCTAACACTTAACATAAAGTTGAGCCTAATTTATTAGATTATATTGTCCCTTTGACGTACCAGCCACCGGAACAATACGTACTATAACCACGGACCGTCATCAATCATAATTATTTAATGTGGCTTTGTATTCGTTTCCATCAATTATATCGCTTATACATCGGATGAAATCTATGTTACTTCATTCACAATGGCGTCTAGCGCTTCACTTCGCTTTTCAAATCACAGGTGGAGAACAACCGAAATAGGGAGACGCCATAAGAAAATTCAATTGTTTAAGGCTCCTCTTCTTTCAAATGCAACCTTGACGAAAGATTCAGTACTCTGTAGACGTTGAGAATTACGCTAGCTGCTCTTGGTAGTGTCATAGATAGGAACCAGACTAAGAGTACTCGCGCAGCTTCTGTATCTCACAGTGAAGTGGCTGCGAAAAGCAAAGCGTATGCAATCAGTGAGCCGGCTTAATTAAGTGATGGTGTCATGTTAAAAACACCGTTGAGGAAGTCAACGAGAGACTACCGCAACTATTATTCCAAGCATGAAGGCAAATGTTCATAAATGGAATTTTGATTCAAGACTTGTACAGGATAACGTCCATTAGCATAGGTACGATGTCCCGCAATGATCAAAAAGGGCAATTTGATAAGTCAACCGAATGATGAAGGAAAGGAAGACATCTAAATATGTAATAATATACTACGAGTGACAACTTGGACGAAGCAGATTAATTGTACAATTATCTTAAGGAAGATATGATAGAAATAAAAGCTAAAGGGAACCCGGTAGTTATTGTATAAGAAGGCAGAGGGACTGCGGAATTTGGCTTAGGAAGGAGGAATAAGAGAAGAGTGAACGGTAGATTTTTGTAAGGAAAAGGTTTTTGATGACGAACATGGTCTTAGAACTACAACAAACCAAAAGTAAAACATAAAATGCAGAAGGAAAAACAAAGTTAACAGATTGATTATATTATGGAAAGACAATGATATAGGAATTGCGTTTTGAATATCCATTATTTTACGGTGGCCATGAATCGTTGCTCAAATTAAAATAAATTGATGTGTCCAACACATGACTTTCTCCATGCGTAAGTTGTCAACTAAAATAAAATAAATACGGCGATGGGAATAGTTCAACTTACACGCTTCAGCGCTAGCGATTCAATTGTTTTGTAAATTCACTACCACGCGCGCGAGCTGCGCACTAACCGTCAATTTCGAAGAAAATTGAATATCTGTTGAAATATTCCTCATCTGAAAATTTATTTCAAACAAGAGTTGTAGAAAAAAATAATAATTACAACTTATATATATATATATATATATATATATATATAGGTAATCAAAAATTCAGTTTTAGGCAAAATATCTAAGAAAAACGAAAATTTGACAGGGGTAAACCGCCACTTCCGGCTGACCGATTGTTATCAAAATCTTTTCAAATCTTAAGAATATATATAATCACAAATATAGAATTTCATGCTGAGCTGATGAATTTTTGAGTTCGAGCTCTCACAAAATTTCTGCCACACACATACGGACATACAGACAGACATCATCGATAAAACGGTCAAAACGTGTTCAGGGGGCCTCAAAACGTGTATTTCCGTTGAAATCTCGAATTCGAATTTTTTCATGAAAACAATACTTTCTTTATACTACGTATATGGAGAAAGTCAAAATAAGTAAATGAGTATCTAGAGAAAACGTATGTAGTAGTTCTTCATGGGTGAAAGAGGAGAAATTATCAGAAGGCCTAAGAACGATGTTGAGGAAAAATTACGGAAATAAGAGAGCATGTATCGTAGGAGAACACGATAGGAAATGTTTCCTCTAATAAAACACAGACGTCGTGTGTTGGCAACACTGCTATCTCGGCCCCACCGGTTGCATTTATAAGGAATGATTCAAACAAGCACATTGCGTACGCTTGTTTAAACGGATTTGTCAACACATTTGGAAATATATTGGAGAATCAAAGAGGTTTCACACGATCCTATTTCGCACAGGCGTTAGTTCATTAGTTTTAAATTCGCGTAAACAATCTGAGCTCTTGTTTTTTCACCTAACATGATACACGGCCGTATTTTGCATGTAAAATCTTTAAACGCGATCCTCACAAAATTATAATTAGAATTGGATCTGTCGAGTCACCAACTTGCAGAGAAAATTGTTCTCAAATTTCTAAACCAGTCTTCATTTGAGAGTGTATAGGAAATCTTATTTTCTGATAGAAAATCCACTGTGCTAGAGAATATGTTTGGAAGAACACTAGAGAATAATTTTTAAAAACTTTGAATAATTTTCACATTTAAAAATACCCAGAATCTCTTTTAATATTAAAAAACCTAAAGTAAACCAAGTTATTTGTTGCTGTGGGCAACAAAATAACGATTTTATAAAACATTCGCGATTGAAATTAAAGTTCGTTTTCAATATATTCAAGAACATCTGTTCATAAAATATATTACGCCAGATGATGTAATGGAATAGTAAGTTAAAATTACTTTTGGTAGCGTTGGCAAGGCCATCAACGATTCGAACTTTTATCATAACAATTGAAACAAAGCAGCGACCAAGTGGAATTCAATGTACTGAACATAATATATTTAGAAGGTTAATGGAAATATTTCTGAAGCAATTCGTTCTATGAAGAATGTTTCAAACATAAATTATGTAAAATTATATTGTGTGCAATTTTGGCGATGACAAATATTTACAATAATGAAGCCATAAAAGAAATATATGAGAAAAATGAGACAAATAACTCGAGTAAACCACTTTCGGCAGACCAATTCAGTAAACATCTGTTCAGATATTGATTTTATAATACAGATTTTTAATATAAAGTTTTGTGCTGATTTTATAAGTAGTTTTTGAGTTAGACATCCCGCAAAACTCATGTCACACAGACACAAACACACATAGTAGAGAAAATAGTAAGAAGGTACTCATGGAACCTTAAAAAGTGCATTTCTGTTGAACTCTCCATTTTTTTCACGAAATCAATACTTTCTCTATAATTAGTATAGAGAAAGTAAAAAGCGATAGTAATTCATCTACGCTAGAACAAATGTTCGTTTTCGAACATAAAATAAAAACCATATACACTGTAAATACACATAGCAAATAAATATATTAAATATTGACATTTAACCCACACAGCGTGTTTTTGGCATAGAATGAGTGCACAGGCAGTTTGCAGGACAACCATAAACGCGCTCAAAAATACACTCCTATCAACAATCTCATTTTCCCCAATCGCCGAGCCGCGTTTTAGAAGTACTTACACGCGTACTTTCGCCGTTAGTTTTTACGGGTACTCTGAACCCTTCGTATTACTCCAATGTATTCCCAAACGTGCGTTCGCAAAACTCGGCTATACGAACGTAAATAATAATAAGCTTGTGCGAAGCGGGCATAAGGTATAAATAGCTACTTCTTCCGCCCCCAAGCCACTCGAAGGGCCAATGTTAACCGCTAGATTGGCTGAGTGAACTAGCAAGGCTCGCCTATTGGTTTTTAATTTTCTAGTGTACTTAGAAAAGGGGCAAAATAAATAACGGTTTAGCCTTTTATAATGCCGGAAGATGTATCATCGAATGGAATTTCAGAAACGTTAGGATTTTCTTTAATATTTCACATCATGAATATGCAATTTCATAGTTATAAATTTTCATAATGGTCAACGATTAATACCTTGTAAGTCTCCGCATGTACACTTTGTAGACAATTGTTTCTTTGACTCACGTGTTCACTAAATGAGCTTCTACTCACTTAGTATTGAGAGATGACCTGTTTTAAAGATATCTATGCGGCACAGAGATTCTTTATTTGAGGAAAAATCCAAGTTTCAAGGGAGAGCAGAGGACAATTGGTGTATTCCCGTGAGTGAGTTCCAACAGGCGTCGAAAGAGTGCGTCGGTCAGCGTACTAGTCGAACCGAACCGCGGGTGTTGGAGCATTCGGGAGCCAATGAGGCTTCGTGGAGATCATGAGCCCTCTTACAATTAGTATCTACGAAGAGTTTCGTTCAAATTGAGTCTGGTGCCGATATGCGTTTGAACATTCGGGGCACTGTTCTTCGGAGCGCCTGTGGTTCAGAATGGAGCGATTTCAGACTGTGGAACTTTTGCAGGAAAAATGGAGTTCGCTTGTGGAACTGCGTCTCGTCCTCGGCTCCTTAAGGTACCCCAAGTGGCTATTGCGCCCACTATATAGTCGAGGCAGCGAAAGAATTGAGAGTATACTATGGTTTGCTATTAATATTTTCCCATCATTAATTTCGCGGAAAATAATGCAATCTTAACCAAAATATATGCACTCAGCATTTATGAAAAGAACTTTTATTCACCATTTCCATAATTATTTTTCCTTCGGTTCACTTTTTTTTGACTTTTCCTCCACACTTTAGTGTCTTATTATAACGTAGGAGCGCGGGCAAACACAATTATTTATAGTAGGGCTGTCCAACTGGCGGCCTGCGGGCCACATCCGGCCCGCGGCATGATTTTATCCGACCCGAGGCAAGGGGGAGCCGGGCGGCCGCCCGGGGCGCCAAAGTTCTAGAGGCGCTTACCCGTCGTCGGTTCCTTTGTATCTATAGAATACTGGTAAACTGCCTAAACATTACCAGTCATAAAACGTGTTTTCCTCCATGTCTCTTCCCCCTTCCGAAGTTTTTACCACCATGTGCGAATACGGATGGGGAAAACCGGGAAGACAAAAGCAACCGAAAAATTTCCCCTGCCCTCATACCGACTAAGTAAGGGGGGCATGGGTGATACTATAACTATGCACGTTGGTGGCGCATGCTTTCCGGTCTATCTCCGATGTTCTCTCGAACAAAATTTCTCCTACCCTCCTCCCCGGTTACAATAAAGCTCTCTATGAACAAGTATGCTCATCCTTTTCCCCGACTTTCTCCGACAACGGGGTCTTTTTATTGGTCTAACGCTAGTCATGTGATAGAAGCCATTACGGTCCTAAGCTTTCCACTCTAGCCTATCTTCAGGCCTAATCAAAGTAAAAGTTATGATGAAAGTGTTTATATTACAGATTACATTCAATTAGATGAAGCAGAAGAAGAAGATTCTAATGAATAAGATATGATGTGTATTTATAATGATCTGGTGGAGGAAGAAGCCCAATCATTGTAATATCTTTGTGGTAGCGTTTCAAAGCATCTAAATCTCTGTGATGTATGTAATAGTGCTTTAACAATTGAAGGGACATGAAAAGATGATTCCTATTATTCTTCGCTTACGAAATTCAAAGAAATTTCTGGGAGCTCCCTTATTTATCCCTCTAAATCAGTTTTTGATCTATTGCAGACAGCCGAGCTACGCTTGAGAGAAAAAAGAAGTGAGATTTTGAAAATTGAGATGTCCCTGAAAAACTTGTTAGATTTTGTGTCAAAAAGAACTGACAATTCTGAATTACCCAAATGCCACAATGCGTGCCATACATTGTTAACAAATTTTTTAAAAACAAGATTATATCTGCTTGTTAGGGAGTACAATAGTGCTTCACAGAAAACATTATGTTCAAAATGTGGCAGTAAAAGTGTATGAGTGAGAGCAGCTGCGCAAAACATGAAATGATTACACAATTTTTTAATATTTTTTTTGCAAAATAAAAGTTTTTCTCCAATGAAATGTTTCTAGTCAGTTAATCATTATCTTCACCAGGTCTAATTGAGTTTGATTATATTGCAAGGTGTTTCTACAGGCAAGTTAAAGTTTACAATTTATAAACCTTATTTTCGAATTTGTAGTAAATAAAAGTTTCCTTTAGGTATATGCAACTTCATTTTCGTTAAAATATTTTTACATTGACAAAAAGAGAAAAGGTAGTCATTTTTCCTCATGAAATATACTCTCTTCATTAGAACTAATTAAGCCATGCTAGAAAGTAAGATTTTTAACTTGAAAAAGTATCTCTCGAAAAGGTCAGATTTTGTAACCAAAACATTTGATTCAGGCTTAACAAAATGTGACTTGTGAATAATCTAAGTATTTTAAAACTAAAATGTAACTGTTTGTTGGATAAGACTTCAAAGAATGTAATATGATCTAAATAGGAATGAAAGCAGCAGTGCAGAACTGAAAATGATACTTTGCAAAATAAAATTTACTAGAGTAAAATCCCTTGGAATTCAGATGAATATAATAAGAAAATAAATTTTTCTTTTAAATAGTTTAAATTAGAAGATCGTAGGTAAGTTCTTTATCTTCGTGATTTGGATATTTTTCTCCTGTAGAGCTCATTAAGAGCTTTAATTTGATGTGCGGTTTGTGGGTGTGATATTTGGTTCACGAGAAACTTTTGGGAATCATTCTACGTTCTCGTATTATATGTGTTTATATATATATTAGGATATTAAGTTTTAAATAAAGAAACGTATAAGATAATTACCAAGGGTATTTATTTTATGTCCATTCCCTAAAATTCTCAAAACTTGATTTTTATGCATACATTTCTATTGAGTTAATACTCTGTTTAGGACCGTAATGGCTGCCGTTGTAGCAGACGACAAGAGTTGTCCGTACTTGTTCATAGAGAGCTTTAGGTTACACGTCAAAACGGAGAATCAATAACAGCGAAGGTCAAAATAACGAACGTAAAAACGGCGAAAACCAAACGGCCGAAAGTAGAAAAGGATGCTATTTTAGTAATAATACATTTGGAATATTTGGCCAGCCACACCAAAGAAGTTGATCAGCCCTAATTTAAAGTAATAGTTGCTCTTACTGTGTGACGTGGAATTAAAACTAAAATCGATGGATAATGTTGGACTAATCACATTATCCCTCTTATTTGAAAGAATAGGGAAGGGGAAGAGGGATAGAACAAGGAGAAATAAGATGGACGGGGGAGAGGAGTAAAAAGAAGCGTTTGACACTCACCGGTCTGTCGTTCACGTACCACCTTAGAGAGGCAGCTGGGTGAGACCTGCCAGCCGTGCAGTTGAGGTCGACCAAGTCGTTGTTGCTCTCGTACGAATTCTTGCCCCCCGTGATGCGCGGGGGTTCTTTTGGTGGGACTTCTTAGAGAGCGACGACGGTACGGCATGCGTCGAAAAATTTATCGAGCAGGGAAAAAAGAAAAACGGAGGTAAGAGTCCGCTAAAAAATTTTCCAAGCATTCGCGTTCGAAATCCAAAGAAAATAAAAGACTGTGACGTTGAGATAAGACAGGAAATGAATATGTAAATTCATTATTTATTTTGAGAAAAAGTTTTGGATGTGCAGACTAACTTCCTTGTGAAAACCACAGGTAATAACAAGGAGAATTACTAAATGAGATATGAAAAATAATTGTATTTAATCTTGGATATCTATTATGCGCAACACACTATAATATTATTTTTGCAATTTTTATAGATTTGCTATATAGGAAACTACATTCTCACTCCGAAAAAAACAGAAATGGCCGTCATCTCAGCCAATTATAATTATGTTTCGGGATTCATTTTAAATTCCACTTCATCTGTTACAGCGTTATTCCTAATTGATTAAAATGTGACGTGTCGATGATGCTGAAAGTGTGTTTTATAATACTCACAGACCACTTCCATCCTGCCTTCGCCGCTGGCTGAGGAGAACGATGGTGCTTCTGCCGACACCTCGCACTTGTACACTCCACTCGACCTCAAGGTAACTCCCCGGAGGAACACTTGCATGCTGTCCGATAGATGGTGCTGCTCACGTGTCCAAATCGAAAAAGCAGAACGGGAGCACAATTGAATGAGAACTGTTTGGGTTTCAAGCTATTCAGCCTCTTGGGCTAATATTGCCCTAACATAACCTACAGGACTCTACAGAGAAGTGAGGAGGGTGGCGGCATTAGCCTACTCGAACGAGGAACACCGATGGAGACAATTTAATGAGAAGCATCAGAAGAATTTTGTTAACGTCTGACAAAATCTTTTCTAGCATCATTATATTCGAAAACAAATCCGTACATTCATAAATAATATTGTGTAGGATGGGCAAAAATGTCTATATAATGAATGCTTAGGTATTTTGGTATTATTATGTCTCTATAATTCCAAAATATTTTCAAATAGTCCTCGACAGGTATTCAAAATTTATCATTTACGTGTATATATAGATACTGAAATCTTCGAACTCAATAAAGAAGTCCTGCAAAAACACGCAATCTCTAGGGGTCATGTTCAATATAAACCTTTCTTTTTAAATCGCTTAAATAAAGCATTTTAAAAGCAGTTATTTAGCTCATTTTTTTATGATTGAGCTTGCGCAATAGTTATTGATAAAATTATTGCACAGCGTTGCTATATTTTATGGAATCTTTTAAACTACAAAATTAAAGAATCACCTCCAGTTCTTTCGGACAGAAATGTAAATAGTGACTATACAGACGGCAACGTTTCTACTTCCTCCACGTTAACCATACATCGTTAGTGATTATTGGCACTTCGCGTTGTGTTTCTCGAGACAGAGAGAGAATGCACTCACATCCACGCGCACGCCATCCACCCTGTAAGAGTGCTGAGCTGGCGAAGCCCTGGGCACGTATCTGTAGAACTCTTCGTTGTCCTTGTACCACTTGACGCTGTAGAGGCGATCTCCCTCCAACTCGTGACCGCACTCGAGCAGCGCCATCTCGCCCCTGATGCGGTAAGCGGGAACTGTCAGCTTGGTCAGCCGAAGGCACCACGTCCCTAGAAAGATACGTAGACGGAAATTAAAAAAAGGACCAAATCAATTATCAGTCATTTATATTTGGAGTTATAATCACATAACATACGGAAATCTAATTTCCGTACAAATAACCTTCAACGATACAGTAACATGGGTTAGCCTATAATAGGGTTGTCAACCGTCCAACTTTCAGTATGAGAGTCCTCCCAATAGTAAAAATGTCCTCTGCCCTACTTGAGATGCAATACAACGCCAAAAGTCTTCCTTTGAGAATTTAATTTATCTTTATTTATACCTGTAATGTGTGTTGCTACACGTGATGTAATACTGAAGCAAGTTGTTCGTTACCTCGTAAATTATATGGCCACACTTCAATCGGATATCTGTAAACTTAGATTTCTAATGTTCCTTATGTCATTGCCTTAAAGACACACTGAGCTGTCGCGGGAACCAAAGGCTAGGCTATGGGATAAAATATACTCATCCTCGACTTAATGCCGGCCCGAGGCGCCAAAGTCTTTGGATGCGCTATACCAGTGACTCCCAACCTGTGGGCCGCGAGATTATTTATAGAAATCGGCGACTTTTTCTTGGAATTATAATATCAATTGCAAATGAAATTGCGATGTCATAACCCCTCATTAATATCTTAAATATTGAGGCACTATAATAATTATAATCCGTAAAAGCTTACCAAATACCCAATTACCAAATACGATGCTATTTTTTGCTACTTTAAATTTGCAGTTAGTTTTTGCTAGATAATAGAAAAGTATAACTAATGCCTGTAAATATTTTGGTCCTCTCCATTTCGATACTTATTCAAAATTGTTTTCATTAAAATATTTAATTAGGTTATTTACAAAAATCAATAGACTATTAAAAATATTTACTTCATGCTATGGTTTCCACCTTTATTGGTAAAAGTTGTAGATATTATTTTTTCTACAACTCTTGTTTGAAGTAAATTTTCATATGAGGAATATTACAAGAGATATTCAATTTCTTCGAAATTGACGGTTAGTGGGCAGCTCGTGCACGTGGTAGTGACGGCAAAGGTGAATTTACAAAGCAATTGAATCGCTAGCGCTGAAGCGTGTCAGTTGAACTATTCCCATCGCCGTATTTATTTTATTTTAGTTGACAACTTACGCATGGAGAATGTCATGTGTTGGACATATCAATTTATTTGTTAATATGTATTTCCATTAATACCGAAGCCTATTAGCATGTTGGGTGCCGCGAAATTTTCTTAGGTTAAGAAGGGGGCCTCATACTAAAAAATCTGACGTGGCCAACACATGACTTTCTCCATATTTGGGGTATAGATATTTAAATTATTATGAATAGCATTATGAGGCAAAATTATTATTTCGTATCGTAATATAATACAGTCGTCCTTATTGTCGTAAATTAGGTATATTTCGAATATGTTTACAGAATTCATCGCTACATGGTGGTGACGCTGTATACTGGAAATTAAGAAAAAGCAAAATATCTCCGAAATGGATGGTTCTACGAAAATTTGTTTCAAACAAAACTTGGAAGAAATATTATTCTCTACAACTTTGGTCCTTACGAAGATGACCAATTACGTCGTTTTTAAGGAGATATTTGAAGGAAACCGAAAAAACCGATTATTTATAAATAATTCCTAAACAAAAACTGCTATGGAAAATTGTTTCAAATGAAAGTTGTAGGAAAATACGTTCTCTATAACCCTTGCATAGAATTGTATATACAATAATGATGTTTTAACGGAGAAATATCACAAAGACCGAATCGGGTTTCGAATAAACCTCGACCCGATTAGCCTGTATTGTCCAAAAAATAATGTTCTTTGTGCTCATGCTAAAGTGTTATATATCAAGTTTGGTAACGATATGGCAAGTATTTTTTGAGTTAGAGCGCCCACAATCACATACACACGCACACACACACAGACATCATCCCGAAAATAGTCGAAACGTGTTCTAAGGACCTCAAAACGTGTATTTCCGTTGAAATCTCGAAGTCGATTCTTTCGTGATCACAATACTTTTCCATTACTACGTATGGAGAAAGTAAAAAGGTTGGGAACCACTGCGCTATACCGATCTATGAATTACACGCAAGTGATCTCAATTTATATCGCGGGTCAGGCTATAATATTGATGTAATCCCTTTTATTTTTTCATTATCAATAATTTTTGCATAGCGATGAATAAATTAACATGTACTTCGAAAATATCTCAACAAGCAGTAGCAGAGGGGGCGCTGGAGTATTATCTCAACCGGGGCACCAAAATTCCTCTGGCCGCCCCTGCCTCGACAAGATCTCGACTTCGAGTCGTTTTCACGATATAATCAGCTGCCATACTGCGTTTTCAGAAAATTCGGGAGTTGTCTCTTGCATCTTTTGTGCGAGAAGATACGCCGACCTCGAAAATTCGAAAAAAAGGTTATCACTAACGCAAAACTGCGGTGCAGCGATCTCGATACTATGGCAAAATTATACGGTAGACACTAGATATTAGGGCATATTACCCAGCATTGGTATAACAATTAATCTTTACCAAAATGGTTTTATACATCAAAATACTGTTACTCCTCCATGACCGGATTATCGAGCCGGTAAACAAAGTAACTATGAAATTCACAAATAACCATGGTCTGACATTAAATGCTTATTACCCGACTTCTTGGAGTTTGAGCGTTATCATCCCTCGAAAGTTTCCCAATGAAAGTACACATCGCGCTTTCGCCATTCTGCACGTACGCATGCAAATGCTAACGAATACACACCGAGCACCAACAGAAAGGAACCTCTAAACGACACTTCAATCGCAATAGCTGGCATTCGGTCCAGATCGGTTCGTATTTCACAGAAAACCCCACAAAGCATCCCCTCCGCCTTCCATCTCAAAATTCCCCCTCCGAATATCATCCTCCTTCCCTTCTCTCCCCCTGCCCATTTGCTCCCCTCCCCCTTATCTCCTCCTCCATCCCTCTCATTCAAAACCAAACCTTCCCACTTTCCCCCTTCAAACTAAAATTCCTTACACCACCCTCCCTCCATCCCTCGCATCCTTTTTAGCCCAAAATACAATCCCCGCCGACATCGACCTCACTTATCCTTTCATTGAAAATTCAGGCACTTCGTTTTTAAACCCTCCCTCCATCTTCTTTCTCTCTCTCCTATCTCTTTCTCTATCTATCCTTTTCGTTGCTTCCCTCACACTTCGCACCACTCCACTTTAACACCAACTCCAAACTTCTCCTTTAACTGCATAATTCTCTCAATGTGGAAATTATTCAACGTTTTAATCAAATTACCTCTATCCATCCCGCCTTTAAGCCAACGTTTACATCAAATATTAGAAGCTGAACATTAAATTTTGCTTAATAAATCGAATATCGAGAGATATTTCATGAGCAGAAGTCTTGGCCTATTGCATTTAAAGTGCATTCGTTTGCTTGAAACAGTCATTCACATTCTCCACTCAGCATCTTCTGCGATTTCCTCTCTCTCTCTCCGGTCACCACCCCTCCCACACTCCCCTCCCCCTCCTCCACAATTCCCTCTCTCTCCCACTCTCTCTCTTAATTCTCTTCTTTTCTCCCAAACCGTCCGAGAACACTGACACGCAAGAAAGCACAGAAAAACTCGCAATTACCAAAACGGATTGTTATTCTTACAGAAACTCTCCGCTAAGTTGAGGAAACTGTTAGTGTAAATAAGCTTTTTTTTCTTTTGTATAGATGTATATGTATGTGTGTGTATATGTATTATTATTATTTACATATTAATATTTATTGAAAATGTTTATGCTTTCATTTAATTTCATTTAATATTATTAATTTTTCTTTTTAATTTTCCTTACTCTAAAATATATTTTTTAATTCTTATATTTAAAACTTGTATGTATTATTCTAATTCCACTATTGTTCTTTTACGTATCTAGGGTTTTTGCAGGTTTTATCCAACCCCATTCCCTTCTGTGGTGTTTCCCTGCGTGGTTTTTTTTTTACTAGGTTGGCCAAGGCAGGTCTTTCCTAAGTTTTTACAAGTTTCCGAATTTGTAATAGGATATCTTGCTTGATTTTTTTAATTCTTTTTGTTTCGTTAAGTTTCAGGTTTTTTTTCCTGCGAAGTGTTCGTAAGTGAATGTGGTTATATAATAATAATTTTTTTATTCTCCTTTGTAATTATTAACGGAGGGTTAACTGTAAGAAGGGACTATATAGTCTCAATTTCGTCCTCAATAAATTCGTTTGTCTGTCTGTCTCTCTCTTTCTACCATTTTGATCCATTCTCCTCCCGCACTCGCCCATCACACATCTCCCTCTCTCTCTTTCTCTGCAGCCTCTTCTCTTTTCGTTGCTCTCCTTCTCTCCCTTCACTCCTCCCCCTGTAGACTCTAATTCCCCCTCTCTCACCCCACCCAATATACCTTAGTTGCGCTCTCCTTCTCTTCAACTGTCGAGAATCAACCAACTCCCACTCTCCATGAATGTTATATGGGACGAGGATGAGAGGGGGGGGGGGGAGGGGGGGGGGGAGCCAACAGCAGCACTGACTGAGTATTCGTTCGTCTACCACTCGGTCCCCTTCTTTCTCAGCCCCGTATCACTCACTCACTCACCCTCTCGCTCTCCTCCATTCCCCCTCCCCCCCCCTTCTTCCGAATCTTCCGTTTTCCTCCTCCGCCCTTATAGAGACAGAGAGAGAGATTTCCGATTCCCCTGATTCCTCCGCCATCTAGTTCCAGATAGCTAAAATTATTCTCGAATTTTTCCTATCTTTTACCATTTCTGAGGGGAAGAGATCGGATGAGAGAGGTGCGTGGAATCACTTTGCGGAGGAGAGGAAAACAAGGAAGGGAAAATGGCAACGAGCCATTAGTGGGTTGAAAAAGAGAGTTTATGGGGTCGTGGCGCGTATGCACGTATGTACACTTGGTGGCGATTTCTGATAGCTAAAGCAATTTCTTTTATTTAGAAATAAATCGAAATATCGCGTGACGCTGACTCTTAAAAATGGCTCCGCCGTATTTTATTAGCATCTTTACTCCGTGGAGGGCGTCGATTTAAGAAAACTTTCAAAAATGCGTTCGTTACGTCTAATCATAACACATTTTTTGCAGAATATACCATTGTGATCCTTCTTATATAAGGGAGAGCACAATTTATTCCGAGTTCTTCCAAGTATTCTGTTCTATATTTCTCTTGGAGTTTCAATCTAGCGTTCAGTCTGCTTACCTCCAGAGATGCTCAATTTAAATTCCTTACTAATGAAGTAACGCTATTTACAGGGTCGTATATCTGTTTCACTAATCTTCCGACCCTGCGCAAAAATTTTTCCCAACTCGAGTACGTTGTCTTTCGCACGAGAATCTCATACACCGGATGAGCTCTCTACTGTGGTCTAATCAACGATTGGTATAATATGTTTTTGCGCTAGAATGAAATATGGCGTGCGGACACGATCTCGATAGAGTCTTCAAAGGACAGAATCTCGAATGGACACAATCAGGCCCTCTCAGAGATTCAGAGAGGCCTGGGCTACTTTCAGATTTTGGTGCCACTCTCCATAATAAAAACTAAAAGAAAGCCTCTATTAAAATTTTATTTTTACCATGAAATGATCATCATCCGAACAAGGTGGGATTGACCAGACCCCCTTGTTCCATTTAGTGATACTATGACATAGATACCTGAAAAAGAAATTAACTAACGCATGAATTTTGTCCCACTTAAGCTCGAGGCCCGGGCCAAATGGCCCTCCACACCCTTCCCCTCTAATTCTCTCTGGACACAATCTCACAATATGGAGAGGAGTGTTCAAAGGACTTCAAGCCCGTATACATACGTATGTGAACCAGAAAAAACAAGCTTCCGCGTGCCAAGTAAAATCGCACGCGTGGATTAGAGTGATGTAGCATTGGCAGATGAAGTGGATGGGCGGAATTTTGTGAGGTAAAGGCCTTCTAAAGAAGCGAAAGAAAGGGGAATGCTGGGAAAGAATTACGATGATGATGAAAATATATGATTCCGTAAAACACGAGTAGGATGGAAATCTCCTTTTTACGAAACTGAACGGAAAAAATGTTTTCGGAAATAAGAGGATTTAATTGCCATTAATTTTATCCACGATATTGCCGTTTTAGGGAGCGTTTTTTGACTTTTTATTTTGGGCGAAGGCTCATCAAAATTAACTCAAATTCTGCTCAAAAAATTACGTCAATATTTCATCCAGGAATTTAAAAAAATCAGTTTTTCAGTCGGATTAGAAATTTTATACTTGAAACAGGCTCAGGGAGGGTAAGTATTAATAAAAATATAGGAAAAGCAATGTCCTTACTAAATAATTTATCAGGTTTCATGCCCCAGAAATACGCAGAATATATTTTTTAAAAGCATATACATATAGGTATGCATTAAGATATATTTTTATAATCTCTTCAACAATTTTGCGGACACAAATAAAACGTACAGATTCAATAAATATAAAAATTTATGACAACTTGCTGCACAAAATTGAACCACTACTTACAAACGTTAGTTTTCTACTTTAACAGCAGCACAGACATTAGGGTAGCCCGCTATGTGCTCGCATAAGGAAACCCACCGTGTGTAAAAACATCAAGTTTCTCAACTTATACGCGTCAATTTCCCGAGAACTTTAAGCTAACGCTATTCTTTATCTACTTTTCTGCTTCGGTCAAACTTCTTGGGGCCGCACCTTATTCACGGCTACCCTTTACAAGAGCCCTCGTTCACCCTCAAGACAGCCCCACCCACAGAGCGGAAAGCCCTCTCCGGGGGGCGATTCCGAGGCGGAAAGTGGGGTTAAGAGGTCGGCTGCGTTAAAAGACGCAAGTTTTGGAAAGGAACCATTTTATATCCGGCTACTTGCGCCCACCTTCGCCGTCACGCTAAGAATGGTAATCTGAGTAAATGACGCCAAATTTATCTGCTTCACAAGCGCAATATATGATTGGTTACGGGAAAATGAAGACCAGCCCTCAAAATTCCGCGAATCTCTCTTTGTTTCACCCGCTTCATCTCTTTTATCCACCGAAAGAGGGCAGGGAATTTCTCCTTGCCGAAAACCATTCCCTTCCATCTGGAACTTACCCTTTCCTCGCCCTGCCCCAATAGGCCAATTTATCCTCAAACTTTTCAACACTCCCCTCTCACTCTGCTACCTAAACTCCCTCCTTCTTACGGTTCATTAATTGCTCTGCAGTCTCTCATTCTTTCTCTCTCTCTCGAACAGATTTACACTTACATCAGGCCGCATATTTTAAAATTTTAACTCAAACGCGTGACTCGCGAATTATGGATCACATTTCTCTCCGTTTACGCTCCGATATTACTTTCACGATTTCATTAAATCCACTCAGAGTTACGATCGTTCCCTTCCTGGCTGATGTTAGACATCAGGCAAAGAAATCTATTTCCAACCGTTATCTACACGGATATCGTCGCATATGCAACTATTGGTGAGCCGCAATCGATAACGATTGCATCGAATATTAAATGCTCATCTGGTTAGCTCAATAGTCATTCTTTTAATGAGCGCGATAATTTATCCTTACAGTTCCCATTGTCTTATGCGTTTGTGAGAAGTAGGGATGACAGATTTCTGCCTCTGAATAGACGAAGTGAATCGAATGTTACCTCTACGAGAAATAATTAAGCTATTTGGACCGATACATTCTATTTGGTTCCTCTTATAAAAGTTTAAAAACAAAAAATGCAGTAAAATATTTATGTATCATTTTCATTGATATTAAACTTGGAAGAAATTAATTTATCGTAAATTTAAGGAGCTATAAATACAATGGATCGATTTGATTTTTACAATCCTTAAAAACGAAGAAACTGATGGTATAATCATTCGTTTTAATGGCACTACAAAAAATACGCCCCAAAAGATAAAGGTTCCATTACCTTTTTAAATTTTAATAAAGCAATTTATAGAGACGGGAGATATAAAAATAAGATTTTAGTTAATATTTACAATAAAAGGTACTTTGGTAAGCAGAACATTTCCATCAGCCTTCGGTTTCTTTAATAGATTAAGGGAAGGCCTATGTCAGTCACAACCCGAAGCGAAGCTTTCCCTCCACTTTCACTCAGCCATGCCTGAGGGGAAGGATATGCATTGGGCGCGAAAAGGGCACGCGGGTAGTTGGAATAGGGTTTAGAGCCTCAGTACGCGGCGGCGGGCGTCAGGGGCGCGCGGGTTAGGCAGCGAAGGGCCTTCTTACCATAACACCCTAACAGAGCTCCGATTTCGGAGCTGTACGAGCAGCTAGTATTTTATTTAAATTGTTACACATAAAAACCTTAAAGAAGGAACACTTTGATTTGAAGCGTTCGAATCGATTCAACGTTTCCGATTAACCGGATCAAATGAATGGGGAAAAGGAGTGGGAAAAGGAGGGAAGGAGAGGAAGAAGGGAGCAGGAGAGGGAGAAGAGGGAGGGGGAGGAGAGGGAGAATTGAGAAAGGAGAATGGGCACGGTCCGAATCGAGTAGGTATGGACCACAGATATATAGTACTAGATAGGTAATGCCCTCTTCCGCTGCATTGGCGAATCTGAAGCCGGCTGTTGCGGGGTGCCGCCATCTTACCAGTACACAGGTTATTAAGCCGGCTTATAGCAGCAACGCGAAGTTCGGTAGCTTTTTCCGTATTAAGCGCTGTTCTTTCGGAATATCTCGTGAAGTAAAAATCATACAGACATGGTTAATACTTGCGTGGTGTTCGGGTGTAATTTTACGTACAATAGAAGGAAGAAAACTGGAAAGGAAGGTGTTTCCTTGCACTTGTAAGTACACGAACTCCACACATACCGGTTCTTTTTCTGTATTTTACATAAATGTTTTACCATTCAGAATAATTATATAAATATTACTGTATGTTTTTAGATTTCCTTCTAATAAGGAGAGACGAGAAGCCTGGATAAAGGCGATCAGATGTGAAAATTGGAAACCAACAGCAGCTTCAGCTGTATGCTCCCAACACTTTCGTCCCGAGGATATGAACTACACAGGGCAAACCAGGAGACAGAGCAAATGCAGTCCCATCAATATTTCCGGCATATCCTCAATATTTACAAAAGCCCTTCGTGATCCCACGTAAGCCCCCAAAAGAAAGAAATCAGGACCCAACTAGTCTGATGAATGATCGTGCAGAAAGTAAAGGCAATGCTGAAAATAGCGGTGACATAATTACAATTAATCAATCCTGTGCAGTGGAATCAGCAGTAACGAATTAACATCAAGGAAAAGGCGACTGGTAAAAGCATTAAATGATAAATGTGATCAGCTGAGCAGTGCAAAGAAAAGAATCAAAGTTTTGCAGCAAAGAGTTCGACGGCATGAGAAAAGAATTATAAGTGACAGGGAAATCATTGAAACACTAGTGAAAGAAAATTTAATTTTGCAAAGCAGTGCAGAAATTTCACAATATTCTCTGCCTTTTTATGTGTGCTGTTTATTAGATAGGGCAGTTAAAAATGCAGATCACAACAGCAGACACATATATGATCCTAGGTTGAGATCGTTTGCATTGACCTTAAAATACTTCTCGCCAAAGGCTTATGAATTTGTGCGGTCAAAGTTCAATAATGCGTTGCCATGTCCACGTACTATAAGGGCCTGGTATATGAAAGTTGACTGTGAACCAGGCCTGTGCAAGGAATGTTTCGATGCAATTGAGACGCATGTTAAAGTCAGCCACGACAAAGGCACCGTCCCAATTGTGTGCCTTTGTATTGATGACATGTACAGTTCGTAAATGATAAAATTGTAGGTTATGTTGACGTGGGCACTGAAATTGATAATGATGACCTGCCAACTGCAAACCACGCATGCGTCATTATGTGCACCGCTATAAACGATAATTGGAGAATGCCACTTGGATATTTTTTTTATTGATTCCATGAGTGGTGCGGAGCGTGCAAATGTAATGCTAAGTGCTATCGAAAAATTGCATGAAATGGGTGTAATGGTCGCAGCAGTGACTTTTGATGGTGCAGCGAGTAATAAAAGTATGGCAAATTTCATGGGTGCCAATTTAAATGCTTTAGATGATCTAACGAACGTTTTCCCTCACCCAGCTCAGGCAGGAACTGATATTGCTGTATTACTTGACGTCTGTCACATGATTAAACTTATTCGCAACTGCTTAGCTGAAAAAAAATGTTTTACACCAAAGATGGTGCTATTAAGTGGGCATACTTTCAATAGCTGCACAATTTGCAATAAGATGAGGGTTTACGCTTGGCAAATAAATTAAACTCTAAACATATGATATGGTTCAAGCATAAAATGCGTGTTCGGCCTGCAGTGCAAATGCTCATAAATTCAGTAGCTGACGCATTGAGCTATTGCAGCAATGTTTTGCAATTACCTGACTTTGCAGGCTGTGAGCAAACTATTAAATTCATAAAATATATGGATAAAATATTTGATTTGCTGAACTCATCCAGTAAATTTGGCAGGGGATTTACAGCTCCACTAACTATGGAGAATGAAAATATTTGGCGTCCATTTATACAGGATGCAATGGCATTCATTCAAGCTTTATATTTGGACAAAGAATGCAAACAAAGTGTTATTGATAGCAACAGAAAAGTAGGATTTCTTGGCGTGATAATTTCCTTATTATCAGTCCAGAATTTGCTCGACTGGTATGTGAAGACTGGTGATCTTTCTTATCTTCTGACTTACAAGTTAAGTCAAGACCATGTGGAATTATTTTTTGGGCAGATAAGGCAACGTGGACTGGAACAATAATCCTACATATTTACAGTTTAAGGCTGCATTTAAAACTTTTTAGCAGAAATGAAATAAAATGTATTAAGACAGGCAACTGCATTTCACAAGAAAAAATTAAAATATTTTCTGTCAGCACTCGGGACGCAAAATCAACACAGTTTGTGGAAACTGAAGATGATATTCTGTGCCTTCAATCACGTGTCCAAGTTAATGATCATGATTACTGTCGATCTGCTTCAGCTCTAACATTATTCTCTGAAAACATTTTTGAATATATATATATATATATTCAAAAATGTTTTCATTTTGTTACGAAATGGTTTGGTATGAGTTGGTTTGAGCCCCAGACAAACTCATCCTCCAATTTTCGTCAAAATCCGCGAGGGGGAGGGTCAACACCTGTCCCATTTGACGTGGAATGACCCATATCTGGTTTTGTGGTGAAAAAGGTTGTTGACTCTCTTCAATGTGATGCATGTAAATCAGGCCTTGTGGACACAGAGAATGTTTGTTCATTCATACATTTCAAAGATGGGGTAACTTATTCAATCCCTCAAATGATGTTGTAAAAATATGCAAATTAACTGAGCAGTGTTTCCGCCAATACTCAGCCAATAATTTAAAATCAGTATTGAAATATAACATCCTTCTTCAAATTGCTGCACAAGCAAGTGAAATAGGAATATTTTCTAGTCTGAATTCCCACACTTTAGATTTAAATCCTTTTGATACCCATGTTCATGGACTAATTTGTGTAATTTCTTCGACGTACCTGAAAATCCGTGTCAATCATGCAGTAAGTGAATGTAATAGGCGTAAGCATGATCACAGATCAGTGTATAATCGCCTCGCAATATTTAAAAATTTGTAATAATTATAATTAGAACACTTTATAATTCACTTGGTTATATAAGGAGTAGCATAGAATTCAAGAGTAAGTATATATTACAACATATGAATCATTTCAGGGTAAATATAAGGTAACACTAAGTATAAGAGGTAAATATGAAGTAACAGTTTATAGGGTAATTGTAAAGTAAAACTTAGTTTACAAGGTAAAATTATAGTCAGTATACAAGGTATATATATATATATATATATATATATATATATATATATATATATATATATATAGCAATATTTCATGCAGTTTTTGAAATATTGTAAAAATTTTCTGTAAACGTTTTCATGAAATTATATATATAAGCACAATAAAGGGGCAAAAAAAGCTCGTAATACACTTATTTTTCCTTAGTGTCATTCCCTAGCACTAAATCCTCAGCTTTGTTAAAGTACGTAAAACATAAGGAGAATGAAGGCAAATCAGAAAATGTATGCTTCTACGATTATTAAGTAAAAATCAACCTAACTATTTCTTAATTTTATAGCCTATTTTATGCTCCGAGGATGAGTGTGAACTGGAAATATGGCGGCTGGGCGCAAGGCCTGCCTTCACCCCCCACCCTAGCATTGCCGGGCTGTGGTATGGATGGAGAGTAAATAAAAAGGTAGCGAAAGAGAGATAAGATTCGGAGGAATGAGGTATCACTAGGGCAATTTGAAATATCGAAGAACCAAGGAGACAATCCAACATACGGCCAACGTGTCTCACACGACCACTTCATCCTGTCTCGGTATACAGGGTTATTCAAAACTCCATGAAACATTTCGTAAATGTATTACACAAAAACTATATGAGATAGAACAATGAAACAAACACTATATGATAAAGAAACACAGTCTTTAAATAGCCCGCTAGTGTTACAGATTTTCAATATGTGCACAACGTGTCACAGTTTTTTGTAATGCATTTACGAAATGGTTCACGGACTTTTGAATGAAGGAGTATTCGCACGCTTCCAATTCCACCGCCGAATATACTTTCTCCGCTTTCCGAGGATGCATTTCTTCCTTTCACTGGACTCCCTTTGAAGTCTTCATCTATCTTTAGCCTTCAGTCATAGTCTTTCTTCCTCCCTCCAACACCGTTACATCCCTTTTTCCACCTTCTCTCGCCAAGAAGTAATGTCTAGCTCGCATTATGCTGACCGTGAAGTGTGTGCGTGCGTGCACAAACAAACACACACGCATATTCCGGTGTGCGACCGGTAAAGAAATCAATTGGAAGACGTGAGCAGGAAATGGGATTTCCAGCTCCTCGCGGAAGAGGCACCATTACTGCGCCCACTGCAAGCTGTGTGGAGAAAACCTTAGGAAGGGTCGTGGGAGTGGTCGGGGGAGTGTTCGGGGAATGCTCGGGGGTGTTCGGAGGAGGATTAGGAGAGTGGTCGGGGGAGGGCCGGGGGAAGGCCGGGGGAGGGCCGGGGGAAGGCCGGGGGAGGGCCGGGGGAGGGCTGGGGGAGGGTCGGGGGAGGATCGGGGGAGGGTCGGGGGAGTGGTCGTGGGAAGGTTGGGAGGACGTTCATGGGGAAGGGCCGTTTGGAGAAAGAGGATTCGTGGTGTGCGCTGAGATTTATTTTTGGAACCGACGAATTTCGATGGACTTGGATTTCACCCTTTTGATTCCCATTAAAATATTTTGTCCTTTTCTGACCCCGATATTTCCGTAAACCACTCTTTCACTGATAGAATCATTTACACTAGTTCAGGAAATCCCGTCAAGAGAGCACTTTTCCGCCTAACTTAGCCAAATAATATTATCGAAGAGAGAAATACTGCTATATTTCCTTCTCATTCGTTTATGCAAAGGACAGGCTATTATATATTTCCGCCAGATGGCTGCAAAATGCAATGATATTTTATTTTCCTGTCATATCCTGCCATGATGCTGGTTTGTGAATGCAAACCACTTAGAGATTAATAAAAGAATCGTACAAATCTTTTCTTGTGCTGATAAATTAGCCGGCTAGGGCAGTAAACCGTTAGGTTTTAACGTTAAACCTGTCGAATTACACTTCAGAAATTCAATATTTGGAACATACTTCTAAAATGCGGTAACAGGAACATGGCATTCTCATTTTCAAGGTTGGTCCATAAAATGGCGAAGACTGTTCATTCAGAATCAACCGTAAACGATGCCGCTGGGAACGATGCGTCCTTCACGTGCGACTGCCAGCCTCCGCCAAAGGGCCACGAGTCTCCGCATCGATGCAGCGGCTGGAGCGCAGAATCGAGTGCGCATCGCGTCACAGCATCCACTTTTGCCATTCGGAAAATTCGGTCGCAATAACAAATTTAATTCCAGCGATGAATCACCTCGGTACACTCGACGCGAGGGTCGAAAACTGCGGTCCCTTATAACTCACTCTGCCGTCTTAGCGGAGCGTAAAGAAACGGGGGTCGTTCGGAAGGGTGGCGAACGGACCGTGGGTGGCAGGGAGAGCAGGGGATAAACGACGACAAGGTCGAAAGGGTTTTGCAGCAGCCGCGAGGGTGGCGAGTGGTATAGACGGAAAGGGTACGAGTGGTAAGCGGAAAAGGGTGCGAGGGATACGGGCTGGAAATTAATAATAATTGGGGTCGGGGACGCTTTCTAGAGAGAGAGAGAGAGACGCAGAATCGTCAATATTCCGAATGAGATAACGAGATTGGAACGAAGGGCGGCGGTCGCTTAAGCCGACGAGCTACCTGTCCTCTGGAAGGCGGTGGAATAAAGGGGTTTGCGAGAGATGGGAAGGGGCGGTTCGGGAGGCGCCCCGAAAAGAAATCGGTGACGCGGGCCCCCGAGAGGAGAACTAGGGACGGTAATGGCGTCAAGGGGCGGTGGTTGAAGGGGAGAAGAGAGAAAACCGACGGAGGGAGCAAGTCCCGCACGAGTCACGTAATGCCGTCTATCTCTACCTTCCGTTGCCAACTTTTTCAATTCCGGCGTCTGGGCAATCCAATATGCTTGGCCATCGAAAATTATGTTTCCGTGACAGAGAGGTCTGTGTCGCCTCTCTTGGTTCTGCTCCTTGCCCCCCCCCCCCCCCCCTTTTGTCCCTTTGTGTCCCCTTTGGTCCCCTTGGGTGTCGTGCTCGTAATGTAGCGATCCGGAGCGAGTGCTTTAATTACGCTCGCAAAATCGACATTCCCACGCGTCTTTGGCTAATGCGAGAACTCCCAATTGAAACAAACGCCATTTTAGGCAATAAGTTGCATCATATTTTTTTTGAAATTGCCATCGATTCATCGTTGAACAAAGGATAACTATAGTTATCTAAGTTTCACCAAACTTAACTTTGGATAATCTGGGTATGTAACAACTTGGCGCTGCACAGAAACTCCTTCGACAATGTCAACAACTAATCCCGCTGCGAAACCCGCGATAGGAAGTGAAGCTTCTTAGAGGCAAATTTCTCCCTATAATAAGAATAAAATCTGGAGAAATGTATCAGATTTAATCACTGTTAGTTCAGAATTTGAATTGCGAATGCTTCTTTAACCGTGATGTGAAGTTAGTTAAATGTGCGTTAATCTTTACGAGTATTAAGTGGATGAGTTGCGATTTAAAATTAAAAAAAACTGTACATATATTTAGATTTAGATAGTCAACCTTTTATCAACTGTATGTATACCATAAAATATTTCCTCAGATGGATGTCAATGGAAATGTATTTCTTAAAATAAGTCTGTACTTATGGAGATTTATTTTAAACCAACAAATATTAAGATAGGTTATCTAAAGAGCATAATCTGTCATAATAGAGATTTAATATGCTAATAGACTATTATTATCATATTCATTTATATTTTGATCTTTTAATATGGTTACGTTTGACCTTACGTACATCAGTGCGAAGGCATTATAACATCAAAGTTATTAACGAGAAGGCACTGCACGTACATCATTTCCTTCGCCTTATAAAACTGATATTTAGTAATTCATGCGAATTAATTATTAAACAATCATTAGAAAAACATCATATAGTACATTTTCCAGAGCATGTTAAAAAAATAAACTTTTGAACTCTGTCAGTTATAAACTAAAGTTAGTATATATAAATGATTTTAACTTCACTACAAAGGTAATTTGATATTAGATATTTTATCTTTGTAATTACTAAAATAAAACCACGAAAAAATAAATCAGGACCAACCATTAAAATAAAATATAGTTGTTAAATCAGTTTAATTTGCACACCATAACAACTTGTGCAAATTTTAGGAGACGCGGTAGAAAATTGAAGAATAAGTCACTCCAGATATTTGTACCGCGATTAATCCTCTCTATCTCTCTCTCTTCTCTCCTTCGCAACGCTTCTTAACCCCTCCTAATTATTCATTTGTAAAGCGAAAAGGGCGACAATGCGGCGGGAAGAACAACTATTTCAGCGGGAGAGTAATGAAGTCATTTGTCGCCTCTCATGCCTTGTCGACAGCACTCCCCTCTCATTCCCACCCAATTTACAAATCTCCCTCTCCTAAACGCAAACTCCCATTTACCTTTCTCCCCTTCGCATGCCATCTTGTTCTTACGCTCATTTCCCTCCTTCACCAAACCCCAACCAAAGACATTTTAATGTGTGAAGAAATCTATATATGTACTATTATTTTTCCGCTTTGCGAAATATTATTTGTATTATATTTATCTGACGTTCACACACACACACACACACACACATTTTTTCAGCTAACTCTTGTGTTTTCAAAATTTCATTGTTATAGTTGAAGTTTAAGGGAAAGCGGTTATCAACTCCGAAACTTGCTATATAATGGATGCAAAGGTTATGTGCAGCTGATGTGTAATTTACAACTGATATACAGTCAAACCTCGATTTAACGCCCGCCTATACAGCGCCACCCCCACACAGCGCCAACAAATCCTTGTGAACGGAACTTCCGCATTATGATTACATAGAGAACCTCTCAGTAAAGCGCCACCCCCGCTATTCGCCATACGCCACATCTGTGAACCCTCAAGTATACGGTTTTGCGTCAAAAGTGAGTTCGTTTTAACGCCATAGCTACAGTCAGCAAAGTATTGCGAACTATTTTTCTGATTTATGGGGAAAACCTATGAGTCGGCGGTGTGTTGGAGACGCTCTGAGTGAAAAAGATAAGTCGGCGAATCAAATAAGTGTAAACGTGAAAAGGGTTTAAGGGCCCAAAAAAATGAAAATATGGAGAATGCGTTAGTTATTTTGATAGTGCATGTGAATTCAAAAAAGGGGACAATAACTGATGAAGTGATTAAGGAGCAGGCAAAATGAATGGGTATCACAGATCTTGTAGATCTTGTAGATCAGTGGGTGGTTGCATCGTTTTAAGCAGCGCCATGCACTGATGCATCACATGAGACACGGAGAAACAGCCGAGGTTGACAATGAAGTAGTTGAAACAGGTCGAAAAGGGATTTATTACATTTTAAAAACATCTATGAGATGTTTACTATATGGATGATACTGCTCTCTTTTATAGAATGCAACCAGACAAAACAATCTCAGGTGAGTCTGTGAAAGGATGTGAAAAAGCAAAAGCCAGAGTAACTCTTGCATTCTGTACAAATGCTGACGGGAGTGACAAAGGAATTGTCACTGTGATTGGAAGGGCTGCAAAGCCTCGATGCTTTAAGAGTCTCAATCCATCACTTAAGTGAATTACAGACACAATAGTAAAGCATGGATGACTACTATTGAATTTTGTGAATGGATGCAAAATTTCAACAAGGAGGTGAAAATTAAGAAGCGTAATGTGCTTACAGGGCCGGATTAAGAAACCCATGGGCCCCACGCACAGCACGTTTAAGGTTCCAGCAAAATCGTAAAATTTTCTAAATGTAATATTATTGCAAGGTTTGCGATCTGAGCGGAAACACTTGGAAAGGGTTTCGGCAAGATGGGGTAGGGTCAGCCCACTTTGGGCCCCCTTGTCCTCTGGACCCCACTCGCTTTGATTTGCATACCGGCCTGGCCCTGTAAACAAGTAAGCTAGAATAAATCAAATTCTTAGGGCCATGTTCTTAGGCAACGGCCATACCATGATGAAAACCCGAATGGTTCGGACGTGTATCTGAGTTCGCTCTTGACCGCGACCTTTTTATGAGTGTTTCGTGGGCGATACGCTCGCTCATAACCGGGTAATATTCCTCGGCCGAGTCCGTGAGTTTCGTTGGAGTGTTTAGTTATCTGTGGTCAAATGGATTACGATAGAGTTAACACTATCGAAAATAACTTCGATAATGTGCCTGTCAATCCATCTCCCATGGAAATACATCGATTTATTGTGGGGAAAATGGGTATTTCGTTGGAGGACATATAGTATGGTGTCCAACTTATAGCGGTGATCCGAAATATGTTCCTGAAGGTGAAATCCGAAGAAATTTGTGAAAATATTCTACGAAAAGTGGGGTTCGTATCGCTTTCCCTGGTATATACAGATGGAGACAACGGGTATATTACCGTGGAACCTGCAAATGGGAGAGGAATGACAGTAAAGGTTCTTATTCTTCCTTTTCAGATTCCAATGAACCTTGTTTTCGAGGAGATGAAGAAATATGGGAAAATATTGAACTATGAGGAGAACGAGTTGGGTGGGGAAGGCTTCATAACGGTAAAAACTGGCACACGATCGATTAGGATGCTCGTAGAAAAACAATTCCCTCCTATGCATACGTTGGAGGTGAGAGGGCCATCGTATGATACGAGGGTCGATATGTACTTGCTCCGAACACCTGAGAACTGATTGCCCAAAAAAGAACACTCCGATACTGCAGCGAAGATATGCAGATATGGTTTTAGGGAACAGCCGAGAGGAGAACCTCCTCTCCGGCGGTGCACGACAGAAAGCGTTCCGTGAAGAAGGGGCAGAGTGGGGAGTCGGGACAATTCGAGGAGGATAGCATTGGCATGCGGGTGGGAAAAGAAATGCAGTTGGAGGATGACGGGCTGGAGCACGGTCTTAGAATATAAGGTCTGGACTCTTCACTTGTGTTCTATTCTGAACACGGGACCAGAAATTGACGCCGTAGTTCTCGTTATAGCCGCAACGTTGACAAGTGCGCTGGTTGTCGTTGATGCCTGAGGCTTAGAAGTTCATGCGTAAGTTCTTACGTGAGTCCCTTGTGGTGATCGGCGTTTTCGGTTTATTCTCGTTGTTTACAAGTGATATTTTAATCAATTTTGATTAAGAATATGCCACGGAAGTGCATAGTACCTGGCTGTAACACGGGTTATAAAACCTGCACTGAGAAATTGTCAATTTTCCTGGTCCCTAAGTATGTATAAGGAAATGCGGAAGAAATGGGAAGCCGCGATTCCTCGAACGGGATTTGAAATCAAGGACTGTTCCGTTGAAATCTCGAAGTCGATTTTTTTCGTCATCACAATACTTTCCCATTACTACGTATGGAGAAAGTAAAAATGAAAAATGCCCCTAAACAGAGAAATTACTTCGACAAAGAAAATCAGAGATGAGGTCAACTCCTGTGCTGGTGAATGTGCATTTGAAAAACAACCAAAGTGCTGATGTATTTGAAGAATTTGTTGATGAACTTTTAATTTTCCCAAAATTTTAATTTCCATGTAGGAAACATTCTACAGATATAATTAGTTATGTAATAAGATATTACATTATAATGAGGATGAGACAGTATACCACCCAGTTAAATATAAATAATTTAAAAGTTTACTGCCAGAAGAAAAAAATAGCTAGGCTTAGTAAAACAATGTATTTTTTGCTACATTGTAATAAATGTCTTTGTTTTAGTATATTACTGCTCTTGTGATTTATGTTGCATAGAATCATCTGTTAATGGTTCAAAAACACAAGTGTCTCAAGTACTATGTCCCAAAAGTGGAGGCAGAACTAGGGCTTCACTTATTTGCCGCATAAGCTTTTCTCGTGTCCAGACCTTATATTCTAATACCCTGGGCTGGAGAAAGTTGGCCTCGCGACGAGGGTTGATGTTCCACCTTCCCCATCGAAACAACACAAGCTGGAGGAAAGCTTGGTAGAAAATGGCAATGCTGGGATGGAGAAGGGGGCAGCCGATCGTGGCTATCCAATGCCACCGGGAGTCGGGTGAAGGAAACGGGAAGGGTAACGTAGGGGAGGAGGGTTCGGGATTGATTGGGGAGGGATTCACTTGCATTCCAGGTGGATGAAGTCACAGTCGAGGCCGCGGAGGATTACCCCCGTCCGGAAGGGAGAGTGAGGAGTAGGAGGCGTCTTGGACAGAAACCGAACTTTATCAAACGGGCCAGGGCCAAGGGAGGAAGTGATGGGCGAGACACCGATGAGGTCGCCAGCTCGGCCGAGGAAGAGAGTGCACCGGATACGAGGAGGAAATGGGCAAGACCTACTGTAAGAAAGAGAAGAAGACGATAAAGACAATTGAAGGGGTCGACGGCCGAGTAGACGTGCTGAAGAAGGGCTGGAAGAGGAAGGTGCCATTGCAGCCTTGACGGCGCCTGCAGATGTGGAGAAGGAGACTAAGGAAAAGGAAGGAGGTACAGTTTTCGTAATATAGTATCTTGTTGGAACTACTGCTTTTTTCCGACTTTCATTCCCATTTCCTTTCCTCGGGTGCATTTTGTCGAACTGGATCCGAATAGCGTTTTAAGAGACCCGCGTATGTATATTCGATTTAAAAAAAGCCTATATTAATACTGGCAAATTTATATTCTTTTAAATAAAAATTATGGCTATGAAACATTTCTTGTGAAGTTTAAAAGTTAAAATATTGGTAATAAGCTCCGTTGAAACCCGTTATTCGGCCCACCGGGAACCGGAATTTTTAATTTATAAATAAAAAGGTCGTGCACTCATTTAATTGAATATGTCGAAGAAACCGATGCTCTGCAGGCCTTGTGTCGACTTTACGCTTACATCTAACCTTGACGCCCAGGAATACCAAACTCTTAAAGAGTTTTTGAACGGGATTGTACTGAAAGCAGTTATGATTGGCATTGCACCGGGTCCCGCGATTTTCCTAGCCGTCTCTGGTAATTATTTTTTTATTTTTATGAAATCTTTTATATTCGTTCGTCCGATATTTATTTATTTATATTTTTGGGGTAGACCAGTTTTTGTCCTCTCGTATCTCTTGTACGAATTATCGGATCGTAAAGAATGTTACATATTTTGAAAGATTATGGTTCATAGCTCATAAAAAATTTCGTATCTCATCTATAAGTTAAACTGTGAATTTTCAAACTCTCTAAAAGTCTATTTGGTTGCGTTGGCATTTTAGTTGTAAGAAATTGAACTACTACATATTCACAGCATTTTGTGCCCCAACATTAGAAATGATAGCGGAAAATACGGATTTCAACGTGAGTTGTCATTATGACCAATATATGGTCAGATAAGTTATAACGCTTACTTGTGCGAAAATTTTAGCTTATTTCTATTATGTCATTTTATACCTCAATAATGTGCACTATTAGTTTAAAAATTTCGAACTTTTTCATAAAACAATTAACAACTCCTAATCAGTAGATGGTTCTTTTGGGAATGTATTTTTATTCCTCACGCAGCGGTAGACGGCTTCTGGGTATAAAAGCATCTTCGAAATTTCAAAAGTTGCGAAATGGGACGCCGTGGCGCAGTGGCGAGTGCGTTTTCCTGCTACGCTGAGCATACCTGTTGAAAACCTGCGAAAGTGTCATTTTTCAATAATCTTGCGGCCCCGTATTTGTGTGTTTAGAGAAGAGCACGCGAATCAACGCTTCATCCTTCGGAAGAGACATGAAGCCGTTGTTCTTAATCGGTGCTTTTCGAATAGAGTATGTTAATGCCGGTACCGGGCTTCTCATCTTATTTGCTTTGTGATTTAAACTGACGAGCCTACAAGCGCTAGAGTCGTTTGAAGTCACAAAGTTCCACAAATCAGGAACTATGACATCAATCATTGTAAGAGAGCGATTGAGGTAATTTATTTATGTTCGTTATTTATCATTGAATGTTATTCTTTTTCGCGCTTAAAAGATGAAACCAATAAGAATTTAAAAAAATTCAAAAATAAAATCTTTTTGATTTATAAAATAGGCGGTCTTAAAAGGATAAAACAATAAAATTTTCAGATTATTTGTTTGTTATAAAAGATTTTGTTACCATGTACTTGTCATCACTATAACTTTACATATCATTTACGTAATAATCTCATTCCATAATCTGGAGTAATTGGATTTTGAATATAAATTTAATAGCAAAACACATTTTTTAAATAAAGCTCAACCTTGAAAAATTCCTATCAAAGCGAAATTATTACGTAAATGATATGTAAAGCAACAGTAATGTAAAGAATATGACACCAAAATCTTTTATAACGAACAAATAATCTGAAAATGTTCTTGAGTTTCCAAATTCAAAAATTTATATTATAATCCAATAAGTACATTAAATATTATAGTATATGATGACATAACACATAGCACATTAAATTATGATATAATAAGTACATTAAACTAAATAAAAATATTTTTAATGATTAGTAAATTAATCTGATCTCTTAGACTTCTGTAGACGAATCTTCTATCAGTGTAACTCACAATCTGCAAGGTTATTTATTTGCTTAGAACTAACCTGCGCCGCGAATTCAAGATATTTTTTAAGGAATGCGTCTTAGAGCGCATTTTGCTCACCACGAAGGACGAGGTTTAGGGGTTCATTTTTTCTTTGGGGGGGGGGGATAATTATCCCACTGTATCCGCCATTGCCTTCCGGTCACCATTCCCTGGGGTCTTTTCGGGATCGTCCGATTTAGTGACGCTTAATAACCGGGCCACAGAGCTTCAAAAATTAAAAAACGGCTCGTGAAAACCACACTGACATGAGTAAAGAATTTCCCTGTTGGATCCCTCCTCAACCAGGTGGTCAAGAAGTTGCCTTTGGTGCTTCAATTTATTGGCGATCAACAAAAATTAATAATAAAAGTTGAATCGTGTACTGACATTTATATTATATTAGTTCTCTTCTTCTTACCCACACATACAAAAATGTGTTGCCCCGATCCTGTGCTTACGCATACAAGTATTTGTTACTAATTTCCATTGTCGCTATAACCGAGTGCGTTAATACGTTTTAACCGAGGTGAATACATTGCAATATTGTAGAAACGGGGATGGGACCTGGACAATATGTCGTTATATCCGAGCTGTCGTATTAACCGAGGCCGTTATAACCGAGTCCTATTTTATATGGAAGTATAATTGGAACTTCGTTTATTTCCGCTTCGGCCGATGGAACTTCACACAGTTTGATGTAGAATTCTAGTACTCGTTAAATAATTTATTTCATGTTATAGGTAATAGAATCGTACTCTATCAAAGACAACAGCTGCTTCTAATTCATCGAGAGGTTTTATTTCACTCTTTATTTCTTATATTGATCATATCCATTTCTAGATTATATTTCTTCAAATCACCTTCGATGAATTGCTTTAAAGTTCTTTTATTTTTAAAGAGAATAATTCCTTTGGGTTCGTTAACCTTTCAGTTTTCTTTCCTTTCTTCAACAGTAATCATCTATTTTTCAGATATCTTCGTATATGAAGGGACGATAGGTAATTCTGAATCGATTTCTGTCTCTTACGGTGCCCAGAATCCATTTTGGAGTTCAAATTTAAATCCTCCTATCCGTTATATTAACACTTCTGTGTTTGGTGATACTTACCAACTTCTTTCTTTACAATTTGTAAATGGGTTTCAATTTGTTCCGTATCGATAAATGATCGCTTCCAGATTAAAAGTTGTTAATGAAATCAAAGTCTTGTGCAACAAGCCTTTTTCATTTTTCGCCTACCTCAAAAAGGTGTTCAAGTCTGGTCTAACTGTAAGTCTACAAGTCGGTCTCCTCGTTCGTTTCTTTCTCCATTTTTCAACTGCGTTGTCATCAGCTTTTGATCTTCTGCCTTCGCGTTGAAATCATCCATGACCACTTTTATAAGGCAGTTTCTTTTTCATGCAATTCTCCAGTTTCTTGGTAGAATTATGTCACTTCCTCATCCGAGTATTTTGAGGTTGGCGCTTGTACTCGGACTATTTGCAGTTATTTATTTGAAACACTATTCGAGCTGCCCTCTCAGATGAATTATCTACCTCCACGATGGTACATACGTGTTTTTTTTCAAATAACAAATCCAGCCCCCCGTTCGTCCATAATCTGTCCCCCTGCCATTCAAATTAAGCTTACTCCTTAGTTCTAAGAGGCATTTTCTTCTTACCACACTAAACCCACGAATATCCGTATTGATCTTTTTCAGTTTTTCTTTAAGCACTTGAAATTTAGCATCTTTTGACAGAGCTGTTATATCAAGCTCAAAAGAATTGGGCAGGTACGGGAATTATGGCAGTAGGTGTTATTGCATATATTGGCGTTAGATGTTTATCACCCCTTTTTATCTGCAGGATGCAATGTAACCCAGATGAATTTAAAAGGAACTTCATTATAGGAAGAGTGGGCGGTGTTTTTAAAATAAACTAAATATTTAAGAACAACATACGCTTTGAGCTATTTCATCGTTATATATTACACTCACAGTCAGTCTCGGTGAATAATCATTATCATCTGATCATGGTGTTTATTAAATATGTAGTTTATTTTGAAAAAGCCGTCCAGCCCTAATCACAGGAAATTGCAATGGGAAAGCGAGAAAGTACGATCAACGCAGATCGTGATACGATGAAAGAAACATGGACTTCTTCAGGCTCCTACCCAGATTATGTGGCTCAATTGCGCCATCTCCTGAATTTATTAGAATTTAGAACGTTAGCTAAAAAGGTAAATGTTTTATGCGAAAATAACTACCATGGGTTAATTTTCACTCATAATATGTAAAAAAAACACGAAACAACTTTACTTATCTATATTTTTATTATATTATATTAAAAATATATACATCCGTCCAGGATTCCCTTACTTTCCCAAATGAATTTGTGATCTAGTTTTTTATTTAGAATTTTATGCCCTAGAGAATTAAAAATGACTGAAATTTACTTATTGATAAAAAAGTAAATATTTGAAAAATTTCTTATTTTGGATCCCTAGTCTGGTCTAATAAAGAGTAGATTCGGATTCTCTAAGTAATAAAAATAATCTTTCTTCTACAGATAGAATTTATTGAATCAGGCGTGACTTTGTGTGAACATAATACACTTTGTTCTTTTCCGCTGAATTTTATTCTATAAAATTCTGTAGAAAAGTACGAAGTGTATTATTTAATAGGAATAATTTATTCTATACATCGTACATATATTTAAGTCTCTAGTCTTAATCTCGATTCTGACCAATTTGAAAATGAAAACATAAAATATACTAACTCTCATTATAAACATAATATTGCCCCAGAATTTGAAGCCATGCAACTTTGTCGGGATTTACAATACTCTGTTCACTGACCCACGGTCTTTTTTGTGTTTCTGGCGAATCAGCCTCTTGGACTATTATCGCCGTAACTTACACGACTCCGCAAAGAAGTGAGTAAGAAAAGCGGCATATACCTCTTTACGAAGGGCACCAAGGGGATGTGACGGAGCGCTGCCTTGCGCGATCACCCAAAATCTCACAGGTAGGATACGGGGCAATCCCAGGTGTAAAAATCCGACCTCCATCAGATTTTAACCCGAGACCACTTCATAGAAGGCCAACGTTTAGATATTGTTTCCAAATTGTGGTGCATAAAAAGGCGCCACAGACGGACAATTTGGAACTACAATACAAGCTCAATATATAGCTATAATTCAAGCTAATTATGTTTATAATTTGTAAACCTAAAAAAAGTTATTTTTATTAAAAGAAGTTCAATTCTATATTTGAAAATCATTGATTGCTGTGGTAGAACAATTGCGATTACATCGATATTCAATATGAAAATATGTACATAAAAAGCGTTCTCTAAAACTAAAATTTGCGAAGGCGTGTATATTTTTATCAACATAAATGCAATTTAAAACATTCAAAGCAAACTTTATGAGTCTTGTGGCATGTAATGTTTAAATTTTTCATATGTATCATAGTTTAATCTTATCTATTCGAAAGTGTAAATAAAGAAACAAATTATAACACAAAATTATTTCTGCTATTATCGCTTAAAAATCAATTTCAACAACTTATACGAGTTTCTACTGATGTTTTTTGCGCGAAACTCATTCAAATTCCACTATTTCCACTAAAATATTTATAGAAAGGGCCATACGAGTCGTGTTAGAGCCACATATTACATTTCAAATAACTGTTCGGGACGAGTTTTTAGTAATAATAATTTAATGCATTACAATTGTATAACAATGGATTATAATTGCATTCAAATATAAACATTACAATTTACATTGAAAAATGCAAAGGACACTGCTGCAGCCGGATCCGTCTGGCTCGCGCGAGCCGTTTGTTAATTTTTTTTATGCTCGGCGAGCCGGTTGTTGAGCTTAGCATTACACATTATCCGGAGGTTACCGACGCATCACGGTCTGATAATAATGGGACGCTAAACGTTTAATGGCGCTTTCTAGAACTTGTTACGCAGCAATTTATTATCTGAAAGACGCCAAACAATTGTAAATGGAATGTGATAATTCGAAGCCACCACCCTTGATATATTAATCATTAATGATATTAAAACAATTAAAATAAAAGCGTAATTTTTATTTATCTTGTTTTTTTATTGAAATCCCTTGTAATTCCCGCAAAGGTAAGATGACGCGATCTCAGAACCGCAAAAAAGTAATGAATTCGTTTATGAACGGGATGCCTAACTGCCCCCGTTGTTATATATTTGGCAGCACACCCCTGGTTATACATACACTGCATAAGCCGTAATTCTGGGATAAATTATATTGTATGATATGGTATGGGCGAGCAGGGCGGCTGCCCGGGGCGCAAAAATCTTGGGGGCGCTACATCGATCATATATCTACGCATTACTTGCGAGTAGATAAATATTGGATATCAATTTCTATCGCGGAACAGGCTATAATGTTTATATTATCCATTATATTTTTTCATCATCAATAATTTTTACCTAGAGATGAAGAAATTAACATGTACTTCGAAAATAACTCAACAAGCATTTACGGAGAAAGCGCCGGAATGCTGTCTCGCCCGGGGCGCCGAAATTCTTCGGACCGCTCCTCATGATACGAATAAAAACACTCCCGGGATAACATAATATCTCAAAAACCCCGAGCAAAATTTCCGCCTCTCAAAATAATTTCCTTTCGAACTTCGGAGAACATCTCTAGGAAAAGTAGTGAGAGAAAGAACGTACGGGTGGCGCATTTACATCGAATCCATCCAACACCCATCATTCTCAATGCCACCTCCCAGCCACAAACACTCCCGTTCACTCTCCCTACTCTCCCTGCCTCCAACACTCCATCCCCCCCCCCCTCCCCTTCACTCACCCACCCTTTCCCTCTCACGTCCCCACTTCCCCTCCCATTCACCTCTCCCCCTTCCCTCTCTACTCTCGCCTTGATATCGCCCTCTGCCCGCCAAGGGATGCGACGGCACCCTTGAGGTGCGTGGGAGAAAGAAGCTTACGATGAAAGGCTTCCTCCGGCGGAACAGAGGTTCTTCTCTCTTTTCCAATGGAGTTTTTTCTCTTCTTTCCTACGATGCGCCGCCGAACTAAGTAGTCATTCGGGAATTGAAAAAAAATATATAAAATGTAACAAATTTCCCTTTTGACGTCATTAAAATTTTGACAGTAAGCGAATTAGGAAATGTTATATATTTATTTGACTGTAGAAGTGAAATTTGAATGTAACATCCATTTTCAGATGACTGAGGTACAACCCGTCTCCGAAGGAAACATTGGAAGATAGATGGCGGTGTCAAGGTTTTTGCGAGAGAAAATTTCATGTTGACGCTTGAAACCGTAGAGAATTTCTTGATATTGATTTCATTACACGATATAATTTTGTTCATATCATTTCACGGTATGAGCGTAATTTAAATTAAAACTTTGTGATTCGTAAACATTCCGCTGTAAGAAAATTCATTAATTTGCGGTTTTAATGCTCGCCTCCCGAGGCAACGGCTGACGCTGTTTTGGATTGGGCGGTTTAAAAATTTAATTTCCTATCGAGAGGAGACGCCTTGGGCTATTGATTGCGAGATTAAAATAAGGCATAATTAAAATATTTATGTTCACTTATTTAATCTACGTAAAACCGCACAACATTTTTTTAATGCCGACTTCAGGACCGAAGGTAAAAGTAGAGACGGGTAAACTCATATAATATTTCACTGTTTAATTTAAAACCGAAAGCGGTTCGTAGGTTCTGGATTAATTTCATATACAGTGTTGCCAAAATAAATTTCAAAATGCCGCTAAATCCACCTTAAACAGTAGCTAAAAAGCCGCTAAACTCAAAGAAAATCTCGCTAAAAGTCGTTCAAAATAAAATGGTACATAAATACTTCAAATAATTCTTATTAATCAAATTAATATACTTATTATCTATTTTGTAAATGAATATCAATTAATATAATATTTAATTATTAGTATTAAGTAACGGGGAATTTTTGCAAGCCTTTTATTAATAAAAATAGAATATATATTAACACTTATAGGTCAAGCTTATTTTATAAGTAGAAAAATAAAATACCGTAAATACCCACGTATAAAATGCAGGGAGGTTTTCCGCCTCATATTTAATGATTTTTTATATATCCGCGCACAGGGGTGGCCCGAAGAATTTTGGCACCCCGGGCGAAATAACATTCTAGTGTCCCCCTCCGTAAATATTTGTTGAGATAATTACGAAGTAAATGTTATTCAGTCATCGCTCTGTAAAGATTATAGATAAAGAAAAAAAAGAATGAATGTCATAAAGACTGCAGCCCGTTCGGCGATATAAATCGGTATCCAATATTTATTTACTTGCAATTAATGCATAGATAGATGGTCGAAATAGCGCCCCCAAGATTTTGGCGCCCCGGGCATCCGCCCGGATCGCCGGTGCCTTTGGCGTGCCCTGCCCGCGCATGGCAAGCATTCGTTCCTAGAACTTGGTATCAGTCAATTATTTATCACCTAACGGCGAAAATATCGCGTTACATTGTCAATATCATTGCAATATGATAAAGCAATCTATAAAAACTTACAATCATCTTCATTTTTAATAAGGGGAATAAAACTTTTGGATTTTCGGAACAAAGTAAGCTTCATTTAAGAGGCGGACGTCCAATAATCACCAAAATCTCCATCGACTTAGTATTTAATGTGTTAATAAAAATCGATGTCTAATTTCTACATCGAGAAGAATACCTTCTTTAATTTTTAATAGAAATTTTTTTCTGTAATTTAACTGCGTTTTATGATGTACACGTTAACGTAAATTATAATAAGATCTTTCAATAATAGCTTTAAATGTCTTTCAAATATCATAACTGGGGAAGTATCTGCAGAAATATTTTAAAGTTTATTAAAACTTGTATAGGTTTTAATAAAGCTGTCATAAAATTAATTTGTTTGGTTTATGTTGTATATTGCATGTATTTCTGCTTACATAAAGCAATATTTAAATTTGTCGCTAGATTAGTAGAAAATCGCAAAGTTAGTGACATATCGCTAAACACTAAAAAAATGTCGCTAAAGGAAGTAAAACGTCGCTAAATCTGGCGACAAAGTCGCTAAATTGGCAACTATGATAATATACTACGTTGTGCATATTTCATTTGCCTCTAGTTTTCTTAATTATGAAAAATATCAACAATTTACTCCAAAGCCGTGCAACTTACTTGCAGCATTTAATACTGAAGCACTCTGGTAAATCTCTTCTAATCGCTAATATCTAATCTTTGCGCGCTTTCATTTTTAAAAAATCGCGCATCAATGTCTCTTTGAGAGAGGAAATTTGTGGTGTGGACGTCCGCGGCGAAAGATTACGCAGACTAAGCTACGCCTTAAGCTTACGACCACTGGGCAAGTGCCCACTTCCCAGCCCTTTCATTTGATAATTAAATGACGCAATGGGGTCAGAGTATCTTCCCCAATCCTCTTGACATAGCAGCTAATATACCCTCGAACGTAATCATCTAAGGTTTGACCTCATCAGAATTCCTTAAGTTATTGGCTTAACGCTGTGACCTACAGTAATCACGGCGCCGTTTTAAGAAATTTCCTTCAAGTAAACCTTTTCAGCCAGAGAGGTGAATTTTTAATGGTGAAACAACTCACTAAAAGCTTCATATCTTGATGCATCGCATTTTCTTCGACAATGTGCGAATTAATTTAACACTGCAAATTTAATGATCGCTCTTTTTTCAATTTTCTATGGCAATGGATGAAAAAATATTATGTGTAAGGTGAAACTCGGTTCTTAATCCAAAAGCGGTTTAATTATAAAACAAAATAAAAACGAGCAATTATTTAAAGTAGACAAACGCATTCAAAGTTCTCGATATCTAAACCCAGGAGTAACTTCAGCGCTCCAATATGACAAAGCAATATTTCCTGAATGCATCCCCAATGGATACAACGGAATGAAATTCTGCAAAGTGCTTGCTCTCAATTTATAAAAGTTCGGATATTTCATTGAAACGCAGGATACACGCGGGAACATAATTTGTAGCACCACTTCCAGCCGTACAAATAACAGCAGTTTTTTTTACCTTTTTTAAAGGTCAACCTAATATCGCCTTATATCATGCAAGAAATTTTATGAATATAATGTAATGCGATTGCTGCGTTCCACTGTTTCCGTGACATCGTCCAATGAATCAAAACATCGCGTATGTTATTGACAAACAAAGCGTTCGACGGAATGATTCCGATCGCCTGGGATCGGCGCGATTGGTTCGGCGCGAACGGAACATCGTTCTGCGAGGGAATGACGTTTGTAGGACAAGCGTCTAGATTGATATAGAATTTACGATAAGAATGCGATAACACCGCCAGGAGTAAAACAAAAGCAAATAAATGTTTTTGTGAAGATCTGACGTCGCAGTGCTTCTCAGGGACGGAGGAGGTTAACGTAAAAATCGCGATAAAGAAACATAAAAGCATTACATTTACTCCGTGCCTCTCACTCTCTCTTTCACGCACACGCGCAAAGCCACGACGTAGGAATTTAAACGAAACGCTTACCGCTCCACGATGTGGTTGCCATGAGAACAATCAGCCGTGCTATCGCTCGGATGCAAGACTTGTTCATCTTCGCACCAAACGCAGCTTTTCCTTCGATTCCGCGGCTCATGGTCCGCAGAATTACTATTTCTTCGGCGCGGCACACGCGTAAATCCAGTCCCAGTCTCCGACTCTCTTCTACGACAGCAACACGGTGACTCAGTAGGCCAATTTTTTTTACGGGCGGTAAGCTTAGGAAAGACTTCTTGGTTGTCGAAGATTCCACAGGTATTCGGAATGGATTGTACCCGAATCTATACTTGCGTGGAGTCCTAAAGAGCTTCCTCCTCCACACGTAAATAATAAATTCCACAACGTCCAATAAGGTATTCTCGCACAAACGTCAAAAAGACCACAATTGCGGGCGAAGGCGGTGGTGTCCTTGGCGCACGGCGGTTTCTCGAAAGAGGAGGAGAGAGAACGTTCCTTTCACACGATCCACGCGCGTGGAATCCTAACCATTTTCGCTTCCCGATGTAGCCTCAACGATAGTCGAATCGCGGAGACCACGAGATAAATGTTAGACGAGCTGCACAACATGACTTACTCCGACGGGAGGTCGAATCTTCCACTCCCTCGAATGCTTAAACAAGGATAGAATGGGAGCGAGAAGAAAAAAAAGGGTGTCGATGGATAGACTAGTCGCCTGAACGACCTCTCGCTTAGGCGACGAAGGGCACACTACTGACTGCGCCCCCTCCCCCCCCCCCCCCCCACTCGACCTTCTCTGCCCGCTTTACTTCGCCGCAGCGACGTTAACCGGTTCTCCCTCCCACTCTCTCTTCCTCTACTACCGATTCACGGCGTGGCGCCAGGGACTCTGCTGCCGAAGTGGAAAAGGTAGACGATGGCCAAAGTTATGCGCATGCGTCCTCCAAAGAGAGAGAGAGACGTTCGTCCGCCGAGTAAAATTCCTCCCCCACCTGGGTTTATGTGTATTCCTTTCCGCAGGGACGCCTATAATGCCTCGACCCTGCGCTATAAGGAAGCGTGTGTGGGGGTCGAGGCGAGGTTGTACGTGGGGAGGGTGGTGTTTTGGAGGGAGGTGATAGGGAGCGTGTTTCGAAGACGCCCGACTCATTTGGAGGAAGAGGAGCGCGAACGCATTTTTTTTTTCAAATTGATTTTTACGAGGCTCTTTCGATTGAGGTGTGCCCAACGAAGTGCAGACTGTGAGAGGTGGCGCGTGGGGAAATATATTTCGTGAAATGAGTAATCGAACTCTTAACGACCGAACGATGAGAACGTTTGATCGATGTTTCGGTCTTATATGATGTACGTATCCCATTATCTAGTAATACAGCTTTCATAAACATTCCTTTTCGCCTTCTCCATATACGTAGTATAGAGCAAGGGTTCTCATGGAAAAAATAGTCGTGGCCGCACGTGCGGTCACGTTGAATGTCCTGTGGCCGCACTTGCATTTTTTATTTTTAGTATGTAAGTCTTCAAAATCATGTGAGATCGATTCTTTTATAAATATGAAATAACTCATTATTGTACATACCTCTTATAGTCAAAGAAGTTTATTAAACGGAAATTCATCCACACCCGTTTTTTTTACAGATAACCGGAGAGCAACTTCAAGATGCTCGTACTTCATTTTGTTTCGGTATTTTTGAGGAAGTGAAATGCACTAAATGTTCTTTCGCACGTCATCTTCTCTCACATGTACACTAATGTCTACTATCGTGTTTTGAAATTTCTCATTGGTATAAACAGTATCAACTATGGTTAAGCCTGGTTTCTGTAGTTGGCGATTTATTGAACTGAATATTTGTACTTATAATCACATTACTTAAAATCACATTATTATCACAAGACAGATGGACTTGTTAGTTACTCAAATATTTACGATAAAATGAGTGAATACTATGAAAACGAAGCTCTCAGAGAACAACACAGAGTTATCCAAATGCGAGGCGAACGTACTCACTACTTTCAGATGCGCTCGTTTAGGAATGATTTTCCTACAACCATTCCCTCAAGCTTAGAGAGTAAAACATTCGTTTGTTTTCTAGAAGGACCAAACTTCTTATTGCCGCCCCAAGAGAGAGAGAGGGGAATAATGAATGGATGCATAGCATTTTTCTAATAAGTGATACGTTCTCGGCCAGCTGTTAAAGTCAATTAACGTTTCCTTTGTATACACAGAGAGGCATCTGGATCATATCTCTATATTCTGAACAATAGACTATTCATTCCGACTGTTTATTCAAAAAAATGCTGTAGAACAGGGATGGCAAATGATTTTTGTCTCGAATGCCAAGAAAGTAATGTGAATCATCCATTTTTTTCGCGTACCACTTGTTTACTCCTTCTCGAAAAAAAAACTTTATATTTTACACAGAAAATACAAGCTTGCGCGTGCCACCTCTGGCACTTCTGAGTCGAATTACTGGGTTGAGGATCCCTTGTATGACGGAGAAGTTAGTGGTGGCCGCATTTGAGAAGAGCTGGTATAGAGTATTGTTTTCATGAAAAAATCGAAAACGAGATTTTAACGGAAATACACGTTTTGAGGTCCCGTGAACACGTTTTGACCCTTTCTCGATGATGTCTGTGTGTATATGTGCGTCTGTGTCTCCGTGTGTGTGACTGACATTTTGTGTGCGGTCTAACTCAAAAACTATTCATCAGATCAACATGATATTCAATATTTGTGATTTTATATATATTCTTAAGATTTGAAAAGATTTTGATGACGATCGGTCAGTCGGCGGAAGTAGCGTTTTACTCCAGTCAAATTTTAGTTTTTCTTAAATATTTCGCTTAAAACAGAATTTTTGTTAACACACACACACATATATATATATATATATATACACTTGACGAATAAGCCCGTTTAAAACGGCCTTTGAAAACTAACAATATAAGAATGAAACCAACAAACAAATGATAAAATTGTAATATTTGAATAAGATTGGAAAGGGCTACAAATGAAAACGAAGGAATAGTTTTAAAAAATTAAGAGGAAAACAGTCTTATACCTCAATAATATTATTTTAGCTATTCAGTAGCTCTCTTATAAAGGCGTTCCTTGTAAATACACTTTCGTTTAACAGCAATTGCCCTTGATTATCCTTATCCTTAACCCAAAATTTCAAATTATGTTTGTCACGTGTTCTAGTTATGGCTACATACGGCTGTCCATGTGAAAAAACTGCATCTGGCAAATGTAATTCATAATATCTGTTCTATTCAGATAATGCGAAGGCACAGCGCAAGCAATTACCTTTAATATGCAGAATGACTTCAATAAGACAACGAAGGCACGTTAAAACATCGTCGAATTATTTCAAACATTAGCACATTTTAAATTACGTAATTTACCGCATTTATTCATCCAATTTACGTAAATGAATATAGGTTTATGAGCATATATGGCTTGAAACTAAAATGCCCGTTTCCAAGGCGATCATTGAGGAAAATGAACGATTTTTTTTACATCGGCGAATTTAAACGTAAAATTTGCTAAAATTTTACGTTTAGATGAGAAAAGACGAACAAAAATAAACGGCCCGTTTATTTTCCTTTAAAATGGTCCTAATTTGAAGGTCATAGGTCAATTCTTTCTAATTTTAATTTCCAAAAGAGTAAAACTCTGCACGTTGAAAATTAAATTTTAGCCTGTAAACTTATGGGCCGAGATATGAAATTCATATGGAATGTAAAACATCTCCTGGCGTCGAACCCGGGACTTCTTTGAAATTTTTTTATAGCAGCCGCTTTTGGAACGTATTCATAGCAATCCTACCGAATTTGGCTGGACTGGCTGAAGAAATGGCCGAGATAGGTTGAGATGTTTAGCGTTACGCAAAAAATGATCATCAAGTGACCAAGAGATTTAGCCTTTTATAGTTATATATATATATATATATATATATATATATATATACACATATACATATATAAAAGTTGTAGATATTATTTTTTCTACCACTCTTGTTTGAAATAAATTTTCATATGAGGAATATTTCAAGAGATGTTCAATTTTCTTCGAAATTGAAGGTTAGTGGGCAGCTCGCGCACGTGGTAGTGAAAAAAATTGAATCGCTAGCGCTGAAGCGTGTAAGTTGAACTGTTCCTATCGCCGTATTTATTTGATTTTACTTGACAACTTACGTATGGAGAAAGTCATATGTTGGACACATCAATTTATTTTAAGATGATTCACTGTTTGATTAGAATGAATGTGCTTTATATAATTCCGCACTGGGGAAAGAGGACTCTCGATCGACGACGGCTTCATTTTTCCATCTCTCTGATCACCTTCCTTGAAAAAAAAAGCGCCACTCCATGCACATTTAAGCTTAATTCTCCTTTTTCAGCGACTCCATCACCGAGCATTGTACTTGTATAGTTTTTATTTTTATTTGCTGGCCATCGCCTAATTGGCAAAAATGCAATATCCGGCGAAGGCAATTCCGAGCTGATAAAAGTGAAAATCCGCGATCTTCAATTAAGAGGAAAAATAACAGCGGAAAAGAATAACAAATCTTTTTCCGCGTGTGTTTTGATTGCTGTGCACTAAATGGACGTCATATTGAAACATTGTTGCAAAAGCACCTCAATAAAAAAATTGAATTGGGAAAGAGATTCCGTACCAATCCACCTTCAATAAATTACATTTAAGATCGATTTAAATGCAAAATAATGGAGGAGGTAATTTCAATTAATTTCAAAGAAAGCATGTTAGAGTGGTGTTGTAAAATCTCTCGCTTCAGTGACATTCAAACCTCAAAAGCACAATAAATTAACGACACGTCTTTAATAATTTTGAAAGTTTAGTAAACGCTGTCGAAACGCTTCTATAATTACATGGTAATTTATCTGGCAACAATGTATCGCAAGAAGTCCAGTGGAGACAGTCTGGCGAGCTTCTGGGGATACGAGAGAGAGACACATTGAGAAACGTATGTTGGGAGCTTTCGAGTTATACATCCTTTTTCAGCCTCGCAGAGAAGACCAACAACAGCAAGTGAAACTCTGGCTGGGGATGGAGATAGTATAGAGTCAGCGGAGGTTAACACTGAGAGGAAAATAAGAGTTATGATGGTGGATGTGGAGAATTCCCCACTGTCGAAGTTGGTGGCGGAGGCATGATCGAGGACAGGGCGGAGGCATCATCGAACGGCCCTCATCGAAACGCATCTTATGGTGAATCGAGCGCTTACAGCAGTGATTCTCAACCTTTTTTTGTCTGCCTCACCTTATGTTCAGTTCATTCAGTTTTGCGTGACCCCGTTTACAGTTCCGTTTTCTTCAAGTCACCTTTTAAAAATTAACTGGACTCTCCCTACCACATAAGGATAAAATTCTGGCATTTAAATAAGCACGTGAGTTTATCCTCCTGGTTTTATTTATGTTTATAAGCCAGAATAAGATACACTGTGAATTTATCAAATATTCGCATCACCCCACAGTAAACCTCGCGTCACCCTGGGGTGTCATGTCACCCCGGTTGAGAACCACTGGCTTACGGCTTACGCTTATGCGACGGCCATTCATGCAGACGTAAGGCCTAAATTGTAGGCGAGGCATTGGGAGGCAGGTTAGGAGGTAGGTTACATTTCAGGATGTGGAGTAGGTTATTGGGCTGGAGAAGAAGCTGGATGATGGATGTGAGGCAGCAGGGTTTGCCGAAGGATGGGTGTTGGAAGTTCCTTTTTCCATTGAATGTTGGCCGATGGAGTGGCGGAATGAGAAAATCGAAAGTTTGGGTGGTGTTGGAGATGGTGGGCTCGTATCAGGCACGACATGTATGCTTCTTCGAGGTTGGAGGAATGCTCGAAAAGAGACTCTTTGTCAGAGCAGATTCTACACTTTCTGGCGCTAAAGCTTGAGGAATTGAGATTTTGGTGTATGCGAAGTGGCGCACATTCGCTTCATTTCGGGCAGAGAGATATTCATCCAAGAAGTTGATGTTCAAGAAGGATTAGAAAGCGATCTACAAAATCCAAAAATTTATTTGTCTCTCTTTGACTGGTGTAGGATACAACAAGCTTCCACGTATGGCCGTCACGATCACGCCATTTCGCTGTAAAAAAACAGTATGCGAGGATATTCTCCATAGTTGTTCTGAGCCGATGCCGTGAAATAGCTTCGGACGAATGAGTTCTCAACGCTCCCAGATACAAGGCGGTTCATATTCCATCCATTATCTCGCTTCGAAATTTATTGTGAGAGAAGATTATCGTTAAAAAAAATAACTTTGAGTTGAATTCCAATTCAAAGGCCCTCCAAGTTCTCAGATGTACGTCAATCAATCGGATTCCAACAATCCATTCCCTCTCTGGAGCCCACCTCGGCGCCTTTCTTTCCAGTGGGACGTAACTCGGCTTTATACTGGAATCGCAAATAATGCTCCTTTGAGAAATAAGTCGATAATAAAATGACTTTCGAGATCGCATTATTCCTTGAATAAAAAATATAGTCTATGTAGCTCTTGTGGCCATAAGTCCTTTTGATTCGATCGAATGCGAATTTAAGCTAAAATTCGATTATCTCCAGTGATAATTCCAAAAATAATTTGCTTTGTCTCAATCTCCATGGAAACATTCGGCTATGAATGAGTTGTGCTCGTTTTGGCTTTATTCTCGATAACCAAATAAATTTAATACAGGTCGATGACCTTATGAAATGTGTTTATTAATTTAGTACGCTTGTGTACAATCGGAAAGAATATCTGAATTATCTACGGTTATTATGTTTATCCGAAAATATGCATTAATATATATTTAAAATGTTTATTTTCGATGAATAGGCAATTGAACTATATCGACAAGAAAATCAAAACGTTCATTCAGTCAATATTTTGTTCTGAAATGTTCAAAAATAGAAACTGTACATATCTAAGACCGATGAAAATGTTACTTCAGTTCAAAATTCCTTATACTACGTTGTTTCTGACACTTTACATATATGTAAATATTTATGTATTTCCAATTTTCATTAACATTTCAAGTAGACAGAAATTCTTAACTACGCGGCTACAAATCTGTGTTCCTCTAGACGAAAATTTTTAATGTATCTTGAACTTAATTCTTTAAATTGGAGAAATGTGTAGCACTGTACTGACATAATTAACATAGGAATTACAGCATAGGAAAAATCAAGCGCAACTCTCGGTGTAACTCGCCCAAAAAAGAAGAAATCACTACTGAGAGTATATTTCCTTACCACGGCGGAATATTTACGTTAAACAAGTGATTGAAAAATCGATAGCGAAAACAACGAATAGGATTTTCTTGCGAACGTGATTTCATCAACATTAGTCGCAAATCAAAAACGATTTCTCCAGGAAGGACATCTTGACAATTACTCCACGGCCCCTCTCCGCCATTTCTCTCACGCCTCTCTCCGCCATTTCTCTCAGACCCCTCTCCTTCATTTCTCACGGCTCCTCTCCGCCATCCACCATTTCTATCTGGCCCTTCTCTGCAATTTCTCTCAAGCCCCTCTCAGTCATTTCTCTGATGGTTCCTCTCCACCATTTCTCTCAGGCCTCTCTCCGACTCTTATCCCATGGCCCATCTCCGCCATTTCTCCGCCCCAAAGTCAATAGATTGACTTTTGGGATTATCGATCAGATCGTTAGGATCGCTCCGTCGTCGTCTCACCCACGCACCCGATTCCCACAGCGACGGTGGCTCGCATGCCGCGAGCACAGGGATATGTTCAAGGTGTCGTAGAAGAGATCGTTCCAAGTACCAAGTGCTGTCCACTTGAGATGATATTAAACCAAGCTACCAAACCTATTATCAAAATATGCGATAGACCTCAAACGAGAAAGGAGTATTAATTGTGACGATAAAGAGTTAAACGAACGCCATGCTATGCCTTTTATTTGTCACTTGAGTGATTGACCTTCAGGAAATGACGGGTATGCATGTATAAGGTGTCAAATTAAAAAATGTAACCACTTCCCGTTCTGCATCCCCCTCGTTCTCTTACTCTCCCTCCCTCTCTCCCATTTCCTCCCTTTCTCCCTTTTCACTGAGCGCGGCGGAATTACAAACAGCTCACTATTTATAGTGTTTTATAGGCTATGCACTGTAGAAGCATCATAAAGAGATAAGCAAAATTTACCGATGAAATCAAGACTAAAAAATGCGAAAGCAGAAGTAAGAAACTCCTATTAACGGGGAATATAAAGGAGGATATCCGCAAGAAGTTGATAAAATGCTATGTATTGAGTAGAGTATAGCTTTGTAAAGGGCAGAAACATGGACGCTAAGGAAAAATTATACAAAATACTTGGAAAGCTTCGAAACGTGGACATGGAGAAGAATGCTGATGATAAAATGGACAGATATGATGAAAAACGAGGAAGTACTTCGAAGAATAGGAGAGAAGTGAACGATTATACAGACTATCAACAAGAGGAAGGCGAACTGGATTGGACATTACCTGAGGAGAGAGTGCATGATTAAAGAAGTACTAGAAGGAAAACTGGATGAAAAAAGAGAAAGAGGTAGGAAAAGTTTTTAGCTGATACACGATTTGATATGGAAAGAGAACTATCAAGACATGGAGAAGAATGTGCAAAAATAGGAGTATGTGGATAACCAGGTTTAACCATGAATAATCATGGATATGTCTACGGACAGACTACCTATGAAGGTGATTATGATGCTCCTTGATATTATACCGCCGGCGCCGATGGTGCATATAGATGTGTGTGGGCGAGAAACAGGCATATCTTATTATTTAGATGTCCAGGCATTTAATGTGGCCTGTAATAAGTCCAGCCATTTTTTACTAGATATAACAATCAAGCAGTGTTGGAAAACGTTGTGCGTAATATAACGAAATCATTTTGAATAACCTAACGAAAAACTTTAACGAAATTTAACTGTGCCAAAAAACAACGAAAACGAAAAAAGCGTTATTTCCTTACGCATTTTATATTATCTCAATTTTATGTTTGTTTATTATTATCTGTTTTTACTTCTAAGTAATTCTCATTCCAGGAATAAGATCTTCTACTTTATAAAATAGTTGTGCTCCATTTATATCTGATTTCGATTCATATTCGATGAAGAAAAAATAAAACTTATATAGGACACGTCGAAAATTTTCTCGGAAAAATCGTAATTTACTCACTTCAGTAAACCACCTTTTAATACAAAAATAACATACATTTGTGTATTGTGTGCCTATATTTTCAAAAAGTTTTTCATGTTGATACTCTGGTCCGCGAGTATAAAATTGATTGACCAAGTGGTCCACTTGTAAAAAAGTTTGGAGACCCTTGATTTAGATAAATAAAACGATAAAATCCGCGAGGGAACAATTTTAAAATGTCACCCATTGGGTTGTCGTTAGAGATTCAAGTGCCGTAACCGAAACACTAAAAAACAAACAATTGCATTTTCATACGAAACGAGACGACTCGCAATAAATTACTTCGCAGGCATTCTGCCGATTCGAAAAAATGAACTAATCTTACCTAGATATTTAAGTCGAAAATTAACTGTAATATTAAAAGGGACTCCTGGATGACTTCATTTTAATGCCGTGATCATTTCAATGCTGAATTAAATCAGAATTATCTCAGTCCATAATATGTATCTTCAGTTCACGCATAATGATTAATAAGGTAAGAAACAACGCTGATCTTCGGACATGTATTTTATTTGTTTTATTGCTTGTAATTGTATCTGCTGAGATGATGCATTTTACAATTGAAGCACTACCATGGAATATAACTAGCGGAAGGGCATATAGATGAATGGAGAAGGCGAATTTGATTCAAAATATTAGTAGGACTCAGGAAAATACCCGTAGTTTAATGTTTAAATCAGAGCATCGAACCGTAATATTTTTCGCTCCAATTTTCGTTCCGGTTCACTCAAAACACAAAATTTCGGTTTCGCCCCGGCAATCATCAGTGAACCGGTTCGAACCGGTTTTTTTCGCTCCGACCTTAAAATATTTTTAGGAAACTTTCAAGAACTGATTTATTAATTTACGTAATCTTCTAATTAAATCAAATACATTTTCACTATAACAATAATGATATTAAAAAACTAATAATCAGAACACGAACATAAATTATTTAAATGTGAATATTTAGTATGTATTTTATTTATTTAAGATTATATTTTGAATTGAATATTTACAAACCATACATGCGTCGCAAATGATTTCAACAGGTTAGGAAAGTGTAAAGTATAAATAAGCACGTTTCCTGCGATAAGAGTATTATAAACTTGTTATATTATGCAAACCATTCATCTCAATTTCTAATTTACTATGCTTAGTCTTTAGTACTAAATTTCATTAAAATCCGCTGAATAGCTAAGGAGAAAATAATTGCATCCGGATATAAGAACGGACAGACCGAAGCTAATATGCGCTAAAGCTGGAATGCCTAATACTGAATTATTAATATTTTAATTCACAAATCTTACGGCAAAATAAGAGATCGCGTTGTCTCAATAGTTCCAGTAAGTTGAATAAGACATTACATTATTTTCATATACAATTTGTAGATCACGTCCACTGCTCGTAATATAGTCAAAACTGTAAATGCACGGCTTAATTTTTTCATTCAATGATCACGTAAATGCATGAAAAAATGTATAAAATATTTATGAGGAAAAAGCCCGCAGGAATTGAGGGTCCGAGAATTCAGAAAGGCTGAGAAATGTTTATAAACATAATACAAATTTACGACTGAATATTTTTAATCACTTAGTAGTATGAGAATGTTAAAGTTCATTATTTCATGAAATTGAAATAAGTACCGTTTCGAAAAATTATGACTAAGCGAAAGCATGTGATTTTTACCCGGCAGCAGATAAAACATCTACGTACGTCTATCTACATATTACCCTGCAATTACCCAAGTTTGTGGGTGGCAGGGGGTGCCGTGCACTAAGCAGTGCTTAACGATTTTTGTTGTCACGGTACATCTCTAATTGTGATTCCTGATCTAACTAGCTTACTTACATACAAATATGCGAATGTCATGTTTTAGCTATCCATCAATATACTGATAAATACATATCCCCTTTACATTGTAATTTCCTAAGACAATCAGGGACTATAACAGAAATAATATTGTTATAAGGGGTAGCCGTTAGGAAAAATTTTATGCATCGCACCCCCTGTCATTCACCAATATGGTGAATTGCAAGATAATATTTAGATGTAAAAAATCGATCTATTAACAAACTCCCTCAAAATTAAATTTAAAACACGTTGGAATATATTATTTTCAAATAACGTTTTGAGAATCGGGGAAAAAAGAAGAAAAAAATATTGCCACCAGGAATCGAAGCCTAGCCCTTAATGTACAATGTGTTCACACTAGTCGCCCAACCAAACCTACTGTTCGTAACCATGCTACAAATAATTACGTATTATAAGCGACATACGATGTTTTGCATATTTTTGTCGCTGACTTCTCGAAACTAGGGATGCATTCACATAAACTCTGACAGGTGTGTGTGAGAGACACTTATTTCTATGTAGAATCGCATGATCCAAATTTCGTCCAAATACGTGATCCGAAGTTCGTAGCATCTTCTTTTTATTATGCTTATGTAAATCTCGTGATCGTAAATTTATAGTACTGCGAGCTTAGAATTGAACAATGAACAAAAGAATTTTTGTCTCTTGTGGATTATCCGCCCGGTTTTTTGAAAAATAAATTACTAACTACATTCAATAAACTCAACACTTATTAACAGAATAAAAATAATTTGAACAATTAATAAAACATATTGAACAACAGAAATGACAATTTCAGCAAATAATAGCTCCTCCATTCGCGTTGGATGATTTATCTTCTCCTTAATGCTGGCAACAATTAGTTATTCACACCGATAAACAAAATATTTTGAAGGGAATAACAAATATACATTAATTTTTTATTCCTATTTTCATGAACGATTAACATTCAGTATAAAATTAAATTTTTCGTGTTTACAATATATGCTTATTTAAAATTACTTACCTGTAACAAAGGGCAACTAATGCACAAGAGAAAAACGTGGAACGATCCTTCTTCGATAATTAGCGATGCCAGACTGGTGGATGCTACGCACAGTTCATGTGAAGGAATGAAAGGTTGTGGACATATGTAGCAAATGAAACATTGGGGAAAACTTCCCTTCTCCCACTAGGCATTCATAAGGATCAAGGAATTCTCAAATGGGTAAATTTCACCATGGAATTGCCTGAGGTCGGCAAATATTATCTTAGAAAAGACTTAGGCCCGTTTCACACGGCGCGTTAGCTGTCGCGCGACTAGCCCCCGCTAGGAGTGTATTTCCCATTTCACACGACGCGACCAAGCGATCGTGACGCGGCCAGCTTGCAGCGCTGTTGCAGCGCGGTTGGCAGCTGTGCATAGTAGTCCTTACGGCGGACTTCACACGAGGGCGACTAGCAGCGCGACCAGGCGTTTTGATCTCCTTGCAGTCTTTCTTGTGCTCTTCGATGTGATTGGTGAAGTCGAGATTGAAAGATTTATTTCAGAGGTGGGGAGTCGCCCTGCTCTATGGAATACGGAATGTGAGGATTACGGAAAAATGGGAAAGAAAAGGCGGTGTTGGGAAGAGATTATCAATTTACTATATAATTGTCCTTTTCTTGAACGTTCACTTAAAATAGGATGTATCCACATTGTCCTTCGTCTACTCCTACGTCGTTTCCTCCACATTCAAAGCAATGCAATTTCTTTGATATCCATCCCAGAGAAAGTTCACTTGTCAACTGATTTGTTAGCCGCGCGACCACGATCACGCATCAATCGCGCAACGAACGTGGCCGCGCGGGGGCTAGTCGCGCGACAGCAATCGCGCCGAGTGAAACGGGCCTTAAGGTCGTATTCCTGGAACGAACCAAGTGACTTGAGGATTAGTGAACTTGGTCGGGGTTTGGACCCTATGGCGATAGGGTAATGTAGCGTGAGGGAAGCGATGGCCATTTGAACATGGAAGGTTACTGAGCGGTGGAAAAATTCCGCTTTTCGCTTACACTGTTCATGCGAACCGAAATAAAAAGGAGCAAAGTAAATATCGGTTTTAGGTTTCGGTTCGGGTTCTACACATTTAGTTTTTTCGGTTCGGGTTCGGTTCCACTCCGGCAAAAAATATCGGTTTTTTCGGTTCGAGTTTTCGGTTCGGTTCCGGTTCGATGCCCTAGTTTAAATCGGCCGCCATTTTCAATCAAACGGGCAGATATGAAACCCCGCGTTGACATTCCCCTTTGTGTCCGCTACAAACATGCCAAATTTGGTCGGAATCGGTTAAGAAATATGGGCTTGCATAAAGTAAGAGACAAACAATTGGCAGCCATTCTGAATCAAACGGACAGACGGACACTAAAACTACGCATTAACCTTCCTCTTGGTATCCCTTACAATCATGACATATTTGGTTGGAATTGTTTGAGAAATGCGGGCGTGCATAAAGGAGCAGGCAGACAGACAGACAGACAGATTTACTACAATATAGTGGTGGAGATTCAGTGTATATACGTACACACGCTATCGCATACACATGCGTTTAAGCGTGTAAGTATATTTGTGAACAGATGCGTACGTCGTCTGGATTCTCGGTCCATTGTTCACCGTAATACTACTATCAGTTCCCAAAATAAAGAAAGAAGAACGGTCCCTTTCGGAGTGAAATAATAGCGATCGACTTCTACTGAGGCAAGGGATCCTTTTATCCGCTATCCGGCCTCCTTTCCTTTTCCTAATCCCGATTTATGGATGACGGGCGCTGAGAACTCCGTTTCAAAGCGAAGAGGAATCTTTATTCGTCCCTCTTCTACTTTTTTGAGAAAATACTTTGGAGAAGATACTCGATGCAACGGAGGAGACGAGATGTAAAAGAAGGAAAGGCGGAAAAAGAGAAAAAATAGGGAACTTCGGAAAAGCCAAAGTCAGGCGCGATGTAGAAATGCTGAAGAAAAATTTGTTCGGCGATGATTAGACCTAAAGATATGTTCTCCTTGCAGATATATTGACGCGTTATATCCACCGGAAAAAGGGATACTTACTTTTTTAAAAGGATTCCAAATCTCTACGACAACTTAGTCAGGGGACATAATAAAGGATGAGAAAAAAACACTTCGGAGCTTCATGGCGATGGCATTTAGGAGTTGTAATGTAGATCTAATCATAGGGAAAGAGAGGCGAGTTAACAGAATGGGACTGACGTTTCTCGCAAGAGAAATTTTAGGACGGTGATTTCGCAGCTTAAATATAAACTGCGATACTTCGTGAATTACGAAATTAATTTCTCGATTACGACAGACCAGCACAGAACGCTCAGAAGAAGTCACTTATGCGGTCACGGATATGTGTGTGTGTGTGTGATTAAGTAAAAGGAAAGGTAATTATAAAGGTGGCAACAAGGTGTTAGAGGAAGCCCAGTGGACACATCAGAAACTGGAGAGCCGCTGAGGGTGCTGAAGACACACGAAAAACAACACAAATTTGAAAGATTTTCGGGCCGAAGCCCTTCTTCAGCAACGGATACAGAAGTACTTAGGTATGTCAGCGGAAATCTCAGAATATGAACATTGGTAACAAAAGACAGATACCACCAATTTGCGGATCCTCCGACGTTGATATTCGGCTCCTTGAAACTTTGTCAACATTTACGGTGACTAACTTCCATAGAAAGAATCGGAATTTTTCAAAAGAAGTGACACTTTTATAAACTGACGCGAAAGAGGCAGTCCTAGTCATTCTACGAAATATATTTTTCGCATTTCTGTTTGAGGCGGAGAACCATTTCTAAGTTACTTTTCCTACGAATGTTTAGGACGAAACGAAGTAAAAATTGAAATACCAATTTCGAACGTCCTGGAATGCTCGTGTATAGATCCATGTCCTAAGTTTATACTCAGAAAAGGCAGTGTAAAAACTGTTTGTGCTGAAACAATTTTTATCAATGATTTTATTGCATCAACATCGTATAACGGAACACAAATGCAAACGGAATAGAAAATACACAGGATACAATGAAGAGTGAGTGCGTTTTCGTTGGTAAGGTCTTCTTCGCCAGAGCTGTATTTCCTAATTCAAATCGTCTAACCAACATCATCATAAAGCTCTTTCATCAATATAGGTGAAGAATTCCTTCGGAGTTGTGCACTCACCATTTTAAAAGACCAAACATTGAAACAACGAACGAATTTCTAACGCAAGGTCTGCAACACATTTTCCAACAAATCATAGACCGTTACTTTAGCCTCCTATTATGCATGCAGCACGTTCAAAATGTCTCTACTCTGAAGGCGAGTTTATAAAAGCGTGCCTCACTGGCGTGATTTCAATCTTTTCACCGGAGAACTAGAATCTGCAGAGGAAAATTCCTATCTCTCACGCCGAATAGTGGCACGAATTATTTCCGACTTAGACAGTTTCATTGAATCCCGAAAAATCGCGCAAATTCACCGAATCAAAGACAATTTCTCAATCTGATAGAAGAAATGGAATGAACGCGAATATATTGCCGTTTCATCGTTCTGCAGCGCAGTTTGATGGCTCTCCAAAAGTAATTTCCAGCTCTTTCGAACCAATGGATTTTTTTTAAAGAAAGCAGATAAAATTCCATGTATGTCTTCTATAACTGGCTTTTCTTGCTGATGCGCCGCTGCATTTAGATAAAATAACCGTGGAACTACCAAAGAATTTTAAATTGCAGTCTAATCCCGCACAAAGAATATTTGCGTTCCTATACAATTTACTGCTTTTCCCAGACAAATGCTTTCCCTCAACGCCCCTACTCCGAACCAGATCGAAAGAAAATACAACAGAGCCCCCAAAACGGGGGATAGCTATGCACGATTAAAGAGGAGGAATTTTGAGAAAAGATTCCAATATCTGCAATAGAATAGATCTCAAATAAAATACCCGATTCACCTTTTTGGTGCAAAAGTCACCTTGAATCAATGACGAAACAACTTCGCGTATAGAAAATATGTTACTTTCGGAAGATGACAGTTTAAAATCTTTTTACTTGCTAAAAATATGTTCCGAAGGATAAATGTCTTAACATCAAAGGCTTAGCGCTAAAATAAATCTCGATGCGTGGGTCTATCTCGGCACTCAAACATGTGAAATCCGAGCTTTTGACGGGCAACCACTTGTGAGATTGCCACAAAAAGCTGAATTTAATCTAACCTTAATAAAACGGAGCTCGTATACAACTACTTTTTCAGATCCTGAAAAGACATATGTCCATAAAACTGAGTACATACAAGGAAATTACGAGCTGCGTTTATTTGGGTCAGCTCATCACTGCTGACGGATCTTTGTTGGAGAAACCAAACGGAGAGTGAAGATGAAATTGTTTAAAATCGGAAAAATTTCCCTCTTTTTTATGAGAAACAATTGTTCGTTCTCATTCGACATGGACTTGAATTCTCTTTTCAATAAGTACATATATAGAACTGCTCGTCTTCCGAGTTCCTGTCTTAATTTTAATTAAATTAAAAACGCAAATTTGTTCCTCCCTGCACCGATTTCGAGTTTTTCTTGTTACGAGGGGTATAAATGAAACAAAGTGGTTGGAAAACAAATTATATTAAACCCCAGCAGCTAATTTTAAATCCACCAAATTTGTACCATGTGTAGCCTTTCTGTAGACCGCCATATCATAAAACGTTTGCTTCTCCAAGTATACTGCCCGAACTTACGAAAGATGCAAAGGCAAACCGAATACATAAGCGATTTTTAAAAGCGCTAATGAGTGCTTAGTAAATATGAGAAGACCGAACAAATTTAATTCCACTTAACTAATTTTTCGGTGAGCTTTTAGTATTTATATTCGCGATTTCTTTGCCAGTGCCATTTTCCCACTAATATGGATGTGGTGTGTATCTGTGTCCTTACGTATTACTGTTTCTTTTGATATATTTTGCTTCTCAAGCTCTGTTTGTACGACCCAGTAAAAGGCATATATTTTCTATCGGATGATGAGAGTTATGTCAGTCATGATGTTTATTGTGAAAACAGTTTATGAAGCTCAGGTTACTAAGAAGAACTACTAATTGTAAGACTTCGTTAGATAATCCCTACAAAGCGAATTGAATCATCTGGAATTTATCCTAATCGTAAAAAATATCTGATGTACGTGATTATGTAGTCCCAATCCATAGGAGCGGCCAGAGGAATTTTATCGCTCCGGACGAGATATCACTCCAGCGCTCACTCCGTAAATGCCTGTTGAGATATTTTCGAAGTACGTACAGTAAAACCCCGCTATACGTTGCCCCGCTATACGTTGTTTCGCATATACGTCGCCAATCAATTAAGGAACATGTTTCGTTATATGTTGTATCACTTTGCATATACGTCGTCTGTGAAATACTAAAAGCAAAAATTCGGAAATTCTAATTGCGGTGCATAAATTATAACTGTAACAATAAAAACCCTCTATACGGCTTTTAATTTCACGTTTATTATTATTTATATGAATTAATTTAATTTCATGTTTGTCAATTCGTGTAAAATCATACTCAGAATAAACATTTGCTGGCCATGTGTTTGAGAGATCACGATGGGTTAGGTGGTTCACAAGATTCACAGGGGATAAAAGGGACTGTCCCAATTTTAATGACGATCTGTAAAAACCTATTTCTGAGGTTTGTGAACAGTTGTGTCTATAATTTTGTGTGTTTACGTTTGCGTTGATATCTCATGAGATGTTCGATATACTTTGGATGGCGAAATCTACTTGAAAAGTACTCCAAAGAGCGTATCAATGTACGTGTAAGTAAAGAAACAATTTTTGTGCTCCATGACACTATAGACAATTATTTTCGGTGATTTTTGAATTTATTATTGCAATCGGTTACTCATCGTTACGATTAAATGTATATTAAACCATAGTAGCAATGAGTGGTAAACACATAGTGGTAACATAATATGTCCAATGTACTGTATTGATATGTGTTATTTGGGTAACAAATGTGTCACAAAATATCCGCCAGGAACATAACCCCTAACTTTTATCATAGTTCTTATGGTAATCTTTGTTTCGCCATACGTTTTGTCGTTATAAGTCGCATTTTTCAGGAACACATCTCCGACGTATAGCGGGGTATTACTATATCTACGTGTTAATTAATTCATCGCTATGTAAACGAATATTGATAATGAAAAAATAAAAGGGAGAAAATCAAGATTATAGCCTGTTCTGTAATATAAATTGATATCCAGTATTTATTCGCTTGCACTTAATATATATACATACATACATACATACATATATATATGATTGGTATAGCGTCCCAAATATTTAGGCGCCTCGGGCAGCCACCCTACTCGCCCGTACATCGGGCCGGAACTGCCAATCCACTAACCGCTTCTCTTCATCTTAAACTACACTCCTGGTCCTGCTTAGCTTCATTTCCAACGAATTGCTCTGGTTCTTTTCAATTTCCACTCCATCTTGTTTCGGTACTCGCTTTGGACGCAGAATTAATAGAATGGTTGCGCTTTTTAATTTAAGTTCAAAAGTTTTTTGCTAGCATATAAAAAACATTATCATGCGCAAAGTGGACATTACCTGTTAACTTGATATTGGAGAGAAAAAATAATTCTGTGCATCAAATAATGACGGACATGATCGTCTATGGTTTATATTCTTAAAAATTTTGTGCCCGAGAGTTTTAACAATTTTCCTATTCAGTCGGTATTTCGGTCGCATTTAGTCAATTGTAGTCTCCTGGAATCATTCGATAATTTCAAGTCATTTCTTCTTGTACGTAAATGGGAACTGCGCTCCTTGCTCTTTGCGGGTGGTCCTGACCCTGCCTAATATTTATAACCTGCCTAATATTTATAACTTAATTGTACATCAATCTCCATTTAACAAAAAATTAGGAATGAAATTGAAGAAATTACTATCGAATAACTGTGATCGATCCGAACATATTTTATCTGTTCCCAATGGACACTGTCAGTTATTCTGATTAAACGCAGCATCTTTACCAAAGGAATGCAGTTTTAGCGTAAACAACTATGATACACTATTATATCGGGAGAAAGGTTAATTTATTTGTGATTTTAAATGTAGTAATATTATCTGAAAATTTCGAGGTAATTAAAGCATTTTCCACTGTAAATTTGTTAATGTTTTGCATTTAAAGCAAAATTTAGAGCTACTTTATAGATAATTAAAGATCTATAATAAAAAGTGAATTTTGTTCATTCCTGTACACAAAGTGCGTATATCGATTATGACCAGCAATGCAGGTGATAAATGAAATTGCACTCACTCGCCTGTTATTAAATGTTGTGCGATTTCATTTTGAAGGTTAAGGACGAGAAAATTGCTCTAACTGGAATAGGAAAGTAGGTAGTGCGAAATATGTATCGCCTCCTACATTTTAATTAAGATTTTTCCATTCTCGTATGGTTTAATTTAATTCAGTTAATTAAATTTCAAAAAATGAAACATTAGACATGAACATGCAGAAAAAATAATTTTGAGTTGATTTCTTATATTTCATAAAAACCTTTTTTATAAATAAGAATAACCTTATTTATATTTATATTATATTTAGCGTTCGCTGGATTCCCTTATACGTTCCATTTTAATTGAGAAAGGCTCTCCATTAAGCCAAGAGCAAAATTCCTACGTTTTCATGAGTTCTATTTTTGTGGAGGTTCATTACTACGATCTAGTAAATTCGTGGATTAGTTATTATCCAAAGATGGAATTCCTTCATTTTCAAAATACCTCAGAAATCGCAAAATTAAGGGTTTATAATGGATTCACGAGTATAATTTCAAAAATGGAATGGTTTGAAAACCAAAATGTATGCCTGAGATACATTATGAACTTGCAGAGAAATGCATCTTATTGCAACCACCTGCTACAACAGCCATTCTATCTCCCCATATCTTCCTTTCTTTCTTCTACCTAACAGCCTCCCTTCTCTAACTACTCCATCTCTCTCTTCCCCCTCCCCTTTTCTCACTCCCTCCCTCTCTATGTACCTTCGTGGGTGTTTTCCTGCGTGATTTTTTTTTTGGATGGCCAAGTCAGGTCTTTCCTACGTTTTTGTCACAAATACTTGTTTTTAGAAGTTCTTCGAATTTGTAATTTGATATTTTGTTTGTATGTTCTTCTATTTGTTTACTTTCGGATTGTTTTCTCTGAAATTATTATTATTAATATGTTTATTCCCCTTTGTAACAATTGACATAGGGTTAAATGTAAGAAGGGACTATATAGTCTCAATTTTGCCCTAATAAAGTCGTTTGTCTGTCTGTCCTCCCCTTAACTCACTCCCTCCCTCCCCCTCTCCCCTTTCCATTATCTCACTCCCTCCCCTTATTGCAATCATACCCTCTCTCCCCCTTATCTCACTCTCTCCCCCCCTCTCTCACCCCTTATTTCACTCCTTCCCTTTTTCCCCCTCCACCTAACTTATTCCTTCCCCATATCTTACTCCAACCCTGTCTTTATCTCGCGACCAAAGGAAAATCAAACAAACAGTCATTTTCCGCCTCCAACGTGGCCTTCACGCTTAACGAGTAGATTGGAATCCGTTCCTTGGATAGTCAAAGCACGACTTGATTATGCGTTTCCTCTCGGAACACCACGAAACAACAGCAGTACAGAAAACAAAGGAGGAGCGGCGCTTATAACGGCAGAGTTGTCGACGACTCCTTTCGGAGGCGGCAGCGAGAGATAGAGAGAGAGAGATGGATAACGGATAGAGAGAAAAGTGCGGTAGAAAGAGAGAGAGAGGTGAGTGGAGAAGGAAAGGGGGAGAAAGGGAGGCGTCACCTCTTGATAACTGTCGACCCAGAAACAACTGTAGTGCCAGGCAAGGAGATAGGACGGAGACAGTGAGTAGGAATAAGGGAGGATGTGAATGCGAGAGCGCGTTTAAGGGGACCTGTGCGACTGCAAGGGGAGGAGGAGGGGGGAGGGGAAGGGAGGAGGAGAAGTGGGGGGAAGAGGAGGAAGAGTGGAAGGGATTGGAGGAAAGTTGGGAAGGCGGAGAGAAAAGAAATAGAGGAATGGGGAAAGAGAAAGGCGAGACTTCTTTGATGGTTGCAGCGAACTGCGGAGGGTGAGAATGGAGGAGAAACGGGGGGAGGGGGAGGAGGAGGGGGGGAGAATGGAAAAAGACATGCGGAGCTCTAGGAAAGGGAAAGAGGATGGGGAGAAGGCGAAAGGGGATGAGTGGCGTGGATTCCTAAGGATTAATCAAGCGAAGGTGAAGGAAGGTGATCTGAAGAGGGCGCTGATGAGGGTGGGGAGCGAAAGAAGAGGCGGGCAGAGGAGGGGAGACGTCAGAAAGCGGTCGCAACCTAAACACGGAATTAACTGCTTCGAGAAAGACAGAACGTACAATAAGTTTGAACTACAAAAGATAAACGTAATCTGATTTGACCTATACATGTGAGGATATCGATCTCCAGCAATTGGGATTTTTTTAGATTTGTTTGCACATCTACGCATTGGAATCATCAATAGAAGAAGATCAAAGGAATGTAAATGGAGTGACGTTACTCTAATCGAAAGCATTCGCACGCGACGGAAAAGAGGCGAAAAAAAAGGAGGGAGCGAATATGACGTCACTCGTCCGTATAAAGAGAGAGAGAGAGAGCGTGAATTCGGTGGAGGCAGTGAGGAGCGCCACATGGCGCCGTCACGGTGGGAGAGGGGGAAGAGTGTTTGCAGGAGAGAGGAGAAAGGGGAAGAAAGAGGTAATAAGGGGTATCTTGTTTGTTTGTCGGGGATCGGCGTACGAGCTCCATTCTAGATTCGTTCCCACTCCACCGTTGGCCGCGGCATTTAGGGGTCTTTTGTGAAGAGTGTGCGGGAGACAATGGTGGACGGAGCGAGAGAGGATAAGAAAGGAAGATGGTGCTAATAGTGGATGTGGGAAGAAGAGCGAGAGAGAGAGAAAGTGGTTGAGAGGGAAGAGAGAAGGGCAGAGAGAGAGAGAGAGGGGGGGTAAAATAGGATAGAGGAAAAGATAAGCAGATGAGGGAGAGGGTAGCAGGGGGAAATAAATGGGCAGGCAGGAAGGGGGAAGAGAGGGGTGGGTGCGGAGGGAGAGAAGAAAAGAGATTGAGGATGCGAGTACGCGCATGCGCAAATTTTTTCTCGGCCCGGCTGAAGCTGAAGGGTCTAAGGAATGTCGCGCGTCTTTTTTTTTGTAATATTAATATCGAAAAGAGAACTTTTGACTCATGCAGAGCGGCATATATATTTGAAACTAGATACGTTATTATAATTCATTTTTATCAGAACTACTGGAGTGGTGCATGTTTCGAGGAATGTGCCGTCGAATTATTCCAAAGTTTGTCTAAAAAATATAAGTTCGTTTAACGTAGCGAGAGACACTAAGGTGCTTGTGCCCTAAAAAGAAATTGCTACTGTGTGTATCTATAAGTTATAGACAACTTGTCACTTTATTAAATACTTTAGAGATCCACACATTTCCTGGTGGACATCGTTTGAAATTATTTTCTAGTTTCATGATCACTAAACTCTCAGTTTTCTTATCAATAATTTCTAAACTCAGAGTCATTCAGCCTTTCCAATATATCTCTCATTTTTATTCCCCCCCAAATTGCTGACCACATCTTCACAAAGTTATCAGATTTTTTCGACATCAATCATTTAGATTGATGATTAAACGTGGTGGTGATGAATCATGATGATGAATGGAGAAACCTCCTAATAACCATTAAAATATTTTTAAAAGGAAAAGTGCTTACATTCACGCTGGTTTAAGGGAATTTACTCTACGCCAGGGACGAAATTCATATTAAATCTCACACACTCCGGCTTAGGGACCCTTATTTTTTGCTCAAACACGCACAAATATACACGCGACGAAAACCACACAAGTACTTTCTTTCTAAAAAAAAATGCCCATATACGTATTTCGGAATCAACGATTCCATCGTGAGTAGGCCGATCAAAAAAGTGTCTGACTATAATATAGTTTCTCCATTCATCATTATCATTTAACCGTATTACTCATAATTCATATTTTTTCTTTGAAATATAGAATCATGTTTTCAGTGCAAAAGTACGTTCTCCTAAAAGTATTCCTGCATGAAATCACTATCAGGAATCTCTTAATAACTTCTTCACTTATTCATAAGAGTTTTGGCGAATTGGTCAACCAGATTTTCTAAACCGCCAACCGCTTTTTTTTCGTCATATATCTGAATAAATAGTAAAAGTACGACACTGCACACCATTCAGAACACCTAATCTATCCGCCTCTGTATCAACGACATTCTCCGTTAGAGTCGCATCATACCGGAGATCTGGACTACCCAAAACTAACGCGTTTTCCAATGAATGGTGGAGCAAGAGAGGAAAGCAACGCCATACTAACGCTGCGTTCTAGAAATGGAGAGATATTAACGAAGCCGAGAGAAAAGGCTAATTTACTGACAATGAGTAGCATATTCGAAACAGCGTTCACAATCAAATGAGTAGGGTCGGAAATAGAACTAGAGCAAAGGAAAACACGATGGTTAGCAACTCAGCAACTACGGTGTTTTAAAGCGATCAAGTCCACAGATCCAAAAGGCATATCCTCGAGAGTAATAATGGAACTGGCCCCATATTTTAAGATTATTTTTGAGAAAACACTTATAGAGAGAGTTTACCTAGATAACGGAAGCTCGGATAGGTGACACCGGTTTTTAAGGGTGGAGATAGGGCCAACCCAGAGAATTGCCGTCCTATCTCGCTGACATCTATAGCGTGTAAGGTTTTAAAACATATTATATTTAGTTTTGTGATGCGTCATTTAGATATATGTATGTTGTTTATTAGCTAATAATCAGCATAGTTTTGAGAAAGGTAAATCGTGTGAGACCCATTTAGCGCACTTCCTTCAGTATATTTCGAAATCAGATGAAAGAAATATCAGATAGACGTTGTAATTTTAGATTTTACATAAAAATTATATATATATATAGGTATATATATCATTATATATAGACGCTTCTTAGAGAGGAGGATATAGGAGGATACTAATGTCTAGCCCAAACTACAATAGATGGAGAGCTAAAATTTTCAGAAATTGTAGATGGCATGGAGTAACCGCCAGAAAAATGAAGACATCCTACCTAAGTGTCATGGGTTCGACTCCAGAAATTTCGAAAATTGCGTTTTTTCCCATAAAAAAAGCATTGCGGCATTTAAAAAGATTAATTTCGGGCACTTTCCGATAAGATAGAAAATTGAAACTTGGCTGATTGTTAGATATCCACGAGATCTATTGGAAACCGTTATCACCGTTACCGCAAGTATTCTGGGTTAGACTCCAGACGACCCAGTATATCTCCCATAAGAAACCATGGAAAAAACTAATTCCTGCATATAAACGAATCTAAGAGGAATAAAGTGCTGATATTTTCAGAATTTGTAGATCTCATGAGAATATCTCCATATTATTGGAGAACTCCTTCGTAGGTGTCATCGGTTAGACTCCAGGCAGCCTTAAATTTGAGATTATTTCCCGTAAGAAAAGCATTGAAATTAGTGCAGAGAACTTTTGCGTTTAAAATTTATTTGTCGGCTCTTACTCTTTATAGTAAGGTGAGATAAAATGCTTGCAGAGTGCAAGCACATATTACTAGTATATATATATATCGTATATATATATACTAGCGGAAGAGGAAAGGTAAATTTAGGGCAACTAGGTGTTGAAGGAAACCCAGTGAGCCTTAACGGAAGGAGAGCCGCTGGGGTGTCGGAGAGACACATTTGTAGACGTTGGAGCTTTCGGGATGATCCCTTCGTCAGTACAAGAGAAACACAACCAACAACATCTATATGTCCTAAATATATACACACACACACGCGCGCGCGCAGTAGTGCGTCTAAAAAGTAATGAGACAAAAGTTCCAAATAAAAACGCAAGTGTAGATAAATTTTTATTTTATTTATTTCCTTCAAAATAGTCCCCGTGGGACGAAATAAAATTAATACAACGTTGGTAAAACTTTTTAAGAAGTCTGAAAAGTCACTTGAATCTACAATGTTTAATTCTGCCGTCGCCACTTTTTGGTTGTCCTCTATTGTGTCCAATCTTCGCCATTTCAGCTTCAATTTTAATTTGGAGAATAAAAAAAGCCTTCCGGAGCCAAGTCGGATGAATAGGGAGGGGGAGGGAGGGTGGTTAAGTCCAACGACACCTTCTTTCAACTGTTTTCACATTAATTGCCCTGTTGAAGGCACTTTGTCGTGCAAAAGAGTCCATTTGCCAGATTGATGCAAATTTAGTCCCACGCAATGGATTATCACCAGCAAACGCTCCATCACACCCATATAATATTGGCTATAGACAGTTTGCCCTGGCGGCATGAATTCTTTGTGGATAATCCCTTGTGAATCGAAAAATGTGATGAGTATCGTTTTGATACCTGATGTTTTTAAAATTGGCTCTCCCGAAAACGCGCATACCACCGAAAAATTTGAGCGAGACAAGGATTCATCTCCATAAACCGCCTGTAAGATTTTTTCGAAGCACTTTTTCCAAGTTTAAAACTTGATATTTTGAAGTTGTTCCATTTTTAAAAGATTGGCGATGCCACGGAACATACGCTCATAAAACACGTCTTTTCTCGACAACAACTGAACTACATACATGCGGTTTGCGAGAACTGGACTCGACGAATGAACAGCGCTTTTAGCGGAATAATCTCATCATCACAAAGTGCGCAATAAAACCAATTATGAGGCACTTCCAGATGACTAGACACTTGAAATTTGGTACATAGGTAGATCTAGTGACAAAACCATCATAAAATATCGAAATTTACAACGTTTATTTTCTGGCCGTTAAAAAATCCTAAAATGTAAACAAATATTTCATGGTTTGTGTATTTCTAAATGCGCTACAATGCTAAAATTCTTTCTGTTGGTTGAATTTGCCAAATAACAAAAACGGGATTATATAAATTTCAAAATGTTTTTATTCGACCGTTAAAAATTCATAAATGTTAAAAATATTGACTAATGTTTATGTACTTTTGGTCTAGCTAGAGGGCTGAAATGTTTCAGAAAATTAGAGAATGGTGTTCCAGCGGGAAATAACATTGAAAATTACAAAAAAGTTCATTATTCTGGCTGTTAAAAATTCATAAATTTTAAACAATTAAATATATATAAATGCACTTCTATAAGTGATGAAATTATGCAGAAATGTGAGGTATTCGTAACAAATGTAAAACTATAAAAATTTTACAATTATAAATTTTAAGGGTTGTTTTTACCCCAATATTATCCAAAGAGAAAAACACGTAAATCGGTGCAGAGGTGCAAACGTTTGCGTTTAAAAATAATTTTTCGGCTTTTACTCTTTATATTAAGGTGAGATAAATGCTTGCAGAATGCAAACACATTACTTATATATATATATATATATATATATATATATATATATATACACACACACACACACATGCCAGATTATCCCGTATTTACGTTGCCTTAACCTAGTGAATTTAAAAAAGAAATCAATCGCTAGAACCGAAAAATACTACAGATATTTTTTCTCAGACGCGATATGACAGGCCAACAGAGGCGTTAGTTAAGATTTCATTTGGTGCTGTGACACCCCCTGCCAAACATTTCTGGCAGCCTGCAGGGTATTCATGTAAATGTACCATCATAAGTAGTCAGCTGTTCTCCAGAAAATCGAATCCAACGAACGATTCTCTGAGCTATGTAGGTACTACTCATATGCACTTTGTATTCGGTATTACGGCGCACAATGTAGTACATACATGTAGGACGCTTTCCTACTTAATAGCCAGCCAATGGAGCAAGGAAAGAATCTATCTATATCTACAGTGTAGTCAATTTTACAGTGCTTTGTAAAGTTAAATATGTCGTGCAACGAGTTTTATCAGTATATGTGTGTATACTGCAAACCGATCAGTTCTAGAGAGATACAAAATCATCAGAAAAATATTAATTTGCAAAATTTTGAAATATATATGCCAGTTAATTTTGCAATTAGTAATACAATGTTAAATGCCAATAAAATTTCGCAAATGTAAGCCAACTAATATTAATAATTTGCCATCTTTCTAATTAATCTTACAATGTTAAATGCCAATATAAACTTTCTAAATATAACCCAACGTGAATTAATAATTTATCTTTTTATTATCCCCTTTCAAAATTGTATGATCCGTATTTTGAAGACGGAGATTAATTTTGCAATTTATACATATAAATTTATAGTTTTTTTTATTTTTTATTGTTTAAAATAAAGATTGACGCTAAGAATATTTTTAACGCACAAGAATAGAGATTGTTTCGGATTTTTTAAGCGTCCCGTATTAGAATTAGATTGTCTGTCCCTTATCTTCAAAACCGAAATATGGCAACCCTATATATATATAAATAAAAATCCAGGCATTACCACCTAATTATGATTAATTTTATTTTTTGAAATTTTCGAAATGGTGAGTAGGTACCTAAATAAAGTGCGTTCGGATGAATTGTGATAATTTCTACGTTACTGTCATTTGGGAACTCACGGTTAAACCATTAGGGAAAATGCAACCAGAATATGACTATAAGAGATTTCAGCGAGAATAGGGAAGGGAAGAGTAAGAATATAAAAGCATTTGACAGCAAACAATGGAAGAAAGGAGAAAAACTCGTCAGAACAAAGGCAAGATGTTAAAAGGGTTTCAGTATGGAAAAGTTGAAGACGAGTGCGCGATGAGAAGAAAGACTGCGTGTTAGAAAAGATGGATAAAAATGGGACAGCTATATTAGAAGTTGTCGGAGGAGGTAGAAGGGAAAAGAAATGCAGGGGATGATGGTATATGGAGAGAGAGGAGAGAAAAGGAAGGATAGAGTGGGAAGGAGGGAGAGGTGATATTGGAAGGGTGTGAGGTTGATCCCCTAAGAAATAAAATTGACGGCGGTTTTCAGAACGCGTGAGTAGAGTCGATCTCGCCGTCGGGGGAGGGGGAGGGGGGGCGTAAGGGTGGAATGGGGGAGGGGGATGGGATGGGGGTAAGGAACATGAGGTACATAACAGAGTATGGGAGAGAAAACAGAGGAAGAGGGTGGGAAGGAGGAAAAAGGAGCTAATGGCTACCGAGGGATACTGAGGAGAGCGAATGCGTTTACTGGCTGGGGGGAGGGGGAGAGGGGGAAGGGAAGGCAGAGGGAGAGAGAGAGAGAAAGAAGGGAATTTCACCGAGGAAGGGGAAGGGAGGCGGAGGGAAATGGACGGATAGCGAGAGTGTGGGCAAAACAGTTTAAATCGTGGCCGAAAGTACGCCCACTTGATAGCTGGGTGGTTGTTATGACCGATAATGGCTCTGAGGGAGGGTTTTGGGTGGATAGGCGGGAGAGAAGGGAGGCGAGCTGAGAAAAGACCGACGCCATGGGAGGCGGAGGAGTGGTGGAGGGAGAGGCGGAGAGCAGGGAATCGCCGGCGGTTATGGCTTGGCTTGAAACGCAGGAAAAGGTGGGCATCGAGTCATGCAAGGCCACTAGGGTTCGTGACGTTTCCCGGGAGATCAGGCCATCATTCCCCATCCCCTTCCCGACCAACTCCGTGACCGCCCCCTGCCCCTAAAAGAGAGAGAGAGTTAAACTGTCGCCGCTCTCCCCTTTCGACCCGACACCCAATTACGAGCCCAAGCTTTATCACATGCGAAACCCTTTTTCCTCTCTCTCTCTTCCGTATCAGAGAATTGTTACTTTTTCTTTAAAGCGCACTTTTTCGGTTGAGTGGATGGAATGGGGCGATCGGTATTAGTGGGGTAAGGGTTGCTGCGACATAAAATTTCCCGTCGTCATAAATAAAATGTTTCTTACGTTTTAACTGCCCAAGGAATCTTTTACTTCTATCGTGGAATGGCTTATTTCAATCGTCGTAAGGCGCGATTCACGAATGATCGAGAGTATTGCATTTTCCCACTGCACACATACGTATCTATGTACATATCCTGCAAATCACCAGATTGGTGGGTGGCGGGGGGTGCAGTGCACCAAAGCCTACCTAATAACTTCTCTCCCGGGAATTACTCTCCTGTTATGATCTCGTATGGTCCTTGGGAAAAATGAACTCTGATATCACTTGGTACTACAGTCGATCTATCGTATTTTATCCTCGTGATCGTGCCTACCCATGTAAGTGGGTGCCTCTAATATTCCAGAAACCTCCTCTAATAGAACTTCCGACCTAAAATTCTCCGGAAGAATTAACCTAGCGCTAAGTTTGCGGTCCTCTAGCCATATCCAATTCAACTCCTTCAAGAGTGATGTGACGCTTCATTTTTGCTCATATTTTTGCTTTACGAATCTGGCTGCTCTGCGTTGGATTCTTTCTAAGTATATATCCCTTTCGTACGGATCCCATATGCTGGAAGCGTATTCGACCAGAGATCTGACCAATGATAATTAACACGTTTCTCGTACCTGTTCTGTGATAAACCTTACTATTCTGCCTACGAAGCACAATTTATTATTGGATGTGCCTACGACCCTTCGAACATGCATATTCCACGATAGATCACGACAAATGGTGACTCCTAAATATTTAACGTATTCCGCAGATTGAATATTCGATTTATCAATTCTGTACTCCGAGTATAATTGATTGTTCTTGCCCTTCCAGAAACTCAAAAGGGAATATTTTCCGTGATTAATTTCGATTTTCCAATCTTGACACCATTCTGAAAGGGCGTTTAAGTTTTCCTGGAGCGAGTTTTGGTCATCCTGGCTCGTTATCTCCTTATATAAGACGGTGCCATCAGCGAAAAGACTGTTTGCAGCGAACTACCTAGCAGATATCGTTTATATATATCAGGAATAGTAGTGGGCCTATGACACTTCCCTGTGGAACACCTGATGCGACTTTAACTGGATAGGAAGATTTCCCATCAATGATTACTAACTGTTCTCTATTAGAGAGGAAGTCTTTTATCCAACTCACGATATTCGGGTTTATTGCGTACCTACTTTCTTAGTTTTCCTATTAATTTCTTGGGGTTCTTTATCGAACGCCTTTTTAAAGTCAATGTAAACGGCGTCAACCTGAGTGTTTTTTATCTCGGAATTGCAACAAATCATTTACGTATATCACACCACTGAACGTATTTTCCGTAGAATTTATTATATTGAATTTATATCAAAATTGAATAGGAATTTGACACACTGACGTCTATAATAAAATGAACGCTTTTGCCTCACATGAGAGGAAAAATTTGTACTTACTCCTAAAATAATCTTCGACGGTGCCTTTTTCAGATTTACCTATGTATTTATTGGCAGAAAATGTGAATACAAATAAGTATCATTTTTTTAGAATATCGAATTTGGGAATGGCTTGTAAATGGGGACCGAAGAGGAGGGAAAAAGTTCGCTCTTGGTTATCGATGACGTAAAAGCATTGCGTCATTTTCACGCTGTGAAGCCTTCCTTTTTTATTGCTTGCTACCGTGGTTATATTCATAGCAACAGTTACTGAATATGTAATGCATTCATTAGATAATTACCGAGCTGCTGAAAACAAATTTAAGAATAACTCAAGCATATCCATCTCTGAAAAATTATTCGGTACTACTGGGTTATCCCGGACCCCTTTTGAAAAATAATTTTTTGAGATAATCCTTTCACGCAAAATGAAAGCTTTCAAACCCATGACTGATCTGCCGGTGGCGACATTTACCCACCCGATCACCGGACAATGGGAAGGGATAGTTTCGTTCCAGAGAGGCGAAGGGCGCGATAGCGCCAGGAGACGGCTACCCCCGTGGCCACCGAGACGGTGGGGATACCGGGACAAAATCCCAGGGCCTCTGAGGGGCTCTGGGTATTAGGATCGGTCATAAGGTTTTCCTATCGCAATACGCGGGTGCAAGGCAACCAATACCAACGGGCGGCGTTTTCTCCATTACCCATTTCCATTTCTCAGATTTGGATGTGGGTTTTCCCAACTCAACCCACTGCTGTTTTATCACCCCTTAGGGGCCGTCCATAAAAGACGTCCGCAGTTTTAGACCACTTTTTGACCCCCCCTCCCCCCCTGGTCCTACTTCGTCCGATTTCGCAGACCCCCCCCTTAAAAAGACGTCCAAAATTGCGACAACCCCCCTCCAAAAAACCGTACAATTTAATAAAATTTGCTATTTAAAAGAAAAATTATTTGTATTTTCTCTTCCTATTTCAATTTAGTAACAGCATTAGGCGCCACGGGTCATAATTTAATGATATGATAAATTTAGTGAGAAAACAGAGCCAAGTTCAGCATGTGGGTTCTCCAGTCGTGTTCGAAATTATAAAGGTTTTCTTCTAAATGTCACAAGAAGAGTAAAAAAAGGCCTAAAATTATTGTCTTTATTCAAGAGAGTGAACATGCATATTTCTCTCAATGACTAGTACTTCACTAAGCAAACAGTCTTTATTATTATAGACAATATTCAACAAACGCGTTTGTATTATTACAAAAAATAATTTAAAAAACTGGCAGTTCAGTCTGCATAGTGACAACAATAATAAACAAAAATATCTAAAAGAAACTGGTTCATCAGTCTCTTTAGTGATGATAATAATAAAAAACACAAGTATTTTTAGCAAAAATACTTTCAAAAAACGATTTTCACTCAATCTGTAATTATTTTAGCTTGTGACTAGTCAGAGTGAGTGAAAGGGTTTTTGATCCAATGCTCAAAGAACTTAATTAGAGGAATGGAATCCAAAGTATCATCTTCCAAGTCCAGTCCAGTGTAACCACCCTCCACATCATCCTGATGGGCCCACTCAACGTCCTGTGCCCCGTCACAGGATCCTGCACAACACAGAGCACCTCTTCTTCACGCTTAGCAGTGACCCTTGCTGGCTTGATTTGGCGGCTTCTCGTGCCTTTCTTATGGACGTTCTTATAATGGGCGCCCGCTGACTTAAGAGAAGCATGGTACAGCCCACACTCATTACAGGTTATGTCTGTGAGTGAGAACTGCATTGAGGGACAGAATAAGTCATGAGGAAGTACACTGAAGTTTGCATGTTCAGGCTCCAACTTCACAGCAAGACGGTTCAGAAGGGGAGCAAACTTGGTGACGTCCTCGGAGGGGGGCGGTACACGAAGGCCGAGAGGGCCCTGCTGGATTGGAGTAGGAGGTGGCAAGAATCCAGTGGTCAGGAGGCGCCGCAGACTGCTCCGACTTGGCCTACAACAGCTGCTGTCGCTGCACTTCACTATTTGGAGGCAATACTGAGACTCCCTCACGTGAATTGAATACCACTCATCAATGGGTGGAAGTAGTAAAGGGACAAGATTCTCTGGAGCCACGTACTGCGCGCCGACTACTGTTCATCGAATGATAATGTAATGAAAACAAAATTCATTACTTACGTTCACTTCTCCAACTGGAGTCTGCAGCACCGCCGTAGGTGGCGATATCGATGATTGCGGAGAGTAGACCAGGCTGCTCGACCTCGACCCTGGGACGGCCCTTGCCATCACTGACTTTTAGGTCTTTCTTCAAATCAGGATATTTTTCACAGGCTGCCTCAAGCTTCTTTTTCTGCTTGAGGTGGGCATTCCTTTTGCGGTCGGCATCGGATATTTTTTGTTCAGAGTGATCTCTTCAGCATACAACTCTTTTCATAGTTTTTTTATTTGAGTTTCAGCACTTTCTGAAGCAAATCCTCTATCAATTGCACCTGACAAGTTCGTGATATCAGCTCTAAATTCAGCGATCCGTTTTCTGGCTGCTTCTTGAGCCGACTTCGCTCTTGAGCTTGAGGAAGACCTAGAGGATACTGCTTCCCCAGCAACTTTCTCATTTCCTTCCTTGTCCAGCAATATAGCACATACGGCGGGTTCATCTGCGGCGGAAACTGCAGGGAAACGATGAAATTTGGTGACAGGTCGAATTAATGTACCGAGCACTGTATAGTAGCTGACAGAAAACTGTTGAGATCGGCTGGCCAGGCCAGGGACTGCTATCTTTTGTTTACACGTAACTTGAGCTCGAGATGACTCGCACGCCGCGCCGGCTAGCCAAGGAGGGGGAGGAGGGCTGAGTCCTTTGCCGGCAGTTGCGCGACTCCTTTCGAGTTAGCAGCTAAGTATAAACAAAAGGTTAGCAGTCCCTGACCTGGCCAGCCGATGTCCACAGTTTTCTGTCAGCTACTATAATACGACTTGGCGCAGCAAAACGACTTACTTGATGCCGGAGTCAACAAAGAGACAGTGGATCCTGCGCCGTTGGTAGTTTGACTCACTCTCGTCGTGCTTGCCGTTTTGAAGAAACTCAAAATAGACTTCGACTTATCCTTGGTTGCCTTTTGCAGAAAGGAGTCCACACGACTTTGCACAAGAGACTCCAAAGTACTGTCATCTGAACAATCACTCTTTAATTTCTCCATTCTGCGTTCATACCCACCTGAAGGGATGCCTTCAGTCGACAAGGGAAGGCCTTCTTATAGGCCTCCTACAATTTGCCGTACAACGCTCCGCACCCAGACATGTTAACAGAACTTCGTTGGACACTGACAATTGCGTGCCGATCGACACTAAATGCATGCAGCGAGCAGACGTGTCCAAACTCGAACTCCTCGTCTGCTTCTGCAGTAGGCACCGAGCCGCTCACCCAGACAGCCGCCGGCACCAAACAGAACGCGCGTCAGCGGCAGTCTTACTTTTCCACCTCGCAGGCGTTGCGGCTTCAATATCGCCATCATTTTATCCAACATTTCAAATTCAACTCTATAAATAGCATCTCACAGTCTAAGAAGCTTAAAGAATAGTGTAAAAGTCCTCCTAAAATACAACTGATGGTGTATAAAACCACTGAAATTAATTGTGTAACTCAAAAGTATTTACGTTTAACTTTTGGACGTCCAGAGGCCCCGACCCCCTCCTCCCCCTCTTGTCCGACTTCGTCCGATTTCACGGACCCCTCCCCCCCCCTAACCTGCGGACGTCTTTTATGGACGGCCCCTTAGCACCCTAAAACTCCTCCCCACTACTCTCATTTTTCTCCCCTTCTGGAAATGTAGTCTTTGGGCCCCGGGTCCGGACCCACAAGCACTCGGAGTGTCATCGTACGCTCATTTCTAAAAAACAATATTGTTTACTCTCAATTTTTTTTAGAGATATGGTAGCTTTTCTTTCTTTATTGACCATATTTTATAATGTTGAACTTGGAATATTTAAGTACACTTAATATTGCATTTAAGACTGTAAGACGATAATTTCCATCCAATTAAACTTTACTAAAAACGCATAAATATATGACTTACTTCGTGTCTGATATTATGTATATTATAGTAAATGTGACGACCATTTTCTCGGAAATAAATGGGAAACTAAATTTTATTCGTTGAATCGTACCCTTACGAAATCGCGACTATTCAATAACAAACTTAATTTACGCTATTATAATATACAACCAAATTTATACGTAAATATTATGAAGGAAGAAGTTGCCATGCCGGTAAAAAATCAGGAGGAATCCAGAAAAATGCCTAGACCGCAAACACGGAACAATGATTCTTCGACATGAATGGGAAACTCTTCTTCGGAGGATGGATTATCGGTATGGCCGCTGGAATTGTAAATTTTAGGAGAATTTATTAGTTAAAAGTACTATAGGGACATCTGGCGATCGGTATTCATTCATACTAATTGTAAGATCATACTTTTGGACTATATTGCAGCGCAAGATACGCAGTTTCTTAATAATATCACGGGGTACTTCACAATGCACACAATTCCGATTCAAACGTGGTCGTCTATTATGACAATTATCGATTTTCTTTTACGCGTTGCTTTTTTGGTTCTAAAATACATTAGGTGTTAGTTTGGAAAATGAAATTAGAAAACCATGACATGTAATATCGCAAAAATTTAGTGAAAATATTTACACTTATTGACGGCAATTAATTTTCGTCTAATATTTTACTGTTACATATTCGTTGTTTATCGACATTAATCGAACCATACCAAGTTTAATTATGATATGATGCATATAGTTTCAACATATTGTATATTTAATTTTGACAACAATTTTTTAAAGGAATAGAATTTGACAATTTATGCTTATAATACTGCGAGCCAAGACCGTAGAGAAGAGGGAGTTCGCTGTCCTGGGTCTGCCGAGGTGCCCGGTTCCCTCGTTTAACTTAAAAGAGAGAAAAAGGGGCCCGGCGAGGGTATTTGCTCGGCGGCTCTGGCTACACCCGATGTAAAAGGCATTATAATCTAAAAAGAAAACGAGCCTAAGGCTCGCCAATATCCTCGGTTACTTATAAATAAAAGGTTTTTTGACAATTTCTCATTTTCTTAATTTGTTTTAATGTTTTTTTCCCGGAAAGAGTTATCGCAAAAAACTATTTTCCAAAAGGGGTCCAGGATAACCCAGTTGTACCAATGATTCTACATTCGGTGAATCGCCGCTGAAGATGGCTGCCTTGTAGCCGAAATGCGTATAAAGTTTTTCATACATCTGTTATGGCTAGTTTCAACATATTGTTCAATTGTTTGATAATGAAAAGCGTGTTCTTGAATCGAGAGCTTATTAAATTTTATAATTAAATTAACCAGAATTTATTTTCGACTCTTACGTTTTCGATGAATAGTATTTCGAAGATTAGCTTTTCGAGAATTCGGAGAATTTTCCACAAACCGCGTAGAGCCTCGGAAAATTTGTATATAAAAGGAGTTATACGTTACAGGATCAAACTAATGTAGATTTACAATATATAATATATAATAACAGTGGAAGGTATGCACACTTTATGTCATGGGAGGAAAGTAATGGTGGCATCAGGAGGAGATGTATAAATGCACATCGAATAGAAACTGTGAATCCTAATTTTAGATGTCTGGATGCAGATGGTAGACTGCATCAGTTGGTGGAAAGCAGGGGAAAAAATCTGCCTTGACCAGGAATCCAGCCCGGGTATTTATCTTGCAGGACTGATATTCTATCTCTGAAATATCGAGGCAGACCGATTCTAAGTCTTAAGATACAGAAATCTCCCGATTTACGAATATTCATTTTAAAAACATTCGATCATACATACGAGCAAACGGCTTTTACGCAAAAATTCTATTCATTATCCCAAGAATCTATCTTACGATCTTTTGTTCAAAAACTTAACTATATTTATTTTCTTCACGTTTAACGTCTACCGCACATATACAAAACGTTACAGCGCGTATGTAGGTTTTGTTCGTAACATTACATCAATGTTGGTATTTTCATGTTAACCTAGTGTAGAAGATGCCAGATTCGTTAAGCAAAAATATGAGCAAAAATTAAGCGTCACATCACTTTTGAAGGAGTTGAATTGGATATCGCTAGAGGATCGCAGAATTAGCGCTAGGTTAAGGCTTCTGGAGAAATTTAGGTCGGAAGTTCTCTTAGAGGAGGTCTCAGGAATATTAGAGGCACCTACGTACATGGTCAGGCACGATCACGAGGATAAAATACGAGAGATCGACTGTAGAACCGAGCGATATCAGGGACCGTTTTTCCTAAGGACCATACGGGATCATAATAGGAGAGTGATTCCCACGAGGGACGTTATTAGGTAGGTTTTGGTGCGCTGCACCCCCTGCCACCCACCAGTCTGGTGATTTGCAGGGTGTCATGTAGATGTAGATGCTTAACTCTAGATTATCTTGCGGTATATTTCTGCTACAACCGTAACTTTTCGGAAAAAATCAATATGACATTCTTCAGAACATAAAAATATGCATCATACTTTTTCACGGCACATTTCCTGCCGTAGCGCTTATCTCTTCGCGCAACGCTGAACATCACAGAGTATTGTGCACTTCACACTGTTTGGTGTGACTCATATTGAACACGCGGTTGCCAGTTATTTCCCTCAAGAATGTCACCGGAACCACATCTCTTCTTTAATTTCGTCGACAATTGCACGTTTTAAATAAAAATTCATAACGTAGTTAATTGAATAGGGACCCTGTGACTTCAAACGACGACCAGCGCTAGTAGGCTTCTGTCTAAATCAGGGGGGTACAACTCAGTAGTGGAGGGAGCAGTTTAATCTTACGACATATCGCGTTCAAGGAGGACACCATTGTCGCACCAAGCGCGTGCGTTTAAAATGTCATGCTTTTTATTCCTCATAAAATAGAAATATGAAATTGAAAAATAACAAAATTATTGTAGGTTATTGATATTGCCTTATTTAAGCATCATTAGATGTACAGTGATTTTTAAAAGTCTATCCACAAATGGAGTGGCGCCACTTTCGCCCTCGTTGATGTATTAACTTCATCCATTACGTATGTATTCCATGACTGAACTAGAACCGAATATTCCCACAGTGGTTTATGTCCAGTATTTTAGTTAAATCATCTTTTTATTAATGATTACTGGAAAATAATGTTCAGAAGTGAATCGAATCCATCTACTTAAGTAATTTAAATCCTTTGCATCTAAATTTTCACAGACCGTTTGAAAGTAATATTTTATTTCACCGCATATTGCTACCGGCGATTTTGGTGTTTAGGCGCATTCATAACATTAGCATTAAAAACAAAATTCTATAACCGTTGTATAGATCAATTCCTTTCTCGATATCTTTTTGAATGAAACTCGAACGCAGACGTGAAAAGTAGAGAGCTTACAACAATTTCATAACATCTACATCACAGGTTTAAGTGGCAGAGTGGATAGAGCGTCTGTCGTCCGTCCTTCCGTCGCTTCTAATCTCGTATGCAGAGATTCAATCCTCGGTGGGCTTAACTTTTTTATTTGTTGCGATTACCACACCTACTTAGTAGTAAATGAATTTTATGAAGCGATTCATTGACTACATATTATCGCTATTTTCTTGAAATAAAGGAATGGTGACGAAGTTTGCGCGAGTATTCATTGAGCTATAATTAGAAGCCAGGAAGTGCCAGATTAAATTAATAGAATGTGCGACTCAAGTGAAAGAAGCGGAATCAAAGAATGAATACTCATATTTGATAGGTCACTTTAGTAATTAAATCTTCGGTTACAGTGATTCGCTTGCTCTGCAATGAATTCCGTAAATAATCACAACAGTAACTTCTATTAGCTCTTGTTCATTCTTGTTATTGTCGCTCGCAAATTTTTAGTATAAAATTTTTCAATAATTTTTAGCACCGAGGGAAATGTCACAAATCACATGGAATATAAATTTAAATAAGATGATCGGAGAAGCAAACTTCAGTTGCAAGCCAAACATTTCTAGGAATTATACAAAATGCAAGCCTTGGTAAAGAAAAGACACAGTAAATAAATTGCTTTTAATATTTTGTTAAATTACCATCACATTCAATTACAGATTCAGGTCTGGTTCTCATCAACTCTACTAAATTTTCTAAAAGTTTGGGACGCCGTCCTAACGTAGCCCAAACATCCCTTACATGGGCTTCTAACGCCTCCTCGTTACTTTCGCCAGCGTAGGACCATTCCTTCACCATGAGGCCCCATAGGTTCTCTAAAGCATTGAGATCGGGCGAGTTCGGCGGCCATGGCAACACGATTACGAGAGGAGTACTCTCGAAAAAAAGTTTAGTTAAATTGGCCTTATGTATTGGACAATTATCTTGCACGAAAACTACTTCCTCGCCTTCGGGAACTATTTCATTTATATATGCCAGCAAGTTTGTCCTTAGAATATGAACGTAGTCTGCAGCGTTCATTCTCGTGGGAGTTCTCACTAATGGTCCTGGTCCTGCAGCAGGCATAGCACCCCAAAAACTCATTTAAATTAAAAATCCTGTGCATTAACCCTAGTTGCTAAATGTTTACTCATCCTTAAGAATAAAACCGATAAAAGCAGTGTTATGTACACAACGCTGATATTTAATGTTTCATAATCCACTTGATATTTTGATTAACCCATTACTGCACAAGCCTAGAAAAAATTGATTTTTTTGGAAAATTTCATTCAGTATTGTTGACTATGCTCTAAATAAAGAAAAAAGCTTGAAGGAAAAATGTTTTTATTGTTCATAGCAACAATATAAAATGTTGCGTTTTCGCAACTTTCGGCGTGAGGTGCTAACAGAAGTTTTGCGATGAGTGAAATATGTAATGGCAATAAAAGCACTCAATTTTTGCAAATGTTCATATATTTCCATTTTAACTCATATTATTAAACAGTTAGTTAAAAATTACAATTTTAATTGTTAAACAAATAATATAAACTTTGAAAACAAGTGCTGTATTTTTATGGAAATTTTCAAAACAATGTGTATATATAGACACACTGCATTTTTTGCATTGGTAAACTGATTGGGAATGACAAAATCTACATCTTCTCCTTCATTCTCCATCATTGATGTCGATAGACATTCTTTCGACGGCCTTCCCAAATTATGATTTACTATTTTTTCTCACTGCTGTCTTCTTCTTCTGTCGCCACATTGCTTTCAGTTTCGCCTTGGGGAAATGACAACAACAAATTTGATCTAAAATCTACTAGCGAAATATCACTTTCACTAGCAATTTTGTAAATCTTCCAAGCGTTCACAATGGCACTGTCCAACGTATTAGAAAAAAATCTGATGTGGCCAACACATGACTTTTTCCATATTTGGGGTAGAGATATTTAAATTATTATGAATAGTATTATAAGGCAAAATTATTATTTCGTATGGTAAAGAATACAGTCCTCCTTATTTCCGTAAATTAGGTATATTATGAATATGTTTACAGAATTCACCGCTACATGGTGGTGGCGCTGTATACTGGAAATTACGAATAAGTAAAATATCTCCGAAATGGATGGTTCTACGAAAATTTGTTTCAAACAAAACTTGGAAGAAATATTATTCTCTACAACTTTGTTTCACACGAAGATGAACAATTACGACGTTTTTTAAGGAGATATTTGATGGAAACCGAAAAAACCGATTATTTATAAATAATTCCTAAATAATAACTGCTATGGAAAATTGTTTCAAATGAAAGTTGTAGGAAATTATATTCTCTATAACCTTTTTATTGAATTGTATATACAATAATGATGCTTTAACGGAGAAATATCTCAAAAACCGGATCGGGTTTCGAATAAACCTCGACTTTCGATTAACCGTTATTGTTCAAAAACCACTCAGTTCTTTGTGATCATGCTAAAGTATTATATATGAAGTTTGGTAACGATATGGCAAGTAGTTTTTGATTTAGAGCGCCCACAATCACACACACAGACATCATTCCAAAAATAGTCAAAACGTGTTATAGGGACCTCAAAACGTGTATTTCCGTTGAAATCTCGAAGTCGATTTTTTTCGTGATCACAATACTTTCCCATTACTTCGTATGGAGAAAGTAAAAATATTAAAAATAGAAAATATCATCCGATGCTCGTTTAAAAAATAGTGAACGGAAATAAAGAACAACATAATAGAAGCAACATATAAAAATCAGGGATAATCGATAAATAACAATAGAAAAAATTTCTAAACTTAATGTCGCCTTTTTGCAACGTTGGGAGGAAATGGGTTAATGCGATGATTAATTCAACAAGAACTTCAATGAGATTGCGTCGATTTTTCCCCAATTTGAAGAATAAAAGTTTGACATAATGGGCTTAAATTAATTAAAAATCTTATATTTTTCATTTTTCGGTGGTTTGCGTTAACGTACACAAGGACTTAGGATATATTAGAAAAAATGTATAAATAACTGGAAGAATGATATGGCTAGGAAAATAACGCCAAGTTTTAAATAGAATTACAAAAATAAGGAAACGTCAAGATTAATTCGCATACTAATATTTAATTTAAAACGCCAGAAAAAATTTATTGATTCTGAAAGAAACAAAAATATATCTACGTAACTTGTTTCAGCTGACAAAAATGATTCCTGTTTAACTAAGAACTTAAGAATAATATTATTAAACAAGATTTTACTGATACGATTATGAAAGGATATAATCGAGATCAAAATATTTCGTGTTTAGCTGAATGCGCATTCATGACGTCACTCCCCAGTCACAGCATAATATATATGTTGTAAATAAAGCAAGTAGAGAATTATATACAATGTTAATCTTCATAAGAGAAATTTAACTTAATAAAAAGCGCTACGAAAATATGTCTCTTGAACCGCTGGACAACGTACAAATGTTTTTCACATTTTTGTAATATGAAGTTGGGCAGAGCCGACGATGCAGATATGGTCGCCTGATTACATGAGTAAACTAGGTATTCAAGTAAGCGATAAAGATGGGAGAAGGCGAGAGACGGAGGGAGGGTGAGAGCGAGAGAGGGAGGGAGGGGAGAGAGAGGGAGGGATGGGGAGAGAGAAAGGAGTTAAGAGGGAGAGGTGAGAGGAAGGGGGAGAGGGAGGGGTGAGAGAGAGGGACGGGGAGAGAGGAAGGGAGGGGAGAGAGTGAGAGAGGGAGCGGGGAAGAGAGAGGGAGGCGTGAGAAAGAGGGAGGGGAGAGAGAGTGGGAGGGGTGAGACAGAGAAGGTTGAGAAAGGGAGGGAGAGAGAGAGAGGGAGGGATGAGAGAGAAGGAAGAGTGAGAGAACGGGAGGGTAAGGAGGTTGTTCAGAGCAGTGAGAAAATGGGCAATAGGAAGAGAGAATATGTGAGTAGACGGAGGCAATAAGGGGGGTTTGTTCCGAATGCGAATGAGTGAGGTGTGTTTATTGGAATGAGGGCGAATGGGAAAGAGAGATTAAAGAGAAACACCCACTTGCGTCACTTTCTAACCTTCTCTCTCGAGTGAGATTTTTATACCAAAAGTTCCTTTGTCAGAGATGGAAATGTGCTCTCGTTTGCAAAACTCGATATTCTCCTTCCACGAGAAGGCCTTGGTGGTGGATGGGAATGACAGCGCCACACTTCCTCATCTTTGTATCACATCCGATCCTCTTCGCGAGCTTCTTTCCTGTTACACTGGCAGACGACATTTTCAATATCTGCCGCGTTATCCGCGAAAATGCCCCGAAATATTTTCTAAACCGCGGGAGAAGAGAAAACCACAGTTGCCTGTTTTCTGTTTAAAGTGCGCTAGAATTTTATCAGTGGCCTCGCAGGCATTAAACGCTTAGATATTTTTAAAGCATATGGTATAGATAGGGAGCATATTCTATTTTTTACATGTATTAAAAGCTTGTTCTTATTTGCGGGTGGTGATATAGTAATAACGAAGAATTATCAACGGTTAATTCCACTTTTATTTGCTCCTTACGTTCTGCCACTCCGAATACTTCGTGAAATCCACGCGTGAGGATTTTTGACGATATACTATTTGAAATTGTTGGGTGAAGGTCAGTATATCATATTTTTAAAATGTGTTAAAAGCTTCTTATTATTTGTGTGTGGTGATATAGAAATAATGAAGACTTATCAGCTGTTAATTCCACTTTTATTTACACGCACACAGGCATCATCGAAAAAATAGTCAAACATACTAGGGGTACCTCAAAACCAGGACCGCGCAAAGGGTGTTTGGCCCCACTTCTTTTAATAAATGTTCATCTTTAGTTTCATTAGATTTATATGCTACATTGAGTCTACTGAGCAAAGTCACATTAACAGACTTTTTACAAAGCGTCCGAACAAAAATTTATCTTAAAATTCCCATGCATAAATATATATTTTAAATTTTTACCATACAAGAAATTAACTATTAAAAATAATTTCGAAGCTTGCTCGTTCGCTACCCAAATTCAAAATGAAAGTAATGTAATTAGCATTGACAATCTCAGGTTCGTCTCTTTTGTACTGAGTGGAAATTTAAAGTTAAGTTTAGAGGCACAAGTACATCTTGTATTAGAGATCAACAAACTTTGTAATTCAAGACAAATAGCAGGGTGAAAATTTACTTCTGAATTAAAAATCAACCAAAATCAGATGATAATGTTTTTACCCTGCTCGTAATGTGAATATATGAATCGTGTTGTTATTAGAGAGTTTAAAACAAGCACTTGTGCGTGTATTTATTGCAAGTCTCGAAAAATACCCTATTCAAAATAAATATTTTAAAATGTTTGTATAAAATTTGAGTGAAACCACTCAAAGTTCATAGCATACACGTAAATAATTGAAACCTCTTTTAATTTCAATGCAGACAACTATAGGAATAACAGCAACATAAGTGTTCGCCGTCGTTTGTGCGTTGCGAGCGAAAAGGAGGAGGCTTTGCGGTGGGCGAATTCCGGGCGATGAGGATTCGATCGAAAAAGGGAGAGGACGGGCCAGTCAAAGCGAGAAAACTGTTAATTAAACCTAACCGCACTGCTATCGCTGCTGAATGGAGCACGTCGCATCGAATAGTTAGCGGCATCCTCCCTAGGCAGCACTGCTCTTCTGCATCCGCTTCGTCTGCTGAGAGGGACAGCGAAATCAAAGAGCTCCACTTTAGTGCCTGTGTAGTGCCGCATTATCCCCCCCCCCCTCTCTATATATATATATATATATATATATATATATATATGTATAAGATTGAAATTCCGTCATAAACTTGACCGGATATACTAGTGACAGTGTCAAGCTATTTTTGGACACTTCCAAACAGAATTTAGAGCCGAAACTTTCAATACACTTAAATCCCAACGAATTGTTGGCATGGAAAAATAAAATATCCCGAAAAATGTCCCACGTTCGAGTCCGGAAGACGATTGTTATTTCCCATACCTTGACACGGAATTTTCGATTTTTCGAAGTGCGAGGATTTTTTCCTTTATTCATCAAAGGGCTTATGTCGACTAACTGGGACCGCGCCACAGACCCCTCGACACTCAATAACTCGCATTAAGAACCTCGGGGCCCAAGCCGAAATCCGAGCTCAAGGGAGCATTAGTCGGCCACGTATTTTTCAATAAAATTTTTACTATTTCATGTTGTTAACTTACAATTAGTGAGATAGTGACTCAAGCATCAAATTTGGGTGATTGCGCTGATTAAGAGCTTCTTTTAAACGTAATTCTACGATAAATAATAAGATATTTACGCTCTCATCTAATCTTTACGCCCAGGAATACCAACCTCTTAAGTGTTTTTGGGACGGGATAGTGTTGAAAGCGGTTATGACTACTCGTAGGAACTATTAATATATTTGATATGATAGGAAATAAAATTATCGTTATATTTGAATGCAGTATCTTCGTAAATGAAATGCTTACAAACAAATTTGGTTAATTGTTAAGTGAGAAAATATACGCCTTATAATTGGCAGCGAAAGTAGATTCATTAAATCAGTTTAAATACAACGGGCACTTACACTAGTAATAAATACATAATGTGTATGATACACCTTTAAAAGTTTTTTATGACTAACATTTCTCTCAACTTCTTTATTACGAAAAGAAAAAGTCCCTCTGCGAGAAAATTTCACCCCAACAATTTTGGAGAGGTATATCAAGCGAATAAATTATGCACAGATGGTTAAATAAATTTTGAAAAGACCCTTTATCACTTTTATTGTTTTCGGAATATATGAAGGGGCGCGTATACACTGTACGGTATACCGAGCAGCGACCGATGTATTATTGTAGGGTTGGGTTGGCGTTATTGCATCAATGCGTTACAAAAACTTTTGTTAAAAATTATAGTATATATACATAAAAGAATGTTATTATTAGTTGAATGTTCCTTTTCCGTTAAATTTTTGATAAATTTGTAAAGCAAATAACTCCATAGAGCTCTATGATTTGTATAAATTATTTCTGCGAAACGGCCATATTAAAGGATTAAAAACCTAATAAAGCATGTTTTGTAAAATTTCATATGTATTTATTTATTCATCAATATTCGTTGTAAATGGTGTTTGACGTAAAAAGAATCATTGGGATTAAAGAAATTGAAATTTTTCCGAAGGTGATGAGAATATCAAAGGATAAGGGACAAAGTATGAATATCAAAGTTGAAGGAACTACCGTTGAAGAAGCTTCACACATTAGATACTTGGGAACCATTCTGACGTCCGATGGAAAATGTAAAAGCGAGAAAAGATATTGAAAAAGAATGGAAAAAAGACAGATTTTAACAGAATCGGGGTACTTATGGACAACAAAATAAATAAAGAATTGTGGAACAGATTCATGAGGTGTTACGTTTGAGTTTTAACAGTCTGTGATGCAGAAAGGGGGACACGCGAATAATGATGAAAAAATAAAGCTTTGAAATGTTGATATGGAGAAGAATAATGGCAATAAAATTGGCAGCCACAATAAGAGCTTAAGTGGTAATACAACAAAATAGACGAAGATAGAAAACTGATAAATTATATAAAACAAAGGAAAACTAAACTGCATAAGTCATATACAAAGGAGATAATGTTTTCAAAGATATATATATATATATATAGGAGGTCTGACAATAACATAAAAAGACTGTACTCACAGTCAGCACTGTATTAAACTGTATTCTGCAGTGGTCTCCTTCAAAGTAGTTCCCTCCTACAGCTATACTCGTATATCAATTCCAGCGTTGTTGCCAACTGTCGAAGCACTTCCGGAAGTCATTCTCCTGCGGGTTGTTCAGAAAGGCCATCGTAACCTTCTGAATCTCTTCCATGTAATCAAAATGTGATCCCTTGAGGTGATTCTCCAGGGTAGGAAGAGGTAGAAGTCAAATGGAGCGAGAGCTGGTGATTTATCAGGGTGTACCAGGGCCACGATCGATTTTTTCGCTAAAAACTCCTTGCCGGAAAGCGCTGTGTGTGAGGGCGCACCGTCATGGTGCAAGATCCACTCGTCGGGGAACAATTCTGGCCTCACACGACGAACCCGCTGTCTCAGATGTTCCAACACTTGGAGATAAAACTTCTGGTTGACAGTCTGAGCAGGTGGGACACACTCTCGGTGCACTATTCCTTTGCAGCCAAAAAAACAAATCAATATTGTCTTGACTTTTGATTTTGACATCTGCACTTTCTTTAGGCGTGGTGAGCCTGAAGATTTCCATTGCATGCTCTGTCTTAGGGTCATCCTGAAAAACCCAGCTTTCATCCCCAGTGATGACTCTGTTCAGCCATTCGTCATTCTCCATGATTCGTTGCAGAAGATCGGTGCAAACTTCCCTTCTCCACTGTAGTTGGTCGTTACTGAGATTCTTGGGCACCATCTTCCCACAAACTTTCTTCATCCCCAAATTTTCTGTCAAATTCAATCCTACAGTCTCTCTATTGATATTCAGCTCTTCTGAAATCATTCTGAAACTAATATGTCGATCATTCAGCACCTGAGTTCTCACTTTTTCGACATTTTCATCCGATTTTGATGTTGTCGGACGTCCAGGTAGGCTGTCAAACTTAACTTCGTCCCTTCCTTCGGAAAACCGTTTACACCATTCAAAAACACGTGCTATTGACATAACCCCTTCTCTATACACTATCTTTAACATTTAAAAGATTTCAGTTGGTATTTTTCGTAGTTTTAACAAAAATTTCATATTGATTCTTTGTTCAAAATATTTATCATCCATTTTCGTGACGAGATATCCAAACACTACTTCAGATAATGCACAAGAGCTCTGCACTCGCTATAGTTATCAAAACAAGTTTACTGCTGTGTAGCGTTCAGGCATGTACCTATTGTTTGCAACAACCGTCATTGGGCCAGTTTTGCCACACGCTCTACAGTGTTGCCAGTCTCTTAATTTAATTATCAGCCCTCGCGCGTGTGTGTGTGTGTGTATATATATATATATATATATATATATGAGGATTGGTAACAAAGGAAGGAAGCATTTGAGGGCACAAGGAGTTGGAGTTCTTTTGGCAGTGTATCTTCCACCTATCATGGCAGAAGACTGTTCTTCTTGCGTCTTTAGTAGTGATAGAGCTCAAAAGAGAGCATTTTCGAGCTATAGATTTTTATGACTTTAAACGTGGTTTTAGTGTGCCGCAGTGATTTGAGAAGCTAAGACCTATATTCATGGATGCTTCTCCTTCTTAGGACACGGTTTTTCGTTTGTTTGCAAAATTTCCTAGAGGCAGAGATTCTTTAAACGATGAAACTCACTCAGGACGTCCTGTTACTGCTGTGACGGAGGGAAATGTTTCATGTATGGGGAATGTCTGTTAATAAAAGACTCATATTGCACGCATGGAATAATCGAGACCACCTTAGGGATAGGATCGGCAGCGGTTTCAACAATTTTGCATGAATACTTACATATAAGTAAAATACTTAAAATAAGTATAAAATAAAGTCAAGTCGTTTGGTACCTACCTCATTTGCTTCTCAATGAGAAAAAGGAGTGTAGAATAAAATGGTGCTATAAAATGAATAAAGAAATTAATGGAGGCAGCTCAAAATGAGTTTTGGCACCATGAAAGACGAAGGTTGGATGTAGCAGTTTGATCCGGAAACAACACGGCAGTCGACACTTTGGATCTTTCCAGGAGAGCGTGCTCCATTGAAAGGTAAACAAGTGCCAAGTGTTGTCAAGAAAATGATTTGCACTTTTTTCTGCAAGCGGTCGCATCGCGACAGTTTGTCTTGAAAACAGAAAAGCAGTTAAGGCCAGTTGGTACAGCACTGTCTGTCTCCCAGAAATCTTTGAAAAAGTTGAATAAAAGCGTCCAAATTCCAGTTTGCGAAGCATCCTGCTGCACTACGGCAATACTCCAGCGCACAAGGCTACATGTACTGCCGCATTTTTGGGAATGTCACGAGTTCAATTGCTGGAACATCAACTCTAGAGTCCATACCTGGTGCCAGGTGACTTCTTCCTTTTCCAAAAAGCCAAAGAAAACATCCGTGGGCAACATTTAAAAATGTCAGGTGCTATAAATTGTTACATGTCAGCGTTAAATGAAATCCCTTGAGAAGATTGGCATTTATCATTTAAATCGTTGTTTAAAATAACGCAACGTTGTATACGTATTGGTGAGGAGTATTTTGAGAAAATTTAATAAAAATTGAATTCCTAATTGCTCTAGTTGTTTTATGTCTCAAAACTTTCAGATTGACCCATGTATGTAGCATAGGCTACGAATCATCACCATTAAATCGTGAAACTTTTTAAATTTCACCATAAATAAAAGTCCAGTAGTGAAATATCCGAAGATATTGCCGCTTTTTCTTTGGGTTTTCAATGTCTTGGAAACTGCTCGTTCAATACTGTCTAAGATTGAATCCATAATGGTGAGGGGCTCTGTCTCGTCGAAACTATTGCGGAAAGATATCTTTCTCGCTTAAAAGTCTAGATATTTATTATTTTAGTATCATTCCAGGTGGTTTTCAGAATATAAGTTCCTACGAAAGAAAAATGGTATAACGTTATTGTACTCCATGTGTCGCAGCACACAATCATCTATGAATATCCATGTTCTTTGCTAGCATCCATGCAATATGGGTTTTATATTGAACTAGCTGCACCCGCGCAATCTTTGAGCGGATATTTTTAAAAGTAATTTATTAATAATAATGTTAATCTATTAATGGTGCAAATGATATCCCCATAGAAAACTCTATTAAAGACGTATTTTACTATATTCTTGCATTATTGAAACAACTACTGTAACGGTCATTTTCATTCAATTCCTGCAACATTTGTTATATGTACGAATGTCATATCTTTTTATAATTTTCTGATACTGGTCCTTGACACACCCCTTTCCAACGACGTACGACAGGTTCAATTTCTTTACCCGAAGGTGAAGTTCCCGGTAATAAATGTGTAGATATCTCCATCTCTAAGAGTTTTGTACTATTCCCTGTGGTTCCATTTAAATAACCTACTCGGTAGATAGGATCACAGTAATCAGTTATTAGAAAGTAATTGATTGGTCTACATTCATTGATAGTATAATTATTTTTCAATCTCTTTATCAGTTTATATTAGTTCCTTCCATTGAATTCTTATAGAAAACTAGTAACCTCGTTGTTGGTAATAATCTTAAAAATACTTATAACATTTGAACATTTACATGCAATTTTTTAAAATTTCCTCTAGAACTGCCTTGGCTAAAAATTAAACGATTCACAAAGCTGGATTTGTTGAATTTGTTCACCAAAGAGCTACAATTATTTTTTACTCTGTAAATCTATAAAAAAAAAGATAGGTATATACAAAAATAATTACGTGAAATTCTTAGTTTTCAGTCAATAAAAATGTCAGTCGTTATTTTATTCAAGATTTTTATGAATCGATGATGACAGAAACGACGCGGATGACTTCCTGACGGGTGATATGTGACAACACCAAACCTCATAAAGCTTTTATCGCGTTTATTTTCTAAGAAACACGTTAGACAATCTTTTCCCGCGATAAAAAACCAGCGCGAACCAAAATAAATTCAAGAAAAAATATTCTGTTAAACTCTGCCGTCGATAAGTTTATTTCAGCATCCAAAGAAATTTCAACTCTAGGCGCAAACTTTCACGAACGTAACTTTGGGTGGGGGAGTGAGAAGGGCGTGGAGAGAGAGAATGGAGGAGAGGGAGGGAGAGGGGGAAAGTGGGAGAGAGAGAGAGAAAAGGGCAGGGAGAGGGAAGGGCGGGATGGAAGAATTCCTCTCACGCTGTGGCGTAGAACCGAATAATCCGAATCCTATCCTGTAACTCTTATCGCCGTGCGCTCAAATGGAGAGAACGACCGAAAGAGGGAATCGACTTTCTCGCACGGCACAGATACGATTCGCGATAAATATATCGACGTCGGAAGAATAAATGGTGCATTTGGTCGCCCTTCCTCCGTTCCTACATCGATTCCCTCTCTCTCTCTCACCCTATCCTCTTTTTCACCGATAGCGACTATCCTACACGCCACGAAAAAGTCAAATATATCCATCGTTGGGAATAAATTAAGGTAAATATTTCGATCGATATAGAGGCGCGCATTCAGGCGCTCAAGGAACGAATCAATCAGAGGCAAGTGATCGGAACGGAACCCTTTTGCTGAAAGGCTGAATGCACACAGAACGTACGCACGATCGCGCAATGCTAAGTCGTGACAATTTGCTGTTCCTATTAGTGTTTCCAAATTACTCGAGTTTTTGGTACCCGGGTATTCGATTAATATTTCACCTATTTAATGGAAAAATAAATTTAAATAACTACTCATTTAATGGATATTTTATTTATTTTTATTGATATACGAGTTCTTCAGAGATTAATAAAATAGTATTTTAATAAATTAGAGCATTTAAGATATAAGTTTTCGTTCGGTTTCGCATTTTCGTGGTGAAACTACCAGCTGCAGGAAAAACACGCTCAGAAGCAGTAGAAGTCGGCTTAACGGTCAGCAATGCTCTATAGAGTTTCTCCATTCTGTCGGTACGTTTTCCATTATTTGCCTCAATTAGTTTGAACTCTTTATTTACGCTTAACTCCTGCGATTCTTTTACTTTTGGCGTGGTGAATAATACAATGCATTTCTGCAGTTTCAAGTACTCATTCTGTTCTTCTATTTCATGAACGTCGACGTGGTCTGGGATTTCTGGATCCTGAATACTGCTTGGATAATGGCGATTAATTAGAGCTGTGGCAGTGGTCTTGATTCCAGGTTTTGTGGAATAATTGAAAAACTCGTTGGATTTCGGATACATTCCATGATACAAAAACAAAAGTAGTGATATCAAATCCATGTTCCTTCGTTGGACAATTCTATTTTTCAATGATTTTAAGAATTCCAGGGCCAGAGGAGTTTTGATTGATTTTAGCTCTTGGAATACGTAGTTCAAAGTTGCCTCAGCTATCATCAAATTCGAGCTATGCTTAGTCAATTCCAATATCGCGAATTTGACAGGTTCTAGCACAGTTACATTTGTAATTTTAATTTTTCAAATAACAATCGAGTACTCGAACAAAATTACCCGGGTACTCGAATACTCGAACGATCGAAGAAAACGCCGAGTACCCGGGTAACCTGTACTCGATATTGGAATCACTATTTCCAATGAAACCGAAAGATAATTTGGAATACGTTAATGGGAGGATTTGCTAGGTCCATACAAATTCGGACCCAATGTCGAAGAAATTGCAGGTCTGTGAGACATTACGGAGGAGCAGTGTAACTCGCGTGATTTTTAAAGCCTGTCCCGGGCTCGTAATTAATTCCGAAGTATCGGCCCGTACCCGGCCCGTGCAGGACTATAGAGGGAGCGTGGAGGATACGATACGAGAGAGGGGTGGAAGGTGGCAGGGATGTGCTAGGGAGGAAGGGAGAGGAAAAGGCAGAGTGGAAGAAAGATATCGGAATGGTATGCCCGCCACTGTGGTTGAGGAGATCAGGCGACGCTTGATGTGCTATCAATTCGCGATTCGCACTTATTAACCTCTCAGGGCGGTTAGACGTACCCGTATACGTCCAACCCTGCCTACCGCTGCGGTGGCTGAACATAAAGATATGTATACTTTCACTAGGATGTTTAGTATTTTTTCATAAATTTTTATGATTTTCTGTCCAATAGTCTTAAAGAAAATAAATTGATGTGTCCAACACATGACTTTCTCCATACGTAAGTTGTCAACTAAAATCAAATAAATACGGCGATAGGAACAATCAAACTTACACGCTTCAGCGCTAGCGATTTAATTGTTGTCACTACCACGCGCGCGAACTGCCTACTAACCGTCAATTTCAAAGAAAATTGAATATCTCTTAAAATATTCCTCATATGAAAATTTAGTTCAAACAAAAGGGTAGAAAAAAATAGTAGCTACAACTTTTCTGTATATATGTATGTTAAAAAACATTCAGTTTTAAGCGAAATATTTAAGAAAAACTAAAATTTTACAAGAGTAAACCGCTACTTCCGGTTGCCCGATTGTTATCAAAATATTTTAAAATCTTAAGAATACCTATATATAAAATCACAACTATAGAATTTCATGCTGATCTGATGAAAAGTTTTTGAGTTAGAGCGCACACAAAATTTCTGTCACACAGGCATAATCGAGAAAACTGTCAAAACGTGTTCAGGAGGCCTAAAAACGTGTATTTTCGTTGAAATCTCGAATTCGATTTTTTTCATGAAAACAGTACTTTATACTACGTATATGGAGTAAGTAAAAATGCTTTCCGATATCCATGCAATGGTGAAAGTTAAATACCGCCCTACTGAAGTAAGCGGGCATTTATTTGAGGGGTTAATGTAAAAAAGATTGCGTGAGATTTTGTGAGAGACACGCAAGAGGTCTGAAATATTTGTCAAGGTAGTCTACTCCATCAGCAGAGGGCAGCTAATTTCGTCGAATGTGAAGCAATTTACTGCGGCACGATCTCATTACCAAAAGACCCATTAAGTGCTCAAATACGATCATTTTAATAGTAATTCCATTTGTTCTACCAGAGAGACAAAGCTTTTACCCCAAAATACATGGAGTGAAGTTATTGGTGAGTTACCAAGTAGGACAGCTACTTCGAAACTAAAACGATCATCTGGTTTACCGAACCACCCTTAAGGATTTAGTGGTTACCATCGCCATCTAGAATAATACAAGTAATTTTTCATTAATTTAAAAATGTAAATTCATAAAATATTTTCAGAGTAAAGTTATAGAAAATTATAGTGGCTACAACTTTGGTGGTGAGAAAAATTATGCAATTGAGGATGAAACGGAAATATTACGAAAAATGAGAAGACATCTAGAATAAATTTATTCTTTAGGTAGAGCAATTTTAGCCAAAATGTAATCTGTCCTTGATTTGTTAATTTAATTCTAATGTATATTTTGTGTTGATTTTATTTGTGGTTGCAGAGTTAGAGCTCGCACGATATTCCTATCACAAACACCCGCACGGTAACACAATAAAATAGTGAAAACGCACTCAGCGAACCTTAAAAGAGTATTTCCGTTGAAATCTCGAATTCGATTTTTTTACAAATACTGCTGTGAATGGAGAAAGTAAAAATGGGCTACCATGACAAATCAATCGTCGCCGCCTTTGACGCTTCTGGAATCGAACCCATGACATTATGATAGACGATGACATATCTCAAAGCAGCAGGAGACAGATCCCATTAGAGAAAAATGTTCGAAATCGCAACAAACCTTTCTCTTCATATCCAGCGTTGAGCAAAATGAATCAGACAGGCATTACGACTTTTATATAGAGACCTGTCAAGAATTACTTTCTATTTTTCTTAAAAAGTTAACAACTCTCTGATAGGCATTTTCCGTCGGGAATTTTTTCATTTTGTTCGTTTCCATTTTAATTTTTTGAAATATCAAGTAAATTTCGATTAATATCCCATAAAATTTTTCATGATATTTGTGGTTGATTATTTTTACCTACTCAAAGAGTAATTGCATAGAAAAATGGTCGTTGTGAGGGGATATCACTTTAGAGCTTAGAAGAGGTTTAATTATAATCTCAGAACGCAGGATCCCCAGTTGTTTAGCGCGAGAGGCCCCAGAATACCTATCTGGATCATTGGGTATCGATAAGGCCATATCTGAGAACATTGTTATGGGAAGTTAGACATCCATTTTTGTCGGAAAACATCCGTAAGCTCATGCCCTCCAGGAATCGGAGAAACGGGAAAAGGCGAATTTTGAACATATCTTTTCGCTTTATTATAAGGATTGATAATTATTATAGTTTGATTTCTGCGGTACTTTTGCATCAATCGCATTCGGGAGGTACAATTTAACATAAATTGAAGTAAAAATAATTAATTGTTAATTGCAACTGGAGTCAATCATATAGACAGCTTTTAACCCTATTCCTACCAGGCACATTTGTATTTTTATTCACGATTACTTCTACAATTAAAGTTATTTGGTAGTGAGACTTTGTGTATTCTATTATTTTATATTTCTACATAAATAAACACCATTAACTTTTTTTTGTTTGTTTCATTTATACAGTCCCTAATATAAAATGGCTCTGAGACACACTGATACAATGTAGCGAAAATGTTCTTTGTGAATGCCTCTTGTGTTAAATATCGGACTGCTAATTAACGCTGGATTATATATACAACGTATTAATTGACTATAAAGAATTTTGGGATCCATTGTTTGATAGTCCGATTTTTCGCGCATGTATATCTAAAAATAAATTTATCACATTACATCGTTACATGCGTTTTGATGACATGCCAACTCTATCGATTTAACCATGTACAATATGTAACCATTAATAATAGTGTCCAAATAAATCATATCTTACAAATATATCATGTCTGTCCCTAAATCACATCCCGGTAGTTTACGTCAGTGATAGAGCCCGGTAGGATTAGGGTTTAGCTTAGCAATGATAAAATAAAACAAAAATTGTTTTGACCGTGTTTGCGCTGCACACGTTAACCTTTGGAAATTTCTGGATAATTAAATTGTTCTTTGGTTCTTACACACTACCAATTCCCTCGTCTCCCTCCTCTACTCCCTCCCTCTCCTCCTACCAAGCACACACACCCCTCCCACGCTACCTCTCCCTCCTACGATTCCTTCCCCTCCTACCCTCCCTCCCCCTACTACGGTCCCTCCGCCTCCTCCGCCTCCCCTCCACCTCCTCCTGCTCTCCCTCCCCCTTCTCTCTCCCACAGCGCTCCTTCCCCCTTCCATGGCATTCTTCTCGACGTCTATTCTGCAGCACTAAATATTTTTCTCGCCCTCCATCAAATCTTCCCCCTTCTCACGACCCCACATCATGCCCGCCGCAACACGCTCGCACCCACACGCCCGCCGGCTGTGACTGAGCCTATCCCACGCACATCATGAGTCCGTTTCCGAGATCTTCAGGGAGGTCCCCGGGAGGGGGCAGAGGAATGATTCACGCCCCTACCGAGCTCAACTTCCCCTTGTGGCCTTCCATCCCTTGCCATACTCCACTCCCACCCATCGCCTCCCCCTCCGACGCCCTCTCAGCTCAGCGCCATTTGGTGCTCGCTTTCGCTCGAGTTTGTCCCCATCATATGACGCCCTCGTGCGGCTCTGGTGCCAACTACTGTTCCTAACCCTCTCCCCCATGTACTCCCTCCGGGAATTAATGAGCGCGGCATCAAAAAGTGAAGTGTAAATAAGTCAGGAGTGACGTTGGCAGTTTTCTCTTTTTTCCATCCCCGTGGAGCGCGGGAAAGGCCATAAATTTCACTAGATTTCGGATGTTGCTCTCTGCTTCGCACCGAAAAACACATTACTTTTCTTATTAAGGTATCGCGCGCAAATGCTGTGCAGTAGCGCTATGAATATGCATAAGATTCCCTACGGGGGCGATGCTTGTAATGAACATAAATGTAGGGATTTCGAAATTTTTTACGGGCTTCCCTTTTGATGTACTTTATTTGTGTGACAACGTGGACATAAACTCGTTAAATTGATTTTAACGCGTTGGTAAGTTTTTCAGAATAAACATTTTCGTACTAGATGAATTGAATGAATATTTCATCAACGTTAAGGTAATGTTTTTGTGGAGTTTTATTCCTAAATGTAGTATTTTTGGTATAATCGTTGATAATCTATTTTCAATTCAGTATATACTAATTTGTAGTAAATCTCTAATTCAGAATAATCTGGGCATAGAGCGTGCTTACACTTAACCTTCCACATTGACCACGGGATACCTTTGTGCCAGACAGAAGAGTTAATCATTATCTTGTCTTTTTAAAATGTTAACAGCCTTTTATTAGCTGATAAAAACACGTATGAATTAAAAAAATCAATGCATTGGTAATAGATATCAAACCTGGCTTTTAAGATGAAACAAATGGTGCCAAAATATTTTAAAATAGTAATATGTATATTACTATGTACATGGTGATATTTAAATAGTTGCTTCTTTGATGAGGCACAGTATATAGCAATTCCGTTTCCTAAATTCTGGAATCTCCAAAAAGGAGCACGGGTTAGGTGATACAGGAAGTCACAATTCAAAGATGGAACAAGTTTGTACTTGATCCAACCGCTCTAAATATACAAATATAAAAATTATAGCACCTTTCGTTTGCTTTGATTCATAAGCTGATCTAGTATATAGGTCAACTTTGCCTGTGTAAGTACTGCACTTCAAGCCCGCCATTGTCACCTGGCTCGATAAGAAGCTGGCACACTTGAAGACGTTGTAGAAATTCCAAAGGAAACGAGTAAATTGAGTCGGCCTTCGATTCTCCGAACAATGCCACATCGCCCCCGACTCTCTCCTCTTTGGGTCCAGAGGGTAGCGGGAGCTTCCAAATTTCTCACGGGACCATGGGGCGGGAGAGAAAAAGAGCACGCGGAACCCGTGATCCCCGCCACGCTTCCCTCGCGCACGCCTTCCTCTCATAGCAATTTCTTCATTCTCTCCTACTACACACCATCTATCCGTTCTCTTCCTCCTGTTCGCCTTTTTTCCCCTTACTTTCGATCCAGACCCGTTTCCTCTCTTCATGGTTTCGCCACTCTTACAATATGTAAATGGAAAGAGTTTTACTCCTCGGTTCCCCTTTTCCGAAATTTCCCGCATCAAGTTGAAACATTCGAGTGACACATTCTTTAAAAAAAATGTCCTTCATTTTTAGTGGCAAGGAGTCGTTTTAATCGAGCAGTTTCAAGTAATTTTGTAGGGCGATGCCAGGGAATAAATAGGAAGGCGAGGCCGTGGATCGTGAAGTCCCGTTACATTGAGATATTATTGCAACATTTGCCACCATTTAACTGCTCGCATGACTTCGCCGTACTGCAAAAGTTACACTTCTAAAGTGGCTTAATATTTTTAGCTATTTATTAATCTAAGTAATTAAATTTATTTTAATTATTCCTGAAGGAAGCAGATGCTCCATGCTTTGTCTCTGATATGACTTCTGACATTAGCATTATCCATAGGGCACGTCTCATATACTACTTTTATAGAATCCGAATGCGTTAATGCATGATTCTAACTACTTATTTTAAGTCATGCCAATAAAACAAGTTAGGAAACCTAAGTTTTACAGTTTTCTAAAGTGTCAACATAAAATTAGGCATTTATCTTTGAAATTTCTTTAAAAATTACGATATAATCAGCAACAACAATTCAGGTATATTCTGGACTAATATCAACATTTTATAAGTCTATATGGCAAATACTAACTTAAGTTAGTATGTAACGCCATTCATAACATGCGCACTGCTACGTTGTCTGCGAGTTCGAAATGCAAAACATTTCTTTCTTCGCGATGATAAAATTTTCATGTATATTTATTTAAATGCTGTTTTTTGTTAATTGTTAACGTTACTTCTGCTAGTAAAATAATAAGGATATCATTTAGGCAAAGTAATAAAAGGTGCCTCTGTCATGGACGGGAGTAGAGGCGAAATATGATGGAGAGGAGGGAGGGTACTGAAAGAGGTCAAAACAGGGGCGAGAAGAATGAAAAGGAGGTTCCCGACAGGAGACAAGAGGAGGCAGAGTGCATTGAAAACATACTACGCGGCACCCTCTCGCGAGAGGTCTTCAACGGCTACGAATCGGATTAGTGGAGCATGAAAGGCCCATTTCTTCACGAAAGCAGATCCAGTTTTGTATTGCGACTCCTACGCCCGCAGAATTGGAATTAAACGCAAATATATGGATATTTCTCATTTCGTCACTTTTTATTCATGAAATGAATTAATGAAGCTAGCTTAGACACGAATGAGTACGATACAGCAGTGGCAATTTAAAGGAAAACGTTATTAAAATGTGCAGGAAAAGACAAAATAAACAGAATTACGGTTAAGAATTAAAAAAAAGCATAAAAATTCGACAAATTCGAATAGTAAGAGCTCAAACTTCAACGCATTTATTCTACTTGCGAAAGATCTCGTCGTGTAGAGCGATAGCGAACAAATAAATCCATCACCTAATTACTAACCGCCGACCTTCAATCTCTCCTTACTTGATCATTACTCCGCCGCTCTCTCTCTCTTTTTCTCTCCCTTCAAACTCTTTCCGACTCGCCACAGCTCCAATAACTTCCAAACGACGCCATTTGCAAAGCGCGCCCTCCCCCTGTGGAACGATCCGCTTGGCTTTCGACCCGCTTTCGGCCATCATCTACCGCTGCACCCGCCTCAAATGCATCTCCTCCGTGGAGAAGTGGAGTGAGAAGGAAATCGAATGGGGAAGGGAGAGGGGGGGAAGAGAGGGTGGGTAGGCAAGGAAAGGCAAGGGAGGGGTAATGCGGAAAACGCCGGTTCACCTGCACGGCGAAGTGCATGCCGGGATACCTCTGGGAAATCAACCACTGCTCGCGCCGCGCTCACTTTCCCGTCTTCTAAATCTCTCCGGCTCCGCCTCGTTAGCAATTATTCCCTTCTCTCTCTCTCTCTCCTTCCATGTATCGCTCTCTCTCTCTCTCTCTATTTTATTTTGTCGTCCATCTCGCTCCTAGTCATTCACTCTCGTCCGCTTCAACGCACGTACGTGTCTCCCACATATGCGCGAAACAAGTAGCAAATCTAAGTGCAGCTGCCATTGCACTTAAATACCTTCAACATCGAAAGCGCGCAATTTATTGTTTTTTTTTTTTTTTTGGAGAAGCAACGACGTCCGGGAGAATATTCATCGGATAAGACTATCGCAAAAATTCATGTTTTGGTTTACTGCGATTGGAAATAAACCAAAACATCAATAATAGTAATAACATTAATAACAATGTTGATAGTTGATCCTTTGACAGATTTATTGCCACTCATACGAAAACCCGAACTTTTTTCTGAATATTACAAGACAAATTAAAATATATGCTCTCAAAAATCACTCTCAAATGTATGTAATATACGCTGCCTACTGCACACGACAGTACGTATTAAGTATATACTATTTTTAGTCATTCATTGCTGTATCTAGAGCCGCGTGAAGATTGAAACTTCATTGAATTCCATTATAATTATAATCTCTTCCGGGGTCCGCAGAATGGGAGCTTAAACCCTCGCTTTAGATTCGTTCACGCGTGATATTGTGAGCAAACATTACCCCAAAATGGGTCAAGGATCGAGGAAAAAGCGAAGAAAGGAGTTACCCTCCGAGAAATAATTGATTCGTGCGTTCAAAACACGAAATTTGAAGGCTACATTTTAATATTTATACTATGTACTCTTATATGGATAAGAAATATTACAAACTTTTACTTTGCAAGAATCAAATGTTAATCAGATTGAAACAGTATATTAGCGAGAGAGGAAACGTATTCCAAAATGGCGACCTTGATTTTGCAATTAATAATTGAGAAGTGGAGTTAAAGTGCTTCTGGAGGCACGAAAATTGTTTAAACTTTAGAAAAACTCAAGATTGCGCACGAGAAAACTGGGATAGTGACTTTTAGAAGGATGGAACTCAACAACTTCGTTTACTGTCCTTTGCTGAAAATGATCAATGCTCGAATTAACAATATTCCAGCTATGATACGCTTCTTGAAAATGTTATAATAATGTGGAATCATTTAAGAACTATTTTCTATGTCGGAAGTTTCCTTAGAAAGTTGTGAATTTCTAAATATTTAAGGTTAAAAAAAGCAAAATCTGAATATAAACCATTTAACTAACGATGCTGCAGAATACGGGATTGTCGATCAACCGAATAATTAATATAAGTTATGTAGCGCCATTGCTATAGAACCAAACGTGTCTCCTTGAACTTCTAGTAAATTTTAACTGGTTTTCAAGAATTAAATAGCATGTTATATGTGTATATATGCTCGATTTTATGAGTACATCTCAATCTCATGGGACATACAGCAGCTGTATTTTATCATATACGAAAAGCATAAAATAAATGGCTTAGAGAATTTAATTTTCAAGGCTAAAATTCTATATCTTACGGCTTCGAAGTTATACTATAATTTATACCCCCCTGTAGTCTGTTAATTTTCCGTTATTCAAATTGATTACATACTGATCACCTGCCCAACTTGTGCAAGGCACTCTCGAAAGCCAATCTTGCAGAAGCGATGACCACGCAAATAGCAACCCAACAAACAATGGTGTTTCTCATTGGCTTCACACCGACATAGTAGTTTTGAACTCCGTCTCAGGAGTCACTCTTAAATTATAAATAGACATACTCCGTCCTTCTCATGCTCATACCAGCAATATGCAATCCAGCTAAGGAATACTATTGCCGAAGTTTCGTTGCAGTTTACTCGGAACAGGAGTTTTCCTCTGCCGACCCCTCCTCATTCCTCTCCTCTCTTTCCCCCCTCCGTCCTCCCATACCTCTCTCGCTTTCTCCTCTTCCACCCCCTCCCTCCATTCCCTCTCTCTCCTTATCATCTCTCTCTCTCTCGGATACTCGGTCTTACTTTGAGTTGACATCTTGTTTTATTTTCTTTATTGTGCATACTTTCTAGAAATTCGCTCTACACGTGTATTGAATCCAAATAGAATAGTATTTCGAATCCGAAGTTGCAATGAATAAATGTAATTTCCAAGTGAGATGTGACTCTTTTATATTTTCGTCTGCGCCGTAGAAAGTTCTGCGTCCGCATAAATGTTGCAGAGTGAGTTTTTTCGAAGAAATATGCCCACAGGAGTGAGATTACCTGATTCGTGCTCTTTTCCATCCTACGTTTAAAGTTTCAAATTCCTGTTGAGAATTTGCTTCAAATTACAGCTGGAAAAATCGTCAGAGGAGTAAGTTGACACGCGGAAGGTTATACTTTTCGTGAAAATTCTCGATTTCTGTATATTCGTGATTTTTTTCCCAAAATAGTAATTCATTCCGGAAATCCAAGGAAAATCGATGGACAGGGTTTCTGATATTGAGTAGATGCTTTTAATACCCTTGATGTTCCTTTGGTTAGCAAATTTCAAATTTGAATGAATTTAATGGGGATTAAAGATATGCATTGTTTATTTATATTATGCTCAGCATTAATAAATGTTAACAGTCATTGCTATCTCGCAAATATTTCTAAGTTTCTATAAACATTTATAAATTTTAAAAAGGATTTAACTTTTTCATCAGAACCGAAATTTGAAAAAAAATCTTTAATAAAACAAATATTCATGATATAGAACTCAATCGATTACTTATAATTTTATTGGAAATGCGTCAAAATCAAATAATCGAAGGCTCGTAGAATCAAAAGCAAAAATAAACGAGTGGGAGAAACGGCATTTAGGAGCAGAGTAAAATTTTGCCGCGTTTCTCTCAGTACCTTTAAAATAAATATGGAATTTTCAACAAGCTAGAAGATCTAATAGAGCTGCAGGATTCAGGTATGCTATTTATTACTTCTAAATAAATAATCTAGTGAAATCCTAAAATTATAGGATTTGTAGTTAAATTTTATTTCCGATAGTGCTTACTTGTGCTTTTCCGGAGTTATACCACTTCTGTATAGTATTTAATTGGAAAAAAACTGCGATTATAATTGAGTGATATGATCCAGATAGTGCAATTTTCGTCTAACAAAATCTCCAACGCGACACATTAAAATGAATATATGTATAAGCAGATATGCAATAGAATTTAAACAGTGCGGTTCATCATAGTTGTTAACTGGATAAAATATATATAATACAAACTCTCGCCGTCAAGGAAGTCAATTTTCACTAGATTGTAGCAGATAATATTTGTAAGTCCTAATCTACACAGAGTTCTTGCATTTACTTGTAGCAAATCACCTTTCCACTGAATATCGTCGACAGCTTTCGTAATCTATTTGGAGAGACCTCCAGAAGTAGAATAGGACACACCAATTATTTTCTGTTTAACATATTAATGATTTGTAGAACGGTATTTTTCTCATTAAATTTAAAGCAAAATTTTTACTTTTCTTTAGGATAAAATGTGTAAATGCAATTAGTTATTATTCCCATTTCATTCGAAAAGATCCAAATTAAGATATATTCTCCCAATTTGTTCCACGCAATAACTGTTTCGCTTATATCCTATCAGCTCGCATAAAAACTGCATAAGAAATCTCGTTCCTACTTACTTAGCGATAACGACTGCCTGTCAGACTATGTATGAAAGGATGTGGTCTGGAGATGAACGTGCCGTAAAGAGCTGAGGAGCGCAAATGGAGAGTATGAAGGAGAGATGGGGGGAGAAAGAGGAGGAGGGAGAGGAGAGAATGTGATGCGTTAGCGGCCAAGGTAGGGTGAAGCGAATGCGGGCAAAGGAGGTTTGGTGTCCTCCTTATTGACGTCATTATCGCCAGGCACGGCATTTCCCTCCTCCGCATAATGCTCTCTGCCGGTGCTATTCGGCGACCCATTTGACCCCTAACGAAAACCCACCCATCACCCGCGCTATTCGACCTCGAGCCATTGTTTCAACACGCGGAAGACCCTCTACCTTGGAACAGGCAAGGGGAGAGACATGCGGGTCATGGAACAGGGTGTACATGGCCGCCACATACCCTGCGATCGTCCGATGTTTGCTGTTCTCTATCCAGGCACACCCACAAAAGCCAACGATCCATTTAAACGCCCGAAACCCTTCTCGTCCATCCGTTTGAAGTTGATATCGCACTGCCGATGTGGCAGGGATAACAGAAAGGATCAGAAATGGGACTAAGGGAAAGTTTTTGGTTAGTACGGTAGCGTTTATATTAAGTCTGCTATCATATCTCACGAAATCCATTTTTAAGTCACCCAGAAAGCTAATTTCTGTCTTTAGCGGCAAGAGTAAGTCGGTAATTCAACATTTGACAGTTTACTATCCAATTACCATAGCCATTCAAATAGTTTAATGGAAATTCGTAATTAGAATTATTGTAAACAGGTTTAATTCGTAGAGTTAATGCAATAAAATTATTTTTTGAATCTCTAAACTTAGGTAAAAGATAAAGTCCATTAATAAATAAATATAAATGCTAATTAAACTTTTAATATATCAAAACAATATTACAGAAATGGCTCCCCAAAAGAGTATGCCCTAAAATAGAGTAATAATGGGCTACGAGTGTCAGTCGTCAAACATTTACTTTAAATTAGATTTCTCAAGTATGTGGCCAGAGGACAGCATGCGGCCAGCCAGTTATGATAGTGCCGCATTTCGTTACTTTGCTACTAGTGCAAGGATAGCAATAGAAAGTATTCACGGAGTAATAATTAAGGAACAACTGAACACGGAAAAATTAGCATGATTTAATATTTATGAACCTTGTGGTAATTAAATGAACTGAAACGGTAATAAGTCTGAGGAATGGACAATAGAAATGATTTCCATTGGACAAGGAAAATACCGCATCGGGTCAAAAGAAACAACCAAAAAGTTAGTTAGAGGAAAAACAAATCTATGCCACACACGTATAGAAATGAGTGGAAATCACTTAATAAAAACTTGAGGGAAATAAATTAATAGAAAATCTCTGTTCCTGAAATTTCCGAATGAAAAATTATTCGTCTAAAGACGTATTACATAAAAATGAGGTATACCACAAAAATTATTTTCAAATTCACGAGTATAATTTTGAGAAAATTCCCTCAGGTAACTTGAAATAAAAGATCATCAGGTGATCCTATAAATGTAAAGGGAGTCATTGAAAGAAGATAAGAAAGAAGGATAGAGAGAGAGAGAGAACGTCGGAGAAACAGTAAGGATTCGTTGCTAGGATAGAATTCAAGAAAGAATGAATTAGCCCAACTTAAGTGTGAAGTGGAAAAAAAGTTTTTTCTTAGCGATAAGGCTACCTAACGAGGAAGGAGTGAGTCATTTAATTAGTGAATAAACAAATATGAAACAATATACATTCAATTCCAAAAGTGCGTTTTCATTTTAAGTATCGAAGTAAAGCGCAATAAAAAATTAAATCATTAAACTAATAGATCTTCGCATATATTTCATATCATGCCGTACTTCTCAATAAAATGCCAATATTTGGTGGAAAATTGAGTTTAAATATAAATATAAGATTCAATTTATAAATCGCACCCTTATAATTCCAACCTTTTTCCACTTGACAAATTGAGAATATTTCTGCAGATATTAATTACGGATGCGTCATATGCCTTCATATCGAATAGATTCCACTTAAATCTTAAACTCAGTCATCTTATATTTTCCTATATATTAACTTCGATACTCGAAGACTGGAGCCGCACTACAGTATAACATTTTCCAGAACCGTACAATGGCTCCCAAGGTGACAGAAGAGCGTTTATCCTATCGATAGCGAATGGCATTCCCTAAGGTCCGCGGTTATCAAGAGATGTTAGATGGACATCGTTCAGATCCAGTGAATGTCACCTCCAGCGTTTTCCAGGGAAGTTTCATGGGGCCAATACATTTTATCGTTTATATGTAAACGATCTTAGCATAATTATAAGCAATGGTTATTAACGGAAGCGACAGTGGTTTATAGAGAAATTCGTAACGAAGAAGTTGTTCACATCCCCCCTCGAAATTCCATTTTGGAATGGTGTAAGGAGCGGCAGTTAGATTTAAACCGTTAGTTCCTTAGTTAATTTTTAAACGGGTAAACAGAAATCAGTTACCAATAGTGAGTACATACTCGACACGGGCCCCATAAAAACAGCGAAAACTCAGATATATCTTGGTACCTTATTAACGAACGATATACCTTGGAAGGAGCACATTCTATGTATTTATGATAAAGACTGCAATAAAAGGAACCGCAAATTGTGACATATTTTGCCTTAAAGTGCTGCAATAGAAAATGGAATACATATATATTACTCCCGTTCGAATATTAATGCTTTTAAACCAAGGATGGGGAATCTTTTCCATATGGCGGGCCGCATAAGTTGTGGCGAATCCTTCAGGGGGCCTTATTGGAAGTTGCCAATGCAATGGTGGGTCTGATTAGTTTAAATTGAAGTTACTGAGAGATAATAAGGCATCGTATAAGTGGAAATCAATTCGAAATTAAAGAGTATTTAGGATTAACATTTCAGTAGTAATTGCTTTGTTATCATTACTTGGATTAAAAAATGAGTTCATGTGTTAAATTTTACTGATATCTTTTTCATCACTGCTTCGCGGGCCACACAAAACGCTCTCGGGGACCGTTTGATATTCTACTTTTACAAAATAATTTAATTTTGAAGGGCTTAAAGGAATTTTTTAATTTAAGTAGATCGCGACCTCCCCCCGCTGATAAGAATGTTCTTTCTGTAAATTATATATTATATAATATTATTCTTGAGAACATCTTTCCAACTTAGCACCGACAGAAGTGTAAGAAAATCAATGTTCGTTTATTTTATTCTGAATAAAAAGCAGAAATATATTTTCACCTATAAATTTAGTACGCGAGTGTTAAGCCTATGGCAATGAATAAAAATGGAGGCATTCTTTTCATAAACACATTTTCTGAAGTGAAGAACCCCTCCCGGAAATTTCCAATGCATGCGTATACTTCCATATCTAAAATAACGAAAATAATAGTATCAAAACTAAAAAAAACGACGTAAAAAGACAGAAAATGTTTTTGCGGCTCCTCCAGATTTCGTGTCAATCGGTGCCCATTGCCTTGAAAAGGTAGGTTACCTAAATCGATTATTTACCAAATAAGTTCAACCAGACACCTTTACTGTAGCAACCCGTAATTTGTATCCGTGTGTATTAGGCGCTCGCATGGCTCTCTCTGTCAGGAAAAAAGGTAGAAAGAGAGCGAGATGATAGATATTTTAGAGGAATGCAGAGGTGAAACGGAAGGGGAAACGGAGAGAAGAGACACGCCAATAATAAAATCTCTCTCTTAGTGACCCTGGGGCTCCAGTTTGGACTCCACCTGACTCGCCTTCATGCCGTTTTGCAATTCAATCAAAATCCATCGCAGAAGAAGAAATCGAAGAAAGAGCAAACAAATGAGATCCTAAAATAACAGGCATATTCGAAGGCTTTTTATTCGTTTGCGTTGGCGAGAGATGGCAAGAAAGGTAAAAAAAGGGGGGATATGGAAGAGGAATCATCCAAACGACTCCAGCGAAACAAAATCAGATTGCTCGCAAATAAACGATTCCTTGCGAGCCGACCGATAGTCTCTCCACTCCATTTCCCCGCCTCCCTTCACCACCCCCTTCCCCCGACCCCTTTCATCACCTCCTTTCTCCACCCCTTTCCCAACCCCTTTTTACCCACCCCCTTTCACTATCCCCTTTCACCATCCCATTTCCCCACCCCCTTTCATCACCTCCTTTCCCCACCCCTTTTACCCAGCCCCTTTTACCCACCCCACTTTCTCTCTCCCTCTCTCTCGCTACCTCTTCCCACTTACGAATATCCACTATCCTTTGAGCAGCTCGATAACATTTCGGATTTCTCTTTTGGTGAGTAGACTGTCGAATGAAAAATCGACAAATGTGTTGCCCTGAACGTTGCAAGAGGAAGTGAAATTCCTTAAGTGTTCCAATGACTCTTCTTATCATTTTGTTACGTTCGCGGGTTTCGGCGAGTCTCTTGATGTCAGGAAATACCAAGTTTAAATTAGTTTCACCAAGTAAAATTTTCCTCCTCCGAAACTAACATCACTATCACACCCATTCCACTTTGACCTACCACATGAATGGTACGATACACGAGTCATCACATTCAATTACACATTGTTGATATTTACGTGGATACATATTTCATTTAAACGTAAAAATAAATACGAATATTCACTCACACGATTAAAATTTTACAAATTAATTATTTGCAATTTTTCTGACATTAATATAGATGCATGGAGGAGTGCAAACACTCTCCATATTAAAAGTAAATGTACAACCTTGCAAACATTTCGAAATTATTGAAAAGATCTTTTTTGAATAAGGTGACCAGACGTCCTCCTTTTGGAAGGACAGTCCTCCTTTTTCAATCGCTGTCCTTCCTAAACATTTTGTCCTTCCATGTCCTTTTTTGAAAAATTTTCTGTATTTGTCCATCCTTTTACTTAACTTTGTGTATCCATGGAACATTTATACCTACTTTGTGAACTCAGACCAATGCTAACCAATATCATGTTTGCTTTGCTCCTGTCTGTTACATTGTTATACCCGCAGAGATTTCGTCTTTCTCCCTAGACACGATTCTCAGAGTGCACTAAGCTTTCCTACAAGCTGCTTGTTAAATGATCTTTGTCCATCTCGCTGATTATGTTTTCTTAGTGATAAAGAACACTTAGTTTGCTAGAATAAATGTTTTATTTTCTCCTTGATTATATTTGTTTGGTTTCTAGTTTATTAAAATCCTGGTTTATACAGCGTGCAATGTATCCCATATTCCATTCTATTCCTCAAAATATTTCTTTCGTAAAACAAAGTCGATTCACTCCTGTTAGTGTTAGTTGTCATCGGCAATGGAGTTGAGTGATTCTTGGTAGGTTTTTGTTTCTGTGCATGCTAGTTAAACTCTTACAGCTTCCTATTGCTTGTTTGGTTTTTCCTCTATCAGTGAATTGTGAAAAAATAGGTACATATATACTGTGTCCTGCTTGAGTGAAATTTGAATAGCTGCGTTTACTTCATTATTATGGCAAATATAATTATCTCATTTTAATTTATTATGTAACCTTCCATTTTATCATATTGACTTTTAAATCTGTTTTAATGCCCTACGAAATGTCTTTAGCCATGAAAAGAAAATGTCACTTAAATGTAACATTAGCTAAGGAATTTCCACATTTAAGACCTGTTGGAAATTATGATACTGTCATTAAATGTTGTATGTGTTCAGCAGTATTTAGTAACGCAGTTGGTGGGCGTTCAAATATTGCGAAGCACAATCTTTCCCAAAAACGCTCTTAATATAGCATCCCCTCACATAAAACCCCGTATTTTATTTTTTTAAATGTGAAATAAAGCATATAAACATTTTTTATAATAAAATGTATCCTTCCTTTTTGTATAAAAAAATCTGGATTTGTTCTCCCTTTTGGTCAAAAATATCTGTTCACCTTAATTTTGAATTGGTCCGTTTCTAGTGTCCTGAAGATGTATTTCGCACTTGAATTACTATAAAATAATAACATCATCTGTAAGTAATGGCAAAAAGTTATGAAATGTCAAATGTTCGGCGTAATTGTGTATAATCATTATGCCTGTCTGCCCTATATTAAAATTTTCGTCATATTTCACCGAAAATATTGCTTTTTATAAAAAGACAAACAAAACGGATCCAAATTTTAACCGATTCGATGGACTACGTGGGCGCGTAAAAGCTTTCTTTCCTTGGCGTTTGACTCGCAGACTCAGTACGAAATTAATATATTGTTGCGAAGGAATTAGTGGAATTGCATCTCTGCTTCACATATCTCTTTCAGATTGTGGTAAACATAACTACATAACTTCGATCAATAGTGCATTTCATTTGTACTTAATATTTAATATCATTTAACTCAGCTTTTAAAATAAAACCCCCTCAGAGTAAACTAATATTATTTATTCTTATAAAATTTCCCTAAATCAGATAAATAATCCCCACTGCTTACACCGCTTTAAAACATTGAAGTGAATTAATTCTTTATGTTTTCATAGTTTTTCCATGAATTACTTACCTTCGACATTTATTGATAGATAGCACTGGGTTTTCTAAAACTATTGAAATAATTACATTTCCCTTCCGCGAGGATGTGAAAAATATTAGCGAGGTCGCCTTATGAATGAAATGACATCTAATGACGATTGTTCTGTAGCCGAAATACACGTGTGATTTTTCCAGTTTCTTATTTCCTATTGATTTACCTAAATCATCGATTTCATCCACTAAGAATTTGAATTGGAAAATATCTATGTTAAAAAATCGTTAATGTTTTCCCGATTCTTTGCGCACAACGTTTAACGCCTTGAGAACGCTTTATACGATTTCGACAACTTTTATGCAATGCACACTTCCCTCTCGTAACTCTTTTTTTTAAAATGTTTAAGAACTGAAAATTAATCACGTTTTTTTATGATTCTATACGCATTTTCTCACTAATTCAACACTAATTAGAATACTCTCTTCGAATACCTGTATTTTTCACGGTTGAGAGCCATAAGCGCATGCAGGTCATTCATGCTAAAAACAGTCTAAGGTTAGGCAAACGCACGAGCAAATAGTCTTTCTCCAAAAAGCACCAAATAGTCGTAGTGAAAATTGTCTATGGAGAAAGAGAGAGAGGGTTTTACAGTCCGTGTCCTTTGAGGGTAGAAGATGATTTCGGTCGAAAAAGAGACAAGCGAATCGGTTTCTTTAAAAAGAGAATGGGCGATGGAGGGATAAAGGTGGTCGGGAAAGGACCAAAACCTCTGTGTGTCTTATGCTTCCATTAAAGTGATAGACTAGCATTAAAGATAATAAAAAAACACATCTATGGAAGAGGGTTCAACAAAGCAATGGCACTGTGCGGGAGGGAGGTCAATGTAGGAGAGTTGCTCTTGAGAAGAGAGATAGCAAGGGAAAGGGGAAAGGGCGAATGGAGGGGTTGACAATAAGAAAGGAAAGGCGGTTACTATTAGTAATTCGTTATCTATTCCTGATATCTTCAGTCACAGCATCAGTTTTATCTCATCTTTTGATAGCCAATTGAATGACACAAAAACGCACTGATTATACCCCAAACCGCCATTCCTTCGGTTTTCGGCTTGGCTATTTTTCCCAAACGCGTTTATCAGTTTAATCCTGATGTTTATTCAGTCAAGATATTTCTGCAGGTTTCCAGGTACCTATCTTTTCATACCAATTGACGATCCAATGGACAAATGTTTTAAATGTGAATTTTTTGTTAAATTTAATTTTTTATCCTACACATTCTAAAACGTTTGGTCATTTTGCTAAGCACCTGGAGAGTAGATTATTGCTTATATCATGGTCCCATGAAATGGAAAAACCCATGAAACAACGGGATATTCCACCTACTCCGTTGAGTCCTCTTCAAATTCTCTAAGTAATCTCAGAGGATGAGTTCTAATTCCATTTCATCGCAGTAGCTTTGCGGAGATTACTAAGTTACGGATAAGAGGCATCGCCCGGAGGGCTACGAGGTCTCTCTTAGTAGCTGACGCTAAGTGGCGCTGGAGTGTATCTGAGGGATCCTATTTGCTTTAGTTCGTTGCCTACATTCTGAATGACTTTCAGCACTGTTACGTATGACGCGAAAATGTATGTGAAAAGTTGAAAACATATAAATGTAATACTAGGGCGATAGATATATTTAAGCAGACTAAAAATTTACGATCATATGATTCATGCCGTAACGCTAATAGAAACACACCTTTATGATGAATATAATAAGCTACTGTTTCATTTATCTAGCTATATTTTTAAATATAGAACCATCTAAGTGGGCCAGCATTGATCGATTTCCTCGAAGTTTGAAATTATAACTTACCACAATAGTCGGATTATAAATAATGTAACATTCTTTTCAAAGAAATCAAAGCAGAAGCGGATACGCCAATTCTGTGACGATGGTTCACGCATTAAAAACATAATTATTTGAGGGAAAATATCGAATAAACTTTAATCACAAGGACTTTTGTAATTGGTGAAAATATTTCTAAAATTTTGTTGTCAAAATTAAATTGTTATAGGTGATAATAGGCGTTTAAACGTATCGTTTTATTCAAATTTACAGAAGAAATTTTTACCGAAACAGATATTTCCCAGAATGGTTCGAAGCATAGATAACGAAGATCATTATATTTGTGAATGAATATTTTTCCTTTCCGAGAAAATAAAAATATGGCACTACCTATTTTAAAACAACCTAGAAAAGCATTAACGGCAAGCAAAAAATGAGGCGTATTAATTGGTACTTTGGCAATCATCGTGAGATAAGGATGAAGGCGGGTCAAATACGAGATGGAGACGAAGAGAAGTCGGAATAAAAGTCGAATGTAATGACAGTCGAAAGAGGAGCCCAAATGGCCGAGGGGGGAGGGGGAGGGAGGGAGGGAGAGTGAGAGAGAGAAAGAGAGGTAGATAGGGAAAATGTGGAGGAGGGGGGGAAGTGAGCGCGAGGTGAGAGGAAAGAGAGAGAGAGAGGCAGAGGAGGAAGTTAGTTCGTGTTTCCGAAGAGATAAAAGTGATTAAGAGAGGGAGGGTTTGACTTCGGATGGGAGGAGGAAGATGGGAAAGACAGTCGGAGGGAGAGAGGGGTTCGTTGAGTATGATGGACGTGGAACAGTTTAAAAAGCTCCAGGATTCAGAAGAGAAAGAGGAAAGCGGTTTTGGTTGGGAGAGGGAGAGGAGTTGAAGTGACGCAGTTGCGTGGGTCGGGAGAAGGGGCAATGGAGCGTGATGGGAAAGAAAGGGGTCGAGATTAGATTAGGCTGCTTTAGGAGAGAGAGAGAGGACGCCTTATTCTGCATGGGGTTTGGATGGGATATGCGAGAGGAGGAAACAGAGAGAGAGAGAGGAATAGCGAAGAAGAAGAGGTAGAAAAAGAAGGGAAGTAATTTAGAAGAGAGCGAAAGGGAAAGAATACCTGGCGATTATGGAAAAGAAGGAGAGGAACAGAACGAGGGGGAGAGAATGATAACGTAGGTGGCCATTTTTCCGTCGGAAGAGAAGAGGGAAATGTTTGCGGTGCAGAGGAGCGGCACTGTAAGGGGAGGTGAGGAAAGAGGGATGGGAATTCTAGCCCCCTCCCCCCCCATGTCCCCCACCACAAGGAGAGGCGGAAAGAAGAGTTTTGATGGGCATTTAGCTCTGGGTTGAGCGGGAAAGAGATGTCTTTTGCATTTGATGGTAGGAGGAAAATCAACGACATGGGAAGCGTAGATGGAAGGAAGGGGGAAATCGCGCAGTCGCTCCTCATCACTCCTCATTCGTTCTTCCCCATTGCTACTTATTCTGAAATCTCTCCCCTTCTCTTCGCCAACTCCCTCTCTCCCCTCCGCCATGTTATCTCTTTCCTGCTGCCTCCCCTACGCTCGAATAAACGCGAGTCGTTCGATATATATATATATATAAAGAGAGAGAACAGTTACGTGAGAGTGAGAGAGTTCGACAAAAAACTCGGAAGAGAATGAAGGAGACCGCGAGCGGATATAGGACCCTTATGTCTCCACATTGCGTTCCTTTTTTATTTAGAGTGCGGTCTACCGCTACGTAAATGCATACATGCGCGCGCGTGTGTTTGCATCGATGCAGTCGACAAGTGACGTTACAAATTAGAACTAAAGAATCCATATCGTGAGAACTGAAAGGGTATCATCATCGTATGTAGTCTGTCCGTAGACAGGTCCGTGATTATTCATGGTTAAACTTGGTTCTCAATATACTCCTATTTTCCGCAGTTTTCTTCGTGTCTTGATAGCTCTCTTTCCCTTTGAAGTCGTCTACTAGCTGAAAGCTTTTCTTACCTCTTTCTCTTTTTCCATCCAGTTTTCCTTCTAGCACTTCTTTAATGCTCTCTCTCCTCAGGTAATGTCCAATCCAGTTCGCCTTCCTCTTTCTGATAGTTTGTATACTCGTGCGCTCCTCTCCTATTCTTCGTAGTACTTCCTCGTTTTTCACCCTGTCTGTCCATTTTATCTTCAGCATTCTTCTCCATGTTCACATTTCGAAGCTTTCCATGTATTTTATATCATTTTACCTTAGCGTCCATGTTTCTGCCCCATACAAAGCAATACTCCACACATAGAATTTTATCAACTTCTTCCGGATGTTCTCCTTTACAATCCCGTTATTAATAGGAGTTTCTTTCTTCTGAAAGCGGCTTTTGCATTCGTTATTCTAATATTGGTTTCATCGGTACATTTTGCTTCTCTCGTTCCTAGGTATTTATAGTCTGAAACTTGTTGTAATGGTATGTCGCATACTAGTTTTCACGAAGAAGCACGAACAAAAAGCGCCTTGAGAAGAATTTCGCCTGTCAATAGTCAGAGAATGGCTTACGACGCTAACGCATATGCGATATTAAATCTCTTGATTAAATACTGCTATAGGTTCGCGGCATTCGCCTCCTCTATTAACTTCCACTAAATGCGATCAATAACTATATAGAAGATAACAAAATCCGTACTCATAGGAAAATAAGATACAATAAAATTAAACGGGAAACATTTACTTTCTGATCCTAATTAGTTTTTTATACATTACTTATAGTCTTTATGAGACTAAGTTATGAACGTTCCTTTAGTCTAGGGATTCCTAACCGTTTTGATATGGCGAATCTTATCTTTCTTGGTATGGTGACCTATAGATTTATTGCCACATGAATTTTCGATCTTCAGTCTTCGGCAATCATATGTTCCGTGCATTTTAACAGCATTTTCCGTATTTTATAATAATTATCAGAGCAGGCAAACATTTTCTTTGAAATTCTTTTTAATATGAGATTTGTTGAAAACATATTTATAGTACATGGTGTTCAAAAAGTCCACCTTGAATCTTTTTATGTTAAAATTTACTGAAATCAATTTCAACAGCTATTGTAATTTATGTATTTTCATTTCATTAAATTTTAAGATAAAAAAGATTGAAAATTATCTTTTTAACTGTAGTGACTTTTTGAAAAACCTGTGCAAAAATATTATTCAAGTATTGTCAATGTGAAAGTAAGATCGCCAAGTACCTGATTGTGGAATATTGCTTCATTGGGCATAAAAGTACAGTTTAAAAACGTACAGTTACACAAACAGTGCTAAATATGGTGATCTAAGAATGTTTTTAATCGGTTTACCCTTAATAATGTCTATCTTGGAAAGTAACAATGCGATGGCTGATCTTGCATTTTGCTAACGAACAAATCAATGCGGGGTTTTATGGTTGTTAGACATAGTCTCAGTTCATTATTGGCACAAAGAATGCTTCTGTATTTTGTTTTTATAACCCCAAAAGAAAAAATGCAGATCAATGTAAAAATATTAGCATGAAAACAGTGCAAAACGTAACCAACAGTGGAAAGTGAAGATGGCTGCGTTGATGTAATTTAAATATGCGCTGTGCTCAACGGTAATTTGGTTGTCAAATATGACGGGTATACGTGAATTAAAATGAATACACTTCGCACTTTCATTCCTATTTCTCATCCCCTAGCCATTCTTCCGCACCCTCTCTTTCTCACCCTTCCTTCAAAAATGAAGGGAAACTTACACAGAGAAAGTCAGCATATATACGTACGTATGATGTGATGCGCGTGGTACTGTCTATTTAATGGTAGTTATGTATTTTTTAAACGAAGATTGGAAAATACACAACGTAAGCATAGATAACATTAAAATAGTCTCCATTTAAAAGCACTGGACTCTTAAATGCGACGACAATGACTGTTGTCAATGTAGCTTTCGTTTCACAACTTAAACACTATATAGAAAAAAAATACGTTTTTTTCTGATTCTATACTCATTTTACATTAACTCAACACGGATTCGAATACGCTTTCTTTAAAAAAGCAAACTTTATTTCTTTAAACATAGAATCGTCCTAATTACTAATTCGTATCATGCTTTTATGTAATTTTCAAATGATTAAAATTCTACACCCATACCGGTGTTACTCAAATGGAGAAAATGAACGCTTCCATAATAGAACCAATGATCTCAAGATAGAAGAAGGTATGCCTAAACCAAGGGTTCCCCAAACAGTCGATCGCGATCGACCGGTCGTTCTTCGCTTCTTTTAAAATCGATCGCTGAATCTTGGCTCAGCGTTATTACATTTTATTGAATCAAGTGAGAAATATTGAGCCGATATAGATTTTCAACTTACAGTTTATATCGAGCTATGCAAATGATTTTATGATCGTTCAAAAATTGAGTAAGTGGAATGCACAAATCAAATAATACAGATATCTCTCTGTATCAGTTGTCGCAGCGAGAAATTTAAAATGAATAGTAGATCTTGGGTGCTGAAAGGTTGGAGACCCCGGGTTTAAACAGTCCAAGATGAAGATTCCAGCGTATAGTAAAAAAACCTTCAAAGTCGTACTTATCTTTTTCTCGTGTTATTCGCTTTGTCAAAATTCACCACTTTGGAAATATATTAAATAATGTTTTCTAATCAGCTATGTTTCTGCTTCATTCATAGGATTTTATCAATTTCTTCTAAATGGCTACGTTTTAGCGCGTTTTTTTAATGCGCTTTCGGTTTCACTTTGACGTCTGTCTGTCTGCCTGTGCACTTTCATAAATAGAAACTTTGGCGAAACCGTAAATAATAGAAAACAGAAACGTGTAATGTAGATTCATTTACTTCTGCCATTCGTTTTTATTTATATTTGAGTTTTTAAAGATAGGAGATCTCTTAAAAATTTTGTTTAAATATCTCTAAATGTATAAAAGATGGTAAGCTGAAATTTTGAGCGTACATTTCCACAATGATGTCCATCACAAACGAGTATGTGGCACTAAAGCCGCATGGAAATAAATGAAGATAAGCTAAATTAACGCAAATAACAGGTGATCAAATTCCTAATTCTCCACAGAACGCCAATTAGGTTAATACTATAAATATTCCTAGCAAAGAAATTACAAAGTGTTACCGAATTTATTAATAGAAGGAAAACGCGCTAACTCTATCCATGTTCAAGGAAAACGCCCTAATAATAGTTGCATAGTATATAATATCAGGCAAGGTTGCTAAGATGCCAAATTGCATGGATAAGGTTGAATAAATCAACGTTCTTATGCTATTCATTGTATTTCAAGGCAATGCGTCCTATATATAAAACAGTATCTTCACATTGCAAAGAATGAGGGATGAAGGGGGAAGAGATTTCCTATGTCAACGAAAGAGAAAACCCACTAAATGAAGTCAGTACTTGATGGATAAACCAATCCACAGACAGAATTATGGAGGCCCGTATAGGTAAGGCTCGTTTCTATGTAATTTGTCAAATGAAACGCATAAATAATGTAGCGCACAAACTTTCATGTGAGAAAACCATATTTACCCCGCGAGTTTAACAATGGGTGTAAAAAGTCAATAAATTACAGAGAATCCGATTTTTTAAACTCAAATGTGATGCCATTTCTGTGATTAAAAGCACACCCGCAGAAAAGCCGAAGGCGTAATTCAGATTAATTGGAACGAGAATAAAGAAGAGAAGATCGACTCGAGAATGCTCTACACTCCCTTTGTGCTGTCTGTCCCTTTTGTTACTCCGCGAGATTCGTGCGCTCAAAGAAACCGGGGAAAAAATGACGTTCGCATAATCAAATGCCTTTAAAATGAAACCCGCGAGGCGGAGTGAGAGAGAGAGTGAGGAGTGGGGGGGAAAGGAGGGGGAGAGAGTATATCTCGTGTCAGAGGATAATACAATTTTTTCTGATACTTCAGCCGTAAAATAGAGAGAGAGAGAGAGAGGGATAGAAAAAGAGAGAGGTGAGGAGAAAGAGATAGAGTATTTTACACTCGAATCGCATGCACCGGCTTGGAAACTGCCAGAGGCACACATACGTTGCCACAAAAGTAACTATCTTCTCGTTTGTACGCTAACGATACTGAGCTGATTTTACAGCGACGAATCAAAAAAGATAACAGCGGAGAAGGAAAATGGGATCCAGAAGTGCACGGGGGAGAGAGATTCGAAGACAGCTTTGGTCGCACGTAGTTATCCGCTCCTCCTCCTCCTGCTCCATCACGTACTTCTCCTCCTCTCTATCTCTCTCTTCCTACCTCTCTCAGACTCTCTCCCTCCCCCCCTCTATCTCTCTTCCTCCCCCTCTCTCATTTCTTTCCCTCTCACATCCTCTTTATCGGCGAAAGATAAAGTGACTCGTACGATCGGAAACAATCCGGAGTCGATTAAGGTTATACCCCTTACCATCTCCCCACATTCTCCCCACCTCGCCCTATGTTCCCCACTTCGCCCTATTCTTCCCACCCCTCCCTATTCTCGCCTTGCTTCCCTCCTAATTACTCCCAATTCCCATTTAATTTTTTTATTTCTTAATTATGAAGTGAAAAAAGAAACTTTTTAAAATAGGTTTTAAAGGAATATAAAAATTGAGAGTTAATTTTAACTTAAACTGTGCAAGTGATAAAAAAATACGATGCGTGGGGTACAAAATGGATCCCCATTGGTAATCCGAGGGTTAAGTGTAGCTCGATACGTGGTGTTCCAATCGCGAATTACTGCAAAAAGCAAAAGTTTGAAGCTAAATGCGACTTTATGTGTAGCTTGATTAACTAATTCAAGTTAAGTTTTGGTTGAATTCCTCCGTCTGTATATTAATTTCATAGCATTTTTCTTCGACTCCTAATAGCTTATGACTTAGTAATACATTTAACTAGATTATCCTGGTGGATAAAATTTTTAACTAAATTTGAACTAAAATATTCTCCTGTGCAGAACGAAAACTTGAATAAAACTTTATTCGAGCTTGTTTAATTCGAATAAAAAATTGTTTGCGATTAAATTGGTTTGACGTGTTAAGCAGAACATTTCATGTTATGACGCTGGTTTCGATGTCTCTTAAAGTTTGGGAAAATTTTGCGAGGATCCCCCCTCCCCTCTGCTCAACAGTATTTCTCGTATCAAGGCTCACTCCGCTGGGTTGATCCTCGGTAAATTTATAAATGAATAGTAGATCTTGGGTGCTTTAAGGTTGGAGACCCCTGGTTTAGAATATATAATTTCAGTAGTTCCGACGAGATTCCCTTTAATCTGAGAAAATATACGTATAGTCACTAGGTAGGAAGATTCCATTTATAACTATATATATATATATAACGCTACGGCAATACGTGGGACACAATAACATTGCATTGCTAAGCAACAGGATATATAAACAGCTGTCACTGAAACACTGAAAAACGGATCTTTGTATCATAATGTTATATTGTATTGTAAAATCTGTATTAAAGATTATTATTATTAAGTAGATATTACTTTTTTAAATTAATTTGTGTACAATCTTATATGTTATATTATATATAATTACGAGCTGTAAGCTCGTAAAAAATTACTTAATAACCCGAATCCCTCTTGGTTGGTCAGGGACATTTTTGTTCAATGCGAATTTATAACATATAAATAAATTATATCATTTAGCATTTCAAGAGATACAGAATGTTTATTACCATTGTAAAGTACTTAATGAATAAGCGGCATTGAACGCTATCATTACTTTTCTTCTACAAAACAAATTATCAGCAACTACATCAATTTAAATAGCCATAATGACCACACTATTCTTACCATTTCGGCAGATGTACATCAGAATGTATCACATTTAGCCAAATCTTCCGTGTTAAATTATTAATATAAGTAATTATTTATTTTTAAATGTATATCATTCGATATATATATACATAACAACTAAGTAGAAGTACGTCATTTTAAATAAAAAAATATTTACATTTTAGAAGTAATACATGATAATACTTTTCCGTATTAATATCGCAACAAAATAATCAATGTCTAATGTTTATTTACTCAATGTCTCTAGCAACGTGATAAACAGCTTCTGTATATCGCATTGAAATACAGTATAATGTTAAAACCATTTAGGTACTGTTTATATGCAACTATATATTAATTAATTTAATTAATATTTAAATTGTTTACTCAGAATAAAAGTTATGGCTTCAAGAGCAACACGATACGCTAATTATAATGCGAGAAGAAGACCGGAACGAGCCAATCAATCTGTTGAAAAAGCAAATCGAAGAATAACTGAAAGAAATCAAGCCGACAGAGATCGGTGAACCATTGAAGATGAACAGCAACGAGAAAAACGTAATCAAAAACAAAGAAGAATACGGGCTGATCTGAGTTTGGAATCGAGAGAAAATCGACTACGCAAGAGAAGGCAAGCTAAACGACGTAGATTAAATGAACGTGCACCCGATGCAGATAATTCTCAAATTGAAGTTGCCATTGAAGAACATAACTTGCAATTACTGTGGTGCGCTTTACTGGCCGAATGAACTCAACACTTCTAAAAAATACACCAAATGCTGTCATTAACAGTTCTTAATGGAAGATATATTAGTGCTCCAGAAGCAATGTGGCGAATGAATGAGTTCACCATGTCAGAAAAGTCTCATTCTATACTCAGATTAGCAGTACATTTGCCTGAACAACAACATGTAATTTATCAAGGACAAGAAGATCGGGCGGTTGCAAGGGCATCTACAAAACAAACAATGTTAACTGCATGGTTCAAACTTAATCAAACTGACGAACAAGCACGTAACTACACTTACACAGATATCCCAAAGTACTATGTTTTCGATAAGAACGGGACAAAATGGAAAAGACGCCAAGGAGGAGGAGAAAAAGTGATCGGGAGAATGCCGGTAGTTAGTATACAAGATAACGAAAGATACTATCGGCGTATGTTACTCACACGAAATAAGGGTGCGATTGGTTTCGAGAGTCTGAAGACTATCAATGGGGTACTATGTGAGACTTTCCAAGAGGCGTGTAGAGAACTTGGACTTCTTGAAGGTGATTTGGCATGATACGCTAACTGAAGCGGCTCAGAGGAAAATTCCGAGTTACCTGCGAATGTTATTCGTAATAATCTGTGGATTTGGAGAACCAGAAAATGTTTCTGAACTTTGTGCTCAGCATAAAGATGCACTGTGTGAAAATTTTATACGTAGATGTTCTAAAGAGACTGGACCACAATACGCGCTTGCTGAAATCGATGAACTACTCAAGGCTAATGGTTTGAGTCTGAGCGAACTTAAACTGCCAGTTGTAAATCTATCTTCAGCTATTCTGAATTTATATTCCTTTGACATTTTAGAAGAGCAAGTTAAAGCCAGTACAAATACAGAAAAACTTAACGATGAGCAACGAATGACCGTTGAAACAGTACTTGATGCAATACATGGTAATCAAAGAGAGACAGAAATCATTTTTTTAGACAGACCTGCAGATACAGGAAAAACATTCGTTTACTCAACACCACACTCAGAGGAAAGGGAGATCAAGCTACCCCTGTAGCTTCAACTGGAATAGCAGCTATTCTGTTACGTGGAGGAAGAACTGCTCACTCGATTTTCAAAATATCACTCAACCTGAATGCTACATCTACTTGCAATTTAAGGACAAGCACACCCGAAGCAAAAGCACTCTTAGATACGAAATTAATAATATGGCATGAAGCTCCAATGACGCATGTGCACGCCTTCCTGGCTGTAGATAGACTTCTCAAAGATCTAACAAAATGTACCGAACTCTTCGGTGGTAAAATCATCTTACTGGGAAGGGATATCCGTCAAGTCTTGCCTGTAATCTTGAGAGGTTCACGATCTCTGATTCTTGCCAGCTGTTTGAAGAGACATCACCTTTGGTCTGAACTTCATGTAATGAAACTCACCCGAAACATGCGCGCTCTTGATACTGAGAGAGAATTTGCAAAATGGCTTTCAGAAGTAGGCGAAGACAATACCAGAGAAATAATTAAATTACCTCAAAGATGCTATCCACATACACAAGATCCACTTGAAGAACTGTATGGTGATATAGACTTCACTACAGTCACCCCTCAGCAGCTTAAAGGAAGAGAAATTCTCAGTGTAACAAATGAAGTATCACCCGAACTCAACAATCGCGTAATTGAGCGTATATCAGGAGATGAGGTAATTTAAGAAAGTGTAGACATTATCGTGAGTGAACATATTGAAGATCAACTTGCATACACTAAGGAATTTTTGAACAGTCTAACGCCAACTGGAATGCCACCTCACAAACTGAGATTGAAATCAGGAGCTGTGATCATGTTACTTAGAAAGGTCTGTGCAATGGGACGCGACTCACAGTTTTACGATTGCAACGTAACATAATCGAAGCATCAGTTATAAATTCAGGTAATACAGAAACTGTTCTAATACCCCGAATACAATTTATCCCATCAGACCCTAACGTGCCTTTTAAATTTAAACGTAAGCAATTCCATATACTATTAGCTTTTTCTATGACTATCAACAAGTCGCAGGGTCAGACTTTTGACAAAATCTGTCTTTACTTACCAAAACCTGTTTTTAGTCATGGTCAACTTTACGTAGGTCTGTCAGGAGTAAGATCACTTGATTCTGATTATTGTATCAGCAAATCAAGAGATCGAAAATTGTGTGTATAAAGAAATTTATTATAATGAGCAATAACGTTAGACTAGCGCGCAGATGCTCTTCGCGGGTAAAGCTAGTATTATTATACTTCGAGAAACCATGACCAACTGTTGCTTTTCTCGTCCTTTTAGAATATAAATGACTGTGACGTTCTGTGACGGTTGATGTTTATCTTTCATCCCGAAACCTTTTGTAAGCTACAGAGACTTTAACTTCGCTACCACGCGTACTTGTCATAATATTTTCCCATTTTAATGAATCCCTCCCTCCCTCCCTCCTTAAGATGCCCACACTTTACACTCTAGCCTAAAAAGTCCTATTATGCTCGCTGATTCAGCGCACTACATACTGGGAAACCTCGGGCGTGCAATGAACCCCTCGAACATGTACGGATGCCCTAAACCAGGGGTGCCCAAACTGCGACCCACGGGCCGGATACGGTCAAATAAGCAGCTTAATGCGGCCCACAGCCAGCGTTTCATAGTTTTCAAAACTTTTTTCAATTGTTTTAATTAACTACCAAATATTATGTTCCGTGTAGCAAAATCTGTTAAAATATCTACAGTCAAATTTCGACCTCTTACAATTAGTAAATATTTCTCGGTTCGAGTATATTCTTTTTAATGCTGTTTTTGATTTTTTTTCCCCCAAAGATACTTCTAAGTTTGAATTCTATCATGATTTTTAATATTTAAATGTTAACCCTAAATAGCTAATTCTAACTTGATTTCCATTGCCTAAGAATATCTAGGTAGCTTCCTATTTAACTGTAATACATTCACAAATTCCAATGCGGCCCATCGAAGGATTCACTGCCACCAATGCGGCCTACCATGCAATAAAAGTTTGCCCACCACTGCTCTACACAATTCGAGAATCGGCCGAAGATTCACAAAGTCCACTTCTATGTTAAGATCAAAAACTTCGGTTCAGTATTTAAGGAAAACAAAGTAAGGTGTTTAGAAAAGAAAAAATATAAAACTATCATAAGATTCAGAATTAAAGGATAAAAATATGTTAAACTTTACGGAGTGTTATTCATTGCTATAGAAATATTGTCACTCATGACGTACTCAATTTATTAATTACTAACCCGATTTATTCCTCCATTCATTAGGCTTTAACTATGTTTGATTGATTGAATTTGTGCATAATTATGAGTGACAACAGGCCCTTAGCGAGGAAAAACATTCCTTTAAACCTGTAAATATAAAAGATTTGTATTTTTTATTTTTATTCTACACCTTGCTCTAGTTCTTTTTCTTTTCTTGTCATCTTTCTTAGTGTTTCTCTAATTGTAAAAAGAACTAATACCTTACCAAATCCTGCTTAAAAGTAAAATTCAAGAAATCCTCATCGCAAAGTGTTATTCTCAAAAACTGGAAAATTAGTAGCAAACATCAACGTATATATTAATTGAGTAAGGGAAGGCCTGCGTCAGTCACAACCCGAAGCGAATATTCCCCCACCACTTTCACTCAGCCATGCTTGAGGGGCTGTGGAGGGGTAGGTGACGCGCGGGGCGCGAGGGGGGACAGGCGAACAGCTGGAATAGGGCTTTGAGCCTCAATCAGCGGGGTGGCAGCGCAGTGCAACTGATGTTGGGAGCGCGCAGGTCAGGGGGACGCGGTTTGGGCAGTGGAGGGCCTTATTACCATAACACTACAGCAGAGCTCCGATTTCGGAGCTGTACGGGCAGCTAGACAACGTATATATTAATTGAGTCTGTGTTAGACAAAACCCGAAGCGAAGCTTCCCCTTCACTTTCACTTATTGTTAGACACGTTCGACTTGGAATAGGGCTTCGAGGCTCAGTGCGCGGCGGCAACGCAGGGCAGCGGGCGTCGGGGGCACGTGTTGGGCAGCGCAGGGCCTTCTTACCATAATACTACAACAAAACTTCGATTTCGGATCACGTATTTTTCTGATTCTAATCGCATTTTTACGTTAATTCAATCAGGATTCGGATTCTGTCTTCCATAAAAATAAACTTTGTTCTTTCCTGCATAGAACCATCCAAGTCTCAAGTTCGTACCATGTTTCTAAGTAATTTTAAATTTCAAATTAAAAATAAGCTGCACTCATCCCTATGTTATTCAAGTGGAGAAAATTAAAAAAGGAAATATTTTTTAAAATTAGAAAGGTCCGTCAAATCGCTATAAAAACCTGACCTCAACACTTAACTCTTTATTCCGGTTAAAATGATATCTTCCTCTTACTTCTACGTGCTGTAGTTGCTTAGCTACAAAAAACATACATATATACATTAAAACATATATACAAACACTTTTCTTTATAGATATGTATAAATGTATAGATAAATAATATAATAATTCTCAAGTGTCAGTCTGCCTGACTGCCCCCCCCGTATCTCAAAAGCTGTTTGTCGTAGAAATATGCGGTAAGCTGCGTTTTGTTTCTACAAACTTGAAGGTCCCTAGAAAAATATTTTCATTTTCAGAAAGTTTGAATCCAGGAGACAATAATATTTTCCCATAAGTTTACACGGGATTTTCTATTTTCCGAGTGCAATGTTTTTTATTCATTCATTAAAATACGTAAATATGAATCGATTTTCTTTATTTTTCCTTTATTCGATGGATAAAACTCTACGCTATCTCATTATTGCGATGTTTACATGTTACACGGTCGAAGTTTTCAGAATTACGCATTCTATTTCGAAATTTTGCGGATTTTTCGTACTCATTCTGTGCATTGCCAAGGCGACCGTCATTGTTGCTTCCGATTTAATTAGTGTCAATTAAACCTTCAAATAGGTGAAAGAATAGCTTTATTCGCTTTGCACTTTTGTTTAAGCATTGAAATTTTTGCTGTCAAACTTTATACATATCAACATAAATATTTACGGATAATTATTCAGTTAACTGTGTATGGGAATTGTCTCAAAGCATTTGAATCTTCATTTCATCATTTGAATGCTGGAATCTTACCTTTTTATAAGTAGAACCATTATATTATACATCTTTAATGCTTATTAATGCAGATAGGCTCACGCATAAATTTAAAATTGGATGAGAATAGAGACGCATGTTATTTTTTTAACACATTATATGGTTATCTTCTCTTCACTGATAATCTAATTAAATGGTTGCATTGACGTCGCCTTTATAGTAGGTCCTGTAAGAAGTTAAAAGCAGTCGTCGATAGACACTTGAAGGTAGTAAGATTAATACAAATTATTTGCAAGCGTAGCTGCAACGGGCTGCTAGTAGTAAATAAATATCGGCTTTAATATAAAAGCTTTGAATTGAATTAGGAATTTTCTCTCTAATAAAGAACAAATAAAATGATTTGTGTAAGAAGCGATAATTATAAATCGGCCTCAAAATGTACTCCTAAATGTATTTATAAACTAGCAAGAAGTAATCCATACATTTCATATATGAAATAGACGGATGCCTGCAGCTGGCTTTGTATTATCTACAAATGAGCATCTGTCACGATATTTCATATGATACACGTCTTCGTCGGGCATTAATATCACACACAACATTAGAGAAACGTCTTACTTATCAATGCACTGCTGATCGAGTATGTTTCTGTGGATCTACTCTAGTCTAGTAAAAATAATTTCAGCTCATTCGTTTTTCCTAGGAACATGTATCCTAATAGATATTTAAGCCTACGAGTCACATTAATTAGGGAATCTACAATCCATTTGCCTGGTGAATTGGAGGTTGTTATGTACAACAGCATATAAAGATCAGGCCCAACGATATGTAAGACCCTGCTGGTACTCTTGTTCCCATGTTAACTTCGCTAAAAAGGTCATTTGTAACTTTCAAAGAACAATTAACAGAATTAAAAGATAAAAGACACAAATAACAATAAACATCCAGAGTCGCTTAACAAAGGAATAAAACAGCTAAACAATCCTTTTTCTTCACAAAACTCTTCGTGTTCCTTCCTCTCGCACGCCGGCTATAAAAAAACTGGTCTCGAGTGAAAAGGGAGTGAATTATTCGTCGATGCAAGTGCCCTTTGTTTCGTATGACGGGTGGAGCACAAATTGTATCCCGTCGGAAGAGAGAGAGGGAGGAGAGAGAGGAGGAGAGAGAGGAGGGAGAGAGAGGAGGTAGGAAGGAGGGGGAGAAAGAGGGGAGGAGGGATAGGGTAGAGGAGAGGGAGAGGGTGAGAGGAGAGGGGTAGGAGAGAGGTGAAAAGTGAAAGAAAGAGGAACACAGCAAAATGCATGATGAAGTAATGTCCGCATCGTCACCACATCCCCCACAGCGAAAAAGAGAGCCGGTCGGCGGCCTCCGAGAGAATCGTACAAATAAACAGGAGAGAATCGGAATGAATGGCATATGTCCTAGGAGACTCTTTTTATCTCCCCCTTACTCTCTCACGCGAACACACGCGCAAATACAGAGAGATAAATGTTTTATTTTTGTTATTGTATTTTGTTATGATGCTGAATCAGTCGTTATTTAGTTGCAAATACCGATTTCCAAATAATCAATTTATAATGGTTAAATTTGCAAGGTATTGTATTTATCGGAGGAGGAAACGCATCAGCAACGTATTGTTTTTACCAAAAATTTATAATTGTTTTATGATGAAAAAAATTAATAACTGTATCCAATTTACTACGTAAAAATTGACAAAGAATAAAACAAGCGCGTATAAAAATTATTTCGTAGGTACCTACTAAATTACCGAAGATGTGCTTTGAACCAAATTAATAGAAACAATAACACTTACGGAGAAATGACAAACACATAAACATCAATAATCAAATAAAATATTCTGAAAATAATTTGCAAGATATTCATGCGATGGTTAAAAGAGCTCAGATAAATGCAACTACCTAAACACTCGATCAACGGAATATAATGAGAGCAGCGGAGTGGTTGTTGCGTGCTGAAGAGATCAACATGTCCCACACACTCCCTTTTAAAACAAACCATCGAAGATCGTTCCAAATTTCACACGAAGTTTATTCCCTCGACATAACAGAGAACGAATTCGACTCTGCAGCGTCCAGACTGCGCTGCGGTCGTCGTCCTTCCGTTCGCCGCGAAGGTGTGCGATATTGACTCCGTCGCGAAATGTACGTGAGGAGAATAACGTGGCGGACGCAAATAAAAACGACTCGGGCGAGAGAGTACGCATAGACGCGGACTCACGCGTGCTCGGAAGCGGCGATGTACCTCGGCGAATTAGCACCAGCGAACGCCGAATGCGAAAGAATCGCGGCGATGCGACGACGGCTGCGAAACGAAACTGAGGAAAACAAATGAACTCGCAGACGACTCTCATTTCCTCTGGATTTTTTTTACATCCTGAACGTGGGTCGAGAGGAAGTTACGGTTCAATATATGTGTTGCGGAATTTCCGAATGGCGAACGGCGAGGAAATGGGCGTCTCGTACCGTCGTGGAGCCTTGCTGGGTCCGACGCGGACCACTCTGCTTCCTCTCGCGGCTTTTCCTGCCCCCAGGCTGCTTCCCCCTCCTAACCCCCACCCCCCCCCCAGCTATCTTCGATCCCACTTACGAAAAATGGGAATGCATATTATTGAGTGGATCTTGGTATCTTGCTGTTAGATTAAGTATGAATATCAGTTACTGATTGACCATCAGCCAAGGCGAGTTCCAATCCGTCCAATAAACCGGTGCTTATAATATAACATAAACAAATATATATATAAACAACTTCTTTAAACTTCAACAACTTTTATGAAGTGTATGTAGATCAAACACCAATCCAACGACTTGATTCGATGGTTTCACTGTCAATTAAAAATTGTACGGTCTTTTCTTCGCCTCCAAACATTCTCATACACCCTTCAAGAGTCGGACGTACGTACGTAGGACGTAGTTTGGTATGTGGCCGTGGCCATTTGAAACGCCACAGTCAAGAGACGCCATTTCCGTCAAGCTAACAATGAGAAATATATATTTTAGTCTCCCTTTCCATTATATTATCTCTAACGTAGGATATCGATTAATAAATTTATTTGGATAGAGGACAACATTTGCAAGCAAAAATTCTCCGAAAGCATGTAATTACGACTTATAGTTTAGGATATAAAAATTCGAGAAAGTCCCGTCTATGTTATCCAATTGGGGGAATAAAACGTCCCTGGAATCGAACTCGGGTCGTTATTTTGCACGGTGATTGCACATAAGAGTCTTTATGTGTGGCACTCTTTAAAATTGAAAGAATGGCTAAAATGCATGCAGCTGTTCTCGCGTTATTATATATTATTTTTGGTGTCTTAAAGCTAACATATATATATCGCGATAATCTATAGGAATATAATTGTAACCTCTGTCTGTACATTTGTTTTTTTGTGGGGGTTTTACTTTTTTTGTATGTATTGCATCACAAGAAGACATTTGAACCGGTTTGCACAATTGTTGTCTGTCTGTCTGACTGTTTGTCTGTTACCGCATCACGCTGATCGAATTTTTATGAAATTTGCAGCGTATCTTTAGACTGGTCCAGCTTAAAATATAGGCTATGCGGTGTATCTCAAAAAAAATTTTAAGTGGGGGTTTGGAGGAGTCACCGATTTGGTTTTTCGACGATAACTCTCGAGTGAATTAACTTAGGTAGTTCAAATTTGATATTTGTCACTTTCAATACAAGTATAAGATGAAGTTTGTAGATAAGAAAAATGAGACCAAAGGGAGGGGGGTTATGAAGGGGGGGCACCCGTAAGAGAAATCGCTGATTTCAAGCTAACGGTTGATTGATTTCCTGATATTCCCGATATACCTGATTTTCCTGAATTTCCTAATTTTGATGATTTTCCCGATTTTCATGATTTTTCTGATTTTCCTGAATTTCCTGATCAACTTCGATTTCCTGATTTTCCTGAAACTCCTGAATTTTCTGATGTTCTAGAAAATTAGGAAATTCCGGAAAATCAGGAAATTCAGGAAAATCAAGAAATTCAGGTAAATCAGGAAAAACAGGAAATTCAGGATAAACCGGAAATTCAGGAAAATCAGGAAATTCAGGAATATCAGGAAATTCAGGAAAATCAAGAAATTCGGAAAAATCAGGAAATTCTGGTAAATCAGGAAAATCGGAAAATTCAGGAAAATCAAGTAATTCAGGTAAATGAAGAAGATCGGGAAATTCAGGAATATCAGGAAATTCAAGAAAATCAGGAAATTCAGGAAAATCAGGAAGATCAGGAAATTCTAGAAAATCAGGAAATTCAGGAAAATCAAGAAATTCAGGTAAATCAGGAACTTCAGGAAAAACCGGAAATTCAGGAAAATCAGGATATTCACATTATTTTCCTGAATTTCCTGATATTCCTGATTTCAGGAAATTCAAGATAATCGGTAAATCAGGAAATTCAGGAAAATAAAGAAATTCAGGAAAATCAGGAAATTCAGGAAAATCAGAAAAATCAGGAAATTCAGGAAAATCAAATTATTTTCCTGAATTTCCTGATATTCCTGAATTTCCTGATTTTCCTGAATTTCCTATTTTACTGATGTTCCTGAATTTCCTGATTTTCCTGAATTTCCTGTTTTCCTGAATTTCCTGATTATCCTGAATATCCTGATTTTACTGATTTTCTTCTTTTTCCTGATTTTCATGATTTTCCTGATTTTACTGAATTTCCTGAATTTCCTGATTTTCCTGAAATTCCTGATTTTTCTCATTTTGCTGAATTTCCTGTATTTCCTGATTTTCTGAGTTTCCTGTATTTCCTGATTTTCCTGATCTGCCTGATATTCCTGAATTTCCTGATTATTCTGAATTTCCTGATTTTTCTGATTTTCCTAATTTTCCTGAATTTCCTGATTTTCCTGATTTTCCCGATTTCACTGATTTTCCTGAATTTTCTGATTTTCCGGTTTCTTCTGAATTTCATGAATTTCCTGATTTTCCTGAATTTCCTGATTTTCCTGATTTACCAGAATTTCCTGAATTTGCTGATTATCCTGATTAACCTGAATTTCCTGATTTTCCTGATTTTCCTAAATTTCCTGGTTTTCCTGAATTTCCTGATATTCCTGAATTTCCTGATTCTCCTGATTTACCTGAATTTCCTGATTTTCCTGAATTTGCTTATTTTCCTGAATTTCCTTATTTTCCTGATTTTCCTGATTTATCTGGTTTTCCTGATTTACCTGATTTTCCTGAATCTCCTGATTTTCCTGAATTTCCTGATGTTCCTGAATTTCCTGAATTACCTGAATTTCCTGATTTTCCAAATTTCCTGAATTTCCCGAATTTCCCGATTACCTGATTTTCCTTAATCTCCTGAATTTCCTGATTTTTCTGATTATCCTGATTTTCCAGAATTTCCAGTTTTTTCTGAATTTCATGGATTTCCGTATTTTCCTGATTTTCCTGATTTACCTGAATTTCCTGATTTTCCTGAATTGCCGGATTTTCCCGAATTTCCTGATTTTCCTGAATTTGCTGATTTTCCAGATTTTTCTGATTTTCCTGAATTTCCTGATTTTCCTAAATTTCCTTAATTTCCTGATACTCTTGAATTTCCTGATTTTCCTGAATTTCCTGATTTTCGTGAATGTTCTGATTTTCCTTATTTACATGAATTTCCCGATTTTCCTGAATTTCCTGATTTTTGTGAATTTCCTTGTTTTCCTGAATTTCCTGATTTTTCTGATTTACCTGATTTACCTAATTTTCTTGAATTTCCTGCTTATCATGAGTTACCTGATTTTCCTGAATTTGCTGATTTTCCTGATTTTCCTGATTTACCTGATTTTCCTGATTTACCTGATTTTCCTTATTTACCTGATTTTCTTGAATTTCCTGTTTTTCCTGAATTTCCTGATTTACCTGAATTTCCTGAATTTACTGATTTTCCTGATTAACCTGTTTTTACTGATTTTCCTAAATTTCCTGATTTTCCTGAATTTCCTGATTTTCCTGTATTTCCTGATTCTCCTGATTTACCTGAATTTTCTGATTTTCCTGAATTTGCTGATATTCCTGATTTTGCTGATTTTTCTGAATTTCCTGATTTTCCTGATTTACCTGATTTTCCTGATTTACCCGATTTTCATGAATTTCCTGATTTTCCTGAATTTCATGATGTTCCTGAGTTTCCTGATTTCCCTGATTTTTCTGCTTTTCCTTAATAAATTGTTTTAAGTAAAATTTGTAGGAAAATCGGGAAATACAGGAAATTCAGGAACATCTTGAAATAAGGAAAATCAGGAAATTCAGGAAAATCAAGAAATTCGGAAAAATCAGGAAATTCTGGTAAATCAGGAAAATCAGAAAATTCAGGAAAATCAAGTAATTCAGGTAAATGAAGAAGATCAGGAATTTCAGGAAAATCAGGAATATCAGGAAATTCAAGAAAATCAGGAAATACAGGAAAATCAGGAAGATCAGGAAATTCTAGAAAATCAGGAAATTCAGGAAAATCAAGAAATTCAGGTAAATCAGGAACTTCAGGAAAAACCGGAAATTCAGGAAAATCAGGAAATTCAGGAAAATCAGGTAGTTCAGGGAAATCAGGAATATCAGGAAATTCTGTAAAATCAGGAAAATCAGGAATTTCAGGAAATTCAGAAAAATCAGGAAATTCAGGAATATCAGGTAAATCAGCAAATTCAGGAACATCAGGAAATTTAGGATATTCAGGAATATCAGGTGAATCAGGAATTTCAGTAATATAAGCAAATTCAGGAAATTCAGGAAATTCAAAAAAATCAGGAACTTCAAATTATTTTCCTGAATTTCCCGATTTTCCTGAATTTGCTGATTTTCCTGATACCTGAATTTCCTCAATTTCTTGAATTTCCTGAATTTCCTGATTTTCCTGAATTTCCCGACTTTACTGATTTTCCTGTTTTTTCTGATTTTCCTGAATTTCCTGATTTTCCTGATTTTTCTGAATTTCCTGAATTTCCTGATTTTCCTTAATTTCCGGTTTTTCCTGAATTTCCTGATTTTCCTTATTTACCTGAATTTCTTGATTTTTCTGAATTTCCTGATTTTCTTGAATTTGCTGATGTTCCTGAATTTCCTGAGTGTCCTGATTTTTCTGAATTTTCCGAATTTCCGGAATTTCCTGATTTTCCTGAATTTCCTCAATTTCTTGATTTGCCTGATTTACATGATTTTCCTGATTTTCCAGAATTTCCTGATTTTCTTTATTATCTACATCTTATACACAGTGAGAAAGGTGGGAAAAGACTACCTCCTTATCTGTAATTGGACGGCGGGTACTGATTAAACTAGGGTATTTTCCCAATTAGATTTGAATCAAATTTGGTACGATAGTGGACGGCTCCCCGAAATAATTCATACGTATTTTTTGTTTATCTCTGCCCGTTGTATTCAACACGGCGGCCGAGTGAATTCTTAAATGCCATGTATGATCTAGAATTCCGACAGGATTTGAAACAAATTTTACCGGGTAACGCTGGGAATTTCTGCTAGTTTAATATAAAAGTTGTTGAAAATAGAGTTTATTCATACTCTATCCGTGTCGATAACCATTCCGAGCTGCTGTTTTGTCGCATAAATGTCAAAGCGATATTTCATGCTTAGTGAAAACAGCTTTTCACCGACCGTGGAGCGTGCTAACCTCTGTTACTGTAAACTTAAAGTCGTTCAGCATCGTGAGATTCGCGTACTTTTGAATTGCAGACAACGAACACAAGAGCTCCGAATATCTATTTCCATTTAATAATTTATATTTGCAAACGTGTTACTTGTATCGAGTGAAACATGGCGAACATTTCAAGTAATGCTCATCCTATATCATGTTTAGTAATGCTCACGAAATATGTATAGTGGATCTGATTCTCAGTATAGCCAATCACGGGCAAACATGTTCGAAAGACGTATTAGAAGAACATCGAGCGAGACAGGATAGGATAGGAATCCTGAGAAGAAATGCGCATGCAAAGGAAGCGAAAAATAAATTGTGAAAATGATGGATTTCCACGAGCTTCAAAAGGATACCGGAAAAGAATGGAGGAGGAGAAAAAAGAAGTAAAACATGTAAAGGTCGAATGGATTCGGTGACCAATGCAATTCTTCCTTCAAAGGAATCGAATAAAAATGTCCTTCAGGAGCGGTTTCCATCGCGATCCCTCAATTTCTTCCATCCCGATGAAAACGTCATCTCACAAATCCAATTTTTTATATAGAAATCCACGGACCAAGATTGCTTTTTCCTTACCCCCTCTCCCTCATCGTCCTCCACAAAAGATTCTTTTAATATTTCAGGATTAATATCAGATAACCGCTGCAAGTGACGTAAGAGGATTAACCGACATCCCTCCGAAATCTGTGGTTTGAGGTAAAGATATATTATATAGAGGGAGGAGCAAAATCTTCCTCGTTATACTTCAAGATTGAATGATGCAAATGAAATGTTTCCAGATAAGACAAGAAAATTTCTTCCGTTAGTTTATGACTCCTAAGTTACAGATAAAATGTTTTTCCGATTTAAATTCTGAAAATCATTGTTCCGTAAATTTAAATTATATCTCGATTAATAAAATTCCCTAAAAATTAAATATGAATAAGATTTATATGCGTCTACTGATAATATATCTAGTTATACTTGGTATCTTCATCAAATCTAAGTTTTAAAAAAAGCGGATTTTGAAGTTCTGATTTCGCCTTAATCCAAACGAAAACTAAAGAGAAAACGCCGTTACCGGGAGCGCATGGGCAATAGCTGATCGATCAGTTAATATAAATCAAATGTAAAATCGGATCAAACATTAAACATTAAAAATGTTTAACTCATGCAGTTAATCGCGGGCCAAAATTACTTCCTCTGGAAATCTTCCGACATGGACACCTTTCACGAAATGGATGATAAAAACACCAAGATAAAAAAACACCACAAAAAAATAATCCCACTGTTTTATCCCTTTGGAGAGTGAACACACAGATTCCGCCTACTTTGCATTTTCATCTCATAAGAGAGAGGGAGAGAATCTTCGGAAGAGAGGAAGCAAAGCAGTGGGGTGTTTGTCGGGGCAGTGGAGGAGAAAAGAGGGTGAGAAGAAAGGGGGGAGGGAGGATAGAAGAAAGGGGGGAGAAAATAGGGAGATGTTAAAATAGGGGGAGGAGAAAGGAGGGGGCGGATGACGTAGGGAGAGAAGAAGGCGCCGAGGGATAATAATGTTACTGGAATATTAGTTTGGCGTAGATTCCCATTCCACTATCACCCCACTCCCCTTAAGGTCTCCCCCTCCCACCTCTTCAGGTCTTCCTCCCTTTTTCTCTCCTGCCGACCTCGCGTTACGGAAAGAGAGAGAGAGAGAGAGAGAGAGCGAGGAACGGAAGAACGGGAGGGAAAATGGAAAAGAAGGAAGGAGGATTTGGGAAGGCGGGGGGCAGATAGATGCGACTCCCTGATTGGGGGATGCGACTATTAGCGGGAAAATGGAAATGGGCGCCGATGCGGGCTTGGAAGGAGAGAGAGGGGAGAGGGGTGGGAGAGATTTGGATGGAGAGGCAAGATGAGGGAGAGAGGTAGGAGGGCAAAGAGAATGAAAGAAGCGTCAGTGATGATAAGAGGCTAATAGTGACGAGGAAGGGGGTGGAGAGGTTCAAATATGTAGAGGTGGGTGCATGAGGGAGGATGGAGTCTTAGGGCGGGGGTGGAAAAAGCGAAGGAGGGGCCTCGCAAGGGGATCTGAGAAGGGGTGGAAATGAGAAGGGGAGGAGGGGGATTTTAGTGGGACGGCAGCGGAAACTAATAGGATGGGATGCTGGGATGTTATGGGCAGGAGAGAGAGAGAGAGAGTTTGGGAAATTATTAATGGTTTTCGCCTTTTGACGGTTATAAGGAGGTTGGGAGGGTGGAATGGGAATATGAGGATAGAGAAGGGGAGGAAATGGATCCAGGAGGGGATTTTATGAACTCCGTTAGATCTACAGCGTCATCTCTCAGGTTAAGAAAGATTTAGGAAAAAGCTTTATTTCTTGTGGCGTAGATGAGGTCATGTCTATCATCGTTAAAAATTCTATTCAAACGTTCAAAATTTAAAACAAAATACTCCTTAGCTTAGGAATATACCTTTCATTTAAGAAGTTCGTGCTTTTATACGATTGTTTTAATTCGTAAAATTTACCATTACAGATATAAATCGTCGGTTTTTTTATTTTTAGCCATATATTAGTAAAATTTATAACCGTTTCCGTGGAAAGTTTGCGTTTTGTTTTTAGATCATGTTAAAAGAAAAGGAGATTTTGTAACTAATAAAAGCAAAACAAGAGTAAGTATTATACTTTCTCTTCGTGACAAAATCAAAAATAATTTTACGACCAATCAAAGCAAACACATGGGCCAAAGTATTACCAATGATTGTTCTCAGCTTTACTATTTAAGATGCCTTTCTAATCGCTTAGCAGCCATACTATGTAGCACAATAAGAACACTCTGAGATGAAGAATTTCATTTTTTTCCGACCTTTTTCCCTTGCGTTCAGTTTCCATTTATTTTCTCCCAATATCCTACAAGGAGTCCAAGAACCACTAAGTCGAGAGAGAGAGAGCCGCTTTTCATATTGCTCGATAGTCATGAAAAGGCGACTTGGAGAGTACAGTTCGAAGGGCAGAGGAGAATGACTCTCGCCTTTACAACATCAATGGAAAGGATGTGTTATCGAAGCTTTCTTCCTTCCTCTTCCCAAGGGAATCGCTTAGGAGGGAGAGGGGGGGGGGAGGGGGAATGGGGGTAGAGGGAGGTGGAGGAAGGAAAGCGCCGCGGGAGGAGAAGTATAAACCCCTGGAGCAATCCAAATTATTGGTCGTTGGCCGATTGGGCAGACCGCCGCCATTTGGAAGTGAAAGGGAATCGCTGTAGAGAGGAATAGGATCATGTGAGATACAGAAAGATGGAGAGAGAAATGGGGGAAGGGAGTGAGAGAGAGAGAGAAAGGAAAGATAGTGAGGGAGGAAGAAGGAGAATGAGAGAGATTGAGATTGGCAAGGAAAAAGACAGGGGTCGTGAGCTCTGAAACCTAAAAAATCATATAGGATTTGAAAGAACGTCCTCAAAGGAAACGGTTTTTTCGAGTCAGAAAGAGATAGAGAGGGAGAGAGGGGGAAAGGAATTGTATAAAAAAAGCCTCCAATCTCCCTCTGCCGCAGAATGTCGGACAATCCCTTCTTAATTCGAAATTGAGATTTTTTTAAATTCAAAATTCTCTCCCTCCAGCCCGGTCTCGCGGTCTCCTGAACGGAGGGTCGAAAAAAAATGAGGACTTTAAAAGCGACCCTTCGAGATATTATCTTCCATTCGCTCTTTAATTGAAGGCGCGTCTGTTTCAATATCCGCCATTTTGGCCATTCTGCATCCACCTCCTCCAACTCCCCCCAACGGACGTATTCCTCCTCCTCCTCCTCACCATGCCTCATTCTCTTTCATTCTTTTGCTGCTCCGGCGATATTTATTCGTTCGCATAGTAATCCCATCCTCTCTCTCCCTCTCCTCCTCCCTCCACCCTCCTCCTGCTCTGCCCTTCTCTTCTCTCCTTAACTCCACCGACCGTACTTTTCACTTCATTTCCTTCCAACCTCTTCTCTATCCATCTTTTCTACATCTCTTTTCGTCTCTTTCTCAATATTTCCCTGTATTTGTTCCTCGAGCATTCTCTTCCCCCATTCCGTTCTCATTATTTATTATGGCCTCTATCATGAGAGTCCCTGTTCGTGTAAAACTAATCTACGAAGTAAATTTATTTCTAAGGTTTTCCTCATATTTGGGCTGTTATAAAAAATAGGAAATGAGCTGTCTTGAGAAAATAATATTGTCAATAATCTCTCATACGTTTCATCGCGAATGAGAGTAAATTATCTTGGGCTTTTTACTCTAATTAAAATTACTATATAAAATATCGAAAAATATAATTACGAAAAATTTGATCAATGACGTCAAAGGAAAAGGAATTCTCAGTTTTATACTCTCGTTTTTTTGATAATCAATCAGAAGTTGAAAAAGTATTCCCTGCAGGTAGGGGTTAGAATACTCCCGCAGCCCCTCTGATGGTCGTTAGAGGCGACCAATGGGTGAGGAGACAACCTCGAAAAAAAAACCATAGTCAACTTGGGGTAGCAACCAAGCAGCATGTGGGTCTGCTGTTTGAGTTTTAGCCGCAACATCTGGCTATCGGTCCACCTGCGCGTTTGCTGTGCCTGGAGTCCCGTAAGATGGAGAAGAGATGCCTGGTGGTTGAGCTTTCTGGACCTCATCTGGAATTCGAATGCCCAAGATGAATTCCGTGAGCAACACACAACTTCGGCCTCGGATTCACTGTAAACGGGGAGTCGGGTGCTAGACACACCCGATGAATCGGCTTGCCGTCACGTCTTGACGTCCCGGTCGGCGAGTGTTGAGGCTATTGGGATGTGTGTAGGGGGGTCGAAGGTACATGGGTTTCGAGAGCCCATGCACTGGAGATCTTACCCGGAGCAGACAACCAAGTCAGAGGTGCTATATCCTGCTGGTTAGCCCTGGTGACCGCATCAGTTTGTTGTGCGGCGTTCCATTTGTGGCTCCGTGGCGGGTGGGGAGACCAGAGGATGAAATTTAAAAAACCTTTCCATGGCGGAAAACAATTTTCCTCCTTTTAAAAGATCCCGTACGGACACGGACGGGGGGGATATTGTCCCTATATGCAATAAATATGTAGCAATGATACGACAAAGAGAAGGTGAGACCTTTACTACTTTACTCACAGGTTTCTGGACCGATTCAGTCTGTAAAGAAAATGAGAGATGGTTCTCTTTTCATACAGACAAACAACGAGAAGCTGAGCATAAAATTAATGAATATGTCAATGCCGCACGACATCCCAGTAAAGGTAGTCTCATAACACCTGTCAGGGGGTTACATTCAACTATGACCTACCCTACGTGGACGTCGAATAACGTAAGCTGGAGATGGCCTCGCAGGGGGTCATTGACTGTCGAAGTCTTACAACAAAGAGAAATTGTGAGGTCATAAATATCGCCTCTACGTTCCTTACCTTCTCCCTCGAAAAGCTGCCAAAGAGAGTCAGGGTTGGATATGAAGTATGTCCAGTCCGACCGTACATACCTTCGTTGCTTTCGGTGCTATAAGTACGGGCACACTGCATCTCGACGCAAAGGAAAACCAATTTGTCCCTGATGTAACCGTGAAAAGCACGATGAGGAGGTATGTAACGATCCTGCATCATGTGTCAACAGTGAAGGCCCACACCCGGCCAGCCAGCCCTGTTATCAATCTTTATTGCGAAGCAGGTGAGCCGCCCTTAGAGATACGTAGAACGCTTTTTATGAGCACATACGTTTCAAAACTTTTAGCATTAAAAACCCACCCATGTTTTAAAATAATTTTTAAACCACCCTTTAAAGAACTTTTTAACAGAAGACCAAGAGCAACATGGCCTTTAGTTGTTCGTTTTAATGATTTTATCGACGGAGAAAACCTCCAACTTCCTTGTCTATCCTGGAGGCCCCAAAAAGTTTCCACCGTGGCAGGTGCCGATGACAAGGTGTCTGACCCAACTATCTAGTCATTCCAAATCTTAAACGGATCCATCATTTTACAAGGTTAAGCTCCAAGAAATAATGATAAAGTGTCCTGATCATAGTCACATTTACACTGACGGTTCGAAATCGGAGGATGGCTGTTCATGTGCACACATCCTCTAGATATGGCACTCATGCTTTTAAACTGAACCCCTCTGCAGCATATTCATTGTCCAGAGGGCGTTTGAGGGCATTGAGCCTAGGAGTGCGAAATACATCATCTGTTCGTACTCGATGAGTGCACTAAAAGCCATCCCAAACCCGTGCCACTGCCACCCCACGTTGCAGAAGATCCATGTCTTATTATCGCGGCTGATGGCAAATGATGTGAATATACTCTTTATGTGGGTTCCTGGGAACGTAGGAATTGGTGGAAACGAAAAAGCGAACTCGGCTGCGAAGGCAGTTCTGAACAAAGAGGATGCGGATAGCAAAATGGACCTAAAACGACTTTTTAAGAGCACCCTGCATGATGAATGGCAAAGGTCCTGGAAGTCAGTTTCAAGTAACAAACTGAGAACGATCAAAGGAAGCGTTTTCCATGCCTACATCAGCACGTAACAACCACTGGGAAGAAGTCGCGGTCACCCGACTTAGAATTGGCCACTGTGCTTTGAAGCACTCATTCCTATTTACACGGGAAAAGTAACCTTCCACATGCCACACTTGCAACTGCCCAATAAGCGTAAGACACCCTTTAACGGAATGTGCCAAATATTGAGGTATTAATCAAATTTTATATATCAGCATTTCTGAAATTTTAGAAGACGATCCTCAAAAGATTGATACTATTTTAACGTTCCTAAGGGAAATTAAACTTTTAAGTGTTCTATAAATAAATATTTCCATTTTTACATGAGTCTTTACTTTACTTTTATCATTATTTATCAAACTTATTTCTTGTTTATTTTTATTTATTTATTTCAATTTATTTATTTTAACTTATCCATAAAGGCCAAACGGACTTTGACGGTGCAAAATGATCATCGCTGTCGACGGTTCCATGACGTTTGACCTACAGCTATTACCCTAGTGCATTTTCACCTACTTTTTTAAATTTACTTTATTATGCCTACGAAATTTGACCTACTTCCTTTTTATCGTAATATAAATCATAAATACTGCAATTTTGCTTAATACCATGTATTAACTTAACCTAAAATACTTCGAAGAGACATACATCCGAGGAAAGAGAGCTCGTGGTAGGAGAAGAGCAAATCCTCCAAGATATCACCCACAGCTTTGGAATCAATATGATGCAGTTGTTGCCAATGAACCCAGGTCAAATAATCTCACTGAAGCTTGGCACAATAGGTTTCAACTAATGGTACGGAAAAATCACCCATCACTTTTCCACCTCATACGTGAAATTAAGAAGGAACAGCAGGACACAGAAAACATGATTGCAGAAGCCAATGCGGGACGCCAGATCCGAAAAAATCAAAGGCTGAAATACCGCCGATTGAATAGAAGATTGCTAAATATTGTCCTTCGATACAATGAATACAAAAACAGTAACAGAATTCTAGAATATCTAGAAACATGTGGGTACAACTTTAATCTTTAACTTCAAAATAAAAAGTTTATTATTCTCAACTATATATTATGATCTCTTGTTTATTTCCCAGGATCTAATTAAAAAATTAATCGGAAATACGGGAAAATCATTAGATAGATTCATTTTTAAGACAAAATTTACTTTAGATTCTGTTTTTATATCAAATTTCATAAGCATAATAAAATAGATTTTAAAAAGTAGGTGAAAATGCATTAGGGCAATAGTTGTAGGTCAAGCGTCCTGACACCCTGTCGACGCACCTATGAAAACCTAATTACTTCTTTTTTTTTTAACTCTTTTAACTTGATTGGTGAAAAATTGAATTTTAATGTTGCGAAATGACTAACCTCAAATGTCTTTTCATCTCTCTTAAGTTTCCGCGTATCTGTTACGGCCAGAGATACAAATCCCACTTGTGGCGACTATACTAAAGTTTTCGCTGTTCACCCGTGTGCGACCCGTAGAATGACCCAACTGCCATTCCGGAAAAATCGGAAATACTAGGTGAAGTCCCAACGTCGGTGTTAAATATTGAGAAGGATTCTATTTAGACTGTTGAACATAAAATTAAAAGTAGCACAGTTATGGGAAATATGGTGATAAGAGGTATAAGAGGGTTTACGGAAAATGGAATACGATAACCTATTATTAAATCTGATTAAAGTCAATCAAGAAATCTCAAATCAGCTTCATATTCTAATGCTTGGTGGGAGAAATTAATATCTAGTTGTTTAAGAAGTTAGTTAGGGTTATGCCTCGATCCTTCTAAAATAACTACATTCTGAAATCCAAAATAAAATAGCCGTTTAGCAAATCTTTTCGTCTCCCAGTTCAGTGATCGAAAATAAGCTCACCAGTGTAAGGTGGCGCTTTTGGGTCAATTACACAAAAAATATATCCAAATTTCTTCAAAAGTGCAAGTTAAGCGCTGCTTTCTACAAAGATACCAATCCAAAAAAAATTTTAGTCAACTCCAATGACCAAATTGATAAATGCATAAGTTAACCTACAGCGATTGCAATGCAATTCACATTGGCAAAACCGGGAGAAATTTCAACATTCGAGTTAAAAAATATACCGAAAACATTTCCCAATTATTCTTCAAATTATTTTATATATCCTTTATTTTTATTCAAAAAATCCTCCGTATTGAAAACGAATGAAGTAGACCTAATACCATGAAGCAATCGCATACTCTAACGCGCTCATGAGCACCTCTTATGTTAGCAACATTGTCGATTAGAACTTTTTGCTCTTTCAATCAATCTGTAAACGCTTTTGTAGAAATGACAATTTACTTAACACAAACATGTTTCCTTAATTTCATTATTTATCACAAGGATAATGATCAGGAATTAAGTTGTAAAGGTCAGGTTGGAGAAAGTTACACCAGCGGAGTAAAGCGGTAGATTAAGACAGGGTTGCAGCCTATCGCTAATCCTATTCAATGTAAATGGAGAAAGGCTAATTCATTAAGGGCTAGAAGGCACAGGATATTTCAATATTGGATTATAAGTTCAGTAAATGGATTAGTAATGAATGATCAACTACTTCCAACAATAAAGGAAAAGGAGCTCCAGAAATTGGTAGACTACATAGTGACAAGAGGTATAAAATACAAAACAATCCAACTTCATACGGACATCGGGAAATAGAATAAAACTTGAACATAGGAATTGGTGGAAAGCCATCAAAACAAGTTTCAGACTATAAACACCTAGGAATCGTCATCACAACAGATGAAAAACGAACCGATGATGATGATGATGATGACTAACTGCCAAAAATACGGGTTCTCAAACTTTCATTATGTTTGACTGCCAATGTAATGAAAAGAACGAAATTAAGTGATTGAATACGCGGAAGCCTGTCGTATGTTTCCCTCCAGAGGAAAAATAATAAACAAATCCACGTTCAAGCGTCAACCCTCGCGCGCCGATGGAGAAAATTGATCGCTGCTCGAAGAGGAAATTTGCAGCGATGCGACCCCCTGAGAGACCGTGTATTCTTCAATACGATCCTATTGCACTCCTTTCGCCTCTTCTACATCTCCTCTTCGCCTCCACCTCCCTCTGCCTCCACCATAACTCGCTCCATATTCCCCCACTCCATCCATCCTCCGCCTCTCTTCGACCAGAAGCCGAGTGCAAAACCGCGCCTTTAATCTCCGCATATGATCTGTGCCCGTGGAGGTCTGAGAGCGGGAATTAAAAAAAAAAGACGCAAAAAAATAAATAAGTACTAAAAAATGAATAGCTCGGAGCGTTTGCGGTACGGCGTTGAAAAACAAAGAGGGCCTTTTCTGCGGGGAACGATCGACCGTTGGAAGGGCCTCACGAAGCCACCTCTCATCCCACGGCCGTTCAGCATAATTTCATTTTTCCATTCTTTTCGAAGGGGTTCTTTTTCGAGTTTCTTCCCTTCCTTCAGAAAACCTGACGAGAACCTCTCCGTAAAAAAAAAAAAAAAACCCGCACGAGCCAGCCATCTTTCCACTCGATCTTTCTCGTGACCCAGCAGCGACCTACGAGGTGTGTTATCGATGGGAAGATTCCCTCGGGCATGGACGTGCAAGAGTAAAAAAAGCGCCGTCGCAAATGACTTACGCCACAAAACTCTCTCTAGATACCGAAACTCACACCCTCCCACGGATTCTCCCTCTCTTCCCTCCTCCTCCTTCTCTTTAACCCCAAAAAACCTCCCTCTCTTCGATTCTCACCCTCGTCGCCAATCCAACCACCCTCCCCCACCACCAACCACTCCTTCGTCTCCCACCTTCCGCGAGGCATTTCGCCGCCTAACCCCTCGTGTTAATAAGCGATCGCCCTGTTCCATCCTTCCCCTCTCCGTTCTGAGAAGGTGAGATGGTGAAATAAGGCACGACTTCACGTGGAGGGAGAGAGAGAGTATAGGGTGTTTCGCTGAAGGGAAGGTGAAGTAGGCGTTAGGAGGTGGAGGGGGAGGGTGGTGGCGAGTGGCGAGTAAGAGAAGGGGAGGCCGAGAGAAAAGCGAGGGGGTCAACATTTGTTCACTATTCTTATAAGGCTCTTTTTACCACATGGAGGGGGGGGAGTAATAGAGTGACTTTGGGGAATGGAGCCCAACAGTCGTATCTGCTCATCTCTTGCGACATTCGACGGGCTCTCTAGGACCGCTTAAGAGACTGCCCCGTGGTTTTTTGTTTTTATTTTTTGAGAGAAAGAGTCGTCGAGGAGCGGCGGGAATAACAATCCAGCCCAAAAACAATTTCCTCCAACCCCCTTGGTTTTTCTTTGTTCCCATAATGCATATCAGGCCGGACGTGACGAGACTTGGAGTTTTTATGGGGTGACTGGCGGAGTTTTTAAGATGAGATTTTCGTGTACTAGTGGATCGCTTCTACTGGGACTTTTCACCGAGTCTCGAGCAAGAAGGGTTATCGAAAAAAAATAATGGAATGGTCGGAAGGAGGAGGAGAAGGGAACAGGGAAAAGATAGATAAAGGAGGGATGTTGTCGATGAAGAAGGAGAGTGGCGAAGGAGGGAGTCGACGGCGGCTGCAAAGCAAATAGTATCTCGCGGCATAGAAGAAGCCTCACGCGTTTCGTGCTTATATCATTGCACATTCGGTCTGCATATGTTTAGAATGTTTTGGAAGGAAATTTCACTAGACTAAATGTGGATATTACGCGCATAATCTCGTGCTTATCTCTTCCAAGCATACCGCTCCAGTTCACTAAAAACAATACAACGGCGTTGAATACACCCCGAGTTCCATCGATCGTGTCGTTATCGGAGGAAAAATTTATATAATTGTAAGGTAAAATAATCGCTGTCAAATCCCATTTCCACTTTTGTGAACTGATAATAAATGAATGCTGATGGATTCCTTAGGACATAGATAAACTTTCATTTACGTATGTGAATTTCATAAAAGTTAGTGCAACACCATATTCGCTTTCCGTAAGGTATAGATTTTTTCGAGTACATTATTTTTCTTTCTCTATATACTCCACTACGTATATGATAAAGTAAACAATTAGGATATCCTTTCAAAAGCAAGAGATGGAAGCAGGTTATCTTAAAAATTTTCAGCGTTCTGGATGTGCCTTCCACATTGAGGAAGGGGTCACCGTTAGAATGTATATCCTATCTTGACCTGCCCATTCACGAAAACTTCATTCTCTTTGATTCAATAGTTTGGCTAATGTAATGTTGGAAAATTTTGCATTTTTCGAATTTTAAGCCAAGTAGAGGAAAAGCTATGAAATTCTTTGAAAATCTAATTTTGGAAAATTCATAGATTGATAAGAGCTATCAAATTCGAAAATAATTTTTTAAATAGGTACCTCTGAAAACAAAATAGTTGATTGTCTAAAGACGGTCAGGCAGAGTGATCACAATGACACATTTTTTATTTTAAGAAAACATGCTAAAAATCAAAGAAGCAGAAAAGAATATTTATTTCATAATATGTTTATTAGTCTGTGCATATGATAAAATGTATTATTTTATTTCTAGCTTTCATATAAAATTAGAAGTGTGTGCAAGTTATGTGTCGTTCCGGCAAGAGATGTAGCCATTAATTAAGCAAAATAAAAACTGCTCTGAAAATTTACTCTCAATATAATGAACAAACCATAAAATCCATGAAAAAATACCATACTAACTCTAAATATATTTTACGATTTCGCTATTTTCAGTAATGCTGCTTTTGACAAATACCTAAAGAGACTGAGTGTCCGGACGAACTTAGAAAGCAGATTAGAATTAATCGTTTTGATTGATTTATTTATTATATAAAATCTGATATTGAGATGGAAAGGTGCGAAGGTAATTAAATGAAAGAATACATTGAAGTCTAAGAAATTAAGTATTACCCAGCAAAGTTGTGTAGAAATTTTAGAAGAATTTAAATTAGAGACAACGTGACAAGTAGAGGACAATTAGAGATGTATTACTTTATCATATACGAAGTATATTGAGAAAGTATTGTAATCGCCTAAAACGTGACTTAATATCTGTTCGCGTAATAGCGCCACCGAAATATAAATCAGTGCTTATCAAATTATGTGTCGTAGCAGTTGACAGATGAAGATGTTAATGGTATTAATATAAATGCGAAAACAGTTGTGCCGTAAAAGTCCCAGATAGGAAATAATTCAAATCGAACTGAAAGAAAGTCTTCATTTAAAGGTCATTTAGGTATTGCAGCTAAAGGATGCATTTCAAAACATGCACCACCAACCGCCAGATTGAATGCAGTTGGACATAAAAATTACACATAAAAACAATTCTTAAATGAACATATGTACTAGATATTTACCAGTGTTTTTATTGCATATTAGATGGAGAACGAAAAATTTAAAACTAATTAAAAATTATCATTATTTACGTATCAGTAAATTTATTGTGGTTTATAAATTTTCTCTTAGTTCCAGGAAAAGTATACCTAATTGACAAAAGTTAGTTTTATGCTTATATGAATATCTGCGGTAGAGGAGAAGGCCCACATCAACACTTTGCCGAATTCGCTTCGTCTTTATAAGAGAAATTTTATTTGGCTGTATTTTTCTTGTATTACATTATGACAAGGGCTGCTGTTTCTAGAACCTTCATGGCTACTTCGACGTTTAACTTCAACCGCCATCCCTCTATTATTATGAACCCTTCTTGCCACCGCTCCCTTCAACCCCCCTCCCTTCTTTTCCTCACCGCACCCCTCAGCCTCCCTCCACGCCCCTTCAACCTCTCTTCCTTCAGCTGCCCTAGCCGTGCCTTATCCTTTCCAGCCTCTGCCCTTTGTTCCACGTCGATGGGATGCCCATGGGCACGCCTTTCCCTCAAAACAGTTGACGTATTATTTTTCATCTCGTTTGAGTGGTCTCTGCAGCGAATACCATTAATGGCCATCCGATGCAGAGGACAATGAGGTAAAGAGTCGTTTAAGAAACGTCAGTGACGGGAGAAGCTCCACGCTCCAATTCAGTGTACTGGAAGAAATAATGTTTCACTTTATGCGTTTAAGATACTTCGTCCAAATGAAGCAAACGGTACAGCGTTAAGGAAAGCTCTTCTCCCTTTGGGCTTCATATGAGGAATAATTATGTTTTTTTTTACAAGAAGCAAATATGGTGAATAATATTTTAGTTAGAATTTTCACAATATTAGTTTCATAAGCTTTATGTATTCAACGCTGAGCGTATTTCCTGTTTTCAACTATGGACGACAAGGCTAAGAGATAAAAAAATTTAATGAAACGTAATTGTACAGTATTAGCGACGGATGGAGAATATATTTCTCCGGAGACCATGGTTATGCTAATTCACTAGAGAATTATAGAGCTCATGTTAGGGCTGAAAAGAGATCGAAGATGGAGAATGTAAAAATGTTTCAAATAAAAAAATAATAGTACATATGACAATGAGACGGTCAACGGGGAAAGAAAGGCAAGAATTTTATCAAAATCTCTGATTTAAATGTTAAATTCGACATGCTTCCAATTGATGGTGAAAATATACAAAAATAATATGAAAGATGTTCGTTTTCCGTTAACCTTTATCGGCCGAATTTGAATGCCCGCTGCTGACTGAATTTTGGGGTATTTTTAAATCAGTGTTGTATGTTTTCTGACGATATTCCTTAGATCAAGAACTATTGGTGATAAAACATTCAAATAAAAAGCATTTTATTGAAAAAATATTTTAAAATTACATGATTTTGTAAAGGAAAGAAACAAGCCAAAAAGTAAAAATACTGAAGAAAGATTTTAAAATCATTATTTTATTTTATACAGCAAAGAAACGCGCAAAGAAAACGTAATTGGCATACAAAATTTATATATCACAAGGAAAATGCCAATTTAACAATATTTACTGAACACTTTGCCTTAGGGGTTTGATTGGCGCGGTATTCCTCAAAGCAAGGAATGACGCACAGTCCCACGTAAGATACTCGGCAGCCGAATTTATTCTGCCTGTATATCTTCTTCGCAGAACACACACAGCATCGCACATAATTTACTTTTACGCCCCAATGTTTGTTGATTTTGCCTCCTAACCGCCGCAAATTATATTTGAATAACGAAGAAAAAATAATGAAATATAACAAAGACATATGATCCCGATCTCTAGCTTATTTTACCTACGCTCTGGTTTGAGGTTTGCACTCGAGTGAAGCACAGGAATTCTAAAACCTCAGTAAGAAAAAGACGATTAAGAGACGTGTGGGAATAATTTGGAATATATAATAATTGGAAAAATTCAAACGACTCCAACGCTAGTAGACTTTTAAGTCTAAATCACAAAGCAAGTGAGGAGAAAAACCCGGTGCCGGCATTAGCTTACTCTTATCAAAAAGCACCAGCGTAGGAATACGAGACGCGTAGCAACGAACTTTATACGCCTTTCTGAAGATGATGTTATTTTTCCTCTTGTCATATGAAAGAGAGAGAGAGAGAGAGACAGAGTTGGGCGAGAGAAATAAGGGATTTCAAATGTTTACTTTGAGTCTTAGGTCTCCCGTAAAGACGATATCTATCTATCCCTTCCCCTTAGGTTTTTTCTATCAGCAGTTCTGCCTCGGCGTGAAGTGAGGTCCTTTTTACTTTCTCCATACGTAGTAATGGGAAAGTATTGTATTCATGAAAAAAATCGACTTCGGGATTTCAACAGAAATACACGTTTTGAGGTCCCTAGAACACGTTTAGACAATTTTCGGAATGATGTCTGTGTGCGTGTGTGTATGTTATTTTGGGCGCTCTAACTCAAAAAGTACGTGCCATATCGTCACCAAACTTCATATATAACACTTTAACGTGAGCACAAAGAACTGATTAGTTTTTCGACAATAACGGGTAAACGGAAGTCGAGGTTTATTCGAAACCCGATTCGGTTTTTGCGATATTTCTTCATTAAAACATCATTATTGTAGTTACAATTCTATACAAAAGTTATAGAGAATATAAGTTCCTACAACTTTTATTTGAAACAATTTTCTATTGTAGTTATTGTTTAGGAGTTATTTATATATAACCGGTTTTTCGGTTTTCTCCTTAAAAACATCGTTATTGGTAATCTTCGTGAGGATCAAAGTTGTAGAGAATAATATTTCTTCCAAGTTTTGTTTGAAACAAATTTTCGTAGAACCATCCATTTCGGAGATATTCAACTTATTCGTAAATTTCCAGTATACAGCGCCACCACCATGTAGCGGTGGATTATGTAAACATATTCAAAATTTACGTAATTTACGGCAATAAGGACGACTGTATACTTTAACGATACGAAATAATAATTTTGCCTTATAATGCTATTCATAAAAAGAATTTAAATATCTATACTCCAAATATGGAGAAAGTCATGTGTTGGCCACATCAGATTTTTCTATGTATCTCTACCGAAGTCCCACGCCATCTGTGAACGGTCTCGGAATTTAGCGGCATGAACGACATGCAGTTCAGCAGATAAAGGTTAAAAGTATCCAACATCCGTAGATCTAAGATCTAGTTCTACTTTCTCCGTAGTCGTATATGAGAAAGTATTGTATTCGAATTCGATATTACAACGGATATACTATAGTATTCCCTGAATACGTTTTCACTTTTTCTCCGTGATCTCTGTGCATTTGGGTGTGTGATACGAATTTTGTGGAGGTTCTAACTAAAAAACGAAATGATCAAATCAACGCGAATTATTACATTATTATTGGTGATATAAAATCTGAAAGGGTTTTGCTAGCCAATCGTAAGTGGAGGTTTATTCTTGTTATTTTCCGTTTCTTCAAAATACCTCCACTAAAAATTTATTTATTTAATTATTTGTCATTATTCAAGTTGTAGACAAAACAATTTTCTAAAAGCTTTGTTCGAAACATTATTTCAATTTTGGATTGTTTTAAGGATACTTCGATCATCCGTCTGAATTTATGTTAAATACATCGATAAGTGATACTTTTTTTCCGCTGCTATTATAACATATTCTAATTTTTGATAGCGATTTGTACGTGTTATCTCGTGGGAAATGGAAATCATAAATGCACCCGGGCCCACTACGCAGAGGGGGCCCACTCAGTGGCGTAGCCAGGACTTGGGTACCGGTTTAGGTTTTTAGCACCGCATTTTTAGTAAACACAAATGTCATCCAGAGTTAACAATATCGTACGAAACGGAACTAGTACCACGAAATGAAAATTGCGCATAAAACAAGAAGACGAAATTAAGCACTGTCAGAAAATAACATATTTCATAAAACCATCTTCAAATTACCTAGGACAGGGATTGGGCAGCGATGAAAGAATATTACCTGAATTAGAAATTCCACAACTGGTAGGAAATAAATTCGAAGGCCCTTTGGAACTGGATACATTAGATGAATTAAGAAATTGCGTTGAATTACCTGATGATACTCATTTACAATCTGCTTGCCCCAAGGACAAAGCCTTATCCTCCAAAGATATGAGTGAAAATAAAAGACGAACGATTATTTTATGTGGACCAAATCAACCAAAGGGACCGTTTCCTAAAGATCCGAAACAGAATGACAGACCATTCAATGAATGTTATTATCTTCAAATCACGCAAGCTGGGATTCATATTAGATGAGATTGGCTATGTTATTCTAAAATAAAGGATTATGTTTACTGTCAGCCGTTCTGGTAATTCTCTAAGAAAGTTCCAAACAGTATGGCAAATGGAAGCACAGATTGGCAACATTTAACTCGAAAAAATTAATGTCACGAAGAATCTTCTGATCACAAACAATGCTGTGTCAGTGGCGTGAAGGGAAAACAATCTCTGATGAAATCGATCTCAAAATAAGAAAAGAAGCCTCATACTGGAGAAGAGTTCTTGGTATATTAATCAATGTTACGCTTACATTAGCTTTGGGAAACTTGCCATTCCGTGGTCATCGAGAGAATAAGAAGTCAGCAAACAAGTAATTTTTTATAAATTATAAAGCTATTAGCAAAGTATGACGACGTGTTGGATCAACTCTTAAACTCACCCCAAAGAAAAATAAAGTATTTATCGCAAAAAATTCAAAATGAAATAATTGAAATATTAGCAAATGCCGTTTTAGAAAAAAACATTTCTGAATGCAAATCATCAGCTTTGTTTCTATATTGGTTGATACAACGCAAGATATATCAAACATCGATCTGTTGAGCATCATTGTCCGTTATGTAACAATTGAGTACAATAAATACCACAAAGCGTCGGCGTTGAAAATTAACGAACACTTTATTGAGTTCGTTGCTGTTGAAAATCATTCAGTATAAGGACTGATGAAAATCATTGTTTCAAAATTAAAGGAGATTTTAGGTGGACTGGAGAATCTTCGTAGATAATCCTATGATGGGTTATCTGTAATGAATAGTACCAAAATATGGTACGCAGGAAATCAGTAAAGCAAAAGTACTTGTAAAACAAATTAGTTGTTTTGAATTTTTTATTATGGTGGTAATATTTACAAGTATATTGGAGAAAACGGACGCTTTGACAAAATTTTTACAGTGAAAATTTACAAAAGCTTTCGATTTTCTTCAGACTTTGCAAGAGCATTTAACCGATATGAAAACGGATGATGCGTTCGGTAAAATGAAAGAAAGAGCTAATGAACTACGTCTGTCTTTGGGGAATTACGCCAAAATTTAAAACAGTTCGAAATAGGGCTCTTTTGGGAAATCCTATGTTAAAACATAATAAATTTAAATACAAAATATACTTGTCACATTAAACAAATTTGCAGAGCAAATAGAAAAGGGATTTGAAGGTATGCGAACAATCATGGAATTTTTTTCAATAATAAAAGCAAAGCGTTTATCAACAATCATTACAGAAGAGATCCACACAGAATATAAATAGGTAGTAGAAAAATATAAAAGTGTCTTATCGCAAGATTTAGGGTCTCAACGGATCAGTTTAAAACAACTTTTGAAAAGGAGTTTAAAAAATATTACAAGTATTAAAGAAATGGCAGACATTCTTCTCATTGATAAAAGTGAACTAGCTCCTAGTGTTCCAGATGTATGAACTATATTCATGTTTTTCCTAACATTGCCAGTAACTACGAATACCAATGAACGAAGTTTTTCGAAACTGAAAATAATAAAAAAGTATTTACGAAGTACCATATCCGAAGAACGACTAAATGGCTTAGCAGTTCTTTAAATCGAGAATGAAACAGCTAGAAAATTGGATACTTCCAAAATTACAGAGGTTTTTGCTAATGAAAGGTCAGGAGAAAAAATATTGAAAGGATTTAAGAATATCTTTTAATGTAACGCTGTATTTCTAAAAAAAATCATACAATATTTATGTTAAGCAAAATTTTTCATCTTCATGGAAAGGTTTTGTTGGAAAATTTCTACTAAAGTGTTTTTTGCTAATAAATGTTAGAAATTTTGTGTTAAATTTCATATTCACAAAAAATTGTATATTTTGGTGTAATTTTGTATTTATGTAATGTGTAAAACATTCATAAAGGCAAAGGGGATCAGTTTTATTAAATTGTTTTGTTTTTTAAAAATTCAATTAGAAACTAAAGTGCTAGGGGCCTACTTTCTCAATTTTGTATCCGGACCCATGAAAGGATAGTTACGCCACTGTAGTGGAAGACCTCTGTTTTTGGGATTTTAATTTAGTAATTTCTATTTATTACGTTTATCAATTATTCATTCCGAATTTCATTTTTCTACAAAGTTTGTCATATACGGTCCGTAATGGTAACTTTCGCAAAGAAACGAAAAACTATAGTAACAACTTATGATATAGATTGCAACTCCAAAAGAATCTTCTTTAAGAGTGGGCAGTTTTTATCCATTTCCTCGCATTCAAACCAAAGAGATATATGTAATATCTGAATTAATTGATTAATTAATTAATGAATTTTGGTTCTAAATTGAAAAATATTGGCACAGGACTTCATAATATTCCAAAAATGAACAGCATGAAAATGGAAAAAGAATTGACTCATAAACGATAGAATGAATCTCATCGCAGTTAAGATATTCATATTACTTCTCTATTATAAACGCAAAACTTTCAATCGAAACATTTTGATAATTTCGGACTCATATATAGTCAGAATACATTGTATTAGATTCGCTGATGATATTGTCATAATAGCAGATTCGGAAAAAGATATGGCTAGAAAGTTAAAAGTGATGCTTGAAATACTTAAACACTGGGAATTAAGAATAAACGTAAAGAAAACGAAGGTGTTGGTTATAAGTAAGAGTAACAAAGAAATAAAAACGAATATAAGGATAGATAATAAAAAAGTTGAGCAGGTAAAACAGTTCGTTTATCTAGGTAGTGTAATTACTGAAGATAACAGGTGCACGGAAGAAGTAAAGAGAATAATAGCCTTGGCAAAACAAGCATTTCAAAACAAGAAGAATGTATTAACAAGTACGCACATTAATATTGAAGTAAGGAAAGCTTTTGCAAAAGCATTTGTATGGAGTGTATTACTTTATGGAAGTGAAAGTTGGACTTTGAGAAAACATGAGGAAGCCCGTTTGGAAGCAGTGGCAATGTGGATATGGCGGAAAATGACAAGAACAAGTTGGACTGAAAGGAAATCAAATGTAGAAGTATTAAGGGAAGTGAACGAGGAAAGGAAGTTATTAAAAGAAATGGAAAGAAGGAAAGTAAAATTTGTTGGCCATGTTATAAGGCATAATGAGTTGATTTCAAACATTTTTGAAGGCAAGATTTTAGGAAAGAAAAGTAGAGGAAAACAGAGGAAAACTTATTTAGAGGACATCAAGGTGATAATGGGATGTGATGGATATGAAAAGCTGAAGAGAGTAGCAGAAGAGAGAAGCGAATGGTTGCGTCGACAAGGCTTAGCCTTTAGGATATGAATGAATATGGTCAGTGGGGAGGTGGGGAGGTGGGATCCAACCATATTGGTCCGTGGTCTAATTTTGAAAGTGATAGACTAAACATTATACGAAAATATAAATGCGAAGCGGTTACAGACCTGTGAAGAAATAATTTTCTTCATCGGTCATTTATTATTTAATTCTTTACTAGAGTGGATTCAGTATTTCTTAAATCTAACGATGATAACTATAAAGATTGTCGAAGGATTTGTATTGTAAATACTAGAGAACAATATGCCAATCATCGCTCGGGTCGAAGGTCATCACAAGAATTATCAATGAATAGCTAAGGAAATATGCTGAAAATTTGTAGACAAAGATCAATACTTTTTCAGGAAAGAACAAGAAATCGAATATATTATTGGAATTATGGAAATCTTATCAGAAAGAGCAACAAAGTACAATAGCAAATGTTTCTTCAACTGGCAGAAGACTTTAATAGAGTAAGTTGGGTAACGCTAATAAAGATATTAAGTGATGTATGTGTAGGTTGAAAAGGTATGCGAAGTTATGCAAGTCATACAATAGAAGAAAACTGAAGCCGATAACTAACGGGAGACAAATTAAGACAGCCGTTGCCGGTTCTACTCTATGTATATAGAGAAACACTAATGTAATAAACATTAGGAGTCACTAAAGATTTCAAGATTGGATAAAGTATTATAAGAGCAGTAATATATACTGTTATTCAAGAAAGAAAAAGTAACTCCAGAATATGATAAATTGTACTGGGTGCCATAAATAAAGGGGCACGTGTAGCGTTGGTGGTATAATTCGCATAGTAGATGACCCAATGTTGAACTCATTAATGAAAACAATTCGATTCTCGCCTTTCTCAAATCGTTTTATATTCTCCAATTTTGAATGTATTGTCTAAGTTACACGCTTTCCCTTGGCACCTCTAACACCTCTGCTCACATTAGATGCCATTATATATGATGGATGGCTTTAAAATATAAAGATAAATTATGTTAAACACAACAAAGAGACTTTGCGTTCAGCAGTACGTAAAATGGCGGATTGGATCACGGCAGACTCATTCGGCTAGCAAAACTCATCCGGCTAGTGAGTGAGCTCCGGGCTGCCAGATGCCGAACCAAGTCCCGAACTACCAGATGCCGGACTAACGGAATTGTACTGCTGTTGGATGGTAGAAATCGAGTGTTTATGTATGTATGATGGCACATTCTTCAGGAGGGCAAGTCAGTGTAGGCTGGGTGTCATAATACAATCGAGGGGTTTTTGGTATTTGCTTGTGGGTATACATTCCAGGAGTGAAGCGTGTAATGTGGGTGGACGAAACATCGGGGGGAAATAAGGGCATTACTTGGAATGCTTACACCTCACTAATCAATAATTAATGAGCTGGATCGAAATTTCCAAAATGAGAATAGAAAACCGCGTGAGATATCTTGAAGGTGGATTTCTCGCAACTCCTTCTCAACTTCACGGCATTTTCCAGCGGAATCCTCAAACGTTTGTCTTATAAGCTCATCTTCACCGTTTTTCCAAAAGTTCCTTGTCTCCCTTGAACACGAAAGTTTTTATCATGGTACAAAAATAGAGAGTGACAAGAGAGTGTTTGTGTTCTAGTTATAAGGTTTAATAGACGCGCTCGCGCTTTAAGGTGGAATAATGAAGAGATAAATCTGATTTTCTGTTGGAGTGAGAAGTGAAAGTCAAGGAAATGCTCGTTGTATAAATGATAGAGAAAGTAAGTGGTCCGTAAGAGCACGGAGAGCGAAGAATCCTCTTCAAAGAAAAAGGAGCGCGAAGGGAAGAGAAAGTATGGAGCGTTTTTGGAAGTAGAAGAAGAAGTACGTGGAAGATGAAGAGAGGAAGAGAGAAGAAGAGAGAGAAATGAGGGTTTTGAATGCGAGGAAACTAGGAAAAGATAAGAAGAATAAAACATAAGAGACAAAAAGTGGGAAGGTGCCAGAGAAAGAGCAGAGAGCATAGATAGCGGGAGAGAGAGAGAGAGAGAGAGAGAGAGAGAGAGAGAGAGAGAGAGAGAGAGAGAGAGAGATGGCTCTGTCGAATAGAGGAGTTCAGTGTCGAGATGGGATGAGAAAGGGGTGTCGGGGACGGCTGCGGTCCAATGAGATGGGGGGGAAAAGGGATCGTCCTTTTGATGGTCCATGCGGAAGAGTAGGTAGGGAGAGTATGAAGAGAAGGGGGAGAGAAGGGTGGAGAGTGGAGGGAGAAGGAATGAAGAGCGGAAGGAGAGAGGGAGAGAAGGATGGAGGGGGGAGATGGGTGAAGAGATGTGTCAGAATGGAGAGATGAGGGAGACGGATGGAGAGAGAGGGCAAGGACGGAGAGAGGAAGAAGTATGAGGATGGAAAAAGGAAGGAGATGGGTGGATAGTGGAGGGAGACTGACTTAGAGTGGGAGAAGAGAGGGGGAGAAGGATGGAAAGAGGGGGCGGAAGAGGGAATGTGCTTAAGAGGGACACAAGGAGAAAAGTAAGGGATAAAGCGATAAAAGAAAACGGAGGGACGGTGATTCGTCCTTCGTATATCTCCAAGGAAGAGAGAGGAGACCAAATGAGGCGATTCGAGTGGGCGAAACGCTTTTTATCCTTTTTAAGGGGATACTCTCTTGTATCATGTAACTTTCTTGGACACAAAACATTTGTATTTTGCGAGAAATGAAGATTACGCGATAAATTAAATCGACCTGCGACCGAAAATTTTGTTAGAATTCTTCGATTGGTCCTCAAATTTCAGATTTTTTGATAAATTAACGCATAGTATAAAATACATAAATGGTAGTTTTTGATAGGGGTGCGTATAGAACGTAGTGTTTGCCCCTTCGGATGAATTTTGTGCGAGTGGGCACTCATTAATATTCAATTGGGAGCAGAACGGCCATGAGGTGGAGCTTATTAGCCGGGCGATAGTGCGTTGAAAGTTTTTAATGATATGATGATTTTTAGGAAATAGGCAAGGAGACAGGAAGAGAAAAGGTATATTAGATGCATTAAAAGAAGGAATTGGCTATCGAGAACTAACGGGTGGGATTCACATTGTTGTTTACAACCTGTTCCCATACATCTCCTCCACTCACATTTCGCATTTAAGAGATCGCATTAGTATAGGATGCATTACATGTGTACAACTATGAATAAAATGCACGAATTTAAATCAAAAATAACAGTTCGCATAGGAGGAGGATCAGTTTTTAGGCGCGTTTCGCTTACAGCGTGAGCGCCTATTATCGTCGGTCGGTCCGTCGGTCCTTCCGTCTGTCCGTCCGTCCGCATGTTCGTTCTCGGCTTCTACTGAACGGATTTTCATGAAATTTGACATTAAGGACTTAAAATCAAAGATGATAAGAAAATCGAAAAAATTAATGGCGTAAGACAATCAGGGTACCACTTTACTGGTGACAAAAAATTAAATTTTCGTCATATCTCGTTAAGTATTGCTCATATCAAATTATTTTTCAAATAAAAGTTGTAGAAATGGTAAAGTATTTCTTTTCCTAAATATTTTTATCGTAGGAGTTGCCGTTATCAAGAAAATCAAGCCAGAATGTCTTAATTCGAGTAGAACTTTGAAAGTTTCTTGCATGGTTACTTCTTCATTGATACTAACATAAACAATCTCACAAACAAACTTTTAATTTCCTTACGTGTGCATGCACTATTTTGAAATAGGAAGAAAATGGATTATTTATGATGAAGAAAAGAACTTTAAAATACTATTTCCCTTAAGTACAGGTATGTGATTTCTTTCTAACACTCCATTGCACGAAACGCGCCCATTTGTGATACGTTACAGACTTTCATAACTTGTTTGTTTAAAGCTCGATGTTGAATGAAAAAGCTACTTCCTCGTGATACAGACAAGTTGAAAAAAGAATTTTTGTCTTTTTAATCTGCTTGTTTGAGATATTTAATGAAAATTTTTATTATAAGAAACATTGGTTATCAACTTTAGCTCTTTTTTCCTTTTCTAATTATATACGTATTGTGTGTGTGTGTGTGTGCGCGTGCGTGCGTGTGTGTGTGTGTATATAAAATATATATTGTATACGTAATGATATATGATATTGTATATCGCATTGCCAAAGTATCGAGATTTTTTAAATATCGTTGATACTCTAAATTTAGATTATACTGAACAAATTATCTGAAGAACTTTTAGCAATTAGAGAGAATTTTCGTATAATCGCTGGCCAATTTGTTACATAATTTTATCACAATATGACTGTAACTGTTTTACAGTAAATCACTTCTTTCTGTCCTAAGAGTATCAGTGAAAACATGATTAAATTTTTGGATATCCTGCTTAAATATTGTAAATTTCCTATTTAGCTGTCGCGAAGAGTTGGCAACCCTAATGGTAGCCCTTGTGACCAATAAAATTGTCCCCAATTATATATGCCAAGAAGCGAATAACAAATCTTCCCTGAAACCGTCCAACCTGGGTCCTACCTCTGAAGCGTATACCACCGAACGCATCTCATTCCCCCTGGTATGTCATCCATATTAAAATATTTTACACTTAAAATTAATGCAACAAACACATATCAATATTTTTGGTTTAGATCATCCAATGTCCACTTGACTGCATCGTACACCACCAAATTTTCTCTATAACCTGATATTATGCAACCCAAATTACACTAACTTATCCCTAGAACGTATACCGCTGAACATAAACCAAATTACCCCTCATGTTACGCAACCCAACTTACTTCCGGCTACCCCTACAGCATATACCACCCAACGCACACACGAATCCCTGTATTTATGTAACCCGACTTCCGTTCGAGCTGCGACGTATGCCACCAAACTAGCAATTGGTGCTTCCTGATGTTATGCGTAAAATTTACTGCCCATAAATCGTATGCCACCCAAAATACACCAAATTCTCCATACTTTTTATGCCACCCAAGTCATACTACTTTGTCCCTGTATCATGCCATAATACAAATATCGACAGCCCTTACAACTTATCCCGGCCAACCTATCGGAATATCGTGCATTATATGCATAAAATAACACCTGTAAGTAAGATTTCTTCGAGATTCAAAGTATTTCGACAAAGTTGTTAATCGTTACTTAAATCTCAATGTTACCAGTGGTAACACGAGGAACACTGAGAAAAGACGAAAGTTAGACAATGTGTTGGAAAAGTGAGGCTTTGACGAAATCGGGGTCATTTACTGCCACCCACTTCGAAGAGGTCAAGGAGTAAGTGGCAGGTACATTTCAATGTGCTGAGAGGTTGTACCTTGAGCCACGATAACACATCTTTACGTCGCTATAAGGCTTTCGAAGCTACCGAAGAATTGATGCTCGAGATCATGGTTCGTTCAATATTTTTACCATAACTGTTACTCTGAGATCTTTTTCTGACCGGAAGTTAAAACAACACATTTGATGCGACATTTTTCAGTCAGATAACGATCTGTTACATCTATATTCAATTAACTGTCAAACAATGATTTTTATATGGGCTAATTGAATTACCCTGAAAAGAGAATATTAGTATGGCTATTAATTAACTTTATAATACCATTGACATTGCCGTATTACTGCCAGGAAAAACGCCAATAATTCTTTCTTCTGCTTCTTGATATTATAAACAGTTGAGTTGCCAACATCATGCTCATCACACGATTACGAACAGAAGTAATACAGAATTGATCTTCTCGTAGCATGTCTTCATCCTTTTTGTGAGAATTCTTGTGATGATCTTCGATACCTGCGACAATATTCTTATAATTCGGAACACTTTACAATGCATTTCCTTCGGATTCTTCCTTCAAGAGCTCGTTATAATTTATATGATATCCTGACGTCACTCTAATATAGCTAAAGTAGATATATGACTAATGAAAAGAATCGATTCGCCACAGATTCCCGACCAATTCGCCACATTTGGCGAGTGGCAAACCGGTTGGACAAGAGTGCTCTATAGTGACAGTACATCTAAGAAACGATTATGCTGTATTTATGGGATTAAAATTGACGGATTACCACTAACATGGCTCTATTAACCCTTTGCGGTCCTTTGTCGGGCTGAGTCTGACATTTAAATGTATGCGTTCCAAGTGCCACAAGATGGAAAAAATATCACTAGGTGCTTCCTGGAATTAAGATAAATTGGGCAGCAAAGAATTAAGTTTGTCAATTGCCTCGTCATCCAGCGGGATTATGATGCTGTTAATATTGCCTAGTGACTCGTCATACGGGGAGTGTATACTAGTGAAAGTGAACATTTTGAAACCCTTTAATATGTAAATAATAGTAGTAATTAACTTCTCAAATATACTTTTCCTCCATGAAATACACTGCGTTGCCATTTATATCCTTAACATCGCTTTGTTAAATTACTTAATTAGTTAAGGTGCGAAATATAGCCGATAGAACTAGATATGTTTTTCTCAAAGAGAGATTCCGGATCCATTGAGAATTAACTCATCCTTCATGTGGTGTAACTCCATATTTTCACTCGAAAAAAGTTCCACTCATTAAATTGAAACATTTACCAAGTGCAAATTTTCTTTATTTTCATTGCAAATTAGTTTTAAAATTTGTTTGGTATTTTTTCAAGTTTTTAACAATAAATAAATTTGATGGCATAGAAACAGTCCTTTTTAATGGTATGATGCTTTTTCGTGGGGAATCGTTGTTGAAGAAGAGTGAAATAAATAGAGAAAAAGAATAAGGAAATCGTGAAATGAAAAAATAAGAAGAAAGCTGGAAATCAATTTTAATTTAGGTTTTGTGATATGAATCGGATATTTTAATAGAAAAAATATAATAATATTATCAATAATGTTTTTTAAAATAATAAATACTCGACTGGCGGTAAAAAGTGCAAAAGTCGTAAATTCAGATTTTTCGGGATAGCTTCTACAAGTTTTTATGAATATCCTATAAATCGGAGCAAAAGAATACCTAGAGCCTGTGTTACATGTCCACGTCTTAAGAAGAGAATTAAACTGATTTACACCCTTAATAATTGTGTAATGAGTTGAATTTTCCTAACTTGAGACAATAAAATCCAATACTGAAAATTTACTAGTGCCCTTTGGCTGCCCACTAGAGAATTATTATTACTGAAATTAATGTTTTTATTCATTTTTCCTCTCTCCTTTCACCGTCATGTCCAAATTTAAAGCAGTGCTGAAACGGTCACATTAGTAATGTTCACGTAAAATCCGTATGCATAAAAAACGTGCAATAAAAGAAAAGCGATGATCTTCGAAGATAGTTTTAGTGAGTTCTGTGGGAATTTAGGAGCTTTTCTTTAAAAATTCCTCACATATTGTAAATATTTGTTATAAGTATAAAAAATCTCTCTCAAAACTATTTCTGTTGATTTCCAATTGTTTTAAATAAATGCGATTAAATTTTATCGTTAGGAAGGCAGGCGGTGGAGTTTCTGAGCATCAAATAAAGGCTATTTACGGCGTTACTGAAACTTGAAGATTGTGATGAATAATTTTTTTCTTCTACAATCTGGAATGCTGCAAGACAAACAGGTAGAAATAACAGGATTTCCTTTTGAGGCAGAGATTTCTCGAATTAAGATCGGAAATGATGACTTTGTTTAAAACTGATTCTGTCTCAAATATGTTAGAGTAACTTAATTCTTCATGCAATAACAGCTCTGCCTAATTTTTTAACACATATGTTTCATTAGGTGTAAACAATATCAGGAATAGTTCATACGCTATGAATTTGTACTATTAATATTTGACGAGAGCAATGTTAGTATTAATATGCTGTCATAGTAGGCATTGATTAGTATTTTTATATAATTTCACACATCCGTAAATTTTTATTTGATGAATTATGGCAATAATGAATATTACAAAATAATACATTTTCAAGATCATTGCAAGATGTCTAAATTATTGAAAATGTATTAGGACAGAAACGGGCTGGGTAAGGAAAACGACTCAAATAGATCAATACTTGGCGTGTTAAATTATTTTCGAAATGATCATCACCTATATTTCGATGAAAATCCCTTTGCCATTTCATTGCGTTTTGTAAACAAATGACATTAGATAACATTTTTGGCCGATGAGTCAGAAATATACATGTCGAGTAATTAAAAAACCTTTTCAATTTATATAATAAACTTAATCTCTTCTTGAATTGACTGAGAAGCGTTCAGTCACGCAAATTAGGCCATAGGGTCGCTCTATCCAGCCGTTAATTACTCTAAATGGATAAGAACTTCCGCCGACGCTCGCGCAGTACATTTAAACCCCATCAGCCCATCAATGTAACTCCTCATACGCCTCACTTGTATAGCGCAGATATAGTAATGCTTTTAAGTAATCTAGCCAAAGAGTAGGGCGAACGCAATGGAGCACGTTTTGCGGTGCGTGCAACAGCAAACACTTGCCCTCGAGCTGATAACTCAGGCACTTCCTAGTGCCCTCGCATATTTTCCTCGCATTCAGCCGATTAATAAAAGTGACGAAAAACGCAGTTTTGTTCGGCCTATTCAACAGTTTTTTTCCAAGATAAGCGTTTAGGATGATAATCAATAAGTTCAAACAGCGAATACATAGTTATATTGGTGGATTGTGGGATGAGATTGCGTTTATTCGCGTCCAGTTACTCTTACCATAGGAAATTGACGATTGGATTAGATTGAATAAAATACTTAGATGGATAACGCTTCTACATTTGAGCGTGTAAAATTGCTGTTTAGAGATAGCGAGAGGGGTTGGAGCTCTCTAATTTATTATCATTAAATTAGTACTTACCAGTAGAAATGGAGTACGGCCTGTATGACTAGAATATCGAATCAACAGTCGCCCTCCCAGATTGTGACTCGGTGCTCGCTCGAGAAATAAGCTCGTGTGTATCAACGATTACAAATAAACGCTGTGTAATTAAGAATGTGATAAAAATATGGAATTCGTGAAATTATTGCATATGGAAGCTGGGTCACACATCTTAGTTTTTATAATAAGAATAGATTCGAGAAACGTCTTTAAGAATATCCGAATGTAGGCAAACGACATAGAATTACCTACCAAAGATTAAAACAGCAATTATTTCATTATTTTGAGCGGATCGAATATTTTCACGAAATCACACGTCGTTCTCAAACTATTGCAGCAATACAGGAAGCGAAAATTGAAACTACCGCTGATCTGTTGTATCACAAAACAGTCGTAGTTTCCACGAAAGAAATCGTGGCACTGTAAGATAAATCATGAACACGTAATTTAATACCAGAAAATCTCTTCGTCAGAATGATGTTGCCAAATGAAATCACTTATCTCTTTTTAAAAATACCCGAAAATCTGCCCAGCAGCAGCGAATCGATTCCGAAACTACGTCAAGCCTAACCGACCGCGTCTAACGAAACCCGAAAGGGCGGCAAATTATCCACGGTCGAATGGACGCAATCCGCACGCAATCAAAGCGAGCAGGAGAGAGCGCAGATATCATAGCGACGCGATGATCGATGCGTGTCGCGAAAAAAAAAGAAATGTCCATCGCCGTATCTCACCCATGCAGCCTCCACACCTGCTCTTTTGGTGACCATCGATTCAGCCAATCCTTTTAAACTTCCACTACCACTACACTCCCTATTCCAAATTCTCTCTCTCTCTCTTTAATGCCTTTTCGGAAGCACGCCCGCGACCTTCGGCTGCACGCAATGCCCAGTGAACAACGCCACCTGCCAGAAAGTGCCTCGGTCGTCGGACCAAAAGGGGCGGGGGAGAGTGCGCTCTGAGGGAATCATGCGCCCCAACAATATCAACGTCTGTTTGACCGAGCGGAAAGCACGCCAAACGTCCGGAGCATTCGAAACGCCATTACCATAATGGAAGGGCCGTGTTAAGGAGGAGATAGAGAGAGGGAGGGAGAGTCAAGCACGATTGTGTCGCTTGCGTCCGCTGGGGGAGAGTTTAGATGGCGCCTACATGCAGAGAGAGAGAAGAAAGCAGGCGATGAAAGGGGAAGAGTGAGGCTTTCTAGAAAAAAAGAAAGCTCCGAATGGCTGCGAGGGAAATGAAAACGAGACGGACTTGTTTTCTGAAGTAATTCCGGAGCAAGTGTATATGACCTTCGTGAACGATGCTTTGTAAAGAGCTGCTGATCGCTCGCTCGAGTTTCGGCGTCGAAATACCAAATAATGTAGAATTTGCATCGATCTGAGGTTGGTTTTGCTTCCATTCAGAGCCAACACCTGCATGGGTGAATTTCGACTTTTCGCAAATAGAGAAATACGCAGTGTCGATGTTACTGTTTCGTTTTTAGAAAACTTAAGTAATAATATATGTAGATGCGCTAAAAATTGATATAAGTCAATTTCCCAATGCCCAGCGGAGTCTCTTTGAATCGTGACAGTTTTCCTTCTTCCCGATATATTAGCCAAAGGAGAGATGACATTATTTTCTCGACTTGATGAACGCGGAAGTACGTATGAACACTAACACTTTATAAATTCGAGAGTGACATGATAAGCTAACAAGCAAGGGATCTGATTCCCTCTGCGGTGCTCCAGGTTGTTCGGGGAAATATTTCCCTTCTGCATGCGAACATAAATCCCACGTCCCTTTCTTAATATGGTTTACTCTATTTACATACGGCAGATGCATCGCCTGCATATCCAAAATGACACCATGATCCATTTTTTGGGAATCTAAGATTTCAAGGTCCTTTAAGTCGGAAAGAGCTTCTTTGTCACTACTTGTTAATCTTTCAACAAGAACATCGCTTAATATTTTATCTATTCCAGATGCAACTTAATCAACTTACTATAAATCTAATGTGAGAGATAATGATGAAACTTTTCCACTGTTAAACTTTAAGAAATCAATTTTACAATCTTGTATACCTACTTAAAAATGCAGTATTTAGGAAAAGGGTTTACGAAACCAGGTTTTCTTCGATGCCACACCAGCATATAAAGTACGTACATTCCATAAATAAAGCACTTTTCACTGATAAATGGACAGATCAATCTGGTGTAAAAACTGATTCCCGAATGTAGCCATTTTAAATTTTTTTTAATATTCGGTTCTAAATCAATCAAAACGCAAAAAACATTGTAAAAATCCACAAATGAGAAATGAATGCGACAGCGGTTACATTAGAGCTCAAAGAGTGTAAATTTCTTTCAAGGAATCAATACTAAATCACACGCATTCGGGCTGATGCTATAAAAGAAAGAATGTGATGCCTACATGGTTTGGGCTTATTCACTTTCAAATTAAGTTCGTTCTGAAGCCATGCACTTTTTCCAACGAGCCTGTAAATCTTTAAAACGTATTTAGAAAACCGTTTATGGAATGGCAAAATCTGCTCCGTGCAATTTCTTTTAATGGTCTGGATATCATCGAATCGCTGTCCATTCAGCGCCTTTTTGAGATTTGAAAACAGAAAAAGTCACATGGAATCAAATCCGGTGAATATTGAAGCAGCTATACTTGTGAAGTAGTGTTTTTGGCCAACAATATTGCTGGACAAGCTATTATGTGTGAGATGGCGCCTTATCATGGTGAAGAATACTATCTACAGACGCCCACTTCTGCGGCCTTTTCCTCCAAACTGCTTCAAGTAGACGAATAAAAACTTCAGTGTGAAATCCCTGGTTGATTTTTGCCCATATGGAGAACATTCACCGAACACAATACCTTCTCCGTCACAAAGTCAGTAAAATGGACTTGGTTTTATTACGCACTTGCCGAACTTTTCTGGTCGTTGATACGAAGGACTACTCAACTCTGAGAACTGCTTATTGATTTTGCAGTCGTATCACCTGTTATAATGTCTTTAAAAATTCCATGTCACTATTTGCACGCTCAAACAAATAAGGGGTCACAAGCATGTAATTTGTTATAACGTCTTTAAAAATTCCATGTCACTATTTGCACGCTCAAACAAATAAGGGGTCACAAGCATGTAATTCTTTCGTTCGTATTTCTGCTACGATTTCATTATTTTTATTTTGAGTGTCGCCGAGGCCGTGGATCATTTTCGACGGAAGTTTTTCCCTCATTAAACCAACTAAACCAATAAAAAAACTTATTTTCGGCCCATACAAGCAACACCTTAATAGGAAGTAAATAAAATATTTTCCTGGCCATTTTCCAAATTTAAAAGAAAATTTAATACAAACGCGTTGCTTGGCATTTTCCAAAATTGTGAAAAAGGCCACGAGACAAAACATGTTTAGCTTTATCGGCTCACCACGGTGGACTGACGCTACGCATTGAACTGCCACATTCAGACATCTGTTTTAGACATGCTGTCACAATTCCGAGTGTCGCACTGATCTAAAAATAGACACCCAGGTCGGATACTTTGTGAAAAGCCACGTATAACATCAGCCTCTTTCAATCAATTGACGGAAAAAAGCCTCCCACAGAGTTCCCCAGTTTTCCCTGTCATCTGCGTCCCTTCTCTGTCCTGTCTGTCTTTCGGTCTTCTTTTCGGTCTCTTGATGTTTCTTGGGATCCATTCGATGACACTGGACGTCCAACGCTGATCGTTTCTTCTAGCAATATGACCCACACACTGCCAAATTAGCACTTTTATTCTTCTAATAACGTCACAGTGTCCCGTATTCTTTCTTAACCAGTTGTTCCCATGCTTCTTTGCGTTGTTTCCTAGCGCTAGACTATTCTGGCGTTCATGATCCATCTTTCGCATCCGTACGTCAGAACAGGCAGAACGCATCGGTCATACAGTATTCATTATATTTTAGCTGCCCATATATAGGTCCGAAATGGGAGCTCGGTTGGAGTATTATGGTAAGAAGGCCCTCCGTTTCCCAACTCGCGTGCCCACGACCCGCGCGTCCCCGATGCCCGCCACCCTGCGCTGCCGTCGCCACGCACTGAGGTTCGTAGCCCTATTCCAGCTACCCGTGTGTCTCCCCCCCGAGTCGCGCATATCCTTCCCCGCCACTTCTCCTCAAGCGTGGATGAGTAAAATTGGAAGGGAAGATTTTACTTACGAAATAGGTACGGCTTCAGTATTCAAATTCAACAGCTTTGGCCAATAGTTACATAATAATTATTTATGTCCCTGCCGCCGTAGTGCACTGAAGCTCGACACCCTCTTCCAGCTACCCGCGTGCCCCCAAGCGTGGTTGAGTGAAAGTGGAAGGGAAGCTTCGCTTCGGGTTGTGGCTGACTTAGGCCTTACTCAATTGATATATGTGTTGATAGACTGAGATATTTGATTTGAAGATGTTTGAATTATTGCCAAAAAGCACTCCATGCTATCTTCACTCTCCGGTTGATTTCTCCAAAAAGTGATTTGTCAATATTGATGAGTTGACCCAAGTAAACGTAGCTCGTAACTTTCTCGAGTTCTTCTCTGTTTGCATTTATCTTACAAAGGGAGTCCACGACATTCATATCGCCGATTTCCTTCAAATTTGCATGTTTGGTAGCAGGCCGTGAATAATGGAAGTTTGTGAAGTAAGAAACGCAACTCTTTCTCGTTATCGATAAAAACGATCTTAAAATGTTAAAAAATTCTTATGGTTGATATTAACCATAGATATGAGCTTACACAAAGTATCTGCGGTAGATTTGTTGCTAACGAGTCAGACTGCGGGCGCAGGCATCTATCTGCCATGGTACGTATCCCATTTATTGCCATTTTTTCGAGGTGTTTTTCCTTTTTTTATTAATTTCACCCTGATTTTTTAAAAGAACATTAACCATTTTATTTATTGCCTTTTTTGGAAATAATTACCGAAAGAGGCAATAATTAAAATAGATTACAACTAACTTATGTGGCCATCATTATGGGTTAGGGTAGGAATGGTATTCAGGAGCGAGAAAAGTGCAGGGAAACATAGGTGCGGCTATGACTTGGGTTATATATAGCAAGTGAATTGATAGGTTTGAGGTGGGGAAATAGTATACGCTGGGATAATTAGTCTCGTTTTATGTGTTGGCCAGAATGAAGATGTTTTTGAAGCCGCTTAGTAAGTATTTTAGTGAATATTTGGTATACTGTTGAGAGTAGAGTTATTGTCATAAAGGACATCGAACATTTCTTGTGCAAGATAGTGGTGTTTACGAGGATCCACATTTCTGGCAGCTTCTTATAAAGCACGATGAAAAAATCTAGGCAACGATCTTGCCCAAATAGTTTCTCGTTGCAGTGAATACTTTTGCTTAAATACCATCAACTCCAGATGATATTACATTCTTCAGGTTCTGCCTGCGTGCCCCATCTCTTGTGGAAGTATATCCGGAATCACTTTGATGGGGTATCTCCTCCATATACTTCTTCAATGGCAAGCGAATGTTCTTATAACTTCGTTTTAGAATTAATTTCCTGCTACGTGTTACGTATTATCATTTTCTTATAATTTCTGTTGTTTTCCATCGTTTTCTCGATTAGGTCATAGTTATTATTCTCACACCTTCATCGATGGACTTCCTTCTTACTTTGTTTAGTTCTGAAAAGTTGATCATTTTCCTTATGATTTATTTTTGTACAAATTCGATGTATGCTCATCTCTGTATCAATAAACGTCTCCACAGCATGCGTATGATCAGAGTTGTCTTTTTTAAAAGAACGCAAACCTATTAAGCTTACAGCGGTCGAGAAAGGACGGTCGCGTGCCGTACCCCGTGAGCGTTTGCGTCGATATCCCTATATCCTCTCTCTTTTTCGCTCCCTTTTTATCTCAAGGGTGGATCGCGTGCGAAAGAGACAAAGAGGATCGAACGTATAAATATGGTTTGGGAGAATCACCCACCCGCCTTGGAGAAACTAAAGATACGGAGAGACAGTCCATTCGGAAGGAAGCTACGTTCCACCCGACGCCTCTTTCACCCTCAACCTCAACAACTGTAATGGACTGCGGAAGGAAGAGGAGGGGTGGATGGGATGCACTCAATGAGGGTAGTGTGAGGATGATTAAAGAGGAGAGGGATGGAGGTCGATGGTGGAGGCAATAAAATGAGGGAGAAGCAGGAAGGGAGAGTCAAACATGAGAGGAAGGAGGGAAAGAGAAGGAAGGAGGAGGTACAGAAAATGAGGGGAGGGGAGGAAGGAAGGGTGGAGGGGTGAGAGGTGGAAGGATAGGAGATGGGAGGATGTGAAGGGAGAAGAGAGGAGATAGAAGGGAGAGGGGAGGAGGGGAAAGGGAGGAGAGGGAAGGGGGAGAGAGGATGGGGAGGGTAGGGGATTGGAGAGGTGGGGAGAAGATGCGAGGAAGGGAGTGAGAGGGAAAGAGGTGGAAGGGAGAGGGGAGGAGGGTGAGGGGAAATGAAAGAGGGGAGGAGAGAGAGGGGAGGTGAAAGAGTGGAAGAGAGAGGAGGAGAGAGGGGAGGAGAGAGATGGGAAGAGAGAGGGGAGGAGAGAGAGGAGGATTGGGGAAGGGGGAGAGGGTGAAGGAAGCGACCGTCCGAGAAGGAAATCGAAAATAATGGAGGCTATCGTTTCGGGGTTTAACCACTCAGCCGCCGCGGCAACACTTCCGCAAATAAACAAACATCTGAATATCATTTCCGTGGAGCAAAGAAGCGTCGCCATCCGGAGGCAACGCATTCCGCTCGACGATTCCAAATTTCCCTCTCACGTTCTTATCTCCTCATCATCTTTTCCTTGCCTACTTTATGTACGTTACACTTGTTCGAATGATTTTTGCAATTTCCAAAACTGGTATGCAGATTTATATGCAAAAAATAATCTCATATATTGTGCGGGATTAGTTTGCAATACATATTTATGTTCAAGTTGTAAGTTTATTCTATACAAAACATTTTCTCACCAATGTTTGTATATAACTCGAATTTTCTATAAGTCTAATACATTTTTTACTTTCCATGAGATTTGACTTATATACGTACCACTGTATATATGTATGTATATATATATATATACACACACACACGACACCCCCGCCCCCCTACTTCGACAGTGGGAGTTAGCCTACATCTTTCTCCTTGACTCTTTCTCTCTCTCCCCCCCGCCCCCCCGATCTCAACCTCCGATAACCGTCCCCCCTCCCCACCTCCTATCCCCGAACTCCTCTCATTACCCCCCCCATATCCTCCCCACAGTGTGACTCAAACAGCACTACATGTCTCTCCGTCGCTGAAGAAGGGCGTCAGCCCGAAAGTTCCATATTTTTGTTGTTTTTGTGTTTTTCGTGTGTCCTAAGCACCTCCATCTCACTAAAACTAAAATATGTATATGATTTTGTCACTTCCACTATCTAATGGTCACATTCTTTAAAAATTATAAGAGATTATAACGAAGTTTCATTACGAATTTGAGGAACAAATGAAGAAATAAAATAAATTACTAAACATTATTATCTTTTAGTTTACTACATATTACTAAAATTTAGTAATACTAAAATCGTAAAAATATATTAACATAAAAAATATTTTTACTTTACAGAACTTTTATATTTTCAATGCACAGAAACAGTAAAACAAAAATAAATCTCTCAGAAACGTAAAGGAATTTAAAACGAAGTTATACAAAACCAAATATGCTTCATGTATTTCGGTCATATTTCGGAGGGCCTAATATCCTACTCCTGCGTCCAGTGGCGCACACACGAGTGGAGGGGAGGGTGGGGGGTGGTGTCCGTCGTGTCCGAACGCCCCTCGGAAAACTGAAATTTTTCTAAAATGTGGAAACTTGCATAGTTATTTTAAATTTGGGTTCATGGGCGCCGTCAGGAAGAATAGGAGACGGTTTGCCGCCTTTGTTTTTTAACATAAATATAATTCATAATTCAATAGGCGACATTGATATAACTTGCGTACAACTCTTGTGTTTGCCAAATATTTCGGACCCTCTCCCCCATTGAGAGAATCCTGTGAGCGTCACTGTCTGCAGGATATAGTACACCCAAGTAAAAGATCGAGATAGGAAGTTTTTAGAGAGATATACTACACGTTACAATTCTAAATCTCACTACCACAATCCTGACTGGAATTCCGAATGTATCCATTATATCCGCCAAGAGAGAAGATTTGTCAATGTGCCAGAAAAGTCAAGAATCTTGTTTACGTTGATAAAATCGGGGTAATTTAAGGCTGCTATGTACCAATGGGTCGAGGAATAATAAAGAAGACAATTCCAATGTCTTGAAAAAACGTCTCCATCTTGTTGAACATGGTGGTATCTTGCGTCAGAATAACACAAAGGCGCATCGCTCTCAGATTTTCCAAGAAAAAACACCGAAGATTTGGAGTACAAGATCAATTCTCATTCATTATATTTATCAATTTCAAATTTTTCTCTTAACTGACATTAACAAAGACGAAGATATCATCGTTTTGATTCCGATAATAGCCTAAACAATGCTGTCACATAGTATACTCATTCAACTATCGCATAATGGTTTTTACCATCTTTGGTAAATGGATAATAAGATAGGATAAGTGCATTACGGCGGAGTGAGTGCATATGAAAGGCCATAAATAAATTTCGTAATAGCACCGGCATTGCACTGTGAGGAAAATTCGTCAATTCAGAAGGGAGCCTGGATGACCAAAGAGAGCGTAGAAAAGGTAGCAAAATAGAGATGTGCGCAATCGGAGGAAGGCTAGAAGAGAATCTCGGAGGGATAAGTGAAGAGAAGGAATGGAGAAGGTAATAGAGAGAATAGATGAGGAGTGGAAGGTGAAAGAGGAGGAGGTGCTAGCACGTGAAGATAGCAAGATTCGGGAGTAATTTCCTCAGGCGAATTGTGGGAATGGGTATTGAGGTACCGGACGCGTCCCCCGCATTACCCTCCCCCTATCGAATCCCTCTGACCCCTTCCCCCACCCCACCCCCCTCCCCCCTTGCACCCCCGCCCCCTCTCTCTCTCCGCAGGACGCCACCACCTCCTCTCTCGCTTTTCCACCACCGCTACTACGATTTATTTCCCCCATTTTTCGACCCACCTGAGACACCAATATTAATCACTCCCCGAAGATGCCTCCGTGCCTCCAAGACGTCTCCTTCCTACCCCTTCCACGCCATTCTGTTTCACTCTCTCTCTCTCATGTTCTCCTTTCCCTCCTTCTCGATCCACCTCTACTTACAGTTTATTTGGAGAGAGAAGAAGACTCGAAATGAAATTCCTTTGGTACCTCTTCATATATATATATATATATATATATATATATATATATATATATATATATAAAGTATACACAATTTCATTGCCTCTGCCCCTCCTATCTTCTCCACAGCACCAGAATCGCATTCCCCTGTTTGGACCCACTAACCCCTTCTTCCAAAAACGCCCCCTCTACAATACACGACACTTTCCTATCCTCCTCTCTTGCGCACCTCTCCTCTTTCTCCGCCCAGCTCCGTCCCCCCCCCTCCCCCCCAACCCTCTACCCCCTCCCAACACACCCTGCTCGGATGAATCCCCACTGTCCTCGTGGTGGAAAATAAAAGGAATTTCGATCGAGGGCCGCATTCCGTGTCGTCGTCTCCCGGAGCACCTCTCCGATGTGAGCAAGAATCTCGGGAGAGTGGATTGCGACCATTGGATGAGAGGTTCCTCGGCTGCTGGAAGTAGGGAGATGCAGAGATGGAGAAGCGTGTTTTTTAGCAATAAGATGTTTTACTCGTGGAATTTCCTTCTGCAGTGGAAAATGGGAGTCGCCGTACGAATTTCTCTCGATGGAATGGAATGAAACGGGAGCCTAGATTCGTCCCCAAAAAATGCCGAATGGTAATAGAATTTGCGTATAATTATAGAAGGTTGTTTAATGTAATGCAAATTCAAAATGTTTTCAATGCGTAAAGCAGTGGTGCCCAACGTACGGCCCGCGGGACGGACGTGTCCCGCGAAGCAATACCCGAAAATTTTAACACAAAAATTCTTACATTTTTATGAAAATTTTAATAAGAAAACTTTTAATATTGGAATTTTTACCATAAAAACCGCATTTACATTTGATTTTTACTGAAACAGCACCTCAGAACATATAGATAACTTTCTATTAAAACTCGAAACTGGCCCGCAGAAGAATTGGCTACTTCCAATGCGGCCCGCGGAAGGATTCACAACCACTGATGTGGTCCGTCTGTAGAAAAGATTGGCATAAAGGATAGACGAAGAATGTTGAATGTAGCAAAACATAACTATGAATGATTGTAGTCGGCATCATAGTCCGTGTTTCCCTTTTGAATAGGAGAAAATCTTGGAAATTATATGAAAAAGAAGAATTAAAAAATATCAAAGATAAGATAAGAGCGGTTGTTGAGAGGAGTCTCGAGTAGAAAGTGTATAGCGATCGATAGCTTAACGAACGAGAAAGAAGATTGCTGCAGATGGCATTTTGCGTTTAATCTACGACAGCAAACCTATTCTCGGATAGGCAACTTTTGTTGATATTGGATGCAATGGAAGTATATTTATGCTTCTCACATAATTCGGTAGATAACTTCATAGATAAAATTTAATCTAAAATAACAAATACAATTCAAATATACACGGTTTTGTCTTTAAAAAAATACGGTTTCAAACAACTTTCTTATATTTTATGCAATAATGCCCACTACTTTTATTTAAGACTATATCTACATTTAACACCGTATGTGTGTCTCCTAGGTGTGCGCGTACGTGTGTGTGTATGAGTACGTAAATTGAAATAATTGAATCTCCTTAGACTTCACCAAAACTATTTTCATGATATTAAAAGATAAATACCTCTTACTTTATATTTGCCTATTCTGGATGTTTTCGGCTCAATGCTTTGCAAAAGAATAATACATTAACCTGTATACACATCTCCAATGAATACTTTGGAATTTTGTACGGAACACTTCTCGTTCTCAGAGACCTTCTCGATCAAACTACCGCGAAAATATGTTCAACTTTCTCTCTTCTCTTCCTCTTTGCCACTAAACCAGTGGTCTTCAAGGTGGGCGATAGCGCCCACCAGTGGGCGTTTTTGGATTTTTGGTGGGCGTTAAAGAACTCACCAAATGCTATTCTAATTTTTACAATGAAAAATAAAATTCTATAAAAAAGCGCACATATTCTGTACAACTATTTTATGTACAACTATTACAGTTCGTTTGTCGTTAACTATAGTATCATATCATACTATATTAGCGGCAATGTATCCATGCTGCGGTAAAATCGAATGGCCCATGAGGGTGGTCGGAGTCCCTCACAGAAGCAGCTAAGCGTTTAAGTTTAATTTTATCAAATATATAAAATCATAAATTTTTAAACACTGTTATTACCACTGAGACCGTATTCGGTAATCTCATCTAACGACAATCCCACTAGTTTTAGGGTTACCTTACCTCCCTAAATCACTTTGCTACTGGAAGCGCAAAATTATTCTTTGCCCCGGGCGCCAGAAACCATCACTACGCCACTGGGTGGGCGGTGAACTTATTTCAAAGGACAACATATGGTAAAAGTGGGCGGTGACTCAAAAAAGGTTGAAGACCACTGCACTAAACCATTAAAGGCCGATTTACACATAGCAGACTGTGCACCGACCGAGCGCCGACCGTGTCGTTTCATAGAGGACCGCGAAGAGGTCCTTTCCAATTGAATTGTACGGGACGGACTGTTTTCGATTCACATATGGGGGACTGCGCGTAGACCGTGCCCCTACCGTGTTCCTACCGAGCACTTCGAAAGAGCTTCCTCAAGGTCACGACGCGACACGGTCGGCGCCCGGTCGGTGCGCAGTCTTGTATGTGTAAATGGTTAGACGTCGCCGACCGTGCTGTTTTTGGTGATTCGGCTCTTTTCGCCTCTACGGACATGCACGAATGTCTTCAGTTGAGTTCAGTGGAGTCGTGCGATTAGTCCGTTTTCTGTTGTAGAGAGATCATATATGAATATGGATGAAGAAACACTCATTAATTTAGTGCAAGAAAATGAATGTTTATATAATTTGGAGCACAAAGACTGTGATAATAATATAATAAAAGAAAATATATGGAAAGAAATAGTAGAAAAACTCTCTGCTAAAGGTGAGTGAAATTCGCATTTGAAGATACTGAACTGCCCTTTCTTTTATGCAAGATTTCTTGGTCTTCTTTTCTTCTTCTCCTCTTCATATAACAAGTAAAGCGAGCAAGTCACAACTACATCCTGCTCTGAAGAATCCATAGCGATCTCTGAAATCAGGAGGGAGAACGGTAGGGGCACGGTCGGTGCGCAGTCTGTTATGTGTAAATGTAAGTGAAACGTCACGGTCGGTGCGCGGTCGGCGCCCAGTCGGTGAACAGTCTGCTATGTGTAAATCGGCCTTAATACGTCCAGCTTCTCTAGGATTCATTCTGCAATGCCGTGACAAAGAGACAAGGGCACGTGACTCACAATCAGTTCCATTCTCCCCTCTCTATCCTCCTCCGTCTTCCGTTCCTCTTTCTCCTACATTCAGTTTCCTCAGAGTATCTCTCTCCCCCCCCTAGCCTCTCTCTCCCCCCCTAGCATCTCTCTCCCCCCCCTAGCCTCTCCCCCACTAGCCTCTCTCTCATTCCCTCCGTCGCATGAAGTCCTTCACAATCCCAACCACTACCTCTAGAATTCTTCCTCTCAATTCCACTCGTTCAGCTCGTTTCTCCCTATCTCCCAGCCTCTTGCTCTCTCTGTCCTCCTCCAAGTCTTCTCTCTCTTCCCCCCTCCTTCCATCCTCTCGCGCCCCCTCCTTCGATTTCCCCTCTCCTTCCCCCCTCCCACTCCCCCTCCTTCCCTTCTACCGGTTCCCCTCCTCTCCTACCGATCCCTCTCCCCCCTCCTTCCCTCCTCCCACTACCCCTCCTTCCCTTCTACCGCTACCCTTCCTTCCCTATTACCGCTCCCCTTTATCCCTTCCTATTCCCACAGTCTCTCCTTCTTTAGTTTCGACATCTTTCAGACGCGGCAAAGCACCCCAACTCCTCTTCCCCTAATCTTCTCTTTCTGTTTCCTCCGCTCCTTCCTTTCTTTCTCCCGCGAGAACCAGAGCACCCACCAAAAAGATACGCCTGCTATCCTCCTTATTTGCCCTCATCCCTTCTCTACCTTATACTCTTCCATTCTCCTTCCCCACTCTTCTTCTCCTTCCCTGCCTCCTACTCTTCCTCACTTCTCCCTCCATTAAATGGTCCCTGGCGGAGGTCCCTTTCCTTCCTTTTCCCCCCTCCAACGATAAGAAGAGAAAGTGTCAGTCCAAGAGGAAGATAAAGACAGGAGATGTGGGACAAGGGTTGCCGCAATTTAACCCCGCCCAATAAAACTCTCCAGGTATTCGCAAAAAACCATAGCCTCGCAGAGAACTCCAATGGGTGTTTTATTTAAATAGATGAACGTATTCAGATATGGAAATTCCCCACAAGAAATTTCTCCGACACTATGCAAGTAAGTAAATATAAAGATGAGCGTTAGAGGGCAGTCGTGTGCCTCCAAGAGGTTTTATCGATGATAAACGCGCTTATCTTTTCTTTGTCTGAGGGAAAATAAAAGATGGATGGATCACTCCGCAGAAGGAGACCAAAACAAAGTTTGTGGAATTCGTTTGCAATAGAACTTCATATTTAGTTTTAGATATCATATTTGTGTCTTTGTACACTGGGACTCGTAACTCACGAAACTGCTCACTGAAGCGCTCGCAGCTAACAATGTGCCAACGCAACCGTGTCCCAAACCATTAGCCTCGCGACCCGCTAACTTTAAAATTAGCAAGAAATGTGTACAGAAACTTTACGTGCGCTAACACTCCGATATATATGGTCGTAGACGATAGTCCTTAAATATCACCTCTGAAAATAATTAAAGAGGTATTCACGATTTGAACTAACATCATGAACTAAGAAAGGAAAACATCCTTTAAAACTAAAATCGAACGATTAACCATTGATACATTCTTGGGTGGTATTCCTTCGGCTTTGGCAGCTATCCGGAAACCACTCGTAATGAGCAAAAAAGACAATTAAACCACAATCAAAACTTCTACAATGGCCACCCCTCTAAACCAGTAAACCCCCCAAGTGGACAATTTTTCCTAGTGCTGGGAGTGAAAGCTAAGCAGACGCGCGTCAAAACGAACGCCTTTAACGGAAACTTGGAAAGGTTCGGCTTTAATGGAATTCTCTCAGTCATCTCTTGTCAAAAACAGTCTTCTCGACAAATATCGTTTTGAATATTTGAATATGTATATTTATAGGAAAAATAAATAAAATCTTTAGCAGATTCACGCCATTTTCTTTTTAAAAAGCAGAGTGATACGTGACAAAACTTAATTAGACTTATTTGTTGTATCCCGGCATAATATAGACATCAATGAAAAGGATAATTTGTTTTCAATAAAAGACAATTTCGTTGTTGCATAGATAAATGCACTTTAAAAATATTATATCATAAAATTTTGAAATTATTTTGTATCCATGAATGTTATTTATAATATGCTAAAACTTTATTGCATTTTCCTGCGCATTAGACACTCCCTATAAAGTATGCCTTATTTAGTTTTACAAGTGTTTTATTCATAAAAGCAAATATGTTTGAATAAGGACAAGATTCATTAGTTGTTGAAAAAAGACAAGTTAAGTTAATTATTGATTTAAAATCATCCATTAGTTTAATAATTTTGAAACTATAGCGAATTGCCAGCATGTATGCCGCGCTTTCTTTCAAATTTTTCGATTCCCGGATGAGCATGTGGCTGAAATGTAAGAAAAAAATCGGTACAACATACATTGTACAAACATTCTCAAATATTAATGCGTCGTTTAGTTATCTTTTGAAAAAATATGAACTATGTTGAATCGTTATAAACATCAACTTAAATAACTTTACGAAATTTGATGAAAATCGTACGAGCCGCTTATTCGAAAATTCAATTATTATTAAAGTTGCCGAAAAATAAAATATCCTTATATTCATTCTTTGAGAAAAATGAAGTATGTAGTATTATTTCATACGTAAACTCAAGTAACTGTACGAAATTTGATCAAAATCGTTGTAGCTCTTTTTAAGAAAATCACATTGATGTTAAAGATGCCTAGAATAAACCAGCCTTATATTCATTTTATTGAGAAATATAAACTATGTAGTATTAATGCAGGCGTAAACTCAATTAACTGTACGAAATTTGATGAAAATCGTTAGAGCCGTTTTTGAGAAAATCGTTGTTAAAAATGCGTAGAATAAACTTTCCTTAATTATTAAACAATGTCAACCATTTCTTCATAGCTTTTATTCTGAATAATAAAATGCCTAAGTACGAGTTTTCAATCATTTTCGCTCTACCGTGTAGGCTCTAGAGTGAATAACAGACAGACAGACAGACGACGGCATTGCAAAAACCACTTTTGCGAACTTAGGTACACCTAAAACGTATATTTCCATCAAAATCACGAGGTTGAATTTTTTCGCGATAAGAATACTTTCCTAATATACTTCGTATATGAGAAAGTAAAAATCATAACAATCCAAAAATGTGACATTATCGTTAATATTCATTTTAAATTCGTTAAGAAACAATTTATTCTTATAAATAACAATAATATGGATTTTTCAGAATGAACGCAAATTTTTGAAATTTGATGTACTACATAGAAAACTTCCATATATACCGAAATCAGTGTATCGAGAATATGAAGTGCTGACTATATTTAAATTTTAAGTGAAACAGCTGAGCAGCATTTAAACTTTCGCTGTGTAAGACTCAGCATGATTTGTAACATATTTTTGCCACGGAACAGTACGTATTATACATTATAATATAAAAGCGTATATTAGTTTCGAACTTTAAATATGGAAAGAATAAAATTATATAGGTATTGCCATTGGTGGACAGAACACAAACGAATTCTCTATACTATTGAGATGATATCTTGCTACCATACAATATAACTGAATACTTCTCTATTTAGAAATAAGTAATTATACAATTAGTTCAAACCAGCATATTCGATTAATAATAGGTAATGGCTATAAGGATCGAATTTCTCTCTTCGACGTTTTCTGTTCATATCCTTTTTTAGGATAATATGCTACAACAAGGGGATTACAATATTAAAATAAAAGTGAGCTTTTACCCTGTCCACAAATTCATTTATATTGAATGAGTTCGGATCGTGATTTTTATTGAGCAAAAAATTCAAATAAAAAAAACATTTTTTGTTTCCGTATAACCAAATGAACAGTAAGTGGAATGGTGGTGGTTAGAGAAAGAAATAAAGAGGGAACGGGAGGAGGAGGGGGTGAGGAAGTTGGAAATGGAGGGGAGAGGGCGTGAGAGAGGGCGTTGGAGGGGGAGAGGGAGGGTACAGAAGAGGAGAGAGGACGGAGAGAGGAGTACGGAGGGTATGAATGAGGGGAGAGGTTGAGGAAGGATGAGAGAGTGGGGAGTGTGAATGGCGAAGGATGAGAGGGGGCGGGATTGTCAGTAGGAGAGTGTCGATGAGGAAGAGGATGTGGTCAAGAGGGATGAGGAGGCGGGGTAATGCAGGAAGGGGGGGGGGAGGGGGGGAGAAAGGAGGCGAATCTATCCGATGGACGCAGGTGCGCTTTTACGTTGCATTCTGGGTACGATTGGCTGGTTGGCGCCTTTCGTTCTTTTTACATTGCTGGCACATAGTAGTGAGAAATAAATTTAAAAGCGACAATTTCCGAGAAATTACGGGCTTAATATTGCTCGATAAATCACTTTTCATGGCTGAAGAGGCGGGAGATGAAAAATTAACTTTTAGCTGAGGTTTTCATTACGGCTGAATGCGGATATATAGCGAAAGGGCAGTTTCGTAAAACATCGGCGATTCTAAATGGAAGAAAAATTAGTTTTGAATCGGCTTTTTAGAACGAATAAATTAATTAGAGCAGTGGCGCTCTACCGGAGAGGGGAGGGGGGAAGGGGGGGGGGGGGGGGGCGTACGAGGATTTCAGAAAAGGTGTGAATCTTTTCGGTCCAAAATATTTTTTCCTAAAAACAGCATGGATTTTTTACGCAATTTGTGCCTAATAAGAAATCATTATATTGTGTGGCAACAGCCTCACGAGTTGGCCTACTTGAAGCTGCCACGTGTGATTACTGTTACAATCCTGTGTCTAATTGTCAAAATATTATTATTTTATGTTAAAATGGGATGTGTTTGCAAGGTAAGTTGGTATAAAAATATTCCTAATTCAGGAAAATTACTCGTTTTCGGTTATTCTAATCTTGTGTTCGGTTGATCTCGGTCAAAAAATCTAATAAAACAAAAATTAAAAATAGTTTTTTGATAAAACCCTTAAGAACATTAAAGAAAATTTTCTGGAGGAGCGGGGCGTGGGGATTTTAGAAGATCATAAGGGGAGAACGAGACGGAAAAGGTTAAGAACCACTGATTTAGAGCAAAGATAATCTGTATTTGCGCGATTTTTCAGAATTATTTCTACTAAAGAACGTATGTTATTATATGATTATCTTTCACTTTATTTCAGCATTCCGTAATTTTATTGTTTCTGAATTATATATATATATACACATATTTACAGGGCCGTGCCCAGACATTTTGCCGCCTGATTCGAGATATAATATGGCGCCCCCTGGCCTCGCTGGCCTTATGAATTTATTTTGATAGGTTTTCATTTTTGTCAAATTTTGGTGCCCCTTCGAGAGGCGCCTGAGGCGGTTGCCTCGCCGCCTCACCCGTGTGTGTGTGTATATTTAACAGAATATATCATATAATCAAATGTTTTAGATGCATAAATATAAGCATTGGTCGAGTTTGTTCGTAATTTTAAGTTAGTTACCAAAAAATGCATACTTGTTTCAGCTGCGACCTTCATGAAAGTTATTTGCAGTTCTCAGTTTCTTGATAGTTTAATTTATGTAAAAATTCAAGCCCTTTTATTTATATTCTTAAGCTTTATTCGTCTGCGTATGAATCTAACAACAGATCCATTGAAGTATAATATTGTACTTAAGAGGACCCATTCTAAATATTTTATTGTGAATCTATATTCTTACAAATCCACCGTGAGATCAGAATGGCTACACTGCCGAAATTCTGAAAATTTTGATTTATCATTTTTTATTAACATTTATTAAATATTTTTTGACCACTTCTAACCTCTTTGTTGTCATATAATTTGGGCTTGGAATTTTGATTGTATATTATAAATTAGCTGATTTGGTGGTTTTCAATTAGCCAATTCAATTCTGCATTTGTTGCGGGAGATATATTTATTATATAATGTTATTTCAGCATTTTCCCATATCGAAAAACCAAAAGTTCAATTTGAAAGTTAAGACAAATGGTCGAAGGTTAGAAGGGAACCACAGTTTTCTTGATTAGTGTCTATTGTATGCTGCCTGTCTATTACTTGGAAGACCCAAAGTCTATATACCTTAGATAACTTCGTTGTATGTCATCAATGGTTCGATATCATTGCCATATTGATTAGTGGCGACCATTATATCCAAACTAATCCAGCATCTAAACTATGTAACCTTCTAACCTTGTCCGTATATATTTAAAAACATTTTCAAGATGCTGAGATGATTCTGAGTTGTGCCAATGATAACTGTTTCGATTCGACTGTGCTATTTCGGAATGCATCCTCTTCACAAGCTCACCCAATAGAAGACTAAAGTTGTGACTTCGTATGTAAAATTGACCACAGAAACGATCCGCCATTCACACTCTTCTCCCTGGATTATTGCTTCATGTCTCACTTCCAACATTTCCATCCGCATTCTAATCAAAGAGGAAAGAAATTTCTTAAACGTTCAGTGTTGTTGTATTTCTACTGCTTAGATCAGAGATTGCAAATACGTGGCACACGTGACAGAAGTGGTACGCTTGCGAATGTACTTGGCACGCATAAGCTTGTATTTTATGTATAAAATATGACGTTCCTTAGAGAGAGTAAACTAGTGGCACGCGGAAAAAAATTCTGATGGCTCACTTTACTTTCTTGGCACGCAAGACAAAAATCACTTGCCGTACATGGCTTACAATTAGATCTTACCAGGCGGGTAATGTTTCCTCTAAAGAAAAAAGATGACTCTTTAAATCAATTTTTGTATCTTTTACTTCCATTCTGTTTGCCTTTGTTCCAGAAGATAGTTATGGCGCCACATTAGAGCCACTCTCTTTTTCGGATCTCCTCGTAAAAATAAAGTAAACACACCAGCCAATATGGCTGTTTTTGACAATGAATCAACGCACAAAACTATAGCCATTTTCCTTAAAAATTTCAAAAAATCACAAAAATTAGGAATTTCTTTTCGAGATGACAGTTTTGTATTTGTAGAGACGCCGTATCGGTGGTGAATCCATATTCCTTAGAAGAAGTGACATTTAAATTGCGTCCTTTTCGTTATTTATTGCTCGTTGACGCGGTGTTTAAAGTATCGAGGAATCAGATAACCACTATTTCGCTTGAAAAAGTGGATAACGTAGCAGATAAAAATAAAACAACATACAACTCCCTTATGATACTGTTGAGATTGTTTCATATTTTCGAAGAAAGACCTTGGAGCGTTGGCTGTCTTCATTTTCATCACCATTTGAATGGTTGAATGCTATGATCTAATATAAGCATTCAAACGTTTCATATGATTTCCTCGATGGGACCATAAGGACATTTTTCTCGTTCACTCACATCATTTTAAGCAACAATCCATTGCAACCTATTGGGAAAATATTACCAAATACGTAGAGTTGAGAAAGTGGTTCTAAAGAGATTAGTACTCTTGCGTCTTCATGTTTCCGATAAAGGAAAATTTTACCACAAGAGATTAACCATAATTGCTAGACTCTATGTGGTTTCTTCAGTTGTGAATAAATTATCAGGGAACGCCATTTGAAGCGAATTCCTGTGAAAGTATTTTCTAACTATCCATTAACCATGATTTTTTTCATCGTTCAAAATAAGAACGACCAAACGAAATGTTAAAAATGCTGTTACATCAATAACGCCGTTTACTCGTATAAAAACAGAAAAATGTTTAGTTAAATACTTTTTTCATATCTTCTGTGCTTTTAGTTTTTCGCCAGAAAGTGATTGAGGCAATCTTTTTTGATAAAACGTGCATTTTTGAGCCATATATTCCCATACAGTGTTTCTTCAAAATAAAAGTCCAAGCAAAATATCAATTGGCGAGCAAAGAGTACTCGATCTCAACTTACACTCATTTAAAAAGTAATATACTTTCCATAAAAAATAAAAATAATTTTTATTGATGCTCAAGCTAAATTGACTTGATTTTGGTAAACAAGAATTAGAATTAGCTATTATCATTTTATTTATCATTCAGAGAGTTTTAGAATTTAACTGCTGGGAAGAATATTTGGTATAATTACTGGCTATAGGAGTTATTTAAATCAGGGTTCATTAAAGAATCACATGAAGTTTTTTCTTTCATTGTGCGGGCCACATACGACCTTTCAAACAGAAATGCAAACTTTGCTAAATTTTACAATCGTTCGGTTCACATTTTACGATGATGGTCCGGTTCATAGTTTAATTTTTGTCAGTGGTTTGGTTCGGTTCAAGTAAAATTGGAAATTTATCATTTTATTTTCACGATGCGCATTTTAGCGCAATACTATTATAATGTAAAGATACTTAAATAAAACACCATACACAGTGTAATTAATACATTAATACTAAAAACATTTTTAAACATTAGCAGCATCTATGGTCTGAATATGTGGAGTTTTCATTTATTCGAAAGAATATAAAATGCGTTTAAACTAATCATTTATAAATTGTCATATTTAATTTATATTTTATAAGTCAATTTAAATTTTTTTGGTAACATGCGTCTTTTTTAAATTATTTAACATTTCAGGCTTCTTAATATTCTTATTACAAAACCTATTCATTTATTTTAATTACTATTAACTTATTGATGATATCACGTGTATGGAAAAGGTGATGGAAATATATAATATATTTTTCTTTCTTCAACTCGGTGCACATAAAAATAATATTGAATAACCCTTTCCAATTAGTATAGGACAAAAGGAAAAATCGCAAAGTAGAAAAAACAACGAAAATTTAGTTAAAAGTCAAGAATCCTTCCCCGCCTCCTAATAAAAAGACTTTTACATAAGAAAATCTATAGAAAATCAAAGTTTTAATAAATTATACGCTTAATTTGAGCAGGATTTCTGTGTGGTTAATTTGATATTAGAGATAAATTTTGTTTATAAAAATTAATTATCTAATCTCAGTAGAAAAATATACAAATAAAACTGAAAAATTAATTTTAAAATAAGGTTTTCTATAGTGTAGGTGTTGTGTGAAGACACCTCATAATGTTACAAATGTAAATGTAAATCGAGATCGAACCAGCTTTGCAAAAGATTCTGGTTCGGTTTGCGGTTCAGTTAAAAATTAGTCGCCGGTTTCGGTTCAGTTCGCGGTTCGGTTCAGTTTAGCGTTTCGGTTCGGTTTGCAGCTCTGCTTTCAAAAGACTCTTACTGTTGTATAGTTTTTTACTGTGTAATTTGCCGAACGTCTATATTAAAAGTTTCTTACGCAAACGCATTCAAAAAATGTGATTTAGATTTCATAAATCATGTCTAGTGACATGCTGGCAACTATACTAATACCCAAACCTTAATAAAATTGATTAGATAATGCGGACCGGATAAAATCACTGCATTGGACGGATATGGCCAGCTGACCGTAGTTTGGGTATTTAGATAGCTAATTTAATTGCGCTGATACGGAAGTGTCAATTATTATATTTGATTTAAGGCAAGAAAGAATTCTCAACAACACTGCTTCGATTAATTTCCTATTTTTATTTTCAAATACATTTTTTACTAAAAGTTCCTAATATTAAATTTAAAAAAGTCTCAATCGTCATATTTAAAGCACATATTCATGCGAAAATACTAGTATGGTTTGCTCACAAGTAACACTATCTCCTCTTATCTCCAATTTAGACCCTTATAAAGCATAACGTAAGCAAAAACTAGTTCATGGCTTTCTCGTAAACATCCGTCTGGAAGTCTGCAGTGCGGCAAAAATTCTTCACCTTTTAATTTAATCAAACGGAATTAAAATTACTGACTTTCTCGGGTCTGTTACGAATTATACCATTTATCTTTTATATCGGCAATTAAGAAGGCATGTTACCTTCTGCAGTGAAAATCTCTTTCTCTTATTCTGGTTACGTATAACATCAGATAAAGTTGAACGTTTGTTCCAAGATTTATCCGTCGACGGCAGACGTTTCGCCTTTTATTAGATTAATCTAATTATTTGTTAGATTAAAGATTTTCGTTAACATACGAAGTATTTAGCGTACCGTCCGATTCGAAAGAACGTAGCATGTACCGCATTCTTTTATTTTAAGGTGATATAATTTCAACGTTATTCCGATTATCACGAGTATATTTTGAAAGTTTATTTTCTTTGTATAGTAAGAAAGTTTTAGAAAATTGAATTCCTTCTTGAAAATGGATTGTATAATAGGTAACGGAAATTAAAAGGCAACTAGCTTTGTAATCTTTCCATATTAAGATGTTTGACACGCTTGTAAAAATATTCTGAGCCAGCCACTGTGATTCGAAAATACCAATTCTTCCAATACGTTTAATTAATACACTATTTGTCAATTTTTATTTTGCGCACTTATTTATTATGTTTTCTAGCTATGGGACTATCTATAACCCTATGTGGAATTTCTGAATTGCTGTTACGGTATCGTGAGTAAGCATCCATTCCTACAATTAGGACGAGGTTTATTCCTGGGGGGGAGGGGGGTGAATTTATCTATATTTCACCACAAAAAATTCTCCGCTGCCTTTGCAAAAAGCGAAATTTGTAGAGAACGAAGAAATCCTCTTGTCTTCTTTCTTTATAGACTCGGATTCCGCTATTTCCCCTCCTCCTCCCTCTTTACTATATGTTAACTAATCTTAGTTTTTCCCCACAAACAGCTATCTTTATATAATTAACTCGTTTTTGTACATGACATATAGCAGACTGTCTAATGTAAATTTTATTACCATTTGTGAATTTTATTTTATCTAAAGAGAATTTGTAATTTATTAATTTTTGTGGCTGACAATGGGTTAGATGGCAGAAAGGACTGTACAGTTTCAATCACGCCCAGAAATAAAGACGATATTCTATTCCATTCCACTTTTCTCATCCTCAACTATCCTCTTCCTTCCGCACATCTCCTTTCTTCCACCTCCCCTCCCATCATCCATCTCCTCTCCCTCCTACCAACCTCCTCTCCCTCCTACCAACCTCCCCTCCATCCCATCCTCCTCCTCTTATTCCCATCCACCTTTACCCTCTCCTCCTCCTCCTTCTCGTATGCCTGAGTTTCCTCGCCACCCTCCCACCACTTGGACACTTTCCGCGGATCCAGAAATACGACTAGTGCCGCCACAACGATGCATAGCGAGTAGAGCGCAGATTCCGATGGGAATGCGTAGCTTAAATGTATCGGTTCCTCATCCTCCCTCCTCAATGGATTATCTAATACCTTTAAAAGCATTTTCATGTATTATCAGAGGTAAATATCTTTCCCGGTGTTTCCAGAGCGCTTTAGACGTTGATTCGGTTTTTAATGTCATTAGAGACTACTGCAGGAAAAGTGAAGTTGGAGACATAACTATCCTGCATTAAAAAAAAATAAATCGATGGATGAATTTACCTAGAGGTTACATATTTGTAATGGTCACCAAGTAATTTATTAAACACCTTGGATGCATGCTCACGGAATGACTGATGCTTGACCGTTTCCGTCATACTTTTGGTATATTAAGCCATTATATATATATTATATATAAATTATATATATATATATATACATACATATATATATATATACATACATACATACATACATATACATATATATATATATATATATATATATATGACGAAGGGATCATCCCGAAAGCTTTAACCTCTACAAATGTGTCTCTCCAACACCCCAGCGGCTCTACTTCCGGTAAGTGTTCACTGGGTTTCCTTCAACACCTAGTTGCCCTAAATATCCTTACTTACCTTTCCTCTTCCGTAGCATTTATATATATATATATATTAAGATACGTTGAATATAATTTCTAAAACGGATTCAACGTATTGTTTTCAAAATTTTGTTTCCAAAGAACATAATCATGTCTGTGCTTATTTATGTTAATTTGTTCCTTGCAGTGAGCATAAAACTTTATATAATATGGTGTTTATGAAAAATCAACTGAATAGAAAACTGAAACTGAGAATAGTGAACATTTATTATACCGATTCTAAAAACTGTTTGCGTTTTTCTGCAATATAGTCTTTCTTAAGAGAATTCTCAAAAATAAAACTGAATTCTGGCCAAAGAAAGATGAACATACTACTCACAATTTCCCTTTGGTGAATTTCTTCTTTCTTAAATGTAGAGTTTTCATTGCAATGTGCATCTTTAGTAACGATGGACACACTTTGTTGTGTACTAATACCGAATCTCCATATATCAGTTGCATTAAAATTGTAAACGACATTGAGATAAACGTACGCGTACAATAGTGAACGCAAATTATTTAGCCATAAAAAAAAAAGCATAATGAAATTGGAGATAAATTTTTTTCGTAATTCACTACAGAAGATATCCCTTTCTCAAATGAGCTCAGGGATATTATGATTTAAACTAAATTATAAGGCGTCACAAACTTTAATTTACATAAAATTGAAATGATGGGAAGGCTCACAAAAACAGGGAGCTAATCTGAAACAGTTGCTGAGTCGCCAATCGACCAGAGAGGAAATTCGAGAAAATCGCGGCATTCAATAGTCGAGCATCGGTGCTTCTGAATGCATCCTGCGAAATCTCATTTTAAAAAATCAGCATCTTTTGATTGCCCTTCATCGATATGAATAAAAAACAATTTCTTCTAAAATTACTTAAAATGAGAATAAATATTACAACCTGTCACTGGCTCTATTAATCGTTTGATATTGATAATTCACATAATGCGCCAGTTGATGAGTCGACCATCTTCTCGAAAGATACGCCGATACGCTGATGCAGGTACGCTATTACGTATACACATTTTATGAGCGTAATAAATTGGGCGATCTAAATATAATCTTTGTTTAAAAATCTACTGCGCGTGCACTTATAATTAATTGAGAGCAGGAGAGGTGTGCACTTAGTGAGATTATGGCTGCCGTCCTAAGTCGATTATCGTGGAAGAAGAGGGGAAGGGAGGAGAGTAGAGCTGTGGGAAATAGGTGGGTGGCTGAGAGGAGGCTGAGTGGAGGCTGCAGGGAGGAAGAAGGGAGGCGAGGGGGACTAAGGGTGGGGGAGATGTGGAGGAGGAGGGAGGCGCAACGGAGGACGTCGGGGGGTGGGAGGGGTGGGGGGGAGGGAGATCAGCCGACAACGTTGACGATGAATGTGAAAGAGAGGATTTGAGGCGATCCGCAAGAAGAAGGGGGAAAGGGAAGAGAGAAGGAAGAGGAGAGAGTAGGAAGGACAGAGAGAAGGAAGGATAGAGAGAAGGAAGGATAGAGAGAAGGAAGGATAGAGAGAAGGAAGGATAGAGAGAAGGAAGGATAGAGAGAAGGAAGGATAGAGAGAAGGAAGGATAGAGAGAAGGAAGGATAGAGAGAAGGAAGGATAGAGAGAAGGAAGGATGGAGAGAAGGAAGGATAGAGAGAAGGAAGGATAGAGAGAAGGAAGGATAGAGAGAAAGAAGGATAGAGAGAAAGAAGGATAGAGAGAAGGAAGGATAGAGAGAAAGAAAGATAGAGAGAAGGAAGGATAGAGAGAAGGAAGGATAGAGAGAAGGAAGGCGAGAGAGAAAGAAGAGGAGAGAGGCGGAAGAGAAGAGAGTAGGAAGAGGAGAAAGAATCAACGCCCAAGAGGACGAAGAAGGGAGAGTCGCAGTAGAAGCGAAAGGAAATATAGGAGTGCACGTCGTGAAACGCGACGACGCGAAATATGCCCGTTATGTGCGAAGGAAGACAGTTGATATTCCCATAAATACAAAAATGATAACGTGAAGATGGATGCTGCATTTACTAAAATTAACTTATTACCTGCCAGAACTATATATATATATATAATATCATAGGTAGTATTTTGTTGACAGGTCCGTGATTATTCATGGTAAAACTTGGTTCTCCATATACTCCTACTTCCCTCAGTTTTCTTCGTGTCTCGATAGCACTCTTTCCCTTTCAAGTCGTCTACCAGCTGAAACCTTTTCTTACCTCTTTCTCTTTTTCCATCCACTTTTCCTTCTAGCACTTCTTTAATCATGCACGCTCTCCTCAGATAATGCCCAATCCAGTTCGCCTTCCTCTTTCTGATAGTCTGCATACGTAGCATCTTATCAACTTCTTGCAGATATTCTCCTTTATATTTCCCATTAGTAGGAGCTTCTTTTTTCTGAAAGAGGCTTTTGCTTTCATTATTCTAGTCCTGATTTCATAGGTACATTTTTCTTCTGTCGTTATGATGCTTCCAATGTATTTATAGTGTGAAACTTGTTCTAATGGTTTTCCTCTAATACTTATGCTCAAATTTTCTTCTTCTTTACTTGATATTCGCATGACCTTGGATTTTTCTGTATAACACAAGGGGAAAGTTATAATCAGTGAGTTTCGATTTAATGATATTCTCGTTTCAAATGTGCGGCCCTAACTGCACATTTCGTAATTCAATGTGGCCCACTTCGTCTAAAAGTTTGGGGTACTAGAACAGATGATTACAAAATAGGAAACAAAGAAATTGATGATATTATTAGCACAATATGATTCATTGTTTACTAAAAATAAAGTACCGTTTTATCGGCGATTGCCACATACAATCCGAACCGGAAATTGAGACTGATTATTGACGTATTTCATCAGCTACCCATATGCATTTGATGCGAAATTAAACGCTCTTTGACATCGCATGTCGGCCTAGCACTCCACTGAAGATTACAATGCAGAGCAGCCTCTTCGTTTTCTGCAGAGGCTTATTTGTATTCTCGATAGAAACACATATCTCAAGGAAATTACGTGTCATTTAATCATACACGTATAAGTGTGCGTGTTAATGTTCGTCGAAGGGAGGTGGAAAGTGGAAATAGATGCGGAGGGATATATTAGGATTGGAAAGTGCGAGAGTTGGTGTAGACAACGGGAAGAGAGAGAAGATAGGAGATAGAAGAAGAAACGGGAGAGAGAGAGACAGAGGGGTACGAGACAGAGAGAGAGAGAGGGTTTTTCGCCGGAGACGAAGAGATGAAATGAAGGGAGCGTCTCCATTTCTCCTAATACGAGTGTTTCCGTTACACTGGGAGAGGTTTACCGTGTCAACGTAAGAAATTGATTGGCAAAGAGCGAGAGCATATCCCGCATTTCCGGAAAACAAGTTGCCTGCGATCGTATCGCCAACTCCCGTCGGAATGTTTTGTGACACTCTCCCACCCCTTCAACTCCTCCCGCCCTTCCAACCACCGCCCCCCCTCCCTCCCTAACCCTCCAACCTCCCGCCCCTTCAACGCCTCCAACCTCTCTCTCCTTTCTTGTCACCAAACGCTCCATCTGTTCCCTTAGACACGTGTACCACACACACACTCTCTCTCTCACCGTTGCCAACCTCCTTCAACTCTTTCCTCATTGAATTTTCTCCCTTGCATTTCTCTTCCAATCTTTCCCCCCCTCTCCCTATTAGTTCTCACCATTCCGCCCTCGCTCCACTTTCCTCCTGCTCCTCAGAAATCCGAATGCGAGTAAGGAGTCGCGAACAATGCGCACCGAGCACATCTAAATTTCAGGTATTCCTCCTCCTGCTCTATTCTCGCTGTTAAAACCACGATATCTCATCCCCCCTTTCCTCCTTCTATCCCCCCTTCCTCCCTCTCTCCCCCTTCCACTCTCTTCCCCCTTCCTCCCTATATCCCCCTTCCTCCCTCTCTCACCCTTCCACTCTCTCTCCCCCTTCCTCTCAATCCCCCTTCCACCCTCTATCCCCCTTCCACTCTCTCTCTCCCCCTTCCACTCTCTATCTCCCTTCCTCTCACTCTTCCCCTTCCTTTCTCTCCTCCTTCCACTCTCTCTCCTCCCCTTCCTCCCTCTCTCCATCCTTCCTCTCTCCTCCCCTCCTCCCTCTCTTCCCCCTTCCTCCCTCTCTCCCCCCCTCCCACCAACCTCTCTCCACGCACGTGCTCTTTTCATCCCATACACTATACACCTCTCCGGCGTCAATATATTTTCACTCGTAAGGCTCCCAAGCATTCTATTTTCCACTTCATTTTCCGCCCATGGCATTCTTTCGAGTAATTTATTTTTTCCGCCGACTCCAATATATATGTGGAGGATTTGACCTGGAAGTACCTCTTTTATTCGCTCGTTTCATTTCTCCACACTTTAGGAAATAAAGTTTACCCGTTATATGTTCAATATATTCCCTCTCTCTTGAGAAACATATGAAGAGGAGTCCTTTTGTTTGGATCTAAAGATTCAAAAAGCGTTCGAATTTGAGGTAATATGAGCGAAGGCGCCTGAGAAAAAAAAACAAACGTTTCTCGTCCTTTTAAGTGATTCTCAAACTTGGAAGCGGAAATCCCGAGTGTTCTGGAATTCCAGTGACGTCGATCGGTTTTCCAAATACACTATGTGCGGCTCATGTTTCACAGCATAGGAACAAAAACCTATAAGCTCCTTGAAATTATTTAAATACGGAAAATTTAAATTTTCTGAAAAAGTGTTAACTCTTGGTATTCAAACGTTATTAAACTATATTTTCCATAAATTCATGAATTGCATCGTTCAGCAAATCAATGTTCTCAGACATAAGAGAGAAAGGCAAACATGATTTGGAGTAGCAGAACGCTGGCAAAAAGTCCGGATGAGTGCAGATTTAGAGAGGGCGAGATAAACGATGTAGGCAGTGAGAGGGATAGTGGAGGAGGAGGAGAGAAAATAAAGGGAGAAAGGAAAAGGGGGAGAAGACGAAGGAGCCGTTGAAATGAGAAAAGTACTGCGAAGAGCGGAAATGCTATGAGGAAGAGAAAAATTAGAGGAACGAAGAAAATCTGTGGCATGGAGGGGAGGGGGAGGGTGTTGAGGGAGAGGGCGAGAAGGGAAAGAGAGGGGACGTGGAGGGGGAGAGAGGGCATGGAGTGTGAGTGGGCGTGGTAGGGGAGGGCGAGGAGGGTGAGAGGGCGTGGAGAGCATAGGGTGTAGAGGGTGAGAGAGCGTGGAGGGGGTAGGGTGTAGAGGGGAGATGGGCATGGAGGGGGGAGGGCATGTAGAGGAAAAGACAAGTCGCAACCATTTACGCTTTCGTTTTGGCCATCGAGGTTTCCAGTCGTGAGGGACGACCACCTTGCTCCCGTTATGCCTTCGCCACTGTCCTTCCACACACAGATCGATTGCCTTTTCCATCCCATACCCATCTTTCTTAGCTCCTCCTTAGCTCCTCCTCAGCTCCTCCTCCAGTTCCTCCGAATCTCTCAGTCCCCAATCCATTCGCCCCTGCCCCTCCGCCCCACCCTCCCGTCTTCTCTCTGCGGGAATCAAACCCAAGGCCAAGAAGGGGATAATCATTCGGGAACCAGATACCAGAACCGACGAACACTTGCCAGAGTAATGGAGATGCACAGGTAAATGCAAAAGAAATAATTCCTCCACCATGAGAGAGCTGAATGCAAGAAATTCTGCTGCTTCTCACCTCCTGCTGCGATTTGACCAGCGAGCGCACCGTCACAGACACCCTCTAAATTTTGCGACTCAAGGATAGTATTTGACGCGGTTATATAGGTACATAATACTATTACATAATTAAATAGGATGAAGATTCTAAATTTATTCGTTATCTCAAATCAATTTTTTCTCATTAGATAACTTTTGGTAATTATTTTTAGGTGCGACAAAGTATTCTTATATCATAGATTGAAATAATATTTTAGTCTATTTCACTCTTCTAATGTTTTAAAGTATTAGGAATTGCTTATATTGTTATAATAAAGTCAACTATCTAATAAGAGATATCGTATTGTCGTCTTCTTACTGTAAATAAAAATATGCCATGTATTTTTAACAATAATATTTTCTAATAACTACGGCAGGGCTCCTTAGGTTATAATTCATAACTCAATGCATACATGCTTTCAAGATGATATATCGTTCTTCTCCCCAAATGTTTTCAACAAATAAAAACTATATTTTTTAATGAAACTTGCGTAATTACTCCTCGCACGAGATATTCTCTCACGGAACTTATGCCGCCATTATCGGGCTTCTAGAGCGGTCAGGGACCATAAGTTTTCAAAGAAAACTATGACGTATTCAAGCGTAAACCTCAAAAAATACATAACTACTAATCTAAAAACGTGCTAGTTAATCTCCTTAATTGTAATGATCATGAAACCACTGTAAAATACATGTAAGAATTAAAAAAATCAAAAATCAAATCTTTCTGCTTTGTAAAATAGGCGGCTTTAAAAGGGAAAAACAAGAAAAATTTCAGATGATTTGTTCGTTATAAAAGATTTTGGTGTCATATTCTTTTCATTACTGTTGCTTTACGTATCAGTTACGAAATAATTTCGCTTTAATAGGAGATATTAAAGGTTGACCTTCATATTAAAAAATGTGTTTTGCTATTAACTTAAAAATTCAAAATCCATTTACTACAGCTTATGGAATGAGATTATTACGTAAATGATATGCAAAGTTATAGTAATGACAAGTACATGCTGTGAATATGTAGTAGTTCAATTTCTTGCTACTAAAACGCCCGCATATTCACCGGCAGAGCCACTTCAACCAAATAGACTTTTGGGAAGTTTGAACATTAACAGTTTAACTTCTAGATGAGATACGAAATTGTTCACAAGCTAAAAAACCTGCACGCCATTTGTTTCAAACAATGTAACATTCTTTACGATCCGATTATTCGTTCAAGAGGGAACAGAAAATGGCCCAACTCAAAATATATAAATAAATAAATATCGGACGAACGCATATAAAAGATTTTATATTAACCCACAATATATTTATAAATATCATCAAAGTGGCATGGGTTCTAATTTCGGAGTAGTATGGAATTATAAGTGAGGAAGTCTAACGAGTGAGAGAGTGCAGATTGTTTCTTATTTGCTTTTTAAATAATTTAACTTACAGAAGCGAAACAGACTCCAACGAACGTACGGAAGATAAAATTAAGCTTATTTTTATTGCTAGGAGAATTTTAAGTCGTTCAGAATCAGCCCAAAATTAGCGTGGATAAAAAATATCGGCAATTTTCACGTTTTTATCGATGATAAATATCAACTGCCATGACAATTCATATTCTGTAGCCATATTTGCTAGTCAAACGCTTTCGCAGGTCTTCATCCCACGAAACGAATTGGATCGACTGACGAGCGCTCCCTACTCTCAAACGAGGGATACTAAGGTCGTGGGTTCGAATCCCGTCTAGGATATGGTTATTTGTGTTCGTCGGGGTTATATGTTAGAATGGACATGATTCTCTAAGATATCGCCCTTAATAAAGACGAATTATTATTATTATTGTTTGTTACTTCTCTCCCTTTCTCCATTCAGCAGAAAATCGTTATTCTCTATTAAACTCTCGCGCATCCTCTCTCTCTCTCTCTCCCTTCTTCGCCTTCCAAAATACACTTTCCCTCTCGTCTCTATCTCCAACATCGTCCATGCACCGCACCAGTGCAAAACGCGAATTACGGCATAATTCCTTCTTAACCCCTTCGTTCCTTTCGACTCGCCCATCCGAACGTCCCCCTTCAACCAAACCTTCGCTCCATTTATATACCACCGACACTTCCATCAAGCACCCCCATTCCTTTCGCCGCTCTTTTTTCCTATTCGCCTCTCGGCACAACTTCCAAACAGCCCACCTTACTCCGTTAAACTCTCTATGACCTTTTCTATACTATATCCCTGACCCTAGCGCAACAACTGCCTTCACGCCACCCCCCCCCTCAACTTGCCCCTTTCCTCTCCTTAACCACCAAACGCCCTCCCCCGTCGTCCACATCTCATCCTCACCTCTACTTAAACTCATTTTACAACTGTCATTCCCCTTACATACCTCTTCAGCCCCTCTCTCTCCCCCACTCTCCCCCCCTCTCTCCCCCCTCTCTCCCCCCTCTCCCTCCCTCTCTCCACCCTCCCCCCCCTCTCCTCTCTCTCTCTCCCCCCCCCCTCTCTCTCTCTCTCCCCCCCTCCGTCTTTTCCTTGCATCTCTCAGTCGGCTAAATATTTGAGAGACGGTCGTGGCCCTCGTAGAAGGGATTGAATTTTTCAGCGTTTCGTCCCCGTTGGACAATGGTCGCAGGGTGTTCGAAAGCGCGACGTGGCCTCTCCTCCTTCGACTCCGTTCTCCTTCTGCCTACCTCTCTCCTCTTGGAGGAGATGGGGTGAAGGAGGAGGTCATACCGAGAGCGGTTCTGAAGGCGGAATATCGTTAGTTCGCTCGCACGCTTCGGTCGTATAGAGAGAGAGGGAGAAAGGCGCCGCTGTGGCCGGCGTCTTCGTTTCCTTTTTTTTGGGTCGAGGATGTTCCGGAATGTCTAAGTATACGCAACGACACGGAGATCGAGCCTTATGGCGAATACTAACGGCCCTCAGCCTTATTAGATTTTACACGAGTATAGGCCATCGCTTCAAATGTACAATACAAAGACAACGACGACGCCCGCCTAGAAATTTACGTATAATCTCTACGGATTTCGAAAAATTACTACATACAATTTGATCAAATTCACCAAATGAAACACAAAGTAAAATAGGACAAAAACAAAAGTAGGAAAATGCAACGATAAATTGAGCGCAAAAATTAAAACAGTTTTATTGTTTTCTTTCACGTCAGTTTAGGTTTTTGTGGATCGGAGAGAATGCATTAATTTTAATAGCTATAATTCTGACATTTTAACTGGAGAATTATCTCTTTTTTTAAATATAAAATTAGATATTTCGCTTGTGCAGTGAGTTTCACAACTATTCAATTTTCACAGATTCATTCGTGAATGCGTATACAACGATGGCAGCACTCCTTTCATAATATATTTGTATATCATCATTACTATATATAAATGAATGTGTTGCTATAAAAGCCACTATAATCACAGGGTCTGTCCGCAGACAAGTATATGATTATTATTATTGTTTATACCCGATTCCTCGCGTACTCTTTTCCTCAACCTTCTCCATATTCATATTCTTGTCATTCATATGATTATGCGCATTAATGCTATATTCATCGGCAATTTCTGATTTCTCACGACGATGAATAGGAAGTTACAAAAATTAAGATAGGCAACCATTTAACAAATATCAAAATGCCGAATGGTCTGAGATATTAAAAATCTATTAACAAACCCAACACTGTCATAAGAAATAAAACTGTAATCAATTTCAATATTCAATATTCTAACTATGAAACTTTTCCTAAAATAGCTATTTTGCTTTTTTTCAGTAAATTACATCAATTTTAATGTAATTTCGTGATGTTGTATACCCTCCTTCCATTAATTGTATATACTCTCTCGTTTTTCACTCTCCTCAACCCCAAAGTCTCCTCATATCTCGCGCTTTCTCTTCTTTTTCACCTTTCCCTCTAAATCTCATCCTTTCGCTTTGTTTTCTCATCTCCCACGGTTATTTTTATCACTCGTAAGTATTCCTCGCCTCACTTCGCATCCTTTCTCATCTGTACTGTCACAAACTAACGTTCCAGAATCTTTTCTTTAAATAAAAAAAAGCACTCACTATTTCTCTCGTGTTTTCCAAAACATTTCATTACATAACTTTTATTTTTTCTCGAAATATTTATTTTACCACTACCCCTACTTATTGTTAGCATGCCATCCGATTGTTTTGCTTTCTTTCACTTTTTCTCTTTAAAAATTGGTTTTTACCTCCTGCCTTATACTGTTTACTGCATATTTTTAATTATTAGAACAGTTCTCGTGAACTCGAGTATTTTTAATCGAAATAATTTTCACTTCTTTAAATTAGTTACAATTTTTAAGATACGTCTATTACCGAGAGACAAATTTCCCAAATTACATTTGAAATTGTTATTCGCATCCTTTCATGGCACCCAGTTCGATTGCATTCGCAAGGAGCGGTCTCTGCTGGCCAATCCTAGCCGAGAGTGTTTCTCGGGCGCCACCTTCTCCTCATTCCCGAGTTCCCTACGACGATGTGTGCTCTCTCGTAGGACAAACGCTGAGGAAGTGGAACGCATGTGGATGCCTTTAGTAAGAATTTCGCAAGCGGCGGAAGATTTTAATTCCGCAGCATTTGGAAGGACGGATTATTTAAATGAGGCGCTTACGCCGCTGCGTTATCACTAATGAACCTGCTTCGCTGTTTATCGCTTACTAAAATTCAGAGACTCTATACTCGTTCAAATCCTAACTGGGTATAGACTCGGGCTCTGGGATAGGTACATAATTACTCTCGGTTGCCGAGGCATTAGGAAGATAAACTATTAGAAATAGGATATATTTTGTGTTTTAAAGTATCAGATTTTCGCGTAACAGATTCCACAGAAAAATCTAGTTAAAATACGACTATAAACTGGTTATTTTCATTTCAAAGAGGAATCCAACCATTCTTAATTTAAAGAATTTATGGAAATATCTAATATATTTTCTAGCATTTGGATGTGCCGCTATAACTCAATCACAGAAGATATGACCAAGAGGGAATTCATTTTTAGTCGACATAAAAATATTAATATAATGGTTTGGTTTTTTAAACCGATTTTATTGAAATTTTTAGCTTAAAATAATATTTTATTTTTCTCTATTTACATAACATGGGAAATGGTGTAGCATATTATTTATTTCCATTTTAAAATTATTTAAAATCGTCGTACGAAATATAGACAGGAAAGAAGAAAAATACGAAGTTGTATTTTCTTGCGATGAAATTTCAAACACGGATCGAATTTTTCCAAAAATGCACTTTTAATCACGAAATTTCAAATTTATTTTAATCGAAAAATTTTGCTCTTATGACAGCCTAACTATTGCCGATTAAGAAAACAGTGCGATCATATAACACTGATACAGAGGGCTTGATTATTTATTATCTAACTATATAATTTATGACGTGAAATGCTGTTCACTGAGTTGTGAATATTAAAAGACGAATTATTTCAGTCATATATTTATGATTCATATTTACATTGCTGTCGTAAAAATACTATTCTATATGTATGAGTATTTTATCTATTTGAGGATGCATCTAGGATGGGCCAGTATACGCTAGGGAACTGATTGTTTAAAATCAGATTTATCTAAACGTTAAAAAGCTAAGCGAATAACAGTATTATCTCCAGTGCACAAAATTATTGCAGTTGTAATCTATCTTTAGCTGTTTACATTTATATATACGTTGGAAAGGAGATGATAGTAGATTTTCTCAGTCGCTTTCTGTTATAAACGCAAAATTTTATGTTTCAGAGCTTGTATATGATTTTATTTCAATATCCAGTATAATTTTTCTTTCGATTGTGATACCAGATATTCTTCCAAAAATATTTACTTTTCTTGAAAAGTAAACGAGGAAGTTTCAAATTTGGAATGGATAAACGTAACTGATAAGATGTTACTTTGATAAAAATCATATCTGATGTCCAATTGCTTAACAGGATCATCACGAAATAATTCCGCAACAAGTAACTTTTCAGACTGATACGCATGAAAAAATATTACCGAGCTGACAGCTGTTTCAGAGCTGAATAATACTGTCGCCGATGCAGTTCCCTTGAAAAGTGGAAGAGTACGGAAGTACTTAAAACCCTCAATTATTCGCTGGGAACGAAGTCTACAGCCTGTCACCAATTCGAAAGCGATGAAAAACTGGTAGTAAATAAAGCGGTAAAGAAATGTAAAAAGCAACTGATATACATTTACGTAGATCTTTGTGTAGTTCCTTAGAATGCATTACATCAGACATGTTAAACTGACGGCCCACGGGCCGCATGCGGTCCTTTCTCGACTTTATTGCAGTCCGAATGATAATTTTTCTCTCAACTAAATCTTTCGAAACTTATATAAATAATTTCTTTTTGTGAGAAGGACACAACATTTTTTCTTTGCTATTGAGATACAATAACACGCGGTCATTGGGCAGATACGGCAATATCTGAGAAAATATGGTCATTTTAAAAGTTATTTTAAAAAGTAATAGAAAGAATAGCAAATTAAAAACAAATTATATTTTTATTGGTTACTACGTTATTCGTTTTTATTAATCTGTATAGTTAAAATTTCTCCAAAAAACTTCTTTAGTCGGGTGGTGATATACAGACTTAAATTATCATATTTTAATAAAAATTAACGTTGACTGCATAATAAATTGTATTATGAAATTAAAAATATTAAACCAAATCAAATAATTATTTTTAAACTTGTGCTGAGTAAAGCACTACAGAAAAACATATTAAAACTGAAATTCAAAGTAGGAGTGAAAAACAACCAAACGTGTTGTAGTTGTCCATACGAGAATAAACATTGTTTTTTTTTGCTCCATTCTTATTTCCCATTCGCAGAACAAGATTTCCCAGAGTTACCATCTTTTGCATCGAAGCAAGCAAGCATCTTCAAGGTTTCCAGACGCGGCTTCTGAAAAAGGAAACAAACATTTCAGGAGCAATTCGCATGGCCCCAGAGCAGTTTCGAGAAGATGGCTGCAGCGCCTCAGAAGTGCACGTTTGGGGGCGGTGTTAACGCTAGAAATGACGCCACCAAAACAAGGACACAGCGGAAGTCTTTCCATTTTAATCAGCGACGGAGGAGAGAGAGAGAGAGAGAGATAGGTGGGAGGGTGAATGATGCCAAAGGGGGAAGGAGAAAATGGTCACGCGAGACAGTGACGTCATCCTCTTATTTGAAGAAGCCCACAAAGCGAGAGAGAGAGAGATAAGGAAATGAAAGGGAAGGGGGAGGGAGACAGAGAGGGACAGAGGGAGAAAGAGAGAAAGAACGGCGCGGATTTAATGAAGCGGACGTTATAATAGAAGACTTGAAGAGAGAAAAGGGACGCGAAATTAAGAGTTCTCCTATTTCCCTTCCAATTCGCTCCCTCCCTTACTCATCCACTCCCCCCGCTCCATCTCCCGCTCTGTCCTTCCCTCACAACATCATCCCTCCCTCCCCTACTCCTTCTCTCCCTCCTTTTCCCTTTACCCCACTCCCTCTCCAAATCTCCTCCCGCCCCCACTCCATCACCAACCCGCTCCCTCCCCAACTCCCTTCCTCTCACTCCCTCCCTCTCACTCGCTCCATTCCTCTCCAACTCCTCCCTCGCCCCTCCCACCTCTCTCTCTCTCCCTCCCCCACTCTCTCTCTCTCTCTCCCCCTCCCCCACTCCCTCTCCCTCGCCTCATCCCTCTCCAACTCTCAAACCCCCCCTCTCTCTCTCTCTCCCCCTCCCCCACTCCCTCTCCCTCGCCTCATCCCTCTCCAACTCTCTCACCCCCTCTCTCTCTCTCTCTCCCTCCCCCACTCCCTCTCCCTCGCCTCATCCCTCTCCAACTCCCTCACCTCCCCTCTCTCTCTCCCTCCCTCTTCCACTTCCTCTCCCTTCACAGTCTCAATTTCGCCCTAAATAAAGTCGTCTGCCTGTCTGTTTGTCTGTCCCTCGCCTCATCCCTCTACAACTCTCTCGCCCTCTCTCTCTCTCCCTCCCTCTCTACATCCTCCACTCCCCCTCTCCCTCCATCCCCCACTCATTCATTATTTTTATATTTCTTCCATTCTAAATATCTTCATTTCCCTCCCTCCTACTCTGGTGTCGTAATATTTTATGGTATAACTAGTAACTTTATAAGGAGGGTTATAAAACAAATAATTTTCAGGGTTGTTGTCTCCAATATAATGATGTTGTAGTATGCGTGCCTGATGCGTGTGTGTGGAAGTAGGAAATAGTCCAAAGTTTGGTAGTTATCGTTTGCTGCGTCTTTTTGCAATCAACGGCAGCGAAGCATTCATTTTTATCAAAGTACCTGGATTCGAGACTAGATGCAATTTTCCGTCGCTTGGCGGATTTGCGTGCCTCGGGGCTTTATCAAATTTTTATATCTGAAATTAAAAGTCGTAATGCTGTTGCTCATTACCTTGTGTACCTACTGAATTTTGTCTTCTATATAAGTAAATTTTTAAGTCGATACGCTACAGATCATATAAAAGAAAGAGAGAGAAAATATTTATTTAACCGTAGTTCACAAAACAATCTTCTACGTAGCCGATTTAAAAAAAAGAAGCCATATCGAATAATTTTATTAAGAATATCTCTATGTCTCAGCCCCGCGTTTTTCTATGACATTGTATTCATTATATTGCAAATGGAGTTTCAAAGGGCTATTACAAATTGATATTCAAAATATTTTTTCATGACGTTTAACACACACCGTATCATCATTTTTCTGACCTATATTTCATCATAGCATATGTATATGATTTTGGACGGCATTATTTCCTCCAGCTATAGAAGCTCCAGGAAAGTTTGTTCATGATAATTAATGTAGAATATTCCACAATTATATAAAATGATATAAAATACTTTTTCTTCAAAAAAAACCTTGGGATTGAAATCTGTTTAATATAAATTGAGAAGCGATTTTACTCTAACATATCTGTAGCATTAATTATGAATGCTTAATCTTTCGTACGCTAGAATAATAAATCAAATAAATGAACCATATCTAATCGCAAAATTGCGCTCTAAAGGTGTCGAGAGAATTTCTACGCAACAAAATGCAGAGGGAGTCATCACTGAATGAAATCGCGAAGGTCACTTAGAATAACTCGTTCGCGCACCAACAACCGGTCCTCGAAGCCCTCAAACCTCACAACCGCATCGAGAAACACTCGTCCCCGCGTCGAGAGGCTAAAGTGCGTCGCGAGGCTCTTTAAGGTGCGTACATAAAAGAAGTTTGGATGAATAAAACGAGCGACATGGCGAGGACGAAGCCTCTTTCTCACTCTCTCACATTTCTCTCCTCCATTTACCACTCTCGCACATTCCTCTTCTTCGTCTTCTCTCTATCTCTACGTGCGTGAGAGTGTGAGTTCCAACTTTTTAATGACTCCCGGGAACTTCGGCGGCGCGTGCCCAAAACGCGTTAAAGCAGAGGAGGAGAAAGGGATAGGGGAATGACGAGAGGGAGAAAAGAGAGAAAACAGAGGAGAGAGAGAGAGAGAAAAGAGGAGGAGAAAGTAAGAGGGATAAGAAGGCTCCATAAAAGGCAGATACGAGTGTCGGGAGGATTGGAGAGTGGGGAGGAGGGGAGGGGAATGACGTAGGAGGGTGGGGAGGAGGAATAAAGAGAGAGAGAGAGAGAGGTGAGGAGGGGGATGACGGAGGAGGGTATGGAGGAGAAGGATAGAGGGAGGGGGAGGTGGGGAGGGAAGTGACGGAGGAGGTTGGGGTGGAGAGCGGGAGTTGGGGAGCAGGAGAACGGTGGAGGAGAGAGTCGTGAGGCACGGGGGAGTTTCCGGCGGACGTTGACGAGAAAGTGCGTGGAGGGAGGAGTGATGGTGGGGGGAGGGGGGAGACCGGGGTCCGAAGAAAAGGGCGTGAGATAGGGATAGAAGGAAGGAATAAGAGGTCTTCATCGAGGGAGGAGAGAGAGAGAGAGAGGGCATTATGGAAATTAAATGGGTAGGCAAGTGGCTTTTTATAGGGAAAGTTACTTTGACGCTTGGCCTTGCGGTCGTCGGGCTTCAGAGGAAGAGGGAGAAAGGAAGAGAAGTTGGAGAAGCGACTGAAAGGAGGGATAAGATGAGGAATGGAGAGAGTTTCTGAAGAGAAGAGTGATGTGGAGGGAGGTATAGGATTGGTGGAGAGGGCAAAAATGAGGGATACAGAGAGAGGGGGGGAGGTGCCAGTAAAAAGAAGAAGAAAAAGAAGAAGATAGAAGTGTAGAATGGAGAATCTCTGAAGAGACACTTCTTTAGTTGGAATACATACTTTCTTCCTCGGAGACAGATCGGTTCGATGCAAATTTTTAACGATTTTCCGAGAAAACCCAAAGTGTTTCTCAGATTTCCGTGCGCTTAATGAAATTGGTTGGCGAAACGTATTTATTATTAATGAGTATCATTCGAAACTGAATTATCCTAATTTTATAATTACCTCGTTTTTTTCATGGACCTTTGACTTGTTTAGCAGTAACATATAAGGAGAACTCTTGAAAAATTGAAACTCGCTTGATGTCGACCGTAAAGGTACTGTATGCATACGTATTTAGAGCATGGGACGTGAACTAATGAAATTGGCTTAGGAAAGCAAAACAAAAAAAGTTCTCGAGAGATTTCAACGTGAATACTATTGAAAATAACTACATATCCTTGGAAATAAATTTTTAAAATGAAACATATTAAAGCAAGAAATAATATAAAAATATTATTCGTAGAATTTCAACGGGTTTAGTGGTTTCGCTGCCAATTCTAGAGCCCTTGCGAAATACACAAAAACATTTTAGTCTATTAGAAACCTAAAATCACTTATAAAAAATACTTTTTCACTTACAATTAGGTTTCTTAACAATTAACCAAATTTGTTTGTAAACATTCCGTTTCCAAGGATATCACATTCAAATATTACGAAAATTTTATTTCCTATCATATCATTTTCGTCAAATCCAGCTTCATTTCTTGTGTAATTATGCCTTTCTGAAATGTTTACTTTTATATCTTGAATGAGCAAGAAACCCGTGGAAATGCAATGTACAGTTGTCCATCGTTGCACGTTGCCTTTGCTACAACGATAATTTTTTTGCTTAAAAATGCGAAGCGAATGACTCTATTCTTTCTTCTACTTGAAGGATTTGTTGACGCTAATTAAATCGGAGGTAACAATGATGGTGGCCTTGGCAACGCCCGGAAAGAATATGAAAAATCCACCAAATTGCGTACTTCTGAAAACTTTGACCGTGTAACATGTAAACATTGCAAGAATAAGATAATGCACAGTTGTTACCGTCGAATAAAGTAAAAACAAAGAAAATCGGTACATATTTACCTATTTAGATGAATTGAGGAAGAAAATCTTGCATATTGAAAAATCGAAAATCATATGCCTATGCGAAGTTTCGTGACAATATATTCGAAGGTGCGGGTTTGTATAGAGAACAAACAGCGATACCGTCTTTTCTCTTGCTTTCTCTTCAGGGCGAGATCTTAAAAAAGCTACTTCGCTTGAGGTTTCTGTTTTACTTTTTCATCCACTATTACCAGAAAATCCCTCCCAAACCATTACCCCCTAGTTTAATTTGCACACAATTATTTTCCAGTCTGCGACATTCCATTTTAGTCATAAATGTTGGATGATGGGCATCACTGATTAATGAGATGCCTATAAGTATAAATGGAATCGTTTTAGAAAACCTTATATCAAACGAAAATGAATATATTTTCATCCGTGTGATCCTCTCCCACGGCTTTGCCTAAACTGAGCCCATTGCTATTCATCAACGCAGTCTCGAGTAATTTAGTCTATGCGGCGACGCTATTTGGTTTCTGATAACAGTTGTATTACTTGTGATTTGTCATATATTAAATAAGTTATATTGATACAAATGTTTGCCTTGGCAGAATATTAAGAATCCGTTTTGTGAAAAGATATTTTCCGGACGATGTATCAAGAACATAATTCCAATTTATAACATTGTTCTTATGGGAAAATGTGCTTCAGCACCACGCAATTTTCAGGAACCAATAATGACGCGTGCGAGGACTGCCTGTAGATATATGAGAAATTAAAAATCCTATCACACAAATTAACCTATTCAGTAAAAACACGGGTTTATGTAGCAGATCCGGGGCCATGTTAGGGTTTTTTTTAGGTTAGACGAGGATAACACCAATATATCTGTTAGAAAAGAGTCCGCCAACATTAACCCAAGGGAGTCCAAGAATAGCGGTAGAGTGAGAAGTAGAAAAATAAAATTGTTAGATCAAATGGCGGGGAAATCCAGAACGAAAATATCCGTAGAAAACACAATAAAAATTATCATTATGAACTGCCGAAGCATTCGAAGGAAACAGGCTGATTTTTGCCACTTAGTTAAAAGCCATCGTGCAGACGTTGTATTGGGAACTGAGAGCTGGCTATCGGGCGACATTAATTCTAACGAGATTTTCCCCCAGATTATGTGGTATATCGCAAAGACAGGAGGGAAAGAGTCGGAGGTGGAGTTTTCATCGCCGTCAGAAACAGTATATCAAGCCAATTAGAGGAGATTAACGTCAGCGAACACTGCGAAATGATATGCTGCTCCCTTCATACGAGAAATGGTAAAAAATTATTTTTTTGCTCATTTTACCGCCCACCTGACTCAGGAGTCGAGTACATTAGAGAACTCAGTCGTACATTACAGGAGAGAAGCTTGTCGTGAATTAATTGAAGCGTTTACTCTAAACTCTCTAGAGCAAATCGTCAACGAGTCGAAGCGATATGACAACAGCGGAGACGGAAACATATTATATCTGCTAGCCACTACCCACTCACTATCGACTAGAAACCTCCAAATCGACGACGGCATAGGTGATCATAAAATAGTAATTGCCGAATTCAAATACACCCCTGCGACAATATATAAGCTAACGCGATTAGTCTATATCTTCAGTAAAGCAGATCTCCCAGGTCTAAGAAATTATGTTACAAACCAAATAGCTACATTTATCAATTTTGAGAATAGTAACAGCGTAGATGACTCTTGGACGGAAATTTTGCGAATCATTCGAGAAGGGCTAAAAACGTTTGTCCCAACCAAAGTAATTCGTGATCGCAAGGACCCGCGGTGGGTGAAACCGAAACTCCGTGCCTTGCTCAAGAAACAAAGACGGCATCACGCGCGCATAAAGCACCTTAAAGAAGTTGGTAGGGATCACGCGAACGAGCATTTAAATACAGAAATAGTCGTAAATCCGCAAGAGACGAAGCGCGTAAGGAATTTGACGACTACCGATCCACGACACTCTCGGATTCACTCAAAAACGACTCGAAAGAATTTTGGTCCTACGTGCGAGAAATTCGAGGAGGTCAGTCCACAGTACCTCTTCTACGTACAGACAACGGTGAAAGTGTACACGATTCATTTACTAAGGCTAGTATGTTAAATCGGTTCTTCGAAAATTGCTTCACAATAGACAGCGGTGATTTCATTGATTTCCCTACTCGTATAGACTCAAATATGAGCGACAGAAATATCCGAAAGCGGTATCGTTAAATTACTAAGTCAGGTCCATAAAAGAAAATCGCCAGGGCCTGAAGCCATACCTGCATTCATTATAAACTCGTTAGCAAACGAATTAGCTCCGTACCTTAAGATTCTACTCAGAAAATCTTTAGATGAGGGTGTGGTTCCTTTGATATGGAAAACAGCCCACGTTACACCAATACATAAAACGGGAAGTAAATTAAAAGTGGAGAACTACCGCCCTATATCGTTGACGTCAATCTTCTGTAAGGTTTTTGAGCACATTATCGGTAGCTCAATAATGCGATTTCTCGAAAGCGAAGATGCGCTTAATAGAAACCAGCATGGCTTCCGGAGAGGGAGGTCATGCGAGACTCAGTTAGCTTTACTCACACAAGATATTGTGAAAGCAGCGGATAAAGGAATAGGAGTTGATGCAGTATTTTTAGACCTTAGGAAAGCCTTCGACACCGTTTCTCACCTGAAAATAGTGCAAAAATTAAGGGCTTATTCAATTAACGAGAAAATTGTAAATTGGATCGCCTCGTTTCTTTCCGATAGAACCCAGAGAGTAGTTCTCGATGGAGTTGCATCAGACGTCGTCAAAGTGACTTCCGGCTTGCCTCAGGGAAGTGTAATCGGACCTCTGTTATTCTTGATATATATAAATGATTTAGCGGATGACACACTTGTGTATGGAGAAATCAACACAATACACGATCAGGAGAATTTGCAAAAGGACCTTCATGCTATTACGAAATGGTGTAAAGATTGGCAACTCGACCTGAATATATAGAAATGCGCCGCAATGAACTTCACGCGCTCCATGAATTTCAACCGTTACCCGTACCAAATATCTCAACTAAAGCTAAAATACGTCAATAGCTACAAATACCTAGGAGTAACTCTCAGTAGCAATTTGTCTAGTAGAGAGCATATCAAAACCCTTATAGCATCGGCAAACAGAATTCAAGGGCTTTCCTCTAGAGTTCTGCAGGGATGCCCCTCGAATGTGAAGGAAATCGCATACTTTTCCCTAATACTACCCGTCGTGGAATACTGTTGCGCCGTCTGGGGCCCTTTCGAGGAGGGCCTAACTAGAGAGCTCGAAATGGTTCAGCGTAGAGCGGCTAGATTTGTAAAAGGAGAATATCGGTATGTTGCGAGTGTATCAGAGATATTGAGGGATCTGAAATGGCAGACGTTGAAGAGTAGAAGAATTGAATACAAAAGGAAACTATTTGAAAAATTCGAAAGCTCCGAATTCGTTGAAGACCTACGCGGCATAGTTGTCCCCATCGATGATAGTGAACATAATGTTAGATCAGAGTACAGGAGAAAATATGTCGAAACAATCGCTAGAACAGAGAAATGCTACAGATCCTTTTTCCCAGACGCGATAAGACAGTTCAACAGAGGAATTAATTAGAGTTCACTTGGTTTTGTGACACCCCCTGCCAAACGCTAGTAGTTGCTTGCAGGGTATTGATGTAAATGTAAATGTAAATGTAAATGAAGACTACCTGCTCTTCAACTTCGACCCTCATTGCTGAGGATTAGCGTCCCTCGTTCGGAGGCGAGTCCCGGGCACTGGCTCGGGGTAGTCTACCCTCACAGCGGGTGGTGAAATGACCGATCTATCATTGCAAAATTGCAATACTTTTTGCAAATAAGACGATTGAAAGTTACATCATTGCATTGCGGTGAAAAACCAAAACACGTTATTTCTTTCATTTACTGTTATAAATCAGACAATGGATATGTCATTTGTATTTAAAACATTTATTAATATCATGTTAAGTAATTTTTAAAATTAATAGAAAAGTGTAGGGAAGCGTCTGAAGGTTCTGTAATGGACGAGGGGGAAAGCCTTTTGTATTACTGACCGAGTTGTATGACCAAAATGAAGATGGATCTCACAATATGAAATGCGAATGTGGTTAAGCCTTACAACTGAATATGTATTTGCTAAAATAAACTGGAGCTCAAAGAGAAAATAAGCAAAGCGATCGTTTCTCGTTCAGTGGTATATAACTCAATTTAATTCTAATTTAGAACGAAAGTGCAATCGGTTGCTCCGCAGCACACTCCGTACCTTTTTTTTTTGGCTCACGGTTCAGAGCAAGAGCGAATGTCATTCGGTACTACCAAACTGTAAGTTGAAAAAATCGAAAGAGAGGGTGAAACGAGGCAGAAAGTAATTCGATTGACGACGGCCATTGATTGCGTAGAATCGATTTAAATTTCAATCTCATGTGGAACACCAAACCGAAAATACAAATTACACTAGTATAACCAACGGTTTGCTTTACGACACTGAGCATATGTTTAATTGATTTAATCTGCAAGGAAGCGATAAGTGACTCGGAGAAGTTCAAAGACTAATCGGAAACTCCCAGATAATTGGTACCGAAAAATAAGGCGAAATTGAAGACGTAAAAGTGTTGAGAAATGAAGTAATAAGATCAGAAATCGGTTTTCCATTCAAATGATTGGTTGTATTTCCTACATACCAACATACCATATCTTCATTATAAATCTCTTTCTCGCGGCCTTCCTTATGGAAAAACATCCTGTAGCAACGGATGGTGTTAAAAACAAACTAGGAAAACCGCGATAAAACCAAATACGTAATTGGAACCCTTATGATGGTGAAAGGGTTATATAATAGTATTTTGTTATTATTAATATTGAAATATATAATTTGTTGTGTATTTTAAGGAAACAAACTATTTTTCATATAAATACAAATGTTCTGTTTACGCAAACAAAATAACGCGTATCGCTACCGCATGTGGATTGCATTATTTTCAACGTAGCACAAAATTTAAATGAATTTGAATATAATTGCAACGTTAATGGAACTCTAGGGTGGAGGTTTCCAACCTTTTCGGTGTTGCGAGCACCAAGTTGTATGATAGAATACAAGGCGAGCTCCACTGTGTACTTATGCAGGAACAGGAATGTTATTAGTGGATAAAATCAGACCGACGTCGAAGTTATTCTTAATTCTTTTAGGTTATGTTTAGCAAGGAAAAATCGAGAAAATTAAATTATTGGTTAAAAGAAACTGGATTTTAAGCACCGCAAAAGAGCACAGCGGTGCTCGCGAGAACCAGGTTGGAAACCTCTGCTCCAAGGTATGGATTTTCGGCTATGCCCGATTTTTTAACTCTGATTAATTCATTAAAAAAATTCGGATTAAACCCCAAAATTATTATTTTTAAATTTCGCCTAGTTTTTCTCTGAAACACATCAAACAGAAATTCACCAAATTTTCTTCCTCCCTTTCGTAATCAACGACTTAGTCAACTTTTTCACGTATTAAGTTTAGTATACGGATTTCCCGAAGGGAAACAACACAAATAGGAGTCAATTTTGGCAGCAGGAAAATAATACACGCTGATTATAAACATTTGTTATTTCCACAAAACCAGCTCTGAAGGCCTAAAAGAATCAAGGATACGTTCAACGCCTGCTGACTCTTAACGCAATATGTGTTCAACAAAAATACTTTAGGCTTCGTCATGATTTTTACTTTCTCATATACGAAGTATAATGAGAAAGTAGGTATTGTAATCGAGAAAGAATTCGATTTCGAGATTTATACGGAAATATACGTTTTAGGTGTCGCTGAGTCCGAAAAAGTGGTTTTCGCAATTCTGCCTGGCTGTTACTGGCTCTAGAGCCTAAACGGTATAGCGAAAATGAATGAAATCTCGTAGTTAGCAATTTTATCATACTGAGCAGAGTATATGAAGAAATAGTTGACATTGCACAATAATTAAAAGAAGTTTATTCTATGAATTTTTAACAACAATTTGATTTCCTCAAAAACGGCTATAACAATTTTGATCAAATTTCCTACAGTTACTTGATTTTATGTCTTCAGTAATACCTACTACATAATTCATATTTCTCAAAAAATTAATATTAGGCTAGTTTATTCTAGGCATCTTTAACAACAAAGTGATTTTCTTAAAAAGGCCTACAACGATTTTTATCAAATTTCGTACAGTTACTTGAGTATACGCATGAAAAAATACTACATATTTCATATTTCTCTATTCTTGGGCTACTTTAATAACAATTGGATTTTCGAAAAAACGGCTTATACGATTTTCATCAAATTTCGTGTAGTTATTTAAGTTGATGTTTATACCGATTATACATAGTTCATATTTTTCAAAAGATTACTAAACGACGCATTAGTATATAAGAAAGTTATTAGTTACAATGTATGTTGTACCGATTTCTTTAGTTAGAGCGCCCACAAAATTCCTATCATGCACACCCGCATGCACACACACACATATATCATCGAGGAAATAGTAAAAACGTACTCATTGTCAGTGAATCTTAAAATGCGTATTTCCGCTTTAATCTCGAATTCGATTTATTCGCGAATATATTACTTTCTTCTGTACTACGCGTGGAGAATGTTAAAATGTTTCAAATAAATGTCATTGAAAATTATATTGTTCACAAGTTTTATAGTAAAAAACAATTACAATAATCAAGCCTTATAAGAGATATTTGGAAAAACTGAGAAATGGCATGCCCATTTCCGGTTGACTAAGTCATGCGAAAACCTAACCAGACCTTAATTTCGTAATAACATTTCAAATACTATATAATTTTTTGCTAATTTGTATAGTAGTGTCTGAATTAGAGGGCCCACAAGTTTCTTTCTTCTTCTTCTGCCCTTGGAATTTATATTCTGACGCATGCGTCCCTGCAGGTTATTAAAGTTATTCATTTGATGCTTTAAGTACATGGGTAGTATTCGCCAGGCGGAAACGATCGACCTACTTTGAGACAACAAATTAACATAATCTTAATGGTTAAGACCTTTAAGGACACCCTACAATATCAGACCGAGAAATTCTTCTTCACACATTCATTCGCAGTTGTGTAAGATAGCCCCAACAACTTCTGTTAATATGCACTATTACATCGTAAAATATTTAAAATTCATCTGTTCATTACAAGGGTTTCGTAATTATCTACCTAACTTCCATATCACTTCCGTAAAATAAAGGAAATTATACGTTAGATAATTTCTTTGATTTTTGTACAGTTCTCTTTATTAAGGAAAATTACCCACATCATCATCATCATAGGTAGTATGTCCGTAGGCAGGTCTGTGAATATTCATAGTTAAACTTGGTCCTCCATATACTCCTATTTTCCGCAGTCTTCTTCATGTCTTGATAAATCCCTTTCCATTTCAAGTCGTATATCAGCTGAAACCTTTTCCTACCTCTTTCTCTTTTTCCATCCAGTTTTTCTTCTAGCACTTATCTCTCCTCAGGTAATGCCCAATCCAGTTCGCCTTCCTCTTTCTGATAGTCGGTATATCCTTTGCTTCTCTCCTATTCTCCGTAGTACTTCTTCGTTTTTCACCCTATCTGTCCATTTTATATCCTCCTTTATATTTCCCGTTAGTAGGAGTTTCTTTCTTCTGAAAGCGGCTTTTGCTTTCATTATTCTTGTCCTGATTTCATCGATACATTTTGCTTCTCTCATTATGATGCTTCCAATACATTTATAATGTGAAACTTGTTTTAATGGTTTTTCTCCAATACTTAATTTCAAATTTTCTTCTTCTTTACTTGATATTTGCATGACCTTGGATTTTTCTGTATTTATTTCCATACCGCATTTTCTACTTGTTATTACTAGTCTATTTATCACTTTTCGGAGTTTCCTTTCTTGCTAGAAGTACTTGATCATCCGCGTATTTCATTGTTCTTATAATCGTTCCTCCAATTTTGAAAACTCCCGTGCCTTCTAACGCTTCCTGCATTAGCTTTCTCCATATATATTGAATAGAATAGGCGATAGACAGCAGCCGTGTCTTACTCCTCTACCGATATGTACTCCGCTGGTGCCCGCATCCTCCAACCTGACATTTACAACTTGATTCACGTATAGATTCCTGATCAGTCTCCTCTCTTTCCAGTCTAAACATATATCCTTTAATATCTTCATCAAAATTACCAATTTACTCCATCAAAGACCTTCTGCCACCCGACGAAACATACGCAGCAATCTTGGCTGTACTCTATTGCCCTTTCTGATCTGATTCTCAGTACACCGATAGCATCTCTGGTTCCTCGTCCTTTTCTGAAGCCTAATTGATCTTCCCCTAGCATTTCTTCGGCCTTCTTCTCTAGTCCATTACTAAGAATACTCGTGATGATCTTCGAAATGTATGACATTTCTGTATTCTGTATTCTGTATTCTTTACACTGCCTTGCCTTTGGCTTCATCTTTAGAGGGATCATTGTTACATCTAAGAAATCCTTAGGACACTCTCCTGATTCGTAAATCTTATTAATTAGTTTCGTAATAACTTTTAGTCCTTCCTATCCCATGACTTTAAGTACCTCTGCCGGTATTCCATCGCTGCCTGTAGCTTTTCCTTTCTTTAGTTCCAGTATCGCCTTTTCTACTTCGTTTTTCATAATACTTCGTCCCAAGTTGTCTTCTTCAATGCAATTCTCTTCTTCCAGTTCCATTTGTACCGATCCTCTATGCTTTTTGTATAGTTCCTTAATGTATTCTTCCCATACCTGCGCTACATCCTTTGGTTCTGCGACTATTTTTCCATCTGTATTAATAATACAGATATATATATGTATGTATGTATAGAGTTAGTTGTGTCTCTCTTGTGCTGACGAAGGGATCATCCCGAAAGCTCCAATAACTTCTACAAATGTGTCTCTCCAACACCCCAGTGGCTCTCCTTCCGGTAAGTGCTCACTGGGTTTCCTTCAACACCTAGTTGCTCTAAATATCCTCATTTACCTTTCCTCTTCCGTAAGTTATATATATATATATATGATTGTAGGTAAGTTTTAAGACACCACAAACAATCTAATAACTCGAGAACGGCTGCATATATTTTGGACGTTCTGTCAATTATAAAGACTCCTATGTGTAATCACCGTGGAAAATGACGACCCACGTTTGAATCCAGGGACGTTTAATTCCCCCAATTGGATAACATGAGCTGGACCTTCTCGAATTTTTATTTCCTATATTATAAGTCGTACTTATATGCTCTCGCGGACGTTTTTACAGATCATATAAGGGCAATGGAAAGTAAAATATGGATTTCTCAATGTTGGGTTAACAGAAATTGCGTCTCTTGACAAATGGTAACGGCCAAATACCGAACTGCATTATGCTATGAACCCTTAAAAATGATTCCGACTCTTGAGGAATTTATGCGAATGTTTGAAGACGAAGAAAAAACCGTACAAATTTTAACTGACAGTAAAATCATTGAATCAAACTATAGGGTTTCGGTTGGTGTTTCATCTTTAACCTATACCCTTACTAAAAGTTGTTTAAATTAAAAAAGTTGTTTTTCGTACATTATACTTGTTTCAACGTGCAAAGAAACGTAAATAGTTCCACATTCCGTCTCATCCGACGTCCACGAAGAGTAGCCATCGCAAAATGTTCCTTCACCCGCTCCCACCCTCAATCGCATCTCTCCCACCTGACCCTCCTCTTCCATTCTCCTCTAATTCCTCTTACATTGCCCAATATGAAATAAAATATAGCATTTTAAATCGTGCTCTTGTAAAACCTCAGGAAATCAAAAAAACACGAAGTAGAAGTTTTTGCCTTCCTAAAGCTTCCAACAAGACAAAAAGCGCTCTCTCCCCCGTCTTCTTTCTCCTTTTCACCCATTCTCCCTTCACCTTTTTCTCTCTCTCTCTCTTTCCTTCCGTCACCCACTCCCTTCCACCTTACTTCCCCTCCCATCCTCCCCCTCGCCCCCCCTCATGTCTTCAACCTGGACCCTCGCTCCCTCCCACTACCACTCCTCACTTCCACCCCCCTTCCCTTCCCTCGTACGCCTCCACTCTAATTCCACACTCCAATAACGACGCCGCATTACGTATTCAAGAGCGTCGGCTGCCAGTAATTGGATGGGAAGTAAAGGGAGAGAGAGAGAGAGAAGGAAGGAAGGAGGAGAAAGGGAGAGAGAGAGGTAAGTAGGAGAGGGGAAGGAAGAAAGCGGAGAGAGAAGAGAAAGAGGAGAGAAAGAGTGGCGAGCGAAGGAAGAAGGTTGTCTTCCCTCCTTGTGACGGGGGAACACTTGTTTGCTTCCACCCCTTCCCCTCCTCCCCCCTCCCCCCGTCGCCCTTCCTTGCTCCTCTTCGCGCCTCCTCCTCCCCTCCCCCCCCCCCACCCGATCCTCGCTCACACGCGTAAACCTTCCCAATCAACGCAAAAAAATCCACCCTTTTCCGCCTCATTTAGCCGAAAAGAAACCTTCCTCTCCTTTTTCTTACTCTCCCTGCAACGAGTGGAGGAATTGGCGCGTATATCTCGGTCCGAAATAAAATAAAATGGAACTGCAACCGTATTTCGGTTCCGCTCGAAATGGTTCACTTTACTCGTACCCCTCTCCCTCCCCCCAGCAACACCCCTTCTTATCCTTCTCCGTCCCATCCTTCCTTCCACCACGCCTTCCACTCCTCCTCTGCCCCTTCCACTCATCCGCCACCCCTTCCACTCATCCGCCACCCCATCCTTCCCTCCACTACCCCTTCCACTCCTCGCCACCCCTTCTTCTACTCCTATACTCCTTCTCCTTCTTCATCCCTTCCTTTCCTCTCCTCCTCTACCTCTTCTTATCCTCCGCCAACCTCTCCTCGCCTCAGCCACCCATTCCTCTCCTCTAGTACGAAATAAGCCAAATATTTATAGGTTTTTTGGTAATAAAATTTGTCTTTCCTTGTCCCACTTTTCAGTTTCAAAAAAATTATATTTGTCCCTTATTTTCGATTAAAAGAATTATATTTATCCCTTATTTTAGATTTAAAAAACCCGATCGCCTTAATTAAAACAGGGGACATCGTGTCCCCTTTCGATATTTTTTGCCATTACAAAATTCTGAAGAAAAAAATTGCGTTCTAGCTGTACAATAGAAACCCCCTAATAGGTGGATATTGTTGTTTCTTTTGTATTATTACTCTTTCTGTGCAAATTATCCACTAATGATTGGATACGAATAAGGCTACTATTGCATAAGTGATGAAAACTAAGGAAAGATTTGTTATTTAGATTGTTTCTAATAAGTGACTCGGTATATTTAGGAAACAACACAACAATTTTCAAAGATTTTACGTATTATTATAAAGAGCATTGCGATAACCTCTATTACTATATATATCATCAAAATATAAAGTGAGAGGCTGCCGTGTTCAGTGGCGATTGACCGGAAGTAGATTTTTAATAGCTTTTAACATTGAAATTGTAAGAACTTACATTACAGTAACTGCATTAGCTATAACAAGGTTATACGAACGATATGCGCATTTCAAAAGTATATTCTAAAATGAACGTTTTAAAATATAATTTCCAATTGCTCGTGAGATTCTTATCATGGCTATTATACGAGTATACCTATACCCGATTCCTTTAATTTTTTTATATTGAAATTCTTATTCTTGAATAATACGTTCAAAACTGAATTTCGCTGTCCTCTTGTGTATTTATGTATGTATGTACGCATTCAGACTGTGAACCATTTAATACTAATTATGCGTAACAAATCGAAACAAAACGTTACGTCTCGGTTTTTCTACGTGGATATGATTCATCTGAATACCCTGAAAGACGCGTATTTCATTAAAAATGTTATTGAAAAAATCCAAAAAAGATCAAACGGAAATACTAATTTGCGCACATATCCCTCCATTTAAATCCAACGAGTGTTTTAACGCCTCGCATGACCGTGCCCTATGGATGAGAGGATATTATTCCATCTGCTTATAGGAATACTGTGGATGCAAAACATAATCACATGCTGGAAGTTCTTTATTAAAAGTTGTCGAAATCGCACGCGTTAAATTAAACAAATAAATCTTAAAAGTGGCATATTTTTAGAGATGCAACACTGAATTTTCATCTGGCAATCACATCATTAAACAACATTCATCGATCCGATTTGCGGCGCTTTTTAAAATCGCTCTCCGAATATATTCGCTCAAAATACAAAGGATGGATTCAAAATGTTTGATTTTCAGGTAAGAAATTTTCCACTATGAAACATTACTTTTGGTAGAATAACGGACCGAAATCGCACGATAAAAGACAGCGTAAACAGGACGAAAGCTTAGAAATTGAAACGCCTCGAACGACCGAGTAGGCCGAATCGCATTTTGCTGCTCCAAGAGGAAGATTGACCTTTCTCGAACACACACTCAATAACTTCGTATAGTTATTTTTCAGAGAGACAGAATCCAAACCGAATTGAACCCTTATCATCCGTTTCGCACTGCTTCTCCTCTTCCGCAGTCTCACTCTTCTATTTCTCTCTCTCTCTCTCTCTCTCTCCCTCTCTCTCTCTCTCTCTCTCTCTCTCTCTCTCTCTCTCCCTCTCTCTCTCTCCCTCTCTCTCTCTCCCTCTCTCTCTCTCCGTTTCGATCCCGTGGAAACCGCTGAGAGGTGCCACTCAAGAGCTCACACAGACCATGCGGAAGAAACTCCCCCCTCCCTTCCCCATCCTGCACCCTTGGTGTTTGAAGTGACGGGAGGAAAAGGCGGGTGTGGTTTTTTTTTAAATTAGTATCCAGTGACTGAGATGAAGTGGCCAAGTAAGGAGAAAACGACAGAGGCAATCGAGAGAGAGTCCGCGCGCTGTTCTCGTTCACCCGAAGCGTGAAATCAATTTTAAAAGAGTCCGCTCTTCCTCGTGGTGTCTAAAAGGCCTGTCGGTGAGGAAAAGCCAATCCGACAAGAGGAGCCATGAAGAGATTTCTGTGTGCTCTTTTACAGCTCTTAAAATCACCAGAATGATATTTTTCGGGAGCGTATCATAGAGAAACAACTGCACATCGGAAACCATTACGACAAGATTACGTATTTTCATCTCAACCCGAGTCACTCACGTCCTCCTAGCAGTCAAGCAGAACTAGGCAGCCGGTCGGCACTTGATGCACACCTGAATTATCATCAACCCAGCTTACTCTTCAGATGTAATGGAGGACAAAGTGATGCAGAGCATACTCTTTCATGTCGCTCACATAAACCCAGAGTTTTCTTTCAAAAACCCAGTCTTCCCGGTAGTATACATCAGCCCCACTACCAAAACGTAGTGAACACATATGGTTCCCCGCACCACTACCATCCCCATACAGTCTTCAGACTACTCCAAACTCACCACACCTCTCAAAACCACCCACAAACCATTCTAACCGACAGCCTAGAGATACTCGACAATGGCATTCGCACCACCTGCCGAAGACTCTCGCAAGGCAACTACACAGAGACAGCGCTTATCCTGCAGTAAATATAATATTTACCCAATTCCTCCACTGCTTTATTCAACAGTCAAAAGCCCAAAGTCTTCAGGAAAAACTCAACACCCTCAATATCAGCAGAGTTACGTGAAAAATTGACCTGCCCTACTTCCGTTCCCTCGATAATAACGAAATCGAAATTTCTCAAATCGAAATATAGGCGAAATCGAAAATGATAACGAATTCACAAAAATAGAAATCGCGAAAGCAGAGGATTGTCGGCTCAAATAACTATAGTACGCGAAATCAAATCGATTCCAACTCGGAAAGTACAAACCTTATCAAAGATTCGACAAGTAATAGTGCAATCACTACAAAGTACGATTAAACTTCTCTGCTGACTGAAAGGATATTTTTCGGAAGATAAGCGAATAAAACCGAATTCAAACTTGTAGAGATCAAACATGGAAGCGAAAACAAGCTGATAAAATTCACAACTGCAACAGAGAGTAAAAACACTCTCGCTAAACTAGGAAGTAACAGCACTGATTATTTTCATTATAATCTCCAATCAGAGCGATATTCGCAATCGCGGTCCTACGATTCCCAATTGCAATTTCATTTAGAGCACCATCGAGAAATCTGGAATCAGCGTTTTCGCTGTTGCTCAATTCACTTCCGCTCGACAGCGCCTCCACGAGCTATCTATACCGGATTATACGTAATAAACGCCGTCGCTGAAGGAAAACAATTAAATGTAGAGAATTCGTCGGACGTTTCAGAGCTGAAATAGGATAATATATACTTCCAAAATCTCCAACGCAGTGCTAGAAGATGCCATCGAGCTGATCATTCTTAAAATGACTGCTTCCTTCTGTAAAAGTGCGTAAAATCCGGTGATAAGTCTTTGATAGCCGAATGAAAAAAGTAGGATCTGACACACTCACTAGAATCTAGTCCCGATAAACAATCTAGCGACTAGATCGTTTGATGAGCACCCTAAAGGCCACTGGTCTTTACCGCTTACTTTTTTAAGTCAAGGAAGCGATGTAAATGCGTTAACCTTGACCTTCTCAACAAAAACATCAACATCGGACTCTTTAGGCGTAATCAATTGAAAGAATGGATAAAATACATTCAGCCATTCCCGAAATACTCTATATCCTTTGGTATTTGAATAGTGCAATACATGTATGTATGTAAAAATTAATGAACAAATATATAAATTAATTGTTTCAATATGTTTTACTAACTACAAAAACATTGCATTTAATAGTTTATTTACTTTTATTTATCTTCGATTCCCTTTTCTTCCTTTACGTTTAAAAATGAAATGGTATTATGCACTCTTTGCCGTTTAAACTAAATAGACAAGAAAACTATAAGAGAATCGAAATTATTACCAAAGATATTTGACGACACATTCACGAATTTTTCTCCTATTCCATTTAATACCCTTTAACGTAAAATATTCCGCGATAACGGGAGCAATACGATTGCCCTTGATGGCGAAAAATTTTCGTAACAAAATTATCGTCTGAAAACCATCTATTGGAAAATAACAGTCCATTATTTTAGCCCTTCTATGGATTGAGTCCACACTGTTCCCTTTCACACATTGAAGCTGTCCTGGAATCGAATTCGGACTTTTATTTTACCGGATAATTACCCGAAACGCCTCTTTAAACATCGGCCTATTAATTACTGAAACAATTCATGAAATAGATTCAGCCGTTCTTGAGACATATGAAATTCTTTGAGATTTCAATAGTTACATAAATATCTGCAGTAGACCCTCGATTATCCGAGGTCGGAGGGACCGCACTGACTTTGGATAATCAAAAACTCGGATAATACGAAACGTTGCTCATATCGACAAATTACGTGATGACATTCGTGAGATGTGACAATAACAAAAGCCGTCATCTATTTTCCCGATAACTCCACCATAAGATTACTTGGTGGAAAATTCAGACAGAGATACACGCCAAGGAATTTAAGTGCATAGACGTTGCTCGTAATTAGTTTAAACTTATGGAACAGGCAGGCAATCGTTAATCATAAACTCTCCTAATTAGTGAGATGTATCCCCCTAAAAAACAAAACTATAAGAAATGATTTTCTATTTCCCTGAATCGAAAAAAAGGACGCGACCCCTTTGCTTTCTTTGAATGATACAATCGCTTCCAAGAATTCTAACAAATGGACGGGTGTGAGGCGAGGGTGCACCCAGAAATTTACTTGGGGGGGAGGGAGGGGGCAAAAACCTCAAACTTCACTATGTTATTCTTTGTTTTTTAAATATCTATCTGTGTAATAGAACATTATAATTAATAAACATATAAATTCTAATTTGTACCTTTTCGATCCTCAATATTCTCAACGGAATATTACAAAAAATTCTATTTTTTAAAAATATAGTGGCTCTGTCTTGGGGAGGGGGGGGGGGGAGAAATTCCCGGTTGCCCTCCTGGGTGCGCCACTGCTGCCTGGCACTCTCCAGTTTTGGAAAATGAATGAATGGATTCACACAAAGTCACGTGTCACATCCGAGACTACACTCCTTGCATGATTATCTCCTTTCTTCTAAAAATTACGGAAGATTTTACTGGTTACGCGGAGTGATATAGTGCCGTGGATGGAACATTTCACAGATTTTTAATGTGCTTGAGGGGAGAGGATGGAGGGAAGGGAGAAAGAGCGATTTAAATGGAGGGTGGGATGGGGGAAATGTGGAGAAGGAGAAATATCAATCCCGCGTTGTGTCAATGAATCATTCCTTAAGTGGCTTCGTACGTGCTTCGACGCCATAATGGCCCCCAAGGAAATGAAAGACGTACTCTTCCGAAATAAAATTTCATAAAAATACATTTAAGCATTCGCGTTAAACCCGCACATAAATAAACGGAGTGAATGGATGAACGATAAATACATATTCCTTTCAAATTTCGTGATAATAACGACGGAAACAGATGGAATATTTTTTATTCGCAATCCGGATGCAAATTATAGAAGAGCCGGTCGATTTGCATTTTAAGGTTTAAAAAAAGGGATTCGATATTCTATTACAGTTTTACAAGAAAGTAAAACAAAAATAAATTTTTAGGTTCAAGAAAATATCTGGATCTTAACGACAATTTTCATTGTATATTATCATGAATCTCTTTAAAATAAATATGTAAGGTTTTATTCTAATTTCTTTGTTTGGGATATTAGTACTGAATGCTTAATTTGTCTTTTGTTTCTTTTTAACCGTGATTGCTCTTTTTTCCCTTCCATTAGTGTGTTTGTTTCATAAGCTGTTTCGGCGTAACCAGCTCGTTCAACTATGTCCGAAACAGAGCGATCGAAGGCTTCCGACCCAATTACCAGGGAACAATTTGATCGACACTTAAAATCTTAAGATATCGCCGCGAATAATATGGCGCTACTATTGAAGTCGCCTTCTCCTTGGCGCATGAACTGGACGTATTCGGCGACGAATGTTTCAAACATCGCAATTTTCGGGGCTTTCTTACGCGATGTGTTGAGTTGGGCGAAGTTTATAAAAATTTCCGGGTCCGAAGAAATTTTTTAGCGCATTTTATAAAAAAGAGCTTAATTGTTCGGTTCATCAGTCTGTCCGTCTGCCTCACCGTGTACAAAATAACTCAAAAATAACGTAATCTACAAACACCAAATTTTCAGAATATATGTTCTACATTTGAGCTAGATATGTGGTTCGTCCGCCTGTCCATTTGCCTTTTAACAGGATATTAGAAAACCCCTTATGAACTATCTATACGGGTAAATTATGGCTTTTGTATTGGCCGTATTCACAGCAATGAATGTAAATGAACAATTATGCTATTAAGCGAAAGCAAGTGAAATATCACTGTTCTAAAATTTGATTCTATGAAATATTTTGTCTTTGTATGCCAATTCTTTTTGAAGAAATGTTTACCTGATATTGTAATGGTAAAATACATTGCTGTGAGACTAATTAATTAATTAATTGTACTCGTCAAATTAAATCCGAGTTCGGACCGGAAAAAAACGCAGGTAATAGACTCCCCGTCCGAATAAACGAAAGTGCTGCGTATCAGGGTCACGCGCAATAGAATGGCAATACTGCTGCGTTCATAATGCGAATTTCGGGCATAGCCGTACGAGGCGATTCTCCTCGCAACGGCGTTGTTTTTTTTAACAAGACTCGTTCTTCTTATTTTCAGAGAAATGTTAATCAATGAAATAGAAAAAGTGTCCATTTTTTAGGATGATAATGTTTAAGAATGTAGAGGCAGAATTAATAAAGTGAATTCAAATTATTAATATTTTTACCGCACCGATATTTTTAATTTCTTTATTACTAAATACTTTTATAATATTTTTAGAAAATTATAATATACCTAATCAGATTCAGCGTGAGATTTACTGCAGTGGAGCGCCATAATTTCATTTAAATGACATATTCACCACAATCACAACAAATTCTAGAGAGGAGGCTAGTAGTTGGACGTCGTGTGACTCCCCGGTCAGCTCGGACGTGAAAAAATCGCTCTTGTGCCCGAGTGTTCCGAGCGTTTCACTCTGAGATATAGTCCTATCTAAAAAATGATGGCATACGCTTGAAGAAACATTTGGTTTGGCGTATGCTCTTATCTTATGTATCAAGAAATGTTGGTATGTCACGGATTTTAAGATCTTTAATTTATAAAAGCTAGTTGAAAACTTTCAGAAGAGGGGGATAGAATGGAAAGCAATAAAATATATTCCAGTTGGCAATGTAAAAATGCAGTCTTTAGAATAAGAACATATTTATTTTATTTTCACGTTATAATTCACCAATTTTTTCGGATCACTAGGTGAAGAGAAGCAATATTTTTATGATCGTTGTTTACTTAGATATTATCTTACAGAATAGATATTTAGATCGCAATATTTTACTTTTGTTTAATATTTCAATCAGATAACAGCTTCAAGAAGGTGCAAGCAAAACTTTTAATGAACCTTAGACCTCTAACGACCTAACTTCGACTCAGAACGACGTAAATCGGTACAAACGTCTCAAATGATCGGCGACTTAACTTCGAATCGATGTAAATCGGGGCGACGTAAATCGGATACACCTGTATATGATGTTGGTTGAAACTAACGGGATAATATTTTAGCCTATAAATTCACTTTTAAAAGCGTTAAATCGATGCAATTACAGTACGGATTACGTTTCCCAATTATATGCATTGGACTCTTTGCCATGGTAGATGATATTTTTTTATTTTTGAAAAATGTCTCTTTTTTTCCGATGATTAATTTTTTTATTTAGCACTACGAGGTTATCGGAAAATAAAATGACTAGAACAGGTTGAGCACCTTGTAAGAGTCATAGCAAGAGACCTAAAATGCACATGTAAAATAGGGATTAGAATTACCATGGGGAATATCTTGCTAACAAGAAAAATATGCGAAGAGCGAATTGATAAGTTAGTGAGATGCGTAGAATATCATCTTCTACGGAGAGGAAACGAAACACAGGAAAATTATATGAGATGCTTGGAAAGCTTCTAAAATTGTTTTGACGGATTGAGAGAGGTCTGGTTTCTGGCGAATAAGCCTCTTGGTCATTAGATTAAAAAATGTGATGTGGCCAACACATGACTTTCTCCATATTTGGGGTATAGTTATTTAAATTACTATGAATAGCATTATAAGGTGAAATTATTATTTCCTATCGTAAAAGAATAGAGTCTTCCTTATTGCCGTAAATTAGGTATATTTTGAATATGTTTACAGAATTCACCGCTAAATGGTGGTGGCGCTGTATACTAGAAAAAGTAAAATATCTCCGAAATGGATGATTCTATGAAAATTTTTTTTCAAACAAAACTTGGAAGAAATATTATTCTCTACAACTTTGGTCCTCACGAAGATTATCAACAACGATGTTTTTAAGGAGATATTTGACGGAAAACGAAAAACCTATTATTTATAAATAATTCCTAAACAATAACTGCTATGCAAATAAAAGATGTAGGAAATTATATTTTCCACATTTTTTGTAATGGTTAATGTATACAGTAATGACGTATTATCGGAGAAATATCGCAAAAACCGAATCGGGTTTCGAATAAACCTCGACTTCCGGATAGCCGGTATTGTCCAAAAACTAATCAGTTCTTTGTGCTAGTCCTAAAGTGTTATATATGAAATTTGGTATCGATGTGGCAAGTACTTTTTGAGTTAGAGCGCCCAAAATCACATACATCCACACATACATCCACACATACATCCACACATACATCCACACATACATCCACACAAATACATCCACACAAATACATCCACACACACAGACATCATTCCGAAAATAGTCTAAACATGTTCTAGGGACTTCAAAACGTGTATTTCCGTTGAAATCTCGAAGTCGATCTTTTTCACAAACAATACTTTCCTATTACTACATATGGAGAAAGTAAAAAGAGAAAGAATACTGGGAGAGAAGAGAAAGATACAAATTATTAGAATGAGGAAGTTAAACTGTATTATCTGAAGGAGGAAGAAAAATATTTGGACTGATATATGACATGAATGCGATACGGATTTATAAATAATTTCAGATTGCACAGAATAAGATAGAATTGTGTTTTAAATGTATAATCACGGACTAAGAGCATAACACCTATAACGATGATGAATAAGATATTTACAGTGTTTGTCTACGTAATTTAAAATGATATGTGTTTAAAGCATTATTGTATTTCTTACACTCCAATAGTTTAGATGTACCATTTTCGGATGATTTCACTGATAAATTTCTTTTATCACTCACAATCGGTTCAGGTGAATAAAAAACGGACAAAACCTATAACTTGCAGTTATATAAGAATAAAACTACGATGAAAAAGAGAATGTTCGCAAAACCGAATGATATTTAGTGCTTTAAAGAAGCAGCCAAAGTGAGAGGAACCGTTAAAGGCGAGCGGAAAACCGAAATAAGGAAACGCGACCCTATTATATATCCTATATTTTTGAAAAAAGGAATTTTGAAAAAGTTTCAAAGGAATTCTTCTCGAAGGAGACGACATTATTTGGGACGAGTTACACGCCAGGGAAAATGGGAAGGTAGAAAGGGGAGGGAGGGGAAGGGAAGATGAAAATAGGATGGAGGGGGAAGGGGAATGGAGAAAAAGGATAGGTGGAAAAAGGGAGGAAAGGGTATTAAAGGAAAGGGAAGTTGGAAAGGAAGGGGAAGGTGGAAAGGGAATGAGGGCGAAAGCAGTGGGGATAACAAGTGACACCTCCCGCCCCCAATTAGGTGAGACCCACATAGGATTCCCACCCGGAGCGGCTTCTGAATCTCCCTCTGCCCCAAACCACTACCTCCTCCATTCGTCTCCAGGGTGGCTGCCTCTCTCTCTCTCTCTCTCTCTCTCTCTCTCTCTCTCTCTCCTCTCTCCTTGCCTTTGCGCGCTCTTCACTCGGTCGCCTTTGGCCGGTAATCAGCATGAGGCAGTAAGGGAGGGAGGGAGGGGGGGCGGAGACGAGGGGGAGGGAAGGGCTCATGGGGCGGGAAGGGGGATGCGAGCGAAGCAATCGGGCCGCGAATATCAATGGGGAGGGAGTCGATTGAGGAAAAGAGGATGGAAGGGGCGTGGTTGGGGGTGGTAGGAACCGCTGCCACATCCCATTCGCAATGCGGAGAATTCGACCTGTCAGTCCGAAAGGAGTTTGCGACAAGGGAGGGAGGAGAGAACACGTTGCAGGATGCAAAGAGGGAGAGGTGGAGGAGAGAGAAAAAGAGAGTTTAAGTGCAGAAGGTTGAGATTCGTACGAGAGCGGTAGCAAAGTCCTGTTAACGCCTCCGCATGCAAGAATTTCGAGGAGACATTTTCGAAAGAGATAATTTCACCCGAGGAAATCCGGCGGGTCACCTCGATATAAGAGCCCGCCGGATGTGAGCAGGAGTGAAGTGAGTAAGTCTGTGTCGAATATTAGCGTTCTTCCGTTTCCTCTGCATATCATCTGGCCCAATTACGACTCTGATATATTTGCGTACAAATCCCGTTCGTTCATTTATCTGACCGTTTACGCAACTGATGTACGAGTGCTGATCGTGACCGCCAGCAATTCACCGCCGGAAAATTCATCGCTAAGGGAAATGCATTGCCTTGTATGGATTATTTTGTTAACATATTGACCCATCAATTATATCTTCATATTTCAAGGAATCCATAATATCACTCTCTATGGACATTATTGATAGAACAGTTAAACGATCATGTCATTGTTGCACGTAAGTAATTTTTTATGATTTTTAACTTGAAAAATGATCTTTCTTCAGATGCTACTGTTACTGGATAAGTTAACAAAATCCGTAAGGCTATCCGAAGAAGAAGAGCAAGTGACACAACCGAGTTTTGACCATGAGTGTGAAATAAACTGAAATGCCGGTGTGGGAATATGGTTGAAAAACAGCATCGTCATTTTTTAGTTTGCAACAAATATTTTTTTTAATTATTCAGTAGATTCCTAATTCTATTGCAGTAGGAACCTGGAAGGATGAAGAAAAAAAAGAATTTTCAGGGCATTAAAAAATCATTCTACTCTTAGTCACTTTTGAGTTTTTCAGTTTTTCTTTTTTGCAGTATACATTTGTATTCGTTTTTCTATAAATGAAACTCTCACATTTTCGAATGTCTAATGAAACCATAAATTGAAACCCAAAAATTAAAATTTTATATTTTTTTCAATTTTTAAAAATCATATTAAACCCCACGATAGTAGTTTATGTGTTCGAAAAATAACGATAGCAGTAGATGTTTAAGACCTTCGGATTTAGGAGAGGAGGATAAGAGGGGTGTCTGGAATTTCGTCTCATCTATCCATCTCGATTCTATGACAAAAACGACGTCGGTGAGCGGCGTCGTAAGTAAGCATGCCACCGGTGGCCCTTTCGGCAGATAGCCCCAAATGTTTGCTGGGACACCGGCGTGTCGTTCGGCAGATAAAGGTTAATAGCAGTCTTATGCCGCCCTCTTCTTCGGCCGCCCCTCTTGGGACGGCTCTGCTTAGGCGGGATCCTACACGAGTTGAATTTCCCGGTAGGGACTTTGCGCCGTCGCGGCGCACAGTGGGCCAAGAGACCAGAATTCCAGGAAAAAAACCCAAAAGACGTATATTTTGCTAGGTGAGTGATTTTATCATGTCGATGCAGTGTGTCTATGTTGTAGTGAAAATTTGTGACCAAATATTGTTGACGGTTACTTAACCAACTGGCGCAAAACTCGACTTTTTGACGATTTTTTTACGAAAAGTTGATATTTCATGGGATGCATTATGAACGAAATATCTTCCTTTGAGTATGATATTTATTCATCAAGAATGTACAACTTACACAGATAGTTTAATAACACCTTTTAACATATTTATTGACTAAATTATTTCTTCTTTTCCAGAATATTGACTTTCGCCTACTCATAAAAATCACTTTCACTCTCATCCTTACTCTATTGTGTGACATCTGTGCCCATGAGTGACTGGAGTACTTCTGCACTCATGCTTCTTTTGGGAGGAAGTTTTCTCAGAGATGAAATGAGTGGGTCTGATGACACAAGCATATTGTGTAACAAGTCCTCATTTGTATGTACCCTGGATGTTTTTCTATAGTGATATTCTCTGAATCTCCTAAAATCTTTATTTCGTGCTTCCTGCGCTTCTTCGCTCAACATACCAATAGGTAGGAGGCTTACGGCAATGACATCCGATCCGTGTACCATAATTTTGTGTACTGTTGCAGGCATCGGGTACTATGGATAGTTGATGACATACAATCTTGCCGTTTCCAAGGCATTCACTGCGAATCCACATGACAAGGTCCTTAGAATGATGTTGCATCGATGTATTAGAGCCTCTTCAATCCCTGAGATTGAAGCTGATATTCAAGGATTTTCAAAGAATCGGCGGGCAGTGTTGCCATCATTTGTAGTTCCACTGCCCTCCTTCACCACATCAACAAGCAGTCCCATTTCAGACTTAAATTTCGCTTGGATTTCAATTTTCCTAGCATCAATTATATATTTGTGTTTTTGTTTCTTTGCAATGATTTCACAGTCAACCGATACGATATGTGGAGAAGCCATTCAAACAATCTAATGTAGGCATGGAGAGTGAACAAACCAAACTCAAACGTAGTTGTGTTCACGTTTCTCTTCAATACCTCAACAAGATTATTCATTTCTTTTGGCGTAGCCCCACACATATGACACCTTTGAGAGGAGGGTTGTATGGGTCAAAGCATTGCAAACTTTTCCATCTACCATAGTATTGCATAAATTATGTTTTACATAAATATGTTCACAACCTGGTACTTGAATGTGAGTGGAAACGAGGCTCTCAATTTGTTGCAACATTCTTTTCCTTTCCCTACGAATATGATCTGTTGTTCCCCGCAAAAATTCAAATTTGCCTGGCCTGCAGAACCTCGTAGAGGAGGGACGTGGATTCTGCCAAATCACAGTGCTTATCTCATCATCAGGGTTTTCTTTCGTGGTTAGCTGCAGAGGTACTAAACATGTCAATAGTAAATCACTGTCTTTCAATTCGTCATCGACACTCTTCTGTTTATAGCGCGATTGACTGCTACTCCCGTCAAAGCCCCACTTCGAAATTAAACACACATTGCTTAACAAACTTGCTGATAAACTCATCACATCATCTCTTTGGACCTCAACGATTCTGTTCACAGTAAGATCTAACAACACTTGCAAGTCCACTTCAGATTTACCCTCTGTTATTTTGACGCTCTCATGAAATGGGTAACACTCCTTTTTGGATGCGGCTACTCCGTTGTAATTAGGGTAGATATCAGCACCTCTCTGTTTAGCTTGCATCGGAATTATATTATACGAATGTTTGGTAAGATCCGTCTCTAAGATATGGAGTGGAGAGGAAAAGTTTTGTCGAAAGTCTATGAGCTGAAAGAAGAATAAAAATTATATTTTTTGAGAATGACTCCCAGTATACAGAAACGTTGGAGCACAGTTATTGGTTGCATAAAACGACCTACTTAGCTGACATATTTTAACAACTGAATGAACTTAATCGGAAATTGCATGGACCGCATGAGAATATACTAACTTGTACTGACAAAGTTAATGGGTTCAAAGCCAAAATTCAGTTTTGGAAATATATAGTGAAAAATGGTTCACTTGCAATGTTTAATCGATGTTATAGCTGAAATCCTAAAAAAAGAACCACTAGAACTTGTAGAGCAACACCTATGCATGCTTGAGGAAAAACTTCGTCATTACTTTGAATTAACTGAGATGTAGAAGTTCGATTGGGTTCGAAATCCATTTGCATCATTATCAGAGCATTTGACATTTGATTTATTGATGAAAGAAAAGGAAGAGCTATTAGACTTAAAAAATGATCGTACCCTTGAAGTTCAGTTTAAAGATATTCCATTATCTCAGTTCTGGTTAGTTGCGAAAAATGAGTCTCCATCAATCTGCGAAAAAGCTATGAATATTTTTTTACCATTTGCTACAACCTATTTGTGTGAACAAAGTTTCTCTTCGATCGTCACTATCAAGAATTTAAAGAGATCATCTTTAAAAAGTCTCCATCGTGACTTGCGTGTAGCTCTTTCAAGCATATACTCTGATATAAAAAAGCTAGTTTCACATAAACAAGCTCAGGTATCTCATTAAAATGCGGAGGTACTGAAAGCATTTACTTGATGCGAAAGATTATTGTATTTCAGATTGTATTGATATTGGTATTTTCAAAAAATTTTATTTTCGTCATAAAATTATTATTTGCATATCTTTATACAGACAGTAATTCTTTTACATATATTAAAGTTTATTTTTGTATTTTTACATCATAATTATATAAAATAAATGTCCTAAAATATTTTTATGGCAATTTCACACAGTATAATTTTCACAAAGTAGTTTATAGTTGCGATATATAAGCGCAATACTCTTGGGCAATATAATTTCGTATTCGCTTCCCAAACGAACTGATAAATGAATGTGATTTGAATGTAATTTCGTATTCGCTTCCCAAATGAACTGATAAATGAATGTGATTTGAATGTTTTTCAATCCCAGTTTCTTCCCTCGCTAGTAACACAGTGCCCTCTGTCTTCCTAATTATATTCGGACTATGTACAGTGCCCTCTCTAGTTATCCGCAGTTTCGACAGTCATGACTTTGGATATCTGCGCTAAAATTGGTCAAATATAAGTTACAGTCACGGCTCATAAGTTTCCGAATCTTTATTTATAGAAATTTGAAGAGCTCCCAAAATGACTGGAGGAAATAAAAGGGAATAATATCTTGGGACAGTGAGAAGAAAAGAGAATGAATTGTTGGAACTGAATATATTAAAAGATAAAAGACACAGGATTAGTATTAGCAGGAGACGTTGGATTTATTGACAACAAAAATTGTAAATTGTCGTCGTGGAGGTATAGAAAGTTCATAGAGCAATTAGGCAAGCGCTTTAAATATTTAATAATAATAAGTAAGAGATGCCAACTGCAAAATATTATAACTTCTTATTGCCTGACAGGCAATGGCAACTTTTCAGACACTTGAGCGCGATATTAATAACCGTAATTATGCCCACGCATATAATATTATCAACTGACTCGGGAAAACTAAAAAAATCTGTTTTTACCATCGTTTCTACGTTTGACACAAACGGACAAGAGTAATGGATGTTCTTCATTGGCGGTTTTGAAAGGAGAAGGTATACAAATTATCACAAATTACAAGTTTTAAAGAATACCAATTAGCCTCTAAATTTCCTTGAATCCAAAATGACCATCTTATTAAACTTCAAAAATTAAATAAATATCCATATTAATCATAAAAACCCACGTGATTTTGCTACGCTGTCATCTATCAATCCAGACCAGTAATTGACCAAAATGTACTTTAGGTATGTTAATCATCGAAGTCTTTTTATTCTAATGCAAAAAGTATAAATAGAAAACTTATATTCATACTCACGATTCTTTTTCAACCTAAACAGACACGTTTTCATGGTAACAGATTTTCTTAATGTTAAAAGGTTGTAAATCATCCTTTTTTAAGAAACGAATTTTCGTTATGGATTCGTTTTCTCTCTCCAGAAAAAATAATTATTTACTGTGCGAGTTTCAAGTTTATAAAATAATTCCAATTAATACTTTACAAAGCAATGTTATGGATATAAATGCCTAAGCAACGTATTTCTCATGTGGCAATTTTTAATTTAAAAAATAATTAATTCTTAACTATGCCACATTTCAAGCTTTTGTCACTTTTCCTGATGCTTTCTCCTTCCGTATCTACAATGTCCTCAATTTTTTGACGCACCCGGCTACACCACAAAATTAATAAATATACTAGCAAGCACCCTGCTCGCTGACGCTCGCCAACCCCCCCTCCTTTGCTCGCTGTTTCTTCGTTCCCACCGTGTACCTATTGAATTTAGATTAGTTTAACGGCAATATGCTTTGAATATGAGTTCAATGAATGTATTTTATAAGGGATGTATGTTTGGTTTTTAATAACAAATTAAGAAAATTAGTTGAAAAACTCTATAAAAATAAACTTAGAAGGCTGAAATTCCCGGAGATTAAAAATGGCTGAGGTATAGAACGTTAAAGAGAAAGAGAGAGAGAGAGAGAGAGAGAGAGAGAGAGAGAGAGAAAACCATAAATAGGATTTTAGTAATATAGATAAAGAATATAAATAACATGAATACTGCTTTCGATTTATTTGCATTAAATTCATATTTTCGGTCATTTAGAGAAAGTTTTAATCTTATTTTCGATCTTTAAGCCTTTATTTAAGTGCATATGCACGGAAATTACCGAGGACAACAATATCGGTAACCAAGGAATCTTATTATTAAAATGTTAAAACGTTTACCAAAACTCGAGTATAAATTCAAAATATGAGAAAATTCGAATGAGGTTGAATATTCGACGGTAAGAATAAGAATCCTCATTCATTTTGGCGTGTTTTAGAGCAAATTACGTGTCAATAAGTTAATTTTAAGATATTTTACAGAGTAAAAGAATGAAAGCCTTCAAACCTAAAAGGTGATTTTTACGTGTTATCTTATGGGAAAAGACTTTCATCCTCTGTAGTCGAGCCCGTAACCTTTTTCGAAATTTTATTTAGTCATAACGTAAATATTCATCAACACTGAAATCCTGATAAATTTCGTGCTTTTAAGTTTATTTCTAATCGAGTTATTCACAAAATTAGAGCGTTACGCATCATGATGACCATTACGAATTTATAATATAGAGAGATATAGTATGTGTTTCATTTCTGGCTTACATAAATAACATTTTTCTTCACTAGATCACACACACACGCGCATACATATATGTGTGCGTGCGTGCGTGCCTGTGTGTGTGTGACTTTTTTCTCGTTAGATACAACTTCTGTTTACCCATACTGATTTTAGAGTATATTACTCTAGTATATTGTGAAAAGTAAATGTTGTGTGATAACCGCCTGGCGAAAATTCTGTGTCAATCCGGGTTTAAGGATATATAATTATCTATCAAATTTAATTTTGAAAACTCACATCACGCATCCTGGGCAAGTCGAGGATAATAAAAAAAATCAATAAGTTTCCCTAAGCTAATTATTCCATTTTCTTCTATTCCAGAGGCTTTCAACGTTTTTTTTACTCACGTGCCCCTTAGAGCTTTTTTTATGATCGCATACCCCCAAGTACATTTAAAATGGTAATGAAATGAATAGCACATGTATTAATATAGATTATTCATGTTTTTATCGCTAAAGTTCAAAGTTTTGGCATATTTTTCTGTTTCATGACTTTATTTGTAGCCACCACATTGCAACTTTTGATTCCTAAGTCAGGCATGAAAGACAAAAGTATGAAGAAAAATTATAATCTTTGACACTTTTGCCTACCCCTTCTAAAATCATTTACGTAATATCCCTATGGGTACGCGCACCGTCGGTTGACAACCCCTGCTCTATTCTATAAATTATCTACTTATATTGTTGCCCGTGAAAATAAGGGTATTTTTTTAAATAAACGAATTCACATTATCAGCCATTATAACCGTTACATTACAACATACGTTCTAGGAATGCAAAATACGTAAAAAAAAGTATCGATCTTTCGAATTTAGGTCGAAAGTACTCTTAGAGGAGGTCTCAGGAATATTAGAGGCACCTACGTACATGGGCAGGCACGATCACGAGAATAAAATAGGAGAGATCGACTGTAGGACCGAGCGATATCAGAGCTCGTTTTTCCCAAGGACCATACGGGATCATAACAAGAGAGTGATTCCCACGAGGGACGTTATTAGGTAGGTTTTGGTGTGCTGCACCCCCTGCCACCCACCAGTCTGGTGATTTGCAGGGTATCATGTAGATGTAGATAGAATTACATTTTTATTGGTATTAACGTACACTGCGAATAAAAACTGTTAGTATCGGATATCGAGCTCAGAGTTTGTCGCAAATTATTCTTTTCATTTCAGATAGTTATCGCCACCTGACGTCGACGATAGCGGAAATGAAAAAAAAAAGGCCCAAAACCAAACACTTTCATAACCAGAGAAGAAAAGAGGCGCGATTCATTAGCAGGGCAGAAGTGACACTTTCCGCATTGGGCGTGTCAAGTCGGAAAGTGGGAATTAAGCCAAAATCTCTTCCATTACTTTCCCTCTCCGGGATAAAAAAAGGGGAAAGTACAAAAACGTGCAGAATAGGAGGTAACGGCGAACGGGAGAATATAGAGGAGAAATGATAAACACGGAGAAGTTGGCGAGATAGGAAATGAGTGAAAGTAAAAGGGAGGCACACGGAACGACGGAAACAAAAGGGGGGTGGAAAAAAAGAGAAAAGGAAAGGGATCCGGGAAAGGGAGGGAGAGGGGAAAAGGAAGGGATGAAGGATGGAAAGCAGAACATTTCAGAATAAAAAAAACCAAAAGATGAAAATGGCGAGGAAGGATCCTGAAAGAGGGAGGTTGGGAGGGAGAGAGGGCTTTAACTCGAACGGGATTTGTAAGTCAATGAGACGAAGGGAAGAGCGGGTGAGCGAGTGGTCAGAGGAATGGCCATTCCACCCGCAGTAATGACACGATGAAGCAGTCACGTCCGCAGACGAAGAGAGAACCGCGTCGCTCCGGAATAACAAATGAAGTGTAGGAGGAGAGTGGCAACGCGGTAGAAATCGGAGGTGGGGAGGGAGAGAAAGGAGGAAAAAGGGAGAGAGAGAGGGGGGGAGGGAGGAGAGAGGGATTATTTAACAAGGACCCCAGAATCGGGTGAGCGTAAAGAGATTGATGAAGGTACACAAAACTCAGAGAGAGAGAGAGAGATGCGTTCGCGTAATTTCCTTTCCTTTTCCACTGCCGCCGCTCTGCCGTCTCTTCGCGATTGTCATTTTTTTGCGTTCGCATGCGACGCCGTGATTAGAGAGAGGAAGAGCTTCCCCCCGTTAATCACAATATCCGCGACCATGTGGTGTCCCGGGAAAAATATTCCCAAATTTTCTAATGCGAGCGCACTCATTTTATTTCTCTCTCTCTCTCTCCCAAATCGGCCTCGTTTCCTCCTACTCGCCCTCCTCCTCTCCTCACCCCCTCTTCCATCGGGTACTCGCACGCATCCCTCTGTTAAGAAATTCTCGCACGCGTATTAAGACGCTTCGTTCCTGCAGCATTCGAAAGTTGAATCTAAACCCGTTTCTATGAAGTTTTGGTCGAATGGAGAAAACGTGAGACCGAAGAGTTTGATAATCCATTTTACTGCTTTTTTAGGTTCCCAAAAACTTGTCGATAATTTCGTTGTGGCTTCCGAGTTACTTATCCAAGAGATTAGCGTGCAGACCTTTCCGTCCAGATTCAACCGGTATTTCGTACGCACGCCTCGCTAATCGCTGGAAATTAACCTTTGATTCTCCTCTAGTGAGCGGAGAGCATTGTCGTCGTCGGGAAAAGGGAATTAGCGTGATGTGCCGACATAGAGAAGGAGAACGCGTGGCGCCATCGACTCAAATTTAAGCTCAATCGTCATATTTGGATTCCGGTTTTTTTCGTTCGACGCTGATGATATATTTCTTTTGTACTCGAGACGGGAGTAGACATCATAGTTGGAACACTGCAAAATTATTTGTTGCCGGATGTCACCCCTTCCATAATTATCATTTAAACCCTACTCAAGGTTCTCAGACTAATATCGTCTCCATTCCCACTAAGAAGGAAAAAGTAAATAAAAACCTACTAATTTTAAACTCTACATTAATTCTGAAAATGTCATAAGATTAGATAAAACAAATTCTAGAGTTTGAGTAACAACCGAAAAATTGTATTTATCACATAAATGAACCGTTGAAAGTAGACAGGGAGATGTGAAGGAAGAGGTGAGTTATAGTGGGAAGATGGGAAGGGAGAAGAAAGAGAAGGAAGAGAAATGAAGAAGCGGAGGAGTGGGAGAGAGAAGAAAGTGAAGGGGTAATAATTGAGGGAGACAGAAGAAAGTAATGGGGAGGAGGAGGAAAGGAAGAGGAAGACGATCAAAAACCATAAAAACCACTTTCACTCTCCTTCGCGTAATTCCCATTAATTCCTAGCAAAGCTTCTAAAATGAGCTAAATTACTTATAAACACCGTTTCATATGAATATCAGTTTCAACAAGTATGATGAATGTGTCAGATTCTCTGTTAAGAGATCATGTAATACGATGATTTGTTAGGTAATTGTGTTATTAACGGAGGAATGGAATGGAAACAGACGGAGCCCTTAGCATATTTAATGACTTCGTGTAATAGAACTTTCAAGTAGTTAACAGCTCGGCATGAAATATATTTAAGAAGAATGTGCCGATATGTTCATGGAGAAGACTGTTCAATTCCTTCAAAGACTGGGAATTAAATGAAACATCCATTAGATTGGGAAACGTGAGTTTAATATGGGCGAAAAACAAAGATGGTAAATGATGAGGAGGGAAGATGGCAATCGTCTTCGTTTCGTATTTCTTAATATATCGCCAGTAAAAACGTTTATGCAACGCGTGTTGTAAATTTTTAGTATGCCATATGCAAGTATGAAGCAATTAGCTCCTACTTTATAAATACTCAGGAAGGAAACTTAATTTCTTAAATTCTGCAGGCATCGCGTACCGAGTGTAATTATGGAGAAGAATTTGAAGAAAGAGTCTTAGAAATGAATTACGTCTCCGAAGCACATGCGTCGAACGAGGGCAGTGGAGAAGGGCGATGGAGGGAGTAATGGAAATAGGAATAAAGGCGAAAACAAATGAAAGGGAATGTTATAGAGTTGGGAGGAGTGTGAAGAAGAGGGAGGGGGAGCGTGCGCGAAGACGATGCCTAAGGACACTATGCCGAGCGGATCTAGTTTAATTCTTTGTATGTACTTCCATTAGTTAAATTACCAGATGGATTACCCTTGATTACCTATCACCCTCCTCCCCCTACGCTCACCTACTTTATATCTATATATTATGTAATTTCTTATAAGTTTGCTTAATTGTTTAAACCTATTTCGCCTGTTTTTCGCTTTTTCGGCATCGTGTCCTTTGGCATAGTGTCTTTCGGCATAGTGTCCGTCCACCGAAGGGGAGAGGGGAAGGGGAGGGAGATAGGAGGGGGAGAAGAAAGGGAATGGAGGAGAAATGGGAGAGGGACGAATGAAAGGTAGAAGAGAAGGAATGCGAAAGGCATCAGAAAGGAAGAGAAGAGGTTGGAGGAAGAAGATCCAGTGGCAATGGAGGAAGTATATATACGTAGAGCAAGGAAGAGTGAATGTCGGAAAGAGGTGGAAATTGATGGAGGCAAACAAGTAGAGGAAGGAAGGAGACCACATTTGGGTTAAAAGGGGGCGGAGAGGAAGGGAGTAGATAAGGAGGATTGGAGGGGGAAGCAGGGGACAAATTGGGATCAAATTGGCGTTTAATGACCCGAGAGCATTTGGATTCTATTCTACGAAACGAGCAGGGAAATTAAGCGAAGAGATATTTTCCTCCAACTTCCGGTTCCAAGAGGCTTAGGCACCTTGATATGGCAATTGAATATAAGACGGCAGAGTATCGCGTGATCATTTTCCTCGGCCTCGAATGAAAAGATCTTCCTTGCGAGTGCAAGCACGTGGTCGTGCGTGTGTGCTGTGTCTGTACGCTCGCAAATACGCGCGCAAAATTTTTAATCGGCATCATACAAATGGAAATTGCTTTACAGGACTACTCGGGAAAAGGATGCATTTACGAACATCTGTGCATTGTTTGTTGGATTCTATAGATGTTCGAAGATTTTTCGGATTTTCGATTATGCATGGCAGGGATGGCAATACGTGGCACGCGTGCCAGAAATGGCACGCAAGCGATTATACTTGACACGCGTAAGCTTGTATTTTCTGTATAAATTATGAGTTTTCTTTGAGAAGGAGTAAACTAGTGGCATGCGGAAAAAAATTCCGATGGCTCATATTACTCCCTTGGCACGCGACCAAAGAATCATTTGCCATCCCTGATGTATGACCACGTATCTCAATCGCGACGAGATACATTTTTAATTCGTAAAAAGTCGTAATTCGCCTCTTAAAATTCTTTCGCATTTCCTTGAGCGCGCGAAATCAGCAGCCATAAAATTCGCGTCAATTTGCGGTGGCCATTCGCCCGAAACGACTTCGCCGCTAAACTCTCAGCGGTCGGAATCGTCGAGTCTTTCTTCGGATCACAGGCGGAAATCAATCAAGGGTGAGCAGAGCAAACATTCTTATTCGTCGTCGGGCACAAGAAATGTCGAGAGCGGAAAGAAAGCTTCCGAGAGGAGAATGGAAGAGGGAAGGGGAGAGGAGAAGAATAAGAGAGGGGGGAAGGCGAAATATACATCCGAATGGCTCACGTCTCGAGGTCGTAAAACGCGAGGTTTTAGAACAAAGACGCAGATGAGGGGGAGAGATAAGCGAAGAAGGGAGAGTGTAGAAGGGGAGGTGGGGAGGAGGGGTAGAAGGGGGAGGAGGGGGCGACGATGTGGGAGGCGGACCTTCCGCAGTGAGTTTGCAAGGGGAGAGATCGATAAAGGTGGTTTGAAGAGAAACGGGAGACAAATTAGAGAGTGCTACGGCAATGTGATGATGGTGGAAGGGAGAGAAGAGAGAGAGAGAGGGAGAGAAGAAGAGGGAGATATATCGAGTGTGTTTGCAAATGGAGAGAGGGAGATGTAAGGAGAAGAACAACTTCTCTCGAGAACGTACATCTAGTCCATGGAAACTCATGAAGCCGAAATGTGAGGCGTTAATGAGTAAAGGCAGCGCTGCCGACTCTTATGCGCGATGTCTTCCCTCATAATCATGACTCGGGATTCGTCGTTCTATAATAAATCCTAAATAAAAAAGAAAAATTCAGATATTGCCAATTTATGGAGAAATGTTTTAATAGGTTTCGATAGCCGCAAAGAACAATACATTTGAAAAATAACCTGATAAAATCTGTTACTTAACCGAGCAACAGGAAATTGCCTCGAATTCCTTATAAATATTTTAATGCAGCTCTGGGAGTTCCTTTTACTCTTTCCGCCGCGTTTTTTTGGGTGATCAATTGTGAAGCCAGTTCAAATACAGAATGATCGATATTAATACTAGGCGACGTGGCTATACCACTATGAGGTCAATGCTTGATAAATATACATCAAATAAGTAGCAGATTAATGCAATAAAAGAGTTTCGAATGGAGAGGAAGCATTTAGACAAGGAGTGTTCATATGCATCTCCTTGAATATTTCAACAAGCATTCGATGAATAGCTTCAACAAACGGCATCGTCTGCGTAATTTGTAAATTAAACGTAAGCGCGTCGATAGAGTCGATGTTTTGGAACAAAACGACCAAGAACATGAACACCATGAATCACCATGCGAAATGTATTCAATTCCATATTAGAGTCAAAGCAAGAAAAAACTTTTATATACATATATAATTAGCTCCCAGTATACGTAGATCTGTATATTATGGCTCCTACTCTGTTAGGCCTACCCTAATCTCACGGAACCTGTACTTTCTCACACTGACAGAAAGGAGTGAAGCGCTCCAGTTATGAGAAGAAGACTATTTCTAAATCTCTTCATCGCTGCTGTGTCCGTATTCGTTCCGAGTAAAGAACGTGTCCAATTGGATAACATCGGTGGAGAATCAGCGTGAAGATGTGCGTCTTCAGAGAAAAGTCTGTTTTGGGAAGGAAAGTGATTGTCTTGGGATATCCCGCAAGTATTCAATCCGGAAATAATACGTGAAATGCGTCGTCTCCTAGATTATTCGGTGTTGTTTTAAATTTAAGGAAAATCAAAACCGCCAACACAGCGAAAGCATACAAATTAAAGATTTTAAAAAATGACTGTAAATGATATGAGAAATATTTCAGATTCTATAAAGAAAGATGGCAGCAATAATGCGGATACACAAACAAAAAGAGAGAGAAAGTTACACATTAAAATGAAAACAGATCGATTTTATGCAAAAATAAATAAATAAAATTTTATCCGAATGAAAGAGAGATAGCAAATGAGAAGATGGTTAGCGGAAAGAGGCTGGAACAAGATTATAAAAGGAAATATGGGTAAGGAAAACGGCATGAGAAGACGAAAGAGGGGAGATAGGAGAGAGAGAGAGAAGGGGGATTAGAAGGGGAGGGGAGGGATAGAGAGGGGAGAGGAGAAAGGTGAAGAAAGATAGGGGGAGGATACGGGAGGAGTGAAACGTAGAAGGGAGAGTTGTTAGTAAAGTTAGTGTGGAGAAAAATGTATTATGTATGAGATCCGTAACTATATTTGATGGGATCAAAAGCTATAAATTAAGGAATTATCTGGTCTTGCACATCAATTTACCAATTCGATACACTGTCCGGAACCATTAGTGGCAGGGCGGCGTGTATTTTGCTACTTTGTCTAAACCCTCCAGTTTTGCACCATTGCATTTCAAAATACTTCCTCAATCTTTGTACAGTCTTCCTGCAGTTTTCGAACAGTAGGTAATAGTTTCTGATGTGACTTAGTGGAACTTTTTCATGATAACGAAAATAAAAAACTGTTTCAAACGACCAATATTTCGTGCCTGACGATGATGCTATGATACGGAACCTTGGTTGTTTGAAATATATTTATGGAACATCCAGCATGTGTTCTGTCTTGCCAGAATCCTTGCACTAGACATTTCTGGTGACAAACTACGAGAAAAAAGCGCGATTGTGACAGTGGATTATGAATAAGCAGGAGCCAGCAAATAATCGTGGTTATAAGATTCGTTCACCGCTCTATAACTACGGCCCGTTACATGAAAAGAGTAAATGACTCCCGCATAAACCGCCGAATGTGCTCTGTTACTAAGGAAATAAGTTCTGTAGGTTGTCTTCGACAGTAAAAGAAGCGGCGGCGTTTCCTCACTGATGTTTTAACTGTGCAAGATTAATTTCATAAAATTAATTATTCAAATGTAACTTGTAACAAGCATAGCGTAATGATTCGAAGTACCGACTAAGCAGATACGTCGTGGTGCATATTCTGTCAACAGTTTGGGAAAAAAGAACTCTTACGAAAACATTGAAAATCTTTCACAGAAATAAAGTTCCATATTTCAGCTAAAAAATTTCCACCGTCATGATATATGGTGACTTTGTAACCAAGATGCATATTGGTATTTAGTTATCTAGTCCAATGGTTCTCAAACTTTTTCGGTCCGCGGACAACTTCGAAAGACCTCGCGGACCACCTAACCTATCCACTCCTGTTTGAACACTGCTAAAACGTTAATAGAGTAACGATTTTTGATTGTTCCAAACAAATGAGGGGGTAGGAACAGTTGTTAGGACGTTTCCACTTAGATTTTACGCTGTGAAGAAATTACTTAATTTCAGTGGTATTAATTTAATTTGTTTTGGTCGACATAAATTGCATTGAGTATGAGTAAGTTGCATTTTGGACCAGCCCATGGACCACCTGGAGGACTCTCGCGGACCACACTTAAGGAACCACTGGTTTAGAGTCTAGATTCTAAATCGATTTTGAATTTAAGTGTTAAAAGCATAACAAAAAAACCGCACTTCCATCTCGAATTTATGCGTATCTCCGACAGTAAAAATCCTGAATTTATCAGCCGTATATTTCTCATATGACATTAGTGGCGAGAGCTCCACGCGAAGTCGCGGTAAACGAGGGTTGTCGGAACCTTGTATATTTACGCACTAAAATTCATTCTACACACGTGGATTGTGTTCATGTGTGTGTTAATATTGATTTTTAAGTCATTCGCATTTAAATTTGGAATATAACAATTTGTTTCCCGTAAATAAAGGGAAAAATTATTCTTTAAAATTAACCAATTGATTTTCCTATGACAAAATATTAAAATATCATTAATAATATTTCTAATGGAAATAGTTACAATTTATGGTTTTTTCAATGCAACATGTACTTTAACATTAATAAATATGAATAAGTGACTTTAGAAGCCATACGTAAAAAAAACAAATATCATCCGCGTATAACTGAACAAGAAATCTTTTCTGGCGCCTCCGGAATACACCAGAGGGGCGCAAAGTCGTTATTCTTCCAAAGTTACGAAACTTTTCCTGTCGAGAAGATGTTCTTTCGTATCGCACAGATATTAATGCCCTCAAGGAAGGAGGTAACGAGTGTATATATATATATGTATGTATGTACGTACATATATGCATGCGTCAAGAGTCAAAAGTCGGGTCTTCCGTTCATGGCATGCTCCTCTAGTCCACTTCCCCTTTCAAGACGCGCGACAAGAGAGAGAGAGAGAGAGAGAAACGGCTATCGTTTGTCACCGCCAAGGGGATTAAAAGTCGGCAGAGAGGATACTACAGCACATAACGCCCGCGGCTCAAGACGGCTTTCCACTCATTACATCTTCCCACCCTACATTCCGCTTCCTCCGACCTTCTCTCCGCCTCCCTTAGCCTCCATCCTCCCTCAACTTTTCCCCGTCTTTGTAATCCTCACTCTTCTTCTACCCTATTGTCGTCGATCTGTCCGTCTGTCCGTCTGTCCGTCCGTCCGTCCGTCCGTCCGCATGTTCTTTCTCGGCTTCTACAGAACGGATTTTCATGAAATTTGATATTAAGGACTTACTATCAAACGTAATAAGAAAATCGCAAAAATAAATCACGTAATCCAGTCAGGGGTACCACTTCACTGGTGACAAAAAATGAACTTTCCGTCATATATCGTAAAATATTGGTCATATCAAAATAGTTTTCAAATAAAAATTGTAGAACTAGTAAAGAAGAGTATTTATTTCCTTATACATTTTTTATCGTAGGAGTAGCTGTTATCAAGAAAATCAAACCAGTCTGTCTTAATTCGCGTTGAACAAAATTTCTTGCATGGTTACTTCTTCATTGTTGCTAACATAAACAATCTCACAAAAAACCGTTTAATTTACTTATGTGTGCATGCAGTATTATTAAATAGGGAGAAAATGGATTATTTACGATGAAGAAAAGAACTTTAAAACGCTATTTCCCCTAGGTACATGTATATCATTTCTTTCTAATACACGAAACGCGCCCATTTGTGATACGCTGTACACTTTCCTAACTTGTTATATTTTCCCTCTCTGTAGAACTAACAATAAATCTAAATTCGTGGGTAGTATCTTTCTTTAGTTGGATCGAAGCGTTATTTGCTTGGCTTCAGGCCTAGATTCATGTTCTCTCGTACGGCGATAGGTTTAAGGTTCCAGTATTTCTCCTCCTCTGCCCCTCCTCCCCCCTCCCTCCTACCCTCTCCTCCCCTCTCCTCGTCCTGACCGAGCACCGCCATCTCCCTAACTCTCATTCTACCTCTCTATCACGCGCACCATCTCGCTTCCCTGGCACCAGTAATCGGACACTGAGTTGATGTGAATGCAGATGTACCCTAGGGGATGCGGCCAGACGTTATAAAGTATTGCCAGCCAACGGAGGGAGGTAGAGAAACGGGAACCTTGTGGCAATCGGAGTAATAGGAGCTCGACGGAGATTGGATGGCCTGGGAGAAGTGGTTGAGCGAGTGATGTCTTTCATGGACCAGAACTATTATTCCTTCGATATGTAACAACCATCGTAAATAATTTTCAATTCGTTTAAAAATGTCGCACGATTTACTAGCACTTTTTCCCGCATATTAAGACTCTTTGGAAAAGGTGAATAAAATTGTGTTTATATTTATTTTATGCATGATATATCTAAAAAAAAAACGGGTTGATATTTTAATCAAACGGATAAAAAAAGAGACAAATAGAGGAGCCTAACATTTTTCCTTTTTATATGAATTCTATATTATTTTTAAGAACCGATTGTATAATATTTATATACAGAGTAGCAACGATGACTTCGGTTTAGAGCATTATAAAAAGGCTGGGTAGATTTCGACACTTGTTGTTCTTAAAAATCGACCCCTAAAATATATTTTCCTACACACCGACGAAAAATATCGCCGTTAATTATAATACAATTTAATTGAAGAAAGATTTGAGATGTTTCCCGGCGGATACTCATGATAAACTCTCCTTTGGTCTCTAGCTGTGTGGTAGCGCACATATTGGCCGACGTTTGGTCGTGTTAGTCGCCGAAACGTCATCCAATACGTGCGCTACCACCCGGCTATAAACCCGAGAAGAGTTCATTACAATTTAATTAATTTTTATCTAAATTATTAATTACAAATTGAATTCCTTTTATTTAACGCATTCACTGCCTCTGCTCGATGGCCAAAAGTTCGCGAGAGTAACATTCAAATCACATGGTATTCGATATTTTAAATTTTACTAAAGGTGTATTATGTAAAGATTAGACTTACTCATTCAATGCCAGATTGTTTGCTGATCTATATAAATTTTTGTGAATGTGTTTTTGAGTTTGATCACCTACACGAACTACAAATTTTTCGGAATATATCAGAGAGTATATTATATTCGTTAAATCGGGCTCCTTATTCACAAAATCTCAACCATTCGATATAAAACTAATGTGCGGTAAATAAAATATGAAACCAAATGTATAAATAAAGAATATATAGAAAAAACCTACGTTGTTAAGTAGAAAAATTCCAGATTGAAAACATGGAACTATTCTCCTTCGACGGAAATGCGAGATAAACAAAGCGTATAGGACACATTCACTCGTAAGATAGTTTGTATGGCTCTCATAAATATAAATTTACTGACAGTGTGTGGGCGAAAATACAATAGCAACCCTTTCTTTTGGAAGATGCCAGCAGAATTTGTAGTACAGAAGACACAATAGACTTTCCCCAAATGTTCCGTAAATCGTGTATGACAGTTGAAAACGAACTAAGGTAAAGATTTCAATAAACTGATCTTTTGTCCCGTGACCCTGACTATAGACCTTTACCTATCGATTCTAAAACAATATAACCAAGCCTAATTATAAGAGAAAAGCAGCGATGCACAAAAGAAAGACCAATTCCGTATTATTCGCCAAAAATTCTACTCCCATTCACATGAAGAATGGGATAAGATGAAAGAGAGTAATGTAGGGAGTAAGGGAGAAGTAAGAATGAGACGAGAAAATGAAAAGAATATAAAACAAGATGGGATCATAAAATGGCAAAGGGTTGGAGACAGAACAAAGCAGAAATGTTGGAGGAAGAGAGTGAGAGTGGAAATGGAAAGAGGGGAGTGGGAAGAGGGTGATGGGGAAAGAAGGGGGAGTGGAAAGAGGGGAAAGGGTAGGGGGGAGGAGCGTCAACGCGTTGTAGGGTAACTCGAGGCAGAGGTCACGGAGTTAGGAAGTGGTGGGCGGCGAAGGGGAAGAGGGGGAGGGGGGGCAGGAGGGGGCAGGGGTCGGAGGAGAGAGAGGCGACTGCAGTAGAGCGATCGGAGGTGGGGCAATTAAGGAGCCTACGAGCATCAAACCGCCACCAGCCTCTCCAATCAGGTAATCGCGTAAACACACGCTGCCCGAGATGATTCAATCAGCGATTCGCCCTTCGAGGAATTACGCAAATAAACGACTCTCGGAGGCAAACAACCTGCCTCTCCGTCACGTCTCGGACTGAATTTCTCTCCGTCCTCTTTTCGACCGAAATATTGCCTCGCCCCCAAGGATCCATCGCTGTTGCCCCTTTGCCAAACGCTCGGGGTCAGAGGAAAACCCTTTCTCCCCCGGCGATATTTACGATTGCCCTGCGTCACGGGCCGCAAGGAGTCCAAACCAACGCTCATTACGCACGCGTGTGCCCTATCGAGGATGTAGGAGAGGGTGAAATGGCGGGCAGAGGACGGAAGGATGGGTAAATAAGGTTAAGGTGAAAGGAATGGCAAAAAAAACGTATAGAGGAGGTGGGAGAGAATGTAGAGTTGGAGGGAGTTTGGGAGATGGCGGAAAAGATGACTCATTGGAATTTCGTCGATTGTTGATGCTCACGCATAAACCAATCGTCTCTAATGCCTTACGCTGTCGGGACAATTAGTTCCGACTGCTCCAAAGTCACTTTGCCCAAGGCCAACATGACACCGATTATTTTCAGTCAATAACACAATCGAATGGAGGCATTTTTCGCTCCCTATCAATCTTCTAGAAATAGTACTACTTTATACCATTGCATTTTCACGCTATTAATTGCATATTTGAACTTGAAGTGAAGCAAAATGTTCCTAGATGCAATGAGTTTTCATAAAATATAGTAGTCGTAATACACTGAGTAAAAAGATGAATGAGAGATTGTCATAAGGTTTTCATTCTATCAGGCATACATTGCAGCTTGCTCTCATGTTCGTTCTTTCTCCTTTCACACCAAAGGCGAATCCAGGTTTCATAAATTGGGGGAGGGGGTAATCAGGAATGAAAAAATTGACTATTTGAAAATATCGTAATTCACGTATATTTTAATACAGAAAAAGGAAATATATAACTTTTTGTACAGTAAAACGAAAGTAGTAAAACGATATATGTAGCTCTCGCATGACGTGCTCATCACGTAGGACGAGGTTCAAGGGATAATTTTTTTCTGATGTTCAGAAACCTTGGGGGGGGGGGGGGGGGAGAGGTAATTATCCACTTTACCCCTCCCCCTCCCTGTATCGGCCCTTGTTATAAATCCCATTTCTCAATCTACACCTGTGAAGGCGGAGCGTTAGTTTTCGAATTTCCGCAGTATGGTAATGTAGAGCAGGTTATAAGCGTCAGTAGAGGAATTGGAGATAAAAAGGAATCTGGAAAATGAAGGAACGAATTTTCGACGCATATGATTACGACTTGACGACGACGCGGAGACTCATTAGAGGCGGACCTGCAGCTATAGGAAGGGAAACGAAATGAGAGAAAGGGCGTTAAAGGGAGAAAAACAGGATACTATTGCGACCAAATGGAATCTATTCCGTAGCCATTTGTAGCGTTTTTCAATCAGATCTTAATTCAAAAGTAGCTAAGAAATACCATTAGAAATTTTGCTATATCTAGAATAAAATTAAGAATTTTAAGCTAGCGCCGCATAAAAAACTTTCAATAATTAGCTTCAATCATCAAAGAAAATATTTCACGACAGGAAAAATTACGCTAAAACGTTGGAATGAAAAAAATAATTTGAGAAACCCATGCATACGCATATATTTCCATTATAAATGATGACAAAAATCATGTTTTCAGCGTCAGTTCCAATGCCAGAATAAGGCTGTTATAATTATTTATCTCTACCAGGGAATCGAATCACTTTCCGATGGCAGAGAGGGCGGTGGGAAAGAGAGGAGGGCGTTGTTGAGGCCAATAGGAGAGACAAGTTGCCCTCGAGAGAGTGGTCATGCGCGCATGCGCACACGCAACAACCGCAGAGTGAACGCGTGTGTACTAATAAATGATACACTTATGCAGCCAAATACTATTGAGGTTAATCGCCATGTCCAGCCCATATTAAAGTTTTGGTTTGTATTAAAATCTTTAAATTAAACTCAAATGGACTGACGACACTTTAGTTGTAAAAAATTACACAATCGAATTTCCAAAATTAGACAATTTGAAGAATTCCTGAGTTCATGAACCAACCATACCGAAAAGTTTAACTTAATTAGTATTGCTAAATATGCATCTCATTGTTCCAAGTGATATACTTTCTTTACAACAACAAAGATTAGAACTCGATATGGTAAGTTTTCGCATATAAGAGCACTTATCGCTTTAGATACGTTCATATTTAATACAATTAGACTGTGATTCCATTCTGCAAGCATTTCAGTCTACTTCGCTTCGTGTTTTACGTTTATGACGTCATTATAAATTTATTTCGTAGTTTAAAATGAATAAAATTAAAATACAGCCCTCTGATACCCATTAAAAGCTTACCCACATAAACGTGTTGAGCTCTTTGCCGTGGTAGTCCATTATTGAGACCCAGAAAAATTCCCACTTCTTTCCAATAAAAAATAAATATTTTCACTATATACTGATTTGAATTTTGTCATTAAAAATAAGAAACTACAAAAACAACTCCTAGAATTAAAATTTTAACCATTTCTGATTTTTTCCTTCGATCCTGATCAAAAACCTATAATAGAGCCAAATTTCAAGTCTCCAGCTCATCTGAAAATGCTTTATTATTTGTATTCTCCCATGTATATCCTATGTAAGAAGCAGAAATATATTATAGATTTAATATGGGCGAAGCGATCTAGAGCAACTTTAAATGCCTATATCTTTTTATTTTGAATTTCAACTGACTTCATTCACCTATTAGCTGAATTTGAAAAAATTTTCAACGTATCACTTGTGTCCCCGGGACTGGCACTGAAAATTGAACGATGAATGAGAGCAAAGAACTTGGGAAGAAGGTGTTGGGCACTATATAAACTCGCACGTAAAATGGAAAATATCAATCTGGCAACTTAAAACTTAAGCGCAGATTGGCAGGAAGACTCAGACAATGTATCCCCAAGACCGGTCATTTCAATCCAAACAAAGTTAACACAAAACTTCAACTCGGACCAATTTTTCCTACCTTTTTCCTGTGATTTTTTGCATTTAATATGCTCGATATATTATTTTAAAATATTTAAATCGTTTTTATTTTTCTCTATTGATATATTTTTAACATATCTAATAATTTTAAAAAATATTCTCGAAGTCTAATTGTTCTTTTTGAGCTTCAAAATATATTGGGTCGTTTCCACCCAGCGCGAGTACTTACGTGATAATTTGTAACGCGAGTACTCAAGGGTTAAATTATAATTTTTTTAAAACTGTCATCGTCATTTCTTCTAGATCTCACGTAATTAAAATGATGCTCTGCGTCAAGGTCATATCTTGTCCCTTAGAATCTCCTACGACCATCGTTTACGTTAATGGTTTGAGACCCAACTATTAGTTTTCACTATATCGCTATCAGTTAACATCTATACGAGTTCTCCCCTCCACTGTTTCATTTTCAAAGCCAGTATTGTTTATTGCCATCAACCTATTTCTCTTGAGCCCTTATTTCTTCCAGAGTATACCATCTTGAATTCTCCAGAGTCGAACTCTCTTTCCAATCTTACGTTAATAAAACCCTTTATGTCAATCCTGTTTCTTGTCATTGTCACTTTCAAGTTCTATAGCCCTCCTACTTTCCCCGCGGATTTCACACTCCATGTACTTTCGGTGAATTACGATCGAGAAATGTTTTCCTATACGCAATCCTCTCTATAAAATCCTAATGGTGGGCTGTTTTTGCACCGCAATGTTCACTTCGAGAAAACTCATATTGTTCGACCATATAATCGTTGCTAGGATATTGTAATGTAGAAATTTTTCCCTTGCTTTCCGTAGGTAGCCGTACAAATCGGATATACATAAACACAGTCAATATTATATATATTTTTCTCCTTTCTCATATCGACAGTTCTGCTCCTCGTTGCCAAAGCAAAGTTGATTGCCATTGTGGGGATTACTCTCCGATCCTTTTTGATGGTAAGTTGTTAGAAGACACCTCTTTTCTCTGTCGTTGACGCAGAGTTCCAAAATCATAAAGTTTCCCGACTGTCTTATCTCCTAGTTCACGATGAGTGTCCACAACCTTGCTTCTGTCCATTTATTCACAAAAAGAAACAACACACATTTACGGGATGATTTGGTCCAAATATATAATCCACTTCCAAAATCCGTGGCTCAGGGTAGATTTCAATGCGATGAGACTTACATTCGGGTTATTCAAATATGCGTACATTAAATATGTTTTCAAGGGAAACTTAGCTATGAATTTAGAATTGATGTAGTTGGAAATATTGACGTGACTATTTCGGAATGATAACCGTATGCTTCTACCCCACGACCTCCCTCACTCTACTTCCAATGGCTCTACGCAGTGCATGGATTGGGCACTCAATTTAGAAAATATGGATGAAGCACGCGTCGAACTTCGTAAATATGTCGCCTCTTATGAACCAAGACAGATTCACGAAGCGACGAATTGAAGCCGTTTGTCCTCTCTAGTGGCGCACACACTGCTCTCGGATTTCTCTCTGCAGTACGTCGCTTTGATTTAACGCTCATTTTCGGAATGAAATGTATTTTATGGAGCAAATTCATAAAAACCTCTTTGTAATTTATAGCCGAAGTTTACCTTAGCGGTTTCATAAACGACAAAAACGAATGGCAAGGCCCAGACGCATCGGCGCGATGGAATTAGTCCGCGTGCATAAATTTCACGCGATATCTTTTTAAACTTCCAAAAGAATTAGGTTACAGATTCAGACCAATGCCGCAGTAATTTTTATAGAAATGGTTGAAAGGCCTCTCGCTATTTCGTCTATTTTATTTCTTCCTGCCTTATCTGAAATAGCATAATCGACTATTTGAAAGGACCTTTATATTAGATTTGATGCAATAAATGGAAAATCCAAGTATTTTGTATTTTGATACGCATTTCATTGACGATTTAAAAAGAAATTATTCATCAGATTTAGCGCAAATATCATCTAGACATCAATTTACTGTGTATTTAGTTATACATGCACAAAATAATCTTAGGGGAAAACATTATCTAGATAATATATATAATTATACGACGTTTTACAAGCTCAATAATAGATTTAAATTCGTAATAATATAATGGCCATGGATCATACTGAAAAGAAATATTTTTTTATTTTAAACCCAGATAAATCATTCATGCAATCTCTCCCCGGCGCAGAGAGCGACTCACTAACTCATGCCTTAGCGTCTCCAAAGGCATATTTCCAATTACATGAGGAAGGTGATGGAGCAGAAGATTTTAATTCGGCCGAAAATTTCCATTCGGTATTTTATATTCGCGTGCTCCTCTTCAAATCCAACTTGCGTTATTAAATTCGTCGCCGCTTTTCGCCTTCATGTCAGCTCCCGCCGCCCCACCCACTTCCCCCTCCCACTTCCCTCCCACACCACTCCCCTTCTACTCCCTCTTTCCTCACCCTCTTTTCCCGCTCCTCTCCCTCTTTCCTCCCCCTCTCCTTCCGCTGCACACCCCCTTTCCAATCAATACCCCTCTCCCCCCACTCCCCTGCCACTCTCCTTCCACTACCCTATTTTCCCAACACCTCCCCCTCTCCTCCTCCCCTCCGCGATCTACTTATGAATTGCTAATTCCTACCCCCGAGGAACAGATCGACGCGTATGCAAAGGAGTCGTAGAAGGACGAAAATTCGCACATGATCTTTTTCTTAAATTTTGTTTCTGAAAATTATCCCTTTTTATGCATTTACGAAATATCATTCTTGTCAAATGTTTTAAATCCTCCTTTTCAGATTGAATAAATGGTCAAATAAAAAAATCCGAGATTCCAAAACACACAGCTTCAAAAAAAAATTATTTTTGTAAAATAACTTATCCTTCCCATGAGGCCAGCACCCAAACCCTTACAATTGTTTTGTTATTCCTCTTTAAAATTTCAAACTTTAAATTTTCTAGTATGTATTAGGAATCAAGGGAAATATTCAAAGTCAAAAAGTAATAAGGGAATTTAAAAAATGTTACGTCGTAACTATGACATATGCACATTATATCTTCAGTATCACAAAAGTGAAAATCATCTAGATTCTAGAAGCAAATATCAGCGCTTGGTATATTTTTTTTCATATAAATTAGGTAGTAACCGATTGAAATGACAGGAAGTATATTTTAAAAGTAATATTTTTGCAAAAATATTCAGGATTCTCAATTACAATACCAATAACAATATTGGAATGGATGGAATACAAGTAATTAATAGGCGATTCGCGACTCAAGTATGAACGACAATTGAAAAAAGTGCGAGCCGAATACTAGAGAGAGGGGAAGGAGAAAGAGAAAGCGGGGAGAAAGAGAGAAAGTGGACCATCATCCAACGAGAGAAGAGGGGATAATCAGGCTGCTAAAAAGAAAGTGCCAGAGAAAATTTAAAAAACGAGACAGAAACAGAAGGATACAAATAAAACAAGTTAGGAAAGCAGATACTATAAGGCGATTTTTTTACGAAAAATAAACTTCTTCCATTTATCGTAGTTTCATATAAATGGATTATGATATAGCCCTCTGATTCCCATTAAAACTTAGTCATATAAAAGCATTGAACTCGTTGCCATGGCAGTCGATTGCTGAGACCCGCAAAAACTCCTACTTATTTCCGATACAAACTATAAATTTAAGGGTAAATCTACAGGGACATTGATTCCATCTTCATAAGTAAGAAACTACAATTTCAATACTTTCCGAAATTTCAAGTCTTTAGTTCGACTCTTGAACTAAAATAATTTTTAAAAACCAATATAAACACCTCCACCCCGATTTACGTGCTTTCCTTTCGGATGATATTTGAATTTATACGCTATGGACATTAATCTTTATAATTATAAATAAAATCGTATTTTTGACATGTTTTAAAATGTTAACGAAATAATTTCTGCAGTCAAAAAAGTTGATTTATAGGGGCTATCTTATGGGGAAAATAAACTATCCCCGAGAGTTGAAAGGAAATACCTATTGAAATTAACAACTCCTGGAGAAATATACAATGCCAAAACCATACTTCCATCAGTGCTGCCAATATATGAGCGTAACATATTTTAAACACTAAGCATGGATAATCACAGATATTCTGTTACAGGTACCGGAACCTTTTCTATAAGGCAGGCCACATTTGTTGTTGCGAATGCTTCGGAGGGCCGCACTGGAAATCATGAAAGGTTCGGAGGGCCGTATGGGCTTTTAAATCAGAAGCTACCTGGAGATTTTGTGGTCTCATATTAGTGAAAATCAATTCTAATTTGTTTATTACCATTAAAACTCCACCAGAAAAGGTTTTGAGACCATAATTTCATTTAAAAAATATGGAATTGACTGTGTTCAATTATACCGATAACTTTAACATCATGGCTTCGCGGACCGCATAAAATGCTCTCGGGGGCAGCATGAGGACCGCGGGCGGTAGGTTTCCGACCCCTGTTCTCTTATATAAAACCAGTTCTGAACATCAATAGCCATAAATAACGTATTATTTACCGTTATCCTTTAATTAATACAGTGCATAATTAAGAAAAACAATTAAACTCGAGATGAAAGGAAAAGAAGACTTAACAGAGTAGCACAAACTCACTGGAGATCTCGCCAAATGGAAATGTTGCTAAAGCTAGGAGAAGAGAAACGGAACAAGATAGACAAAAAATACTGAATGATCAGAACAAACGAAAATTCAGGTATAGAGCTATTGAATCACAAGAAACAACAGTAAATCGATTGTCAAGCAACAGATTTATATGTAGATGCAAGAGTAATGATTATTGTGGATAAGGTTATTTATATTTATGTAACAAAATTCTTATATAATTATTTATTATGTTCAACATATAAATTAACATATAACTTCGTCAAACAACTTTTATATGACTATAACCAGTGCCGTAACTAGGGTATGGCGAAGATGGCATTTGCCATAGGCGCCGCTTGCAAATGGCGCAAAACGTTCCCGAAAAAGTGCCAAAAGTTCATTTTCCCATAAATAACTATTATTTTAATACTCAAACGTTAATTTATATGTAATAAAAATGCTAATATTCTTTATTAAAACGCATAAAAAGTTATCTCCTACATAACCAAGGTGTTTCCTAAAATGTTGCCATAGGCGTCATAGGCGCCATATCGCCTAGGTACGTGTCTGTTATTACCTTCTGGAACATTCCATTATGTGGATTTTATATTAATTTTTTACATTTTAGTGCACATAAATGTTCGTCATTAATTTTTATTTTTTTAACGTAATAATTAATTCACACATACCCGTCATATTTAACGGGTAATTACGCTAGTAACTTATATAATTGATCGACATAAATGGCGAATAGGAAGTTGCCTTGCGTGCTAACAAAAATCTTATATATCATCGGAATATTATACTGAACCAGTAAAAATTCCCACCGGTGCTCGGTAAGGCATGTGAGATCAGTTCCCATTTAAAGGTATTGATCTCGTTGCCATGGCATTTAGCATTTTACATTGTTATAAACGTATAAAAATATTTTTTTTCGTGATTAAAAACTAAATGTTATAATAAATCGGCTTAGATTTGAATTCTGTCTTTTAAAAAATATAAAGTTGAATCTAAAATAAAATCGAAGAAATTTGGCTGAACTCTGTGGTAATTGATACTCATATTAAAGGAGAAAAATAACTTTGTTAATAAATAAAGTTGATTCTTCCAGCATAATACATATTTTTGTTCGTATCGTAATTTTCATTCATTTAAATTTGAAAAATCTGATGTGGCCAACACGTGACTTTCTCCATATTTGTGGTATAAACATTTAAATTATTATGAATAGCATTATAAAGCAAAATTATTATTTCGTATCGTAGAAGAATAGCCGTCCTTATTGTCGTAAATTACATATATTTTGAATATGTTTACAGAATTCAGTGCTACATTGTGGCGGCGCTGTATACTGGAAATTCACGAATAAGTTGAATATCTCCGAAATGGATGGTTCTACGAAAATTTGTTTCAAACAAAACATGGAAGAAATATTATTCTCTACAACTTTAGTACTCACGAAGATTACCAATGACGTTTTTAAGGAGATATTTGACGGAAACCGAAAAGACCGATTATTTATAAATAATTCCTAAACAATAACTGCTATGGAAAATTGTTTCAAATGGAAGTTGTAGGAAATTATATTCTCTATAATATTTGTATCAAGTTGTATATACAATATCGATGTTTTAACAGAGAAATATCACAAAAACCGAATCGGGTTTTGAATAAACCTCGACTTCCGGTTAACTGGTATTGTCCAAAAACTAATCAGTTCTTTGTGCTCATGCCAAAGTGTTATATATGAAATTTGGTATTAATATGACAAGTACTTTTTGAGTTAGAGCGCCCATAATCATATACACACACGCGCACATACAAACACATCATTCCGAAAATAGTCTAAACGTGTTCTAGGGAGCTCAAAATGTGTATTTCCGTTCAAATCTCGAAGTCGATTTTTTTCTTGAACACGATACTTTCCCTATACTAAGTACGGAGAAATAAAAAGAATAAAATCCTGCACGTCAAGCAATGGATTTTTGTGTCATCTTATGCCACCCAATATAAGTACACTAATGCGCCCCTGAAACTTATGCCACCAGAAGTACACAGACGCCCCTGGCTGATACTCCACCCGACCTACACTACTACGCCCCTGAAACATATGCCACCAGAAGTATGCCCCAACCCCTAGGTGTTATGCCGCACAACCTACACTACAGCGCCCCTGAAACTTATGCCACCAGAAATACACAGTCGCCCCTGGTTGACGCGCCACCCAACCTACACTACTACGCCCTTGAAACATATGCCACCAGAAGTACACTCTCAACCCCTAGGTTTTATGCCGCACAACCTACACTACAGCGCCCCTGAAACTTATGCCACCAGAAATGCACAGACGCCCCTGGTTGATACGCCACCCAACCTACATTACTACGCCCCTGAAACATATGCCACCAGAAGTCCACTTAATCTCCTATGTGTTATGCCACCCAACGTACACTGATGTATCCCTGAAAAGTAAGGTAACGCGCAAATATTATAATGCTAGTGTAATTCCCGTTGAAATATCAATGGGAGAATTATAGATAGATTGATTATTAATATTTGTATTTAAATAATTAATAGCACACTATTACATATGAAATATTTCGTCATATATTACATTTCTAGAGAATATTCTGTTGTCGTTTAGTAAATGTCTTTGGTTTTTATTTTCGGCTATAAAATCTGGTATTCTTCTCCCACCTTGTTCTCGTCAATGTTACATATAACTGTTGGTGTGCAAAGACAGGGAAATAATTATATGTGTACATATATAACGTAGGGAAAATAATTAAATTTCGTGCACTTAATGTTATGATTGTTTTAAAATTGTACTCTTTACTCGAATCCTCAACATTGCTCTCCGTCGTTATGTAAATAAAACTCAAAAGATTTAAATTAAAAACTAACTAATTGATCAATCAGCGGAATAATTTCTTTGAATACTATCTGAACAAAAACAAATCATCAATTTATTTCAACATTGAGAACTGTTCTCTTGACGATTGGAGCATAGTATTAGAGGTCCTTATTGGCAAAAAATAAACTAATTGTTTATCCTAGAAACCGTTACATAAACAAGTTTTTATTATATATTCCAGTCGTTTTCGCCGAAAGAAAGGTGAGTTGTTGTATATGTGGGGCTGACCTATCGAGCAGAATGAGAACTACATTTCGCAGTCGGCCATCTTGCGTTCCTTACAGAACGTTTTTGTTATAGAGAATATTATCTTTAATTATATTACCGTACTTCGTCGTAGCCGAACTTTTTCTTATACTCTATCGCAGTGATTCTCAACCGGAGTGATATGACACGCGACGGTTATTGAGGAGTGACGCGAATATTTGATAAATTCACAGTGTATCATATTCTGGCTTATAAACATAAATAAAACCTATAGAATAAACGCGCGTGCTTATTTAAATGCCAAAATTTTATCTGTATGTTGTTAAGAAAAGCCCAATTTTTCTTTAAAGGTGGCTTAAAGATAATGGAAGTGCTTATTTGTAATTTACTTTACACTTTCCTAACTTATTGAAATCATTTGCGACGCATGTATGGTTTGTAATTATTCAATTCTAAATATAATCTTAAATAAATAAAATAAAATAAATATTTACATTAAAATGATTTGTTTTCGTATTTAGATTATTAGTTTTTAAAACATCACTATTGTTATAGTGAAGATGTATTTGATTTAAATAGAAAATTGCGTAAATTAATAAATCAGTTCTTGAGATATTTTAAGGTCGGATGGAAAAAAAACGGTTTTAACATGTTCAGTGATGGTTGCCGGAGCGAAATCGGAACCGAACCGAAATTTTGTTTTTTGAGTGAACCTGAACGAAAACCGGAGCGAAAAAATTACGGTTCGATGCCTTGGTTTACGCCTTTCGTTGGTATGTCAACCAAAATCGCTTTGCGTGCCATAGGTTCGCCATCACCGCTCTAGGTTGAACCGTTTCAGAGATATCGTCTGCACATTCGTACGGACGGACAGACAAAGTGAATACATAATCGATTTGTAAAAAAATCGCTAATAAACGTATTAATGGATATGGATTAGTATAGTAGGAGTTACTACGGGTTGTGATAGACAGGAGGAGAGAGAGGTGATTTGGGTAGGAGAGAGAGTGGTGCCTATGGGAGGGGTGACTATGGTGCCTATAGGCGGAGAGAGAGTGTGAGATAGTGAAGGATGGAGATTGAGAGAGAGAGAAGTGTCTATGGGAGGAGAGGGTGTGAGATATGGAGAGAGAGAGAGAGAGGTGCCTATGGGAGGAGAGGGTGTGAGATAGTGAAGTATAGAGATTGAGGGAGAGAGAGAGAGAGGTGTCTATGGGAGGAGAGGGTGTGAGATATGGAGAGAGAAAGATGGAGAAACGTCGACTTAGGGAGCGTCGGGTTCCACAGATGCTAATCGGCAAGAGTAAAGGAAAAGTAGAGAGTGGAAAAGAGAAAGGTAAAGGGAGAGAGAGAGTGATTAGTTGGAGTGAGGGAGAGACGTGTTCGGAAAATGCTAGAAGTTCATTTGTATGCAGAAAATTCTGTTACTTGGAGAGGATGGAGTTTAAATGTGCCAAGATTCGAACGAAAATGGGAATGTAATTTCGTCTGAATCGATCTGAATGGGTGACGATGAAAGAGTTTTAATCTTCGCGGTGGCGAAGAAAGCAAAAACAATGGAATCCCAGCACACAAATTAACGCTCGAGTGACGATTTGCACGAAACCTTCGAATGAGGGCAGACGCGATATTCTCAACAAAAAATACACACGTACGCATTCGGGTTACGTGCATAGCGTAAGATGAATTGCGTGCGAAAGGATGGGAATGATGGGGTTCGAAAAGAGGGCAAAGTGAAGCGTGCGAAAAGAGATGGGTAAAGGTCGAAGGACGCGTAGATGGCTGATTTTTAAGGCTCGAAATTCGAGTTAGGTGCTGTCGTCGCTCGGTCCCTTTGGGAAAGTCGATCGGTGGAAAAGAATGTCATCGGAATGTGAGAGGGGATATCACATCCACGTCTCTGGGAATACGGCATGAAATAGAACAAGGTAAACATTTAAAGTGGAAATGTACGTGTGATGCGTCAGAAGGGGACAGATCGGGTCGAATGAGAACTAGGTACTCTACTTATAAAACAGAAAGGTTAAAATTATGTAATATATTTGTTGAGATATCCGTTTCCGCTTTTTTATTTTAAAATTAAATTTCTCGAAATTGGCTCTCGTTAAAGCACACACTAGTGTTCGATTTATTTATTTTTAATTTGGATAAAAATACAATTTTGAACACAGCTGCTGAATTTATGAGTTTTGAGAAATATATAATTACACCGTGAAACTCATAAATGCGCCTCTCGAGTGAATCAAGTACGAAATATGGATACATTTTCACTTGAGAGCTATAACATTATTAAAAGTGTCTGGGGACAAATAAGTAATCCTTTGGGCTAAATTCAATCAAAACATAATATCATTTCTAGAATTAATGGATACCTGATTCATTATAATGCATACAGCATCTCCTTATCATTTTCAAATTGCTATAATTCAACTAATAACGAACGAATGTTTTAGGTACAAAATAACAAAACTTTTGTTAAGAATCGAGTGCGTTTAGCTGCCACTCAGATCTTGATTTGCAAAGACATGAGTAAAACCTAAGGAAATATATGTATTACAAAATTATTTTCACATTTTTATATTTTTTAATTTTGCATAATATTATTTGAATAGTTAGTATTTTTAAGCAAAAATTATATATTTGTCATTTATATCCTGTTAAATATTGTTGGCAACTTAAATAAAAATTAAGTGGAAATTTTTTTGTAAATATACTTTTCATTATCCAAAAACTGCTTTTCCTGTAACTCCGAGTGGCCTTCAAAACGTCAAACACGAAACGAACGAATGCTTAGCGCTATTGTTTAGCGGCTAGACAATTCTATGCAGTACATAGAGAAGGTGTGTTACACTAGGAGGGTAAAACTGATTGGAGAAGATAGTAAATACTTCCATGAAATGAATAAGAGTACCTTCTTACCAAAATGGGAAATTTAAAATATATATATATATTTTTTTTTGCGTTTTTGATGCGTAGCGAGTGGCTGAGAAAATATCCGCGTTAGAGATTCGACTGGTTGAGACGTCCGTGTAGCATAAAGAGGAACTGCCATTGGCCACAGCGACAAATTGGAATTTATGCCATAAGGGGTTTCCCTATATGCTAGAGGCCAATTCAAGGTTTGGATTCACCGCAAATTCTCTCATCTCTATGAAACGCAAACTTTGGCTCTCATTCAAAAGAGAGCGTATCTGACTCGCGAGTTTTCTTGTATACATGGATATGGTAAGTCTAGATGAAACTCCAGTAAAATTTTATACGGACCTGTGTTATGCAAAGTACGTCCGAATAAATTCCAAGAGTTGAAGTTGTTTCAAAGTTTGCATGGCTGCTTCTAAAGGGATCTCACACATACCTCTCACCACAAGGATTGCACTTCCGGTGGAATATATTCAAATTCATTAACATGCGAGTTTTGGGACTCTTTGTAAGTTGAAAGCTATAAAAATAATCTCCAACGTGACTCAACAGATTTACGATTTATTCCTGTATATATCGCAACAAGAATGCATTTGTTTATCAGGATACTTTCATAGCAGTAAACTATAAATATCCAAGGTTCTTATTCCAGATAAACTATCCTTACTGTTGCGTCATTTTAGATTTATTGAGAATAAATAAGCAGAGCATAAGACTAAAAACACGAAAAACTATCCCACATTTTCCATTAATTAAATTTGCACCCCTCGAAAGGCACCTTAAAAGACCGTTCAATAAATTATTAATTATAAAAATGGAAGAGACCTTTGCGTTAGCTGAGGAAAGAGGAGACGAGTGTCATTAGCAAGGCGTATAAGCGTTTTAGCCGGAAACTCTTTCCTTCTTGCCTCTTAACGGCCACGCCTCCCTCTTATTTACCTTACCGCTAAACCTATCCAAACGACCTCTTTTTCCCTCCCTCCGTCCTTGCTCCCTCTGCCGTCGCCACCTAGACCACCCTCAATCCTAAAGGGAGACTTCCATCCTCCCATGCCTTTCTTCCCTCCAACAACTAAAGACGACCTCTCTGCCCTTAGAGGCACATCAATGACATGGTTAAGTATTTTGAGAACGAAAAAGAAGCGAGGGAAGATAATTGTCTCACTCCTATTATGTTTCGAAAAAAATTTCTATCCTGTAAGTGATAGCTCTCTCTCTCCCCCCCCCCCCCCCTCTCCCTCTCTCTAATACCCACATTCTCTCTTCTCCTCTCCCTTCCTTTCCATTAGCAATACCCCGCTCATCACGACCCCGATGAGAACGAATTTGTTATAACACGACAAAAAATATTCAATATTTATATTCATTTACTATTTTTCACCTTAATTGTAATGCGAGAAAACGAATACCTCTGTGTAACTGAAGTATAACGAAAGAAAACGAATCTATCAAATGTTTCTACACATCAATTGTCAGCATCTCAACCAATCAGCGCACTTGGCTTGAGGTGGGTACGATCTCAGCCAATCAGCAATCACTCTCGGTCGTCCATCTTTAAACTTTGTTTACAGTACAGCATCGTTTGAATTTAAGCGTGTTGTTTTGCACATCATCTCTAAAAAAAACCTAAATTTTATATTTTATTCTTATTATAAAGGAATTTTACATAAAATTATGGCCCCAAAAAGTTTTAGTTGTACCAACGATGTATTTACAGTAATTTATGCCTTTGTTACCGTAGCTTTGAAAGGCCGTGAACGCATCCCATTGACTCCTATGTTACATCAACCCCGTTTAACACGAAATTCGTTTAACACTTATTTTTCAGGGCCTTATCCTTCGTGTTAAGTGGGGAATTGCTGTACTCCTCTCTCTCTCTCTCTCTCTCTCTCTCTCTCTCTCTCTCTCTCTCTCTCTCTCTCTCTCTCTCTCTCTCTCTCTCTCTCTCTCTCTCTCTCTCTCTCTCTCTCTCTCTCTCTTTGATTCTCTCACCCTGCCCAAAACGTGACCCTTCACAAGTTGGCGACCTTGGCCGCTTCTCTCATTTCGCTTCGTGCGGCAACACATTTGCATACAGCGCGTTATGTGTTTTATTCGGTGGAGCCGAAAGAGAGCGCGCCCGAGTTTGTGTGGCAGACTGTGGAAGTAAGAGGGGAAGGGAGAAGGAAAGGAGGGAAAGAAGGGAGGGGGATGATGCAGGGAAGTAGAGTGTGGAATGGTGAAAAGGAGGGGAAGATGGAGTGTTTTTGTTGATGATATATAGAAGGAGATAGATATAGAGGAAAGCTGAAAGGTTAGGGAATAAAATGTAAAACAAGTAAGAATAAAAAAAATTCGAAAATAAAATCTTTTTGCTTTACAAAATAGTCGGCCTTAAAAGGATAAAAACAAGAAAAATCTTAGAGTATTTGTTCGTTATAAAAGATTTTGGTGTCATAGTCTTTTCATTGCTGTTGCTTGATATATCATGTACCTCCGATCAAAGTGAAATTATTTTCACTTTGATCGGAGGTTTTCGAGGTTGAGCATCAATAAAAAAAGGTGTTTTGCAATTTACTTTATATCCAGAATCCGTATACTCCAGCTTATGGAATGAGATCATTACGTAAATGACTTTTGGAAAGTTTAAATAAATAAATATCGGACGAACGCATATATAAGACTTTATAATAAAAGGGAAATGTTTGGTGAGAATGAACTGAAGGGAGACGAGGAAGGAAAGGAAGCATTTGTATTCAAATTAGCCATTATGGAATATTACTTATCGTTTGACTGAATTTTAGACTATCCAGTTACATTTACCGATCCATAAAATCGTATGAGTCCCATCGATTATTCTGAAAGAAGGAAAACTATCCGCCTTTCAATTTTTTCACATCATTCCCCAGACGTTTGTTTTAGTTTTGTTTCCGTGCTTCATTCTCCCTCTAATGGCTTCATTTTCTTTGGTTACTCTCTTCCTTCAGCCTCTTCAGTTTACATTTACATGAATACCCTGCAAGCCGCCAGAAGCGTTTGGCAGGGGATGTAACATCACCAAATGAACTCTAAATTGTGCCTCTGTTGGCCTGTCTTACCGTGTCGCGTTCGTGATATATAGCGACGGATATATTGCAGAAACGATTGATTTGAACAGTTTCAACAATAAATTCTTCCACTGTGCGATTGCAATGTTTACATTCTATTTCGAAACACATTGATCCAACGGTATTTCCGTTATTTTATTCGGTTTTGCTTTAAATACGCCACGCTTTGCAGAATGAGCAAATACAGAAATTTAAATCTATTTTTTAACTTCATAAATGACTGGTACACATGAATAAAATATATTACTATTAAACTTAAAATAAAGTAGAACTCTTGACTATCCAAACACCGATTATCCGAATGACTAGTTATCCGAACCAAAATTTTAAATTGGAGCATGTTTTTTTAACTGCGACATTCTGATATATCCGAATAAACATTTACGAACCTCAACTGAGGCATTTGTATTTGTCTCACCACATTCAATAAACTTCCTCTAGAAACTACTTGAATTCAAGATTACCTCTTATCTTTTAAATAGCGTTTATCAAGCAATGGGACACGAAGTTGGTCTAAGAAACTCGTGAAGAGTTATTGGAAAACGTTTTCTCAACAGAATTTCTGCAAAATTTAATGTCACAAAAATTAGATTATCGGTCTAGTACAGGTTGTCAAACCTATTTACTCTCGGAGCCACATAAAATAATCTTCAGAAGTTCGAGAGCCCCATGACAGACATTCTGCGCTAATAAATTTACAAACAGTACATAACCTATATCCAAAGCAATTAAGATATATTGCATGTCCCTTATGCATACCCAAAACGTCTCAAGTCGCACCATGTCACTGAATTCTGCGGAGAAAAACGTTGAATGGAAATTTAAAAGAGTCGCAAGTTAGGAAGAGCCGCATGTGACCCGCGAGCCGTGGTTCTGCCACCCTTGGTCTAATATATAGAAAAGCTGGTTTCTTGCGCATAATTCTATAACTCAACCACTGCAGGTCATAGAAATAAATGGGAGGTGTCATATTAACCACAATAAAGAGTATGGTGGTGCGAAGGGGATTTAAATCGTGTTGATTTATCAGTTTCGTTTTTTAAAAGATTTTCTCATATTCTTCATTAAATTGATGTAATATACCACTATTTTATTATTAAAAACGATTTTATGATTCACATAGTGTAAATATAGGCATTCTCTTATCGTTTCAAAAAGCACATATTCCATATTTAGATCGATTATAATTAAACGGGTCCCTTTATGTTTACGAAGGAAATGAGGTGACCCAAATTTTTTCGCTTTGCATTCCACTGCTTTAGAGCTATAAACGCAGTTGCTGTACCAAGAGTAATGCGAACAACTCAGTTTGTTGGAAATATTGCTCGGCATAAATGGCGCCTGATTTATATTGAAGTAGCATCGATTTAATGCTTTTTAAAAGGGAATTAACAGATTACATTATGAAACCGTTGATTTAAAACGATGTAAAAATTTGATGACGTCATAATCCTAACTAACGCAATATCCTATTGATTTTCAAAATAATTTCCTACCCCATCATCTCATTCCTATCTCATCACTTGGAAAAGGATAGAAATTAGATCAGGGCTTTGTAAAGTTTTATTTTTAAATTACCCAAAATTGAAACACAAACTCAGTTCGGAGACTGAATTTAAATCCATACCGAATTAATGTAAAAGTAGATTTTAAATTTAAAAATGTTCTGTAAAAACGGATATAACATGCAGATATAAAAAGTCATTAAATACGAAACGCTGTCTGAATTACAATCGGACATGTGCCAACGCGTTTTTTTTCGCTAAACGAGTTTAAAAGAAAATTGAACTAAAAGACCGATCAACACGACTTCTGCCACTATAAATTTATCGACAGGGATACGATATTTCCATCACAAGTAAATGGTTTTGCTAGTAAACAACCACAGTACATAGTAGTGGAAATATAAAGATAATGTCTTTCGTAAAATTAATTTGGAACCCAGCAAAACTGAGTTATCAAGTAGGTGTTACCGTGGCACTGAGGTGGGACGAGGGATCACGACAGAAAAACCGTTAATTAGCTGGAAAACTCTAAAACTAAGTCATTAACTTTATCACCGTTCGGAGATCGATCTACGCCCTTGATAGCAAGCAATAAAATGATATCTCATACATAACATTTGATCGTAACTTTTTCACAGATCCCTTTTATAATTAAAGCGGCAACAGATTCTTGAATTCGCAAGTCAATTGTTCATAATTTTGGTAGAGTCGTTTCGTTAGACAGTATGATTTAAATCCTTTAATAATTCCTTTAAAAAAATTCTTGGAGAGCGTTTGATTAAACAAATCCACTGAAGAGTATTCATATTTATTTTTTATGTGCTAGTTAACGAATGACATTAAACACGTTCGATGTATCTCATGGCTTAGTCTTAATTGGATTTAACCGTGTGAGTAAGGATATCTTCGGCAGGGTTTTCCTAAAAAAACAATGGAAATTTAAAATGCAACCTTTTTAAAATATAATTTTTGATACTGCTGTAATTTTGAATTGTTTTTGTATATTCGTCATTAAAACCGAAAAGAGTGATCTTAAAATCGTAAATCATAAACAAATACGCGATTAAGAAAAAAATTTCAAACGACTGTTTAATGTATTCGAGCATACTCTCAACGGGACACAAACGAGAAACGTTTGAGAATATCATCGTCGCTGTGGATTTAACTCCTCTTCAAATTCTTCGGCACGAAAAAAAGCGCCCTGAGAAATGCAATTCGCGTGAAAAACATCAAGGAAAGACGAGAAAATTTTAATGTAAAGTTATGGTTCCGAAGGAGGAACATTAAATATACGAGAAAAATAACAAATCCAGAACGTTCATTGAAGTGTATTGTTAGTCCAGAAGTCGGAACGATGCGAAACCGTTATGAGTGGTAAGAGAGAAAAGATGTAATGTGCTGCAAGCAGAGAGGGAGGAGAGGGGAAAGCGGGGAAGAGAGGGGAGGGTGGGGGAGGAGAGGGGAGGGAGGAAGTGGCAGCAATCGTCTTCACCGCAGGAGACTCTTACGCCCACCTAACCATTAAGCCACCCCTTCCCATTTTGTTTATTTATTCCTCCCTCACTTCTCTCTTCCCTTCCGACTGTTCCTTGTTCGACGGAGGAAGAGGCATGTACGCCAAGAGAGAGCGAGGGAGAGAGAAGCGAACCTCTTACGCTCTCTCTCTCTTTCTCTCTCTCTCTCTCTCTCTCTCATCTGCATCACAATCTAAATTCAACTCTTCAGGAGAGAAACTTTATATCCTCCGCCGTCCATCCTTCGCATTCCCTCTCGTTCCTCCAACACTCCTCACTCTTTTTCACTCTTCTTATTGCGAAATGCCTCGCTCAATTGGAAGCCACAGCACGCTCTCCCTCTCTCTCACTTTCTCTCTCTCTCTTTCTCTAGGGAAAGAGTGAAGCGGAGGCAAAAGAGGAGGGAAAAAGAAGAACGGAGAAAGGTTTGAATGAGAAGAGAGAGAGAGGAAGAGAGAGCTGCTCTCGAGTGGAGGTAGAATGGACAATGGAGAGAGAGAGAAGGGAGAGAGAGAGAGAAAGACGAGAGAGAGAGAGGTGTAGAAAGAACGAGATGGGCGAGAGATTGTGGGAGTTTTGAGAGGTGACGAAGGGTATAAATGCCATGGTGTTGTTGGCCGAAGGGAGAGAGAGAGAGAGGAAATTTTAATAACCGTGGCAGAGGAAAGAAGTGAATTAGAAAAAGGCGAGAGAGAGAGAGAGAAAGAAAGAGAAAGGTGGGGTGAATGTATAAAAGTAGAGAGAGGTAGAGAAGATGCTTTTGGGTCGCTCGAAACGCTTCAGAATATATAAAAGATAAACAATCGAGGAGTCGGAGGTTTTTTGACACCGCTTTTAATTTGGGCCGTTTCTCGAATACAGAGGCGTTTCTTCCGAGAAGGAACTATAGTTCCCCACTCTTAACCGCTTCCCTCGGCTTCTCCTTCCCCACCCTCGACGTCACTTTGAGCAAAGACCCAGATGTATTTAAATGAGACCGGATCCGCTTCTATTACGGGAGTATTTCGTCTGCTGACCGCGGAGAAGTTAGGAAAGATGGTCAAGTGGGGAGTGAAAGTGAAAGAGGCGTGGATCGAGGACAGGTGTGACCGGAGAGTGAAACAAGTACGTGTGTGTGTATATATATATAAACAACTTTTTTAATTTAAACAACTTTTAGGAAATGCATACAGTAAATATGATAAACCAACACTGCCCAAGCGGTTTGATTCAATGATTTTACTCTCAATTACAAATTTTACGGTATTTTCTTTGTCTCCAAACATTCGTATAAATTCTTCAAGAGTCGGAATCATTTCTAAGGGCTGATAGTAAAATATAGTTCGGTATGCGGCCGTCGCCATTTGCGGCTCCACAGTCAAGAGACGCCATTTCCGTCAATCCAACAATGAGGACTCCATATTTTACTCTCTTTCGCCCTTACATGTTCTGTAAGGTATCGATTAATAAATTTAGTCGGATAGAGGACAACATTTGCAACAAAAAAAGTCCGCGAAGGCATATAATTACGACTTATAGTGTAGGAGATAAAAATTCCAGAAAGTCCCGCCCATGTTAATCAATTGGGGGAATTAAACGTCCCTGGATTCTAACTGGAATCGCTATTTTGCACGGTGAGTACACATTGAAAGAATTGCTAAAATTCATGCAGCCTTTCTCTAGTTATTACACATTATTTGTGTTGTATTAAAACACCTACATACCTATCTACACAAACACACGCGCACGCACACACACACGCATATATATATATCGCGGTAGGTTAATATAAAAGTTGTTAATAAAGCAAAATACACAAGCATTGCAATCAACCGTAGTACGCAATTATCCTAGGGAAATACGAGAATAAATTAGGATAGCATAATGGAGGTAAAAGTTATATATATATGTATATATCCACACACACACACACACTCAGTAATCTCTCGTGAGCAGCGGAGTTTACATTTCTGACAACCCGCAGTTCGCGAAACCGAGGTTGGCCACGCTCAGGACTTATGGGAGGAGGGGGGCTTAGGGAGAGTGATCCCTGAGAGATATACCTAAATTCCCATGTTGTACCCTTCAATTTTGAAAATGAGTATGCTATAGTTTAAATAATTTTTATTGTACAACGTTCCTAAGGAAAATACGTTCAAAATACAGAAAAGTACAGTATATTAAGGATAAAATATCAGTTCAGGCCCTGCTGGCCCCGCACGCCTCGCCTTACGCTTCAGAGAACGCTTATAAAAGCAACGCTTCCATAAAATTCCTGCAAAATCCATCTCTTTACTATCTCTTAGTCTTATTAGGAAATTCTTTCCTATGTCTCCCTCTCTGGTAAAAGACTACTTAGTGCATAGCTACTTTAATAATACAAATTTCAATGTTAGCCAGATTATCTAACAAGAAGCGTCGACGCGGAGAACCGTGGATATTCAAGGCTCGATACAATTGTTGGAAAACCAGGTGCAATTTTTCAACCACGGTTAGCAAGGGATTTTTTTCTTGGATATGGGAAATACTTCACCTTCTATGTTACAAGAACTTCATTATTTATATTTGTTTTGGGGAGCTAGACAATCCTATAATTCCCATGAACAATGCCAATGTAAATAAATGCATTAAAATTAATTTCTAAAAAATGTCTGAAACTCTAGATGCGTCCTGTAAGCCGTCCCGGAACAGTAAACACAGTAAATTTACATGCGTGCTCTTGCGTGTCCTTTAGGCAAGATTAATGGTATTCTCATTTAATATTAGTTCTCTCGAGATAAAACATTGCGGTGCTAAAATAATCCCCCATTGGTATCTCAGAGCGGAGAAGGAAAACATTTTTATATTATATTAATTTATGTAATGTAATGTAAAATCCGTTCTCAGACAGGCAAGCTAGAAAACCTGAAAGTAAAAAGGAGAAGAAACAGGTTTTCTTGGAATATAACGGGAATGAGAGTTCGACTCTGAAGTATTTAAGGTGTTATATCCTGGAATAAATAAGGGCGCAAGAGCAATAGCTCTGGTACTAAGGAAAGATGTGATGAAAAGCGTGACAAAGTTAATAGTAAAAAACGATGGGCTTGATGAAAATAAATCTGAAACTTCCATTGATGAAATCGAAGAAACGTATGAGCAAATTAACGATGTTTTAGAAAATGAGATATAAAAATGGGAGATAGAAACAATACGGACTTGATAAAAGAAACCTTGAAGAGAAAAACTGTTATGCATTGATAAAGATATACATAGTAAGAACTAAGAGAAAATCATTTACTGCATTCACGGAGTGGTCGAGGAGATAGAATGAGCAGTCAAATGGGTTTTTTACTATTAACATATAGATCCAGGAAGAGTTTAAACAATGTAAAGATATTACCAGAAGTGGACATAGATTCGGATCACACAACCTTCTACTAAAACTCTGAAGCTAAAATAAATAAGGAAAAGACGAGGGAAATACCTACTTGGGATCTTAGAAACTGAACAGAAAGCAGGATGTACGCAGCATAAATGTAGAAAATCGTCTTAAAAACTCGGGAAAACTAACCGAAAACTGTGGATACAGAATGGAAGGAAATTAAAGTCTTACAGCTTTCTCCTTTCCTGTCTCAGTCTATTCAGGTTCAAGATACTTTTCTTCGATATATTCCACTATTTTATTTATTACAATACCAATTAAAAATTGACTACTTATGCCTTTAATCGGAGCAATCATATAACTCATTCTGTTTCCATTAAACTAAAACTTTCCGTCTCTCTCACTTTGGAAATATTCTTGGGTTTCAATCCGGTAATTGCCTTTGCTGTAATTGCACGGCCATTGTGTCCAGAACCATATGAGTATTAAGTTCTCCCTTTAGCATTCTCATCCTCTACCCCCCACTCACTTCGCCAGTATAACTGAGGACTTTCTAACATTCTCGTTTCGCCATAATTTCCAATAGCATTAAGCGATCATTGATTCGCATTCGAAACTATATAATGCGGCTTTTAAGGAAGAATATAAAAGTATGATTGCTACAACAACAGATAGATGCATGTTTATACCAATCGATATGAATAAACTCTGTGATTTATGAGAAGTTCAAACATATAGATTCAAATATAAAAATATATACTGAATAATTTTTATATTTGCGAAGGATATATTCGCTTAGGCGGAGGAGAAAAATATTCGCCTAACTGAGAAACAGAGAGAAAGAGAAACGTTTGTTTTTTTACCAAGCTGCCATCGACGTATCGCGTAACGTTGTGAAAGTGCAAAATGGCCTCTAAAAAAAAGGTCATCAGAACCGAATATAGAAAGCGATGTCGAACGGCAGAAAAGTATTTTATCGATCGGATCTTAAAGGGTTCGACGAACCGATTGCATAGATCGATGATTTGCAGAAATTTTGAGAGAATGCAGATGAGAGGAAGGAGTGATGGATGGAATCTGCGAACCGAAAAATGCTCGGGAAAAGCAACGACGTCGCTCACGACAACACGCACATCGCTCGATCGCCCGCTTCTCGACGAGTTAATACAGCATTGACTGCATTCATTCCGCCAACGATTCTCATTTTGGCTACATTCCGCTGGATTTCGCACTTTTCCGGTTGAAAAACGTGCAGCTGAATAGACTTTGTCGAAAAAATCCAGTGTAAAATTTTGTTATTTTTCGCTTCGGGTTTAGATAAATCCGATGCAAATTAAAGAAAGTCATACACGTGCGATGCTGCAGTCGAACGACCTAAAGAAAAAAATGCCAGCGCGTTGTTATGCGCTTAGTAAAATAGAGAATTCGTCTTACGGATGAAAACAAATTCAGAAATAAGGGCTAAAATATCAAAAATTTTGGAATAGTAGGTACTTATCTTAGGTATCTAAAATAGGCAAAACAAGGTTTCGAAGGTAAGTTCTGTAAAAATAAATCTTTTCTATATTTTTGATGAATCAATGCTGAAGACGGCTGCATGGTAGCCAAAATACGCATATGATTTTTCATAGCCTTGTTTTAGCTATTGGAGGTACCTAAGATCGTTTCAAAAATTGTTTATATATAGTTTCACATTGCGTCTGTCTGTCTGTCTCTGCCCTATATTAAATTGAAATTGTGACAAAACCGTAAAAGATAGAGATATGAAACTTGGAGGGTAGATTTCTGTACCGCTGCCATTTATTTTTCAACAGATTTGAGTATTGAAAAATATGCAGAGCCATATTAGAGCCCATTTAAAATGAAGTTTTTTTAATATCTCCGAATGGGTAAAAGATTGAAAGCTCAAATTTTCAGCGCCCAGCTCCACATTAACACCACTTATTCCTCAAATGCTTTCAAAAAATTCAACAAGAAAGTCGTTATTCATTTTGAGCTTTGAAAATTTCATATGCGGATTTATTGGGACCCGGTCAAAGGGCCGACAGCCAATGGGCCGACAGTCAAAGGGCCTACAATATCACTTTACGGAAATAGATTAATTTTCGGCCGACTATTAATTTACAGAAATAAATATTTAACGAAATAAACAAACTTATACGAAAGGTAGAAAACTGAAATTTGAAAGAGGAATAAATGTTTTGAAGTCGAGGCTTTAGTTCTTTCGAACTATCTGTGAGTCGGGACTGCTTTAATAATTAATAATTTAATTTAAATTACAATAATTTATTGAAATTGAAAAGATTAAGCTTTTAATATATAATTTCCTAATTATTTTTTTTTTTTGGATCCGCGACAAATGCCCCACCCGACAAAAGCCCCATTTCGCGAAAATACGACAAAAGCCCCACCTGTCATTTTTTCACTGATGTTTACCGCTATGAATTATTTTAAACAATTTAACGGGTTGAATTTTGAACTAATTTACACAGTATAAACAATTCAAACTGATAATTTAAACACTGCTAGTAGGAACAATTAAACGAGATATATAGTATAATAGTGAACGGGTAAATTGTCCATCAGCAATATAAACTATTGAACGGCAAATACTAACACCAGTAGTATAAACAATTAAACGGGTAATGTTAAACAGCACATGTATAAGCAGTTGAGCATGTTGTATCCTGAACTAAAGTTAGTTTTAATGTGGTTCGATATGTTTATATTAGTATGGTAAAATGCAATCAATTAACAAATTTAGATTACGAAGGTGGAGGTAGAGGGCGTAAGTGGGGAGGGTATGAGAAATCTTCATGATGTACAGGCAATATAGGTGTCTATCGACTGGAAATAACATATATGTAGTTGAAGATTATGCTATACATTTGCAAATTTAAAACACGAAGGTGGCGGGAGGTGGCGCTGTCCGTTTGTCTTTTAACAATATATTAGAAATCCTCTTACGAACTATTTATACGGGTCCATTGCACGTTTCTAAAATTTTATTAAATTAAAGATTTTGACGTTGTTATTAACTATACGGATCCATTATGGCTTTCGTATTGTTAGCCGTATTCACAGCAACGAATTCAATAAATAAGTATACGCCTATTTACATTTCCTGTGCTCAAAGATCTTTCTACGTGAAATACAATGGATAATTTACGGCGAAGGAATTAACGCGAACGTAATGATTACCTTACAAATACATGTTTTTAATTATTTTCGATGGTGTTAATTATATCTCCGAAAACATGAAAGAAGGAAAGCTGAAACTTTGAGAGTGCATTTCCACATCTATACCAGTTATTCTTGAAAAGTTTCGACTATTGAAAACTTTGCAGAAGCAGATAGGGAAACGTTCAAAATTTAATGCAAAATTGATTGTGTTCTAATCTTTGATGTCATTTTGGAATTATTGATTACCCAAAAAGACATATTTTTATGTAAAATATATTTTTATGTATATTGATGATTCTCACTACAACGGCAACTATTAATCCTCTCTCATTTAAAAGATAACACTCTATTTGTTTATACTGAAGCGCTTATTTCGGAACGTTTGATTAATACTTTACATAACACCGATTTACCAGGATAAAACTTTGTTCCTTTTGTATATTTTTTAAAAATTCAGTGTAGCCTTAGAAACACTCAAAATGATCTAACTAAACTTACTCTTAAGGATAATTGATCAACTAAATAAGTAAGAAACTTAATTTTTATTTCCGCTATGACTATTAATATCAATTACACAGTTATTTGATTTACAAATTAATATGAAATGTTTTGTAAATACATGATCAATAATCGTGAAGTAACTTCGGTGAGAATACAAGGGCGCAAAGTAAAAAGGAACGATAAAATTAACGTTGATATGAAATGGAACTGGAAGGATTAAACTTCCGAAGAGAAGTTTTAAATAACTCCGAAAACATTTTTGTAAGACAAGTAAGTGGCTTTCTGCTGAATGGAACAAAGCTATTTAGAAATTTAAACGGAGGATTTTCGACGAGGCTCCCTGTTTCCGCACCGTACAAACTTTATTGTAATAGGTTTCATCATCCCACCTATAATCTCCTCAAAAAAAGAGGACTTATGAGGTCTTGACGTTGAACAAAAGCAAACGAAGTTTATTGAGCGCGAATGCAACTCAAAAACGATAATACTAAATTTAAGTAAAATTTTCAGATTATTATGAGAAATTTTGTTCCTTCAAAATAAGAAAAGACTCTACATAATCATAATAGGATTTTATAAAATTACACGTGATTATTTACTTACGTCAAATAAAAAAAATCGTATGCTTGGATATCACTGATGAATGCATAGGATCTTCGAATATAAATTCCAACAAAAAAACTTCCGCGTAGGGAGAAACGCCATTCGTCAAATTGTAATGCTCTCGAGTTCCATGGTTAGAAGAGCTCTCGACCTTTAATTCGAAAAAAATTCCCAAAGTTTGAAAGATTAGAGAGAGACTCGCACTATGTGTTTACGCTAATTAAGGAAATAGTTCCGCAAGTATTTGAGATTAATTTCAGTTAATTAACCAAAAAATGCGGAGTTTTGGAAAATTTTAATAAACTTTTTAAACGTAAAACTCTGAAGAACAAGAGCGCAATTTATCTTAAGTAAGAAGAACAGAGAATCCGCTGAAAGAGTGGGTTTGTGGGGCGAAAGATGCCTGGGTTACTCTGGGATAACTCCAAAGCCAGCGTAGCCTATTCGCTACAAAAAATCATTACCTGATTTACTTTAAATTCATTTATCTATTATGAGAAAGAAGGGTGAGCACCAATTATATTGTTTTATTATCTTCCATTTATTGTTACGTTGTGTCGTGTATCAGTTAAACTCATGGCGGGCCGATTTAAGACATTCCGAGGGCCGTAAATACAAACTTTAAGCAATTAACTCTTAAAAACACACTAATATAAATGGTAGGATCTTATCGATGGTGGAGGTTGAAGGGACACCGGTGTCACCAGTGAAGGCAGTACGAGTTTCAGGATGTAGCTGTAAGGACTATAGAGCATGGTACACTGCCTGGTTAAACGTTGTTTTTGAACAAGGGAATTGCCTAAATCTTGATTAAAGAGAACACTGATACAATGTAGTAATAATGAGACTGTATAGTCTCCCTGCGCCATAGAGGAGAAGATACAAGGTAGTGCTAACGCGCATAAAAGAGACAGTGAGAGCCATGTGGCATATATGTACATATTTTAAAGTCTCAATAACTTCGGGTCAATCAAATTATAGATATTTTTATTATCGTGACCTGCATCTCAGACTTGATGGCGAAGTGAACATAATAAAAACTTTTCTTCGATTCGTAGAATAAAATATGCAGAACCAGCAATCATAGGTGAAACGGTGCCAAAGGCGAGCCAACGAAGCAATCTTTATCCATTCAGCTGTTTCGTCGAGAAAGACATCCAGAATATCTTCGAGGTAATGTGCATCGAAATCCCTTGGGCTAGCCGTAGAAGAAGGAAAGTGAGGAGCAATTGGAGATGAAATATGGATTGAGGAAGAGTAAAGATGGAGGCGAGGAGAAGAACTGCATCAATGGGCTGGATTGGACGGAGCAGCTTCGTCGAAAGATCGAAATGGCAGAGTAATAGTAAAAATGGGAGAGGTAAGCGGTGAAGGGACGTGGATAGGGGAGAGGAAACGGGTGGAGAAGAGGGGAGAGAGACATAGAGAAAGGGAATGAGTGCAGGCGTATATGTAATATATAGGCGTGTTGGTCGTTTCATCATTAGCTCCTCAAAGAAGTAGGTAGAGGACAGGGGAAGGAAAGGAGAGGGGGAAGTGTAGGAGAGGGGGAAGTGTAGGAGAGGGGGAAGTGTAGGTGAGGGGGAAGTGTAGGAGAGGGGGAAGGGCATGAGATGGGGAAAGGTAGGAGATAGGAGATTGGGTTGTGGAGATGGAGATTCATAGTGGGAGCGATGCGGCGGTCGAAATTGGCTCGAGGAGGAAGGAGTGGTGTTAATGGGATGCCAGATAGGAGGGCTCCGGAATAAGATTAAAGAGGAATGTGAGAGAGGCGTAGAAGTAAAAGTATTCCTTGACGCGGAATAGGGCGAATGCAGCGAGTGGCTGAGAATGGGGTGATAGTAGAGATTTAAGGCGCAGTTGTTAATGGAAGATGGGCGGATGGGGGAATTGTGCGAAGGTAAGAGGAGGGGCAGAAGAAACGGAGGAAGAAGGGCTAGGAGGTGGAAGGGAAGAGAAGAGGTGCGACTCGGATTAAGAGCCACGGCGTATTATTTTACTGGATATGACCGAATTTCCTTAGAATGGAGTGTGAAGAATGAAAGAATATAGCATATAGCGAAAGAGAGGAGAGAGGGAGAGATGGGAAGGGAGAGAGTGGAAAGGAGAGGTGGAAGGGAGAGAGGGGAGGGAGAGAGTGGAAAGGAGAGGTGGAAGGGAGAGAGGGGAGGGAGAGAGGGGAGGAGAGAGATAGGAGGGAGAGAGGGGAGGGAGAGAGGGGAAGGGAGAGAGGGGAAGGGAGAGGGGGGAGGGAGAGAGGGGAAGGGAGAGGGGGGAAGGGAGAGAGGGGAAGGGAGAGGGGGGAGGGAGAGTGGGGAGGGAGAGAGGGGAGAGGTGAGGGAGAGAGAGGGGAGGGAGAGTGGGGCGGGAGAGAGGGGCGGGAGAGAGGGGTAGGGAGAGAGTGGAAAGGAGAGGTGGAAGGGAGAGAGGGGAGGGAGAGAGGGGAGGGGAGAGATGGGAGGGGAGAGATGGGAGGGGAGAGAGGAGGGAGAGAGGAGGGAGAGAGGGGAGGGAGAGATGGGAGGGAGAGAGGGGAGAGGTGAGGGAGAGAGGGGAAGGGAGAGGGGAAGGGAGAGGGGAAGGGAGAGGGGAAGGGAGAGGGGAGAGAGAGAGAGGGGAGGGAGAGTGGTGCGGGAGAGAGGGTAGGGAGAGGGGGGAGGGAGAGGGGGGAGGGAGAGGGGGAGGGAGAGGGGGGAGGGAGAGAGGGGAGAGGTGAGGGAGAGAGGAGAGGGAGAGATGGGAGTGGAGTGAGTGGAAGAGACATACCTAAAGCATATATGCATATATTAGATGTTAAAATACCTAGTTTTAATTACATTATGGTATTTATTTTAATATATTTTCATTAAAAGCGAGGTTACAATTTAAGAAAATGTAAATAAATTGCTTCGACGAATATTGTTTTGGATTGTCAAAATTGCTCAATTAAACTAATATAAGTATTTTAAATTATAGAAATAAATGTATTTCTTGCAACGTTGCGCACTCGTTTTTTAAATGCTTGAAATTTTATTTACCATATATATTTTTATCTAATTGCGAAATATGTCGTTGTGCTGCTTCATTGGTTTTCAATTAATTAACTTATTGGTGAATATGAGATTCTGAATGCTATGATTACAAGTGAATTACAGTTGATTTTCTTTCGTCCTTTGTGGTTATTTTGATAGATTTGTGAAAGCGTAACATCGACTTCATTCACATGAAGCAATGACAGATATTCGATGTAGAAAAGCATAACTAGCGTACAGAGATTTTTTTAAATCGTTCAATGTGTGATAACAGGTAAAATGTATACTCAATGCGCAAATTTGTCAAAATGTTCACGCTGTATATATAATTCAAATAGTTTTTTCTCGTCGATTTTTAAAGATTATTGCTAGCAAGATAGTAAATATTTAAATTCGTCCGAACTCGTTCTATTGAGAAAATATTTGTACTTAAATTTTCTTCCATCATAACATTATAAATGAACTAGCAATTGGCTGTGTTTTCAGGCATTTCTTTCTTAAATGCTTACCCATTAAAATCGCACAAAAAATGCAATCAATTTTCGATTCAGATATTTTCCCGAACGTTACGCTTTTATTCCATCAGCTTTATTTTCCAATATCCCGAAGATATAATTAATTGGTCGCAATGCTATGGACCTGGTCGTATCGATGGAAAGTGGAGGATATTGGTTTAGAAGAGGAAACGGAATGCCGAGGGGCAATAGTCTGGAAGTATTAAGGGGAAATGAATACGCCGGAGGGCTTTCTTTGACGGGAGGAAAAAAAGGTCTAGACACCCATAAGCCGCCTTCCGCTTCAAGGTTAGCTAAAAAGAATCATCCTATCAATTCGCTAACGTAACATGCCTTATTTTTTTCTACCTATCTTAATTTTACCACATAATTCTTCATTTAATTTGAAAATATTTGGAGCTATTCAATTGCCTACTGAATTTTAGATTCCGCTAAAAAAAGTTCCAGGAATTCAGATAAATGCCACAACTTCGCTGGAGACTAAGAGTGGGCTTTTTGTTGGAATTCTTTAATAATCATTCAACGGAGAAAATTATTTATTTTTTATTTTCAGAAATTATAGAGTACACAAATTAACTGGTGTTAAGTAAATTTTTTTGAGAATAACGCTATCAGAAATGGTTTAAATCTATTCTTTATCTCATAGAACTTCCTTTCAGCGTCTATTTGGCTTATATCAAAATACAATATCCATACCTACGAACAAGCATTTAAAAAGGAACTTGTCTCGATTAGCCACAAAAAGGTTATAAAACAACTAAAAATAGACGCTAAAAGAAACCATTTTCGGTGAATTACCACTGAAGACGGCTGCTTTGTAGCCGACATGCGCATCTGCTTTTTAAAACCTTGTTGCGGCTATTGAAGATACTTGAGACAAGAACATTTTAAATGCTTGTCCTTGAATTTTTTTAAGCCATAATATAATTCTTTATTGAATACCTAAATTTCATTTACGCCACTCGATAAAGACTACAAATTTTAATTTTATTAAAGGAACATTTAAATCGAAGTTTACGTTCAATTTATGGCAATAACGTCATAGTTGGCAGAAAAACGTATCTTGAACTCTATACAAACCAATAATCATACAACAAAGCCCTTAAATTTCCTATATATCAAAGTTTGAGCTAAAAAAACTAGGAGTTGCTGGGCGCGACGCTGGAATTTTTGACAGGTTTTCTGCGCGTCGCTCACAGAGCGACGTTGGTACTCTAAGAGTCAAAATGTGCGGAGGAAAATGTTATCCTCGGAACATTTTGCTAAGATTCGGAGGTAAAACACTCACTGCCACTCATTCTCATCCTTATCCAATTCCATTAACATCAACCGAACTATGTCCAGCGAAGATAAACTGCAAGCGCTCCAAGAAGAACTGGAGAAGACCAAGTTGGACATTTTAAGGTTTACAATTAGTGATGTGAGAAGAAAATGTGAAGGCCTATTGGAGTTCAAGAGTGGATGACCTTTTTATTACAGGGCAACTGACACAAGAAGAACAGCAGGAGTTGGATTCATCGTCAACAAATAATTGAAGAACAATATCGTGGAAATGGAAAGTTCACTCGAGCAAGCAGCTAGAAAACTGCTTCAAATAAATAAGAAGTATCAACTTCAAACAGTCTATGTCTACAAGTCAACTTCATCATACTCGGATAAGTAAGTGGAAGACTTCGACTAAGAGATTGAAGAAGAGCATGAAAAAGGAAGGCTCCATCTAAAAGTGGTCATAGGTGATTTCAACGCCAATGTAGGAGAAAAAAATGAAGATGATAGCGCAGTTGGAAAATGGAGCTATGGAGATAGGAACGAACGAGGAGGCAGACTTTGCTGAATGTACCAGTCTATATATATACTCGTGTGTGTGTATATATATATTTATTTACTTATTTATTTATTTATTTATTTATTTATTTAGGGCAACTATGTGTTGAAAAAAACCCAGTGAGCACTTACCAGAAGGAGAGCCGCTGGGGTGTTGGAGAGACACATTTGTAGAAGTTATAGGAGCTTTCGGGATGATCCCTTCGTCAGAACAAGACAGACACAACGTGTATATATATATATATATATATATATATACACTATATTTTGAAGCGTGTGTTTGTGTGTTTGTTGGTTTGTTCATGGAACTCCTCCTAAACAATAAAAGCTAGAATAACCTAATTTGGTACGATTCTTCCTTACATCCTAACTTAGTGAATGGTCAAGGTTTGGTCATCCGGGATTAATCAGTGCTGCCAATATAGGGGATTATCATTTTTCCATAACACGTATGAATCCATTTCTTGACTTGCAAGGTATTCTTCCTTCAAGCATTAAAATACGTAAATATGGACCGATTTTTTTCGTTTTTGCTATATTCGACGAATAAAACTCTACACTATCTTATTCCTGCGAAGTTTATATGTTACACGGTCGAAGTTTTCAGAAATACTCAATTTGTTTCGAAATTTTGTGGATTTTTCGTACCCCTCCCGGGCGTTGCCAAGGCGGCCGTCATTGTTACCTCCGATTCAATTAGCTTCAATGAAGTTTTCAAATAGACGAAAGTTTATCGTTATTCGATTCGCACTTTTGTTTAAGCAATGAAACGATCGATGTTTATGGATAGCAACGTAAATAGATACTGATTATTTTTTAGGAAGCGTTCATTGATGAAAGTAATTGAACCTTCTTTCGTCTACTGAATATTGGAATGTTACATTTTTTGTATGTAAAATCATTATATTCTACATTATAATGTTTATTAACGTAAATAAGCTAGCGTATCTGGTGTACATTTACCGGAGTCAGTGTTCAATCATGGACAACTGTACGTTGCTTTTTCACGGGTTTCTTGCTCACAATACATAAATGTAAACATTTCATAGGCATAATTACACAAGAAATGAAGCTCGATTTGGCGAAAGTGATATGATAGGAAGTACAATTATCGTTATATTTGAATGCATTACGTTCGGAAACGGATTGTTACAAGCAAATATGATTAATTGTTAAGAAAAGCTAATTGTAAGTTAAAAAGTATCTACTATATATATTAAAGAGTTTGTATGTTGTGCTGTAGTAGCTTCACTAAATCCGTTGAAATTCAGCGAGAAATTCTGCTAGTACTTATATATATAAAATGAACACCTTTTTCAAGAAGAACCTCAATGGAAAATAGACCTGTAAGGGACCCAATACCATCGGAAAAGAAATTGACTACATATTAACTAATAAATTTTAATAGAACATTATACCATATATCAACAATCAATTGTTCCTTCCTGTATTAAACTGATTGAGGCCAACGCTCTCGCCACTACGCCACGGCACCCCCTCTTTCGTTTGAATAGCACAAAAAGCGTTGAACCGTATTTTTCGTTACTTAAGCCCATAGTGAGAAATAGAGACTTAGATCAACGAACGCCTGAAAGAGTGAAATTTTATCTGTATGTATATCATCTGTAGATTTTCCGATACGTCTCAAAATCGACCCACGAATTAGTTTAACGCGGAGATTTGACGAATTTTTACATGAAGACCTTTCGTCTTCCAGATGTTTTGTACTGTTGCCGATTTACTGCTTATGATTCATCAGAATTATAAATTTGTGTCGCGTCCGTCCACGTACTTGCAACATTTCGACGCTATTTTAAAGTTTCTACAGTTCTTTGATTTAATGATTAAAATAAATTAATAGAAGCAAGTATTAAAACCAATTACTAACCAAAGACAAAGAAAATTTATATTAAACGTTAAAGAAACCATCTTTTATGTACACTAAAAATAAAACATTTAATAAAAAATTAACACAATTAAAGGTCCCAGAAAGTAAAAATAGTTTCGGTCGTACAAAAGTGGTGTCGCATTTTTTTAAACAAGTAAATCATCACTTATATTCTTTGCCATACAACTTTAATAATTCCACAACTATTTATAATTTCTGAAACATTCAATTATGTGAATTATGTATATTTTTACTTTTTTTAAGACTAGTTTCATATGCATATACATTTTTACATATGCATTTCAAAGGATTAAACAGCATTGTCTTAAGTTACATGGTAATCGTCTATGGCCACGAATATATGTTCCCGATCGCCTATCATTCCCAATTCGTCCGATTACAATAATATATGCATGTGTAGAATTGTTTTTTTCGGATACGGAAATTGTGTGGACCATCCGCAAGAGAGTGTAACGCCCAAATCGGCCGCTGACATTTCTCCTCACCCAGCCATTCGGCGGATGCTTTTCATTCTTCACCTCCAACATCGATTCTTGCACGAAAGCCTCGATATCTCGCTCAAATTGACATTTTCACGTGGGCGGTATCACCTCTGGGGGCGTGGATTTCGTGGTGCGATGCCGACGGATGGACGCGTGGGAGTGGAGCACGCGTCCCGGGGTGGTGCCGGGGGCATTTGAATTTCCAAATATCTTTCCTCTGCGGGTCTCAACCTTCTGCCTCTGTTCCTCCCTCCCACCGCAAGTGACCGCTCGAACTCGGAAGCAAAGTTCTACAGTGATTACTGTGATATAATACCACTTGTTAACTCTTTTTTACTAAAATAGGACATGAAAAAATCTGCCATCGGTTTAAATTTGGGTCCGATGTTAACTGAAACAATGTAATAGTTTAAACTCTGAATTTTATATAAGTATCATTAAGAATAGTAATTTGTAGGGATTCCATTGATTATTAAAAAGATTGTATATTATTATTCAGTTATTATTTATTCCAAACAAATTCAATAATTATCGTTATTATTTTAACCATCCTTATAACATTACCATTACGTCTGCTGCTGCAGTTAATAGTCGTCAAGGTGATTTGCATTGTTGCCGCTTTCGGATATTATAGGACTATACGAAATGTGTAATGTATAACGAAGTGCTTCAATAAAGAAGTCAATTTGTAAAATGACCATTACTTTTCATTTATTCAATGTTCAAAAATCTATTAATTCTAAAATCTATATTACAATTCATTCTAAAATCTATATTATATTGGTTGCTGAAAATCAGCCTCTGGAGGAGGTGGGGAAATGTGATGGTCAGTAAGGTTAGCGGAGGTTGAGGCCGGCGGGGGAGGGATAGTCAAAAAGGTGTATGTGGGTAAGTTCCCACTGCCGAAGTAGGAGGCGGGGATGTCGTCTGGTAGGGCGCGAATAGTCCTTACTATGTAGCAGTTACTGAAATATACGTTGTGGGAATTAGCGTGAGAGGCCACCGGAAGGGGACGTTTGAGGTTTACGCTGTTTCGGTGAACGTTCATTCTAATGTTTAAGTGGTTGCTGGTGAGGCCAACGTAGAAAGCGGGGCATAGGATGCAGGTGAGGAGGTATGTAACTTTCCTCATGGTGCAGTTACTTCTAGAGTTGATGGGGTGGAGGGGCCAGAGAAAGAAAATGAGAGTGGGTGGATTGGGCATGTGAGGCAGTGTGGTTTGCCGCAAGGTTGGGATCCTGCAGCGGATGGAGGGGTGGGAATGGGTAGTTCTTTCTTACACAGGATATTTGCCATATTGGGAGGCCGGCGGAATGAGAAGATCGGGGATATATTTTATCAGAAATTTTATTCCGCAGCCGCCCAAAGGAATTCGTCAAATGTGCTTTTTAAAAATAGTCGAGTTTTGATGGATCGCTTTTCGACTGTAAACCTTAAGGGAAAAAACAGAAGTGAGAGAGAATGGGAGAGAGGAGGGAGGCAGAGGGAAAGCGGGAGGTAGAGAGGGGGATGGAGAGGGGAAAAGGAAGGGAGAGCAGGGATGGAGAGGGGAGGATGGAGGGAGAAGAGGGAGGGGGAGGGAGGGAAGTGAGTGGGAGGGAAATTGAGGATGGAGGGGGAGGGTGAGAAGGGAGAGAGAGGAAAGGGAAGAGGGGAGTGGGGAAGGAAATGTATCGATTGTTTGAATGCGATTGTTTTCCCTTTTCTGCGTGTTCGTTTCATTCCCTGTGTCACAGTTTCACTCACCTCGCTACCGCTGGGACGAATTGAATCTGTAGCGAGGTCGATAAAAGATTATCGAATGGTTCAGCTGAAGAGAGAGGAGCTCGAAGGAGGATATTGGAATTGAGGTGATTGAAGAGGGAGTGAGGCGCGGAGGAAGGAGGGGGTGGGGGAGGAGGATGGGGGGAAAGGTTCGTATTTGAGATTAAATATTTTTTTGAATATTCGACCCGAGGAATTGAGATTAATCTTTTGCGTTTCGTGCCTTACTTATTAGGAATATCAGCAAGGGCGAATAAATGGCCTTTAAAGGGGCAATCGGTATTTCTGTAATCGCTAAAACATTTCAGCATTTAATCGATATTCTTTACGAGTCAAAAAATTTGTAAATATTTCATCATGATTAGAAGGATACGTCGTTTTTCTTCCTTTTAATTTCATCTTCTGCTTGTGTTAGCCCAATTATAATCAACAAAATTAAACGTTGACGATTACCCAGATGCCATGTCTAAACCTTTTTATCCTTGCAGCCGTTTGCATGTTTGTAAAAAAAATTAGCAAACATTTATCAATCCAAATACTTTCTTTTTAATGTTGTTTTTAATATTTTCTCAAAGGTATTTCTAAGATTGAATGATTTTTAATAAAGAAATGTTAACCCTAAAAACCTAATTATAACTTGATTTTCACTCATATGATATAAGAATCTCTAGGTAACTTTCGATTTAACTTCAACTCAGTCCGCCGAAGCATTGGCAATTTTTAATGTGGCCTACCAGTTCGATCCCACCATGCAGGAAGGTTGCCCACCAGGGCTTTATCGGGTTAGACCAAGACTCCAGCATTTTAAACATCCAACACTATTCCAGTCACTATCACTTGTGTTTGTCTAACTCTCTTCACTAGTGAATTAATGCAATCGTATACACCAATTGCATTTGATCTTTCAATATTTCTATCTCTCACTCATTTTCGCTCACTCTGGAGCTGCCCTCGTATGACCTTTGCATGGTTTTAGTTATTACATTTTGTTCTTTTTTTCTGTTTTGCATATTTAACAATTTAATTGTCTAAAGTTTCAATTTTCCGCTTAAGAATATCATTATGAAAGAAGTATATTTTGGTGGAGATTAGGTAAAGAGCGTTTATGGAACATATTTCTATATTTTACATGTGAATACGGGTTCTGTTTATGCGAATATATATATATATATATATATATATATATATATATATACGCATCTGCCACGTATAGAGGTCTATATTTATACAGGGTTTTTCAAAAATCCGTGAACCATTTCGTAAATGTATTACACAAATCTACATGAGATAGAACAATGAAATATTCATTGTTATATCTCTTATAGTTTTTGTATAATACATTTACGAAATGATTCATGAATTTTTTAATAGCTCTGTATATTATAACTTCTTAAATCAGAAATTCTGTTGAGCTTAAGAATTTAAAATTAATAGATGAGGCCGTGTACGCCATTTTACAGTGAAATGTTAACAGTTGACAAAGACCTAAATCAACATATATCACAACATCCATGCACGAAGTGGAATTCGAACCCGCGACCTTTGGGTTAGAAGGTAGGCCAACCATTTCAAAAATACTTACTGTATTTAAATAACATGAGTGAAATGATGGAAATTTAACTTATATGCGTGAGTGCATAAGACTGACCACAAATGTGAGGATAGAGAACGAAAAATATTCTGAACTAGACCGAAAAGTGAATGTCCCGGTTTTTTCAATTCCTCATTAAATACAAAACGTATTAACTAAAATTACGGCAACAGAAATGATGTTATATTCAAGCATTCAATACGTTTTTTACTAAAATGTAATTTGTCCCGGTTATGTCCCAATTTTTAATCTCGCAACAAAAATATCACGGTTTCTCTCTTTGTCTGCTCCAATGTCTCACATTCGACTCATCAATCCCGTAGCTTCATTGTACAACAATATTTTATGTTCCTTCCTCATATGCTATCACTTTTCTCTTAAAGTCCACAGAACGTGTTCGTCCCATTATGGAATTATTAAAAAAAACTGAAACACTCGCCAAAGTAAATAAAAATTTACACTTGCAAAGGCACAAAGAAATGACGGTTGGCTCAGGGAATCCTGGGATTACGCGCACGCGCATACTAGAAATGGCTTGGGGAATCCCTAAATGACGCACATACTATAGATGGATCGGGAGTAAGTTTATCGAAACATTTATTTCTTCCTATTCAATTATTGTCATTCCTTTTACATAGTACTTTTAAAGTATAATAGATTGTTTACTTATATGTTAATACACTTATATCTAGAGTTATATTGTAACTACAGGCACTAATGCATTGATTACTTAACTTTTTCGTTCAATGATTTTTCTACCCGATTCTAAGCCGAATGGCAAATTTTAAGGAGGTAGAAAGGTAAAAAAAAGGTCGGCTTCAAAACGATTAAATGCAGTATACTTCTCCACATAGCATAATACATCACCACGACCGGTTTCGGTGAATAATCACTTTCTTCAAGTAACAATCATTCAACAAATTGGCATTTATACCCACAGGAGATAAGGGAAGGAAGAAATAATTGGAGGGAAGGGGGCGAGGAAGGAAAATGGAAGTAAAAGGCGTTTCTGTTTCATTTCAACAACGCCGTATTTTCTCGATTAAGTTTTTGGAATTGAGCGTAGTCCCCAACATATTTCAAATGAAACGAGGAATCGGATATATTTATTATCAAGTCCTCGGTCTCCAATCAGTGGCCCGTGTGATAATTTCAAGTAGCATTTTAAGGTTTTTCAAAAATTTTCGTGAAAGCAAGGAAAAATTCAAAGTGATTAATCGGAATTTTGATAAATATTTTACAGATAACAACAAATCATGCTGAGAGTATGTACTCACGAATGGGAGCGATTTAATGGATGATGTACCACTTTCATAGAGAGGCATGGATCATCAATTAAGTTCGATTAAAGTAAACAAAGCCCCAGGTCCAGAAGGGAGTTCCCACCCGTTTCTTAAAAGAACTAACCAATAAAATATCACTTTATCTTATGATAGTATTCGAGAAATCCATCTCTCGCGGAGAGGTCCCGCAAGATTCGAATTTAGCACAGTTAATTCATAAGAGAATAAAGAGAATTCCGAAAATTACAGGTCGATTTCCCAAAATTCAATATCTTGTAAGATATTAGAGCATATTATTGTCGGCGGTATAATGCATTTCCTTGAGAGTCGATCGTTCCTACACGAATTTCAGCGTGACATCGCTTTAATTTTAAATGGAATATCGAGGAGCGAAGAAAGGAATACTCAGGTCGATGCTATCTTTATAGATTCCAGGAAAGTCTTTGATAAAGTTCCTCACGAGAAATTAAAGTGAAGCTATACTAATTGGGTATTAATTGAAATGTTGTGTATTGGGAAGATCTCAAACACAGCAAAAGACTTCTCTGGTATTCCTCAGGGAAGTGTCGTCGGTCCATTTTCGCTTCTTCTTTACATGAACGATATCAGCTCGGTCGTTCGAAGTAAAATCAGACTCTTAGTAGACAACACTGTTATTTATAGAAAGATAACGACCATCAAAGTTCGTCGAAGTGTTTTGATGCTAGTTCCGTGTGATGCAACGAATGGCAGCTGAAAATTAACCAGAGGAAAGGATGAGCCCTCAACTTTTTTTAAATTAAAAAATAATTTGATGGACGTTAATAATGAAGTCGACGAGGCGGTTATCCCCGTTTCAGATACCGTCAAATACCTAGGATTTACAATTGGTCAGGACTTCTCGTGGAAAACTCACGTTCGCCGAGTGATAGACGCATCTATCCAAAAGTTGGGTAGGCCGGAATATCACTGAAAAAGTGAGAGAATCGTGTTATTTTTCTTTGATAATTCCGCAGACACAATATAAATCAGCTGCATTGTATTCATACGAGTAGTATCTATTAAAGGAGATAGGAAAGGTGCAGCGCAGGGCAGCTAGGTTCGTAAAAAGAAATTATGATAATAAACAGAACGTTACTTCGCTGCAGTTATAACGACGAAGATCACAGGCTACAATTAGGTTGATAGGAAGGTATAGGTCGGAGATGATAGCGAACCATGTAGCAAACCTTATCAGGAATGCTATATATATTTCTGAAGGAATGATAATTAGGATAAAATTTGCAGGATCAATTGCAGAACGGAGCGATAAAATGGATAGTTATTCCTCAGGACGATTAGGGATTACTATAAGATAACGATACATTGGAATTGTAAGGGATATGTCTGATTCATTGCATCCCCTGCCGTCCTCCATTGAGGTGACCTGGGTGTATAATGTAGATGTACGTATTAGCTAACAAATTCTGCCATGCGAATAAGTAGATTCTTCACCCAGAGCTAGAACGGGAAAACTTTTCAAATGCTACGAGGCTAAGTGATCACCTAAATGTTGTACAATCCCTTTTTCCCACCTCTCTCGATTCTCTCACTCGCTCAACTCAAACAAACGTACATACAAAAACATATTTTTGTGTGTAAGAGAGGAAGAGGTAAAACCTAATGAAAGCAATACCAATGGAATGAAGGGAAGAGAGAGAGAGAGAGAGAGTTGGGACGCGAATTGCCTGATAACGAAACTTGTGGATTCGCAAAGTAACCTACTGAAGCACCATCCAATTGCTCCCTGCCCCTTAACCCCCCCTTTCCACTTATTCCCCTTTTCCCCCGCCTCCAAATTTTCCCTTTCTCCCTCCCCCTACTTCCCTTCATTCTCCTATTCCCCCTCATCACCCCTTTCACCCCTCCCACCCATCGCTCTCGGGGGGCTCTGTACTAATTCCTCACCCGCTCGGAATTTCATCGAGGGTTCTCTTTCCAACAGCAAGTGTAATGTTTGGATAGTAGTTGGAAAAAAGACCTCTCGAATTTTTTTTTATCGATTCTCTCGCTTCATTTTAAATTGCTTTCATATGGCACTTAATGGGTGGAGAAATAGCTGTGGAATTCCTAGCATTGTGGACGAGAGAAAATGTGCAGAACGGTCTCCATTTGTCTAGCTTCTCACTCTCATAGTTTTCATCGGATGGCATTAAATTAAGAATATCTTGCCATTGCTGAAGTTCACTTTCACTGCTGACAACTTTTTCTGAATAACCCAACCCATGTTAGAATATTTACTTGCCATGCCCTATGAATCTAATTCGCAGTGCAGAATCACGAAATTCTACATGTAATGAGTTTAAGAAAGCGTCAAATGGAAGGCAGTATAGATATCCAAAGGGGAGGGTGATCACCCTTCTCTTGGATCCGCTTCCGATCTTGAAGACACTTAAATATAAAGTCTGAATGAAGTGAGGAATATTTGGATAAACAGGAGGATGAGACAGCAGTTAAGGATAATGTCTTTTTCGGTGAATTAGGAAATAATTATGTTACCAGCGAGCAGCTACACTAATTCTTTAAATAAGTAAGAAGTACCAACTTCAAACAGTTCCAGTCTGCGCGTCAACTTAAACGTACATACTCGGATAAGGAAGTGGAAAATTTCTACCAAGACCAATTATATAGCAAAGCCATGTAAAAGTGGCGGTGGGTGGTTTCAACGCTAAGGTAAGGTAGCAGAGGATGATGGCAGCGGGGTTGAAAAATGGATCTATTGAGTGAGAAACGGCTTTGCTGAATCTGCCAGTATACGCATAACGAACATCTTCTTCAAGAATACTTCCAGCAGAAAATGGACCTGGAAGAGACCCAATGGCATAAAAATTAAATTCAATATATAATTGTTAATGAAAGGCATGTGGTAGAAGACTTCTTATCTCTAGCAGTTTAAAACTTGAAGCGACCGTTGATTTGTACAATGTAGGATAAATTCAATTTCAACTTTAAAATACGAAAGATGGTAAGGAATTAAAGCCTAGCATCAACGCAAAGGTGCTAAAAGAGCGAATAGGAGAATTAAAAATCGAATTCCGTAATCGATGCAAGGCATAAAAATTCAAGTTTCACAGCCGTAGGTAAGAACATACAGAACATATTGGTAACACAATCACCCTTTTAAATAGACTGGGATAGTTGATTTGAAGATGTTTGCATTGCGTCCAAACACACCACATCATCTTCACTTTCCTATTGATTTCTTCAAGAAGGCATCCGTCGGTAATGATGAGTTGACCAAAGTAAGCGTAGCTTGTTACTTCGAGTTCTGCTTCGTTGATACATTTCCTCTCGAGGTTTGTTAAGTAGTTGTACATGTCTTTTGTTTTATTAAGATTCATCTTAAGACCAGCTTCTCGGCTTACATGCTCCTACTCCTCGGTTCTTCTACGGAGCTCTTCTGCACTTCCTGCGAACAGTATGACGTCATAAGCAAAGCGCAGGAGACTCAGATGTTCTCCATTTACGTTTGTGTCTTTTTCTTCCCAGTCTATCGTTTTGAATACTTACTCTAGAACTGCCGTAAATAATTTAGGAGACATAGTATCTCCTTGTCTCACTCCAATTTTGGGCTTAAAGGCACATGTTTCTTCATGCAGCTGGACAGATGTCACATTTTCGTAGATATTCTCCATCAAGGTTATGTACGTTTCTTCCAATCTTTGTTTCTTCAGTGCACGTAACACCGACGAAGTTCGGTAAGAATCGAATGCTTTCTCGTAGTCGATGAAGCATCTACATAGAGGCAATTTGTACTCGTTATTATTATTCTCCCTCACGACTTGGATGCCGCCCATCGCATTATACCCATTGCGAAATCCAGATTTTTCTCTGGGTTATGCGTAATCAAGATGGGCGCCTAGTGATAATTTCATTGAATATTTTTATACTGCTATGAGAAGGGTATTGTTATTCACATCTTCTTAGAAACCTTTCTTGTGCAAAATGGTGATGGTTTCACATGCCAGTGTTAACCAGACTGGCAGATTGATAATCAAGTGCTGTTCCTTTACCAAAATGGTATTCTCAATCTTCCACATTTCAATCATCTTTCCATATCGGGGCGATTCCCTCCCTCTTTCCCCCCTACCTCCCTCTTCTCCCCCTCCATATTTCCCCTCTCTCATTTCCCTTCCTCTTCCTCTTCCCCTCCCCCTCTACCCCATCCCTCTCTTTTATCCTTGCCGTCCTTCCTTTCCATTCTCGTCCCTCCTTCCCCCCTCTTTTCCTTTACTCTTCCCACGATATGGTTTTTTCTTGCGGTTTCCGAGCGTAAAAACCGTTTCAGCCCGAGAAGTCCAGACCTTTCCTTTATTATTATTTTCCTTCACGCTATTGGCAGATGTTTCCATTCCGACCTATCATCTTTTTCATCCTGCCATACCTCCATCTTTCTTTCTTACTCTCTCTCGCTCTCTCCCTTTGGGTTCTCGTTTTAAACGAAATCCTTTACTTTTCCCCTTCAGGGAATCCATCCGAAACTCATCTCACCCCTTTTAAGTCGTATGTACCACTTCCTCCGCAGTGTTCAACCAGCCTCCTCTTCCCTCTCCCTCTTCTCCCCCTCTTCTCCCTCGTCTTTCCTACTTGCATTTCATCTCTTGCGCCCCCTCCCCCCCCCCTCTCTCTCTCTCTTCCTTCCAACAGCCCTCCCTCTCCTCACTCTATTTTCCTTCCGGCCACGTATTCCATTCAGTCCGCTTCATTGATATTTCTCTTCCTGGGACCGGCATCGATTATTCATCGGGAGTTGTTTCTGCTTTTTTATTTATTTTATTTTTTTTTAAACCGCCGTTCGCAAAACATATTTATCTTGTTCTGCTACTTCACCGTTGTAACGCCAGGGTGCGTCATTGATCAAGTCTTTCATTTTTCAACCGCTCGAAATCGCTGCGTGAATTTGAGTGCATGTGCGCGCGCTTGTGTGCGTGTGTGTGCGCGCGTGTGCGTGTGTGTGTGTGTGACGGGGAAAGAGGGAGAAATATAGACGCACACCACTCCTCCTCTTTTTTTACCTACCTTCCATTTCCTTTCAGTTTTTCCCTCTTCCCCTCCGATCGCTTTTTCCACCCGACTCTTCTCCCCGGCGATGCAATAAATTGAAAAATCTCTCTCGAAGGAAAGACTTAGGGCTCTCTCCCGAATTGGTTTGTCAGCGCGCGATACGATACGGCGCTCTTTAATTTTATCCGCGTTCGGCCTTTTGGTTGGACTAGCCATTTGGGAGCGCCATGGTCAGCGATGATGCGAATCCGCATAGGGCGATGCTCGTTTTCCTATGTCATTATTGGTTCGTGAATTGCACATAATTAATTGGTTGGTGTGTGTTTGTGCATGTGCCCTATCATATGTATCCTGCCGGTAGATAAGTCCGTGATTATTATTGCTTGGACATGGTTCTTTACATATTACATTCTTCCACAGTCGACTCATTTTTTTGTCTCTCTCTTCCTGTAATGTAGAATCTGACCGCATGTCATCTTCTTTCTCGACTGCTACTTTCTTATAATCCGTGGAGTTATCCGCTTTTCTCCTATTCTTATTAGTAATTCCTCGATTATCATCCTCTCTGTTTTATGTGTGCACACACACACGTACAATCATGCACACGGGCACGGTCTTCCAAATTTGGCCTGGATTTTATTTTATTTTTTTGACTCATAATCTTGATACCGCCAATTTAATATGGAGATAAATTTTAACGCTACAATGTGATACCCGTGGATAACTTGCTACGTCGTTGTCATGACAACCCACATTCATCAAAAACAAGATGGTGGCTGCGCATGTGTTTTGTTCGGTTACACAACGCATTACCATTACCTTTCACTGTAAGAATGGAATGAAAAGTCATGAAATTCGTAGAGGTCAACAAGCGTAAAAACTTATACGAGGGCGAGTCAATAAGTATCCGCAAAGTGTTCATATTGTTTTGTTGAGATTGGCACCACTGCTGAATGCGTGTGTAATATTATGCACGAAGCCTCTCTGTTGTTTTAGTGGCATATTTGACCTTAGACATGCAATTGGCTTTCAACAATAGCAGTGTCAACATGGCCGCTCCGCTTATCACATGTACCAAAGAAGAGTAGCATGCAGTCATTCGATATTTGTGGGCTGAAGGTGTAACAGGTGCAGAAATTCATCGAAGACTATCATCGAAGTATGACAGCGGCGCTTTTCCACAGCGAAACGTGTACGAGTGAATAGACATGTTCAAAAATGGCTGAGCAAATGTCACAGGCGAACAACGATCAGAGCGCACGTTCACATCGACGACTGATGACAACATTGAAGAAGTCCGCGCACTGATTCTTGCCAACGGAAAGGTAACCAACGATGAAGTGGCAAACCACCTGCAGATTAGTCACCGTTCGGCCTATGAATTTATCCACAGCAGACTTCTCTTCCATAAATTTTGTGCAAGATGGGTTTCCAAACAACTCACTGAACAGCAGAGTCGTATCCGTTTGGGCACTTGTAACCGACTTTTGTACCGGTGTCAAGAGGATGGTAATGCCTTTCTGAATCGCATTCTCACTGGTGACGAAACGTGGGTCCACCACTATGAGCCGGAGAACTAACATCGGAGTATGGAGTGGAACACCCTACGTCCCCCGTCAGAAAGAAGTTCAAATCTCAGCCGACAGCAAAAAGTGATGCTCACACTTTTCTGAGATTAACAAGGACCAATCTTTAAACATTGCCAGGAAAGGGGTATGATGATAAACAGTGTACGCTACAGTGAGATGCTGCGTGATGAGCTTAAACCAGCGATTTGTAGTAAATGTCGAGGAAAACTGCCCCAAGGTGTTGTGTTGTTGCATAACAATGTCCGTCCCCATAATGTTGTCCACAAAGTTGAAACACTCCAGCAGCTATGCTTTGAGGTCGTAGAACATCCATCGTACATCCCTGACCTTGTCCCGTCAGACTATCATCTGTTTGAACTCCTCAAAGTTGCTTTAAGAGGCCGTCTTTTTGCCAACGACAATGAGCTGAAGGAAGCGGTGCATAGGTGGTTTGCCGCTAGGCCGAAAACATTTTTTTCTGAATGCATACAAAACCTTGTGCAAAGCTGAACCAAGTTTGTTGAAAAGTAGGGTGACTATGTTAAAAAATGATGCACTTGTGAAATCTATATTGTTGTTATTTGAATTTAAATAAATACACTGCGGATACTTTTTTACTCGCCCTCTTATATTCAGCGGTATTCAGCGTCGTACGACTCTTTGATGGAGGGTGAGGTGATTGTGAACCAACCACTCGAAGCACTTCCGGAAGCCTCTGTCACTCTGGAGTTACAAGGCCCAATTCTCCCTTTGAAGAATCTATCACGAAGTACAACCTCAGAAAAGTACCCTCATTCTTCGGAGGCTGGATTGATTCACAACGTGGCAGCGGTGAGGAGCAGAGCGTGTAGGCAGAGAATGCGAAGAATCCTCGAAGGTTAGACAGCCATTGTCACTCTTTTTTGTCCTTATCCAATTCATGTAGCAGTAACCTAAAGAAACTTTAATAGAAGGGCTATATTCAGCGAAGGAAAAAATCCATCTTCAAGAAAATCTGAAGAAGATCGATTGGAATATTTTAGGTCTTAGTAAGGCAAGAAGAAAATATGAAGGCATGTTATAAATGGATCTTTTTTATTACAGGGAAAGAGATAAATGACTAACGGGAGTTGAATTAGTTAACAGAAATTGTAAAGTGCCAACGTAGAGGTAAAAAGTTCAATCTATGCAGCAGATAGGCTAGTGCTTAAAAGAACTAACAATAAGAGATACCAATTTCAAATAGATCAAGCCTATGCACCACCTCCAAAATACTCGGATGAGGTATTTGAAGATTTATATGATGAAATTGGTGAGCTACATGGCAAATAAATTTTTCATCTACAAGTGCTTATTTCAACGCGATGTGGCGGTTGAATGCCTTTTGATTTGGTTTCGTAAATATTTCATTTTATTATTGCTTATATTGCTAATAAATAACTTATTCTGTGTTAACGGACAATTTAGGTGTATCCTCTACCCATTAGAGCAGTAGGACGTTGTTCCAAGACCTTTTCTATGCAGTTTTAACATATTAAGTGTCTCACATTGTACTGGCTCTTCTTTCGACGCTTTTAAAGTCGAGTGTCATAGAGCATAATGCAGGACTTGATCCTTAGGTCTCAGCGTTTATCATCCAAATATGCGGAGTCTGAATAAGGAACATGTGGCGTAAATGCGCTGGAGTTGTCACATAACTGTGTCATTGCTCCGTTAAAGACTCTGCTCTAATTTCGGTAATGAATAGCTAACTTTCTTGACCTCCCAAAAGTATCTTCAGTCAAGAAGTGTATTATGTACGTTCTCCACCAACCAAAACTCTGTCTATCCATTTCCCAGTTATCTATTCCACCCTATACCACACATCCATTCCGAATCTTGTACTTTTCTCATCCTCAATCAATTTCCGCAGTCTACAGGTCCTAATTCTCAATTCCTCATTTCCCTCTTACCTGCCTTTTCTTTGTCGTTGCTATGGCTACTTTCCCCCCTTCTTTTCTCCTCCAGACATTTATTTTCTTTGTTATGTTTTTATATCTTATTCTTTTATGTAAATGTTTAAATTTATTTTAAATTATTTCCGTTAAATAATCTACCTAATGAACAGACTATTTAAGAAGAGGCTAAAAGGAGACATCTGGATTAGCAGCATTCTACCTTATGAAAGGTCTTTATGTCATTTTATTATTATCCTCACCAAATAATCCGACTCTTTTGCCTCTCCACAGAAGATATTATGCCTCTGTTCGGACAGAGACTCGCTTGCAGACATGTTTGTTTTTCCTTCCGATGTTATTATGGCAGTGGCATAAGGTATAGCAATCTGCTGGTACTTATTCCTTATTTTCTCTCGTTGCACGCTCACTTTTTTTCCTTCTGACCGCCATTCCTTTGCAGCGATAAGAGGAGACATTGGCTAGCGGATATTCGTGACCTGTGTTAGAATTCTCTGAACTGTTTTAGAATTAATTTCCTGCTGTGAGTTATCGGGACATTTCCAGCATCAAAACCAAAACCAGCCTCATACCAATCGAGGGATGTTGCTACGTTTTCTTACATCTTCCACTGTTTTCTGTTTTTTTCGTTTACCTTGTAACTACGTATATTTCTTCACATGTTCTTTGATGGGCTTTTTTAATATTTTTTGTTTATTTCAGAAAAGTGGATAATTTCTCTGGGGTCATTAATCATTTTCATTTCCCTTCTTTTCATCATCAGCAATCTTGTTTTTTCAGTAAATTTGTAATCTGGCTCTATGTTCGTGTGCAATGTTTTTCGCACCCATCTTTTCTAACGCGAATAAACACTATCAGGTTACACTACAAAGAAATTATTGTTACTTAAGTTTTCAGAATTTAAATTGATATCTCTTCAAACTCAATTTATATCAATATTTGACATTAAAGTTGTAGACAATGTAATTTTCTACAAGTTTTGTTTGAAACATTTTTTCATTGAACGTATTTTAAGAGATATTTCAGTTATTTGCCTGAATTCAAGTTAAATATGTCGTTAAGTGATACCTTTCTTTCCGTTGTTATGATAAAAATTTCTAATTGTTGATAGCGATGTCGACGCTTCCACGGATAATTTTACTTTCTCATCATCGATATTTTGTTATCCAAAGTAATAGATATGAATTTTGTCCACTTATTGCTTTTTCAATGTAAAACGTGATTCTAAGCATATTTCATTGTTAAAATGTTTATGAATTATTCACGAGCGTAATTGCCGAAAATTATTATTGAGGACGCTGACGTCGAGAGCAATCTTATTCATTACTCTGTATGGAGATAGCCACGTGCTGGACATAGATTTAAAAAAATAGAAATTGAAAGTCTGAAGTTCATTTCCTTCTGCTGCGAATACTTTGTTGTGGACTTTGGAAATATTCGGCGATTGCCTAATAAGACACAAAGATATGTTCTCCCACGATTCGAGGAGTTCGATGCTAGAAACACTGGTCCAAAAGACGTGGTCTTTTTTACATCTATAGTTAAACTATATCATACACTCCTCCATATTTATTTGATACATTTCATATCTTCTACAATTAGGAATGATGTTTATCCGATGGCTAACCAAAAACATTCACTATTGCTCCTAGACTCTAAGCCGTATTTTACGGGTGGTTTTAGAATATATAGTCGCATGGTTTAACGTGTCACTCTTTCATTCTCTCAGTTAACTCCATAGATAAACTGAGAAAAACTTATCTGGCGAATAGAACGATGAAAGAGAGAAAGAGAGAGAGAGAGTGTGTGATGGTTCCCCCCCCCTCTCTCTCTCTCTCTTTCGGTGATCCGATGATTTATTCATGACGCGAAAATTAGATTCGGAGTCATTTGAATTGGAAGCGCTTTGCGGCCAAGGACATCTGTGGTGTGAGAGAAAGACGAGCGTTACGCGTGTCACACAGTTTAACCTCTGGTGGCGCCTCTTTCGGTTTCTCTTCCCTTCGTTAAGAGCTTTTGAAACCACGGAATATATAGCTACGTAATGGAGTGGAGAAGGCGCGCGTGCGTGCGTGTATCGCCGTTCACCTGCCTTGTACTGAGGAGGAGGAGGGGACGGTGTGGGGGGTAGAGGGAGGGGGGGGGGGAGGGAGTCAGTCAGTCACTCGGGAGAGGAAGGAGGGGAGGCGGGTTCCCGAATCAGACCAAACGGCCTTCTCGACCCCACGAATTAATTTACTATCATACATATTCAGAGCACACTCACTGTCGGATCAACGTCCAAATAAAAATAACGAGTCCATGCTTTTTTAACCGATTTATTCTGCTTCCAACATCATCTCGAATGAAATACATCCTTTAAAAAGTGAAAAAAAACAACCCGCATAAATTTCAGTACTCACTCCAAATACAAGACGTAAGGACTACGTAATAGAGAAACTATAGATGAAGCAGGAGAAAAATGTTCGATCAGAGCCGTAAAAAGCATTCGTCCATTCATTAGGATTTTGTTACGGTGGCGAGGGATGTGATCGGCACGCCAGACAGATCGAAGAGGCAAACAGAAAGAAATTAAGAGAAAAAGGAGCGGTCAAGAGGGGTATATGTAGTTAAGATGTGGGCTGGGGGCTGTTGGGGGCGAAGGATAGGGAACGGCCGAGGGAGGAGGCGAGGGGGTGGCTGACCAAGGAAGAAAGGAGGGCTGCCACAGATGTTGGGGGGAAGGAGTTGGTTGATAAAGATGCTGGAATGTGGAAAGGCTTAGGGATAAGTTGTAGCTGAGGACCGCTAGTCACTTTTCAGTGGAATTTAGTATTACGAGCGGCAACCTCTCATGATCAGGTGTCGTAGGGTGGATCAGATGAGATCATAATGGCCTCTGGAGTAAATGTTTGTTCTCCTCTTCTTAGTTCCCTGCCACGAACCATTTCTCCTGAACCACTCGGCTTCCGATTTCGTTGAAGTATGAAATACTTTCCTTCCCACCTGTGAGGAAAGTAGACTTGTAGTATTACAGCTATAGCGACGAAGAGAGATGTGTATCCTTGTTTGGAACGCTTTTGCAGAAGAATGAGCGGAAACTTGTGGTTTCCGAGGAAACAATAAAATCTTTTTCTTTGATAAGCTGATATAAATGGAAGAGCCTACACAATTATCCTGTAATTTACCGATTACTCATATTGTTGGCATTTGTGTCTGAATAAAGTCAAGTAATCCAATGTCGCTTCCATTAGTCTATTTTTGTCACTTTCTGAAGATCTTTACGATTCCTGTTTTTGCTTCAAGAGTTCGTTAAGTTGACGCAGCTATTGGAATCAGTAAATTTCCGGATACATTTCGTTTAGTATTTCTGTGAATGTATAAGTGCATGTAACTGTAGTCTTCTACGACAAACAACAACAATATGTTTGTTTTACAAATAATTCAGTAAATAATAGGAAACCGTGTATTTTAATAATCGACAATAAAAACAAATAGGAAATGATATATTTTGCTTCCATTTAATCTTAAGGAGTATCCTATGCAGTTTTTGTGGATGGTCTATATTACTGTTATTACATGTTGAAAAATACTTCATATTGAAAAATAATAATAGCTACAAATTTATCTAAGCGTAATTAGAGTGTATGTACATCAGAGAGAGAACGAGAGAGAGAGAGAGTGATAGAAAATGAATGGTTGGTTAAGGATGAAGAGAAGAGGGAAGAGAGATCGGGAATAGAGGAGGGGGGAATGATAGACGAATGGGGGAGAAGGGAGGAGGAGAAGGAAGGGGTGGGGGAGGAGGCAAAGGGGAAGAGAGAGAGATCAAATTGATACGGTTGCATTCCGTGCGGGCCTCACTCCATTTTTTATCTCGGAGCCCTCACCTTTTTTTAAAAAAAAGTGCCTGGCGAGCGAAATAATTTACCCTGGATATTTCCTTTCCCCTTCCACCTTTCCCTATTGCCCTTCTCTCCCCCGCCTCTATTCTCTCTTTTCCGGACATAAAAGACGTAAATTTCCTCCTACCCTCGCTCCTTCCATCCTCCCTCTCTCTCTCTCTGCTTTTTCGCCCCACGAGTATCTCTCTCTCACTCTTCTAACGCTCTCTTTCTCTCTTGGGGGACACGAGGGGTTGATAGCGGATAAAAAAGCCCCTCTTTTCTCGTGAATCTCTTCTGAGCCAGTGAGAGCGGGAGAGTCCTTCCTCCGCAATTCTTAACTTCCCTTCTCCTATCACCCCCCTCCCCCTCCTCCTGTCTCCCCCTCCCCCCTCCTCTGACCCTCTCCTCCGCACTTTACACATATCCCCGTCTCGCTGTCCTTACCCCCCCCCCTCCCCCCCCCGCTCGACCTTTTCACCCCCGACCTCGCTCTAATCTCGCCCTACTTCCTCTTCGTCCGCCCCTCTATAAACCAAACATCCCTCCCGCTACATCTCTGCCCCTCTTCGCTCCTTCTCTTTCCCTCTTTCCGTCACTGTCTCTTCCATTCCATAGTCACCTGACTCTATCTCCCTCCCCCACCCTTCCCGTATTCCCTCTCTCCCTCCCCCTCCCCTTCTCTCCCTCCGCCCCCCCTCTCTCTCCACGTTCCATTGTGTTCCCTTCAACGCCAGAATTCCCCGACAGCGAGGTCTTTCGAATCCGCTCTCCCGTTCCTTCTGACAATTATACCCTTCGCCAATGACTCCATAAAAAACAACCCTCGATATCTCTCTTTTAATCTCATAATTATTCAACGTTTATTCGGGAAATTGTTTTTTTTTTAAGCAAAAGACCGTAAATTCCACGATTGCGACTTGGTTCTAAGCTTCGAACGATCGCCGCTTTTCATTTTATCTTGTTACTGCGAGCGTTTGAAATTTTTAAAACAAAAATTGATCATCGATATTAAATTGACATATCTTTTATTCCTTAAAAATCAAACTATCCACACGGTTTCGAAGAAGTATTTACGTATATTGAGGTATCGCTCCGATCGACATTGGCGTACCGCTTTTAAAATCACTTGACTTTATGTTTTGGAATGTAATTTTAAACGTAGAGGAGCAGTGGACGTTTCGCATTGCGGATTTGAAATATGAGACGAAGCGAAATTCCGCATCCGACGGCGCCGCGTGCATCGCCCGTTTTCCGCCGCCACAATGGATCGAGAGGATTTCGAACAAAAGAATCACGAGACGTGGAGAGGGCTTTATTTATAGAAGATGTCGGAGGTTTGTCGACCTTTTGTCCGTGCGTCGCATTTTGTCTCCGCGTCCCGTGAAAAGATGACGGTCGGACATTTCTAAATAATTGAACACTCTTTTTTAGTCGTTTTGGAAAAGAATGTACGCGTCACTCTTTTAAAGGTACTCCGCCCCTTCGAAATATATCTCGCTCTAAACGAAACACTCTCCTTAAATTTATAATGTTAGGAATGAATGTATTGTGCGTAAAGGTCCCTGGCGGTGGTTAATTTGAAATATTTGAGCCAAAAAGAAACGAAAATTGATCGAAAAGAGAAAACTTTAGCAAACAACCATTGCCCGCAATATGAGAATGCGATAGCATGTGCGCATGCGCTGAAGGGGGACGAGAGGAGGGAATGAATTTCGTTAATGGAGAACAATGAAAGGCGCCATGTCGAAGGGCGCGCTTCGTTGGATTATTGGCAAGCGAATAGCTTTTAATATTTCGAATGATCGCTCGTCTTGAGTTTTAAGGCCGCCATGACAATATCAGTTGATTATTAACCCGGTTAAATGCTGTTAATTGCATCAAAATTACAGGACTTTCATCGATATTTGGTATTCACCTGCGGCTGCTCTGTGCCATATTCCGAAGAAACATTCCTTCCGTGCTATTTCCCTGCTGAATGACTCATAATTCGAGTGAAAAATCAACAGGTGTTCCCTAAAGAAAAGCCCTATCTATTCAACCTATAGAAGATCTTATTCGGCGCATTGCAACGATTGTCAACCTTAATATCGCTACGCATTTTATGAGAACCTACCTCATCATCGACGACATTGCCATGCATCATGGATTACCCAGTTGACATCGCATCGCTAAGCTTAATGAATTCAGACATCGTCTTCGTGCACGAAACTCAGGTGCGTTTGCGCGTATAAAATCACGCGAGAGTAGTTACATCGAGAATATTTTTGTCCACGGCAAACAAAATTGAAATCCTTGATTAAATCCTCGGGATTGAATTTTAGACGGTCGATTCGATTCAAATGAGGATAATGTTGATATTAATGTCCATAAAGTAATGAAAATGTAAGCCTTTCGGTCTTTTTCCGGATAACGTCGACATTAGGCAGATCCACCTAGCTGATGTTTTTCTGAGGACACAATGATTATTGCATTAGCGTTCTCGATTATCGAAAGATATCAAACATTGTGAAACGTATTGTCCTATTCCACTATTGTACGATCAAACTTTATCATGTTACGAAATAATCGATGTCGAAATAAAAAAGATTTACTTGATAATTCCACAAACAATTATATTTTTAAAAAACCTCCCAGGTTTCGTTGCTGTGCAACATCATCAGGTAAAATCAGGAAATAATCGATAATAAAATATCGTATTTAAATCAGGGATGGAAATGGGATGTACACCGATTTGACGGAAACAATTCTGAAGTCGTGTTAAAAGTTTCAACACTTAAATAATATGCGGGAATGGTGAAGCGGACAAGTTTTGCGTCGCTAGGAAATGTGTGTTTGGCTTTTATGGCGCTATTCGTCGCCGACCTCAAAGAAGAATGACTATGACTACGAAAGGAAGTTACTCGAATCTTTCAAAGAATAGCATTATTTTAAAAGTATTTTATCAGACCCTGATGTAAAACTTTGATGCTCCTTTCTATTATAATATAATAAAGCTAGTTGTATTTTGCGCCTTTGAAGCTCATGCAACTTGACTTTTAGCGCGGAGATAATTTCCGGAAGTTCCACAAAAAATAGAGCCAATAGGAGCCTCAAAGTATAAAAAGAAGAAAACGAAGCAGAAACCGAATCGAGTTAGGCCTTCGGAAAATGGCTAGACGGTCGCGTCTCTGAAAAATGCCTGCGAAGGCAAGTAACCAAAGCGAGGAATTGGGCATAAAGAAGGGAAAGATTGAAAGGAGATAAAATATTGTATGCGTCGCCGACCTCCACAGTGGAAGACGAACCGGCCGGAAAATCGGGTGCCTCATCCTCATTTCCAGCTATTACCCCATCCTATTCTTCGTCTAATCCATCCTTCCACCTCCTCCCTCTTCTCCACCCTCCTCCCTCTTCTCCACCCTCCCCCTCCTCCCCTCTCCACCTCCTATTCCTACCCCCCTCACCTTATCCCGACCCCTTCCCTCCCATCTTAACCCTCCCCCTCCTTACCTCCTATCCCTCCCACTCCTACCCTTCCCCCTCCTTGTACCCTCCTCTCCTCTGTCCCCTTCCCCCTCTCCTCCCACTCCCCCTTTTCACCTCCCCCTCTTTCCTCACCTCTTCTCGTATTCCCAGCTACTCTTTCTCCAATTTCTCTCTCTACGGCACTCTTGTATATCTCTTTATATACTCTCACGTTCATTCTTGTTATTCAACACTCAATTTTCTCATAACCTAATCCTTTCTAGGAATTCCTCAATTTTTCCATCATTTCCTTGCCTTACTTAAATCCCTCCATCAATGCAATCTGTGTTACGTCCTCGGCTATATAAGTTATGATGTTATGCGCACCTTTCACCTCGTTACACTTACTCTTTCCCGCGAAATAAAATAAATAAACAAATAAAAATATTTCTTTGCCTCTAAATCAATGAGGACACCTCTTGGGAGAGGTTTACTGCAAATTTGTCCTCCCTCTTCGCTTACATATCCTATATGAGACTTCTTGTATTGATAGTTATGCAGTGCCACCCCTTGAGGGGAAGACTCAGGTTCGACTCCAAGAAACACTATTTTTCTCCTTCGCTCATTCTGTCTTCCGTCCTTTATTTCCCTTTTTGATTTTCACTTCACCTTTCTCCTCCAATCGCTCTACCTTTATCTCCATTTAAACAACGTTTATATTAACCTACCGCGATATATATATCTATATATATATATGTATGTAGGTAAGTTTTAAGACATCACAAATAATGTCTAATAACTCGAGAACGGATTCATGTATTTTACCCATTACTTCAATTTTAAAGAGTGCCACATATAATGACTCTTATATGTACTCACCTTGCAAAATAACGACCCGAGTTCGATTCCAGGGACGTCTAATTCCTTCAATTGGATGACATGGGCGGGAACTTCTCGAATTTTCATCTCATAAACTATAAGTCGTAATTATATGCTCTCGCGGACTTTTTTTGTTGCAAATGTTGTCCTCAAACAGACTAAATTTATTAGTAGATACATTACAGATCATATAAGGCAAGGGAGAGTAAAATATGGATTTCTCGTTGTTGGCTTGACGAAAATGGCATCCCTTGACTGTGGCGCCGCAAATGGAAACAACCACAAACCGAACTACGTCCTACTAGCAACCCTTGAAAGTGATTCCGACTCTTGAAGAATTTATGCGAATATTTGGAGACGAAGAAAAGACATTACAATTTTTAATTGACATTAAATTAACGAAATAAAACCGTTTGGTTGTGTTGGTGTTTAATTTTTACTCTATGCACTTCATAAAAATTGTTTAAATTAAAAAAGTTGTTTTTTATATAGATGTGTTCCCTCTCTCCAATCCATCGCTATCTCTTCTTTCACGTTTTCCTCGTCTTATTTCTTATCTATCTCCTTTGCTTTCGTCCGCATCCTTCCCTTCTTATAGTATATATATATACATACATACATATATACATACATACATGCATACATACATACGTACGTATGTATGTATATGTATGTATGTATATATATATATGTGTGTGTGTGTGTATGTATATATATATGTATGTATATGTATATATATGTATATATACTATATATCTCTCTCCCTACCTTTCTTTCTCTCTCCCTTTCATCCGTCAGCATATCCGCTTGGAAAAGCCTTGCTCCGCCAATTGCCTCCGCATTTTCATCTCTTCAAAGACGGCCTTTGTGTGCATTCTGGCGTGGCGAACGACGGACACGAGTGCCTGAGTTGGGGAAGAGGTTGGGCAAAGTGCCGCCCTGGGGTGCGCATCTGAAACGGACTCTTGATCCCTCGAAACCTCTCTCGCGCACGCCTTTTTGCTTCTTTGTGCGAATTTGGTGAGTTGGCGATGAGAATGTGTTGAGGGAAGGAAGTCGTGGGACAAGGTAACTTGTTCGCAGAAAACCTCAAATATGCGGTTACGCCCAAGGAGACAATGAATTTTTTTAGCCTTCTACGGAGGTAGTTGTTATTAGATCACGAAAGAGGAAATTTTTTCCCCTGGCGACTTATCGTTCTTATTCTATTTTTAACTAATATTAGTTAGCATAACTAGTGTAATCGTCCTTTAAAAATGACGGTTAGGCGCTAACGAAGGATCGAATCGAAATTAAAATGTTTCAGATAGGAAACGGTTCTTCGAGAGCTGACTTTCGACGCGGCCGACCAGGGTTCGAATCTTGACTGCGGTTAGTTTTTCAATATTAGCTTGCCCTGTACCCTAATTATGTGTCGTGAGGGAGAGTCAGCATTTCGTCCTTTGGAATGGACGATAAGTAAAGTTACCCCTTGTTGATTTTCGCAGAGTCGACTTCCATGTATTGATTATTTTTGTCGAACGGCAACATAACTGTAACATTAAATTTGTTAGATTATGAAATTAAATATTCTAAGGTATATAGTTTTTAAATCCGATGCAAATACTTAAATTATATTATTCGTACCTACTTTCTAGCTTACTAACTATACGGTGGACCTGCGGCCAAACAATGCACAAATGCACTCTTTACTACATATCAACCCAAGACATAGCACTATGCGTCATATATAAGTTCATTAGGTAAACACGCAATGATTTCTCATATATATATATTCCAATTTCATATATAATCTCATAAAAACGACGAAAAATTTTTACTAACGTGACAAATTTTCATATAAAAGATTTGTGGTCATAAAAACTTCCGTAACAGCATAGTTTTTGGGATATTAAAAATTCCCCATTGACATAACTTAGTACAAAAATTCATTTTTAGCATTTACAAAAGTACCCAGTGTACTATATTCTATTATATACATTCTATTACATTCAAATTCAACAGTCAAGAAGATTTCAGTGACTGCAACATTTAAAAAAGTAATATACGAAAAATCATTACTTTTAATTGGAAATTGCCAGATATATGACTGTTTTGGTTTTGTATCAGTTTTAACGCGGGAAAAACGTAGTGTTTTCAGTTATTACGCTATTTCAGTAATTTTCTTGTAATTTAAAAATCCAGCACTATTAAATAACACATTTTCTTTCATAAATCACGAAAAATTATATGTAAAAAACGAAAAGAGAGCAATAGATAATGTTTTTAATGATTTTGGTGGGAAGATTTGATTATCCGTTCCTAGAGTGGAGGCTAGCTTTAGAGAGAGATAGACCTATACTGAAAATAACATGGAAAATAGTGAGAGTGAATCTCCCATAAGAGCCCGTAGTGCACGGAAAAGATTACATGAAGTAAATATAGGATGAGAATGCGCCAGACGAAGGCTTGCGAAGAATGCCGTGACGTAAGGAGAGCGAGAGATGTGCATATGCTTAAAAAGGTCTAAAGAAGCTTTTACAAGCTTCACGGGATGCTCGGGAAGATGCACGGAGACTTCGAAGGGACTCGAGACGCGTCCATAAGGAATTTAATGGTGGGAAGAGTTCGCGGATAGCCGAAACCGCGAAAAACGAGGTATTGCTGTATAATCAAATACAGTCTAAGGCGTTTTATTGACTTAATTTCCCTGTCGCAATAAAGAAAATTGCAATAAAATATGTACATTTAATCCTGTAAAAACCCCAAATAAAAATGAACATATTTTAAGCTATATTATTGAGCTATTATTTTGACTTTTAACTATTGTAATTCTATGCATCTTCTCGGTTATAAGCAATTTTCTTAAAAATACCCGACATTTCAAAAAATAACAAGTATATTTAAAAAACAACTTTTTAAATTTAAACAACTTTTATGAAGTGTATAGATTAAAAATGAAACACCAACCCAACCCAAGGGTTTGATTTCGTTAATTTAATATCAATTAAAATTAAAATTGCCTTTTCCTGTAAAGCATCATCTCCGTCACTTGCTGGGTAACCCAAAGGATCCTATCCCGATTATCCGGAATTGACAAAATTGTATGACATAATTGCGGCAACATTTATAATGGTCAAACCAAAAGAAAAATCATAACCAAGTTCAAAGAACCCTTCATATTTTAAAAATTGAAATTTTGAAAATTACCTCGTAGAAAATCACATCCTTCGAAACAAACACTATTTCTTTAAAAAAAACTTCAATTATTGAAACTTAGTTCCAGTCACTACCTTCTAAATGCGGCCGAAAATTTAGCCAGTCACCAAAACAGAGATATTAACCTTAACCAATAAACAGGTCTAATAGTAAACACTGCTTTATCTTTCAAATAACGGTCATTCCAACGGAATTCCTAACTCATCCATCACCACATTGTTCCTATTTCTTCCACCCTCCCTTCTCTACATTTCTTCCTCCTCTCACTTCACTCTTTGTACACACATACACTCTCCCTAACTCATTGGTTCTTCGTCTTTTTTGATGTGCCAATGAGGATGGAAATATTTATTCCAAAATCCGCATTTAGGCATTTTTTTAGAAAGAAAGTACTCGTGTGTGGTTTTTGGATGTTGTGTATTTGTGCTTGCGTGAGCAAGGAAAGGGGTCCCTGGCGTTGCAGCAATTCTCCCAATTTCGTGTTTGGTCCCTGACCTGAGTACATTTCTTTTTTTTAATCATGGTCATTGGGGGGTTTCTTCATTCATTTAAAATCAGTAATTGTTTCCATTTAATAAATAAGCTAATATTGAAATACTATGGAGTTGGGTAATAAGAAAATTAATTAAACAAATGTTTATAATTCTCATTTTCCTCATTCCGTGATCTCGTAATAAGATAAAGATATTTCTCCCGTTCTACTCTCTCTCTCTGTCACACACACACACGCACCCCCTCTATTCCATTCCATCCTCATCCTTTCGCACTTTAGCCCGTGTCGCGGCAATGAAGAGGGGCAGAGGTGAAAGGGACGGCGATAGAAATATCCTCCTCCTTCATATCCTCTGGAAAGGAATGATTGGAGCGCCTTCTGTGGCCTCCCACTTCGCCCATTTACAACCACATGCTTCCTCTTCTCTCTCATGATCTTAAACGCTCTGTACCTCATACGGGATTTGCTAATTGGCGCTGCCGGGCGAAACTAAAATGAAGGAGGGAGGACGGAGTGAGGTAGGATGGGGAGAGGGAAAAAGGAGTGAGGGAGAATGGGGAGAGGGATGATGGAGTGAGGTAGGATGGGGAAAGAAGGATCTATGGAAAGGGGTTTGATTGGGGGGGGGGGGGGAGGAGAAGGGATATAGTGAAGGAAGCATTTAGGTTGGAGAAGGAATGGGATATGCGTCCGCGTGCCATTCGCAGAAGCGAAATGAGTTTCCGTAAAAGCGGAATTATCCGGGGGAGAGATAGAGAGAAAGAAGGAAAGAAAGAAAGGATAACCTTAAATTGACTCTCATGAAATACTCTCCCGACGCTTCCTTCCGCAATATGGCATCTCTCCTATGGAATAGTTCTAGGAAACCGTGTGAGAGTGTTCAGAGGGATAGAGTGGTGGAAAGAGGAATTTTGGTGCGACGGTATTGGAGATGGTCGAGTGCATCGTATTGGAAAAAGGGTATCTTTGCAATGAGTTGAGGAAGTTCATATTCTCCGTCTGTAATAGAGAGGAGTTTAAAACAGTGGTATTTTTCGGTTCGATAAGCCTTACAAAGTAGATATTTGGAATTTTTGCGCACCCACTCATAAATTTAAGTATCATCATGTTGAATTTTATATTTTAACTGCAATAATAACCCGTCATATGACGGGTAACATTAAAAATTATAACATACTGACTTGATTAAATAATAACAAAACAATACAGGTTGCATAGCAACTCATGCTATATCAAGCGTTAAAATCACAAAAAATACGCACTCTTACGTATTTTTAAAATTTTAAAGGGCAAGATAAAGTAAAAGATCGCTATAATAACATAATTTGGAATTTAGTTCGTTTTTTAGTTTTTGTTTGAAGTTCCTAAGTTAATATTTAAGTATTTTAATGAGCAAAAGAAAAAATGCCTGCACGGTGAAAATCGTTTTTTCCCGTGCTTTTAAATGGTAATACGAAAGGATATCTGGAGTCGAACCTAAATACTTTATGTAAAGTAATAACATTTTCTAGTAGTCAATGTGGTCATCTAAGAACAAACACCTGCATAAAAGAATTTTTGTTAAAAATTGACAGCAGATCACCCCCCCCCCCCCCCCCTCCCTCCCCCTCCTCCCCTAATTAATTTTTAAGAGTGAAGTTGGATGGTCGATCGCCACTTAACTGGGAGCTGATAAGTACATTCCAAGCTTGGAAAGTCTGAGCACACCTGGTGTACACTGTTCATCCTAACAACTCTGAATGTTATTTTCTCCACATGTTACTTCATACTGTTAGGGAACCAACTTCATTCATAAGCTTGCATACTGTAAATACTCAGATTTTGCCAAATTATCAGTTAGCTTGCTAAGCTTTAGGACTCTTAGAGGATGATTCTCATTGGGATTCTACATTAGAAGAAGCCTCAGTCACAGATCCTCCTAAAAAACTGAGGGAATTATTCTGTATCCTATTAGTAATGTGACATGTCTCCCATCTTCAAAAGTTGTGGTTAGCTTATAGGAAGGCTATATCCAAAGACATAGTTCACCAGTTACAAAAGGAACATCCAGACATTGACATATGATGTCTATAATCTAGCATTAATCCTCATTGAGGACAGTCATAACAATGGGTGGTAAAAAACTTGAAGAATATGGACTTTCTGAAACACTGGGTAATCCAGAGATGTCTCAAAAACTTTTATTTCATGCATTAAAACCAAAACATAGATGAATTAATGGAATTTGTTAAAAAATATGAGACAAAATTGGTTCCAGATAAAAAAGATGTGTACCCAGAAATACTTTCAAGTATACGTAATCAACAAGATAAATTACTCTTTTTAGACGGACCTGGTGGCACTGGGAAAACATTTCTGCTGAACATACTCTTAGCAAAAATAAGATCAAGTAGAAAATTGGTATTGCTGTTGCTTCATCAGGAATTGCAGCCATACTTTTAAATGGTTGAAGAACAGCCCATTCTGCATTTAAGATTCCATTAAATCTAGCATTTGCAGAAAATCCTCTTTGTAACATAAAAAGAGGGACTGTTGAGGCTAGATTGCTGCAAGAATGTGTTTTTTTTGTTTGGGATAAATGTACAATGTCCAACAAAGCAGCCATTGAAGCCTTGAACCGAACTTTATAAGCCATTGGAATAAATACTTCATTTGGGGAATGTTACAATAGTTTTATCTGAAGATTTCAGACCGATTTTTCTGTCATTCAGAGAGGTACCAAAGCAGATTAGATTAATACATGCATTAAACCATCATTTATATAGCAGAAAGTGGATAAAATATCACTAAAATCAAACTGAGAGTTCATATCAAAGGTGATACTGAAACAGGCCTTTTTGCACATTATATATGATAATGCAGATTGGTGATTGCAACCTACCAGATCAAAACAATGAGATTAACATCCCAAAAGATATGGACCTTATAGTTGAATTTTTAGATGAATTACTAGACAATGTGTATCCTGACCTATTGAATTTAAACAATAAGTGAGTGAATTGGTGGTGTGAGATAGCCATTCTTATCCCAACAAATGAAATGGTATCTGAAATCAATGAAGAAATTTTGAAGCAATTCAAAAGGAAAAATTTATATGCAAGTCAATTGATAGCACAATATCTACAGATCAATCTGTTCACTACCCTGTTGAACTTTTTAAATTCACTTGAACTCTCTGGAATGCCTCCTCATATATTGGTTCTAAAGAAGGAAGCAATAATAATGCTTCTGAGAAGTTGGGATGCTCCCAAACTGTGTAATGGTACATGTCTTCAAGTGGTTGAATTAAAGAAGCATATATTACAATGCATTCTGTTAACTGGTAGGACAAAAAGTGATACTGTTTTCATATCACTCATGCCGTTAATCCTAAGTGATTACCATATCCACTTTAAATGCCTTCAGTTTCCAGTAAAACTTTGTTTTGCCATTACAATCAATAAGGCACAGGGCCAGTCTTTGTGAGTTGCAGGCATTGATTTACAAAATCAGTGTTTCACCCATGGACAACATTTATTTTTCCTTCTTCAGAGATGGCAGTTCACAAAATCTAATAATTCTTTCACAAGGTGGAAAGATTAAAAATATTGTTCTCTACAACTTTGCTCCTGACGAAGATTACCAGTAGCAACGTTTTTAAGGAGATGTTTGACGGAAACCGAAAAAACTGATTTTTTTATAAATAATTCCTAAACAATAACTGCTATGGAAAATTGTTTCAATTTAAAGTTGTATAGAATTGTATATACAATAATGATGTTTTAACGAAGAAATATCGCAAAAACCAAATCGGGTTTCGAATAAACCTCGACTTCCGGTTAACTGTTATTGTCCAAAAACTAATGGGTTCTTTGTGCTCATGCTAAATTGTTATATATGAAGTTTGGTAACTATATGGCAAGTACTTATTGAGTTAGAGCACCCACAATCACATACACACATGCACACACACATATACACAGACATCATTCCGAAAATAGTCTAAACGTGTTCTAGGGACCTCAAAACGTGTATTACCATTGAAATCTCGAAGTCGATTTTTTTCGTGAACAATACTTTCCCATTACTACGTATGTGGCAATCTAATTTTCTTAGAGGTTTATGAATGATTTTTTAGCATTTATTAATCTTTTAAATATTTGAAGTATAACCCTCTTGTTTTATTTACCAATTTATTAAATTTAAACAAATTGTAAAAAAGTCTAAAAAAATCCTTCGTAATAAAAAGGAAAGGAAAACTCACATTCATGCAGCAGGCTGCTGGTTATTCAACAACAGAGCCTAAGCCAAAAGGGAAAAGACAAGGAGATATATGCAAACTTTTTCAAAAGGCACAGTATACTCTTATTCTCTGCTGCTGTATCTGTAGGAAGACACTAAAATGACACAAAATCTTCCAGGCAAAATTTTTCTGATCCCTTGCGATACTCGGTCGCATGTCTCAGGGTCGCTAGAACACATATCAGTGGTGACCGAAAATGTGTTCACCGTAGGAGTCGCCAAAAGGTGGGGGTGCTACTCTGCTGACTCTTCTAATTGCTATCGCGACCCTAGCGAGGAGCTCCAGCTGAGGCAGCAATCCTTTTTTAAAGAACCATAGACCTTTACCACAAATCCATTTGCTGGAAGAATACCAGGTGCCTACCCTTTATCTCCCACTTACCGAGTCTTGGAAATCCCAAATCTGTTTTAAATCGCTTTGGTATAGCTTTTCCAAAAACTAGCTTTCTTTACTCCATTAAAATTTCCCACTTATGTTAACTTTCATATTCATTTCTAAATAGTACCAAATTCAAATACCGAAACAATTTCTCCAAATAATGGGAGAATTATTGACATCTACTTCTTCGTTGGATTTTAAAATATCTTAAAATGAAAATACGAAGTCAGGACTTAGAGGTAAGAATGCATAAATAATTGAAGTTTTGTTTTCTTATTGTCAGAATAAATATCGAATCTAATTTGGCTTGTAAATAAACAAAAATATAAGAATTTTTGATTGATCATTGTGGTAACATGACAGAGTATTGAATTATAATCATATGTGTGGCGAGTTTTATAATTTTCCTTCAAGCAGATATTAAATGTTTATATTAATAATTATGCAACTAATTTCTTCAATCAATTCATTATGGGATACATCGAAGGAAATACATCAGCTTGTCTCCACTCTCTATCAATAAAAAAAGTCATATATGACCATACTACAAAATTTCAGTAGTAGGGGGGCACCACAGAGATATCTTGCACCTGGGTGCGACCCTGTTTCTCACTTAGGTGGTGATCGACCGCCCAACTTCACTCTTAAAAATTACTTAGGTGGGGGGGGGGGGGGGGGGGGGGGTGATCTGCTGTCAATTTTTAACAAAAATTCTTTTAAGCAGGTGAGCAGGGCAAAAAAGTTTCAGAGATCTACCTAAAACGAGTTTTTGATCGACCTGCCAATCAACGTCTTGAGCACCCCTGGTGTACACTCTACCAATTGTATCACTTAATTTGATATTAGGGTAACCTGGGACATTTTCTCCTTCCTTTAGATGTCCAAATCTCCTAGAATTTTGGTTCCAAGTGTAATAGTTTGGAATCTCATTGTACAGAAGAGTTCTTGTGAAGTCATCCTACTAACGAAGTTCAGAAAAGGCTACTAATGATGTTTTTGGTGGATTCAGCACTTGGTTTTGAACATTTTCTGGCATGAAGTACACACGCTGTTCATTTTCAAGTTGGATGGACAAAGGGGGAATAGCTGGTTATCGTTATGACAATTTTCTATGCAATCCGTATAAAGTAAATGTATTTCCCTTCCAAAAATGTCAGCACCTAATTCTAGTGATGCGTTATTTTTAAAATGAATAAAATTTAAGAGAATATATTTTACTCAATGCAGTAAATTCTACATGTTCCCCATAATTTCCACTATGACTCATGTAATTTTCATAACCCTCAGATGTTCTAAAAGCACAAAAATTTTTAATTGATTCCAATTTTCAACAACCTACTGCACTGCTTCTTGCCTCACTATATCATCATCAAATATTTAACCCCTTAGTATATATGTAAAGCAATTAAACAAACAATTCCCTACTTTTGGCATAGGGACAGTACTAAATAATGTGTTGTCAAACGTTTTAACAATGTGGAAACGGTACTTTAGTCAGCATAAAACAATTACAAAACAGTACTTTTACCAATAATGTATGGCACTTTAACAACTTAAATTGCTATTGACCACAAACTAAATAACGTGTTAAAGTGTAAATGTAAAATAACACCATTCAATTGGTCAATTAACACATTTACTGCATAAACTGCTTTCGGCAAACGGCAACGTATTTGCTTGAAGCTCAAGGTTTTCAATGAATGAGTCTATAAATTATAGACTATCTTTTAAAAAACAAAACTGATAAAAATTCAGAATAAGAAATTCTGCAATTATTTTATGGAATCATTTAATTGGTTAATTTTATTTATTTATTTATTAGCAAGAATTCAGAGACAGCACAGGGCCTATTATACTGAATATCATCACAAAAATATCAAGGAGAAACACACACGACCATGCCCTCGGCAGAATTCGAACCTGAGAACCTAGCATCGGGAGCTAGACACAGTAACTACCCCTCTACCAAGGCCGGTATAATAGGGTTACGAACGACCCTAGCACCCCCATGCAACTTTGCATATATTTCCGTTTTAAGTTTTGCTGGCTTGACACGGCTAGACGTCACTGGAAGCGCTTCGAAGTGGAAGTGGGGGAGGTGGTTTTCCCTGCTTTTAAGAGGGTCACCCCCATACTCTCCAAAACACTTATGAACATCCTGGCAATCTTATTGAAATGTCGAGGAGATCGGTGTGTTCCATATGGTTGTGCATATATGTTCATTTTTTATACTTATTGTTAGTGTATTTTGTTATCTTGATATGATATGACGTATTTGTATATACATCATGTCAAGGGTGTCACTGTTTATATGCTTTTATGAACCAACGCAAGGGAGATATTGCAGTATGTACATACATTTACACTTCTTGTGATTTAAAATTATCTGTCTAGTAGTATCAAAGCTCTCATTAGCTTTGAGAGCAAGTATTATGATTTTATATGCATTTTGTGGCATGAACTAACACATTTCAGATAATGTGCAACCTTTTATGTCTTAGTATGTACATGCATGCGAACCTGCATACATCTTCTTTGTTATTTATTCTATTATTTTATTATTTGTCTATGTTGAATAATAAATTTTCATGGTTTACAGTATTGTCTATACTACTTCGTATATGTATATATTAAGCTTGTTTTTAAACTTACTGTATCACTGTTATTTCTGCTAGTGTAATACCAGTTGATATTTCCACATATTTTTTTACTTTTCCATGTGTGATCTCTGTTGAAAAGCTAATGTTTGAAATGAGATTTGGCAACTGTTTGGTTTTATCTGGTACTACATTGTAATGTAACTGTGCCATCTTGCTGAGTGAACATAGGCAAATAACTTGTGATATTTTCTGAAAAAGAAGTTCGCAATCTGCTAAAAATGCTACGGTTAGAATTGTTTTTCCCTTAAAAATACGGCATTTACCTCTTGTGTACATCTAATGAAGATTAAGTAAAGCAATATCAATAACCTACAACAAGTTTGTAATTTTTCAATTTCATGTTTATATTTACAATTTTGCGATCATTTATATTAAGCATTTTACAAGGAATAAAAAATCTGACATTTTAAACGCGCGCGCTTGATGCGACAGCAGTGTAACCAGTCAACGTGGGGCGTCTTTCAGAACTAAAGAGTAGTGGAGATAACAAAAGAATTACGAAATTGCGCATCTCTATACTCGTGTATAGTCGTCAGTTCCATAGGGGCCGCACTGATATAGCGGAATGAGGACTGTCTGAGGAGTCAATGGGAAGCGATCCAAATGTCACGTGGTTCGTTGACGTCGCGATTCAAATTATATTCACACGTTTTAACCGTTCTCACCGTTTTCGTTGTAAATTGGAAGTGATCAAGGTGAGCCCGAGGTGCTGTGTCCTCAATTGCGGCGAAAAGTTTATTAATCGAGTTAGGTAAGTTCTTTGACAAAAGTCAAATAGAATCTTTTAGCAAAATTAATACTTTTTGTTACATAAAATCCCTTATATGTACATTACTTATTCGTTCGAAATTTTCATCTTGTAAGTCTACTTCTCCCATATTAGTATGAATGTAACAACGATTCTCATTGAGGCATCGTAATTGCATATATGTACATGTAATTTTTATGTAGTGGCTGTCAAAAGTAGTCTTACGTTGAAACATTTATGGAGATGTACTCGATTTTATGAAAAAGTATAAAATGTATATTCATGTTCTGTAGAATGTGTGAAAGTAAAACTCAAAGTAACGCAATAAATATGGGAAGGAACTCCAATAATCATGTGTTTCTGATAAATTACGTCTAAATATAATGAATTAAACGATTTCATTGTCACAAAAGTATTTGTATACATTGTTTTGCTTGTAGTATGACATAATCTTTACAGAGGAACGTAAGTTCAACATTTTTGGATCCGACGGGAGGGTAATGGTGTGGAGTAAGGCAAATACTGAGTGAAATGTTTGAAATTTGCGTTCCACAGTCAAGTATAGGGGTGGTTCTGTAATGGCTTGGGGATGTATGTCAACGTATGGAGTTTAATATTTAGAATATATTGCAGAGACAGATTCAAGTATGTAGGCATTTTAAAAAAGAATTTGAAAGAGCTACAAAAATGGGTATTGCTAATACATTCAAATTTTATGAAGACAATGACCCATAACATAAGTCTTTATATTTTATAAATCCAGGTTCCCTCATCCCACATCGGCGATTTGATGTTTGGGTAAAGCTGGCTGGAGATCCGAACCTACTCTACATGGACCGAATGAAACTGTACAACAATAAAAGAATTTGCCTGAGACATTTTCATCAGAGGGCACAAGAGAGCTTCGCAAAAAGAAAACGAGGGCCATAGTGCTTGTAGTTAAGTAAATTGTTGTGTTGTTTTATTGTAGTATAGTGTATTGTTTATTATAGTATAGCTTACTATAGTTCTATAATTGTATATACTGTTAGGTTAAGATAAGTTAGAATTAGTAGGGTGGGCTATCTACAGCCCTTGCACTGTGACCGTGATTGATACATTGTGCATCCCTAGCCATTTATTCTGCAAGCTAGCCAGGACTTTGAATAAGTGGCAGTAGCTTGTTTGCTGCGATCCTATGATAGTCAATCGGGCTTATAAAATGAAAACCCAAGTAACGAAATCTGAGTCCTTCAAGGGACTCATATTCACATGAAATGTGTAAGGCTGAGAGAATGTAATCGTTCCTACTTTTATAGCTCCTTTTCATTTCCTGCCAAGAGTTATTTTAATTGGGTGTCGACATGTGTTTTATCCATAGAAACAGCTAACAATTCGGTTTATCTATTATTCTTCTGATGAAGAAAATTGGAAATGTTTTAAGATTATTGATAAGTGTAATTTCTGATAATTATTGTTGAGGAGAATAATGTTTAGAGCAATCATTCATTGTTCTGTATGGAGGCAGCGGATGTATACCCTAGAAGGCCGACCCAGCCTTTGAATGTGTGCACTTTTAATATGCCAATAATGTTTAGAATTTATTGTTTTTGCTTGTGATGTGCTAATAGAGAAGCTCTTATGAGATATCCATTCTTGTTTGTACAAAGTCAAACTTGACTTGTCTTATATCTGTTTATACAGACCGAAGGACTACTGAATACAACTGTTATTATTATTGTCATTACTATTATTATTGTTATATTTTGTAAATTTGCCTTCATTGTGTTTCAATAAATTTGTAAAGGAATATATGTTCTTTTCCTTAAGAAGTGTGTACCAATTCCCCACATCCTTATAAAGGTACAGGAAGTTTTCAGATAACCAAATGGAGTTTCATTTGTTCATAAATTTGACGTTATAATTCCTTAATTTTCTTTTGGTTCTTTGAATAATTCCCGCTAAAACATTTGATGGGGTAAATTGTTCTCAGAACTTAAAAAAAATTGGAGGATCATAGCATGAAATTTATGGAATAAATTAAACCATTTGGTTTACGGAAAATTTCGTCCCTAAGAAAAGCGGTCCGTATGACGGAGAGGGGAGGTAGAGTGAGGGGTGGGGGAAGAGGAGAGGGGCTGTTTACGTAGCTAGTATCGGACCAATGGGAAGTGATGCAAACGGCACATGACTACGCTTACGCCCACTCGTGCCTCATTTTATAACGTTGAGAGTTGCGACTGTGGTCAGTTCGTTCTGATACGCCGTGGAGTTCTGTGTTAGATGCAGCGGTTATCATCCTTTGCATGATAAAGTCATCTTGAATAAGTAAAGAAAACTTTGGTTTTTATCAATTAAAATTAATTTCTGATTTATGTAATCGGTATCCTTAAAATTGTCTAATAGTGTGCGATGATCAATGTGGTGTAACCTCCTCAGTTTTAGTGTTCACCATATTAGCAAAAACTAAACCTTATTCCCAGTTATCGGCATGGTGTATTGGTGATATATGATCGTGTTCGTGTGTTAGAACCACTTTAAAGTTCGTAAAATTTTACCTATGAAGTTCTGAGTACGTTTCCAGTGAAGAGTTTTTAACTTTATGGGAATGGAAAGACTTGGCCAAAATGGAACATTGAACTCTAGATGGGTATACGATAATGGGGCCATACCGTTAGTTTTGCATTAATTAAGAGACTGTGATTAGTGATCGATGTTTTTCTTTTTACGTGTTGAAATCATTCCACCAGACTAAATGAACTTAGGGAAGACAGTAAGGCTGGGACGTTGATGGGTTGTCTTGTGGTCGAATGGATCTTGAAGTTCCGAGCTGAAACGTCTTCCTCATTCGCATTAGAGGGACAATGTTCTGTTTGAATCGTGATCTAATAATACCGGCAATGACGAGTTAGGCAGTGTTATTACTATTTACCTATATAGTAGACAAATTACGTGACTTAAGTGTTTCAATAAAATGAGTCTAAATTTCATGTAGTAACTTTGATAAATTTATGATTGTAACCTTTGCTCAATCAGTCACTGGTCTGAAATTACTTTTATCCAAGTTAAAATATTCTGTATTATGTCATCAAATGGAATTCCTGTCATAAGTGCTGAGGTATATCCTTTAATATTGGCATTGTAAGTGTGGTTTAGAATACTTTATTAGGGAAATCTTTTTTCAAGTAAGTACAGTTTATGGAAGATTTCGTAATGGAATTTATGTAGTACACTTTTTGGAAGTTGGATAAAACTTTGAGCTTAGCAGTTTTTCTTCAGTCAGTTGGTTTATCTGTGATGGATATAGTATTTTTTGGCTAATAATACTTCAATAATGTTTGCATTATTTTCCATTGATAGAGTACATTTCTCCTTTATGTAGGTACTTGATTTGCTGCAACTTGCTGGTAATGCAGAAGACCAAGAGGAGGCATTATCATAAAGGGGGCCATTGTTACGGTGAAGTGTTAGTTAGATTAGAATTTCTAGTTTTGTGTATTACATTGATGAGGGAATTAGGTGCATTATATAAATTGTATTATATCTTTATAGTTGGATGAGTTCATTGACAGCAATGATGTAGTATTTAGTGTAGTTGATGTGAAGATATTTTATCACTAAGCTAACGTGGCATTCTCTGATTAGATTCTTTTGTGTTTTCAGTGGCATGGCTCCAACAGATTGTTTCCAGGACATCTGTGCATGGATTCTAACACACAGCTGACACTTGGATCTGCATGGACCTGTTCTCTTTTGTGATACCAAGAATGAATATGGGTGAGTTTAATGAATTTCTGTAACAAAGTGGAGTGAGTGAGCTTCCCACTTTGTATTGCATTTATCAGGTTGATTATTGTGATAATGATGTTTGGTTCTTGCATCTTGCCACCCCATCGGACCTGGACCGCCCGTTGGAAAATTATGATTTTTCTAATGTGTGAAAGCATATTTTTAATTTGGTTTCATGGGTGCCAACAGATGAATAGGAGTTGGTTTTCTTCCTTTGTGTTTAACATCAATATATAATTAATAATGCAATACGTGACATGTAGGTATTGATATAACTTGCATACAACTTTTGTGTTTGCCAAATATTTCGGACCCCATTTGGGAGAATCCTGTGTCAGCCACGGGCTACATTTCTGCTTTTAGCAAGTTTTCCACATTGACAAATTAAAATATTTTACGTCACCCATTTCTTCTATGTTGATTATACTTTAAAATATGAGATTTTCCATGAAAAGAAAAATATTGCAACTATTACTGTCACAATTAATAAGTTAGCAATAGTTAATAATTTTATACAGACCAATCATAAATTTATTAGCATTTTATAACATTCTGCTAAGATAAAAAAATATTGGAAAATCATCATTAGACTTAACAGCTGAAATTGATGTTCTGGATGCAGTCATCAACCATTCATTATTGAGCTCAAAGAGATGTTAAAATAAAATACTGTACAATTAAAAAAATTGCAAAAAAGGTGATATAGAAAAACATGATAAATTTTTTTAACTATAAAAAATGTCTAGTTTCATACGTTTCATTTTTTTTAAGACCACTCATGTTATCAAAAGAAGACTAGTTCTACAACTTTGTTACATAAATCTTTTCACCCTTCATTTCAGCATAATATTTCAAAGCTTTAAGATAATGAAAAACCGTTGATAGGGTTGGCATATTCAGAACATCGCAATCGTCTTCACTCTGTTCATTTTCCGATTTGAACTGTCAAGCGATATGGCAACAGTGATAGTAGAGTAGGGGTGAAGGCTCTTTTTCCTCTCACTCCCCCCCTTAGAGAAGGGTTTACGGTTCTATCCTAGATCGGATATTTTCCCTCAAGATAATGGTTTTGAAGTCAGTAGCGCTTACTTTCCCTATTGTGGTAACACGTGAATGAGTGTCAGATATAATTCTTTTCATTTCAAAATTAGTTAGAATCGAGACACAAACTCTGGAGTTTACCATACGAACGTCAAAAAGAACGATGTTTATTTTTCCATTTAAGTTTAAATTAATTAAATTCCGAGTTAGCATAAATATTTATTAGGAATCGAAAGGAATACACATTTCAACGCCTTAACAATGAAAAATGTTTGGTTGCTACTACTTCACGTAATTGAACTAATAAAACAAATAAAATAAAAATATACGCTTTTTATCTTTTTTCAATAAATCACCTTTTCTATGCCAAGAATCCAACTCGATATTAGGGATTAAAATGAATTCAACACGATTAATTTACACCACATATTTAATTTGTCACTAGAAAAAATCCATTTAGCTAATTATTGTGCTATTAAATGTCACAGAACAAAAGGCTCTAAATTATTAATACACTACCAAAATATTTCTCGATAATTTAAATTGCATATTTTTATTATATCTTGAAATTATTGGCATACTTGAAGATTACAAAGGAAAGCCGACATCTTTGCAGGTGTCGTCTATGCGTGTCAGAGGAAGCTGACAGTATTAAGATGCATATAAAAAGGATCTAGATAAATTCATATACTAAATTTGTAAATCATTTTCAAAATTAACTCTTTTTTAATTTATGTGATATTTTAATGTTCTGGATTATATTTTATTCAATTGTAATATTATATTACTGTAACGAAATTCAACACTGGGAAGTAATTCTTATGAAACCAAACATCCATCGGGTTCAAATAAAGGATCGAGCGGACTCGGTTTTCTGTAGAAATTTTTAACACCTGTCTCTAAAATTGCTTCAAAATTTAACAACCGGTTCGTGCGAACCAGCTGCAGCTCACCACTGGATATAACCCCTTCATAATAAAAGTGACTAAACTTCATGATTACCTGATATTCTTCTGCTATCAATTCCTGTGCTATACTTTGGGAAAATAAAATCCATCCTAAGTGGGATAGCAAACCTATTGCACGCAAGACAATTGAGGTTAACATGCAACATAAAGAAATTTTTATTTTATAATATAATCATAGTTAAATCATAAAATTATTTCTTTTGGATATATTTAAATTGACACATAAGCTAGTCATTTTGTTTCGAATGGAGTAAGTTAGAAAACTTAAATTTCCAAACTTTCAGTCATATTGAGTTGAACTTTTTTTTAATAACTCGAATTAAGATTAACTTATTTCATAGAAAAATGCATCCAAACGCATGTTTAACATAATTATATTGCCAAGAAAATGAGCAACCATTCCCTCAGCAGGATTCCTTCTTTCACAGTGTATTAATTCTCAAGCGTTTTCTCTCGCTATCTATACACCTACTGCGTTCTCTCCTTTTATAATCTCATACTTTCTTCTTTTGTACGTGATACTTTTCAATCCTTCTCTTTTTCCTACATTCCTCCACCAGTTTCTTCTTCCGTTTCAATAAATCCCACAAAATATCAGTAGCGTAGATTTACTATTATAGTTTTCAGATTTTAAAAAAATCCTAAAACAAAATTGACATCAAATTTTTCATACAAATTGTGTACGTATTCCGATATTCTTTTACTGATTACAGTGCTAATACAGGCAGAAATAGGAAACTTACATTGTATTTGATGGTGTAGCGGTATGCGGATGGTTTAATAATCCTAATTATTCTGTATTTATTTTACTTTATTAGCCCCAAGAGGAAAATTTGTGGTCAGTGGGTGAAATTTTTAAAATGGAAATCGTTCACGGAAAGATGAAGTATATTTAATGCTACACATTATGTTGTAAATTACGATGTATTTCCGAACGTCTGTCAATCCAAATGGCATTCATTTCTTCTTGTAAGCATACAATATTTTATAAAATGAGCAATACAAATGCCTTGGACCCATTTATAATCATTTTATTAAAATAAATATGGAGTAAAGCATATATTTGTAAGTATATTGCTCATCAAATTTATCCTTCCATTTTGTTAATAAAAACTAAATATGTACTCCATTTTATTTAGAAAACTCGGTCACCTTAAGATATCCTGTATTCCAATGTAAACAAGATAATCTTAATTTGCAAAAATTACCAGAAGAGTAAAGAAGATAGAAACAAAATCAATGTAATGGGATATTTCCATCTTGATGTCCATAGAGTTACGTCTTTCTTATGAGTCTGTGCCTTCCATATTGATCGAGATTCTTCCGCACCAAGGTAAGAGTATGTTTTTGATAATATTTTTAAAAATTTGAATTAGGATACAGTATTTTATTTTTATTAATTCCTCAGTAATGCTGATGATTTTACGACATTCAATACATTGTCAACAAACATCATTTTAAGCTCATTAATTCAATAAAACAAAATTATAACAAAAGTTAGTGTTAATTGGAAAATGGATTCTGAGAGCTGAGCTTTTAAATCGTTATGGTAGTTAACAAAGAATCAAACCATAGCTATAAATGTATTGGTAAAGTTTAGTAATTTATATTCTCAAAAAGTATTTTGCTTTTGGTTATCACTGATTCAACAAAATTATTGAGCTTGTCTTGTGGCAGAAAAAAATTCAAGAACAAGCACTTTAACCCTTTCAGTGCTATTGACAAAACGATTTGTCACTTGCTTAGTCTCACCTCAGCAAATTAGTTTTGCATCATATTATAGCAGTGTGCTTTTACAGAGAATAGCGAAAACTCCTGACTTTAAGAGAATGTTTTTCAAAATGGCACATACTGCCAAAACATTCAACTCAGCATTGAAGGGGTGAAAAAAATACTTATCTCAGGCATTTCCAATATCCCCAACAAGGTTATAAAAAAAACAGATATACATTTCGGCTAAATTAACCGATGCTGTATTACCACCGAAGGTGGATTTTTTGTAGCTTAAATGCACATTTTTTTTGTAACCTTACTGTGGCTATTGGTGATACTGGAGGCAAGTATTTTTGTAGTGTTTGTTCTTGAATTTGAGTATCACTATGGAGTCCCATGAAAAAGTTAATTTTGAAATCCATGTGGTGTTATCATTGCTCCATCAAATTATCTGATTAAGATTGATAAATAATTTAGCTATGTCAACTACACTTTTCAATCAAGAGGAAGTTCTTATTGTCAGCCAATTAACGTTTGAATGGATTTCCATGATAGTAGAAAATTTAAGTTGGAAAACTCTGATAAAAGAATAGTTTGGAAATAAAATGACCTATTGTTGTTAACATTTCAGAGGGCCAAGGCTGTTTAAATCAGTGCTTGAAATGGAAAATGTTACACAACGGAACGCTTGTAATGGTAGTGGAACGGAAATTTTTACAAAACGGAATGCTTTTTATAAGGGACAGCATTTATAAATGTCTGACGAAACGGAAGGGTATCATCGGTTCATATGACCAGCCAGAGAGGCATTCCGACTCATTTCGAGCACTGGTTTGAATATTGACTTGCATTAAATTTACCACTGAGGCATGAAGTAGGTTGGGATGGTTATTACTGAAATTTGAATATTATAACTGTACACCTAGACCGAAAAAATGTTATGCATATATATTCTAGGCTTATTTTTAATTATTTATGTATCAAACAGTGTTTTGCCAAAGGTTCTCAGGAGATGGTTCAAAATATAATAAAACAAAAGTTTTTAATGGTATTGAAACAGAAATGCGATTATTCAGACATAATAAATTGGATAAACATGACTACAGCATATGTTTTTCCTGTTCAATATAAATTAATTTAGTATTCCTTGCTTTTATGCTACCAATGAGTTAGTATGGCTGTCAATTTTAATTAATTATGTATTTTGATTATTTTTTCAGAATCTGTCAATAGCAGAGGAGGAAAGGAAAGCTGCACTGGAGGTGAAGAAATTTTCAGGCTTTTATAAATTTTGTTAGCTTAGAGTGCCACATTAAGTGGGGACAAAAATTTGAATGGCATGCAATCTTATTCCAAATATGTTTATTCATAATAATTCCTTCCTCAGGGACCCAGCTATCAGCCTTAATGGTTAGCAGGATAGGTTTGTTGAAACTAGAGTCAAACAAAACACATTGAGATATAAAAACTACGATAAAATAATATCTTTAACTATTGTTATCCAAGGACAGTGTGGTGGCTTCAAAAATCCATTTAGATGCCAGTCTTTTTATAAGGAATGTTACTAAGCGTTTGACTTGCTTATAGGTAAATTTTGAACTAGTTGAAAAGAAAGAGTACCTATATATTAAAATAATATTTAATGAATAAAATGTGCAGTTAACCCTTTCTTTATGCAGTTTACATTGTTTGCAATTCATTTATTTTGATCTAATTTAAAAATGCCTCCATACTGACCAATGATTAGTCAAAAGATGTTGCATTGATTCAAAGGCATCTTTTTCAAATGAGCTTGCCTAAAATCCCATTATTATGAAGAAGAGCATCATAGAAGAATGGTAATATAAGCTCCAGCTAGTATTCAATGCATATGGGACTGGCTTTTTTGGAAAATAGATACCATTGAGAACTTAGGCATGCCTGTCCCAGTGCCATTTTTGTGCTTCAATTCTAGCCATTGTTAAATAGTAACTTTAGGATTTGAATTTAGATGTATTGTTATTCTTTTTGGAAATTAACTACCATTTTACAGGAAAATTATGAACATTCAAATGATCCAGAAAGTGCAGCATTTGTAATTTATTTCATTTGTATATTCCAATTAAGCATTTTGTATTATGTTAGCTTATGCCATCAACATACCTTGCTCATTTTCTTACAACTTGATTTGCCAGTGTTTTAGTTCATTGTTTGTCGGTTTCAATTGAATGTTTTGTTATTTTTCTTAAGCTTGATTTAACATTGTAAGGCTAGTTTCATAGATTAAAATTCAACTTTCATGAAACAATCAATGCAGTGAATCATAAATATTGAAATGAAAGAATGAGATAAGGATATGGTCTAAGATTTAGGAATTCATACAAAAGAGGTTCAATTCTTTTATAGAGGTTTTATATCAAGGTGATTGGTGACGGTCACCTTCAAAAATATAGTCACGTAAACTTCCAGTGTCTATAATTTTGCTACCGCTAATGCTGTAAGGAAAGCAAAGACGCTTTTAAAGCCTGAACTTTAGCCTAATAATCTATGCTTGTCAAATTTTGCATACTAAAAATTTTCTTTTCCGAAAGCCAACCAGATAACGGCAGCATAGACATGATATTTCCTAAGTGAAAAAATTGTAAAAATTTAATTGTTGTATGTGAACTCTGAAACTATCAACACCGTAATTAAACAAAATAGGTATTACTATTATGAATATACTAGCAGGTTTCTTATTTATTATTAAAAACGTTTTCTGTAACATTTTACTTTTTTTTTAAAGGCCATACAAATTTAAGTAAATTTTATTAATAATATTTTAAAGTGTATGGTCCAATACTCCTTTATAAGCCAGACTTTTTGTTTTTACTTTTGGGTCAGGTGACAAGTTTTCAGATCAGCTAAACCGATACACTCATTTTTTGCCCCTGGAGTGTAGGCAGTTTCAAGAAGGGTGTTTGAATACGAGTTCATATTCGTAGAACATTGGGTAAAGCTTTCCAAAAATGTATTATTAAACAGTAATCCCTGTCTTCTTTTTCTTTGCTCATTCGCTAAAACAAGTGAAATTTTTTAGGTTGTTGGTTTAACTCGCGACTTAATATAAAAGAGCTATGTGACAAATTAAAAATATTAAGTGGGTGAATACTAAATCTTCTATCATTCTGCTTACTATGGCGACGCTGCCATCGTAATATGCAGTAAAGGAGTATATCCTCTTTGCTTTAGGATATGTTTGATACTAGGGAAAAATAAATATCATATCACCCTCAAAAATCAGTTGCTTTGATATAAATACATTGGTGACAGTGATTTGTTAGCAACTTCAGTTGCCGTCAAATCAGATCTCTGTCACCAATCACCTTGGTATAAAACCTCCTTACGAAAAACTTCAAATTTGTATTTAAATAGGCAGAGCCTAGGCATGTATAACAATATATCATACTTCAACATTCTCAGCAGTTCTATTAACAGAATTCAACAGCAATACTTCTACTGTGTTTCATTTTGTATTTCTCTGTTAGCTAGTTTAATCAAAGACACTATAATATAATTTAAACATTTAATGATTTTGCTTCTTTATAAACTACTTTAATAATAACAGAGCGATTATTCATTAAGTTGAAATGTGAATTTGAACCAATGCATAAGTGTCATGCAGTAGGATGATGGTGTCTAGATTATATTATAGATAACTAGTTAATCATCCATGCCTGATTTTAGGATTATGTATATGTTTGTCACAAAAGGTGATCTCTTAACAAAAAATAGGTGCTGCTAACCCAAGTCCCTTACTCCCTATTTCTCATTTAATCAAGGTCTTGTCGTTCACTATGTTTCCTTGAGAACTGCAAGGGTTTACTGTATTTTGTAAAATACTACAATATGAATGTTTCAATTTCAGTTGTACTTGATCAACAGACATGCTAGGAGAAAATGCACAGAAAGACAATGAGACTTTCATGATATGAAGCCATAAGTTGAGAAATTTCTTGAGGGGTTTCATGCACACTGCAAATCCTGTATGACGTGGTTAATTAACATTTTTCATTCTGAACATTACCATTGCTTCAAATAAAGTAGTGCTGACCAAATTTACACTTAAATACGGCTTGTATTTTTATCAGGATTGATGTAGATAAAATTTATAATAATTATTTATCTTTGGAAGTGTTAGCTGAATTATTCTTTTATTTCCGTTGGAATTGATTGAAGAATTGTCAAAGAAAATAGTAAAGTAAAATGACTTGAATTTTCATGAAAATCAGGATTTAGATTAAAATTTACCGTGTATGGCAAATCTATGGCATGCATGCCACTTTAGGTATGTGAGATGATTTTGTTTGGCACTCAGCAAAAAATCCTTTATTTGCTCTATACTTAATATTTTTCCATTTCTGACTAAATATAAAAGACTATTTCTAGCGAGATTGCAACTATTTTGATAAATAACTGCATAATAGTAACCTTTTGCCTGGGGTCGAGAAGCTAGTTGCTCCATAATTGTAGTCTGTTCATAAATGATCTTGGGCAATGTATCTTTTTAGATAACTTGAATTTTATGTAATCAATGCATTGTTTTCTGAGCTCTAGTCTGAGAAAAAATGATCATGGTTAAACCATACAGTTATTTCTTTTTGGGTGGATTTTCAATTAATGGTAGGTTAAAGAGAGGCCAAATTTTGTAATTTTGGTATGCAAGCAAAAACTGCCATCACTGGAATATACCATATTCTCCACAAAGAAAGATGACATCAAATTTAAGAAAACTCCTATTTAGATAAAAGTCTGAAGGGAATGATCTTAATTTGTACTTTGTGATCTAACTAGCATTAACTGATGTGCGTTACTTGTCTCAATGTTTACTCTAATTCTCTCACGTGCAACAGAAAATGAATTGCAAGGCTAAAAGAAGTCTTGGTTCCCATATTCTCTATTGCTCATTTTCTAAATAAGCTTGTAATATGCATGTTGAATCTTCTGTATTCGAGTTTAAAAACTGACCAGACCATCATTTGCAGATACCGTATAGCAGTGTTTTCCAACTTTCTGTAGAATTTCATAGCATCTTCAACTTGAAAAAAGGTTTTATATTTTTATTACTACAGTGGGTTCCACTTATTAGAATCAGTGGTTAATTGAATCAGCCACTTTATTGAATCAGAACCGTAAAATAAAAACCATTTTGTATCTATCGTTTTAAAAAACCTCCCATTATTGGAATCACTTATTTCAGTTTATTGAATCGTGCGGCAATGATTGAATGCAGGGTTGTATATCTAAAGTTGCGAAATGCCACGGAAAAGCAGATTTTCATCATATCGAGCAGAAATAAAAACAGAAGAGGAAGAAGTTGAGAGGAACTAGATTGAATTCGATAGAAGATATTGTTGAAGCTCCCATTGACAGAAGATGACATTGTCATAACACGAAAAGTAAAATTTGCATTTTTAAATTTTATTTGTTATAAACTTTCTTATATTATATCTCTCAAAAATTAGCATAACCATGAAATTTTTATATACGAAAGAGATATGAACTTTAACATTTTCTTATTTGCCAAAGCTAAAATATGCCGACTCCGGATTATTGAATCAGCCATATAATTGAGTCAAATAACAGATTCCCGACTTAATTCTAATAAGCGGAACCCACAGTATCACAATGTTTAGACACATTCATTCCTTAGTGCCACATAATTATGAATTTATTAGAGAGAAATTGTTGACTTAATGATCTATCCTCATTTCTAAATTGTTAATTTATTTATTTAATCACTTTCCGCTGCTCCTTTGTTGGGAAACTGCTATACAGGCGACTCCCGAGTCTCGTTGTGGATGCGTTCCTAAAACGTGTTCGAATCTCGAATATTTGACTGTCGAATGTCGTTTTTCCATATGCTTGCATGTTATAATCGGGGGATACGGTCCCGCATCTCGGGAAAAAGTCTCCACTCACGTTCTATAAAGATAAAATAACATTACTAATATGTTAATACAACAATATTAAATTATGAATAAGTTATATAATAAATATTTTAAATGTATAACTTATTTTGTGCACTAAAAAGGAAAAAATAAATATGTGTTTCAAACTTCAAAGATAGATGTATGCAATATGCTTTACAGCCCGGTCCAGATCGCACTAGTCGTTTGTAACAAACGACTCGCGCAAGCTGGATATCATACCTGCGTACATCTATCTATACATACAACTTTTTATCGCAGCGAAATTAATATATAAGTTATTAAAAATGCACAAAATAACTTAAGAATAAAGAAACAATAAAATTAAAAATATTTTCATAACTTAAATCTTTTTCAACTGCGCTTACTGGACTTGATTAATTTAGAAGTTGGAATAAGAGGGGTTATTGGGTGGGAACTGTTTATTGTTCTTATCAAATTACCTGAGTTTATCACGTTCTAGAATTTTTTCTTTGTTTCACATAAGTGCTAATAGTTGACACATTCCCAACGATCGTACGATTTCAGTATGGCTTTCAGTATGTGTTTCTGACACTGATAATCTACCCAAAGTTTTAAAAGTTTTTCTATTTTAGGAATCACAACACCACACCTTGGACTGTTTGTTGTTTTTATCAAATTACGTGAATTTATCACATCTTCTAGAATTTTCTCCTTCTGTTTCACATAAGTGCTAATAGTTGAACGACACATTCCCAACGATCGTGCGATTTCAGCTTGACTTTCACCTTTCTCAACACGCTTTAAAATTTCAAATTTCAATTCATAACTATGAGTCTTATGCACTTTTATTTGATTCACATACATTATCACAATTACATTTCCTTTTAGATACCATTTCAGGTGATAAATTTATAAATAAATCAATAAAATAAATTTAAATAAAAGATTAACAGAAAAAAGAGTGAAATCAGCACAAATTCAACAATTAGAGCAGATATAACTATGTCTACACCAAAACTAAACCTCGCGTTTGGTCGGAACCAATAACTACGAGAAGTTTTTCCACGTATATTATCGATTGGCGGGATCGAAATCTCGAACAATCGAGACTCGGGAGTCGCCTGTACTGTATAGCACTGAGTAAGAACACCCTGGATCATCCAAGTGCAGATTAATTCGTCAGCCAGGCAACTTCTAGGTGGCTTACTGGGAACCGTAACGTAACTAGATATTTTATTAACCAGAGCAAACTACTAAATATGTACCCTCTCCCCATTTAAAAAATTATTTTCTATAGTTTATTTAGTTATTATTTTTTGCACCCCTTACTTAGTTGCACCTGGGGCAGATGCCCTGCTTGCTCCCCCATAGTTACGGTACTGACGGGGAATGTCTATACTGAACATCAAAATGAAACACACTGCATACATTCCAAAGCAGCGTTTCCCAGTGTATGGTCCACGGACCACTTGTGGTCCATGAAGGTTTTGTTGGTGGTCTGTGGAGGTTTCCAAAATGTAGTTTTTCTTTAGGCCTCACCTCATATTTAGTTGGAACTTTTTCGGGAAAAGTTATGCAAATTTTACACTATAACATATTGAATATTGTTATTAAATAAGTTTGTAAAATTATTTCATATTTCAAAAAATTTTCCTGCACAAATGTTGAAAATATTTCTTTGAATAAAACAAAAATAATCAGGTGATCGTCAAACATACTGAAGCATGTGTAATATATTTCAAAATGGTCAAATAAAATCCGTAACCAAGTAACTCATTTTCTTAAAGATAGATACAGTAAGTAGGTTAGTGTAAGAAATGAGGTGGTCTGCAGGGCTTGGAAGGGTTGCTGAAGTGGTCCACAGAGTTCAAAAGGTAGGGAAATGCTGATCCAAACCCACATTAACAGTTTTTGAAATGGGTAATAGAAGAAGACAAACAATTTGGAGGGAAATTCAGCAATACAACAGATGGAATAGAAAAGCTAATATAGTACAAGCACTTTAATACAGTGCCCTTGGGAAATAGGCAGTGCCGGACTACGGAATTTTCTTGACCACGGTAGTTGGCCATAATGAAAGGTAAACAAAATCTATGCAATAATTTTTTGTTTTATGATTTTATTTCACATAACTTTTCAGATTCACTTTGTTCACATATCATTGTTCAAATTTTGTTTTATTACAGTGTCCATTCGGATGGTAAGTAGTTGAAGCAGAGAGAAAAGGGAAAGATATTAACTTGTGGTGACTTTATATTTAAGTGATTAGATTAGAGTTTCCTCCTTCCTATTCTTAGAGGGATTTAGTTTGTTATATGATGTGTATGAAAGAATTTAGTGAGTTTTTAATTTAATACCGGTATGTCAAACTGGCGGACGGTGGGCCACATGAGTCCATTTCTTTCCCTAACTACAACCCAAAAACTCATTTGATTGAACTAAAGCACTCAATATTTTATATAAATGCTTTATTTTTATGAAAAGGGCAATATTCTGTCATTGTTACTGAGGTCGTATAGAACATGTTTGATAAATTGCTGTTTTTAATGCCAAAAAAGCCATCCAGTCCACTAGAATAAATCATTTTTTTCACAATCTTACATAAAGTAACTGCAATCCTAATGCGGCCCTTCTATAACATCCATCGCTTTAATGCGACCCTGCTCTCTCTTCGAGTTTTACATCCCTGATTTAAATGCACGGATGTCAGAGTTTAACATTTTGGTCGCAACATTCAATCTCCTACGGGCTTCGCCCAGGCAGTATCTATGTGACTGGAATCACGTTTAAAACAATATAGAATTTAAACAAATATTTTTTTATACTTTTTAAATAATTGGGTGCGTAATAGTTCTTCATTTAAAACCACTAAATGTACTGATATGCAATTTTATTATACTGAGTCGAGTTCTCCTTTAATCGTTTTCTTGGCTTGTTTCTTAGTTCTCTCACTTGGAGACAGGATCAGTCCGAGCTGTAGGTGACCTCTTGAAGTGTTGTTCTTATAGCGGTGTAATTTTACATAAAAATTAGGCTGTGGTAATGTGACTTGATTTTTCGATTTATAATTATTCCAACTCAGTAAATAGGAATTAAAAATTAGAAAGTATTGTTAATTTTGTTTTTCTTTTATTTGTATTGGGCATTTTTAATATACAATGTTTGTCTCAGTTTTACAATGAATATGCCTAATTTACTATAGGTAACAATAACGATAAATGCAATTTTGCCTCATTCAAATATTTTCAATTAATAAATATTGATTTCATTATTTTTTAAGCATTCCAGGGATATTTGAGATTTTGATTGAATTCCGATAAATTTCTAACATTGCAAGAGTTCATGAGCCGGTGTGGTGGGGTTGTGAAAAGTTCAGAAAGTGCTAATACACCCATAGGGCGCATTTCGTGCAATGGAGTATTTGAAATGTATGATATACATTTTCGTTTTAAAGTTCTTTTTCTTCATCATAAATAATTTTCTTCCTATTTAAAAATATTGCACACATAGGGAAATTAGACATTTTTTGATATTGTTCATGTTAACAGCGATGAAGTAACCATGCAAGAAATTTTCTAAGTTCAACTCGAACTAAGACATTCTTGTTTGATTTTCTTGATAACGGCTACTCCTACGATAAAAATGTATAGGAAAAGAAACACTATTTTACTAGTTCTACAAGATTTATTTGAAAAATATTTTGATATGAGCAATACTTTACGAGATATGACGGAAATTTCATTTTTGTCACCAGTAAAGTGCTTGCCCCGATTGGCTTAAGTTATTCGTTTGTGTTCTTATTATCTTTGACTGTAAGTTGTTAACAACAAATTTCATGAAAATCCGTTCGGTAGAAGTCGAGAACAAACATGCGGTCGAACAAACCGAATAGGCGCCCATGCTGGAAGCGAGACGCCTCTAAAAAGCGGACGGCTAAAAATATCTACCTCGGCGTTTTCCTATCGTTTCTTTCTGCATGTGCGTACCTTTGTTAGTAAGACATTAACAGGGTCTGTGTGATGGCAGTGCCAACGGTGCGACTTAACCGGACCCGGTACTTACAGAGGCCTCGCGCTCAAAAAAATGTTTTAGTTATTGAGCCCACGCATTTAAAAAACCGGGGAATTATCAACACTGTCATAGTGAAAGAGATTGCTTTATTAAAATTTTTTGTCGCACTCACTTGGCACCGGTTCCGCGATTTTCCTATACGGTTCTGGATATCACTTAAATCTCCGATTAAAGTAAGTAAGTAAGTAAATACCCTGCAGCTCCAGGGCATCGAGCATTTTCGATAAGCCCTGTTTACTCGACCAGTACGTTACTGTGACATTTCTCTTTCAGAGTCCCTATTTAAGTTTTTTTCGCGCTTCCTTGGGGGTGGCTCTGTTCATCGTAGTGGCAATCCATCTTAATAGGCTATATTTAAAAAATGTTATTGCATAAGTGTTGAGCTCATTATTTTTATATAATCATGCGGTAGATTTTGGCGCGTGTTATTAGTTACAGTATCGTCTCAAGTGAACGTGAACTGATGTTAGATTTCCTCGTTTTAACGAGTGATTTGTGTCGTTACCTTTCACTTTTATGCGGAACAACATTCGCCAGGCATGATAAACTCGAAGATGCATCAGGGCCTCATTAGGATTACAGTTGTTTAATTAGACCCAGAGTTGTAAATAAATAAGACTCTGGAAGATTGTTTGTCTATTTTACAAAAACCCATAATTTAGAAAACGCGTTATACTGTACCATAGTAGCTATGAAAAAATTGTCACCTTTTCACAAAAATGAAGTACCTACAGGAGGTCGCCGAGTTAGGAACGGGTGGCGGTCCAAAAGTTAGGCTTTTGTTCGGAACTCGGAACCATAGTCAATATTGTATAATTGGTGGTAAGATTCCCAAGTCACTCCACAAATGTCTATTTAACCCACAATTAAACTGAAATCTACATTTGCTCCGAATAATAGTAGAAAACAATACTGTTGTGGACATTCGTTTTGTCTTTCATAACCCTCCGATCGTCGGACGTACAAGTAACTTAGAGCGTAACGGGCCACTGTGTCGAAGAACACTTCCGCAGAGGGTTGACGCTAGCTCCGCCGTCGCAATTCTCGAGAGAAAAACGTACGTGCGAGTTGGCGACCGTATGCCCTATTTATTAAAATACCTTATGGAGCTTCGTTCTAAGTACGCATGGTCGTAAGTCGGGAACCTGTATTTATGTAAAATCTAACGATTTAGTCGAAACGAAAATTCGCATTCGGGCCGCAATAAGGCATAGAAAGTGCAGCCGGCAGTTTGATATACCTGCCTTACGTGAACGACGAAGGGGTACCGTAAAATCTCAAAATTACCCAAGCGACTGCCAAAATAGCCGCATATCAGCCAGGTGAGTAGCGGTTTTAAGTGAAGGTATCGATTTATTGAGAGGGTACGCAATTATGACTTTTTTACAGCAGAAACTGAAATTCTTCATGCATTTCATTAATATACAGAGAATACGGCGAAGTTTTTCCTGGACTTCAAATGACAAATACAAAATACGTGTTTGCATGTTGGTTTGTGTGGGGTGATGCTACTATATTTGTAAGTTCTAAGTTACCGAAAAGGAAGGAAATGTTTTTCAGTTTCTTCTGAATACCATTCACTTTTTAGCAAATATGGATAGCTTTTTCAAGTAGAAAGAAATCCGTTAAATGTTTTGGAATTGAGAAAATATATTGAAAACCAATGTACGAGTAAGATATATTCACGTTTCAAAGTAAAGGGGAATTCTTTTGAATTGGTTTTATTGTAATAATATCATAAGGTCGTTTTCGCTGGTGGAAAAGGTAAAAACACAATACTTTTGCGCGTTACAATTGAAGTGAGAGGAGCGCGTGACCTCGAGATTTCTGTTTCTTATTTCAGATCCACCGTGATGAGCACCGTGGAAGTTGCTGATTTTCTGCCAATCACTGTCGCCCTTCAATTATTATTTTATGCAATTAGGCGAATGCCTAAATGGCTACCGGGAAAATAAAGTGGTCATTTGGATCATAGTATCTTCAACCTGACCAGCCAGCTGTTCTAATAAAAGTTTTGTATACTGATTTCCTTGTTGCATAAAAAGTGTTATGTTTATTACTTAAATGTTTTAAAACTTTGTAGGTCACATCATTATAACTGCACAAATAAAAATTTGAAATAATATATTGTCAAAAAAAATTTCTATTTATTTTTCAATTACCTATTATATAGGGTATATTGTCTATTAATAAATTATTTTAAAATATTACATCACGCCAGGTTTGAGAGTAAGATTTTACAATATAAAGAGAATTAAATAGAAAAAATCTTTAATCTTATCAAAACAATGATTTCTTCGTGTATCGTGACAATTGCCCATCAAGAATGGAAATGGAAGCGTTATTCACTTGTTATGCTAACGCTCCACCACTGAGCTAGAAAATAACATGGCGAAACTCTCTCCAACAGCGAGAATATTGAATAAGTAAATATGACGTCAAAGAACTGTTACGTCAAGAGGGGGGAGGAGGGGAGCTGCTACGTCAGAGGGGCGGAGGAGGGGAGCTGTGAACAGAAGGCCACTTTCACTTTCCTGAAAATTTTGAGGAAAAACCGAAATTTTTGAAAAACCTGTATAAATAGACCAAAAACTGCGTTTGACCTTTATTTAACCTTCTCCGACCGCTAACTCACCTTAGATTAGTTCCGATTTTCGCCACCTGCCCAGTAAATGGCGCATGACTAGTTGAAGGAGGTGAATGGGCCAGGTAGTCATTGCGGTGTTACTTCTAATAGGCACGGTAGAGGGTTGGCTAGCATATCTGGTTACGAATACAAAGCGCGCGGGTTCGAATCATCCCGTGAGACTGGATTTTTTTTCGTGATTACCTTTGTTATATATTAAGATGGTCTCGGCGAACCCATAATGACTATAAGTTTTAATTAGAGTTATTTCCACTAAATGTAATATTTTAAATGCATTTCTCCAATTTTATATCGCTTATATGCGTGAAAACTTAACGTTTTTAAATCGATTTTCGCTTGCAGTATTTACCCAGAAGAATTTTGGGGATAGGACGTAGAATTGACTCGAAAACTTTCAATACAAGTAGATTTATTTACAATTTTTACTCATATATACAAATATAGGATTTTAGTAGTACAATACGTATCACAAGTACATAATTACACTCCTGTCACTGCGTCGTAAATCCGTGGAGTCTATACAATTACAAGTTGGCGAACACGTCAGTAAATCGGCCAAACTCCTTCGTTGTTCCCGAGACTGGGTCATTCCCGTGGCGCCTTCAGGTCCGCTCCCCGCGTTTGAACAGCTGACTTCAAGTATTTTCTTCTTGACGCTGCTTATGATGGTTAAGTTTTCGCACGAAGCACAAGGCCGGAAAAATGAAGCAGTGATCTTCGGAACACTCCAAGTAGGCGACGACAACCTGAGCTTGTAAAAAACACAAAGAAAGCATTAACATGGAATTACCGTCCTCTTTGTGATCGAAGTCGGTGGCTCTTGACACCTGAGTTAAAAATTGCTTTAAGCTTGTATTTCTAATTTTATTAGTTTCAACGGTGAGAAGGTGCAAAACGATCTTTATTGAGGCGTAATTCGTAAAATACCGCATAACCTGAGACATAGGACTTTAAAATTTCATTGCGGGAATCACCGTAAGAGATGCATTTCCCGTGTTTTTACGTGGCGACCACAAAAATACGCATGGTGAACTATGGAATACAAATGAAAAAATTAACAAAGATTAGGCCTAAAACATTTCGAAAAATTGAAATTCAGTAATAAATACCAGAAAAATGTACAAAATATAAGTATTAATGACAATAATGAACTATTTCGGAGAATTATCTGGGACCGATCAGGAACATATGCACATCGCCGTATACAAAGGACAATACAGCTGAAAGAACTAGGTGAAAGTCGTGTGACGCACAGTATTTTACACAAACATCCTGCATGCGGAAAACGCTAGATGGGGGCTACAAGGTTAAAATAAGACTTCGTCGTATAGAATAGCAATACTATAGTCTTTTTTAAGAACTTTACGCGTGGCATGCATTCCGAGCGTCGATACGGCTGCTTTTTAAGCGCAGATCTTCCATTCTATAATGCATTAGTTAATAAATAGATAAACCGCAAAGAGAAAAGAAATCGGAACGCATTCCAAACCGGAACCAATAACCCCGAAATGCTTACCTGGAAGAACTATGATTATACCTTGGCATATGTCGGACTACGCCATCTCTCGCGGCATCTTTTGCGTTTCCAGTAACTATAGCCGGCAAAAACTACGAACATTGTATGTATGAAGGTATGTTCGGTCGATTCTACATTAAGAGAACGCGTTTGTCAGCGCTCTGTCCTTCGGAAGCGATGTTAAGTAGTTGGCCCCCTTGGAGCTATTCGTAAATAGTAGCCTATTGCCGGCACCTGGTTTCTCTAATCTTTTCTGTTTGTCCGGTGTGGAAGTAGTTATGGCTATAATAATCTTAGAGGTTGGTTAGCCAAAATTACATACAAAAAACAATTAAAGCGTTCTATATTTTATATGGATGCTTTACTTTTATTAGTGAGGACCAATAAAGCATGTTCTCTAAATTATTGTTTTTAATGCCAAAAATTCCGTCAATTTTTTTCCAAATCTGGCCCTCATTAAGCAACTGCAATTCTAAAGTCCTTCTATAACATCTATAGCTTTAATGTGGCGCTGACGCCTCTTCGAGTTTGACGTGTCTGGTCTATATATACATTCATCCCACTCGTTCTGAATATCACTTCATTAAAAGAACCGCGTAATAATTGAACGAATTGCCTGAAGTATATACTCCTTACTCCCTTTCCGGGAAGTTAAGGTGACTTCAGGGGCGTACTTCAAAATAGTTATCATATAATTTACGCGAAAATTTATATATATATATATAAATCTGAAATTCTGTTTTTGTTTGTACGCTATATAAATCCACACCTTTGAAGATATCATCACGAAACTTAGCATAGGTGTATAATTTTACACTGCGAGTAACATAGACTATATGGCGATACAAAATTTGGAGGTGCTTAATTCAATAATTATGTTTATAATTTTGCTTGGCTAGCTTGTTACGCGTGACCTTGGTCGTACGCAGGTAGATACTACTGCCATGAGTGAGGGGAAGTGGAGGGGAAGGAGATGCATAAGTCATAAGCGCAGTAGTAAGATAGAGACGTATAAAAGTTCGTCCATAACTTGGTTGGCATAGTTAGAAAAAATATTGTCAAATAAGTTAAGGGACGTACTTCAAAATATTTACTATATAATTTACGCTAAAATGGTCATCATATAAATAAAAGCCTTAGCAAACGTTGTGTGTAATGCTTTTTGAAGCTTAATATCTCGCAAACGACTGAACCGAATATGATGAAATTTTCAGGATAGCATAATAATATAACAAAAAAACGTTTTAATGTATCCAACTCGAGATCAAAGACCCAGGGGATAATTTCCATTTCCCATAAACTAACACGTAAAATGGACATTTCGACGTGCAGGCTTTCATTCTTTTTTAGATTAAAATTAGAAATAATTGACCTACAATCTTCGGATATAAACCATTTTGAAGAAACCATTATAAAGTTTCTTATTATTTTCATCTTTTTTCCGTCTACAGTTCGAAATCGCTCAATTTAAACGTTTAATTCACACAGTTTGAGGAAATCTTTCCATTTTTAACGGGATATTACCTTGCCTACCTATTCCATTGTTAGACCTCGATATCATATTGTTATTTCAATCCTTATGGGTATAAACGTGCTTTGAATGCTTTTAATACGAGATAGAGGGAGAGAGAGTGGGGGAGAGGGACGGGGGAGGGATGGGGGAAACGATTTTCAAGACAGTTTTTTCTGATGTTAATATGATCTCCCTAAATAGTTTGAACGATCGTATCTTTCCTCCCGTCATTTTTGACGGGCATTACACTAGTATATAACAAAACTCTGATTATCTGAAATAATAAAATTGGGACCAAGACTGATTCGAATAAAAAATTATGTATATTTGCTTAAGAGAAAGGACTTTGACTTTTAAAAGTTTTTACGGCCTCAAAAAACATGGAAATAACATGTCTTTTAACAATAGATTTAACAAATAACATTTAACAATTGAACCTCATATTACACGTCTTTAAGGACAACGTCCGCTTAGGCTAGATGTTTCTTCTGGATGGAAAGTCTATATAATTCGAACAGTTTGTAAGCCATCTGGCAGGAGGATGTTTGCCATATACACGGGGAGCTTACCCTGGCATTCGCCCAAAACCGGAGGGGAAACCCGGAAAACCTTCCGAAGGTTCCCTGCATCTTTTCAACTCGATATTTAATGTAACAAGGGAAAGCGAAAGAAGAAAATTATATATGTATAAAGCTCATGAGATAACAGAATTAGTCTAAAATATATTTCATTTTATAAAATTTATAACAGATTAACAAGGGTGAATAGTTTTATAATCGTTATTTTGTCCTAAGATCACTTTGTACTTTACACCGCACTCTACACTATTCGTTGCCTCTTTCTCTGCGAGTTAAAAACAGTGAGAAAAGAATCGCAGAGCAAATTACACATTACACTTCTTTAAATCCCTGCAGTAGGTAAAAGCAGTTGTTTTTTCGAAAACATTTACAGAAGTTTGCCTTTCATTATGTTAAAATCAATGAAAAAGCATATTTCTTATTTTAGGATTACAACGTCATCATAAGATTACATATTTGGTTTAAATCGAGGGCATCATATTATAGATTATAAATTCCCATTAAAAGCATTATATCAAAAGACAGTACTACAAAAAAAAATATCAGCACCTAAGCGTCTTTTTTGTAAAAAACCAGAAACAGATGCCGAAGTGAAACTATAAGCGCATTAAAAAAAGAGCGCTAAATATACATACTAAATATTCTTAAGGTGAATTTTTTTCTGTTAACGGTTACTTTTAGACGGATGTAAAATTACACTGCCATCATTTAATAAAGAAGCGTATATATTGTTTGCATCACGTGAGTCAGGACTTTTCATATTTTTCCAGTATCGCCACCTCCGTGAAATGCGAGAGCAACCGCTTTTACAATTGACACGATATTTGTTTATTCGCAGATACGGTATTTTCCCCAGAAACGAAGAGGAAGTGGAGGCTTCCGGATTTTCGAAAGCTAAGAAAATTTAAGCTACGCGTAATCAAGGTTCGAACTTGGCGTGAGCCAATATAAAATGATGCCCATAGGGTTCCCGTTGCTAAAGTTTTTCAATTCAATGTATAATAACGTTAATCCACCACTCAAACCGATGATTGAAATAGTAAAAATAACGACTGGCGGATGAATTAGTTGAATAATTTTTGCGTACTGTACAATTTCAAGGCTTACTTTAAAGCAGAGGTCTCAAACTCACATTGGTGTGCGGGCCGCATGACGGTTCTCTGACGATCCGCGGGCCGCATTCCTTACTTTCCCAGTCTTCACACCATTTTCTATTCTCTGTATTATATTCACTCTCCCTTTTCACAAGTGAGGAATCGCTCTATTACGCGTCTTACAGGCAGTCATTACAAAAATGCCACATTTGGCGTCGAGGGTTAAGTACTTCTGATACGCAAGAAACTCGCTGGCAGTGGGATGAACATTCTTCAGTAGGTAACGCAACGGTGCAGGCTGATATAAATTGGAATGATTTAATACAATTCTTAGATTCTTTATAAATATTTGCGTGAAATATTTGATAAGAAATAGATTTGAGTCCGGATCGCGTAGTATAAAGTAAATAGCTTCGCGGGCCGCACAAATGCATCGCGCGGACCTCATGCGGCCCGCAAGTTTGAGACACCTGCTTTAAAGCATATATTTTTTATTTGCTAGCGGTTATAGATAGCCATGATTCTACCACGAGAGAAAGAAAATCCTTGTGTTGGTATGGCAATATGTTCTTCCGTGCAGATTCTCTACCCTCGGCGGGGGTGGGGAACTGAGATTTTAGTGTTGAAGGGGTGGCAGCTTTCATATCGGAGTTATCGAAGGTGGTTGCAGGGTTCAATACGGACACTGGATATTTCTTTCCCGGATTGAGAGACCTACCTCCAGGAAGGTGATGATGTGTGGGGAAGAAACGGTAGGTTAAGGATAGCGCAGGATGGGAAGAGAGGCGTGACAGAAAGGAGTGGATGGAGGCATAGTTCACCAAAACCGTAGTTGCGCTCTCGTACAGCGGTTCTCAACCTTTTGCATCTTATATCCCACCAACCATTTTGTCAAAAAATCCGGGTCCCACGACGACGGTAGGAGAGGTTGAACTTTTGAATAAAGCAGAAGGAGAGGCCGCGGAAGACGAGTTCATTATCCGCGAGGATAACGTCGTGAGAGGTTGGCTTCATGAAATCCCTCTAATTAGGAAGGGCTTGTGGTGTGGATGGGAGTTAAGGAGGATTAGTTCATCAAAGACAATTTTGAAACTATACACAAATATTTAACTAAGAATATTAATCTATTTACTATTCAGGTTGTAGTAGGACATTAATACAATCACAGATCTGTTGCTAATTATATCTGAACAATTAATATTCAGTACAGGAAACTTCTTTTGACTTTTATATCAAATGGAAAATGATATAATTTTTAGTTTTAACCAATTCATTTACGAATCTTAAAGCCGGTTCAAACTTAAACACGGGATTATGGCCGGTTCTCCTCCTTATAAGGACGGGTCTGGTCCACCAAGACATTCTGATCTATATTCCCCGTGAGGTCCCTTCGAATAATTTTAAGAAGACATTTAAAAGTTTACGCTAACTTAAGTCCTGAGAAATTAAAACGTCGACTCCGAAAAAAACTGAAGGAATGCCGTTGATATTCCGCCTTTTCAGAGATATTTATTACTGGAGTTCGTTGGGAAAGCGCACCATAGCCTATGGTCCATAGGTCATGGCGTCCCAGACAGCCGTGTATACCTCAGGCCAGGCATTTTAACCGAGTTACTCTAGGTCAGGGATGGAAAACTTATGGCCCGCGAGATTTGGGTTGGCACGTAACATATGTATTTTGCCCTGTTCCCTTAACACTTTTCCATTCTGACACATCATAGAACAGTGGTTCTCAGGAGATATTTTGTAGTTGCCGCAGCTGCGAGCAATCCCTCGTGGCCGCATCAATGAAATACTACAGAAAATGTAACTATAACCATGTAAAAACTTACACATGCCTTCTAATTCAATGACAACGGTTACTTATTTATCATTAATAAATGTTTTTATTTAAATAATTCCAATTATTGAAATTTTAATGTGACCGCACCGAAATTGTCTGGTGGCCACACTTGAGAACCTCTGGCATTGAAGACATTCTAGCGATCGTATAGGGATACATTTTTTGTGCCAAAAGTACTTGTTCGGATCGTAAATGTTAATATAACGTATTTCTTAAGAAACAATTTAACAAAAATTTTAAAAAGGCTGCACAACAGCCGATTCCAGCGTCAGAGGGCGCAGTGACCCTTCTGACCCTCCGCTGGACACGCCACTGCCTCGGGACGGATAAAATAATGCCGCGGGCCGCCAGTTGGACAGCGCTACTCTACACCACAAACAAACAATCCACTTACTTTCATCGAACCACACTTTACAACACATTCGCGTGTTGTTCAGAGCTCAGGCAGCAGCAGGGGAAGTGGGATAAGGGCCATCGACCTCTTCTCCCTGGATGATTTCTGCAGGAGCACATAGATCTATGAGGATGGCACTTTCAAAACAACGCCTAAGCTATTTTTCCAGCTATATACAATACATGATGTGGTGCAGGGGCGTATATATCCATTTGTATATTGCTCAACGAAAAGAAAAGACGAAGGTTCTTATGCATCAATATTTTAACAACTCAAACAACACTGGGACTTTTTAAATTATAATTTTAATCTAGAACTGGTCATGCTTGATTATGAATTAAGTGCTATAAATGCAGTGCGGAAAACATTCCCCAATTCTATCATTAAGGAATGCCCCTTCCATTTTTGTCAATCCATATGGAACTTGTAATTGCATTAGGTCTAAAAGCTCAATTCAATAATAACGACGTTATTAGGAATGGTATACGGATGCTGATGGCATTACCGTTTCTCCCTGTTGAGGACGTGCTTGATATAATTGACGACTTGCTTGCAATCCTCGACCCTACATTAGGGGATCTAGCAACGTATGTGGAAATAACTTATATACGAGGAAGGGAAGGCAAGGGGATGAGAGGAGCCATTCCTCCTGGGTTTGTTCTGGAATTATGGAGTGTAGGTATATGAGCAAACTGTAAACAGACAGCAGCGGACCAACAACGCCGTAGAAGGGTGGCACTCACGCTTCCAAAGAATGATTCTTACACACCGTCCACCAGTTGGACATATATGTCATAGAGGATGTTATTCCAGCATCTTTCGTTTCGAGTATTTTTCTTTAAACGGATATTGAAGGAGAATCGATTTTTCATTCTACAAATATATTCTACCATTGGTATTTTTTTATGAACAAAGCAATTTGAATTAATGAAAGGAATCCTTTATGCTTCACTAAATATAATTAACCAATTTTTCGGAATTATTCTTTTGTGTGTGGGTATTTGTCGCCGTATGAGAGAGGCAGATATTTGACTTTCTATATTTAACATCATTTATCCGAAATCCTCAATAATCTATATTCATTGATTTGATTGAAGTCGCAAATACTCCCTAGATTTCTTGAAACACCTGCAATGGGATGTGTAAATTTACTTTCCGATCTTTTTTCTTTCCAAGCAGTTTCTATGAAAATCTTTATTATGTTTAATTTTGAATTCCAGCGAGGTAATAAAGCATGTTATTCCCTTGAAACACTGTTTGAAGTATTTTCCATAGACTGGAATTTTCAGGAGATTCAACTTTTTCGTAATTTTAATTTCTCCATGGGAAGTTATTTAACAAACAAATACACTTGGCATAAATGGAAATAAATGTGTTAAAATCCCCATTGGAACTCATTCGTAAATTTACAAGTGGGGGATGCCACATCATTCTATAAGCACTCTTATTACAGAGGAGGATATACGATATAGGATATAGGAGGATACTAATGTCTGGCCCAAACTACAATAGTTGGAGAGCTGAAATTTAATACATAGGTGAATCGAAAAAAATAATGATAGGAAAAATTGCAACAATGTTTATTTTCTTGGCCGTTGAAAATTATAAACAATTTTACAAACATTTCATGGTTTAGGTACTTCTAAATGTGACGATATCCACGAAACGAAAACTATAAGTGAAACCAGCAAGACCACAACAATCACCAGAATATGGATAAACAAACGGACAAACGAAATTTATAAATTTCAAGAAAGTCGAAAAAGTAAACAGAACGCATAAGAACTACGATATTGTGGTTATTCAAATGGGGAAAACGAAAAAAAAATATCTTGTAAAATTAATAAGATGAATCAAATCGGTATATAAGACTGACTTCTCCAGTTACGTTTTTATTCGGATTAATATGACACCATTATCTTGTTTCTAGTTGCTGAGAATAAAAAAAATACATAAACCCATACATTCATACATACATACATAAGCAATAAGAATGCTAACTTCCCCACGCTTGTGCTTACGCTCGCGCTGATCGGAAGGAAAACATACTTCACCTACATTTCTGAACACACTTCTGTTTTCCACCAATTTCGCAGCGTACCACGCGTATTGAAGCATGTCTCGGAAGGGAGGTGCAGACAGCTGGTTATGTACCAACGAATGTATTTTAATACCATCCCCTCGCGAGGTAATCTCTATCTTTTATTGCAGTATATACGTGCAGTTGTGAAACTGCGCAGAAAACTGCTTCAACTTCCTATAAGAAAGATGTCACACGTTCGGCACAACGGCGTAAATTTTGGTAAAATGATTTTTAGTATGCACGTCGGTACACCATGCTCGTCGATGAATTTCTTATTCGGTCGCACGCCCCAAGAATCGCGTAACAATAAAAACTTTTCTCCTTTCACATACGGTTTCAGAACGTTCTCAAGAAATGATTTGAACAAAACCGTTGCCAGTTTCCCAGATTTTTAGAAGGTGACGAAAATATTTGAAAACTCGCGTTCAAGATTCCGGATGGTTACATCTCCTCTGGGAGCAAATTTACTTGCAGCTCCCTGAAGGCACAATAATACCTGCGATGAATACCATCCCAGGGTCTGCATCGGTGTGACATTATATAGCGACGCACAATTGTATCTGACCGTGACATATAAATGCGTCCGGAATAAATGATGTAGGTATGCAAATTATGACAGGTTCTTCTTTCTTGTTATCCTGAGAGTCGTGTCACCACAAAGAAACCCACCTGATGCGAGACGTCGATCTCGGATTGTCTTATTGTTAACTCTAGTTGAACTGGATATTTTCTTGCATGGTTACTGCTTCATTGTTGCTAACATAAACAACCTCCGAAAAATACGTTTAATTTCCTTACTGGTACATGCAATTTTTTAAAACAGAGAGAAAATGGGTTATTTATGACGAAGAAAAGAACTTTAAAACGCTATTTCCTAGACGTACACGTATATCATTCCTTTGAAATACTCAGTTGCGCGAAAGGCGCCCATTCCTAACTTGTTTTATATACTACTCAAAAACGAAGTAATTATTTCAAATCGCCGATAATATCCAAAGTTTCTTAATAAGAAATATTTCCCCTCAAACGGCCCCATAAATGAATCTTACGTAACCTGCTCCCGTATTTTGCAGTAAGTTCGCGACTGTGGTACTGCCACTGCACTTGACCGTTCCCCTCTTTTTTCCTTCCCCTCTAAAACACCCCCTCCATTCCCAAAACCCCTTCGCACTTAATGCTTAGCCTCTCTCAGCGGTGGGTGAAACCGAAACTCCGTGCCTTGCTCAAGAAACAAAGACGGCATCACGCGCGCATAAAGCACCTTAAAGAAGTTGGTAGGGACCACGCGAACGAGTATTTAATATACAGAAATAGTCGTAAATCTGCAAGAGACGAAGCGCGTAAGGTATTTGACGCCTACCGATCCACGACACTCTCGGATTCACTCAAAAACGACTCGAAAGAATTTTGGTCGTACGTGCGAGAAATTCGAGGAGGTCAGTCCACAGTACCTCTTCTACGTACAGACAACGGTGAAAGTGTACACGATTCATTTACTAAGGCCAGTATGTTAAATCGGTTATTCGAAAATTGCTTCACAATAGACAGCGGTGATTTCATTGATTTCCCTACTCGTATAGACTCAAATATGAGCAACATTGAAATATCTGAAAGCGGTATCGTTAAATTACTAAGTCAGGTCCATAAAATAAAATCGCCAGGGCCTGAAGCGATACCTGCATTCATTATAAACTCGTTAGCAAACGAATTAACTCCGTACCTTAAGATTCTATTCAGAAAATATTTAGATGGGGGTGTAGTTCCTTTGATATGGAAAACAGCCCACGTTACACTAATACATAAAACGGGAAGTAAATTAAAAGTGGAGAAGTACCGCCCTATATCGATGACGTCAATCTTCTGTAAGGTTTTTGAGCACATTATCGGTAGCTCAATAATGCGATTTCTCGAAAGCAAAGAAGCGCTTAATAGAAATCAGCATGGTTTCCGGAGAGGCAGGTTAGCTCTACTCACACAAGATATTGTGAAAGCAGCGGATAAAGGAATAGGAGTTGATGCAGTATTTTTAGACTTTAGAAAAGCCTTCGACACCGTTTCTCACGTGAAAATAGTGCAAAAATTAAGGGCATATTCAATTAACTAGAAAATTGTAAATTGGATCGCCTCGTTTCTTTCCGATAGAACCCAGAGATGGAGTTGCATCAGACGTCGTCAAAGTGACTTCCGGTGTGCCTCAGGGAAATGTAATCGGACCTCTGTTATTCTTGATATATATAAATTATTTAGCGGATAATATAAAGTGTAAAGTTAGACTCTTCGCGGAGGACACATTTGTGTATGGAGAAATCAACACAATACACGATCAGGAGAATTTGCAAAAGGACCTTCAGGCTATTACGAAATGGTGTAAAGATTGGCAACTCGATCTGAATATAAAGAAATGCGCCACAATGAACTTCACGCGCCCCACGAATTTCAACCTTTACCCGTACAAAATATCAGAACTAAAGCTAAAATACGTCAATAGCTACAAATATCTAGGAATAATTCTCAGTAGCAATTTATCTAGTAGAGAGCATATCAAAACCGTTATAGCATCGGCAAACAGAATTCAAGGGCTTTCCTCTAGAATCCTGCGGGGATGCCCCTCGAATGTGAAGGAAATCGCATACTTTTCCCTAATACGACCCATCGTGGAATACTGTTGCGCCCTCTGGGACCCTTTCGAGGAGGGCCTAACTAGAGAGCTCGAAATGGTTCAGCGTAGAGCGGCTAGATTTGTAAAAGGGGAATATCGGTATGATGCGAGTGTGTCAGAGATATTGAGGGATTTGAAATGGCAGACGTTGAAGAGTAGAAGAATTGATTACAAAAGGAAACTATTTGAAAAATTCGAAAGCTCCGAATTCGTTGAAGACGTAGGCGGCATAGTCGTCCCCATCGGTGTTAGTGAACGTAATGTTAGATCAGAGTACAGGAGAAAATGTCGAAACAATCGCTAGAACAGAGAAATACTACAGATCCTTTTTCCCAGACGCGATAAGTCAGTCCAACAGAGGAATTAGTTAGAGTTCACTTGGTGTTGTGACACCCCCTGCCAAACGCTTCTAGCGGCTTGCGGGGTATTGATGTAAATGTAAATGTAAGGACGGGCTATTCCTAAAGTGACCAGACGTACTGATTTAATCAGTACAGTACTGATTTTAGAGACTGTGTACTGATTTCAAATATGTACTGAATTTTGTACTGAATTATAAAGTTGTACTGATTGTAAAAGAAGAAAAAATCTATAATTATTTAGTTCATTTACTGTGGGATTGACGGTTGAGGTGGCTCGGATGCGATGTTGCCAGGATGTGAGAGGACTTGCGGCAACTCTGTGTAGTTCCCCCTAGCAAACATTACCTCCCCTGCACCTATGATTGGCCGTGAGGGAGGGGAGTTTTTCAGTCTTTCCTTCCAACCCCCCACCCCTTCTCTACAACTATGTCTCAATTCCAAAGTAATGTCGTCCAGACAATAATAGTTATGGTTGTTTATGTCATGTGAGTAGTATAATATTTTAATGCTGTTTAGTAAAGTAACATTATTCTCAGAATGGATTGTTAATATTATTATTTAATTATATTTAAAGATCCTGCCATAAATAGAAGAAAAAACAAATTTTCTTATCGACTTCAGCAAGAGTATCCAATATATATAACAATGTTATATACCTATGTATACTGTATAAAATTTCAATATAGTATATGAAGTATTATACTGAAATGTAGTTTTCTTTCATGAATATAAGAAATATTAAAAAATGCACTGATTTTACATCTAGAAAATCTGGTAGTTTTCTTTCATGAATATAAAAAATAAAAAATGTACTGATTTGACATATAGAAAATCTGGTCACTTTAACTATTCCCCACCGCAGCATTGACTCGAATTCCGCTTTCGCAGCCTTCAGCTTGTCGGGGCTTACATGACACGGACGGACCCGGCGTGGTCTGGATGTGATGCACAGTCGAGTGATGACGTTCTCCTGGCGTCCCGTCGGGCTTGGTGATCTCCGGAAATTCCGCTAAAATGCCGTGGAACCTGGAGCTGCTTAGGACCACTTTGACGTGCTCCACAGGGACGCCCACGCTGCGTCCGACGGCTGAAAGTTTGGTCACTCCGTCGATGAGACATTGGCGTCGCACATCGACAAGCAAATCAAAAAATGAAAGCAGGTCCACCCCGATGATAGGCTGCGAGACATCGGCGACGACGAAGCGCCACGTGAAATCGCGACGGAGTCCCAGATTCAGATGGAGGACCGTCCATCCATGTGTATGAATCACCGATCCGTTCGCCGCGAGGAGATCGTACGTGGTCTTGCACCTGGCGTCCTTCACGCGCCCGCGGGGATAGACGGAGATGTCCGCACCCGTGTCGATGAGGAAGCGTTCCTTTGTTGCGGCATCCGTCACGAAAAGGCGGCCAGGCGTAGGGCAGTGATCGTTAGCCGCATCTAGCGGCTGCCCTCGGAGGAGCATGGAGGCCGGCACTTACTCGCCTGTGCACCAAACCGAGCATGATATCAGCAGATCCCCTCCGCACCGCCGGAAAATCTTCTTTCACGGCTCTTCGAACGGAACCGCCCACGCGGCGCCGAACGGCTGGTAGTTAACGCTCCGACTTGGCGCGTAAGATCGTCGAGGCGTTTCATCAGCGCGCCTACATCGACGGCGGGCGCTACGCTGTCAACTTGCGATCGGGGGGCAACCACATGCACCTTGTCAGCTAATCGCGCCAAACTGTCCAAATTGGGTGGCTAATATCGGTTGAATCGTGGATGGCAACCGATTCATCCACAGCGTCCGAAGGAAATCGTCTGCGACGGACACGCCGGCGAGGTTCTTCATATGGCGGAGGAACTGGAGGAACTGAGACGGCGTCCGGCAACTCCTCGTGCTCTAGCAGTTGCCGCATCTTCTGCTCCTGCGATGCGGAGAGTCTTCTGATGAGTTCCGCCTTGATCACATCATACTTATGATCGGCGGAAGGATTCATAATGATGTCCTCTACCTCCGATGCAAACCGCAACTCCAATTGCGAAACCACGTGGGAATACTTGGTCGCATCCTGAGTTATTCCTGCGGGGCAGAATTATCCCTCCAGTTGGGAAAACCACAATGCTGGTTTTTCCGGCCAAAATGGTGGAACGCTTATCGCAACGTGACTTACGGACGCACCTGTCTCCACGTGGTTGGCCGTCTCCATTCCGCTACTATCTCTCGCACGCGACTAAAATGAAAACTCGCTGTCACTTAAGATCACGTCGGGGTCACCAGTTGTAGGGCCGTGATCACAACGGGAAATAACGATTGTATAACAATTACAATTTAATAACAATAACGAGAGATATAACAAGAATAACAGAATCGGCTAAAAGCTCGTGCTCGGGCGCTGGCAGGGGGGGCGCACTGATATGGGAGAGTGGGGACCAGCCCTGTGCATCTTACTCTTGTGGGAAATAGGTTCAAGTTACGACTACATTTGTTCATACATGGCACCACCGTCGCACCAAGCGCGCGCGTTTAAAATATCAGGTTATTTATTCCTCGTAAAATGCTTAATATAAATGATCGCAAAATTTTAAATAGAAATATAAAATTGAAAAAACAACAAAATTATTGTACGTTATTGATATTGCTTTATTTAAGCTTCGTTAGATGTACACATAACAAGTAAATGCCGTATTTTAAGTGAGAAACAATTCTGTAGCATTTCAGCTGAGATTGCAAAAAGGTTTTTGCAAACATCACAAATTATTTGCGATATACACTCAGAAAGATGGCACAGTTACATTACAAAGTAGTACCAGATAAAACAAACAGTTGCCAAATCTCAATTCAAACATTAGCAATTCAACAGAGATCACACATGGAAAAGTACAAAATATGTGGAAATGTATCCTCAACTGGTATTACACAAACAGAAAAAAGTGAGACTAAGTATAAGAAAATCTTAACATACACGAAGTAGTATAGACAATACTGTAAACCATGAAAATATGCAATTGAACATAGACAAAAAATGTAATATGAACATAATGAACAATGAATTAACAAAAAAGATGTATGCAGGTACATACTAAATAATAAAAGGTTGCAAATTATCTGCATTGTGCTAGTTCATGGACCATTTTGGACCTTGGGTGTGATGTTTACTGTTTTTGGGTGTGTGACTTGTATATTTGGTTAGGAATGACAAATTCTTCTTTATAAGTTTATAAAAACTAATAACACAATGGACTGTTGCCAAGAGCTTACTACGTGTAGGAAAATAGAAAAAAAATTATAAATGTGTCTCAATCCGAACTTTTATATTTTGGCAATTCTCAAAAATTACGTTAATAACTGTATATATCACCCTATGGCTGCTAAAAGGTTAAGGAGGAAGTTGAAATTTAATTAACTGTTTAACAGTTACTATTTCTGAGAAATGAATTGATTTTATCTGATCGAGTGACCAGATTTTGACTTCATGAAAAGAGGACAAATTGCTAAAAGAAATACAGCGAAAAACAGGACAATAGAAAAAAGTATTAATAGGAATTTACTTTAAATGTACAAGGCGTTTTTATATAAATTAACAATGGCTCAGTAATACACAAATAATGCAACATTAAAAGTAAATGAAAAGTTTTATAAAATTATCTAATATTTTTTCTAAGCTGCCCACATTTTTAAATTCTACATCATTAATTAGTATATGGTCCTAAAACTGCATACATGACAAAATTTTAAAATTATATTTTGCGATTAGGAGTCCTTTAATAGATTGAACTGCCAAACGATTTGCCATCTGTCCACTAAACATTAGACTAAAACAGTGTTTTCATTGTGAGCCGGTATTGCACTTCTAAAATTAAAAATAGAAAAACATACATGTTGAAAACGCTAAAGATAAATATATTATATTATATAAAATAACAATAAATGCAGATTAGGTCTTAAAAAGTCATGAGATGACATTTATCTTAATTGTAACCATAATTTAAAGTTAGAACCTTTAAAACAATACAATGACTTTAATTAAAGCATTATTACCTTCAACTTTAATTTTATAATATAAATAAGAATCGCAATTGCAAGTAAGAAATGCCGTTATGGTTTGAAGAGCCTTGAAGGTTATTTTAATTAGTGTTGTTATTGATTTGAAAAGTGTTGTTATTGATTTGAAAAGTGTTGCTATTGATTTGAAAAGTGTTGTTATTGACTTGGAAAGTGTTGTTATTGACTTGAAAAGTGTTGTTATTGGATTGAAAATGGTATATATACATGTGTGTGTATATATATATATATATTATCAAACACAACCTATGAACTGTTTATAAATAAGGCAAGTAACAATGGTAGTTATACAATTGTAGTTATGTATTACCAATAACAACGAATGAAATATATTTATAAAAGAAGAGAGGCAGATAACAATCATATATTCCTTCATTTTCAAGATATGTACATAATTTCAAACAATAGTGAAATTATAAATTCATACATATCTTTTATTGACTACCCCAATAAAGTCGATAATTATGTTATATACTCAGACTTTCTGATAAAAATGTCTAGATTAGAGAAGTACTTATTATAACTAGCACATATCCTCGTTAATGTTGAGTTCATACAAAAGTTTCTACCTGCATATTTAACTTAAATTGTACGATACTGTTATATTTTCAGATGGATTTTGAGTATAATTTTTATAGGATGTGATTTTTATGTGAGATAGTTTTTCTTATTATTGTGCTTTAATGGTTTATATTGTATTTCAACGCACGTTTAAATATTTTAGCTTATTTTTAATACATTTCTGATTGTATTTTTAGGAAAAGGGCTTGTCCCGTAAATAAAGTATTATTATTATTAGTGTAAAATTCATAATGGAGAGGAGCTTACCTTTATGAAATATACGATAATATTACAATAATAAAATTTTATAAATTTCTATAAATTGATGCAAAGGATGATCCGTATATACTTATGCGACAGGCATTAGCTGTAATAATGGGAGATACAAATGGAGAAAGACGGACGGACAATTGTAAAATTAGATAAAGGATTTGTTGGAAATTGACGCACGAATGTTTTTTTTTTAAAATATATTACGTGAGTTTTTGGATTTCAAATAGGAAATGAGGTGGAAGGTTACCGTGAAGAAGGACTCACCCTAGTTTTTTATGGTTCTTAAGTGCATTATGAATGCTAATTCACTTACTAAATAGAGTATCTTAGTTAGGACAATTACAAGTGTATTTTTCTACCTGTTCCGGACATCTGTGTTTGTAAATCAGTAGGTTCCTACGGTAGGTACCTACATTTCAAATTTATACGAATATTTTATCGGTATCAATTGAATATACCACAGGTTTCCAAAGTACATGGATAAGATAAAAACCTGAAAGTATTTTCCGGAGTATAATTGCTATTCTTATAATTACACTCGTGAATAGTTTTTAATAACTAATAATTGTTTCCGCATAATTTGTAAATGTCGCAGAAACTACCCATGTAATTGTTTATGAAGACATGTCCTACAGAAAAATAAATGTTACCAAAAAACGCAATCGTATTTGGACCAAAAATTCGTTATTACTTAATTAATTACATTGTCGGTTTTTAAGCAATGTGAAAATATATTTTAATGCCTTATTTTTACCCCTCTTCATGACGAATCCAAATTTAGGTTTGCAAAGCAAAAGTTTAATGCCAATAAATTTGATTTACTGCAAGTAATTTATAACATTTAAGCAAATTTTATCGATCCTATAATAAGTTATAATTGTGTTCCTACTAAAATGTGAAATCAAGATATAAAAAGGAATTGCTTATTTTTTGTGGTTTTTTTGTCGAAATTGTAAATATCCTGCTTTATAAGACGAAATGTTGGTTAGCCTGCGCGCCTGCGCGTTACTTCTTGTTGTTTCATAGAAATCTTAAAATGGCTGACGAGATTATCTGTTATGTGCGTAATACCGTTCGAAATTTATTTTATGTTTCCATCAGACCTTTTTAGAAGGAAAAAACTAGACTTTTTTATTGTATTCGAAATTTAATGTTGATAGTTATGATCGTGATATAAGTTTGGCCTTGTGTTCTTCGAAAACTGGTCCACGTGATAATCATTTTCACAGCAGTGTTTTAATACTTTTGGTTATTTTATTTTATTTATTTTAGAAGGAAAAAACTAGACCTTTTTATTGTATTCGAAATTTAATGTTGATAGTTTTGATCTTGACAAAAGTTTGGCCGTTTATTCTTCGAAAACAGTGGTCCATGTGACGCATTTTGACAGCAGTTTTTAAATATGTACTTTTAGTTTGATTTGTGTACGTTTTAAGACACTTTAAGTGAAGTGAAGTTTTATCTAAAGTTTTTTATAGTTTCAGTGTGTGTAATCTTCACATTGCTTACTGGACATTAGTTAACGTCTCTTAATAGTACTATTTCTTATTTTGTAAATCAATGATATGTGAATTTGTATATGTAATTATTCAGTATGCCCTGTTTTGCCACTTAATTGTAATTTATGGTGATGTTTTGATGTATTATTGTTTTTCTTTAGTCCACTCGTGCTGTTATATTGTTTTACTTTGTATTTTCTTTTGTGATTGAGTTTGTCTTATTGATTTGCCATGTAACTATGATCTTCTGGAAAATAAATGTACTGTTATTATTGTGTGATCCAGCTGTCCTGGTCAATCTCCTCGAGGATTTATATCTTCAAAGGTAAGGAAATCTTAAATAACCTCTCTATTCATCTTTGATTTATAGTTGAAATATCTTTACCGTATATATATGTATATAGTAAATGTTATATTTATCATATTTATGTATAATGGAGTAATTATTCTTATAAATTAGTCCTTATGTATAACATTTTGTTACCGCATAACATGTTTAATGAGTGATTTTATCGTTGTAAAGTATCATTTTCTGTGAAGAGTTGGTAAAGTTTTTTGCAAGGACGGATTTGTTTATGGGCAAATATAGCCAAGATATGGCGTTACATTCTTAACGTAGGATTAATTAAGGGTTTGTTATCAATATATATTGTGTTTTTAACGTAAAAATTATAGTTTACCTCATAAAATGAGAATCTGTGTTTTTAAAAACGTATGAATAATACATTTTTAGCCAGTTTCCATTACTTTATAAACTTCAAATCAAAAGTTATTGTTAAGGTTTTGTAGAATTTTTATCCTTTGGGTGCGAGATTTCTGAGTTACTTCTGTCGTTGTTTCAGATGCGTGCCTCCGAAGAATGAAGTCTGAAAACGCAGCCAGCATCGTACGTCTTCCTCAGGCCAGCTCTGCTTTGCGATATCAAGAAAGAAGATGGGTGAGTGTGATTGATTTTGCATTTCAAATTAGAACTAATGAGCTTCCCGCTTTAAATATATATATTTCATGTCCTGGCATGTGCAGAAACTACATTAGTCTTACGTATTTTTACACATAGGGATATTTTCTCTCTACGGCAGTTTTAATATATCTGGAAGCTGCGGAAGTGCTCTTCTCGTACCAGCATCTGTTATGCTTTTCTCGGTTATTAAAAAACAAAGCTCTACGATTTTGACATTCTTTATCCATTTTTCCTAAATGTGAATCATCTCGTCGAGTAGCTAATCCGTTTCCTATTGCTGAGTTTAAATTTGTGTCGTTTCTTCGCCTTCCGCCGTTGGCTGCATCGATTCTGTTTTGGCTCACTCTTTCTCTTCTATGTCGTTCTTCTTTATCTTCTTCTGTCTCTATAATATTTATTTATTTATTCATTTAGTCACAAGGTGGCTGGATCTGCCAGGTGGCGACAAGTAACATAAAATGACGCAATGAAGTACGTTTGAATCAGATTGACATTAAAATTTTCAAAAGAATCAATTTAGATTCACGTCATTGGTACATAAGTAAAAATTACACAGTTTCAAAGACCTCGTTATATTCTTCTTTCTTCCATTTGATGAATTAATGGGCTATTATTGCCTTAAACTTTAATTAAAAGTTATATTTGTAGTAATTAAAATGCTGATAGTAACAACAACCTGGGAAATTGCAATTGATAGTGCTTTACCGTCAGAGGTAATAATGAGTAAAAGCGTTGTTATGTAAACTAAACAAACAAAATTATAAGTTCTATTTGATGAATTAACGGAGTACTAGCTGTAACCGCACAGTGTTTTCACTGTTTTTTCAATTATAAAAAATTAAGAATTGTGTAGAATAAGTTGGTCTCAATATTTCACATATAACTCAATAATTCGTATTTAACTCTGATAATGCATTTCCCCAGTATAGGTAAGGTTAGCGGGTACAAATCTCGCTGAGGGCGAGGCTGTGTGTGCATATTGACAATTAATTGTGCAAAGTCAGTAAGAAATCTGTATTTTAAAAGTCAAATTAGAGAGGAAATTAATGCTACGCGGTAATTGATTGGAAACTTTTATGTTTTTAATTTTCTTTGTTTCTTTTAATTGAAGTCCTTTGTCCTTTTTTTCATATATCAATCAACGCAACCATTTATTTAGATTAACAAAGAAGAGAAGATAAGTTTCGGCGAGTTCTAGGTTATCAATCTAAAACAAATGTTTTCATGCTGCTCCTGAATAAACGTAGCCCGTCGCTTAACATTCTTTGTCATTTAGATTATCTACGAAGGTGACATAACCATATAACTTATAATTTGTTAAAAAATAATGTACGTCCTTATTCTCATCTAATTTTTAATTTATGCATGAGACAATTTGCCTTAATAAGCATTATAGATGTTTAATAGTTTTACTTACTGAAAAAGTAAGATTCCAGCATTCGAATGATTTAAAATAAGATCAATTGCTTTGATTAAATTGTTATTAACAGGATAATTATCCGTAAATATTTTTGTTGCTATCTATAAAGTTTGACATTGCTACAGCATTAATTTCGATGCTTAAATTAAAGCGTGAAGCGAATAATGCTATTCTTTCACTTATTTGAAGGTTTAATTGGCACTAATTGAATCGGAGGCAATGCCAGGAATCTTCCTCTCTCTGTCACAGTGCAATCTGGCATCGGAACTTTTTAATTTTTTTGTACCATTTGGCGACAAATGAGGGTTGATCGAAACAACGATTATCAATGGTGACGGTTATAGAGGTCCAACTGTATTTCAAATGTTTATATAAACTCAGATCGCGCTTGCAATTGGGAGCTTTTAGAATAACAAAAGATTGTTTCATTTTTAACTCTTTTTAAGTACTAAGTTAAGATTCCATCAGAAGCACCTGTTGGCATAGGTTTGTAAAAGTTTGAAAGGATTGAAAATATACGTTGGATTTGTTATAACTATTTTAATTTATATTATTCCAGAGCTTGCGATTATATACTTGATACGTTTTCGTGTATGGTATATTGCAAAACGTGGTATTGTACACAGTCCGACATCGCATTCTTTACATACATACAGTGAAGCCTCGATATATTGGACTAAAAGGAGGGGAAGGCCTGTCTGTTATATCCGAAACATCCGAAGGAAACGTATGTGTTGCCTTAAATTGTTAAAGTGCACATGTTATGAAGGCCAGTGTTTCACTCCGCTATATATTCATACAAATTGTTAGAGCGCATGAAGTAATAGCACAAGTTTTCTAATTAATTTAGGAAAATAGGAATCGTATTAATTTTTATATTTTACTAGTAAAAGGTGCTTGCAGTGTGCTAGCAGGAGCATATTGTTATAAGAACATAATTAAGAATGAAATAAATTATAGCGACCGTAAGAAAAATTGATTTTCCCTTGCGTTCTTATTTGAAAGGAATTATTCTTAGGAATGGAACTTGGGATACTTTTTCGAGGTTTTAGATTTTTCCGGACCCTGGTGGAAATGGGGCAGAAAGTAACAATGAATACAAAGAATGTTTTAAGACAAACAAACCCCACGAGTAACGCAAGTCAGTCAATTTCAACCAGTCACAATGATCAAACGCAGGAACAATTAATTTTTGCGGATTTGCTGCACCAATAAATTATACATTGTATCTACCATATATACTCGTGTATAACGCGCTGTTTGAAGACCACATTTTCAGGTCATAATGTAGGGGTGCGCGTTATACGCAGGTAACACTTCTCTGCACTTAAAATAGGAACCTACCTCGCACCAGATTCACGCTTTTTGGGTTAATTAATGAGAAAAGCACAATAATTATTGATACTCCAGGTTATACATACATAATTATATGTATAGAACACCTAATTACTTCTATACATTTATAATCCCATCCTCTCCAATTATTCCGCTTTTCACTAGCTCATCAGCTGATTGCTGTAATTTTTGAAAAATCACAAGATAAGTCTTCCTGCAAAACACATATCAAAAACAAAAAAAACATAGAATAAGCAAATTGAAATAATTTTATTTAGTTAATGATTCTAGTATGTACGATTGACAATGTAAGTAATTTAAAACCCGTAGAATCTCGTGTGTGAACTTAATCCTACCTGTCGCGTTTCCTGTTTCCAGATTTGTTTGTTAAATTTTTATGTTGTTCCTTCTCTTAAACAGTTTTAGAATGAGATAGGAAAGAGAGAAGCAACGTCCACTTTAAATCAAAACTATTTTATAGATCCCTTTTTGTCTGATGTAAAAGCATTGGCAACAGTGGCGCTGCGGTTTTCTACACGGCATCACTTTGCCCAACTTACTGTATGAAGTTGCTCCCATCACAACTCAGTCGCTTTAATTATTGACGATGTCTCTCTTAGACATAATATGGAGCTTATTGAACGTAATACACTTATGGACAAGTCCAAACGTTTTAATATTTACATACCTCCCAAAAATGAAGGATGTGTGTCATACACGTGGTATAAGAAAAAGTCGGGATTTTTTGGAATAAAGTACGAGTGCGCATTATACACGGCAGTTATACACTGGGACGCATCATACACGAGTATATACATTAATTATATACATTATAATATGTATATATATCCATATATTGCGACGTATAAGTCGACCTTGAATTTTCAACTTGAAAATACTAGATTAAGTATATGTTCGCAGTATAAGTCGACCCCCTTTGTTTCACTTAAAAATACTTCTCATGAAATCAACGCCAGGCAAAATCAAGGTCCTGTACGATCCAAGTTTTAACAAGATACAGAAATAAACATAGTAATAAAAAAATATATGAATATAGTTTTGAGTCCGTGCTATTCTTCTTGAGCCTTCCATTTGACAGGTGTTTTCATTTCAACCAATAAGAAACTGCTATTCTCAGAGAGCTTGACCAACTAAATAATGGTTCCTGTGATTTGATTGATGTCGGCTGTTAATGATGCTATCAAATTTAACTGCACCTAGTTATCGCATTCAATATCTACGGTGGTGGAATTCAATATAATATCACGTTGGCAGGCATAAGGATGGTTTTGATGATTACATTATTCCCCTTTTCAAAAAAGGAAATGTTTTTTTCGCATATTTTTTGATTATTTTTTGTCTTTTTTCACGTACTTTTTTGTACTTGATTTATTTGCATATTCCACATATAATCATAACTTGCAATTAGTATGGTTAATTCCTATCGAAGTGTACCTCTTCTATCTCACTTACTTCTACAGTATTACAATACTTTGGATGATACATTTAAAAAAACAAGGTAATTGTCCATAATAAACATTTCATAAATGTCATATTAAGGAATTGATATTTTAATAAACAATCAAGTAATGATTATAACATTCTAAGTTGTATTATTTATTTATAATTATAATGTTATAATTACATGTGGAAAGTGCAAATAAATCAAGTACGTATGTGAAAAAAAAAATGATCAAAAAATTGGGAAAAAAAAAACAAAAATGTAATGAAGACATAATAATAATACAATTTTACTAGTTAAAATATATATACAGACCATTTCTGAAAAAAAATGCTGGCTGCTGGGATCGAACCCCAGCCCATCCGACTACTAGACATTCATTCTACCAATTAAGCTATTGCTGCTTCTGTTGTGTAACCGTAAGGTTAATGATATATGTTGCATCCATGCTTACACCTGAATTTAAATTGTTAATATCTTTTAAACAAGGGCCCATTGGCAAAAACGCAGAGAGATATAGGTGATGTTTTAGTTCTAGTTTCACCTCCTAAAAGAGTTTTACGAATTTCAATATTAATGTTATGGCCTCCCCTTGTTAGTAAATATCGATGTTATTTATCTGTAATTTAAAGTTTACAATTTTGTATTCGTCGTATAAGTCGACTTTAAGTTTTAGGAAAATTTTTTAAGCTTCAAAGGTCGACTTATACGCCGTGATATACGTTAGTTATAATGTTGCGATGTATTCATTAGGCCTTCCAAATAACGCACATGTGATAGGTCTGCATGAGACACAATGTATTAGTGGCGTCATTTAACTGTTTTGCATCGCCGGACATTCTGTCCGTTACATCCTAAGTACGTTCCATCAAGGTCCAGTATGCAGAGGTTTCAATGTACTGTGGATTTCTTCCTTTTCATTGGCTTCGTGGTACTTTTGTTTCAGATGGTACACTTCCTCGTGGCTAATCTCATCACAATTTACTGAAAGAAGTGAATAATATCAGTCAGTCTCTCTTTTACAGTAAGCACCGCCTCGAAATATTCCAATTATTTGCATCGGAATCAAAACGTTATCAGTTTTGTCTTTTCATTGGGAATCAGTGGGCTAATGAAGTTTATTCTAATGTGTACTTGAAGTTGTTTTATTTATTTAACTAGTTTTGAATTTTTACTTTGCAAAAGCCATAAATAATGACTTGAAAGGCTTACAGAATGCAAGCACCTTCTATTTGTATATCGAACAAATAAGTAACATATCATTCTTGTCATTAAAGAAAATTTTTAATAATGTATGTGTATCTGTAAATGTAATTACATGCAAGGTTATTTGTCAGGTGCGTTTTGCTTCCAGCATAAGCGCCTATTAGTATTAGTCTCCATCTGGTCTGTCCGCATGTTCGTTATCTGCTTCTACCAAGCAGAATTTCATGAAATTTGATATTAAGGACTTACAGTCAAAGATAATAAGAAAATCACATAAATGAGTCACGTAAGCCAATCAGGGGTACCACTTTACTGGTGATAAAATATGAACTTTCCCTCATATCTCGTAAAGTATCGGTCATATCAAAATATTTATCAAGTAAAACTTGTAGAACTAGTAAAGTAGGGTATTTCTTTTCCTTTACATTTTCATCGTAGGAGTCGCCGTTTCCGAGAAAATCGAACAAGAGTCTTAATTTGAGTTGAACTTTGAAATTTTCTAGCATGGTTACTTCTTCATTGTTGCTAACGTAAACAATCTCACGGAAATATGTTTAATTTCCTTACATATGCATTTAATATTTTTAAATGGGAAGAAAATGGATTATTTATGACGAAGAAAAGAATTTATAATGCTATTTCCCTTCCAAACACGTAAATAATTTCTTTCAAATACTCCAGTGCACAAAATGCACCCATTTGTGTTACGGTGTACACTTTCCTAACTTGTTTATATCTTAAAATCTCATTATAAATATTAGTGTTTTTAAACTCTTGTACTAATTTTTAAACGAAGTAATCAACTGATATTTTATAATTATACAGTTTGCATAAGCACAACATTAAATTACCATAACTTTAATGTATGTTAGCAACAAATTGTTGACAACATATTTGTAGTGAATCTGAGATAAATACAGAGTTCATAAAATTATTTCTAACGAAGAATGTAAATTAAACTACAAAATATCCTTTTAAGATTTAGTCACATTAAACGTTTATTAGGAAAATTACACTGTAATCGTTTTTGTGCATCAAATCTTGGAGTAATTATTGGAATTTATTTTACAATGCAACGCAGACGTCTTTATATAGTTCTCTGGTGAATAAATTAAATTAAAATGGTATTGCAAAGTTCTTTGCTTATAAATAACTAGCAAATTTACCCAGCGTTGCTCAGGATATGTTTTAAATCATCGTGACTTCAAATTATGGCAATAATTATGAACAAAAAATTATATCTATGCTTGAATTAAGTTTTATTTGGGAAATTTTTTCATATTTTAATTGATATAAATGAAAGTGTTGGAAAATATTTCGAGTATTCGTAATTAAATTGGCAATCAATGCAGTCGATTCATTTTGTGAGGTGACGCTTTTTGCCAGGTGGAGTTCGTTCTCTAAGCTTCCGGTAGAGAACGTGCATGTAGAGTACAGGTAGTTCCGCCCAATGTAGCAATTGAAAATTACTAGAAGTTACCTTACGCCTCAGTGATCGGAGGTAATATGTAGAGTGGAGGGGAACGAATTCCATTAGAATAGAGGGGCATTGAAGGTGAGCGCGCTTCCTAGAAGGGAAATCCCCGTGCACGCAGAGTAGAGAGGTGACTTCTTAAGTCAGTTACCATACGGTAGCTTTGCTTTACGCATGGACAGTTATATGCGGGATGTTCAAGAGTTCAAAATAAACATTCCTTAAAAATTCAGATAATACCAGGTTCCTAGAAAGGAGCGTCTGTCTCACACAACATTGTACGAGGGTTTCCCAGAAAGTAATGCACCACATGTTTTGAAATTACGCATATTTAACGAATATGTGACAGATTTTGACTTTTATCGATAAGTTTCCTGGACAACGAATGTCATTTTTGAGGCTCGAGATTCATATTATTGCCTCGCGAGAGATAAGGGGGGGAACAGCAGAGGGAGGGAGGGGGATAAGGCATTGTCGAGTGCAATTTGTAACGTTTTAACAAAGGTATTGTCCACTTATTGTAACAAAGTATTATTCACTTGACATAAATTTATTTTAACAAAACTCTTTGCTTAGAGAATCATTCTAAGAGTCGGAGCATTGAATTTCTGTGTGATTTTAATTCTCTTTTCTACTGTTTTTGTTTTTCGTTGCAATTATTCTTTTTGTTTGTTCATCTGTTGTTTGTCGTTTTGTATTAACCAAACCACATCCAACACAGTGTAATGTGAGCAAATAAAGTAAGTGGTAAATGTTTTCACTCGTATAAATTGTGTAGTATCGAAAGTAAGATTGCATAACCCGGCCGCTGAATGGGTTTGTTGTCTAAGTAGGCTGTTATGAAGGTTAACATACGTAATAGTGTCTCATTGCACCGTCAAATGTCATGGATGTCTGCGTTGACCAGCATCATAGCTAATCCTTATATACAATAAACTTTGAAGCTTCTTTGTTTTTTATAAAAAATTCCGACATTTCAAATTTAAAATGCAGGCATCTCTAGTGGAATTATAAAATGTTATATTCTCCTATATTATTGTTATTATAGCACTGACTATAATTAACCAATTGACCAAACCTTTTATACATTCATCAAGTTAAGATGTTAATAATAATCGTATCAAATTTTAGTTATTCATGTCTTATAGTTTATGGCATGCATAATGAGACATGCAAACAAACTTTTGCAAATATATATAGATTGTGGGAAGCTCATTCAATTCTATTTGGTATAATAATTATAGGATATTTATTTTGTTTCTCAATTTTGTAGTTATTGTTTTGATTCTCAGGTTGGTCTCTATGTAAATATTAACGTTGTCTCTTGTTGGATGAGTTATATTTTAGATTACTTAACAATTTCATGGCTGTTTAAAATATCTTCATTAAATTATCGTAACGATAATTTTGGTAAACTCCATATGAGATTTTGACTTATTCTAACACAAGCATTACTGAAAAGGAATTCTTTAAATTTATTAACATAAATAACTCAATTGTATACAAATATTTAATGAAATACTTTAGTTTTTCGTGCACTCAATACTTTCATAAATTACAATTGAAAATTCTTCAAATATAAGTCTTTAAATAAATATTTTGTAACGATAATGTATTGCTACTTACATTTTGCACATTTATAATGTTAAAAAATATAATTATTGATAAATTTTTAATGATTTGATTTGCTGATTTTTCTTTTAAATTTGACAAATTGGCCATGAAAGTGTTAAGCTATTGATAAGGAGCAATGTGATTTGTTAACGATAGTGAGTTGAGTCACGCAATGCAATTACTACTTAAATTTTATGCATTTACTGTACATTACCTGGAAATATAAGACAAACTTTGAGAATATGCTATATTTATTCATAAATAGAGTGTTTGCTTTGATTAAATATTATATTTTGCATAATAGCTTTGAATCTGAACTTTAAATGAGCAAATATGTTTTTGATGTTGTAAATATAAACTTACCTCCATTAATGTTATATTTTTAAATCCAAGCAAGATAATTCTTAAAGACAAAATGTATTTAGTTCAATCTTTGTTGCTATAAAAATTCAATTATCAGAAGTAAATGTTTAGTCTTTGAGTTTCTATTATGCAATTAACGTTTTTAAAAAACAGTCAAGCGTCTAATTGTGGTACATGGTGTAATTTAAATGCATTTTAAGCAAATTAATTTGGCAAATATAAAGGTTTAATTTTATTAACATTTGAAATAGGTATGCCATAAAATTTTAACATTGCATTTTTTGGAGTTTATTTCTGACTTGGAATCGTTTATAAAATGTTATTCTGGCACCTAAATAATTTTAATTAAGCATTGCCTTGTGAGATTCATTTTTTTCGTCATTTATGCAGACATTGCTCCCATTTGGAATCAGTTGCGTGCATTCAATTTTGACCAATAAGAGACATTGTTAATTGTAATTAAGGTCATTGATAATGTGAAATGTTTCATTTTTAAGTGTTTCCAGAACAAGCACTTTGAAAGATTGCTTGCCTCTGATAAAAATAGCTGCGACAGAGTTGTGAAAAAATTTATAAATGCATTTTGACTTCAGAGCAGTTGTCGTCAGTGGCATTTTGCCACTGATGTCGGCTGTTCTGTAGTATTAATTTTTCCACAGCTCAGTCGCAGTTATTTTTATCAGAGGCAAGTAATTTCTTCAAGTGCTTGTTCAATAATTTATTTCAGCTGCAAAATGTGTTTGATGGTTTAATTTTTCATGTGATATATGTAGTTATGTCAGCTGTTGAATAACAGTTGAAAATATTGTTATATGTAATATATCAGTTGTTGAATAGTTGAAATGTAGATAAATTGTCATAATGTTGAATAAATTGTTCAATAATCAGCAAAATTTGGCAGAATTTGTGGTCAAAAATGTCATTTTTAGGCTAAAAATGTGCTAATTCTAGCAAAAATATACCTTAAAAAACCCCTTAAGTCCAACGATACCTAAAAGAGGCTCCGAGAAAAAGAAAATATTTCTATCTAAAAGGAGTCAACAGGTTTTCATCATAATAAAATGTCTTTATTGCAATTAAAACAATGTACAGTGTATACATACAAGTTCAATAAAAATTTTACAATCTGAAATAATACATTTTGTCTACTTATTTTATCCTGCACCTGAAAATAAAAATTATACTGGACTTAAAATAATTTCTGACTTGAGAAAAAAAATTGATTTGTTTACAATTGGGACTTAGAATAACTTTTGAAAAAGTCCCAATTCCAGAAATCTTTCAAGTCTAAGAGTTAAAAACTATTGTCCAAATTGTAAACAAATTAATTTGTTTACAATTTGGACAATAATTTTCAACGCTAGACTTGAAAGATTTCTGAAATCAGGACAAAAAAAATTAATTTGTTTACATTTTGGACAGAATAATTTCTGACTCTGACTTTCAAAAATTTCTGAGCTTTAAAAAATTTCTGGACTTAAAAAGACCTGAATATTAGCACAAATCAAAAATTGCCATTTAAAAATATTCATGAACTGCAGAAAAAAATTAAAATATAACAAGCACTAGAATAAAAGTTGGACATTTTTACAAAGTACTTTGCCAAGGATAATATTTCTTTAATCATTTCCATTGGTGAGAAAGCAGAGAGGAAAAATAGCATGGCTTAGAAAAAAATATGAAATGAGAGACGATTAATATATACCCAAAAGCGCTGCTAATTCTGGTTTGTTCAGATTTAAAAAAATGGCAATAATTATACAGAATGGAAAAGCAATAGCTTATATACATTTAGACAAAAGAATTTGCAATTGTTCTGAATAATATATAAATACAACACTTTGGAAACGTATTTACAAATAAATAATGTCTAGCAAATTGGATATTGATGGAATTATTAAAAGAACTTTAGTATACAGGCTTGGAATTCTTTTTTCTGGACATTGACTTTAATTAAGAATAAAATAACCTTCACAATTTTTCCTAATTAAGAAATTTAACTCTCCACAAAGTTAAATCTTTTCCTAAATATCACCTAGAATCAAGAACAATTAAATTACCATTTCCAATGCATGGGCTTAAATAATTGGAGAAAATAAACTTTTCACAATGAAAATACTTTACATAGACATTCAGTCTGGATTTTCAATCAAAACTCTCAAAACTAACTGAAATTTCAATTGAATTTTAATCTCTTTATCTGATTTTGATAACTTGAATAATGAACTGAATTTGTAATGCCTCAGAATTTTTTCTGCCTTGAGTAAACAACAATAAAAACCCCATAGAATATTTTCTGAATTAATTCAAGCAGATCCTACATTTATCTCCAAATTTCTTTAAATTATTAAATTAAATCTGGAATTATTTAACCACGACAAACCCTCTCGGTAAAATATTAAATGTAGAACACCAAAAATCCCGATACAAATAATCTTTTTTAATGGCTGCTCCTATTTTAAGATTCAATTTAATTAATTACTTTCCAACATCCAATTTGCTGAACGATATTCACATGACAAGTCTGCAAACATGAGCAAATACAGTGCTGTCTCAGAAGTCAACATGAAAACTTGGCATTTTATAAGTTTTCTAAAGTTTTTAAATTCAACATCTTCGGAAATAACTTGTTACTACATTTGATTCTTATTAACAGAAGTGAATTTAACAAAAATTTAAAATTTATAGAAGTACGCTAATAAACTTTTACATACAAAATGGAATATTCTTTATAAAATTAAATTAAAGAAAGTTTTCCGAGATCAAACTGAAAACCAACACCTTATATTCTTGTAAATTTATAATCAAAAATAAATGCATTTTATAAAAAAGTTGAGTTATCAGAAAGTTTTTAAGTTCAAACAGAAAATTGATGCCCTACATTCTCAGAAATAAAATACTCTTACGGACGATACCAGACAAAACTTTTTTTCAGAGGTAGCACTATATTTTCCATTTACTTACTTTTAGTGTAAATTGATTAAACAATATTTTTAAAAGAAATCAAATTCTTGGGGAATCGTTTAATCCTATCGTAAATTTCTGCTCATTCTGAATGACAGGAAAAAAACAGCTCCTAAAAATTGGAATTCTTATTGTATTGTATTTATCTCCATCGGTTGTTAGCATAAAGCTATAATAATGCCAAATTTGAAGCATGTAGTTCGCCTGAAAGGGCCTTATAATTTACAATCTCTCCTACATCCTCTGTAAGATGCAGCTACATATTATACAAGATATTTATCGCCTGATATATTGAACAAACCAGAATATAACAACATATAGATATAAAAACCTTCTCTCATCACATATGTATAGCCTCCAGCTCAGATTCCTCTATACTCTCGCACCCAGGTGTATCAATTGTCGTCTCAGCAAAGCAGTACTCTTCGATTCATGGTTCCTCGACGCCTCAAACCATCGCATTTTCACTCAGCATCAACTGTGAATGCCTACAACGAAGAGGAAAAATGGTTGTGGTGAATTCAATAAAGAAATATTAACTAAAAAATCTAAATATAAAAGATTAATTTGCTTAAACAACATGAAAGAGCACATCTCATTTATCAAGGTCTATTTAGAATCTTAAAATTTTAAATTCTTCACGAGTTTATTCAAATTATTATGTGAAAGATTTGTTTGACAATCAGTTTTAAAATTTTAACCTTCCATATGGTGTAGTGCTTAGCGTGTCGGCTTCCCATTACCAAGTTGCGGGGTACAATCCCCGCAAATGGAGGTTTTTTCACAAAAAAATTAATTAATTAATTAATAATAAAAAACTATCATTGGTGTCTGGCAGTAGGCAGCAGTACTGTCGGTATGCTATAGAGATGAAAACAAATGATGTTGGTTGGGTATATATTCAATAGAACAGTAGGCATGATTTGAACGGCTACAGTACTGCGATGTGGAAAGCAAGAGGGAAACTACCACATTACATTTCCCTAATAATGATTATATTATATAATATTCCGGAGGTAAAATAGTCCCCCAATCAGATCTCCGGGCGTGGACTGCCTTGAGGAAAGCAACTGTTGAAGGTAACTTATGCAAAGATACTTGGAATTTAAAAACCACGAGGAAGGCAGAAAAGCTAGAGAACCTGAAAAATGAAATAGGATTGACGTCATAGGGCTGAGCGAAGTCAGATGGGAAGGAGAAGGGCAGTTCCGCTCGGAAGAATTCACGGTAGTTTACATTGGAGGAAATAGTGAGGCAAGGGGAGTAGCTCTGGTACTTAAAGATATGACGAATAGTGTGACAAAAATAACAGCAACGAACGATAGGTTGACGGCAATAAAGCTAAAAGTTGTCCCAGTTGACATGTTGATAATCCAGGTATATATGCCAACGCCCGCTCATGAAGAAGAATAAATCGAGAAGATGTATGAGCAAATGAATGACATTTATGAAGTAGAACTGCATAATAATGGGAGATTGGAACAACATAGTTGGAAAAGCCCAGGAGATAAAATGAGATGCCAAATAGATTACATCCGAGTAAAACAAAGATTCAGGAACAGCATAAAAAATGCTAAGACATTGCCAGGAGCAGACATTGATTCAGATCACATCCTTCTAATAATCAATGTAACTACAAAGCTGAAACAAATAAGGAAAATGAGAAGAGAAAGACAGACTTGGGACCTAGAAAAACTGAAAGAAAAAGGCAGAATGCTTTCAGCATGAAGTCGGAAGGTCGCCTTAGAAATTTGGAAAACAAACCAAAGACTGTGAATACAGAATGGGAAGAAATTAAAGCCAGCATCGAAGACACCTTGAATAAAGAGATTGGGAAACGAGAGAAGAAAATCAGAAACCCACGGATCACTAAGGAAATGCTGAAGAAAATGGATGAGAGAAAAAAATGGAAAAAATGTTAACAGTGAAGAAGTAGAGCCAACTATAGACGCACAAACAATGAGTCGAGAAGGGTAACAGATAAAGCTAGGAAAATTTGAATAAAAGGAAAATGTGAGGAAATACAACTGAGAAGTTAGGACGGTACGATATGATGTACACTAGGGCACTGGAGTTAGAAGATAAGAAGTCTAATGAGATTCGTGGTAAAGGAATTATTAATACAGATGGGAAAATAGTTGCAGAACCAAAGGATGTAGCACATGTATGAGAAGTATACATTAAGGAACTATACAGCAAGCAGGCAGGATCAGCACAAATAGAACGGAAGAAGAGGATAACATCGAAGAAGACAAACTTGGGAACAAGTAATATGGAAAGCGAAGTACAAAAGGCAATTCTGGAACTGGATAAAGGGAAAGCTACAGGCAGCGACGGAATACCAGCAGAGGTACTTAAAGTCACGGGATCGGAAGGACTAAAAGTGATTACGAAACTAATTAACAAGATTTACGACTCGGAAAAGAGGCCTCAGGATTTTCTAGATGTAAAAATGATTCCTCTAACGAAGAAGCCAAAGGCAATGCAATGTAAAGACTACAGAACGCTACTGTCACACACTTCAAAGATCATCATGAGGATTCTTAATAAAAGGCTAGAGAAAAAGGCCGAAGAAATGCTAGGGGAAGATCAATTCTGTTTCAGGAAAGGACGAGGAACCAGAGATGCTATCGGTGTAATGTGAATCATATCAGAAAGGGCAATAGAGTACGGCCAAGATTGCTGCATATGTTTCGTTGACTGGCAGTAGGCCTTCGATAAGAGTAAATTGGGTACTGCTGATGAGGATATTAAAGGATATAGGTGTAGACTGGAAAGACAGGAGACTGATCAGGAATCTATATCTGAATCAAGTTGTAAAGGTCAGGTTGGAGAATGCAGATACCAGCGGAGTACATATCGTTAGAGAAGTAAGACAGGGCTGCCGTCTATCGCGGATTCTATTCAATATATATGGAGAGAGACTAATGCAGGAACCGTTAGAAGGCACGGGAGATTTCAAAATCGGAGGAAGGATTATAAGAACAGTGAAATACGTGGACGATCAAGTACTCCAGAAAATGATAAATAGACTAGTGATAACAGGCAAGAAATATGGAAATTAATACAGAGGTTTAACTACTGACAAGTATTAAATATTATCTGTTAATAATTTCAAGTGTAACAGCAATATTCATTTCAATTTATGATGTATAATCAACTAAACTGATCAATTAACTTGATAAAAATCATTCCACGTACTCTTAATTGGAAATTATCGACAAATCACAGCATTTATTATAATGTCTATATCTATAATGCATAATCTAAAACTGATGTCATATTGGATAAAATTACAGTTTTTTTTACTTTTAAAAACGATCAAAGAACATGAATTCAGAATGGAACTTTAAGCCAAAGAATAGTAAGCAAACATTTCTAATCTTCTTAAAGCTTGCATTGTGACAAGACTGCACTTAAAGAGGTAAAAACTGACATTATCGCTTCTGACTTCATCTCACTTCTTTATTCACTGTCTTTAATACTTTATAAATAACAGGCTAACAAGATAAAAATCGTTATATTAATGCTATGAAATATGTTTCACATTTTAAAAAGCATTGGACCTCCTGTCACACGCCAGTTCCACCAAAAATAAAATCCTCTGTCATAGTAATAAATGGCATAACCACATTTCAGACTTCTATCTCTTACAGTTTAATTGCTATTTTGATTTGATTGATTGAACATTTATAAAATAAAATGCACTAAAATAGTATTTGAATAAATTTTCTACAATTTTTGGATGCTCAGCTGATGATTAGCCAACCACCGATGGAAATAAGCAGAATAAAAACCAATTGTCACGATAAACTTCCATTAGCATAGTAACGTTCCAAAAATTTGCATGTATTCCAAGAATTCGACTAACTTTGACTAATAAATCCCTTTCCTCAAAATATTTCCTTGATTGCTTCAACAATTTCCGTTCAGACAGCCTTTTCCGAAATATTTCAATCACTTTCAACTGTCTGAAAATGTCTCCATAATTTCAACATTAAATAGTTTACACATCACCAAAGAGCAAATCCAATAAACATTTCACATTACACTGTCGCTACAAAACTAATATTTTTGTTTCTATGAAATTATCTCATATTTTTAATTGATTTACGTTGAATTGGAAGTCAGTAGGCAGAAACGTAAAAGCAGCCATGCACGAAGTATTTCATAATATATGCCAAAAATTGAAGCGTTGATAACACTTATGTTAACGATAATTAGCAAATCTTTGAAGGTCTAAATTATAAAATCAATTTTATTCTATCAACGAAATATCCACTTAAAAGATGTTGAGATTTATCACTTTCCGATATACGCTGATGTTACTACATTTTCACCATTAATAGATGAATAACTAGCACAATAAGTATTGAACATATAGTAAAAAACAAATGCATGGTCACACGACTAAATTTCTCCTAGCTATTCACTCAAATAGGTCGATAATGCTCACTGGGAACTTCTTGAGGTAACAGCCAACAAAAGTATCACAAAACAACCAATATGTTAAATGCAATAGGCAAACTACTTAAAAGAAACACACGGAATATACTCACTGTTATTATTTCTTGTTATCACACACAGGAGAATAAGACAGCTCAGTCCTGTTGATGTCTTCTGCAAACATTCCTATGAAACAAGAGAATCAAATCTTAAAATATATACTGTAACTTGATGCTGAATAATATTCCTGATTACATTATGTAATGTCTCTCGTGCTAAATCACTGAGGTAACATTGGAATCTTTTCTATTGTAACTCAAATTCAAAGATTTGTAATGAAATTAAAAACTTATATCACTTAAGTTGCTTGTTTAAGCTCAATACTTATTTCAAAACCACCTGACTATTATATATTGATTATGGAAATGAATATCAACTAAATAAATCATTGATTTGAATGAATTTTTCGGTAAAGGGTTTCCAACATTTAATAAGTCTAGACAGGAGTTTGCCCGAAAATTGAATACATACTTGGGAAGAAACCATGTCAATATACTTTCAATTATTCATTAAAATAAAATCCTTCGTCATAGGAATAAATGGCATAACCACATTTCAGACTTCTATCTCTTACAGTTTAATTGCTATTTTGATTTGATTGATTGAACATTTATAAAATAAAATGCACTAAAATAGTATTTGAATAAATTTTCTACAATTTTTGGATGCTCAACTGATGATTAGCCAACCACCGATGGAAATAAACAGAATAAAAACCAAATGTCACGATAAACTTTCATTAGCACGGCAAACCTTTCAAAAATTTGCATGTATTACAAAAATTAGACTAACTTTGACTAATAAATCCCTTTCCTAAAAATATTTCATTGATTGCTTTAGCAATTTCCATATAGATAGCCTTTTCCAAGCAAAATATTTTAATTATTTTCCTCAAAATGTCTCCATAATTTCAACATTAGTTTACACCTCACCAAAGAGTTAAAAGTCAATGAACATTTCACGTTACACTGTCACTACAAAGTAATAATTTTGTTTCTATGAAATCATCTCGTGTTTATAGAGCATACTTAATTGATTTATGCTGAAATGGATGTCAGTAGACTGAAAAGTAAAATTTCCCAGGTACAAAGTATTTCATAAAATATGCCAAAAATTGAAGCATTGATAACACTTATGTTAACGATAATTAACAAATCTTTGAAAGTCGAAATAACAAAATCAATTTTATTCTCTCGATGAAATATTCACTTAAAATAAATTGAGATATATCACTTTCCAATGTAAGCTTAAGTTACTACACTTTCACCATTAATAGATGGAAAAATTAGTACAATAAGTACTGCACATATATAGACGCAATTAAAACACATGCGTGTTTACACGACTAATTTTATCCTATCTATTCAGTAAAATACGTCGATAATTCTCACTGGAAACTTCTTCAGGTAACAGCCAATATAAATGCAATTGGCAAACTACTTAAAAGATTGTACTCACCGTTAATATGTATTTCTTGATATCACACACGGGAACATGACAGCTCAGTTCTGTGACGTATTCTGCAAACATTCCTCTGAAACAAGAGAATGAAATCTTAAAATATGTACTGTATTTTAATTCTGAATATTATTTCTGATAACCTGATTACATTATGTAATGTCTCTCGTGCTAAATCACTCCGATAATATTCGAAAATATTGTATTGTAACTCAAATTCCAAGATTTGTAAAATATACAACTTATATCCCTTAAGTTGCTAGGTTAAGCTTAATACTTATTTCAAAACCATGACACTAGTATGTATTGATTACGTAATTAATATCATTTCAATAAACGAAATACATCATTCCTTTGAATGAATTTCACTATAATGGTTGCCAAAATTAAATACTGCTACACACGGAGAATTCTTTCTGAAAACTTAATACTTAGGAGAAAACCTTATCAATATATTTTCAGTTACTCATTAAAATATTTTTATTTAATCAAACATACGCTTTAACGAGATTAAAATACACGAAAATTAGATGGATTACCTCGGAAACTCCTATCAAACTCCCACCGTTGGCCACGCTGATCATAGGCTAACACCGTATACATATATTTCTAAAAATCTAAATTGTCCGACACAATAGAAATTTCACCAACTGTCCTATGTGATAGAAAACGAACCTTTACCTACAAACTATACGCTTACACAACCACTCGACAAATTAATAACCATATTCATGTCTCAACTTAACTCAGTCCACCCAAAATACACGTTGTTAACTTTCAACAAGGAAAATAATTGCATAGATCTTATGTAAAGGTCTCTCCTAATTAATGTAAAGATTATGCCGACATAAAATTCAGTGAAGAGATCAACCATTTCGTTTAATTAAGAAATAATTTCACAAAAGCTATAAATAATGACCTTGAGACAAAATTGTACGGTAATATTAATGCGATAATGCTACCCCGATGCAGCGTTCCGACAATTAAATTTTTGCTTAATTCTAACTAAAGCATTTAAAACCGACAATCAATCGCAGTAACACGAGGTCGACGTAAATCTCTTGCGAATTATGAACAGAAAGTTACTTACCCGTTCACGACCCTACCCTTCATTGACGTACAATTATAATGAACGAAACCTACCGACCGCAGCTTCGCCGTCAGATCGGTTCCTTCGGCCAACATAGATACCAACATTCAAAACTGAAATATTTCGATGGGTTGGTCGATCCTGATAAAGGTGACTGAAGCCTAAATAATTATATTATTATAACATATTATGTGAAAGTTATTAAATTCAAATTTTTAAAAGATTATTATGTGTGAATTATAATTATGGTTGATATTTATATCTCCCTTGTAAAACGGCATAATTGCTTATACAGATTCAATTATACTTACATTATATTTTATAAAGAATGGATGTATGATTTACCAATATCAGCTTGACTACGAATTGTTTACAAAAAGGGACATCGAGGCGACAGTCTCTTTAGACTGATATTTTTTCCTATTTATCTGGATGATCGTGTCCTGCGTAAGATATTCCAAGTGCCGATGGCGGCACCACTGTCGCTGTGTGTCGTGGCGGTGAAAGTAGGGCCTGTTCTAGAGCTGTCTGCTAGAAACGTTTGTTTTGTAGCCCCTTGGCTTAATTGTGATAATAATTCGAAAAAGATTTGTAGCTTGCCACAATCTTCTCATTACAGTAAAATCTCGATACAACATACATATCTCTACGGAGCATGAATTTTTATACTGAATATACCCATATGGAGTACAGTATTTTCTCTGGAAGCCTTCATAATTGGTGTAAATGACTTGAATGAGCAAGAATTGGTTATAGTTGTCATTTACGGATTAAAGCATACGTTAAAACCACAAAAATCTTTTTTCGGGACCTATGAATTACACACGTAGTATTGAAAAGTACGTTAAGTTGAAGGACGTTATTTTGAAATATTTATACAGTATTTATATGGGAAAATTGACGGGTATTTTTAAAAAAAGTACGTTAATTTGAAACGCGTAATTTTGAAGTACGTTATAGAAAGATTTCACTGTATACAGAAGGCATTTCACCGCATTTCTTCCCGAAAGATGCTGAAATGAAGAAATCAACGCTCATTATGACAAGAATCGGTAACGCTTTACCGAAAAATGTCTGTATTTGTAGCGAATATTTTACTGTTGAATCGTTCAAATTGCAACGAAAGTCTTTTGATATTTTTTGGGTACATAGATGTAACTCCCTTACTTGTCAAAATAGAAGTGTCTACCTATTACAATAACTCTTCAGCGATGATAAATTAATTTAGGTGCACTACCTACATCACGAAACTGTGATAATAGCAAATTATTAATTTTTGCCTTTAAAACTTCGTTCCCTCAATAAATGGACTCTTAAAGTTTTCCACGTACTGAAAAATATCACCTAACTCAATAACTGAATATGACATTATATTAAAGGAAAGAGATTTCTTAAATGTTGACAATGTGCCATTCATATTTTCAACAATACCTTTATTTAATGACTTTAGGTTGGGTTTAGCCATCTCCGACTGATTCTTTAACGCTAATGTGAAAGTCGCTTCGGAGCTGGGGTTCGCGGCTTTGAAGAACATCCTCGGGGAATGGAATGCCGTTTATGTGAAGCTGGAATGCGATTCCAATTTATTTTGAAAAAAGATTCCTTCGGGCTGGGATCGAACCAGCGACCTTTGGATGTACCATCAACACCTCTACCTACCGAAGGTTCGTATTGAATAAATACCTATATTAATAAGATATATTATGTTTTATTGGTTTGTTTGCAGGGGATGAAATGAAATAATTTTTTTAAGTTTTAACAGGTTTATTTTTACACACACACCAAAGTTGTAGAGAATAATACACACACTTGGTTTTCGAGGTGGTTAAACCCACGCCAGGGACAAACACGCACAGTTTACGGAGTTTAAAACACGCGCCAGTGACTGCTTTACATAGAGTTTATCAGATATTCACCGATTGAACAGAGCATTGGTATTTCAAGCTTCAAGCGTTCGTAGTCGATTTTACTTCCTGCAGGTTTCACAACGTTATCGACGTTATCAATACCGATTACGCAGGCAGTGTTCATATACCGTTCGTAATAAGTTTTCACGTTTGCCTGTTCGCTGTACAGAAATTCGATTCCGAAACCGACAAGTCTCGCACACTGTAACAGTGTCCCCCACTCGTCTAAATTAACGGCAATGGAACACCGATCGCCTTTCAGAAGCACATGTCTTCTTTCGAAATAATTCACCAAACTTACGGGGAAATCGGTTAGGATACCAGTTTTTCTCCCCGAAATAAAATATTCGGAAATGGGTTCCTTTTGGTTTATGAAATCACGCCAATCTGAATACTTCAGATTAATGGACCCCTTGCCCGAATGAGTCAACTGCACGCAAGCTTCGCACGTATAAGCGTCGAAGCCGAAAGCGATACTTTTGGTTCTGTTGACGTTTAAAAAGTATAAAGTTTCCAGTAGCAACTGTGGTGTACACCAATAATTAACTTTCTTCTTCCGCCCCGCCTTTGGTGGCGAGGCGGTCCGCATCTGCAGACTGGATGGCGACGACGGCTGCTGCAGAGTGGACGTCGGCGGTGGAGTAATCCGCTCCCGTTTAGGAAGGAGAACCGCCGACTCTACACGCGTAGACTTCTGCATGTTGAATGCTGACTGCATCACTTATATGCTGAGTATATATATCTAAAGAGGAAGATAGATACACGTCTTTATTCGAGCGAAATTTTGACATAAGGTCCATTCTTACATTTAACCCATTATTTTAACTGTTTTTCAAACTATTCCACTAGAATTCGGTATATGAGTTTCTTGTTAAAGGGTCTTGGTGAGATATAAATTTCATCAATATTTGATAATTTATATGGATACCTTAACTATGGTTTATATCTATAAAGTGGTACATATATACCACACACTTATAATTAACGAAATATAAAGCATCTTACCGAAGTGGTGAAAGATTTTCCGGTGTCCTCAGCTGAAGAACAGCGTAGCTACTTGTTGGCCTCCTGCACTTACGATGTTTAACTAGTACATCCAGCGTTGGGACAAGTACTGACGAGAAATTGGGAAATTACCTCCCTTTATATACAGCAAGTACCCCATCCTCCTCTTCCCCATTCCTACTAGATCACTTGGCAACAGGGGCGTCATACAAACGAACTCTCGCTACTATCGTTCAAATCAACTAGAATTTCTGATTCCTTCGGTACAATGTGGAAAAAAAGCTGTTCAAGAAAAACACTCACCCAAGACTAACGGTAAGGAGGGCAGAGGAAAAAAACGTTTCACAACGAAATATTGGCACCATCTGCGCGATTCGATAGGAAATGCCCCGTAGATGCATAAAAAACAAGTCACGTGATCAAATTACGTAGAGTTACTTATGTTCACATCTTCGATAATATTGTAAAGTTCATATGTCTCAAAAAATGAATATGAGGCTAGTTTATTCTACGCAACTTTAACAACAATTCCATTTTCTCAAAAACGGCTAAAACGATTCGATCAAATTTCGTAAAATTACTTATGTTTACATCTTCAATAACACTGTACACTTCATATGTGTCAAAAAATGAATATAAGGCCAGTTCATTCTAGGTAACATTAACGACAATTCGTTTTCTCAAAAACGGCGATAACGTTTATTATCAAATTTCGTACAGTTACTTGATTATACATCTTCAATAATAGTGTACAGTTCATATTTATCAAAAAATGAATATAAGGCTAGTTTATTCTAGGCAACTTGAACAACAATTTGATTTTCTCAAAAACGGCAATGAGGATTTTGATCAAATTCCGTATATTTACTTATGTGTACATTTTTAATAATGCTGTACAGTTCATATTTCTGAAAAATTAATATAAGGCTAGTTTATTCTCGGCAACTTTAACATCAATTAGATTTTATCGAGAATGGCTTTAAAGTTTTCGATCAAATTTCGTACAGTTACTTGAGTATACATCTACAATAATACCACGTATTTCATTTTTCTCAATGAATGAATATAAGGCTAGTTTATTCTAGGGAACTTTAACAACAATTCGATTTTCTCAAAAACGGCTCTAACGATTTTTATCAAATTTCGTACTTTTACTTATGTTTACATCTTCAATAATACTGTACAATTCATATTTCTCAGAAAATGCATGGAAGGCTAGTTTATTCTCGGCACCTTTAACAACAATTCGATTTTCTCGAAAACGACTATAACGTTCTTGATCAAATTTCGTAAAGTTACTTGAGAATACATCTACAATAATATTACGTGTTTCATTTTTTTCAATGAATGAATATAAGACTAGTTTATTCTAGGCTATTTAACAATAATTGGATTTTCTAAAAACAGGCTCACACGATTTTCTTTTTCTAAAGATAACTAAACCACGCATCAGTATATTAGAAAGTTTGTATAATGTATGTTGTACCTATTTTTTTTAATAGAATCATTTATTATCACCCATGTTCTTCTCTTTAGACTCTAGATGGACTCCCTGAAGGCAAGATTCGCTACTAAGTGATGTACAGATAATTAAAACCGGAAGAAATACAAGAGGGGTTAACGTATCATATTATCTCCCTCAAGAAAACAATTACGAGACACGGTGATGCCTTTTTAGCCGAGATTCGACCACATTTTCAGGAACGCATCCTGGTCTAATCTCGGGAGTCCCCTGTGCCACGTATTTGGATAGCTTCCCTGCGCAGCATACAACGAGAGAAAGTTTCCCCGTCAATTGCGTCACTTCGCATAGGCAAGATTGCGGAAGAATCGACGATGACCTGTCAATTACCGAGGTCACTAAATACGTCATCCGTGGATGGTGTCATATCTTCCTCACCACCGACGACGGCCGCTTTGTAATTCCGATGATCGCTAATGCGTGCTCACAGGGGCGAGTTTCATAGTGGGAAAAATTCTTCCTTCTCCCGAAATTTCCCAAAAAGTTGGCGGCGGTCGTGTGCCAAAACACGTATTTCTTTTACCTTCCTACCTCTCCCTCTGATTTCCTTCCCTTCTGAAACACCCCCTCGATTCTCTCCTGGCCGGATAGCACCTCAGCTTTTAGAATCTATTGCGGGAGGATAAAATGATCAATTCCCGTTTCCTATCATGGCTCCCAATAATTCTTCGCAAGTAAAAAACAAGTTAGGAAAGTATACAACGTATCACAAATGGGCGCGTTTCGTGCAATGGAGTATTAGAAAGCAATTATATACCCGTACGTAAGGAAAATAGCGTTTTAAAGTTCTTTCCTTCATCATAAATAATCCATTTTCTTCCTATTTAATAATATTACATGCGCACGTAAGGAAATTAAACGTTTGTTTGGGAGATTGTTTATGTTATCAACAATGAAATAACCATGCAAGAAATTTTCCAAGTTCAACTCGATATAAGACTTTCTTGTTTGATTTTCTCGATAACGACTACTCCTATGATAAAAATGTATAGGAAATGATATACTCTACTTTTCCAGTTCAACAGCATTTATTTGAAAAATAATTTGAAATGGGCAATACTTAACGAGATATGACTAAAATTTAATTTTTTGTCACAAGTGGTACCCCTGGTTGGCATACGTGATTCATTTTTGCGATTTTCATATTATCTATTTTAATTGGAAGTCCTTAATATCAAATTTCATGAAAATCTGCTCGGTAGAAGCCGAGAACGAACATGCGGACGGACGGACCGACGATAATAGGCGCTCACGCTGTAAGCGAACGCGCCTAAAAAAGGTATATAAGGCTAGTTTGTTCTCGGCTACTTTAACAACTCGATATTCTCAAAAACGACTCTAACGTTTTTGATCAAATTTCGTACAGTTACTTATGTTTATATCTTCAATGATACTATCACGTTCACATTTCTCAAAAAATGAATATAAGATTGGTTTATTCTAGGCAACTTTAACAACAAATCGATTTTCTCAAAAACGGCCATAAGAGTTTGGATCAAATTTCGTACAGTTAATTGAGTATACACCTACAATAATACTACGTATTTAATTTTCTCAAAAAATGAATATAAGGCTAGTATATTCTAGGCAACTTTAACAACAATTCGATTTTCTCAAAAACCGCTATAAGGTTTTCGATCAAATTTCGTACAGTTACTTATGTTTACATCTTCAATAATACTGTACAGTTCATATTTCTCAAAAATGAATATAAGGCTAGTGTATTCTAGGCAACTTTAAGAACAATTCGATTTTCTGAAAAACGGCGATAAATTTTTTGATCAAATTTCGTAGAGTTACTTGACAAAAAAATCTACAATAATACGACGTATTTCCTTTATTTCAATGAATGAATATAAGGCTAGTTTATTCTACAAAAGTTTAACAACAATTCGATTTTATCAAAAACGGCTGCAACGATTTCGATCAAATTTCGTACAGCTCCTTATGTTTACATCTTCAATAACATTGTACAGTTCATATGTCTCAAAAAAGGAATATAAGGCGAGTTTATTCTGGGCAATTTTACAACAATTCGATTTTCTCAAAAACGGCTTTAAAATTTTTGTTCATATTTCGTAGAGTTACTTGAGTATACATCTACAATAATACTACGTATTTCGTTTTTCACAATGAATTAATATAAGACTAGTTTATTCTAGGCTATTTAACAATAATTGGATTTTCTAAAAACAGGCTCACACGATTTTCTTTTTCTAAAGATAACTAAACCGCGCATCAGTATATTAGAAAGTTTGTATAATGTATGTTGTACCTATTTTTTTTTAAATAGAATCATTTATTATCACTCATTTTCTTCTCTTTAGACTTTAGATGGACTCCCTGAAGGCAAGAGTCGCTACTAAGCGCTGTATAGATAATTAAACAGGAAGAAATATCGGAGTCTGTAGACGACGGTCGGCCATCGTGGAGTGTGATAATGTTAAGACGGTTAGCAATAGCCTTCTGTCTAGGGTGTCCATATTTTCCGGTATTTTCCTGGATTTTAGTCATCTGTCCCGGTGTCCCGAAAATTTCTTTCGGACGCCCAATTCTACCGTTTTATAAGAGTATTTTCCGTACTTGTTTTCAATGATCGAGATTTACAATGCATACTTTTCTTATTAATTAATAGCGTGTTTTCTTAATTTCCCGCGTTCACTCTTCCAACGGAACTTTTAAAGGAGTTCCGTGATTTTGGTGAGTTAGAATATAGTAAGTTGACATCACAGTTGAAAACTCGTCGGTTATCACTATGTACTGCAATTGAACGAATTTAAAAAAATTTTGAAAGCTTAACATATTATTTTATGTCTGATGAAAAGTCTCCTATTTTCATTTCGATTTTTTTAATTAATGTTTTGGGAGAAGCATATTTGTGTACAGTACTTCTTGCAATTCGTGAATGGCCAGATATTAAAATAATAAATAAAATAAACGCGTAACTTTTTAAACAATTAACTGTCAAAATAAGAATAAATTTACCTTAAACTTTCCACCAAAGTTTCGCGGACAGACGGTTGACACACACCGCTATAAATCACGCTTCATGAGCGATTTGTATGTTCCTTTCTTATCAATAATTAATATATTTTATGTCGTAATCACTCATTCCGAATAATCTGTTAGATTACTGAATTCTTTACGTGATCATGAGTTCAATTTTCCTTACGTGTAGAATACAATATGTTACGGATTTAATTTTAAGTGTATAATAAATAAAAATGGGAAAACTTTATAACAGAAAAAAGTTTAAACTTATCCTATTTTCTTATTAATACAGTAACAGGATCAAAAAATACATTAAAACAATATTTTAATACCTAGAACTACAGAAAATGACTAAAAATGCATTTGTCCAGGTTATGTCCCGATTATGTCCCAGATTTTTCTTCCTAAAAATAGGAATGTCACGGTTTTGCACCCTCGGCCTCTGGACACCCTACTTCTGTCGGAAGTAACACCCTTTTATTGGTGAATCCCTGCCAGATCTCCACCCGAACGGCCCTCCGAACCTGCGGAGCGGTTACAGTTTCATAATGTTAAAACTCGAAAACTACAGATCGTAGAAGCAAGATAAAGGTATCATTTTAACCGGAATAATGAGTACGGCGGTGTAGAAAGGTTTTTATATCGATTTGATTGACATGTCTAATTTTTAAAAATATTTTCTTTTTTATCATTTACTCCATTTGAATAACATAGGGACGAGAGCAACTTATTTTTCGTTTGAATTTTAAAATTACTTACGAACATGGTACGAACTTGAGACTTGAATGGTTCTACGAAGTAAAGAACAAAGTTTATTTAATTGGAGACGGAATCCGAATCCTGATCTAATTAGCATAAAAATGTATTTATAACCAATAAAATACGTGATTTTATGATCTTTGTTACAATACCCATTATAAGCTACCATGACACCTACACTGTCGCCGAAATTGAGAGTACAAGCATTTATATGGGAAAATTTTTAACGTAACATCTTTCGTCAATTTCTGTGAACGAATTTAATTTGTTTCAGTGGAAACCAAATATTTGCTGTTTTTAATTGAACTATCTTCTAATCTAACATATAAAGGAGAATGTTTGAAGGTTTGTTCGCTTTGAATGCTTTTAATACGAGATAGGGAGGGAGAGAGACGGATGGTAACGGAGGGGGGAGATGGAGAGAGGGAATTAGAGGGAGGGGGAGAGGGAGAGAGAGGGGAGTGAGAGAGAGGGGGAGAAGGGAAGGAGAGGGTGGAAGGGAGGTGGAGGGAGTTTATACGTTATTTTCTTTACGTGTTACACGGTCCAAGTTTTAGATTCGCCAAATCCGTTGAAATTCAACGGGTATTCCAGCTAGTAGTTTATAAAGATTCCGATGAATGTTAAATTGGTCCTAATATAAAGATTCGTGAGATAATACAAAAAACTTTCGCATATCCGGTTCCCAAATACCCGGATTTGTCGAATAACCGGATCTTTTCGGTACGGATTATGCCAAATACGCCTACAATGAAATTTGAAGTCGTGATCTGGTCCGGTGGCTCACGAAAAGTTCGTTTAATTCGAAATCTCGATCCCGTGTGTAAGCAGAAGTTTCGCGCGGAGGACGGAGAGATAGGGAGGGAGAGCGGGGGAGGGAGAGAGAGGGAGGGAGAGATAGGGAGGGAGAGATAGGGACGGAGAGCGGGGGAGGGAGAGCGGGGGAGGGAGACAGGAGGGAGAGAGAGGGAGGGAGAGATAGGGAGGGAGAGATAGGGAGGGAGAGATAGGGAGGGAGAGCGGGGGAGGGAGACAGGAGGGAGAGAGAGGGAGGGAGAGAGAGGGAGGGAGAGATAGGGAGGGAGAGATAGGGAGGGAGAGCGGGGGAGGGAGAGCGGGGGAGGGAGAGCGGGGGAGGGAGACAGGAGGGAGAGAGAGGGAGGAAGAGAGAGGGAGGGAGAGATAGGGAGGGAGAGATAGGGAGGGAGAGATAGGGAGGGAGAGATAGGGAGGGAGAGCGGGGGAGGGAGAGAGGAGGGAGAGAGAGGGAGGGAGAGATAGGGAGGGAGAGATAGGGAGGGAGAGCGGGGGAGGGAGAGATAGGGAGGGAGATATAGGGACGGAGAGCGGGGGAGGGAGAGCGGGGGAGGGAGACAGGAGGGAGAGAGAGGGAGGGAGAGATAGGGAGGGAGAGATAGGGACGGAGAGCGGGGGAGGGAGAGATAGGGAGGGAGAGATAGGGAGGGAGAGATAGGGAGGGAGAGATAGGGACGGAGAGCGGGGGAGGGAGAGCGGGGGAGGGAGACAGGAGAGAGAGAGAGGGAGGGAGAGATAGGGAGAGATAGGGAGGGAGAGATAGGGAGGGTGAGATAGGGAGGGAGAGCGGGGGAGGGAGACAGGAGGGAGAGAGAGGGAGGGAGAGATAGGGAGGGAGAGATAGGGACGGAGAGCGGGGGAGGGAGAGATAGGGAGGGAGAGATAGGGAGGGAGAGATAGGGACGGAGAGCGGGGGAGGGAGAGCGGGGGAGGGAGACAGGAGAGAGAGAGAGGGAGGGAGAGATAGGGAGAGATAGGGAGGGAGAGATAGGGAGGGAGAGCGGGGGAGGGAGAGATAGGGACGGAGAGCGGGGGAGGTAGAGCGGGGGAGGGAGAGCGGGGGAGGGAGAGCGGGGGAGGGAGAGATAGGGAGGGAGAGCGGGGGAGGGAGAGATAGGGAGGGAGACCGGGGGAGGGAGAGAGAGGGAGGGAGAGAGAGGGAGGGAGAGAGAGGGAGGGAGAGAGAGGGAGGGAGAGAGAGGGAGGGAGAGATAGGGAGGGAGAGCGGGGGAGGGAGAGATAGGGAGGGACAGATAGGGACGGAGAGCGGGGGAGGGAGAGATAGGGAGGGACAGATAGGGACGGAGAGCGGGGGAGGGAGAGCGGGGGAGGGAGACAGGAGGGAGAGAGAGGGAGGGAGAGATAGGGAGGGAGAGCGGGGGAGGCAGAGATAGGGAGGGAGAGATAGGGACGGAGAGCGGGGGAGGGAGAGCGGGGGAGGGAGAGCGGGGGAGGGAGAGCGGGGGAGGGAGAGCGGGGGAGGGAGAGCGGGGGAGGGAGACAGGAGGGAGAGAGAGGGAGGGAGAGATAGGGACGGAGAGCGGGGGAGGGAGAGATAGGGACGGAGAGCGGGGGAGGGAGAGCGGGGGAGGGAGACAGGAGAGAGAGAGAGAGGGAGGGAGAGATAGGGAGAGATAGGGAGGGAGAGATAGGGAGGGAGAGCGGGGGAGGGAGAGATAGGGAGGGATAGGGACGGAGAGCGGGGGAGGGAGAGCGGGGGAGGGAGAGATAGGGAGGGAGAGATAGGGAGGGAGAGCGGGGGAGGGAGAGAGAGGGAGGGAGAGAGAGGGAGGGAGAGAGAGGGAGGGAGAGAGAGGGAGGGAGAGATAGGGAGGGAGAGATAGGGAGGGAGAGCGGGGGAGGGAGAGATAGGGAGGGACAGATAGGGACGGAGAGCGGGGGAGGGAGAGCGGGGGAGGGAGACAGGAGGGAGAGAGAGGGAGGGAGAGATAGGGAGGGAGAGATAGGGAGGGAGAGCGGGGGAGGGAGAGATAGGGAGGGAGAGATAGGGACGGAGAGCGGGGGAGGGAGACAGGAGGGAGAGAGAGGGAGGGAGAGAGAGGGAGGGAGAGAGAGGGAGGGAGAGAGAGGGAGGGAGAGATATGGAGGGAGAGATAGGGAGGGAGAGATAGGGAGGGAGAGATAGGGAGGGAGAGATAGGGACGGAGAGCGGGGGAGGGAGAGCGGGGGAGGGAGAGCGGGGGAGGGAGACAGGAGGGAGAGAGAGGGAGGGAGAGATAGGGAGGGAGAGATAGGGACGGAGAGCGGGGGAGGGAGACAGGAGGGAGAGAGAGGGAGGGAGAGATAGGGAGGGAGAGATAGGGAGGGAGAGCGGGGGAGGGAGAGATAGGGAGGGAGAGATATGGACGGAGAGCGGGGGAGGGAGAGCGGGGGAGGGAGACAGGAGGGAGAGAGAGGGAGGGAGAGATAGGGAGGGAGAGATAGGGAGGGAGAGATAGGGAGGGAGAGCGGGGGAGGGAGAGATAGGGAGGGAGAGCGGGGGAGGGAGACAGGAGGGAGAGAGAGGGAGGGAGAGAGAGGGAGGGAGAGATAGGGAGGGAGAGATAGGGAGGGAGAGATAGGGAGGGAGAGATAGGGAGGGACAGATAGAGACGGAGAGCGGGGGAGGGAGAGCGGGGGAAAGAGAGCGGGGGAGGGATAGCGGGGGAGGGAGAGCGTGGGAGGGAGAGCGGGGGAGGGAGACAGGAGGGAGAGAGAGGGAGGGAGAGATAGGGAGGGAGAGCGGGGGAGGGAGAGATAGGGAGGGAGAGATAGGGAGGGAGAGATAGGGAGGGAGAGATAGGGACGGAGAGCCGGGTAGGGAGAGCGGGGGAGGGAGAGCGGGGGAGGGAGAGCGGGGGAGGGAGAGCGGGGGAGGGAGAGCGGGGGAGGGAGAGCGGGGGAGGGTGAGCGGGGGTTTTTCATGTTGACTTCTGAGACAGCACTGTATTTGCTCATGTTTGCAGACTTGTCATGTGAATATCGTTCAGCAAATTGGATGTTGGAAAGTAATTAATTAAATTGAATCTTAAAATAGGAGCAGCCATTAAAAAAGATTATTTGTATCGGGATTTTTGGTGTTCTACATTTAATATTTTACCGAGAGGGTTTGTCGTGGTTAAATAATTCCAGATTTAATTTAATAATTTAAAGAAATTTGGAGATAAATGTAGGATCTGCTTGAATTAATTCAGAAAATATTCTATGGGGTTTTTATTGTTGTTTACTCAAGGCAGAAAAAATTCTGAGGCATTACAAATTCAGTTCATTATTCAAGTTATCAAAATCAGATAAAGAGATTAAAATTCAATTGAAATTTCAGTTAGTTTTGAGAGTTTTGATTGAAAATCCAGACTGAATGTCTATGTAAAGTATTTTCATTGTGAAAAGTTTATTTTCTCCAATTATTTAAGCCCATGCATTGGAAATGGTAATTTAATTGTTCTTGATTCTAGGTGATATTTAGGAAAAGATTTAACTTTGTGGAGAGTTAAATTTCTTAATTAGGAAAAATTGTGAAGGTTATTTTATTCTTAATTAAAGTCAATGTCCAGAAAAAAGAATTCCAAGCCTGTATACTAAAGTTCTTTTAATAATTCCATCAATATCCAATTTGCTAGACATTATTTATTTGTAAATACGTTTCCAAAGTGTTGTATTTATATATTATTCAGAACAATTGCAAATTCTTTTGTCTAAATGTATATAAGCTATTGCTTTTCCATTCTGTATAATTATTGCCATTTTTTTAAATCTGAACAAACCAGAATTAGCAGCGCTTTTGGGTATATATTAATCGTCTCTCATTTCATATTTTTTTCTAAGCCATGCTATTTTTCCTCTCTGCTTTCTCACCAATGGAAATGATTAAAGAAATATTATCCTTGGCAAAGTACTTTGTAAAAATGTCCAACTTTTATTCTAGTGCTTGTTATATTTTAATTTTTTTCTGCAGTTCATGAATATTTTTAAATGGCAATTTTTGATTTGTGCTAATATTCAGGTCTTTTTAAGTCCAGAAATTTTTTAAAGCTCAGAAATTTTTGAAAGTCAGAGTCAGAAATTATTCTGTCCAAAATGTAAACAAATTAATTTTTTTTGTCCTGATTTCAGAAATCTTTCAAGTCTAGCGTTGAAAATTATTGTCCAAATTGTAAACAAATTAATTTGTTTACAATTTGGACAATAGTTTTTAACTCTTAGACTTGAAAGATTTCTGGAATTGGGACTTTTTCAAAAGTTATTCTAAGTCCCAATTGTAAACAAATCAATTTTTTTTCTCAAGTCAGAAATTATTTTAAGTCCAGTATAATTTTTATTTTCAGGTGCAGGATAAAATAAGTAGACAAAATGTATTATTTCAGATTGTAAAATTTTTATTGAACTTGTATGTATACACTGTACATTGTTTTAATTGCAATAAAGACATTTTATTATGATGAAAACCTGTTGACTCCTTTTAGATAGAAATATTTTCTTTTTCTCGGAGCCTCTTTTAGGTATCGTTGGACTTAAGGGGTTTTTTAAGGTATATTTTTGCTAGAATTAGCACATTTTTAGCCTAAAAATGACATTTTTGACCACAAATTCTGCCAAATTTTGCTGATTATTGAACAATTTATTCAACATTATGACAATTTATCTACATTTCAACTATTCAACAACTGATATATTACATATAACAATATTTTCAACTGTTATTCAACAGCTGACATAACTACATATATCACATGAAAAATTAAACCATCAAACACATTTTGCAGCTGAAATAAATTATTGAACAAGCACTTGAAGAAATTACTTGCCTCTGATAAAAATAACTGCGACTGAGCTGTGGAAAAATTAATACTACAGAACAGCCGACATCAGTGGCAAAATGCCACTGACGACAACTGCTCTGAAGTCAAAATGCATTTATAAATTTTTTCACAACTCTGTCGCAGCTATTTTTATCAGAGGCAAGCAATCTTTCAAAGTGCTTGTTCTGGAAACACTTAAAAATGAAACATTTCACATTATCAATGACCTTAATTACAATTAACAATGTCTCTTATTGGTCAAAATTGAATGCACGCAACTGATTCCAAATGGGAGCAATGTCTGCATAAATGACGAAAAAAATGAATCTCACAAGGCAATGCTTAATTAAAATTATTTAGGTGCCAGAATAACATTTTATAAACGATTCCAAGTCAGAAATAAACTCCAAAAAATGCAATGTTAAAATTTTATGGCATACCTATTTCAAATGTTAATAAAATTAAACCTTTATATTTGCCAAATTAATTTGCTTAAAATGCATTTAGATTACACTATGTACCTCAATTAGACTGTTTTTTAAAAATGCTAATTGCATAATAGAAACTCAAAGACTATACATTTACTTCCGATAATTTAATTTTTATAGCAACAAAGATTGAACTAAATACATTTTGTCTTTAAGAATTATCTTGCTTGGATTTAAAAATATAACATTAATGGAGGTGTTTATATTTACAACATCAAAAGCATATTTGCTCATTTAAAGTTCAGATTCAAAGCTATTATGCAAAATATAACTGATTTAATCAAAGCAAACAGTCTATTTATGAATAAATATACCATATTCTCAAAGTTTGTCTTATATTTCCAGGTAATGTACAGTAAGTGCATAAAACTAAACGATTTGAAGTTAATTTACGTTAAATTTAAGTAGTAATTGCATTGCGTGACTCAACTCATTATCGTTAACAAATCACATTGCTCCTTATCGATAGCTTAACACTTTCATGGCTAATTTGTCAAATTTAAAAGAAAAATCAGCAAATCAAATCATTAAAAATTTATCAATAATTATATTTTTTAACATTATGAATGTGCAAAATGTAAGTAGCAATACATTATCATTACAAAACATTTAAAAATTTATATTTCAAGAATTTTCAGATTGTAATTTATGAAAGTATTGAGTGCACGAAAAACTAAAGTATTTCATTAAATATTTGTATACAATTGAGTTATTTATGTTAATAAATTAAAAGAATTCCTTTTCAGTAACGCTTATGTTAGAATAAGTCAAAATCTCATATGGAGTTTACCAAAATTATCGTTACGATAATTTAATGAAGATATTTTAAACAACAGCCATGAAATTGTTAAGTAATCTAAAATATAACTCAACCAACAAGAGAGAACGTTAATATTTACATAGAGACCAACCTGAGGATCAAAACAATAACTACAAAATTGAGAAACAAAATAAATATCCTATAATTATTATACCAAATAGAATTGAATGAGCTTCCCACAATCTATATATATTTGCAAAAGTTTGTTTGCGTGTCTCATTATGCATGCCATAAACTATAAGACATATGAATAACTAAAATTTGGTACGATTATTATTAACATCTTAACTTGATGAATGTATAAAAGGTTTGGTCAATTGGTTAATTATAGTCAGTGCTATAATAACAATAATATAGGAGAATATAACATTTTATAATTCCACTAGAGATGCCTGCATTTCAAATTTGAAATGTTGACAGAATTTTTTATAATAAACAAAGAAGCTCCAAAGTTTATTGTATATTAGGATTAGCTATGATGCTGGTCAACGCAGACATCCATGACATTTGACGGTGCGATGAGATACTATTACGTACGCTAACCTTCATAACAGCCTACTTAGACAACAAACCCATACAGCAGCCGGGTTATGCAATCTTACTTTCGATACTACACAATTTATACAAGTGAAAACATTTCCCACTTACTTTATTTGCTCACATTACACTGTGTTGGATGTGGTTTGGTTAATACAACACGACAAACAACAGATGAACAAACAAAAAGAATTAATGCAACGAAAAACAAAAACAGTAGAAAAGAGAATTAAAATCACACAGAAATTCAATGCTCCGACTCTTAGAATGATTCTCTAAGCAAAGAGTTTTGTTAAAATAAATTTATGTCAAGTGAATAATACTTTGTTACAATAAGTGGACAATACCTTTGTTAAAACGTTACAAATTGCACTCGACAATGCCTTATCCCCCTCCCTCCCTCTGCTGTTCCCCCCCTTATCTCTCGCGAGGCAATAATATGAATCTCGAGCCTCAACAATGACATTCGTTGTCCAGGAAACTTATCGATAAAAGTCTAAATCTGTCACATATTCGTTAAATGTGAGTAATTTCAAAACATGTGGTGCATTACTTTCTGGGAAACCCTCGTACAATGTTGTGTGAGACAGACGCTCCTTTCTAGGAACCTGGTATTATCTGAATTTTTAAAGAATGTTTATTTTGAACTCTTGAGCATCCCGCATATAACTGTCCATGCGTAAAGCAAAGCTACCGTATGGTAACTGACTTAAGAAGTCACCTCTCTACTCTGCGTGCACGGGGATTTCCCTTCTAGGAAGCGCGCTCACCTTCAATGCCCCTCTATTCTAATGGAATTCGTTCCCCTCCACTCTACATATTACCTCCGATCACTGAGGCGTAAGGTAACTTCTAGTAATTTTCAATTGCTACATCAGGCGGAACTACCTGTACTCTACATGCACGTTCTCTACCGGAAGCTTAGAGAACGAACTCCACCTGGCAAAAAGCGTCACCTCACAAAATGAATCGACTGCATTGATTGCCAATTTTAATTATGAATACTCGAAATATTTTCCAACACTTTCATTTATATCAATTAAAATATGAAAAAATTTCCCAAATAAAACTTAATTCAAGCATAGATATAATTTTTTGTTCATAATTATTGCCATAATTTGAAGTCACGATGATTTAAAACATATTTGCTAGTTATTTATAAGCAAAGAACTTTGCAATACCATTTTAATTTAATTTATTCACCAGAGAACTATATAAAGATGTTTGTGTAGCATTGTAAAATGAATTCCTATAATTACTCCGAAATTTGATGCACAAAAACGATTACAGTGTAATTTTCCTAATAAACGTTTAATGTGACTAAATCTTAAAAGGATATTTTGTAGTTTAATTTACATTCTTCGTTAGAAATAATTTTATGAACTCTGTATTTATCTCAGAATCACTACAAATATGCTGTCAACAATTTGTTGCTAACATACATTAAAGTTATGGTAATTTAATGTTGTGCTTATGCAAACTGTATAATTATAAAATACCAGTTGATTACTTCGTTTAAAAATTAGTACAAGAGTTTAAAATAACACTAATATTTATAATGAGATTTTAAGATATAAACAAGTTAGGAAAGTGTACACCGTATCACAAATGGGTGCATTTTGTGCATTGGAGTATTTGAAAGAAATTATTTATGTGTTTGGAAGGGAAATAGCATTATAAGGTTCTTTTCTTGGTCATAAATAATCCATTTTCTTCCCATTTAATAATATTACATGCATATGTAAGGAAATTAAACATTTCCGTGAGATTGTTTACGTTAGCAACAATGAAGAAGTAACCATGCTAGAAAATTTCAAAGTTCAACTCAAATTACGACTCTTGTTCGATTTTCTCGCAAACGGCGACTCCTATGATGAAAATGTAAAGGAAAAGAAATACCCTACTTTACTAGTTCTACAAGTTTTACTTGATAAATATGTTGATATGACCGATACTTTACGAGATATGAGGGAAAGTTCATTTTTTATCACCAGTAAAGTGGTACCCCTGTTTGGCTTACGTGACTCATTTATGTGATTTTCTTATTATCTTTGACCGTAAGTCCTTAATATCAAATTTCATGAAAATCTGCTTGGTAGAAGCAGATAACGAACATGAGAACAGACCAGATGGAGACTAATACTAATAGGCGCTTATGCTGGAAGCGAAACGCACCTGACAAATAACCTTGCATGTAATTACATTTACAGATACACATACATTATTAAAAATTTTCTGTAATGAAAAAAATGATATGTTACTTATTTGTTCAATATACAAATAGAAGGTGCTTGCATTCTGTAAGCGTTTCAAGTCATTATTTATGGCTTTTGCAAAGTAAAAATTCAAAACTAGTTAAATAAATAAAACAACTTCAAGTACACATTAGAATAAACTTCATTAGCCCACTGCTTCCCAATGAAAAGACAACACTGATAACGGTTTGATTCCGATACAAATGAATTGGAATATTTCGAGGCGGTGCTTACTGTAAAAGAGAGACTGACTGATATTATTCACTTCTTTCGGTAAATTGTGATGAGATTAGCCATGAGGAAGTGTATCATCCGAAACAAAAGTACCACGAAGCCAATGAAAAGGAAGAAATCCACAGTACATTGAACCCTCTGCATACTGGACCTTGACGGAACGTACTTAGGATATAACGGACAGAATGTCCTGCGATGCAAAACAGTTAAATGACGCCACTAATACATTGTGTCTCATGCAGACCTATCACATGTGCGTTATTTGGAAGGCCTAATGAATACATCGCAACATTATAACTAACGTATATCACGGCGTATAAGTCGACCTTTGAAGCTTAAAAAATTTTCCTAAAACTTAAAGTCGATTTATATGTCGAATATAAAATTGTAAGCTTTAAATTACAGATGAATAACATCAATATTTACTAACAAGGGGAGGCCATAACATTAATATTTAAATTCGTAAAAACCTTTTAGGAGGTGAAACTAGAACTAAAACATCACCTATATCTCTCTGCGTTTTTGCCAATGGGCCCTTGTTTAAAAGACCATAACAATTTAAATTCTGGTGTAAGCATGGATGCAACATATACCATTAACCTTACTTTTACAAACAGAAGCAGCGATAGCTGAATGGTCAGAATGAATGTCTATTAGTCGGATGGGCTGGGGTTCGCTCCCAGCAGCCAGCATTTTTTTTCTTTCAGAAGTGGTCTGTACATACATTTTAACTAGTAAAATTGTATTATTATTATGTCTTTATTGTATTTTTGTTTTTTTCGCAATTTTTTGATTATTTTTTTGTCTTTTCCACGTACCTTTTTGTACTTGATTTATTTGCACCTTCCACATATAATTATGATATTATAATTATAAATAAATAATATAATTTAGAATGTTATAATCATTGCTTGATTGTTTATTAAAATATCGATTCTTTAATATGACATTTATGAAATGTTTATTATGGACAATTACCATGTATTTTTAATTGTATCATCCGAAGTATTGTAATGCTGTAGAAGTAAGTGAGATAGAAGAGGTACACTTCGATCGTAATAACCATACTAATTGCAAGTTATAATTATATGTGGAATATGCAAATAAATCAAGTACAAAAAAGTACGTGAAAAAAGACAAAAAAATAATCAAAAAATATGCGAAAAAAACATTTCCTTTTTTGAAAATGTAATTATCAAAACCATCCTTACGCCTGCCAACATGAGATACTTTACTGAATTTCACCACCGTAGATATTGATTGCGATAACTAGGTGCAGTTAATTTTGATAGCATCATTAACAGCCGACATCAATCAAATCATAGGAACCATTATTTAGTTGGTCAACCTCTCTGAGAATAGCAGTTTCTTATTGGTTGAAATTAAAACACCTGTCAAATGGAAGGCTCAAAAAGAATAGCACAGACCCGAAACAATATTCATCTATTTTTTTATTACTATGTTTATTTCTGTATCTTGTTAAAACTTGGATTGTACAGGACCTTGATTTTGCCTGGCAACGATTTCATGAGAAGTATTTTTTAGTGAAACAAAGGGGGTCGACTTATACTGCGAACATATACCTAATCTAGTATTTTCAAATTGAAAATTCAAGGTCGACTTATACGTCGCAATATATGATAAATACATACATATTATAATGTATATAATCACTGTATATACTCGTGTATGATGCATCCCAGTGTATAACTGCCGTGTATAACGTGCACTCGTACTTTATTCCAAAAAATCCCGACTTTTTCTTATACCACGTGTATGACACACATCCTTGATTTTTGGGAGGTCTATGAATTTTAAAACGTTTGGACTTGTCCATAAGTGTATTACGTTCAATAAGCTCCATATTATGTCTAAGAGAGACAACGTCAATAATTAAAGCGACTGAGCTGAGACGGGAGCAACCTCATACAGTAAGTTGGGCAAAGTGATGCCGTGTAGAAAACCGCAGCGTCACTGTTGCCAATCCTTTTAAATTAAACAAAAAGGGATCTATAAAATAGTTTTGATTTAAAGTGGATGTTGGTTCTCTCTTTCCTATCTCATTCTAAAACTGTTTAGGAGAAGGAACAACGTAAAAATTTAACAAACAAATCTGGAAACAGGAAACGCAACAGGTAGGATTAAGTTCGTACATGAGATTCTACGGGTTTTAAATTACTTACATTGTCAATTGTACATACTAGAATCATTAACTAAAGAAAATTATTTCAATTTGCTTATTCTATGTTTTTTTTGTTTTTGATGTGTGTTTTGCGGGAAGACATCTTGAGATTTTGCAAAAATTACAGCAATCAGCTGATGAGCTAGTGAAAAGCAGAATAATTGGAGAGGATGGGATTATAACTGTATAGAAGTAATTAGGTGTTCTATACATATAATTATGTATGTATAACCTGGATTATCGACACTTATTGTGTTTTCCCATTAATTAACCCAAAAAGCGTGAATCTAGCGTGACGTAGGTTCCCATTTTAAGTGCAGAGAAGTGTTACCTGCGTATAATGCGCACCCTTACTTTATGACCTGAAATTTGGTCTTCAAACAGCGCATTATACACGAGTATATATGGTAGATACAATGTATACTTTATTGGTGCAGCAAATCCGCAAAAATTAATTGTTCCTGCGTTTGATCATTGTGACTGGTTGAAATTGACTGACTTGCGTTACTCGTGGGGTTTGTTTGTCTTAAAACATTCTTTGTATTCATTGTTACTTTCTGCCAAATTTCCACCAGGGTCCGGAAAAATCTAAAATCTCGAAAAAGTATCCCAAGTTCCATTCCTAAGAATAATTCCGTTTCAAATAAGAATGCAAGGGAAAATCAATTTTTCTTATGGTCACTATAATTTATTTCATTCTTAATTATGTTCTTATAAAAGTATGCTCCTGCTAGCATACTGCAAGCACCTTTTACTAGTAAAATATAAAAATTAATACGATTCCTATTTTCCTAAATTAATTAGAAAACTCTGTGCTATTATTTCTAGCGCTCTAACAATTTGTATAAATATATAGCGGAGTAAAACATTGTCTTTCATAACATGCGCATTTTAACAATTTGAGGCAACACACACGTTTCCTTCGGATGTTTCGGATATAACAGACAGGCCTTCCCCTCCTTTTAGTCCAATATATCGAGGCTTCACTGTACGTATGTAAAGAATGCGATGTCGGACTCTGTACAATACCATGTTTTGGAATATACCATACACAAAAACGTATCAAGTATATAATCGCAAGCTCTGGAATAATAAAAATCAAAATAGTTAGAACGAATCCAACATATATTTTCAATTCTTTCAAACTTTTACAAACCTATGCCAACAGGTGCTTCTGATGGAATCTTTACTTAGTACTTAAAAAGAGTTAAAGATGAAACAATCTTTTGTTATTCTAAAAGCTCCCAATTGCAAGCGCGATCTGAGTTTATATAAACATTTGAAATACAGTTGGACCTCTATAACCGTCACCATTGATAATCGTTCCAATCAACCCTCACTTGTCGCCAAATGGTACAAAAAAATTAAAAAGTTCCGATGCCAGTTTTGAATGAAGCAGATGAATGATGATTGCACTGTGACCGAGACAGAAAGATTCCTGGCATTGTCTCCTATTCAATTACTGCCAATTAAACCTTCAAATAAGTGAAAGAATAGCGTTATTCGCTTCACACTTTAATTTAAGCATCGAAATTAATGCTGTAGCAATCTCGAACTTCATAGATAACAACAAAAATATTTACGGATAATTATCCAGTTAATAACTGTGTATGGGAAGCATTTCTAACAATTTAATCAAAGCAATTGATCTTATTTTAAATCATTCGAATGCTGGAATCTTACTTTTCCAGTAAGTAAAACTATTAAACATCTATAATGCTTATTAAGGCAAATTGTCTCATGCGTAAATTTAAAATCAGATGAGAATAGGGACGTACATTATTTTTTAACAAATTGAAAGTTATATGGTTATGTCACCTTCGTAGATAATCTAAATGACAAAGAATGTTAGGCGACGGGCTACGTTTATTCAGGAGCAGCATGAAAACATTTGTTTTAGATTGATAACCTAGAACTCGCCGAAACATCTTCTCTTTATTGTTAATCTAAATAAACGGTTGCATTGATTGATATATGAAAAAAAAGGACGTATACTTCAATTAAAAGAAACACAGAAAATTAAAAACATAAAAGTTTGCAATCAATTACTGTGTAGCATTAATTTCCTCTCTAATTTGACTTTTAAAATACAGATTTCTTACTGACTTTGCATAATTAATTGTCAATATGCGCGCACAGCCTCGCCCTTAGCGAGATTTGCACCCGCTAACCTTACCTATACTGGAGAAATGCATTATCAGAGTTAAATGCGAATTACTGAGTTAAAAGTGAAATATTGAGATCAACTTATTCTACACAATTCTTAATTTTTTATAAATTAATTGAAAAAACAGTGAATACACTGTGCGGGTACAGCTAGTACTCCGTTAATTCATCAAACAGAACTTATAATTTTGTTTGATTAGTTTACATAACAACGCTTTTACTCATTATTACCTCTGACGGTAAAGCACTATCAATTGCAATTTCCCAGGTTATTGTTACTATCAGAATTTTAAATACCACAAATGGGTCATTCCACGTCAGATGGGACAGGTGTTGACCCTCACCCTCGCGGATTTTGACGAAAATTGGAGGATGAGTTTGTCTGGGGCTCAAACCAACTCATACCAAACCATTTAGTAACAAAGTGATTTTTGGTCGATTTAGGAGGGGGGTTCAATTTGGCATGGTTCAAATCATCTTAATTTTATTTTTGCAATATCTCCGGACCTATTAGCGATAGAGGCATGCAGTTTTGCTCATTATCAAGAGAATGCATTGTAGATTACTAATCGTATTTCATTTGTTTAATTTAAGAATATTTTGTTTAAATATTTACATTGTTTAATTTTAAAATTTAAATAATTAAAATACCGCACTTTTTATTTTAGCCGTTTTCAGTTATTTTGTACCTCTAAATATGCTCTTTGAAATCACAAAATTTGGTAACAGTTTTTTTCCATTTAAGGGAGATAGTGGGTTTCGAAATTTGACAAGTGCCAACCGTGGGCACTGAACCGGCGAAGTAAGGCACTCTTAGCTGCTCTTATTATTTCCTTGAACCTCCGACAAAGCTCCACAAAGTACAACCAGGCAATGGGGCATGTCACCGAAACCTTCCCCTCCCCTCCTCCTCTTATTCCTTTAAAGACCCCCCTCATCTTCCCTCCCCCTCACGTGCTTCTGTGACGCACCCCGTGTAGTTGCTCTCACGGCCGATAGCGAGAAAGGACAATTCATTAAAAAGGAACAATAATCTGATTGAGATATTTATTTAGGTCATTCAATAATTGTTTTCTCACACGTTTATTCACAAACAAGGGCTCCAGTTAATCTGTTTTACTGCCCAATATTGTTGGAAATATTTTGGAACTGATGGAACGCTCTATTCTTCTGCCTTGGCATCTCTATTGCCTCTGCGTGTCTCTTCTTGCTGCAGACCTGTAATTGAAATAGAAGTATATAAACCTATTTGACTCTTAGTAGACCTGAAAATTTTGAAAATGTATGCATTGACTGTAATTTTTTACCTAGTAAGGACTCAATGTTGAGTGTCAGTGTTCGCTGAATCTGAAGTTTCTTCTTCCGGATTCACCTCTGGGTCCCATACTTGGATTTTGACTCCGTTAGGTATCTCCGATAGGTGCTTCATGCATACCACTCCACGCGATACAGGTACAGTGGCGTGGCGTGCCGAATTCCTTTAATCTCAGTTGCCTCGCGAAATCTCGCAGCTAAGCGCTTACTCTCTGCGTGGACATCTTGCTCTGAGACGAAAGAGAAATTCGTTCCTGAGAGATTCTGGACCGCCCAATAGTATAGATTCCTTGGTGTCCGCAGCTGTTTCTCAGGAGGTAGTTGGAGGCTCACTCGAGCGGCATTCCTCTTCAGGGTGCCTCCTAACCCATCACTTGGACCCTTTCCATGTGACGTGGCATAGAAATGCCATTCAGCTGGTACTCCGAAATCTTCCTCGTGCTTCACCACATTTACTACATTAAAACGATTCTTGTATTGGGAGGAAGCACCATCTGAGAAATAAATTATTTTTTTCAGGTTTGTGATTTTGGTATTCCTTTTCAAGAAATCAATTAGTTCCCGTTGAAAAGCATGCACGGCAGTAGTGTTATGCGAAAGTGAGTCTGATATCACCACAAAACTCAGAGGGTAAATTTTATTGTCACTTGAACGGTAGTAGCAAGCGAAGGGATGCACTGTGGCCTGGGTATTATCCCAGTGCAATCCCTGTACACTGTCCTGCACAACAAAATGGTAGTTCTCAGAAAAATCAGAAATAGCTAATACCTCCCCATGCTGCAAATTCTCTCTTATATTTTTGTAGTATTCAGATTGCCTTTTGGCCACATAATCATGCTTAACCACGTCCGGCACATTTTCTACTGACTTCTCAAGAAATTCGTCAATTGGCTGGGTAACGTCATCCAAGGAGCACCGGTCAACCTGTCTCCATTGGCAGTATGTGATCTCTTCAATACAGTTCTCTGCAAAAATATTCATAAGAGTATCCGTAAGGTTCTCTCTCCCAGGACATTTCTCGCATGAGCCGAGGTAACAATCACAATTCGCAAAGCGTCATGGACAGAAGGTCCCGATATGTCTCGAAAGGAATCTCACCTGAGCTCACTTTCAAATCATTGAAGCGTGCTGCAGAAAACATGAGCTTAAAGTTCTGGTGAATTTGACAAACACAAACAGAATGGGTACCGGACGCTTCTGCTAAGATGCACTCTGCTGGTCGCAGCTCACAGAACTTGGAAAACCCAACTTTCACATCTGGGTTTTTCTCTTTAAAAGCTTGATAAATTTCTTTCAGAGTGCCAAGAATGAGTCTCCTCTGTTTCTGCGTTCGACCTCCTCCTTCTACGACGCTCTTATATTGTTTCACACCCGGCAACTCGCGCCTTACGTCAGCTTCTCTATAGAATGTGGTCACTAGGTCCCTTGTGGAGTCAGGTATCGATTTACCTTTCAAAGGATTAGGCGAACACAGAATACCCTTTTCCTTGACACACTCCTTCATCTTGACCACCATATACTTCATTGCCCCGAAGTACGACATTATCCTATTTCTGCTCCAATTTTTTGGTGAAACAGACAGGATCATTGTCTTCTCGCTCATTGAAGTGGCTGCAAGAAACTTCTCTTTCAGTTGTTTCAGGACAACCCGTCCAGCTTCTTCATAATCAATATTTTCATCACTCAATTCTGAACCATCTTCCTTAACACGTTTCCCCATAGCCTCCTGCAGTGAATGTCTGTATGCTGACTCAGTCTTCTTTAACTTACTTGCACCATACCTGGATCTTCCTAGTTTCCTGGCAACGATAGGTGACTCTCCGAGAGCTGTAAGGCTTTGATTCAACTTCTCGAGGACATCAGACTTTCTTAGTGAGCATATAGGTACACTGCTCTCTCCATGCTCGCTGTCAGAAGATGATGTGCTCCTGGATGCATTAACACAGTAACTGCTATACTCTGATGGTGTTCCTTCTTCTCGTGAAGTGCTCGGAAGTGTGACCTCCATGTGCATCGACTGTGCAGATGTCGTTGGCTAACATACCAGCAATGATCCTACCGCTTCCGAAGACCGTTCACTAGATGAGAGACCGCTTCCAGAGTGACTGAGTGCTTGCCCAATAAGCGGTGAACTTAAGCACTTGATGAACCTTATCTTGCAGGACGGACAAATTTTCATCCCTTCTATCACACCGGAAAATCTTAAACGGCATTTACTGTCTAGCTCCCTACTGACAGTGGACAGAGCATTAACTTTCCTACCGTGAGAGCAACTACACCGGGCGCGTCGCAGAAGCACGTGAGGGGGAGGGAAGATGAGGGGGGTCTTTAAAGGAATAAGAGGAGGAGGGGAGGGGAAGGTTTCGGTGACATGCCCCATTGCCTGGTTGTACTTTGTGGAGCCTTGTCGGAGGTTCAAGGAAATAATAAGAGCAGCTAAGAGCGCCTTACTTCGCCGGTTCAGTGCCCACGGTTGGCACTTGTCAAATTTCGAAACCCACTATCTCCCTTAAATGGAAAAAAACTGTTACCAAATTTTGTGATTTCAAAGAGCATATTTAGAGGTACAAAATAACTGAAAACGGCTAAAATAAAAAGTGCGGTATTTTAATTATTTAAATTTTAAAATTAAACAATGTAAATATTTAAACAAAATATTCTTAAATTAAACAAATGAAATACGATTAGTAATCTACAATGCATTCTCTTGATAATGAGCAAAACTGCATGCCTCTATCGCTAATAGGTCCGGAGATATTGCAAAAATAAAAATTAAGATGATTTGAACCATGCCAAATTGAACCCCCCTCCTAAATCGACCAAAAATCACTTTGTTACTAAATGGTTTGGTATGAGTTGGTTTGAGCCCCAGACAAACTCATCCTCCAATTTTCGTCAAAATCCGCGAGGGTGAGGGTCAACACCTGTCCCATCTGACGTGGAATGACCCAAATATAACTTTTAATTAAAGTTTAAGGCAATAATAGCCCATTAATTCATCAAATGGAAGAAAGAAGATGATAATGAGACCTTTGAATCCGTGTCATTTTTACTTATGTACCAATGACGTGAATCTAAATTGATTCTTTTGAAAATTTTAATGTCAATCTGATTCAAACGTACTTTATTGTGTCATTTTATGTTACTTGTCGCCACCTGGCAGATCCAGCCACCATGTGACTAAATGAATAAATAAATAAATATTATAGAGACAGAAGAAGATAAAGAAGAACGACGTAGAAGAGAAAGAGTGAGAAGATCAACACGGACAGATGAGCAAAGGCAAACAGCGAGAGAGACCATAAACGAAATCAGGTAACAAAGAAGAAACGAACAAACTGAAGAAGGGAGCAATATAAGAAGAAGCCAAAACAGAATCGATGCAGCCAACGGCGGAAGACGAAGAAACGACACAAATTTAAACTCAGCAATAGGAAACGGATTAGCTATTCCACGAGATGATTCACATTTAGGAAAAATGGATAAAGAATGTCAATATCGTAGAGCTTTGTTTTTTAATAACCGAGAAAAGCATAACAGATGCACTTCCGCAGCTTCCAGATATATTAAAACTGCCGTAGAGAGAAAATACCCCTATGTGTAAAAATACGTAAGACTAATGTAGTTTCTGCACATGCCAGGAAATGAAATATATACATTTAAAGCGGGAAGCTCATTAGTTCTAATTTGAAATGCAAAATCAATCACACTCACCCATCTTCTTTCTTGATATCGCAAAGCAGAGCTGGTCTGAGGAAGACGTACGATGCTGGCTGCATTTTCAGACTTCATTCTTCGGAGGCACGCATCTGAAACAACGACAGAACCAACTCAGAAATCTCGCACCCAAAGGATAAAAATTCTACAAAACCTTAACAATAACTTTTGATTTGAAGTTTATAAAGTAATGGAAACTGGCTAAAAATGTATTATTCATAAGTTTTTAAAAACACAGATTCTCATTTTGAGGTAAACCATAATTTTTACGTTAAAAACACAATATATATTGATAACAAACCCTTAATTAATCCTACGTTAAGAATGTAACGCCAAATCTTGGCTATATTTGCCCATAAACAAATCCGTCCTTGCAAAAAATTTTACCAACTCTTCACAGAAAATGATACTTTACAACGATAAAATCACTCATTAAACATGTTATGCAGTAACAAAATGTTATACATAAGGACTAATTTATAAGAATAATTACTCCATTATACATAAATATGATAAATATAACATTTACTATATACATATATATACGGTAAAGATATTTCAACTATAAATCAAAGATGAACAGGGAAGTTATTTAAGATTTCCTTACCTTTGAAGATATAAATCCTCGAGGAGATTGACCAGGACAGCTGTATCACACAATAATAACAGTATATTTATTTTCCAGAAGGTCAAAGTTACATGGCAAATCAATAAGACAAACTCAATCACAAAAGAAAATACAAAGTAAAACAATATAACAGCACGAGTGGACTAAAGAAAAACAATAATACATCAAAACATCACCATAAATTACAATTAAGGGCAAAACAGGGCATACTGAATAATTACAAATACAAATTCACATATCATTGTATTCCAAAATAAGAAAGAGTACTCTTAAGAGAAGTTAATTAATGTCCAGTAAGCAATGTGAAGATTACACACATTGAAACTATAAAAAACTTTAGATAAAACTTCACTTCACTTAAAGTGTCTTAAAACGTACACAAATCAAACTAAAAGTACATATTTAAAAACTTGTCGAAATGCGTCACATGGACCACTGTTTTCGAAGAATAAACGGCCAAACTTTTGTCAAGAACAAAACTACCGACATTAAATTTCGAATACAATAAAAACGATTAGTTTTTTACTTGTAAAAAGTTCTGGTGTAAACACATAAAATAACCAAAAGTATTAAAACACTGCTGTCTAAATGATTATGACGTGGACCATTTTTCGAAGAACACACGGCCAAACATATATCACGATCATAACTATCAACATTAAATTTCGAATACAATAAAAAGGTCTAGTTTTTTCCTTCTAAAAAGGTCTGATGGAAAGAAAATAAATTTCGAACGGTATTACGCACATAACAGACAACCCCGTCAGCCATTTTCATGATACTAATATATAGGTAGGTCGTTGCGCATCCGTGTCAAGAATCGATAGCTGTGCTATGCGATAGTCTCGAACGTGTGACGTCACCTGGTCCGCAAGTACTCGGTCAACGCCACCTAGAAACAAGGCCTCCTCACGTTAGATGTGACGTCATCACTAGGGGTCCTATCACCGCCAACTAGAAACAGGTTTCTACGTGGTGTTGGTCCTATACGTCCTATGTTAGCCATCAGCGAAGTTTTAATAATTATTATTATTGACGTATTTTATTTGGTCTCCGCAGACGCCAAGGAAGGAATGGAAATTTAACCTGGATATTACCAGGATTCTTAAACGTACCGCGAAAATATAAATGACGAGAGCGCTCGTATTTTACAGTATTTGTTCATATCTCAACGGAAATAAAAAAAGCTGTTTGAAGGTTTTAATGGATGTTATTCTTCAGAAATGAGGCTACACATTTTCCTATTCATAAAGATAAACATGCTATGAACCAAAGATCATAAAAATAAAATTGTCAAAATTTGCTTGGATTTTTAATGTGATTCCATATTTTGAAAATACGTGTATTTATATTTATTCGTCATCTTCAGAACTGGTCTTTAACTATTCATATTTAATATATTCAGTTACTATAAGTTTATTTAACATTATTTTTTTTAATTATAACAAAATTAAATATTAATTTTCACTTTGACACGATTTCTCTCAAAACTCAACATTTGCTCCATTTTCTCTTAAATTAATAGAGATAGAAGCGCAAATGCACAGTTTATTAAGGCAAATGTTGTTCTAGAATTAGTTGTATGACACAATGCGATTTTCAGTAATGCTTATATATTATGCGAAAAAATTTAAATATCATTATATTTTGAACAGAAAGATACTTTCATACTTATAATTCTAATACTGATTAGTAATATTTTTTTGGATTGGTTAATTTAACGGTCATAGAATATTCTACGGCCGTGGTTAATTCACTGAAAATATTTCATGCAAGTACATACCTTAGCTTATGATATAACGGATCAAATGAGTGGAAAATTTATAATTGGTATTATATGGTAGTCTATATCACCTGAAAATATTACATAACATACAGTTTTAAGGAGCTCTCTATGTAGTGGATGAAATAATTAGGCAATCTGTAGTTGTATGACATTTAATTAATACATTCATGGATAACAGTTTTGTTTGGAATCACTTTTAACCATTACATGCTCTTTAATCTTTTATAATTATTTACATTCTTTTTTTTCAAAATGTCATTCACTCTCTTTGTGTAATTATTTAATAAGATGTTCACGGCACAATGTACAATCTGCTTTAATATCAAACCTACATCATGACCATTCATACAGTTATGCCCTTCACATAAATTACCTCTCATATTATTCAGACTTAGCTGAACTAATAATTTCCTTTGGTTCTTTTGTTGAAGGAACAAATGCTCCTTTTCCTTAAGTATTTTTTGCATGACAACAAAAGTATAGGCTACACACATCACAATATCTTCACTTGGATAGCATAAACCACCTCTGTCACTTGCAATTATTAAGCTATTATTTTCCTTTTCTTTAAATTCTACCTCATCAGCAGTTAGAAATATTTTGCAATACTCACATTTTGTTTTTTTAATAACATTATATGCACAATAACCACTTATATAGTATAAGATGGGCCATGTGAACTCACTTAATTCCTCTATATCATCCTCCACGACAACATTTAATGCCTCAGGGAATGTTACACTATCAACGTCAGTAATTACGTTTGCATCATCTATATACATGTCATCTTTTGTAATCATAACATCACCAACCTTTTCTGATTTTAATACAAGAGACAGAACACTTTGTACTCTTAATTTGCTTTCTGTTTCAAAAATCTGACGAACAGAAACGTGATAATTCCCGCCATTCATCTGGCGGTACTTTCCAAACCTGTCTTCCAAATGATCAGTCTGGACCTTCCCTGGCAGAAAATATTTCCTTTTCTTTTCATTAATCCAGTAGTTACCCAGATCCATGAGGGCCTCTGTAGTATGACTTAAAGCGAAGTGTGTTTCCTTACCGAGTCCTCTTGAACAATATTCATTACCCCAATGGCTTAACCATTGCAAAAATTCAGTCATGAAGTTCATGATATGGTGAGAATTTTCAGTTAGTGGTTCTTGAAACCTATTTCTTAATCTTTGACCTTTGAGCAAAGTTTTCACATTTACCACACACCACCACTTCCATATTAACTCAATGTATGTGGCAGTAGCTTCCCAATTCTCAATACCTTTCTTTGAGCCTAATTCCCTCAGAGCAACAGCTGTATTATCATTGAAAATTTGTAATGCAAGTTTAACATTCTGCCTTTCTATTGATGTAGGATACAAAGATTTCAATGTTAAGTTATTGCCGAATTTTAACAAATTTCCTTTCTCAATCATATGAAGCATCTTCAAAGACTTTATGGCAGCATGACCTCCCCTCGTCTCACTATTGAATTCTGGGAAATCCATAATCTGTTCTTTCTGGTTCAACCAATTGTTGCGTATGCATTTTAAAATGTGGACGCTATCGACAACATAGTACAATGGTCGGTTTCTGGCTTCGGGATTTGGATGATCATATTTTATTTTGACTTCTGGAGGATTACTGAAATTTGACACAGCCTTCTTGTTTATAGCATTATTGTCAGCTACAATTCCTATAACTTCAAAGCCTATTGCCTCTAATTTTAATATTAAATTTCTAACAAATTTAAAAAGAGTATCTGCTTGTATGCTTTTAATTGGAAGAATATGAGCTACATCCATGTACTGTGTCTCCAAACTGTGTATCATAAATACATATGCACTAGATGCACATTGAATATCATTGTATGCTTGGCCTACAATGTTTCCACCTTTATAATCTAATTGAGATTTTAAATGAATCTCATCCATTAACAGAATAACATTTCTGTCCTGTTCACACAGACTTTCAACCATTTTAGACAGGTATCCTAAAAATTGTCCAGAATCTTGCTCCTTTACAGGATTAGTGGCAAGGTTACTGCAAAGTCTAGAGAGAGTATTGGGGCTAGGCAATGTACATATATCTCTACTTCTTAAAAACTTATAAGCATGTGGACTAATGGAATGAACAAGTGACCATAGAACTATTGTTTCCCATGAGTATCTGGCCTGTAATTTACTACGGTTTAGTAAAGAAACTTGTTCTTTTAAAAATTTTATTGCGTCTTTTTTTTCTATTAACTTTTCAGATAATGTTCCTAAAATATCATCAATGAGACAAATACTTTCTTCAATGCTTTGGTCTTTTACACTGCTGAATTTGACATTGGCTTCACTAAGCAATGAACTTAATTCATTTAAATTACTGACATTCTTTGGAAGTCTTGTATTCCCAACACATTTCACAGGCACATCATTCACATAAACTGAAACTATTAAGTCTTTATCAATTATGGCATAGCAAACAACTTTAGGGAATGGAATGTCCTTCACTAAAGTAAGACAGATGTTATCATCTTTTTTTACCAAAAACCACTCACTATGCATTTCACAGTCCTGGATCTTGTTTTTCAACTCTTCCAATGAATGGAATGAGATTCTATTCATTAGTTCCTCATGTGTTTGTATGCTCTTTGCTATGGTGTTGTGGAGATATGAATTTTCCAAACGTTGTCTGCGATCTTCAGGATGCTGTCTCTTTGAAGCTGGTGGTGCAGAAAGATATCTAGGACATCCTGGCAACTGAGAGGGAACTGCATCTGTGAAAAATAAAATATGGTAGTAATCAATAAATATGCTAAAATCTTCAGAGATTAATGATTAGTACTTTCCGTTTATTTTTTACTTGTACTCAATACATTTTGAGGATAGTAATTTTATTTATAATTGCAAGATAAAGTAATCGTTAAATTTGAGTAATTGTTATATTTAGGATTATTCACAACTTATTTCTCAACTTAACTGGAAAAGTATAGGAAAATGGTGTTATTCTGTAAATCAAATGCAAAATATTCTACGTTAAATTTTTGTGTAAATCATTGTTTGAAGTTAACCTGATTAAAATTCCTTAGTTCATATATACTATGTTCATATGAATCAACTGAATATAACAGGTGGTGAATGAATTGTAAAACATCAAACCAGTTAGAAGCAGGAGTGATAGTTAAAACTAGAAATGTATATATTTAATGTAACTATTTCGAAGTATTCCGCAACTTAAGATTCAATTGTAATTTACTTTTAATACAATCAATTACTTTCTGAAATGTAATTTTACTTCTAATCATATACTATTCCATTAAGGTAATTGTAATCGAGACAAATTATATTTCTACACGAGCGTGAAGTTAGCACTAATCCAGCACATGAAGGACGGCCGCTAACTTCACGTTTGTCATTTTTACAGTATTTTAACCATCACTGGAAATGTCACAATATTAATTATATGTTAGAAAAATAACCTTTCTTTAAGCGTGGACGGTCCAAAGGTGCGGTAACTAGTTTTCCAGTTTTTGTATCGTACATGCTGGTGCTTCTTTCAATATCATGTGGTTGAAAGTGTAACTCACATACCTGTAAAAAAGCAAAATGCAAGTTACAGTGTTTACATAATAAGAGTATCATAATATCTATAACATAATTCAGACACAATATAGCTGCATTTTGCACCTTTGATCACAAAATGGAAAATACTTAAAGTAGGATAAGTTTAATAGTTCAATGAAATTGAAGATAACGTTATTGTAGCTCCAAACCTTTTTTTTAAAACTACAATAATATCAAGCAAAATCCTCAGAATGTTCTACACTAAATAGTACTTACCACGGATTGATTTGTAGGAGAGTAATTCTCTCTGTGAATTGCAGTAATCCATTTTTCTCTTAATTTCCTTTCAGAAGGGAAAGAGAAAACGCTGACTTTTGGCCCAGTTGAATAATTGCCTTTACAGGCTGGCACACAACATTTTCGTGGCATATTATGCTATAATTAACATTAAGCACAATATACAATATTGATAGCAGCACAGTTGATAGCACAATTACTTCTTTATAGCGAGAAGCATGTATAAAGCACACGTGCGCGGCACACGATAAACACATCCAATCACACCGAATAGCACGTTAGGCCGCTTGGTGCTGACGTCACGACCAGTGAACTCGAAAGCGTTGAGGCCTTGTTTCTAGGTGGCGTTGACTCGGTTGTGTTTCGTGTGGTTAGCCGGTTTATTTACTTGTTTCACTTACGTGCGTTTTTTTGCGAGAGTGTGAAAGCGATTTTTAAAAATGACTATTCGTGCAGTATTTGGCTGCAGCAATACGGATCGCAACACCAAAGGAAAGGTGAGGTTTTTTCGTTTTCCTCGAGAAGTTTCGGTTCAAAAGAAGTGGATTCAGGCGTGCCGAAGGAAGGATGCCATTAACGTGAAAACAGGTAAGGAAATGCCTTATTTTAAACCTCAATAGTACTAAAGAATGTATGATATAGGTTGTAAATTCTTTCCTGTGGTGAATTTAATGAGTACGTGCCAAGATTATTTGGTACAACTATTCTCTTTACATACTAAGCAAATTGACTCTTCAATTTTGGCCTCGCAAGAGCGACAATAATCAAACCATCAAGCGAAATGTAATTCATTTACGTAAAACAGTTTATACACATTCCAGTGGATAATATATCTAAAATCTTATATTGAAATATAATAGTAGTTGAAATATAATAGTACAATACCCGTGCGCGAGCGCACATGCGCGTGACAGATGCTATAGAAAGATCGTTGCTATTGTGTTAATATTTAATGCTAACAGGATAATATACTTTTTAAATTGTACTACTAACAGGATAATATAATTTTTACAATTTTACTACTAACCGGTTACAATGTCTCATTCCAATAAAATAACAACGCGACAGCACCAATTACGCGGTAGTGCGCCCACGGATATAAAACTTTGAATTATTGGGGTCACAATGGAGCACTACCAAATTTTTATCGTACAGAAAAGTACTTTTATAAGTGAGTCACCCTAGATCTTTACATGGGTATGAATATTTGCATATGTAGGTAGGTGTGAGAAATACCAAAGGATAAGGAATTTGGCCAGGAAGGGGTCACACGTTATTAATTAAAGCTGAGCTCTACATTGTTGGCTGCTATGATGATATATCTTACACACTAATTAGATATGGTAGTTTATAACTGTACTACTAAATTTAATGTATATTTAATTGTGGAGTGCCTATCTATTGTTGCATTTGAATCCTAATGTATTCCTTTTAATTTATTGGTTTTATAGCTCGCATTTGTTCGATACATTTCGATGCAGATACATTTTTTAAAAGTCTCCAGCAACAATTGCTGCGTTATTCACCAAAGAGGTGCAGAAAGCTGAAGGAAGATGCTGTGCCTACGATAGGCTTACCTGTATCTTCTGGGATAAAAGACAGCAGCCAAAGAAAAGGGAGACTTGCCAACAGGGCACGAAAGAAACTTGTTGAATCTTTGATGGAATATAATGAAAGAGAAGATGCATCCACGTGAGTAATTTTGCTTATTATCTTGTGCGATGGCAGGGTTTTTTTCATCTCATCTTAAAATAAAAGTCGATAATGCTGTACTTTGTTTTAATTTTTCCTTATAGATTATAATTATCATGAAATTACTATCATTGAACTCTAGCAGGGTGCGCTTGTGCTGCCATGTACCCAACTGTTATAGCCTATACTGGCTCCAGATCATTCTTCCTTGTACATATTTTTCGTGCCACTCTGTAGTTCTCGTGATGATACAAAAATAGGTGATAATGGAGTCATATTGACTGTGATATTAGTTATATTTTCTCATTTTTATTTTCCAGCACCAAGGGTACATCATTTTATGACAATTTGTGCCTGGTAGATGATGGCATAAGAGATGAGCCAATAGAAATTTTGTGAGTACTACTTGTGCATAGTTACCATATTTTGAATCAACAATGAAATAATTGGAATACAAACTCTGAAATATAGTCTGAGACCTGGTGTTCATCTCATATTATAACAACATTTTTAACTTTTCAGATCTCCTGGTTCTGGAGAAAATGATAATGTTTCTGACACATCAGAGAATGTAGATTTACATCGTGAGGTCGAGGTTTGGAAAAATAGGGCAAGTGAATTAGAGGATGAAATTATACATTTGAGAGAGAGAGTGGAGAAATTGGACAAACGACCCATAATTCTGCCTAATTTCATGTTTGTATCTCATTAAGAATTGCCATATCATTTTCACACTGGTATGCGTCATATATAGGGCAAAACCGCCCTTAAAATTTGGAATTTTTGCAGTTTTATTTTATCTTCCGTTGCAATAAAATTTTTATAACCAGGCCAAATTTCAAGTCTCTAGGTCATATGGAGCTGCCTCATCATTTTTGTTGTCATATATGGAGCAATACTGGGGCAAAACAACCCCAAAAATAGGGATTATTACCATATCGGAATTCCTTCAATAGGCATAGTTTAACATTAAAGGCATTACAATATATGCCTGTGATTCCTATTAAAAGCTTACCCATATGAAAGCATTAGGCCTGTTTCCTAAGAATCCTATTGTTAGACCAAGAAAAATTACCACTTTTTTGCGATAAAATCTATAAATTTATGCTAATTCTACTCAGATTTGAATTCTGTCTTCAAAAATAAGAAACTACAATTTATATCCTATCCGATAGTTGAAGTCTCAAGTTCGTATCTTGACGGGAAGTAACTTTATAATGCAAATATAAAAACTTCTACACGGATTACCATGTTTTCTTAATCCCGTTTTCGTTATTTGGTAAATTCTAACGTTAGAAAAAATTTCAGCATTGGAGCCCATATAGAAATACCTAAACCGCAAAATGTTCACACAAAAAAATGGAATTTTTGCAATTTTTTATTTCATAATCGGTTACAACGAAATTTATATATCTGTGCAAAATTTCATGTCTCTAGGTTATATGGAGCTGCCTCATCATTTCTTTCTCGTATGGAGCAATACTGGGGCAAAAAAGCTCCAAATATGAGGATTATATAAATATCGAATTTCCTTCATTAGGCACAGTTTAACATTAATGGCATTAAAATATAAGCAGAAGCGTCTATATATTATAGATATCATATATATAGGAGGATACAAAATTATGAGGCACTTCCTGATGTGCTGGAAAATTGAAATTTGGTTGGATTACAGGTTTTTGGTCACAACCGAAGGAAAAAATCCGAAACTTGCGAATTTTATATTTTGAGGGGCTATTTTGGCCCCCTTTTGCCCATAAGAAAACGTAAATTGATGTAGAGGTTTTTATATTTGCATTTTAAAATTACTTCCCGTCAGGATACGAACTCAGGACCTCAGCTATCGGATAGGATATAAATTGTAGTTTCTTATTCTTGAAGACAGAATTCAAATCCGACTAGAATTAGCAGAAATTCATAGTTTTTATCAGAAAAAAGTGGTAATTTTTCTGGGTCTAACAATAGGCTTCCTTGGTAACAAGCACTATCCTTTCATATGGGGAGGCTTTTAATGGGAATCAGAGGCTTATATTATAATGCTGTTAATGTTAAACTACACCTAATGAAGGAAATCTGATATTGACATAATCCTCATTTTTGGGGGTTTTGCCCCATTATTGCCCCATATGAGAACAAAAAAGGCAAGGCAGCTGCATAACTCCTAGAGACTTGAAATTTGGCATGATTATAGAAATTACATTGCAACCTTAGATAAAATTATAACATCGGAAAAAAATTCCAATTTTGAAGGGGCGATTTTGCCCCTATTCGGCCCCATACGAGTGTGAAAATTATAAGGCACTTCTCATTGAGATACAAACTTGAAATTTGGCAGAATTATGGGTTTTTACTTACAGGAGTAGGAAAGAATCTGATATTGTGAAAATTCAAAATCCTATTAGCTGTTTTGCCCCATTCGAGTATTCAAATTCTATGGCACTTCAAAATGATCTTCTAACCTGAAATTTGAGACAGTTATATGGTTTCGTAAAAAATCGATTGTAAATAATTTAAATTTGTAAAAATTGTAAAATTTAGAAAACCTTGCAGAATGCAAGCACATATTAACATAGCATGGAAAAATGGACAGGAAAAATAGAAATTTAGAATATTTTCATTTATTGGCAGTTAAAAATTATAAACTTTTAAAATACATTTCATGGTTTATGTACTTCTAAATGTTGTACAATGCTGAAATTTTTCTGACAGTAGAATTTACCAAATAACGATATCGGAATTATAGAAACTTGAAAATGTTTATTTATTCGGCCGTTAAAAATTCATAAATGTTAAAAGAAATTTGACTAATCTTTATATACCTTCGTACGAACTAGAAAGCTAAAATTAAGGAATTGTGTTTCAGTAACAATTAGATTTAAATATTTTTAGAAAAGTTTATTATTGTTGCTGTTGAAAATTCATAAAGTTTAAACAATTAAATTTATATAAATGCAATTCTAGAGGTGCTACATAGGTGAAATTTTGCGGAAATGTGAAGTATTTGTAACAAATGAATAAATCCTATAAAATTTTTACAATTATAAATTTTAGGGGTTGCTTTTCTCGAATATTATCCATAAAGAAAAACACGTAAACAGGCGAATGAGTGCAAACTTTTGTGTTAAAAAATTATTTGCCTGCACTTACTCTTTATATTAAGGTTAGAGAAAATGCTTGCAGAATGCAAGCACACATTATCTAGTATATATATATGATATATATATATATATCATGTGTAAGAAGCGTCTATATATTATAGATTTTGAAGTTTGATTTAAGTCACCTGTCTAGTTTGCCCGAGTGTAAGCAGGGTATGATAAATGTTGCAATCGCTCTTTCATTTTACCAAAAGACAAAATACATAAATTAATACGTTCAAATATATCATTAGCGTGGTGTGTATGGCATGTATGTTTTCTTTGCTACTACAAATCTACCTCCCATTCACTATATCTTCCGCGGAACACAATAACATGGCTAGATAGATTATGAACTTCTAATGTTATGCGAAAGGTCATTCACGTTCAGAAAACACGAGAAATAAAAGAAGTAAATATCGCGTCATTGATCAATTCATTTTAAAACATGCTGAAAACGAAAGAGAGACGGTTTGAAGTGGAATTCAATGTCAATAATAGTAAGCTTTGTACAATCCTATCTTTGTAAACACATTTCATATTCTCGAATGACATAAATCAAATTATATACCTAAATTTCAATCGTAAGCATTTTAATTTCGTTTCTTTTGCGTAGAAAAGTAATTAATTAATAGGAATGACGATCTTCGAACGTTCTCATAATGCCGACACTACGGTGAACTAAATGTTAATACTATCAAATATTGCGCAGAAAAGAATGTATTACAGTAAAATACAACAAATTATACGCACCTGGAATTGAAGAAGATCTCTTATAACTTCGGCTGCAACGCCACCAAACCATTCGTTCACTAGGAAAATATCAAAGAAACAATCATTCTCGCATAAGCAAAGCCTGCACATAGTAAACTTGTGTATACACTCCATGGTGTTATTGGTTTTTGTAAACTCGATAACAAGATTTTCTCTTTCCTAGCTACAAACTCCAAAAAACACCTCACACACAAAACGGCACCGTCATCAACAGATTTCGCGTACATAACACCAAGATCGAATGGATACGATATATCGTTCCATCGATTCATCCATTCGAAACTTTGAATGTAGGAACGAGAGCGAAAGTTAGTGGAGCAGTATGTGATCACGTTTTCGAAGTTCACTATAAAATATTTTGGGAAAGGTTACGTCTGGGTTTGTAATGTCAAATAGCTAACATAATGTATTTATGGAATTTTTTAGCGAATCCATGGACAGTATGGCTAGTGATGCCAAAGCACAGGTTGTCCTAGGAGATTTTATTGTAAACTGGTGATCTAATACTACTAACGTAAAGGCATTAAAAAAGGTTGTTAATGATAGTGGATATAAACAAATGGTGAAAAACTGCACACATGTATGTTTTCATAGTGAAATCCTAATAGATCTAGTCATTACAAATCTCAGGGAGTGTCTGTGAAGTGTTAAAAGTTCCTATGATCTCCGACCATAGTATTGTAAAAATTTTCGTCCCAAGTAAAATGGTTTTAAAATCTTCTCTAATAAGTTCCAAAGTAAAAATGTTAACGATTTCAAAGATAAGCTTAGAACTACAGGGAATTGAATTTGGATATAAGATGACTTTCTTACTCTGGTGTTTTTCGTGTTATGAATGAATTTATGCCTAAAGTAGAGACAGGGTAAATATTGGTTTAATGATGTGATTTTAAGTGCAATTAAAGAAAGGAGTAATAGTTACAAGACATATAGGGAAACCAAAGACGAAAATGATTGGGAGGAGTATAAAAGGAGTAGGAATATGGTGACAAGTATAATAAGAGAGGAAAAAAACTAAATATTATCTATGAGCAAAAAATTGATTGTTGCAGTAATGACGCTAAACTAATGTGGAAGACTTTCAAATCTTAAAGAGGAACTCACAGTGCTGAAGTTTGTAATGAAATATATTTTGGGAACAGAAAATTGACAAATAAATTGGAGATAGCAGAAGAATTTAATCGATATTTTATAGAAAGTATTTGTGATTTAATTAAATCCATACCTAGCTGTGATCTGGTTTTTGAGGTAGAGGTGATAAATGTTCAACTTGATGATTTTAAACTGATAGATAAAAAGTCTTTATTTTAAGCATTGACAGATTTGGCTAATAAATGTAGTCCTGATGAATTCAATGTAGTATTTTTAAAATTATATTTTGATGAAATAGAAAATTTTTCGATTAATTTGATTGATAGTTCTTTAGAAACTGGGATTGTGCCAAGTCTACTGAAAATAGCCACTATGGTTCCCTGTAGAACCAAAAATGCAGAAGAGTTTTGGCCAATTAATATGCTACGTGCAATAGAAAAGATAGTTTATAAAAAGCTAGTAGAATATAATACTGCTAACAGTATAATTGTGTGTATCAGTCAGGTTTCAGAAGTGGACACAATTGTGAAACTGCTATACAGTATACTCTGCATGATTGAAAAGGATGTATTTATGATAAAATGATACGAGCTCTATTCTTAGACTTGAGGATAGCCTTTGAAACGGTGAATAAAGGAAGACTATAACTTAAATTAAGGAGTTATGGTTTGGGGGTGGTGGTCTTTAAAGGGATTCAAAATTATTTAAATGACATATATCAGGTGGTTAAATGTGAGAATAGTATTTCCACTGAAAGGAAGGTGGAGACTGGTATACCACAAGGTAGCTTGTTGGGACCTTTGTTGTTCCTTTTGTATATCAACGATTTGGGAAAGTAAGTGAATCAATACCGATATCATCTGTTTGCTGATGTCACTTTAATTTATCTGTCTGGGAAAAGTGTAAGTGAAGTAATTTATGTTATGAATTCAGAATTGCTAGTGCTAAGTTGCTAGTTTAAAGTTAATAAATTAAAACTTAATCTGGGGAAATCAAATATGATGCTAATAGGTTCTAGTTTGCAGTATCAGAGTTTCATAAACGGTAGCATAAGCTAGTAATGGATAATTGCGAATTGAAAGTTGTTGACTCTTATAAGTATCTGGGGTTGTGATAGGTAGAAGGCTAAAATTTGTTGTACAAATAAATTTAGTTTGTAGAAAAATTTCTGAGAAATTAAACTTTATCTCAAGATTAAATAGAATATTAAGTTTACATTGCATTAAACGTACATATAACTCCATAGTACATCCATCATTTTCATTATTGTGGTTCAATATTATACCTAGGAAATAAATCAAATAAGGTCAAACTACAGGTGTTACAGAATAGAGGTATGAGACTCATTTTGAAATGTGATAGATATAATAAAATAGATGATACTACTAGCTATACCTGGCGTAGCATATGCCAATCTAGCAGATCTTAAAGGTTCTTAATTAAACATTCAGGCATTTATGTATTTTTTTGAACTGATATTTTTTAATCAAAGATTTCTCTAAAGACACAATTGTCAATTTCTGGGTCCTTTCCTGACATTTCAGTAAGTGTATCAAACGATCTGACTCTTGATAGAGCAACATGTAGTTATCTATGACAAGGAAAAGGCTTAGGTAGGTAAAGGCATTTTATCAAATGTTTGGCCTTGTGACTCAATGATTGTCATAGAAAAAGCCAATCGTATGGGAAATTGTTTTCGTATGAAACTGAATGGTAAATTTGTATTTGATGGAATGAGTGAGATTCTTGGAATAAATACTGTGTCTGAGTTTGCTGCACCGATCACTTTTGCTTTGATTGTGTGTGTTTGTATTCGAGTGACAGTAAGTCTTGTACCATTACATAGTCCTCTCAATGGCATTAGGTTTTTAAGGAGCATGATAACGGCTTCAGTTCGTGAGGAGGCATTCCGGCTGTATCCACGTAATGTTTATGCGGTTTTCTTCCAATTAATTTATTAATAATAATGTGAATCAATTAATGGTGCAAATGACCTCCCCATAGAAAACTATTCTATTAAAAACGTATTTTACTATTTTCTTTAATTATTGATACATCTCCCTCCCTATCCCCCTCTCTCCTGCTTCCCCCTCCCTCCCTATCTCCCTTTCACCTCTTTTTCCCTCCCTCCCTCCCCTCTCTCCTTTTCCCCTCCCTCTCATTTTTTCCTTACCCTCTCTGCATTTAAACTGCTTATAAAACACATAATGTTGAGAGCATTAGGGTGGATGACTGTAGAAAAGTTAATTGAACATCAGGTGCTAGTCTTTATACACAAAATAAAGAGTGCCATGACGGCTAAATATTTTTAAAACATCTTAATATCTAATAGGAAAATACATGAATACAACACTAGAGCATAGGATAATTTTCATGTATCCTCAGTTAAAATACAAACAACACAGTCATCTGTGTTTTATAAAGGGATTATACATTATAATGCACTGAATATGGATTTAAAGTGTGCAAGTCTTTTAAGAGGAAAGTAAAGGAATTATATGTACAGAGGTTATGATTTAAGGCATTTTTTTTGGTTACTCAAATGTATTTAAGGAAGATACATGTACAGGATTTATGATGTAATGAATATCACAACATAGATATATGTACTTATGTTTCATTTTACTGTTGTTTGATGTTTATGTTTTTCTACTGGTGTTTGAAAATGCTTTCTGTAATTTTGATTTGGTATTCTCTCATATATTAAGAATAGCAATGCTAAATAAACACTACTATTATTATTATCATTATAAGATCTTAGGCAGATGGACAAATATCAATAACATAAAATCTCCATATGACAACATACAAACTAATATAGTTATTGGTACTGCAAATAGATACATATTTAGCGTGCCAAAAATAATGCACAATGCTCCATTAACTATATAAAGTTAAAGAAAAATGTTTCTTTTAGGTATTGAGTTAATAAATGCGAGTATGTTTGAAATTAAATTCGGTACTTGTGGGTTATCCCGGACCACTTTTCAAATAATGTTTTTAATTTAGGAAAAATGTTTTTGTAGATGTTATGTTGATGTTGTTATGAGTATTGTTATTAATAAATAACAAACCACGTGACTGTTGCACCGCAAATGGAGAAGATATTGGGAGCCTTCGGCTCGCTTTGTTTTTATTTTAGTTGTTGTCTCCAGACGCTACCTCGCCCTTCGCCTCGCTGGAACCAAACTATCCATTCCCGCTGTCAGGTGATCGGGTTGTAAATGTCACGACAGTCCGATCTGGGTACTTTTGTAATATTACGTCGCAACAGTCAAGTGAGACATTTTCGCCCATTCCTTAGTCACCAATTTCCCTTTGCAAATTAATAAAGATAGTCAAAATCATTAAGAGCGTTTTCGAGATGACCAAGAACATATTAACTGCCATTTTGAATTTAAATAATTCATCTTTATGCGTCCACTATTCCAGATGGTAACAATCCTGAATACCGAATATCATTCATGTTGGTCAGCCCGTTTAGGCCGTAGATCAGCGAACAGACACCACAGAGAGGCAAAATTACCATGTGGATCTCGGATGCTGTACTGTTTCCTTGATATTGGTGACGATGATTTTCTCAATTCCTCTCACCAAAGAAGGAGCTTTTCTAGCTCTTCCTTCAAACAAGAAAGGTATTGATGTAGCACGATGTTGCTTTCATGACGAACCAAACGAAAATGAATCAAACACAGCATTGAACTATTTCAAGATAAACTGTGAAAGGAATTGCAGCATCGGTGGAAAGAAGGGCTTAAGATTGGTTTCTAGGAAAAACTGACCAAGGTGATTTACCATAAGATTATCAAGTACATTAACGGAAAATAGGCCGTGGATTTTTGAAGGAATGGATTACAGAGAAAACGGGTGGTATAATAAACAAACTTGGTAGCGAGGACATTAACCGCGGCATCACAAATTAGAAGAGAGTGAAATAAACTCCGGGAAGGGCACTCAAAAGAAACAGCAATAAACAGCGCCTTGTTGCACCCTGCTACAAGGGAGTACTGCAGTGTCTCCCTGGGAGATCGGTCCTCGAGAAGGTCGCAGAACAATGAAAATGACCCTTTCCATACCTCGGGATTATCAGTCCCATTACCTTTATGGGGCTTGGCCGAAGGAGTGCAACCCGTTGTCACAGAGAGAATGCCTCGCACTCGTTTATGGCTTGAGAATTAAAATGTGGTATTCTTCTTTTCCGTCTATCACCAAACAGTCCGGGGCACACTAAGCACTTTGTCGTGGCACACCAGTGTGCACATCGGTTGGGAAGCACTGCCCTATACAATACCTATATCCATTGATTTCAGAAAATAAATTGTGATTACTACTTCTAGTAGTACCAACCTGTTAAATTGATAGGAAAAATAGAGGAATCTAGGTGAGGCCGGAAAAGGCCTTTATGGACACCCATTCTTTCCTTCATTAGTATCCTAATAAGAGATCCATTATTAAAACTGAATATTTTCAAAATTATCAAAATAGATAACGCTTGAACCCCGTGTCAAATGAGATTATTTTTTATCTTTTTAGTCCAATGTTATTCAAGTTAAATATTAAATAAAATATTTATTTCGTCAATTTTTTATAAAGAAATCTAGGAATTCCTTTCAGATAGACATCTCTAAGCATTTTCTCGTACATATACCAATGTGTTTTATAATGTGCACATTGAAATATATCAACTTGATATATTTTATGCTACTAGGATAAGTAAAATATAAATGAATGAATGAAACATAATTTAATTCATTTTTTCAATGTTTACAATTAAAATTAGCTTTATAATTTTAATTATAATCCTCAAGGCCATAACTCAATTAATTGTATTACAAAATCAAACATTTTACTCCTCTCGTTATAATATTTTCGTATTTAGCAGCATTTGCTTTCTCAGTATTCCAGTTTCCATTAATAGCATTTGTGACAACGCATTAAAATGATTATTTTGAGTGTATTCTTAAATGCACTTTTAGGTTAGATCTAACGCGAAAGCACTTGTTGCAGACCGTGCACGCATGTGGTTTTTCTTGGGAGTGTATTCTTAAATGCTCATTTAGATTAGAACTACTACGAAAGCATTTGCCACATACATGGCATGCATGTGGTTTTCCATTTGAATGTATTCTTAAATGCACCTTTAGCTTAGCTCTAGTGCTAAAGCATTTGTTGCATACCTGGCATGCGTATGATTTCTCACCTCTATGACAGCTTCGCACATGCTTTATAAGATTAAAGTTTTGTGTGAATCCCTGAGAACATATTTGACAGGTAAACGGTTTTTCACCAGTATGTGTGAGCACATGTTTTTTCAGATTGGATCTATCACTAAAACGTTTGTCACAAATAACACAGACAAATGGTTTCACTCCACTGTGTATTATTAAATGTCTTTTCAGGATAGACATCGTACTGTAACCTTTACCACATGAAGGACAAACACATTTCCCAGCTCCTTTACCCCCCTTTCTTTTAACTGACCTTTTCCTCTTTGACCTTTTCTTACGAGCTTCATTACTATTACGTTTAGTTCCACAGTTAACGTTGGTATTGGCTTGAAACTGTCTCCCTTCACTGCTACTCGCCTCATTTACCATATAGCCATGCTCTCCCAAATGTCTTATTAGTACGTCCTTTTCTGGAAAATCTTTTCCACAGTCGTTACACTTAAAATGTCCTTTCTCTCCCTCCCTCTCGTTCTCCCCTACAGGGACTTCCTCTCCTCCCTCTCCTCCAGTATCGCTATCATCCTCTAGTTTCAATGTAATTGGTTCTTCATCTTCTACAGTGGAATCTGCAGTAGTTTCAACGTACTTTACCTCTTCCCGTCTCTCTATCACCTCTTTTCTCAACTCGTGAACACTTGATTCCACTCTGTTTACGTCACCTGGAGATTTACAATCATCCCTCCTCACTTTAACATCCATTTTTCCTACTTTAACTTCTGCAGAACCTGATGATCGTATATTTTTACATGGATTACCATTAACTGCTACCTTTTTCATTCTTTTTGACAATGGTTTTCCACCATTGTTTATATCCTGACTTCTGTTGTCACATGGTCCATCAGATTCACCGCGAGTTCTCTTCCGAAGGCGCGATAAACATTCCAGCGATGTGCAAGCAATGCCGCTTTTTCTTGTCTGTAAAAAATAATTTATTTATCAGCGTGAACACAATACATTCCCATTACTACGTATGGAGAAAGTAAAAAACCTGATGTGGCCAACACGACTTTCTCCACATGTGGGGCATAGATATAGACATTAAGAAAATGGTGAACACATAAACATGGGACTTCAAAACGTGTGTTTCATTTCAGATCTGGAATTGGATTTGTATTAAGAAACACAATACTTTCTCCTACACTAAGATTACAGAGAATAATTATACATTACCTCTTGCTGTCCTTCCTGAGTGTCCAAATGATCTTTAGGATCCAACTTCACAGGTCTATGTTCCTCCTAGATTAAAAGTTGGACAATGAATTTCAATAGAATCAAAAGAGTCGCAGATTGCAATTGTTATAAAGAGACGTGAAGCATACATATGATGAAATGGGGTGACACAAAATCTACACTTGACTCAAAACATGTCTTCACTAAACCGACGTTATTCTACCATGTTTAAAAACATCTGATGACATTCTCCATAATACAGAGTGTTATATAGAGGGCAGTTGTATGGCCTTTGGCTTTAGCCTTTCTTTTGTTTTATTGATATACTCGGCAGTAGCCAAGTTATATCCGGCTTTGCCAGCCGTGTCTGAAACGTAAGCCTGAACAGCTCGTGAGGTAATAAATGTCTAAAACCTACGTGTTCTTATTTGCTCGATACTTACAACAGCTGGTGACGAGGACAAAAATTACTATAGTACAACGCTGATTACGAACGAGGAGAACAGTATGGTACAAGTTCAGGCTGTATTTTCAGTAGATACTTACGATGACTCCAAAATGAGATTTGATCGGTGGCAGCAACTCTTAGAATGTGCTTTCAAAGTATTCAGTGTTACGAGTGACGATATGAAGTTAATGTACTTATTGCATTACATTGGTCCCAATACGTACGACATGCTTTGTGATAAATTATCGCCGATTCTACCGGATGGTAAGACTAATTCTGAACTGGTTAAATTGCTCTTGGACCGTTTCAACCCGGCTCTGCTTGAGATAGCAGAGAATTTCCGTTTTCATCGTCGGCATCAACGAGAAGGAGAGAGAGTAAGTGAATTTTTACTTGCACTAAGAAGGCTTTCAGTCAACTGTAATTTTGGCAGTTATCTGGAAACGGCTCTCCGGAATCAGCTAGTGTTTGGACCAGGGGCAGATCCATGGGGGCGACCGCCCCCTCCTTAGATAACCCCATTACTAGAGCTATGCAAAATTCGCATTTATTTTACGGAAATTTCGCACTTAAAAACCCGTTTTTCCCATTTATTTGCAAAATCTGCTCTTGAGCCGTTAAAATGCCTAAAACATCCTAAATTTTGCCCAGCCCTCATTCGTTTGTGTGTTTTCTACAGGAAAATGTGCATATTTAATGTATTTCTTGGTGATAGTTCATTTAGAAAGTGATGTTATGGATCCATTGCAAGATATTACAGGTATTGTTGATAGAAAACACAATTTATTACTGTTTTGGTACAAACATAGCGATCTATTCTTGCTGTTAAACAACACCATAGTATATATTTCTGTATTCTTAGCCTTGAGAGATCACCGTCGGTCTGAAATGACATTTTCCATAATACAGAGCAAAGAACATTTATTATTCTTTTAGTTAGAACTCCCACAATGTTTTTTCACATGCACACATACAGAAAGAAAATAGTAAAAACGAAGTCAGTGAACTTAAAAGAAAGTATTTCCATTGAAAGTTTGAATGCAATTCACAGAATCTATAACAAACATAAAGAAATACTGCTTACAATATCTATTGGATGTTCGGCATCATTTTCTTCAGACAAAAACACATTATTGTAGGTGTCCCTAGAATCCCGACACTTCTCCTTAAATTGTTTGAAGTCCGTCAGCTTTCCCAAGCAAATAGAGCATACAACGTGAGGATATCCATCCATCTCGGAAACCTATAGAGAAAACAAGTGAAAATAATGACAGCAACTATTATAAACAAATTTCACACACATACAGCTACTACCTTGCGTAAGCACCCACTGAATAACAACGGATTTAGTAAATCTACTACAGCACTACATAAAACACTGGTTAATTTTATTATGTATTGTATAATTCACGTAAGATCCACCTTTGACGACAATGCTCATCCCTAAATGAAGAGGAGCCATTAAATAAAAATCGGTGCAACGTACATTGTACAAACTTTTTCATATATGGGTACTAATGCGTCGTTTAGTAATTATTAGAAAACGAAAATCGTATGAGCCTGTTTTTAGAAAATCCAATTTTTGTTAAAGCTGCCCAACAATAAACTAGCCTTATATTCATTCATTGAGAAAAATAAATACGTAGTATTATTGTAGATGTATACTCAAGTAACTATACGAAATTTGATCAAAATCGTTGTAGTCGTTTTTGAGAAAATCGAATAATTGTTAAAGTTGCCTAGAATAAACTAGCCTGATATTCATTTTTTGAGAAATATGAACTATACACCATTATTGAAGACGGAAACTCAAGTAACTGTAGGAAATTTGATCAAGATCGTAAGAGCCGTTTTCGAGAAAATCGGACTGTTGTTAAAAATGCGTAGAATAAACTACTCTTAATTACTGATCAATGTCAACCATTTCTATGTATACTCTGCTCAGTATGATAAAATGCATAAGTACGAGATTTCATTCATTTTCGTTCTACCATCTAGGCTCCAGAGCCAGTAATAGACAGACAGACGGCATTGAGATAACCACTTTTTCCGATTCAGCGACACCTAAAACGTGTATTTCCGTCAAAATCTCCAGGTCGAATTTTTTCGCGATTACAGTACTTTCTCGATACTTCGTATGAGAAAGTAAAATGTATTGTTGAAATACTTAATAAATCTCACGAAAAATGCTAATTATATCGTTATCACTATATTTACATTATATTGAAGTTTGATTTAAGTCAGCCGTCTAGTTTGCCAGAGTGTAAACAGGCTATGATAAATGTTGCAATCGCTCTTTCATTTTACCAAAAGACAAAATACATAAATTAATACGCTCAAATATTTCATGAGCTTGGTGTGTATGGCATGTTTGTTTTCTTTGCTACTACAAATCTACCTCTCATTCGCCGTAACTTCCGTGGAACACAATAACATGGCTACATAGATTATGAACTTCTAATGTTATGCGAAAGGTTATTCACGTTCAGAAAACACGAGAAATAAAAGAAGTAAATATCGCGTCATTCCTCAATTCGTTTTAAAACATGCTAAAATCTAAGAAGAGAAGGTTGGAAGTGGAATTCAATGTCAATAATAGTAAACTTTGTACAATCCTATCTTTGTAATCACATTTCATATTCCCGAATGACATAACTCAAATTGCATACCTAAATTTCAATCGTAAGCATTTTAATTTCATTTCATTTCCGTAGAAAAGTAATTAATTAATAGTAATGATGATCTTTGAACGATCTCATAATGCCGACACTACGGTGAACTAAATGTAAATACTATCAAATATTGCGCAGAAAAGAATGTATTACAGTAAAATACAACAAATTATACGCACCTGGAATTGAAGAAGATCACTTATAACTTCGGCTGCAACGCCACCAAACCATTCGGTGACTTGGAAAATTTCAAAGAAACACTCATCCTCGCATAGGCAAAGCCTGCACATAGTAAACTTGTGTATACACTCCATGGTGTTATTAGTTTTTATAAACTCGATAGGAAGAATTTCTCTTTCCTAGCCACAAACTCCAAAATACTCCTCACACACAAAACGCCACCGTCATCAACAGATTTCCGCGTCATAACACCAAGATGGTATGGATTCGATATATCGTTCCATCGATTCAGCCAATCGAAATTTTGAATGTAGGATCGAGAGCGAAAGTTAGTGGACCAGTATGTGATCCCATTTTCGAAGTTCACTGAAATATATTATGGGAAAGGTTACGTCTGGGTTTGTAATGTCATTCTTTTCGCAAGAGTTAACGCTTAGCCACGAAATAATATCTCCCTAATTTAATTAACTTAATTGACTAGTTGATGGTAACGTAAGTTTAGAAAAGAACAATTCTAGAAAAAGTGGAAATATTTTCATGATGAATGCACAGAGCGTAGTACATACGTATGCCATGTTGATGAAATTGAATACTTTTTGTATTATAATCAACAGGCAATGCTGTGCCTAACTAAAACTTATTTGACAGAGAACATTAATGATAGTGAAATTTCAGCGAACGACTTTATTCTGGTTAGACTTGATGGTGTTAGTCGGCACACAGGGGGTGTTATGTTTTATATAAGGAGTGACGTGCCATTTCAGATTATTAATTCTTATGTGTTTTAGTTGTATTATTGGGTGTTAGTGATTGAAGTTTTCCTGTTCAGCAAACCTTACTATTTAACTGGAGTTTCCCATTCCCCAAATAGCTAACATAATGTATTTATGGAATTTTTTAGCGAATCCATGGACAGTATGGCTAGTGATGCCAAAGCACAGGTTGTCCTAGGAGATTTTATTGTAAACTGGTGATCTAATACTACTAACGTAAAGGCATTAAAAAAGGTTGTTAATGATAGTGGATATAAACAAATGGTGAAAAACTGCACACATGTATGTTTTCATAGTGAAACCCTAATAGATCTAGTCATTACAAATCTCAGGGAGTGTCTGTGAAGTGTTAAAAGTTCCTATGATCTCCGACCATAGTATTGTAAACATTTTCGTCCCAAGTAAAATGGTTTTAAAATCTTCTCTAATAAGTTCCAAAGTAAAAATGTTAACGATTTCAAAGATAAGCTTAGAAATGTAGATTATCACTACAGGGAATTGAATTTGGATATAAGATGACTTTCTTACTCTGGTGTTTTTCGTGTTATGAATGAATTTATGCCTAAAGTAGAGACAGGGTAAATATTGGTTTAATGATGTGATTTTAAGTGCAATTAAAGAAAGGAGTAATAGTTACAAGACATATAGGGAAACCAAAGACGAAAATGATTGGGAGGAGTATAAAAGGAGTAGGAATATGGTGACAAGTATAATAAGAGAGGAAAAAAACTAAATATTATCTATGAGCAAAAAATTGATTGTTGCAGTAATGACGCTAAACTAATGTGGAAGACTTTCAAATCTTAAAGAGGAACTCACAGTGCTGAAGTTTGTAATGAAATATATTTTGGGAACAGAAAATTGACAAATAAATTGGAGATAGCAGAAGAATTTAATCGATATTTTATAGAAAGTATTTGTGATTTAATTAAATCCATACCTAGCTGTGATCTGGTTTTTGAGGTAGAGGTGATAAATGTTCAACTTGATGATTTTAAACTGATAGATAAAAAGTCTTTATTTTAAGCATTGACAGATTTGGCTAATAAATGTAGTCCTGATGAATTCAATGTAGTATTTTTAAAATTATATTTTGATGAAATAGAAAATTTTTCGATTAATTTGATTGATAGTTCTTTAGAAACTGGGATTGTGCCAAGTCTACTGAAAATAGCCACTATTGTTCCCTGTAGAACCAAAAATGCAGAAGAGTTTTGACCAATTAATATGCTACGTGCAATAGAAAAGATAGTTTATAAAAAGCTAGTAGAATATAATACTGCTAACAGTATAATTGTGTGTATCAGTCAGGTTTCAGAAGTGGACACAATTGTGAAACTGCTATACAGTATACTCTGCATGATTGAAAAGGATGTATTTATGATAAAATGATACGTGCTCTATTCTTAGACTTGAGGATAGCCTTTGAAACGGTGAATAAAGGAAGACTATAACTTAAATTAAGGAGTTATGGTTTGGGGGTGGTGGTCTTTAAAGGGATTCAAAATTATTTAAATGACATATATCAGGTGGTTAAATGTGAGAATAGTATTTCCACTGAAAGGAAGGTGGAGACTGGTATGCCACAAGGTAGCTTGTTGGGACCTTTGTTGTTCCTTTTGTATATCAACGATTTGGGAAAGTAAGTGAATCAATACCGATATCATCTGTTTGCTGATGTCACTTTAATTTATCTGTCTGGGAAAAGTGTAAGTGAAGTAATTTATGTTATGAATTCAGAATTGCTAGTGCTAAGTTGCTAGTTTAAAGTTAATAAATTAAAACTTAATCTGGGGAAATCAAATATGATGCTAATAGGTTCTAGTTTGCAGTATCAGAGTTTCATAAACGGTAGCATAAGCTAGTAATGGATAATTGCGAATTGAAAGTTGTTGACTCTTATAAGTATCTGGGGTTGTGATAGGTAGAAGGCTAAAATTTGTTGTACAAATAAATTTAGTTTGTAGAAAAATTTCTGAGAAATTAAACTTTATCTCAAGATTAAATAGAATATTAAGTTTACATTGCATTAAACGTACATATAACTCCATAGTACATCCATCATTTTCATTATTGTGGTTCAATATTATACCTAGGAAATAAATCAAATAAGGTCAAACTACAGGTGTTACAGAATAGAGGTATGAGACTCATTTTGAAATGTGATAGATATAATAAAATAGATGATACTACTAGCTATACCTGGCGTAGCATATGCCAATCTAGCAGATCTTAAAGGTTCTTAATTAAACATTCAGGCATTTATGTATTTTTTTGAACTGATATTTTTTAATCAAAGATTTCTCTAAAGACACAATTGTCAATTTCTGGGTCCTTTCCTGACATTTCAGTAAGTGTATCAAACGATCTGACTCTTGATAGAGCAACATGTAGTTATCTATGACAAGGAAAAGGCTTAGGTAGGTAAAGACATTTTATCAAATGTTTGGCCTTGTGACTCAATGATTGTCATCGAAAAAGCCAATCGTATGGGAAATTGTTTTCGTATGAAACTGAATGGTAAATTTGTATCTGATGGAATGAGTGAGATTCTTGGAATAAATACCGTGTCTGAGTTTGCTGAACCGATCACTTTTGCTTTGATTGTGTGTGTTTATATTTGGGTGACAGTAAGTCTTCTACCATTTCATAATCCTCTCAATGGCATTAGGTTTCTAAGGAGCATGATAACGGCTTCAGTTCATGAGGAGGTATTCCGGCTGTATCCACGTAATGTTTATGTGGATTTCTTCTAATTAATTTATTAATAACTAGCATAAGTGCCCGTTGAATTTCAACGGGTTTAATGAATCTAAATTTTCGTCAATGCAGCATGCAAAAATCGCAATAAAATTGTGCACTGTTTTAACCATCGAATATTTCTGTATTGTGTCTGTTTTAATCAATTAACTTAAATCTCACAGAAATTCCTTGTGAATAAAATAGTACCTTTATTTCTACTAAAATAGCCATTGCTATTACTTTTAAATTGATTATAGCATTAGGATTTCAATTTCATTAAATAAGCAGAATTCCGGTTCCAAAAAATTGGTTCAATCTTCAATTGCCTCTGATAATACTTTAAATAGATTTTGGAATATAATGTACCTCAATATCGTTTATCGTCTGCTCAGCACTCTTGCCTTCTCATTTTCCAAAACAACCACTTTCACCAGTTTTAAATGGATTTCAAACTTAGAAGAGAACTTGATTCAATTCAGTTAAAATAACCACATAACAAACTTCTTATTCCAAAGAAAATCCTTTTATAATATGCAATGTTAACCTAGAATTCATTCATTCTGAAAAGTGAATAAAAGTACCTACCATGTACATATATTTCTTTCAACTAAAATAGCCACTCTTAACAGATTTTAATGGATTAATTCATTAGCATTTCAATTTCATGAAATAAGCAGAATTCCTGTAACAAAAACAACTGTTCAATCTTCAATTGCCTCTGATAATACTTCAAATAGATTTTGGAATAAAATGTACCTTAATATCGTTTAGCATCCGCTCACCACTCTGGACTTCTCAGTTTCCGAAACAACAACTTTCAATAGTTTTAAATTGATTTTTGCTTTGAATTGGTACTTTCCTGTTAACGGGAATACTTAAAAAAATAAACACGTATTGTTGTGATATTTTGTTTGTTAACAATGCCTAACAAATCTCGTTAAGATATTTACGTTGATCCCTTAATGATGAATTTGTGGAGCTTGCCGAGGAGTGAAGAAGAAGCTGTATCTTTGCTTAAAGACCATGGTATTTCATCTAAAGGACGAATGTGCAAGAAGGATCATATTATGAAACTTTACTTCTGTGACAGAATATTTTGGAAATGCAACGCAAAAGCCTGTCAGCAGTAGAATTCATGTGGCGACAACATAACAAAGAAATCGACATATTTCCAGCTATTTTAAAGGCCATAAAGACATATTGGCCCCCTAGTAATATAAAGTAACATAAATTTAGATTGTATTAGTAATTATGTTGCTTTTATTAATAAATAAGTTTCAAAAAAGTGTGATTTTTAAGTAATTCCCCCATTGTTATCATTGTTGACAAACACATATGTCGTAACATATCACAACAATACGTGTTTATTTTTTGAGGTATTCCCGTTAACAGGAAAGTACCCAAAATACTTGAGTCAATTCAGTACAACTTCCACTTTACATACTGTAAATTCCAAAGTAACTCCTTTTATAATAGGCTATACTAGCCTAAAATTAATTCATTCTGTAAAGTGAATAAATAAAGTTCCTTCTTTAAACTATAATAGCCACTGTTATTAGATTTAAATGGATTATAAGCCTTAGAACTTACTCTGTATTAAATAAGCACCAAAATTCCTTTTATAAAAATAAATCAATTCATTAAAAGATCCACTGTTGTTTCTTCGAAAATTGCCTGTTAACAGTTTTAAATGTCCTTTTAATTTTAATTGTATTTTAATTTATATTCGTTTCCAAACTTCGGCCATTGTTACGAAATTAATTCGAGGAATAAGAATATAAATTTGTAAGCTTGTATGGTTTACAAAGAATTTAATTTAAGAATGCTTTTATTTCCAATTTTTCTAAAATGACACTGTTGATACTTAAATTTTTTTTTATATTTACGTTAATATACTTATTTTCCACAAAACATGCCAATCTCTCCCCTTCCTTCCTCTCTCTCTCGTATTGAAGCACTCAAGGCACGCTTATTATAATAGTAATTTGAGGTGTATCAATGATAATGGTCGACATAGCAACATCACGTTAAAATGGTGAGATTTCCACATAATATGCAAATGAAACGTATCTGATGGAATATTTCGAACTATGGACGAAAAAAGACGAACGCAATAAGAAATTTTATAAATTTTTCTTCAAAATGGTTCAAATCCGAAGGTCGTCCGTTAATTTCTTATAATTTTAATTTCCAAATGAATAAAAGCCTGCACGTCGAAAAATCGCGTTTTACATGTAAAGTAATGGGAAATGGAAATGCCTCTCTTGGATACGAACCAAGGAATTTTTTCGCGATTTAAATTTGTCGTTCTCTGCATAAGTGTTAATCAAGCATGCCTACCAAATTTCGAGTTTCTATGATTATTATTTCTCGAGTTATTAGCGTTTGCATAGCGTGAACAAGCAACAACAGACGAAGGCTATTATTATATAAAATTATATTGAAAGCTGATTTAAGTCACGTCACGTTTGCCAGAGTGTAAGTAGGCTTTAATAAATGTTGCAGTTGCTCTTTCATTTTACCAAATGACAAAATACATAAATTAATACGCTAAAATATATCTAGAGCTTGGTTTGTATGGAACGTTCGAATTCGTTACTACAACATATCTATCTCTCGATCGCTATATACCTTTCTCGGAACACGATAACCTGGCGATATATATTTTGAACCGATAAAGTAATGCGAAAGGCTATCCACATTCAGAAAACACGAGAAATAAAAGAATTAAGTAAATTTTGTCGATATCGAGTGCTGTATTCCAAGGACAACAATGCACGCTGACATGTATAATTCACAGTATATACATCGATAAAATCACCGAAAATCTGAAAATAAACAATTTTCGAGCACCCCAATGCGAAATTCTAACATATTAATAAGAAACTTTAGTTAACTCCACGTTAAATAGTATAAACTTCGCGTCGATAAATCAATTCTATCACCTTTTAATATGCTAATGAAAAAGTCACGTACTCTGAATTCGAGGCATTCCCATGTTATATAAATAGAAATGAAACAATATTTAAACCTTCACACAGCATAATCCGCTGTGAAAAGTATTGCATTCAGCTAGTTTAAGCAGCAGGATTGATTTTGCGAATTTTTGTAACCGTAGTTCATCGCGAAGTATGACTTTATACGGAACAAATATACTCTTCAAAATATTTATGTAGAGATAGAGATTATATTAATAGCGCTATTCATTCCTTTGATCCGCTTCGTCGCCCCGGAAATCGATAAATATTAATCCGACGTAGAGAAATTTTGATATGGAAATCACGAAGGTTGGAAGTTGAAGTAAATATAAATAATAGTACGTTTTATACAACTCTATTTTGTAATTACATTTTATTTTACCGAATGGCATTACACATCAAACTATATACCTAAATTTCAATCGAAGTCATTTGTAATTTCGTTTCTTTTAAGCATGGTAGTAAATATATAAATATAGTACTTATGAACTTCGAACCTTCTCAAACTGCGAACACTTCGATGAATGAAATGTAAATACTATAAAATATAGCGCAGAAAAGAATGTATTACAGTAAAATACAACTAATATAACTCACCTGGAACTGAAGCAGATCTCTTATAACTTCGGCTGTAACGTCACCAAACCATTCATTCACTTGGAAAATATCGATGAAACTTTCACTGTCGCAGAGGCAAAGCCTGCACATAGTAAACTTGTGTCTACACTCCATAGTGTTAGTTTTTACAATCTTAAAAAGAGGAGTTTGTCTTCTCTAGCCAAAAACATTTCACACACCAAAGGACGCCACTAGCAGCAATTCCCGCGTTCTCACGTGTTCTCACGAAAAATATGATATAAAGTGATGAATAAGTACTTAATGCATCGGTAAATATTACTCCAACTAATTTCTGATGTAAAAATAAAAGTAAGTACTAAAAACTCGTATGGATTAGATCTTACAATTAGCTTAATACAATATTTATAATAATAATAATACAAATTTTATTAATGAGCGTTAAATTAGTGCTTATTACTATTTTTTATGTAGTATTATCACGTTATTTCGGTTAAAATCGTATAATTATTGTATTATTACATGGTAGGTTTTTACCTTGCTACATGTCATTTGGCAATGAATTCTTATTTTAAGGCACCAATGTCAGACGTGCAGTGTGAACTTCTTATGCTATCAACTCCAGTTACAGCGATGGATATAAGGAATTCATTGGATTTTCCATAAGCTGTAGATAGATATTGCGCGTTTGAGTAAGTAATTTATTATACTTTAATATTAACCTGATATTGCGCGTTTGAGTAAGTAATTTATTAACCTATCATTTTATGCATTTCTAGCAATATTATTCTGTGCGAGTTGACCGGTTTCGAACGTACTTTAAGATTTATTTTGTCTTTTAAAACCAACAGATGTTACAGTAAACTTCAAATGAATTGTTAAACACGTCGTTTAATTTTTAAGGTAACTTTCAATTTTAAAAATATATGAATTGGGATATTTTATTCAAGTTGGTAAATATCTCTATGAGGTTGCATGTGTTTAGGATAAGATTTGACAAAATGGTTGTTGTATTTACATCAATGTTTGACATAACCCATTAATGCCCAAAAGCAGAGCAGTATTCACTTATAGGTGGGGTTACCAGACACTGAAGTGTAGAAGGGAGGACAATAAAGGCAAAATAGGAGGACATCAAAGAAAAAAGCCGGACAAACAATATTAGGGAATAATTAACGGGCTTTTTTGGAATAATGAGTGTGTATAATTATTTATATATGTTTTTGGATATTCTTTTGGTTATTTGCTCCTTAAGATATTTTCCGCATATATTTATTGAAAGGAAATGTCCATTTCTCTAAATAATCAGTGCATTCTTGATACACAAGCTGAGTCTCCTCAAGAAAACTATGGAATTCTTTACCCATCCCCTTTGGTTGTAGTTTTTCCACGAGCTGTCTAACTGATAATGAGATAAAATTTTCCCTAAGTCGTAATTTCAATGAATTTACCACAGTTTTAAGGAAGTTCACAATTTCTAAAACAGAATTATTTTCTCTTTCAACTGCCTCAATTTTGTTATTGAATGTATATGTCAGCTAGAGTAAGAACCACAGGTATAATTCGGACATTTCACTTAAAAAAAAATTTTGTTCGGTGTTGGTGAGTGAGTAAGGGATAGAAAATATTGCTTTAAAGCAGGGAACGACTTCAAAAGTCTTTCCACAGCTGGTGCTAAACTTAGCCGTCTGGTCTTAGTTGAAGATAACAAGTTGTGATACTCAATTTCTATGTACTCGCAAATGTCTTTCAGACCCTCCGTTCCAGCAGTATATTGAAAAATAATTGAAGATCTTCAAAATAAGGGACTCCACATCAACACTTAACACGTCTGCTCCATGCAGTTGTGGAGAATCTCAGCTGGACGCCCAATACCTACAATTTCTCTATTTAGAGCCTCCCTTAAGTGAGAGAGCACATTATTACCCTTATTTCTATTAATGCCTCCGAAATTCTGAAATTCCTTCAGCAGCGCGTGCTTTTTTATCACACAAGTTGTTTTGGAGACAAAGAGATGTTAATTTTTTTGCATAAAGACGAAATTCGCACCATTTTTCTATGTTTTTCACTTTGTATATGATGCTCTAAATCATAAGATCCCTTATTTGCAACTGATATGTAACAATCACAAATTTACACTTCGTCTCATATTCATTCATCCCGATGTCGAAACAAGGATACTTCGCCTTCAGATTACTGGAGAATTTGCACTTCCTTTTAGGTGATGCCATTTTAATGGGATGGAGTTCCTTGAGTATTCTATAGCAACCACTAGCCACAAATAAAATAAATCATTAGTTTCCTTAATTAATTATAATTTATATATATATATGTATATATACATATATATATATATATACACATATATATATATTAGGGTGGCCCTTAGTTATATACGATGAAATTTTTTTTCGAATTTTTTTTTGTTCCAATTCCTAAAATAATGAACCTGTTAATATTCTCCGATCGGGCTAGAAATTTTTGTGGTTCATTATTTTAGGAATTGGAACCATTCTAGGGGGTGAGACCAAAAAAATTCGAAAGTTGAAAATTAAGGGCCACCCTAATATAATATATAAATTTTGGGTGGTTTTGTATTAAGGGTAAAATATGGCCTATATCTTTTATCACTTATGAATGTTAATATACTCTATGTTAAAATATGTCATGGTAGGCCAGCGGCATAAATACAATTCCTGGGCCCCTCCGCAAAAATCATACGAAAAGACTACATATACATTTGCTTAGAAATGTTGATAAAAATGAAAAAAATTTGATGTGGCCAACACCTGACTTTCTCCATATGTGGGGCATAGATATTTAAATTATTATGAATAATATTACGAGGCAAAATTATTATTTCGTATCGTAGAAGAAGACACATCCTTACCGTAAATTACATATATTTTGAATATTTACAGGATTCACCGCTACATGGTGTTGGCGCTTTATACTGGTATTAAGATAAAGCGAAATATATCCGAAATGGATGGTTCTACGAAAATTAGTTTCAAACAAAACTTGGAAGAAATAATATTCTCTACAACTTTGGTCCTTACAAAGATTACCAATAATGATGTTTTTAATGAGATACTTAACGGAAACCGAAAAACCGGTTATTTATAAATAACTCCTAAACAATAACTCCTATAGAAAATTGTTTCAAATGAAAACTGTAGGAAATGACATTCTCTATAACTTTTGTATAGAATTGTATATACAATAATGATGTTTTAATGAAGAAATATCGCAAAAACCGAATCAGGTTTCGAATAAACCTTTACTTTCGGTTATCCGTTATTGTCCAAAAACTAATCAGTTCTTTGTGCTCATGTAAGAGTGTTAGATATGAAGTTTGGTAATGATATGGCACGTACTTTTTGAGTTAGAGCGCCCACAATAACACACACACAGACATCATTCCGAAAATAGTCTAAACGTGTTCTAGGGACCTCAAAACGTATTTCCGTTGAAATCTCGAAGTCGATTTTTTTCATGAATACAATACTTTCCCATTACTACGTATGGAGAAAGTAAAAATGTACTTTTAAATGTGTTTTATTCACATTTTACAAAAAATGAAAAAATTGAATGAATTTACAGATATCCTTTTACCAGAGCAATATAAAATCCCGACTTTAGCTTACCTGGTGTTATTAACAAAATCGACCAACTGGGAATGGAAGTGACGGAGTCTGTTTTTGGTTTTGGCCTGCCAATATTAAGAATAGAAATTAATAATAACTAGCTGTATCCTCGCAATGTTTCGGCAGATATTTTTCAAGTAATTTTTAATAATAATGTGAATCAATTAATGGTGCAAATGATATCCTCATACAAAACTATTGTATTACAGACATCTTTTAATATATTCTCGCATTATTGAAACATTACCCTCCTCCCTCTCTCTCTCCCCTCCCTCTCTCCTCCTACCTCCTCTCTTTATCTCCCTCCCACCTCTCCTCTTTCTCTCCCACTCTCTCCTGTCACCCTTACCATCTTTTAATTTAAACTGCTTATAATAAAACACATTTATGTTACACTCGTAACCTATACACGGTTTTGCAACCATAGGACTTCGAGCACAACAATGTCCGTTGTCAAGGTATTTAGCATTAAAATGGGAAATTTAGTGCAAATTATACACATTCAACTTAAAATGCGGGTGATTTCAGATCATAAACAAAAAATACGATAACAATATGAATCCTTGGTCATTTTTTAGGCGCGTTTCGCTTAAAGCGTGATCGCCTCTTATCGTCGGTCGGTCCGTCCGTCTCCAAGTTCGTTCTCGGCTTCTACCAAACGGATTTTCATGAAATTTGACATTAAAGACTTACAATAAAATGAATCACGTCAGCCAATCCGGGGTATCACTTTACTGATGATAAAAAATCAACTTTCCTTCATATCTCGTAAAGTATTGCTGATATCAAAATATTTTTTCAAATAAAACTTGTAGTACTAATAAATTAGAGTATTTCTTTTCCTGTAGGTTTTTATCGTAGGAGTAGCCGTTATCCATAAAATAGAACAAGAATGTCTTAATTCGAGTTGAACTTGGAAATTTTCTTGCACGTTTACTTCTTCATTGTTGCTAACATAAAGAATCCCATAAACACACGTTTAATTTACTTACGTGTGCATGCAATATCCAGGTCCTAAGGTCTTATGCCAATATTTTGAATTTGTATGAGCGAATGAATGAACACTGAAAAGTTGAGTTTTTATGTGTTATATCTTATGGAAAATATGAATGATCCCTAAGATTCGAACCTGGGAATTTATGAAAATACATTTCAAGAGACCTCCTAGCAAGTTGAAATGATACGTCATTTACCGCATATTTCCACGACGAATGGTTCTCGAGATAAAAATGAGGACATACGGACAAACACTTGTAAAATTAAACGAAGGAAAATTGCCAAATCACCAAATTCTGTGCATTATCCACTCACAAGAAGACGCCTGCTCTTTTACTGCATCCTAGTGATATCAAACTAAATTAATTTAGTCCATTTTTTAATATGGACTTCTCTATACATTTACCAGATGTATACAGTATAGAACCTTTTAACAGGATTCCACTTACCTAGAAATCCAGTTAATCTGCTATTTTAAAAAAGTGTATTTTTCCAAAAATTTGTTTGAGGAAAGAAATTTAAATTTAATGCCTCGCTAGTAACTACCTGGATTAAAACTGTGTGTTGGGTAAGCTTTGATGAACATATAATTTAAAGCAGAACAAGGAATTTATATTGGAAAGTACCTAATTACTGTAGTATTTCTATTACTGTACAGTACAAATATATACCGTATTTACTCGAGTAATACCTGCACGTGTGTAATGTTCACAACCCCATTTTAGGGCTAAATGTTAAGAAAAACTGGAGTTCGTGTAATGCCCGCACTTCCGAAATTTCAATTTTGATATTTTATGGCAACATTGGTTCAATGATTAAATTATGGCAACAAAAAAATATTTAAGAAGTGATTTCTAAAGATCACTTTTAATACTTTTTTAGGCGCGTTTCGCTTACAGCGTGAGCACCTATTATCGTCGGTCGGTCCGTCCGTCCGTCCGTCTGTCCGTCCGCATGTTCGTTCTCGGCTTCTACTGAACGGATTTTTATGAAATTTGACATTAAGGACTTTCTATCAAATATAATAAGAAAATCGCACAAACGAATCACGTACGCCAATCAGGGGTACCACTTTACTGGTGACAAAAAATTAAATTTTCGTCATATCTCGTAAAGTATTGCTCATATCAAAATATTTTTCAAATAAACGTTGTAGAACTGGTAAAGAAGAGTAGTTTCTTTCCTATACATTTTTATCGTAGAAGTAGCCTTTATTGAGAAAATCAAACAAAAACGTCTTAAATCGAGTTGAACTTAGAAAATTTCTTGCATGGTTACTTCTTCATTGTTGCTATCATAAACAATCTCCCAAACAAACGTTTAATTTCCTTACGTGTGCATGTAACAGTATGTAATACTATTAAATAGGAAGAAAATGGATTATTTATGATGAAGAGAAGGACTTTAAAACGCTATTTCCCTTACGTACAGGTATATAATTGCTTTCTAATACTCCATTGCACGAAACGCGCCCATTTGTGATACGTTGTACACTTTCCTAACTTGTTTAACATATGTAATCAGAGAAATTAACATCAAATGTCATTATATTACATTTGGACTACTCAAAAACTTATTTTGAAGTCTAGCTCCTTAATTTTGCAGAAAGGTTCCAGTTTGAGTCTTTACATATTCTCAAGCTATTTAATTTAACCTGCGTTATTTTCAAAGGAACCCAAAAAAATTCAGTTACGGTAAAACGCATGCAACGAATGAAAAGGTAATCTTATAGAATTGTTTTATGTTTAACCTTTAAAGGACGGGTTTAAATCCCAATTGTATTTCCTAGGGGCCGAGGCATTTAAATGACTTTCTCGACATTTAATTCAGCTATTCAGAAAAATTGATATTTCTCGAGAACTATAAATTAGAAATCTAAACGGTAAAGAGCTTCTTAAAGTAAAAACAACACGGCTTCATATTAAATGTTTTTTATTATCATTCAGTTAATGTTAATATGAATAATCTTACGTGTGTTAAATCATATACAAAACTTTTATTAGTACAATATAATATTGTGTAAATACAAATGTAAAAATGTGACCAATTAAATGAATATTACAACTGACTATTATAGGGTTAATTAAAGTAATTTTATCGTTTTTATCTCATTAGAAATTTCGTTTTTTATGATATAGACGAAAACATTGCTCAATACATAATCCAACACCACATTTGGCGCAGTGAATTCTTGTGCGTCTTACTATTTTCCTTTTAGAGCAAACACGACACCGTATATTTTTTCCCTTTTCAGGCCAATGTTCTGAATGTCTCACTTCAAGTCTATTTAGATTGCTCTCAACAGGATTGGGCCTGCCACTCAAAGAAGGGAGACATTTCCTTCCACTCACTTCCAGTAGATCGCGCACTAACTGAAGTCTAAATTTCCGGTGTGTAAGTTTCTGCACAAGGGATTTTGAAATAATAAAACTATTAAGAATAGTAACATCCATCAAGTGGAAAAACAACTTCTTCGTCCACCTCCACGTCTTCCGACTGATGGAATAACTATTCGCCATTCTATCCCCTTTGTCCACGAAACCCATACTCCGGTTGTAGTCCTGAACTATCATCGGTTTTACAGCATTTCCATGCCCATCACAAAAATTTCCCTCTGCTGGTGGATTGTGCATGTTTGTCAGTAAATGTACGTCACGTTTGTCTTTCCATGCAATAGCTGTCAATTGGCCTTTCACCCGAAAACGTATATCACCTCTTTTTAATTTCAGTGATTTTCCGTCAAAATTCTTTGGCATTCCCTTTCGATTATGTCTAACAGTCCCACAGCATAAAATATTTCTTGTAAGTAAGTCATCAAATAAATCAGGAGAGGAGAAGAAATTATCCATAAACAGTTTATGTCCAACAGCCTCCACTCTCCTGGTGAGACGCGTCACAGTTCCATGGGCTGCAGTAGCATTTTTTTTGTCTTTCCCTAAGTATACTACCATGTCATAAGTATACCCAGTGGAATCGGAAAGTTTATAAATCTTGATACCAAAGCGTTTGTGTTTTTTTGGAATATATTGCTTGAAAATGACCCGACCTTTGAAAAGCACAATTACTTCGTCGACAGCCAAATTCTCCGTTGGATTATAATATTTGGCGTAAGAATCATTGAGTTTCTCAAAGATTGATCTCAATTTCCAAAGCCTGTCATAATTTTCGTCATTTTTGTCAGGTTGGTCAAGGTTATTGCTAAAATGTAGATATCTGAGGATATGCAAGAACCTGTCACGTCTCATTATGTTTCTAAAAAATGGGGTGTCAAACTGTTCTAGTGTCGACCAGTAATCTTTCAGTGTGTCACGTAAGTCATGTCCCATTTGTATTATGATTCCCAAAAAGGAAAACATTTCGTCCACAGTCACGTCAGATTTAGGTGAAGGTCCTTCGTCATCATCTAATGAAATTAGGTACTGATTATAATACCTATTAGTTTCCTCCACCAGCAGTTGGATAATATCTGTAAAAAACAACAGAAATATTTCACCAGCTGAAGAATATTTATTTATTTGCCTGGCCGCTTCACTCCTAAAGCCACTGCGACGACCAGAATACGGCTAACTCCTACTACCCATGCGGTGGCATCGGCTGCTCCATCCGCTGACGCTAGCACGAACCGACGAGACTCCTTCGTTTTCACTCTCACTCGACTCCGAAGTACCTATATAATCTTTGGAATCACTCTCCAAAAATATTTCTACTTCCCTCTCTGACAGATTTCTAGCCATTTCAAAGGGTTTGATAGTAGAAATGGTTTTTTGTCAACACGAAAACAATAAATTTTTACTATGAGATATAGCGCACTATCCTTTGCTATCTGCTTCAACCTCAAGACTGAATACGTGAGAAAGTATCCGAAAATCGTGTAAACATCTGTTTACAAACTGGAAAGGACACCCGAGCAAAGGGGACAAATTTTACACCCCCGAGAGTGTTTAGGCATGGGGTGAGGTCATAAAAGAGGCCTGGAAGGTCAGGTGGGCAAGCGGCTACCTTTGAGTGTGTCGACGGACACATCTCTCGCTCAAAAAAATTTTCAGCGTTGCGAAAATTGTCAGATGCAGTCCTTTTCAAGTGCTCTCTAAAAATATCTCGGGCGAAATGGTCTCGAAGACGACACATGGTGCTTAAAAAACAAAGCAGATTTTACGGTTTCATTTGAAAACTCACATCTAATTTCATTTACATTTAGCGGTTTCAAATGAAACCGCACGTACTTTAAAGGTTAAAAAACAATTTTCATATTTATTTGTGTGGAAGCTTTTCCTTTATAAAGAATAAATTGATAGAAAGGATGATCCGAAGATCCTTATGCGACAGGCATAAGCTGTTATGACGGGAAATGAGGAAACAGGTGAAAAAACCTAAGAAAATATTCCCGTTCTGAAACAGGAGAATTAGTCTGCCACGGTAGTTCAGTGGTAGAATATCCGCCCGGCATGTGGAAGGCCCGGGTTCGATTCCCGGTCATGGCAGATTTTTTCACCTGTTTCCTCATTTCCCTTTATAAAGAAAACAAGTTAAACTTTTGAAGGGAAAATCAAAATGCATGAAGTAACCTAGATTGCCTGATGTATAAAAAAAATTCTCAGGATGAAAGTAATATTGTGAGTACATATTACATATACGCGTTATTTCACGTTTGTTATTCACTTTTTAATGGTTCCTATATAATTCCATGGTATAGTTCATCTATAAGCAATAGTCTTTATTTATAATGGGTTCGCTTTTAATTATTATTCATCATTTGAATTCTATTGTTACCAAAAATGCACATTATTTATGATGTTCTACCGTACATCATTTACAGTATTTAGCAACTCTTCTAGTTTAAGTATAAATGATACCATTGTATTCAAGTAAATAGTATTTCATATTAGAACATCGCGGCAGAATTTTTCAGGACTACACAATAACAATCACAGTTCATTTATAAAATCCATTTATGAGAATTATTAAAAGGAAGTTTATTGTATCTAATGTAGATTAATCGCTATTGATTACATTATCTTGCCATCACTCGCAATTCTTTGATGAATACATGGAAATTAAACGTTTCCATGCAAAAAAAGTAGACAAAAACGCACTTATTTGTTATCTTATGCCATAATAACAGGAATAATTTCAATTTTACAATGTAGATACATAAAATGAAGGGATAAACGCATTTCTTGCAGTCTTACTGAGAATAATAGTGACTGTGAGGTGTACAAACATACAAAAGATGGAATCAACACTTATCTTTCCTATTTTATGCAATAATAACAAGAATAATGGTTACTGCACGCTGTACGAGACTAAAAGAAAGAAGGAATAAACACATTTCATCGATATTTTATTAGATGAGAATCAGAGTAACTGGTGTCAAATAAAATTCAGTTTAGTTTTTGTCTAATATTATACAAGTTCAATATTAAATAACATATTTTGTTCATTTTTGATAAGTAAACAATCATTCTTTTAACGTATATGTTAAATACCAAATTGATAAGGAAAATACGAATAATTATATATATATATATATATATATATATATATATATATACAGGGTGATTCACGAAGATATGGAATAACTTCAGGGGATGATTTCTGAGGTCATTATGAACAAAAAAGTTCATATGAACATGTGTCCGATTCCGAATAATTAGAGAGTTATGGCTGTTTGAAAATTAGAAAAAGGCAAGGCAATATCCGGAACTCGGGAGACAATTGCCGACCAGTACGCGATGCGTTCTCCGCTACATTGTTTATTTACTTATTTACAGTCTGTATTGTCAAATACGAATTTGCGGAGTTATGGCTGCTCGTAGATTTTCAGCACTGTGAATCTCACTCATAACTCATGCGCCTGCGCGACCATGACCTAGTCCGAACGTAGCCTGTCGAAACATGCGCACGCAAAAATCGACAATAGCATTCTTAGTTGTTACTGTGTTAGTATTACTTTCAAGATGCCTTTTACATTTACAAGTGCTGAATATGCCGATATGGTGTATGTTTATGGATTTTGCGATGGAAATGTTGTTGCTGCTGTCGCTGAATACCAGCGACGTTCTAAATCAAAAACTTTGCGAGATACCGGCTCACTTACCAGCGTTAACACTCCATATGAGCGTGTGGTTCGACAAGACGTGGCTGAGCAAGAGAACATCCTTGAGGCGGTACAGCGTAGCCCTTGTACTAGTACGCGAAGGATATGCACACGTCTCGATGTTTCGCAATCAAAAGTATGGAGAACATTGAATGAAGAAGGAATGTACCCGTACCACTTGCAACTTGTCCAACACCTCGAACCTGGGGATCCTGCCGTACGACTGGAATTTTGTAATTGGCTTAATGAGAATCGGCGTCTGCATCGTTACATCTTATTCACTGATGAAGCTTAATTCACCCGCAACGGTGTTAACAACACACACAATTCCCATGTTTGGTCAGAAATTAAACCCCGTGCCACTGTGGACAGTAACTTTCAACGCTGATTCAGTGTCAATGTGTGGTGTGGAATGTTGTGTAATCAGGTAATTGGTCCATTCATTTTTGAGGGTCGTCTTACTGGACATTTATTTACAATTTTTGCAAAACGAATTGCCGCAACTGTTAGAAGATGTGCCCCTGGCTACAAGACTTTGAATGCACTTCCAACACGACGGAGCACCACCTCATTGTTTCCGTGCAGTGGTTACTTACCTCAATGAGCAGTTCCCTGGGCGATGGATCGGTCGCAATGGTCCACAAAATTGGCCAGCTAGGTCCCCAGACCTAAACCCCTTGGATTTCTGCTTGTGGTGGTGGATGAAAGATCTTGTGTACCATACTAAAGTGCAAACACGGGATGCATTACTTCATCGCGTATTGAATGCTGTGGCTCACATTAAAGACAGTCATGGTGAACTTCGGCGTGCAACGAGCATGATTCACACACAAGCAGCGAAATGCATTGAAGTCGAAGGTGGTGTTTTTGAAAACGTACTTTAATAATACGCACGCTCGTATTTGACAATGTAAATAAGTAAATAAACAAGCAAATAAACACTTTTTCTAATTTTCAAACAGCCATAACTCTTTAATTATTCGGAATCGGACACATGTTCATATGAACTTTTTTGTTCATAATGACCTCAGAAATCAGCTCCTGAAATTATTCCATATCTTCGTGAATCACCCTATATAATATATTTAAATCCTTTTCTTTTTTGTTAATGTCCACAGTTTAAATTCATTTTCTAATTTTATTTATTCTCCTCAATGACATTATTCATTGTAATGTTTGGTCAAAAGACTTTATTCCACTTCTTTTAACGCTTTTCTATCTTGAAGCATTCTTCTTCTCAGTTTTCTGCCCTCCATTCATTGCATTTGTGGGTTATCTCATTGAAATGGATTATTTTGTGTGTATTCTTAAATGCCTTCCTAGGTGATATCTATCTCTAAAACATATCTTGTATACCTCAAGCATGTGGTTTTTCTTGTGAGTGTATTCGTATATGCTTTCTTAGACTAGAACCTTCACTAAAGCACTTGTTGCATTCCTCACATTTATAAGATTTTTCTCCACTATGAATTCGCCTGTGTGTCAAAAGATTAACTTTTTGGGCAAATCCCTTACTACATATTTGACAAGTGTACGGCTTTTCACCAGTATGGGTTCGTCCGTGATTTATAAGGTCACATTTATGAGCAAAATACCTTCCACAAACTTCACATCCATAAGGTTTTTCACCAGTATGACATAGCGTATGACTTTTCAGATTACTTTTAATATTGAACTGTTTGCCACAAATAGTGCAGGTGAAAGGTTTAACTCCTGTGTGTATTCTTAAATGTATTTTCATTTGACTCATCCAATTAAAACCTTGACCACAAGAATCACAAACATGTTTCCTAACGCCTTCAACCCTCTTTACCTTGTCTGACAATTTCCTCTTGAATCCTTTCTCATGAACTTCATTCATATCAGGTTTAGACCCGCAGTTACCATTGGTATTGGCTTGGAAGTCTCTTTCCTCACTGCTATTCTCCGTATTTACAACATAACCGTGAACATCTAAATGTCTTATAAGTGCCTCCTTTTTATCAAATTCCTGTCTACAGTCGTTACACCTGAAATATTCCTTCTTCTCCTCTCTCTCGTTCACTCGGAGAGGAGATTCCTCCCCTCTCTCACTCTCTCCGTCTGACTCACTGCTGCCCTCTAGTTTTAGTGTAAATACTTCATCTTCATCCATTCTTGTGGTGCAACAGTTTACCTCCTCCCGTCTATCTGTCATCTCTCTTCTTAATTCCTGAACGCTTGATTCTAATCTGTTTGTGTCACCTGGAGATTTGCAATCACCCCTCCTTTTAACATCCATTTTCCCAACTTTAACTTCTGCAGAACCTGATGACTTCACATTTTCACATGGATCTGCATCAACCGCTATCTTTTTCCTTCCTGTTGACGATGGGTTTCCACCATTGTTTACACTGCTACTTCCGTTTTCGTTTGTCCCATAAGATTCACAGCGAGCTCTCTTTCGAAGAAATGCTAAGTAATCCAGCCGTGTCAAAACAACGCTGCATTCTCTCATCTGTAAAAAGTAACGGAGAATGATTACATGGATTATTAAAAATAAGTTTAATATCTGACAAAGATTCCATCATGAATAATTAATTTAATCTACTAAATAGACTTAAGTAATATAAGCTTCTCTAAATAAATAATGCTGAACTTAAGCATGATTACTGAGAAGGATAATAATCTCATAACTTTACCTCTTGCAGCGTTTCCCAAGTATCCAAAGGATCTTTAGGCTCAAACTTCACAGGTCTTGCTTCCTCCTAGATTAAAAGTTGGAAAAAGGATCACAATAGAATCAAAAGAATTGCAGAATATCGCCTTTATAGATCGGAGCGAAGAATATATGGGACGAAAAGGGATAACACATAATCTCAACTTGAATCAAATTATGTCTTCACTAACTCCATGTTCGTTATTTATTAGAATGATTATTTATTACTTTAATAGTTAGAATGCCAACAATGTTTTTTCACATAAACACAACACCACAGACATAGAGAAATAGTGGAAACGAACTTATTGGACCTCAAAACAACCATATCTGTTGAAATCATGACTTCAATTAACAGAATCTATAAAAACATAAGAAAGTGTGCTCACAATATCTATCGGATGTTCTCTGTTACTTTCATCTGTTGCAAACACTTCATTGTAGGTGTCCCTAGAATCCTGACACTTCTCCTTAAATTGCTTGAAGTCCTTCAGCTTTCCCAAGCAAATGGAGCATACTACATGAGGATATCCATCCATCTCGGAAACCTACAGAGAAGACAACTTAATAATATTGACAGTAACTATTACAAACAAATTTCATAATAGCATAGGCACCCGTTGGATTTAGTGAATCTAGGGCAGCACAACTTAAAACACTTGTTCATTTTATTTCGTATAGTATGACTCACATAAGATCCAGCATTGCCAACATAGTTCAGCCCTAAATGAAGGGGAGCCATTAAACAAAAGGTATTGCTTTGAAAATATGATGGCACATGATCAACATTTAATGAATCTCACAAAAAACTAATTATATCATTGTCATTATATTTGCAATATAATGAAGACTGATTTAAGTCACAATTCTAGTTTGCCAGAGGGTAAATAGGCTTTAATAAATGTTTCAATCTCTATTTTATTTTACCAAATGACAAAATACATTAATTATTACGCTCAAATATATCATACCTCGGTTTGTATGGCATGTTTGTATTCGTTGCTACAACAAATCTATCTCTCATTCGCTATAACTTCCGCGCGACAATAACATCGCTATATAGATAACGAACTTCTAATGTAATGCAAAAGGCCATTCACGTTCAGAAAGTATGAGAGAGGAATGAATTAATTACTTAATTTCGCCTTTTTTCGTTTTGTTTACAATTACTTTTAAATCGAATGATATACTCCAAGGAAAACAATGCAGCTTCACACGGAGAATTATATTTCGATAAAATCGTCTAAAATCTCAAAACGAAATTTTCGAGCAATTTCCAACTCACAATTTCAACCACAAAAACAAAAAAAAATATTCAATTCCCCGTCGGATGGTATAAACTTCGCGTCTATAGCTCATTTCTATCACCTTTTAAAATGATAATGAAAAAAGTCTCTGAATTCGAAGTATTCCCATGTAATTCAAATAGAAAACAACAATTATTATTTAAACCTTTCACTCAGCATATTCTGGTGTGAAAAGATGTGCATTCAGATAGTATAATAAACAGGATTACTTACGCAAATTTTTGTAACTGTAGGTGATTGCGAATTATGAATGTATGAGGAACCATACGGAACAAACCCTTCCAAAAGTTTATGTAGCGATGGAGATTATAATAAACCGCTTTTCCTACATTTGGTCCACTTTATTGCTCCGGCAACCGACACATATTAATACGATGCAGTGAAATTTTGAAATGAAATCACGAAAGGTTGGAAGTGGAAATATAAATAATAGTAGGCTTTGTACAATTCTATCATTCTAATCACACTTTGTTCTCTCCAATGACATAATAAATCAAATTATATATATACCTATATTTCAATCGTAAGCATTTGCAATTTCCTTTCTTTTGCGTAGGAAAGTTAATAAATTGTAGTACTTGTGAACTTTGAAGGTACTCATACTGCCAACACTTCGATGGAGGAAATGTAAATACAATAACCAAAGCCCAGAGAGAATGAATTGCGGTAAAAATGTAGAAATAATACTCACCTGGAATTGGAGAAGATCTCGTATAACTTCGGCCGTAACGTAACCAAACCATTCATTCACATGGAAGATATCTACGAAACTAACACTCTCGCTGAGGCATAGCCTGCACATAGTAAACTTGTGCCTGCACTCCATGGGGTTGGTTTTATATACTTCGAAAGAATTTCTCTTTACTACCCAAAAACACGCTTCACCCACAGAGGAACGCCGTTTACAACAATTCCCTCGTTCCTAAAACCTATATCACCGGATCGAATAGATTCGATGTATCGATTCTTGCAATAGAAATTTTAAACGTGGGAACGAGAGCGATTATTAGTCATCAAATATACAAATCCATTTTGGAACAGGAATATAATTTCGTATTCGTAAGAACGTCTATATCACCTGTGTATTTTCCATTTTCCTTGTATCTTCCTTTCTGTTTCATTTTTGTAATATCCATACGTTGGTAATATATCTCTTCTTTCCTTTTTGTGATGGAATGAAGAACTCATGAAAACGAAATAAATTGTCTCTTTTTAGAGTAAACTTTAACCGATATGGATTGGTGTAAGACTTTTCATATATGTAATTAAATATTCGTTGGATCAGTAATACGTACTAGGAAATGACAAATGCATAGCATCTCTATCTAATAGCCCTGATTGGCGTACGTGATTCATTTTTGCGATTTTCTTATTAATATAGTTGATTGAAAGTCCTTAATACTGGTAAAGTAGAGTATTTCCTTTCCTATACATTTCATGAAAATGCGTTTGGTAGAAGCTGAGAATGAACATGCGGACGGACTGACCAGCGATAATAGGCGCTCACGCTGGTAGCGAAACGCATCTAATAGTGCAAATATAGTGATAACGATATAATTAGCATTTTTCGTCAGATTTGTTAAATGTTTCAACAATACCTTTTATTTAATGACTTCTCTTCGTGCTTCAGTGCTTACGCACGGTAGTAGCTCTTATGTGTGTGAAATGTGTTTATAATAGTTACTGCCAATGTTATTACTTGTTTTCTCTATAGATTTCCGAGGTGGACGGATATCCTCATGTAGTATGCTCCATTTGCTTGGGAAAGCTGACGGACTTTAAACAATTTAAGGAGAAGTGTCAGGATTCTAGGGACATCTACAATAATGTGTTTGCATCTGATGAAAGTGATGGCGAACATCCAATAGATATTGTAAGCAGTATTTCTTTATGTTTGTTATAGATTCTGTGAATTCAATTCTAGATTTCAACATATATACTTGTTTTGAAGTACCTTTTTCACCATTTTCTTTATATCTGTGGTACGTTCCAGGACATTTCGTCCTAAGACATTTTGTCCAAGGACGTTTCGTCCGAAGACAATTCGTCCAATGGATATTTCGTCCATAGACAATTCGTCCAGTGGATATTTCGTACAAAGACAATTCGTCCAATGGGTGTTGGGCAAGTAAACTTTATCAGATATAGACGATATGGGTATCTATCGATTCAGAATTAAAAATAGATTTTATAAAATCGTAATTTAAAACCGGAAATACATTCGTTGAGGAAAAATTGACCGAATACCCTAAGACCTGGGGAAGAGTCATAAACCCTTCTCTAAGGGGAGGGAGAGAAACAAGTAATGGCTATAAAAATAAATTTTTATAAATAACTTGGTTAAAATACCTTTTCCTGATGGAGGCGGTGTTATAGTCAATTAATCTGGATATCAAGGCTGAATACATTTCTTGTCATATACAAATCAACGAAGCGCAACACGAGTAATATCAAAGGGAAGTAATCGGTACTATTACACAATCATTATGGGTGTAAACGCGCTTTGATTGCTTTTAATACGAGAGAGAGAGAGGGCGGGAGGGTGAGAGAGGGAAATGACTTTCAATACAATTAATGTTTCTGATGCCAATTTGATCTCCATAAATAGCTTGAACGATCGAATCTTTACTCCCGTTGATATTTCAATGGGCATTACGCTAGTAAGGTTTTAAAGGAGAAATATAAGACTCTGATTCCCATTTAAAGCTTACCCATATGAAAGCATTAAGGCTGTTGCCTAGGCAGCTGATTGTTGGACCCAGAAAAATTACCACTTTTTTTAAGATAAAAACTATAAATTTATGCTAATTCTACTCGGATTGAAATTCTGTCTTCAAAAATTAGAAACTACAATGTATATCCTATCCGACAGTTTAAGTCTCGTGTTTGTATCTTGACGGGAAGTAATTTTAAAATGCAAATATACAAACCTCTACACCAATTTACATGTTTTCTTATGGGGCAAAAAAGGGGCCAAAATAGTCCCTCGAAGGGGGAATTTCGAAAGTTTCGGATTTTTTCCTTCGTCTGTGATCAAAAACCTATAATCCTACCAAATTTCAAGTTTCTAGCACATCTGGAAGTGCCTCAATTTTGTATCTTGCCAAAGTGGTTACAAACCACTTTTATATATATATATCGAGTGAGGTTAATGTAAAAGTTATTAAAAAGAGAAACAATCTTTTTAAAAATGTCCTCTTATTTCGATCTTTCTTTTATGAGGATTGAAAAAACAAAACGAACTTCCACACTTACTTGTTCTTGATGACTCGAGTCAGGAGTGCAATCCGATTCAACAGAGTACTACAGTGAGTCTCCGACTTACACGGATCCATGGATGCATGACGTAACTTATCAGCGCGCTCAATTTTTCGTTCAAGTGCCACTCAATAGATGGCGTTACTGGTGCAGCATTCCCTCGGTATACGAGCAATCGGTTTACGAGTTTTCGCTTATACGAGATGCGCAAATTAATACTTGATTTTCAATTTAAGGGCCAATTTCCTTCCTCTCGCAAACCGATCGTTTTTCCCGGCACCTATTCTCGGCTTTCGTCGGTTCCCGAATCTTCTCGAATGCGCAAAACGTCACGGCATCCCAACTTTAATGATGTAACTATTGTTTATAAAATTTATAACATGGGATGTATTGGGAAATTAATTTTTGTTTTACGAGTTTTCGCCTTACGAGCAGTTTTCAGGAACAAATTAAGTTCGTAAACGGAGGGATTACTGTATACGTTGACGCACAGCTGACAGCGTCACTTTTGCCATTTAAATTAGTTATCCCATGGGGGCAAGTTGTGTCTCGTTACCGTACTGCTCTTCATAAACAAACTGTAAACCCTCATCACGTAAGCACTGCTTTTTTAGCTTTAACTATCCATTGAAACGAACGTGTATGTCAAAAAATATATCGTATTTAAGCATTGTTGGACTTTCACGGTTTTCAACTTGCACGGCCACCTTCGGAACGAATTAACCCTGTAAGTTGGGGACTTGCTGTATTTAGAATTTTCAAGCATATCTGAAATTTTTCCCTTAATTTTGGTTGCAAGGACCTCGGTTATTTCATTCTGATTTTTTCCATCAATATAATGCGGGACTTGTCCCCCTCCCCGTCCTCCCCCCTCCCTATTCCTCTGGATGAAATGTAGTTGAACGAAATAAGCATTGGACGAAAAGTCTTTGGATGAAATATCCATTGGACGAATTGTCTATGGACGAAATACCCATTGGACGAAATGTCCTTTGACGAAACGTCTTAGGACGAACTGTCTGTGAACCCTCTGGTTGTGTGTGTATGTGAAAAAGACATTGTGGTCGCTCTTAACTATTAAACTAGTAGATGAAAAAACTAATAAATAACTAACATAGGATAAGTGAAAATATGTTTTGAGTCGAGTAGATTTTGTGTCATCGCTTTTCATCCCATATATTCTTCACTCTACTTTTTATCGAAGATAATCCGCAGCTCTTTTAATTCTAATGCAATTCTCTGTCCGACTTATAATCTAGGATGAGCACAGACCTGTGAAGTTGGAGCCTAAAGATTCTTTGGATACTCAGGAAGCGCCGCAAGAGGTAATGTATAATCACTCTCTCTGTATTTACTCTAGTTCAGTGGTCTTCAACCTTTTTGAGTCACCGCCCACTTTTACCATATGTTGCCCTTTGAAATAAGTTCAACCCAGTGGCATAGCGAGGGTTTCTGGCACCCGGGACGAAGAATAATTTTGTGCCCCCGGTAGCAAAGCGATTTACGGAGGTATGCTAACCCTAATACTAGTGGGATTGTCGTTAGATGAGATTACCGAATACGGTAATAACAGTGTTTAAAATTTTATGATTTTATATATTTGATAAAATTAAACTTAAATGCTTCGCTGCTTCTGCAAGAGACTGTGACCACCCTCATGGGCCTTTCGATTTTACCGAAGCATAGATACGTTGTCACTAGTATAGTATGATATGATACTATAGTTAACGACAAACGAACTGTAATAGTTGTACAGAGTATGTGCGTATCATTAAGCTTTTTTATAGAATGTTATTTTTCAGTGTAAAAATTAGAATAGCATTTGGTGAGTTCTTTAGCGCCCACCAAAAATCCAGAAACGCCCACCGGTGGACGCCCGCCTTGAAGACCACTGCTTAGGAGAATGCATCATGTTCGTGAATACAAATCGAATTTGAGATCTCAGATGAAAGAATATTTTGTAGTCGCCTACTATTTTCATGATGTCTGTGGGTGTGTCTGTATATAAACCATTGTGAATGCTCTCACTAAAATATTACCGTGTATTCGGGTGTATAAGTCGACCTTTGAAGCCTGAAATTTTTTTCCTAAAAGTTAGGGTTGACTTATATGCTAAACATAATAATGCGAATCTTAAATTACAAATGGATAACGTCGATATTCACGAAGACCGTTGATCTTTTGAATCAGCTGTTCCAGTATTTACATTTTATGACATTTTAGAAGATTTATGATAATGAATTTTACTTCTGTATTTACTCACGTGATCCGTGCCCTCGTGTACCACGCGCACCCCTATTTTTGGACCAGTTTGAGGAGAAAAAAATAAATTCGTATTTTAATAAGTTGACGTCTACAGCGGCGGAAAATTAGAAAAAATCAAAAAACGTGAGGATTCCCCGTAGGTGTGTGTTCTCTCCATGGTTCCCTCTAAGCTGCGCGGCTGCCCGGCAGTTTTTGAAGTGCCACGCGCTAAAGTTTTCAAGCGTGCACGATTGTGTGTATTTTAGAATATATTGGAACGGGACCGCGTCAACCCTGGTGCACATCTGCGCAGTATCGTCATGTAGGCATGCCCATGGATGAAAAAAATTAGAAGGAACTGTGGTTCTCTCCAGGGTTAAAGGAGCCTCAGCGGCTCACGATGAATTCTGCGAATACAGATACCAGATGTCAACTTATTCCGGCAAAAAGCGTAGGTAGAAACTGATAGTAAATTTTTAAGGACAGAACTGCTTTTTTGAGTAACAATAATGAACTTAAAACTCAATTAAAAGGTACAGCTTTAATACTTTATTTAATCGTGTAACCCTCGCACTCGTGTACCCCTGCTCACCCCTATTTTTTGGCTGGTTCGTAGGGACAAAAATTAATTTGAGCCAGAAGAAGTTTTTTTTAAGTCAGTGATTCCCACTCCGCGAAACAAGTTCTGTTCAAGTTAAGCATCTTCTCCCTCTTACATGATGCAATTAATTGGGTGATCTCTTTATGCTGATACTATAACCCCTTAACTGTTTTAGTTGTAATATTATGCAACTTCGCCCCCACTTTGGGGAGTTCTCTCGCATATCATCTCGTGAGTAAATATTGGAAGCTTAGGAACAAACAAGTCCAAACACTTGAGGTGGGGATTTCCGTCTTCCTTTCGAATGATGAAATCTTTCATTCTCAACAAAATTTCACCACTCCGAATTCCTTGAAGTGGATGAGGGAATAGGACCAAACCTGAACCTACCTATTCTCAAGCCGGCAAACCCCCAGTAGTCATTGAACTATAGTAATCAGTTAGTTGGCATGTTCTTTCTGCCTACTTTAGCGAGTTTTTGCCTGCAGTGCGGATGTAATTTACAAGTTTGCCTGGTCGCATAAATACGCGTATACTTCGTAGAATTTGATGTCTTCCACGAATATAAACGTAGACGCAAGCATATTGCTAGAGCTATGCAAATTTCGCATTTAGCGAATATGTGCGAAGAAATGCGAAATCGGCTTATAAATGCGAAATCAGATAAATGCAAAATACGAGCGAAAACTACCGTTTTCAGGTCCAACGCTTTGTAAAATACGAATATATGCTTCTACATTAGTTAAAGGACTTCACTCAGTACGATGTCGCGGCTCGTCCACTGGGGTTAACAGCGCGAACAAAAATGTGATCAGCCACTACCTTAAGTGATGTGGAATGATACTAGTTGCTACATTGTCATTATTCCGATGGGCGCCAACGTATTCGTTTACATTGTTGCCGTCCCAGCTTAAGTTCAGCTGCTAAACGGCTGCGTCATAAAGCCAACGGGGCTCTATTTCGAGAAAACGGCCGCGCGGGGACCAAGCGCCAAGCGGGTGGCGTGTTACAGACGAGAAAGCTTTATTATAATGTGGATTGTGAGAGATCGCTCTCGGCATATTTACTCATTTTTTCAGACCGACGGCGATCTCTCAAGGCTAAGAAGACGGAAATATATACTATGGTGTTGTTTAACAGCGAGAATAGATCGCTATGTTTGTACCAAAACAGTAATAAATTGTGTTTTCTATCAACAATACCTGTAATACCTTGCAATGGATCCATAGCATCACTTCCTAAATGCACTATCACCAAGAAATACATTAAGTACGTACATTTTCCTGTATAAAACACACAAACACACGAGGGCCGGGCAAAATTTAGGATGTTTTAGGAATTTTTACAGCTCAAGAGCACATTTTGCAAATGAACGCGAAAAACGGGTTTTTATGTGCGAAATTTCCAAAAAATAAATGCGAATTTTGCATAGCTCTACATATTGCGGAGATTTTACTGTCGATATTCACAATTTATATAACCTGTTCAGAAATCCTCGTGTGACACACGCACCCCCTTTTTTTCCTCCGTGTTTCTGGAAAAATGGTTCGCGACATACACGAGTAAATACGGTATTATAAAAATATTATGTCGTCTCAACGTTTAAGATGCACCAATGGCAGTATAAACAACGCATTTAAACCGTTAACGTTTCTTGGTCGTGTAGATAATTGTAAACTTGATAGAATTCTTCGTCTTTTGCGAGAATAAACATAGATGAGTGTGTTGCAGTAAATTTACTATCAAAACTCGCAATTTTTAAAACTTGATCAGAAATCTTCGTATATGATGCGCTCTTTTTTTTGTACCAACATTTTGGGAAAAAAGGTGCACAGGGTACACATTTGCAGTATTTTATTTAATTTCATCGTTGTAGAGATTGATCGCGTCACTAGGTATACTTCATTTCGATAGTATCATTAGCAGCTGACATCAATCGTATTATAGGAAACTTTATTTGGTGGGTCAAGCTCTCCAAAAATAACAGTTTCTTATTGGTTGAAATTAAAACGTCTAATGGAATGCTCAAGAAGAATATCACAGATTCTAAACAATATTTATATTTTTATTATTGTTTATTTCTGTTTTGTTAAAACTTGGATTGTACACGACTTTGATTTTGTCTGAAAACAGTTTCGTGAGAAGTATTTTTAAGTGACAAACTGGGGGTCGTCTTATACGGCGGACATATGCCTAATCGTGTATTTTCATCCAAAAACGCAGGGGTCGAGTTATACGCCAGAATACACAGTAATACTCAGATCAGCACAAAACTTGATATTTAAGATTTTTATAAGTACTGTAGTCTCGATTATCCGAGGTAAAGTGGGCCGAACTAACCTCATAAACTCAGATGAAACGGAAGGTTCATTTTTAGGTATTAAAAAAAGGCCTATGTATATCTAGGTTCACAAAATTTATTTTATACATACTTAACTAAACTAAAAGAACAATTTATTGGTATTACATAAACAAAATAGTCTTTTAGTGATTTCTGCCCAACTTTGGTCGATTGCGTTTTGGCCGCCGTGTTACGCCACCTGTCTAGCAATACAGGCGACGCTTGATTTACGCCATAGATATGTTCTGAGGACTGTGGCATGTTGATTTTGCCGCCCATCTGAAGTGGCGCCCGTAAGCGACCGCTTACGTCGCTTACACTTGAAACTGGCCCTGTATTTATAATATTCCGCACGTGACTTCTTATAGGATAATAATAACGCGGAAAAGACAGCCCTTAAAAACTGGAATTTTTAGAATTTTGCGTTATTCCAATTGGTTGTGAACAAAAACCTATAATGTTGCCAAATTTCAAGTCTATAGCTCATCTAGAACTGTCATAATTTGTATCATCCTCCTCCTAAGTAAGAAGCAGCTATATATTATAGATTGTGTTTCATTTTTGGCCAATAACAATAATGCAATCATTGTGAAATTTCAGGAGCCTTCAGCATCTATAAACGCAGAAGTGGAACAGGAAACTAATGATGTTGACGCTACAACTGAGGTGAGTCTAGCAATATGGTGAGTCTTCGTTTATCAAAAGGGTTGCATTCATCAGCGTCCTCGTGATAAACGAATTTGTGATAAGTTAAAAATTGTTTCTCATGCAAAATATGCTAATTGAACTGTTTATGTCATCTCAAAGTTTGGGGTAAAATTGCGTAAGATTTTACGAATGCCAGTAGACGGTGCTTGCATTCTGCAAATATCTCAGCCTTATCCGAGTAATGGGATAAAATCAATCCTAAGCATTGGAATTTTTACAATTTTGGATATTTCCCTATTGTCGTAATGGAATATTACCTTATTTTCCCATTGATAACGAGCACCTATACGTCTTCAAAATTGAGATTAAGGTTTAGAGAGACTGCGAAGTAGTGAGCTCTCGCTCACGTGATTTACCAATAGATGAGGGCTCTTGCGAGGCTTAACCTGACTGAGCTCATTCACTCTTAGACCTCCGTTGTGCCTACATCGTGTCTACGATACGATACAGGGTGTTTCAAAAGATAAGGTCAACCTGCGAGGAGGCGGTAGAAGGCATTGATTTGAGCAGAAAACTTAAATAAAGTTTTTCTCAACTCACTACTTTTGATACTTTTTCACTACAAATGATTAGATTAGAAACCGTAAATAAAAGTTTCCTTTATTTGCTACGGTTTGTTAGATACAGCGTTTTAAACATTTCAGCAAGAATCTTAATAATGAAACTCACAAGGGATGGGGCGTTCAGTGCTCGTGAAAGGAAATCCATCAGAGTTGAATCGGAAGACCGCGCCAGCCAAGACACAGGACCTCCTCTCCCGATCCATCGTCTTGGATAGTGTTGATGCAAGCACTGATGTACTGGGTGTGTGAAATGTGCCAGTGCACCGTCCAGGTGATACCACATGTGTTGACGAATATTTATAGGTACATCCTCCAGTAATGTATGCAGTGTCGCTGTAACTCGGAAACAGTAGTGAATTGAGAAAAACTTTAGATAAGTTGTCTGCTGAAATCACCGTCCATTCGTTATCTGCAGGAAAGTACATTAATAGCATTATAATATAGCCCTCTGAAACCCATGAAAAGCTTACCCACGTAAAAGCGTTTACCTAATTGTCATGGTAGTCAATTTTTGAGAACCGTGAAAATTTCCATTTTTTTTTTCAGATTAAAACTAAAAATCTACGATAAATCTGCATGGATTTGAATTCCGTCTTCATGAATAAAAAACTACAAATAGTAGACTTTATGATTCTTGAAGTTGAGAATTCAAACCACGAGAGAGAATAATTTTAAAAAATTGTATATAAACCGATTCAGGTGCTTTTCTTACGGTCAATAATGGGGAAAAGACAGCTCCTGAAATTTGGAATTTCAACAATTTTAAATTATTCCAGTTGGTTAGGATAAAAAACCTATAATCGCGGTAAATTTCAAGTCTCTAGCTCATCTGAAAGTGCCTTATAATTTTTATACCCGTATGGGGCAATTTGGGGTCAAAGAAACTTTAAAGTTTTAACAATTTCGGATTTCTTCTTGGTCGTAGTTTAACATTAATGGCATTATAATATAGCTCTCTGATTCCCGTTAAAAGCTTACCCACATAAAAGCATTGAGCCATAGTGGTCGATTGCAGGTATACTCACATTAATTATGTCGTTCCAGGCGGACCCCAATCCTGCAAGACCGGAAGAGGAAGAAACTACAATTGATGACAGTCCGCAGGTAAATTAATTCACGTTGCTATGTATAACACATGACTTTTTCCATACAGAGTAACGAATATGATTGCCCCGAGTAGGTTTTCACTATTTACCCAAGTATATCTGTCTGTGTGTGTTCGTGTATAAGTGTACGGTAGTATATTTGTGGGTGCTATAACTACAAAACTTTATATTTAAGATTTTTATGATGAAATGAGGATCTGGAAAGGTTTTGCTCGAAATTGGTCAACCAGAAGGGGAGGTTTATTCTTGTCATTTTTACTTTCTCCATACGTAGTAATGGGAAAGTATTGTGATCGTGAAAAAGATCGACTTCGAGATTTCAATGGAAATACACGTTTTGAGGTCCCTAGAACATGTTTAGACTATTTTCGGAATGATGTCTGTGTGTGTGTGTGATTGTGGGTGCTCAAACTTGCCATATCATTACCAGACATCATATATAACACTTCAGCATGAGCACAAATAACTGATTAGTTTTTAGACAATACCGGTTAACCGGAAGTCGAGGTTTATTCGAAACCTGATTCGGTTTTTACGATATTTCTCCATTAAAACATCATTATTGTACATATAACTCAATACAAATATTATAGAGAATGTAATTTCCTACAATTTTCCATAGCAGTTATTGTTTAGAAATTATTTATAAATAATCGGTTTTTTTGGTTTCCATCAAATGTCTCCTTAAAAATGTCATAATTGGTCATCTTCATGAGGACCAAAGTTGTAGAGAATAATATTTCTTCCAAGTTTTGTCTGAAACAAATTTTCGTAGAACCATCCACTTTGGAGATGTTCAACTTTTTCGTAAATTCAAGTATACAGCGTCACCACCATGTAGCGGTGAATTCTGTAAACATATTCAAAATATAATTTACGGCAATAAGGACGACTGTATTCTTTTGCGATACGAAATAATAATTTTGCCTTATAATGCTATTCATAATAATTTAAATAACTATACCCTAAATATGGAGAAAGTCATGTGTTGGCCACATCAGACGTTTCATCTGAATTTACATTAAGTAAGATGCTAAGCGATATCTCTGTTTCCATTGCTATGATAATATTTTCTAATTGTTGATAGCGAAGCGTGCACTGCCTAGGGTAATTTTAATTGTCCATGGATATTTTGTTATCCATAGAAACAGCTAACGCTTTAGTTTACTTATTATTTTTTTCAACGTAAATTTTATTGAAAATGTTTTATAATTATTTACATATTTCTAAATTGCCATATACGTTATTAAAGATGAAAAATTTTGAAGATATTTTGATCCGCTGAAGAATGTTTTTATTTTAGCGTCCTTAAACGAAGCGTCTCATGTAATTTGCTCGGCAATCTTTACACGCTTGTTTTTATTAGAATTATCCTTCCCAAGAATATTGTTTAAGTTCATCAGTATTTATTTAGATGAAGCTTATATTACTTAAATATGTTTGTACTTTAAATTGCGTCACGACGGGATGTTTTTCAGATATTAATCTTCTTTTTTAATAATTCATAAAATCATTCTTCGTTATTTTTTTACAGACTAGCGATGCTTTCACGTCGCAGGAATCTTTCGGTCCGTATATGTCCGGGTCGGATTTTGAGGAATACGAGGAAGCGTTGGAGATGATGGAATTGGACAAATTGAGACTCAGTCGCAATAAGAAAGTATACATGGAGCGTCAGGATCCCTTCAAGAAATATTCCAGTAGACTTTTCAGGAGGAAATACAGGTTTTCCAAGGCTGGAGTGGAAAAAATTTGCCGTCGGGTTGGAAATAATCTAGGCCAAGGAACGGCGGGAAATAGCGGGTTACCTATTTCGCCTATTCTTCAAATTCTGGCATCCCTCAGGCTTTTCGCAAAGGGGGCTTACCAGGACGGGAACGGTGAACTCCACGGCATAAGTCAGCCCTCGATGAGCAGAATTATTAAGAACGTTTCGGTGGCTCTAGCGAGGCTTAGACCTGAAGTAATAACGTTTCCTGATTCTGTGCTGGAGGAAAGAGCCGAAATGGCGGAATTTTATAGGATAAGGAAATTTCCAAAAGTAGTGGGATGTATTGACTGCACCCATATTAAAATAAAAAATCCTGGTGGGTTAGATGCTCAATCATACGTCAACAGGAAGAATTTCTGCAGCTTAAATGTCCAAGTAAGTAACATTTTAATCTACTAAAATATATTATAAAGCGTGTGTTTGTGTATTTGTTCACGGAACTCCTCCTAAACAATAAAAGCTAGAATAACCAAATTGGGTACGATTCTTCCTTACATCGTAACTTAGTGAATGGTCAAGGTTTGGTCAACCGGGATTAATCAGTGTTGCCAATATAGGGGATTAACATTTTCCCATAAGATAACACGTATGAATCCATTTCTTGACTTGCAAGGTATTCTTCCTTCAAGCGTAAAAATACATAAATATGGACCGATTTTTTTGTTTTTTCTTGATTCGACGACTAAAACTCTATACTATCTTATTCCTGCGAAGTTTACATGTTACACGGTCGAAGTTTTTAGAAATACGCTATTTGTTTCGAAATTTTGTGGATTTTTCATACTCTTTCCGGGCGTTGCCAAGGAGTCTTTTATTGTTTTCTCCGATTCAATTAGTGCCAATTAAACATTCAAATAGATGAAAGTTTAGCATTATTTGATTCACACTTTTGTTTAAGCAACGAAACGATCGATGTTTATGGATAGCAACATAAATAGATACTGATTATTATTCAGGAAGCGTTTATTGATGAAAGTAATTGAACCTTCTTTCATCTATTTAATACTGGAATCTTACATTTTTTGTAAGTAAAATCATTATATTTTACATTATAATATTTATTAACGTAAATAAGCTCACGTATCTGGTGTACGTTTACCGGAGTCAGTGTTCAATCATGGACAACCGTACGTTGCTTTTTCACGGGTTTCTTGCTTACAAGCCATAAAAGTAAATATTTCAGCGAGGCATAATTACACAAGAAATGAAGCTGGATTTGGCGAAAGTAATATGATAGGAAGTAAAATTATCCTTATATTTGAATGCAATAGGCTCGGAAACGGATTGTTACAAGCAAATATGATTAATTGTTAATAAAGGCTAATTGTAATTTAAAAAGTATCTACTATATAGGTATTTTAAAGAGTTTGTATGTTGTGCTGTAGTAGCTTCACTAAATCCGTTGAAATTCAATGGGAAATTCTGCTAGTATGTAAATATATATGCATAACTAATTTTTGGTAGATGTTATTACGCATGTTATTCTAAAATATCCCTTAACATGAATGGATATAAAATTTACCTGATTTTTCATTGATTGAATAAGGCCATTGAAAATGTAGCTTCTATTCCTAAATAGGTGGTTTCTGCATCCGATTTAAAAATAAAAAGTATTGTGGCAAGGTGGAGAGGTAGCACGCAGGATCGGAGAATTTTTGACGAATCGAATTTGAAAAAGAAATTCGAAAGTGGATGCTACAAAGGAGTCCTTTTGGGTGACGGTGGATATGCCTGCCACCCGTATTTACTGACGCCAGTGTTGAATCCTCAGGTAAGTCCTTAATAGTAAAATTATATGTTCATATACGGGTTGTCCCAGAAGGACCGTGTAAGAACGTAACCACGGGAATCCTCGCGAAATTTAAAACGAAAATGTTCCATGTCCAAATGTCGGCAGACTCCTTGTTTCCTCAGAAAATGCGACAATTGAATGCGATGTGGCAACACCGCTTGTGGGAAATTGTGGGTTTCGTACGAATAAGAGCATATTGTTCCAAAATAAGTGTTAGCACGACCTGTTTGTAGATAAATGACCGAGTATTAATTAGTAATACAGGCAGTCCCTGCTTTTTTTCGGTCCGCTTTCCGTCGCAGTTTTCAGGAGGGTAACCTCCCTTGCAAGCGTCGCCAACCTAATGAAGTACTGGCAGTCCCTGCTTATTCGTCGGGTTACCTTCCTGATAACCGCGACGGAAAGCGGACCGAAAAAAAGCGGGGACTGCCTGTATTAGTAATTAATAAAGGGCGGATCCATAGGCACTAAAAACCTTTTAAAAAGGCAGGCAAATAGGCACTAAAATAGGAAAAAATAGGCGCTTAAGAAGGCAAAATAAGCTACAATAGGCACCAAAATAGGCAGTGAAAGTATCGTTTTATTTCCATTTTGATAATCAGTCACTGTCAGGATTTATGTTACAATTAATTACCAAATATATTTCCAGGTTTTCGATACAGAACGTTGTTCTTTTGTCAGTTAAAATGTTCTTATACTGGGAATAACTTCTTTCAACTTCGCAGGAAGTGTAACTGGGCAAAATTTTGGGGAGCCAAGTTCACTTGCACTTATTTTGCCTTCATTTGCGACTGTACTGCCCCCTTCTAAAACATCTGCAACCTCTGATATCGCTTTCCACCCAGGGTTTCGCTGGAATACCCGCTGCAATTTAGCGAAAACTGCTTGACCATCTGCACCGGGGACTTGCTCCAGATTTTTTGTTCCTATCGATTCCACTAGGAGGCGACATTACTGCATTTGATGCTACATTGTTGCTGCAAATTCGTTGCGCTATTCGATACGTGATCACAGGACGAAATAAATTCCGATTGTATTTGGCCGGTTTGGAATGCTTCTACCACAGCTCCATAAATCTTGTCCGCGTACGAAATTATACTGTTGACATGGCATACATTACACGAAAGACAAACTCTAAAAGCCTTCTAATGCAATGTTTATTTCTTAGATAACTGCATGTCCGCTATTAGCAGTTAAACCGATACGTTCTTAAAACGTGTTTCCTCTTAAAACAGAGAAACATCGGTCAAAAATGCATTTATAGGCTCTTATCCATGAAATAGGCACTAACCAACGAAGAAGGCTATTATAGGCACTATAAAAGTAGCATATTGTCATCGTAATGACCTAAAATGGACTTATATAGCATAAGCCTAAACTTCTGAGCATGGGAAAAGGCATTTAGGGCAAAATCCGCCCTCTGGTAATTAATACTCGGTCGTTTATCTACTACAGGTCGTGCGAACACTTATTTTGGAATAAAATACTCTTATTCGTACGAAACCCACAATTTCCCACATGCAGTGTTGCCACATCGTTTATTTAAATTGCGTTTTCCGAGGAAACGAGGAGTCTGCCGACATTTGGACATGGAACGTTTTCGTTTTAAAATTTCGCGAGGATTCCCGTGGTTACGCTCTTATACGGTCGTTATGGGACACCCTGTATAATGAGTGAGCGTAGTATATGTGAAGGAGTACTGTATACCGATGTTCGTTACAGACAGCAGCAGAGAAAGCGTACAACACAGCCCACGTCGAAACTAGGAACACAGTGGAGAGGCTATTTAACGTTTGGAAAAGGAACTTTAGGGCACTTCATAGAGGTCTCAAAGTGGACCTGGAAACTTCAAAGGCCATGATAGTAGCAATGGCCGTGCTCCATAACTTACGGCTGGAGTACAGAACGGAAGGTATAAATTCTGTTTCCTATACTTTTATCCATGGAAACTTTCTACGACCCCCTCTACCTTTTTACTTTCTCATATACGAAGTATCGAGAAAGTGTTGCTTTCGCGAAAAAATTCGACCTCGAGATTCTTACTGAAATACACGTTTTAGGTGTCGCTGAATCCGAAAAAGTGGTTTTCGCAATGCCGTCTGTCGGTCTGTTACTGGCTCTGGAGCCTAGATGGTAGAGCAAAAATGAATGGAATCTCGTACATAGACATTTTATCATACTGTGCAGAGTATACATAGAAATGGTTGACATTGCTTAATAACTAAGAGTAGTTTATTCTACGCATTTTTAACAACAATCCGATTTTCTCGAAAACGGCTGTAACGATTTTGATCAAATTTCGTACAGTTACTTGAGTTTACGTCTTCAATAATACTGTATAGTTCATATTTCTCAGAAAATGAATATAAGGCTAGTTTATTCTAGGCAACTTTAACAATAATGTGATTTTCTCAAGAACGTCTCTAACGATTTTGATCAAATTTCGTACAGTTACTTGAGTTTACGTCTTCAATAATACTGTATAGTTCATATTTCTCAAAAGATGAATATAAGGCTAGTTTATTCTAGGCAACTTTAACAATAATTCGATTTTCTCAATAACATCTCTAACGATTTTGATCAAATTTCGTAGTTACTTGAGTATACATCTACAAGAATACTACCTATTTAATTTTTCTCAGTGAATGAATATAAGGCTAGTTTATTCTTGGGCAACTTTAACAAAAATTGGATTTTCTAAAAACAGGCTCGTACAATTTTCATTTTCTAAAGATAACTAAACGACGCATTACTATATGAGGAAGTTTGTACAATGTATGCTGTACCGATTTTTTTAAAGGCAATGAATGTTATGTGAATCGCTATCTTTAGTTTCCAAATATCCTATGAAACAATTCTTTATTTTTAGCATTTATATCTTACTAATTTTTTCTAACATTTTTATCTGATAAATCCATTGCAGACTTATTATTTGTAGGAATCCTTTCATAAGCTGCAAGCAGTGACAATAATACTGTTACCCAATAATTTTAACTTAGGATTACTTACATTTAATTAACTTAAGATTGAATGAAGCTTGCCAATTAAAATACAATTATAAATAACTGAAGCCTTCCCTGGTACTTGTAAAGCAAACTGATTGTTAACATTCTTTGACAGAGTCTGATAGCAGCGACGATGACAGCGAAGAAGAAATACTTGAAGAGAATGAGGAAGACGAAGAGAAAGTTACACCCACACCAAGGGGAAATGTCTTCCGGAGAAATTTTATTGCGACGTATTTCAATTAAGAAATAAAGTACTCGTAAAAATACAGCGGAACTCGGTTAACGCTAAATGCAGGGGACCGGCACAAACATTTGGTGTTAACCGAATTTCATGCTAACATTTTTTAAGATAAATTTTCATTTTTAAAGCGTAAAATAATATCAGGGACTAATCTGTGATCTGTCATAATTACTGTGTAATTAGCACAATTATTTTTACGCCGTGTGTGTATGAAAGTATATTTGTGAGTGCTGTAATTAAGATTTTTATAAGAAAACGAAGATTTGAAAGGTTTTGGTGTAAATTGGTCAAACCTGAAGTGGGGGTTTATTCCTATCGTTTTTTCTTTGTTTTTTTCAAAATACCTTCTTTAAAAGTTAATATATACCAATCTTTGTAATTTGAACGATTTTTTTCATAAAATGGGCTGTTTAAAGCAGCATATCGAAATGGAAAATGCATCTGGGCAGCATAGAAGCAACGGTTGCTATAGGACTAGTTGTTTGATGAAGGTCAGACGCGTCAAAATAACTTTTAATAAAAGATTGGTCACCTGTTTTGCTATTAAATACAGTGATTAAAAAACTGTTGTTTCAATAGGATAAGTCGAATACATTTAAGAGTACACTGTTGGGAGAAACCCTTCACTTGTGATATTTGTGACAAAGGTGAGCAGAGCCGTTGCATGGTGTATCGGCGCCCGTGTGCGAAACACATGTGGCGCCCCAAGGATTTTTAAAAAATCTTGAACGTCGGCCTTATACATATTTATTTTAAAAAATAATACATTAATAACCTTATCTTATAAATTATAATCAGAGGATTTATGGCAGATGTCTAATAAAACAACTTAATACAAATATACATAATACAATTAATATAATACAAATATACATAATACAAATAATATAATACAAACTGTAAATACAAATTATATCAAATGATAAAATGTCAAAGAATAACAAAAATGCGACAATTATCTAAAATTAAATTTATTACTGTAAATATATGTAACTTCCAAGGAATTATAACTTAACTTTCCTTACTTTCGCTGAGGCTATTTTTTTTACGATGTAGTGTATATCTAATTCATTTAAAATTTCATTTTCTATGGATAAAATAGGTAGATTTGTCATACGTTTTTGTGACATGCTGGAGCGTAAATAATTATTTATTAGTTTTAATTTTGAAAAAGATCTTTCCCCTGTTGCGACAGCGATATAACTTAAAATGTTGAAACTTCTCTCACAAGAAACTTGTGTGACAGATAATGTAAATATAATTTTATATGCTTTATATTCATTTTAGGGCTACTATGCCTAAATTAAACGCGAAAATGTCACGGATTAAAATCTCAAACTCAAACAAGAAAATATTTTTCCGCTTTTTTCAGGTTTCATTCCACTGTGAGCCGGCGCCCTTGAAGGTTGGCGCCCGTGTGCGGTGCACACATCGCACCCTATATCGGGACGGCTCTGCAGGTGAGCCCTGCTTAACGCAGCCCCAGCCAAACTGGATTTATTACAGCACAGATTTTATTTCATAATAAAATTTTTGAAAAATATATCTTATGCACGGTGTGACTGCAGTCTAATATTATTTTTTAAATTTCCCACTAAACAAATTTCGTAAAGTGTGTATCCTAAATATTGTGATATTTCAGCAGTGTTGCATAATATTGCATCGTCTGGTGGCCAGTTTCGGTCTTTTACCTGTAAATTTCACGGGTCTAACACAAAAAATATATCTCCTAAGGCGGAAAACATTTGAAAAATGGAAATAGGAATGTGATTCATGTTTCTTTGGCGTCATTGGATCGTAAACAATGTTTTTGATGATTTATATTTTTGAAATCTATAATTTTCGACAATTACTTCATTAAAATGTTAATTTACTGTATTAACTTATTATAAATAACTAGCGTAATACCCGTCAATAATATTGACGATGAAAATTACAACTAAAATAAGTGTTTCTAGCATCTGGCATTTTTTATATTTTTATCACAAAAATAATATCACAAAAATGGCTTTATCCCTGTAATAATTCTCTCGGTACAACATTTCTGGTAAAGGTTCTCTCATCATTGAATAATACCAAATTTGAGCGTGGTCCATTCACTTTTTGTCACGTTATTGCGAAAATGCTTCAAAAATCAACAAAAATGTTCACCTGAGGTGCATTTTTTAAGCCCTAACAAATTATTTTTGTGCAGCTCTAAAATTTCCTTAAAATAGGCCCTGATTCCGATAACGACGTAGGAATAAGGGAACATTTTTTAGGATTTCATTAAATTAACGATACAACAGGTGAGTATTTACGTTAGTATTAAATGATTTACTGCCAAAATATAACTTAAAACTAAATAACATGAGGATATGACACGGTTCCAATATGAGTGAAACATTGTGTATATTGGTCTTCAAAAACTTATCAAAGATGCAAATAGTCGTGCAATGTTTGTACCTTGTAATTGTCATACTTTAAGTTAAGTAATCAACGATACAGCAAAAGTCAGTTTGGAAATTGTTTAATATTTCGATATTATGCAAGAGTTGTACCTTTTTTTTCTTCCTCCACATATAGGTGGGAGAAATTAAAAGAAAATATTCCTCAATTCACATTAAAATCAGTGAACGATACTCGTTGGGAGTCAGGTGAAAGCAGTTACGCCATTTCTATGTAAATTAATAATTCTGTATATGTGCACCTGTATAAAAATACGTTAAGCTGAAATTGTTCATTATTTCCTACTTTAAAAGGCGCATTTTCAAACTAACACACAGGCGCCCATAGCCCTAGGAACTGCCCTGCTATTATCATCACCAACAATGTGTTTTAATTAGAAATAATATGTGATTTTGTTACAAAATAACCAAAATATAACTATGATAAGTTCATAAAGTTAAACAATCTAACAAATAGGTAAGGAACTTTTTATTTACAAACACTACACAAAGAACATCTTAAACTAATAATACTCTCAAATATTTTAATTCTCCAAAGCGACTTTTAACTTACAAAAATTGTTACATACAAGAACGAAGGTTATACATTTTTCATTGTATTACTAATTATTATATTGTTTGTTAAATCCTAATTTTAGCGTAAGTTACTGAGAAAAAAATATTAATTATATTTGTTAGAATTTTTAATTTCATTAAGAATCTCTTTATTTCTCAAGCGATAACCATGGAACTCAATACAATTATAGTCCTTACGATTATTGAATTAGAGGTAAACACCTAACGGGCTCGGTTAAGAGTTTATTTCGTTCTTGGTTCTGAAAACTTTTTCTAAGTTAACATTATATGATGGAATGCAATAGAAATATTCCCAAATTTTTACAAATTCAGATGAGTATTCTTGATTGCGATTTTCAGAATACTTTACCCAGTTCACGTTAGCCAACATATTTGAAAATTCTTCATTTTTTCCCATTTCATGTACAAATGATTTTAAATTTACGACCTGATCAAACAATTTTGAATCATCTATAGTCTAAACCCTTTTCGGTAAGAAAATGAGCACTCTTTTCAATACCTGGCCAATTAGGCACTTTATTTAATTCCATCCATTCAAATAAACGGAATTCTTGAAAAAATTGCGTCCATTTATTCAAATATAAAATGGAGCTATCATGGGTTGTTTTTAATAACGTACTAATAAGACTTGAATCATTATTATTGTCAACATTGATTTTCTTGATAATTTCTTTAACCTTCTTGGGTAAAAATCGCTTAACTTTTCTGTCAGTTAATTATCTTTCAAGAGAGTTCAAAATTGACGTAACTTCTATGAGGGAATCATTTTCATTTTCCGTTGCCTGAATTTTACGGTTAAACATGTACAATAATGAGTGCAGAAACCACAAATTTACTGGATTTTCAAAGAGAACCTGAAGATTTGTGGAGTATTAATCTCCTGCATGCTGGACACATTTAATACATGTGCAGGACATCCAATTATTATTATGGACTTGTTTAATTTGTTCTTTAACACGTTCCGTGCGGGAGCGATTTTCGGTGGTGGTTGTTCCGTGGCTGAAATTTTTTTCCCGTAAATGTGTCGTAATTAGCGTCTATAAGCTGGGAAAAATCAAAAAAAAATTCTAACGTTTAAAAGTACCGTTTTTTATGCGAAATATGGAGAGCGTGATATGCCGCTCTCCGCCGTCGGAGTGACTAAAAATACGCTACGCGTTTTGCGGGATTGCCTACCTTGCACTATTCCCGATTCGTATATTTCTTTACATTATATAACTGTCGATTTTGATATAAGAATTAGTTTACAAAAAAGGATTTTAATAAACCAATATTTTAAACAATTATTTATTAAACATAGTATAATAATTTATAAAAAATTACTAAATATTTACAATTTTAGAAAATGTTTACATTTATTCACCGAAACAATTACATAATTTACGAAAATACTTTTTTGTATCATTCTATAAGCACTCTTCTTACACATGAGGATATACGATATAGGAGGATACTAATGTCTGGCCCAAACTACTATAGTTGCAGAGCTGAAATTTAATACACAGGTGATTCAAAAAAAATTATCAGAGGAATAAATGCAAAATTGCAGCAATGATTATTTTCTTGGCCGTAAAAAATTATAAACTATTTTTCTAACATTTCATGGTTTAGGTACTTCTAAATGTGCTATGAAGCTGAAATTATTTCAAGAGGTAAAATTTGCCAAATAATGAAAACGGGAATATAGAAATTTGATAATTTTTATTCGTTCGGCCGTAATCAATTCTCAAATGTTTAACAATTTGACTAATGTTTATGTACTTTCTTAAGACCCAGGAAGCTGCAAATTTTAACAGAGTTAGGAAATAATGTTCCGGTGGTAAATAACAGAAAATTTTAGAAATATATATTGTTGTGGCTGTCAAAAATTATTAAAATTGAAACAATGAAAGTCATATACCGTATTCACCCGAATCTAAGACGACCCCCCATTTTGATGATTCCAAAAGAGAAAAAAGCTCAAATTGACCTTCATGACTACAAAAATTATAAATCTTGTGAAATATTTATTTTCTCTTATACTTTTCTTGAATGTCATTGTCTTTTAACATTTTAAAATCATAAGATCACATCACAAATAGAACCATTCAGGTTTTCAAACAAATTAAATGGTAGCATTCATTTTAAGATAACATTAAAAATAAAGTAAATACATTGAAAGAATATACTCATTTCAGGACAACAAAAAAACATTTCAATCCAAGTGCTGCATAAAATCATTTTATTGTGTTAGTCATCATCACTGTCTATGCAACCTTCACTATTTTCCTCACGCTCACTATCTTTATCACTCTCAATTTCATCATCAGTCTCCCACAGAACATCATCCTCACTCCCATCCATGGCATTAGATAAGCAGCATTTTGAATGCATCCAGTGAAAGCATTGCTCTTTGTTTCAGTAAAGCTCCTGGCCGTCTATTCCACACCACATGTAATCAATCTCTCATTAGTTCTTTAGTCATCCACCCCTTTTCTTGACACCTATTATTCCACTTGGCAAATGTTTCTTAGGCATTGTTTTCCGCTTTAGAATCACATATGGTGGTAATTTAGTCCCATCTGCTAAAACTGCCAACATTACCGTGACTCGCATTTTTTCGTTGCCTGTAGTTTTAATTAGGACGGACTTCGCACCTTTTTCGTTCACAGTATAATTAGATGGCATGTAGAAGAAAACCGGAGTTTCATCGGCATTTCCTATTTGGCTCAAAAGGTAATTATTGGTTTTTCTAAGTCCAATTACGTATTTCTGGTAAGCGAGAAGTTTTTCAACATAGTCTTCTGACAATTTCTGACACAGCGAAGTTCGTCCCCGTAAAGAAAAATTATTTCGTCGCATCATTCTCACGCACCAACTTCTGCTGGCCTTGAATTGCAATGATATATTAAGTCCTCTAGTAATTTCATTAGCTTTAAGTATGATACTTTCAGTCGAAACAGGCATACCGTTCTTCCTCATGGTGCGCACAAACTCAGATACACCGAACTTTCTACTCGCATCACAGTTATTAGTTTTTTCGGCGTAATTTATCACGATCAGCTTAAAATTTGTATCTTAGCTCCGTCTAATTCCTTTGTTAACTTTCCCTTTGCACTCGTGCCACGTACTTCAACATGATCTGTCATTTTAACTTAAGGGTTGTGCATTTAAATCAAGAATACACAACTCAAAATTACTGTCACACTTAGCGAATCGCGGTGCGTCGTTTGAAAGGGGAATCCCAATGATTTCCGCTATCATTTGTTTTGACACTGCGCTGGGCATTACGGGCAAGATGAAAGTACGTCGTCTGTGTTATGGTCGTCGACGATGATTATTAGTCTAAATAATTATTATTCCCGTCATGTTTTTCTTATTGTTATTACTATTTGTTTATTTCACTTCTTTATGTACGTACTTGAATTTGCTGTTGTGAATTGTTTACTCTAATATACCATTTGTTGTAAAAACCATTGATTAAATGCTTAAATATACTTCGTATTCGAATGTAAGACGACTCTTGATATTTACAGCTGAAAATTTGGAAAAAAAGGTCGTCTTAGATTCAGGTGAATACGGTAAATGCACTTCTAGAGGTGCTACATTGATGAAATCTTGCGTATATGTGAGGTATTCGTAACAAATGCTGAAAACCTATATAAAAGTTTTATAAATATAAATTTTTGGGGTTGTTTATACCCCAATATTGACAATAAGGAAAAACACGTAAACCGACAAGAAGATGGAGGATTAATAAAAAATCTTGTTTGGTTTAATCATCCGGGGGTTTGTGTTGCGTTTAAAAATTATTTGTCGGCTCTTACTCTTTACTTTATGGTGATAGGAAATGTTTGCAGAATGCAAGCACACCTTCACTAGTATACAAATGTTCTATATATTTCAGTTGTAGACTCCCATGAAAGCATTTACATCATTACAAATTTTTTTCAAAAAAATATTCACAAAAAATATACGAAGATAACTGCATATAAAACAAAAGGTAATATATACTATAAATATAATATATAAAAAAAAATATTATATACAATAAATACAATATACACAAATAATATATACAGTAATATCATATATACATACAGGGTGTCTCAAAAAAATGTATACACACTTTGATGATTAATAACTTGTGTGTTTATCCATAAATTTTAATAGAATAATTGCATAACATAGAGTATATGGTCGAATAAAGATAAAATGACAAACATTACATGTTAGATGTTTCAATGTTGCATTATTCTTACAATTATGCAATATTTTTATACAGCATTATTGTTTCAATTGTTTTTATTGTTTCATTAGAAATGGATAACAAAAGACACGTTTGAACAACGCAAATTTTTACTGAAATGGTACTGGAAATCTGAAAATGTAAAGGAAGTCCAAAGACAGTGGAGACGTGAATTTCAAACAGAACCTCCCACCCGAATTACGATTTCACGTATTCGTGACAAATTTGAAACTGACGGTACCGTTCAAATGTGCATAAACAAAGATCTGGAACATTTCGGACATCCACAAGCCCTAGGGAGTCAGAAGAGGTGCCGCAAAGATTTTCACAGTCACCAAAGAAATCCATCAGACAATGTTCTCGAGAAACACAAATCAGCAGGTCAAGTGTTGATCGCATTTTAAAGAAGGCAAAATGGAAAAGTTACATCCCAAGATTAGTGCATGCACTGAATGAAGATGATTCTGATCGCCAATTTGAATTTTCTGAATGGTTTCGCTCAAAAATAGCGGAAGACGCATCATTTGCCAACAAAATTGTTTGCTGTGATGAATCAACATTCAAGTTGAATGGTACACTTAATCGTCACAATTGCACGTATTGGTCCACAGAGAATCCACATGTTACTGTGGAAAGGCATGTAAATTTACCTGGGATCGCAGTGTGGTGTGGTTTATCATCCAAAGGTTTGATTGGACCATTCTTTTTTGATGCAACAGTTTTGAGACACCCTGTATATACAAATATACATATTTATATGCTTTCATGGTAGGGGAGGAAACAATCAAGACAGAGAGGAGGAGACCCTTGGCAGTTGGGACAGATGAAGGGAGTCTCCTTCCTGACTTTTTTGGAAAGACATAAGCGGCACCTCTTATGTAGTTTCCTACTAGAGCCAGGAGCGGTTTGATAGATGGGAAAATGGATGGGTAATTTGGGTTTGGGAGTGGTTCTGGGATTGGCCGCAAGAGAAGGAAGGATGAGGGACTTTATGACGGACAATCGGAAATCATAAAGGCTGGTTGGAGAGGATTTCAAATGGAGGAAATAACTATTGACTAAGATGAGGTGAAATATATGGATACCCAGCTTCTTATACCACTTAAGGCATTTTCTTTGAACGGGATAATAAGCCATCATCTGATCAAGGTGGTCAATTCCACCCATCGACTTGTTGTATTGAACAACAGCCTCTGGTTTGGAAACAACCCCTCCTCTTTTTCGGCGAGGAACATTAACAGATTCACTCCCGAATTCAGAGCTGATCATCAGCACTTCCCTTTTGTCCTTCCACTTAAGGACACAAACGCCATCATCAGAAAAGGCATCCACAATTTCACCCCTCTTTAATCTTTTGGCTACCACTTGTTGGGGGTTGCCTTTCCGCTTTGGTCGGAGGGTTCCTGTACAATAGGTTCCACGTTCGAGTAGTTGGTGCACCAAGTCAACGCTGTTATAGTAGTTGTCCATAAAAAGTGAATGACCGCTATCTAGATTTCCTTCCAACAATTTATGGACAACACTGCTGACGTGTCCCGGACCCCCTACTTCGACATCTCCAGCCCCGGTGTACACAATAAATCTCAAAACCAAACCGGAAGGCTCGGTAAGCATGTATAGCTTTATTCCGTATCTATGCCTCTTCCCCTTCATATAGATACGGAATACTAACCGCCCCCTCCAAAGGACCATAGACTCGTCAATACAAATCTCCCGGGAAGGAATGACAATATTTTTCATTGTAGAATGAATAATATCCAGGAGAGGTCGGATTTTATGCAGCCGGTCTGTCGGTTTCGGGTCATTCGGTCGGGGATTGGGAGCGAAATAGAGGGCTTGTAGTATTTGCTGGAATCTGTCACGACTCATGCAACTCCTAAAGGAAGGAAAATCGAACAGAATATCCGTACTCCAATAATCCGGTATTCTGTTCAAGGGAATGGATCCCATGTGGAACAATAGCCCTAAAAAAGTTAAAAACTCCTGAAGGTCTAATTGTTTCCACGATTTAATCCTAGCTTTAGGAGAAACACTTGCCTGCATCAATTCCCTAGCAAATACATTCGTCTGTGTAATTACCAAGTCCGTTAGTTCGTCAGTCAGTAAGAGATTAAAATAGTCTCGGGGTTGGGTACCGGCCAGCGGCTCTTTTATCCCAGCTGTTGCGGAAAAAGGAATATTCTTGGGAGGGATTTTCGTTTTCGTCCATTGTCTCGTCTCACGTCTTTCGGCAGCCGGCTGAGGAACAACGGGATCGGAGGATGGGGCAATAAACGGGGTAGGATCGGCGGTGGGCAAAGGGATGCTACCTGCCAAGGGTTCCTCCTCGCTTTCCTCTCCGGAAGAGTCCCTAAAGAGCGTTTCCTCGAGGTCCGAATCTACAAAACCTTCCTCGTCGCTCTCCTCCAAAATTTTTCGGAGCTCTTCCGGGGTGTATATCCTCGTCTTGTCTCCTCGGGATGTCGACGGGAGGGGCTCCCCTTGGGACGTTGAGGGAAGGGGCTCCTCTCTAGAGGTCGACGCGAGGGGCACATCTGGAGAGGTCGACGGGAGGGACTGCCCTCGGGCCGACGATGGCTGTGAGCCGTCATGTTTCCTCTTCCCTCCCCTTCTTCCAACCATACTGAAAAAATATCAAAGAAAGTATTATATATATATATATTTTATATAGTATTGAGTAAAATTATTCAAATTTTATTAAAAATTTTGTTATCCTTTCCGTCTCTTCCGAGTATTCTGCAATATAATTTACTATAACATTCTACTTACAATCGTACACAATTTGTAAAAATTCGAATTGGTTGTTGTTGTTAATAAGGGTTATTGTGTACTTATGTAAAATTATTTTGTTTATTTGAAAATAGACACTATCATGAATTTAACCCATTCACGACATACCTAAGATTCCAGAGTAAAGGTATAAAGGAAAAAATAATCGCGGGAAGCACAGAAGCATCTTCCTTAATTTTTTTTTACTCAAAGACAAAAATGTCTACCGTGAGAAATACAGTTATCAGAAATTATTTTATGAGGTGCTATAAAGAGAAAGATTTAAAACTATAATAATTTTAAAAAAACTAGTAGGGCAGCCCCGGATCTCCAATCCTCAATGCGATTTAAATAAACTAATGGTTTAGTGAAATAACATTTATTGAATAATTAATGAAATATAAATGAAATTCAAAGTATTAAAATAAAAAAGCCTCTTATCTCACCTAAATATGAAGAGTAAGAGAGAAACCTATAATCTCACAAAATTTCAAGTTTCTAGCACATCCACAGATGTTAACAATAAATTGTAAACAAATGCTGACAGTCCTCAAGGTAACCATTTTAAAACGTTATAGTAACAATTGAGACAAAAGAAAAAACAAATTAATTGCAAAATTTAAAATAAAACAATTCGCTGGGATCTTGTTTGTTATACACATGTTATTGATACAGCTAGAAAAGCTTCCCACACCCTGTCAACAGACTAATTATCCGTAAATATTTACGTTACTATGCTTCATTAATTTCGATGCGAATAATGCTTTTCTTTCGTCTATTCGAAGGTTTAATTGGCATTAAATGAATCGGAGGCAACAATGAGTCTCCTTGGAAACGCCCGGAATGAGTACGAAAAATCCGCAAAACTTCGAAAAAGGATGCGTATTTATGAAAACTTCGGCCGTATACCGTGTAAACATCGCAAGAACAAGGTAGTATAAAGCTTTAGCCGTGGAATAAAGCGAAAAATAAGAAAATCGGTCCATATTTACGTATTTTAACGAACGAAGGAAGAAAACCTTGCACTCTGAATAATCGAAAATCCCGTGAAAACGTATGGGAAAATATGTGTCCTGGATTCGAACCCGGGATTCTTTAGCAAAGGAAAATATTTTTACAGGGCCCTCATAGCCAATAGAAACAAAAAGCCGTTTTCCGCATATCTTTATGACAAACGGTTCTCGAGAAATACGCCGATATATATTGTAAACAAATGTCTACAGACGTCAACGTAAAATTAATATATAGTTAGATAAATACCTGTCGATTTTGATGAACAAAATCTAGCTGACACACCTGCTGGCACAGTCCGACACTGCAAAAAACTAGGTAATTGACAAAATCTGTAGGCTGCCTAAAATACACTGAAAAGAAAATTTTTAAATTCTCAGAACACAAGCTTATAGAATTAAAACATAATAACTACTACTTTGCTTTTAAGAAGCATAAACAAAATTATGAATAAAAGCCATTATTTCTTGCCGTAGCACGTGCATTAAAGAATTTAAAAAATTTTACCTTATTTACACAAAAATCCAAATTTCACGAAAACGTTCTCACTTATAATCTGGGTTCTGGAAAAGATAAAAACTAAGTTACTAACCAGTCGTCATAGAAGCTTCTAACAAATTTGGCTCATCTACGAAAAAATTGTTGCATTAAAATTTTTCAAGGGGTGAGAAAATGGTCTGAAATGCTTTAACCAGCCTAGACATACTCCAATGCATAGATGTCTTACCTGCAATTATCATTTCCTTTGTTGGTAACTTGGTGCGCAGAATTATTTCTGTAGGGCAGCGTTTCCCAATTTAATTTTGTTACGGAACCCTTGCAACTCGAAAGAGAAGTTGCGGAACCCAAACAGTTATTTTGTTTATAAGGTGAAAATCGAAGCACAAGTAAGTACAGATAATAATAAAGATAGGTCATGTGATAAACATTTCGTCTATTTTCATATATTTAAAGATAAAAATCGTTTATATGAACGGCATCTAGTCGATTTCTGTATTTTGTTTTTGTTGTGTATTTCGAGAACCCAGTTTCGCATAAGTACGTGCTCGCGAATGGTAATAACTCTATAATTGCCCGTCTTGATAAGTCTGAATATTCATGATATAAGCTGCCCCAAAATGTAATCAGAGAAACTTCTTTAAATGTTTGTATTAAATGGACATCTGAAGTGATTTCGATTAAATTTTCATAATCTAGTGCAGGTAATCCTTCTGGTTTCTCGGTTATACTGAATGGATTCCGAATCCAGTTATTGTTCTCATTGATGTTTGGAAAATACTTCCTGATGTTGGTGTATAAATTGCGAAGATGATCTACAATGTTGCTCTGAATTTCTTCTTCAAGTTTGCATTTGTTTTCTTCAAGGAAATCATTGAATGTTGGAAACCAATCCAAATTATTTTGTTATACAGACGAAATCCAAAACTGTAACTTCCGGGAGAATGACAAAATTTTATCTTTCGCATTGAAAATAGTTACATTCTTTGTGCGGATGTATTTAAATCTGACCGTTCCAAATACTAATTCCAATACTTACTACCTAAAACAAGATCCCATCGAGCATAAATGCTTTGACAACCCCAATGTACCAAGTTATTTTAAAATCCAGGCCCGGGCTCGTTATTATAATTCTAAAGAAAGGGTTCGGTCCACAGTTCTCCCCTTCTGAAGATGGTTTCGAGTTTGCATCTTGTTATTCTCGCGGAACCCCTATTTACGCTTGGCGGAACCCTAGGGTTCCGCGGAATACCATTTGGGAAACACTGCTATGGGGGTTTGTTCTCCATTAACTTCTCTGGGAAGAATGAAGCTTGAAGCAAATTGTAATCGCATGCTCAGAAAACTTATTAGTTCCTAATACAAGATTACATGGGATTCAATAATGTCGTAAGATACATATTAAAATTGTATGCATTCTTTCGGTAATCCTTTTTTAGGAGCGAATTGTGGGTTCTTTTTACCAAGAACCATTATTTGAAGCAACTCCTGCAGAAAGGCAGCCATGGAGCTCTTAAAAATTACAGAGTGTGCTCAGCTCACTTCAGGGATAGTGATTTCCAGAATCACCTACTGGAGAAGTTACTGCGGAGACGAGTTCCTACTCTCTATGCTACTGAAGGTTGGAGATTATAATTCAAAACGGATTTCAAACTACTCCTTGCTATTACCCTTGCTCTTGTATTTCCTCAAGTAACAAAGTCTGAAATCTATTCATAGCAGGGGCATGGTCTGTAGAGGACACAACTACCTCTAGTCATCATGCAATGGATATTGCAGATTTGATGGTGACTTCCACTCCTCTCCCTACTGTGCAGGAAATCACAGACCCTTCCATTTCTGTTACTGTTCCTGCAGACACTGGACCGAAACGACGGTGTCTATTCTCAGGTGGTGCACCCTCTGACCGGTTAGCTGATGCACTCCCATCTTCTTCTGCAAAGTTTGTTGAAACATCTTTAACTTTGCAGAACGTGGGGTTAACTAGGCATTCCCACTGCACTCCCAAAAAGAAGTTGCTCTTCAGCTATGGGAAGAGGCGGGAGATGGAGGTAAAGCGCTTGAGGAAGGTTTGCCATAATTTGAAGAAGAAAGTTAGAAACTTGAAGCAACTTCTCAATCGGGGTTTAACTGTAGTAGAGAAGTTGAAGGAGCAGTTGCCCCCCAATGCAGCTGCACTCGTTGCACCTCAAGTGCAGCAAACAAAGAGAATGCCCCAAGGAAGGAGGTGGACTACTGAGGAGAAGACACTCGCTCTCTCTTTGTATAAAAAGAGCCCTGCAGGCTATTCTCTACTACAGCAAATGCTGGTTCTTCCAAGCACAAGGACATTGACATCATATCTCAATGCCATTCCTTTCTGTACGGGAGTAAATTTGCCGATAATGAGGCCAATTGCAAATGCCTGCAATGGAATGCAGTCATATGAGAGGAAGTGTGTCCTGATTTTTGATGAGATGCAGATAAGGGAACACCTCCAATATGACAAAGCAGCTGACAAGATTTTAGGTTTTTCTGATCTTGGGGAATTGGGAAGGGGCATGTCCACCGCTAGGTATGCCTTAGTATTTATGGTCAGAGGGATTTTCAGTAACTGTAAACAACCTGTTTCCTTTTATTTCAACCATTCCCAAATTAAGGCTGAAAATCTTGTTGCCCTGATTAAAGTGGCACTGAGGCATTCATTTGAGGCAGGTCTGGAAGTTATGGCCACTGTATGTGACATGGGGGCCAACAACCGGAAGGCCATAAAGAGTTTGGGTGCCACTGCTGAGGAACCCTTCTTTGTTTTCAATGAGAAGGAGATTGTAACAGTTTTTGATCCTCCCCATCTATTGAAATGCACAAGGAACCTGCTCATGGGGCACGATATCCTTCTGCCATTAAGGATTGGCAGCGAGGTGACGGATGGCATAGCATCATGGGGTGATGTGGTGCAATCTTATAATGTGGATAATCAGCGTGTGTAAGTAATCTTTGCACTTTTAATTTTCCATTGTTGGGTCATTTTTATAGATTTTGGTGTGTTAATTCCTACTTTTTCCTCTAAAACCACTTAAACATAGTGGGTTCAGACAATTGGAGTGGATGACTGCGAGGCATGTTGACCCTAAAGGCAGAGGCAAGATGAAGGTCAGTGTGGCTGCCAAGGTCTTCTCGAAGAAGGTTGCAGCATATTTGACATACGGAGTTCAGTATGGTAAGGAATTACTGTTACTTCTAATTATACTTACGAAACTTCCATGTAGAAGGATTCAAGTGGATATTTACATCAGTATGGTAAGGAATTACAGTTACTTCTAATTATACTTAAGAAACTTCTATGTAGAAGGATTCAAGTGATTCTTGCTGTTTTTCTTGTAATTATTGGAAGGTAATTGTTTGCATTATAGTAAAATGTCTTCTTTACATATGACACTATCGGGACCATCCCACAAATTCCCCATTTTATTCGTCTATATTACTTAAGGTTACATGCGCCCATCAGCAACAGGAACTGCCCACTTCCTTGCTGCTGTTGGGGACTTGTTTGACTCTGTAAATGGCTCTGAAGATAGAGAGACAAAAGGGAAGGAGTTAAGGGTAAAAGTCTCTAAGGACACTAAACATGTCGAGTTCTGGAGGTCAGCAGTCCACACTGTCGAATCGTGGAAGTTCCTTGATGGTCGTGGAAGGGTTTGTTCCCAACCCCCCTCTCAACAAGGTTGGATCTACACATTGAGGGCCTTCCAAATTCTTTGGGAATTACTGAGCAATCAGAATGATTTTCCTGGTGTTTTTAGCCCCCAGGGTGGGAACCAAGATCCACTGGAAAATTTATTTGGATGCATACGAGGACAATGTGGATCCAACCACAACCCAATCCAACCCAAGTTTCTATAATTTAAACTGGAAAATGTTCCAGCTCGCAAAGTAAATTTTTATTAAAGTTTCTGAAAACTAATGAATGTAATCTAATAATGCGTTGTATATTAAAAGTTATAAAATTTTTGCTTGGTATTAATAAAAATTCTAGATTTTGTAAATGTTATGAGTTTTACCTTCTGTGAACCTAAAAGCATGTGCAAGATATTTGTATATGTGATTTGATCGAACGTTTAAATAAATATATTCATATTTCCATTGAATGCATTGTATATTAAAAGTTATAAAATTTTTGCTTGGTATTGATAAAATTTCTACATTATGTGAATGTTATGATTTTTACCTTCTGTGAACCTAAAAGCGTGTGCAAGATATTTGTATATGTGATTTCACCAAAATTTTAAATAAATAAATTTATTCATATTTCCATTGTATTATATTCATTGTTTATAATGAATTCCCTCGGATTTATTTTTGTGTATATTTCATTGACTCTAATGATCGTCTCTGGAGAATTATTACAAAACTAAAAAATAAAATTTCCCATTATAAATTTCAAAACTTCTCGTTCTTATGCAGTTAAAATATTTAAGCAAATTCTGCATGAATTCGTATTGTTTTATAAAATAATTATTTTCACTCATTTTTCCGTTTAATACTTCAAGTCTGGACTTCGTATAATAATTTTAAAAGAAATTAAAAATGCCTTGCACCGATTCCAATGCTTATGGGGTAATAAATGGTTACTTGGTAACGGTAATCAACAAAGCATACATACCTAAGCATTATATATATATATATACTAGTTGTTATGTGCTTGCATTCTGCAAGCATTTTCAAATTTTAGCATTTTACAAATTCAAATTATTCCAAAGCGATGTTGTACATAATGATATAACCATGTCAAATTTGGAGTTTGTTGCTCATTTAGAAGTGCCTTATAATTTTAATCCTCGTATGGAGCAATAATGGAGCAAAACAGCCCCTAACATTAAGAATTATTACACTCAGATTTTTTCCATCTGTTTTAACTAAAAACCCATAATTCTGCCAAATTTCAAGTTTTTATCTCATTACGAAGTGCCTTATAATTATCACACTCGTATGGGGCCGAAAAAGGGCAAAACCAAACATTAAAAATACGAATTTTTGCAATTTTACAATTTTATCTTAGTTTGCCATGAAAATTCTATAATCGTGCCAAATTTCAAGTCTCTACGTCCTATGCAGCTGCCTCGCATTTTTTGTTCTCGCATGGGTCCGAAAAGGGGCAAAACCGCCCTTTAAAAGTGAGAATTTTTGTAATTTTATAATTTCATCTTAGGTTGCAATGAAATTTCTATAACCGTGGCAAATTTCAAGTCTCTGGGTCCTATGCAGTTGCATCGCCTTTTTTGTTCTCAAATGGGGCAATAATGGGGCAAAACAGCCCCAAAAATGAGGATTATATCAATATCGGATTTCCTTCATTAGGTGTAGTTTGACATTAACAGCATTAAAATATAAGCCTCTGATTCCCATTGAAAGCTTACCCATATGAAAGGATTGAGCTTGTTACCAAGGAAACCTATTGTTAGACCCAGAAAAATTAGCAATTTTTTGCGATAAAAACTATAAAATTAAGCTAATTCTACTCGGATTTGCATTCCGTCTTCAAAAATTAGAAACTACAATTTATATCCTATCCGACAGTTTACGTCTCGAGTTCGTATCTTGACGGGAAGTAATTTTAAAATGTAAATATAAAAACCTCTGCACCAATTTACATGCTTTCTTATGGGCAAAAAATGGAGCAAACAGGGGCCAAAATAGCCCCTCAAAATAGGAATTTTGCCAATTTCGGACTTTTTCCTTTGGTTGTGACTAAAAACCTATAATCCTACCACATTTCAAGTTTCTGGCACATCTGGAAGTGCCTCATAATTTTGTATCCTCCTATATATATGATATATATCTATAATATATAGATGCTTCTTACACATGATATATCATATATATAGTAGGATACAAAATTATGAGGCACTTCCAGATGTGCCAGAAGCTTGAAATTTGGTAGGAATATAGGATTTTGGACACAACCGAAGGAAAAAATCCGAAACTGTCGAAATTCCTATTTTAAGGGGCTATTTTGGTCCCTTTTTGCCCCATTTTTTGCCCATAAGAAACCATGTAAATTGGTGTAGAGGTTTTTATATTTGCATTTTAAAATTACTTCCCGTCAAGATACGAACTCGAGACGTAAACTGTCGGAAAGGATATAAATTGTAGTTTCTTATTTTTGAAGACAGAATTCAAATCCGATTAGAATTAGCGTAATTTTATAGTTTTTATCGCAAAAAAGTGGTAATTTTTCTGGGTCTAACAATAGGTTTCCTTGGTAACAAGCTCTATCCTTTCATATGGGTAAGCATCTAATGGGAATCAGAGGCTTATATTTTAATTCTGTTGATGTTAAACTACACCTAAAGAAGGAAATCCGATATTGATATAATCCTCATTTTTGGGGCTGTTTTGCCCCATTATTGCCCCATTTGAGAACAAAAAAGGCGATGCAACTGCATAGGACCCAGAGACTTGAAATTTGCCACGGTTATAGAAATTACATTGTAACTTAAGATAAAATTACAAAATTACAAAAATTCTAATTTTTAAAGGGCGGTTTTGCCCCTTTTCGGACCCCTGCGAGAACAAAAAATGCGAGGCAGCTGCATAGGACCTAGAGACTTGAAATTTGGCACGATTATAGAATTTTCATGGCAAACTAAGATAAAATTGTAAAATTGCAAAAATTCGTATTTTTAATGTTTGGTTTTGCCCTTTTTCGGCCCCATACGAGTATGATAATTATAAGGCAGTTCTTAATGAGATACAAACTTGAAATTTGGCAGAATTATGGGTTTTTAGTTACAACAGATGGAAAAAATCAGAGAGTGTAATAATTTTTAATGTTAGGGGCTGTTTTGCTCCATTATTGCTCCATACGAGGATTACAATTATAAAGCACTTCTATATGAGCAACAAACTCCAAATTTGACATGGTTATATGATTATGTACAACATCGCTTGGGAATAATTTGAATTTGTAAAAATGCTAAAATTTGAAAATGCTTGCAGAATGCAAGCACATAACAACTAGTATATATATATATCATGTGTAAGAAGCATCTATATATTATAGATATATAGATTGTTTCAATGCTTCATCCCATATATCGTATAAGTTTAAATTCATGAAATTCCTGTAATAGTGATTTTGATACAAAATGAACCTTCGATGTTCAAATCTGATGCTTAAACAGATTTGAGAAAGCCGCTGCATGACGTCACGCTAAGAGCGACGCTATTGCCATCTGGTTATCACCTTCCGCTAAACTTCGTAACAGCCGTTTATAAGGGAACATGAAGCTGCGGTCGGTGGATTTCGTTCATTTTAATTCTACGTTCAGGAAGAGTAGGAGCGTGAACGGGTAAGGAACTTTCTGTTCATAATTCGCAAGAGATTACGTCGACTTCGTGTGACTGTGATTGATTGTCGGTTTTAAATGCTTTAGTTAGAATTAAGCGAAAATTTAATTGTTGTCGGAACGGGATAGCATTATCGCATTAATATTACAGTACAATGTCTCAAGGTCATTATTTCTACTGATCCGTAGTTCATAGCTTTTGTGAAATTATTTCTTAATTAAACGAAATGGTTAATCTCTTCATTGAATTTAATGTCGGCATAATCTTTACATTAATTAGGAGAGACCTTTACATAAGATATATGTGGTTCTATGCAATTATTTTTCGTGTTGAAAGTTAACCACGTGTATTTCGGGTGGACTTGAATCAAGTTGAGACATGAATATGGTTATTAATTTGTCGAGTGGTTGTGTAAGCGTATAGTTTGAAGGTAAAGGTTCGTTTTCTATCACATAGGACAGGTGGTGAAATTTCTATTGTCTTGGAAAATTTTGATTTTTAGAAATGATATATGTATACGGTGATAGCCTATGATCAGAGTGGCCAACGGTGGGAGTTTGATATGAGATTCCGAGGTAATCCATATAATTTTCGTGTATTTTAATCTCGTTAAAGCGTATGTTTGATTAAATAATAATATTTTAATGAGTAACTGAAAATATATTGATAAGGTTTTCTCCTAAGTATTCAGTTTTCAGACAGAATTCTCCGTGTGTAGCTGTATTTAATTTTGGCAACCATTATCGAGAAATTCATTCAAAGCAATGCTGCATTTCACTTATTGAAATGATATTAATTACGTAATCAATACATACTAGTGTCATGGTTTTGAAATAAGTATTAAGCTTAACATGGCAACTTAAGGGATATAAGTTTTATATTTTACAGATCTTGGAATTTGAGGTACAATACAATATTTTCGGATATTATTATCGGAGTGATTTAGCACGGGAGACATTACATAATGTAATCAGGTTATCAGAAATAATATTCAGAATTAAAATACAGTACATATTTTAAGATTTCATTCTCTTGTTTCAGAGGAATGTTTGCAGAAGACGTCACAGAACTGAGCTGTCATGTTCCCTTGTGTGATATCAAGAAATACATATTAACGGTGAGTACAATCTTTTAAGTAGTTTGCCAATTGGATTTATATTGACCGTTACCTGAAGAAGTTTCCAGTGAGAATTATCGACGTATTTTACTGAATAGATAGGATAAATTTAGTCGTGTAACCACGCATGTGTTTTAATTGCGTCTATATATGTGCAGTACTTATTGTACTAATTTTTCCGTCTGTTAATGGTGAAAGTGTAGTAACCTAAGCTTACATTGGAAAGTGATAAATCTCAATTTATTTTAAGTGAATATTTCATCGAGAGAATAAAATTGATTTTATAATTTCGACTTTCAAAGATTTGTTAATTATCGTTAACATAAGTGTTATCAATGCTTCAATTTTTGGCATATATTATGAAATACTTTGTACCTGGGAAATTTTACTTTTCAATCTACTGACATCCATTTCAGCATAAATCAATTAAGTATGCTCTATAAACACGAGATGATTTCATAGAAACAAAATTATTACTTTGTAGTGACAGTGTAACGTGAAATGTTCATTGACTTTTAACTCTTTGGTGAGGTGTAAACTAATGTTGAAATTATGAAGACATTTTGAGGAAAGTAATTAAAATATTTTACTTGGAAAAGGCTATCTATATGGAAATTGCTAAAGCAATCAATGAAATATTTTGAGGAAAGTGATTTCTTAGTCAAAGTTAGTCGAATTCTTGGAATACATGCAAATTTTTGAAAAGTTTGCCATGCTAATCAAAGTTTATCGTGACAATTGGTTTTTATTCTGTTTATTTCCACCGGTGTTTGGCCAATCATCAGTTGATCATGCAAAAATTGTACAGGATTTATTCAGATACTATTTTAGTGCATTTTATTTTATAAATGTTCAATCAATCAAATCAAAATAGCAATTAAACTGTAAGAGATAGAAGGCTGAAATGTTGTTATGCCATTTATTACTATGACGAAGGATTTTATTTTAATGAATAATTGAAAGTATATTGACAGGGTTTCTTCCCAAGTATGTATTCAATTTTCGGGCAAACTCCTGTCTAGACTTATTAAATGTTGGAAACCCTTTACCGAAAAATTCATTCAAATCAATGATTTATTTAGTTGATATTCATTTCCGTAATCAATATATGGTAGTCAGGTGGTTTTGAAATAAGTATTGAGCTTAACCAAGCAACTTGTGATATAAGTTTTTAATTTCATTACATATCTTTGAATTTGAGTTACAATAGAAAAGATTCCAATGTTACCTCAGTGATTTAGCACGAGAGACATTACATAATGTAATCAGGAATATTATTCAGCATGAAATTACAGTATATACTTCAAGATTTGATTCTCTTGTTTCATAGTAATGTTTGCAGAAGACGTCACAGGACTGAGCTGTTATATTCTCCTGTGTGTGATAACAAGAAATAATAACAGTGAGTATATTCCGTGTGTTTCTTTAAGTAGTTTGCCTATTTCATTTAACATATTGGCTGTTTTGTGATACTTTTGTTGGCTGTTACCTCAAGAAGTTCCCAGTGAGCATTATCGACCTATTTGAGTGAATAGCTAGGAGAAATTTAGTCGTGTGACCATGCATTTGTTTTTTACTATATGTTCAATACTTATTGTGCTAGTTATTCATCTATTAATGGTGAAAATGTAGTAACATCAGCGTATATCGGAAAGTGATAAATCTCAACATCTTTTAAGTGGATATTTCGTTGATAGAATAAAATTGATTTTATAATTTAGACCTTCAAAGATTTGCTAATTATCGTTAACATAAGTGTTATCAACGCTTCAATTTTTGGCATATTTTATGAAATACTTTGAGCCGGAGAACTTATACTTTTCAGTCTACTGACTTCCAGTTCAACGTAAATCAATTAAAAATATGAGAATTTCATAGAAACAAAAATATTAGTTTTGTAGCGACAGTGTAATGTGAAATGTTTATTGGATTTGCTCTTTGGTGATGTGTAAACTATTTAATGTTGAAATTATGGAGACTATTTGAGACAATCCAAAATTATTAAAATACTTTGGAAAAGGCTGTCTGAACGGAAATTGTTGAAGCAATCAAGGAAATATTTTAAGGAAAAAGATTTATTAGTCAAAGTTAGTCGAATTCTTGGAATACATGCAAATTTTTATTCTGTTTATTTCCATCGGTGGTTGGCTAATCATCAGTTGAGCATCCAAAAATTGTGGAAAATTTATTGAAATACTATTTTAGTGCATTTTATTTTATAAATGTTCAATCAATCAAATCAAAACAGAAATTTAACTGTAAGAGATAGAAGGCTGAAGTTTGCGGGGTGTATGTCATGTGTTATGCCATTTATTACTATGACAAGAGGATTTTATTTTTGGTGGAACTGGTGTGCGACAGGAGGTCCAATGCTTTTTAAAATGTGAAACATATTTCATAGCATTAATATAACGATTTTTACCTTATTAGCCTGTTATTTACAAAGTATTAAAGACAGTGAATAAAGAAGTGAGATGAAGTCTGAAGCGATAATGTCAGTTTTTACCTCTTTAAGTGCAGTCTTGTCACAATGCAAGCTTTAGGAAGATTAGAAATGTTTGCTTACTATTCTTTGGCTTAAAGTTCCATTCTGAATTCATGTTCTTTGATCGTTTTTAAAAGTAAAAAAAACTGTAATTTTATCCAATATGACATCGGTTTTAGATTATGCATTATAGATATAGACATTATAATAAATGCTGTGATTTGTTGATAATTTCCAATTAAGAGTACGTGGAATGATTTTTATCAAGTTAATTGATCAGTTTAGTTGATTATACATCATAAATTGAAATGAATATTGCTGTTACACTTGAAATTATTAACAGATAATATTTAATACTTGTCAGTAGTTAAACCTCTGTATTAATTTCCATATTTCTTACCTGTTATCACTAGTCTGTTTATCATTTTCTGGAGTACTTGATCGTCCGCGTATTTCACTGTTCTTATAATCCTTCCTCCGATTTTGAAATCTCCCGTGCCTTCTAACGGTTCCTGCATTAGCCTCTCTCCATATATATTGAATAGAATGGGCGATACACAGCTGCCCTGTCTTACTCCTCTATCGATATGTACTCCGCTGGTATCTGCATTGTCCACCCTGACCTTTACAACTTGTTTCACATATAGATTCCTGATTAGTCCCCTGTCTTTCCAGCATACACCTATATCCTTTAACATCCTCATCAGCAGTACCCAATTTACTCTTATCGAAGGCCTACTGCCAGTCAACGAAACACATGCAGCAATCTTGGCTGTACTCTATTGCCCTTTCTGATAAGATTCTCACTACACCGATAGGATCTCTGGTTCCTCGTACTTTTCTGAAACAGAATTGATCTTCCCCTAGCATTTCTTCTGCCTTTTTCTCTAGCCTTTTATTAAGAATCCTCGTGATGATCTTCGAAGTGTGTGACAGTAGGGATATCGTTCTGTAGTCCTTACACTGCATTGCCTTTGGCTTCTTCTTTAGAGGGATCATTGTTACATCTAAGAAATCCTGAGGCCTCTTTCCCGAGTCGTAAAACTTGTTAATTAGTTTCGTAATCACTTTTAGTCCTTCCGATCCCGTGACTTTAAGTACCTCTGCCTGTATTCCGTCGCTGCCTTTAGCTTTCCCTTTATCCAGTTCCAGAATTGCCTTTTGTACTTCGCTTTCCATATTACTTGTTCCCAAGTTTGTCTTCTTCAGTGTTATCCTCTTCTTCCGTTCTATTTGTGCTGATCCTGCCTGCTTGCTGTATAGTTCCTTAATGTATACTTCTCATACATGTGCTACATCCTTTGGTTCTGCAACTATTTTCCCATCTGTATTAATAATTCCTTTACCACGATTCCCATTAGACTTCTTATCTTCTAACTCCAGTGCCCTAGCATACATCATATCGTACCGTCCTAACTTCTCAGTTGTATTTCCTCACATTTTCCTTTTATTCAAATTTTCCTAGCTTTATCTGCTACCCTTCTCAACTCATTGTTTGTGCGTCTATAGTTGGCTCTACCTTCTTCACTGTTAACGTTTTTTTCCATTTTTTTCTCTCATCCATTATCTCCAGCATTTCCTTAGTGATCCATGGGTTTCTGATTTTCTTCTCTCGTTTCCCAATCTCTTTATTCAAGGTGTCTTTGATGCTGGCTTTAATTTCTTCCCATTCTGTATTCACAGTCTTTGGTTTGTTTTCGAAATTTCTAAGGCGACCTTCCGACTTCATGCTGAAAGCATTCTGCCTTTCTTTCAGTTTTTCTAGGTCCCAAGTCTGTCTTTCTCTTCTCGTTTTCCTTATTTGTTTATACTTTATAGTTACATTAATTATTAGAAGGATGTGATCTGAATCAATGTCTGCTCCTGGTAATGTCTTAGCATTTTTTATGCTGTTCCTGAATCTTTGTTTTACTAGGATGTAATCTATTTGGCATCTCATTTTATCTCTTGGGCTTTTCCAACTATGCTATTCCAATCTCCCATTATTGTGCAGTTCTACTTCATAAATGTCATTCATTTGCTCATACATCTCCCTGATTTATTCTTCTTCATGAGCGGGTGTTGGCATATATACCTGGATTATCAACATGTCAACTGGGACAACTTTTAGCTTTATTGCCATCAACCTATCGTTCGTTGCTGTTATTTTTGTCACGCTATTCATCATATCTTTTAAGTACCAGAGCTACTCCCCTTGCCTCACTATTTCCTCCAGTGTAAACTACCGTGAATTCTTCCGAGCGGAACTGCCCTTCTCCTTCCCATCTGACTTCGCTCAGCCCTATGACGTCAATCCTATTTCATTTTTCAGGTTCTCTAGCTTTTCTGCCTTCCTCGTGGTTTTTAAATTCCAAGTATCTTTGCATAAGTTACCTTCGACAGTTGCTTTCCTCAAGGCAGTCCATGCCCAGAGATCTGATTGGGGGACTATTTTACCTCCGGAATATTATATAATATAATCATTATTAGGGAAATGTAATGTGGTAGTTTCCCTCTTGCTTTCCACATCGCAGTACTGTAGCCATTCAAATCATTTGTTTTCATCTCTATACCATACCGACAGTACTGCTGCCTACTGCCAGACACCTATGATAGTTTTTTATAATTAATTAATTAATGTTTTGTAAAAAAAACCATTTGCGGGGATTGCACCCCGCAACTTTGTAATGGGAAGCCGACCTGCTAAGCACTACACCATATGGAAGGTTAAAATTTTAAAACTAATTGTCAAACAAATCTTTCGCATAATAATTTGAATAAACTCGTAAAGAATTTAAGATTTTAAGATTCTAAATAGACCTTGATAAATGAGATGTGCTCTTTCATGTTGTTTAAGCAAATTAATCTTTTATATTTAGATTTTTTTAGTTAATATTTCTTTATTGAATTCACCACAACCGTTTTTCCTCTTCATTGTAGGCATTCACAGTTGATGCTGAGTGAAAATGCGATGGTTTGAAGCGTCGAGGAACCATGAATCGAAGAGTACTGCTTTGCTGAGACGACAATTGATACACCTGGGTGCAAGAGTAAAGAGGAATCTGAGCTGGAGGCTACACACATGGGATGAGAGAAGGTTTTTATACCTATATATTGTTATATTCTGGTTTGTTCAATATATCAGGCGATAAATATCTTGTATAATATGTAGCTGCATCTTACGGAGGATGTAGGAGAGATTGTAAATTATAAGGCCCTTTCAGGTGAGCTAAACGCTTCAAATTTGGCATTATTATAGATTTCTGCTTACAACCGATGGAGATAAATACAATACAATAAGAATTCCAATTTTTAGGAGCTGTTTTTTTCTTATCATTCAGAATGAGCAGAAATTTACGATAGGATTAAACGATTCCCCAAGAATTTGATTTCTTTTAAAAATATTGTTTAATCAATTTACACTAAAAGTAAGTAAATGGAAAATATAGTGCTACCTCTGAAAAAAAGTTTTGTCTGGTATCGTCCGTAAGAGTATTTTATTTCTGAGAATATAGGGCATCAATTTTCTGTTTGAACTTAAAAACTTTCTGATAACTCAACTTTTTTATAAAATGCATTTAATTTTTTATTATAAATTTACAAGAATATAAGGTGTTGGTTTTCAGTTTGAACTCTGAAAACTTTCTTTAATTTGATTTTATAAAGAATATTCCATTTTGTTTGTAAAAGTTTATTAGCGTACTTCTATAAATTTTAAATTTTTGTTAAATTCACTTCTGTTAATAAGAATCAAATGTAGTAACAAGTTATTTCCGAAGATGTTGAATTTAAAAACTTTAGAAAACTTATAAAATGCCAAGTTTTCATGTTGACTTCTGAGACAGCACTGTATTTGCTCATGTTTGCAGACTTGTCATGTGAATATCATTCAGCAAATTGGATGTTGGAAAGTAATTAATTAAATTGAATCTTAAAATAGGAGCAGCCATTAAAAAAGATTATTTGTATCGGGATTTTTGGTGTTCTACATTTAATATTTTACCGAGAGGGTTTGTCGTGGTTAAGTAATTCCAGATTAAATTTAATAATTTAAAGAAATTTGGAGATAAATGTAGGATCTGCTTGAATTAATTCAGAAAATATTCTATGAGGTTTTTATTGTTGTTTATTCAAGGCAGAAAAAATTCTGAGGCATTACAAATTCAGTTCATTATTCAAGTTATCAAAATCAGATAAAGAGATTAAAATTCAATTGAAATTTCAGTTAGTTTTGAGAGTTTTGATTGAAAATCCAGACTGAATGTCTATGTAAAGTATTTTCATTGTGAAAAGTTTATTTTCTCCAATTATTTAAGCCCATGCATTGGAAATGGTAATTTAATTGTTCTTGATTCTAGGTGATATTTAGGAAAAGATTTAACTTTGTGGAGAGTTAAATTTCTTAATTAGGAAAAATTGTGAAGGTTATTTTATTCTTAATTAAAGTCAATGTCCAGAAAAAAGAATTCCAAGCCTGTATACTAAAGTTCTTTTAATAATTCCATCAATATCCAATTTGCTAGACATTATTTATTTGTAAATACGTTTCCAAAGTGTTGTATTTATATATTATTCAGAACAATTGCAAATTCTTTTGTCTAAATGTATATAAGCTATTGCTTTTCCATTCTGTATAATTATTGCCATTTTTTTAAATCTGAACAAACCAGAATTAGCAGCGCTTTTGGGTATATATTAATCGTCTCTCATTTCATATTTTTTTCTAAGCCATGCTATTTTTCCTCTCTGCTTTCTCACCAATGGAAATGATTAAAGAAATATTATCCTTGCCAAAGTACTTTGTAAAAATGTCCAACTTTTATTCTAGTGCTTGTTATATTTTAATTTTTTTCTGCAGTTCATGAATATTTTTAAATGGCAATTTTTGATTTGTGCTAATATTCAGGTCTTTTTAAGTCCAGAAATTTTTTAAAGCTCAGAAATTTTTGAAAGTCAGAGTCAGAAATTATTCTGTCCAAAATGTAAACAAATTAATTTTTTTTGTCCTGATTTCAGAAATCTTTCAAGTCTAGCGTTGAAAATTATTGTCCAAATTGTAAACAAATTAATTTGTTTACAATTTGGACAATAGTTTTTAACTCTTAGACTTGAAAGATTTCTGGAATTGGGACTTTTTCAAAAGTTATTCTAAGTCCCAATTGTAAACAAATCAATTTTTTTTCTCAAGTCAGAAATTATTTTAAGTCCAGTATAATTTTTATTTTCAGGTGCAGGATAAAATAAGTAGACAAAGTGTATTATTTCAGATTGTAAAATTTTTATTGAACTTGTATGTATACACTGTACATTGTTTTAATTGCAATAAAGACATTTTATTATGATGAAAACCTGTTGACTCCTTTTAGATAGAAATATTTTCTTTTTCTCGGAGCCTCTTTTAGGTATCGTTGGACTTAAGGGGTTTTTTAAGGTATATTTTTGCTAGAATTAGCACATTTTTAGCCTAAAAATGACATTTTTGACCACAAATTCTGCCAAATTTTGCTGATTATTGAACAATTTATTCAACATTATGACAATTTATCTACATTTCAACTATTCAACAACTGATATATTACATATAACAATATTTTCAACTGTTATTCAACAGCTGACATAACTACATATATCACATGAAAAATTAAACCATCAAACACATTTTGCAGCTGAAATAAATTATTGAACAAGCACTTGAAGAAATTACTTGCCTCTGATAAAAATAACTGCGACTGAGCTGTGGAAAAATTAATACTACAGAACAGCCGACATCAGTGGCAAAATGCCACTGACGACAACTGCTCTGAAGTCAAAATGCATTTATAAATTTTTTCACAACTCTGTCGCACCTATTTTTATCAGAGGCAAGCAATCTTTCAAAGTGCTTGTTCTGGAAACACTTAAAAATGAAACATTTCACATTATCAATGACCTTAATTACAATTAACAATGTCTCTTATTGGTCAAAATTGAATGCACGCAACTGATTCCAAATGGGAGCAATGTCTGCATAAATGACGAAAAAAATGAATCTCACAAAGCAATGCTTAATTAAAATTATTTAGGTGCCAGAATAACATTTTATAAACGATTCCAAGTCAGAAATAAACTCCAAAAAATGCAATGTTAAAATTTTATGGCATACCTATTTCAAATGTTAATAAAATTAAACCTTTATATTTGCCAAATTAATTTGCTTAAAATGCATTTAAATTACACTATGTACCTCAATTAGACTGTTTTTTAAAAACGCTAATTGCATAATAGAAACTCAAAGACTATACATTTACTTCCGATAATTTAATTTTTATAGCAACAAAGATTGAACTAAATACATTTTGTCTTTAAGAATTATCTTGCTTGGATTTAAAAATATAACATTAATGGAGGAGTTTATATTTACAACATCAAAAGCATATTTGCTCATTTAAAGTTCAGATTCAAAGCTATTATGCAAAATATAACTGATTTAATCAAAGCAAACAGTCTATTTATGAATAAATATACCATATTCTCAAAGTTTGTCTTATATTTCCAGGTAATGTACAGTAAGTGCATAAAACTAAACGATTTGAAGTTAATTTATGTTAAATTTAAGTAGTAATTGCATTGCGTGACTCAACTCATTATCGTTAACAAATCACATTGCTCCTTATCGATAGCTTAACACTTTCATGGCTAATTTGTCAAATTTAAAAGAAAAATCAGCAAATCAAATCATTAAAAATTTATCAATAATTATATTTTTTAACATTATAAATGTGCAAAATGTAAGTAGCAATACATTATCATTACAAAACATTTAAAAATTTATATTTCAAGAATTTTCAGATTGTAATTTATGAAAGTATTGAGTGCACGAAAAACTAAAGTATTGAGTGCACGAAAAACTAAAGTATTTCATTAAATATTTGTATACAATTGAGTTATTTATGTTAATAAATTAAAAGAATTCCTTTTCAGTAACGCTTATGTTAGAATAAGTCAAAATCTCATATGGAGTTTACCAAAATTATCGTTACGATAATTTAATGAAGATATTTTAAACAACAGCCATGAAATTGTTAAGTAATCTAAAATATAACTCAACCAACAAGAGAGAACGTTAATATTTACATAGAGACCAACCTGAGGATCAAAACAATAACTACAAAATTGAGAAACAAAATAAATATCCTATAATTATTATACCAAATAGAATTGAATGAGCTTCCCACAATCTATATATATTTGCAAAAGTTTGTTTGCGTGTCTCATTATGCATGCCATAAACTATAAGACATATGAATAACTAAAATTTGGTATGATTATTATTAACATCTTAACTTGATGAATGTATAAAAGGTTTGGTCAACTGGTTAATTACAATCAGTGCAATAATAATAATATAGGGGAATATAACATTTTATAATTCCACTAGAGATGCCTGCATTTCAAATTTGAAATGTTGACAGAATTTTTTATAATAAACAAAGAAGCTCCAAAGTTTATTGTATATTAGGATTAGCTATGATGCTGGTCAACGCAGACATCCATGACATTTGACGGTGCGATGAGATACTATTACGTACGCTAACCTTCATAACAGCCTACTTAGACAACAAACCCATACAGCAGCCGGGTTATGCAATCTTACTTTCGATACTACACAATTTATACAAGTGAAAACATTTCCCACTTACTTTATTTGCTCACATTACACTGTGTTGGATGTGGTTTGGTTAATACAACACGACAAACAACAGATGAACAAACAAAAAGAATTAACGCAACGAAAAACAAAAACAGTAGAAAAGAGAATTAAAATCACACAGAAATTCAATGCTCCGACTCTTAGAATGATTCTCTAAGCAAAGAGTTTTGTTAAAATAAATTTATGTCAAGTGAATAATACTTTGTTACAATAAGTGGACAATACCTTTGTTAAAACGTTACAAATTGCACTCGACAATGCCTTATCCCCCTCCCTCCCTCTGCTGTTCCCCCCCTTATCTCTCGCGAGGCAATAATATGAATCTCGAGCCTCAACAATGACATTCGTTGTCCAGGAAACTTATCGATAAAAGTCTAAATCTGTCACATATTCGTTAAATGTGAGTAATTTCAAAACATGTGGTGCATTACTTTCTGGGAAACCCTCGTACAATGTTGTGTGAGACAGACGCTCCTTTCTAGGAACCTGGTATTATCTGAATTTTTAAAGAATGTTTATTTTGAACTCTTGAGCATCCCGCATATAACTGTCCATGCGTAAAGCAAAGCTACCGTATGGTAACTGACTTAAGAAGTCACCTCTCTACTCTGCGTGCACGGGGATTTCCCTTCTAGGAAGCGCGCTCACCTTCAATGCCCCTCTATTCTAATGGAATTCGTTCCCCTCCACTCTACATATTACCTCCGATCACTGAGGCGTAAGGTAACTTCTAGTAATTTTCAATTGCTACATCAGGCGGAACTACCTGTACTCTACATGCACGTTCTCTACCGGAAGCTTAGAGAACGAACTCCACCTGGCAAAAAGCGTCACCTCACAAAATGAATCGACTGCATTGATTGCCAATTTTAATTATGAATACTCGAAATATTTTCCAACACTTTCATTTATATCAATTAAAATATGAAAAAATTTCCCAAATAAAACTTAATTCAAGCATAGATATAATTTTTTGTTCATAATTATTGCCATAATTTGAAGTCACGATGATTTAAAACATATTTGCTAGTTATTTATAAGCAAAGAACTTTGCAATACCATTTTAATTTAATTTATTCACCAGAGAACTATATAAAGATGTTTGTGTAGCATTGTAAAATGAATTCCTATAATTACTCCGAAATTTGATGCACAAAAACGATTACAGTGTAATTTTCCTAATAAACGTTTAATGTGACTAAATCTTAAAAGGATATTTTGTAGTTTAATTTACATTCTTCATTAGAAATAATTTTATGAACTCTGTATTTATCTCAGAATCACTACAAATATGCTGTCAACAATTTGTTGCTAACATACATTAAAGTTATGGTAATTTAATGTTGTGCTTATGCAAACTGTATAATTATAAAATACCAGTTGATTACTTCGTTTAAAAATTAGTACAAGAGTTTAAAATAACACTAATATTTATAATGAGATTTTAAGATATAAACAAGTTAGGAAAGTGTACACCGTATCACAAATGGGTGCATTTTGTGCATTGGAGTATTTGAAAGAAATTATTTATGTGTTTGGAAGGGAAATAGCATTATAAGGTTCTTTTCTTGGTCATAAATAATCCATTTTCTTCCCATTTAATAATATTACATGCATATGTAAGGAAATTAAACATTTCCGTGAGATTGTTTACGTTAGCAACAATGAAGAAGTAACCATGCTAGAAAATTTCAAAGTTCAACTCAAATTAAGACTCTTGTTCGATTTTCTCGGAAACGGCGACTCCTACGATGAAAATGTAAAGGAAAAGAAATACCCTACTTTACTAGTTCTACAAGTTTTACTTGGTAAATATTTTGATATGACCGATACTTTACGAGATATGAGGGAAAGTTCATTTTTTATCAACAGTAAAGTGGTACCCCTGATTGGCTTACGTGACTAATTTACGTATTTTTCTTATTATCTTTGACTGTAAGTCCTTAATATCAAATTTCATGAAAATCTGCTTGGTAGAAGCAGATAACGAACATGCGGACAGACCAGATGGAGACTAATACTAATAGGCGCTTATGCTGTAAGCGAAACGCACCTGACAAATAACCTTGCATGTAATTACATTTACAGATACACATACATTATTAAAAATTTTCTGTAATGAAAAAAATGATATGTTACTTATTTGTTCAATATACAAATAGAAGGTGCTTGCATTCTGTAAGCGTTTCAAGTCATTATTTATGGCTTTTGCAAAGTAAAAATTCAAAACTAGTTAAATAAATAAAACAACTTCAAGTACACATTAGAATAAACTTCATTAGCCCACTGATTCCCATTGAAAAGACAAAACTGATAATGGTTTGATTCCGATACAAATTAATTGGAATATTTCGAGGCGGTGCTTACTGTAAAAGAGAGACTGACTGATATTATTCACTTATTTCGGTAAATTGTGATGAGATTAGCCATGAGGAAGTGTATCATCTGAAACAAAAGTACCATGAAGCCATTGAAAAGGAAGAAATCCACGGTACATTGAACCCTCTGCATACTGGACCTTGATGGAACGTACTTGGGATATAACGGACAGAATGTCCGGCGATGCAAAACAGTTAAATGACGCCACTAATACATTGTCTCATGCAGACCTATCACATGTGCGTTATTTGGAAGGCCTAATGAATACATCGCAACATTATAACTAACGTATATCACGGCGTATAAGTCGACCTTTGAAGCTTAAAAAAATTTTCCTAAAACTTAAAGTCGATTTATATGTCGAATATAAAATTGTAAGCTTTAAATTACAGATGAATAACATCAATATTTACTAACAAGGGGAGGCCATAACATTAATATTTAAATTCGTAAAAACCTTTTAGGAGGTGAAACTAGAACTAAAACATCACCTATATCTCTCTGCGTTTTTGCCAATGGGCCCTTGTTTAAAAGATCTTAACAATTTAAATTCTGGTGTAAGCATGGATGCAACATATACCATTAACCTTACTTTTACAAACAGAAGCAGCGATAGCTGAATGGTCAGAATGAATGTCTATTAGTCGGATGGGCTGGGGTTCGCTCCCAGCAGCCAGCATTTTTTTTCTTTCAGAAGTGGTCTGTACATACATTTTAACTAGTAAAATTGTATTATTATTATGTCTTTATTGTATTTTTGTTTTTTTCGCAATTTTTTGATTATTTTTTTGTCTTTTCCACGTACCTTTTTGTACTTGATTTATTTGCACCTTCCACATATAATTATGATATTATAATTATAAATAAATAATATAATTTAGAATGTTATCATCATTGCTTGATTGTTTATTAAAATATCGATTCTTTAATATGACATTTATGAAATGTTTATTATGGACAATTACCATGTATTTTTAATTGTATCATCCGAAGTATTGTAATGCTGTAGAAGTAAGTGAGATAGAAGAGGTACACTTCGATCGGAATAACCATACTAATTGCAAGTTATAATTATATGTGGAATATGCAAATAAATCAAGTACAAAAAAGTACGTGAAAAAAGACAAAAAAATAATCAAAAAATATGCGAAAAAAACATTTCCTTTTTTGAAAATGTAATTATCAAAACCATCCTTACGCCTGCCAACATGCGATACTTTACTGAATTTCACCACCGTAGATATTGATTGCGATAACTAGGTGCAGTTAATTTTGATAGCATCATTAACAGCCGACATCAATCAAATCATAGGAACCATTATTTAGTTGGTCAACCTCTCTGAGAATAGCAGTTTCTTATTGGTTGAAATTAAAACACCTGTCAAATGGAAGGCTCAAAAAGAATAGCACAGACCCGAAACAATATTCATCTATTTTTTTATTACTATGTTTATTTCTGTATCTTGTTAAAACTTGGATTGTACAGGACCTTGATTTTGCCTGGCAACGATTTCATGAGAAGTATTTTTTAGTGAAACAAAGGGGGTCGACTTATACTGCGAACATATACCTAATCTAGTATTTTCAAGTTGAAAATTCAAGGTCGACTTATACGTCGCAATATATGATAAATATATACATATTATAATGTATATAATCACTGTATATACTCGTGTATGATGCGTCCCAGTGTATAACTGCCGTGTATAACGTGCACTCGTACTTTATTCCAAAAAATCCCGACTTTTTCTTATACCACGTGTATGACACACATCCTTGATTTTTGGGAGGTATATGAATTTTAAAACGTTTGGACTTGTCCATAAGTGTATTACGTTCAATAAGCTCCATATTATGTCTAAGAGAGACAACGTCAATAATTAAAGCGACTGAGCTGAGACGGGAGCAACCTCATACAGTAAGTTGGGCAAAGTGATGCCGTGTAGAAAACCGCAGCGCCACTGTTGCCAATCCTTTTAAATCAGACAAAAAGGGATCTATAAAATAGTTTTGATTTAAAGTGGGTGTTGGTTCTCTCTTTCCTATCTCATTCTAAAACTGTTTAAGAGAAGGAACAACGTAAAAATTTAACAAACAAATCTGGAAACAGGAAACGCAACAGGTAGGATTAAGTTCGTACATGAGATTCTACGGGTTTTAAATTACTTACATTGTCAATTGTACATACTAGAATCATTAACTAAAGAAAATTATTTCAATTTGCTTATTCTATTTTTTTTTTGTTTTTGATGTGTGTTTTGCGGGAAGACATCTTGAGATTTTGCAAAAATTACAGCAATCAGCTGATGAGCTAGTGAAAAGCAGAATAATTGGAGAGGATGGGATTATAACTGTATAGAAGTAATTAGGTGTTCTATACATATAATTATGTATGTATAACCTGGATTATCGACACTTATTGTGTTTTCCCATTAATTAACCCAAAAAGCGTGAATCTAGCGTGACGTAGGTTCCCATTTTAAGTGCAGAGAAGTGTTACCTGCGTATAATGCGCACCCTTACTTTATGACCTGAAATTTGGTCTTCAAACAGCGCATTATACACGAGTATATATGGTAGATACAATGTATAATTGATTGGTGCAGCAAATCCGCAAAAATTAATTGTTCCTGCGTTTGATCATAGTGACTGGTTGAAATTGACTGACTTGCGTTACTCGTGGGGTTTGTTTGTCTTAAAACATTCTTTGTATTCATTGTTACTTTCTGCCAAATTTCCACCAGGGTCCGGAAAAATCTAAAATCTCGAAAAAGTATCCCAAGTTCCATTCCTAAGAATAATTCAGTTTCAATTTTTCTTATGGTCACTATAATTTATTTCATTCTTAATTATGTTCTTATAAAAGTATGCTCCTGCTAGCATACTGCAAGCACCTTTTACTAGTAAAATATAAAAATTAATACGATTCCTATTTTCCTAAATTAATTAGAAAACTCTGTGCTATTATTTCTAGTGCTCTAACAATTTGTATAAATATATAGCGGAGTAAAACATTGTCTTTCATAACATGCGCATTTTAACAATTTGAGGCAACACATACGTTTCCTTCGGATGTTTCGGATATAACAGACAGGCCTTCCCCTCCTTTTAGTCCAATATATCGAGGCTTCACTGTACGTATGTAAAGAATGCGATGTCGGACTCTGTACAATACCATGTTTTGGAATATACCATACACAAAAACGTATCAAGTATATAATCGCAAGCTCTGGAATAATAAAAATCAAAATAGTTAGAACGAATCCAACATATATTTTCAATTCTTTCAAACTTTTACAAACCTATGCCAACAGGTGCTTCTGATGGAATCTTTACTTAGTACTTAAAAAGAGTTAAAGATGAAACAATCTTTTGTTATTCTAAAAGCTCCCAATTGCAAGCGCGATCTGAGTTTATATAAACATTTGAAATACAGTTGGACCTCTATAACCGTCACCATTGATAATCGTTCCAATCAACCCTCACTTGTCGCCAAATGGTACAAAAAAATTAAAAAGTTCCGATGCCAGTTTTGAATGAAGCAGATGAATGATGATTGCACTGTGACCGAGACAGAAAGATTCCTGGCATTGTCTCCTATTCAATTACTGCCAATTAAACCTTCAAATAAGTGAAAGAATAGTGTTATTCGCTTCACACTTTAATTTAAGCATCGAAATTAATGCTGTAGCAATCTCGAACTTCATAGATAACAACAAAAATATTTACGGATAATTATCCAGTTAATAACTGTGTATGGGAAGCATTTCTAACAATTTAATCAAAGCAATTGATCTTATTTTAAATCATTCGAATGCTGGAATCTTACTTTTCCAGTAAGTAAAACTATTAAACATCTATAATGCTTATTAAGGCAAATTGTCTCATTCGTAAATTTAAAATCAGATGAGAATAGGGACGTACATTATTTTTTAACAAATTGAAAGTTATATGGTTATGTCACCTTCGTAGATAATCTAAATGACAAAGAATGTTAGGCGACGGGCTACGTTTATTCAGGAGCAGCATGAAAACATTTGTTTTAGATTGATAACCTAGAACTCGCCGAAACATCTTCTCTTTATTGTTAATCTAAATAAACGGTTGCATTGATTGATATATGAAAAAAAAGGACGTATACTTCAATTAAAAGAAACACAGAAAATTAAAAACATAAAAGTTTGCAATCAATTACTGTGTAGCATTAATTTCCTCTCTAATTTGACTTTTAAAATACAGATTTCTTACTGACTTTGCATAATTAATTGTCAATATGAGCACACAGCCTCGCCCTTAGCGAGATTTGCACCCGCTATCCTTACCTATACTGGAGAAATGCATTATCAGAGTTAAATGCGAATTACTGAGTTAAAAGTGAAATATTGAGATCAACTTATTCTACACAATTCTTAATTTTTTATAAATTAATTGAAAAAACAGTGAATACACTGTGCGGGTACAGCTAGTACTCCGTTAATTCATCAAACAGAACTTATAATTTTGTTTGATTAGTTTACATAACAACGCTTTTACTCATTATTACCTCTGACGGTAAAGCACTATCAATTGCAATTTCCCAGGTTGTTGTTACTATCAGAATTTTAAATACCACAAATATAACTTTTAATTAAAGTTTAAGGCAATAATAGCCCATTAATTCATCAAATGGAAGAAAGAAGAAGATAATGAGGCCTTTGAATCCATGTAATTTTTACTTATGTACCAATGACGTGAATCTAAATTGATTCTTTTGAAAATTTTAATGTCAATCTGATTCAAACGTACTTTATTGTGTCATTTTATGTTACTTGTCGCCACCTGGCAGATCCAGCCACCATGTGACTAAATGAATAAATAAATAAATATTATAGAGACAGAAGAAGATAAAGAAGAACGACGTAGAAGAGAAAGAGTGAGAAGATCAACACGGACAGATGAGCAAAGGCAAACAGCGAGAGAGACCATAAACGAAATCAGGTAACAAAGAAGAAACGAACAAACTGAAGAAGGGAGCAATATAAGAAGAAGCCAAAACAGAATCGATGCAGCCAACGGCGGAAGACGAAGAAACGACACAAATTTAAACTCAGCAATAGGAAACGGATTAGCTATTCCACGAGATGATTCACATTTAGGAAAAATGGATAAAGAATGTCAATATCGTAGAGCTTTGTTTTTTAATAACTGAGAAAAGCATAACAGATGCACTTCCGCAGCTTCCAGATATATTAAAACTGCCGTAGAGAGAAAATACCCCTATGTGTAAAAATACGTAAGACTAATGTAGTTTCTGCACATGCCAGAACATGAAATATATATTTAAAGCGGGAAGCTCATTAGTTCTAATTTGAAATGCAAAATCAATCACACTCACCCATCTTCTTTCTTGATATCGCAAAGCAGAGCTGGTCTGAGGAAGATGTATGATGCTGGCTGCGTTTTCAGACTTCATTCTTCGGAGGCATGCATCTGAAACAACGACAGAACCAACTCAGAAATCTCGCACCCAAAGGATAAAAATTCTAGAAAACCTTAACAATAACTTTTGATTTGAAGTTTATAAAGTAATGGAAACTGGCTAAAAATGTATTATTCATACGTTTTTAAAAACACAGATTCTCATTTTATGAGGTAAACTATAATTTTTACGTTAAAAACACAATATATATTGATAAAAATCCTTCATTAATCCTACGTTAAGAGTGTAACGCCATATCTTGGTTATATTTGCCCATAAACAAATCCGTCCTTGCAAAAAATTTTACCAAATCTTCACAGAAAATGATACTTTACAACGATAAAATCACTCATTAAACGTTTTGCAGTAACAAAATGTTATACATAACGACTAATTTATAAGAATAATTACTCCATTATACATAAATATGATAAATATAACATTTACTATACACATATATATACGGTAAAGATATTTCAACTATAAATCAAAGATCCATAGAGAAGTTATTTAAGATTTCCTTACCTTTGAAGATATAAATCCTTGAGGAGATTGACCAGGGCAGCTGTATCACACAATAATAACAGTACATTTATTTTCCAGAAGATCTTAGTTACATGGCAAATCAATAAGACAAACTCAATCACAAAAGAAAATACAAAGTAAAACAATATAACAGCACGAGTGGACTAAAGAAAAACAATAATACATCAAAACATCACCATAAATTACAATTAAGTGGCAAAACAGGGCATACTGAATAATTACATATACAAATTCACATATCATTGTATTACAAAATAAGAAATAGTACTATTAAGAGAAGTTAATTCATGTCCAGTAAGCAATGTGAAGATTACACACACTGAAACTATAAAAAACTTTAGATAAAACTTCACTTCACTTAAAGTATCTTAAAACGTACACAAATCAAACTAAAAGTACATATTTAAAAACTTGTCGAAATGCGTCACATGGACCACTGTTTTCGAAGAATAAACGGCCAAACTTTTGTCAAGATCAAAACTATCAACATTAAATTTCGAATACAATAAAAAGGATTCGTTTTTTACTTGTAAAAAGTTCTGGTGTAAACACATAAAATAACCAAAAGTATTAATACACTGTTGTCAAAATGATTATCACGTGGACCAGTTTTCGAAGAAAACAGGGCCAAACTTATATCACGATCACAACTATCAACATTAAATTCCGAATACAATAAAAAGGTCTAGTTTTTTCCTTCTAAAAAGGTCTGATGGAAAAATAAAATAAATTTCGAGCGGTATTACGCACATAACACCTCGTCAGCCATTTTAAGATTCCTATGAAGTAACCAGATGTAACGCGCAGGCGCGCAGGCTAACCAACATTTCCTATTATAAACCAGGATATTTACAATTTCGACAAAAAAACCTCAAAAAATAAACAATTCCTTTTTATATCTTGATTTCCCATTTTAGTAGGAACACAATTATAACTTCTTATAGCATAGATAAAATTTGCTTAAATGCTATATATTACTTGCAGTAAATCAAATTTATTGGCATTAAACTTTTGCTTTGGAAACCTAAATTTGGATTCGTCATGGAGAGGGGTAAAAATAATGCATTAAAATATCTTTTCACATTGCTTAAAAAACGACAATGTTATTAATAACAAATTTTTGGTCCAAATACGATTGCGTTTTTTGGTAACATTTATTTTTCTGTAGGACATGTCTTCATAAACAATTACATGGGTAGTTTCGGCAGCATTTATTTATAAATAGTTCATAGGTTGTGTTTGGTAATATATATATATATATATATCATTGTATTGAATGATGAATATTGTATGCTTGTGAATGTATATACTTTTGTATTGCTTTTTTGTTACATATAAAATTTGCCATCTTGATATGAAGATAATTAGAATCAAGTGTATTTATTAAAATGTAAACCAGTTTATCCTGTAATTATTTTGTAGGGTAAACTTTAAAAATGATAAATAAATAAATATTCTAAGGCATAAAGTAAAATTATATCAGATTCATGGTACTTAATAACAATTTACCTGAATTAAAATAGACATAAGTTGGCATAAATTTGTACTACATTTAAGTTAGGCATTGCAGCTTAGTTTTAAATGATTGCAGTGATTCATTGAATATATCAACTTTATGATTTATAAGGTTGTAGTCTCTCATCGTTCTATACAATGGTAAAATGCACATATAATTTCTGTCCATATATGGTATATGAAAAGTCATATCTAACCTTGTATACATTAAAGGCACTCTAAAGTTTATTAAATTAAGTAATTCTGGGCTTTTAATATGGTTATTTAACTATTCCTCCTTTGAATGTAAAGGAGTAGCATATCAAGTAGTATCGTCACTCCTAACATAGTAAAAAAGCAAAAAGTGTCAAAAAACTTAGGTCCTTAACAACGCTTTCAATCTATTATCAGAATGTAAGGGGATTAAGGACAAAATTAAAGCAACTTAAACTAGCTATTTCTACCGCTGACTATGACGTTATCATACTCACTGAGATTTGGCTCAGTGAAGACATAAACAACAGAATTGAACTTATCTCGTTTAGATATTTATAGACATGATCACAGTGTAATTACTTCTAATAAAATTCGTATTGGTGGGGTTTTAATTGCTATTAAAACAAAATTGCAATCTGTAAAGGTTATAAGCCAAATTATTAATGTAGAACATTTTTGTAAACATTTGTAGTCAAGAGGCAAAGGTTTTAATGGGGGCAGTGTATATCCCCCCGGCCTCTGCCATTGATAAGTATTTATCTCATTGTGAAGTGGTTGAAGATATTGTGAATAATAATAATTTTTTCGATATTATTGTACTGGGGGACTACAATTTATTTGATCCCTGTTGGAACCCTGAGTGTGATAGCATGTCTTTCACCACTCAAGCGAGAATTATAAATGAAAGTTTTACATTACTGGGTCTTAAGCAGATGAATACTATTTGTAGAATTCACTATTAGATCTAGCTTTTCCTAATTCAGGGTAAGTAACTTCCGAAAAGGATCCATATCCTATTTTAAAATGTGTTAATCATCACCTTGATATTCATTACAGTGTGAAGTTGGCCAAAGAACTAGATTATAACAATTATCAATTTACTATTTATGGGTATAGAAACTGTCATTATACTACATTGACTAATTATTTAGATACTTTAAACTGGCCAGGAATATTGTGCAATTTGGAGATTAATAATGCTCAATCTTTATGAAGCTATAGAACTTAACAATCAAAACATCATCTTATCCTAAATGGTTTAGTGTTGAATTAAAGGAACGTATCAAACTCAAGAAACATTACCATAAAATTTTCAAAATTACTGGGATTAATGATGATTATCATAATTTTTCTAAAATCCGACGTGAATGCAAAAAACTTTCTGGTTCATGTTGCAAAAACAATATAAATAACATGCACACAAATATTCCCTCCAGCTTAAAGTATTTCTGGAGACATGTTAAAAATCATCAAAAATTGGATAGAATACCAAGCACAATGTATTATAATGAACATGTTGCAAATAATGACCACGATATTTCAAACCTCTTTGTAAGGAACTTTTCTAAGGTCCACAGTACTCTGATAGGTTTGGAGCAGCAATTAAATACAGCCAGGCATATGAAAAACAGTAAATCTGGCATTACATCAGGAAAAATTACAAATTATGCTATTACTAAAACTAGAAAGTAGGCTGAAATTGTTTCTACTTGTAACTTTAGGCTTTCATGCAGTTTGACATCACTTTGAGTTATCGATCGGTGGATTGCACAAATAAGATTACTTGCCGATTCAAAGATAGCTACTAAAATTTCATCAGCCACAGCTAAGACACAAGCAATAGTTGACAAGGTATTAGCTCCACGTCCTCTACCTTTAATAAAAATTAAACTTGAATATGATGTCATGTACATCAGGATCTCCACTGATGGTAGCAATAATTTATCAAGAGAAATTTTTCCAATACTCGTGCAGTATTTTAATCGTCATGTTTAAGGACTCAAACAAGCTAGTTGAATTGAAATGTTTAAAATGAATCAGAGGGGACTATAAGTCACCTTGTTTTAAAAACATATTATTGGACAGAAAAGTGTATCGCATTTGGAGGGGATAACTGCAACTCCAATTTTGGTTGTGTTGATGGAAATGGACAGAACAATGTTTATGTACTCTTGTCTGCAGAAGTTGGGGAATTACTTGGAATAAAATGGCCTGCCCGTATATCTTACATAATTGTGTTCAGCATGCAACTGATTCCTGGCTAATTGATATTGAATCAATTTTGGTTAAGATTTATAATCGTTTTTCTGTATTCACAGCCAGAACAGAAACCTTGAAAGAATTTTGTGACTTTGTATCTGTAGATTATAATCAACTACTGAAACACTCCAAAACAAAGTGGTTGTCACTTTTCACTGTCAATGAAAGAATTCTAAAAATCTATGAACCATTAAAGGCTTATTTTGTATCAATTGAAAAAGTGCCCATTATTTTAAAATCATTTTTTGAAAATCCATTAAATGAAGTCTATCTAATATTTTTGCATTCATTAGTCCATGTGTTTCATACAAATATAAAAGACGTGGAAAGAGAAAAATTCAGTGATTGAAATTATGAATATTAGATGTGGTCAGGGGGTCTTCAATTGACAGAATTAAAAAGCAATTTTTTTCCAATAAGTGTGATCACTACCTATATTAAATGAAAATGCTGAGTTTCTGAATGAATGTATTGCATTTAAGAAAAATTTTATACAAATTTATCAGAATGCATTATATTATATTTACAACTATGGTCTAATCAGTTCTTAGACTGGAAGGTTTTCAAGTGGATTGAGTTGGAAACTATGCCACAATGAACAGATATTTCAAATTGTTAAGAATTATTACTAAGCAAAAAAATTTGTTTCATGATCCTAAATGTTTGGATCATTGGAAACATTTGAAAGCTTTCTTGTAAGATAAGGTATTATGTAAAAATTTTCTGGAGAAGTTAACAAAAAATGGTTTGATTTCTTTCGAGTTGTAACTAATTCAGACCAGAACTCAGAGCTACTAAAAATTTGCATTTATTTTTGCAATACCGGCTCACAATGAAAACACTTTGAGCGCATTTTAGTCTAATGTTTAGTGGACAGATGGCAAATCGTTTGGCAGTACAATCTATTAAAGGACTCCTAATCACAAAATATAATTTTTAAATTTTGTCATGTATGCAGTTTTAAGACCATATACTAATTAATGATGTAGAATTTTAAAAAGTGGGCAGCTTAGAAAAAATATTAGATAATTTTATAAAACTTTTCATTTACTTTTAATGTTGCATTATGTGTATTACTGAGCCATTGTTAATTTATATAAAAACGCCTTGTACTTTTAAGGTAAACTCCTATTAAAACTTTTTTCTACTGTCCTGTTTTTCGCTGTATTTTTTAGCAATTTGTCCTCTTTTCATGAAGTCAAAATCTGGTCACTCGATCAGATGAAATCAATTCATCTCTCAGAAATAATAACTGTTGAACAATTAATTAAATTTCAACTTCCTCCTTACCCTTTTAGCAGCCATAGGGTGATATATACAGTTATTAACGTAATTTTTGAGAATTGCCAAAATATAAAAGTTCGGATTGAGACACATTTATATTACTTTCTCCATACGTATAATGGGAAAGTATTGTATTCATGAAAAAAATCGACTTCGAGATTTCAACGGAAATACATGTTTTGAGGTCCCTAGAACACGTTTAGACTATTTTCGGAATGATGTGTGTGTATGTTAGTGTGGGCGCTCTAACTCAAAAAGTACGTGCCATATCGTTACCAAACTTCATATATAACACTTTAGCATGACCACAAAGAACTGATTAGTTTTTGGACAATAACGGTTAACCGGAAGTCGAGGTTTATTCGAAACCCGATTCGGTTTTTGTGATATTTCTTCGTTAGAACATCATTATTGTATATACAATTCTACACAAAAGTTATAGAGAATGTAATTTCCTACAGTTTTTATTTGAAACAATTTTCTATAGGAGTTATTGTTTAGGAGTTATTTATAAATAACCGGTTTTTCGGTTTCCGTTAAATATCTCCTTAAAAACACCGTTATTGGTAATCTTTGTAAGGAATAAAGTTGTAGAGAATAATATTTCTTCCAAGTTTTGTTTGAAACTAATTTTCGTAGAACCATCCATTTCGGATATATTTCGCTTTATCTTAATACCAGTAAACAGCGCCAACACCATGTAGCGGAGAATTCTGTAAACATTCAAAATATACGTAATTTACGGCAACAAGGACGATGGTATTCTTTTACGATACGAAATAATAATGTTGCCTTATAATGCTACTCATAATAATTTAAATATATGGAGAATATGGAAAAAGTCATGTGTTGGCCACATCAGATTTTTTTTTTCTATTTTCCTACACATAGTAAGCTCTTGGCAACAGTCCATTGTGTTATTAGTTTTTATAAACTTATAAAGAAGAAGTTATCATTCCTAACCAAATATACAAGACACACTCCGAAAAATAGTAAACAACACCCAAAGTCCATAAGACCGGGATCCTATGGTTTAAATGGCTTGTATGCATCGAACCAGGCCTCTGAAACTCCCTTAGAAACGGCTGTTCCGAAGTTTAGCGGAAGGGGATAACCAGATGGCAATAGCGTCGCTCTTAGCGTGACGTCATGCAGCGGCTTTCTCAAATCTGTTTAAGCATCAGATTTGAACATCGAAGGTTCATTTTGTATCAAAATCACTATTACAGGAATTTCATGAATTTAAACTTATACGATATATGGGGTGAATCATTGAAACAGAATCTATATATATATATATATATATATATATAACGCTTAGGTATGTATGCTTTGTTGATTACCGTTACCAAGTAACCATTTATTACCCCATAAGCATTGGAATCGGTGCAAGGAATTTTTAATTTCTTTTTAAAATTACTTAAAATTATTATACGAAGTCCGGACTTGAAGTATTAAACGGAAAAATGAGTGAAAATAATTATTTTATAAAACAATACGAATTCATGCTGAATTTGCTTAAATATTTTAACTGCATAAGAACGAGAAGTTTTGAAATTTATAATGGGAAATTTTATTTTTTAGTTTTGTAATAATTCTCCAGAGACGATCATTAGAGTCAATGAAATATACACAAAAATAAATCCGAGGGAATTCATTATAAACAATGAGTATAATACAATGGAAATATGAATAAATTTATTTATTTAAAAATTTGGTGAAATCACATATACAAATATCTTGCACACGCTTTTAGGTTCACAGGAGGTAAAAATCATAACATTCACATAATGTAGAAATTTTATCAATACCAAGCAAAAATTTTATAACTTTTAATATACAATGCATTCAATGGAAATATGAATATATTTATTTAAACGTTCGATCAAATCACATACACAAATATCTTGCACACGCTTTTAGGTTCACAGAAGGTAAAACTCATAACATTTACATAATCTAGAATTTTTATTAATACCAAGCAAAAATTTTATAACTTTTAATATACAACGCATTATTAGATTACATTCATTAGTTTTCAGAAACTTTAATAAAAATTTACTTTGCGAGCTTGAACACTTTCCAGTTTAAATTATAGAAACTTAGAATTTTTTAAATACAGTGGTGATTTTTGTCTGTAACACTGACGAAGGAAGGGATATTTACATCAAAAATATTTTTTATTTGCCTAACTTAAAAGAAAAATATGCAGGAACTATATATCCCAATAAACACACACACGCCTTTTTACAAAAGTAATATAATTGAAAAAACTTATTTCATCTAAAGTTTCCCTAAACTTGGAAACACACCTTATTTACATAGCTAAATATGGGTACAAACATGGTACCAGGAAGAGAGTTCCTCTTATTTTTTCACACAATGATACTAAAACTCTATCTCGCACATATTTTACAAAAGTAATGAAATTGAAAAAGTAATTATTTTACCTAAAAGTTACCTTCATCTTTTCACAACATTTTTCAATAATATCTCCATTTTAATACTTAATTTTCTTTAAAAACTGAATCATATCACATTTTACGAAATTTACACTGGATTATATTTTATAAACAAACTAGCTGAAAGTATCCGGCGATGCACGGGTTATGCCAGACGTCTTTGGCGAATAAATTGTTTTATATGGTAATACAATCATTTCACCTTGTGCGCATTTTTTTACCAAAGGATGAAGGCATTATAAATTAGGAAAATATGTTTTTATATTTATTTCAAAGCTTGCTTGTAAACGTGTATTTCCGTTGAAATCTCGATTTCGAATTTTTTCATGAAAACAGTACTTTCTCTACACTATGTATATTGGAGGAAGTATAAACTAATACATTACTAAAAAAATACGCGAATTTTAATAAGAAAAATAAAATAAGGTTGCCGGTGGAAATATCGATTATTCCATGCTGTCTTATGAGGAACGGAAATCATTCTCGGGAATTTGGAATTTTTTTATCGTAAATGGCTTCTACTTTAAGAACCGAACATTCCTACCAAATGTCAATCTTCTAGCTACTCGGAAAGTTTGTTAAAAATAGCATTACTCTACATAAGGATTGATGGAAATCCGTTGGAGCAAGTTAGAGAATACAGATATCTTGGTAGCTTAATAACTAGAGATGCCAAATGCACAGATGAAATCCTTAGTAGAATAACGAAAGCAAAAGCCTCCTTCAGAAAGAAGAAACAGTCTCATTTGTCAATGTGAAACTTTTGGATGGAATTAATTAATTAGAAACAGATTAATTTCATTCATTTTATTAACTTATTAGTATATTTACATTACTGTATTTACATATGTAAAATATATATTGTTTATACAAATAAATAAATGTAGGATAATATTTACAGAATTCACAGATTTAATATTTACAAAGGAGTGGAGGCTTAATATTTAGGCTTTAAATAGATAAGAAAATCATTTGCAATCATTTGATTCGGTCCTTTGCAAACATCCGGGGTGGTCCTCCCATCCGGTAACGCATCTCCTCTGTCTTCTGCTTCTTCAGATTTGTCTTCAGCTTTTCCCAGCATCTATTTCAATGCCCATGACAAATATTATTTAGTCATACAGAGACTCAAAATATCATCATATTTAAATTGTATAACTTGAAAAACATTCACTGTGGAATTCCTATGCCATGCCCACAAACTTGTTTAAATTAACGAAAGCAATGCGCAATAAAAAGAAGTCATACAAAACTTGTGCCTAACTATAACAATTTCATACGGGAATATATGATGGTACCCGATTTCTTCCTTTAACATAGCATATTCTTGACAAATAATTTGTCCTCACAAATTCAAAGCTATTTAATGAATTGTGGAGGCGAATAATGGAACTGAAATGGATTGTGAATTAAAATATTATGAATTTGCAATCATAATGCACAGGAAGCCCAAAACAAAATAGCTTGAGTTAGGCAAACGTGAACAAATTAGACCGTCCTTAAATATCATATGCAGACCCATCACATGGTTTCTTTTGTGGTAGGCATAGAATAAAGCCGAATAGTATCCCAACAAAAACTACCTCTATACATTTACATATTGACACCCTTTAACTTATCTAATCCAGAATGTACTTTCCTTACACTGCTGTTACCACTGCTTCCAATATTTCCCAAGCATAATGTGCACTTTCAATCTAGATAACCTTATCCCATCACTCATGGTGATATTAATTTAACTCCAGCATGCGCACATATTGCAACCCCAACTCGGTGGTATCTTGCAAGTTTTCACTTGATCATAAGAAGATAAAATAATAATTCTTCCAATACCACCTTTCATGCAAACCCACACTGATTAATACTGCACTAATAACTCACATTTCCTGACATGCATATTGGCCATTTCATATAAAATCAGACCTCTGATCAAAGAGTCAATTGGATTTGTATTCACGGACACAATACTTTCTCCCACACTAAGAACAGAGGGAGTAAATATAAATTACCTCTTCCTGTCCTTCCTGAATATCCAAAGGATCTTTAGGTTCCAACTTCAAAGGTTCCTCCTAGATTGAGATTGAACAAAGAATTTCAGTAGAATCAAAATTGCTGCAAATTACCATTGTTATAATCTACGCATGGCTCAGAATACATTTTCGCTTACCCTATGTATAGTTATTTACTAGTTTTTTTATCTATCACTTTTATAAATTGATGGGATGAATAATCCGAAGATCTTTATAAGACAGGCATATTAGTTTTATAGTTAGAGCACACAAAATGTTTCATCTCGTACAAACACACACACACCCACATACATCAAGAAAATAATGAAAACAAATTATAAAGTGCTTACAATATCTATCGGATGTTCGGCATGACTTTCATCGGGCGCAAACACATTACTGTAGGTGTCCCTAAAAACCTGACACTTCTTAAATTGTTTGAAGTCTGTCAGCTTTCCCAAACAAATGGAACACACCACGCGAGGAAAACCATCCATCTCGGAAACCTAGAGAGAAAACAAGTGATCATATCTATAATATATAGATGCTTCTTACACATGATATATATATATATATATATAGGAGGATACAAAATTATGAGGCACTTCCAGATGTGCTGGAAACTTGAAATTTGGTAGGATTATAGGTTTTTAGTCACAACCAAAGGAAAAAATCCGAAACTGGCGAAATTCCTTTCTGAGGGGCTATTTTGGCCCTTTTTTGTCCCATTTTTTGCCCATAAGAAAACATGTAAATTGATGTAGAGGTTTCTATATTTGCATTTTAAAATTACTTCCCGCCAAGATGTGAAGTCGAGACTTCAACTATCTGATAGGATATAAATTGTAGTTTCTTATTCTTGAAGACAGAATTCAAATCCGATTAGAATTAGCGTAAATTTGTAGTTTTTATCGCAAAAAAGTGGTAATTTTTCTGGGTCTAACAATAGGCTTCCTAGGCAACTGGCTTCATCCTTTCATATGGGTAAGCTTTTAATGGGAATCAGAGGCTTATATTTTAATGCCTTTAATGTTAAACTACGACTAATGAAGGAAATCCGACACTGATATAATCCCCATTTTTGGGGCTGTTTTGCCCCAGTATTGCTCAACACGAGAAAAAAAACGGTGAGGCAGCATAGGAATGTTGTTGCAACCGAAGATAAAATAAAAAAAGGAAAAATTCAAAATTCTATTTGCGGTTTTGCCCCATTTCTACCCAATACGAGTGTGAACTTTATAAGGCACTTCTTAATGAGATACAAACTTGAAATTTGACACGGTTATATGGTTTTGGACATAATCGATTAGGAATAATTCAAAATCGTAAAAATGCTAATAATTAAAAATGCTTGCATAATGCATTCACATATTATAAACATATAAACAAACGTTTCATGGTTTAGTTACACATAAATGTGCTACAATGCCGAAATTTTTTCTAATGGTAGATCTTACCAAGTAACAAAAACGGGATTATAGAAATTTGAAGAAGTTTATATATTGGGCCGTAAAAAATACATAAATGTTAAAAAAACTGACTAATGTTTATGCACTTTTATTATAGCTAGGGAGCTGAATAGTTTGAGAAATTAGGGAATGCTATTCCAGCGGTAAATAATATTGAAGAATATAATAAAGTTTATTATTGTGGCTGTTAAATATTCATATTTTTAAACGATTAATTTTATATAACTACACATTTAGAGGTGCTAAATCGATGAAATTTTGCAGAAATGTGAGGTATTCGTATCAAATGATGAAAAACTATGGGAAGTTTTACAATTATAAATTTCAGGGGTCGTTTTTATTCCAATATTGTCCATAATGAAAAACATTAATCGGCGCAAAGGTGCAAAGTTTTGCATTTTAAAATTATCTGTCTATTCTACTCTTTATACTAAGATGAGACAAAATGCTTGCAGAATGCAAGCACACATTAACTAGTACAAACATATAGACATATTAATATTGTGACAAGATTTCCAAAAGCTCAATGCTGTACAAAATTTAAAAAACATACAAAATACAATACGTATTTTTGAATCCGTATTTTTAACAAAATAAAAACATATAGATAATACATCAATATTGATTTATTAAGACAATTTTGACGAAGACAATAAAATCCATTTTTTTAAAATAATCATATACTAATTCTCTAAAGTCATACCCTCTTCGCGGTGTGTTTGATGTTATTTTTCTAAAAACTAACAAATACAAAATGAAATTGGAATAAATCACGTAATTAACAATAACATAAATTAATTCAATTTTCCAATTACTTCTCTTACTTTTCGAAACTTGTGACGACGACTTCAGAAAGCTATCAAACTTTGCAGGTGCTTTGCAGACTGTGACAAGTACACACACATAAGTAAGAAGAGTTTACATACCACTTGTAATAATCAGTATTCCAGAACTATAAATAATACGTTGTTATGTGCTGCTATTGCTGTTCAAATTTTATTTAATTAATAACAATGAAAACGTAAATAGAATTAGGTACTACCCACCTCCCTCCCCCCTCTCTCCCATATAAATGCATTGAACTCTCAATTTCGGCGACATGTCATGGTAACTTATAATGGGTATTGTAATAAAACTGATAAAATCACGTATTTTATTGATTCTAACCGCATTTCCACGCGAATTCGACCAGAATTCGGAATCTGTCTTCAATAAAAATAAACTTTGTTCTTTCCCGCAAAGAAGTATCCAAGTCTCAAGTTCGTATCGTGATTTTAAGTAATTTTAAAGTGCAAATTAAAAGTAGTCTACACTCATCCCTGTATTTCAATTGCAGGACGCGAAAAATACGTGACATTCGATAATTACATCGTTCGCCATTTCGAATCAAAGTGACGGACAGAAACCTTGACCATTCACTAAGTTAGGATGTTAGGAAGAATCTTACCAAATTTGGTTATTCTAGCTTTTATCGTTTAGGAGGATTTCCAATAACAAACACACGCTTCAAAATATATTATAGATAATAACAGCGCTATTCCTATATTTGTTGCGCTTCATGTCCCGGCAACCAGTAAATATTAACCCGATGTAGAGAAATCTTGATATAGAAATCACTCAAGGTTGGAAATGGATGTAAATATAAATATTAGAATGTTTTGTACAATGAACTTCGAACGTTCTCATACTGCCAAAACTTCGGTGAACGAAATGTAAATAATATAAACTATACAAAAGAATGAATTACAGTAAAACAACAAATAATACTCACCTGGAATTGAAGAAGATCTCGTATAACTTCGGCTGCAACGTAACCAAACCATTCGTTCACTTGGAAAATATCGATGAAACTCTCACTCTCGGAAAGGCAAAGCCTACACATGGTGAACTCGTGTGTACACTCCATGCTGTTAGTTTTTATTAACTCGAAAAGAAGATTTCCTCTCTCTCCTACCGAAAACCATACATCATACACGTAACGACGCGATCACAAACAATTCTCGTGTATTTCGAGGATTCAAGTGCCGATGGCGGCAGCACAGTCGCTGTCGTCTGCTAGAAATGTTCGTATAGTTTAGCCCGTTGCATTGATCGTGATATTCCTCCGAGTTGAGGGTTGGGTTGAGTAATTTAGCTAGATATCATCCCTCACATAAGCATGTCTTACCCAAATGTGCTTCGCCAAAGAAAAAGTACTTCAAAAAAGATGTAGTGTGTCACAATGTTCTAATTATACAGAAGGCATTACACCGCAGTTCTTCCCTGAAGATGCTGAAATGAACAATTGGTCATGATTTACTGAAAAATGTATGTTTGTAGCGAACATTTTACTATTGAATCGTTAAAATTGCAACGAAAGTATTTTGATATTACCTCGGCGGGTAGTTTTTGGAAACGTAGAAAATATTCGAGTGCTGTGCCATCATATTTACAATAGGAGAACAGCGATTTTTATTGTTTGTTATTTACCGTTCTCCCTCATCTCATTTTGATGACATTCTTGAAAAATTAGATAATCTGCTTTACAACTTGTTAAATACCTTCAACCAGTATTATAAAATATTATGTGGTGATTTTAATTGTGACATGTTATCTGAATGTTATGATAAACACAAACTAAATAACCTATTGATTTTATACAATCTCAAGTCCTTAGTGCTTCAGCCAACTCGGATAACCGCTCAATGTGCAACAATTCTCGACAATATTTTCACTGACTTCCCCATTAATTTCTTACTTCACCACACTCACTAGTACTTTAAGAACACAGTTGTTATCATGCTCTGTGTTATCTAAAATTTGAGGGAAAGCCAATTAAAAGCTAAAGGTTTTATTGAAATAAGAGTTCAAAATTTGTTCATATACATATGTGTATATATATTTTAACAAAGAGACACTTGGATTTTGCTAGTAATAATGGTATTAGCGCTATAATATTTATTTCTTCTATGTAAATAAAAATCCTCTTTACAGAAAAATAAATAAATTAAAAATGAAATAAATACTATATCTACGAGTCTATGAATAAATTTTTGTTATCACATCTTCAATATAACCTTAACCCCTCAAGCCTGTATTTAAATTACTAAATAGTGTAGCTTACGCTATGTTTTTCCTCTAACAAAGTATGAAAACTAACAAACTGACAGGAAATTGGTGATTCATTTAAAGATCACATATCGATTGACTGCTGTGACACATATAGTGCCATGAAAGACTAATTTATGCTGATAGAATCGAAATTTAAGCAATATCTGCATTTGGCGAGTATGTAATTGGGCTATCGGCTTAAGGGGTTAATACTATATACATGACCGTGCACATTTGCCCCTCCCTCTAGAATTATTGGTTGAAAAATAAGAGACATATCGTTCAGAATATTTTATAAAAGAAGATAAATATTATTGAAGTTGAACAGTTTACATAGGAACTCGAAGAGGGCTGAATGCAGTCTTATCACTGGAATAGCTTCATACTGACCCTGGTTTTTATTCCACTTGCCATCACAATATGTTTCTGTGAATGCTGATGGCAACATAAAATCTTTTACAATTTTGAAATTTCCTTAAATTTGCCTAGGTTGAGGTAAATTCTCTAGCCATCCTCTACCTTCATACTATAATACATTAACTAATCCTGGTTATATGGCTAATATAAACAAAGAATTAAAACTTAATAGTAAACTTTACCAGCTATCATGATATAATAATATTTATTTTCCTTATTTTTGTCGAACATTATATTACATTGCCACAAACCATGACAAGTTCTGTGTCCTGAGTTTAGATGCTGTCCTCTCCAAAGCAATTCACAAATTTTTAAATTGAAACAAGTAAGATACACTTACTAAATCAACAGGTGGAAGCACATTTTATTAAAAATTTTCAGAATTCTGTTTTGCCTCTCTAGTTGCAGAGGGGGAAACCTGCAATGTTGGAACGTAGACCTTCCCATTCATGAAAACTTTGCTCCTGTAGCTTCAGTAGTTTGGTTAAATACCATTTCAAAAGTCACCTAGAGGAAAAACGATGAATTACATGAGAAGTACAATTGCAGTGAACTTCAAGGATGGATAAGAGCTACCTAATTCAAAAAGAGTTTTCTAAATACCTCTTTAAAAAAACGTTGATTGTCCACTGACAGATGGACACAGAAAGTTATCATAATAACATTTTAAGAAAATTAGCTAAAAATTGTGAATATTATGTGTAAAAGGATATTAATTTAAAATATTATTTGTTCTACCCTGTGTGGATAGCTAATATTCTTCCAGGCCAATGGTGAATTCAGTAATACCTCTTTAAATTAATGATACTAACTTTTTAAATAACTATGTACTCATACAAGGAAAAACATTGGAAATTTTCATAATCTGTTATTTCATGGTACTAATGACTAAATGTTCTGATTACATATGTGTTTTCTGGAGACTTGGCCACTTGGGCTATTGTTACACCATATATTCTGATATTAGCTAGTTTTACATATGTAGGATGACCCCACAGCTGATATTTAGTTATAATAAAATTCCACAAAATAATATTGGTTCCTCTTAGAGGTGATAAATCCATTATGCATGATGGCTGGTCATAAAAGTACTTACAATCTACACTCAGCAGTGTGTCAGTTTTCAAGTCATAATAACTCAGAATTCTAGGCTACTTTGGCATCAAACACACTCCAATTCTCCACAGGATCTCCTCCTGATAGAATCCAATTTAAAAGGAAAATGCAGTTTGGCTGTACATCAGTAAAGATTGATTCTAAATTCACTCTCATGGCAGCAATATCATTTGAATAAAGCTTCAAAATTTAACATGTTACATAATTCTATGAATATAAATGAAAATAACAAACAACAATTCAAAACATGCTCTTTTGATTGGAAATGCAGATTTGATATCTCCCCAAGTTTCAGGTAGTAAAGCCTGCTTTCCTTATTAGAAACACAAAATTTACAAGAAACGTTGATATAGATTGTTGAGAAAAGACAGAAAATTTGTTATATTTAATTAATACATATAATGGAACTAAAATGTGATGCAGTCTCACTTCACCGAACATCACCAATCTTTGATGATGGATGTAGCAGAACTAACAGTGACAAGCTGCTATTCTTGCTATCCTATATTATTGCGATCTCTTAAATGCGAAGTATGAGCGGAGGAGACGTAGGGGGAAGAGATCATAAACAGCAATGTAAAACTCACCCATTAGGTCCCGGTAGCCATGCGATTGATTAGGGGAATAGCTGCCGGTAGATCTTCTCTCAAATAGAAATGTATCACAAAGTAGGACATTTTGCATCCTAATTATCATTATATATCGAATTGTATGCGGAAAAAGATGAAAAGGATAAGAAACGTCGTAATTTCTTCTTCAAAATGGTTCACAACCGAAGATCGTAGGTTAAATCCAAGTTTTAATTTCCAAAACAATAAAAGCTTGCACCCCAAAAAATGGATTTTTACATGTTACCATACGGAAAATGGGAAATGTCTTCCTAGGAGTCGAACCCAGGACTTTTTTGGAGATTAATTTTCGTCATTACCTTAAAATATGTTAATCAAGCATCCTTGCCAAATTTCAATCTTCTACCTATTCGGGAAGTTTGTTAAAACGCTCTGTATCGGCCATCGTGAAAGCGAGACCAACCAACCAACCAACAGACTTGGGCTATTACAGTATAAAATTACAGTATTTTCTCCTGTGTGTTGGAAGCAGCCTAATTAACGATAATTGGCTAAATTATGGAAATGCATTTTGGAAATATAATAAAAATATATGTAATAAGAATAAATGTATGACAATCCTATGGCTAGTTTACATCTATGTACAATACTTATCTATTTAAATAGAAAATCTCTTAATTTCTTCGTCACTTTATAACATACCGAACCATTTTAAAACCGCTCAAAAGGGAAATTGGTAAAATAATATATATAATATAATACTCTTTTGAATCTTCAGAATCGAATGTGTTGACGTTTAGACTACGAATAACCAAATAAATGGCAAGCACGATTCTCCTGACGAGAAGGGATATTGATATAAAATAATTACAGCATTTTCTCCTGTGTTGGAAGCAGCATAATTAACGATAAACGACTAAATTATGGAAAAGCATTTTGGCAAATATAATAAAAATAAATGTATGACAATCGTATGAGTAGTTTACATCTATGTGAAATACTTATCTATTTAAATGGAAAATCTCTTAATTTCTTCGTCACTTTACAACATACCGAACCATTTTAAAATTGCTCTAAAGGAAATTGGTAAAATAATATATATAATATAATAAATACTCTTTTGAGCTTAAAAAATGTTCGCCATATAACATTTTCATAGTGATGTATGAATTAAATTAATTGACATAGAAAATCAAAGAATCATTTAAAGTCATAGAAAGTTTACATAATTTATAATTTAAATAAATACTCATGGTAAAATTAAAACATTTTATTTAGAGAGAGTTGCATCATACATTTATTAGCCTAAAGTATTATCTTCAGATATTAAACAGTGATGTAGAAACTAACAATACAAGGTTTCTTTATGAAATAGGAATCACAATATAAAGCCATTTCACCCGCTCGCTATCTCACATTCACATCAATGACTACAACAATGCTCTTTCTCAAAAAGGTCCTCATCACTCAGCCTCTGTAATATATAATAATCTGCCTGCGGATATTAAATCAGTTCAGTCCTACAAAGTGTACAAAAGAAAAATTAAAAAGTTCCTCTTGAAGAAAACTTACTACAGTGTCTGTGAATACCTCAATGATAGAGTATGATTTTGCTTTTCTTTGTGTTATTGATCATTGTATTTTCTTTGCTAGCATATCTATATTTTCTCTCCTCTTGTCTTGTTTTGTAAATATTTAATATTGTGACGAAACCATGCAAATGTATTTGCCAACGGTGAAATAAATTGTATTATTATTATTATTATTATTATTAAAGCCCGTTTCACAGGTTGCGTTTTTCCTTGGTGGATTGCTTGCGTGGAGCCCAGATGGCTGCTGTGCGCGCTAACTTGCTGGAAATCCGGCTCGCTGACGGTTGCCTTGCTTACTACCTTGCTGGTTTTCGAGGTTAGGTCCTGTGCTATTTTTCCTGCGTGTTTTCCTGCTGGCTGGCGGTGTCGGCCAATCACCTCCGAGCGCTACATCACGTGATCAACACAGAGTCCACCGCACTGTCGTAAAAACTTGCATTTTCACCCGTGGTACTGACCTATCTCCAAATGGAAGGATTTCTTGCGTTGGTTTCACGCACCGTGTGAAACGGTAACCATCAGCGGACCAAGCACGGCGCCCACCCGCAGAGTAGCATGCAGGGAATCTCGCATGCTAGCCAGCAAGGGAAAACGCACCGTGTGAAACAGGCTTAAGATAAACAACTATAAATTACATTTCAACAGTAGAATTCAACATAATTAACGAAGATTCAGTCATAACGTAATAAATCCTAAACTGGGAAACCTTTAGAACCTGTTTTGCATCTGATAACTAGAGGCGTTTTTAAAAATATGAATGGAATGATTTCTATCCCATTCAAGTTAAGCATATTTCCATTGGCACCCAGGAGGTAATGCTTAGGCCATCGTTGCTCATTATTTAACATGGCGAGCTCGCTGGGTTAAGCCCAGCCCTACACCATGCTAACGCTTACTAAACTTAAGTACTCTCATCTGTCTAGCTAAACAATGTAATCGATGACAAAATGATTCATACATACAACCATTACCCATCACACACACACACCATCACCCATCACACACACACACCACCACCACTACCTAAAGATGTGCGCGCGCACATCCATGCACTACCATACACTACCATCATACACACACTCACACACCTAAATACTACTTCTACCTACAAATCTTACTTTGTCGCACCTGCTATTCTAAGTTTGTCGCACCTACAATTCTAACTTTGTCGCACCTGCTAATCTAAGTTTGTCGCACCTACAATTCTAACTTTTTCGCACCTGCTAATCTAATTTTGTCGCACCTGCTAATCTAAGGTTGACGAACCTACTAAGCCGAGTTTGCAGCCCCCCTCTCCTAACTAAGCAGCCCCACTCTCCTAACTAAGCAGCACCTACTCTCCCAAGTCCGCAGCTCCCACCCACTCGCGTAGTCCTCGCTTCCCTGCAAAAAAATCACCATGGTAGTTTCAAGAATATTTAGCACATGCTCATTTATACTATATTCTAAAATTATGTATCCATGAGCTTTATGATACGTAATTCTAAAATAACAGAACCGACTAAACGCTTACAAAAAGAAATTATCACATGGCCACATACACTTCAGGTATTGCATAAAGTGCCAGTTTTACCTATACCAAATTTAAAATTAACATCGCTACAGGCTTTATATGTATGAGGAAATTGTGAAGCCTAGTTGATTTACATCTTTCGAGGTTTTAAATCCCGAAGCAAAATTGAAAACAGAAACATTACCAACAATTTTCATCTTTGAAGTCTTTAAAATAAAATACAATTAAAAAATCATCTTCTGAAGAAATATTTTTACATTTCATTTCCGAATAAACGCATCACCAAGTCTCTGTTCGTGACGTAAAAGCACGCCGAATTTTCCCCACACGCTACAGAAGAATTTGACTGCAGTACTATTCCTAAGTGGCAAATATATACTTAATCTTAAATTTCCCAATGGGGAAATTGAACAACAGCCAAGTATCGCAAACAGAATGCGATATATTCTATTCAACTTACTGATTGCAGAATAAGTACAGCTGATGCATTTATTCGAAAATGAACGGGTTGAAATCACTGGCAAAGAATTCTAAATATATATTAATAATAAATAATATCCAACGGATACGAAATTTTTTCAACATATTAACTGATGAAGTTGCCCCATTCGGAAAAAAATGTATTATTTTTCGTTATATTTAAGAGATATTTGAGTACTTGCATACGTCCAGACATTAGCAAAACGAAAATTGAATTTCGCTCAAGATTAATGAAAAAAATACTTCCAACTTGAAGGGATGACGTAAATTCATATATATTAAAGAGCTATCGATCATTCGGTATTTTAGTACGTGAAAACGTCAGGAAGTTCGTATCGCCAAAAAACATACTCGTACTTATAATCGGTTAATTTGAGAAAATTCAGTAAAATCAATCAAGAACCTGAAAATTTTATGGAAAAAAACAAATATTCCCGTTCAAAGTCCTAGAGGTGGCAAGCCTACCAACAACAATACATCTGAAAATGATACCGACTTATTTCAATTCGGTTCGAACGTATGTCTCGAATGATGTCCGTGATATCTTACACGAAATGACGTGTGCATTATAAATAAGGGAAATTCAGCTTACCGCGAGCGTCCGTGTCTGTCCAGTGTGGCGTTGATGGTTAACTGCAATTAAAAGCAATCATTATATTAGCAATAAATATTTTAGAAATTTTCTAAAACGGTCTATTATTCTAACGCACGATTATAGGTATTTTATCCGTCAGCGTTTGTCTTTATGAGGAGAACTAAGGCCTCATACAGAATTATTACAAATAATTTTTAATTACCAATTCAACGTTAAGTAATAAAACATTGAATTGCCCAAGTAAAATGACTGATATACTTAAAAAATATTAAATTAAGAATTGATTTTAAATAAACATTACCGTTGCATTCAGCAACTCAATGCAACACCAAATTTGGTTCAATAGTCTACTACTTATTTGTATCTTATGCATGGACATTAAAACTTAATCACGATATTAAAAAAGCACATAAATATAATAGATCAGGATATACTGTTTAAAGAACTGATATACTTAATTTTCACTTTAATTCTGCCAATAACACAACAATTTCATCTGCTTCACTCATGATAAGGCAGACTAATAAACCATATACATATAAACTCATATTGGGTAAATCCAATATACGACAGCAAAACTACAGTCGCCGTAAACGACGTCAGAGAAATAATAGAATTTAGAAAAATTGCTAATTAATTATGATTATTCTTCTGAGGCATTTCATATGCCTGAGATCAAAATAAGACTACCATACCAACTGTGTCATCCCTCCACTGAAACCATTAATTACCTCCACTGGGAGATAACCAAGCCACACTGCGATGATACACCCTGTGTTGGAGAGGAGCTCTGTAAAAACAAATCACTATTAAAAAGGAGAAATTAATAAAAACAGTACAATTACATCTAAACGTACTTACTCCTGCATGATGAATGGTGTGTCTGGGCGTCTTCGTTCTTCACTCTTCGTGCATTCGGAAGAGAAATGCACGTCTCCAGCATCACCTGTTTTCGCTCAGGGGAAAAGATATTAGCGGTACATACGTTTCGAAATTCGATTTAGCATTTATCGTGGAAAATAAACGATAATATGACATAGGATAATAGTACATGTGTCAATTGCATAAAACATCGATGGTGTGGAAATCGTATCGTGGTTTGGGATTTTGTGTGCACACAGGGTGGGAACCTTGCGCAAGGCCGGGGCCCCGGGAGGGAGGGTGGCAAGGGGTCGACCCACCTGCCATGTCGTGCGTTAGATGGGGTGGAAAGACAGACGTAGATTACAATTATTTATATATACAACCTTAAAATACTATTAATATAATATATAATGTAATATGTACAATATAGAAACGAAGTGTAGACATAATATAAAATTAACATTCAAACCGTAATTACTCGTTACCAATCCGTAATCCACATTCGCACTCTGTCCTTTAGGACGGAGTACGACGTGCACTGGTCGACGGACTGCTTAACACTGAATCGAGTCCCAGGGCGACAGGCACGTCACGATAAGCAATATGGCGACATCTATCGTTGTGTGGTGAAAACTGTCGATATTCTTTTGGTATTCATTGCTTGGTCTATCACGACTATGAAAATGTTATAAGGCGAACATGTTTGAAGCTCAAAAGAGTATTTATTATATATATTATTTTACCAATTTCCCTTTTGAGCAATTTTAAAATGGTTCGGTATGTTATAAAGTGACGAGGAAATTACGAGATTTTCTATTTAAATAGATAAGTATTTCACATAGATGTAAACTACTCATATGACTGTCATACATTTATTTTTATTATATTTGCCAAAATGCCTTTCCATAATTTAGTTAATTATCGTTAATTAGGCTGCTTCCAACACAGGAGAAGATGCTGTAATTATTTTATATCAATATCCCTTCTCGTCAGGAGAATCGTGCTTGCCATTTACTTGGTTATTCGTAATCTTATACGTCAACACATTCGATTCTGAAGATTCAAAAGAGTATTATATTATATATATTATTTTACCAATTTCCCTTTTGAGCGGTTTTAAAATGGTTCGGTATGTTATCAAGTGACGAAGAAATTAAGAGATTTTCTATTTAAATAGATAAGTATTGTACATAGATGTAAACTAGCCATAGGATTGTCATACATTTATTCTTATTACATATATTTTTATTATATTTCCAAAATGCATTTCCATAATTTAGCCAATTATCGTTAATTAGGCTGCTTCCAACACACAGGAGAAAATACTGTAATTTTATACTGTAATAGCCCAAGTCTGTTGGTTGGTTGGTTGGTCTCGCTTTCACGATGGCCGATACAGAGCGTTTTAACAAACTTCCCGAATAGGTAGAAGATTGAAATTTGGCAAGGATGCTTGATTAACATATTTTAAGGTAATGACGAAAATTAATCTCCAAAAAAAACCTGGGTTCGACTCCTAGGCAGACATTTCCCATTTTCCGTATGGTAACATGTAAAAATCCATTTTTTGGGGTGCAAGCTTATATTGTTTTGGAAATTAAAACTTGGATTTAACCTACGATCTTCGGTTGTGAACCATTTTGAAGAAGAAATTACGACGTTTCTTATCCTTTTCATCTTTTTCCGCATACAATTCGATATATAATGATAATTAGGATGCAAAATGTCCTACTTTGTGATACATTTCTGTTTGAGAGAAGATCTACCGGCAGCTATTCATCTAATCAATCGCATGGCTACCGGGACCTAATGGGTGAGTTTTACATTGCTGTTTATAATCTCTTCCCCCTACGTCTCCTCCGCTCATACTTCGCATTTAAGAGATCGCAATAATATAGGATAGCAAGAATAGCAGCTTGTCACTGTTAGTTCTGCTACATCCATCATCAAAGATTGGTCATGTTCGGTGAAGTGAGACTGCATCACATTTTAGTTCCGTTATATGCATTAATTAAATATAACAAATTTTCTGTATTTTCTCAACAAGCTATATCAACGTTTCTTGTAAATTTTGTTTTTCTAATAAGGAAAGCAGGCTTTACTTCCTGAAACTTGGAGAGATATCAAATCTGCATTTCCAATCAAAAGAGCATAGTTTGAATTGTTGTTTGTTATTTTCATTCATATTCATAGAATTATGTAACATGTTAAATTTTGAAGCTTTATTCAAATGATATTGCTGCCATGAGAGTGAATTTTGAATCAATCTTTACTGATGTACAGCCAAACTGCATTTTCCTTTTAAATTGGATTCTATCAGGAGGAGATCCTGTGGAGAATTGGAGTGTGTTTGATGCCAAAGTAGCCTTGAATTCTGAGTTATTATGACTTGAAAACTGACACACTGCTGAGTGTAGATTGTAAGTACTTTTATGACCAGCCATCATGCATAATGGATTTATCACCTCTAAGAGCAACCAATATTATTTTGTGGAATTTTATTATAACTAAATATCAGCTGTGGGGTCATCCTACAAATGTAAAACTAGCTAATATCAGAATATTTGGTGTAACAATTGCCCAAGTGGCCGAGTCTCCAGAAAACACATATGTAATCAGAACATTTAGTCATTAGTACCATGGAATAGCAGATTATGAAAATGTTTTTCCTTGTATGAGTACATAGTTATTTAAAAAGTTAGCATCATTAATTTAAAGAGGTATTACTGAATTCACCATTGGCCTAGAAGAATATTAGCTATCCACACAGGGTAGAACAAATAATATTTTAAATTAATATCCTTTTACACATAATATTCACAATTTTTAGCTAATTTTCTTAAAAGCCAAAACATGTTATTATGATAACTTTCTGTGTCCATCTGTCAGTGGACAATCAACGTTTTTTTAAAGAGGTATTTAGAAAACCCTTTTTGAATTAGATAGCTCTTATCCATCCTTGAAGTTCACTGCAATTGTACTTCTCATGTAATTCATCGTTTTTCCTCTAGGTGACTTTTGAAATGGTATTTAACCAAACTAATGAAGCTACAGGAGCAAAGTTTTCATGAATGGGAAGGTCTACGTTCCAACATTGCAGGTTTCCCCCTCTGCAACTAGAGAGGCAAAACAGAATTCTGAAATTTTTTAATAAAATGTGCTTCTACCTGTTGCTTTAGTAAGTGTATCTTACTTGTTTCAATTTAAAAATTTGTGAATTGCTTTGGAGAAGACAGCATCTAAACTCAGGACACAGAACTTGTCATGGTTTGTGGCAATGTAATATACTGTTCGACAAAAATAAGGAAAATAAATATTATTATATTATGATAGCTGGTAAATTTACTAATAAGTTTTAATTCTTTGTTTATGTTAGCCATATAACCAGGATTAGTTAATGTATTATAGTATGAAGGTAGAGGATGGCTAGAGAATTTACCTCAACCTAGGCAAACTTAAGGAAATTTCAAAATTGTAAAAGATTTTATGTTGCCATCAGCATTCACAGAAACATATTGTGATGGCAAGTGGAATAAAAACCAGGGTCAGTATGAAGCTATTCCAGTGATAAGACTGCATTCAGCCCTCTTCGAGTTCCTATGTAAACTGTTCAACTTCAATAATATTTATCTTCTTTTATAAAATATTCTGAACGATATGTCTCTTATTTTTCAACCAATAATTCTAGAGGGAGGGGCAAATGTGCACGGTCATGTATATAGTATTAACCCCTTAAGCCGATAGCCCAATTACATACTCGCCAAATGCAGATATTGCTTAAATTTCGATTCTATCAGCATAAATTAGTCTTTCATGGGACTATATGTGTCACAGCAGTGCATCGATATGTGATCTTTCAATGGATCACCAATTTTCTGTCAGTTTGTTAGTTTTCATACTTCGTTAGAGGAAAAACAGCGTAAGCTACACTATTTTGTAATTTAAATACAGGCTTGAGGGGTTAAGGCAATATTGAAGATGTGATAACAAAAATTTATTCATAGACTCGTAGATATAGAATTTATTTCATTTTTAATTTATTTATTTTGCTGTAAAGAGGATTTTTATTTACATAGAAGAAATAAATATTATAGCGCTAATACCATTATTACTAGTAAAATCCAAGTGTCTCTCTGTTAAAATATATATACATATATGTATATGAACAAATTTTGAACTCTTATTGCAATTTCAATAAAACATTTAGCTTTTAATTGGCTTTCCCTCAAATTTTAGATAACACAGAGCATGATAACAACTGTGTTCTTAAAGTATTAGTGAGTGTGGTGAAGTAAGAAATTAATAATGAAGAAATGATAAAGGTTCAATGACACATACAATGTGATTTACTGTCAAAATTGTTGATTCTATGCTATTCTAGTAGAGTATTCTTTTAAACTATTTGTCAGGTTCTAATACTCTAATTCTTATATCAGAACAGAAAAATAATTAATTTGAAGTTGCTGCAATTTTAGAGTTAAAGAACTGGTGTGTTTAAGATTATGAAATTAAATATAAATCTAAAAAGATATATATTATATAGGTAATTATCATTTTGATAATGTAATTATTACATAGTTATTACATAAACCCTTGAATTAAAACGTTTGTATGACATACGTAAAAAGATAATAGTGTTAATATTACATTGAAAACATATGATGAACAATTTGTGGGAAAAAATATTAAAAATAAAAAAATGTTCAGTTAAAACATTCTCTAGATACATATTAGCCATTTCAAAAAGAGAAATAAAAACTAAAAAACAATTCCAATTACAGTAAAATCAGAGAATGTAATTAAACATTTTTAGATACAAAGATGACATTGCATCTATTGGTAGGAACACATAAACATATCTCATAAACAGAACACCACAGATGAATTAATAATGTTACACTTCTGTTAAAGATGTTACATTATCACAATTTATCCTTTATCTCTTAGTTATAATCTATTATGGTAATTTACATTTGGATACAAAAGCCTATAAGAATGCATTTTAATCCAACAGTTTTTTTAATTTTAAACTTTTCATTTTCATTACATCAGTGATATCTTCGTTTTTAATTTTACTTAGTATATCTTTTTCACATGTCATCAACATGAATGCTTCCAAGTGAGACAGGTTTAAACAGTTTCTGAGTTTATTCAACATAACATTTAATTTTGAAAAAGTTCTTTCACAATACAATTGTGTTGATGACAATGTTAAAACATCTTTATATGCCAAACATAAATTTGAATGACATAAGGTATGTAAGATAAATTTTTGTAAAACTGTAAAGCTGTAAACAACACAATTTTTGTATGTTTTACAATTTAGAGATACAGTGGATTCTGTTTCTTTAATAATACTTTCTTCTGCTGACTCATATTTACCTTTAATAAAAAACTCGTTGCTCAAAGTCAGATTAAAAATTATCCATTTTCTTGCAAAATCCATTAATTCAATTTGCAATTGTGCTTTAGTAATATTTTCATTAAATTTTGTAAGAGAAATGCTTAAATTTTGAAATGCATTACTTGGAATATTATTAATTATTATTTGAGAAATGTTATTTGGATCTAAATAAGACAAATCTTTACATAAATTACTGTTCTCTAAAAATCTTTGTTAAACTACTAATTACTTTATCCATGATTACCTTATGGACTTGTATATGGTACCTCTCTTTTTCAGTCATTATAGTATCTTCATTGATAATTTTTCCAGCAAGACTCCTCCAAATTCTTTTACGTTTTTCTTTGAACTCTGTTTCAACAACTATATCTAAATTTCTTTTTTCTATTTCTTCACTTGCAGTTAGTGAGAACTTTGTGGCTGCTTCAAATACTAATTCAAAATTTCTTGAAATTTCAGACAGAATATTTCAAATATTATTTACCATGCGTATACCAGTTGGGAAACCAATCTTCGGACAGTTTACAATTAACCCGAGCCTTCTTATTAGACCTCCAAATGACAGGTAGATCTGATTTAATCTTCCCTTTTAAAGCACGAGAATTTTCTAAACGCTAAATTACCATTGGTTCGCATTTAAAATCTCCCGAAGCGTTTCCACATAATATTAAAGTGAATCGATCTTTTGCAGCCTTAAAACTTGGAGCAGTACGTTCCTCTTTGGAAATAAAGGTATAATTAGAACATTGTGACACACTACATGTATTTTTTGAAGTACTTTCCCTTTGGCGAAGCACATTTGCGCAAAATATGCATATTTGAGGGATGATATCGAGCTAAATTACCCAACTCAACCATAAACTCGGAGGAATATCACGATCAATCCAACGGGCTAAAATATACAAACATTTCTAGCAGACGACAGCGACTGTGCTGCCGCCATCGGCACTTGAATCCTCGAAATACACGGGAATTGTTTGTGATGGCGTCGTTATGTATGATGTTTGGTTTTGGGTAGGAGAGAGGAAATCTTCTTTTCGAGTTAATAAAAACTAACAGCATGGAGTGTACACACGAGTTCACCATGTGTAGGCTTTGCCTTTCCGAGAGTGAGAGTTTCAACGATATTTTCCTAGTGAACGAATGGTTTGGTTACGTTGCAGCCGAAGTTATACGAGATCTTCTTCAATTCCAGGTGAGTATTATTTGTTGTTTTACTGTAATTCATTCTTTTGTATAGTTTATATTATTTACATTTCGTTCACCGAAGTTTTGGCAGGATGAGAACGTTCGAAGTTCATTGTACAAAACATTCTAATATTTACATCCATTTCCAACCTTGAGTGATTTCTATATCAAGGTTTCTCTACATCGGGTTAATACATATTTATTGGTTGCCGGGACAATGAAGCGAAACAAATATAGGAATAGCGGTTATCTATACATATCTATAAAGTAAGGTGTTTATATGTATGTATGTTCAGCTAAGGCTCAGAAACTGCAACACGCAGAAAAAAGAGGAAGGTGTCATATTAACCGTTATCATGTGTACGGTGGTTTAGTAAGGTTTTTAAACCGATTCGGTGTACTATTTAATTATAATAAAATATTTTCGTTTATATGGGATCATTTGATTCGGTCCTTTGCAAACATCCGGGGTGGTCCTCCCATCCGGTAACGCGTCTCCTGTCTTCTGCTTCTTCAGATTTGTCTTCAGCTTTTCCCAGCATCTGTTTCAATGCCCATGACAAATATTATTTATTATTATTAATATTATTCAGTCATACGGAGACTCAAAATATCATCATATTTAAATTGTATAACTTGAAAAACATTCACTATGGAATTCCTATGCCATGCCATAATGAGATACAAACTTGAAATTTGACATGGTTATATGGTTTTGGAGATAATCGACTAGGAATAATTCGAAATCGTAAAAATGCTAATAATTAAAAATGCTTGCATAATGCATTCACATATTATAAACATATAAACAAACGTTTCATGGTTTAGTTACACATAAATGTGCTACAATGCCGAAATTTTTTCTAATGGTAACAAAAACGGGATTATAGAAATTTGAAGAAGTTTATTTATTGGGCCGTAAAAAATACATAAATGTTTTAAAAAATTGACTAATGTTTATGCACTTTTATTATAGCTAGGGAGCTGAATAGTTTGAGAAATTAGGGAATGATACTCCAGCGGTAAATAATATTGTAGAATATAATAAAGTTTATTATTGTGGCTGTTAAATATTCATATTTTTAAACGATTAATTTTATATAACTACACATTTAGAGGTGCTACATCGATGAAATTTTGCAGAAATGTGAGGTATTCGTATCAAATGATGATAAACTATGGAAAGTTTTACAATTATAAATTTCAGGGGTCGTTTTTATTCCAATATTGTCCATAATGTAAAACATTAATCGGCGCAGAGGTGCAAACTTTTGCATTTTGAAATTATCTGTCTACTCTACTCTTTATGTTAAGATGAGACAAAACGCTTGCAGAATGCAAGCACACATTAACTAGTACATACATATAGACATACTAATATTGTGACAAGATTTCTAAAAGCTCAATGCTGTACAAAATTTAAAAAACATACAAAATACAATACGTATTTTTGAATCCGTATTTTTAACAAAATAAAAACATTTCGATAATACATCAATATTGATTTATTAAGACAATTTTAACGAAGACAATAAAATCCATTTTTTAAAAATAATCATATACTAATTCTCTAAAGTCATACCCTCCTCGCGGTGTTTGATGTTATTTTTCTAAAAACTAACAAATACAAAATGAAATTGGAATAAATCACGTAATTAACAATAACATAAATTAATTCAATTTTCCAATTACTTCTCTTACTTTTCGAAACTTGTGACGACGACTTCAGAAAGCTATCAAACTTTGCAGGTGCTTTGCAGACTGTGACAAGTACACACACATAAGTAAGAAGAGTTTACATACCACTTGTAATAATCAGTATTCCAGAACTATAAATAATACGTTGTTATGTGCTGCTATTGCTGTTCAAATTTTATTTAATTAATAACAATGAAAACGTAAACATTTTTAGGTACTACCCACCTCCCTCCCCCCTCTCTCCCATATAAATGCATTGAACTCTCAATTTCGGCGACATGTCATGGTAACCTATAATGGGTGTTGTAATAAAACTGATAAAATCACGTATTTTATTGATTCTAACCGCATTTCCACGCGAATTCGACCAGAATTCGGAATCTGTCTTCAATAAAAATAAACTTTGTTCTTTCCCGCAAAGAAGTATCCAAGTCTCAAGTTCGTACCGTGATTTTAAGTAATTTTAAAGTGCAAATTAAAAGTAGTCTACACTCATCCCTGTATTTCAATTGCAGGACGCGACAAAATACGTGACATTCGATAATTACATCGTTCGCCATTTCGAATCAAAGTGACGGACAGAAACCTTGACCATTCACTATGTTAGGAAGAATCTTACCAAATTTGCTTATTCTAGCTTTTATCGTTTAGGAGGATTTCCAATAACAAACACACGCTTCAAAATATATTATAGATAATAACAGCGCTATTCCTATATTTGTTTCGCTTCATTGTCCCGGCAACCAATTAATATTAACCCGATGTAGAGAAATCTTGATATAGAAATCACTCAAGGTTGGAAAAGGATGTAAATATAAATATTAGAATGTTTTGTACAATGAACTTCGAACGTTCTCATCCTGCCAAAACTTCGGTGAACGAAATGTAAACAATATAAACTATAGAAAAGAATGAATTACAGTAAAACAACAAATAATACTCACCTGGAATCGAAGAAGATCTCGTATAACTTCGGCTGCAACGTAACCAAACCACTTGGAAAATATCGATGAAACTCTCACTCTCGGAAAGGCAAAGCCTACACATGGTGAACTCGTGTGTACACTCCATGCTGTTAGTTTTTATTAACTCGAACTCCTACCGAAAACCATACATCATACATAACGACCCCATCACATACTATTCCCGTGTATTTCGAGGACTTAAGTGCCGATGGCGGCAGCACAGTCGCTGTCGTCTGCTAGAAATATTCGTATAATTTAGCCCGTTGCATTGATCGTGATATTCCTCCGAGTTTAGGGTTGGGATGAGTAATTTAGCTAGATATCATCCCTCACATAAGCATGTCTTGCCCAAATGTGCTTCGCCAAAGAAAAAGTACTTAAAAAAAGATGTACTGTGTCACATTGTTCTAATTATACAGAAGGCATTACACCGCAGTTCTTCCCTGAAGATGCTTTACTGATAAATGTATGTTTGTAGCGAACATTTTACTATTGAATCGTTGAAATTGCAACGAAAGTATTTTGATATTACCTCGGCGGGTAAGCCAATTAAAAGCTAAAAGTTTTATTGAAATTGAAATAAGAGTTCAAAATTTGTTCATATACATATATGTATATATATTTTAACAAAGAGACTTGGATTTTACTAGTAATAATGGTATCAGCGCTAAAATATTTATTTCTTCTATGTAAATAAAAATCCTCTTTACATCAAAATAAATAAATTAAAAATGAAATAAATTCTATATCCACGAGTCTATGAATAAATTTTTGTTATCACATCTTCAATATTGCCTTAACCCCTCAAGCCTGTATTTAAATTACTAAATAGTGTAGCTTACGCTATGTTTTTCCTCTAACAAAGTATAAAAACTAACAAACTGACAGGAAATTGGTGATCCATTGAAAGATCACATATCGATGGACTGCTGTGACACATATAGTCCCATGAAAGACTAATTTATGCTGATAGAATCGCAATTTAAGCAATATCTGCATTTGGCGAGTATGTAATTGGGCTATCGGCTTAAGGGGTTAATACTATATACATGACCGTGCACATTTGCCCCTCCCTCTAGAATTATTGGTTGAAAAATAAGAGACATATCATTCAGAATATTTTATAAAAGAAGATAAAATAAAATAAATATTATTGAAGTTGAACAGTTTGCATAGGAACTCGAAGAGGGCTGAATGCAGTCTTATCACTGGAATAGCTTCATACTGACCCTGGTTTTTATTCCCCTTGCTCCCACAATATGTTTCTGTGAATGCTGATGGCAACATAAAATCTTTTACAATTTTGAAATTTCCTTAAGTTTGCCTTGGTTGAGGGAAATTGTCTAGCCATACTCTACCTTCATACTATAATACATTAACTAATCCTGGTTATATGGCTAACAAAACAAAGAATTAAAACTTATTAGTAAACTTTACCAGCCATCATGATATACTAATATTTTTTTTCCTTATTTTTGTCGAACAGTATATTACATTGCCACAAATCATGACAATTTCTGTGTCCTGAGTTTAGATGCTGTCTTCTCCAAAGCAATTCACAAATTTTTAAATTGAAACACTTAAGATACACTTACAGAAGCAACAGGTGGAAGCACATTTTATTTAAAATTTTCAGAATTCTGTTTTGCCTTCCTAGTTGCAGAGGGGGAAACATGCAATGTTGGAACGTAGACATTTCCATTCATGAAAACTTTGCTCCTGTAGCTTCAGTAGTTTGGTTGAATACCATTTCAAAAGTCACCTAGAGGAAAAACGATGAATTACATGAGTAGTACAATTGCAGTGAACTTCAAGGATGGATAAGAGCTATCTAATTCAAAAAGGGTTTTCTAAATACCTCTTTAAAAAAATGTTGATTGTCCACTGACAGATGGACACAGAAAGTTATCATAATAATTTTAAGAAAATGAGCTAAAAATTGTGTTTATTATGTGTAAAAGGATATTAATTTAAAATATTATTTGTTCTACCCTGTGTGGATAGCTAATATTCTTCTAGGCCAATGGTGAATTCAGTAATACCTCTTTAAATTAATGATACTAACTTTTTAAATAACTATGTACTCATACAAGGAAAAACATTTTCATAATCTGCTATTTCATGGTACTAATGACTAAATGTTCTGATTACATATGTGTTTTCTGGAGACTCGGCCACTTGGGCTATTGTTACACCAAATATTCTGATATTAGCTAGTTTTACATTTGTAGGATGACCCCACAGCTGATATTTAGTTATAATAAAATTCCACAAAATAATATTGGTTGCTCTTGGAGGTGATAAATCCATTATGCATGATGGCTGCTCATAAAAGTACTTACAATCTAGACTCAGCAGTGTGTCAGTTTTCAAGTCATAATAACTCAGAATTCAAGGCTACTTTGGCCTCAAACACACTCCAATTCTCCACAGGATCTACTCCTGATAGAATCCAATTTAAAAGGAAAATGCAGTTTGGCTGTACATCAGTTAAGATTGATTCAAAATTCACTCTCATGGCAGCAATATCATTTGAATAAAACTTCAAAATTTAATATGTTACATAATTCTATGAATGAAAATAACAAACGAACAACAATTCAAACTCTGCTCTTTTGATTGGAAATGCAGATTTGATATCTCCCCAAGTTTCAGGAAGTAAAGCCTGCTTTCCTTATTAGAAAAACAAAATTTACAAGAAACGTTGATATAGCTTGTTGAGAAAAGACAGAAAATTTGTTATATTTAATTAATACATATAACGGAACTAAAATGTGATGCAGTCTCACTTCACTGAACATGACCAATCTTTGATGATGGATGAAGAAGAACTTAACAGTGACAAGCTGCTATTCTTGCTATCCTATATTATTGCGATCTCTTAAATGCGAAGTATGAGCGGAGGAGACGTAGGGGGAAGAGATTATAAACAGCAATGTAAAACTCACCCATTAGGTCCCGGTAGCCATGCGATTGATTAGGGGAATTGCTGCCGGTAGATCTTCTCTCAAACAGAAATGTATCACAAAGTAGGACGTTTTGCATCCTAATTATCATTATATATCGAATTGTATGCGGAAAAAGATGAACAGAATAATAAACTTCGTAATAATTTCTTCAAAATGGTTCACAACCGAAGATCGTAGGTTAAATCCAAGTTTTAATTTTCAAAACAATAAAAGCTTGCACCCCAAAAAGTGGATTTTTACATTTTACCATACGGAAAATGGGAAATGTCTTCCTAGGAGTCGAACCCAGGACTTTTTTGGAGATTAATTTTCGTCATTACCTTAAAATATGTTAATCGAGCATCCTTGCCAAATTTCAATCTTCTACCTATTCGGGAAGTTTGTTAAACGCTCTATTACGGCCATCGTGAAAGCGAGACCAACCAACCAACAGACCTGGGCTATTACAGTATAAAATTACAGTTTTTTCTCCGGTGTGTTGGAAGCAGCCTAATTAACGATAATTGGCTAAATTATGGAAATGCATTTTGGCAAATATAATAAAAATATAAGTAATAAGAATAAATGTATTACAATCCTATGGCTAGTTAACATCTTTGTACAATACTTATCTATTTAAACAGAAAATCTCTTAATTTCTTCGTCACTTTATAACATACCGAACCATTTTAAAACCGCTCAAAAGGGAAATTGGTAAAATAATATATATAATATAATACTCTTTTGAATCTTCAGAATCGAATGTGTTGACGTTTAGACTACGAATAACCAAATAAATGGCAAGCACGATTCTCCTGACGAGAAGGGATATTGATATAAAATAATTACAGCATTTTCTCCTGTGTTGGAAGCAGCCTAATTAACGATAAACGACTAAATTATGGAAAAGCATTTTGGCAAATATAATAAAAATAAATGTATGACAATCGTATGAGTAGTTTACATCTATGTGAAATACTTATCTATTTAAATGGAAAATCTCTTAATTTCTTCGTCACTTTACAACATACCGAACCATTTTAAAATTGCTCTAAAGGAAATTGGTAAAATAATATATATAATATAATAAATACTCTTTTGAGCTTAAAAAATGTTCGCCATATAACATTTTCATAGTGATGTATGAATTAAATTAATTGACATAGAAAATCAAAGAATCATTTAAAGTCATAGAAAGTTTACATAATTTATAATTTAAATAAATACTCATGGTAAAATTAAAACATTTTATTTAGAGAGAGTTGCATCATACATTTATTAGCCTAAAGTATTATCTTCAGATATTAAACAGTGATGTAGAAACTAACAATACAAGGTTTCTTTATGAAATAGGAATCACAATATAAAGCCCGTTTCACAGGTTGCGTTTTTCCTTGGTGGATTGCTTGCGTGGAGCCCAGATGGCTGCTGTGCGCGCTAACTTGCTGGAAATCCGGCTCGCTGACGGTTGCCTTGCTTACTACCTTGCTGGTTTTCGAGGTTAGGTCCTGTGCTATTTTTCCTGCGTGTTTTCCTGCTGGCTGGCGGTGTCGGCCAATCACCTCCGAGCGCTACATCACGTGATCAACACAGAGTCCACCGCACTGTCGTAAAAACTTGCATTTTCACCCGTGGTACTGACCTATCTCCAAATGGAAGGATTTCTTGCGTTGGTTTCACGCACCGTGTGAAACGGTAACCATCAGCGGACCAAGCACGGCGCCCACCCGCAGAGTAGCATGCAGGGAATCTCGCATGCTAGCCAACAAGGGAAAACGCACCGTGTGAAACAGGCTTAAGATAAACAACTATAAATTACATTTCAACAGTAGAATTCAACATAATTAACGAAGATTCAGTCATAACGTAATAAATCCTAAACTGGGAAACCTTTAGAACCTGTTTTGCATCTGATAACTAGAGGCGATTTTAAAAATATGAATGGAATGATTTCTATCCCATTCAAGTTAAGCATATTTCCATTGCCACCCAGGAGGTAATGCTTAGGCCATCGTTGCTCATTATTTAACATGGCGAGCTCGCTGGGTTAAGCCCAGCCCTACACCATGCTAACGCTTACTAAACTTAAGTACTCTCATCTGTCTAGCTAAACAATGTAATCGATGACAAAATGATTCATACATACAACCATTACCCATCACACACACACACCATCACCCATCACACACACACACCACCACCACTACCTAAAGATGTGCGCGCGCACATCCATGCACTACCATACACTACCATCATACACACACTCACACACCTAAATACTACTTCTACCTACAAATCTTACTTTCTCGCACCTGCTATTCTAAGTTTGTCGCACCTACAATTCTAACTTTGTCGCACCTGCTAATCTAAGTTTGTCGCACCTACAATTCTAACTTTTTCGCACCTGCTAATCTAATTTTGTCGCACCTGCTAATCTAAGGTTGACGAACCTACTAAGCCGAGTTTGCAGCCCCCCTCTCCTAACTAAGCAGCCCCACTCTCCTAACTAAGCAGCACCTACTCTCCCAAGTCCGCAGCTCCCACCCACTCGCGTAGTCCTCGCTTCCCTGCAAAAAAATCACCATGGTAGTTTCAAGAATATTTAGCACATGCTCATTTATACTATATTCTAAAATTATGTATCCATGAGCTTTATGATACGTAATTCTAAAATAACAGAACCGACTAAACGCTTACAAAAAGAAATTATCACATGGCCACATACACTTCAGGTATTGCATAAAGTGCCAGTTTTACCTATACCAAATTTAAAATTAACATCGCTACAGGCTTTATATGTATGAGGAAATTGTGAAGCCTAGTTGATTTACATCTTTCGAGGTTTTAAATCCCGAAGCAAAATTGAAAACAGAAACATTACCAACAATTTTCATCTTTGAAGTCTTTAAAATAAAATACAATTAAAAAATCATCTTCTGAAGAAATATTTTTACATTTCATTTCCGAATAAACGCATCACCAAGTCTCTGTTCGTGACGTAAAAGCACGCCGAATTTTCCCCACACGCTACAGAAGAATTTGACTGCAGTACTATTCCTAAGTGGCAAATATATACTTAATCTTAAATTTCCCAATGGGGAAATTGAACAACAGCCAAGTATCGCAAACAGAATGCGATATATTCTATTCAACTTACTGATTGCAGAATAAGTACAGCTGATGCATTTATTCGAAAATGAACGGGTTGAAATCACTGGCAAAGAATTCTAAATATATATTAATAATAAATAATATCCAACGGATACGAAAATTTTTTCAACATATTAACTGATGAAGTTGCCCCATTCGGAAAAAAATGTATTATTTTTCGTTATATTTAAGAGATATTTGAGTACTTGCATACGTCCAGACATTAGCAAAACGAAAATTGAATTTCGCTCAAGATTAATGAAAAAAATACTTCCAACTTGAAGGGATGACGTAAATTCATATATATTAAAGAGCTATCGATCATTCGGTATTTTAGTACGTGAAAACGTCAGGAAGTTCGTATCGCCAAAAAACATACTCGTACTTATAATCGGTTAATTTGAGAAAATTCAGTAAAATCAATCAAGAACCTGAAAATTTTATGGAAAAAAACATATATTCCCGTTCAAAGTCCTAGAGGTGGCAAGCCTACCAACAACAATACATCTGAAAATGATACCGACTTATTTCAATTCGGTTCGAACGTATGTCTCGAATGATGTCCGTGATATCTTACACGAAATGACGTGTGCATTATAAATAAGGGAAATTGAGCTTACCGCGAGCGTCCGTGTCTGTCCAGTGTGGCGTTGATGGTTAACTGCAATTAAAAGCAATCATTATATTAGCAATAAATATTTTAGAAATTTTCTAAAACGGTCTATTATTCTAACGCACGATTATAGGTATTTTATCCGTCAGCGTTTGTCTTTATGAGGAGAACTAAGGCCTCATACAGAATTATTACAAATAATTTTTAATTACCAATTCAACGTTAAGTAATAAAACATTGAATTGCCCAAGTAAAATGACTGATATACTTAAAAAATATTAAATTAAGAATTGATTTTAAATAAACATTACCGTTGCATTCAGCAACTCAATGCAACACCAAATTTGGTTCAATAGTCTACTACTTATTTGTATCTTATGCATGGACATTAAAACTTAATCACGATATTAAAAAAGCACATAAATATAATAGATCAGGATATACTGTTTAAAGAACTGATATACTTAATTTTCACTTTAATTCTGCCAATAACACAACAATTTCATCCGCTTCACTCATGATAAGGCAGACTAATAAACCATAGACATATAAACTCATATTGGGTAAATCCAATATACGACAGCAAAACTACAGTCGCCGTAAACGACGTCAGAGAAATAATAGAATTTAGAAAAATTGCTAATTAATTATGATTATTCTTCTGAGGCATTTCATATGCCTGAGATCAAAATAAGACTACCATACCAACTGTGTCATCCCTCCACTGAAACCATTAATTACCTGGGAGATAACCAAGCCACACTGCGATGATACACCCTGTGTTGGAGAGGAGCTCTGTAAAAACAAATCACTATTAAAAAGGAGAAATTAATAAAAACAGTACAATTACATCTAAACGTACTTACTCCTGCATGATGAATGGTGTGTCTGGGCGTCTTCGTTCTTCACTCTTCGTGCATTCGGAAGAGAAATGCACGTCTCCAGCATCACCTGTTTTCGCTCAGGGGAAAAGATATTAGCGGTACATACGTTTCGAAATTCGATTTAGCATTTATCGTGGAAAATAAACGATAATATTACATAGGATAATAGTACATGTGTCAATTGCATAAAACATCGATGGTGTGGAAATCGTATCGTGGTTTGGGATTTTGTGTGCACACAGGGTGGGAACCTTGCGCAAGGCCGGGGCCCCGGGAGGGAGGGTGGCAAGGGGTCGACCTACCTGCCATGTCGTGCGTTAGATGGGGTGGAAAGACAGACGTAGATTACAATTATTTATATATACAACCTTAAAATACTATTAATATAATATATAATGTAATATGTATAATATAGAAACGAAGTGTAGACATAATATAAAATTAACATTCAAACCGTAATTACTCGTTACCAATCCGTAATCCACATTCGCACTCTGTCCTTTAGGACGGAGTACGACGTGCACTGGTCGACGGACTGCTTAACACTGAATCGAGTCCCAGGGCGACAGGCACGTCACGATAAGCAATATGGCGACATCTATCGTTGTGTGGTGAAAACTGTCGATATTCTTTTGGTATTCATTGCTTGGTCTATCACGACTATGAAAATGTTATAAGGCGAACATGTTTGAAGCTCAAAAGAGTATTTATTATATATATTATTTTACCAATTTCCCTTTTGAGCAATTTTAAAATGGTTCGGTATGTTATAAAGTGACGAGGAAATTACGAGATTTTCTATTTAAATAGATAAGTATTTCACATAGATGTAAACTACTCATATGATTGTCATACATTTCTTTTTATTATATTTGCCAAAATGCCTTTCCATAATTTAGTTAATTATCGTTAATTAGGCTGCTTCCAACACAGGAGAAGATGCTGTAATTATTTTATATCAATATCCCTTCTCGTCAGGAGAATCGTGCTTGCCATTTACTTGGTTATTCGTAATCTTATACGTCAACACATTCGATTCTGAAGATTCAAAAGAGTATTATATTATATATATTATTTTACCAATTTCCCTTTTGAGCGGTTTTAAAATGGTTCGGTATGTTATCAAGTGACGAAGAAATTAAGAGATTTTCTATTTAAATAGATAAGTATTGTACATAGATGTAAACTAGCCATAGGATTGTCATACATTTATTCTTATTACATATATTTTTATTATATTTCCAAAATGCATTTCCATAATTTAGCCAATTATCGTTAATTAGGCTGCTTCCAACACACAGGAGAAAATACTGTAATTTTATACTGTAATAGCCCAAGTCTGTTGGTTGGTTGGTCTCGCTTTCACGATGGCCGATACAGAGCGTTTTAACAAACTTCCCGAATAGGTAGAAGATTGAAATTTGGCAAGGATGCTTGATTAACATATTTTAAGGTAATGACGAAAATTAATCTCCAAAAAAAACCTGGGTTCGACTCCTAGGCAGACATTTCCCATTTTCCGTATGGTAACATGTAAAAATCCATTTTTTGGGGTGCAAGCTTATATTGTTTTGGAAATTAAATCTTGGATTTAACCTACGATCTTCGGTTGTGAACCATTTTGAAGAAATTATTACGAAGTTTATTATTCTGTTCATCTTTTTCCGCATACAATTCGATATATAATGATAATTAGGATGCAAAATGTCCTACTTTGTGATACATTTCTGTTTGAGAGAAGATCTACCGGCAGCAATTCCCCTAATCAATCGCATGGCTACCGGGACCTAATGGGTGAGTTTTACATTGCTGTTTATAATCTCTTCCCCCTACGTCTCCTCCGCTCATACTTCGCATTTAAGAGATCGCAATAATATAGGATAGCAAGAATAGCAGCTTGTCACTGTTAGTTCTGCTACATCCATCATCAAAGATTGGTCATGTTCGGTGAAGTGAGACTGCATCACATTTTAGTTCCGTTATATGCATTAATTAAATATAATAAATTTTCTGTATTTTCTCAACAAGCTATATCAACGTTTCTTGTAAATTTTGTTTTTCTAATAAGGAAAGAAGGCTTTACTTCCTGAAACTTGGGGAGATATCAAATCTGCATTTCCAATCAAAAGAGCATAGTTTGAATTGTTGTTCGTTTGTCATTTTCATTCATATTCATAGAATTATGTAACATGTTAAATTTTGAAATTTTATTCAAATGATATTGCTGCCATGAGAGTGAATTTTGAATCAATCTTTACTGATGTACAGCCAAACTGCATTTTCCTTTTAAATTGGATTCTATCAGGAGGAGATCCTGTGGAGAATTGGAGTGTGTTTGATGCCAAAGTAGCCTTGAATTCTGAGTTATTATGACTTGAAAACTGACACACTGCTGAGTGTAGATTGTAAGTACTTTTATGACCAGCCATCATGCATAATGGATTTATCACCTCTAAGAGCAACCAATATTATTTTGTGGAATTTTATTATAACTAAATATCAGCTGTGGGGTCATCCTACAAATGTAAAACTAGCTAATATCAGAATATTTGGTGTAACAATTGCCCAAGTGGCCGAGTCTCCAGAAAACACATATGTAATCAGAACATTTAGTCATTAGTACCATGGAATAGCAGATTATGAAAATGTTTTTCCTTGTATGAGTACATAGTTATTTAAAAAGTTAGCATCATTAATTTAAAGAGGTATTACTGAATTCACCATTGGCCTAGAAGAATATTAGCTATCCACACAGGGTAGAACAAATAATATTTTAAATTAATATCCTTTTACACATAATATTCACAATTTTTAGCTAATTTTCTTAAAAGCCAAAACATGTTATTATGATAACTTTCTGTGTCCATCTGTCAGTGGACAATCAACGTTTTTTTAAAGAGGTATTTAGAAAACCCTTTTTGAATTAGATAGCTCTTATCCATCCTTGAAGTTCACTGCAATTGTACTTCTCATGTAATTCATCGTTTTTCCTCTAGGTGACTTTTGAAATGGTATTTAACCAAACTAATGAAGCTACAGGAGCAAAGTTTTCATGAATGGGAAGGTCTACGTTCCAACATTGCAGGTTTCCCCCTCTGCAACTAGAGAGGCAAAACAGAATTCTGAAAATTTTTAATAAAATGTGCTTCCACCTGTTGCTTTAGTAAGTGTATCTTACTTGTTTCAATTTAAAAATTTGTGAATTGCTTTGGAGAAGACAGCATCTAAACTCAGGACACAGAACTTGTCATGGTTTGTGGCAATGTAATATACTGTTCGACAAAAATAAGGAAAATAAATATTATTATATTATGATAGCTGGTAAATTTACTAATAAGTTTTAATTCTTTGTTTATGTTAGCCATATAACCAGGATTAGTTAATGTATTATAGTATGAAGGTAGAGGATGGCTAGAGAATTTACCTCAACCTAGGCAAACTTAAGGAAATTTCAAAATTGTAAAAGATTTTATGTTGCCATCAGCATTCACAGAAACATATTGTGATGGCAAGTGGAATAAAAACCAGGGTCAGTATGAAGCTATTCCAGTGATAAGACTGCATTCAGCCCTCTTCGAGTTCCTATGTAAACTGTTCAACTTCAATAATATTTATCTTCTTTTATAAAATATTCTGAACGATATGTCTCTTATTTTTCAACCAATAATTCTAGAGGGAGGGGCAAATGTGCACGGTCATGTATATAGTATTAACCCCTTAAGCCGATAGCCCAATTACATACTCGCCAAATGCAGATATTGCTTAAATTTCGATTCTATCAGCATAAATTAGTCTTTCATGGGACTATATGTGTCACAGCAGTGCATCGATATGTGATCTTTCAATGGATCACCAATTTCCTGTCAGTTTGTTAGTTTTCATACTTCGTTAGAGGAAAAACAGCGTAAGCTACACTATTTTGTAATTTAAATACAGGCTTGAGGGGTTAAGGCAATATTGAAGATGTGATAACAAAAATTTATTCATAGACTCGTAGATATAGAATTTATTTCATTTTTAATTTATTTATTTTGCTGTAAAGAGGATTTTTATTTACATAGAAGAAATAAATATTATAGCGCTAATACCATTATTACTAGTAAAATCCAAGTGTCTCTCTGTTAAAATATATATACATATATGTATATGAACAAATTTTGAACTCTTATTGCAATTTCAATAAAACATTTAGCTTTTAATTGGCTTTCCCTCAAATTTTAGATAACACAGAGCATGATAACAACTGTGTTCTTAAAGTATTAGTGAGTGTGGTGAAGTAAGAAATTAATAATGAAGAAATGATAAAGGTTCAATGACACATACAATGTGATTTACTGTCAAAATTGTTGATTCTATGCTATTCTAGTAGAGTATTCTTTTAAACTATTTGTCAGGTTCTAATACTCTAATTCTTATATCAGAACAGAAAAATAATTAATTTGAAGTTGCTGCAATTTTAGAGTTAAAGAACTGGTGTGTTTAAGATTATGAAATTAAATATAAATCTAAAAAGATATATATTATATAGGTAATTATCATTTTGATAATGTAATTATTACATAGTTATTACATAAACCCTTGAATTAAAACGTTTGTATGACATACGTAAAAAGATAATAGTGTTAATATTACATTGAAAACATATGATGAACAATTTGTGGGAAAAAATATTAAAAATAAAAAAATGTTCAGTTAAAACATTCTCTAGATACATATTAGCCATTTCAAAAAGAGAAATAAAAACTAAAAAACAATTCCAATTACAGTAAAATCAGAGAATGTAATTAAACATTTTTAGATACAAAGATGACATTGCATCTATTGGCAGGAACACATAAACATATCTCATAAACAGAACACCACAGATGAATTAATAATGTTACACTTCTGTTAAAGATGTTACATTATCACAATTTTATCCTTTATCTCTTAGTTATAATCTATTATGGTAATTTACATTTGGATACAAAAGCCTATAAGAATGCATTTTAATCCAACAGTTTTTTTAATTTTAAACTTTTCATTTTCATTACATCAGTGATATCTTCGTTTTTAATTTTACTTAGTATATCTTTTTCACATGTCATCAACATGAATGCTTCCAAGTGAGACAGGTTTAAACAGTTTCTGAGTTTATTCAACATAACATTTAATTTTGAAAAAGTTCTTTCACAATACAATTGTGTTGATGACAATGTTAAAACATCTTTATATGCCAAACATAAATTTGAATGACATAAGGTATGTAAGATAAATTTTTGTAAAACTGTAAAGCTGTAAACAACACAATTTTTGTATGTTTTACAATTTAGAGATACAGTGGATTCTGTTTCTTTAATAATACTTTCTTCTGCTGATTCATATTTACCTTTAATAAAAAACTCGTTGCTCAAAGTCAGATTAAAAATTATCCATTTTCTTGCAAAATCCATTAATTCAATTTGCAATTGTGCTTTAGTAATATTTTCATTAAATTTTGTAAGAGAAATGCTTAAATTTTGAAATGCATTACTTGGAATATTATTAATTATTATTTGAGAAATGTTATTTGGATCTAAATAAGACAAATCTTTACATAAATTACTGTTCTCTAAAAATCTTTGTTAAACTACTAATTACTTTATCCATGATTACCTTATGGACTTGTATATGGTACCTCTCTTTTTCAGTCATTATAGTATCTTCATTGATAATTTTTCCAGCAAGACTCCTCCAAATTCTTTTACGTTTTTCTTTGAACTCTGTTTCAACAACTATATCTAAATTTCTTTTTTCTATTTCTTCACTTGCAGTTAGTGAGAACTTTGTGGCTGCTTCAAATACTAATTCAAAATTTCTTGAAATTTCAGACAGAATATTTCAAATATTATTTACCATGCGTATACCAGTTGGGAAACCAATCTTCGGACAGTTTACAATTAACCCGAGCCTTCTTATTAGACCTCCAAATGACAGGTAGATCTGATTTAATCTTCCCTTTTAAAGCACGAGAATTTTCTAAACGCTAAATTACCATTGGTTCGCATTTAAAATCTCCCGAAGCGTTTCCACATAATATTAAAGTGAATCGATCTTTTGCAGCCTTAAAACTTGGAGCAGTACGTTCCTCTTTGGAAATAAAGGTATAATTAGAACATTGTGACACACTACATGTATTTTTTGAAGTACTTTCCCTTTGGCGAAGCACATTTGCGCAAAATATGCATATTTGAGGGATGATATCGAGCTAAATTACCCAACTCAACCATAAACTCGGAGGAATATCACGATCAATCCAACGGGCTAAAATATACAAACATTTCTAGCAGACGACAGCGACTGTGCTGCCGCCATCGGCACTTGAATCCTTGAAATACACGGGAATTGTTTGTGATGGCGTCGTTATGTATGATGTTTGGTTTTGGGTAGGAGAGAGGAAATCTTCTTTTCGAGTTAATAAAAACTAACAGCATGGAGTGTACACACGAGTTCACCATGTGTAGGCTTTGCCTTTCCGAGAGTGAGAGTTTCAACGATATTTTCCTAGTGAACGAATGGTTTGGTTACGTTGCAGCCGAAGTTATACGAGATCTTCTTCAATTCCAGGTGAGTATTATTTGTTGTTTTACTGTAATTCATTCTTTTGTATAGTTTATATTATTTACATTTCGTTCACCGAAGTTTTGGCAGGATGAGAACGTTCGAAGTTCATTGTACAAAACATTCTAATATTTACATCCATTTCCAACCTTGAGTGATTTCTATATCAAGGTTTCTCTACATCGGGTTAATACATATTTATTGGTTGCCGGGACAATGAAGCGAAACAAATATAGGAATAGCGGTTATCTATACATATCTATAAAGTAAGGTGTTTATATGTATGTATGTTCAGCTAAGGCTCAGAAACTGCAACACGCAGAAAAAAGAGGAAGGTGTCATATTAACCGTTATCATGTGTACGGTGGTTTAGTAAGGTTTTTAAACCGATTCGGTGTACTATTTAATTATAATAAAATATTTTCGTTTATATGGGATCATTTGATTCGGTCCTTTGCAAACATCCGGGGTGGTCCTCCCATCCGGTAACGCGTCTCCTGTCTTCTGCTTCTTCAGATTTGTCTTCAGCTTTTCCCAGCATCTGTTTCAATGCCCATGACAAATATTATTTATTATTATTAATATTATTCAGTCATACGGAGACTCAAAATATCATCATATTTAAATTGTATAACTTGAAAAACATTCACTATGGAATTCCTATGCCATGCCATAATGAGATACAAACTTGAAATTTGACATGGTTATATGGTTTTGGAGATAATCGACTAGGAATAATTCGAAATCGTAAAAATGCTAATAATTAAAAATGCTTGCATAATGCATTCACATATTATAAACATATAAACAAACGTTTCATGGTTTAGTTACACATAAATGTGCTACAATGCCGAAATTTTTTCTAATGGTAACAAAAACGGGATTATAGAAATTTGAAGAAGTTTATTTATTGGGCCGTAAAAAATACATAAATGTTTTAAAAAATTGACTAATGTTTATGCACTTTTATTATAGCTAGGGAGCTGAATAGTTTGAGAAATTAGGGAATGATACTCCAGCGGTAAATAATATTGTAGAATATAATAAAGTTTATTATTGTGGCTGTTAAATATTCATATTTTTAAACGATTAATTTTATATAACAACACATTTAGAGGTGCTACATCGATGAAATTTTGCAGAAATGTGAGGTATTCGTATCAAATGATGATAAACTATGGAAAGTTTTACAATTATAAATTTCAGGGGTCGTTTTTATTCCAATATTGTCCATAATGTAAAACATTAATCGGCGCAGAGGTGCAAACTTTTGCATTTTGAAATTATCTGTCTACTCTACTCTTTATGTTAAGATGAGACAAAACGCTTGCAGAATGCAAGCACACATTAACTAGTACATACATATAGACATACTAATATTGTGACAAGATTTCTAAAAGCTCAATGCTGTACAAAATTTAAAAAACATACAAAATACAATACGTATTTTTGAATCCGTATTTTTAACAAAATAAAAACATTTCGATAATACATCAATATTGATTTATTAAGACAATTTTAACGAAGACAATAAAATCCATTTTTTAAAAATAATCATATACTAATTCTCTAAAGTCATACCCTCCTCGCGGTGTTTGATGTTATTTTTCTAAAAACTAACAAATACAAAATGAAATTGGAATAAATCACGTAATTAACAATAACATAAATTAATTCAATTTTCCAATTACTTCTCTTACTTTTCGAAACTTGTGACGACGACTTCAGAAAGCTATCAAACTTTGCAGGTGCTTTGCAGACTGTGACAAGTACACACACATAAGTAAGAAGAGTTTACATACCACTTGTAATAATCAGTATTCCAGAACTATAAATAATACGTTGTTATGTGCTGCTATTGCTGTTCAAATTTTATTTAATTAATAACAATGAAAACGTAAACATTTTTAGGTACTACCCACCTCCCTCCCCCCTCTCTCCCATATAAATGCATTGAACTCTCAATTTCGGCGACATGTCATGGTAACCTATAATGGGTGTTGTAATAAAACTGATAAAATCACGTATTTTATTGATTCTAACCGCATTTCCACGCGAATTCGACCAGAATTCGGAATCTGTCTTCAATAAAAATAAACTTTGTTCTTTCCCGCAAAGAAGTATCCAAGTCTCAAGTTCGTACCGTGATTTTAAGTAATTTTAAAGTGCAAATTAAAAGTAGTCTACACTCATCCCTGTATTTCAATTGCAGGACGCGACAAAATACGTGACATTCGATAATTACATCGTTCGCCATTTCGAATCAAAGTGACGGACAGAAACCTTGACCATTCACTATGTTAGGAAGAATCTTACCAAATTTGCTTATTCTAGCTTTTATCGTTTAGGAGGATTTCCAATAACAAACACACGCTTCAAAATATATTATAGATAATAACAGCGCTATTCCTATATTTGTTTCGCTTCATTGTCCCGGCAACCAATTAATATTAACCCGATGTAGAGAAATCTTGATATAGAAATCACTCAAGGTTGGAAAAGGATGTAAATATAAATATTAGAATGTTTTGTACAATGAACTTCGAACGTTCTCATCCTGCCAAAACTTCGGTGAACGAAATGTAAACAATATAAACTATAGAAAAGAATGAATTACAGTAAAACAACAAATAATACTCACCTGGAATCGAAGAAGATCTCGTATAACTTCGGCTGCAACGTAACCAAACCACTTGGAAAATATCGATGAAACTCTCACTCTCGGAAAGGCAAAGCCTACACATGGTGAACTCGTGTGTACACATGCTGTTAGTTTTTATTAACTCGAACTCCTACCGAAAACCATACATCATACATAACGACCCCATCACATACTATTCCCGTGTATTTCGAGGACTTAAGTGCCGATGGCGGCAGCACAGTCGCTGTCGTCTGCTAGAAATATTCGTATAATTTAGCCCGTTGCATTGATCGTGATATTCCTCCGAGTTTAGGGTTGGGATGAGTAATTTAGCTAGATATCATCCCTCACATAAGCATGTCTTGCCCAAATGTGCTTCGCCAAAGAAAAAGTACTTAAAAAAAGATGTACTGTGTCACATTGTTCTAATTATACAGAAGGCATTACACCGCAGTTCTTCCCTGAAGATGCTCTACTGATAAATGTATGTTTGTAGCGAACATTTTACTATTGAATCGTTAAAATTGCAACGAAAGTATTTTGATATTACCTCGGCGGGTAAGCCAATTAAAAGCTAAAAGTTTTATTGAAATTGAAATAAGAGTTCAAAATTTGTTCATACACATATATGTATATATATTTTAACAAAGAGACTTGGATTTTACTAGTAATAATGGTATCAGCGCTAAAATATTTATTTCTTCTATGTAAATAAAAATCCTCTTTACATCAAAATAAATAAATTAAAAATGAAATAAATTCTATATCCACGAGTCTATGAATAAATTTTTGTTATCACATCTTCAATATTGCCTTAACCCCTCAAGCCTGTATTTAAATTACTAAATAGTGTAGCTTACGCTATGTTTTTCCTCTAACAAAGTATAAAAACTAACAAACTGACAGGAAATTGGTGATCCATTGAAAGATCACATATCGATGGACTGCTGTGACACATATAGTCCCATGAAAGACTAATTTATGCTGATAGAATCGCAATTTAAGCAATATCTGCATTTGGCGAGTATGTAATTGGGCTATCGGCTTAAGGGGTTAATACTATATACATGACCGTGCACATTTGCCCCTCCCTCTAGAATTATTGGTTGAAAAATAAGAGACATATCATTCAGAATATTTTATAAAAGAAGATAAAATAAAATAAATATTATTGAAGTTGAACAGTTTACATAGGAACTCGAAGAGGGCTGAATGCAGTCTTATCACTGGAATAGCTTCATACTGACCCTGGTTTTTATTCCCCTTGCTCCCACAATATGTTTCTGTGAATGCTGATGGCAACATAAAATCTTTTACAATTTTGAAATTTCCTTAAGTTTGCCTTGGTTGAGGGAAATTGTCTAGCCATACTCTACCTTCATACTATAATACATTAACTAATCCTGGTTATATGGCTAACAAAACAAAGAATTAAAACTTATTAATAAACTTTACCAGCCATCATGATATACTAATATTTTTTTTCCTTATTTTTGTCGAACGGTATATTACATTGCCACAAATCATGACAATTTCTGTGTCCTGAGTTTAGATGCTGTCTTCTCCAAAGCAATTCACAAATTTTTAAATTGAAACACTTAAGATACACTTACGGAAGCAACAGGTGGAAGCACATTTTATTTAAAATTTTCAGAATTCTGTTTTGCCTTCCTAGTTGCAGAGGGGGAAACATGCAATGTTGGAACGTAGACATTTCCATTCATGAAAACTTTGCTCCTGTAGCTTCAGTAGTTTGGTTGAATACCATTTCAAAAGTCACCTAGAGGAAAAACGATGAATTACATGAGTAGTACAATTGCCGTGAACTTCAAGGATGGATAAGAGCTATCTAATTCAAAAAGGGTTTTCTAAATACCTCTTTAAAAAAATGTTGATTGTCCACTGACAGATGGACACAGAAAGTTATCATAATAATTTTAAGAAAATGAGCTAAAAATTGTGTTTATTATGTGTAAAAGGATATTAATTTAAAATATTATTTGTTCTACCCTGTGTGGATAGCTAATATTCTTCTAGGCCAATGGTGAATTCAGTAATACCTCTTTAAATTAATGATACTAACTTTTTAAATAACTATGTACTCATACAAGGAAAAACATTTTCATAATCTGCTATTTCATGGTACTAATGACTAAATGTTCTGATTACATATGTGTTTTCTGGAGACTCGGCCACTTGGGCTATTGTTACACCAAATATTCTGATATTAGCTAGTTTTACATTTGTAGGATGACCCCACAGCTGATATTTAGTTATAATAAAATTCCACAAAATAATATTGGTTGCTCTTGGAGGTGATAAATCCATTATGCATGATGGCTGCTCATAAAAGTACTTACAATCTAGACTCAGCAGTGTGTCAGTTTTCAAGTCATAATAACTCAGAATTCAAGGCTACTTTGACCTCAAACACACTCCAATTCTCCACAGGATCTACTCCTGATAGAATCCAATTTAAAAGGAAAATGCAGTTTGGCTGTACATCAGTTAAGATTGATTCAAAATTCACTCTCATGGCAGCAATATCATTTGAATAAAACTTCAAAATTTAATATGTTACATAATTCTATGAATGAAAATAACAAACGAACAACAATTCAAACTATGCTCTTTTGATTGGAAATGCAGATTTGATATCTCCCCAAGTTTCAGGAAGTAAAGCCTGCTTTCCTTATTAGAAAAACAAAATTTACAAGAAACGTTGATATAGCTTGTTGAGAAAAGACAGAAAATTTGTTATATTTAATTAATACATATAACGGAACTAAAATGTGATGCAGTCTCACTTCACTGAACATGACCAATCTTTGATGATGGATGAAGAAGAACTTAACAGTGACAAGCTGCTATTCTTGCTATCCTATATTATTGCGATCTCTTAAATGCGAAGTATGAGCGGAGGAGACGTAGGGGGAAGAGATTATAAACAGCAATGTAAAACTCACCCATTAGGTCCCGGTAGCCATGCGATTGATTAGGGGAATTGCTGCCGGTAGATCTTCTCTCAAACAGAAATGTATCACAAAGTAGGACGTTTTGCATCCTAATTATCATTATATATCGAATTGTATGCGGAAAAAGATGAACAGAATAATAAACTTCGTAATAATTTCTTCAAAATGGTTCACAACCGAAGATCGTAGGTTAAATCCAAGTTTTAATTTTCAAAACAATAAAAGCTTGCACCCCAAAAAGTGGATTTTTACATTTTACCATACGGAAAATGGGAAATGTCTTCCTAGGAGTCGAACCCAGGACTTTTTTGGAGATTAATTTTCGTCATTACCTTAAAATATGTTAATCGAGCATCCTTGCCAAATTTCAATCTTCTACCTATTCGGGAAGTTTGTTAAACGCTCTATTACGGCCATCGTGAAAGCGAGACCAACCAACCAACAGACCTGGGCTATTACAGTATAAAATTACAGTTTTTTCTCCTGTGTGTTGGAAGCAGCCTAATTAACGATAATTGGCTAAATTATGGAAATGCATTTTGGCAAATATAATAAAAATATAAGTAATAAGAATAAATGTATTACAATCCTATGGCTAGTTAACATCTCTGTACAATACTTATCTATTTAAACAGAAAATCTCTTAATTTCTTCGTCACTTTATAACATACCGAACCATTTTAAAACCGCTCAAAAGGGAAATTGGTAAAATAATATATATAATATAATACTCTTTTGAATCTTCAGAATCGAATGTGTTGACGTTTAGACTACGAATAACCAAATAAATGGCAAGCACGATTCTCCTGACGAGAAGGGATATTGATATAAAATAATTACAGCATTTTCTCCTGTGTTGGAAGCAGCCTAATTAACGATAAACGACTAAATTATGGAAAAGCATTTTGGCAAATATAATAAAAATAAATGTATGACAATCGTATGAGTAGTTTACATCTATGTGAAATACTTATCTATTTAAATGGAAAATCTCTTAATTTCTTCGTCACTTTACAACATACCGAACCATTTTAAAATTGCTCTAAAGGAAATTGGTAAAATAATATATATAATATAATAAATACTCTTTTGAGCTTAAAAAATGTTCGCCATATAACATTTTCATAGTGATGTATGAATTAAATTAATTGACATAGAAAATCAAAGAATCATTTAAAGTCATAGAAAGTTTACATAATTTATAATTTAAATAAATACTCATGGTAAAATTAAAACATTTTATTTAGAGAGAGTTGCATCATACATTTATTAGCCTAAAGTATTATCTTCAGATATTAAACAGTGATGTAGAAACTAACAATACAAGGTTTCTTTATGAAATAGGAATCACAATATAAAGCCCGTTTCACAGGTTGCGTTTTTCCTTGGTGGATTGCTTGCGTGGAGCCCTGATGGCTGCTGTGCGCGCTAACTTGCTGGAAATCCGGCTCGCTGACGGTTGCCTTGCTTACTACCTTGCTGGTTTTCGAGGTTAGGTCCTGTGCTATTTTTCCTGCGTGTTTTCCTGCTGGCTGGCGGTGTCGGCCAATCACCTCCGAGCGCTACATCACGTGATCAACACAGAGTCCACCGCACTGTCGTAAAAACTTGCATTTTCACCCGTGGTACTGACCTATCTCCAAATGGAAGGATTTCTTGCGTTGGTTTCACGCACCGTGTGAAACGGTAACCATCAGCGGACCAAGCACGGCGCCCACCCGCAGAGTAGCATGCAGGGAATCTCGCATGCTAGCCAGCAAGGGAAAACGCACCGTGTGAAACAGGCTTAAGATAAACAACTATAAATTACATTTCAACAGTAGAATTCAACATAATTAACGAAGATTCAGTCATAACGTAATAAATCCTAAACTGGGAAACCTTTAGAACCTGTTTTGCATCTGATAACTAGAGGCGTTTTTAAAAATATGAATGGAATGATTTCTATCCCATTCAAGTTAAGCATATTTCCATTGGCACCCAGGAGGTAATGCTTAGGCCATCGTTGCTCATTATTTAACATGGCGAGCTCGCTGGGTTAAGCCCAGCCCTACACCATGCTAACGCTTACTAAACTTAAGTACTCTCATCTGTCTAGCTAAACAATGTAATCGATGACAAAATGATTCATACATACAACCATTACCCATCACACACACACACCATCACCCATCACACACACACACCACCACCACTACCTAAAGATGTGCGCGCGCACATCCATGCACTACCATACACTACCATCATACACACACTCACACACCTAAATACTACTTCTACCTACAAATCTTACTTTCTCGCACCTGCTATTCTAAGTTTGTCGCACCTACAATTCTAACTTTGTCGCACCTGCTAATCTAAGTTTGTCGCACCTACAATTCTAACTTTTTCGCACCTGCTAATCTAATTTTGTCGCACCTGCTAATCTAAGGTTGACGAACCTACTAAGCCGAGTTTGCAGCCCCCCTCTCCTAACTAAGCAGCCCCACTCTCCTAACTAAGCAGCACCTACTCTCCCAAGTCCGCAGCTCCCACCCACTCGCGTAGTCCTCGCTTCCCTGCAAAAAAATCACCATGGTAGTTTCAAGAATATTTAGCACATGCTCATTTATACTATATTCTAAAATTATGTATCCATGAGCTTTATGATACGTAATTCTAAAATAACAGAACCGACTAAACGCTTACAAAAAGAAATTATCACATGGCCACATACACTTCAGGTATTGCATAAAGTGCCAGTTTTACCTATACCAAATTTAAAATTAACATCGCTACAGGCTTTATATGTATGAGGAAATTGTGAAGCCTAGTTGATTTACATCTTTCGAGGTTTTAAATCCCGAAGCAAAATTGAAAACAGAAACATTACCAACAATTTTCATCTTTGAAGTCTTTAAAATAAAATACAATTAAAAAATCATCTTCTGAAGAAATATTTTTACATTTCATTTCCGAATAAACGCATCACCAAGTCTCTGTTCGTGACGTAAAAGCACGCCGAATTTTCCCCACACGCTACAGAAGAATTTGACTGCAGTACTATTCCTAAGTGGCAAATATATACTTAATCTTAAATTTCCCAATGGGGAAATTGAACAACAGCCAAGTATCGCAAACAGAATGCGATATATTCTATTCAACTTACTGATTGCAGAATAAGTACAGCTGATGCATTTATTCGAAAATGAACGGGTTGAAATCACTGGCAAAGAATTCTAAATATATATTAATAATAAATAATATCCAACGGATACGAAAATTTTTTCAACATATTAACTGATGAAGTTGCCCCATTCGGAAAAAAATGTATTATTTTTCGTTATATTTAAGAGATATTTGAGTACTTGCATACGTCCAGACATTAGCAAAACGAAAATTGAATTTCGCTCAAGATTAATGAAAAAAATACTTCCAACTTGAAGGGATGACGTAAATTCATATATATTAAAGAGCTAATCATCATTCGATATTTTAGTACGTGAAAACGTCAGGAAGTTCGTATCTCCAAAAAACATACTCGTACTTATAATCGGTTAATTTGAGAAAATTCAGTAAAATCAATCAGGAACCTGAAAATTTTATGGAAAAAAACATATATTCCCGTTCAAAGTCCTAGAGGTGGCAAGCCTACCAACAACAATACATCTGAAAATGATACAGACATTTCAATTCGGTTCGAACGTATTTCTCGAATGATGTTCGTGATATCTTACACGAAATGACGTGTGCATCATAAATAAGGGAAATTCAGCTTACCGCGAGCGTCCGTGTCTGTCCAGTGTGGCGTTGATGGTTAACTGCAATGAAGAGCAATCATTATATTAGCAATAAATATTTTAGAAATTTCCTAAAACGGTCTATTATTCTAACGCACGATTATAGGTATTTTATCCGTAAGCGTTTGTCTTTATGAGGAGAACTAAGGCCTCATACAGAATTATTGCAAATAATTTTTAATTACCAATTCAACGTTAAGTAATAAAACATTGAATTGCCCAAGTAAAATGACTGATATACTTAAAAAATATTAAATTAAGAATTGATTATAAAGAAACATTACCGTTGCATTCAGCAACTCAATGCAACACCAAATTTGGTTCAATGTGTCTACTACTTATTTGTATCTTATGCATGGACATTAAAACTTAATCACGATATTAAAAAAGCACATAAATATAATAGATCAGGATATACTGTTTAAAGAATTGATATACTTATTTTTCACTTTAATTCTGGCAATAACACAACAATTTCTTCCGCTTCAATTCATGATAAGGCAGACGAATAAACCATATACATATAAACTCATATTGGGTAAATCCAATATACGACACCAAAACTACAGTCGCCGTTAACGACGTCAAAGAAATAATAGAATTTAGAAAAATTGCTAATTAATTATGATTATTCTTCTGAGGCATTTCATATGCCTGAGATCAAAATAAGACTACCATACCAACTGTGTCATCCCTCCACTGAAACCATTAATTACCTCCACTGGGAGATAACCAAGCCACACTGCGAAGATACACCCTGTGTTGGAGAGGAGCTCTGTAAAAACAAATCACTATTAAAAAGAAGAAATTAATAAAAACAGGACAATTACATCTAAACGTACTTACTCCTGCATGATGAATGGTGTGTCTGGGCGTCTTCGTTCTTCACTCTTCGTGCATTCCGAAAAGAAATGCACATCTCCAGCATCACCTGTTTTCGCTCAGGGGAAAAGATATTAGCGGTACATACGTTCCGAAATTCGATTTAGCATTTATCGTGGAAAATACACGATAATAGTACATGTGTCAATTGCGTAAAACATCGATGGTGTGGCAATCGTATCGTGGTTTGGGATTTTGTGTGCACACAGGGTGGGAACCTTGGCCAAGGTCGGGGCCCCGGGAGGGAGGCAAGGGGTCGACCCACCTGCCATGTCGTGCGTTAGATGGGGTGGAAAGACAGACGTAGATTACAATTATTTATATATACAACCTTAAAATACTATTAATATAATATATAATGTAATATGTATAACATATAAACGAAGTGTAGACATAATATAAAATTAACATTCAAACCGTAATTACTCGTTACCAATCCGTAATCCACATTCGCACTCTGTCCTTTAGGACGGAGTACGACGTGCACTGGTCGACGGACTGCTTAACACTGAATCGAGTCCCAGGGCGACAGGCACGTCACGATAAGCAATATGGCGACATCTATCGTTGTGTGGTGAAAACTGTCGATATTCTTTTGGTATTCATTGCTTGGTCTATCACGACTATGAAAATGTTATAAGGCGAACATGTTTGAAGCTCAAAAGAGTATTTATTATATATATTATTTTACCAATTTCCCTTTTGAGCAATTTTAAAATGGTTCGGTATGTTATAAAGTGACGAAGAAATTAAGAGATTTTCTATTTAAATAGATAAGTATTTCACATAGATGTAAACTACTCATACGATTGTCATACATTTATTTTTATTATATTTGCCAAAATGCATTTCCATAATTTAGCCAATTATCGTTAATTAGGCTGCTTCCAACACACAGGAGAAAATACTGTAATTTTATACTGTAATAGCCCAGGTCTGTTGGTTGGTTGGTCTCGCTTTCACGATGGCCGTAATAGAGCGTTTTAACAAACTTTCCGAATAGGTAGAAGATTGAAATTTGGCAAAGATGCTCGATTAACATATTTTAAGGTAAATGACGAAAATTAATCTCCAAAAAAGTCCTGGGTTCGACTCCTAGGAAGACATTTCCCATTTTCCGTATGGTAAAATGTAAAAATCCACTTTTTGGGGTGCAAGCTTTTATTGTTTTGGAAATTAAACCTAGGATTTAACCTACGATCTTCGGTTGTGAATCATTTTGAAGAAAAAATTCCGAAGTTTCTTATTCTGTTCATCTTTTTCCGCATACAATTCGATATATAATGATACTTAGGATGCAAAATGTCCTACTTTGTGATACATTTCTGTGTGAGAGAAGATCTACCGGCAGCAATTCCCCTAATCAATCGCATGGCTACCGAGACCTATTGGGTGAGTTTTACATTGCTGTTTATAATCTCTTCCCCCTACGTCTCCTCCGCTCATACTTCGCATTTAAGAGATCGCAATACTATAGGATAGCAAGAATAGCAGCTTGTCACTATTACTTCTACTTCATCCATCATCAAAGATTGGTAATGTTCAGTGAAGTGAGACTGCATCACATTTTAGTTCCGTTATATGTATTAATTAAATATAATAAATTTTCTGTATTTTCTCAACAAGCTATATCAACGTTTCTTGTAAATTTTGTTTTTCTAATAAGGAAAGAAGGCTTTACTTCCTGAAACTTGGGGAGATATCAAAACTGCATTTCCAATCAAAAGAGCATAGTTTGAATTGTTGTTCGTTTGTCATTTTCATTCATATTCATAGAATTATGTAACATATTAAATTTTGAAATTTTATTCAAATGATATTGCTGCCATGAGAGTGAATTTTGAATCAATCTTTACTGATGTACAGCCAAACTGCATTTTCCTTTTAAATTGGATTCTATCAGGAGGAGATCCTGTGGAGAATTGGAGTGTGTTTGATGCCAAAGTAGCCTTGAATTCTGAGTTATTATGACTTGAAAACTGACACACTGCTGAGTGTAGATTGTAAGTACATTTATGACCAGCCATCATGCATAATGGATTTATCACCTCTAAGAGCAACCAATATTATTTTGTGGAATTTTATTATAACTAAATATCAGCTGTGGGGTCATCCTACAAATGTAAAACTAGCTAATATCAGAATATTTGGTGTAACAATAGCCCAAGTGGCCGAGTCTCCAGAAAACACATATGTAATCAGGACATTTAGTCATTAGTACCTTGAAATAGCAGATTATGAAAGTGTTTTTCCTTGTATGAGTACATAGTTATTTAAAAAGTTAGCATCATTAATTTAAAGAGGTATTACTGAATTCACCATTGGCCTAGAAGAATATTAGCTATCCACACAGGGTAGAACAAATAATATTTTAAATTAATATCCTTTTACACATAATAATCACAATTTTTAGCTAATTTTCTTAAAAGCCAAAACACATTATTATGATAACTTTCTGTGTCCATCTGTCAGTGGACAATCAACGTTTTTTTAAAGAGGTATTTAGAAAACCCTTTTTGAATTAGATAGCTCTTATCCATCCTTGAAGTTCACTGCAATTGTACTTCTCATGTAATTCATCGTTTTTCCTCTAGGTGACTTTTGAAATGGTATTTAACCAAACTACTGAAGCTTCAGGAGCGATGTTTTCATGAATGGGAAGGTCTACGTTCCAACATTGCAGGTTTTCCCCTCTGCAACTAGGGAGGCAAAGCAGAATTCTGAAATTTTTTAATAAAATGTGCTTCCACCTGTTGCTTTAGTAAGTGTATCTTACTCGTTTCAATATAAAAATTTGTGAATTGCTTTGGAGAAGACAGCATCTAAACTCAGGACACAGAACTTGTCATGGTTTGTGGCAATGTAATATAATGTTCGACAAAAATAAGGAAAATAAATATTATTATATCATGATAGCTGGTAATGTTTACTAATAAGTTTTAATTCATTGTTTATGTTAGACATATAACCAGGATTAGTTAATGTATTATAGTATGAAGGTAGAGGATGGCTAGACAATTTCCCTCAACCAAGGCAAACTTAAGGAAATTTCAAAATTGTAAATGATTTTATGTTGCCATCAGTATTCACAGAAACATATTGTGGGAGCAAGGGGAATAAAAACCAGGGTCAGTATGAAGCTATTCCAGTGATAAGACTACATTCAGCCCTCTTCGAGTTCCTATGTAAACTGTTCAACTTCAATAATATTTATTTTATTTTCTTTTATAAAATATTCTGAATGATATGTCTCTTATTTTTCAACCAATAATTCTAGAGGGAGGGGCAAATGTGCACGGTCATGTATATAGTATTAACCCCTTAAGCCGATAGCCCAATTACATACTCGCCAAATGCAGATATTGCTTAAATTTCGATTCTATCAGCATAAATTAGTCTTTCATGGGACTATATGTGTCACAGCAGTGCATCGATATGTGATCTTTCAATGGATCACCAATTTCCTGTCAGTTTGTTAGTTTTCATACTTCGTTAGAGGAAAAACAGCGTAAGCTACACTATTTTGTAATTTAAATACAGGCTTGAGGGGTTAAGGCAATATTGAAGATGTGATAACAAAAATTTATTCATAGACTCGTAGATATAGAATTTATTTCATTTTTAATTTATTTATTTTGCTGTAAAGAGGATTTTTATTTACATAGAAGAAATAAATATTATAGCGCTAATACCATTATTACTAGTAAAATCCAAGTGTCTCTCTGTTAAAATATATATACATATATGTATATGAACAAATTTTGAACTCTTATTGCAATTTCAATAAAACATTTAGCTTTTAATTGGCTTTCCCTCAAATTTTAGATAACACAGAGCATGATAACAACTGTGTTCTTAAAGTATTAGTGAGTGTGGTGAAGTAAGAAATTAATAATGAAGAAATGATAAAGGTTCAATGACACATACAATGTGATTTACTGTCAAAATTGTTGATTCTATGCTATTCTAGTAGAGTATTCTTTTAAACTATTTGTCAGGTTCTAATACTCTAATTCTTATATCAGAACAGAAAAATAATTAATTTGAAGTTGCTGCAATTTTAGAGTTAAAGAACTGGTGTGTTTAAGATTATGAAATTAAATATAAATCTAAAAAGATATATATTATATAGGTAATTATCATTTTGATAATGTAATTATTACATAGTTATTACATAAACCCTTGAATTAAAACGTTTGTATGACATACGTAAAAAGATAATAGTGTTAATATTACATTGAAAACATATGATGAACAATTTGTGGGAAAAAATATTAAAAATAAAAAAATGTTCAGTTAAAACATTCTCTAGATACATATTAGCCATTTCAAAAAGAGAAATAAAAACTAAAAAACAATTCCAATTACAGTAAAATCAGAGAATGTAATTAAACATTTTTAGATACAAAGATGACATTGCATCTATTGGCAGGAACACATAAACATATCTCATAAACAGAACACCACAGATGAATTAATAATGTTACACTTCTGTTAAAGATGTTACATTATCACAATTTTATCCTTTATCTCTTAGTTATAATCTATTATGGTAATTTACATTTGGATACAAAAGCCTATAAGAATGCATTTTAATCCAACAGTTTTTTTAATTTTAAACTTTTCATTTTCATTACATCAGTGATATCTTCGTTTTTAATTTTACTTAGTATATCTTTTTCACATGTCATCAACATGAATGCTTCCAAGTGAGACAGGTTTAAACAGTTTCTGAGTTTATTCAACATAACATTTAATTTTGAAAAAGTTCTTTCACAATACAATTGTGTTGATGACAATGTTAAAACATCTTTATATGCCAAACATAAATTTGAATGACATAAGGTATGTAAGATAAATTTTTGTAAAACTGTAAAGCTGTAAACAACACAATTTTTGTATGTTTTACAATTTAGAGATACAGTGGATTCTGTTTCTTTAATAATACTTTCTTCTGCTGATTCATATTTACCTTTAATAAAAAACTCGTTGCTCAAAGTCAGATTAAAAATTATCCATTTTCTTGCAAAATCCATTAATTCAATTTGCAATTGTGCTTTAGTAATATTTTCATTAAATTTTGTAAGAGAAATGCTTAAATTTTGAAATGCATTACTTGGAATATTATTAATTATTATTTGAGAAATGTTATTTGGATCTAAATAAGACAAATCTTTACATAAATTACTGTTCTCTAAAAATCTTTGTTAAACTACTAATTACTTTATCCATGATTACCTTATGGACTTGTATATGGTACCTCTCTTTTTCAGTCATTATAGTATCTTCATTGATAATTTTTCCAGCAAGACTCCTCCAAATTCTTTTACGTTTTTCTTTGAACTCTGTTTCAACAACTATATCTAAATTTCTTTTTTCTATTTCTTCACTTGCAGTTAGTGAGAACTTTGTGGCTGCTTCAAATACTAATTCAAAATTTCTTGAAATTTCAGACAGAATATTTCAAATATTATTTACCATGCGTATACCAGTTGGGAAACCAATCTTCGGACAGTTTACAATTAACCCGAGCCTTCTTATTAGACCTCCAAATGACAGGTAGATCTGATTTAATCTTCCCTTTTAAAGCACGAGAATTTTCTAAACGCTAAATTACCATTGGTTCGCATTTAAAATCTCCCGAAGCGTTTCCACATAATATTAAAGTGAATCGATCTTTTGCAGCCTTAAAACTTGGAGCAGTACGTTCCTCTTTGGAAATAAAGGTATAATTAGAACATTGTGACACACTACATGTATTTTTTGAAGTACTTTCCCTTTGGCGAAGCACATTTGCGCAAAATATGCATATTTGAGGGATGATATCGAGCTAAATTACCCAACTCAACCATAAACTCGGAGGAATATCACGATCAATCCAACGGGCTAAAATATACAAACATTTCTAGCAGACGACAGCGACTGTGCTGCCGCCATCGGCACTTGAATCCTCGAAATACACGGGAATTGTTTGTGATGGCGTCGTTATGTATGATGTTTGGTTTTGGGTAGGAGAGAGGAAATCTTCTTTTCGAGTTAATAAAAACTAACAGCATGGAGTGTACACACGAGTTCACCATGTGTAGGCTTTGCCTTTCCGAGAGTGAGAGTTTCAACGATATTTTCCTAGTGAACGAATGGTTTGGTTACGTTGCAGCCGAAGTTATACGAGATCTTCTTCAATTCCAGGTGAGTATTATTTGTTGTTTTACTGTAATTCATTCTTTTGTATAGTTTATATTATTTACATTTCGTTCACCGAAGTTTTGGCAGGATGAGAACGTTCGAAGTTCATTGTACAAAACATTCTAATATTTACATCCATTTCCAACCTTGAGTGATTTCTATATCAAGGTTTCTCTACATCGGGTTAATACATATTTATTGGTTGCCGGGACAATGAAGCGAAACAAATATAGGAATAGCGGTTATCTATACATATCTATAAAGTAAGGTGTTTATATGTATGTATGTTCAGCTAAGGCTCAGAAACTGCAACACGCAGAAAAAAGAGGAAGGTGTCATATTAACCGTTATCATGTGTACGGTGGTTTAGTAAGGTTTTTAAACCGATTCGGTGTACTATTTAATTATAATAAAATATTTTCGTTTATATGGGATCATTTGATTCGGTCCTTTGCAAACATCCGGGGTGGTCCTCCCATCCGGTAACGCGTCTCCTGTCTTCTGCTTCTTCAGATTTGTCTTCAGCTTTTCCCAGCATCTGTTTCAATGCCCATGACAAATATTATTTATTATTATTAATATTATTCAGTCATACGGAGACTCAAAATATCATCATATTTAAATTGTATAACTTGAAAAACATTCACTATGGAATTCCTATGCCATGCCATAATGAGATACAAACTTGAAATTTGACATGGTTATATGGTTTTGGAGATAATCGACTAGGAATAATTCGAAATCGTAAAAATGCTAATAATTAAAAATGCTTGCATAATGCATTCACATATTATAAACATATAAACAAACGTTTCATGGTTTAGTTACACATAAATGTGCTACAATGCCGAAATTTTTTCTAATGGTAACAAAAACGGGATTATAGAAATTTGAAGAAGTTTATTTATTGGGCCGTAAAAAATACATAAATGTTTTAAAAAATTGACTAATGTTTATGCACTTTTATTATAGCTAGGGAGCTGAATAGTTTGAGAAATTAGGGAATGATACTCCAGCGGTAAATAATATTGTAGAATATAATAAAGTTTATTATTGTGGCTGTTAAATATTCATATTTTTAAACGATTAATTTTATATAACTACACATTTAGAGGTGCTACATCGATGAAATTTTGCAGAAATGTGAGGTATTCGTATCAAATGATGATAAACTATGGAAAGTTTTACAATTATAAATTTCAGGGGTCGTTTTTATTCCAATATTGTCCATAATGTAAAACATTAATCGGCGCAGAGGTGCAAACTTTTGCATTTTGAAATTATCTGTCTACTCTACTCTTTATGTTAAGATGAGACAAAACGCTTGCAGAATGCAAGCACACATTAACTAGTACATACATATAGACATACTAATATTGTGACAAGATTTCTAAAAGCTCAATGCTGTACAAAATTTAAAAAACATACAAAATACAATACGTATTTTTGAATCCGTATTTTTAACAAAATAAAAACATTTCGATAATACATCAATATTGATTTATTAAGACAATTTTAACGAAGACAATAAAATCCATTTTTTAAAAATAATCATATACTAATTCTCTAAAGTCATACCCTCCTCGCGGTGTTTGATGTTATTTTTCTAAAAACTAACAAATACAAAATGAAATTGGAATAAATCACGTAATTAACAATAACATAAATTAATTCAATTTTCCAATTACTTCTCTTACTTTTCGAAACTTGTGACGACGACTTCAGAAAGCTATCAAACTTTGCAGGTGCTTTGCAGACTGTGACAAGTACACACACATAAGTAAGAAGAGTTTACATACCACTTGTAATAATCAGTATTCCAGAACTATAAATAATACGTTGTTATGTGCTGCTATTGCTGTTCAAATTTTATTTAATTAATAACAATGAAAACGTAAACATTTTTAGGTACTACCCACCTCCCTCCCCCCTCTCTCCCATATAAATGCATTGAACTCTCAATTTCGGCGACATGTCATGGTAACCTATAATGGGTGTTGTAATAAAACTGATAAAATCACGTATTTTATTGATTCTAACCGCATTTCCACGCGAATTCGACCAGAATTCGGAATCTGTCTTCAATAAAAATAAACTTTGTTCTTTCCCGCAAAGAAGTATCCAAGTCTCAAGTTCGTACCGTGATTTTAAGTAATTTTAAAGTGCAAATTAAAAGTAGTCTACACTCATCCCTGTATTTCAATTGCAGGACGCGACAAAATACGTGACATTCGATAATTACATCGTTCGCCATTTCGAATCAAAGTGACGGACAGAAACCTTGACCATTCACTATGTTAGGAAGAATCTTACCAAATTTGCTTATTCTAGCTTTTATCGTTTAGGAGGATTTCCAATAACAAACACACGCTTCAAAATATATTATAGATAATAACAGCGCTATTCCTATATTTGTTTCGCTTCATTGTCCCGGCAACCAATTAATATTAACCCGATGTAGAGAAATCTTGATATAGAAATCACTCAAGGTTGGAAAAGGATGTAAATATAAATATTAGAATGTTTTGTACAATGAACTTCGAACGTTCTCATCCTGCCAAAACTTCGGTGAACGAAATGTAAACAATATAAACTATAGAAAAGAATGAATTACAGTAAAACAACAAATAATACTCACCTGGAATCGAAGAAGATCTCGTATAACTTCGGCTGCAACGTAACCAAACCACTTGGAAAATATCGATGAAACTCTCACTCTCGGAAAGGCAAAGCCTACACATGGTGAACTCGTGTGTACACTCCATGCTGTTAGTTTTTATTAACTCGAACTCCTACCGAAAACCATACATCATACATAACGACCCCATCACATACTATTCCCGTGTATTTCGAGGACTTAAGTGCCGATGGCGGCAGCACAGTCGCTGTCGTCTGCTAGAAATATTCGTATAATTTAGCCCGTTGCATTGATCGTGATATTCCTCCGAGTTTAGGGTTGGGATGAGTAATTTAGCTAGATATCATCCCTCACATAAGCATGTCTTGCCCAAATGTGCTTCGCCAAAGAAAAAGTACTTAAAAAAAGATGTACTGTGTCACATTGTTCTAATTATACAGAAGGCATTACACCGCAGTTCTTCCCTGAAGATGCTTTACTGATAAATGTATGTTTGTAGCGAACATTTTACTATTGAATCGTTAAAATTGCAACGAAAGTATTTTGATATTACCTCGGCGGGTAAGCCAATTAAAAGCTAAAAGTTTTATTGAAATTGAAATAAGAGTTCAAAATTTGTTCATATACATATATGTATATATATTTTAACAAAGAGACTTGGATTTTACTAGTAATAATGGTATCAGCGCTAAAATATTTATTTCTTCTATGTAAATAAAAATCCTCTTTACATCAAAATAAATAAATTAAAAATGAAATAAATTCTATATCCACGAGTCTATGAATAAATTTTTGTTATCACATCTTCAATATTGCCTTAACCCCTCAAGCCTGTATTTAAATTACTAAATAGTGTAGCTTACGCTATGTTTTTCCTCTAACAAAGTATAAAAACTAACAAACTGACAGGAAATTGGTGATCCATTGAAAGATCACATATCGATGGACTGCTGTGACACATATAGTCCCATGAAAGACTAATTTATGCTGATAGAATCGCAATTTAAGCAATATCTGCATTTGGCGAGTATGTAATTGGGCTATCGGCTTAAGGGGTTAATACTATATAAATGACCGTGCACATTTGCCCCTCCCTCTAGAATTATTGGTTGAAAAATAAGAGACATATCATTCAGAATATTTTATAAAAGAAGATAAAATAAAATAAATATTATTGAAGTTGAACAGTTTGCATAGGAACTCGAAGAGGGCTGAATGCAGTCTTATCACTGGAATAGCTTCATACTGACCCTGGTTTTTATTCCCCTTGCTCCCACAATATGTTTCTGTGAATGCTGATGGCAACATAAAATCTTTTACAATTTTGAAATTTCCTTAAGTTTGCCTTGGTTGAGGGAAATTGTCTAGCCATACTCTACCTTCATACTATAATACATTAACTAATCCTGGTTATATGGCTAACAAAACAAAGAATTAAAACTTATTAGTAAACTTTACCAGCCATCATGATATACTAATATTTTTTTTCCTTATTTTTGTCGAACAGTATATTACATTGCCACAAATCATGACAATTTCTGTGTCCTGAGTTTAGATGCTGTCTTCTCCAAAGCAATTCACAAATTTTTAAATTGAAACACTTAAGATACACTTACGGAAGCAACAGGTGGAAGCACATTTTATTTAAAATTTTCAGAATTCTGTTTTGCCTTCCTAGTTGCAGAGGGGGAAACATGCAATGTTGGAACGTAGACATTTCCATTCATGAAAACTTTGCTCCTGTAGCTTCAGTAGTTTGGTTGAATACCATTTCAAAAGTCACCTAGAGGAAAAACGATGAATTACATGAGTAGTACAATTGCCGTGAACTTCAAGGATGGATAAGAGCTATCTAATTCAAAAAGGGTATTCTAAATGCCTCTTTAAAAAAATGTTGATTGTCCACTGACAGATGGACACAGAAAGTTATCATAATAATTTTAAGAAAATGAGCTAAAAATTGTGTTTATTATGTGTAAAAGGATATTAATTTAAAATATTATTTGTTCTACCCTGTGTGGATAGCTAATATTCTTCTAGGCCAATGGTGAATTCAGTAATACCTCTTTAAATTAATGATACTAACTTTTTAAATAACTATGTACTCATACAAGGAAAAACATTTTCATAATCTGCTATTTCATGGTACTAATGACTAAATGTTCTGATTACATATGTGTTTTCTGGAGACTCGGCCACTTGGGCTATTGTTACACCAAATATTCTGATATTAGCTAGTTTTACATTTGTAGGATGACCCCACAGCTGATATTTAGTTATAATAAAATTCCACAAAATAATATTGGTTGCTCTTAGAGGTGATAAATCCATTATGCATGATGGCTGCTCATAAAAGTACTTACAATCTAGACTCAGCAGTGTGTCAGTTTTCAAGTCATAATAACTCAGAATTCAAGGCTACTTTGGCATCAAACACACTCCAATTCTCCACAGGATCTACTCCTGATAGAATCCAATTTAAAAGGAAAATGCAGTTTGGCTGTACATCAGTAAAGATTGATTCTAAATTCACTCTCATGGCAGCAATATCATTTGAATAAAGCTTCAAAATTTAATATGTTACATAATTCTATGAATGAAAATAACAAACGAACAACAATTCAAACTATGCTCTTTTGATTGGAAATGCAGATTTGATATCTCCCCAAGTTTCAGGAAGTAAAGCCTGCTTTCCTTATTAGAAAAACAAAATTTACAAGAAACGTTGATATAGCTTGTTGAGAAAAGACAGAAAATTTGTTATATTTAATTAATACATATAACGGAACTAAAATGTGATGCAGTCTCACTTCACTGAACATGACCAATCTTTGATGATGGATGAAGTAGAACTAATAGTGACAAGCTGCTATTCTTGCTATCCTATAGTATTGCGATCTCTTAAATGCGAAGTATGAGCGGAGGAGACGTAGGGGGAAGAGATTATAAACAGCAATGTAAAACTCACCCAATAGGTCTCGGTAGCCATGCGATTGATTAGGGGAATTGCTGCCGGTAGATCTTCTCTCACACAGAAATGTATCACAAAGTAGGACATTTTGCATCCTAAGTATCATTATATATCGAATTGTATGCGGAAAAAGATGAACAGAATAATAAACTTCGTAATAATTTCTTCAAAATGGTTCACAACCGAAGATCGTAGGTTAAATCCAAGTTTTAATTTTCAAAACAATAAAAGCTTGCACCCCAAAAAGTGGATTTTTACATTTTACCATACGGAAAATGGGAAATGTCTTCCTAGGAGTCGAACCCAGGACTTTTTTGGAGATTAATTTTCGTCATTACCTTAAAATATGTTAATCGAGCATCCTTGCCAAATTTCAATCTTCTACCTATTCGGGAAGTTTGTTAAACGCTCTATTACGGCCATCGTGAAAGCGAGACCAACCAACCAACAGACCTGGGCTATTACAGTATAAAATTACAGTTTTTTCTCCTGTGTGTTGGAAGCAGCCTAATTAACGATAATTGGCTAAATTATGGAAATGCATTTTGGCAAATATAATAAAAATATAAGTAATAAGAATAAATGTATTACAATCCTATGGCTAGTTAACATCTTTGTACAATACTTATCTATTTAAACAGAAAATCTCTTAATTTCTTCGTCACTTTATAACATACCGAACCATTTTAAAACCGCTCAAAAGGGAAATTGGTAAAATAATATATATAATATAATACTCTTTTGAATCTTCAGAATCGAATGTGTTGACGTTTAGACTACGAATAACCAAATAAATGGCAAGCACGATTCTCCTGACGAGAAGGGATATTGATATAAAATAATTACAGCATTTTCTCCTGTGTTGGAAGCAGCCTAATTAACGATAAACGACTAAATTATGGAAAAGCATTTTGGCAAATATAATAAAAATAAATGTATGACAATCGTATGAGTAGTTTACATCTATGTGAAATACTTATCTATTTAAATGGAAAATCTCTTAATTTCTTCGTCACTTTACAACATACCGAACCATTTTAAAATTGCTCTAAAGGAAATTGGTAAAATAATATATATAATATAATAAATACTCTTTTGAGCTTAAAAAATGTTCGCCATATAACATTTTCATAGTGATGTATGAATTAAATTAATTGACATAGAAAATCAAAGAATCATTTAAAGTCATAGAAAGTTTACATAATTTATAATTTAAATAAATACTCATGGTAAAATTAAAACATTTTATTTAGAGAGAGTTGCATCATACATTTATTAGCCTAAAGTATTATCTTCAGATATTAAACAGTGATGTAGAAACTAACAATACAAGGTTTCTTTATGAAATAGGAATCACAATATAAAGCCCGTTTCACAGGTTGCGTTTTTCCTTGGTGGATTGCTTGCGTGGAGCCCTGATGGCTGCTGTGCGCGCTAACTTGCTGGAAATCCGGCTCGCTGACGGTTGCCTTGCTTACTACCTTGCTGGTTTTCGAGGTTAGGTCCTGTGCTATTTTTCCTGCGTGTTTTCCTGCTGGCTGGCGGTGTCGGCCAATCACCTCCGAGCGCTACATCACGTGATCAACACAGAGTCCACCGCACTGTCGTAAAAACTTGCATTTTCACCCGTGGTACTGACCTATCTCCAAATGGAAGGATTTCTTGCGTTGGTTTCACGCACCGTGTGAAACGGTAACCATCAGCGGACCAAGCACGGCGCCCACCCGCAGAGTAGCATGCAGGGAATCTCGCATGCTAGCCAGCAAGGGAAAACGCACCGTGTGAAACAGGCTTAAGATAAACAACTATAAATTACATTTCAACAGTAGAATTCAACATAATTAACGAAGATTCAGTCATAACGTAATAAATCCTAAACTGGGAAACCTTTAGAACCTGTTTTGCATCTGATAACTAGAGGCGTTTTTAAAAATATGAATGGAATGATTTCTATCCCATTCAAGTTAAGCATATTTCCATTGGCACCCAGGAGGTAATGCTTAGGCCATCGTTGCTCATTATTTAACATGGCGAGCTCGCTGGGTTAAGCCCAGCCCTACACCATGCTAACGCTTACTAAACTTAAGTACTCTCATCTGTCTAGCTAAACAATGTAATCGATGACAAAATGATTCATACATACAACCATTACCCATCACACACACACACCATCACCCATCACACACACACACCACCACCACTACCTAAAGATGTGCGCGCGCACATCCATGCACTACCATACACTACCATCATACACACACTCACACACCTAAATACTACTTCTACCTACAAATCTTACTTTGTCGCACCTGCTATTCTAAGTTTGTCGCACCTACAATTCTAACTTTGTCGCACCTGCTAATCTAAGTTTGTCGCACCTACAATTCTAACTTTTTCGCACCTGCTAATCTAATTTTGTCGCACCTGCTAATCTAAGGTTGACGAACCTACTAAGCCGAGTTTGCAGCCCCCCTCTCCTAACTAAGCAGCCCCACTCTCCTAACTAAGCAGCACCTACTCTCCCAAGTCCGCAGCTCCCACCCACTCGCGTAGTCCTCGCTTCCCTGCAAAAAAATCACCATGGTAGTTTCAAGAATATTTAGCACATGCTCATTTATACTATATTCTAAAATTATGTATCCATGAGCTTTATGATACGTAATTCTAAAATAACAGAACCGACTAAACGCTTACAAAAAGAAATTATCACATGGCCACATACACTTCAGGTATTGCATAAAGTGCCAGTTTTACCTATACCAAATTTAAAATTAACATCGCTACAGGCTTTATATGTATGAGGAAATTGTGAAGCCTAGTTGATTTACATCTTTCGAGGTTTTAAATCCCGAAGCAAAATTGAAAACAGAAACATTACCAACAATTTTCATCTTTGAAGTCTTTAAAATAAAATACAATTAAAAAATCATCTTCTGAAGAAATATTTTTACATTTCATTTCCGAATAAACGCATCACCAAGTCTCTGTTCGTGACGTAAAAGCACGCCGAATTTTCCCCACACGCTACAGAAGAATTTGACTGCAGTACTATTCCTAAGTGGCAAATATATACTTAATCTTAAATTTCCCAATGGGGAAATTGAACAACAGCCAAGTATCGCAAACAGAATGCGATATATTCTATTCAACTTACTGATTGCAGAATAAGTACAGCTGATGCATTTATTCGAAAATGAACGGGTTGAAATCACTGGCAAAGAATTCTAAATATATATTAATAATAAATAATATCCAACGGATACGAAAATTTTTTCAACATATTAACTGATGAAGTTGCCCCATTCGGAAAAAAATGTATTATTTTTCGTTATATTTAAGAGATATTTGAGTACTTGCATACGTCCAGACATTAGCAAAACGAAAATTGAATTTCGCTCAAGATTAATGAAAAAAATACTTCCAACTTGAAGGGATGACGTAAATTCATATATATTAAAGAGCTAATCATCATTCGATATTTTAGTACGTGAAAACGTCAGGAAGTTCGTATCGCCAAAAAACATACTCGTACTTATAATCGGTTAATTTGAGAAAATTCAGTAAAATCAATCAGGAACCTGAAAATTTTATGGAAAAAAACATATATTCCCGTTCAAAGTCCTAGAGGTGGCAAGCCTACCAACAACAATACATCTGAAAATGATACAGACATTTCAATTCGGTTCGAACGTATTTCTCGAATGATGTTCGTGATATCTTACACGAAATGACGTGTGCATCATAAATAAGGGAAATTCAGCTTACCGCGAGCGTCCGTGTCTGTCCAGTGTGGCGTTGATGGTTAACTGCAATGAAGAGCAATCATTATATTAGCAATAAATATTTTAGAAATTTCCTAAAACGGTCTATTATTCTAACGCACGATTATAGGTATTTTATCCGTAAGCGTTTGTCTTTATGAGGAGAACAATGGCCTCATACAGAATTATTGCAAATAATTTTTAATTATCAATTCAACGTTAAGTAATAAAACATTGAATTGCCCAAGTAAAATGACTGATATACTTAAAAAATATTAAATTAAGAATTGATTATAAAGAAACATTACCGTTGCATTCAGCAACTCAATGCAACACCAAATTTGGTTCAATGTGTCTATTACTTATTTGTATCTTATGCATGGACATTAAAACTTAATCACGATATTAAAAAAGCACATAAATATAATAGATCAGGATATACTGTTTAAAGAATTGATATACTTATTTTTCACTTTAATTCTGGCAATAACACAACAATTTCTTCCGCTTCAATTCATGATAAGGCAGACGAATAAACCATATACATATAAACTCATATTGGGTAAATCCAATATACGACACCAAAACTACAGTCGCCGTTAACGACGTCAAAGAAATAATAGAATTTAGAAAAATTGCTAATTAATTATGATTATTCTTCTGAGGCATTTCATATGCCTGAGATCAAAATAAGACTACCATACCAACTGTGTCATCCCTCCACTGAAACCATTAATTACCTCCACTGGGAGATAACCAAGCCACACTGCGAAGATACACCCTGTGTTGGAGAGGAGCTCTGTAAAAACAAATCACTATTAAAAAGGAGAAATTAATAAAAACAGGACAATTACATCTAAACGTACTTACTCCTGCATGATGAATGGTGTGTCTGGGCGTCTTCGTTCTTCACTCTTCGTGCATTCCGAAAAGAAATGCACATCTCCAGCATCACCTGTTTTCGCTCAGGGGAAAAGATATTAGCGGTACATACGTTCCGAAATTCGATTTAGCATTTATCGTGGAAAATAAACGATAATAGTACATGTGTCAATTGCGTAAAACATCGATGGTGTGGCAATCGTATCGTGGTTTGGGATTTTGTGTGCACACAGGGTGGGAACCTTGGCCAAGGTCGGGGCCCCGGGAGGGAGGCAAGGGGTCGACCCACCTGCCATGTCGTGCGTTAGATGGGGTGGAAAGACAGACGTAGATTACAATTATTTATATATACAACCTTAAAATACTATTAATATAATATATAATGTAATATGTATAACATATAAACGAAGTGTAGACATAATATAAAATTAACATTCAAACCGTAATTACTCGTTACCAATCCGTAATCCACATTCGCACTCTGTCCTTTAGGACGGAGTACGACGTGCACTGCTCGACGGTCCGCTTAACACTGAATCAACTCCCAGGGCGACAGGCACGTCACGATAAGCAATATGGCGACATCTATCGTTGTGTGGTGAAAACTGTCGATATTCCTTTAATTTCCATTGCTTGGTCTATCACGACTATGAAAATGTTATAAGGCGAACATTTTTGAAGCTCAAAAGAGTATTATATTATATATATTATTTTACCAATTTCCCTTTTGAGCAATTTTAAAATGGTTCGGTATGTTATAAAGTGACGAAGAAATTAAGAGATTTTCTATTTAAATAGATAAGTATTTCACATAGATGTAAACTACTCATACGATTGTCATACATTTATTTTTATTATATTTGCCAAAATGCATTTCCATAATTTAGCCAATTATCGTTAATTAGGCTGCTTCCAACACACAGGAGAAAATACTGTAATTTTATACTGTAATAGCCCAGGTCTGTTGGTTGGTTGGTCTCGCTTTCACGATGGCCGTTATAGAGCGTTTAACAAACTTCCCGAATAGGTAGAAGATTGAAATTTGGCAAGGATGCTCGATTAACATATTTTAAGGTAATGACGAAAATTAATCTCCAAAAAAGTCCTGGGTTCGACTCCTAGGAAGACATTTCCCATTTTCCGTATGGTAAAATGTAAAAATCCACTTTTTGGGGTGCAAGCTTTTATTGTTTTGGAAATTAAACCTAGGATTTAACCTACGATCTTCGGTTGTGAATCATTTTGAAGAAAAAATTCCGAAGTTTCTTATTCTGTTCATCTTTTTCCGCATACAATTCGATATATAATGATACTTAGGATGCAAAATGTCCTACTTTGTGATACATTTCTGTGTGAGAGAAGATCTACCGGCAGCAATTCCCCTAATCAATCGCATGGCTACCGAGACCTATTGGGTGAGTTTTACATTGCTGTTTATAATCTCTTCCCCCTACGTCTCCTCCGCTCATACTTCGCATTTAAGAGATCGCAATACTATAGGATAGCAAGAATAGCAGCTTGTCACTATTAGTTCTACTTCGTCCATCATCAAAGATTGGTCATGTTCAGTGAAGTGAGACTGCATCACATTTTAGTTCCGTTATATGTATTAATTAAATATAATAAATTTTCTGTATTTTCTCAACAAGCTATATCAACGTTTCTTGTAAATTTTGTTTTTCTAATAAGGAAAGAAGGCTTTACTTCCTGAAACTTGGGGAGATATCAAAACTGCATTTCCAATCAAAAGAGCATAGTTTGAATTGTTGTTCGTTTGTCATTTTCATTCATATTCATAGAATTATGTAACATATTAAATTTTGAAATTTTATTCAAATGATATTGCTGCCATGAGAGTGAATTTTGAATCAATCTTTACTGATGTACAGCCAAACTGCATTTTCCTTTTAAATTGGATTCTATCAGGAGGAGATCCTGTGGAGAATTGGAGTGTGTTTGATGCCAAAGTAGCCTTGAATTCTGAGTTATTATGACTTGAAAACTGACACACTGCTGAGTGTAGATTGTAAGTACTTTTATGAGCAGCCATCATGCATAATGGATTTATCACCTCCAAGAGCAACCAATATTATTTTGTGGAATTTTATTATAACTAAATATCAGCTGTGGGGTCATCCTACAAATGTAAAACTAGCTAATATCAGAATATTTGGTGTAACAATAGCCCAAGTGGCCGAGTCTCCAGAAAACACATATGTAATCAGAACATTTAGTCATTAGTACCATGAAATAGCAGATTATGAAAATGTTTTTCCTTGTATGAGTACATAGTTATTTAAAAAGTTAGTATCATTAATTTAAAGAGGTATTACTGAATTCACCATTGGCCTAGAAGAATATTAGCTATCCACACAGGGTAGAACAAATAATATTTTAAATTAATATCCTTTTACACATAATAAACACAATTTTTAGCTCATTTTCTTAAAATTATTATGATAACTTTCTGTGTCCATCTGTCAGTGGACAATCAACATTTTTTTAAAGAGGTATTTAGAAAACCCTTTTTGAATTAGATAGCTCTTATCCATCCTTGAAGTTCACTGCAATTGTACTACTCATGTAATTCATCGTTTTTCCTCTAGGTGACTTTTGAAATGGTATTCAACCAAACTACTGAAGCTACAGGAGCAAAGTTTTCATGAATGGAAATATCTACGTTCCAACATTGCATGTTTCCCCCTCTGCAACTAGGAAGGCAAAACAGAATTCTGAAAATTTTAAATAAAATGTGCTTCCACCTGTTGCTTCCGTAAGTGTATCTTACTTGTTTCAATTTAAAAATTTGTGAATTGCTTTGGAGAAGACAGCATCTAAACTCAGGACACAGAACTTGTCATGGTTTGTGGCAATGTAATATACTGTTCGACAAAAATAAGGAAAATAAATATTATTATATTATGATAGCTGGTAAATTTACTAATAAGTTTTAATTCTTTGTTTATGTTAGCCATATAACCAGGATTAGTTAATGTATTATAGTATGAAGGTAGAGGATGGCTAGAGAATTTACCTCAACCTAGGCAAACTTAAGGAAATTTCAAAATTGTAAAAGATTTTATGTTGCCATCAGCATTCACAGAAACATATTGTGATGGCAAGTGGAATAAAAACCAGGGTCAGTATGAAGCTATTCCAGTGATAAGACTGCATTCAGCCCTCTTCGAGTTCCTATGTAAACTGTTCAACTTCAATAATATTTATTTTATCTTCTTTTATAAAATATTCTGAACGATATGTCTCTTATTTTTCAACCAATAATTCTAGAGGGAGGGGCAAATGTGCATGGTCATGTATATAGTATTAACCCCTTAAGCCGATAGCCCAATTGCATACTCGCCAAATGCAGATATTGCTTAAATTTCGATTCTATCAGCATAAATTAGTCTTTCATGGGACTATATGTGTCACAGCAGTGCATCGATATGTGATCTTTCAATGGATCACCAATTTTCTGTCAGTTTGTTAGTTTTCATACTTCGTTAGAGGAAAAACAGCGTAAGCTACACTATTTTGTAATTTAAATACAGGCTTGAGGGGTTAAGGCAATATTGAAGATGTGATAACAAAAATTTATTCATAGACTCGTAGATATAGAATTTATTTCATTTTTAATTTATTTATTTTGCTGTAAAGAGGATTTTTATTTACATAGAAGAAATAAATATTATAGCGCTAATACCATTATTACTAGTAAAATCCAAGTGTCTCTCTGTTAAAATATATATACATATATGTATATGAACAAATTTTGAACTCTTATTGCAATTTCAATAAAACATTTAGCTTTTAATTGGCTTTCCCTCAAATTTTAGATAACACAGAGCATGATAACAACTGTGTTCTTAAAGTATTAGTGAGTGTGGTGAAGTAAGAAATTAATAATGAAGAAATGATAAAGGTTCAATGACACATACAATGTGATTTACTGTCAAAATTGTTGATTCTATGCTATTCTAGTAGAGTATTCTTTTAAACTATTTGTCAGGTTCTAATACTCTAATTCTTATATCAGAACAGAAAAATAATTAATTTGAAGTTGCTGCAATTTTAGAGTTAAAGAACTGGTGTGTTTAAGATTATGAAATTAAATATAAATCTAAAAAGATATATATTATATAGGTAATTATCATTTTGATAATGTAATTATTACATAGTTATTACATAAACCCTTGAATTAAAACGTTTGTATGACATACGTAAAAAGATAATAGTGTTAATATTACATTGAAAACATATGATGAACAATTTGTGGGAAAAAATATTAAAAATAAAAAAATGTTCAGTTAAAACATTCTCTAGATACATATTAGCCATTTCAAAAAGAGAAATAAAAACTAAAAAACAATTCCAATTACAGTAAAATCAGAGAATGTAATTAAACATTTTTAGATACAAAGATGACATTGCATCTATTGGCAGGAACACATAAACATATCTCATAAACAGAACACCACAGATGAATTAATAATGTTACACTTCTGTTAAAGATGTTACATTATCACAATTTTATCCTTTATCTCTTAGTTATAATCTATTATGGTAATTTACATTTGGATACAAAAGCCTATAAGAATGCATTTTAATCCAACAGTTTTTTTAATTTTAAACTTTTCATTTTCATTACATCAGTGATATCTTCGTTTTTAATTTTACTTAGTATATCTTTTTCACATGTCATCAACATGAATGCTTCCAAGTGAGACAGGTTTAAACAGTTTCTGAGTTTATTCAACATAACATTTAATTTTGAAAAAGTTCTTTCACAATACAATTGTGTTGATGACAATGTTAAAACATCTTTATATGCCAAACATAAATTTGAATGACATAAGGTATGTAAGATAAATTTTTGTAAAACTGTAAAGCTGTAAACAACACAATTTTTGTATGTTTTACAATTTAGAGATACAGTGGATTCTGTTTCTTTAATAATACTTTCTTCTGCTGATTCATATTTACCTTTAATAAAAAACTCGTTGCTCAAAGTCAGATTAAAAATTATCCATTTTCTTGCAAAATCCATTAATTCAATTTGCAATTGTGCTTTAGTAATATTTTCATTAAATTTTGTAAGAGAAATGCTTAAATTTTGAAATGCATTACTTGGAATATTATTAATTATTATTTGAGAAATGTTATTTGGATCTAAATAAGACAAATCTTTACATAAATTACTGTTCTCTAAAAATCTTTGTTAAACTACTAATTACTTTATCCATGATTACCTTATGGACTTGTATATGGTACCTCTCTTTTTCAGTCATTATAGTATCTTCATTGATAATTTTTCCAGCAAGACTCCTCCAAATTCTTTTACGTTTTTCTTTGAACTCTGTTTCAACAACTATATCTAAATTTCTTTTTTCTATTTCTTCACTTGCAGTTAGTGAGAACTTTGTGGCTGCTTCAAATACTAATTCAAAATTTCTTGAAATTTCAGACAGAATATTTCAAATATTATTTACCATGCGTATACCAGTTGGGAAACCAATCTTCGGACAGTTTACAATTAACCCGAGCCTTCTTATTAGACCTCCAAATGACAGGTAGATCTGATTTAATCTTCCCTTTTAAAGCACGAGAATTTTCTAAACGCTAAATTACCATTGGTTCGCATTTAAAATCTCCCGAAGCGTTTCCACATAATATTAAAGTGAATCGATCTTTTGCAGCCTTAAAACTTGGAGCAGTACGTTCCTCTTTGGAAATAAAGGTATAATTAGAACATTGTGACACACTACATGTATTTTTTGAAGTACTTTCCCTTTGGCGAAGCACATTTGCGCAAAATATGCATATTTGAGGGATGATATCGAGCTAAATTACCCAACTCAACCATAAACTCGGAGGAATATCACGATCAATCCAACGGGCTAAAATATACAAACATTTCTAGCAGACGACAGCGACTGTGCTGCCGCCATCGGCACTTGAATCCTCGAAATACACGGGAATTGTTTGTGATGGCGTCGTTATGTATGATGTTTGGTTTTGGGTAGGAGAGAGGAAATCTTCTTTTCGAGTTAATAAAAACTAACAGCATGGAGTGTACACACGAGTTCACCATGTGTAGGCTTTGCCTTTCCGAGAGTGAGAGTTTCAACGATATTTTCCTAGTGAACGAATGGTTTGGTTACGTTGCAGCCGAAGTTATACGAGATCTTCTTCAATTCCAGGTGAGTATTATTTGTTGTTTTACTGTAATTCATTCTTTTGTATAGTTTATATTATTTACATTTCGTTCACCGAAGTTTTGGCAGGATGAGAACGTTCGAAGTTCATTGTACAAAACATTCTAATATTTACATCCATTTCCAACCTTGAGTGATTTCTATATCAAGGTTTCTCTACATCGGGTTAATACATATTTATTGGTTGCCGGGACAATGAAGCGAAACAAATATAGGAATAGCGGTTATCTATACATATCTATAAAGTAAGGTGTTTATATGTATGTATGTTCAGCTAAGGCTCAGAAACTGCAACACGCAGAAAAAAGAGGAAGGTGTCATATTAACCGTTATCATGTGTACGGTGGTTTAGTAAGGTTTTTAAACCGATTCGGTGTACTATTTAATTATAATAAAATATTTTCGTTTATATGGGATCATTTGATTCGGTCCTTTGCAAACATCCGGGGTGGTCCTCCCATCCGGTAACGCGTCTCCTGTCTTCTGCTTCTTCAGATTTGTCTTCAGCTTTTCCCAGCATCTGTTTCAATGCCCATGACAAATATTATTTATTATTATTAATATTATTCAGTCATACGGAGACTCAAAATATCATCATATTTAAATTGTATAACTTGAAAAACATTCACTATGGAATTCCTATGCCATGCCATAATGAGATACAAACTTGAAATTTGACATGGTTATATGGTTTTGGAGATAATCGACTAGGAATAATTCGAAATCGTAAAAATGCTAATAATTAAAAATGCTTGCATAATGCATTCACATATTATAAACATATAAACAAACGTTTCATGGTTTAGTTACACATAAATGTGCTACAATGCCGAAATTTTTTCTAATGGTAACAAAAACGGGATTATAGAAATTTGAAGAAGTTTATTTATTGGGCCGTAAAAAATACATAAATGTTTTAAAAAATTGACTAATGTTTATGCACTTTTATTATAGCTAGGGAGCTGAATAGTTTGAGAAATTAGGGAATGATACTCCAGCGGTAAATAATATTGTAGAATATAATAAAGTTTATTATTGTGGCTGTTAAATATTCATATTTTTAAACGATTAATTTTATATAACTACACATTTAGAGGTGCTACATCGATGAAATTTTGCAGAAATGTGAGGTATTCGTATCAAATGATGATAAACTATGGAAAGTTTTACAATTATAAATTTCAGGGGTCGTTTTTATTCCAATATTGTCCATAATGTAAAACATTAATCGGCGCAGAGGTGCAAACTTTTGCATTTTGAAATTATCTGTCTACTCTACTCTTTATGTTAAGATGAGACAAAACGCTTGCAGAATGCAAGCACACATTAACTAGTACATACATATAGACATACTAATATTGTGACAAGATTTCTAAAAGCTCAATGCTGTACAAAATTTAAAAAACATACAAAATACAATACGTATTTTTGAATCCGTATTTTTAACAAAATAAAAACATTTCGATAATACATCAATATTGATTTATTAAGACAATTTTAACGAAGACAATAAAATCCATTTTTTAAAAATAATCATATACTAATTCTCTAAAGTCATACCCTCCTCGCGGTGTTTGATGTTATTTTTCTAAAAACTAACAAATACAAAATGAAATTGGAATAAATCACGTAATTAACAATAACATAAATTAATTCAATTTTCCAATTACTTCTCTTACTTTTCGAAACTTGTGACGACGACTTCAGAAAGCTATCAAACTTTGCAGGTGCTTTGCAGACTGTGACAAGTACACACACATAAGTAAGAAGAGTTTACATACCACTTGTAATAATCAGTATTCCAGAACTATAAATAATACGTTGTTATGTGCTGCTATTGCTGTTCAAATTTTATTTAATTAATAACAATGAAAACGTAAACATTTTTAGGTACTACCCACCTCCCTCCCCCCTCTCTCCCATATAAATGCATTGAACTCTCAATTTCGGCGACATGTCATGGTAACCTATAATGGGTGTTGTAATAAAACTGATAAAATCACGTATTTTATTGATTCTAACCGCATTTCCACGCGAATTCGACCAGAATTCGGAATCTGTCTTCAATAAAAATAAACTTTGTTCTTTCCCGCAAAGAAGTATCCAAGTCTCAAGTTCGTACCGTGATTTTAAGTAATTTTAAAGTGCTAATTAAAAGTAGTCTACACTCATCCCTGTATTTCAATTGCAGGACGCGACAAAATACGTGACATTCGATAATTACATCGTTCGCCATTTCGAATCAAAGTGACGGACAGAAACCTTGACCATTCACTATGTTAGGAAGAATCTTACCAAATTTGCTTATTCTAGCTTTTATCGTTTAGGAGGATTTCCAATAACAAACACACGCTTCAAAATATATTATAGATAATAACAGCGCTATTCCTATATTTGTTTCGCTTCATTGTCCCGGCAACCAATTAATATTAACCCGATGTAGAGAAATCTTGATATAGAAATCACTCAAGGTTGGAAAAGGATGTAAATATAAATATTAGAATGTTTTGTACAATGAACTTCGAACGTTCTCATCCTGCCAAAACTTCGGTGAACGAAATGTAAACAATATAAACTATAGAAAAGAATGAATTACAGTAAAACAACAAATAATACTCACCTGGAATCGAAGAAGATCTCGTATAACTTCGGCTGCAACGTAACCAAACCACTTGGAAAATATCGATGAAACTCTCACTCTCGGAAAGGCAAAGCCTACACATGGTGAACTCGTGTGTACACTCCATGCTGTTAGTTTTTATTAACTCGAACTCCTACCGAAAACCATACATCATACATAACGACCCCATCACATACTATTCCCGTGTATTTCGAGGACTTAAGTGCCGATGGCGGCAGCACAGTCGCTGTCGTCTGCTAGAAATATTCGTATAATTTAGCCCGTTGCATTGATCGTGATATTCCTCCGAGTTTAGGGTTGGGATGAGTAATTTAGCTAGATATCATCCCTCACATAAGCATGTCTTGCCCAAATGTGCTTCGCCAAAGAAAAAGTACTTAAAAAAAGATGTACTGTGTCACATTGTTCTAATTATACAGAAGGCATTACACCGCAGTTCTTCCCTGAAGATGCTTTACTGATAAATGTATGTTTGTAGCGAACATTTTACTATTGAATCGTTAAAATTGCAACGAAAGTATTTTGATATTACCTCGGCGGGTAAGCCAATTAAAAGCTAAAAGTTTTATTGAAATTGAAATAAGAGTTCAAAATTTGTTCATATACATATATGTATATATATTTTAACAAAGAGACTTGGATTTTACTAGTAATAATGGTATCAGCGCTAAAATATTTATTTCTTCTATGTAAATAAAAATCCTCTTTACATCAAAATAAATAAATTAAAAATGAAATAAATTCTATATCCACGAGTCTATGAATAAATTTTTGTTATCACATCTTCAATATTGCCTTAACCCCTCAAGCCTGTATTTAAATTACTAAATAGTGTAGCTTACGCTATGTTTTTCCTCTAACAAAGTATAAAAACTAACAAACTGACAGGAAATTGGTGATCCATTGAAAGATCACATATCGATGGACTGCTGTGACACATATAGTCCCATGAAAGACTAATTTATGCTGATAGAATCGCAATTTAAGCAATATCTGCATTTGGCGAGTATGTAATTGGGCTATCGGCTTAAGGGGTTAATACTATATAAATGACCGTGCACATTTGCCCCTCCCTCTAGAATTATTGGTTGAAAAATAAGAGACATATCATTCAGAATATTTTATAAAAGAAGATAAAATAAAATAAATATTATTGAAGTTGAACAGTTTGCATAGGAACTCGAAGAGGGCTGAATGCAGTCTTATCACTGGAATAGCTTCATACTGACCCTGGTTTTTATTCCCCTTGCTCCCACAATATGTTTCTGTGAATGCTGATGGCAACATAAAATCTTTTACAATTTTGAAATTTCCTTAAGTTTGCCTTGGTTGAGGGAAATTGTCTAGCCATACTCTACCTTCATACTATAATACATTAACTAATCCTGGTTATATGGCTAACAAAACAAAGAATTAAAACTTATTAGTAAACTTTACCAGCCATCATGATATACTAATATTTTTTTTCCTTATTTTTGTCGAACAGTATATTACATTGCCACAAATCATGACAATTTCTGTGTCCTGAGTTTAGATGCTGTCTTCTCCAAAGCAATTCACAAATTTTTAAATTGAAACACTTAAGATACACTTACGGAAGCAACAGGTGGAAGCACATTTTATTTAAAATTTTCAGAATTCTGTTTTGCCTTCCTAGTTGCAGAGGGGGAAACATGCAATGTTGGAACGTAGACATTTCCATTCATGAAAACTTTGCTCCTGTAGCTTCAGTAGTTTGGTTGAATACCATTTCAAAAGTCACCTAGAGGAAAAACGATGAATTACATGAGTAGTACAATTGCCGTGAACTTCAAGGATGGATAAGAGCTATCTAATTCAAAAAGGGTATTCTAAATACCTCTTTAAAAAAATGTTGATTGTCCACTGACAGATGGACACAGAAAGTTATCATAATAATTTTAAGAAAATGAGCTAAAAATTGTGTTTATTATGTGTAAAAGGATATTAATTTAAAATATTATTTGTTCTACCCTGTGTGGATAGCTAATATTCTTCTAGGCCAATGGTGAATTCAGTAATACCTCTTTAAATTAATGATACTAACTTTTTAAATAACTATGTACTCATACAAGGAAAAACATTTTCATAATCTGCTATTTCATGGTACTAATGACTAAATGTTCTGATTACATATGTGTTTTCTGGAGACTCGGCCACTTGGGCTATTGTTACACCAAATATTCTGATATTAGCTAGTTTTACATTTGTAGGATGACCCCACAGCTGATATTTAGTTATAATAAAATTCCACAAAATAATATTGGTTGCTCTTGGAGGTGATAAATCCATTATGCATGATGGCTGCTCATAAAAGTACTTACAATCTAGACTCAGCAGTGTGTCAGTTTTCAAGTCATAATAACTCAGAATTCAAGGCTACTTTGGCATCAAACACACTCCAATTCTCCACAGGATCTCCTCCTGATAGAATCCAATTTAAAAGGAAAATGCAGTTTGGCTGTACATCAGTAAAGATTGATTCTAAATTCACTCTCATGGCAGCAATATCATTTGAATAAAGCTTCAAAATTTAATATGTTACATAATTCTATGAATGAAAATAACAAACGAACAACAATTCAAACTATGCTCTTTTGATTGGAAATGCAGATTTGATATCTCCCCAAGTTTCAGGAAGTAAAGCCTGCTTTCCTTATTAGAAAAACAAAATTTACAAGAAACGTTGATATAGCTTGTTGAGAAAAGACAGAAAATTTGTTATATTTAATTAATACATATAACGGAACTAAAATGTGATGCAGTCTCACTTCACTGAACATGACCAATCTTTGATGATGGATGAAGAAGAACTTAACAGTGACAAGCTGCTATTCTTGCTATCCTATATTATTGCGATCTCTTAAATGCGAAGTATGAGCGGAGGAGACGTAGGGGGAAGAGATTATAAACAGCAATGTAAAACTCACCCATTAGGTCCCGGTAGCCATGCGATTGATTAGGGGAATTGCTGCCGGTAGATCTTCTCTCAAACAGAAATGTATCACAAAGTAGGACATTTTGCATCCTAATTATCATTATATATCGAATTGTATGCGGAAAAAGATGAACAGAATAATAAACTTCGTAATAATTTCTTCAAAATGGTTCACAACCGAAGATCGTAGGTTAAATCCAAGTTTTAATTTTCAAAACAATAAAAGCTTGCACCCCAAAAAGTGGATTTTTACATTTTACCATACGGAAAATGGGAAATGTCTTCCTAGGAGTCGAACCCAGGACTTTTTTGGAGATTAATTTTCGTCATTACCTTAAAATATGTTAATCGAGCATCCTTGCCAAATTTCAATCTTCTACCTATTCGGGAAGTTTGTTAAACGCTCTATTACGGCCATCGTGAAAGCGAGACCAACCAACCAACAGACCTGGGCTATTACAGTATAAAATTACAGTTTTTTCTCCTGTGTGTTGGAAGCAGCCTAATTAACGATAATTGGCTAAATTATGGAAATGCATTTTGGCAAATATAATAAAAATATAAGTAATAAGAATAAATGTATTACAATCCTATGGCTAGTTAACATCTTTGTACAATACTTATCTATTTAAACAGAAAATCTCTTAATTTCTTCGTCACTTTATAACATACCGAACCATTTTAAAACCGCTCAAAAGGGAAATTGGTAAAATAATATATATAATATAATACTCTTTTGAATCTTCAGAATCGAATGTGTTGACGTTTAGACTACGAATAACCAAATAAATGGCAAGCACGATTCTCCTGACGAGAAGGGATATTGATATAAAATAATTACAGCATTTTCTCCTGTGTTGGAAGCAGCCTAATTAACGATAAACGACTAAATTATGGAAAAGCATTTTGGCAAATATAATAAAAATAAATGTATGACAATCGTATGAGTAGTTTACATCTATGTGAAATACTTATCTATTTAAATGGAAAATCTCTTAATTTCTTCGTCACTTTACAACATACCGAACCATTTTAAAATTGCTCTAAAGGAAATTGGTAAAATAATATATATAATATAATAAATACTCTTTTGAGCTTAAAAAATGTTCGCCATATAACATTTTCATAGTGATGTATGAATTAAATTAATTGACATAGAAAATCAAAGAATCATTTAAAGTCATAGAAAGTTTACATAATTTATAATTTAAATAAATACTCATGGTAAAATTAAAACATTTTATTTAGAGAGAGTTGCATCATACATTTATTAGCCTAAAGTATTATCTTCAGATATTAAACAGTGATGTAGAAACTAACAATACAAGGTTTCTTTATGAAATAGGAATCACAATATAAAGCCCGTTTCACAGGTTGCGTTTTTCCTTGGTGGATTGCTTGCGTGGAGCCCTGATGGCTGCTGTGCGCGCTAACTTGCTGGAAATCCGGCTCGCTGACGGTTGCCTTGCTTACTACCTTGCTGGTTTTCGAGGTTAGGTCCTGTGCTATTTTTCCTGCGTGTTTTCCTGCTGGCTGGCGGTGTCGGCCAATCACCTCCGAGCGCTACATCACGTGATCAACACAGAGTCCACCGCACTGTCGTAAAAACTTGCATTTTCACCCGTGGTACTGACCTATCTCCAAATGGAAGGATTTCTTGCGTTGGTTTCACGCACCGTGTGAAACGGTAACCATCAGCGGACCAAGCACGGCGCCCACCCGCAGAGTAGCATGCAGGGAATCTCGCATGCTAGCCAGCAAGGGAAAACGCACCGTGTGAAACAGGCTTAAGATAAACAACTATAAATTACATTTCAACAGTAGAATTCAACATAATTAACGAAGATTCAGTCATAACGTAATAAATCCTAAACTGGGAAACCTTTAGAACCTGTTTTGCATCTGATAACTAGAGGCGTTTTTAAAAATATGAATGGAATGATTTCTATCCCATTCAAGTTAAGCATATTTCCATTGGCACCCAGGAGGTAATGCTTAGGCCATCGTTGCTCATTATTTAACATGGCGAGCTCGCTGGGTTAAGCCCAGCCCTACACCATGCTAACGCTTACTAAACTTAAGTACTCTCATCTGTCTAGCTAAACAATGTAATCGATGACAAAATGATTCATACATACAACCATTACCCATCACACACACACACCATCACCCATCACACACACACACCACCACCACTACCTAAAGATGTGCGCGCGCACATCCATGCACTACCATACACTACCATCATACACACACTCACACACCTAAATACTACTTCTACCTACAAATCTTACTTTGTCGCACCTGCTATTCTAAGTTTGTCGCACCTACAATTCTAACTTTGTCGCACCTGCTAATCTAAGTTTGTCGCACCTACAATTCTAACTTTTTCGCACCTGCTAATCTAATTTTGTCGCACCTGCTAATCTAAGGTTGACGAACCTACTAAGCCGAGTTTGCAGCCCCCCTCTCCTAACTAAGCAGCCCCACTCTCCTAACTAAGCAGCACCTACTCTCCCAAGTCCGCAGCTCCCACCCACTCGCGTAGTCCTCGCTTCCCTGCAAAAAAATCACCATGGTAGTTTCAAGAATATTTAGCACATGCTCATTTATACTATATTCTAAAATTATGTATCCATGAGCTTTATGATACGTAATTCTAAAATAACAGAACCGACTAAACGCTTACAAAAAGAAATTATCACATGGCCACATACACTTCAGGTATTGCATAAAGTGCCAGTTTTACCTATACCAAATTTAAAATTAACATCGCTACAGGCTTTATATGTATGAGGAAATTGTGAAGCCTAGTTGATTTACATCTTTCGAGGTTTTAAATCCCGAAGCAAAATTGAAAACAGAAACATTACCAACAATTTTCATCTTTGAAGTCTTTAAAATAAAATACAATTAAAAAATCATCTTCTGAAGAAATATTTTTACATTTCATTTCCGAATAAACGCATCACCAAGTCTCTGTTCGTGACGTAAAAGCACGCCGAATTTTCCCCACACGCTACAGAAGAATTTGACTGCAGTACTATTCCTAAGTGGCAAATATATACTTAATCTTAAATTTCCCAATGGGGAAATTGAACAACAGCCAAGTATCGCAAACAGAATGCGATATATTCTATTCAACTTACTGATTGCAGAATAAGTACAGCTGATGCATTTATTCGAAAATGAACGGGTTGAAATCACTGGCAAAGAATTCTAAATATATATTAATAATAAATAATATCCAACGGATACGAAAATTTTTTCAACATATTAACTGATGAAGTTGCCCCATTCGGAAAAAAATGTATTATTTTTCGTTATATTTAAGAGATATTTGAGTACTTGCATACGTCCAGACATTAGCAAAACGAAAATTGAATTTCGCTCAAGATTAATGAAAAAAATACTTCCAACTTGAAGGGATGACGTAAATTCATATATATTAAAGAGCTAATCATCATTCGATATTTTAGTACGTGAAAACGTCAGGAAGTTCGTATCGCCAAAAAACATACTCGTACTTATAATCGGTTAATTTGAGAAAATTCAGTAAAATCAATCAGGAACCTGAAAATTTTATGGAAAAAAACATATATTCCCGTTCAAAGTCCTAGAGGTGGCAAGCCTACCAACAACAATACATCTGAAAATGATACAGACATTTCAATTCGGTTCGAACGTATTTCTCGAATGATGTTCGTGATATCTTACACGAAATGACGTGTGCATCATAAATAAGGGAAATTCAGCTTACCGCGAGCGTCCGTGTCTGTCCAGTGTGGCGTTGATGGTTAACTGCAATTAAAAGCAATCATTATATTAGCAATAAATATTTTAGAAATTTTCTAAAACGGTCTATTATTCTAACGCACGATTATAGGTATTTTATCCGTCAGCGTTTGTCTTTATGAGGAGAACTAAGGCCTCATACAGAATTATTACAAATAATTTTTAATTACCAATTCAACGTTAAGTAATAAAACATTGAATTGCCCAAGTAAAATGACTGATATACTTAAAAAATATTAAATTAAGAATTGATTTTAAATAAACATTACCGTTGCATTCAGCAACTCAATGCAACACCAAATTTGGTTCAATAGTCTACTACTTATTTGTATCTTATGCATGGACATTAAAACTTAATCACGATATTAAAAAAGCACATAAATATAATAGATCAGGATATAGTGTTTAAAGAATTGATATACGTATTTTTCACTTTAATTCTGGCAATAACACAACAATTTCTTCCGCTTCAATTCATGATAAGGCAGACGAATAAACCATATACATATAAACTCATATTGGGTAAATCCAATATACGACACCAAAACTACAGTCGCCGTTAACGACGTCAAAGAAATAATAGAATTTAGAAAAATTGCTAATTAATTATGATTATTCTTCTGAGGCATTTCATATGCCTGAGATCAAAATAAGACTACCATACCAACTGTGTCATCCCTCCACTGAAACCATTAATTACCTCCACTGGGAGATAACCAAGCCACACTGCGAAGATACACCCTGTGTTGGAGAGGAGCTCTGTAAAAACAAATCACTATTAAAAAGGAGAAATTAATAAAAACAGGACAATTACATCTAAACGTACTTACTCCTGCATGATGAATGGTGTGTCTGGGCGTCTTCGTTCTTCACTCTTCGTGCATTCCGAAAAGAAATGCACATCTCCAGCATCACCTGTTTTCGCTCAGGGGAAAAGATATTAGCGGTACATACGTTCCGAAATTCGATTTAGCATTTATCGTGGAAAATAAACGATAATAGTACATGTGTCAATTGCGTAAAACATCGATGGTGTGGCAATCGTATCGTGGTTTGGGATTTTGTGTGCACACAGGGTGGGAACCTTGGCCAAGGTCGGGGCCCCGGGAGGGAGGCAAGGGGTCGACCCACCTGCCATGTCGTGCGTTAGATGGGGTGGAAAGACAGACGTAGATTACAATTATTTATATACACAACCTTAAAATACTATTAATATAATATATAATGTAATATGTATAACATATAAACGAAGTGTAGACATAATATAAAATTAACATTCAAACCGTAATTACTCGTTACCAATCCGTAATCCACATTCGCACTCTGTCCTTTAGGACGGAGTACGACGTGCACTGGTCGACGGACTGCTTAACACTGAATCGAGTCCCAGGGCGACAGGCACGTCACGATAAGCAATATGGCGACATCTATCGTTGTGTGGTGAAAACTGTCGATATTCCTTTAATTTCCATTGCTTGGTCTATCACGACTATGAAAATGTTATAAGGCGAACATGTTTGAAGCTCAAAAGAGTATTTATTATATATATTATTTACCAATTTCCCTTTTGAGCAATTTTAAAATGGTTCGGTATGTTATAAAGTGACGAAGAAATTAAGAGATTTTCTATTTAAATAGATAAGTATTTCACATAGATGTAAACTACTCATACGATTGTCATACATTTATTTTTATTATATTTGCCAAAATGCATTTCCATAATTTAGCCAATTATCGTTAATTAGGCTGCTTCCAACACACAGGAGAAAATACTGTAATTTTATACTGTAATAGCCCAGGTCTGTTGGTTGGTTGGTCTCGCTTTCACGATGGCCGTAATAGAGCGTTTTAACAAACTTTCCGAATAGGTAGAAGATTGAAATTTGGCAAGGATGCTCGATTAACATATTTTAAGGTAAATGACGAAAATTAATCTCCAAAAAAGTCCTGGGTTCGACTCCTAGGAAGACATTTCCCATTTTCCGTATGGTAAAATGTAAAAATCCACTTTTTGGGGTGCAAGCTTTTATTGTTTTGGAAATTAAACCTAGGATTTAACCTACGATCTTCGGTTGTGAATCATTTTGAAGAAAAAATTCCGAAGTTTCTTATTCTGTTCATCTTTTTCCGCATACAATTCGATATATAATGATACTTAGGATGCAAAATGTCCTACTTTGTGATACATTTCTGTGTGAGAGAAGATCTACCGGCAGCAATTCCCCTAATCAATCGCATGGCTACCGAGACCTATTGGGTGAGTTTTACATTGCTGTTTATAATCTCTTCCCCCTACGTCTCCTCCGCTCATACTTCGCATTTAAGAGATCGCAATACTATAGGATAGCAAGAATAGCAGCTTGTCACTATTAGTTCTACTTCATCCATCATCAAAGATTGGTCATGTTCAGTGAAGTGAGACTGCATCACATTTTAGTTCCGTTATATGTATTAATTAAATATAATAAATTTTCTGTATTTTCTCAACAAGCTATATCAACGTTTCTTGTAAATTTTGTTTTTCTAATAAGGAAAGAAGGCTTTACTTCCTGAAACTTGGGGAGATATCAAAACTGCATTTCCAATCAAAAGAGCATAGTTTGTATTGTTGTTCGTTTGTCATTTTCATTCATATTCATAGAATTATGTAACATATTAAATTTTGAAATTTTATTCAAATGATATTGCTGCCATGAGAGTGAATTTTGAATCAATCTTTACTGATGTACAGCCAAACTGCATTTTCCTTTTAAATTGGATTCTATCAGGAGGAGATCCTGTGGAGAATTGGAGTGTGTTTGATGCCAAAGTAGCCTTGAATTCTGAGTTATTATGACTTGAAAACTGACACACTGCTGAGTGTAGATTGTAAGTACATTTATGACCAGCCATCATGCATAATGGATTTATCACCTCTAAGAGCAACCAATATTATTTTGTGGAATTTTATTATAACTAAATATCAGCTGTGGGGTCATCCTACAAATGTAAAACTAGCTAATATCAGAATATTTGGTGTAACAATAGCCCAAGTGGCCGAGTCTCCAGAAAACACATATGTAATCAGAACATTTAGTCATTAGTACCTTGAAATAGCAGATTATGAAAGTGTTTTTCCTTGTATGAGTACATAGTTATTTAAAAAGTTAGCATCATTAATTTAAAGAGGTATTACTGAATTCACCATTGGCCTAGAAGAATATTAGCTATCCACACAGGGTAGAACAAATAATATTTTAAATTAATATCCTTTTACACATAATAATCACAATTTTTAGCTAATTTTCTTAAAAGCCAAAACACATTATTATGATAACTTTCTGTGTCCATCTGTCAGTGGACAATCAACGTTTTTTTAAAGAGGTATTTAGAAAACCCTTTTTGAATTAGATAGCTCTTATCCATCCTTGAAGTTCACTGCAATTGTACTTCTCATGTAATTCATCGTTTTTCCTCTAGGTGACTTTTGAAATGGTATTTAACCAAACTACTGAAGCTTCAGGAGCGATGTTTTCATGAATGGGAAGGTCTACGTTCCAACATTGCAGGTTTTCCCCTCTGCAACTAGGGAGGCAAAGCAGAATTCTGAAATTTTTTAAGAAAATGTGCTTCCACCTGTTGCTTTAATAAGTGTATCTTACTTGTTTCAATATAAAAATTTGTGAATTGCTTTGGAGAAGACAGCATCTAAACTCAGGACACAGAACTTGTCATGGTTTGTGGCAATGTAATATAATGTTCGACAAAAATAAGGAAAATAAATATTATTATATCATGATAGCTGGTAATGTTTACTAATAAGTTTTAATTCATTGTTTATGTTAGACATATAACCAGGATTAGTTAATGTATTATAGTATGAAGGTAGAGGATGGCTAGACAATTTCCCTCAACCAAGGCAAACTTAAGGAAATTTCAAAATTGTAAATGATTTTATGTTGCCATCAGTATTCACAGAAACATATTGTGGGAGCAAGGGGAATAAAAACCAGGGTCAGTATGAAGCTATTCCAGTGATAAGACTACATTCAGCCCTCTTCGAGTTCCTATGTAAACTGTTCAACTTCAATAATATTTATTTTATTTTCTTTTATAAAATATTCTGAATGATATGTCTCTTATTTTTCAACCAATAATTCTAGAGGGAGGGGCAAATGTGCACGGTCATGTATATAGTATTAACCCCTTAAGCCGATAGCCCAATTACATACTCGCCAAATGCAGATATTGCTTAAATTTCGATTCTATCAGCATAAATTAGTCTTTCATGGGACTATATGTGTCACAGCAGTGCATCGATATGTGATCTTTCAATGGATCACCAATTTCCTGTCAGTTTGTTAGTTTTCATACTTCGTTAGAGGAAAAACAGCGTAAGCTACACTATTTTGTAATTTAAATACAGGCTTGAGGGGTTAAGGCAATATTGAAGATGTGATAACAAAAATTTATTCATAGACTCGTAGATATAGAATTTATTTCATTTTTAATTTATTTATTTTGCTGTAAAGAGGATTTTTATTTACATAGAAGAAATAAATATTATAGCGCTAATACCATTATTACTAGTAAAATCCAAGTGTCTCTCTGTTAAAATATATATACATATATGTATATGAACAAATTTTGAACTCTTATTGCAATTTCAATAAAACATTTAGCTTTTAATTGGCTTTCCCTCAAATTTTAGATAACACAGAGCATGATAACAACTGTGTTCTTAAAGTATTAGTGAGTGTGGTGAAGTAAGAAATTAATAATGAAGAAATGATAAAGGTTCAATGACACATACAATGTGATTTACTGTCAAAATTGTTGATTCTATGCTATTCTAGTAGAGTATTCTTTTAAACTATTTGTCAGGTTCTAATACTCTAATTCTTATATCAGAACAGAAAAATAATTAATTTGAAGTTGCTGCAATTTTAGAGTTAAAGAACTGGTGTGTTTAAGATTATGAAATTAAATATAAATCTAAAAAGATATATATTATATAGGTAATTATCATTTTGATAATGTAATTATTACATAGTTATTACATAAACCCTTGAATTAAAACGTTTGTATGACATACGTAAAAAGATAATAGTGTTAATATTACATTGAAAACATATGATGAACAATTTGTGGGAAAAAATATTAAAAATAAAAAAATGTTCAGTTAAAACATTCTCTAGATACATATTAGCCATTTCAAAAAGAGAAATAAAAACTAAAAAACAATTCCAATTACAGTAAAATCAGAGAATGTAATTAAACATTTTTAGATACAAAGATGACATTGCATCTATTGGCAGGAACACATAAACATATCTCATAAACAGAACACCACAGATGAATTAATAATGTTACACTTCTGTTAAAGATGTTACATTATCACAATTTTATCCTTTATCTCTTAGTTATAATCTATTATGGTAATTTACATTTGGATACAAAAGCCTATAAGAATGCATTTTAATCCAACAGTTTTTTTAATTTTAAACTTTTCATTTTCATTACATCAGTGATATCTTCGTTTTTAATTTTACTTAGTATATCTTTTTCACATGTCATCAACATGAATGCTTCCAAGTGAGACAGGTTTAAACAGTTTCTGAGTTTATTCAACATAACATTTAATTTTGAAAAAGTTCTTTCACAATACAATTGTGTTGATGACAATGTTAAAACATCTTTATATGCCAAACATAAATTTGAATGACATAAGGTATGTAAGATAAATTTTTGTAAAACTGTAAAGCTGTAAACAACACAATTTTTGTATGTTTTACAATTTAGAGATACAGTGGATTCTGTTTCTTTAATAATACTTTCTTCTGCTGATTCATATTTACCTTTAATAAAAAACTCGTTGCTCAAAGTCAGATTAAAAATTATCCATTTTCTTGCAAAATCCATTAATTCAATTTGCAATTGTGCTTTAGTAATATTTTCATTAAATTTTGTAAGAGAAATGCTTAAATTTTGAAATGCATTACTTGGAATATTATTAATTATTATTTGAGAAATGTTATTTGGATCTAAATAAGACAAATCTTTACATAAATTACTGTTCTCTAAAAATCTTTGTTAAACTACTAATTACTTTATCCATGATTACCTTATGGACTTGTATATGGTACCTCTCTTTTTCAGTCATTATAGTATCTTCATTGATAATTTTTCCAGCAAGACTCCTCCAAATTCTTTTACGTTTTTCTTTGAACTCTGTTTCAACAACTATATCTAAATTTCTTTTTTCTATTTCTTCACTTGCAGTTAGTGAGAACTTTGTGGCTGCTTCAAATACTAATTCAAAATTTCTTGAAATTTCAGACAGAATATTTCAAATATTATTTACCATGCGTATACCAGTTGGGAAACCAATCTTCGGACAGTTTACAATTAACCCGAGCCTTCTTATTAGACCTCCAAATGACAGGTAGATCTGATTTAATCTTCCCTTTTAAAGCACGAGAATTTTCTAAACGCTAAATTACCATTGGTTCGCATTTAAAATCTCCCGAAGCGTTTCCACATAATATTAAAGTGAATCGATCTTTTGCAGCCTTAAAACTTGGAGCAGTACGTTCCTCTTTGGAAATAAAGGTATAATTAGAACATTGTGACACACTACATGTATTTTTTGAAGTACTTTCCCTTTGGCGAAGCACATTTGCGCAAAATATGCATATTTGAGGGATGATATCGAGCTAAATTACCCAACTCAACCATAAACTCGGAGGAATATCACGATCAATCCAACGGGCTAAAATATACAAACATTTCTAGCAGACGACAGCGACTGTGCTGCCGCCATCGGCACTTGAATCCTCGAAATACACGGGAATTGTTTGTGATGGCGTCGTTATGTATGATGTTTGGTTTTGGGTAGGAGAGAGGAAATCTTCTTTTCGAGTTAATAAAAACTAACAGCATGGAGTGTACACACGAGTTCACCATGTGTAGGCTTTGCCTTTCCGAGAGTGAGAGTTTCAACGATATTTTCCTAGTGAACGAATGGTTTGGTTACGTTGCAGCCGAAGTTATACGAGATCTTCTTCAATTCCAGGTGAGTATTATTTGTTGTTTTACTGTAATTCATTCTTTTGTATAGTTTATATTATTTACATTTCGTTCACCGAAGTTTTGGCAGGATGAGAACGTTCGAAGTTCATTGTACAAAACATTCTAATATTTATATTTACATCCTTTTCCAACCTTGAGTGATTTCTATATCAAGATTTCTCTACATCGGGTTAATATTAATTGGTTGCCGGGACAATGAAGCGAAACAAATATAGGAATAGCGGTTATCTATACATATCTATAAAGTAAGGTGTTTATATGTATGTATGTTCAGCTAAGGCTCAGAAACTGCAACACGCAGAAAAAAGAGGAAGGTGTCATATTGACCGTTATCATGTGTACGGTGGTTTAGTAAGGTTTTTAAACCGATTCGGTGTACTATTTAATTATAATAAAATATTTTCGTTTATATGGGATCATTTGATTCGGTCCTTTGCAAACATCCGGGGTGGTCCTCCCATCCGGTAACGCGTCTCCTGTCTTCTGCTTCTTCAGATTTGTCTTCAGCTTTTCCCAGCATCTGTTTCAATGCCCATGACAAATATTATTTATTATTATTAATATTATTCAGTCATACGGAGACTCAAAATATCATCATATTTAAATTGTATAACTTGAAAAACATTCACTATGGAATTCCTATGCCATGCCATAATGAGATACAAACTTGAAATTTGACATGGTTATATGGTTTTGGAGATAATCGACTAGGAATAATTCGAAATCGTAAAAATGCTAATAATTAAAAATGCTTGCATAATGCATTCACATATTATAAACATATAAACAAACGTTTCATGGTTTAGTTACACATAAATGTGCTACAATGCCGAAATTTTTTCTAATGGTAACAAAAACGGGATTATAGAAATTTGAAGAAGTTTATTTATTGGGCCGTAAAAAATACATAAATGTTTTAAAAAATTGACTAATGTTTATGCACTTTTATTATAGCTAGGGAGCTGAATAGTTTGAGAAATTAGGGAATGATACTCCAGCGGTAAATAATATTGTAGAATATAATAAAGTTTATTATTGTGGCTGTTAAATATTCATATTTTTAAACGATTAATTTTATATAACTACACATTTAGAGGTGCTACATCGATGAAATTTTGCAGAAATGTGAGGTATTCGTATCAAATGATGATAAACTATGGAAAGTTTTACAATTATAAATTTCAGGGGTCGTTTTTATTCCAATATTGTCCATAATGTAAAACATTAATCGGCGCAGAGGTGCAAACTTTTGCATTTTGAAATTATCTGTCTACTCTACTCTTTATGTTAAGATGAGACAAAACGCTTGCAGAATGCAAGCACACATTAACTAGTACATACATATAGACATACTAATATTGTGACAAGATTTCTAAAAGCTCAATGCTGTACAAAATTTAAAAAACATACAAAATACAATACGTATTTTTGAATCCGTATTTTTAACAAAATAAAAACATTTCGATAATACATCAATATTGATTTATTAAGACAATTTTAACGAAGACAATAAAATCCATTTTTTAAAAATAATCATATACTAATTCTCTAAAGTCATACCCTCCTCGCGGTGTTTGATGTTATTTTTCTAAAAACTAACAAATACAAAATGAAATTGGAATAAATCACGTAATTAACAATAACATAAATTAATTCAATTTTCCAATTACTTCTCTTACTTTTCGAAACTTGTGACGACGACTTCAGAAAGCTATCAAACTTTGCAGGTGCTTTGCAGACTGTGACAAGTACACACACATAAGTAAGAAGAGTTTACATACCACTTGTAATAATCAGTATTCCAGAACTATAAATAATACGTTGTTATGTGCTGCTATTGCTGTTCAAATTTTATTTAATTAATAACAATGAAAACGTAAACATTTTTAGGTACTACCCACCTCCCTCCCCCCTCTCTCCCATATAAATGCATTGAACTCTCAATTTCGGCGACATGTCATGGTAACTTATAATGGGTGTTGTAATAAAACTGATAAAATCACGTATTTTATTGATTCTAACCGCATTTCCACGCGAATTCGACCAGAATTCGGAATCTGTCTTCAATAAAAATAAACTTTGTTCTTTCCCGCAAAGAAGTATCCAAGTCTCAAGTTCGTACCGTGATTTTAAGTAATTTTAAAGTGCAAATTAAAAGTAGTCTACACTCATCCCTGTATTTCAATTGCAGGACGCGACAAAATACGTGACATTCGATAATTACATCGTTCGCCATTTCGAATCAAAGTGACGGACAGAAACCTTGACCATTCACTATGTTAGGAAGAATCTTACCAAATTTGCTTATTCTAGCTTTTATCGTTTAGGAGGATTTCCAATAACAAACACACGCTTCAAAATATATTATAGATAATAACAGCGCTATTCCTATATTTGTTTCGCTTCATTGTCCCGGCAACCAATTAATATTAACCCGATGTAGAGAAATCTTGATATAGAAATCACTCAAGGTTGGAAAAGGATGTAAATATAAATATTAGAATGTTTTGTACAATGAACTTCGAACGTTCTCATCCTGCCAAAACTTCGGTGAACGAAATGTAAACAATATAAACTATAGAAAAGAATGAATTACAGTAAAACAACAAATAATACTCACCTGGAATCGAAGAAGATCTCGTATAACTTCGGCTGCAACGTAACCAAACCACTTGGAAAATATCGATGAAACTCTCACTCTCGGAAAGGCAAAGCCTACACATGGTGAACTCGTGTGTACACTCCATGCTGTTAGTTTTTATTAACTCGAACTCCTACCGAAAACCATACATCATACATAACGACCCCATCACATACTATTCCCGTGTATTTCGAGGACTTAAGTGCCGATGGCGGCAGCACAGTCGCTGTCGTCTGCTAGAAATATTCGTATAATTTAGCCCGTTGCATTGATCGTGATATTCCTCCGAGTTTAGGGTTGGGATGAGTAATTTAGCTAGATATCATCCCTCACATAAGCATGTCTTGCCCAAATGTGCTTCGCCAAAGAAAAAGTACTTAAAAAAAGATGTACTGTGTCACATTGTTCTAATTATACAGAAGGCATTACACCGCAGTTCTTCCCTGAAGATGCTTTACTGATAAATGTATGTTTGTAGCGAACATTTTACTATTGAATCGTTAAAATTGCAACGAAAGTATTTTGATATTACCTCGGCGGGTAAGCCAATTAAAAGCTAAAAGTTTTATTGAAATTGAAATAAGAGTTCAAAATTTGTTCATATACATATATGTATATATATTTTAACAAAGAGACTTGGATTTTACTAGTAATAATGGTATCAGCGCTAAAATATTTATTTCTTCTATGTAAATAAAAATCCTCTTTACATCAAAATAAATAAATTAAAAATGAAATAAATTCTATATCCACGAGTCTATGAATAAATTTTTGTTATCACATCTTCAATATTGCCTTAACCCCTCAAGCCTGTATTTAAATTACTAAATAGTGTAGCTTACGCTATGTTTTTCCTCTAACAAAGTATAAAAACTGACAGGAAATTGGTGATCCATTGAAAGATCACATATCGATGGACTGCTGTGACACATATAGTCCCATGAAAGACTAATTTATGCTGATAGAATCGCAATTTAAGCAATATCTGCATTTGGCGAGTATGTAATTGGGCTATCGGCTTAAGGGGTTAATACTATATACATGACCGTGCACATTTGCCCCTCCCTCTAGAATTATTGGTTGAAAAATAAGAGACATATCATTCAGAATATTTTATAAAAGAAGATAAAATAAAATAAATATTATTGAAGTTGAACAGTTTGCATAGGAACTCGAAGAGGGCTGAATGCAGTCTTATCACTGGAATAGCTTCATACTGACCCTGGTTTTTATTCCCCTTGCTCCCACAATATGTTTCTGTGAATGCTGATGGCAACATAAAATCTTTTACAATTTTGAAATTTCCTTAAGTTTGCCTTGGTTGAGGGAAATTGTCTAGCCATACTCTACCTTCATACTATAATACATTAACTAATCCTGGTTATATGGCTAACAAAACAAAGAATTAAAACTTATTAGTAAACTTTACCAGCCATCATGATATACTAATATTTTTTTTCCTTATTTTTGTCGAACAGTATATTACATTGCCACAAATCATGACAATTTCTGTGTCCTGAGTTTAGATGCTGTCTTCTCCAAAGCAATTCACAAATTTTTAAATTGAAACACTTAAGATACACTTACGGAAGCAACAGGTGGAAGCACATTTTATTTAAAATTTTCAGAATTCTGTTTTGCCTTCCTAGTTGCAGAGGGGGAAACATGCAATGTTGGAACGTAGACATTTCCATTCATGAAAACTTTGCTCCTGTAGCTTCAGTAGTTTGGTTGAATACCATTTCAAAAGTCACCTAGAGGAAAAACGATGAATTACATGAGTAGTACAATTGCCGTGAACTTCAAGGATGGATAAGAGCTATCTAATTCAAAAAGGGTTTTCTAAATACCTCTTTAAAAAAATGTTGATTGTCCACTGACAGATGGACACAGAAAGTTATCATAATAATTTTAAGAAAATGAGCTAAAAATTGTGTTTATTATGTGTAAAAGGATATTAATTTAAAATATTATTTGTTCTACCCTGTGTGGATAGCTAATATTCTTCTAGGCCAATGGTGAATTCAGTAATACCTCTTTAAATTAATGATACTAACTTTTTAAATAACTATGTACTCATACAAGGAAAAACATTTTCATAATCTGCTATTTCATGGTACTAATGACTAAATGTTCTGATTACATATGTGTTTTCTGGAGACTCGGCCACTTGGGCTATTGTTACACCAAATATTCTGATATTAGCTAGTTTTACATTTGTAGGATGACCCCACAGCTGATATTTAGTTATAATAAAATTCCACAAAATAATATTGGTTGCTCTTAGAGGTGATAAATCCATTATGCATGATGGCTGCTCATAAAAGTACTTACAATCTAGACTCAGCAGTGTGTCAGTTTTCAAGTCATAATAACTCAGAATTCAAGGCTACTTTGGCATCAAACACACTCCAATTCTCCACAGGATCTCCTCCTGATAGAATCCAATTTAAAAGGAAAATGCAGTTTGGCTGTACATCAGTAAAGATTGATTCTAAATTCACTCTCATGGCAGCAATATCATTTGAATAAAGCTTCAAAATTTAATATGTTACATAATTCTATGAATGAAAATAACAAACGAACAACAATTCAAACTATGCTCTTTTGATTGGAAATGCAGATTTGATATCTCCCCAAGTTTCAGGAAGTAAAGCCTGCTTTCCTTATTAGAAAAACAAAATTTACAAGAAACGTTGATATAGCTTGTTGAGAAAAGACAGAAAATTTGTTATATTTAATTAATACATATAACGGAACTAAAATGTGATGCAGTCTCACTTCACTGAACATGACCAATCTTTGATGATGGATGAAGAAGAACTTAACAGTGACAAGCTGCTATTCTTGCTATCCTATATTATTGCGATCTCTTAAATGCGAAGTATGAGCGGAGGAGACGTAGGGGGAAGAGATTATAAACAGCAATGTAAAACTCACCCATTAGGTCCCGGTAGCCATGCGATTGATTAGGGGAATTGCTGCCGGTAGATCTTCTCTCAAACAGAAATGTATCACAAAGTAGGACATTTTGCATCCTAATTATCATTATATATCGAATTGTATGCGGAAAAAGATGAACAGAATAATAAACTTCGTAATAATTTCTTCAAAATGGTTCACAACCGAAGATCGTAGGTTAAATCCAAGTTTTAATTTTCAAAACAATAAAAGCTTGCACCCCAAAAAGTGGATTTTTACATTTTACCATACGGAAAATGGGAAATGTCTTCCTAGGAGTCGAACCCAGGACTTTTTTGGAGATTAATTTTCGTCATTACCTTAAAATATGTTAATCGAGCATCCTTGCCAAATTTCAATCTTCTACCTATTCGGGAAGTTTGTTAAACGCTCTATTACGGCCATCGTGAAAGCGAGACCAACCAACCAACAGACCTGGGCTATTACAGTATAAAATTACAGTTTTTTCTCCTGTGTGTTGGAAGCAGCCTAATTAACGATAATTGGCTAAATTATGGAAATGCATTTTGGCAAATATAATAAAAATATAAGTAATAAGAATAAATGTATTACAATCCTATGGCTAGTTAACATCTTTGTACAATACTTATCTATTTAAACAGAAAATCTCTTAATTTCTTCGTCACTTTATAACATACCGAACCATTTTAAAACCGCTCAAAAGGGAAATTGGTAAAATAATATATATAATATAATACTCTTTTGAATCTTCAGAATCGAATGTGTTGACGTTTAGACTACGAATAACCAAATAAATGGCAAGCACGATTCTCCTGACGAGAAGGGATATTGATATAAAATAATTACAGCATTTTCTCCTGTGTTGGAAGCAGCCTAATTAACGATAAACGACTAAATTATGGAAAAGCATTTTGGCAAATATAATAAAAATAAATGTATGACAATCGTATGAGTAGTTTACATCTATGTGAAATACTTATCTATTTAAATGGAAAATCTCTTAATTTCTTCGTCACTTTACAACATACCGAACCATTTTAAAATTGCTCTAAAGGAAATTGGTAAAATAATATATATAATATAATAAATACTCTTTTGAGCTTAAAAAATGTTCGCCATATAACATTTTCATAGTGATGTATGAATTAAATTAATTGACATAGAAAATCAAAGAATCATTTAAAGTCATAGAAAGTTTACATAATTTATAATTTAAATAAATACTCATGGTAAAATTAAAACATTTTATTTAGAGAGAGTTGCATCATACATTTATTAGCCTAAAGTATTATCTTCAGATATTAAACAGTGATGTAGAAACTAACAATACAAGGTTTCTTTATGAAATAGGAATCACAATATAAAGCCCGTTTCACAGGTTGCGTTTTTCCTTGGTGGATTGCTTGCGTGGAGCCCTGATGGCTGCTGTGCGCGCTAACTTGCTGGAAATCCGGCTCGCTGACGGTTGCCTTGCTTACTACCTTGCTGGTTTTCGAGGTTAGGTCCTGTGCTATTTTTCCTGCGTGTTTTCCTGCTGGCTGGCGGTGTCGGCCAATCACCTCCGAGCGCTACATCACGTGATCAACACAGAGTCCACCGCACTGTCGTAAAAACTTGCATTTTCACCCGTGGTACTGACCTATCTCCAAATGGAAGGATTTCTTGCGTTGGTTTCACGCACCGTGTGAAACGGTAACCATCAGCGGACCAAGCACGGCGCCCACCCGCAGAGTAGCATGCAGGGAATCTCGCATGCTAGCCAGCAAGGGAAAACGCACCGTGTGAAACAGGCTTAAGATAAACAACTATAAATTACATTTCAACAGTAGAATTCAACATAATTAACGAAGATTCAGTCATAACGTAATAAATCCTAAACTGGGAAACCTTTAGAACCTGTTTTGCATCTGATAACTAGAGGCGTTTTTAAAAATATGAATGGAATGATTTCTATCCCATTCAAGTTAAGCATATTTCCATTGGCACCCAGGAGGTAATGCTTAGGCCATCGTTGCTCATTATTTAACATGGCGAGCTCGCTGGGTTAAGCCCAGCCCTACACCATGCTAACGCTTACTAAACTTAAGTACTCTCATCTGTCTAGCTAAACAATGTAATCGATGACAAAATGATTCATACATACAACCATTACCCATCACACACACACACACCATCACCCATCACACACACACACCACCACCACTACCTAAAGATGTGCGCGCGCACATCCATGCACTACCATACACTACCATCATACACACACTCACACACCTAAATACTACTTCTACCTACAAATCTTACTTTGTCGCACCTGCTATTCTAAGTTTGTCGCACCTACAATTCTAACTTTGTCGCACCTGCTAATCTAAGTTTGTCGCACCTACAATTCTAACTTTTTCGCACCTGCTAATCTAATTTTGTCGCACCTGCTAATCTAAGGTTGACGAACCTACTAAGCCGAGTTTGCAGCCCCCCTCTCCTAACTAAGCAGCCCCACTCTCCTAACTAAGCAGCACCTACTCTCCCAAGTCCGCAGCTCCCACCCACTCGCGTAGTCCTCGCTTCCCTGCAAAAAAATCACCATGGTAGTTTCAAGAATATTTAGCACATGCTCATTTATACTATATTCTAAAATTATGTATCCATGAGCTTTATGATACGTAATTCTAAAATAACAGAACCGACTAAACGCTTACAAAAAGAAATTATCACATGGCCACATACACTTCAGGTATTGCATAAAGTGCCAGTTTTACCTATACCAAATTTAAAATTAACATCGCTACAGGCTTTATATGTATGAGGAAATTGTGAAGCCTAGTTGATTTACATCTTTCGAGGTTTTAAATCCCGAAGCAAAATTGAAAACAGAAACATTACCAACAATTTTCATCTTTGAAGTCTTTAAAATAAAATACAATTAAAAAATCATCTTCTGAAGAAATATTTTTACATTTCATTTCCGAATAAACGCATCACCAAGTCTCTGTTCGTGACGTAAAAGCACGCCGAATTTTCCCCACACGCTACAGAAGAATTTGACTGCAGTACTATTCCTAAGTGGCAAATATATACTTAATCTTAAATTTCCCAATGGGGAAATTGAACAACAGCCAAGTATCGCAAACAGAATGCGATATATTCTATTCAACTTACTGATTGCAGAATAAGTACAGCTGATGCATTTATTCGAAAATGAACGGGTTGAAATCACTGGCAAAGAATTCTAAATATATATTAATAATAAATAATATCCAACGGATACGAAAATTTTTTCAACATATTAACTGATGAAGTTGCCCCATTCGGAAAAAAATGTATTATTTTTCGTTATATTTAAGAGATATTTGAGTACTTGCATACGTCCAGACATTAGCAAAACGAAAATTGAATTTCGCTCAAGATTAATGAAAAAAATACTTCCAACTTGAAGGGATGACGTAAATTCATATATATTAAAGAGCTAATCATCATTCGATATTTTAGTACGTGAAAACGTCAGGAAGTTCGTATCGCCAAAAAACATACTCGTACTTATAATCGGTTAATTTGAGAAAATTCAGTAAAATCAATCAGGAACCTGAAAATTTTATGGAAAAAAACATATATTCCCGTTCAAAGTCCTAGAGGTGGCAAGCCTACCAACAACAATACATCTGAAAATGATACCGACTTATTTCAATTCGGTTCGAACGTATGTCTCGAATGATGTCCGTGATATCTTACACGAAATGACGTGTGCATTATAAATAAGGGAAATTGAGCTTACCGCGAGCGTCCGTGTCTGTCCAGTGTGGCGTTGATGGTTAACTGCAATTAAAAGCAATCATTATATTAGCAATAAATATTTTAGAAATTTTCTAAAACGGTCTATTATTCTAACGCACGATTATAGGTATTTTATCCGTCAGCGTTTGTCTTTATGAGGAGAACTAAGGCCTCATACAGAATTATTACAAATAATTTTTAATTACCAATTCAACGTTAAGTAATAAAACATTGAATTGCCCAAGTAAAATGACTGATATACTTAAAAAATATTAAATTAAGAATTGATTTTAAATAAACATTACCGTTGCATTCAGCAACTCAATGCAACACCAAATTTGGTTCAATAGTCTACTACTTATTTGTATCTTATGCATGGACATTAAAACTTAATCACGATATTAAAAAAGCACATAAATATAATAGATCAGGATATACTGTTTAAAGAATTGATATACTTAATTTTCACTTTAATTCTGCCAATAACACAACAATTTCATCCGCTTCACTCATGATAAGGCAGACTAATAAACCATAGACATATAAACTCATATTGGGTAAATCCAATATAAGACAGCAAAACTACAGTCGCCGTAAACGACGTCAGAGAAATAATAGAATTTAGAAAAATTACTAATTAATTATGATTATTCTTCTGAGGCATTTCATATGCCTGAGATCAAAATAAGACTACCATACCAACTGTGTCATCCCTCCACTGAAACCATTAATTACCTCCACTGGGAGATAACCAAGCCACACTGCGATGATACACCCTGTGTTGGAGAGGAGCTCTGTAAAAACAAATCACTATTAAAAAGGAGAAATTAATAAAAACAGTACAATTACATCTAAACGTACTTACTCCTGCATGATGAATGGTGAGTCTGGGCGTCTTCGTTCTTCACTCTTCGTGCATTCGGAAGAGAAATGCACGTCTCCAGCATCACCTGTTTTCGCTCAGGGGAAAAGATATTAGCGGTACATACGTTTCGAAATTCGATTTAGCATTTATCGTGGAAAATAAACGATAATATGACATAGGATAATAGTACATGTGTCAATTGCATAAAACATCGATGGTGTGGAAATCGTATCGTGGTTTGGGATTTTGTGTGCACACAGGGTGGGAACCTTGCGCAAGGCCGGGGCCCCGGGAGGGAGGGTGGCAAGGGGTCGACCCACCTGCCATGTCGTGCGTTAGATGGGGTGGAAAGACAGACGTAGATTACAATTATTTATATATACAACCTTAAAATACTATTAATATAATATATAATGTAATATGTACAATATAGAAACGAAGTGTAGACATAATATAAAATTAACATTCAAACCGTAATTACTCGTTACCAATCCGTAATCCACATTCGCACTCTGTCCTTTAGGACGGAGTACGACGTGCACTGGTCGACGGACTGCTTAACACTGAATCGAGTCCCAGGGCGACAGGCACGTCACGATAAGCAATATGGCGACATCTATCGTTGTGTGGTGAAAACTGTCGATATTCTTTTGGTATTCATTGCTTGGTCTATCACGACTATGAAAATGTTATAAGGCGAACATGTTTGAAGCTCAAAAGAGTATTTATTATATATATTATTTTACCAATTTCCCTTTTGAGCAATTTTAAAATGGTTCGGTATGTTATAAAGTGACGAGGAAATTACGAGATTTTCTATTTAAATAGATAAGTATTTCACATAGATGTAAACTACTCATATGACTGTCATACATTTATTTTTATTATATTTGCCAAAATGCCTTTCCATAATTTAGTTAATTATCGTTAATTAGGCTGCTTCCAACACAGGAGAAGATGCTGTAATTATTTTATATCAATATCCCTTTTCGTCAGGAGAATCGTGCTTGCCATTTATTTGGTTATTCGTAGTCTAAACGTCAACACATTCGATTCTGAAGATTCAAAAGAGTATTATATTATATATATTATTTTACCAATTTCCCTTTTGAGCGGTTTTAAAATGGTTCGGTATGTTATAAAGTGACGAAGAAATTAAGAGATTTTCTATTTAAATAGATAAGTATTGTACATAGATGTAAACTAGCCATAGGATTGTCATACATTTATTCTTATTACATATATTTTTATTATATTTCCAAAATGCATTTCCATAATTTAGCCAATTATCGTTAATTAGGCTGCTTCCAACACACAGGAGAAAATACTGTAATTTTATACTGTAATAGCCCAAGTCTGTTGGTTGGTTGGTGTCGCTTTCACGATGGCCGATACAGAGCGTTTTAACAAACTTCCCGAATAGGTAGAAGATTGAAATTTGGCAAGGATGCTTGATTAACATATTTTAAGGTAATGACGAAAATTAATCTCCAAAAAAAACCTGGGTTCGACTCCTAGGCAGACATTTCCCATTTTCCGTATGGTAACATGTAAAAATCCATTTTTTGGGGTGCAAGCTTATATTGTTTTGGAAATTAAAACTTGGATTTAACCTACGATCTTCGGTTGTGAACCATTTTGAAGAAGAAATTACGACGTTTCTTATCCTTTTCATCTTTTTCCGCATACAATTCGATATATAATGATAATTAGGATGCAAAATGTCCTACTTTGTGATACATTTCTGTTTGAGAGAAGATCTACCGGCAGCTATTCATCTAATCAATCTCATGGCTACCGGGACCTAATGGGTGAGTTTTACATTGCTGTTTATAATCTCTTCCCCCTACGTCTCCTCCGCTCATACTTCGCATTTAAGAGATCGCAATAATATAGGATAGCAAGAATAGCAGCTTGTCACTGTTAGTTCTGCTACATCCATCATCAAAGATTGGTCATGTTCGGTGAAGTGAGACTGCATCACATTTTAGTTCCGTTATATGCATTAATTAAATATAACAAATTTTCTGTATTTTCTCAACAAGCTATATCAACGTTTCTTGTAAATTTTGTTTTTCTAATAAGGAAAGAAGGCTTTACTTCCTGAAACTTGGGGAGATATCAAATCTGCATTTCCAATCAAAAGAGCATAGTTTGAATTGTTGTTCGTTTGTCATTTTCATTCATATTCATAGAATTATGTAACATGTTAAATTTTGAAATTTTATTCAAATGATATTGCTGCCATGAGAGTGAATTTTGAATCAATCTTTACTGATGTACAGCCAAACTGCATTTTCCTTTTAAATTGGATTCTATCAGGAGGAGATCCTGTGGAGAATTGGAGTGTGTTTGATGCCAAAGTAGCCTTGAATTCTGAGTTATTATGACTTGAAAACTGACACACTGCTGAGTGTAGATTGTAAGTACTTTTATGACCAGCCATCATGCATAATGGATTTATCACCTCTAAGAGCAACCAATATTATTTTGTGGAATTTTATTATAACTAAATATCAGCTGTGGGGTCATCCTACAAATGTAAAACTAGCTAATATCAGAATATTTGGTGTAACAATTGCCCAAGTGGCTGAGTCTCCAGAAAACATATGTAATCAGAACATTTAGTCATTAGTACCATGGAATAGCAGATTATGAAAATGTTTTTCCTTGTATGAGTACATAGTTATTTAAAAAGTTAGCATCATTAATTTAAAGAGGTATTACTGAATTCACCATTGGCCTAGAAGAATATTAGCTATCCACACAGGGTAGAACAAATAATATTTTAAATTAATATCCTTTTACACATAATATTCACAATTTTTAGCTAATTTTCTTAAAAGCCAAAACATGTTATTATGATAACTTTCTGTGTCCATCTGTCAGTGGACAATCAACGTTTTTTTAAAGAGGTATTTAGAAAACCCTTTTTGAATTAGATAGCTCTTATCCATCCTTGAAGTTCACTGCAATTGTACTTCTCATGTAATTCATCGTTTTTCCTCTAGGTGACTTTTGAAATGGTATTTAACCAAACTACTGAAGCTACAGGAGCAAAGTTTTCATGAATGGGAAGGTCTACGTTCCAACATTGCAGGTTTCCCCCTCTGCAACTAGAGAGGCAAAACAGAATTCTGAAAATTTTTAATAAAATGTGCTTCCACCTGTTGCTTTAGTAAGTGTATCTTACTTGTTTCAATTTAAAAATTTGTGAATTGCTTTGGAGAAGACAGCATCTAAACTCAGGACACAGAACTTGTCATGGTTTGTGGCAATGTAATATACTGTTCGACAAAAATAAGGAAAATAAATATTATTATATTATGATAGCTGGTAAATTTACTAATAAGTTTTAATTCTTTGTTTATGTTAGCCATATAACCAGGATTAGTTAATGTATTATAGTATGAAGGTAGAGGATGGCTAGAGAATTTACCTCAACCTAGGCAAACTTAAGGAAATTTCAAAATTGTAAAAGATTTTATGTTGCCATCAGCATTCACAGAAACATATTGTGATGGCAAGTGGAATAAAAACCAGGGTCAGTATGAAGCTATTCCAGTGATAAGACTGCATTCAGCCCTCTTCGAGTTCCTATGTAAACTGTTCAACTTCAATAATATTTATCTTCTTTTATAAAATATTCTGAACGATATGTCTCTTATTTTTCAACCAATAATTCTAGAGGGAGGGGCAAATGTGCACGGTCATGTATATAGTATTAACCCCTTAAGCCGATAGCCCAATTACATACTCGCCAAATGCAGATATTGCTTAAATTTCGATTCTATCAGCATAAATTAGTCTTTCATGGGACTATATGTGTCACAGCAGTGCATCGATATGTGATCTTTCAATGGATCACAAATTTCCTGTCAGTTTGTTAGTTTTCATACTTCGTTAGAGGAAAAACAGCGTAAGCTACACTATTTTGTAATTTAAATACAGGCTTGAGGGGTTAAGGCAATATTGAAGATGTGATAACAAAAATTTATTCATAGACTCGTAGATATAGAATTTATTTCATTTTTAATTTATTTATTTTGCTGTAAAGAGGATTTTTATTTACATAGAAGAAATAAATATTATAGCGCTAATACCATTATTACTAGTAAAATCCAAGTGTCTCTCTGTTAAAATATATATACATATATGTATATGAACAAATTTTGAACTCTTATTGCAATTTCAATAAAACATTTAGCTTTTAATTGGCTTTCCCTCAAATTTTAGATAACACAGAGCATGATAACAACTGTGTTCTTAAAGTATTAGTGAGTGTGGTGAAGTAAGAAATTAATAATGAAGAAATGATAAAGGTTCAATGACACATACAATGTGATTTACTGTCAAAATTGTTGATTCTATGCTATTCTAGTAGAGTATTCTTTTAAACTATTTGTCAGGTTCTAATACTCTAATTCTTATATCAGAACAGAAAAATAATTAATTTGAAGTTGCTGCAATTTTAGAGTTAAAGAACTGGTGTGTTTAAGATTATGAAATTAAATATAAATCTAAAAAGATATATATTATATAGGTAATTATCATTTTGATAATGTAATTATTACATAGTTATTACATAAACCCTTGAATTAAAACGTTTGTATGACATACGTAAAAAGATAATAGTGTTAATATTACATTGAAAACATATGATGAACAATTTGTGGGAAAAAATATTAAAAATAAAAAAATGTTCAGTTAAAACATTCTCTAGATACATATTAGCCATTTCAAAAAGAGAAATAAAAACTAAAAAACAATTCCAATTACAGTAAAATCAGAGAATGTAATTAAACATTTTTAGATACAAAGATGACATTGCATCTATTGGCAGGAACACATAAACATATCTCATAAACAGAACACCACAGATGAATTAATAATGTTACACTTCTGTTAAAGATGTTACATTATCACAATTTTATCCTTTATCTCTTAGTTATAATCTATTATGGTAATTTACATTTGGATACAAAAGCCTATAAGAATGCATTTTAATCCAACAGTTTTTTTAATTTTAAACTTTTCATTTTCATTACATCAGTGATATCTTCGTTTTTAATTTTACTTAGTATATCTTTTTCACATGTCATCAACATGAATGCTTCCAAGTGAGACAGGTTTAAACAGTTTCTGAGTTTATTCAACATAACATTTAATTTTGAAAAAGTTCTTTCACAATACAATTGTGTTGATGACAATGTTAAAACATCTTTATATGCCAAACATAAATTTGAATGACATAAGGTATGTAAGATAAATTTTTGTAAAATTGTAAAGCTGTAAACAACACAATTTTTGTATGTTTTACAATTTAGAGATACAGTGGATTCTGTTTCTTTAATAATACATTCTTCTGCTGATTCATATTTACCTTTAATAAAAAACTCGTTGCTCAAAGTCAGATTAAAAATTATCCATTTTCTTGCAAAATCCATTAATTCAATTTGCAATTGTGCTTTAGTAATATTTTCATTAAATTTTGTAAGAGAAATGCTTAAATTTTGAAATGCATTACTTGGAATATTATTAATTATTATTTGAGAAATGTTATTTGGATCTAAATAAGACAAATCTTTACATAAATTACTGTTCTCTAAAAATCTTTGTTAAACTACTAATTACTTTATCCATGATTACCTTATGGACTTGTATATGGTACCTCTCTTTTTCAGTCATTATAGTATCTTCATTGATAATTTTTCCAGCAAGACTCCTCCAAATTCTTTTACGTTTTTCTTTGAACTCTGTTTCAACAACTATATCTAAATTTCTTTTTTCTATTTCTTCACTTGCAGTTAGTGAGAACTTTGTGGCTGCTTCAAATACTAATTCAAAATTTCTTGAAATTTCAGACAGAATATTTCAAATATTATTTACCATGCGTATACCAGTTGGGAAACCAATCTTCGGACAGTTTACAATTAACCCGAGCCTTCTTATTAGACCTCCAAATGACAGGTAGATCTGATTTAATCTTCCCTTTTAAAGCACGAGAATTTTCTAAACGCTAAATTACCATTGGTTCGCATTTAAAATCTCCCGAAGCGTTTCCACATAATATTAAAGTGAATCGATCTTTTGCAGCCTTAAAACTTGGAGCAGTACGTTCCTCTTTGGAAATAAAGGTATAATTAGAACATTGTGACACACTACATGTATTTTTTGAAGTACTTTCCCTTTGGCGAAGCACATTTGCGCAAAATATGCATATTTGAGGGATGATATCGAGCTAAATTACCCAACTCAACCATAAACTCGGAGGAATATCACGATCAATCCAACGGGCTAAAATATACAAACATTTCTAGCAGACGACAGCGACTGTGCTGCCGCCATCGGCACTTGAATCCTCGAAATACACGGGAATTGTTTGTGATGGCGTCGTTATGTATGATGTTTGGTTTTGGGTAGGAGAGAGGAAATCTTCTTTTCGAGTTAATAAAAACTAACAGCATGGAGTGTACACACGAGTTCACCATGTGTAGGCTTTGCCTTTCCGAGAGTGAGAGTTTCAACGATATTTTCCTAGTGAACGAATGGTTTGGTTACGTTGCAGCCGAAGTTATACGAGATCTTCTTCAATTCCAGGTGAGTATTATTTGTTGTTTTACTGTAATTCATTCTTTTGTATAGTTTATATTATTTACATTTCGTTCACCGAAGTTTTGGCAGGATGAGAACGTTCGAAGTTCATTGTACAAAACATTCTAATATTTACATCCATTTCCAACCTTGAGTGATTTCTATATCAAGGTTTCTCTACATCGGGTTAATACATATTTATTGGTTGCCGGGACAATGAAGCGAAACAAATATAGGAATAGCGGTTATCTATACATATCTATAAAGTAAGGTGTTTATATGTATGTATGTTCAGCTAAGGCTCAGAAACTGCAACACGCAGAAAAAAGAGGAAGGTGTCATATTAACCGTTATCATGTGTACGGTGGTTTAGTAAGGTTTTTAAACCGATTCGGTGTACTATTTAATTATAATAAAATATTTTCGTTTATATGGGATCATTTGATTCGGTCCTTTGCAAACATCCGGGGTGGTCCTCCCATCCGGTAACGCGTCTCCTGTCTTCTGCTTCTTCAGATTTGTCTTCAGCTTTTCCCAGCATCTGTTTCAATGCCCATGACAAATATTATTTATTATTATTAATATTATTCAGTCATACGGAGACTCAAAATATCATCATATTTAAATTGTATAACTTGAAAAACATTCACTATGGAATTCCTATGCCATGCCATAATGAGATACAAACTTGAAATTTGACATGGTTATATGGTTTTGGAGATAATCGACTAGGAATAATTCGAAATCGTAAAAATGCTAATAATTAAAAATGCTTGCATAATGCATTCACATATTATAAACATATAAACAAACGTTTCATGGTTTAGTTACACATAAATGTGCTACAATGCCGAAATTTTTTCTAATGGTAACAAAAACGGGATTATAGAAATTTGAAGAAGTTTATTTATTGGGCCGTAAAAAATACATAAATGTTTTAAAAAATTGACTAATGTTTATGCACTTTTATTATAGCTAGGGAGCTGAATAGTTTGAGAAATTAGGGAATGATACTCCAGCGGTAAATAATATTGTAGAATATAATAAAGTTTATTATTGTGGCTGTTAAATATTCATATTTTTAAACGATTAATTTTATATAACTACACATTTAGAGGTGCTACATCGATGAAATTTTGCAGAAATGTGAGGTATTCGTATCAAATGATGATAAACTATGGAAAGTTTTACAATTATAAATTTCAGGGGTCGTTTTTATTCCAATATTGTCCATAATGTAAAACATTAATCGGCGCAGAGGTGCAAACTTTTGCATTTTGAAATTATCTGTCTACTCTACTCTTTATGTTAAGATGAGACAAAACGCTTGCAGAATGCAAGCACACATTAACTAGTACATACATATAGACATACTAATATTGTGACAAGATTTCTAAAAGCTCAATGCTGTACAAAATTTAAAAAACATACAAAATACAATACGTATTTTTGAATCCGTATTTTTAACAAAATAAAAACATTTCGATAATACATCAATATTGATTTATTAAGACAATTTTAACGAAGACAATAAAATCCATTTTTTAAAAATAATCATATACTAATTCTCTAAAGTCATACCCTCCTCGCGGTGTTTGATGTTATTTTTCTAAAAACTAACAAATACAAAATGAAATTGGAATAAATCACGTAATTAACAATAACATAAATTAATTCAATTTTCCAATTACTTCTCTTACTTTTCGAAACTTGTGACGACGACTTCAGAAAGCTATCAAACTTTGCAGGTGCTTTGCAGACTGTGACAAGTACACACACATAAGTAAGAAGAGTTTACATACCACTTGTAATAATCAGTATTCCAGAACTATAAATAATACGTTGTTATGTGCTGCTATTGCTGTTCAAATTTTATTTAATTAATAACAATGAAAACGTAAACATTTTTAGGTACTACCCACCTCCCTCCCCCCTCTCTCCCATATAAATGCATTGAACTCTCAATTTCGGCGACATGTCATGGTAACTTATAATGGGTGTTGTAATAAAACTGATAAAATCACGTATTTTATTGATTCTAACCGCATTTCCACGCGAATTCGACCAGAATTCGGAATCTGTCTTCAATAAAAATAAACTTTGTTCTTTCCCGCAAAGAAGTATCCAAGTCTAAAGTTCGTACCGTGATTTTAAGTAATTTTAAAGTGCAAATTAAAAGTAGTCTACACTCATCCCTGTATTTCAATTGCAGGACGCGACAAAATACGTGACATTCGATAATTACATCGTTCGCCATTTCGAATCAAAGTGACGGACAGAAACCTTGACCATTCACTATGTTAGGAAGAATCTTACCAAATTTGCTTATTCTAGCTTTTATCGTTTAGGAGGATTTCCAATAACAAACACACGCTTCAAAATATATTATAGATAATAACAGCGCTATTCCTATATTTGTTTCGCTTCATTGTCCCGGCAACCAATTAATATTAACCCGATGTAGAGAAATCTTGATATAGAAATCACTCAAGGTTGGAAAAGGATGTAAATATAAATATTAGAATGTTTTGTACAATGAACTTCGAACGTTCTCATCCTGCCAAAACTTCGGTGAACGAAATGTAAACAATATAAACTATAGAAAAGAATGAATTACAGTAAAACAACAAATAATACTCACCTGGAATCGAAGAAGATCTCGTATAACTTCGGCTGCAACGTAACCAAACCACTTGGAAAATATCGATGAAACTCTCACTCTCGGAAAGGCAAAGCCTACACATGGTGAACTCGTGTGTACACTCCATGCTGTTAGTTTTTATTAACTCGAACTCCTACCGAAAACCATACATCATACATAACGACCCCATCACATACTATTCCCGTGTATTTCGAGGACTTAAGTGCCGATGGCGGCAGCACAGTCGCTGTCGTCTGCTAGAAATATTCGTATAATTTAGCCCGTTGCATTGATCGTGATATTCCTCCGAGTTTAGGGTTGGGATGAGTAATTTAGCTAGATATCATCCCTCACATAAGCATGTCTTGCCCAAATGTGCTTCGCCAAAGAAAAAGTACTTAAAAAAAGATGTACTGTGTCACATTGTTCTAATTATACAGAAGGCATTACACCGCAGTTCTTCCCTGAAGATGCTTTACTGATAAATGTATGTTTGTAGCGAACATTTTACTATTGAATTGTTAAAATTGCAACGAAAGTATTTTGATATTACCTCGGCGGGTAAGCCAATTAAAAGCTAAAAGTTTTATTGAAATTGAAATAAGAGTTCAAAATTTGTTCATATACATATATGTATATATATTTTAACAAAGAGACTTGGATTTTACTAGTAATAATGGTATCAGCGCTAAAATATTTATTTCTTCTATGTAAATAAAAATCCTCTTTACATCAAAATAAATAAATTAAAAATGAAATAAATTCTATATCCACGAGTCTATGAATAAATTTTTGTTATCACATCTTCAATATTGCCTTAACCCCTCAAGCCTGTATTTAAATTACTAAATAGTGTAGCTTACGCTATGTTTTTCCTCTAACAAAGTATAAAAACTAACAAACTGACAGGAAATTGGTGATCCATTGAAAGATCACATATCGATGGACTGCTGTGACACATATAGTCCCATGAAAGACTAATTTATGCTGATAGAATCGCAATTTAAGCAATATCTGCATTTGGCGAGTATGTAATTGGGCTATCGGCTTAAGGGGTTAATACTATATACATGACCGTGCACATTTGCCCCTCCCTCTAGAATTATTGGTTGAAAAATAAGAGACATATCATTCAGAATATTTTATAAAAGAAGATAAAATAAAATAAATATTATTGAAGTTGAACAGTTTGCATAGGAACTCGAAGAGGGCTGAATGCAGTCTTATCACTGGAATAGCTTCATACTGACCCTGGTTTTTATTCCCCTTGCTCCCACAATATGTTTCTGTGAATGCTGATGGCAACATAAAATCTTTTACAATTTTGAAATTTCCTTAAGTTTGCCTTGGTTGAGGGAAATTGTCTAGCCATACTCTACCTTCATACTATAATACATTAACTAATCCTGGTTATATGGCTAACAAAACAAAGAATTAAAACTTATTAATAAACTTTACCAGCCATCATGATATACTAATATTTTTTTTCCTTATTTTTGTCGAACAGTATATTACATTGCCACAAATCATGACAATTTCTGTGTCCTGAGTTTAGATGCTGTCTTCTCCAAAGCAATTCACAAATTTTTAAATTGAAACACTTAAGATACACTTACGGAAGCAACAGGTGGAAGCACATTTTATTTAAAATTTTCAGAATTCTGTTTTGCCTTCCTAGTTGCAGAGGGGGAAACATGCAATGTTGGAACGTAGACATTTCCATTCATGAAAACTTTGCTCCTGTAGCTTCAGTAGTTTGGTTGAATACCATTTCAAAAGTCACCTAGAGGAAAAACGATGAATTACATGAGTAGTACAATTGCAGTGAACTTCAAGGATGGATAAGAGCTATCTAATTCAAAAAGGGTTTTCTAAATACCTCTTTAAAAAAATGTTGATTGTCCACTGACAGATGGACACAGAAAGTTATCATAATAATTTTAAGAAAATGAGCTAAGAATTGTGTTTATTATGTGTAAAAGGATATTAATTTAAAATATTATTTGTTCTACCCTGTGTGGATAGCTAATATTCTTCTAGGCCAATGGTGAATTCAGTAATACCTCTTTAAATTAATGATACTAACTTTTTAAATAACTATGTACTCATACAAGGAAAAACATTTTCATAATCTGCTATTTCATGGTACTAATGACTAAATGTTCTGATTACATATGTGTTTTCTGGAGACTCGGCCACTTGGGCTATTGTTACACCAAATATTCTGATATTAGCTAGTTTTACATTTGTAGGATGACCCCACAGCTGATATTTAGTTATAATAATATTCCACAAAATAATATTGGTTGCTCTTGGAGGTGATAAATCCATTATGCATGATGGCTGCTCATAAAAGTACTTAATCTAGACTCAGCAGTGTGTCAGTTTTCAAGTCATAATAACTCAGAATTCAAGGCTACTTTGGCCTCAAACACACTCCAATTCTCCACAGGATCTACTCCTGATAGAATCCAATTTAAAAGGAAAATGCAGTTTGGCTGTACATCAGTTAAGATTGATTCAAAATTCACTCTCATGGCAGCAATATCATTTGAATAAAACTTCAAAATTTAATATGTTACATAATTCTATGAATGAAAATAACAAACGAACAACAATTCAAACTATGCTCTTTTGATTGGAAATGCAGATTTGATATCTCCCCAAGTTTCAGGAAGTAAAGCCTGCTTTCCTTATTAGAAAAACAAAATTTACAAGAAACGTTGATATAGCTTGTTGAGAAAAGACAGAAAATTTGTTATATTTAATTAATACATATAACGGAACTAAAATGTGATGCAGTCTCACTTCACTGAACATGACCAATCTTTGATGATGGATGAAGAAGAACTTAACAGTGACAAGCTGCTATTCTTGCTATCCTATTTTATTGCGATCTCTTAAATGCGAAGTATGAGCGGAGGAGACGTAGGGGGAAGAGATTATAAACAGCAATGTAAAACTCACCCATTAGGTCCCGGTAGCCATGCGATTGATTAGGGGAATTGCTGCCGGTAGATCTTCTCTCAAACAGAAATGTATCACAAAGTAGGACATTTTGCATCCTAATTATCATTATATATCGAATTGTATGCGGAAAAAGATGAACAGAATAATAAACTTCGTAATAATTTCTTCAAAATGGTTCACAACCGAAGATCGTAGGTTAAATCCAAGTTTTAATTTTCAAAACAATAAAAGCTTGCAACCCAAAAAGTGGATTTTTACATTTTACCATACGGAAAATGGGAAATGTCTTCCTAGGAGTCGAACCCAGGACTTTTTTGGAGATTAATTTTCGTCATTACCTTAAAATATGTTAATCGAGCATCCTTGCCAAATTTCAATCTTCTACCTATTCGGGAAGTTTGTTAAACGCTCTATTACGGCCATCGTGAAAGCGAGACCAACCAACCAACAGACCTGGGCTATTACAGTATAAAATTACAGTTTTTTCTCCTGTGTGTTGGAAGCAGCCTAATTAACGATAATTGGCTAAATTATGGAAATGCATTTTGGCAAATATAATAAAAATATAAGTAATAAGAATAAATGTATTACAATCCTATGGCTAGTTAACATCTTTGTACAATACTTATCTATTTAAACAGAAAATCTCTTAATTTCTTCGTCACTTTATAACATACCGAACCATTTTAAAACCGCTCAAAAGGGAAATTGGTAAAATAATATATATAATATAATACTCTTTTGAATCTTCAGAATCGAATGTGTTGACGTTTAGACTACGAATAACCAAATAAATGGCAAGCACGATTCTCCTGACGAGAAGGGATATTGATATAAAATAATTACAGCATTTTCTCCTGTGTTGGAAGCAGCCTAATTAACGATAAACGACTAAATTATGGAAAAGCATTTTGGCAAATATAATAAAAATAAATGTATGACAATCGTATGAGTAGTTTACATCTATGTGAAATACTTATCTATTTAAATGGAAAATCTCTTAATTTCTTCGTCACTTTACAACATACCGAACCATTTTAAAATTGCTCTAAAGGAAATTGGTAAAATAATATATATAATATAATAAATACTCTTTTGAGCTTAAAAAATGTTCGCCATATAACATTTTCATAGTGATGTATGAATTAAATTAATTGACATAGAAAATCAAAGAATCATTTAAAGTCATAGAAAGTTTACATAATTTATAATTTAAATAAATACTCATGGTAAAATTAAAACATTTTATTTAGAGAGAGTTGCATCATACATTTATTAGCCTAAAGTATTATCTTCAGATATTAAACAGTGATGTAGAAACTAACAATACAAGGTTTCTTTATGAAATAGGAATCACAATATAAAGCCCGTTTCACAGGTTGCGTTTTTCCTTGGTGGATTGCTTGCGTGGAGCCCTGATGGCTGCTGTGCGCGCTAACTTGCTGGAAATCCGGCTCGCTGACGGTTGCCTTGCTTACTACCTTGCTGGTTTTCGAGGTTAGGTCCTGTGCTATTTTTCCTGCGTGTTTTCCTGCTGGCTGGCGGTGTCGGCCAATCACCTCCGAGCGCTACATCACGTGATCAACACAGAGTCCACCGCACTGTCGTAAAAACTTGCATTTTCACCCGTGGTACTGACCTATCTCCAAATGGAAGGATTTCTTGCGTTGGTTTCACGCACCGTGTGAAACGGTAACCATCAGCGGACCAAGCACGGCGCCCACCCGCAGAGTAGCATGCAGGGAATCTCGCATGCTAGCCAGCAAGGGAAAACGCACCGTGTGAAACAGGCTTAAGATAAACAACTATAAATTACATTTCAACAGTAGAATTCAACATAATTAACGAAGATTCAGTCATAACGTAATAAATCCTAAACTGGGAAACCTTTAGAACCTGTTTTGCATCTGATAACTAGAGGCGTTTTTAAAAATATGAATGGAATGATTTCTATCCCATTCAAGTTAAGCATATTTCCATTGGCACCCAGGAGGTAATGCTTAGGCCATCGTTGCTCATTATTTAACATGGCGAGCTCGCTGGGTTAAGCCCAGCCCTACACCATGCTAACGCTTACTAAACTTAAGTACTCTCATCTGTCTAGCTAAACAATGTAATCGATGACAAAATGATTCATACATACAACCATTACCCATCACACACACACACCATCACCCATCACACACACACACCACCACCACTACCTAAAGATGTGCGCGCGCACATCCATGCACTACCATACACTACCATCATACACACACTCACACACCTAAATACTACTTCTACCTACAAATCTTACTTTGTCGCACCTGCTATTCTAAGTTTGTCGCACCTACAATTCTAACTTTGTCGCACCTGCTAATCTAAGTTTGTCGCACCTACAATTCTAACTTTTTCGCACCTGCTAATCTAATTTTGTCGCACCTGCTAATCTAAGGTTGACGAACCTACTAAGCCGAGTTTGCAGCCCCCCTCTCCTAACTAAGCAGCCCCACTCTCCTAACTAAGCAGCACCTACTCTCCCAAGTCCGCAGCTCCCACCCACTCGCGTAGTCCTCGCTTCCCTGCAAAAAAATCACCATGGTAGTTTCAAGAATATTTAGCACATGCTCATTTATACTATATTCTAAAATTATGTATCCATGAGCTTTATGATACGTAATTCTAAAATAACAGAACCGACTAAACGCTTACAAAAAGAAATTATCACATGGCCACATACACTTCAGGTATTGCATAAAGTGCCAGTTTTACCTATACCAAATTTAAAATTAACATCGCTACAGGCTTTATATGTATGAGGAAATTGTGAAGCCTAGTTGATTTACATCTTTCGAGGTTTTAAATCCCGAAGCAAAATTGAAAACAGAAACATTACCAACAATTTTCATCTTTGAAGTCTTTAAAATAAAATACAATTAAAAAATCATCTTCTGAAGAAATATTTTTACATTTCATTTCCGAATAAACGCATCACCAAGTCTCTGTTCGTGACGTAAAAGCACGCCGAATTTTCCCCACACGCTACAGAAGAATTTGACTGCAGTACTATTCCTAAGTGGCAAATATATACTTAATCTTAAATTTCCCAATGGGGAAATTGAACAACAGCCAAGTATCGCAAACAGAATGCGATATATTCTATTCAACTTACTGATTGCAGAATAAGTACAGCTGATGCATTTATTCGAAAATGAACGGGTTGAAATCACTGGCAAAGAATTCTAAATATATATTAATAATAAATAATATCCAACGGATACGAAAATTTTTTCAACATATTAACTGATGAAGTTGCCCCATTCGGAAAAAAATGTATTATTTTTCGTTATATTTAAGAGATATTTGAGTACTTGCATACGTCCAGACATTAGCAAAACGAAAATTGAATTTCGCTCAAGATTAATGAAAAAAATACTTCCAACTTGAAGGGATGACGTAAATTCATATATATTAAAGAGCTAATCATCATTCGATATTTTAGTACGTGAAAACGTCAGGAAGTTCGTATCGCCAAAAAACATACTCGTACTTATAATCGGTTAATTTGAGAAAATTCAGTAAAATCAATCAGGAACCTGAAAATTTTATGGAAAAAAACATATATTCCCGTTCAAAGTCCTAGAGGTGGCAAGCCTACCAACAACAATACATCTGAAAATGATACAGACATTTCAATTCGGTTCGAACGTATTTCTCGAATGATGTTCGTGATATCTTACACGAAATGACGTGTGCATCATAAATAAGGGAAATTCAGCTTACCGCGAGCGTCCGTGTCTGTCCAGTGTGGCGTTGATGGTTAACTGCAATGAAGAGCAATCATTATATTAGCAATAAATATTTTAGAAATTTCCTAAAACGGTCTATTATTCTAACGCACGATTATAGGTATTTTATCCGTAAGCGTTTGTCTTTATGAGGAGAACTAAGGCCTCATACAGAATTATTGCAAATAATTTTTAATTACCAATTCAACGTTAAGTAATAAAACATTGAATTGCCCAAGTAAAATGACTGATATACTTAAAAAATATTAAATTAAGAATTGATTATAAAGAAACATTACCGTTGCATTCAGCAACTCAATGCAACACCAAATTTGGTTCAATGTGTCTACTACTTATTTGTATCTTATGCATGGACATTAAAACTTAATCACGATATTAAAAAAGCACATAAATATAATAGATCAGGATATACTGTTTAAAGAATTGATATACGTATTTTTCACTTTAATTCTGGCAATAACACAACAATTTCTTCCGCTTCAATTCATGATAAGGCAGACGAATAAACCATATACATATAAACTCATATTGGGTAAATCCAATATACGACACCAAAACTACAGTCGCCGTTAACGACGTCAAAGAAATAATAGAATTTAGAAAAATTGCTAATTAATTATGATTATTCTTCTGAGGCATTTCATATGCCTGAGATCAAAATAAGACTACCATACCAACTGTGTCATCCCTCCACTGAAACCATTAATTACCTCCACTGGGAGATAACCAAGCCACACTGCGATGATACACCCTGTGTTGGAGAGGAGCTCTGTAAAAACAAATCACTATTAAAAAGGAGAAATTAATAAAAACAGGACAATTACATCTAAACGTACTTACTCCTGCATGATGAATGGTGTGTCTGGGCGTCTTCGTTCTTCACTCTTCGTGCATTCCGAAAAGAAATGCACATCTCCAGCATCACCTGTTTTCGCTCAGGGGAAAAGATATTAGCGGTACATACGTTCCGAAATTCGATTTAGCATTTATCGTGGAAAATAAACGATAATATGACATAGGATAATAGTACATGTGTCAATTGCGTAAAACATCGATGGTGTGGCAATCGTATCGTGGTTTGGGATTTTGTGTGCACACAGGGTGGGAACCTTGGCCAAGGTCGGGGCCCCGGGAGGGAGGCAAGGGGTCGACCCACCTGCCATGTCGTGCGTTAGATGGGGTGGAAAGACAGACGTAGATTACAATTATTTATATATACAACCTTAAAATACTATTAATATAATATATAATGTAATATGTATAACATATAAACGAAGTGTAGACATAATATAAAATTAACATTCAAACCGTAATTACTCGTTACCAACCCGTAATCCACATTCGCACTCTGTCCTTTAGGACGGAGTACGACGTGCACTGCTCGACGGTCCGCTTAACACTGAATCAACTCCCAAGGCGACAGGCACGTCACGATAAGCAATATGGCGACATCTATCGTTGTGTGGTGAAAACTGTCGATATTCCTTTGGTTTCCATTGCTTGGTCTATCACGACTATGAAAATGTTATAAGGCGAACATTTTTGAAGCTCAAAAGAGTATTATATTATATATATTATTTTACCAATTTCCCTTTTGAGCAATTTTAAAATGGTTCGGGATGTTATAAAGTGACGAAGAAATTAAGAGATTTTCTATTTAAATAGATAAGTATTTCACATAGATGTAAACTACTCATACGATTGTCATACATTTATTTTTATTATATTTGCCAAAATGCATTTCCATAATTTAGCCAATTATCGTTAATTAGGCTGCTTCCAACACACAGGAGAAAATACTGTAATTTTATACTGTAATAGCCCAGGTCTGTTGGTTGGTTGGTCTCGCTTTCACGATGGCCGTAATAGAGCGTTTTAACAAACTTTCCGAATAGGTAGAAGATTGAAATTTGGCAAGGATGCTCGATTAACATATTTTAAGGTAATGACGAAAATTAATCTCCAAAAAAGTCCTGGGTTCGACTCCTAGGAAGACATTTCCCAATTTCCGTATGGTAAAATGTAAAAATCCACTTTTTGGGGTGCAAGCTTTTATTGTTTTGGAAATTAAACCTAGGATTTAACCTACGTACTTCGGTTGTGAATCGTTTTGAAGAAAAAATTCCGAAGTTTCTTATTCTGTTCATCTTTTTCCGCATACAATTCGATATATAATGATACTTAGGATGCAAAATGTCCTACTTTGTGATACATTTCTGTGTGAGAGAAGATCTACCGGCAGCAATTCCCCTAATCAATCGCATGGCTACCGAGACCTATTGGGTGAGTTTTACATTGCTGTTTATAATCTCTTCCCCCTACGTCTCCTTCGCTCATACTTCGCATTTAAGAGATCGCAATACTATAGGATAGCAAGAATAGCAGCTTGTCACTATTAGTTCTACTTCATCCATCATCAAAGATTGGTCATATTCAGTGAAGTGAGACTGCATCACATTTTAGTTCCGTTATATGTATTAATTAAATATAATAAATTTTCTGTATTTTCTCAACAAGCTATATCAACGTTTCTTGTAAATTTTGTTTTTCTAATAAGGAAAGAAGGCTTTACTTCCTGAAACTTGGGGAGATATCAAAACTGCATTTCCAATCAAAAGAGCATAGTTTGAATTGTTGTTCGTTTGTCATTTTCATTCATATTCATAGAATTATGTAACATATTAAATTTTGAAATTTCATTCAAATGATATTGCTGCCATGAGAGTGAATTTTGAATCAATCTTTACTGATGTACAGCCAAACTGCATTTTCCTTTTAAATTGGATTCTATCAGGAGGAGATCCTGTGGAGAATTGGAGTGTGTTTGATGCCAAAGTAGCCTTGAATTCTGAGTTATTATGACTTGAAAACTGACACACTGCTGAGTGTAGATTGTAAGTACTTTTATGACCAGCCATCATGCATAATGGATTTATCACCTCTAAGAGCAACCAATATTTTTTTGTGGAATTTTATTATAACTAAATATCAGCTGTGGGGTCATCCTACAAATGTAAAACTAGCTAATATCAGAATATTTGGTGTAACAATAGCCCAAGTGGCCGAGTCTCCAGAAAACACATATGTAATCAGAACATTTAGTCATTAGTACCTTGAAATAGCAGATTATGAAAGTGTTTTTCCTTGTATGAGTACATAGTTATTTAAAAAGTTAGCATCATTAATTTAAAGAGGTATTACTGAATTCACCATTGGCCTAGAAGAATATTAGCTATCCACACAGGGTAGAACAAATAATATTTTAAATTAATATCCTTTTACACATAATATTCACAATTTTTAGCTAATTTTCTTAAAAGCCAAAACATGTTATTATGATAACTTTCTGTGTCCATCTGTCAGTGGACAATCAACGTTTTTTTAAAGAGGTATTTAGAAAACCCTTTTTGAATTAGATAGCTCTTATCCATCCTTGAAGTTCACTGCAATTGTACTTCTCATGTAATTCATCGTTTTTCCTCTAGGTGACTTTTGAAATGGTATTTAACCAAACTACTGAAGCTACAGGAGCAAAGTTTTCATGAATGGGAAGGTCTACGTTCCAACATTGTAGGTTTCCCCCTCTGCAACTAGAGAGGCAAAACAGAATTCTGAAAATTTTTAATAAAATGTGCTTCCACCTGTTGCTTTAGTAAGTGTATCTTACTTGTTTCAATTTAAAAATTTGTGAATTGCTTTGGAGAAGACAGCATCTAAACTCAGGACACAGAACTTGTCATGGTTTGTGGCAATGTAATATACTGTTCGACAAAAATAAGGAAAATAAATATTATTATATTATGATAGCTGGTAAATTTACTAATAAGTTTTAATTCTTTGTTTATGTTAGCCATATAACCAGGATTAGTTAATGTATTATAGTATGAAGGTAGAGGATGGCTAGAGAATTTACCTCAACCTAGGCAAACTTAAGGAAATTTCAAAATTGTAAAAGATTTTATGTTGCCATCAGCATTCACAGAAACATATTGTGATGGCAAGTGGAATAAAAACCAGGGTCAGTATGAAGCTATTCCAGTGATAAGACTGCATTCAGCCCTCTTCGAGTTCCTATGTAAACTGTTCAACTTCAATAATATTTATCTTCTTTTATAAAATATTCTGAACGATATGTCTCTTATTTTTCAACCAATAATTCTAGAGGGAGGGGCAAATGTGCACGGTCATGTATATAGTATTAACCCCTTAAGCCGATAGCCCAATTACATACTCGCCAAATGCAGATATTGCTTAAATTTCGATTCTATCAGCATAAATTAGTCTTTCATGGGACTATATGTGTCACAGCAGTGCATCGATATGTGATCTTTCAATGGATCACCAATTTCCTGTCAGTTTGTTAGTTTTCATACTTCGTTAGAGGAAAAACAGCGTAAGCTACACTATTTTGTAATTTAAATACAGGCTTGAGGGGTTAAGGCAATATTGAAGATGTGATAACAAAAATTTATTCATAGACTCGTAGAAATGGAATTTATTTCATTTTTAATTTATTTATTTTGCTGTAAAGAGGATTTTTATTTACATAGAAGAAATAAATATTATAGCGCTAATACCATTATTACTAGTAAAATCCAAGTGTCTCTCTGTTAAAATATATATACATATATGTATATGAACAAATTTTGAACTCTTATTGCAATTTCAATAAAACATTTAGCTTTTAATTGGCTTTCCCTCAAATTTTAGATAACACAGAGCATGATAACAACTGTGTTCTTAAAGTATTAGTGAGTGTGGTGAAGTAAGAAATTAATAATGAAGAAATGATAAAGGTTCAATGACACATACAATGTGATTTACTGTCAAAATTGTTGATTCTATGCTATTCTAGTAGAGTATTCTTTTAAACTATTTGTCAGGTTCTAATACTCTAATTCTTATATCAGAACAGAAAAATAATTAATTTGAAGTTGCTGCAATTTTAGAGTTAAAGAACTGGTGTGTTTAAGATTATGAAATTAAATATAAATCTAAAAAGATATATATTATATAGGTAATTATCATTTTGATAATGTAATTATTACATAGTTATTACATAAACCCTTGAATTAAAACGTTTGTATGACATACGTAAAAAGATAATAGTGTTAATATTACATTGAAAACATATGATGAACAATTTGTGGGAAAAAATATTAAAAATAAAAAAATGTTCAGTTAAAACATTCTCTAGATACATATTAGCCATTTCAAAAAGAGAAATAAAAACTAAAAAACAATTCCAATTACAGTAAAATCAGAGAATGTAATTAAACATTTTTAGATACAAAGATGACATTGCATCTATTGGCAGGAACACATAAACATATCTCATAAACAGAACACCACAGATGAATTAATAATGTTACACTTCTGTTAAAGATGTTACATTATCACAATTTTATCCTTTATCTCTTAGTTATAATCTATTATGGTAATTTACATTTGGATACAAAAGCCTATAAGAATGCATTTTAATCCAACAGTTTTTTTAATTTTAAACTTTTCATTTTCATTACATCAGTGATATCTTCGTTTTTAATTTTACTTAGTATATCTTTTTCACATGTCATCAACATGAATGCTTCCAAGTGAGACAGGTTTAAACAGTTTCTGAGTTTATTCAACATAACATTTAATTTTGAAAAAGTTCTTTCACAATACAATTGTGTTGATGACAATGTTAAAACATCTTTATATGCCAAACATAAATTTGAATGACATAAGGTATGTAAGATAAATTTTTGTAAAACTGTAAAGCTGTAAACAACACAATTTTTGTATGTTTTACAATTTAGAGATACAGTGGATTCTGTTTCTTTAATAATACTTTCTTCTGCTGATTCATATTTACCTTTAATAAAAAACTCGTTGCTCAAAGTCAGATTAAAAATTATCCATTTTCTTGCAAAATCCATTAATTCAATTTGCAATTGTGCTTTAGTAATATTTTCATTAAATTTTGTAAGAGAAATGCTTAAATTTTGAAATGCATTACTTGGAATATTATTAATTATTATTTGAGAAATGTTATTTGGATCTAAATAAGACAAATCTTTACATAAATTACTGTTCTCTAAAAATCTTTGTTAAACTACTAATTACTTTATCCATGATTACCTTATGGACTTGTATATGGTACCTCTCTTTTTCAGTCATTATAGTATCTTCATTGATAATTTTTCCAGCAAGACTCCTCCAAATTCTTTTACGTTTTTCTTTGAACTCTGTTTCAACAACTATATCTAAATTTCTTTTTTCTATTTCTTCACTTGCAGTTAGTGAGAACTTTGTGGCTGCTTCAAATACTAATTCAAAATTTCTTGAAATTTCAGACAGAATATTTCAAATATTATTTACCATGCGTATACCAGTTGGGAAACCAATCTTCGGACAGTTTACAATTAACCCGAGCCTTCTTATTAGACCTCCAAATGACAGGTAGATCTGATTTAATCTTCCCTTTTAAAGCACGAGAATTTTCTAAACGCTAAATTACCATTGGTTCGCATTTAAAATCTCCCGAAGCGTTTCCACATAATATTAAAGTGAATCGATCTTTTGCAGCCTTAAAACTTGGAGCAGTACGTTCCTCTTTGGAAATAAAGGTATAATTAGAACATTGTGACACACTACATGTATTTTTTGAAGTACTTTCCCTTTGGCGAAGCACATTTGCGCAAAATATGCATATTTGAGGGATGATATCGAGCTAAATTACCCAACTCAACCATAAACTCGGAGGAATATCACGATCAATCCAACGGGCTAAAATATACAAACATTTCTAGCAGACGACAGCGACTGTGCTGCCGCCATCGGCACTTGAATCCTCGAAATACACGGGAATTGTTTGTGATGGCGTCGTTATGTATGATGTTTGGTTTTGGGTAGGAGAGAGGAAATCTTCTTTTCGAGTTAATAAAAACTAACAGCATGGAGTGTACACACGAGTTCACCATGTGTAGGCTTTGCCTTTCCGAGAGTGAGAGTTTCAACGATATTTTCCTAGTGAACGAATGGTTTGGTTACGTTGCAGCCGAAGTTATACGAGATCTTCTTCAATTCCAGGTGAGTATTATTTGTTGTTTTACTGTAATTCATTCTTTTGTATAGTTTATATTATTTACATTTCGTTCACCGAAGTTTTGGCAGGATGAGAACGTTCGAAGTTCATTGTACAAAACATTCTAATATTTACATCCATTTCCAACCTTGAGTGATTTCTATATCAAGGTTTCTCTACATCGGGTTAATACATATTTATTGGTTGCCGGGACAATGAAGCGAAACAAATATAGGAATAGCGGTTATCTATACATATCTATAAAGTAAGGTGTTTATATGTATGTATGTTCAGCTAAGGCTCAGAAACTGCAACACGCAGAAAAAAGAGGAAGGTGTCATATTAACCGTTATCATGTGTACGGTGGTTTAGTAAGGTTTTTAAACCGATTCGGTGTACTATTTAATTATAATAAAATATTTTCGTTTATATGGGATCATTTGATTCGGTCCTTTGCAAACATCCGGGGTGGTCCTCCCATCCGGTAACGCGTCTCCTGTCTTCTGCTTCTTCAGATTTGTCTTCAGCTTTTCCCAGCATCTGTTTCAATGCCCATGACAAATATTATTTATTATTATTAATATTATTCAGTCATACGGAGACTCAAAATATCATCATATTTAAATTGTATAACTTGAAAAACATTCACTATGGAATTCCTATGCCATGCCATAATGAGATACAAACTTGAAATTTGACATGGTTATATGGTTTTGGAGATAATCGACTAGGAATAATTCGAAATCGTAAAAATGCTAATAATTAAAAATGCTTGCATAATGCATTCACATATTATAAACATATAAACAAACGTTTCATGGTTTAGTTACACATAAATGTGCTACAATGCCGAAATTTTTTCTAATGGTAACAAAAACGGGATTATAGAAATTTGAAGAAGTTTATTTATTGGGCCGTAAAAAATACATAAATGTTTTAAAAAATTGACTAATGTTTATGCACTTTTATTATAGCTAGGGAGCTGAATAGTTTGAGAAATTAGGGAATGATACTCCAGCGGTAAATAATATTGTAGAATATAATAAAGTTTATTATTGTGGCTGTTAAATATTCATATTTTTAAACGATTAATTTTATATAACTACACATTTAGAGGTGCTACATCGATGAAATTTTGCAGAAATGTGAGGTATTCGTATCAAATGATGATAAACTATGGAAAGTTTTACAATTATAAATTTCAGGGGTCGTTTTTATTCCAATATTGTCCATAATGTAAAACATTAATCGGCGCAGAGGTGCAAACTTTTGCATTTTGAAATTATCTGTCTACTCTACTCTTTATGTTAAGATGAGACAAAACGCTTGCAGAATGCAAGCACACATTAACTAGTACATACATATAGACATACTAATATTGTGACAAGATTTCTAAAAGCTCAATGCTGTACAAAATTTAAAAAACATACAAAATACAATACGTATTTTTGAATCCGTATTTTTAACAAAATAAAAACATTTCGATAATACATCAATATTGATTTATTAAGACAATTTTAACGAAGACAATAAAATCCATTTTTTAAAAATAATCATATACTAATTCTCTAAAGTCATACCCTCCTCGCGGTGTTTGATGTTATTTTTCTAAAAACTAACAAATACAAAATGAAATTGGAATAAATCACGTAATTAACAATAACATAAATTAATTCAATTTTCCAATTACTTCTCTTACTTTTCGAAACTTGTGACGACGACTTCAGAAAGCTATCAAACTTTGCAGGTGCTTTGCAGACTGTGACAAGTACACACACATAAGTAAGAAGAGTTTACATACCACTTGTAATAATCAGTATTCCAGAACTATAAATAATACGTTGTTATGTGCTGCTATTGCTGTTCAAATTTTATTTAATTAATAACAATGAAAACGTAAACATTTTTAGGTACTACCCACCTCCCTCCCCCCTCTCTCCCATATAAATGCATTGAACTCTCAATTTCGGCGACATGTCATGGTAACTTATAATGGGTGTTGTAATAAAACTGATAAAATCACGTACTTTATTGATTCTAACCGCATTTCCACGCGAATTCGACCAGAATTCGGAATCTGTCTTCAATAAAAATAAACTTTGTTCTTTCCCGCAAAGAAGTATCCAAGTCTCAAGTTCGTACCGTGATTTTAAGTAATTTTAAAGTGCAAATTAAAAGTAGTCTACACTCATCCCTGTATTTCAATTGCAGGACGCGACAAAATACGTGACATTCGATAATTACATCGTTCGCCATTTCGAATCAAAGTGACGGACAGAAACCTTGACCATTCACTATGTTAGGAAGAATCTTACCAAATTTGCTTATTCTAGCTTTTATCGTTTAGGAGGATTTCCAATAACAAACACACGCTTCAAAATATATTATAGATAATAACAGCGCTATTCCTATATTTGTTTCGCTTCATTGTCCCGGCAACCAATTAATATTAACCCGATGTAGAGAAATCTTGATATAGAAATCACTCAAGGTTGGAAAAGGATGTAAATATAAATATTAGAATGTTTTGTACAATGAACTTCGAACGTTCTCATCCTGCCAAAACTTCGGTGAACGAAATGTAAACAATATAAACTATAGAAAAGAATGAATTACAGTAAAACAACAAATAATACTCACCTGGAATCGAAGAAGATCTCGTATAACTTCGGCTGCAACGTAACCAAACCACTTGGAAAATATCGATGAAACTCTCACTCTCGGAAAGGCAAAGCCTACACATGGTGAACTCGTGTGTACACTCCATGCTGTTAGTTTTTATTAACTCGAACTCCTACCGAAAACCATACATCATACATAACGACCCCATCACATACTATTCCCGTGTATTTCGAGGACTTAAGTGCCGATGGCGGCAGCACAGTCGCTGTCGTCTGCTAGAAATATTCGTATAATTTAGCCCGTTGCATTGATCGTGATATTCCTCCGAGTTTAGGGTTGGGATGAGTAATTTAGCTAGATATCATCCCTCACATAAGCATGTCTTGCCCAAATGTGCTTCGCCAAAGAAAAAGTACTTAAAAAAAGATGTACTGTGTCACATTGTTCTAATTATACAGAAGGCATTACACCGCAGTTCTTCCCTGAAGATGCTTTACTGATAAATGTATGTTTGTAGCGAACATTTTACTATTGAATCGTTAAAATTGCAACGAAAGTATTTTGATATTACCTCGGCGGGTAAGCCAATTAAAAGCTAAAAGTTTTATTGAAATTGAAATAAGAGTTCAAAATTTGTTCATATACATATATGTATATATATTTTAACAAAGAGACTTGGATTTTACTAGTAATAATGGTATCAGCGCTAAAATATTTATTTCTTCTATGTAAATAAAAATCCTCTTTACATCAAAATAAATAAATTAAAAATGAAATAAATTCTATATCCACGAGTCTATGAATAAATTTTTGTTATCACATCTTCAATATTGCCTTAACCCCTCAAGCCTGTATTTAAATTACTAAATAGTGTAGCTTACGCTATGTTTTTCCTCTAACAAAGTATAAAAACTAACAAACTGACAGGAAATTGGTGATCCATTGAAAGATCACATATCGATGGACTGCTGTGACACATATAGTCCCATGAAAGACTAATTTATGCTGATAGAATCGCAATTTAAGCAATATCTGCATTTGGCGAGTATGTAATTGGGCTATCGGCTTAAGGGGTTAATACTATATACATGACCGTGCACATTTGCCCCTCCCTCTAGAATTATTGGTTGAAAAATAAGAGACATATCATTCAGAATATTTTATAAAAGAAGATAAAATAAAATAAATATTATTGAAGTTGAACAGTTTGCATAGGAACTCGAAGAGGGCTGAATGCAGTCTTATCACTGGAATAGCTTCATACTGACCCTGGTTTTTATTCCCCTTGCTCCCACAATATGTTTCTGTGAATGCTGATGGCAACATAAAATCTTTTACAATTTTGAAATTTCCTTAAGTTTGCCTTGGTTGAGGGAAATTGTCTAGCCATACTCTACCTTCATACTATAATACATTAACTAATCCTGGTTATATGGCTAACAAAACAAAGAATTAAAACTTATTAATAAACTTTACCAGCCATCATGATATACTAATATTTTTTTTCCTTATTTTTGTCGAACAGTATATTACATTGCCACAAATCATGACAATTTCTGTGTCCTGAGTTTAGATGCTGTCTTCTCCAAAGCAATTCACAAATTTTTAAATTGAAACACTTAAGATACACTTACGGAAGCAACAGGTGGAAGCACATTTTATTTAAAATTTTCAGAATTCTGTTTTGCCTTCCTAGTTGCAGAGGGGGAAACATGCAATGTTGGAACGTAGACATTTCCATTCATGAAAACTTTGCTCCTGTAGCTTCAGTAGTTTGGTTGAATACCATTTCAAAAGTCACCTAGAGGAAAAACGATGAATTACATGAGTAGTACAATTGCAGTGAACTTCAAGGATGGATAAGAGCTATCTAATTCAAAAAGGGTTTTCTAAATACCTCTTTAAAAAAATGTTGATTGTCCACTGACAGATGGACACAGAAAGTTATCATAATAATTTTAAGAAAATGAGCTAAGAATTGTGTTTATTATGTGTAAAAGGATATTAATTTAAAATATTATTTGTTCTACCCTGTGTGGATAGCTAATATTCTTCTAGGCCAATGGTGAATTCAGTAATACCTCTTTAAATTAATGATACTAACTTTTTAAATAACTATGTACTCATACAAGGAAAAACATTTTCATAATCTGCTATTTCATGGTACTAATGACTAAATGTTCTGATTACATATGTGTTTTCTGGAGACTCGGCCACTTGGGCTATTGTTACACCAAATATTCTGATATTAGCTAGTTTTACATTTGTAGGATGACCCCACAGCTGATATTTAGTTATAATAAAATTCCACAAAATAATATTGGTTGCTCTTGGAGGTGATAAATCCATTATGCATGATGGCTGCTCATAAAAGTACTTACAATCTAGACTCAGCAGTGTGTCAGTTTTCAAGTCATAATAACTCAGAATTCAAGGCTACTTTGGCCTCAAACACACTCCAATTCTCCACAGGATCTACTCCTGATAGAATCCAATTTAAAAGGAAAATGCAGTTTGGCTGTACATCAGTTAAGATTGATTCAAAATTCACTCTCATGGCAGCAATATCATTTGAATAAAACTTCAAAATTTAATATGTTACATAATTCTATGAATGAAAATAACAAACGAACTACAATTCAAACTATGCTCTTTTGATTGGAAATGCAGATTTGATATCTCCCCAAGTTTCAGGAAGTAAAGCCTGCTTTCCTTATTAGAAAAACAAAATTTACAAGAAACGTTGATATGGCTTGTTGAGAAAAGACAGAAAATTTGTTATATTTAATTAATACATATAACGGAACTAAAATGTGATGCAGTCTCACTTCACTGAACATGACCAATCTTTGATGATGGATGAAGAAGAACTTAACAGTGACAAGCTGCTATTCTTGCTATCCTATATTATTGCGATCTCTTAAATGCGAAGTATGAGCGGAGGAGACGTAGGGGGAAGAGATTATAAACAGCAATGTAAAACTCACCCATTAGGTCCCGGTAGCCATGCGATTGATTAGGGGAATTGCTGCCGGTAGATCTTCTCTCAAACAGAAATGTATCACAAAGTAGGACGTTTTGCATCCTAATTATCATTATATATCGAATTGTATGCGGAAAAAGATGAACAGAATAATAAACTTCGTAATAATTTCTTCAAAATGGTTCACAACCGAAGATCGTAGGTTAAATCCAAGTTTTAATTTTCAAAACAATAAAAGCTTGCAACCCAAAAAGTGGATTTTTACATTTTACCATACGGAAAATGGGAAATGTCTTCCTAGGAGTCGAACCCAGGACTTTTTTGGAGATTAATTTTCGTCATTACCTTAAAATATGTTAATCGAGCATCCTTGCCAAATTTCAATCTTCTACCTATTCGGGAAGTTTGTTAAACGCTCTATTACGGCCATCGTGAAAGCGAGACCAACCAACCAACAGACCTGGGCTATTACAGTATAAAATTACAGTTTTTTCTCCTGTGTGTTGGAAGCAGCCTAATTAACGATAATTGGCTAAATTATGGAAATGCATTTTGGCAAATATAATAAAAATATAAGTAATAAGAATAAATGTATTACAATCCTATGGCTAGTTAACATCTTTGTACAATACTTATCTATTTAAACAGAAAATCTCTTAATTTCTTCGTCACTTTATAACATACCGAACCATTTTAAAACCGCTCAAAAGGGAAATTGGTAAAATAATATATATAATATAATACTCTTTTGAATCTTCAGAATCGAATGTGTTGACGTTTAGACTACGAATAACCAAATAAATGGCAAGCACGATTCTCCTGACGAGAAGGGATATTGATATAAAATAATTACAGCATTTTCTCCTGTGTTGGAAGCAGCCTAATTAACGATAAACGACTAAATTATGGAAAAGCATTTTGGCAAATATAATAAAAATAAATGTATGACAATCGTATGAGTAGTTTACATCTATGTGAAATACTTATCTATTTAAATGGAAAATCTCTTAATTTCTTCGTCACTTTACAACATACCGAACCATTTTAAAATTGCTCTAAAGGAAATTGGTAAAATAATATATATAATATAATAAATACTCTTTTGAGCTTAAAAAATGTTCGCCATATAACATTTTCATAGTGATGTATGAATTAAATTAATTGACATAGAAAATCAAAGAATCATTTAAAGTCATAGAAAGTTTACATAATTTATAATTTAAATAAATACTCATGGTAAAATTAAAACATTTTATTTAGAGAGAGTTGCATCATACATTTATTAGCCTAAAGTATTATCTTCAGATATTAAACAGTGATGTAGAAACTAACAATACAAGGTTTCTTTATGAAATAGGAATCACAATATAAAGCCCGTTTCACAGGTTGCGTTTTTCCTTGGTGGATTGCTTGCGTGGAGCCCTGATGGCTGCTGTGCGCGCTAACTTGCTGGAAATCCGGCTCGCTGACGGTTGCCTTGCTTACTACCTTGCTGGTTTTCGAGGTTAGGTCCTGTGCTATTTTTCCTGCGTGTTTTCCTGCTGGCTGGCGGTGTCGGCCAATCACCTCCGAGCGCTACATCACGTGATCAACACAGAGTCCACCGCACTGTCGTAAAAACTTGCATTTTCACCCGTGGTACTGACCTATCTCCAAATGGAAGGATTTCTTGCGTTGGTTTCACGCACCGTGTGAAACGGTAACCATCAGCGGACCAAGCACGGCGCCCACCCGCAGAGTAGCATGCAGGGAATCTCGCATGCTAGCCAGCAAGGGAAAACGCACCGTGTGAAACAGGCTTAAGATAAACAACTATAAATTACATTTCAACAGTAGAATTCAACATAATTAACGAAGATTCAGTCATAACGTAATAAATCCTAAACTGGGAAACCTTTAGAACCTGTTTTGCATCTGATAACTAGAGGCGTTTTTAAAAATATGAATGGAATGATTTCTATCCCATTCAAGTTAAGCATATTTCCATTGGCACCCAGGAGGTAATGCTTAGGCCATCGTTGCTCATTATTTAACATGGCGAGCTCGCTGGGTTAAGCCCAGCCCTACACCATGCTAACGCTTACTAAACTTAAGTACTCTCATCTGTCTAGCTAAACAATGTAATCGATGACAAAATGATTCATACATACAACCATTACCCATCACACACACACACACCATCACCCATCACACACACACACCACCACCACTACCTAAAGATGTGCGCGCGCACATCCATGCACTACCATACACTACCATCATACACACACTCACACACCTAAATACTACTTCTACCTACAAATCTTACTTTGTCGCACCTGCTATTCTAAGTTTGTCGCACCTACAATTCTAACTTTGTCGCACCTGCTAATCTAAGTTTGTCGCACCTACAATTCTAACTTTTTCGCACCTGCTAATCTAATTTTGTCGCACCTGCTAATCTAAGGTTGACGAACCTACTAAGCCGAGTTTGCAGCCCCCCTCTCCTAACTAAGCAGCCCCACTCTCCTAACTAAGCAGCACCTACTCTCCCAAGTCCGCAGCTCCCACCCACTCGCGTAGTCCTCGCTTCCCTGCAAAAAAATCACCATGGTAGTTTCAAGAATATTTAGCACATGCTCATTTATACTATATTCTAAAATTATGTATCCATGAGCTTTATGATACGTAATTCTAAAATAACAGAACCGACTAAACGCTTACAAAAAGAAATTATCACATGGCCACATACACTTCAGGTATTGCATAAAGTGCCAGTTTTACCTATACCAAATTTAAAATTAACATCGCTACAGGCTTTATATGTATGAGGAAATTGTGAAGCCTAGTTGATTTACATCTTTCGAGGTTTTAAATCCCGAAGCAAAATTGAAAACAGAAACATTACCAACAATTTTCATCTTTGAAGTCTTTAAAATAAAATACAATTAAAAAATCATCTTCTGAAGAAATATTTTTACATTTCATTTCCGAATAAACGCATCACCAAGTCTCTGTTCGTGACGTAAAAGCACGCCGAATTTTCCCCACACGCTACAGAAGAATTTGACTGCAGTACTATTCCTAAGTGGCAAATATATACTTAATCTTAAATTTCCCAATGGGGAAATTGAACAACAGCCAAGTATCGCAAACAGAATGCGATATATTCTATTCAACTTACTGATTGCAGAATAAGTACAGCTGATGCATTTATTCGAAAATGAACGGGTTGAAATCACTGGCAAAGAATTCTAAATATATATTAATAATAAATAATATCCAACGGATACGAAAATTTTTTCAACATATTAACTGATGAAGTTGCCCCATTCGGAAAAAAATGTATTATTTTTCGTTATATTTAAGAGATATTTGAGTACTTGCATACGTCCAGACATTAGCAAAACGAAAATTGAATTTCGCTCAAGATTAATGAAAAAAATACTTCCAACTTGAAGGGATGACGTAAATTCATATATATTAAAGAGCTAATCATCATTCGATATTTTAGTACGTGAAAACGTCAGGAAGTTCGTATCGCCAAAAAACATACTCGTACTTATAATCGGTTAATTTGAGAAAATTCAGTAAAATCAATCAGGAACCTGAAAATTTTATGGAAAAAAACATATATTCCCGTTCAAAGTCCTAGAGGTGGCAAGCCTACCAACAACAATACATCTGAAAATGATACAGACATTTCAATTCGGTTCGAACGTATTTCTCGAATGATGTTCGTGATATCTTACACGAAATGACGTGTGCATCATAAATAAGGGAAATTCAGCTTACCGCGAGCGTCCGTGTCTGTCCAGTGTGGCGTTGATGGTTAACTGCAATGAAGAGCAATCATTATATTAGCAATAAATATTTTAGAAATTTCCTAAAACGGTCTATTATTCTAACGCACGATTATAGGTATTTTATCCGTAAGCGTTTGTCTTTATGAGGAGAACTAAGGCCTCATACAGAATTATTGCAAATAATTTTTAATTACCAATTCAACGTTAAGTAATAAAACATTGAATTGCCCAAGTAAAATGACTGATATACTTAAAAAATATTAAATTAAGAATTGATTATAAAGAAACATTACCGTTGCATTCAGCAACTCAATGCAACACCAAATTTGGTTCAATGTGTCTACTACTTATTTGTATCTTATGCATGGACATTAAAACTTAATCACGATATTAAAAAAGCACATAAATATAATAGATCAGGATATACTGTTTAAAGAATTGATATACGTATTTTTCACTTTAATTCTGGCAATAACACAACAATTTCTTCCGCTTCAATTCATGATAAGGCAGACGAATAAACCATATACATATAAACTCATATTGGGTAAATCCAATATACGACACCAAAACTACAGTCGCCGTTAACGACGTCAAAGAAATAATAGAATTTAGAAAAATTGCTAATTAATTATGATTATTCTTCTGAGGCATTTCATATGCCTGAGATCAAAATAAGACTACCATACCAACTGTGTCATCCCTCCACTGAAACCATTAATTACCTCCACTGGGAGATAACCAAGCCACACTGCGATGATACACCCTGTGTTGGAGAGGAGCTCTGTAAAAACAAATCACTATTAAAAAGGAGAAATTAATAAAAACAGGACAATTACATCTAAACGTACTTACTCCTGCATGATGAATGGTGTGTCTGGGCGTCTTCGTTCTTCACTCTTCGTGCATTCCGAAAAGAAATGCACATCTCCAGCATCACCTGTTTTCGCTCAGGGGAAAAGATATTAGCGGTACATACGTTCCGAAATTCGATTTAGCATTTATCGTGGAAAATAAACGATAATATGACATAGGATAATAGTACATGTGTCAATTGCGTAAAACATCGATGGTGTGGCAATCGTATCGTGGTTTGGGATTTTGTGTGCACACAGGGTGGGAACCTTGGCCAAGGTCGGGGCCCCGGGAGGGAGGCAAGGGGTCGACCCACCTGCCATGTCGTGCGTTAGATGGGGTGGAAAGACAGACGTAGATTACAATTATTTATATATACAACCTTAAAATACTATTAATATAATATATAATGTAATATGTATAACATATAAACGAAGTGTAGACATAATATAAAATTAACATTCAAACCGTAATTACTCGTTACCAACCCGTAATCCACATTCGCACTCTGTCCTTTAGGACGGAGTACGACGTGCACTGCTCGACGGTCCGCTTAACACTGAATCAACTCCCAAGGCGACAGGCACGTCACGATAAGCAATATGGCGACATCTATCGTTGTGTGGTGAAAACTGTCGATATTCCTTTGGTTTCCATTGCTTGGTCTATCACGACTATGAAAATGTTATAAGGCGAACATTTTTGAAGCTCAAAAGAGTATTATATTATATATATTATTTTACCAATTTCCCTTTTGAGCAATTTTAAAATGGTTCGGGATGTTATAAAGTGACGAAGAAATTAAGAGATTTTCTATTTAAATAGATAAGTATTTCACATAGATGTAAACTACTCATACGATTGTCATACATTTATTTTTATTATATTTGCCAAAATGCATTTCCATAATTTAGCCAATTATCGTTAATTAGGCTGCTTCCAACACACAGGAGAAAATACTGTAATTTTATACTGTAATAGCCCAGGTCTGTTGGTTGGTTGGTCTCGCTTTCACGATGGCCGTAATAGAGCGTTTTAACAAACTTTCCGAATAGGTAGAAGATTGAAATTTGGCAAGGATGCTCGATTAACATATTTTAAGGTAATGACGAAAATTAATCTCCAAAAAAGTCCTGGGTTCGACTCCTAGGAAGACATTTCCCAATTTCCGTATGGTAAAATGTAAAAATCCACTTTTTGGGGTGCAAGCTTTTATTGTTTTGGAAATTAAACCTAGGATTTAACCTACGTACTTCGGTTGTGAATCGTTTTGAAGAAAAAATTCCGAAGTTTCTTATTCTGTTCATCTTTTTCCGCATACAATTCGATATATAATGATACTTAGGATGCAAAATGTCCTACTTTGTGATACATTTCTGTGTGAGAGAAGATCTACCGGCAGCAATTCCCCTAATCAATCGCATGGCTACCGAGACCTATTGGGTGAGTTTTACATTGCTGTTTATAATCTCTTCCCCCTACGTCTCCTTCGCTCATACTTCGCATTTAAGAGATCGCAATACTATAGGATAGCAAGAATAGCAGCTTGTCACTATTAGTTCTACTTCATCCATCATCAAAGATTGGTCATATTCAGTGAAGTGAGACTGCATCACATTTTAGTTCCGTTATATGTATTAATTAAATATAATAAATTTTCTGTATTTTCTCAACAAGCTATATCAACGTTTCTTGTAAATTTTGTTTTTCTAATAAGGAAAGAAGGCTTTACTTCCTGAAACTTGGGGAGATATCAAAACTGCATTTCCAATCAAAAGAGCATAGTTTGAATTGTTGTTCGTTTGTCATTTTCATTCATATTCATAGAATTATGTAACATATTAAATTTTGAAATTTCATTCAAATGATATTGCTGCCATGAGAGTGAATTTTGAATCAATCTTTACTGATGTACAGCCAAACTGCATTTTCCTTTTAAATTGGATTCTATCAGGAGGAGATCCTGTGGAGAATTGGAGTGTGTTTGATGCCAAAGTAGCCTTGAATTCTGAGTTATTATGACTTGAAAACTGACACACTGCTGAGTGTAGATTGTAAGTACTTTTATGACCAGCCATCATGCATAATGGATTTATCACCTCTAAGAGCAACCAATATTTTTTTGTGGAATTTTATTATAACTAAATATCAGCTGTGGGGTCATCCTACAAATGTAAAACTAGCTAATATCAGAATATTTGGTGTAACAATAGCCCAAGTGGCCGAGTCTCCAGAAAACACATATGTAATCAGAACATTTAGTCATTAGTACCTTGAAATAGCAGATTATGAAAGTGTTTTTCCTTGTATGAGTACATAGTTATTTAAAAAGTTAGCATCATTAATTTAAAGAGGTATTACTGAATTCACCATTGGCCTAGAAGAATATTAGCTATCCACACAGGGTAGAACAAATAATATTTTAAATTAATATCCTTTTACACATAATATTCACAATTTTTAGCTAATTTTCTTAAAAGCCAAAACATGTTATTATGATAACTTTCTGTGTCCATCTGTCAGTGGACAATCAACGTTTTTTTAAAGAGGTATTTAGAAAACCCTTTTTGAATTAGATAGCTCTTATCCATCCTTGAAGTTCACTGCAATTGTACTTCTCATGTAATTCATCGTTTTTCCTCTAGGTGACTTTTGAAATGGTATTTAACCAAACTACTGAAGCTACAGGAGCAAAGTTTTCATGAATGGGAAGGTCTACGTTCCAACATTGTAGGTTTCCCCCTCTGCAACTAGAGAGGCAAAACAGAATTCTGAAAATTTTTAATAAAATGTGCTTCCACCTGTTGCTTTAGTAAGTGTATCTTACTTGTTTCAATTTAAAAATTTGTGAATTGCTTTGGAGAAGACAGCATCTAAACTCAGGACACAGAACTTGTCATGGTTTGTGGCAATGTAATATACTGTTCGACAAAAATAAGGAAAATAAATATTATTATATTATGATAGCTGGTAAATTGACTAATAAGTTTTAATTCTTTGTTTATGTTAGCCATATAACCAGGATTAGTTAATGTATTATAGTATGAAGGTAGAGGATGGCTAGAGAATTTACCTCAACCTAGGCAAACTTAAGGAAATTTCAAAATTGTAAAAGATTTTATGTTGCCATCAGCATTCACAGAAACATATTGTGATGGCAAGTGGAATAAAAACCAGGGTCAGTATGAAGCTATTCCAGTGATAAGACTGCATTCAGCCCTCTTCGAGTTCCTATGTAAACTGTTCAACTTCAATAATATTTATCTTCTTTTATAAAATATTCTGAACGATATGTCTCTTATTTTTCAACCAATAATTCTAGAGGGAGGGGCAAATGTGCACGGTCATGTATATAGTATTAACCCCTTAAGCCGATAGCCCAATTACATACTCGCCAAATGCAGATATTGCTTAAATTTCGATTCTATCAGCATAAATTAGTCTTTCATGGGACTATATGTGTCACAGCAGTGCATCGATATGTGATCTTTCAATGGATCACCAATTTCCTGTCAGTTTGTTAGTTTTCATACTTCGTTAGAGGAAAAACAGCGTAAGCTACACTATTTTGTAATTTAAATACAGGCTTGAGGGGTTAAGGCAATATTGAAGATGTGATAACAAAAATTTATTCATAGACTCGTAGAAATGGAATTTATTTCATTTTTAATTTATTTATTTTGCTGTAAAGAGGATTTTTATTTACATAGAAGAAATAAATATTATAGCGCTAATACCATTATTACTAGTAAAATCCAAGTGTCTCTCTGTTAAAATATATATACATATATGTATATGAACAAATTTTGAACTCTTATTGCAATTTCAATAAAACATTTAGCTTTTAATTGGCTTTCCCTCAAATTTTAGATAACACAGAGCATGATAACAACTGTGTTCTTAAAGTATTAGTGAGTGTGGTGAAGTAAGAAATTAATAATGAAGAAATGATAAAGGTTCAATGACACATACAATGTGATTTACTGTCAAAATTGTTGATTCTATGCTATTCTAGTAGAGTATTCTTTTAAACTATTTGTCAGGTTCTAATACTCTAATTCTTATATCAGAACAGAAAAATAATTAATTTGAAGTTGCTGCAATTTTAGAGTTAAAGAACTGGTGTGTTTAAGATTATGAAATTAAATATAAATCTAAAAAGATATATATTATATAGGTAATTATCATTTTGATAATGTAATTATTACATAGTTATTACATAAACCCTTGAATTAAAACGTTTGTATGACATACGTAAAAAGATAATAGTGTTAATATTACATTGAAAACATATGATGAACAATTTGTGGGAAAAAATATTAAAAATAAAAAAATGTTCAGTTAAAACATTCTCTAGATACATATTAGCCATTTCAAAAAGAGAAATAAAAACTAAAAAACAATTCCAATTACAGTAAAATCAGAGAATGTAATTAAACATTTTTAGATACAAAGATGACATTGCATCTATTGGCAGGAACACATAAACATATCTCATAAACAGAACACCACAGATGAATTAATAATGTTACACTTCTGTTAAAGATGTTACATTATCACAATTTTATCCTTTATCTCTTAGTTATAATCTATTATGGTAATTTACATTTGGATACAAAAGCCTATAAGAATGCATTTTAATCCAACAGTTTTTTTAATTTTAAACTTTTCATTTTCATTACATCAGTGATATCTTCGTTTTTAATTTTACTTAGTATATCTTTTTCACATGTCATCAACATGAATGCTTCCAAGTGAGACAGGTTTAAACAGTTTCTGAGTTTATTCAACATAACATTTAATTTTGAAAAAGTTCTTTCACAATACAATTGTGTTGATGACAATGTTAAAACATCTTTATATGCCAAACATAAATTTGAATGACATAAGGTATGTAAGATAAATTTTTGTAAAACTGTAAAGCTGTAAACAACACAATTTTTGTATGTTTTACAATTTAGAGATACAGTGGATTCTGTTTCTTTAATAATACTTTCTTCTGCTGATTCATATTTACCTTTAATAAAAAACTCGTTGCTCAAAGTCAGATTAAAAATTATCCATTTTCTTGCAAAATCCATTAATTCAATTTGCAATTGTGCTTTAGTAATATTTTCATTAAATTTTGTAAGAGAAATGCTTAAATTTTGAAATGCATTACTTGGAATATTATTAATTATTATTTGAGAAATGTTATTTGGATCTAAATAAGACAAATCTTTACATAAATTACTGTTCTCTAAAAATCTTTGTTAAACTACTAATTACTTTATCCATGATTACCTTATGGACTTGTATATGGTACCTCTCTTTTTCAGTCATTATAGTATCTTCATTGATAATTTTTCCAGCAAGACTCCTCCAAATTCTTTTACGTTTTTCTTTGAACTCTGTTTCAACAACTATATCTAAATTTCTTTTTTCTATTTCTTCACTTGCAGTTAGTGAGAACTTTGTGGCTGCTTCAAATACTAATTCAAAATTTCTTGAAATTTCAGACAGAATATTTCAAATATTATTTACCATGCGTATACCAGTTGGGAAACCAATCTTCGGACAGTTTACAATTAACCCGAGCCTTCTTATTAGACCTCCAAATGACAGGTAGATCTGATTTAATCTTCCCTTTTAAAGCACGAGAATTTTCTAAACGCTAAATTACCATTGGTTCGCATTTAAAATCTCCCGAAGCGTTTCCACATAATATTAAAGTGAATCGATCTTTTGCAGCCTTAAAACTTGGAGCAGTACGTTCCTCTTTGGAAATAAAGGTATAATTAGAACATTGTGACACACTACATGTATTTTTTGAAGTACTTTCCCTTTGGCGAAGCACATTTGCGCAAAATATGCATATTTGAGGGATGATATCGAGCTAAATTACCCAACTCAACCATAAACTCGGAGGAATATCACGATCAATCCAACGCACAGTGCGCTGAATTTCCAAAAACGTGGACAAAATTCAAAATATGAAGTTATTCTAATGTTGTTTAAATGTACTTATGCATTATCAAAAATGACCAAATAGTCACGGAGTGGCATAATTTTGCCATGTGAATCAAATTTGTGAAGGCAGGAGTGTTTGGAAGTCGGTTAATCTAATGCTACCATTTTCAACACTTAAATGAACTTTGAAGGCCAAATATTCTACATTTGTTTGAGTACCAAAAGCGTTGCAATAGATCTCGAGGTTGCACAACAGGAATAAATCGAAACCTGTAGAATTCAAATATAACAACGGTTTGACCTTCAGTCTTTACGGAAATGGGTTATCGGCAATTTGAAAGGGGAGGAAGCGCGACAGGGAATTCAGAGTTATTGTGTCTTTAAATTGACCTATAAGAGCGGCCCGCCTAGTCCCGTCTGATTTCTTTTCGCGAATATGTCCCTTAATACATTCAGAATTTGAGCAAATGGAGTCCAGCTGCTACAATCTGCTCTTTCAGGCTCAGTGCACGTCAAATACTACCAGGGACGTTAGCGCGTGATAGCAGCGGATTTTCTCGATTCTCGATTTTCGTAGCATTCTTTTTGGATGTCTTCATCTGTGTCATCGTTGAGTCATATGAACCGCAATCTGTCTATTCTGGCACGTCTTCATTATCGGATACACCAATCCTGGTATTTTTATCAAGAACAGCCTCAGCGTTAGCCCGCAATTGACGACCGGAGAGATTGTCAATGGTGCCTCCGTCCTTACCTCCGGAGTCCTCGTCAGAAAGCACGTTTTCTTCAGGAGGCTCAATATAACACAGGCGGCAGCTGTAATATCTATGGTCCTCTTGAACGCTCTATAGTGTATCACAAGAATACACTTAGTCGACAGAAACTAATCACATTGTATGAAAGCAAATTCTTTCGCTGACAGATACATAAAATGTAAACAGTGCGCCCCGTTACCGTATGGTAACGCTGGGCGCTGACGGGTTAATAACACGCGTAGTGTAGTGATTAGTTGATTTTGTTAGTGCAATGTGTTCATCGTATCCTCCAACTAGGAGAGAACTGTATCAAGTTCTGCAAGATAAAGAAGATATTAGAAAGTCAGATTGTCAGCACCTTCTCGATCATATAATAAGTCGGTGGAACATTCCTGTGAGTGATGATAACTTCAACGATCGATTGACAAAGGCTTTATCGCGATTCATTTCTGAAGTGAATAAACGGTGGCAAGAAACAGCAAGAGTGCGTGAAAGATTCCTGAAAAAAAATGAGGCATGGCTGGATCTCAAGTTGTCATTGCCTGACTATCAGGATGAGCAGCCAGGTTCCAGTTGTGCAGCTCCCGGCCGACCACCAAAATCCTTCGAAGAGTGCACTGATCGGAATAAGAGGAGGAAAATAGCACTGTTGCGTAACATGGCGGGATCTGATGAGCTATCTTTTGCCGCAGAAATGAGTCTTCGTTCTTCGGGGAAAGAGGACGCTGCAAAACTTGTTCATGAAGTAACTCTCACGACGCCCACCAGATCATCAAAAATAAGGAAAGCATGGAAAGATACGAAGTGCATTAAGCCACCGATACCGTTCACAGAAGACGAAGCTTTATCGCTCTTTATAGAAGGAGACTTATCGACACGCCAATACCAGCTGTTTCGGTCAGAAGCAAAGGCAAAGAATGCTGACGTATATCCATCGCTCACCAGACTTCAGGAGGCCAAACGCAGGTGCTATCCCAATAAAAACGCTATTACTGTAACTGAAACTGCCGCAGAAATTCAACTACAGGACCTTTTAAATCACACTGCGGAGCGTCTCGTAATGTTGCAGGAGTCAGTGATTCAAAGTATACCAATTGATGTAAATATCAATTTGTGTTTAATCAGTAAATGGGGATGCGATGGAAGTTCTGGGCAGGCAACATATAAGCAAACATTCGCTGACTGTGAAGCAAATGACACTGACATATTCGTAACATCCCTAGTTCCAGTGCAACTCTACTTGAACACTCCCTCTGAATCAAGAACTGTGATTTGGCAAAACCCTAGACCTTCCTCGACTCGGTTTTGCCGGCCCATACGGGTGCAGTTTCAAAAAGAAACAGCAGAAAAAACAGTGGAGGAACATAATTATATTCAAGGGCAAATTGACTCGCTGGAGCCCACTAAAATCGCTATGAGCTTCGGAAAACTTGTCATTGTGAACCACAACCTAATGCTTACCATGATAGACGGTAAAGTCTGTAGCGCGTTGAGTGGAACGTCAACACAAACATGTTTTATCTGCGGTGCGAAGCCCAGCGAAATGAATCATCTTGACCGCATTTTTGAGAAGAGTCCGGACATCACTATGTACAGTTTTGGATTATCAACCCTACATGCGTACATTAGATTTTTAGAATTTTTCCTTCACGTCGCATACCGTTTGGATATGAAGAAGTGGCAAATGAGAACATCCGACGACAAATACAAGTTTTCTAAAAGGAAGAGAGACATCCAATCCCAATTCAAGAGAGAGATGGGTCTCGTTGTGGATGTGCCAAAACCAGGTGGCTCAGGCACAACCAATGACGGAAACACCGCCCGGCGGTTTTTCTCCAACCCTGCCACTTCAGCTGAAATTACAGGTGTAGAACGCGCTTTGATAGAACGTTCTGGGGTCATACTTCGTGCCATGTCTAGTGGGTTCGAAATAGATGTCGTGGCTTTCCACGAGTACTGCCTGGAAACTGCACGTCGCATAATATCTGCGTATCCTTGGTATAATATGCCAGTAACAGTACACAAAGTGCTGATCCACGGATCTGCAGTGATATCAGCTGCTCTCCTCCCGATAGGCCAACTTTCGGAAGAGGCACAGGAAGCCCGCAATAAAGACATCAAAAAGTATCGGGAAAACTTTACAAGGAAATACTCCAGGTATTTGTGAATGAATTCAGTATCATAGCGTGGCCGACAAAATAATTTTCAAGTGATGTAGGGGGTGCATAATGAAAAATTCTTTTTTCCCATTTCAGAGTAGCTACGAACATCGACCTTCTGCACAGGCTTCTTCTATCAAGTGATCCGGTCATATCTTCTCTTAGGCGCCTCCCGAAAAAGAAGCAGTCCAAGCTCCCACACGAAGTCGCACAACTTTTGAAGGAACCTTCAGTCCCTCAAACCGATACAAATGAAAGTTCCATCGGAGTTTCTCTAGATCTCAGCGAATGTGAATCTGACTTTGATAGTGAATGATGTGCTGTACAATACATTTCTAGCGTCACAATATATTGTACTGCGAAACTTACGACATTAAAACATGTTTCAGAATTTTATCAACCTTTTCGGTAATTCCGCGCATTGTTGTGTCAGAAATCCCCACTGTGGCTACGCCACTGGACAAAAGGCGTAGCCACAGAGTCTTAAAATCATCAGAAATGAACTCCGCGACCCCGACAACCCCCGAGTACCAAAATTAAGGTCGATCAGACGATATCTTTATTTTTGTCCACGTTTTTGGGAATTCAGCGCACTGTGCAACGGGCTAAAATATACAAACATTTCTAGCAGACGACAGCGACTGTGCTGCCGCCATCGGCACTTGAATCCTCGAAATACACGGGAATTGTTTGTGATGGCGTCGTTATGTATGATGTTTGGTTTTGGGTAGGAGAGAGGAAATCTTCTTTTCGAGTTAATAAAAACTAACAGCATGGAGTGTACACACGAGTTCACCATGTGTAGGCTTTGCCTTTCCGAGAGTGAGAGTTTCAACGATATTTTCCTAGTGAACGAATGGTTTGGTTACGTTGCAGCCGAAGTTATACGAGATCTTCTTCAATTCCAGGTGAGTATTATTTGTTGTTTTACTGTAATTCATTCTTTTGTATAGTTTATATTATTTACATTTCGTTCACCGAAGTTTTGGCAGGATGAGAACGTTCGAAGTTCATTGTACAAAACATTCTAATATTTACATCCATTTCCAACCTTGAGTGATTTCTATATCAAGGTTTCTCTACATCGGGTTAATACATATTTATTGGTTGCCGGGACAATGAAGCGAAACAAATATAGGAATAGCGGTTATCTATACATATCTATAAAGTAAGGTGTTTATATGTATGTATGTTCAGCTAAGGCTCAGAAACTGCAACACGCAGAAAAAAGAGGAAGGTGTCATATTAACCGTTATCATGTGTACGGTGGTTTAGTAAGGTTTTTAAACCGATTCGGTGTACTATTTAATTATAATAAAATATTTTCGTTTATATGGGATCATTTGATTCGGTCCTTTGCAAACATCCGGGGTGGTCCTCCCATCCGGTAACGCGTCTCCTGTCTTCTGCTTCTTCAGATTTGTCTTCAGCTTTTCCCAGCATCTGTTTCAATGCCCATGACAAATATTATTTATTATTATTAATATTATTCAGTCATACGGAGACTCAAAATATCATCATATTTAAATTGTATAACTTGAAAAACATTCACTATGGAATTCCTATGCCATGCCATAATGAGATACAAACTTGAAATTTGACATGGTTATATGGTTTTGGAGATAATCGACTAGGAATAATTCGAAATCGTAAAAATGCTAATAATTAAAAATGCTTGCATAATGCATTCACATATTATAAACATATAAACAAACGTTTCATGGTTTAGTTACACATAAATGTGCTACAATGCCGAAATTTTTTCTAATGGTAACAAAAACGGGATTATAGAAATTTGAAGAAGTTTATTTATTGGGCCGTAAAAAATACATAAATGTTTTAAAAAATTGACTAATGTTTATGCACTTTTATTATAGCTAGGGAGCTGAATAGTTTGAGAAATTAGGGAATGATACTCCAGCGGTAAATAATATTGTAGAATATAATAAAGTTTATTATTGTGGCTGTTAAATATTCATATTTTTAAACGATTAATTTTATATAACTACACATTTAGAGGTGCTACATCGATGAAATTTTGCAGAAATGTGAGGTATTCGTATCAAATGATGATAAACTATGGAAAGTTTTACAATTATAAATTTCAGGGGTCGTTTTTATTCCAATATTGTCCATAATGTAAAACATTAATCGGCGCAGAGGTGCAAACTTTTGCATTTTGAAATTATCTGTCTACTCTACTCTTTATGTTAAGATGAGACAAAACGCTTGCAGAATGCAAGCACACATTAACTAGTACATACATATAGACATACTAATATTGTGACAAGATTTCTAAAAGCTCAATGCTGTACAAAATTTAAAAAACATACAAAATACAATACGTATTTTTGAATCCGTATTTTTAACAAAATAAAAACATTTCGATAATACATCAATATTGATTTATTAAGACAATTTTAACGAAGACAATAAAATCCATTTTTTAAAAATAATCATATACTAATTCTCTAAAGTCATACCCTCCTCGCGGTGTTTGATGTTATTTTTCTAAAAACTAACAAATACAAAATGAAATTGGAATAAATCACGTAATTAACAATAACATAAATTAATTCAATTTTCCAATTACTTCTCTTACTTTTCGAAACTTGTGACGACGACTTCAGAAAGCTATCAAACTTTGCAGGTGCTTTGCAGACTGTGACAAGTACACACACATAAGTAAGAAGAGTTTACATACCACTTGTAATAATCAGTATTCCAGAACTATAAATAATACGTTGTTATGTGCTGCTATTGCTGTTCAAATTTTATTTAATTAATAACAATGAAAACGTAAACATTTTTAGGTACTACCCACCTCCCTCCCCCCTCTCTCCCATATAAATGCATTGAACTCTCAATTTCGGCGACATGTCATGGTAACTTATAATGGGTGTTGTAATAAAACTGATAAAATCACGTACTTTATTGATTCTAACCGCATTTCCACGCGAATTCGACCAGAATTCGGAATCTGTCTTCAATAAAAATAAACTTTGTTCTTTCCCGCAAAGAAGTATCCAAGTCTCAAGTTCGTACCGTGATTTTAAGTAATTTTAAAGTGCAAATTAAAAGTAGTCTACACTCATCCCTGTATTTCAATTGCAGGACGCGACAAAATACGTGACATTCGATAATTACATCGTTCGCCATTTCGAATCAAAGTGACGGACAGAAACCTTGACCATTCACTATGTTAGGAAGAATCTTACCAAATTTGCTTATTCTAGCTTTTATCGTTTAGGAGGATTTCCAATAACAAACACACGCTTCAAAATATATTATAGATAATAACAGCGCTATTCCTATATTTGTTTCGCTTCATTGTCCCGGCAACCAATTAATATTAACCCGATGTAGAGAAATCTTGATATAGAAATCACTCAAGGTTGGAAAAGGATGTAAATATAAATATTAGAATGTTTTGTACAATGAACTTCGAACGTTCTCATCCTGCCAAAACTTCGGTGAACGAAATGTAAACAATATAAACTATAGAAAAGAATGAATTACAGTAAAACAACAAATAATACTCACCTGGAATCGAAGAAGATCTCGTATAACTTCGGCTGCAACGTAACCAAACCACTTGGAAAATATCGATGAAACTCTCACTCTCGGAAAGGCAAAGCCTACACATGGTGAACTCGTGTGTACACTCCATGCTGTTAGTTTTTATTAACTCGAACTCCTACCGAAAACCATACATCATACATAACGACCCCATCACATACTATTCCCGTGTATTTCGAGGACTTAAGTGCCGATGGCGGCAGCACAGTCGCTGTCGTCTGCTAGAAATATTCGTATAATTTAGCCCGTTGCATTGATCGTGATATTCCTCCGAGTTTAGGGTTGGGATGAGTAATTTAGCTAGATATCATCCCTCACATAAGCATGTCTTGCCCAAATGTGCTTCGCCAAAGAAAAAGTACTTAAAAAAAGATGTACTGTGTCACATTGTTCTAATTATACAGAAGGCATTACACCGCAGTTCTTCCCTGAAGATGCTTTACTGATAAATGTATGTTTGTAGCGAACATTTTACTATTGAATCGTTAAAATTGCAACGAAAGTATTTTGATATTACCTCGGCGGGTAAGCCAATTAAAAGCTAAAAGTTTTATTGAAATTGAAATAAGAGTTCAAAATTTGTTCATATACATATATGTATATATATTTTAACAAAGAGACTTGGATTTTACTAGTAATAATGGTATCAGCGCTAAAATATTTATTTCTTCTATGTAAATAAAAATCCTCTTTACATCAAAATAAATAAATTAAAAATGAAATAAATTCTATATCCACGAGTCTATGAATAAATTTTTGTTATCACATCTTCAATATTGCCTTAACCCCTCAAGCCTGTATTTAAATTACTAAATAGTGTAGCTTACGCTATGTTTTTCCTCTAACAAAGTATAAAAACTAACAAACTGACAGGAAATTGGTGATCCATTGAAAGATCACATATCGATGGACTGCTGTGACACATATAGTCCCATGAAAGACTAATTTATGCTGATAGAATCGCAATTTAAGCAATATCTGCATTTGGCGAGTATGTAATTGGGCTATCGGCTTAAGGGGTTAATACTATATACATGACCGTGCACATTTGCCCCTCCCTCTAGAATTATTGGTTGAAAAATAAGAGACATATCATTCAGAATATTTTATAAAAGAAGATAAAATAAAATAAATATTATTGAAGTTGAACAGTTTGCATAGGAACTCGAAGAGGGCTGAATGCAGTCTTATCACTGGAATAGCTTCATACTGACCCTGGTTTTTATTCCCCTTGCTCCCACAATATGTTTCTGTGAATGCTGATGGCAACATAAAATCTTTTACAATTTTGAAATTTCCTTAAGTTTGCCTTGGTTGAGGGAAATTGTCTAGCCATACTCTACCTTCATACTATAATACATTAACTAATCCTGGTTATATGGCTAACAAAACAAAGAATTAAAACTTATTAATAAACTTTACCAGCCATCATGATATACTAATATTTTTTTTCCTTATTTTTGTCGAACAGTATATTACATTGCCACAAATCATGACAATTTCTGTGTCCTGAGTTTAGATGCTGTCTTCTCCAAAGCAATTCACAAATTTTTAAATTGAAACACTTAAGATACACTTACGGAAGCAACAGGTGGAAGCACATTTTATTTAAAATTTTCAGAATTCTGTTTTGCCTTCCTAGTTGCAGAGGGGGAAACATGCAATGTTGGAACGTAGACATTTCCATTCATGAAAACTTTGCTCCTGTAGCTTCAGTAGTTTGGTTGAATACCATTTCAAAAGTCACCTAGAGGAAAAACGATGAATTACATGAGTAGTACAATTGCAGTGAACTTCAAGGATGGATAAGAGCTATCTAATTCAAAAAGGGTTTTCTAAATACCTCTTTAAAAAAATGTTGATTGTCCACTGACAGATGGACACAGAAAGTTATCATAATAATTTTAAGAAAATGAGCTAAGAATTGTGTTTATTATGTGTAAAAGGATATTAATTTAAAATATTATTTGTTCTACCCTGTGTGGATAGCTAATATTCTTCTAGGCCAATGGTGAATTCAGTAATACCTCTTTAAATTAATGATACTAACTTTTTAAATAACTATGTACTCATACAAGGAAAAACATTTTCATAATCTGCTATTTCATGGTACTAATGACTAAATGTTCTGATTACATATGTGTTTTCTGGAGACTCGGCCACTTGGGCTATTGTTACACCAAATATTCTGATATTAGCTAGTTTTACATTTGTAGGATGACCCCACAGCTGATATTTAGTTATAATAAAATTCCACAAAATAATATTGGTTGCTCTTGGAGGTGATAAATCCATTATGCATGATGGCTGCTCATAAAAGTACTTACAATCTAGACTCAGCAGTGTGTCAGTTTTCAAGTCATAATAACTCAGAATTCAAGGCTACTTTGGCCTCAAACACACTCCAATTCTCCACAGGATCTACTCCTGATAGAATCCAATTTAAAAGGAAAATGCAGTTTGGCTGTACATCAGTTAAGATTGATTCAAAATTCACTCTCATGGCAGCAATATCATTTGAATAAAACTTCAAAATTTAATATGTTACATAATTCTATGAATGAAAATAACAAACGAACTACAATTCAAACTATGCTCTTTTGATTGGAAATGCAGATTTGATATCTCCCCAAGTTTCAGGAAGTAAAGCCTGCTTTCCTTATTAGAAAAACAAAATTTACAAGAAACGTTGATATGGCTTGTTGAGAAAAGACAGAAAATTTGTTATATTTAATTAATACATATAACGGAACTAAAATGTGATGCAGTCTCACTTCACTGAACATGACCAATCTTTGATGATGGATGAAGAAGAACTTAACAGTGACAAGCTGCTATTCTTGCTATCCTATATTATTGCGATCTCTTAAATGCGAAGTATGAGCGGAGGAGACGTAGGGGGAAGAGATTATAAACAGCAATGTAAAACTCACCCATTAGGTCCCGGTAGCCATGCGATTGATTAGGGGAATTGCTGCCGGTAGATCTTCTCTCAAACAGAAATGTATCACAAAGTAGGACGTTTTGCATCCTAATTATCATTATATATCGAATTGTATGCGGAAAAAGATGAACAGAATAATAAACTTCGTAATAATTTCTTCAAAATGGTTCACAACCGAAGATCGTAGGTTAAATCCAAGTTTTAAATTTCAAAACAATAAAAGCTTGCACCCCAAAAAGTGGATTTTTACATTTTACCATACGGAAAATGGGAAATGTCTTCCTAGGAGTCGAACCCAGGACTTTTTTGGAGATTAATTTTCGTCATTACCTTAAAATATGTTAATCGAGCATCCTTGCCAAATTTCAATCTTCTACCTATTCGGGAAGTTTGTTAAACGCTCTATTACGGCCATCGTGAAAGCGAGACCAACCAACCAACAGACCTGGGCTATTACAGTATAAAATTACAGTTTTTTCTCCTGTGTGTTGGAAGCAGCCTAATTAACGATAATTGGCTAAATTATGGAAATGCATTTTGGCAAATATAATAAAAATATAAGTAATAAGAATAAATGTATTACAATCCTATGGCTAGTTAACATCTTTGTACAATACTTATCTATTTAAACAGAAAATCTCTTAATTTCTTCGTCACTTTATAACATACCGAACCATTTTAAAACCGCTCAAAAGGGAAATTGGTAAAATAATATATATAATATAATACTCTTTTGAATCTTCAGAATCGAATGTGTTGACGTTTAGACTACGAATAACCAAATAAATGGCAAGCACGATTCTCCTGACGAGAAGGGATATTGATATAAAATAATTACAGCATTTTCTCCTGTGTTGGAAGCAGCCTAATTAACGATAAACGACTAAATTATGGAAAAGCATTTTGGCAAATATAATAAAAATAAATGTATGACAATCGTATGAGTAGTTTACATCTATGTGAAATACTTATCTATTTAAATGGAAAATCTCTTAATTTCTTCGTCACTTTACAACATACCGAACCATTTTAAAATTGCTCTAAAGGAAATTGGTAAAATAATATATATAATATAATAAATACTCTTTTGAGCTTAAAAAATGTTCGCCATATAACATTTTCATAGTGATGTATGAATTAAATTAATTGACATAGAAAATCAAAGAATCATTTAAAGTCATAGAAAGTTTACATAATTTATAATTTAAATAAATACTCATGGTAAAATTAAAACATTTTATTTAGAGAGAGTTGCATCATACATTTATTAGCCTAAAGTATTATCTTCAGATATTAAACAGTGATGTAGAAACTAACAATACAAGGTTTCTTTATGAAATAGGAATCACAATATAAAGCCCGTTTCACAGGTTGCGTTTTTCCTTGGTGGATTGCTTGCGTGGAGCCCTGATGGCTGCTGTGCGCGCTAACTTGCTGGAAATCCGGCTCGCTGACGGTTGCCTTGCTTACTACCTTGCTGGTTTTCGAGGTTAGGTCCTGTGCTATTTTTCCTGCGTGTTTTCCTGCTGGCTGGCGGTGTCGGCCAATCACCTCCGAGCGCTACATCACGTGATCAACACAGAGTCCACCGCACTGTCGTAAAAACTTGCATTTTCACCCGTGGTACTGACCTATCTCCAAATGGAAGGATTTCTTGCGTTGGTTTCACGCACCGTGTGAAACGGTAACCATCAGCGGACCAAGCACGGCGCCCACCCGCAGAGTAGCATGCAGGGAATCTCGCATGCTAGCCAGCAAGGGAAAACGCACCGTGTGAAACAGGCTTAAGATAAACAACTATAAATTACATTTCAACAGTAGAATTCAACATAATTAACGAAGATTCAGTCATAACGTAATAAATCCTAAACTGGGAAACCTTTAGAACCTGTTTTGCATCTGATAACTAGAGGCGTTTTTAAAAATATGAATGGAATGATTTCTATCCCATTCAAGTTAAGCATATTTCCATTGGCACCCAGGAGGTAATGCTTAGGCCATCGTTGCTCATTATTTAACATGGCGAGCTCGCTGGGTTAAGCCCAGCCCTACACCATGCTAACGCTTACTAAACTTAAGTACTCTCATCTGTCTAGCTAAACAATGTAATCGATGACAAAATGATTCATACATACAACCATTACCCATCACACACACACACACCATCACCCATCACACACACACACCACCACCACTACCTAAAGATGTGCGCGCGCACATCCATGCACTACCATACACTACCATCATACACACACTCACACACCTAAATACTACTTCTACCTACAAATCTTACTTTGTCGCACCTGCTATTCTAAGTTTGTCGCACCTACAATTCTAACTTTGTCGCACCTGCTAATCTAAGTTTGTCGCACCTACAATTCTAACTTTTTCGCACCTGCTAATCTAATTTTGTCGCACCTGCTAATCTAAGGTTGACGAACCTACTAAGCCGAGTTTGCAGCCCCCCTCTCCTAACTAAGCAGCCCCACTCTCCTAACTAAGCAGCACCTACTCTCCCAAGTCCGCAGCTCCCACCCACTCGCGTAGTCCTCGCTTCCCTGCAAAAAAATCACCATGGTAGTTTCAAGAATATTTAGCACATGCTCATTTATACTATATTCTAAAATTATGTATCCATGAGCTTTATGATACGTAATTCTAAAATAACAGAACCGACTAAACGCTTACAAAAAGAAATTATCACATGGCCACATACACTTCAGGTATTGCATAAAGTGCCAGTTTTACCTATACCAAATTTAAAATTAACATCGCTACAGGCTTTATATGTATGAGGAAATTGTGAAGCCTAGTTGATTTACATCTTTCGAGGTTTTAAATCCCGAAGAAAAATTGAAAACAGAAACATTACCAACAATTTTCATCTTTGAAGTCTTTAAAATAAAATACAATTAAAAAATCATCTTCTGAAGAAATATTTTTACATTTCATTTCCGAATAAACGCATCACCAAGTCTCTGTTCGTGACGTAAAAGCACGCCGAATTTTCCCCACACGCTACAGAAGAATTTGACTGCAGTACTATTCCTAAGTGGCAAATATATACTTAATCTTAAATTTCCCAATGGGGAAATTGAACAACAGCCAAGTATCGCAAACAGAATGCGATATATTCTATTCAACTTACTGATTGCAGAATAAGTACAGCTGATGCATTTATTCGAAAATGAACGGGTTGAAATCACTGGCAAAGAATTCTAAATATATATTAATAATAAATAATATCCAACGGATACGAAAATTTTTTCAACATATTAACTGATGAAGTTGCCCCATTCGGAAAAAAATGTATTATTTTTCGTTATATTTAAGAGATATTTGAGTACTTGCATACGTCCAGACATTAGCAAAACGAAAATTGAATTTCGCTCAAGATTAATGAAAAAAATACTTCCAACTTGAAGGGATGACGTAAATTCATATATATTAAAGAGCTAATCATCATTCGATATTTTAGTACGTGAAAACGTCAGGAAGTTCGTATCGCCAAAAAACATACTCGTACTTATAATCGGTTAATTTGAGAAAATTCAGTAAAATCAATCAGGAACCTGAAAATTTTATGGAAAAAAACATATATTCCCGTTCAAAATCCTAGAGGTGGCAAGCCTACCAACAACAATACATCTGAAAATGATACAGACATTTCAATTCGGTTCGAACGTATTTCTCGAATGATGTTCGTGATATCTTACACGAAATGACGTGTGCATCATAAATAAGGGAAATTCAGCTTACCGCGAGCGTCCGTGTCTGTCCAGTGTGGCGTTGATGGTTAACTGCAATGAAGAGCAATCATTATATTAGCAATAAATATTTTAGAAATTTCCTAAAACGGTCTATTATTCTAACGCACGATTATAGGTATTTTATCCGTAAGCGTTTGTCTTTATGAGGAGAACTAAGGCCTCATACAGAATTATTGCAAATAATTTTTAATTACCAATTCAACGTTAAGTAATAAAACATTGAATTGCCCAAGTAAAATGACTGATATACTTAAAAAATATTAAATAAAGAAACATTACCGTTGCATTCAGCAACTCAATGCAACACCAAATTTGGTTCAATGTGTCTACTACTTATTTGTATCTTATGCATGGACATTAAAACTTAATCACGATATTAAAAAAGCACATAAATATAATAGATCAGGATATACTGTTTAAAGAATTGATATACTTATTTTTCACTTTAATTCTGGCAATAACACAACAATTTCTTCCGCTTCAATTCATGATAAGGCAGACGAATAAACCATATACATATAAACTCATATTGGGTAAATCCAATATACGACACCAAAACTACAGTCGCCGTTAACGACGTCAAAGAAATAATAGAATTTAGAAAAATTGCTAATTAATTATGATTATTCTTCTGAGGCATTTCATATGCCTGAGATCAAAATAAGACTACCATACCAACTGTGTCATCCCTCCACTGAAACCATTAATTACCTCCACTGGGAGATAACCAAGCCACACTGCGATGATACACCCTGTGTTGGAGAGGAGCTCTGTAAAAACAAATCACTATTAAAAAGGAGAAATTAATAAAAACAGGACAATTACATCTAAACGTACTTACTCCTGCATGATGAATGGTGTGTCTGGGCGTCTTCGTTCTTCACTATTCGTGCATTCCGAAAAGAAATGCACATCTCCAGCATCACCTGTTTTCGCTCAGGGGAAAAGATATTAGCGGTACATACGTTCCGAAATTCGATTTAGCATTTATCGTGGAAAATAAACGATAATATGACATAGGATAATAGTACATGTGTCAATTGCGTAAAACATCGATGGTGTGGCAATCGTATCGTGGTTTGGGATTTTGTGTGCACACAGGGTGGGAACCTTGGCCAAGGTCGGGGCCCCGGGAGGGAGGCAAGGGGTCGACCCACCTGCCATGTCGTGCGTTAGATGGGGTGGAAAGACAGACGTAGATTACAATTATTTATATATACAACCTTAAAATACTATTAATATAATATATAATGTAATATGTATAACATATAAACGAAGTGTAGACATAATATAAAATTAACATTCAAACCGTAATTACTCGTTACCAATCCGTAATCCACATTCGCACTCTGTCCTTTAGGACGGAGTACGACGTGCACTGCTCGACGGTCCGCTTAACACTGAATCAACTCCCAGGGCGACAGGCACGTCACGATAAGCAATATGGCGACATCTATCGTTGTGTGGTGAAAACTGTCGATATTCCTTTGGTTTCCATTGCTTGGTCTATCACGACTATGAAAATGTTATAAGGCGAACATTTTTGAAGCTCAAAAGAGTATTATATTATATATATTATTTTACCAATTTCACTTTTGAGCAATTTTAAAATGGTTCGGTATGTTATAAAGTGACGAAGAAATTAAGAGATTTTCTATTTAAATAGATAAGTATTTCACATAGATGTAAACTACTCATACGATTGTCATACATTTATTTTTATTATATTTGCCAAAATGCATTTCCATAATTTAGCCAATTATCGTTAATTAGGCTGCTTCCAACACACAGGAGAAAATACTGTAATTTTATACTGTAATAGCCCAGGTCTGTTGGTTGGTTGGTCTCGCTTTCACGATGGCCGTAATAGAGCGTTTTAACAAACTTTCCGAATAGGTAGAAGATTGAAATTTGGCAAGGATGCTCGATTAACATATTTTAAGGTAATGACGAAAATTAATCTCCAAAAAAGTCCTGGGTTCGACTCCTAGGAAGACATTTCCCATTTTCCGTATGGTAAAATGTAAAAATCCACTTTTTGGGGTGCAAGCTTTTATTGTTTTGGAAATTAAACCTAGGATTTAACCTACGATCTTCGGTTGTGAATCATTTTGAAGAAAAAATTCCGAAGTTTCTTATTCTGTTCATATTTTTCCGCATACAATTCGATATATAATGATACTTAGGATGCAAAATGTCCTACTTTGTGATACATTTCTGTGTGAGAGAAGATCTACCGGCAGCAATTCCCCTAATCAATCGCATGGCTACCGAGACCTATTGGGTGAGTTTTACATTGCTGTTTATAATCTCTTCCCCCTACGTCTCCTCCGCTCATACTTCGCATTTAAGAGATCGCAATACTATAGGATAGCAAGAATAGCAGCTTGTCACTATTAGTTCTACTTCATCCATCATCAAAGATTGGTCATGTTCAGTGAAGTGAGACTGCATCACATTTTAGTTCCGTTATATGTATTAATTAAATATAATAAATTTTCTGTATTTTCTCAACAAGCTATATCAACGTTTCTTGTAAATTTTGTTTTTCTAATAAGGAAAGAAGGCTTTACTTCCTGAAACTTGGGGAGATATCAAAACTGCATTTCCAATCAAAAGAGCATAGTTTGAATTGTTGTTCATTTGTCATTTTCATTCATATTCATAGAATTATGTAACATATTAAATTTTGAAATTTTATTCAAATGATATTGCTGCCATGAGAGTGAATTTTGAATCAATCTTTACTGATGTACAGCCAACTGCATTTTACTTTTAAATTGGATTCTATCAGGAGGAGATCCTGTGGAGAATTGGAGTGTGTTTGATGCCAAAGTAGCCTTGAATTCTGAGTTATTATGACTTGAAAACTGACACACTGCTGAGTGTAGATTGTAAGTACATTTATGACCAGCCATCATGCATAATGGATTTATCACCTCTAAGAGCAACCAATATTATTTTGTGGAATTTTATTATAACTAAATATCAGCTGTGGGGTCATCCTACAAATGTAAAACTAGCTAATATCAGAATATTTGGTGTAACAATAGCCCAAGTGGCCGAGTCTCCAGAAAACACATATGTAATCAGAACATTTAGTCATTAGTACCTTGAAATAGCAGATTATGAAAGTGTTTTTCCTTGTATGAGTACATAGTTATTTAAAAAGTTAGCATCATTAATTTAAAGAGGTATTACTGAATTCACCATTGGCCTAGAAGAATATTAGCTATCCACACAGGGTAGAACAAATAATATTTTAAATTAATATCCTTTTACACATAATATTCACAATTTTTAGCTAATTTTCTTAAAAGCCAAAACATGTTATTATGATAACTTTCTGTGTCCATCTGTCAGTGGACAATCAACGTTTTTTTAAAGAGGTATTTAGAAAACCCTTTTTGAATTAGATAGCTCTTATCCATCCTTGAAGTTCACTGCAATTGTACTTCTCATGTAATTCATCGTTTTTCCTCTAGGTGACTTTTGAAATGGTATTTAACCAAACTACTGAAGCTACAGGAGCAAAGTTTTCATGAATGGGAAGGTCTACGTTCCAACATTGCAGGTTTCCCCCTCTGCAACTAGAGAGGCAAAACAGAATTCTGAAAATTTTTAATAAAATGTGCTTCCACCTGTTGCTTTAGTAAGTGTATCTTACTTGTTTCAATTTAAAAATTTGTGAATTGCTTTGGAGAAGACAGCATCTAAACTCAGGACACAGAACTTGTCATGGTTTGTGGCAATGTAATATACTGTTCGACAAAAATAAGGAAAATAAATATTATTATATTATGATAGCTGGTAAATTTACTAATAAGTTTTAATTCTTTGTTTATGTTAGCCATATAACCAGGATTAGTTAATGTATTATAGTATGAAGGTAGAGGATGGCTAGAGAATTTACCTCAACCTAGGCAAACTTAAGGAAATTTCAAAATTGTAAAAGATTTTATGTTGCCATCAGCATTCACAGAAACATATTGTGATGGCAAGTGGAATAAAAACCAGGGTCAGTATGAAGCTATTCCAGTGATAAGACTGCATTCAGCCCTCTTCGAGTTCCTATGTAAACTGTTCAACTTCAATAATATTTATCTTCTTTTATAAAATATTCTGAACGATATGTCTCTTATTTTTCAACCAATAATTCTAGAGGGAGGGGCAAATGTGCACGGTCATGTATATAGTATTAACCCCTTAAGCCGATAGCCCAATTACATACTCGCCAAATGCAGATATTGCTTAAATTTCGATTCTATCAGCATAAATTAGTCTTTCATGGGACTATATGTGTCACAGCAGTGCATCGATATGTGATCTTTCAATGGATCACAAATTTCCTGTCAGTTTGTTAGTTTTCATACTTCGTTAGAGGAAAAACAGCGTAAGCTACACTATTTTGTAATTTAAATACAGGCTTGAGGGGTTAAGGCAATATTGAAGATGTGATAACAAAAATTTATTCATAGACTCGTAGATATAGAATTTATTTCATTTTTAATTTATTTATTTTGCTGTAAAGAGGATTTTTATTTACATAGAAGAAATAAATATTATAGCGCTAATACCATTATTACTAGTAAAATCCAAGTGTTTCTCTGTTAAAATATATATACATATATGTATATGAACAAATTTTGAACTCTTATTGCAATTTCAATAAAACATTTAGCTTTTAATTGGCTTTCCCTCAAATTTTAGATAACACAGAGCATGATAACAACTGTGTTCTTAAAGTATTAGTGAGTGTGGTGAAGTAAGAAATTAATAATGAAGAAATGATAAAGGTTCAATGACACATACAATGTGATTTACTGTCAAAATTGTTGATTCTATGCTATTCTAGTAGAGTATTCTTTTAAACTATTTGTCAGGTTCTAATACTCTAATTCTTATATCAGAACAGAAAAATAATTAATTTGAAGTTGCTGCAATTTTAGAGTTAAAGAACTGGTGTGTTTAAGATTATGAAATTAAATATAAATCTAAAAAGATATATATTATATAGGTAATTATCATTTTGATAATGTAATTATTACATAGTTATTACATAAACCCTTGAATTAAAACGTTTGTATGACATACGTAAAAAGATAATAGTGTTAATATTACATTGAAAACATATGATGAACAATTTGTGGGAAAAAATATTAAAAATAAAAAAATGTTCAGTTAAAACATTCTCTAGATACATATTAGCCATTTCAAAAAGAGAAATAAAAACTAAAAAACAATTCCAATTACAGTAAAATCAGAGAATGTAATTAAACATTTTTAGATACAAAGATGACATTGCATCTATTGGCAGGAACACATAAACATATCTCATAAACAGAACACCACAGATGAATTAATAATGTTACACTTCTGTTAAAGATGTTACATTATCACAATTTTATCCTTTATCTCTTAGTTATAATCTATTATGGTAATTTACATTTGGATACAAAAGCCTATAAGAATGCATTTTAATCCAACAGTTTTTTTAATTTTAAACTTTTCATTTTCATTACATCAGTGATATCTTCGTTTTTAATTTTACTTAGTATATCTTTTTCACATGTCATCAACATGAATGCTTCCAAGTGAGACAGGTTTAAACAGTTTCTGAGTTTATTCAACATAACATTTAATTTTGAAAAAGTTCTTTCACAATACAATTGTGTTGATGACAATGTTAAAACATCTTTATATGCCAAACATAAATTTGAATGACATAAGGTATGTAAGATAAATTTTTGTAAAACTGTAAAGCTGTAAACAACACAATTTTTGTATGTTTTACAATTTAGAGATACAGTGGATTCTGTTTCTTTAATAATACTTTCTTCTGCTGATTCATATTTACCTTTAATAAAAAACTCGTTGCTCAAAGTCAGATTAAAAATTATCCATTTTCTTGCAAAATCCATTAATTCAATTTGCAATTGTGCTTTAGTAATATTTTCATTAAATTTTGTAAGAGAAATGCTTAAATTTTGAAATGCATTACTTGGAATATTATTAATTATTATTTGAGAAATGTTATTTGGATCTAAATAAGACAAATCTTTACATAAATTACTGTTCTCTAAAAATCTTTGTTAAACTACTAATTACTTTATCCATGATTACCTTATGGACTTGTATATGGTACCTCTCTTTTTCAGTCATTATAGTATCTTCATTGATAATTTTTCCAGCAAGACTCCTCCAAATTCTTTTACGTTTTTCTTTGAACTCTGTTTCAACAACTATATCTAAATTTCTTTTTTCTATTTCTTCACTTGCAGTTAGTGAGAACTTTGTGGCTGCTTCAAATACTAATTCAAAATTTCTTGAAATTTCAGACAGAATATTTCAAATATTATTTACCATGCGTATACCAGTTGGGAAACCAATCTTCGGACAGTTTACAATTAACCCGAGCCTTCTTATTAGACCTCCAAATGACAGGTAGATCTGATTTAATCTTCCCTTTTAAAGCACGAGAATTTTCTAAACGCTAAATTACCATTGGTTCGCATTTAAAATCTCCCGAAGCGTTTCCACATAATATTAAAGTGAATCGATCTTTTGCAGCCTTAAAACTTGGAGCAGTACGTTCCTCTTTGGAAATAAAGGTATAATTAGAACATTGTGACACACTACATGTATTTTTTGAAGTACTTTCCCTTTGGCGAAGCACATTTGCGCAAAATATGCATATTTGAGGGATGATATCGAGCTAAATTACCCAACTCAACCATAAACTCGGAGGAATACCACGATCAATCCAACGGGCTAAAATATACAAACATTTCTAGCAGACGACAGCGACTGTGCTGCCGCCATCGGCACTTGAATCCTCGAAATACACGGGAATTGTTTGTGATGGCGTCGTTATGTATGATGTTTGGTTTTGGGTAGGAGAGAGGAAATCTTCTTTTCGAGTTAATAAAAACTAACAGCATGGAGTGTACACACGAGTTCACCATGTGTAGGCTTTGCCTTTCCGAGAGTGAGAGTTTCAACGATATTTTCCTAGTGAACGAATGGTTTGGTTACGTTGCAGCCGAAGTTATACGAGATCTTCTTCAATTCCAGGTGAGTATTATTTGTTGTTTTACTGTAATTCATTCTTTTGTATAGTTTATATTATTTACATTTCGTTCACCGAAGTTTTGGCAGGATGAGAACGTTCGAAGTTCATTGTACAAAACATTCTAATATTTACATCCATTTCCAACCTTGAGTGATTTCTATATCAAGGTTTCTCTACATCGGGTTAATACATATTTATTGGTTGCCGGGACAATGAAGCGAAACAAATATAGGAATAGCGGTTATCTATACATATCTATAAAGTAAGGTGTTTATATGTATGTATGTTCAGCTAAGGCTCAGAAACTGCAACACGCAGAAAAAAGAGGAAGGTGTCATATTAACCGTTATCATGTGTACGGTGGTTTAGTAAGGTTTTTAAACCGATTCGGTGTACTATTTAATTATAATAAAATATTTTCGTTTATATGGGATCATTTGATTCGGTCCTTTGCAAACATCCGGGGTGGTCCTCCCATCCGGTAACGCGTCTCCTGTCTTCTGCTTCTTCAGATTTGTCTTCAGCTTTTCCCAGCATCTGTTTCAATGCCCATGACAAATATTATTTATTATTATTAATATTATTCAGTCATACGGAGACTCAAAATATCATCATATTTAAATTGTATAACTTGAAAAACATTCACTATGGAATTCCTATGCCATGCCATAATGAGATACAAACTTGAAATTTGACATGGTTATATGGTTTTGGAGATAATCGACTAGGAATAATTCGAAATCGTAAAAATGCTAATAATTAAAAATGCTTGCATAATGCATTCACATATTATAAACATATAAACAAACGTTTCATGGTTTAGTTACACATAAATGTGCTACAATGCCGAAATTTTTTCTAATGGTAACAAAAACGGGATTATAGAAATTTGAAGAAGTTTATTTATTGGGCCGTAAAAAATACATAAATGTTTTAAAAAATTGACTAATGTTTATGCACTTTTATTATAGCTAGGGAGCTGAATAGTTTGAGAAATTAGGGAATGATACTCCAGCGGTAAATAATATTGTAGAATATAATAAAGTTTATTATTGTGGCTGTTAAATATTCATATTTTTAAACGATTAATTTTATATAACTACACATTTAGAGGTGCTACATCGATGAAATTTTGCAGAAATGTGAGGTATTCGTATCAAATGATGATAAACTATGGAAAGTTTTACAATTATAAATTTCAGGGGTCGTTTTTATTCCAATATTGTCCATAATGTAAAACATTAATCGGCGCAGAGGTGCAAACTTTTGCATTTTGAAATTATCTGTCTACTCTACTCTTTATGTTAAGATGAGACAAAACGCTTGCAGAATGCAAGCACACATTAACTAGTACATACATATAGACATACTAATATTGTGACAAGATTTCTAAAAGCTCAATGCTGTACAAAATTTAAAAAACATACAAAATACAATACGTATTTTTGAATCCGTATTTTTAACAAAATAAAAACATTTCGATAATACATCAATATTGATTTATTAAGACAATTTTAACGAAGACAATAAAATCCATTTTTTAAAAATAATCATATACTAATTCTCTAAAGTCATACCCTCCTCGCGGTGTTTGATGTTATTTTTCTAAAAACTAACAAATACAAAATGAAATTGGAATAAATCACGTAATTAACAATAACATAAATTAATTCAATTTTCCAATTACTTCTCTTACTTTTCGAAACTTGTGACGACGACTTCAGAAAGCTATCAAACTTTGCAGGTGCTTTGCAGACTGTGACAAGTACACACACATAAGTAAGAAGAGTTTACATACCACTTGTAATAATCAGTATTCCAGAACTATAAATAATACGTTGTTATGTGCTGCTATTGCTGTTCAAATTTTATTTAATTAATAACAATGAAAACGTAAACATTTTTAGGTACTACCCACCTCCCTCCCCCCTCTCTCCCATATAAATGCATTGAACTCTCAATTTCGGCGACATGTCATGGTAACTTATAATGGGTGTTGTAATAAAACTGATAAAATCACGTATTTTATTGATTCTAACCGCATTTCCACGCGAATTCGACCAGAATTCGGAATCTGTCTTCAATAAAAATAAACTTTGTTCTTTCCCGCAAAGAAGTATCCAAGTCTCAAGTTCGTACCGTGATTTTAAGTAATTTTAAAGTGCAAATTAAAAGTAGTCTACACTCATCCCTGTATTTCAATTGCAGGACGCGACAAAATACGTGACATTCGATAATTACATCGTTCGCCATTTCGAATCAAAGTGACGGACAGAAACCTTGACCATTCACTATGTTAGGAAGAATCTTACCAAATTTGCTTATTCTAGCTTTTATCGTTTAGGAGGATTTCCAATAACAAACACACGCTTCAAAATATATTATAGATAATAACAGCGCTATTCCTATATTTGTTTCGCTTCATTGTCCCGGCAACCAATTAATATTAACCCGATGTAGAGAAATCTTGATATAGAAATCACTCAAGGTTGGAAAAGGATGTAAATATAAATATTAGAATGTTTTGTACAATGAACTTCGAACGTTCTCATCCTGCCAAAACTTCGGTGAACGAAATGTAAACAATATAAACTATAGAAAAGAATGAATTACAGTAAAACAACAAATAATACTCACCTGGAATCGAAGAAGATCTCGTATAACTTCGGCTGCAACGTAACCAAACCACTTGGAAAATATCGATGAAACTCTCACTCTCGGAAAGGCAAAGCCTACACATGGTGAACTCGTGTGTACACTCCATGCTGTTAGTTTTTATTAACTCGAACTCCTACCGAAAACCATACATCATACATAACGACCCCATCACATACTATTCCCGTGTATTTCGAGGACTTAAGTGCCGATGGCGGCAGCACAGTCGCTGTCGTCTGCTAGAAATATTCGTATAATTTAGCCCGTTGCATTGATCGTGATATTCCTCCGAGTTTAGGGTTGGGATGAGTAATTTAGCTAGATATCATCCCTCACATAAGCATGTCTTGCCCAAATGTGCTTCGCCAAAGAAAAAGTACTTAAAAAAAGATGTACTGTGTCACATTGTTCTAATTATACAGAAGGCATTACACCGCAGTTCTTCCCTGAAGATGCTTTACTGATAAATGTATGTTTGTAGCGAACATTTTACTATTGAATCGTTAAAATTGCAACGAAAGTATTTTGATATTACCTCGGCGGGTAAGCCAATTAAAAGCTAAAAGTTTTATTGAAATTGAAATAAGAGTTCAAAATTTGTTCATATACATATATGTATATATATTTTAACAAAGAGACTTGGATTTTACTAGTAATAATGGTATCAGCGCTAAAATATTTATTTCTTCTATGTAAATAAAAATCCTCTTTACATCAAAATAAATAAATTAAAAATGAAATAAATTCTATATCCACGAGTCTATGAATAAATTTTTGTTATCACATCTTCAATATTGCCTTAACCCCTCAAGCCTGTATTTAAATTACTAAATAGTGTAGCTTACGCTATGTTTTTCCTCTAACAAAGTATAAAAACTAACAAACTGACAGGAAATTGGTGATCCATTGAAAGATCACATATCGATGGACTGCTGTGACACATATAGTCCCATGAAAGACTAATTTATGCTGATAGAATCGCAATTTAAGCAATATCTGCATTTGGCGAGTATGTAATTGGGCTATCGGCTTAAGGGGTTAATACTATATACATGACCGTGCACATTTGCCCCTCCCTCTAGAATTATTGGTTGAAAAATAAGAGACATATCATTCAGAATATTTTATAAAAGAAGATAAAATAAAATAAATATTATTGAAGTTGAACAGTTTACATAGGAACTCGAAGAGGGCTGAATGCAGTCTTATCACTGGAATAGCTTCATACTGACCCTGGTTTTTATTCCCCTTGCTCCCACAATATGTTTCTGTGAATGCTGATGGCAACATAAAATCTTTTACAATTTTGAAATTTCCTTAAGTTTGCCTTGGTTGAGGGAAATTGTCTAGCCATACTCTACCTTCATACTATAATACATTAACTAATCCTGGTTATATGGCTAACAAAACAAAGAATTAAAACTTATTAATAAACTTTACCAGCCATCATGATATACTAATATTTTTTTTCCTTATTTTTGTCGAACGGTATATTACATTGCCACAAATCATGACAATTTCTGTGTCCTGAGTTTAGATGCTGTCTTCTCCAAAGCAATTCACAAATTTTTAAATTGAAACACTTAAGATACACTTACGGAAGCAACAGGTGGAAGCACATTTTATTTAAAATTTTCAGAATTCTGTTTTGCCTTCCTAGTTGCAGAGGGGGAAACATGCAATGTTGGAACGTAGACATTTCCATTCATGAAAACTTTGCTCCTGTAGCTTCAGTAGTTTGGTTGAATACCATTTCAAAAGTCACCTAGAGGAAAAACGATGAATTACATGAGTAGTACAATTGCAGTGAACTTCAAGGATGGATAAGAGCTATCTAATTCAAAAAGGGTTTTCTAAATACCTCTTTAAAAAAATGTTGATTGTCCACTGACAGATGGACACAGAAAGTTATCATAATAATTTTAAGAAAATGAGCTAAGAATTGTGTTTATTATGTGTAAAAGGATATTAATTTAAAATATTATTTGTTCTACCCTGTGTGGATAGCTAATATTCTTCTAGGCCAATGGTGAATTCAGTAATACCTCTTTAAATTAATGATACTAACTTTTTAAATAACTATGTACTCATACAAGGAAAAACATTTTCATAATCTGCTATTTCATGGTACTAATGACTAAATGTTCTGATTACATATGTGTTTTCTGGAGACTCGGCCACTTGGGCTATTGTTACACCAAATATTCTGATATTAGCTAGTTTTACATTTGTAGGATGACCCCACAGCTGATATTTAGTTATAATAAAATTCCACAAAATAATATTGGTTGCTCTTGGAGGTGATAAATCCATTATGCATGATGGCTGCTCATAAAAGTACTTACAATCTAGACTCAGCAGTGTGTCAGTTTTCAAGTCATAATAACTCAGAATTCAAGGCTACTTTGGCCTCAAACACACTCCAATTCTCCACAGGATCTACTCCTGATAGAATCCAATTTAAAAGGAAAATGCAGTTTGGCTGTACATCAGTTAAGATTGATTCAAAATTCACTCTCATGGCAGCAATATCATTTGAATAAAACTTCAAAATTTAATATGTTACATAATTCTATGAATGAAAATAACAAACGAACTACAATTCAAACTATGCTCTTTTGATTGGAAATGCAGATTTGATATCTCCCCAAGTTTCAGGAAGTAAAGCCTGCTTTCCTTATTAGAAAAACAAAATTTACAAGAAACGTTGATATGGCTTGTTGAGAAAAGACAGAAAATTTGTTATATTTAATTAATACATATAACGGAACTAAAATGTGATGCAGTCTCACTTCACTGAACATGACCAATCTTTGATGATGGATGAAGAAGAACTTAACAGTGACAAGCTGCTATTCTTGCTATCCTATATTATTGCGATCTCTTAAATGCGAAGTATGAGCGGAGGAGACGTAGGGGGAAGAGATTATAAACAGCAATGTAAAACTCACCCATTAGGTCCCGGTAGCCATGCGATTGATTAGGGGAATTGCTGCCGGTAGATCTTCTCTCAAACAGAAATGTATCACAAAGTAGGACGTTTTGCATCCTAATTATCATTATATATCGAATTGTATGCGGAAAAAGATGAACAGAATAATAAACTTCGTAATAATTTCTTCAAAATGGTTCACAACCGAAGATCGTAGGTTAAATCCAAGTTTTAAATTTCAAAACAATAAAAGCTTGCACCCCAAAAAGTGGATTTTTACATTTTACCATACGGAAAATGGGAAATGTCTTCCTAGGAGTCGAACCCAGGACTTTTTTGGAGATTAATTTTCGTCATTACCTTAAAATATGTTAATCGAGCATCCTTGCCAAATTTCAATCTTCTACCTATTCGGGAAGTTTGTTAAACGCTCTATTACGGCCATCGTGAAAGCGAGACCAACCAACCAACAGACCTGGGCTATTACAGTATAAAATTACAGTTTTTTCTCCTGTGTGTTGGAAGCAGCCTAATTAACGATAATTGGCTAAATTATGGAAATGCATTTTGGCAAATATAATAAAAATATAAGTAATAAGAATAAATGTATTACAATCCTATGGCTAGTTAACATCTTTGTACAATACTTATCTATTTAAACAGAAAATCTCTTAATTTCTTCGTCACTTTATAACATACCGAACCATTTTAAAACCGCTCAAAAGGGAAATTGGTAAAATAATATATATAATATAATACTCTTTTGAATCTTCAGAATCGAATGTGTTGACGTTTAGACTACGAATAACCAAATAAATGGCAAGCACGATTCTCCTGACGAGAAGGGATATTGATATAAAATAATTACAGCATTTTCTCCTGTGTTGGAAGCAGCCTAATTAACGATAAACGACTAAATTATGGAAAAGCATTTTGGCAAATATAATAAAAATAAATGTATGACAATCGTATGAGTAGTTTACATCTATGTGAAATACTTATCTATTTAAATGGAAAATCTCTTAATTTCTTCGTCACTTTACAACATACCGAACCATTTTAAAATTGCTCTAAAGGAAATTGGTAAAATAATATATATAATATAATAAATACTCTTTTGAGCTTAAAAAATGTTCGCCATATAACATTTTCATAGTGATGTATGAATTAAATTAATTGACATAGAAAATCAAAGAATCATTTAAAGTCATAGAAAGTTTACATAATTTATAATTTAAATAAATACTCATGGTAAAATTAAAACATTTTATTTAGAGAGAGTTGCATCATACATTTATTAGCCTAAAGTATTATCTTCAGATATTAAACAGTGATGTAGAAACTAACAATACAAGGTTTCTTTATGAAATAGGAATCACAATATAAAGCCCGTTTCACAGGTTGCGTTTTTCCTTGGTGGATTGCTTGCGTGGAGCCCTGATGGCTGCTGTGCGCGCTAACTTGCTGGAAATCCGGCTCGCTGACGGTTGCCTTGCTTACTACCTTGCTGGTTTTCGAGGTTAGGTCCTGTGCTATTTTTCCTGCGTGTTTTCCTGCTGGCTGGCGGTGTCGGCCAATCACCTCCGAGCGCTACATCACGTGATCAACACAGAGTCCACCGCACTGTCGTAAAAACTTGCATTTTCACCCGTGGTACTGACCTATCTCCAAATGGAAGGATTTCTTGCGTTGGTTTCACGCACCGTGTGAAACGGTAACCATCAGCGGACCAAGCACGGCGCCCACCCGCAGAGTAGCATGCAGGGAATCTCGCATGCTAGCCAGCAAGGGAAAACGCACCGTGTGAAACAGGCTTAAGATAAACAACTATAAATTACATTTCAACAGTAGAATTCAACATAATTAACGAAGATTCAGTCATAACGTAATAAATCCTAAACTGGGAAACCTTTAGAACCTGTTTTGCATCTGATAACTAGAGGCGTTTTTAAAAATATGAATGGAATGATTTCTATCCCATTCAAGTTAAGCATATTTCCATTGGCACCCAGGAGGTAATGCTTAGGCCATCGTTGCTCATTATTTAACATGGCGAGCTCGCTGGGTTAAGCCCAGCCCTACACCATGCTAACGCTTACTAAACTTAAGTACTCTCATCTGTCTAGCTAAACAATGTAATCGATGACAAAATGATTCATACATACAACCATTACCCATCACACACACACACACCATCACCCATCACACACACACACCACCACCACTACCTAAAGATGTGCGCGCGCACATCCATGCACTACCATACACTACCATCATACACACACTCACACACCTAAATACTACTTCTACCTACAAATCTTACTTTGTCGCACCTGCTATTCTAAGTTTGTCGCACCTACAATTCTAACTTTGTCGCACCTGCTAATCTAAGTTTGTCGCACCTACAATTCTAACTTTTTCGCACCTGCTAATCTAATTTTGTCGCACCTGCTAATCTAAGGTTGACGAACCTACTAAGCCGAGTTTGCAGCCCCCCTCTCCTAACTAAGCAGCCCCACTCTCCTAACTAAGCAGCACCTACTCTCCCAAGTCCGCAGCTCCCACCCACTCGCGTAGTCCTCGCTTCCCTGCAAAAAAATCACCATGGTAGTTTCAAGAATATTTAGCACATGCTCATTTATACTATATTCTAAAATTATGTATCCATGAGCTTTATGATACGTAATTCTAAAATAACAGAACCGACTAAACGCTTACAAAAAGAAATTATCACATGGCCACATACACTTCAGGTATTGCATAAAGTGCCAGTTTTACCTATACCAAATTTAAAATTAACATCGCTACAGGCTTTATATGTATGAGGAAATTGTGAAGCCTAGTTGATTTACATCTTTCGAGGTTTTAAATCCCGAAGCAAAATTGAAAACAGAAACATTACCAACAATTTTCATCTTTGAAGTCTTTAAAATAAAATACAATTAAAAAATCATCTTCTGAAGAAATATTTTTACATTTCATTTCCGAATAAACGCATCACCAAGTCTCTGTTCGTGACGTAAAAGCACGCCGAATTTTCCCCACACGCTACAGAAGAATTTGACTGCAGTACTATTCCTAAGTGGCAAATATATACTTAATCTTAAATTTCCCAATGGGGAAATTGAACAACAGCCAAGTATCGCAAACAGAATGCGATATATTCTATTCAACTTACTGATTGCAGAATAAGTACAGCTGATGCATTTATTCGAAAATGAACGGGTTGAAATCACTGGCAAAGAATTCTAAATATATATTAATAATAAATAATATCCAACGGATACGAAAATTTTTTCAACATATTAACTGATGAAGTTGCCCCATTCGGAAAAAAATGTATTATTTTTCGTTATATTTAAGAGATATTTGAGTACTTGCATACGTCCAGACATTAGCAAAACGAAAATTGAATTTCGCTCAAGATTAATGAAAAAAATACTTCCAACTTGAAGGGATGACGTAAATTCATATATATTAAAGAGCTAATCATCATTCGATATTTTAGTACGTGAAAACGTCAGGAAGTTCGTATCGCCAAAAAACATACTCGTACTTATAATCGGTTAATTTGAGAAAATTCAGTAAAATCAATCAGGAACCTGAAAATTTTATGGAAAAAAACATATATTCCCGTTCAAAGTCCTAGAGGTGGCAAGCCTACCAACAACAATACATCTGAAAATGATACAGACATTTCAATTCGGTTCGAACGTATTTCTCGAATGATGTTCGTGATATCTTACACGAAATGACGTGTGCATCATAAATAAGGGAAATTCAGCTTACCGCGAGCGTCCGTGTCTGTCCAGTGTGGCGTTGATGGTTAACTGCAATGAAGAGCAATCATTATATTAGCAATAAATATTTTAGAAATTTCCTAAAACGGTCTATTATTCTAACGCACGATTATAGGTATTTTATCCGTAAGCGTTTGTCTTTATGAGGAGAACTAAGGCCTCATACAGAATTATTGCAAATAATTTTTAATTACCAATTCAACGTTAAGTAATAAAACATTGAATTGCCCAAGTAAAATGACTGATATACTTAAAAAATATTAAATAAAGAAACATTACCGTTGCATTCAGCAACTCAATGCAACACCAAATTTGGTTCAATGTGTCTACTACTTATTTGTATCTTATGCATGGACATTAAAACTTAATCACGATATTAAAAAAGCACATAAATATAATAGATCAGGATATACTGTTTAAAGAATTGATATACTTATTTTTCACTTTAATTCTGGCAATAACACAACAATTTCTTCCGCTTCAATTCATGATAAGGCAGACGAATAAACCATATACATATAAACTCATATTGGGTAAATCCAATATACGACACCAAAACTACAGTCGCCGTTAACGACGTCAAAGAAATAATAGAATTTAGAAAAATTGCTAATTAATTATGATTATTCTTCTGAGGCATTTCATATGCCTGAGATCAAAATAAGACTACCATACCAACTGTGTCATCCCTCCACTGAAACCATTAATTACCTCCACTGGGAGATAACCAAGCCACACTGCGATGATACACCCTGTGTTGGAGAGGAGCTCTGTAAAAACAAATCACTATTAAAAAGGAGAAATTAATAAAAACAGGACAATTACATCTAAACGTACTTACTCCTGCATGATGAATGGTGTGTCTGGGCGTCTTCGTTCTTCACTATTCGTGCATTCCGAAAAGAAATGCACATCTCCAGCATCACCTGTTTTCGCTCAGGGGAAAAGATATTAGCGGTACATACGTTCCGAAATTCGATTTAGCATTTATCGTGGAAAATAAACGATAATATGACATAGGATAATAGTACATGTGTCAATTGCGTAAAACATCGATGGTGTGGCAATCGTATCGTGGTTTGGGATTTTGTGTGCACACAGGGTGGGAACCTTGGCCAAGGTCGGGGCCCCGGGAGGGAGGCAAGGGGTCGACCCACCTGCCATGTCGTGCGTTAGATGGGGTGGAAAGACAGACGTAGATTACAATTATTTATATATACAACCTTAAAATACTATTAATATAATATATAATGTAATATGTATAACATATAAACGAAGTGTAGACATAATATAAAATTAACATTCAAACCGTAATTACTCGTTACCAATCCGTAATCCACATTCGCACTCTGTCCTTTAGGACGGAGTACGACGTGCACTGCTCGACGGTCCGCTTAACACTGAATCAACTCCCAGGGCGACAGGCACGTCACGATAAGCAATATGGCGACATCTATCGTTGTGTGGTGAAAACTGTCGATATTCCTTTGGTTTCCATTGCTTGGTCTATCACGACTATGAAAATGTTATAAGGCGAACATTTTTGAAGCTCAAAAGAGTATTATATTATATATATTATTTTACCAATTTCCCTTTTGAGCAATTTTAAAATGGTTCGGTATGTTATAAAGTGACGAAGAAATTAAGAGATTTTCTATTTAAATAGATAAGTATTTCACATAGATGTAAACTACTCATACGATTGTCATACATTTATTTTTATTATATTTGCCAAAATGCATTTCCATAATTTAGCCAATTATCGTTAATTAGGCTGCTTCCAACACACAGGAGAAAATACTGTAATTTTATACTGTAATAGCCCAGGTCTGTTGGTTGGTTGGTCTCGCTTTCACGATGGCCGTAATAGAGCGTTTTAACAAACTTTCCGAATAGGTAGAAGATTGAAATTTGGCAAGGATGCTCGATTAACATATTTTAAGGTAATGACGAAAATTAATCTCCAAAAAAGTCCTGGGTTCGACTCCTAGGAAGACATTTCCCATTTTCCGTATGGTAAAATGTAAAAATCCACTTTTTGGGGTGCAAGCTTTTATTGTTTTGGAAATTAAACCTAGGATTTAACCTACGATCTTCGGTTGTGAATCATTTTGAAGAAAAAATTCCGAAGTTTCTTATTCTGTTCATATTTTTCCGCATACAATTCGATATATAATGATACTTAGGATGCAAAATGTCCTACTTTGTGATACATTTCTGTGTGAGAGAAGATCTACCGGCAGCAATTCCCCTAATCAATCGCATGGCTACCGAGACCTATTGGGTGAGTTTTACATTGCTGTTTATAATCTCTTCCCCCTACGTCTCCTCCGCTCATACTTCGCATTTAAGAGATCGCAATACTATAGGATAGCAAGAATAGCAGCTTGTCACTATTAGTTCTACTTCATCCATCATCAAAGATTGGTCATGTTCAGTGAAGTGAGACTGCATCACATTTTAGTTCCGTTATATGTATTAATTAAATATAATAAATTTTCTGTATTTTCTCAACAAGCTATATCAACGTTTCTTGTAAATTTTGTTTTTCTAATAAGGAAAGAAGGCTTTACTTCCTGAAACTTGGGGAGATATCAAAACTGCATTTCCAATCAAAAGAGCATAGTTTGAATTGTTGTTCATTTGTCATTTTCATTCATATTCATAGAATTATGTAACATATTAAATTTTGAAATTTTATTCAAATGATATTGCTGCCATGAGAGTGAATTTTGAATCAATCTTTACTGATGTACAGCCAACTGCATTTTACTTTTAAATTGGATTCTATCAGGAGGAGATCCTGTGGAGAATTGGAGTGTGTTTGATGCCAAAGTAGCCTTGAATTCTGAGTTATTATGACTTGAAAACTGACACACTGCTGAGTGTAGATTGTAAGTACATTTATGACCAGCCATCATGCATAATGGATTTATCACCTCTAAGAGCAACCAATATTATTTTGTGGAATTTTATTATAACTAAATATCAGCTGTGGGGTCATCCTACAAATGTAAAACTAGCTAATATCAGAATATTTGGTGTAACAATAGCCCAAGTGGCCGAGTCTCCAGAAAACACATATGTAATCAGAACATTTAGTCATTAGTACCTTGAAATAGCAGATTATGAAAGTGTTTTTCCTTGTATGAGTACATAGTTATTTAAAAAGTTAGCATCATTAATTTAAAGAGGTATTACTGAATTCACCATTGGCCTAGAAGAATATTAGCTATCCACACAGGGTAGAACAAATAATATTTTAAATTAATATCCTTTTACACATAATATTCACAATTTTTAGCTAATTTTCTTAAAAGCCAAAACATGTTATTATGATAACTTTCTGTGTCCATCTGTCAGTGGACAATCAACGTTTTTTTAAAGAGGTATTTAGAAAACCCTTTTTGAATTAGATAGCTCTTATCCATCCTTGAAGTTCACTGCAATTGTACTTCTCATGTAATTCATCGTTTTTCCTCTAGGTGACTTTTGAAATGGTATTTAACCAAACTACTGAAGCTACAGGAGCAAAGTTTTCATGAATGGGAAGGTCTACGTTCCAACATTGCAGGTTTCCCCCTCTGCAACTAGAGAGGCAAAACAGAATTCTGAAAATTTTTAATAAAATGTGCTTCCACCTGTTGCTTTAGTAAGTGTATCTTACTTGTTTCAATTTAAAAATTTGTGAATTGCTTTGGAGAAGACAGCATCTAAACTCAGGACACAGAACTTGTCATGGTTTGTGGCAATGTAATATACTGTTCGACAAAAATAAGGAAAATAAATATTATTATATTATGATAGCTGGTAAATTTACTAATAAGTTTTAATTCTTTGTTTATGTTAGCCATATAACCAGGATTAGTTAATGTATTATAGTATGAAGGTAGAGGATGGCTAGAGAATTTACCTCAACCTAGGCAAACTTAAGGAAATTTCAAAATTGTAAAAGATTTTATGTTGCCATCAGCATTCACAGAAACATATTGTGATGGCAAGTGGAATAAAAACCAGGGTCAGTATGAAGCTATTCCAGTGATAAGACTGCATTCAGCCCTCTTCGAGTTCCTATGTAAACTGTTCAACTTCAATAATATTTATCTTCTTTTATAAAATATTCTGAACGATATGTCTCTTATTTTTCAACCAATAATTCTAGAGGGAGGGGCAAATGTGCACGGTCATGTATATAGTATTAACCCCTTAAGCCGATAGCCCAATTACATACTCGCCAAATGCAGATATTGCTTAAATTTCGATTCTATCAGCATAAATTAGTCTTTCATGGGACTATATGTGTCACAGCAGTGCATCGATATGTGATCTTTCAATGGATCACAAATTTCCTGTCAGTTTGTTAGTTTTCATACTTCGTTAGAGGAAAAACAGCGTAAGCTACACTATTTTGTAATTTAAATACAGGCTTGAGGGGTTAAGGCAATATTGAAGATGTGATAACAAAAATTTATTCATAGACTCGTAGATATAGAATTTATTTCATTTTTAATTTATTTATTTTGCTGTAAAGAGGATTTTTATTTACATAGAAGAAATAAATATTATAGCGCTAATACCATTATTACTAGTAAAATCCAAGTGTTTCTCTGTTAAAATATATATACATATATGTATATGAACAAATTTTGAACTCTTATTGCAATTTCAATAAAACATTTAGCTTTTAATTGGCTTTCCCTCAAATTTTAGATAACACAGAGCATGATAACAACTGTGTTCTTAAAGTATTAGTGAGTGTGGTGAAGTAAGAAATTAATAATGAAGAAATGATAAAGGTTCAATGACACATACAATGTGATTTACTGTCAAAATTGTTGATTCTATGCTATTCTAGTAGAGTATTCTTTTAAACTATTTGTCAGGTTCTAATACTCTAATTCTTATATCAGAACAGAAAAATAATTAATTTGAAGTTGCTGCAATTTTAGAGTTAAAGAACTGGTGTGTTTAAGATTATGAAATTAAATATAAATCTAAAAAGATATATATTATATAGGTAATTATCATTTTGATAATGTAATTATTACATAGTTATTACATAAACCCTTGAATTAAAACGTTTGTATGACATACGTAAAAAGATAATAGTGTTAATATTACATTGAAAACATATGATGAACAATTTGTGGGAAAAAATATTAAAAATAAAAAAATGTTCAGTTAAAACATTCTCTAGATACATATTAGCCATTTCAAAAAGAGAAATAAAAACTAAAAAACAATTCCAATTACAGTAAAATCAGAGAATGTAATTAAACATTTTTAGATACAAAGATGACATTGCATCTATTGGCAGGAACACATAAACATATCTCATAAACAGAACACCACAGATGAATTAATAATGTTACACTTCTGTTAAAGATATTACATTATCACAATTTTATCCTTTATCTCTTAGTTATAATCTATTATGGTAATTTACATTTGGATACAAAAGTCTATAAGAATTCATTTTAATCCAACAGTTTTTTTAATTTTAAACTTTTCATTTTCATTACATCAGTGATATCTTCGTTTTTAATTTTACTTAGTATATCTTTTTCACATGTCATCAACATGAATGCTTCCAAGTGAGACAGGTTTAAACAGTTTCTGAGTTTATTCAACATAACATTTAATTTTGAAAAAGTTCTTTCACAATACAATTGTGTTGATGACAATGTTAAAACATCTTTATATGCCAAACATAAATTTGAATGACATAAGGTATGTAAGATAAATTTTTGTAAAACTGTAAAGCTGTAAACAACACAATTTTTGTATGTTTTACAATTTAGAGATACAGTGGATTCTGTTTCTTTAATAATACTTTCTTCTGCTGATTCATATTTACCTTTAATAAAAAACTCGTTGCTCAAAGTCAGATTAAAAATTATCCATTTTCTTGCAAAATCCATTAATTCAATTTGCAATTGTGCTTTAGTAATATTTTCATTAAATTTTGTAAGAGAAATGCTTAAATTTTGAAATGCATTACTTGGAATATTATTAATTATTATTTGAGAAATGTTATTTGGATCTAAATAAGACAAATCTTTACATAAATTACTGTTCTCTAAAAATCTTTGTTAAACTACTAATTACTTTATCCATGATTACCTTATGGACTTGTATATGGTACCTCTCTTTTTCAGTCATTATAGTATCTTCATTGATAATTTTTCCAGCAAGACTCCTCCAAATTCTTTTACGTTTTTCTTTGAACTCTGTTTCAACAACTATATCTAAATTTCTTTTTTCTATTTCTTCACTTGCAGTTAGTGAGAACTTTGTGGCTGCTTCAAATACTAATTCAAAATTTCTTGAAATTTCAGACAGAATATTTCAAATATTATTTACCATGCGTATACCAGTTGGGAAACCAATCTTCGGACAGTTTACAATTAACCCGAGCCTTCTTATTAGACCTCCAAATGACAGGTAGATCTGATTTAATCTTCCCTTTTAAAGCACGAGAATTTTCTAAACGCTAAATTACCATTGGTTCGCATTTAAAATCTCCCGAAGCGTTTCCACATAATATTAAAGTGAATCGATCTTTTGCAGCCTTAAAACTTGGAGCAGTACGTTCCTCTTTGGAAATAAAGGTATAATTAGAACATTGTGACACACTACATGTATTTTTTGAAGTACTTTCCCTTTGGCGAAGCACATTTGCGCAAAATATGCATATTTGAGGGATGATATCGAGCTAAATTACCCAACTCAACCATAAACTCGGAGGAATACCACGATCAATCCAACGGGCTAAAATATACAAACATTTCTAGCAGACGACAGCGACTGTGCTGCCGCCATCGGCACTTGAATCCTCGAAATACACGGGAATTGTTTGTGATGGCGTCGTTATGTATGATGTTTGGTTTTGGGTAGGAGAGAGGAAATCTTCTTTTCGAGTTAATAAAAACTAACAGCATGGAGTGTACACACGAGTTCACCATGTGTAGGCTTTGCCTTTCCGAGAGTGAGAGTTTCAACGATATTTTCCTAGTGAACGAATGGTTTGGTTACGTTGCAGCCGAAGTTATACGAGATCTTCTTCAATTCCAGGTGAGTATTATTTGTTGTTTTACTGTAATTCATTCTTTTGTATAGTTTATATTATTTACATTTCGTTCACCGAAGTTTTGGCAGGATGAGAACGTTCGAAGTTCATTGTACAAAACATTCTAATATTTACATCCATTTCCAACCTTGAGTGATTTCTATATCAAGGTTTCTCTACATCGGGTTAATACATATTTATTGGTTGCCGGGACAATGAAGCGAAACAAATATAGGAATAGCGGTTATCTATACATATCTATAAAGTAAGGTGTTTATATGTATGTATGTTCAGCTAAGGCTCAGAAACTGCAACACGCAGAAAAAAGAGGAAGGTGTCATATTAACCGTTATCATGTGTACGGTGGTTTAGTAAGGTTTTTAAACCGATTCGGTGTACTATTTAATTATAATAAAATATTTTCGTTTATATGGGATCATTTGATTCGGTCCTTTGCAAACATCCGGGGTGGTCCTCCCATCCGGTAACGCGTCTCCTGTCTTCTGCTTCTTCAGATTTGTCTTCAGCTTTTCCCAGCATCTGTTTCAATGCCCATGACAAATATTATTTATTATTATTAATATTATTCAGTCATACGGAGACTCAAAATATCATCATATTTAAATTGTATAACTTGAAAAACATTCACTATGGAATTCCTATGCCATGCCATAATGAGATACAAACTTGAAATTTGACATGGTTATATGGTTTTGGAGATAATCGACTAGGAATAATTCGAAATCGTAAAAATGCTAATAATTAAAAATGCTTGCATAATGCATTCACATATTATAAACATATAAACAAACGTTTCATGGTTTAGTTACACATAAATGTGCTACAATGCCGAAATTTTTTCTAATGGTAACAAAAACGGGATTATAGAAATTTGAAGAAGTTTATTTATTGGGCCGTAAAAAATACATAAATGTTTTAAAAAATTGACTAATGTTTATGCACTTTTATTATAGCTAGGGAGCTGAATAGTTTGAGAAATTAGGGAATGATACTCCAGCGGTAAATAATATTGTAGAATATAATAAAGTTTATTATTGTGGCTGTTAAATATTCATATTTTTAAACGATTAATTTTATATAACTACACATTTAGAGGTGCTACATCGATGAAATTTTGCAGAAATGTGAGGTATTCGTATCAAATGATGATAAACTATGGAAAGTTTTACAATTATAAATTTCAGGGGTCGTTTTTATTCCAATATTGTCCATAATGTAAAACATTAATCGGCGCAGAGGTGCAAACTTTTGCATTTTGAAATTATCTGTCTACTCTACTCTTTATGTTAAGATGAGACAAAACGCTTGCAGAATGCAAGCACACATTAACTAGTACATACATATAGACATACTAATATTGTGACAAGATTTCTAAAAGCTCAATGCTGTACAAAATTTAAAAAACATACAAAATACAATACGTATTTTTGAATCCGTATTTTTAACAAAATAAAAACATTTCGATAATACATCAATATTGATTTATTAAGACAATTTTAACGAAGACAATAAAATCCATTTTTTAAAAATAATCATATACTAATTCTCTAAAGTCATACCCTCCTCGCGGTGTTTGATGTTATTTTTCTAAAAACTAACAAATACAAAATGAAATTGGAATAAATCACGTAATTAACAATAACATAAATTAATTCAATTTTCCAATTACTTCTCTTACTTTTCGAAACTTGTGACGACGACTTCAGAAAGCTATCAAACTTTGCAGGTGCTTTGCAGACTGTGACAAGTACACACACATAAGTAAGAAGAGTTTACATACCACTTGTAATAATCAGTATTCCAGAACTATAAATAATACGTTGTTATGTGCTGCTATTGCTGTTCAAATTTTATTTAATTAATAACAATGAAAACGTAAACATTTTTAGGTACTACCCACCTCCCTCCCCCCTCTCTCCCATATAAATGCATTGAACTCTCAATTTCGGCGACATGTCATGGTAACTTATAATGGGTGTTGTAATAAAACTGATAAAATCACGTATTTTATTGATTCTAACCGCATTTCCACGCGAATTCGACCAGAATTCGGAATCTGTCTTCAATAAAAATAAACTTTGTTCTTTCCCGCAAAGAAGTATCCAAGTCTCAAGTTCGTACCGTGATTTTAAGTAATTTTAAAGTGCAAATTAAAAGTAGTCTACACTCATCCCTGTATTTCAATTGCAGGACGCGACAAAATACGTGACATTCGATAATTACATCGTTCGCCATTTCGAATCAAAGTGACGGACAGAAACCTTGACCATTCACTATGTTAGGAAGAATCTTACCAAATTTGCTTATTCTAGCTTTTATCGTTTAGGAGGATTTCCAATAACAAACACACGCTTCAAAATATATTATAGATAATAACAGCGCTATTCCTATATTTGTTTCGCTTCATTGTCCCGGCAACCAATTAATATTAACCCGATGTAGAGAAATCTTGATATAGAAATCACTCAAGGTTGGAAAAGGATGTAAATATAAATATTAGAATGTTTTGTACAATGAACTTCGAACGTTCTCATCCTGCCAAAACTTCGGTGAACGAAATGTAAACAATATAAACTATAGAAAAGAATGAATTACAGTAAAACAACAAATAATACTCACCTGGAATCGAAGAAGATCTCGTATAACTTCGGCTGCAACGTAACCAAACCACTTGGAAAATATCGATGAAACTCTCACTCTCGGAAAGGCAAAGCCTACACATGGTGAACTCGTGTGTACACATGCTGTTAGTTTTTATTAACTCGAACTCCTACCGAAAACCATACATCATACATAACGACCCCATCACATACTATTCCCGTGTATTTCGAGGACTTAAGTGCCGATGGCGGCAGCACAGTCGCTGTCGTCTGCTAGAAATATTCGTATAATTTAGCCCGTTGCATTGATCGTGATATTCCTCCGAGTTTAGGGTTGGGATGAGTAATTTAGCTAGATATCATCCCTCACATAAGCATGTCTTGCCCAAATGTGCTTCGCCAAAGAAAAAGTACTTAAAAAAAGATGTACTGTGTCACATTGTTCTAATTATACAGAAGGCATTACACCGCAGTTCTTCCCTGAAGATGCTTTACTGATAAATGTATGTTTGTAGCGAACATTTTACTATTGAATCGTTAAAATTGCAACGAAAGTATTTTGATATTACCTCGGCGGGTAAGCCAATTAAAAGCTAAAAGTTTTATTGAAATTGAAATAAGAGTTCAAAATTTGTTCATATACATATATGTATATATATTTTAACAAAGAGACTTGGATTTTACTAGTAATAATGGTATCAGCGCTAAAATATTTATTTCTTCTATGTAAATAAAAATCCTCTTTACATCAAAATAAATAAATTAAAAATGAAATAAATTCTATATCCACGAGTCTATGAATAAATTTTTGTTATCACATCTTCAATATTGCCTTAACCCCTCAAGCCTGTATTTAAATTACTAAATAGTGTAGCTTACGCTATGTTTTTCCTCTAACAAAGTATAAAAACTAACAAACTGACAGGAAATTGGTGATCCATTGAAAGATCACATATCGATGGACTGCTGTGACACATATAGTCCCATGAAAGACTAATTTATGCTGATAGAATCGCAATTTAAGCAATATCTGCATTTGGCGAGTATGTAATTGGGCTATCGGCTTAAGGGGTTAATACTATATACATGACCGTGCACATTTGCCCCTCCCTCTAGAATTATTGGTTGAAAAATAAGAGACATATCATTCAGAATATTTTATAAAAGAAGATAAAATAAAATAAATATTATTGAAGTTGAACAGTTTACATAGGAACTCGAAGAGGGCTGAATGCAGTCTTATCACTGGAATAGCTTCATACTGACCCTGGTTTTTATTCCCCTTGCTCCCACAATATGTTTCTGTGAATGCTGATGGCAACATAAAATCTTTTACAATTTTGAAATTTCCTTAAGTTTGCCTTGGTTGAGGGAAATTGTCTAGCCATACTCTACCTTCATACTATAATACATTAACTAATCCTGGTTATATGGCTAACAAAACAAAGAATTAAAACTTATTAATAAACTTTACCAGCCATCATGATATACTAATATTTTTTTTCCTTATTTTTGTCGAACAGTATATTACATTGCCACAAATCATGACAATTTCTGTGTCCTGAGTTTAGATGCTGTCTTCTCCAAAGCAATTCACAAATTTTTAAATTGAAACACTTAAGATACACTTACGGAAGCAACAGGTGGAAGCACATTTTATTTAAAATTTTCAGAATTCTGTTTTGCCTTCCTAGTTGCAGAGGGGGAAACATGCAATGTTGGAACGTAGACATTTCCATTCATGAAAACTTTGCTCCTGTAGCTTCAGTAGTTTGGTTGAATACCATTTCAAAAGTCACCTAGAGGAAAAACGATGAATTACATGAGTAGTACAATTGCAGTGAACTTCAAGGATGGATAAGAGCTATCTAATTCAAAAAGGGTTTTCTAAATACCTCTTTAAAAAAATGTTGATTGTCCACTGACAGATGGACACAGAAAGTTATCATAATAATTTTAAGAAAATGAGCTAAGAATTGTGTTTATTATGTGTAAAAGGATATTAATTTAAAATATTATTTGTTCTACCCTGTGTGGATAGCTAATATTCTTCTAGGCCAATGGTGAATTCAGTAATACCTCTTTAAATTAATGATACTAACTTTTTAAATAACTATGTACTCATACAAGGAAAAACATTTTCATAATCTGCTATTTCATGGTACTAATGACTAAATGTTCTGATTACATATGTGTTTTCTGGAGACTCGGCCACTTGGGCTATTGTTACACCAAATATTCTGATATTAGCTAGTTTTACATTTGTAGGATGACCCCACAGCTGATATTTAGTTATAATAAAATTCCACAAAATAATATTGGTTGCTCTTGGAGGTGATAAATCCATTATGCATGATGGCTGCTCATAAAAGTACTTACAATCTAGACTCAGCAGTGTGTCAGTTTTCAAGTCATAATAACTCAGAATTCAAGGCTACTTTGGCCTCAAACACACTCCAATTCTCCACAGGATCTACTCCTGATAGAATCCAATTTAAAAGGAAAATGCAGTTTGGCTGTACATCAGTTAAGATTGATTCAAAATTCACTCTCATGGCAGCAATATCATTTGAATAAAACTTCAAAATTTAATATGTTACATAATTCTATGAATGAAAATAACAAACGAACTACAATTCAAACTATGCTCTTTTGATTGGAAATGCAGATTTGATATCTCCCCAAGTTTCAGGAAGTAAAGCCTGCTTTCCTTATTAGAAAAACAAAATTTACAAGAAACGTTGATATGGCTTGTTGAGAAAAGACAGAAAATTTGTTATATTTAATTAATACATATAACGGAACTAAAATGTGATGCAGTCTCACTTCACTGAACATGACCAATCTTTGATGATGGATGAAGAAGAACTTAACAGTGACAAGCTGCTATTCTTGCTATCCTATATTATTGCGATCTCTTAAATGCGAAGTATGAGCGGAGGAGACGTAGGGGGAAGAGATTATAAACAGCAATGTAAAACTCACCCATTAGGTCCCGGTAGCCATGCGATTGATTAGGGGAATTGCTGCCGGTAGATCTTCTCTCAAACAGAAATGTATCACAAAGTAGGACGTTTTGCATCCTAATTATCATTATATATCGAATTGTATGCGGAAAAAGATGAACAGAATAATAAACTTCGTAATAATTTCTTCAAAATGGTTCACAACCGAAGATCGTAGGTTAAATCCAAGTTTTAAATTTCAAAACAATAAAAGCTTGCACCCCAAAAAGTGGATTTTTACATTTTACCATACGGAAAATGGGAAATGTCTTCCTAGGAGTCGAACCCAGGACTTTTTTGGAGATTAATTTTCGTCATTACCTTAAAATATGTTAATCGAGCATCCTTGCCAAATTTCAATCTTCTACCTATTCGGGAAGTTTGTTAAACGCTCTATTACGGCCATCGTGAAAGCGAGACCAACCAACCAACAGACCTGGGCTATTACAGTATAAAATTACAGTTTTTTCTCCTGTGTGTTGGAAGCAGCCTAATTAACGATAATTGGCTAAATTATGGAAATGCATTTTGGCAAATATAATAAAAATATAAGTAATAAGAATAAATGTATTACAATCCTATGGCTAGTTAACATCTTTGTACAATACTTATCTATTTAAACAGAAAATCTCTTAATTTCTTCGTCACTTTATAACATACCGAACCATTTTAAAACCGCTCAAAAGGGAAATTGGTAAAATAATATATATAATATAATACTCTTTTGAATCTTCAGAATCGAATGTGTTGACGTTTAGACTACGAATAACCAAATAAATGGCAAGCACGATTCTCCTGACGAGAAGGGATATTGATATAAAATAATTACAGCATTTTCTCCTGTGTTGGAAGCAGCCTAATTAACGATAAACGACTAAATTATGGAAAAGCATTTTGGCAAATATAATAAAAATAAATGTATGACAATCGTATGAGTAGTTTACATCTATGTGAAATACTTATCTATTTAAATGGAAAATCTCTTAATTTCTTCGTCACTTTACAACATACCGAACCATTTTAAAATTGCTCTAAAGGAAATTGGTAAAATAATATATATAATATAATAAATACTCTTTTGAGCTTAAAAAATGTTCGCCATATAACATTTTCATAGTGATGTATGAATTAAATTAATTGACATAGAAAATCAAAGAATCATTTAAAGTCATAGAAAGTTTACATAATTTATAATTTAAATAAATACTCATGGTAAAATTAAAACATTTTATTTAGAGAGAGTTGCATCATACATTTATTAGCCTAAAGTATTATCTTCAGATATTAAACAGTGATGTGGAAACTAACAATACAAGGTTTCTTTATGAAATAGGAATCACAATATAAAGCCCGTTTCACAGGTTGCGTTTTTCCTTGGTGGATTGCTTGCGTGGAGCCCTGATGGCTGCTGTGCGCGCTAACTTGCTGGAAATCCGGCTCGCTGACGGTTGCCTTGCTTACTACCTTGCTGGTTTTCGAGGTTAGGTCCTGTGCTATTTTTCCTGCGTGTTTTCCTGCTGGCTGGCGGTGTCGGCCAATCACCTCCGAGCGCTACATCACGTGATCAACACAGAGTCCACCGCACTGTCGTAAAAACTTGCATTTTCACCCGTGGTACTGACCTATCTCCAAATGGAAGGATTTCTTGCGTTGGTTTCACGCACCGTGTGAAACGGTAACCATCAGCGGACCAAGCACGGCGCCCACCCGCAGAGTAGCATGCAGGGAATCTCGCATGCTAGCCAGCAAGGGAAAACGCACCGTGTGAAACAGGCTTAAGATAAACAACTATAAATTACATTTCAACAGTAGAATTCAACATAATTAACGAAGATTCAGTCATAACGTAATAAATCCTAAACTGGGAAACCTTTAGAACCTGTTTTGCATCTGATAACTAGAGGCGTTTTTAAAAATATGAATGGAATGATTTCTATCCCATTCAAGTTAAGCATATTTCCATTGGCACCCAGGAGGTAATGCTTAGGCCATCGTTGCTCATTATTTAACATGGCGAGCTCGCTGGGTTAAGCCCAGCCCTACACCATGCTAACGCTTACTAAACTTAAGTACTCTCATCTGTCTAGCTAAACAATGTAATCGATGACAAAATGATTCATACATACAACCATTACCCATCACACACACACACACCATCACCCATCACACACACACACCACCACCACTACCTAAAGATGTGCGCGCGCACATCCATGCACTACCATACACTACCATCATACACACACTCACACACCTAAATACTACTTCTACCTACAAATCTTACTTTGTCGCACCTGCTATTCTAAGTTTGTCGCACCTACAATTCTAACTTTGTCGCACCTGCTAATCTAAGTTTGTCGCACCTACAATTCTAACTTTTTCGCACCTGCTAATCTAATTTTGTCGCACCTGCTAATCTAAGGTTGACGAACCTACTAAGCCGAGTTTGCAGCCCCCCTCTCCTAACTAAGCAGCCCCACTCTCCTAACTAAGCAGCACCTACTCTCCCAAGTCCGCAGCTCCCACCCACTCGCGTAGTCCTCGCTTCCCTGCAAAAAAATCACCATGGTAGTTTCAAGAATATTTAGCACATGCTCATTTATACTATATTCTAAAATTATGTATCCATGAGCTTTATGATACGTAATTCTAAAATAACAGAACCGACTAAACGCTTACAAAAAGAAATTATCACATGGCCACATACACTTCAGGTATTGCATAAAGTGCCAGTTTTACCTATACCAAATTTAAAATTAACATCGCTACAGGCTTTATATGTATGAGGAAATTGTGAAGCCTAGTTGATTTACATCTTTCGAGGTTTTAAATCCCGAAGCAAAATTGAAAACAGAAACATTACCAACAATTTTCATCTTTGAAGTCTTTAAAATAAAATACAATTAAAAAATCATCTTCTGAAGAAATATTTTTACATTTCATTTCCGAATAAACGCATCACCAAGTCTCTGTTCGTGACGTAAAAGCACGCCGAATTTTCCCCACACGCTACAGAAGAATTTGACTGCAGTACTATTCCTAAGTGGCAAATATATACTTAATCTTAAATTTCCCAATGGGGAAATTGAACAACAGCCAAGTATCGCAAACAGAATGCGATATATTCTATTCAACTTACTGATTGCAGAATAAGTACAGCTGATGCATTTATTCGAAAATGAACGGGTTGAAATCACTGGCAAAGAATTCTAAATATATATTAATAATAAATAATATCCAACGGATACGAAAATTTTTTCAACATATTAACTGATGAAGTTGCCCCATTCGGAAAAAAATGTATTATTTTTCGTTATATTTAAGAGATATTTGAGTACTTGCATACGTCCAGACATTAGCAAAACGAAAATTGAATTTCGCTCAAGATTAATGAAAAAAATACTTCCAACTTGAAGGGATGACGTAAATTCATATATATTAAAGAGCTAATCATCATTCGATATTTTAGTACGTGAAAACGTCAGGAAGTTCGTATCGCCAAAAAACATACTCGTACTTATAATCGGTTAATTTGAGAAAATTCAGTAAAATCAATCAGGAACCTGAAAATTTTATGGAAAAAAACATATATTCCCGTTCAAAGTCCTAGAGGTGGCAAGCCTACCAACAACAATACATCTGAAAATGATACAGACATTTCAATTCGGTTCGAACGTATTTCTCGAATGATGTTCGTGATATCTTACACGAAATGACGTGTGCATCATAAATAAGGGAAATTCAGCTTACCGCGAGCGTCCGTGTCTGTCCAGTGTGGCGTTGATGGTTAACTGCAATGAAGAGCAATCATTATATTAGCAATAAATATTTTAGAAATTTCCTAAAACGGTCTATTATTCTAACGCACGATTATAGGTATTTTATCCGTCAGCGTTTGTCTTTATGAGGAGAACTAAGGCCTCATACAGAATTATTGCAAATAATTTTTAATTACCAATTCAACGTTAAGTAATAAAACATTGAATTGCCCAAGTAAAATGACTGATATACTTAAAAAATATTAAATTAAGAATTGATTATAAAGAAACATTACCGTTGCATTCAGCAACTCAATGCAACACCAAATTTGGTTCAATGTGTCTACTACTTATTTGTATCTTATGCATGGACATTAAAACTTAATCACGATATTAAAAAAGCACATAAATATAATAGATCAGGATATACTGTTTAAAGAATTGATATACTTATTTTTCACTTTAATTCTGGCAATAACACAACAATTTCTTCCGCTTCAATTCATGATAAGGCAGACGAATAAACCATATACATATAAACTCATATTGGGTAAATCCAATATACGACACCAAAACTACAGTCGCCGTTAACGACGTCAAAGAAATAATAGAATTTAGAAAAATTGCTAATTAATTATGATTATTCTTCTGAGGCATTTCATATGCCTGAGATCAAAATAAGACTACCATACCAACTGTGTCATCCCTCCACTGAAACCATTAATTACCTCCACTGGGAGATAACCAAGCCACACTGCGATGATACACCCTGTGTTGGAGAGGAGCTCTGTAAAAACAAATCACTATTAAAAAGGAGAAATTAATAAAAACAGGACAATTACATCTAAACGTACTTACTCCTGCATGATGAATGGTGTGTCTGGGCGTCTTCGTTCTTCACTCTTCGTGCATTCCGAAAAGAAATGCACATCTCCAGCATCACCTGTTTTCGCTCAGGGGAAAAGATATTAGCGGTACATACGTTCCGAAATTCGATTTAGCATTTATCGTGGAAAATAAACGATAATATGACATAGGATAATAGTACATGTGTCAATTGCGTAAAACATCGATGGTGTGGCAATCGTATCGTGGTTTGGGATTTTGTGTGCACACAGGGTGGGAACCTTGGCCAAGGTCGGGGCCCCGGGAGGGAGGCAAGGGGTCGACCCACCTGCCATGTCGTGCGTTAGATGGGGTGGAAAGACAGACGTAGATTACAATTATTTATATATACAACCTTAAAATACTATTAATATAATATATAATGTAATATGTATAACATATAAACGAAGTGTAGACATAATATAAAATTAACATTCAAACCGTAATTACTCGTTACCAATCCGTAATCCACATTCGCACTCTGTCCTTTAGGACGGAGTACGACGTGCACTGCTCGACGGTCCGCTTAACACTGAATCAACTCCCAGGGCGACAGGCACGTCACGATAAGCAATATGGCGACATCTATCGTTGTGTGGTGAAAACTGTCGATATTCCTTTGGTTTCCATTGCTTGGTCTATCACGACTATGAAAATGTTATAAGGCGAACATTTTTGAAGCTCAAAAGAGTATTATATTATATATATTATTTTACCAATTTCCCTTTTGAGCAATTTTAAAATGGTTCGGTATGTTATAAAGTGACGAAGAAATTAAGAGATTTTCTATTTAAATAGATAAGTATTTCACATAGATGTAAACTACTCATACGATTGTCATACATTTATTTTTATTATATTTGCCAAAATGCATTTCCATAATTTAGCCAATTATCGTTAATTAGGCTGCTTCCAACACACAGGAGAAAATACTGTAATTTTATACTGTAATAGCCCAGGTCTGTTGGTTGGTTGGTCTCGCTTTCACGATGGCCGTAATAGAGCGTTTTAACAAACTTTCCGAATAGGTAGAAGATTGAAATTTGGCAAGGATGCTCGATTAACATATTTTAAGGTAATGACGAAAATTAATCTCCAAAAAAGTCCTGGGTTCGACTCCTAGGAAGACATTTCCCATTTTCCGTATGGTAAAATGTAAAAATCCACTTTTTGGGGTGCAAGCTTTTATTGTTTTGGAAATTAAACCTAGGATTTAACCTACGATCTTCGGTTGTGAATCATTTTGAAGAAAAAATTCCGAAGTTTCTTATTCTGTTCATCTTTTTCCGCATACAATTCGATATATAATGATACTTAGGATGCAAAATGTCCTACTTTGTGATACATTTCTGTGTGAGAGAAGATCTACCGGCAGCAATTCCCCTAATCAATCGCATGGCTACCGAGACCTATTGGGTGAGTTTTACATTGCTGTTTATAATCTCTTCCCCCTACGTCTCCTCCGCTCATACTTCGCATTTAAGAGATCGCAATACTATAGGATAGCAAGAATAGCAGCTTGTCACTATTAGTTCTACTTCATCCATCATCAAAGATTGGTCATATTCAGTGAAGTGAGACTGCATCACATTTTAGTTCCGTTATATGTATTAATTAAATATAATAAATTTTCTGTATTTTCTCAACAAGCTATATCAACGTTTCTTGTAAATTTTGTTTTTCTAATAAGGAAAGAAGGCTTTACTTCCTGAAACTTGGGGAGATATCAAAACTGCATTTCCAATCAAAAGAGCATAGTTTGAATTGTTGTTCGTTTGTCATTTTCATTCATATTCATAGAATTATGTAACATATTAAATTTTGAAATTTTATTCAAATGATATTGCTGCCATGAGAGTGAATTTTGAATCAATCTTTACTGATGTACAGCCAAACTGCATTTTACTTTTAAATTGGATTCTATCAGGAGGAGATCCTGTGGAGAATTGGAGTGTGTTTGATGCCAAAGTAGCCTTGAATTCTGAGTTATTATGACTTGAAAACTGACACACTGCTGAGTGTAGATTGTAAGTACATTTATGACCAGCCATCATGCATAATGGATTTATCACCTCTAAGAGCAACCAATATTATTTTGTGGAATTTTATTATAACTAAATATCAGCTGTGGGGTCATCCTACAAATGTAAAACTAGCTAATATCAGAATATTTGGTGTAACAATAGCCCAAGTGGCCGAGTCTCCAGAAAACACATATGTAATCAGAACATTTAGTCATTAGTACCTTGAAATAGCAGATTATGAAAGTGTTTTTCCTTGTATGAGTACATAGTTATTTAAAAAGTTAGCATCATTAATTTAAAGAGGTATTACTGAATTCACCATTGGCCTAGAAGAATATTAGCTATCCACACAGGGTAGAACAAATAATATTTTAAATTAATATCCTTTTACACATAATATTCACAATTTTTAGCTAATTTTCTTAAAAGCCAAAACATGTTATTATGATAACTTTCTGTGTCCATCTGTCAGTGGACAATCAACGTTTTTTTAAAGAGGTATTTAGAAAACCCTTTTTGAATTAGATAGCTCTTATCCATCCTTGAAGTTCACTGCAATTGTACTTCTCATGTAATTCATCGTTTTTCCTCTAGGTGACTTTTGAAATGGTATTTAACCAAACTACTGAAGCTACAGGAGCAAAGTTTTCATGAATGGGAAGGTCTACGTTCCAACATTGCAGGTTTCCCCCTCTGCAACTAGAGAGGCAAAACAGAATTCTGAAAATTTTTAATAAAATGTGCTTCCACCTGTTGCTTTAGTAAGTGTATCTTACTTGTTTCAATTTAAAAATTTGTGAATTGCTTTGGAGAAGACAGCATCTAAACTCAGGACACAGAACTTGTCATGGTTTGTGGCAATGTAATATACTGTTCGACAAAAATAAGGAAAATAAATATTATTATATTATGATAGCTGGTAAATTTACTAATAAGTTTTAATTCTTTGTTTATGTTAGCCATATAACCAGGATTAGTTAATGTATTATAGTATGAAGGTAGAGGATGGCTAGAGAATTTACCTCAACCTAGGCAAACTTAAGGAAATTTCAAAATTGTAAAAGATTTTATGTTGCCATCAGCATTCACAGAAACATATTGTGATGGCAAGTGGAATAAAAACCAGGGTCAGTATGAAGCTATTCCAGTGATAAGACTGCATTCAGCCCTCTTCGAGTTCCTATGTAAACTGTTCAACTTCAATAATATTTATCTTCTTTTATAAAATATTCTGAACGATATGTCTCTTATTTTTCAACCAATAATTCTAGAGGGAGGGGCAAATGTGCACGGTCATGTATATAGTATTAACCCCTTAAGCCGATAGCCCAATTACATACTCGCCAAATGCAGATATTGCTTAAATTTCGATTCTATCAGCATAAATTAGTCTTTCATGGGACTATATGTGTCACAGCAGTGCATCGATATGTGATCTTTCAATGGATCACAAATTTCCTGTCAGTTTGTTAGTTTTCATACTTCGTTAGAGGAAAAACAGCGTAAGCTACACTATTTTGTAATTTAAATACAGGCTTGAGGGGTTAAGGCAATATTGAAGATGTGATAACAAAAATTTATTCATAGACTCGTAGATATAGAATTTATTTCATTTTTAATTTATTTATTTTGCTGTAAAGAGGATTTTTATTTACATAGAAGAAATAAATATTATAGCGCTAATACCATTATTACTAGTAAAATCCAAGTGTTTCTCTGTTAAAATATATATACATATATGTATATGAACAAATTTTGAACTCTTATTGCAATTTCAATAAAACATTTAGCTTTTAATTGGCTTTCCCTCAAATTTTAGATAACACAGAGCATGATAACAACTGTGTTCTTAAAGTATTAGTGAGTGTGGTGAAGTAAGAAATTAATAATGAAGAAATGATAAAGGTTCAATGACACATACAATGTGATTTACTGTCAAAATTGTTGATTCTATGCTATTCTAGTAGAGTATTCTTTTAAACTATTTGTCAGGTTCTAATACTCTAATTCTTATATCAGAACAGAAAAATAATTAATTTGAAGTTGCTGCAATTTTAGAGTTAAAGAACTGGTGTGTTTAAGATTATGAAATTAAATATAAATCTAAAAAGATATATATTATATAGGTAATTATCATTTTGATAATGTAATTATTACATAGTTATTACATAAACCCTTGAATTAAAACGTTTGTATGACATACGTAAAAAGATAATAGTGTTAATATTACATTGAAAACATATGATGAACAATTTGTGGGAAAAAATATTAAAAATAAAAAAATGTTCAGTTAAAACATTCTCTAGATACATATTAGCCATTTCAAAAAGAGAAATAAAAACTAAAAAACAATTCCAATTACAGTAAAATCAGAGAATGTAATTAAACATTTTTAGATACAAAGATGACATTGCATCTATTGGCAGGAACACATAAACATATCTCATAAACAGAACACCACAGATGAATTAATAATGTTACACTTCTGTTAAAGATGTTACATTATCACAATTTTATCCTTTATCTCTTAGTTATAATCTATTATGGTAATTTACATTTGGATACAAAAGCCTATAAGAATGCATTTTAATCCAACAGTTTTTTTAATTTTAAACTTTTCATTTTCATTACATCAGTGATATCTTCGTTTTTAATTTTACTTAGTATATCTTTTTCACATGTCATCAACATGAATGCTTCCAAGTGAGACAGGTTTAAACAGTTTCTGAGTTTATTCAACATAACATTTAATTTTGAAAAAGTTCTTTCACAATACAATTGTGTTGATGACAATGTTAAAACATCTTTATATGCCAAACATAAATTTGAATGACATAAGGTATGTAAGATAAATTTTTGTAAAACTGTAAAGCTGTAAACAACACAATTTTTGTATGTTTTACAATTTAGAGATACAGTGGATTCTGTTTCTTTAATAATACTTTCTTCTGCTGATTCATATTTACCTTTAATAAAAAACTCGTTGCTCAAAGTCAGATTAAAAATTATCCATTTTCTTGCAAAATCCATTAATTCAATTTGCAATTGTGCTTTAGTAATATTTTCATTAAATTTTGTAAGAGAAATGCTTAAATTTTGAAATGCATTACTTGGAATATTATTAATTATTATTTGAGAAATGTTATTTGGATCTAAATAAGACAAATCTTTACATAAATTACTGTTCTCTAAAAATCTTTGTTAAACTACTAATTACTTTATCCATGATTACCTTATGGACTTGTATATGGTACCTCTCTTTTTCAGTCATTATAGTATCTTCATTGATAATTTTTCCAGCAAGACTCCTCCAAATTCTTTTACGTTTTTCTTTGAACTCTGTTTCAACAACTATATCTAAATTTCTTTTTTCTATTTCTTCACTTGCAGTTAGTGAGAACTTTGTGGCTGCTTCAAATACTAATTCAAAATTTCTTGAAATTTCAGACAGAATATTTCAAATATTATTTACCATGCGTATACCAGTTGGGAAACCAATCTTCGGACAGTTTACAATTAACCCGAGCCTTCTTATTAGACCTCCAAATGACAGGTAGATCTGATTTAATCTTCCCTTTTAAAGCACGAGAATTTTCTAAACGCTAAATTACCATTGGTTCGCATTTAAAATCTCCCGAAGCGTTTCCACATAATATTAAAGTGAATCGATCTTTTGCAGCCTTAAAACTTGGAGCAGTACGTTCCTCTTTGGAAATAAAGGTATAATTAGAACATTGTGACACACTACATGTATTTTTTGAAGTACTTTCCCTTTGGCGAAGCACATTTGCGCAAAATATGCATATTTGAGGGATGATATCGAGCTAAATTACCCAACTCAACCATAAACTCGGAGGAATATCACGATCAATCCAACGGGCTAAAATATACAAACATTTCTAGCAGACGACAGCGACTGTGCTGCCGCCATCGGCACTTGAATCCTCGAAATACACGGGAATTGTTTGTGATGGCGTCGTTATGTATGATGTTTGGTTTTGGGTAGGAGAGAGGAAATCTTCTTTTCGAGTTAATAAAAACTAACAGCATGGAGTGTACACACGAGTTCACCATGTGTAGGCTTTGCCTTTCCGAGAGTGAGAGTTTCAACGATATTTTCCTAGTGAACGAATGGTTTGGTTACGTTGCAGCCGAAGTTATACGAGATCTTCTTCAATTCCAGGTGAGTATTATTTGTTGTTTTACTGTAATTCATTCTTTTGTATAGTTTATATTATTTACATTTCGTTCACCGAAGTTTTGGCAGGATGAGAACGTTCGAAGTTCATTGTACAAAACATTCTAATATTTACATCCATTTCCAACCTTGAGTGATTTCTATATCAAGGTTTCTCTACATCGGGTTAATACATATTTATTGGTTGCCGGGACAATGAAGCGAAACAAATATAGGAATAGCGGTTATCTATACATATCTATAAAGTAAGGTGTTTATATGTATGTATGTTCAGCTAAGGCTCAGAAACTGCAACACGCAGAAAAAAGAGGAAGGTGTCATATTAACCGTTATCATGTGTACGGTGGTTTAGTAAGGTTTTTAAACCGATTCGGTGTACTATTTAATTATAATAAAATATTTTCGTTTATATGGGATCATTTGATTCGGTCCTTTGCAAACATCCGGGGTGGTCCTCCCATCCGGTAACGCGTCTCCTGTCTTCTGCTTCTTCAGATTTGTCTTCAGCTTTTCCCAGCATCTGTTTCAATGCCCATGACAAATATTATTTATTATTATTAATATTATTCAGTCATACGGAGACTCAAAATATCATCATATTTAAATTGTATAACTTGAAAAACATTCACTATGGAATTCCTATGCCATGCCATAATGAGATACAAACTTGAAATTTGACATGGTTATATGGTTTTGGAGATAATCGACTAGGAATAACTCGAAATCGTAAAAATGCTAATAATTAAAAATGCTTGCATAATGCATTCACATATTATAAACATATAAACAAACGTTTCATGGTTTAGTTACACATAAATGTGCTACAATGCCGAAATTTTTTCTAATGGTAACAAAAACGGGATTATAGAAATTTGAAGAAGTTTATTTATTGGGCCGTAAAAAATACATAAATGTTTTAAAAAATTGACTAATGTTTATGCACTTTTATTATAGCTAGGGAGCTGAATAGTTTGAGAAATTAGGGAATGATACTCCAGCGGTAAATAATATTGTAGAATATAATAAAGTTTATTATTGTGGCTGTTAAATATTCATATTTTTAAACGATTAATTTTATATAACTACACATTTAGAGGTGCTACATCGATGAAATTTTGCAGAAATGTGAGGTATTCGTATCAAATGATGATAAACTATGGAAAGTTTTACAATTATAAATTTCAGGGGTCGTTTTTATTCCAATATTGTCCATAATGTAAAACATTAATCGGCGCAGAGGTGCAAACTTTTGCATTTTGAAATTATCTGTCTACTCTACTCTTTATGTTAAGATGAGACAAAACGCTTGCAGAATGCAAGCACACATTAACTAGTACATACATATAGACATACTAATATTGTGACAAGATTTCTAAAAGCTCAATGCTGTACAAAATTTAAAAAACATACAAAATACAATACGTATTTTTGAATCCGTATTTTTAACAAAATAAAAACATTTCGATAATACATCAATATTGATTTATTAAGACAATTTTAACGAAGACAATAAAATCCATTTTTTAAAAATAATCATATACTAATTCTCTAAAGTCATACCCTCCTCGCGGTGTTTGATGTTATTTTTCTAAAAACTAACAAATACAAAATGAAATTGGAATAAATCACGTAATTAACAATAACATAAATTAATTCAATTTTCCAATTACTTCTCTTACTTTTCGAAACTTGTGACGACGACTTCAGAAAGCTATCAAACTTTGCAGGTGCTTTGCAGACTGTGACAAGTACACACACATAAGTAAGAAGAGTTTACATACCACTTGTAATAATCAGTATTCCAGAACTATAAATAATACGTTGTTATGTGCTGCTATTGCTGTTCAAATTTTATTTAATTAATAACAATGAAAACGTAAACATTTTTAGGTACTACCCACCTCCCTCCCCCCTCTCTCCCATATAAATGCATTGAACTCTCAATTTCGGCGACATGTCATGGTAACTTATAATGGGTGTTGTAATAAAACTGATAAAATCACGTATTTTATTGATTCTAACCGCATTTCCACGCGAATTCGACCAGAATTCGGAATCTGTCTTCAATAAAAATAAACTTTGTTCTTTCCCGCAAAGAAGTATCCAAGTCTCAAGTTCGTACCGTGATTTTAAGTAATTTTAAAGTGCAAATTAAAAGTAGTCTACACTCATCCCTGTATTTCAATTGCAGGACGCGACAAAATACGTGACATTCGATAATTACATCGTTCGCCATTTCGAATCAAAGTGACGGACAGAAACCTTGACCATTCACTATGTTAGGAAGAATCTTACCAAATTTGCTTATTCTAGCTTTTATCGTTTAGGAGGATTTCCAATAACAAACACACGCTTCAAAATATATTATAGATAATAACAGCGCTATTCCTATATTTGTTTCGCTTCATTGTCCCGGCAACCAATTAATATTAACCCGATGTAGAGAAATCTTGATATAGAAATCACTCAAGGTTGGAAAAGGATGTAAATATAAATATTAGAATGTTTTGTACAATGAACTTCGAACGTTCTCATCCTGCCAAAACTTCGGTGAACGAAATGTAAACAATATAAACTATAGAAAAGAATGAATTACAGTAAAACAACAAATAATACTCACCTGGAATCGAAGAAGATCTCGTATAACTTCGGCTGCAACGTAACCAAACCACTTGGAAAATATCGATGAAACTCTCACTCTCGGAAAGGCAAAGCCTACACATGGTGAACTCGTGTGTACACATGCTGTTAGTTTTTATTAACTCGAACTCCTACCGAAAACCATACATCATACATAACGACCCCATCACATACTATTCCCGTGTATTTCGAGGACTTAAGTGCCGATGGCGGCAGCACAGTCGCTGTCGTCTGCTAGAAATATTCGTATAATTTAGCCCGTTGCATTGATCGTGATATTCCTCCGAGTTTAGGGTTGGGATGAGTAATTTAGCTAGATATCATCCCTCACATAAGCATGTCTTGCCCAAATGTGCTTCGCCAAAGAAAAAGTACTTAAAAAAAGATGTACTGTGTCACATTGTTCTAATTATACAGAAGGCATTACACCGCAGTTCTTCCCTGAAGATGCTTTACTGATAAATGTATGTTTGTAGCGAACATTTTACTATTGAATCGTTAAAATTGCAACGAAAGTATTTTGATATTACCTCGGCGGGTAAGCCAATTAAAAGCTAAAAGTTTTATTGAAATTGAAATAAGAGTTCAAAATTTGTTCATATACATATATGTATATATATTTTAACAAAGAGACTTGGATTTTACTAGTAATAATGGTATCAGCGCTAAAATATTTATTTCTTCTATGTAAATAAAAATCCTCTTTACATCAAAATAAATAAATTAAAAATGAAATAAATTCTATATCCACGAGTCTATGAATAAATTTTTGTTATCACATCTTCAATATTGCCTTAACCCCTCAAGCCTGTATTTAAATTACTAAATAGTGTAGCTTACGCTATGTTTTTCCTCTAACAAAGTATAAAAACTAACAAACTGACAGGAAATTGGTGATCCATTGAAAGATCACATATCGATGGACTGCTGTGACACATATAGTCCCATGAAAGACTAATTTATGCTGATAGAATCGCAATTTAAGCAATATCTGCATTTGGCGAGTATGTAATTGGGCTATCGGCTTAAGGGGTTAATACTATATACATGACCGTGCACATTTGCCCCTCCCTCTAGAATTATTGGTTGAAAAATAAGAGACATATCATTCAGAATATTTTATAAAAGAAGATAAAATAAAATAAATATTATTGAAGTTGAACAGTTTGCATAGGAACTCGAAGAGGGCTGAATGCAGTCTTATCACTGGAATAGCTTCATACTGACCCTGGTTTTTATTCCCCTTGCTCCCACAATATGTTTCTGTGAATGCTGATGGCAACATAAAATCTTTTACAATTTTGAAATTTCCTTAAGTTTGCCTTGGTTGAGGGAAATTGTCTAGCCATACTCTACCTTCATACTATAATACATTAACTAATCCTGGTTATATGGCTTACAAAACAAAGAATTAAAACTTATTAGTAAACTTTACCAGCCATCATGATATACTAATATTTATTTTCCTTATTTTTGTCGAACAGTATATTACATTGCCACAAATCATGACAATTTCTGTGTCCTGAGTTTAGATGCTGTCTTCTCCAAAGCAATTCACAAATTTTTAAATTGAAACACTTAAGATACACTTACGGAAGCAACAGGTGGAAGCACATTTTATTTAAAATTTTCAGAATTCTGTTTTGCCTTCCTAGTTGCAGAGGGGGAAACATGCAATGTTGGAACGTAGACATTTCCATTCATGAAAACTTTGCTCCTGTAGCTTCAGTAGTTTGGTTGAATACCATTTCAAAAGTCACCTAGAGGAAAAACGATGAATTACATGAGTAGTACAATTGCAGTGAACTTCAAGGATGGATAAGAGCTATCTAATTCAAAAAGGGTTTTCTAAATACCTCTTTAAAAAAATGTTGATTGTCCACTGACAGATGGACACAGAAAGTTATCATAATAATTTTAAGAAAATGAGCTAAGAATTGTGTTTATTATGTGTAAAAGGATATTAATTTAAAATATTATTTGTTCTACCCTGTGTGGATAGCTAATATTCTTCTAGGCCAATGGTGAATTCAGTAATACCTCTTTAAATTAATGATACTAACTTTTTAAATAACTATGTACTCATACAAGGAAAAACATTTTCATAATCTGCTATTTCATGGTACTAATGACTAAATGTTCTGATTACATATGTGTTTTCTGGAGACTCGGCCACTTGGGCTATTGTTACACCAAATATTCTGATATTAGCTAGTTTTACATTTGTAGGATGACCCCACAGCTGATATTTAGTTATAATAAAATTCCACAAAATAATATTGGTTGCTCTTGGAGGTGATAAATCCATTATGCATGATGGCTGCTCATAAAAGTACTTACAATCTAGACTCAGCAGTGTGTCAGTTTTCAAGTCATAATAACTCAGAATTCAAGGCTACTTTGGCCTCAAACACACTCCAATTCTCCACAGGATCTACTCCTGATAGAATCCAATTTAAAAGGAAAATGCAGTTTGGCTGTACATCAGTTAAGATTGATTCAAAATTCACTCTCATGGCAGCAATATCATTTGAATAAAACTTCAAAATTTAATATGTTACATAATTCTATGAATGAAAATAACAAACGAACAACAATTCAAACTATGCTCTTTTGATTGGAAATGCAGATTTGATATCTCCCCAAGTTTCAGGAAGTAAAGCCTGCTTTCCTTATTAGAAAAACAAAATTTACAAGAAACGTTGATATAGCTTGTTGAGAAAAGACAGAAAATTTGTTATATTTAATTAATACATATAACGGAACTAAAATGTGATGCAGTCTCACTTCACTGAACATGACCAATCTTTGATGATGGATGAAGAAGAACTTAACAGTGACAAGCTGCTATTCTTGCTATCCTATATTATTGCGATCTCTTAAATGCGAAGTATGAGCGGAGGAGACGTAGGGGGAAGAGATTATAAACAGCAATGTAAAACTCACCCATTAGGTCCCGGTAGCCATGCGATTGATTAGGGGAATTGCTGCCGGTAGATCTTCTCTCAAACAGAAATGTATCACAAAGTAGGACATTTTGCATCCTAATTATCATTATATATCGAATTGTATGCGGAAAAAGATGAACAGAATAATAAACTTCGTAATAATTTCTTCAAAATGGTTCACAACCGAAGATCGTAGGTTAAATCCAAGTTTTAATTTTCAAAACAATAAAAGCTTGCACCCCAAAAAGTGGATTTTTACATTTTACCATACGGAAAATGGGAAATGTCTTCCTAGGAGTCGAACCCAGGACTTTTTTGGAGATTAATTTTCGTCATTACCTTAAAATATGTTAATCGAGCATCCTTGCCAAATTTCAATCTTCTACCTATTCGGGAAGTTTGTTAAACGCTCTATTACGGCCATCGTGAAAGCGAGACCAACCAACCAACAGACCTGGGCTATTACAGTATAAAATTACAGTTTTTTCTCCTGTGTGTTGGAAGCAGCCTAATTAACGATAATTGGCTAAATTATGGAAATGCATTTTGGCAAATATAATAAAAATATAAGTAATAAGAATAAATGTATTACAATCCTATGGCTAGTTAACATCTTTGTACAATACTTATCTATTTAAACAGAAAATCTCTTAATTTCTTCGTCACTTTATAACATACCGAACCATTTTAAAACCGCTCAAAAGGGAAATTGGTAAAATAATATATATAATATAATACTCTTTTGAATCTTCAGAATCGAATGTGTTGACGTTTAGACTACGAATAACCAAATAAATGGCAAGCACGATTCTCCTGACGAGAAGGGATATTGATATAAAATAATTACAGCATTTTCTCCTGTGTTGGAAGCAGCCTAATTAACGATAAACGACTAAATTATGGAAAAGCATTTTGGCAAATATAATAAAAATAAATGTATGACAATCGTATGAGTAGTTTACATCTATGTGAAATACTTATCTATTTAAATGGAAAATCTCTTAATTTCTTCGTCACTTTACAACATACCGAACCATTTTAAAATTGCTCTAAAGGAAATTGGTAAAATAATATATATAATATAATAAATACTCTTTTGAGCTTAAAAAATGTTCGCCATATAACATTTTCATAGTGATGTATGAATTAAATTAATTGACATAGAAAATCAAAGAATCATTTAAAGTCATAGAAAGTTTACATAATTTATAATTTAAATAAATACTCATGGTAAAATTAAAACATTTTATTTAGAGAGAGTTGCATCATACATTTATTAGCCTAAAGTATTATCTTCAGATATTAAACAGTGATGTAGAAACTAACAATACAAGGTTTCTTTATGAAATAGGAATCACAATATAAAGCCCGTTTCACAGGTTGCGTTTTTCCTTGGTGGATTGCTTGCGTGGAGCCCTGATGGCTGCTGTGCGCGCTAACTTGCTGGAAATCCGGCTCGCTGACGGTTGCCTTGCTTACTACCTTGCTGGTTTTCGAGGTTAGGTCCTGTGCTATTTTTCCTGCGTGTTTTCCTGCTGGCTGGCGGTGTCGGCCAATCACCTCCGAGCGCTACATCACGTGATCAACACAGAGTCCACCGCACTGTCGTAAAAACTTGCATTTTCACCCGTGGTACTGACCTATCTCCAAATGGAAGGATTTCTTGCGTTGGTTTCACGCACCGTGTGAAACGGTAACCATCAGCGGACCAAGCACGGCGCCCACCCGCAGAGTAGCATGCAGGGAATCTCGCATGCTAGCCAGCAAGGGAAAACGCACCGTGTGAAACAGGCTTAAGATAAACAACTATAAATTACATTTCAACAGTAGAATTCAACATAATTAACGAAGATTCAGTCATAACGTAATAAATCCTAAACTGGGAAACCTTTAGAACCTGTTTTGCATCTGATAACTAGAGGCGTTTTTAAAAATATGAATGGAATGATTTCTATCCCATTCAAGTTAAGCATATTTCCATTGGCACCCAGGAGGTAATGCTTAGGCCATCGTTGCTCATTATTTAACATGGCGAGCTCGCTGGGTTAAGCCCAGCCCTACACCATGCTAACGCTTACTAAACTTAAGTACTCTCATCTGTCTAGCTAAACAATGTAATCGATGACAAAATGATTCATACATACAACCATTACCCATCACACACACACACACCATCACCCATCACACACACACACCACCACCACTACCTAAAGATGTGCGCGCGCACATCCATGCACTACCATACACTACCATCATACACACACTCACACACCTAAATACTACTTCTACCTACAAATCTTACTTTGTCGCACCTGCTATTCTAAGTTTGTCGCACCTACAATTCTAACTTTGTCGCACCTGCTAATCTAAGTTTGTCGCACCTACAATTCTAACTTTTTCGCACCTGCTAATCTAATTTTGTCGCACCTGCTAATCTAAGGTTGACGAACCTACTAAGCCGAGTTTGCAGCCCCCCTCTCCTAACTAAGCAGCCCCACTCTCCTAACTAAGCAGCACCTACTCTCCCAAGTCCGCAGCTCCCACCCACTCGCGTAGTCCTCGCTTCCCTGCAAAAAAATCACCATGGTAGTTTCAAGAATATTTAGCACATGCTCATTTATACTATATTCTAAAATTATGTATCCATGAGCTTTATGATACGTAATTCTAAAATAACAGAACCGACTAAACGCTTACAAAAAGAAATTATCACATGGCCACATACACTTCAGGTATTGCATAAAGTGCCAGTTTTACCTATACCAAATTTAAAATTAACATCGCTACAGGCTTTATATGTATGAGGAAATTGTGAAGCCTAGTTGATTTACATCTTTCGAGGTTTTAAATCCCGAAGCAAAATTGAAAACAGAAACATTACCAACAATTTTCATCTTTGAAGTCTTTAAAATAAAATACAATTAAAAAATCATCTTCTGAAGAAATATTTTTACATTTCATTTCCGAATAAACGCATCACCAAGTCTCTGTTCGTGACGTAAAAGCACGCCGAATTTTCCCCACACGCTACAGAAGAATTTGACTGCAGTACTATTCCTAAGTGGCAAATATATACTTAATCTTAAATTTCCCAATGGGGAAATTGAACAACAGCCAAGTATCGCAAACAGAATGCGATATATTCTATTCAACTTACTGATTGCAGAATAAGTACAGCTGATGCATTTATTCGAAAATGAACGGGTTGAAATCACTGGCAAAGAATTCTAAATATATATTAATAATAAATAATATCCAACGGATACGAAAATTTTTTCAACATATTAACTGATGAAGTTGCCCCATTCGGAAAAAAATGTATTATTTTTCGTTATATTTAAGAGATATTTGAGTACTTGCATACGTCCAGACATTAGCAAAACGAAAATTGAATTTCGCTCAAGATTAATGAAAAAAATACTTCCAACTTGAAGGGATGACGTAAATTCATATATATTAAAGAGCTAATCATCATTCGATATTTTAGTACGTGAAAACGTCAGGAAGTTCGTATCGCCAAAAAACATACTCGTACTTATAATCGGTTAATTTGAGAAAATTCAGTAAAATCAATCAAGAACCTGAAAATTTTATGGAAAAAAACATATATTCCCGTTCAAAGTCCTAGAGGTGGCAAGCCTACCAACAACAATACATCTGAAAATGATACAGACATTTCAATTCGGTTCGAACGTATTTCTCGAATGATGTTCGTGATATCTTACACGAAATGACGTGTGCATCATAAATAAGGGAAATTCAGCTTACCGCGAGCGTCCGTGTCTGTCCAGTGTGGCGTTGATGGTTAACTGCAATGAAGAGCAATCATTATATTAGCAATAAATATTTTAGAAATTTCCTAAAACGGTCTATTATTCTAACGCACGATTATAGGTATTTTATCCGTAAGCGTTTGTCTTTATGAGGAGAACTAAGGCCTCATACAGAATTATTGCAAATAATTTTTAATTACCAATTCAACGTTAAGTAATAAAACATTGAATTGCCCAAGTAAAATGACTGATATACTTAAAAAATATTAAATAAAGAAACATTACCGTTGCATTCAGCAACTCAATGCAACACCAAATTTGGTTCAATGTGTCTACTACTTATTTGTATCTTATGCATGGACATTAAAACTTAATCACGATATTAAAAAAGCACATAAATATAATAGATCAGGATATACTGTTTAAAGAATTGATATACTTATTTTTCACTTTAATTCTGGCAATAACACAACAATTTCTTCCGCTTCAATTCATGATAAGGCAGACGAATAAACCATATACATATTAACTCATATTGGGTAAATCCAATATACGACACCAAAACTACAGTCGCCGTTAACGACGTCAAAGAAATAATAGAATTTAGAAAAATTGCTAATTAATTATGATTATTCTTCTGAGGCATTTCATATGCCTGAGATCAAAATAAGACTACCATACCAACTGTGTCATCCCTCCACTGAAACCATTAATTACCTCCACTGGGAGATAACCAAGCCACACTGCGATGATACACCCTGTGTTGGAGAGGAGCTCTGTAAAAACAAATCACTATTAAAAAGGAGAAATTAATAAAAACAGGACAATTACATCTAAACCTTGCTACTCCTGCATGATGAATGGTGTGTCTGGGCGTCTTCGTTCTTCACTCTTCGTGCATTCCGAAAAGAAATGCACATCTCCAGCATCACCTGTTTTCGCTCAGGGGAAAAGATATTAGCGGTACATACGTTCCGAAATTCGATTTAGCATTTATCGTGGAAAATAAACGATAATATGACATAGGATAATAGTACATGTGTCAATTGCGTAAAACATCGATGGTGTGGCAATCGTATCGTGGTTTGGGATTTTGTGTGCACACAGGGTGGGAACCTTGGCCAAGGTCGGGGCCCCGGGAGGGAGGCAAGGGGTCGACCCACCTGCCATGTCGTGCGTTAGATGGGGTGGAAAGACAGACGTAGATTACAATTATTTATATATACAACCTTAAAATACTATTAATATAATATATAATGTAATATGTATAACATATAAACGAAGTGTAGACATAATATAAAATTAACATTCAAACCGTAATTACTCGTTACCAATCCGTAATCCACATTCGCACTCTGTCCTTTAGGACGGAGTACGACGTGCACTGCTCGACGGTCCGCTTAACACTGAATCAACTCCCAGGGCGACAGGCACGTCACGATAAGCAATATGGCGACATCTATCGTTGTGTGGTGAAAACTGTCGATATTCCTTTGGTTTCCATTGCTTGGTCTATCACGACTATGAAAATGTTATAAGGCGAACATTTTTGAAGCTCAAAAGAGTATTATATTATATATATTATTTTACCAATTTCCCTTTTGAGCAATTTTAAAATGGTTCGGTATGTTATAAAGTGACGAAGAAATTAAGAGATTTTCTATTCAAATAGATAAGTATTTCACATAGATGTAAACTACTCATACGATTGTCATACATTTATTTTTATTATATTTGCCAAAATGCATTTCCATAATTTAGCCAATTATCGTTAATTAGGCTGCTTCCAACACACAGGAGAAAATACTGTAATTTTATACTGTAATAGCCCAGGTCTGTTGGTTGGTTGGTCTCGCTTTCACGATGGCCGTAATAGAGCGTTTTAACAAACTTTCCGAATAGGTAGAAGATTGAAATTTGGCAAGGATGCTCGATTAACATATTTTAAGGTAATGACGAAAATTAATCTCCAAAAAAGTCCTGGGTTCGACTCCTAGGAAGACATTTCCCAATTTCCGTATGGTAAAATGTAAAAATCCACTTTTTGGGGTGCAAGCTTTTATTGTTTTGGAAATTAAACCTAGGATTTAACCTACGATCTTCGGTTGTGAATCGTTTTGAAGAAAAAATTCCGAAGTTTCTTATTCTGTTCATATTTTTCCGCATACAATTCGATATATAATGATACTTAGGATGCAAAATGTCCTACTTTGTGATACATTTCTGTGTGAGAGAAGATCTACCGGCAGCAATTCCCCTAATCAATCGCATGGCTACCGAGACCTATTGGGTGAGTTTTACATTGCTGTTTATAATCTCTTCCCCCTACGTCTCCTTCGCTCATACTTCGCATTTAAGAGATCGCAATACTATAGGATAGCAAGAATAGCAGCTTGTCACTATTAGTTCTACTTCATCCATCATCAAAGATTGGTCATATTCAGTGAAGTGAGACTGCATCACATTTTAGTTCCGTTATATGTATTAATTAAATATAATAAATTTTCTGTATTTTCTCAACAAGCTATATCAACGTTTCTTGTAAATTTTGTTTTTCTAATAAGGAAAGAAGGCTTTACTTCCTGAAACTTGGGGAGATATCAAAACTGCATTTCCAATCAAAAGAGCATAGTTTGAATTGTTGTTCGTTTGTCATTTTCATTCATATTCATAGAATTATGTAACATATTAAATTTTGAAATTTCATTCAAATGATATTGCTGCCATGAGAGTGAATTTTGAATCAATCTTTACTGATGTACAGCCAAACTGCATTTTCCTTTTAAATTGGATTCTATCAGGAGGAGATCCTGTGGAGAATTGGAGTGTGTTTGATGCCAAAGTAGCCTTGAATTCTGAGTTATTATGACTTGAAAACTGACACACTGCTGAGTGTAGATTGTAAGTACTTTTATGACCAGCCATCATGCATAATGGATTTATCACCTCTAAGAGCAACCAATATTTTTTTGTGGAATTTTATTATAACTAAATATCAGCTGTGGGGTCATCCTACAAATGTAAAACTAGCTAATATCAGAATATTTGGTGTAACAATAGCCCAAGTGGCCGAGTCTCCAGAAAACACATATGTAATCAGAACATTTAGTCATTAGTACCTTGAAATAGCAGATTATGAAAGTGTTTTTCCTTGTATGAGTACATAGTTATTTAAAAAGTTAGCATCATTAATTTAAAGAGGTATTACTGAATTCACCATTGGCCTAGAAGAATATTAGCTATCCACACAGGGTAGAACAAATAATATTTTAAATTAATATCCTTTTACACATAATATTCACAATTTTTAGCTAATTTTCTTAAAAGCCAAAACATGTTCTTATGATAACTTTCTGTGTCCATCTGTCAGTGGACAATCAACGTTTTTTTAAAGAGGTATTTAGAAAACCCTTTTTGAATTAGATAGCTCTTATCCATCCTTGAAGTTCACTGCAATTGTACTTCTCATGTAATTCATCGTTTTTCCTCTAGGTGACTTTTGAAATGGTATTTAACCAAACTACTGAAGCTACAGGAGCAAAGTTTTCATGAATGGGAAGGTCTACGTTCCAACATTGCAGGTTTCCCCCTCTGCAACTAGAGAGGCAAAACAGAATTCTGAAAATTTTTAATAAAATGTGCTTCCACCTGTTGCTTTAGTCAGTGTATCTTACTTGTTTCAATTTAAAAATTTGTGAATTGCTTTGGAGAAGACAGCATCTAAACTCAGGACACAGAACTTGTCATGGTTTGTGGCAATGTAATATACTGTTCGACAAAAATAAGGAAAATAAATATTATTATATTATGATAGCTGGTAAATTGACTAATAAGTTTTAATTCTTTGTTTATGTTAGCCATATAACCAGGATTAGTTAATGTATTATAGTATGAAGGTAGAGGATGGCTAGAGAATTTACCTCAACCTAGGCAAACTTAAGGAAATTTCAAAATTGTAAAAGATTTTATGTTGCCATCAGCATTCACAGAAACATATTGTGATGGCAAGTGGAATAAAAACCAGGGTCAGTATGAAGCTATTCCAGTGATAAGACTGCATTCAGCCCTCTTCGAGTTCCTATGTAAACTGTTCAACTTCAATAATATTTATCTTCTTTTATAAAATATTCTGAACGATATGTCTCTTATTTTTCAACCAATAATTCTAGAGGGAGGGGCAAATGTGCACGGTCATGTATATAGTATTAACCCCTTAAGCCGATAGCCCAATTACATACTCGCCAAATGCAGATATTGCTTAAATTTCGATTCTATCAGCATAAATTAGTCTTTCATGGGACTATATGTGTCACAGCAGTGCATCGATATGTGATCTTTCAATGGATCACCAATTTCCTGTCAGTTTGTTAGTTTTCATACTTCGTTAGAGGAAAAACAGCGTAAGCTACACTATTTTGTAATTTAAATACAGGCTTGAGGGGTTAAGGCAATATTGAAGATGTGATAACAAAAATTTATTCATAGACTCGTAGATATAGAATTTATTTCATTTTTAATTTATTTATTTTGCTGTAAAGAGGATTTTTATTTACATAGAAATTTATTTATTTACATAAATATTATAGCGCTAATACCATTATTACTAGTAAAATCCAAGTGTCTCTCTGTTAAAATATATATACATATATGTATATGAACAAATTTTGAACTCTTATTGCAATTTCAATAAAACATTTAGCTTTTAATTGGCTTTCCCTCAAATTTTAGATAACACAGAGCATGATAACAACTGTGTTCTTAAAGTATTAGTGAGTGTGGTGAAGTAAGAAATTAATAATGAAGAAATGATAAAGGTTCAATGACACATACAATGTGATTTACTGTCAAAATTGTTGATTCTATGCTATTCTAGTAGAGTATTCTTTTAAACTATTTGTCAGGTTCTAATACTCTAATTCTTATATCAGAACAGAAAAATAATTAATTTGAAGTTGCTGCAATTTTAGAGTTAAAGAACTGGTGTGTTTAAGATTATGAAATTAAATATAAATCTAAAAAGATATATATTATATAGGTAATTATCATTTTGATAATGTAATTATTACATAGTTATTACATAAACCCTTGAATTAAAACGTTTGTATGACATACGTAAAAAGATAATAGTATTAATATTACATTGAAAACATATGATGAACAATTTGTGGGAAAAAATATTAAAAATAAAAAAATGTTCAGTTAAAACATTCTCTAGATACATATTAGCCATTTCAAAAAGAGAAATAAAAACTAAAAAACAATTCCAATTACAGTAAAATCAGAGAATGTAATTAAACATTTTTAGATACAAAGATGACATTGCATCTATTGGCAGGAACACATAAACATATCTCATAAACAGAACACCACAGATGAATTAATAATGTTACACTTCTGTTAAAGATGTTACATTATCACAATTTTATCCTTTATCTCTTAGTTATAATCTATTATGGTAATTTACATTTGGATACAAAAGCCTATAAGAATGCATTTTAATCCAACAGTTTTTTTAATTTTAAACTTTTCATTTTCATTATATCAGTGATATCTTCGTTTTTAATTTTACTTAGTATATCTTTTTCACATGTCATCAACATGAATGCTTCCAAGTGAGACAGGTTTAAACAGTTTCTGAGTTTATTCAACATAACATTTAATTTTGAAAAAGTTCTTTCACAATACAATTGTGTTGATGACAATGTTAAAACATCTTTATATGCCAAACATAAATTTGAATGACATAAGGTATGTAAGATAAATTTTTGTAAAACTGTAAAGCTGTAAACAACACAATTTTTGTATGTTTTACAATTTAGAGATACAGTGGATTCTGTTTCTTTAATAATACTTTCTTCTGCTGATTCATATTTACCTTTAATAAAAAACTCGTTGCTCAAAGTCAGATTAAAAATTATCCATTTTCTTGCAAAATCCATTAATTCAATTTGCAATTGTGCTTTAGTAATATTTTCATTAATTTTGTAAGAGAAATGCTTAAATTTTGAAATGCATTACTTGGAATATTATTAATTATTATTTGAGAAATGTTATTTGGATCTAAATAAGACAAATCTTTACATAAATTACTGTTCTCTAAAAATCTTTGTTAAACTACTAATTACTTTATCCATGATTACCTTATGGACTTGTATATGGTACCTCTCTTTTTCAGTCATTATAGTATCTTCATTGATAATTTTTCCAGCAAGACTCCTCCAAATTCTTTTACGTTTTTCTTTGAACTCTGTTTCAACAACTATATCTAAATTTCTTTTTTCTATTTCTTCACTTGCAGTTAGTGAGAACTTTGTGGCTGCTTCAAATACTAATTCAAAATTTCTTGAAATTTCAGACAGAATATTTCAAATATTATTTACCATGCGTATACCAGTTGGGAAACCAATCTTCGGACAGTTTACAATTAACCCGAGCCTTCTTATTAGACCTCCAAATGACAGGTAGATCTGATTTAATCTTCCCTTTTAAAGCACGAGAATTTTCTAAACGCTAAATTACCATTGGTTCGCATTTAAAATCTCCTGAAGCGTTTCCACATAATATTAAAGTGAATCGATCTTTTGCAGCCTTAAAACTTGGAGCAGTACGTTCCTCTTTGGAAATAAAGGTATAATTAGAACATTGTGACACACTACATGTATTTTTTGAAGTACTTTCCCTTTGGCGAAGCACATTTGCGCAAAATATGCATATTTGAGGGATGATATCGAGCTAAATTACCCAACTCAACCATAAACTCGGAGGAATATCACGATCAATCCAACGGGCTAAAATATACAAACATTTCTAGCAGACGACAGCGACTGTGCTGCCGCCATCGGCACTTGAATCCTCGAAATACACGGGAATTGTTTGTGATGGCGTCGTTATGTATGATGTTTGGTTTTGGGTAGGAGAGAGGAAATCTTCTTTTCGAGTTAATAAAAACTAACAGCATGGAGTGTACACACGAGTTCACCATGTGTAGGCTTTGCCTTTCCGAGAGTGAGAGTTTCAACGATATTTTCCTAGTGAACGAATGGTTTGGTTACGTTGCAGCCGAAGTTATACGAGATCTTCTTCAATTCCAGGTGAGTATTATTTGTTGTTTTACTGTAATTCATTCTTTTGTATAGTTTATATTATTTACATTTCGTTCACCGAAGTTTTGGCAGGATGAGAACGTTCGAAGTTCATTGTACAAAACATTCTAATATTTACATCCATTTCCAACCTTGAGTGATTTCTATATCAAGGTTTCTCTACATCGGGTTAATACATATTTATTGGTTGCCGGGACAATGAAGCGAAACAAATATAGGAATAGCGGTTATCTATACATATCTATAAAGTAAGGTGTTTATATGTATGTATGTTCAGCTAAGGCTCAGAAACTGCAACACGCAGAAAAAAGAGGAAGGTGTCATATTAACCGTTATCATGTGTACGGTGGTTTAGTAAGGTTTTTAAACCGATTCGGTGTACTATTTAATTATAATAAAATATTTTCGTTTATATGGGATCATTTGATTCGGTCCTTTGCAAACATCCGGGGTGGTCCTCCCATCCGGTAACGCGTCTCCTGTCTTCTGCTTCTTCAGATTTGTCTTCAGCTTTTCCCAGCATCTGTTTCAATGCCCATGACAAATATTATTTATTATTATTAATATTATTCAGTCATACGGAGACTCAAAATATCATCATATTTAAATTGTATAACTTGAAAAACATTCACTATGGAATTCCTATGCCATGCCATAATGAGATACAAACTTGAAATTTGACATGGTTATATGGTTTTGGAGATAATCGACTAGGAATAATTCGAAATCGTAAAAATGCTAATAATTAAAAATGCTTGCATAATGCATTCACATATTATAAACATATAAACAAACGTTTCATGGTTTAGTTACACATAAATGTGCTACAATGCCGAAATTTTTTCTAATGGTAACAAAAACGGGATTATAGAAATTTGAAGAAGTTTATTTATTGGGCCGTAAAAAATACATAAATGTTTTAAAAAATTGACTAATGTTTATGCACTTTTATTATAGCTAGGGAGCTGAATAGTTTGAGAAATTAGGGAATGATACTCCAGCGGTAAATAATATTGTAGAATATAATAAAGTTTATTATTGTGGCTGTTAAATATTCATATTTTTAAACGATTAATTTTATATAACTACACATTTAGAGGTGCTACATCGATGAAATTTTGCAGAAATGTGAGGTATTCGTATCAAATGATGATAAACTATGGAAAGTTTTACAATTATAAATTTCAGGGGTCGTTTTTATTCCAATATTGTCCATAATGTAAAACATTAATCGGCGCAGAGGTGCAAACTTTTGCATTTTGAAATTATCTGTCTACTCTACTCTTTATGTTAAGATGAGACAAAACGCTTGCAGAATGCAAGCACACATTAACTAGTACATACATATAGACATACTAATATTGTGACAAGATTTCTAAAAGCTCAATGCTGTACAAAATTTAAAAAACATACAAAATACAATACGTATTTTTGAATCCGTATTTTTAACAAAATAAAAACATTTCGATAATACATCAATATTGATTTATTAAGACAATTTTAACGAAGACAATAAAATCCATTTTTTAAAAATAATCATATACTAATTCTCTAAAGTCATACCCTCCTCGCGGTGTTTGATGTTATTTTTCTAAAAACTAACAAATACAAAATGAAATTGGAATAAATCACGTAATTAACAATAACATAAATTAATTCAATTTTCCAATTACTTCTCTTACTTTTCGAAACTTGTGACGACGACTTCAGAAAGCTATCAAACTTTGCAGGTGCTTTGCAGACTGTGACAAGTACACACACATAAGTAAGAAGAGTTTACATACCACTTGTAATAATCAGTATTCCAGAACTATAAATAATACGTTGTTATGTGCTGCTATTGCTGTTCAAATTTTATTTAATTAATAACAATGAAAACGTAAACATTTTTAGGTACTACCCACCTCCCTCCCCCCTCTCTCCCATATAAATGCATTGAACTCTCAATTTCGGCGACATGTCATGGTAACTTATAATGGGTGTTGTAATAAAACTGATAAAATCACGTATTTTATTGATTCTAACCGCATTTCCACGCGAATTCGACCAGAATTCGGAATCTGTCTTCAATAAAAATAAACTTTGTTCTTTCCCGCAAAGAAGTATCCAAGTCTCAAGTTCGTACCGTGATTTTAAGTAATTTTAAAGTGCAAATTAAAAGTAGTCTACACTCATCCCTGTATTTCAATTGCAGGACGCGACAAAATACGTGACATTCGATAATTACATCGTTCGCCATTTCGAATCAAAGTGACGGACAGAAACCTTGACCATTCACTATGTTAGGAAGAATCTTACCAAATTTGCTTATTCTAGCTTTTATCGTTTAGGAGGATTTCCAATAACAAACACACGCTTCAAAATATATTATAGATAATAACAGCGCTATTCCTATATTTGTTTCGCTTCATTGTCCCGGCAACCAATTAATATTAACCCGATGTAGAGAAATCTTGATATAGAAATCACTCAAGGTTGGAAAAGGATGTAAATATAAATATTAGAATGTTTTGTACAATGAACTTCGAACGTTCTCATCCTGCCAAAACTTCGGTGAACGAAATGTAAACAATATAAACTATAGAAAAGAATGAATTACAGTAAAACAACAAATAATACTCACCTGGAATCGAAGAAGATCTCGTATAACTTCGGCTGCAACGTAACCAAACCACTTGGAAAATATCGATGAAACTCTCACTCTCGGAAAGGCAAAGCCTACACATGGTGAACTCGTGTGTACACTCCATGCTGTTAGTTTTTATTAACTCGAACTCCTACCGAAAACCATACATCATACATAACGACCCCATCACATACTATTCCCGTGTATTTCGAGGACTTAAGTGCCGATGGCGGCAGCACAGTCGCTGTCGTCTGCTAGAAATATTCGTATAATTTAGCCCGTTGCATTGATCGTGATATTCCTCCGAGTTTAGGGTTGGGATGAGTAATTTAGCTAGATATCATCCCTCACATAAGCATGTCTTGCCCAAATGTGCTTCGCCAAAGAAAAAGTACTTAAAAAAAGATGTACTGTGTCACATTGTTCTAATTATACAGAAGGCATTACACCGCAGTTCTTCCCTGAAGATGCTTTACTGATAAATGTATGTTTGTAGCGAACATTTTACTATTGAATCGTTAAAATTGCAACGAAAGTATTTTGATATTACCTCGGCGGGTAAGCCAATTAAAAGCTAAAAGTTTTATTGAAATTGAAATAAGAGTTCAAAATTTGTTCATATACATATATGTATATATATTTTAACAAAGAGACTTGGATTTTACTAGTAATAATGGTATCAGCGCTAAAATATTTATTTCTTCTATGTAAATAAAAATCCTCTTTACATCAAAATAAATAAATTAAAAAAGAAATAAATTCTATATCCACGAGTCTATGAATAAATTTTTGTTATCACATCTTCAATATTGCCTTAACCCCTCAAGCCTGTATTTAAATTACTAAATAGTGTAGCTTACGCTATGTTTTTCCTCTAACAAAGTATAAAAACTAACAAACTGACAGGAAATTGGTGATCCATTGAAAGATCACATATCGATGGACTGCTGTGACACATATAGTCCCATGAAAGACTAATTTATGCTGATAGAATCGCAATTTAAGCAATATCTGCATTTGGCGAGTATGTAATTGGGCTATCGGCTTAAGGGGTTAATACTATATACATGACCGTGCACATTTGCCCCTCCCTCTAGAATTATTGGTTGAAAAATAAGAGACATATCATTCAGAATATTTTATAAAAGAAGATAAAATAAAATAAATATTATTGAAGTTGAACAGTTTGCATAGGAACTCGAAGAGGGCTGAATGCAGTCTTATCACTGGAATAGCTTCATACTGACCCTGGTTTTTATTCCCCTTGCTCCCACAATATGTTTCTGTGAATGCTGATGGCAACATAAAATCTTTTACAATTTTGAAATTTCCTTAAGTTTGCCTTGGTTGAGGGAAATTGTCTAGCCATACTCTACCTTCATACTATAATACATTAACTAATCCTGGTTATATGGCTAACAAAACAAAGAATTAAAACTTATTAGTAAACTTTACCAGCCATCATGATATACTAATATTTTTTTTCCTTATTTTTGTCGAACAGTATATTACATTGCCACAAATCATGACAATTTCTGTGTCCTGAGTTTAGATGCTGTCTTCTCCAAAGCAATTCACAAATTTTTAAATTGAAACACTTAAGATACACTTACGGAAGCAACAGGTGGAAGCACATTTTATTTAAAATTTTCAGAATTCTGTTTTGCCTTCCTAGTTGCAGAGGGGGAAACATGCAATGTTGGAACGTAGACATTTCCATTCATGAAAACTTTGCTCCTGTAGCTTCAGTAGTTTGGTTGAATACCATTTCAAAAGTCACCTAGAGGAAAAACGATGAATTACATGAGTAGTACAATTGCAGTGAACTTCAAGGATGGATAAGAGCTATCTAATTCAAAAAGGGTTTTCTAAATACCTCTTTAAAAAAATGTTGATTGTCCACTGACAGATGGACACAGAAAGTTATCATAATAATTTTAAGAAAATGAGCTAAGAATTGTGTTTATTATGTGTAAAAGGATATTAATTTAAAATATTATTTGTTCTACCCTGTGTGGATAGCTAATATTCTTCTAGGCCAATGGTGAATTCAGTAATACCTCTTTAAATTAATGATACTAACTTTTTAAATAACTATGTACTCATACAAGGAAAAACATTTTCATAATCTGCTATTTCATGGTACTAATGACTAAATGTTCTGATTACATATGTGTTTTCTGGAGACTCGGCCACTTGGGCTATTGTTACACCAAATATTCTGATATTAGCTAGTTTTACATTTGTAGGATGACCCCACAGCTGATATTTAGTTATAATAAAATTCCACAAAATAATATTGGTTGCTCTTGGAGGTGATAAATCCATTATGCATGATGGCTGCTCATAAAAGTACTTACAATCTAGACTCAGCAGTGTGTCAGTTTTCAAGTCATAATAACTCAGAATTCAAGGCTACTTTGGCCTCAAACACACTCCAATTCTCCACAGGATCTACTCCTGATAGAATCCAATTTAAAAGGAAAATGCAGTTTGGCTGTATATCAGTTAAGATTGATTCAAAATTCACTCTCATGGCAGCAATATCATTTGAATAAAACTTCAAAATTTAATATGTTACATAATTCTATGAATGAAAATAACAAACGAACAACAATTCAAACTATGCTCTTTTGATTGGAAATGCAGATTTGATATCTCCCCAAGTTTCAGGAAGTAAAGCCTGCTTTCCTTATTAGAAAAACAAAATTTACAAGAAACGTTGATATGGCTTGTTGAGAAAAGACAGAAAATTTGTTATATTTAATTAATACATATAACGGAACTAAAATGTGATGCAGTCTCACTTCACTGAACATGACCAATCTTTGATGATGGATGAAGAAGAACTTAACAGTGACAAGCTGCTATTCTTGCTATCCTATATTATTGCGATCTCTTAAATGCGAAGTATGAGCGGAGGAGACGTAGGGGGAAGAGATTATAAACAGCAATGTAAAACTCACCCATTAGGTCCCGGTAGCCATGCGATTGATTAGGGGAATTGCTGCCGGTAGATCTTCTCTCAAACAGAAATGTATCACAAAGTAGGACATTTTGCATATTAATTATCATTATATATCGAATTGTATGCGGAAAAAGATGAACAGAATAATAAACTTCGGAATTTTTTCTTCAAAATGATTCACAACCGAAGATCGTAGGTTAAATCCAAGTTTTAATTTTCAAAACAATAAAAGCTTGCACCCCAAAAAGTGGATTTTTACATTTTACCATACGGAAAATGGGAAATGTCTTCCTAGGAGTCGAACCCAGGACTTTTTTGGAGATTAATTTTCGTCATTACCTTAAAATATGTTAATCGAGCATCCTTGCCAAATTTCAATCTTCTACCTATTCGGGAAGTTTGTTAAACGCTCTATTACGGCCATCGTGAAAGCGAGACCAACCAACCAACAGACCTGGGCTATTACAGTATAAAATTACAGTTTTTTCTCCGGTGTGTTGGAAGCAGCCTAATTAACGATAATTGGCTAAATTATGGAAATGCATTTTGGCAAATATAATAAAAATATAAGTAATAAGAATAAATGTATTACAATCCTATGGCTAGTTAACATCTTTGTACAATACTTATCTATTTAAACAGAAAATCTCTTAATTTCTTCGTCACTTTATAACATACCGAACCATTTTAAAACCGCTCAAAAGGGAAATTGGTAAAATAATATATATAATATAATACTCTTTTGAATCTTCAGAATCGAATGTGTTGACGTTTAGACTACGAATAACCAAATAAATGGCAAGCACGTTTCTCCTGACGAGAAGGGATATTGATATAAAATAATTACAGCATTTTCTCCTGTGTTGGAAGCAGCCTAATTAACGATAAACGACTAAATTATGGAAAAGCATTTTGGCAAATATAATAAAAATAAATGTATGACAATCGTATGAGTAGTTTACATCTATGTGAAATACTTATCTATTTAAATGGAAAATCTCTTAATTTCTTCGTCACTTTACAACATACCGAACCATTTTAAAATTGCTCTAAAGGAAATTGGTAAAATAATATATATAATATAATAAATACTCTTTTGAGCTTAAAAAATGTTCGCCATATAACATTTTCATAGTGATGTATGAATTAAATTAATTGACATAGAAAATCAAAGAATCATTTAAAGTCATAGAAAGTTTACATAATTTATAATTTAAATAAATACTCATGGTAAAATTAAAACATTTTATTTAGAGAGAGTTGCATCATACATTTATTAGCCTAAAGTATTATCTTCAGATATTAAACAGTGATGTAGAAACTAACAATACAAGGTTTCTTTATGAAATAGGAATCACAATATAAAGCCCGTTTCACAGGTTGCGTTTTTCCTTGGTGGATTGCTTGCGTGGAGCCCTGATGGCTGCTGTGCGCGCTAACTTGCTGGAAATCCGGCTCGCTGACGGTTGCCTTGCTTACTACCTTGCTGGTTTTCGAGGTTAGGTCCTGTGCTATTTTTCCTGCGTGTTTTCCTGCTGGCTGGCGGTGTCGGCCAATCACCTCCGAGCGCTACATCACGTGATCAACACAGAGTCCACCGCACTGTCGTAAAAACTTGCATTTTCACCCGTGGTACTGACCTATCTCCAAATGGAAGGATTTCTTGCGTTGGTTTCACGCACCGTGTGAAACGGTAACCATCAGCGGACCAAGCACGGCGCCCACCCGCAGAGTAGCATGCAGGGAATCTCGCATGCTAGCCAGCAAGGGAAAACGCACCGTGTGAAACAGGCTTAAGATAAACAACTATAAATTACATTTCAACAGTAGAATTCAACATAATTAACGAAGATTCAGTCATAACGTAATAAATCCTAAACTGGGAAACCTTTAGAACCTGTTTTGCATCTGATAACTAGAGGCGTTTTTAAAAATATGAATGGAATGATTTCTATCCCATTCAAGTTAAGCATATTTCCATTGGCACCCAGGAGGTAATGCTTAGGCCATCGTTGCTCATTATTTAACATGGCGAGCTCGCTGGGTTAAGCCCAGCCCTACACCATGCTAACGCTTACTAAACTTAAGTACTCTCATCTGTCTAGTTAAACAATGTAATCGATGACAAAATGATTCATACATACAACCATTACCCATCACACACACACACCATCACCCATCACACACACACACCACCACCACTACCTAAAGATGTGCGCGCGCACATCCATGCACTACCATACACTACCATCATACACACACTCACACACCTAAATACTACTTCTACCTACAAATCTTACTTTGTCGCACCTGCTATTCTAAGTTTGTCGCACCTACAATTCTAACTTTGTCGCACCTGCTAATCTAAGTTTGTCGCACCTACAATTCTAACTTTTTCGCACCTGCTAATCTAATTTTGTCGCACCTGCTAATCTAAGGTTGACGAACCTACTAAGCCGAGTTTGCAGCCCCCCTCTCCTAACTAAGCAGCCCCACTCTCCTAACTAAGCAGCACCTACTCTCCCAAGTCCGCAGCTCCCACCCACTCGCGTAGTCCTCGCTTCCCTGCAAAAAAATCACCATGGTAGTTTCAAGAATATTTAGCACATGCTCATTTATACTATATTCTAAAATTATGTATCCATGAGCTTTATGATACGTAATTCTAAAATAACAGAACCGACTAAACGCTTACAAAAAGAAATTATCACATGGCCACATACACTTCAGGTATTGCATAAAGTGCCAGTTTTACCTATACCAAATTTAAAATTAACATCGCTACAGGCTTTATATGTATGAGGAAATTGTGAAGCCTAGTTGATTTACATCTTTCGAGGTTTTAAATCCCGAAGCAAAATTGAAAACAGAAACATTACCAACAATTTTCATCTTTGAAGTCTTTAAAATAAAATACAATTAAAAAATCATCTTCTGAAGAAATATTTTTACATTTCATTTCCGAATAAACGCATCACCAAGTCTCTGTTCGTGACGTAAAAGCACGCCGAATTTTCCCCACACGCTACAGAAGAATTTGACTGCAGTACTATTCCTAAGTGGCAAATATATACTTAATCTTAAATTTCCCAATGGGGAAATTGAACAACAGCCAAGTATCGCAAACAGAATGCGATATATTCTATTCAACTTACTGATTGCAGAATAAGTACAGCTGATGCATTTATCGAAAATGAACGGGTTGAAATCACTGGCAAAGAATTCTAAATATATATTAATAATAAATAATATCCAACGGATACGAAAATTTTTTCAACATATTAACTGATGAAGTTGCCCCATTCGGAAAAAAATGTATTATTTTTCGTTATATTTAAGAGATATTTGAGTACTTGCATACGTCCAGACATTAGCAAAACGAAAATTGAATTTCGCTCAAGATTAATGAAAAAAATACTTCCAACTTGAAGGGATGACGTAAATTCATATATATTAAAGAGCTATCGATCATTCGGTATTTTAGTACGTGAAAACGTCAGGAAGTTCGTATCGCCAAAAAACATACTCGTACTTATAATCGGTTAATTTGAGAAAATTCAGTAAAATCAATCAAGAACCTGAAAATTTTATGGAAAAAAACAAATATTCCCGTTCAAAGTCCTAGAGGTGGCAAGCCTACCAACAACAATACATCTGAAAATGATACCGACTTATTTCAATTCGGTTCGAACGTATGTCTCGAATGATGTCCGTGATATCTTACACGAAATGACGTGTGCATTATAAATAAGGGAAATTGAGCTTACCGCGAGCGTCCGTGTCTGTCCAGTGTGGCGTTGATGGTTAACTGTAATTAAAAGCAATCATTATATTAGCAATAAATATTTTAGAAATTTTCTACAACGGTCTATTATTCTAACGCACGATTATAGGTATTTTATCCGTCAGCGTTTGTCTTTATGAGGAGAACTAAGGCCTCATACAGAATTATTACAAATAATTTTTAATTACCAATTCAACGTTAAGTAATAAAACATTGAATTGCCCAAGTTGCATTCAGCAACTCAATGCAACACCAAATTTGGTTCAATAGTCTACTACTTATTTGTATCTTATGCATGGACATTAAAACTTAATCACGATATTAAAAAAGCACATAAATATAATAGATCAGGATATACTGTTTAAAGAACTGATATACTTAATTTTCACTTTAATTCTGCCAATAACACAACAATTTCATCCGCTTCACTCATGATAAGGCAGACTAATAAACCATAGACATATAAACTCATATTGGGTAAATCCAATATACGACAGCAAAACTACAGTCGCCGTAAACGACGTCAGAGAAATAATAGAATTTAGAAAAATTGCTAATTAATTATGATTATTCTTCTGAGGCATTTCATATGCCTGAGATCAAAATAAGACTACAATACCAACTGTGTCATCCCTCCACTGAAACCATTAATTACCTCCACTGGGAGATAACCAAGCCACACTGCGATGATACACCCTGTGTTGGAGAGGAGCTCTGTAAAAACAAATCACTATTAAAAAGGAGAAATTAATAAAAACAGGACAATTACATCTAAACGTACTTACTCCTGCATGATGAATGGTGTGTCTGGGCGTCTTCGTTCTTCACTCTTCGTGCATTCCGAAAAGAAATGCACATCTCCAGCATCACCTGTTTTCGCTCAGGGGAAAAGATATTAGCGGTACATACGTTCCGAAATTCGATTTAGCATTTATCGTGGAAAATAAACGATAATATGACATAGGATAATAGTACATGTGTCAATTGCGTAAAACATCGATGGTGTGGCAATCGTATCGTGGTTTGGGATTTTGTGTGCACACAGGGTGGGAACCTTGGCCAAGGTCGGGGCCCCGGGAGGGAGGCAAGGGGTCGACCCACCTGCCATGTCGTGCGTTAGATGGGGTGGAAAGACAGACGTAGATTACAATTATTTATATATACAACCTTAAAATACTATTAATATAATATATAATGTAATATGTATAATATAGAAACGAAGTGTAGACATAATATAAAATTAACATTCAAACCGTAATTACTCGTTACCAATCCGTAATCCACATTCGCACTCTGTCCTTTAGGACGGAGTACGACGTGCACTGGTCGACGGACTGCTTAACACTGAATCGAGTCCCAGGGCGACAGGCACGTCACGATAAGCAATATGGCGACATCTATCGTTGTGTGGTGAAAACTGTCGATATTCTTTTGGTATTCATTGCTTGGTCTATCACGACTATGAAAATGTTATAAGGCGAACATGTTTGAAGCTCAAAAGAGTATTTATTATATATATTATTTTACCAATTTCCCTTTTGAGCAATTTTAAAATGGTTCGGTATGTTATAAAGTGACGAGGAAATTACGAGATTTTCTATTTAAATAGATAAGTATTTCACATAGATGTAAACTACTCATATGACTGTCATACATTTATTTTTATTATATTTGCCAAAATGCCTTTCCATAATTTAGTTAATTATCGTTAATTATTCTGCTTCCAACACAGGAGAAGATGCTGTAATTATTTTATATCAATATACCTTCTCGTCAGGAGAATCGTGCTTGCCATTTACTTGGTTATTCGTAATCTTATACGTCAACACATTCGATTCTGAAGATTCAAAAGAGTATTATAATATATATATTATTTTACCAATTTCCCTTTTGAGCGGTTTTAAAATGGTTCGGTATGTTATAAAGTGACGAAGAAATTAAGAGATTTTCTATTTAAATAGATAAGTATTGTACATAGATGTAAACTAGCCATAGGATTGTCATACATTTATTCTTATTACATATATTTTTATTATATTTCCAAAATGCATTTCCATAATTTAGCCAATTATCGTTAATTAGGCTGCTTCCAACACACAGGAGAAAATACTGTAATTTTATACTGTAATAGCCCAAGTCTGTTGGTTGGTTGGTCTCGCTTTCACGATGGCCGATACAGAGCGTTTTAACAAACTTCCCGAATAGGTAGAAGATTGAAATTTGGCAAGGATGCTTGATTAACATATTTTAAGGTAATGACGAAAATTAATCTCCAAAAAAAACCTGGGTTCGACTCCTAGGCAGACATTTCCCATTTTCCGTATGGTAACATGTAAAAATCCATTTTTTGGGGTGCAAGCTTATATTGTTTTGGAAATTAAAACTTGGATTTAACCTACGATCTTCGGTTGTGAACCATTTTGAAGAAGAAATTACGACGTTTCTTATCCTTTTCATCTTTTTCCGCATACAATTCGATATATAATGATAATTAGGATGCAAAATGTCCTACTTTGTGATACATTTCTGTTTGAGAGAAGATCTACCGGCAGCTATTCATCTAATCAATCGCATGGCTACCGGGACCTAATGGGTGAGTTTTACATTGCTGTTTATAATCTCTTCCCCCTACGTCTCCTCCGCTCATACTTCGCATTTAAGAGATCGCAATAATATAGGATAGCAAGAATAGCACCTTGTCACTGTTAGTTCTGCTACATCCATCATCAAAGATTGGTCATGTTCGGTGAAGTGAGACTGCATCACATTTTAGTTCCGTTATATGCATTAATTAAATATAACAAATTTTCTGTCTTTTCTCAACAAGCTATATCAACGTTTCTTGTAAATTTTGTTTTTCTAATAAGGAAAGCAGGCTTTACTTCCTGAAACTTGGAGAGATATCAAAACTGCATTTCCAATCAAAAGAGCATAGTTTGAATTGTTGTTCGTTTGTCATTTTCATTCATATTCATAGAATTATGTAACATATTAAATTTTGAAGCTTTATTCAAATGATATTGCTGCCATGAGAGTGAATTTAGAATCAATCTTTACTGATGTACAGCCAAACTGCATTTTCCTTTTAAATTGGATTCTATCAGGAGGAGATCCTGTGGAGAATTGGAGTGTGTTTGATGCCAAAGTAGCCTTGAATTCTGAGTTATTATGACTTGAAAACTGACACACTGCTGAGTGTAGATTGTAAGTACTTTTATGACCAGCCATCATGCATAATGAATTTATCACCTCTAAGAGCAACCAATATTATTTTGTGGAATTTTATTATAACTAAATATCAGCTGTGGGGTCATCCTACAAATGTAAAACTAGCTAATATCAGAATATTTGGTGTAACAATAGCCCAAGTGGCCGAGTCTCCTGAAAACACATATGTAATCAGAACATTTAGTCATTAGTACCTTGAAATAGCAGATTATGAAAGTGTTTTTCCTTGTATGAGTACATAGTTATTTAAAAAGTTAGCATCATTAATTTAAAGAGGTATTACTGAATTCACCATTGGCCTAGAAGAATATTAGCTATCCACACAGGGTAGAACAAATAATATTTTAAATTAATATCCTTTTACACATAATAATCACAATTTTTAGCTAATTTTCTTAAAAGCCAAAACATGTTATTATGATAACTTTCTGTGTCCATCTGTCAGTGGACAATCAACGTTTTTTTAAAGAGGTATTTAGAAAACCCTTTTTGAATTAGATAGCTCTTATCCATCCTTGAAGTTCACTGCAATTGTACTTCTCATGTAATTCATCGTTTTTCCTCTAGGTGACTTTTGAAATGGTATTTAACCAAACTACTGAAGCTACAGGAGCAAAGTTTTCATGAATGGGAAGGTCTACGTTCCAACATTGCAGGTTTCCCCCTCTGCAACTAGAGAGGCAAAGCAGAATTCTGAAAATTTTTAATAAAATGTGCTTCCACCTGTTGCTTTAGTAAGTGTATCTTACTTGTTTCAATTTAAAAATTTGTGAATTGCTTTGGAGAAGACAGCATCTAAACTCAGGACACAGAACTTGTCATGGTTTGTGGCAATGTAATATACTGTTCGACAAAAATAAGGAAAATAAATATTATTATATTATGATGGCTGGTAAATTTACTAATAAGTTTTAATTCTTTGTTTATGTTAGCCATATAACCAGGATTAGTTAATGTATTATAGTATGAAGGTAGAGGATGGCTAGCGAATTTACCTCAACCTAGGCAAACTTAAGGAAATTTCAAAATTGTAAAAGATTTTATGTTGCCATCAGCATTCACAGAAACATATTGTGATGGCAAGTGGAATAAAAACCAGGGTCAGTATGAAGCTATTCCAGTGATAAGACTGCATTCAGCCCTCTTCGAGTTCCTATGTAAACTGTTCAACTTCAATAATATTTATCTTCTTTTATAAAATATTCTGAACGATATGTCTCTTATTTTTCAACCAATAATTCTAGAGGGAGGGGCAAATGTGCACGGTCATGTATATAGTATTAACCCCTTAAGCCGATAGCCCAATTACATACTCGCCAAATGCAGATATTGCTTAAATTTCGATTCTATCAGCATAAATTAGTCTTTCATGGGACTATATGTGTCACAGCAGTGCATCGATATGTGATCTTTCAATGGATCACCAATTTCCTGTCAGTTTGTTAGTTTTCATACTTCGTTAGAGGAAAAACAGCGTAAGCTACACTATTTTGTAATTTAAATACAGGCTTGAGGGGTTAAGGCAATATTGAAGATGTGATAACAAAAATTTATTCATAGACTCGTAGATATAGAATTTATTTCATTTTTAATTTATTTATTTTGCTGTAAAGAGGATTTTTATTTACATAGAAGAAATAAATATTATAGCGCTAATACCATTATTACTAGTAAAATCCAAGTGTCTCTTTGTTAAAATATATATACATATATGTATATGAACAAATTTTGAACTCTTATTTCAATTTCAATAAAACCTTTAGCTTTTAATTGGCTTTCCCTCAAATTTTAGATAACACCGAGCATGATAACAACTGTGTTCTTAAAGTACTAGTGAGTGTGGTGAAGTAAGAAATTAATAATGAAGAAATGATAAAGGTTCAATAACACATACAATGTGATTTACTGTCAAAATTGTTGATTCTATGCTATTCTAGTAGAGTATTCTTTTAAACTATTTGTCAGGTTCTAGTACTCTAATTCTTATATCAGAACAGAAAAATAATTAACTTGAAGTTGCTGCAATTTTAGAGTTAAAGAACTGGTGTGTTTGAGATTATGAAATTAAATATAAATCTAAAAAGATTTAAGGAGTTTTCTTATTTCGCTTAAAAAATGATTTTTTTCTGACAGAAAGTTTCAATTATGGATTTCCGGAGGTCCTTTTTCAATTTTTAGGAAATGTCGAGGATTGAAATTAGGCTTAGCAGATATCCCGTTCTTTTTTTGGAAATCTCTCAGCTTTTTAATGCTTTTCTTTCAGTTTTCGAATGAAATGAAATTTAGAACGCATTCTTGGTGAAGAAAACTGCCACTTAAAATGCGATATAAACAATCAGCTAATTGTATATTATTAAACCTTGGATGATTAATTTTATAAGTATTTTCATGGTTTTATATAAACAGAACCCCTTGATCACAACATAGTTTTTCCTAATAAGAATCAATTTAGCTCGTATAGACCCAGGAAATATTCACCAAATAGACCCACACTTTTACACACACATACACACAATGCAAAAGGAATAAAAAAATCAGGCAAAAAGTATTCAATAGTACTAATTTTTTATTTATTTCCATTTTTACTGGAAAAACTCAATTACAAAAGAGTTTTATGTACACACACATTTGAAGTGTTAAAAAAATAAAAAAGAAAGGGAATTATCTCTATTATATCGATTATCACAATTATTCTGTAACACACACATAACTTTCATATTGCAGTTGGAACCCTTATATATTATATAGGTAATTATAATTTTGATAATGTATTTATTACATAGTTATTACATAAACCCTTGAATTAAAACGTTTATATGACATACGTAAAAAGATAATAGCGTTAATATTACAATGAAAACATATGATTAACAATTTGTGGGAAAAGATATTAAAAATAAAAAAATGTTCAGTTAAAACATTTTCTAGATACATATTACATATTAGCCATTTCAAAAAGAGAAATAAAAACTAAAAAACAATTCCAATTACAGTAAAATCAGAGAATGTAATTAAACATTTTTAGATACAAAGATGACATTGCATTTATTGGCAGGAACACAGAAACATATCTCATAAACAGAACACCACAGATGGATTAATAATTTTACACTTCTATTGAAGACGTTACATTATCACAATTTTATCCTTTATATCTTAGTTATAATCTATTATGGTAATTTACACTTGAATACAAAAGCCTATAAGAATGCATTTTAATCCAACAGTTTTTTTAATTATAAACTTTTCATTTTCATTATATCAGTGATATCTTCGTTTTTAATTTTACTTACAATTAGTATATCTTTTTCACATGTCATCAACATGAATGCTTTTAAGTGAGACTGGTTTAAACAGTTTCTGAGTTTATTCAACATAAAATTTAATTTTGAAAAAGTTCTTTCACAATACAATTGTGTTGATGACAATGTTAAAACATTTTTATATGCCAAATATAAATTTGAATGAGATAAGGTATGTAAGATAAATCTTTGTAACACTGTAAAGCTGCAAACAACACAATTTCGTATGTTTTACAATTTAGAGATACAGTGGACTCTGTTTCTTTCTCTGTCGTTTCTTTAATATTACTTTCTTCTGGTGATTCATATTTACGTTTAATAAAAAACTCGTCGCTCAAAGTCACATTAAAAATTTTCCATTTTCTTGCAAAATCCATTAATTCAATTTGCAATTGTTCTTTTGTAATATTTTCATTAAATTTTGTAAGAGAAATGCTAAAATTTTGAAATGCATTACTTGGAATATTATTAATTATTATTTGAGAAATGTTATTTGGATCTAAATAAGACAAATCTTTACATAAATTACTGTTCTTTAAAAAATGTTTCTGTTAAACTATTAATTACTTTATCCATGATTACCTTATGCACTTGTATATTGTACCTCTCTCTTTCAGTCATTATAGTATCTTCAATGTTAATTTCTCCAGCAAGACTCCTCCAAGTTCTTTTACGTTTTTCTTTGAACTCATGTTTCAACAACTATATCTAAATTTCTTTTTTCTATTTCTTCATTTGCAGTTAGTGCGAACTTTGTGGCTGCTTCAAATACTAATTCAAAATTTCTTGAAATTTCATACAGAATATTTCAAATATTTTTTACCATGCGTATAGCAGTTGGGAAACCAATCTTCGGACAGTTTACAATTAACCCGTGCCTTCTTATTAGACCTCCAAATGACAGGTAGATCTGATTTAATCTTCCCTTTTAGAGCACAAGAATTTTCTGAACGGTAAATTACCATTGGTTCGCATTTAAAATCTCCCGAAGCGTTTCCACATAATATTAAAGTGAATCGATCTTTTGCAGCCTTAAAACTTGGAGCAGTACGTTCCTCTTTGGAAATAAAGGTATAATTAGAACATTGTGACACACTACATGTATTTTTTGAAGTACTTTCTCTTTGGCGAAGCACATTTGCGCAAAATATGCTTATTTGAGGGATGATATCGAAGTAAATTACCCAACCCTACCCTAAACTCGGAGGAATATCACGATCAATCCAACGGGCTAAAATATACAAACATTTCTAGCAGACGACAGCGACTGTGCTGCCGCCATCGGCACTTGAATCCTCGAAATACACGGGAATTGTATGTGATGGCGTCGTTACGTGTTTGATGTTTGGTTTTCGGTAGGAGAGAGGAAATCTTCTTTTCGGGTTAATAAAAACTAACAGCATGGAGTGTACACACGAGTTCACCATGTGTAGGCTTTGCCTTTCCGAGAGTGAGAGTTTCATCGATATTTTCCAAGTGAACGAATGGTTTGGTTACGTTGCAGCCGAAGTTATACGAGATCTTCTTCAATTCCAGGTGAGTATTATTTGTTGTTTTACTGTAATTCATTCTTTTGTATAGTTTATATTATTTACATTTCGTTCACCGAAGTTTTGGCAGGATGAGAACGTTCGAAGTTCATTGTACAAAACATTCTAATATTTATATTTACATCCATTTCCAACCTTGAGTGATTTCTATATCAAGATTTCTCTACATCGGGTTAATATTTATTGGTTGCCGGGACAATGAAGCGAAACAAATATAGGAATAGCGCTGTTATCTATACATATCTATAAAGTAAGGTGTTTGTATGTATGTATATTCTGCTAAGGCTCAGAAACTACAACACGCAGAAAAAAGAGGAAGGTGTCATATTAACCGTTATTATGTGTACGGTGGTGTAGTGAGGTTTTTAAACCGATTCGGTGTACTATTTAATCATAATAAAATATTTTCGTTTATATGGGATTTCCATTTATAATTTTTTCGTAAATTTCTGGAATTTTTTAACTCCTTACATATATATCGCAGACATATGCTCACGCAAACTTTTTTGTGGTAAATTATCTCCTCTTTTGGAATAATTTTTGAAAGAGGGGCTTACAGATCAAATAAGACGAATTGAAGGGAAAATCTTATTTTTCATTATTGCTCAGCATTTGGATATACTTAGCAATCGATGTAAACAAATTACGTTTGAGCTATAAACATATCGTAAACGTAGAAATAGTTGATGAAATACTCATTTAATATGTTCTGATTTGATTGTATGTTTTTCTTTCATTATCTATGATGGTCTTCTATACACTGGTTAATTCTGCGAATAAACATTAGTGAACTGTTTCTTTTTCTGTAATGGTGTCACTCGCATTATAGGTATGTTTGGATATAAGTTAAATTGTTTTTATATGCCTTTTGTCTTATTTTATTTCATATTTTGTTTAAGTGAAAATTACTGAAGATATATAATTCAATTACTACGTTAAAGTTTTTGTATTTTGTTTTATGTTGATTTTATTTAAAAACACGGGTCGTTAAGGTGTTTGTTTATCATGGAAACAGTTTATCAATAAAAACGGAATTGAGTATTTCATGCTAACATGCAAGTTTTTTCCTATGCTCGTCCATTTTGCGTTTCAATAATAATTAGATACTTTTTTGTAATATATAATATCGTTTTGAATGAAAAGAGAGTTTTGTCAATTGGAAATAAGGTTCACTCTTGAATAATTGTTATTTTAATACGAGAACTAAATTAGACTAACATTTTGAACAAGTAACGCAGTGAATTTCGAAAGATTTTATTTGAATAATACTTTTGATGAACTTTATTATGTCTTCTGAACTAAAATTAAGAATTCGTGTCTGCGGTTCCATGGGTAAAATGTAAACACTACCGATACACTCACGTAATTAATTACGTTAGAAAAGTAAAACATTGTACTACATTATTTAAAATCGATTCGTTCGAATATCTCAATCTATTATTCAATTAATTACGATGGAAAACACAATTAAGATCAACAATTTTATATCTATTTAGAGTAATATGTAATAAGTATTCTTATTTAGTTTCTCCTGTTATTATGTTGACATACAAACTCATATTCCGCGTAATCAATATTTACTCATCACTAAGACGCTATTTTGTGATTGTTAGTTGTTTATTTAGCAACTGAACATAAAGCATCAGTCGCCATCAGATACATTGAGCTTTAGGAGATTATTCGTTAGTTGGTTTTGGTTAGTTTGTTGTTTTCATTTGCTTTTGGTTTCGTGTCCATTTTTTGTGTTCTTTGTTTGTTTTTGTTCTTAGTTGTTCATTTTGTATTCTTTGTTTATATTCTTTGGTTGTGCTCTTGATTTTTGTTCCTTGATTACTTATTTGTCGGTTTACACCTTTTCTGCCGGCTATTGGTTAGAGTTTAATTCGTTTCTTTTTTCTTGGTTGTTTTTACATTGAACTTATATTCTTTGGTTGTACTCTTAATTTATGTTCCACGATTATTTATTTGTCGGTTTACATCCTCTTCTGCCAGGTATTGGTTAGCGTTTAATTCATTTCTTTTTTCTTGGTGGTTTTTCGAATTTAACGTTTTAATGTCATATTTTGACAAAATTTAGCATATTTAACGTGAAGTTGCCTTGCCAACAGGTTACATTGTTAAACTCGAAATCCTATTACTCTCACGTATGCTCACGTTCTCTCCAGACCTCCAAGGACCCTCCCGGCCCAATTCATAGGTATCAGAGATATCTCAGAGTATAAAATTACTTAAAATCACGGTACGAACTTGAGACTTGGATACTTCTTTGCGGGAAAGAACAAAGTTTATTTTTATTGAAGACAGATTCCGAATTCTGGTCGAATTCGCGTGGAAATGCGGTTAGAATCAATAAAATACGTGATTTTATCAGTTTTATTACAATACCCATTATAAGTTACCATGACATGTCGCCGAAATTGAGAGTTCAATGCATTTATATGTGAGAGAGGGGGGAGGGAGGTGGGTAGTACCTAATTCTATTTACGTTTTCATTGTTATTAATTAAATAAACAAAATTTGAACAGCAATAGCAGCACATAACAACGTATTATTTATAGTTCTGGAATACTGATTATTACAAGTGGCGAAGGTATGTCAACTCTTCTTACTTATGTGTGTGTACTTGTCACAGTCTGCAAAGCACCTGCAAAGTTTGATAGCTTTCTGAAGTCGTCGTCACAAGTTTCGAAAAGTAAGAGAAGTAATTGGAAAATTGAATTAATTTATGTTATTGTTAATTACTTGATTTATTCCAATTTTATTTTGTATTTGTTTGTTTTTAGAAAAATAACATCAAACGCACCGCGAGGAGGGTATGACTTTATAGAATTAGTATATGATTAATAAAAAACATGGATTTTATTGTCTTCGTTAAAATTGTCTTAATAAATCAATATTGATGTATTATCGAAATGTTTTTATTTTGTTAAAAATACGGATTCAATAATACGTATTGTATTTTGTATGTTTTTTAAATTTTGTACAGCATTGAGCTTTTGGAAATATGGTCACTTTGTCAGTATGTCTATATGTATGTATATGATCACTTGTTTTCTCTCTAGGTTTCCGAGATGGATGGTTTTCCTCACATGGTGTGTTCCATTTGTTTGGGAAAGCTGACAGACTTCAAACAATTTAAGAAGTGTCAGGTTTCTAGGGACACCTACAGTAATGTGTTTGCGCCTGATGAAAGTCATGCCGAACATCCAATAGATATTGTAAGCATTGTTTAATTTGTTTTCATTATTTTCTTGATGAATGTGGGTGTGTGTACGAGATGAAACATTTTGTGTGCTCTAACTATAATACTAATATGCCTGTCTTATAAAGAGCTTCGGATTGTTCATCCCATCAATTTATAAAAGTGATGGATAAAAAAACTGGTAAATAACTATACATAGGGTAAGCGAAAATGTATTCTGAGCCATGTGTAGATTATAACAATGGTAATTTGCAGCAATTTTGATTCTACTGAAATTCTTTGTTCAATCTTAATCTAGGAGGAACCTTTGAAGTTGGAACCTAAAGATCCTTTGGATATTCAGGAAGGACAGGAAGAGGTAATTTATATTTACTCCCTCTGTTCTTAGTGTGGGAGAAAGTATTGTGTCCGTGAATACAAATCCAATTGAAGATCTCAGATGAAAGACGCGTTTTGAAGTCCCCTGATTAAATTTATACTATTCTCTTGGTGTCTGTGGGTGTGTCCGTATGTTAAAAGCATCGTGGGTGCTCTAACTAAAAGAAATTAATACTCAGATGAGTACCAAAATATACCGTATATACTCGTGTATCGTACGAGTTTTTACGACCGAATTTTTATCGCAAAAATTGGGGATCGTACTGTGCGCGAGTAATGCATTTGAGGATTTAAAATTCATGAATCTTCACGGGCATTTTCCATGAAATTATGCCTCCCGCATGCATTCTAATGGTGGGCTAACCTTAACAGTGAGGTCCTTTATCATTGTTATGTTTCTTCGTGAAGAGTAGAATCTTTTTCATATATATACAGCTTCAAATTCACAAATACTTTATATAAGGGAAGATTTACGGGCACTTCCTTTCTTGAATTTTATGTATGTAAATCTTTGTTTGCGTCTTTTTACAAGGGATGGATTGGAACGAGTTGGACTAAAAGTATCGTAGACGGCGTAACTTTATGGAATTTCGACATCTTGGAAAAAGAACTTACTTTGTAATATTCAACAGTCTTTATTGTTTCTTCAATCACACACACCGATCGGTTTCCACTACAAAGTCATTCTAAAGGTGTTACTTCGGTTAGTAACACCATTAGAATGATTTTGTAGTGGAAACCGGTCGGTGTGTGATTGAAGAAACAATAAAGACTGTGGAATATTACAAAGTAATTTCTTTTTATCCGTTATCCCTACCTATTAAATAGATGAGCGAGTGGAACCATTACGTACGCTGAACGTAATCCTGATGTACTAGAATTGAAACGATTTTATTTCATCTTGTGCAATCATGATTTATATCACTCTTTATTAAATGTTTTAGGAGTAAGATACTTAACTTATCCGAATTTTACTGTACTCGCAAGAAATACTATTTATGACATTTACTGTCTATTCTATGGTAGTGTGGAAAATCAAGGTTGTTCGATATATCTTGCTCGCAACCATCGAGCTATCAAAACGAAAGATATCGACCATGATGGAAAGCTGGGGTCGTACTATAAACGAGATATATGAAAAAATCAGGTTTGTTCACCAAAAAATCAGGGGTCGTACTATACATGGAGTCGGCATATACACGACTATATACGGTATATGCTTCTCACGTAGGCTATAAGAGTATATTAAATGTTTAGGTATTTCTAAAAGAGCTAAAAATCTGAAATTTGGCAGGATGAAAGATTATCCGATAAAATTGATGGAAAAATCTGAAATAATAGAAATAAAATTTTTAGAGGTGATTGTGCCTTTTGAGTACCTTTTATTTTGTTTGTGGCTGAATGTTATATGAACATTTATGGTGAAAAACAACGATTAGGTTATTATCAAATTAGTGGAAGCAGTTTTTATAATATTAAACTGGGGCTGCATAAGATGTTTTATATAAATAACAATGGCTCAGTAATACACAAATAATGCAGCATTAAAGGTAAATAAAAATTTTATAAAATTATCCAATCATATTTTTGTGAGCTGCCCACTTTTTAAAAATTCTTCATCATTAATTAGTATATGGTCATAAAACTGCATACAGGACAAATTTTTAAATTATATTTTGTGATTAGGAGGCCTTTAATAGATTGAACTGCCAGACGATTTGTCATTTGTCCACTGGGCATTCATTAGACTAAAATATGCTCAATGCTTTCATTGTGAGCTGGAATTGCAAAAACAAATGCAAATTTTTAGGAGCTCTTGAGTTCTGGTCTGAATAAATTATAACTTGAAATAAATCAAACCATTTTTTATGTTAACTTCTCCAGAAAATTTTTACATAATACCTTATATTGCAAGAAAGCTTTCAAATGTTTCCACTGATCTAACCATTTAGAATTATCAATCACAAATTGATTCAATGCCAGGAATCAGTTCCATGCCGAACACAATTATGTAAGGTATTTGGGTAGGGCATCCTATTCCAATTAATTGTTCAAGTTCTGCAGACAAGAGTACATAAACATTGTTCTCTCTATTTTGATAAACACTACCAATCTTGGAGTTGCAGTTGTCCTCTCCAAATGCTATGTACTTTTCTCTCCAATAATAGGTTTTTAAAACAAGGTGACTTACAGTTCCAGCTGATTCATTTGAAACAGATTTCAATTCCACTAGCTTTTGAATGAGTCCTTTAACACGATGATCAAAATACTGTATGAGCATTGGAAAATTTTTTGTTGATAAATGATTGCTGCTATCAGTGGAGATCCTGATGTACATGACATCATATTCAAGTTTAATTTTTGTTAAATGTAGAGATCGTGGAGCTAATACGTATTAACTTTTGCTTCTGTCTTAGCTCTGGCTGATGAAATTTTAGTAGCTATGTATCTTTACATCAGTAAATAATTTTGCATTTATCTTATTTGTGCAATCCACTGATCGATAACTCAAGTGATGGCAAACTGTATGAAAGCTTAAAGTTGCTCACAAGCAGAAACAATTTCAGCCTCCTTTCCGTTTTGAATACATATTGCTTTTTGACAAAGAAAGTAATAGGCTTCATGTTCGTTTTTGGTGCAATTACTAATTGACAAATCCTCATTAAATTTTCATTTTCGTTTAATGTGAGACGTTTAAGAAAGGGTTAATCCGTGAAATATTTTATTTGGGGAATTACTGGACATGCCATATTTGAGTGATTTAACATAATTTATGGAAGCAAGATAAGCAATGATGGTTATGATATTTAAAAATCCAGAATTACCAAAAATCTGGCACTTTTGAAAATTTTTTCATGGTTAGTCGACCGTAGAGGAGCAGGTGTCGGATTTATACATTATGTTCCAGAAATAATTATCAAATCGCCAATTTTTCCTGGATTTCTTGTATTTGCTACGTTGTATGTCACTGTTACTATTTGCAACGCATAAAATCATTCATTTTGCGAGACATTCAATATGGGTTCACATTTTGGTTTAATGCTGGGGTTATCGCTCTGTGGAGTTTAGGGAACTGAGCACTTCCGTTACCAAATGCAACAAATTAAGCAAACTCGAGAACCATTGTCGAGGCATCGAAAGATTATGGCGCCCTATCGAGTAAGCAACTTTTCTCTCACGCTCATTTCATGATGACTCGTCTCCTTCTCAGCTAAGCGCCTTGTTGTATTTCATTACAAAATTGCAGACACGCTATAGTTTGAGCAGATAGGCACTCGGATTTTTAAAGCGGGCCAAGGAGTGTAACGGCAATAGACGGTGACATGCTCACATTCGAAGCAACCGCACGTTTTAAATAAGTGTGACTGTTCCGTCAATAGAGTGACAGTGCTAAAATTCCTGTTACATTGGCTTCCAAATAAAAGCAGGAAAATCACAATGGCTTCCAAAACAAAATGTCACTTTTTTATTTTAGTATGCAAAAACTTCTGTTTAAGTTTAAAAATTTGTATTTGACACAAACTAATCAGTTCTCGTTTCATATATGTCAGTTTTCTCCAAAGATGAATAAACAATTTAGGAAAGTGTACAACGTATGACAAATGGGCGCGTTTCGTGCAATGGAGTATTACAGAGAAATTACCTATATACCTGTACGTAAGGGAAATAGCATTTTAAAGTCCTTTTCTTCATCATAAATAATCCATTTTCTTCCTATTTAATGGTATTATATGCACACGTAAGGAAATTAAACGTTTGTTTGGGAGATTGTTTATGTTAGCAATGATGAAGAAGTAACGATTCAAGAAATTTTCAAAGTTCAACTCGATTTAAGACATTCTTGTTCGATTTTCTAGATAACGGCTACTCCTGCGATAAAAATGTATAGAAAAAGAAATACTCTAATTTATTAGTTCTACAACTTTTATTTGAAAAATATTTTGATATGAACAATACTTTACGAGATATGACGGAAAGTTGATTTTTTGTCATCAGTAAAGTGGTACCCCTGATTGGCATACGTGATTCATTTTTGCGATTTTATTATTATATTTGATTGAAAGTCCTTAATATCAAATTTCATGAAAATTCATTTCGTAGAATCCGAGAACGAACATGCGGATGGAGAGACGGATGGACGGACCCACCGACGATAATAGGCGCTCACGCTGTAAGCGAAACGCGCCTAAAAAGCGTTATAATGTGAAAAAGAAAAGTCCCCACTCTCTTATTGGTGCAAAAGAAAATTGTTTACAGTCACAGGAGGGGATGTAAATTCATTCAGTTGTCATTGAGATTTTAGCGTTAACATGGAACAGTGAATTTGTCATTTCTGGGTTCAAACTCAATGCTAAAGTGAAATACTCATCCACAAAGAATAGGATACTATTGTGCGAGAAAATATTAAGTTTTGTATACAGTGTACATCCACATGGCTGTTCTTATTGGTCGTTACTGTTTGCTCCTTATTTTTCCAAGAAGATTGCCTATTCATTACTGAGGTCCTACGGCAAGTCTCTTGAAAAAGTTTAGTTAACTGTAAGTCCTAGGATCTTTATATAATCAAATAGATTTAGTTTCATTTCTCGTTATTTAATTGTACTTTACTTTTTTATAGTATCGAATAGCATAGGGGTAAACGTTTTCACGAGTTTTTCAGTAGTAAATGATAAGACATGCATCATACATTTAATTACAAATTGTTACAAAATTTTTTTTAGTTTTATAAACATTTTCCACCAAAACTCATTTTGTGGACATCTGTTTTTAAAAAGTTTTGATATTTGGTTCTAGTCTCATCTTTAATGGTATGATTTGTTTCTAACTTCTACGATAAAATAACCGTCTGTGCATCTGCTATATTTGTGTAGAGGTGATAATTCTGACTTGTGTTCTTAATAATAATTTGTGTTGCCCATTTTTACAGTGACAATGTCATATCCACCAGTTAAAAAACAAAGACTTGTGAAGGGAATGGCAGAGATTTTCAGGAATGGTGGACTGAAAAGTACAGCATGCTTAGAAAAATAGATAAAGTGTTATGTGGCTTGTGTTCTGAAACAATAGTGTGCAGAACTTCGTCTGTCAAGTGACACTATGAAACAAAACATAAGTGGAGTCAGCGAAAAAGTGAAGACAAGCAGAGAGCCTACATATCTCGTGAAAAAAAAATAAAAAACTCAAAGCAGGTGCTCTTGTGAAATTCGTTTCAGGTACATCTAATTTAGTTGCTGCTAGTATTTCGGTTTCAAATGTAATAGCTCAGCACGGTACACCATTTAGTGATGGAGACTACATTAAAGAATCATATCTTGAACGTTCTCCATTTCTTTTTGAAGTTTTTCCAGATAAATTATTATTTTATGTCATGTCGGACTGTGTACAATATAGGGATTGTCCCGACTTGAAAACGTTCCTCCCAAGTTTTTGAATATCCCACTTTTTAAACAATATTGTTCAAAACTCATCATTTTAATTGGAATATTTGCTGGGATACATTTCTTAGCTATTGGAATATAATTTTTCAATTACTCTGTAAATTGTAATTAAGTTTGTAAGCCAAGCGTCGTTTTCATGGGGACATGTTGAGGCCGTCGAGTTAAGGGATGGTCTTTGGCATTGTATTGTAGCATGCAGGGCCGTTTTATCCATTAGGCACAATATGCACAGTGCCTAGGGCCTATGAGCCTTTCAAGGGCCTACGAAAATGTTTGATGCTTGAATAAGTGTTGAAGTATTGTTGAAATAATTTCAAAAGCAAAATTATAAAAATGCTTTCGAATATCTTTAATAGCAAAAAATTACATTTAATGTGGTTGCATTTTAATATATTTGATATGACGTAGAGTTGAGCCTGCGAGTGCAAGAGTGCCTAGAGCCTACGAAGGTCTTAAAACGGCCCTGGTAGGTTGTATTTATATTGTTGCATGTGTCTATATTGGTGTTGGGTTTGGCGCCATTTAGGTGAGTAAGAAATTGATGGGAGAGGGACAGGAGGTCTGTGGTTCTGAGAGACTCATGCAGGCGTCTGAATGTGTCGTCGCATTATCAAGTTTCCCATTTGGCTATACTACGAAGTTCATTACAGCTAAGTGATTATAATAGCAAACTAAGACTTCACTATGGAATTGTTATACCAAAGCCTCATAATGAAGCATTTAAACAGTCCTTTTTATATGCTGCACCCAAATTATTCTGTTCGGTCCCCTCAGAAATAGCTGGCGTAAATAATGTTAATAAGTTTTTAAAATGTATCAAGCATTGGCTGTTTTCTTTCCAGGAAGTTGAAGGACTTCTTAAAAGTATAGTATAAATATTCTGGGTTTATGTAGTTAAATCTCTCATTATGTAATGCTCTTTTTTTGTACAATTCTTCCAATGTCTAGGAAAGTGTCTTACTTAGTTTATGTTCATGTTGTATTTTGTATATAACGTTACTGTTATGTTTCTGTTTATTTTCTGTATATGCTCGGCGTCCGCCATTCTGCCGAAATATAAGTTGATGGTAACCCCAAAACAGTTGTACTAAGGGGTACCTTTATTCCACCTTGTTTTATTGTACTATTGAATTGCATGTGTATTAAGTGGAATAAATATTATTATTATTATTATCAAGTGAGTGACAATCATACTGCAAGACCGCTCTAAGCTCAAGTAATACCATTGGTCAGATGTGCTTGTGCTATAGCCTTGAATGGTGGAGATGGTAAAAAGTGGATGTTACCATCAACTTCTACGCCAATGAATACTGTGATTTCTAATGGAAATATACAATGCCACTTTTGAGCTGTGTGACCCGAGGACAATTAAGAATGGTCTTGCAGTACTACTGCCTACTGTTAATCTATAAAAGATAAAGTATTCTTGTGCATAACTTTTGGTGAGTGGCATTATTAAAATTTTTTATACATTATTTTGCTCTCTATTGTGTCGTCCTGTATCATTCTATAAGCACTCTTCTTACGATATATATAGGATATAGGAGGATACTAATGTCTGGCCCAAACTGTAATAGTTGGAGAGCTGAAATTTAATACACAGGTGAATAGAAAAAAATAATCGGAGGAATAATTGCAAAATTGCAGCAATGTTTATTTTCTTGGCAGTAAAAAATTGTAAACTATTTTACTAACATTTCATGGTTTGCGTACTTCTAAATGTGCTATGAAGCTCAAATTTTTTCAAGAGGTAAAATTTGCCAAATAATGAAAACGGGAATATAGAAATTTGATAATTTTCATTCGTTCGGCCGTAATAAATTCTTAAATGTTTAAAAATTTGACTAATATTTATGTACTTTCTTAAGACCCAGGAAGCTGCAAATTTTAACAGATTTAGGAAATAATGTTCCGGTGGTAAATAACATAGAAAATTTTAGAAATATATATTGTTGTGGCTGTTAAAAATTCATAAAATTTAAACGAAATTCATATAAATGCAATTCTAGAGGTGCTACATTGATGAAATCTTGCATAATTGTGAGGTATTCGTAACAAGTGCTGAAAACCTATAAAACTTTTATAATTATAAATTTTTGGGGTTGTTTATAACCCAATATTGACAATAAGGAAAAACACGTAAACTGCAAGAAGATGCAAACTGTTGCGTTTAAAAATTATATATCGGCTCATACTCTTTACTTTAGGGTTAGAGAAAATGCTGGCAGAATGCAAGCACACCTTTACTAGTATAGCAATAATAGCACTTCTCATGTGAATTTTAATTTAATTTTCATTTTGTAAGAGCATAATCAGTTTTTCTGTATTTACTATAATTATTTCATAGGAATAAAATTAATTTCTAGCTCCAGTCCATGATGGATTCAAATAATGATTCATACGAGACAGAAGAAAAAATCTGATGTGGTCAACACATGACTTTCTCCATATTTGGGGTATAGATATTTAAATTATTATGAGTAGCATTATAAGGCACAATTATTGTTTCGTATCGTAAGAGAAGACACGTCCTTGCCGTAAATTACGTATATTTTGAATGTTTACAGAATTCACCGCTACATGGTGTTGGCGCTGTACGCTGGTATTAAGATAAAGCGAAATATATCCGAAATGGATGGTTCTACGAAAATTAGTTCCAAACAAAACTTGGAGAAATATTATTCTCTACAACTTTGGTCCTTACGAAGATTACCAATACGATGTTTTTAAGGAGATATTTAACGGAAACCGACAAACCGGTTATTTATAAATAACTCCTAAACAATAACTCCTATAGAAAATTGTTTCAAATGAAAACTGTAGGAAATTACATTCTCTATAACCTTTGTATAGAATTGTATATACAATAATGATGTTTTAACGAAGAAATATCGCAAAAACCGAATCGGGTTTCGAATACACCGCGACTTCCGGTTATCCGTTATTGTCCAAAAACTAATCAGTTCTTTGTGCTCATGTTAAAGTGTTATATATGAAGTTTGGCAACGATATGGCATGTACTTTTTTAGTTAGAGCGCCCACACTAACATATACAGACACACACAGACATCATTCCGAAAATAGTCTAAACGTGTTCTAGGGACCTCAAAACATGTATTTCCGTTGAAATCTCGAAGTCGATTTTTTTCATGAATACAATACTTTCCCATTACTACGTATGGAGAAAGTAAAAATGGCTGGTTAAATTTAAAAGTGAATGGAGGAAGTGTGCTGGGACCTTTACTTTTTATTTTCTACATAAATGATATTGTTGAAACTGTTAATAATTGTAAAATTCATATATTTGCTGGTGACACCTTAGTTTATTTTGCTGTGAAAGATATATCAGAAATACTTAAAACTTTAAATTTGGAACTAGTCAACATCGTGCAGTACTTAAAACTAAATAAATTAAAGCTTAACGCTAGTAAGTCAAAAGTATTATTTTTCTGTAACAATGTGCAATCAAGAGGTTTTACTGATTATAAACTTGAAATAAATATGGATGGTTCTGAACTAGAAGTGGTTGGGTTTACTAAATATCTTGGTGTGACGTTGGATAGGAAACTACATTTTAATGCTCATGCTGATTATATTTTAAGTAAGTTAGGCAAGAAAGTTGGGTATGTAAGAAGAATTTCTAAGTGTTTGTCTGTGTATGCCAAAAAGACTCTTTATTTGACAATTGTTTATCCTCATCTTCATTATTGTGGTTCAATTTTACATTTTCTTAATGATGGACAGAAATATAAATTTCAACTTATTCAAAATAAATGTATGAGACTGATTTTAAATTGTGATTATAGAGTTAGTATAGACTGGATGTTTAAGGAATTGAGGTGGTTAACAGTTAAACAAATATTTAAGATGAACCTCATTGTTATAGTGTTTAAAATTAAGAATATGCTTGTACCAAAATACCTAGGTGACCTGGTAGTTATTAGAGAAGAGTTATATAAGTATGACACACGAAGAAGAACATTAAAAAATAAAGTATCATCAAAAAAGACTGTGATGCACGAAGGGGCTGTATTGTTTAACTCGTTACCAAATCATATAAAAAATATTACCAGTGTTCCTAATTTGAGACTCAACTTTTTCATTTTTTATTAAATCAGATTTAGGCAAACATCTAATTAGAGTTATTTGTGTGTTCTTGTTTTGTGTGTATTATTTGTACAATGTATACTTTTGTTTGTATTTTATTTATTTGTTAAACATCTTAAAATGTTCCGATATGCTTTTATTTGTATTTTTTATTCTTTATTTCTCTCTTAGAGTTAATATGTATGTTGTTTTTTTTTTGTAAATGAGCTATGGCTCAGTTTCTTAATAAATAAAATAAAAAATAAGCATAGCCGGATAAAAATTGGTGATGTTGATACTACTGCAATATGTTCCCCACGTAAAAACCAAATTCAGAGGAAGTGACGGTGAAAATTTCATAATAGAGAGAAGCTTGCCTTTGTGATATGATAATATTGAAATAAGAAAATTTTAAGCACTTCATCCGTTCTAGTATTTTATAATGAAAAGGTTTCTTTTAAGCACGTTATAAATTATAAACAACGAGATCAAACTACTACAAACGTAGTTTATGTTGATGTTCTTAATTAGAAATGACATGATTTTTATACAAAATAACCAAAATGTAACTACAATGACTACCTAAATTAAATGAAGGAAAAAAGAATAAGTAAATGAAATACCATTTAGTCTAACATATTCAGGGTTTTTATTTTAGATTTATGGATTTTCATTCGTTCATGGAACGGACTTTCTATAGATTGATGCAAAGGATGATTCGAATATACTTATGCGACAGGCATAGGCTGTAATAATGGGAGATGCAAATAGAGAAAGACGGATGGGCAATTGTAAAATTAGATAAAGGATTTGTTGGAAATTGACGCACGAATGTTCTTTTGAAAATATACTAGGTGAGTTTTTGGATTTCAAATTACAATTACAAGTGTATTTTTCTAGCTGTTTCGGAAATCTGTGTTTCTAAATCAGTACCTTTCAAATTTATACGAATATTTTATCGGTATCAGTAGGAATGGAATATACCAAAGGTTTCCAAAGTACATGGAGTACACATTCGCCGAAGATAAAAACCCGAAAGTATTTTCCGGAGTATAATTGCTATTCTTACAATTACACTCGTGAGTAGTTTTTAACAACTAATAATTATTATATATTATTTTGCAAATACTTCCGAAACTGCCCATGTAATTATTTATGAAGACATGCCCTACAGAAAAATAAATGTTGCCAAAAAAAGCAATCGTATTTGGACCAAAAATTTGTTAATTAATTAATTACATTGTCGTTTTTTAAGCAATGTGAAAAGATATTTTAATGCATTATTTTTACCCCTCTCCATGACGAATCCAAATTTAATTTGCAAAACAAAAGTTTAATGCCAATAAATTTGATTTATTGCAAGTAATTTATAACATTTTAGAAACATTTATCGATGCTATAATAAGTTATAAATGTGTTCCTACTAAAATGACAAATCAAGATATAAAAAGGAACTGCTTATTTTTTGTGGTCTTTTTCTCGAAATTGTAAATATCCTGGTTTATAAATTTGAAATGTTGGTTAGCCTGCGCGCCTGCGCGTTACTTCATAGAAATCTTAAAATGGATGACGAGGTTGTCTGTAATGTGCGTAATACCGTTCGAAATTTATTTTGTTTTCATCAGAACTTTTTAGAAGGAAAGAACTAGACCTTTTTATTGTATTCGAAATTTAATGTTGATAGTTAGGATCGTGATATAAGTTTGGCCGTGTGTCCTTCGAAAACTGTGGTTCACGTGACAATCATTTTGACAGTGTTTTAATACTTTTGGTTATTTTCTCTGTTTACATCAGAACTTTTTACAAGTAAAAAACTATTCCTTTTTATTGTATTCGGAATTTAATGTTGATAGTTTTGATCGTGGCATAAGTTTGGCTGTTAATTCTTCGAAAATAGTGGTCCACGTGACGTCTTTTGACAGCAGTTTTTAAATACTTTTAGTTTGATTTGTGTATGTTTTAAGACACTTTAAGTGAAGTGAAGTTTTATCTAAAGTTTTTTACAGTTTCAATGTGTGTAATCTTCACATTGCTTACTGGACATTAATTAACTTCTCTTAATAGTACTATTTCTTATTTTGTAATACAGTGTGAATTTGTATCTGTAATTATTCAATATGCCCTGTTTTGCCACTTGTCATTTATGGTGATGTTTTGATGTGTTATTGTTTTTGTTTAGTCCAGTAGTGCAGTTATATTGTTTTTCTTTGTATTTTCTTTTGTGATTGAGTTTGTCTTATTGATGATTTCCTATGTAACTTTGACCTTTGAAAAATAAAGGTATTGTAATTATTGTGTGATACATCCGCGGTGATCAATTCTGCTGGAGGATTTATATCTTCAAAGGTAAGGAAATCTTAAATAACTTCTCTTTTCATAGTTGATTTATAGTTGAAATTTCTTTACAATATATATATATATAATGTTATATTTATATTTTATGTATAATGGAGTAATTATTCTTATAAATTCTTATGTACAACATTTAGTTACTCCATATGTTTAATGAGTGATTTTATCATTGTAAAGTATTTTCTGTGAATAGTTGGTAAAATGTCTTCCAAGGACGGATTTGTTCATGGGCAAATATAGCCAAGATATGGAGTTACTTAACGTAGCATTAATGAAGGGTTTCTTATCAATATATATTGTTTTTTTAACGTAAAAATTATAGTTTACCTCATAATATGAGAATAAGTATTTTTAAAAACGTATGAATAGTACATTTTTCGCCAGTTTCCATTACTTTATAAACTTCAAATCAAAAGTTATTAAGGTTTTGTAGAATTTTTATCCTTTGGGTGCGAGATTTCTGATTTGGTTCTGTCGTTGTTTCATATGCGTGCCTCCGAAGAACGAAGTCTGAAAACGCAGCCAGCATCGTACATCTTCCTCAGACCAGCTCTGCTTTGCGATATCAAGAAAGAAGATGGGTGAGTGTGATTGATTTTGCATTTCAAATTAGAACTAATGAGCTTCTCACTTTAAATATTATATATTTGACATCTTGGTACGTGCAAAAACTAAAAAACAAAGCTCTACGATATTGACATTTCCTCTTGCTGAGTTTAAATTTGTGTCGTTTCTTCGTCTTCTGCTCATGGCTGCATTGATTCTGTTTTGGCTTCTTCTTATATTTCTCCCTTCTTCAGTTTGGTCGTTTCTTCTTTGGTACCTGATTTCGTTTGTGGTCTCTCTCGCTGTTTGCCTTTGTTCATCTGTCCGTATTGATCTTATCACTTTTTCTCTTCTACGTCGTTCTTCTTTATCTTCTTCTGTCTCTTTGTCTGCTGTCCTCATAAGTTCCATTTGATGAATTAACATGCTACTAGTTGTACCTGCACAATGTTTGGACGGTTTTTTTCGATTAATTTATAAAAATTAAGAATTGTGTAAAACGTTCTCAATAATTCACATTGAACTCTAATGATGCATTTCCCCAGTAAGGTTAGCCGGTTCGAATCTCATTTGAGGGCAAGGCTGTGTGCGCGTATTGACAATTTATTATGCGAAGTCTGTGAGAAATCTGTGTTTTAAAAGTCATATTAGAGAGGAAATTGATGCTACACAGTAATTGATTGAGAACTTTTATGTTTTTAATTTTCATTGTTTTTTTTTATTGATGTATATGTCCTTTATTTCATATACCAATCAGTGCAACCGTTTATTTAGATTATCAGTGAAGAGAAGATGTTTCGGCAATGTAAAACAAATGTTTTCTTGCTGCTCCTGAATAAATGTAGCCCATCACCTAACGTTCTGTGTCATTTAGATTATCTACGAAGATAAGATAACCATGTAACTTTCAATTTGTTAAAAAGATAACGTATATCCCTAATTTTAAATTTATGCGTGAGACAATTTGCCTTAATAAACATTATAGATGTGTAACATAATACTTTTATACACCGAAAAGGTAAGATTCCAGCATTCAAATGAATTTAATTAAGATCAGTTGCTTTGATTAAATTATTAGGGACGCTTCCCATACGCAGTTATTAACTGGATAATTATCTGTAAATATTTGTTGCTATCTATAAAGTTTGACATTGGTACAGCAATAATTTCGATGCTTAAAGTGCGAAGCGAATAATGCTACTCTTTCACCTATTTGAAGCTTTAATTGGCACTAATTGTATCGGATGCAACAATGCCAGAAAAGAGTATGAAAAATCTACATAATTTCATAGACAATTGCATATTTCTGAAAGCTTCTAACATGTAAAGGTTGTAGGAATAAGATAGTGTACAATTTCGTACGTGGAATAAAGCAAAAACGAAGAAAATCGGTCCAGATTTAGGTATTTTTTAGGTAAAAACCTCTCACTTTGAAAAACGTAAAATCCTGTGTGAACTTACGGTAAAATATAATTGTCTCCTGGATTCGAACCCGAGACATTTCAGCTAGTGAAAATATTTTTCAAGGGACCTCTTGGCTAGTAGAAACAAAACGCTGTTTACTTCATATCTCTACAAGGAACCGTTCTGGAGAAATATGCCGCTGTATTGCTTCACGTACGTACGGTTAGAATTTTAACATTCTGGTAAAATATTTAAGAAATGTGTTAACTGTTGACAAATGAGTTGACAGTTATACTGCAGAAATCCACAAAGGAATATTTTGCTTTTTGATTCTTAGATTTGAAGGCCATATTCTAAATGGTATTAGTCTTTGTTTAACCCTTTTTCATTTATTTAATTAACTATGAAATATTATTTCCCGTCTAACAAAATCTGTTATGATGTTGAATTGTGACTTCTTAGTAAATATTTCTCGATTCACATAAGTTTGTTTTAATCCTGTTTTTGTCTTTTTTTCTCAAAGATGTTTCTAAGATTGAAGTCCATCGTGAATTTTAACATTGAAATGTTAACTCTAAAAAGCTAATTCTAACTTGGTTTCCACACATATAGTGCCTAAGAATCTATAGGTAACTTGTGATTTAACTGTAATCCATCGGCCAATTCCGTTGCCTCCCACTGAAGGGTTCACTGACACCAATGTGGCCCCCGTCATATTGAAAAGGTTACCCACCATTGCGATTGGAATCTTTCTCTCTCAGTCACAGTGCAATCGTCATTGGTTTGTCTGCTTCATTCGGAAATGGCAGTGGAACTTTTTAATTTTTAGTCGCGTTTCGCTTACAGCGTCAATGCCTATTATCATCTGTCTGTCCGTCCGTCCGCATGTTCGTTCCCGGATTCTACCAAACGGATTTTCATGAAATTTGATATTAAGGACTTTCAATCAAATATAATAACTTTCCGTCATATCTCGTAAAGTATTGCTCATATCAAAATATTTTTCAAATAAAAGTTGTAGAACTTTATTTTCCTATACATTTTTATAGTAGGAGTAGCCGTTATCTAGAAAATCAAATGAGAATGTCTTAAATCGAGTTGAACTAGGAAAATTTCTTCCATGGTTACTTCATTGTTGCTAACATAAACAGTCTCCAAAACAGACGTTTAATTTCCTTACGTGTGCATGTAATACTATTAAATGGGAAGAAAATGGATTATTTATGTTGAACAAAAGGACTTTAAAATGCTATTTCCCTTACGTACAGGTATATCATTTCTTTCTAATACTCCATTGCACGAAACGCACCCATTTGTGATACGTTGTACACTTTCCTAACTTGTTATAATAGTAAGAGATATGTACAGAACACCTAATTACTTCTATACAGTTATAATTCCATCCTCTTCAAATCTTCCGCATTTCACTAGCTCATCAGCTGATTGCTGTAGCCTTTGCAAAATCATAAGATAGACTTCCTGCAAAACACGCATGGAAAACAAAAAATCATAGAATAAGCAAATTGAAATAATTTTATTTAGTTAATGATTATAGTATGTACGATTAACAATATAAGTAATTTAAAACACACAGAATGACATGTATGAACTTACTCTTACCTGTCGCGTTTCCTGTTTCCAGATTTGTTTGTTACATTTTCGCGTTATTCCTTCCATTAAACAGTTTTAGAATGAGATGGGAAAGAGAGAACCAACATCCACTTTAAATCGAAACTATTTTATAGATCCCTTTTTGTCTGATTTAAAAGGATTAGCAACAGTGGCACTGCGGTTTGCCCAGCTTACTGTATTAAGTTGCTGCCATATCAACTCATTCGCTTTCATTATTGATGATGTCTCTATAAGACGTAATGTGGAGCTTATTGAACCTAGTACACTTATGGACAAGTCCAAGCGTTTTAAAATTCTTATACCTCCCAAAAATCAAGGATGCGTGTTATACACGTGGTATAAGAAAAAGTCGGGATTTTTTGGCATTAAGTACGGGTGCACGTTACACATGGTGCGTTATACATGAGGGTGCATTATACACGAGTATATACGGTTATTATAAACATTACAAGTAAATGTGTGCTTGCATTCTGCAAGCATTTTCTCTCACCTTAAAGTGAAAATAAAAGCGGAAAAATAATTTTCAATGCATAAGTTCACATCTCGGCTCCGAATTACGTTTTTCTGTTTTGAAAATATTGGGGTATAAACAACCCCTAAAATTTATAATTATAAAACATTTATAGGTTTTTATCATTTCTTAGGAATACCTCACATTTATGCAAAATTTCATGTATATAGCACCTCTAGAAGTGCATTTATAAGAATTTCATTGTTTAATATTTATGAATTTTTAACAGCCACAATATAAAACTTTCATGAAATTTCAAATGTTATTTTCTACCGGAACATTATTTCCTAACTTGGTTAAAAATTTCAGCTTCCTGGCTCTAATTAAAGTACATAAACATTAGTCAATTTGTTAAACATTTGAGAATTTATTACGGCCGAACGAATAAAAATTTTCAAATTTCTATATTCCCGTTTTCATTATTTGGCGAATTCTACAGGTAGAAAAATTTCAGCTTGATAGCGCATTTAGAAATACCTAAACCATGAAATGTTAGTAAAATTGTTTATAATTTTTAGCGCCAAAATAATGCACGTTGTCGCAATTTTGCAATTTTTCCTCCGATTATTTTTTTTTATTCACCTCGGTATTAAATTCCAGCTCTCCAACTATTATAGTTTGGGCCAGACATTAGTATCCTCCTATATCCTATATCCTCCTCTGTAAGAAGAGTGCTTATAGAATGATAATATGTATATAATTACCGTATATTGTGACGTATAAGTCGACCTTGACTTTCCAACTTGAAAATGCTAGATTAGGGCATATGTTCACAGTATAAGTCGACCCCCTTTGTTTCACTTAAAAATACTTTCATGAAATTGTTGCCCAACAAAATCAAGGTCCTCTACAATCCAAGTTTTAACAAGACACAGAAATAAACATAATAATAACAAAATCTAAATATTGTTTAAAGTACGTGCTATTCTTCTTGAGCCTTACATGTGACAAATGTTTTAATTTCAACTAATAAGAAACATTTATTCTCGGAGAGCTTGACCAACTAAGTAAAGGTTTCTATTATCCAATTGATGTCGGCTGTTAATCATACTATCAAAATGAACTATACCTAATGATCATGATAGATCTCTACGGTGGCAAAATTCAATAAACTATTGCATATGCTCGTAACCCACTCACCTTTTTTCCTAGTGTGTCGGTAAAAAAAATGGGACTGCGCATCATACATGAAGATTTCTGACCAAGTTTTAAAAATCGCGAGTTTTGATAGTAAATTTACTGCAACACGCATGCGTCTACGTTTATATTAGCAGAGTTCTATGAAATGTATCCATATCTATACGACCAAGCAAATGTAATGTTTAAACGCTTGTTTTATACTGCTGTTGATACATCTATATCTATAGTTCACCCTGCAAGCCACCGCAATGGTGTGTGGCAGGGGGTGCAATAGCACCAAGGTAAAGCGCATAACAATGAATAGTATCACTCTACGTCAGCTGATTTCTTTTCGTAACTTCTGTTCTGCTCAGCTATCGTTATAGGGAAAAACGAGCCTTTATACCTCTCAGTCCTACAGTCTATCTCTCTTATTTTACGAGGATGGTCCGTTCTACCAATATAAGTTGGCGCTCTTATTATTTCTTCGACATCGCTGTAGAATATATGCGTTCTAAATCTTTCGAGAAGTTTTAACCTAGAGCGTGATCGGCGCTCAGCTAGTGATTCCCATCCTAAGTCCTGTATCAAGGCTGTAACACTATTGTTTCTATCGTAACAATTTTTGACGAATCTAGCGGCTTTTTGCTGCACTCTTTCTAACTCTGAGATTGATCCTTTCACGTACGGATCCCATATGCTCGACGCGTACTCTAATAGTGGTCTTACTAACGAGAAGTAACATGTCTCTTTGACTTTTTCCTCACTTTTACTTACTATGCGTTTGGTGAATCCTAGTTTCTGTTTAGCCTTCCCGCATATATTTCGTATGTGCATATCCCACGAGAGGTTGCTTGTTAAAGTAACGCCTAAGTATTTGACGGTATCGGCTAGTTTTAGCTGGACGCCTTCAACAGTGTAATTCGTCGTGTCAATGTTTTTGTTTCCCCAGAATCTCACGAAGGAACACTTTCCTAAGTTCAATTCTAACTGCCACTCTTTACACCACTCGAGAATTGCATTTAAGTCGTCAGAAAGTAATAATTGATCATTAGGACTGTTAATCTCTCTGTAAACTACTGTATCATCCGCGAATAACTTGATTTTACTTTTAATAACCTTATCTAAGTCGTTTATGTATAAAAGGAATAGTAGGGGGCCGATTACACTTCCCTGTAATATTTTTATAATATTAAAGCTGTATTTTTACTTTCTCCATACGTAGTAATGGGAAAGCATTGTGATCATGAAAAAAATCGACTTCGAGATTTCAACGGAAATACACGTTTTGAGGTCCCTAGAACAGGTTTAGACTATTTTCGGGATGATGTCTGTGTGTGGATGTGTGTGTGCACGTGTATGTGATTGTGGGCACTCTTAACTCAAAAAGTACGTGCCATATCGTTCCCAAATTTCATATGTAACACTTTAGCATGAGCACAAAGAACTGATTAGTTTTTGGACAATAACGGTTAACCTGAAGACAAGGTTTATTCGAAACCCGATTCGGTTTCTCCATTAAAACATCATTATTGTATATACAATTCTATACAAAGGTTATAGAGAATGTAATTTCCTACAACTTTCGTTTGAAACAATTTTCCATAGCAGTTATTGTTTAGGAATTATTTCTAAAAAATAATCAGTTTTTCGGTTTTCGTCAAATATCTCCTTAAAAAAACGTCGTAATTGGTCATCTTCGTAAGGACCGTAGTTGTAGAGAGTAATATTTCTTCCAGGTTTTGTTTGAAACTAATTTTCGTAGAACCATCAATTAAGGAGATATTTTGCTTTTTCTTGGTTTTCAGTATACAGCGCCAACACCATGTAGCGGTGGATTTTGTATACATATTCAAAATATACCTAATTTACGGCAATAAGGACGGCCGTATTCTTTTACGAGACGAAATAATAATTTTGCCTTATAATGCTATTCATAATAATTTAAATACTATACCCCAACTATTGAGAAAGTCATGTGTTGGCCACACCAGATTTTTTCATTGAGTTTTAAGCTTATTATTGTTACTCAGAATAAGCAGTTGTGTCCTTAAATATTTACTATCAATTTCTACCTATACTTCTGCAGTAATGAGTTCGCATCTGGTATGCGTGTTCGCCGAATTCGTCGTTTTCTAATTTTTTGCCACCGTAGACGTCAACTTATTCCAGCATGAATTTATTTTTTACCTTCTGAACTGGTCCAAAAATAGGGGTGCACTCGGTAAACAAAGGCGTGAATTACACAAGTAAATACAGTATTAAAATTAATTATTTTAAATCTTCTAAAATAAAAGTCACAAAATGTAAACACTGGAACAGCTGATTCAAAATGGCGGTAACCTAGACCATGGGTCAGCAACCTTTTATATGTGGAGGGCCACATTCGTTGTCGTCAAATCACGAGAGCACCAGCGGGCCAGGTGGGCATTTAAATCGGAAGTTACCAATAGATGTTAGGGTCACGTATTAGTGAAAATCAATTCTAATTAGTTTTGAAACTCCACCAGAAAAATTTCTGAGACCATAATTTCACTGAAAAAATATGAAATTGACTGTGTTACATTATACCTATCACTTTTTCATCATGGCTTCGCAGGCCTCATAAAACGCTCTCGGGGGCGGTAGGTTGCCGACCCCTGACCTACACCGAAAGATCAACTGTCTTAGTAAATATCGATGTTATTTGTCTGTAATTTAAAGTTTACACTTTTATATTCCACATATAAGTCGACTTTAAGTTTTAGGAAAATTTTTTTAATCTTCAAAGGTCAACTTATACGCCGTGATATACAGTAATTATAATGTTGCGATGTATTTATTAGGCCTTCCAAATAACGCACGTGTGATAGGTCTGCATGAGAGACTGTCTTAGTGGTAGTGGGCTAATGAAGTATTCTAATGTGTACTTGAAGTTGTTTTATTTATTTAACTAGTTTTGAATTTTTACTTTGCAAAAGTCATAAATATTGACTTGAAACGCCTACAGAATGCAAGCACTTGTATATCGAACAAATAAGTAACATCTTTTTCGTCATTACAGAACATTTTTAATAATGTTTGGGAATCTGTGAATGTGGTTACATACAAGGTTATTTACCGGGGGCGTTTCACTTTCAGCAAATAATATATCCCAGAAATTACAAGGTGATAGAACAAAATCAACAAATAAAAATTGAAAAAAAATTTGCAAGCGTTAGGATCGAACTCGCGCCCAAGCATTTCGGAAGCTGACCCTTAACCAGTTAGGCCACCGCCTAAGCTGCCTTTTACCATTCATATTATGAGATAAACTGGATCCCTAGTATGTTCGCTAAATTTAATTGCTAAAATCTCGCGAATGCTTGAGGGGTGCGTCCTTCTTGATTTGTCATTTTTCATCAATAGGTGTGTGCTACATGCTCACCAAGTTTCAACCAAATCGGTGACGAACGTGTCGTAAGGTCCCCTTGTAAGAGTCGAAGCGTTGGAATCCTCTGTGATTTTAATTCTCTTTTCCAATGTTTTTGTCTTTCTTTGCATTAATTCTTTTTGTTTGTTCATCTGTTGTTTGTTGAGTCGTGTTAACTAAACCATCCTACACAGCGTAATGTGAGCAAACTAAGTAAGTGGTAAATGTTTTCACTTGTATAAATTGTGTAGTAGCAAAAGTAAGATTGCATAACCCGGCCGCTGTATGGGCTCGGTGCCTAAGTAGGCTGTTATGAAGGTTAGCGTACGTAATAGCGTCTCATCGCACCGCCAAATGACATGGATGTCTGTGTTGACCAGCATCATAGCTAATCCCAGTATTCAATCAACTTTGAAGCTTCTTTGTGTTTATTATAAAAAACTTCTGACAACATTTCAAATGTGAAATGCAGGCATCTCTAGCAGAATTATAAAATGTTATATTCCCTATATTATTATTATTATAGCACTGTCTATAATTAACCAATTGACCAAACCTTTTATACATTCACCAAGTTAAGATGTTAATAATAACTGTACCAAATTTTAGTTGTTCATATATGTCTTATAGTTTATGGCGTGCATGATGAGGCATGCAAACAAACTTTTGCAGATATATAGATTGTGGGAAGCTCATTCAGTTCTATTTGGTATAATAATTATAGGATATTTATTTTGTTTCTCTATTTTGTAGTTATTGTTATGATTCTCAAGTTGGTCTCTAATGTAAATATTAATGTTGTCTCTTGTTGGTCGAGTTATATTTGAGATTAATTAACCATTTCATGGCTGTTTAAAATATCTTCATTAAATTATCATAACGATAATTTTGGTAAACTCCATATGAGATTTTGACTTATTCTAACCCATACTTAGAAGGATTTCTTTAAATTTTTATCATAAATACCCCAATTGCATAAATATGTTTATTAAAATGCTTAGTTTTATCGTGCACTCAATAATTTCATAAATTACAACCTGTAAATTCTTCAAATATCATTTTTTTAACCCTGGAGTGGGCACGTTCCTTGCACTGACGTAAGTGGTCGCGTGGTGTCTGTCAGACGCCACTCAGTATATGCCTCCAAAAGTTGGAATTACACCTGCTTACAATGTAATCATAAATTCTTTCGTTTATTTACTGTCTTTTTGTGCAAAATAAAAGGTCACATAAGTGAAATAAAGGAAATTTTTATTTTAAAAAAATAATCAGAAAAATATTACATAGATGCCACGCACCCACTCCAGGGTTAATAAATATTTTGTAACGTTACTGTATTGCTACATACATTTTGCACATTTTTTGTTAAAAATATAATTATTGATAAATTTTTAATGATTTGATTTGCTGACTTTACTTTTAAATTTGACATATTGGCCATGAAAGTATTAAGCTATTGATAAGGAGCAATGTGATTTGTTAACGATAATGAGTTGTCACGCAATGCAATTACTACTTAAATTTTACGTAAGTTAACCTCAAGTCGTTAAATTTTACGCACTTACTGTACATTATCTGGAAATATAAGACAAACTTTGAGAATATGATATATTTATTCATAAATAAAGTGTTTGCTTTGATTAAATCAGTTATATTTTGCATAATAGCTTTGAATCTGAACTTTACATTAGAACAAATATGTTTTTGATATTGTAAATAGAATCTCACCTTGATTAATCAGTTATATTTTTAAATGCAAGCAAGGTAATTTTTAAAGACAAAATATATTTAGCTCACTCTTTGCTGTTATAAAAATTAAATTGCTATCGGAAGTAAATCTTTGTTTATATTATGCAATTAATCTTTTCAAAAAACAGTAATACGTCTAATTGAGGTTATGTAATTTCAGTGCATTTATACAATAATTAATTTGGCAAATATAAAGGGGTATAATTTTATTAACATTTGAAATAGGTATGCCATGAAATTTTAATATTGCATTTTTGAAGTTTATTTCCGAGTTTGAATAGTTTATAAAAATGTTATCCTGGCATTTAAGTAATTCCGATTAAGCATTGCTTTGCGAGATTCATTATTTTTTCATCATTTATGCGAACATTGCTCCCATTTGGAATCAGTTGCGTGCATTCAATTTTACGTATTTCTTGACCAATAAGAGACGTTAATTGTAATTAAGGTCATTGATAATGTGAAATGTTTCTTTTTTAAGTGTTTCCAGAACAAGCACTTGGAAAAATTGCTTGCCTCTAATAAAAATAGCTGTGAGAAAATTAATACATGCATTTCGACTTCAGAGCAGTTGTCGTCAGTGGCATTTCGTCACTGATGACGGCTGTTCTGTAGTCTAAATGCTAGTATTAATTTTCCACAGCTCAGTCGCTTTTATCAGAGGGAAGTAATTTCTTCAAGTGCTTGTTCAATAATTTATTTCAGCTGCAAAATGTGTTTGGTTTATTTTTTCATGTGATATATGTAGTTATGTCAGCTGTTCAATAACAGTTGAAAATATTGTGTTATATGTAATATGTCTGTTGAATAGTTGAAATGTAAATAATTTGTCATAATGTTGAATAATTTGTTCAATAATCAGCAAAATTTGGCTGAATTTGTGGACAAAAATGTCATTTTTAGGCTAAAAGTGTGCTAATTCTAGCAAAAATATACCTAAAAAAACCCCTTAAGTCCAACGATACCTAAAAGAGGCTCCGAGAAAAAGAAATTATTTCTATCTAAAAGGAGTCAACAGGTTTTGATCATAATAAAATGTCTTTATTGCAATGAAAATAATGTACAATGTATACATACAAGTTCAATAAAAATTTTACAATCTGAAATAATACATTTTCTCTACTTATTTTATCATGCACTTCAAAATGAAAACCTGGACTGAAAAGAAAACTGACGCTAGACAAAAGAAATGTTTGTTTACATTTTGGACAAGTCCTAATTTCAGAAATCTTTAAAGTCTTGGAGTTAAAAATTATTCCGTCCAAATTGTAAACACATTAATTTTTTTAACTTGTTTACAATTTGGACTTAGAATAATTTTTAACTCTTCGACTTAAAAGCTTTCTGAAATTAGGACAAAAAAATTAATTTGTTTACATTTTGGACAGAATAATTTCTGACTCTGACTTTAAAAAATTTCTGGACTTAAAATGCTCTGAATATTAGCACAAATCAAAATTGCCATTTAAAAATTTTCATGAAGTGCAGAAAAAAATTTACAATTTAGCAAACACTACAATAAAAGTTGGACATTTTTACAAAGCACTTTGGCAAGGATAATATCATTTTAACAATTTCTATTGGTGACAAAGAGGAAAAATAGCACAGCAGCTTAGAAAAAAATATGAGACAAAATATATATATATATATACCCAAAAATGCTAATTCTGGTTTGTTCAGATTTAAAAAAATGGCAGTAATTATACAGAATGAAAAAGCAATAGCTTATATACATTTAGACTTAAAAGAATTTACGATTTTTCTGAATAATATAAATAACACAACACTTTGGAAACCTATTTACAAGTAAATAATGTCTAGCAAATTGGATATTGATGGAATTATTAAAAGAACTTTAGTATACAGACTTGGAATTCTTTTTTCTGGATATTGACTTTAATTAAGAATAAAAAAACCTTCACAATTTTTCTTAATTAAGAAATGTAACTCTCCACAAAGTTAAATCTTTTTCTAAATATTGCCTAGAATTAAGAACAATTAAATTACCATTTCCAATGAATGGCTTAATAATTGGAGATTATAAATTTTTCACAATGAAAATATTTTCCCTTACAAAGGCATTCAGTCGGATTTTCAATCAAAACTCTCAAAACTAACCGAAATTTCATTTACATTTTAAACTCTTTATCTGATTTTGATAACTTGAATAATGAATAGAATTTGTATTGCCTCAGAAATTTTTCTGCCTCGAATAAACCACAAAAAACCCAAAGAATATTTTCTGAATTAATTCAAGCATATTGTACATTTATCTCCAAATTTCTTTAAATTATTAAATTAAATCTGGAATTATTTAACCACGCCAAACACTCTTGGTAAAATTTTATATGTAGAACACAAAACATCCTGATCCAAATAATCTTTTTTAAGGGCTGCTCCTATTTTAAGATTAAATTTAATTAATTACTTTCCAACATCCAATTTGCTGAACGATATTCACCATAGAAATGCATGACAAGTCTGCAAACATGAGCTAATACAGTGCTGCCTCAGAAGTCAATATGAAACCTTCGCATTTAATAAGTTTTCTAAGGTTTTTAAATATCTTCTGTAATTCATAAATAAATATTTACAATATTAGATTCTTATTAACAGAAGTGGAATTTGATGAAAAGTTAAAATTTATAGAAGTACGCTAATAAACTTTACAAACAAAATGGAATATGCCTTATAAAATCAAATTAGAGAAAGTTTTTAGAGTTGAAACTGAAAACCAACACCTTATATTCTCATAAATTTATAATCAATATTAAATGCATTTTATAAAAGTTGAGTTATCACAAAGCTTTTCAAGTTCAAAGAGAAAATTAATGCCTTATATTCTCAGAAATAAAATATTCTTACAGAAGGTACCAGTTAAAACTTTTTTTTCAGAGGTAGCGCTATATTTTTCATTTATGTACTTTAAGTGTAAATTGATTTTAAAATATTTTAAAGAGAAATTGAATTCTTGGGGTATCGTATAATCCGATCGTAAATTTTGGCTTATTCTGAATTACGGGAAAAAAACAGCTCCTAAAAATTGGAATTCTTATTGTATCGTATTTATTTCAATTGGCTGAGCAGAAATCTATAATAATGCCAAATTTGAAGCATTTAGCCCATCTAAAAGTGCCTTATAATTTACAATCTCTTCTCCTAAATCTTCCGTAATATGCAGCCATATTATTATACAAGATATTTATCGCCTGATATATTGAACAAACCAGAATATAGCAACATATAGGTATAAAAACAATCTCTTCTCCTAAATCTTCCGTAATATGCAGCCATATTATTATACAAGATATTTATCGCCTGATATATTGAACAAACCAGAATATAGCAACATATAGGTATAAAAACCTTCTCTCATCCCATGTGTGTAGCCTCCAGCACATAATCCGCTTTACTCTCGCACCCAGATGCATCAGTTCTTGTTTCAGCAAAGTAATACTCTTCGATTCATGGTTCCTTGATGCCTCACACCATCGCATTTTCACTCAGCATCAACTGTGAATGCCTAAAATAAAGAAGAAAAATGGTTGTGGTGAATTCAATTAAGAAATATAAACTAAAAAATCTAAATATTAAAGATTAATTTTCCCAAACAACACGAAAGAGCGCATCTCATTTACCAAGGTCTATTTAGAATCTTAAAATTTTAAATTCCTGACGAGTTTATTCAAATTATTATGTGAAAGATTTATTTGGCAATTAGTTTTAAAATTTTAACCTTCCATATGGTGTCGCTTAGCGTGTCGGCTTCCCGTTACAAAGTTCCTGGGTTCGATATCCACGAATGGAGGTTTTTCACAAAAAATTAATTAATTAATAACAAAAACTATCATCGGTGCCTGGCAGTAGGCAGCAGTACTGTCAGTTTGGTATCGAGCTAAAAACAAATTATGTTGGCTGGGTTTATATCCAATAGAGCTGTAGGAGTGATCGGGACGATTTGAATGGCTACAGTACTGCGATCTGCGATGTGGAAAGCAACAGGGAAACTGCCACATTACAATTCCTTAGTAACGATTATATGGTTGGACAAAACGAGTTCTTTCGAGGTAAAATAATCCCCCAATAGGATCTCCGGGCAGGGACTGCATTGAGGAAAGCATGTGTCGAAGATAACTTATGCATAGGTACTTGGAATGTAAAAACCATGAGGATGGCAGAAAAGATAAAGAACCTGAAAGAAGAAATAAAAAGAAATAGGATTGACATCATAGGGCTGAACGAAGCTAGATGGGAAGGAGAAGGACAGTTCGACTCGGAAGAATACATTAGGGAACTATACAACAAGCAGGCAGGATCGGTACAAATGGAACTGGAAGAAGAGAATTGCATTGAAGAAGATTGGGACTAAGTATTATGAAAAGCGAAGCATAAAAGGCAATACTGGAATTAAAGAAAGGAAAAGCTACAGGCAGCGATGGAATACCGGCAGAGGTACTTAAAAGTCATGGGATTGGAAGGACAAAGTGATTACGAAACTAATTAACAAGATTTACAACTCGGGAGAGAGGCCTCAGGATTTCCTAGATGTAACAATGATCCCTCTAAAGAAGAAGCCAACGGCAATGCAGTCTTAAGGACTACAGAACGATATCCCTACTGTCACACACTTTGAAGATCACCACGAGTATTCTTAATAAAAGACTAGAGAAAAAGGCCGAAGAAATGCTAGGGGAAGATCAATTCCGCTTCAGAATAGGACGAGGAACCAGAGATGCTATCGGTGTAGTGAGAATCATATCAGAAAGGGCAACAGAGTACAGCCAAGATTGCTCCTATGTTTCGTCGACTGGCAGAAGGCCTTCGATAGAGTAAACTGGGTACTGCTGATGAGGATATTAAAGGATATAGGTGTACACTGGAAAGACAGGAGACTGATCAGGAATCTATATGTGAATCAAGTTGTAAAGAAAACTGCAGAAAATAGGAGTATATGGAGAACCAAGTTTAACCATGAATAATCACGAACCTGTCTACGGACAGACTACCTATGATGATGATGGCCTCAACTGATAAACCAAATAAAGAATTGATTTTTTTAATAGAAAATAAAGCGTAAATTATCAGGGGAAATAAAGCAATCGCATTATATAACAATTGAAAGTTAAAATGAACCGAATCAAATATTTATAATTCAAACAAACTCTTTATAAGTTTAATAATAAATTGCATGGCAAAGTAAATATACTCAATAGCCAATTACGAGATATCAATGTTAATAATAATAATAATTTATTTAACACAAACAGTTTCCTCCAATTACATGTGTTGTAATATATTTTTAACAAGCACAAACGACCATGCCCTCGGCATTGGGAGCTAGACACACTAACCACTCCTCTATTTTTCACAACGAAAATATTTTCCTTTACATATAGGCATTCAGTTCGGATTTTCAATCAAAGCTCTAAAAACTAACCGAAATTTCATTTGCATTTTAAACTCTTTATCTGATTTTGATAACTTGAATAATGAATAGAATTTGTATTGCCTCAGAAATTTTTCTGCCTTGAATAAACCACAAAAAAACCCAAAGAATATTTTCTGAATTAATTCAAGCATATCGTACATTTATCTCCAAATTTCTTTAAATTATTAAATTAAATCTGGAATTATTTAACCACGACAAAACCTCTTGGTAAAATTTTATATGTAGAACACAAAACATCCTGATCCAAATAATCTTTTTAAAGGGCTGCTCCTATTTTAAGATTAAATTTAATTAATTACTTTCCAATATCCAATTTGCTGAACGATATTCACCATAGAAACGTATGATGTCTGCAAACATGAGCTAATACAGTGCTGTTTCAGAAGTCAACACAAAAACTTGGCATTTAATAAGTTTTCAAGTTCAAACAGAAAATTGATGCCTTATATTCTCAGAAATAAAATATTCTTACGGACAATACCAGACAAAACATTCTTTTTCAGGGGTGGCGACATATTTTTAATTTATTTACTTTACGTGTAAATTGATTAATAAATATTTTTAAAAGAAATCAAATTGTTTGTGTGTAGTTTAATCCGACCATAAATTTCGGCTTATTCTGAATGATAGGAGAAAAACAGCTCCTAAAAATTGGAATTCTTATTGTATTGTATTCATTTCAATTGGTTGTGAGCAGAAATCTATAATAATGCCAAATTTGAAGTCTCTAGCTCATCAAAAAGTGCCTTACAATTTACAATCTCTCCTCCTAAATCCTCCGTAAGATGCAGCTATATATTATACAAGATATTTATCGCCTGATATACTGAACAAACAAGAATATAACAACATATAGGTATAAAAACTCTCATACCGTATGCATAGCCTCCAGCTCAGATTCCTCTTTACTCTTGCACCCAGATGAATCAATTCTCGTTTCAGCAAAGCAGTACTCTTCGATTCATGGTTCCTCTACAGCTCAGCATCAACTGCTACTACCTACAATGAAGAGGAAAAAATGGTTGTGGTGAACGCAATAAAGAAATATAATCTAAAATTATAAATATAAAAGATTAATTTGCTTAAACAATATGAAAGAGAACATCTTATTGATAGAGCCCTATTTTAGAATTGTAAAATTTTAAATTTTTTAAGAGTTTATTCATATTATTATGCGAAGATTTATTTGACAATTAGTTTTTAAATTTTAACCTTCCATATTGCCTCAACTAATAAACCAAGTAAACGATTTTTTATAGAAAATGAAGCGTATGCTGCAGAAACATGGACACTAAGGAAAAATGATATTAAATACTTGGAAAGCTTCGAAATGTGAACATGGAGAAGAATGCTGACGATAAAAATGGACAGATAGGGTAGAAAATGAGGAAGTACTACGAAGAATATGAGAGAAGCGAACGATTATACAGAATATCAAAAAAGGATTGGGCATTACCTGAGGAAAGAGTGCATGATTAAAGAAGTGCTAGAAGGAAAACTGGATGGAAAAAGAGAAAGAGGTAAGAAAAGGTTTCAGCTAGTAGACGACTTGAAAGAGAAAGAGACCTATCAAGTCATGAAGAAAACTGCAGAAAATAAGAGTATATGGAGAACCAAGTTTAACCATAAATAATCACGGACCTGTCTATGGACAGACTACCTATGATGATGATGATTGTTGACTAATCAACCAAATAAAGAATTGTTTTATAGAAAATAAAGCGTAAATTATCAGAGGAAATAAAGCAATCGCATTAGATAAGAATTGAAATTAAAAATTGTACCGTCATTTGCCGGTGCAATAAAAGTATTTTATTTATAATTCGAACCTTAAACTCTTTTAAGGTTTAACAATAGATTGCATGGCAAAGTAAATATACTCAATAGTCAATGAAGGGATATCAACGTTCTATTTGTTAACTCAATCTTAAGTTGATATTTTAGAAGGCACCTCCTGCTGACCACCAAGTTATTAAAATTTTTTTAATATCTTTAGATGAGATGGCATTTTAATAGATTATAGTCTTCCTGTGACAAATAAACATCGTTAACTACAGATAAGTATTAAATATTATCTGTTAATAATTTCAAGTGTAACAGCAATATTCATTTCAATTTATGCTATCAAATCAACTAAATTAATGAATTAACTTTATAAAAATTATTCCCTGTATTCTTAATTGGAAATTATCGACGTATCACGGCATTGGTTATAATGTCTATATCTATAATATATAATCTAAAACCAATTTCACATTGGATAAGACTATGGTTTGTTTTTACATTGAAAAACGGTCAAAGAATATGAATTCTGATTAGAACTTTAAGCCAAATAATAGTAAGGAAATATTTTTAATCTTCCGAAAGCTTTCATCGTAACAAGACCAATATGCTGCACTTAACAAGGTAAAAACTGACGTTATCGCTTCTGATTTCATGTCACTTCTTTATTCACTGTCTTTAATACTTCATAAATAACAGGCTAATAAGATAAAAATCGTCATAATAATGCCATGAAATATGTTTCACATTTTAAAAAGCATTGGACCTGCTGACACACCAATTTCACCAAAAATAAAATCCTTTGTCCTAGTAATAACTAGCATAATGCATCATGTACAACCTGCAAATATTAGCCTTCTAATTCTTAGTTTAATATCTATTTTGATTTGATTGATTGAACATAAAATAAAATGCTCTAAAATGGTATTTGAATAAATATTTTACAATTTTGGCATGCTCAACTGATGATTAGCCAACCACCAGCGAAATTAAACAATAAAAACGAATTGTCACAGCAAACTTTCATTAGCATAGCAACTTTAAAAAAATTTGCATGTAATCCAATAATTCGACTAACTTTCACTATTAAGAATCTCAGAAATCGCTTTCCTCAAAATATTTCCGCGATTGCTTCAGTAATTCTCATATAGATAGCCTTTTCCAAACAAAATATTTTAATCACTTTCCTCAAAATGTCTCCATAATTTCAACATTCAATCCTTTACACATCACCAAAGAGTAAATTCAATGAACATTTCACGTTACACTGTCACTGCAAAACTAATATTTTTGTTTCTATGAAATTGTCTCCTATTTATACAGCATATTTAATTGATTTATGCTGAATTGAAAGTCAGTAGACTGAAAAGTAAAAGTTCTCCGGCTCAAAGTATTTCATAAATTATGCCAAAAATTGAAGCGTTGATAACACTTATGTTAACGATAATTGGCAAATCTTTGAAGGTCTAAATTATAAAATCAATTTTATTCTATCAACGAAATATCCACTTAAAAGATGTTGAGATTTATCACTTTCCGATATACGCTGAAGTTACTACATTTTCACCGTTAATAGATGAATAACTAGCACAGTAAGTATTGAACATATAGTAAAAAACAAATGCATGGTTACACGACTAAATTCCTCCTAGCTATTCATTTAAATACGTCGATAATTCTCACTGGAAACTTCTTCAGGTAACAGCCAACAAAAGTATCACAAAACAGCCAATATGTTAAATGCAATAGGCAAACTACTTAAAAGAAACACACTGATTATACTCACTGTTATTATTTCTTGTTATCACATATATGAGAACATGACAGCTGAGTCCTGTGACATCTTCTGCAAACATTCCTCTGAAACAAAAGAATGAAATCTGTACTGTAAATTCATGCTGAATAATATTCCCGGTTACATTATGCAATGTCTCTCGTGCTAAATCACTCCGATAATATTGGAATTTATTCTATTGTAACACAACCTCAAAGATTTGTAAAGAAATCTGAAACTTTTATCCCTTAAGTTACTTAGTTAAGCTTATTTCCAAACCATTGGACTAGTATATATTGATTATGGAAATTAATATCAACTAAATAAATCATTGCTTTGAATGAATTTTGTGATAAAGGGTTGCCAACATTTAATACGTGAAGTTTGTCTGATAAATGAATACATAAATACTTGGGAGGAAACCTTATCCATATATTTTCATTTATTCATTAAAATAAAATCCTTTATCATAGTAATAACTGGCATCACATACAACCCACAAATTTCAGCCTTCTATCTGTTACAGTTTAATTGCTATTTTGATTTGATTCACTGAACATTTATAAAATAAAATGCTCTAAAATGATATTTGAATAAGTCATGTACAATTCTTTGCATGCTCAACTGATAATTAGCCAACCACCAGTGAAAAAAAACAATAAACACCAATTGTCACAGCAAACTTTTATTGGCATAGCAACTTTCCAAAAGTTTGCATGTATTCCAATAATTCGACTGACTTTTGACTAATAAATCTTTTTCCCAAAAATATTTCCTCGACTGCTTCAGCCATTTCCATATAGAAAGCATTTTCCAAGCAAAGTATTTTAATAATTTTGCATTGACTCAAATTGTTTCCATAATTTCAACATTAAATACTTTACACGTCACCAAAGAGTAAATTCAATGAACATTTCACGTTACACTGTCACTGCAAAACTAATATTTTTGTTTCTATGAAATTATCTCCTATTTATACAGCATATTTAATTGATTTATGCTGAATTGAAAGTCAGTAGACTGAAAAATAAAATTTCCCAGGTACAAAGTATTTCATAAAATATGCCAAAAATTGAAGCATTGATAACACTTATGTTAACAAAAGAAGTTGAGATTTATCACTTTCCAATTTAAACTCAAGTTACACTTTCACCATTAATAGATGGAAAAACCAGCGTAATTCTCACTGGAAACTTCCTGAGGTAACAGCCAATACGTTAAATGCAATAGGCAAATTACTTAAAGAAGTTGAGATTGTACTCACCGTTAATATTTCTTGATATCTCAAAAGGGAACACGACAGCTGTTCTGTGAAGTCTTCTCACGTCTTCTGGAAACATTCTTCTGAAACAAGAGAATGAAACCTTAAAGTTTGTACTGTAATTTCATGCTGAATATTATTTCTGTTAACATCATGTAATGTCTCTCGTGCTATATCACTCCGATAATATTAGAAAATATTATATTTAACTCAAATTCCAAGATTTGTAAAATATAAAATTTGTATCCCTTTAGTTGCTAAGTTAGGCTAAATACTCATTTCAAAACCATAAGACTAGTATGTACTGATTACGTACATTAATATCAACTCAATAAACGAAATATATCAAAGAATGAATTTTACGATAGGGTTGCCAACATTAAACATCGCAGGACACGGAGAATTTTGTCAGACAACTGACTATTTGGGAAAGAACCTTAATATTTTTTCAGTTATTCATTAAAATATTATTTATTCAGCTAAGCGTACGCTTTATCGAGGTTAAAATATACGAAAAGTTATACGCACTGCCCCGGGCTCTCGTCAAATTGGCACCCCTCATCATCGGCTACCACCGTATATAAAATCATTTATAAAATGGTGTATGAGAAAAATTTCCGAAACAACGATAGAAATTTCACCACCTGTCCTATGTGATAAAAAACCAACCTTTACCTTGTAACTTGACGCTTACACAACCACTCGACAAGTTAAAAACCATATTCATGTCTAAACTTGACTCAGTCCACCCAAAATACACGTGGTTAAAACTTTCAACAAGGAAAAATAATTGCATTGATCCTATATAAAGCTTTCCCCTAATTAATGCAAAGATTATGCCGCCATTAACTTAAAGTGAAGAGATCAACCACTTCGTTTAATTAAGAAATAATTTCAAAAAATCTGTGAACTACGGATCGGAAGAAATAATGACCTTGAGACAAAATTGTACGGCGATATTAATGCGGTAATGCTAACCCGCTGAAGCATGCCGTTGGCGGCAATTAAATTAAATTTTCGCTTATTTCTAACTAAAGAATTCAAACCCGACAATGGATCACAGTAACACGAGGTCGATGTAAATCTCTTGGCAAGTATGAAGAGAAAGTTCCTCACTCGTCGACGATGTGATCTTCCTCAACGTAAATTTAAAGTGACCAAAGTTAAGAGATGCGCATGTTCGGACTTCTTTTGTTCATGGCTGTTCCGTTCTCTTTACATTTTTTATTAAATACTGCGAAATAAACATGGTATCTTTAATAAGTAATATTGAAATGTTTTAATTAATATTTAATCGGCCCTTTTATTAATAATATGTTATAAATTAAATAAACACTGGAATATGTAACACACATTACCTGTATAAAAGTTTCCATCCTTTCGCTTATAACAAAAAATATCATTGTTTGTTATCTGATTTGAAATTTTACAATAGAAAAGTCCGGAAAAACCTTTTTTAAATCTATTTTACAACAAATACATGTATATAATTTAATATATGTAAGATCTTATTTACTTCGATTACTGCTAAGAATGTTAAGGGTGGCAACAGTTGCGTATCCATACATGAATATTTCCTATTTCAAACTGAACTAACATATGTGTCTCTAGTTGGATTTTCTCAAAAATACTTAATCCTACAATAAATATGTATAGGGAATGAAATGTTCTATTTTAAAAACACTACAGATTTTATTCGAAGACTTTTTCTATATAAATACCTAATATTTTATATCTATTAATTTGTCATCCATGATAGGGTTAGGTGAATCGTTTATACGATATATAAAAATTAAAGCAATTCATTTCTCAGGATTAATAACGGTTAAGTAAATTTAAACTTCCTCTTTAACCTTTTAGCAGCCATGAAGTGATATGATGCCATATTTAATGATCTATCTAATATAAACTGGTGTTCATTACAAAATCTTGATATTGATTCTTCATTAAACTTCTTTTACGATGTATTGCAAGATATTATAAATAGACGTCCCCCCAGAGTTAAGCCAAAAAAGAAACAATTCCCCATCTGGTTTACACCTGAACTAAAGAACTTAATAGTAGAAACAAAGCTCATATGACTTATTAAATCTCCAATTTATCCATTGATTACAATATATTTTCAAATTTACGAACCAAATGCAAAAGTTTAAATAAAATTTGCTTTTCAAATTACATCAATGACTTAGAAGAATCTATAACTTTTGACATAAAGCCCTTTTAGAAATTTGTGAGCTCGACCCGGAGAGATGCTGGTTTACCAAAACACGTTTTTAGATACCCAATCAGGTGATGATGGTCAGGAAATAGCAAACCTTTTTTCAAATTTCTTCTCTAGTGTTTATAGTAAATATTCCGATACTGATATTAATCCTAATTATGACCACACAATATATATTTCTCAATTTAAATTATCAGCTAGTGATATTATAACTAAACTTAATACAGTTGATATTAATAAAAGTCCTAGTCCAGATAATATACCTCCGCTTGTGATTAAAAACTGCTCAAATATCCTATGTTTACCACTTCTTATAATCTATATCAAATCACATTGGAGTTTTTTCCTAGGATACGGAAAATCAACTATGTGTACCCAATATTTGAACACGTTCCGTGCGCCGAGCGGCATATGTCACCGGAGTAGGGACAAATGGGTGGCTGAGAGCGGCATATGGCGCGCTTGCCCCACTGCTATTCTATTGGCTCTCGTGGAAGCCAGCCATGCGTTGGAGCCAGGCCTCTGAAACTCCCTTAGAAACGGCTGTTCCGAAGTTTAGCGGAAGGGGATAACCAGATGGCAATAGCGTCGCTCTTAGCGTGACGTCATACAGCGGCTTTCTCAAATCTGTTTAAGCATCAGATTTGAACATTGAAGGTTCATTTTGTATCAAAATCACTATTACAGGAATTTCATGAATTTAAACTTATACGATATATGGGATGAAGCATTGAAACAATCTATATATATATATAACGCTTAGGTATGTATGCTTTGTTGATTACCGTTACCAAGTAACCATATATTACCCCATAAGCATTGGAATCGGTGCAAGGCATTTTTAATTTCTTTTTAAAATTATTATACGAAGTCCGGACTTGAAGTATTAAACGGAAAAATGAGTGAAAATAATTATTTTATAAAACAATACGAATTTATGCTGAATTATAAACAATGAATATAATACAATGGAAATATGAATAAATTTATTTAAAATTTTGGTGAAATCACATATACAAATATCTTGCACACGCTTTTAGGTTCACAGGAGGTAAAAATCATAACATTCACATAATGTAGAAATTTTATCAATACCAAGCAAAAATTTTATCTTTTAATATACAATGCATTCAATGGAAATATGAATATATTTATTTAAACGTTCGATCAAATCACATACACAAATATCTTGCACACGCTTTTAGGTTCACAGAAGGTAAAACTCATAACATTTACATAATCTAGAATTTTTATTAATACCAAGCAAAAATTTTATAACTTTTAATATACAACGCATTATTAGATTACATTCATTAGTTTTCAGAAACTTTAATAAAAATTTACTTTGCGAGCTTGAACACTTTCCAGTTTAAATTATAGAAACTTAGAATTTTTTAAATACAGTGGTGATTTTTGTCTGTAACACTGACGAAGGAAGGGATATTTACATCAAAAATATTTTTTATTTGCCTAACTTAAAAGAAAAATATGCAGGAACTATATATCCCAATAAACACACACATGCCTTTTTACAAAAGTAATATAATTGAAACAACTTATTTCATCTAAAGTTTCCCTAAACTTGGAAACACACCTTATTTACATAGCTAAATATGGGTACAAACATGGTACCAGGAAGAGTTCCTCTTATTTTTTCACACAATGATACTAAAACTCTATCCCGCACATATTTTACGAAAGTAATGAAATTGAAAAAGTAATTATTTTACCTAAAAGTTACCTAAACTTGGAACACACATCTAAATTACACATTTACATAGCAAAATATTTTAACAAACATGGTACCAGGAAGAGTCCTCTTAATTTATGCACAAAGATACAGCAGAACATTTTGTGCTTGCAGTGCACAATACAAAACATACAAAATTTTACATTTACAAAATGCAGTTTACTTTCCATGAAATTTAAGAAATCATGGGTGGGGACAAAGTGGTAATACACTTAAAGAACAAGTATATTTTGTTCTTTTTTCTGCTTTCCTGGAGCAGCATAGGCGACATCTTCTCCAACTGCCACCTTGATAGGAAGATGCTTGACAACTACTTCACTGTATTCCAATCATAACACATTAGAAATGTAAAGTTACACAAGAAAAATATAAATTTTGCTTACCTTACTCATCAAATAAAGCATCGTAACTTTCTGGCAAGGTAAATCTTGATGTTTTAATTGCTTCAATCTTGCTTTCTCATCTAGTGTCATACAGAGGTTTTAATGTCAAGTCTACATGATTTTTCACAACCTGCCAGAAAAGAAAAAGTTATACACATCTTGAATTGTGCCAAAGAAATTGATTGCTTCATTTGTGACTTGGTACATTGGCGTTGTCAAAGCATTTATGCTCGATGGGATCTTGTTTTAGGTAGTAAGTATTGGAATTAGTATTTGGAACGGTCAGATTTAAATACATCCACACAAAGAATGTAACTATTTTCAATGCGAAAGATAAAATTTTGTCATTCTCCAGGAAGCTAGTTTTGGATTTCGTCTGTATAACAAAATAATTTGGATTGGTTTCCAACATTCAATGATTTCCTTGAAGAAAACAAATGCAAACTTGAAGAAGAAATTCAGAGCAACATTGTAGATCATCTTCGCAATTTATACACCAACATCAGGAAGTATTTTCCAAACATCAATGAGAACAATAACTGGATTCGGAATCCATTCAGTATAACCGAGAAACCAGAAGGATTATCTGCACTAGATTATGAAAATTTAATCGAAATCACTTCAGATGTCCATTTAATACAAACATTTAAAGAAGTTTCTCCGATTACATTTTGGGGCAGCTTATATCATGAATATTCAGACTTATCAAGACGGGCAATTATAGAGTTATTACCATTCGCGAGCACGTACTTATGCGAAACTGGGTTCTCGAAATATACAACAAAAACAAAATACAGAAATCGACTAGATGCCGTTCATATAAACGATTTTTATCTTTAAATATATGAAAATAGACGAAATGTTGATCACATGACCTATCTTTATTATTATCTGTACTTACTTGTGCTTCGATTTTCACTTTATAAACAAAATAACTGTTTGGGGTTCCGCAACTTCTCATTCGAGTTGCAAGGGTTCCGTAGCGAAATTAAATTGGGAAACGCTGCCCTACAGAAATAATTCTGCGCACCAAGTTACCAACAAAGGAAATGATAATTGCAGGTAAGACATCTATGCATTGGAGTATGTCTAGGCTGGTTAAAGCATTTCAGACCATTTTCTGACCCCTTGAAAAATTTTAATGCAACAATTTTTTCGTAGATGAGCCAAATTTGTTAGAAGCTTCTATGACGATGGCCTCTAAATCACATACATAACGTGTAATTACTACCTATCTTCATAAAAATAGCAAATTGAAATATTTTAGATACCAAAGAAGGGAGTTTGACTACGAGATTTATCGTAATCGTCGAAATCGAAAAATAGAAATTACTTACAACTTCCTGTCAATCGGGAAAGTAAAAAACTTGATGCCAGGACTTTCCCGTGTATTCCCGCAACCAACGACTGAACACCTTATAATAACCGGCATTTTTCCGTAAAAATTTAAACCACAGCTAAAACAGAACCAGTCCACAAATTCTCACAAGATGTCCGCTTTAAAAGGTGAAAAAGATGACACGGAATATACAGAGTTCCGTTCCTTTCACCTTTTTATTCGACACTAGCGCCAGTAGGCTTAGGATTACCCTTCCGAACTTTTCCGTCACAATTTTTGGCCGAAGTTTCAGAGGGGTGGGTTTAACCCAGACCCATCCCCTCCCCCACTTTCATTTTGAAGCGCTCCCAGTGACACCTATCAACAAAGATGAGCGTAACTTGAAACTCTGAAAACCGTTGAGTTGCCAGGCCCTGGTGGGGACCGTCTGAGGAGCCAATGAAAACTTTGCCCAAACGCACAGGCGACGGAGGGGTTGGAGGGGTACTGTGACGTCACGTTTACTCGTGGTTCGTTGGCGTCGCTGCTGTGATGTTTGAAATCATTTTTAACCGCTAACGGCTGTAAATGGTGTAATTTTTTTCATGCTTTTTTCTTTGCAAAGTCATCAGAGAGGGAAGCTACGTGCAAAAGGTAGAGATCCCGAATGTTAAATAGTTGCACAAAGAGACAAATCCCAAATAATCAAAGGTTATTTTACGCTAAAGAGGTTAAGGAAAGTGCACATTGTATCGGCGTGTTTTAGACAATGCAAAACTTGAAAACGTTCCTCTTGCCACCTTTCTTAGGTGACACCTGTAAACGATAGGTTTCGTCGCTTAGACCTTAAACAGACCCTGAATGTAAATGATATATCATGAATTAAAATGTAATTTTTCGCGATGTTTTCAAGTTCTGTGCAACAAACCTTGAAAAAAAATGAAAATGTAAAAATCCGAAATATTAATTTTGCCGCTCCTCTGAAGTGGCACCTGCAAGCGATCGCTTACGCCTGAAACTGGCCCTGGTTCTCACTAAAAATGAGAACTGAGAAACTGAGTTCAGCAGTGTGTATGCCTTTACTGAACCATCAGCTGAGGCCCGCTCCAGTGTGTCCAGGACAACCAAAATTGGCTTCAGACCATCTTTAAACAACATGACAGCATCATGCTGTTGAATCCAACGAGTTTCACACAAAGATTTCAGAGTCATGCTCTTAATATGAGGCAGCAATTGTTGAATTTTCTCCTTTAATAATGTAGTGCAGGGCCCCTCAAACCGGCGCCCGCGGGTGCCATGGCGCCCTTCACAGAATTCCTTGGCACCCGCTACTAAGGCTATGGCAAGTCATTCACTGCAATTAGATTTATCCATTGATGTTGCTGATATCGATCAGTTGGCAATTTTTGTAAAAATGGCTTTTGAGGATTTCACCGTAAAGGAAGAATTCCTGAAAATACACCGTCTTCCAGGGCGAACGAGAGGAGAAGATATTTCCGGTGTTTTTAATGGTTACATTCAGAAAAATAATATCCCTATTCAAAAGTTAGTAGCAATTACAACTGATGGAGCAGCCTCAATGGTTGGATGTAACAACGGTTTTCTCGCTTTGTGTAGTAAGTTCCCTAAGTTTTTGTCGTATCATTGTATCATTCATCAGGAGGCACTGTGTGCAAAAGCGTTGAAATTTCAGCATGCAATTACTATTGTAACAAAAATTATAAATTCCATCAGAACGTCGGCTACAAGCCATCGTTTATTCAAATCATTTTTAAGTGATAAAGGTGCTGTATATGGAGATGTCTTGTTGCACACGGATATTAGGTGGCTCAGCAGAGGAAAAGTCTTACAACGTTTTCTTGGCATCATAAGTGAGATTAAGGAATTCTTAGAGCCAAAAAAAGATATGTACCCTGAAGTAGAGAATAAACATTGTCAGCTTCGGTCAGATTTGACTGATGACTATCTTGACGATTGTCTACGAGCAGCTTGTTCAAGCTACATTCCCGATTACAAGCTAACCGAAGAAGTAGGTACAAATTAAATTTTCTCATTAAAAATATCAACATTTTCATTATTTATTATTAATAAAATTCGTATTAAAATCAATATATTTATCTGTTTGAAAATAAACAAATAATCTTAAACCATTTCTTTTAATTTTATTTTCCTGTGTACCCCCAATTGGCGCCCGCAAAACTTCTCTAAATTCGCAAATGCGCCCTCGGGGATGAAAAGGTTGAAGACCCCTGATGTAGTGCATTTGGCTGACACGTGGAAAAAAGATATTGCTTCTACAATAACTCCCAGACAGTTCCTAACCATGGGCACTTTACTAGCATCTGATAGGCACAAGTTTAGAGAATGAGCAGCGCAATGAGTGTACACAGCTTTAGGAAACCTCTCTCTTATGTGGGCTTGCACACCATGAAATTCTCTGCACATAGATGCAGCCCCATCATATCCTTGTCCTCTCAAATAATTTAAGTTGAATCCCAGTCTTGATAAATTTTCTAAAATTGCAGAAGCCAGAGATGCAACCGGTATGAAAGGAAATCTTCTCTCAATGTCAAATTTTTTTCATCAATGTAACGCGCACACAGCGAAAACTGTTCTATTTTACTAATATCAGTGGTTTCATCTGCTAATACTGAATAGAAGCCTGATTTCTTAACTTTCTGTAATATTTTCTGTTGAATTATTTCTCCGAACATAGTAATTAATTCATTTTGAATTACGGAACTAGTCTACATAGCTTCGCCACCGCAGTGCTCCAAGTGATCCTTCAAAACTGAGTCGCCGGAAAAGTCGCGTGATGAGGCGCGGAAGATTCGTTGCGGGCGTCGGTCGCGGAAGCTCGCCGAGTTCGGAGGTCTCGACGCGGGCAGCGGTAGTGCGAAGCTCTCGTGGCGGGTGCCGCGTAGGCCTCTGACCGCGTGCGATCCCACTCTCTGCCGGGCGAGGGCAACACCGCCCCCCTGTTCATCGGCTCGCTCGTCTTATATTCCGCTGTGGAGGTGATGAGTCAGATCTTCGCCCATGTCCATCATCTTGAAACTATGTGAGCTCGCACGTGTTACGTTCCGCTGCGAGGGGCTCTCGGTCACGTCTTCGCTCGCCTTATCGTCTCGGCTCAATGCAAGAAAGATAATTTTACGGCAATTTTGCACTGAGCATGGCTCGTTACTCGCCCACCTCGTATTCGTCACCTTCGCCCGCCTCGTTGTCGTCACAAGTGTATCTCATCCGGGCCCCTTCGCCCCTCCCCCCCCCCCTATATACGCCCTTGACATAAACGGTTGCATTGATTGTTATATAAAAAAGAAAGGACATATCTTTTATATTATAAAGGAATAAACAACGATATATATATATATATATATATATATATATATATATATATATATATGTCACACAATACAATATATACCATGCCAACATTATAGTTTAATTATTTATTTAATTAAATAGAAACACTGTTTAAGCAATATGCAGAAAAGAAACAAAATATTCTATCCTTTAATTTTTATGAAAAAATCTTTTCCTCATAAGATTTGCATGGGAAGCATTTCCTTGGACCTTCGAGAATTTATATCTTGAAAACTATGAATCGTACTTATGTGCTCTCACGGACTTTTTTATAGTAAATTTTGTCCTATATCCGAATATATTTTTAAATCTAGGCCTTCCAGATCATATAAGGGCTAGGGAAAGCAAAATTGGTTTCTCAATTGTCCATTACGGTATTAACTTGCATAGCAACAGACGTAAACAAATTTGTTTTCAACATAAAGATGCGAGTATTGTTGATTACCTAATAATGAATAATTATTTACAGTTACAGTATTTCAAGAAGAATTTGGGGCTAAAACCGGAAGTGACTGTTATATAAGTGAATGTGGGTTTAGAATTTTTCAAATTAACTTATTTCGAAGGATGGAACCGACATGTTCAAATACTTCTCAACGCGACCGACGGGAATATTACCGTGATCGCGCCCGATTGCAACGTGCCATTGAGACTAAAGAAGAGAGGCGGCAAGTATTAATTCGAATGTCACAACGTCAACAAGAACGGTTAGCAGAAGAGACAGAATCACAACGAGAGGCAAGATTGGCTCGAGTTACACAGAACCAATGACAACGTTTGGAAGTGGAGACAGAAGAGGAACGCCAGCAACGTCTGGCAACGCTTTCACAGAATCGACGGCAACGGTTAGAAAGAGAAAATTCGGAAGAAAGAGAACAAAGAAGATATCAGGAAGTGAGGCGTCGAAAGCAAGCACTGGGAAGATTCATCGCGCGGCGAGACGGCCTGGAAATGTATAACTGAATGACATTGGCTTAATGTCAGTCCAGGGTGTTAACTGCCACGCGCTTCATTTTAGTGAAGAACAACGACGAAGAGGAAATGAATTCAATTCTTGCTGCAATTTTGAAAACGTTGTTCTTGAACCTCTTCGAGTCTTTCCACAATTGCTTCAGGATTTGTTCAACGGAAGTCATGCTTATGCTGCGAACTTTAAGCAGTACAGAAGAAATTACAACGCCTTGGCAATGGTTTCAATGGGAGCAAAACTGTCAACGCCACAAGGACAAGGGCCTTTTTGTTTCAGAGTACACGGTATGGTTTATCATCGTATTGGTCCAGCAGTTCCATCACAAAACGATAAACTAAATTATGGCGCTCTTTATTTTATGAATTCTGAAGAAGCTTGACAAGAACGTCTTGGAAATCCAGCAAACATTGGATGTCTTCCAGATCTAATGGATGAGCTGGATCGACTACTGGTGTCCGTCAACCCATTTGTACGGTCGTACAAAATGATGAAGGAGGTAGCTGAAGCTGAAGAACTGTTGGCAGAACATGAGCAACGTGGAGTGAGGAAGGTTACCATGGTTTTTGACGTTAATGAAGTGGACAGAAGACAATGTTCCAACAGCGAATGAAGTTGTCGTTGTGTACGTGTCTGAAGATGGTGAAGTACCCTAGAGACGGAGTGTTGCTCTTCATCTACGAGGTGGTGGACTGCAAAGCATATCACAGCTTCAGAGGGAATTCGATCCGATGACATCCGGGGTGTAAGGTTTGGGAAGCGTCTCTTATAGTCTCTCCCATTCAAATGTCAACCTCACCTACCCGCGGTGCACCCCGTTTCAGCAGACGAGGCTATGACGACCGAGTGACTGCCGGAATAAGCGGTCCCCCCTCTATCTGCCAACGGCCTCCTAGGAGGGCGGAGGAGCAGAGTGAGGGCTAGGGCACCCTTCTGCCCTTGGAGTGGGAAACCACTCCTAAAGACGAATGAACCATTAACTGCTCAATGGCATAGGATAGAGAAGGCAACGGGAAACCACTCTATTAAAGATCCTAATGGATATCCCTAGAAGATCGCAATCATGAGAAGGGTAAGAGAAGAGTAAGAGAAGAGGTGGTTACTGATCATGGGCTTCGGAACCCAAGATCCGGCAGGGGAGGGATTAGGGCCTCCCAGGTCGTTATCAAGCGAAATCCCTACAACAACGTCGATGCCAGGAAGAATATGAAAATTGGGACTTGGAATGTGAGAACATTATTGAGGGTGGGTAAGCTAGAAGAAGCAAAATATGAGATGAAGAAGAATGAAGTGGATATTTTGGGTATATGTGAGATAAGATGGCAGGGAAATGAAGATTTTTACAGCGATGATGTTAGAATAATTTATAGTGGAGGAGTAAAGAGTGAAAAGAATGGAGTGGCAATCATGTTAAATGCAAAATGGGCAAAAAATGTATGGAACACACACCATGTAAATGATAGATTGTTAATGGTAAAAATAATAAGCATACCGACAGATTTAATAATAATACAGGTTTATTTCCCAACAACAAGCCACGATGATGATGAAGTAGAGATGATGTATGAGGAGATAGAAGAGCTATTAAAAATAACAAAGGATAAAGAAAATGTTATAATAATGGGCGATTTTAATGCTGTAGTGGGATCTCATCATAGAGATAAAAATATAGTAGGAAACTTCGGATTAGGAAAAATGAATGAGAGAGGAGAAAGACTGATTGAATTTTGTGAACAAAATGAGATGGTGATTTCAAACACGCTTTATGAAGTTCCTAAAAGAAGGCGATATACATGGCAAGCACCAGATAATAAAAGATATCAAATTGATTATGTTCTTGTTAAGCAACGATACAGGAACCAAGTTAAAGCAAGCCATAGTTATCCAGGACCAGAAATAGACAGTGATCATAAACTTGTCTTGGCAAAGTGCAATATTAGACTTAAGAGAAGGAAGAGATCCGTAAAGAAAAATTGGCAATTAGAGGGCTTAAAGGAGGAAACAATAAAAAAGAGTTTTGAGGAAAAAACAAATGAAATAATAGCTAAATTTGGACAACCAGCTAATTGGGATGAAATAAAGGCAGGAATAATAGAAGCTACTGACGAGATTTTGGGAAAGAGGAAAATAGAACCTAAGAAACATTGGATGACAGACGAAATATTGAACCTGATACAAGAAAGGAATAAAAGAAGGAAAAGAAATGATATAGAAGGATACAGAAGAATAAAAAACCAAATCACAAATAAATGCAGGGAAGCAAAGGAGAAGTGGGCTAAAGAAATTGCAGAAGAAATTGAGGAAGATACAAAGAAAGGAAGACAAGATAAAGCACATTATAGAATTAAAGCTCTCCAGTATAAAGCAAGATCCAAATCTATATTGGTTAATGACAAGAGGGGAAATTTATTAATGGACAGTGAAGAGGTATGTGATCATTGGAAACAATACATAGAAGAATTGTATAAAGGCAGATATATAGAGGTCGAAAAAGATTTTATTGGAAAAGCAGAGGAAGTCACTACAGAAGATATAGGCCCCTACATTACAAAACAGGAATTTGAAAAAGCTCTTAAAAATCTTAAAGAGGGGAAGGCAACAGGTGTGGACAGTATACCTGCAGAATTACTGAAAAATGTAGGAAAGGATATGAAAGAACAAGTCTTTGAAGTAACTAGAAATTGTTATGAAAAAGGAGAGATCCCAGATGATTTTATGAAAAGTAAAATGATTACCCTAGCAAAATCAGGGAAGGCAATGGAATGCACTAATTACAGGACAATCTCCCTTTTATCACATGCCTCAAAGTTACTCATAAATATAATAAAAAATAGGATAAAAGGAAAGATAGAGCAACACTTAGGTGAAGACCAATTTGGATTTAGACCCGGTAGAGGAACTAGAGAAGCAATTTTGGCCTTACGTATGATATTGGAAAGAAGATTAGAAATGAACAGGAGGGTATACCTTACATTCATTGACATAGAGAAAGCTTTCGATATGGTTAATTGGGAGCTGTTATTTAGATCCATGAAGAAAATAGGCATTGATTGGAAGGTTAGAAGATTAATCTACCAACTTTATCGAAATGAAAGTACGAAAATAAATGTTAATGGGAGTGAAAGAGAAGCAAGGATCAGAAAAGGAGTAAGACAAGGGTGTCCTCTCTCTCCATATCTATTTAATATGTTTATTGAGGAAGCTATAGAGGTCATGAAGGAAAAGACAAAAGGAATAAAGATAAATGGGAAAAGAATACATTGTATTAGATTCGCTGATGATATTGTCATAATAGCAGATTCGGAAAAAGATATGGCTAGAAAGTTAAAAGTGATGCATGAAATACTTAAACACTGGGAATTAAGAATAAACGTAAAGAAAATAAGTAACATGAGTAACAAAGAAATAAAAACGAATATAAGGATAGATAATAAAAAAGTTGAGCAGGTAAAACAGTTCATTTATCTAGGTAGTGTAATTACTGAAGATAACAGGTGCACAGAAGAAGTAAAGAGAAGAATAGCATTGGCAAAACAAGCATTTCAAAACAAGAAGAATGTATTAACAAGTACGCACATTAATATTGAAATAAGGAAAACTTTTGCAAAAGCATTTGTATAGAGTGTATTACTTTATGGAAGTGAAAGTTGGACTTTAAGAAAACATGAGGTTGCCCGTTTGGAAGCAGTGGGAATGTGGATATGGCAGAAAATGACAAGAACAAGTTGGACTGAAAGGAAATCAAATGTAGAAGTATTAAGGGAAGTGAATGAGGAAAGGAAGTTATTAAAAGAAATGGAAAGAAGGAAAGTAAAATTTGTTGGCCATGTTATAAGGCATAATGAGTTGATTTCAAACATTTTTGAAGGCAAGATTTTAGGAAAGAAAAGTAGAGGAAGACAGAGGAAAACTTATTTAGAGGACATCAAGGTGATAATGGGATGTGATGGATATGAAAAGCTGAAGAGAGTAGCAAAAGAGAGAAGCGAATGGTTGCGTCGACAAGGATTAGCCTTTAGGATATGAATGAATGACGTATCCGCTTTTATTCTCGTTGGGCGATTTCGGTTGGCATGAAGGACTTCAGAAGCAAGATAGTGGGAGACAGCGAGTTCGAATATCGCAGAAGGAATATTACTGCTACCATCTGGCCATAAGAAAAGATGAATTTTCTACAATCCATAAAGCGGGAAAGCTGTTTCAACAGTGTGCAGTTGATTCGTATGTGAAAATGGAGCAGAATCGCCTCAGTTACATAAGAACGCATCAGGTGGAACTTCGTGCTGAAACATACAACGGACTTATGGATTACATGGGAGAAGCTGGAGCTGCAGACACCAACGCTGTCATTGGAAGAAGATTCACTTTGCCATCTTCATTTACAGGAAGTCTAAGATCATTTGTTCAAGCGTATCAAGATTCAATGTCTACAGTACGTCGACTTGGGAAACCAGATTTCTTCATCACGGTTACATGCAACCCAAAATGGATTGAAATTCAGCGGTGCATTTCAGAAAATGAATAACCTTTGAATCGTCCCGACATTGTGGCAAACGCTTTCCACCTGAAGTAAAAGGAAATTGAAAACGATTTGTTTACGCGGCATATTTTTAGAAAAGTTTTAGCGTACATTTGGGTCATCGAATTTCAGAAGCGTGGGTTACCGCATTGCCATATGCTATTAATTATGGACCAAGATGACAAGCTACAAGATGTAGATGACATAGATGCGGCCGTATGCATGGAGATTCCAGACAAAGAAACGGATATGGAGCTTCATCAAATCGTAAGTCGAAACATGATGCATGGACCTTGCGGCGTGCTGAAACTGAACGCAGTCTGTATGGTTGATGGCAAATGTTCAAAGAAATTTCCGAAGGCATTCCGAGAAGAAACATCAATGAATATTGGAAGTGGATATCCTGAGTATCGGCGACGTCAGGATGGCCGAACGATGGTTGTTGCTAGACAGCATTTGGATAACCGATGGGTTGTGCCCTACAACAGATACATGTCGAAGAAATACAGTGCACATATCAACACTGAAGTCTGTGCAACAGTGAAGAGTGTGAAATATCTCTACAAGTATGTATACAAAGGACCGGAGAGAGCAAAAATTCAGATAATGGATGCAGCGAGAGGCAACGCTGGAGAATATGACGAGATCAAGGCTCATCTGGATACTTGGTACGTCAGCACACCAGAAGCAGTTTGGAGGATCTTCGGTTTCCCATTGCAAGGCATGTCGCACACGATTCATCGATTGGCAGTTCATTTATCAACCGAACAGGAGGTGTACTTCGAAGCTGGGAACACCAACGGAGCTGTTGAACGAGGACATGCAAGGTTCACTACACTGACTGCATGGTTAAAGTTAAACAAAGATTTTCGCAGCGGAAGGTTAACTGGCAGTGTCGACGCACAGACGCTGCTGTATTACGAAATTTCAGAACGTTTTACGTTTTCAGCAACTGAAGAATAGAAACCACGACAACGATCGACGATGAGATTGGAAGGATGTACAGTGTTCGACCAGTGGAATTGGAGCGTTTTCACTTGCGAATTTTGCTTCTACATATAAAAGGCGCTACAAGCTTCAAAGACCTTCGAAATGTTAATGAACAAATGGCAATGACATTCAAAGAAGAGGCTTCGCTTCGAGGATTGACTATGACCGACGCTGTGTATGCTCAAACTATGAAAGAAGCTGCAGGTTATCAAATGCCATGTGAAATAAGAATGGTTTTTGCGTCGTTACTTATATTTTGCCAAGTGGAAAATGCTAACGATCTATGGAACCAGTACAAAGATGCAATGGCTGAAGATTATATTCTACAATATGGAGACAACGCCGTGACAGCAGTATATTATGACATAGCACAACACCTTCAGGATGCGGGTTTGCATCTCTCCGATTGCATCCCCGCGCCTGCTGAACCTGTGGAACGGAATGAAGAAGTGATCAACCTTCAACATCATCTTCAGGTTGGAGAACATTTATACACAACGCTGAATGACAGACAACGCCGAGTATTTGATCACGTAATCAATCAAGCTCCCCATGTACGGAACAACTGCACGTTCATCAATGGACCTGGTGGTTCTGGAAAAACACATTTATACAATGCGTTTAATGGAAAAGGAAAAAACGTCATGTGTGTGGTTTGGTCTGGAATAGCTGCAACACTTCTGCCGAATGGAAGAACAGTTCACAGTACCTTCAAGCTGCCATTAAAGACTGCAAGGACTAACTACAGTTCCAACATGAAGCCCAACAGCCGTGAAGCACTTCAACTTCAAGGAATGGACGTCATCATTTGGGATGAAGCACCGATGGCATCGAAGCAAGCATTAGAGGCCGTTAACATTTTGCTACTAGAAATTATGGGAAATATGTTCGTATTTGGAGGGAAGATCCTCATTATGGGAGGTGATTTTCGTCAAACGCTGCCAATCGTCAGGAAAGGATCACGGAAGGACCTCATCGACGCATGCATTAATCGATCGCAACTTTGGAAGCATTTCAAGATATTCCAACTGGTGTACAACATGTGGATAGACCAAATTGACGGAAATTGGGTGGAATATCTCATAAGCGTCGGAAATGGTACCGTTTCTATGGACCAGGAGGGCTTTATGCACTTAAAGGAGGAATATATTAGTAATGGGGATCTATTTGGACAAAATATCAGACAGGAATATGTCGAACAATTGTGTGGGAAAGTCGTACTGGCACCGAAGAATGTCGACTCCATAGCCATGAATAACAAGATACTGGAAAGAATAGTATTGGCTCCAGGACAACAGTAAAAGGTTTACACCAGTGTGGATGAAGTTATTAATTGCATAGAAGAAGAAAAAACGAACTTTCCAATGGAATTTTTAAATTCATTGACTCCACAAGGAATGCCGTCCCACAAATTGCGACTTAGAATTGGAGATGTCGTTATGCTGCTTTGAAATATCAACGTGAGACTTTGCAACGGAACGCACTTAATTGTCAAGCAATTGGGACAACACACCATAAAATGTATGATTGCAACTGGAAGCAACAAGGGACGGTCGGTTCTACTTCCCAGAAATGATGTGACGTTGACAGAAGATAGCGAACTCCCGTTCGAAATGAAGCGCCGGCAGTATCCAATAACCTCAGCATTCGCAATGACGATAAACAAGAGTCAAGGACAAACTTTTGACCACGTGGGGATACTGTTAGAAAATCAAGTATTTGGACACGGGCAACTCTACGTAGCTATGTCACGGATACAAAGGAGAGATGCGCTGCAGATTTTATCTAAACAGAACTGAGCCAAGACGAAGAATGTTGTTTTCCCAGATGTACTTATATAACTCACTTGAGTTTACGTACCAGTTATTCTGCATATTTTTTTCTATGGATTTCCATAGGCTGCTAAAATGAATACCGGAAAAGCTTAAAATTAAGTCAGCCGTAGGTGTAAAAGACAATGACTTTCCTGATGAAAGTCAAAAACAAAACATTTCAAATAAGAGTTAATATTTTTATGTAATATATACGAATCCAAATAACCCTTTTAATTCAGCAATATGATACATTTTGTTAAGAAGGTGTAAATAAACTTTACACAGGTTACAAGAATACAGTTTATTATGCGAAATCAGTCCCATATTAACAGATGGTTAGGATTCACTTGGATACAGAGTTATAAGAAAAACGTGCTTTCACTGCGATGATGACAGGAAGACTAGTCAATGGAAAACTACTACGTGAGTAAGTAGAAAAACCGAAGAAACAGAAGTACTCTGTGAATCAATATACAAATCCACGTACTGCAACCACTAGATTTTAATCATCTCAACACATTTTGCATACACATTATTATAAATTTAGATATCCGAATTTTCTTTTGATTTTGTTATTATTTATTATTATAACTTTTTAGATCTACATTTTTAGGCTGAAGTTTTTTATTCATTAAACTCAAAGTGTTCCCGATATGGTACTAATAAAATGTATACATAAGAGCGACACAAAAAATTTTACTAATCAGAGAGCTTCATAATAATATCATCAGTATAGAACCGTAACGAAAAAAATATAATCCACATCTCCTCAGCGTATCGCTTCTAAAAAATCTGCACACCTAACCTCCTAACGGAAATATTAAGATATAAACAAACGTCACTAGGTTACACATTGGCCTCGAGAGTTTTTTTGTGTGGGTTTCGCCGCAGAGCAAAAAAAAGCGAAACGGAACCTCCAAGAAGCCACTCGGGGGTTATTTTTTCCAATCTCGATGTAATCGCTTAGTTGTCGATAGGGAAAATCATCTCTCGCAATATCTCGCTTTTTGCTATCGCATTCGTCGGTATCTTTCGGTTGCCTCCACTCATTAAATGCTTTCGTTTTAATCTGTTGCGTAAGGTGATGGGTCGGAGGAAGGGGGGTTGCGTTGAATTGATTATTTTATTTGTAGTTTTATTTTTTCCAATGTTGTGCATTGTATTTAGCCTGAGATTATTTATTTTATCTGCGTTAACTGTTTCGTAAGGTGAAATATGTGTCCTTAAGATTAAGTTCTCTCTCGGCCAATCCTCGTGGACATTTTCTTAGTTAGTTACGAAGTAGTTCGCTGAGATTTGAAAGGGAAAAAGGTAAGTTATTCAGAAAACGAGTAAAATTTTCCAAAAGGTTAATGATTTAGTGCTATTTCTTTCTTAAAACCTTCTTGGGACGTGAATTTCCGTGTTTTTATTAATGAGGTACAGGCAGTCCTCACACTTACGACACAGTTGGTTCCTTAAATTTGCGTCGTAAGTCGAAGCACATTTTCTCATAAGAGTAATGTTAAAAATTTGGGTTACGTTCCTCTCAATGACGGATCTAGAGGGGGGGTGGGTAATGGGGACAATTAAATCCCCTAAGATGATTAAAAAGAAGAAAAATAGAAGTATGCTTTTAAAATCAGATATTAAAGATTTAAAAAGTTTTTTTGTCTTTTTTGTACCGTGTTGTATTTCCATATTTTAATTCATGTTAATAACTTGAACCACATAAAACTAATTCAACCAAAAAAGTAAAAACAATAAAATCAAAATTAGCAAGAACTGGAATCTGTCTTGTTGCATATTTACGGCTAGAAGGCACCGGGCGGGCGGGCACGTGTTCAGGCAGTAGGGGTATTATTCAACTTGCCATATTGCTTTTTATTCTATTTGCTCTGCCTCATATTGAGTTAGTTTGCTTTAAATGGTTTCTAAGTGGACCTGATGGGTATAGCGTAATGACAGGCGAATTTAATGGAGCTGTTTCAAAATTACAAAAATCACTAACTAGTGCAGTTAAAAGTCCATGTTACAATGTTGCACTAAATTTATCTATTTCGAAATGTTCAAATATACATGCTGTGCATAATACCATTGGAACAATTAAGGAAGTCATTTCATTTTTTAATGTCTCGTCTAAGAGACATAACATCTTGAAATCAACAAACAAAGATTCTTTATTAAGTTTGTGCGAAAATAGATGGTTAGAAAAACATGAGGGATTGTTAAAATGTTAAACTAGTTTAATTAACCCCTCAAGCGCGGAGGACATTTAACTATAATACGTCACGCAGGTCGGAAGAGATTTAGGGAAATTCGCAGTTTTTGCGCGAAACCATATAAAAATTCGTAACTTATTAGATATTTATGGAATTTGACTGAAATTTTTTGAGGTTTTACGTAAAACTATGCGTATTTACCTATGTTTTTCACACCATCTTAGTTATTATTATTCGCGTGAAATACGCCTATGAATTCTTTCACTCAATCACGGAAGCCATTTACTCAGTTTTTCTTTATTCAAAGTTTACGGAGTACTTCACATCTACTGTTTTATCTTGGATTTCAACTTCTTCCCCGTAAGTTTTTCAGAAAAAAAACCTTCAAATAGGGATTCTTACCCCTCAGCGCCGTCCTGTGTACTGGGTACGCCGCGGAGATTGCTAGTTTTCTTTATATTTTTGACACAGTAAATTTTCTTAAATATGGGTAACCTTCATAATTTTAAAAGAGGAACCTTTGGCCTACCTATTCAAAACTATTGCCATGGTCTTGTTTACATTAGCTGAGACAAGGGGCGAATGAAACAGTATCCTTCCCCCTGTATACAAGAAATGACCATAAGTAGCCAGTCAAATCACAGAGCTCGAAGGTCTTGATTCCGAACTTGGAGATGTCTGATAGCAGACAAATGGGGCCTATATCCTCTTCTTACACCTCACAGTTGCTTTCGTGCAAAGATTTCGTTGAATAGGAGCTTTTTTAGAAGCCAAAATTCCCCAATTCTCCTATCTACGTGAAAATTTAATCACAAAACTTAACGTATAATAAAAGTAAAAAGGAGAGTAAAAATTACAGAATTAAGCACAATAGGAAGGCCAAAGGTTCCTCTTTTAAAATATATAAAGGTTATCCATATCTAAGAAAATTTACTGTGTCAAAAAAATAAAGAAAGCTAGCGACCTCCGCGACGTTCCCAGTACGCATGACGACGCTGACGGGTTAAGATTGTAGAAAAACTTGATTTAATATCTCAGTGATAAGAACAAGATTCATCTGTAAAGGCAGAATTACTAAAAAATACTATTACTAATCCAATTTTTGTCATAACATTATGTTCATTAGCTGATATTTTTAGTACCACAGTTTTTCTAAGTAAAATCTTACAAAAAAATCACTAGATAAGGAATTACCTAAAAATATATTTTAAAATATCAAATAAAAGAGAAAATTTAGATTCATTATTTAAATTATTATTCAATGAAGCCTCAAATATATTTGAACTTTTAGATCTGAAGATGGCAAAAACACAAATTATTAAACAACAAATAAACCAACCGAATGTAGAAGCAGAGAATCCAGGAGATTATTTCAGAATATATATTTTTTTACCGTTATAAGATAGTATTATTCAGGATATAAAATGCAGGTTCAATTATGATACAATAGGTATATTTGATCTCAGTACTACTGTACCAAACATTTTACCAAACAAAACTAATATTGAAATCTGTCAAATTTTGGACAAATGGACCCTAATTGTGAGATAGATCTAGTGTGAATAAATTTAGAAATCAGAATTTGATATTTGGAAATTACACCGGGAAGAAAAATTTAAGACCTGCTTTAGAAGCATATAACTAATGTAGGTAACATAGATCTTTGTCCTACTATAAAATGATTTTGGAAATACTGTGCACGTTACCGGTTATTGACTAATATGGTGATTGAAGCTCCTCTGCATTCAGTTGTTTGACATCTTCGCCTTGTTCACCTAGAAAATGAGATTCGATTTTTTATTAATAAGTTTTGTAAATGTCATTGTTTATTTCATTGAGAACGGTGTTTGTCAAATTTTCTAAAATGAATGGATCCTAATTGTGATATGGATCTAGTGCGAATAAATTTAGAATCAGAATTTGATATTTGGAAATTACACCGGGAAGAAAAATTTAAGACCTGCTTTAGAAGCATATAACTAATGTAGGTAATATAGATCTTTGTCCTACTATAAAATGATTTTGGAAATACTGTGCACGTTACTGGTTATTGACTAATATGGTGATTGAAGCTCCTCTGCATTCAGTTGTTTGACATCTTCGCCTTGTTCACCTAGAAAATGAGATTCGATTTTTTATTAATAAGTTTTGTAAATGTCATTGTTTATTTCATTGAGAACGGTGTTTGTCAAATTTTCTAAAATGAATGGATCCTAATTGTGATATGGATCTAGTGCGAATAAATTTAGAATCAGAATTTGATATTTGGAAATTACACCGGGAAGAAAAATTTAAGACCTGCTTTAGAAGCATATAACTAATGTAGGTAATATAGATCTTTGTCCTACTATAAAATGATTTTGGAAATACTGTGCACGTTACTGGTTATTGACTAATATGGTGATTGAAGCTCCTCTGCATTCAGTTGTTTGACATCTTCGCCTTGTTCACCTAGAAAATGAGATTCGATTTTTTATTAATAAGTTTTGTAAATGTCATTGTTTATTTCATTGAGAACAGTGTTTGAGGAGACATTTTCACGTTATAGAAAACTCATTGTTTATCACAAATCCATGTATGTCAACAGTATGTGTAAATGACATTATTAAATTTGGATTGGTTTTGGAGTAACTGTTATTATCAAAGTTTGACAATGTTTATGCTGGATCTTGTATTAATATCTTGTTTAATAAAAAATTATATTATTCATATTTATGAGAGACATTTCATAAGGTGATATTTTGAATCTCAATGTTAGAAATTTTCTACCAGTATTATCAAACTCAAAATTCCGGAGAAATTATTGTCCTTTTGAGTGCTTTACCATTATTTTTATCAGTCATATAAATTGTTTAATCATGTGTCATCCTCAGTCATCTGAAGACATTGGGGGACTATTACCCACATTTTGTCCATTATATTGAAAGAGTTCCCTTCTCATAAATCCTTAAAATTAGCTAATCAAATAGTACTACGGCTAAATTCGATTATTTGGGCTTAAAAAAATAAGCACTTTAAAAAACTAAGTACCATATTTACTCGCTTAATTGCCTCCATCATGTAATTACCCCACTTTGATTTTTGAGGAAGAAATAGGTAAAAGATTATTTTCTGTACCGCATAATTGCCTCTCATTTACTTTGACACAATGGTTATCATTGTTTACGCTGCAATCTCTCTTTTTATTCCACATTCCCTCCCAGCAGATTGATGGATTGATCCAGTTCTGTACAAAAAATAGCCTTTGTCCAACTTTGCATTTTAAAATGTTATAGCTATTGGAGCCACCGTTATCATTTTCTTAACTATCCTTTCCATTTTCCCACCCCATCTCAATAGACTGATGAATTATTCCGATCCTGTGCTGAAATTATCTTTGTCTGCCTTTGTAGTGAATCAAATCGCCAGGTTGTCAACTTATTGTGTCTGAAACAACGCATATGAAAGGAACAGCGCAAGTTAGTAAGTAGCGTTGTTGTCCATTGTGTGGATTATGCGTTTAAGGAAGAAGTATTTGTATTGGGTGAAAGTGTGATGTTGACATGGGTAAATATTTCAAAATTAAGAAATATCCATCTTTCCGTAGTCTCCAACACCTTTTTAATTATGGGTAAATATAATTATTACATATCGTATCGTTTTCTGAAAAAAATGGAGTAACAGAGCAGTAGCACGAGAATTTTCAGTTGATCCCAAGCAAGTAGGATATTGTAGGAAAGACATTATCAGGTTTCGATAAAATAAATGGTGTTCTCATATACAAGTTTGTGCAGAGGCAAAATACCAGTAAATATTTTTAAATTCCATTATTGCTAAGACTTCATTCTTATATGACCCGCGTAATTGCCCCACCCATGTTTTAAAGAAAGAAAAATTGTGCAGAAAAGTGGGGCAGTTACACGAGTAAATATGGTATTTAATAATCTTCTATAGAAGCCATAAAAAAAGGTTATGCTGTGGCTTTTGGAGATACCTAAGATAAGAATATATTGCCAGTTCTTGAATCCTGAGGTGGCTATTTTTTAAAAAGTCTTGATAATCATAGGACAAGTGTTTTTAAATCTCTTTTAAAGTTTTAAGTTCATCATTGAAAAAATAAACTTGGTGAGAGAAACAGCTTTAAATCGAAATATTTTTTCAAATGGATTTATGTAATGAAAGTAAAGAGTGGTCTAACCTTAGACCAGTGTTTCTCAAACTTTTTCATTCCATGCACACTTACTCAAAAAAATAAGTAGTAAAAACTTGTATGTAAAAATAATTTGAAAATAGATTAATTAAAATTGATGAAATGGTAATATAATCAATTTGTCATACCTTGTTGATTTTCTTCTTTAGTTAAGTTGCCTTGATCTTTGGATGCTTTGCCATGCAGGTTAATAGGGCAGGACCCATTTTCCTTATCTGCCATCAACACCTTTTTCAAAGAAATTACATGAGAAGTGCTATGCATATGAAAATAATAGCATCTAGTTTTATTTTGTCAATAGCTAAACTTAGCTCCTTGGCAGTGAAAATTTTTACAGTTGCCAATTTCATTTGCTGCTTTATCAAAATTTTCTATTAAAGGCTGGCAAATTTTTCCTAAAGATTTATTGAGATTGTGATTGTATCCTAAAGATATTGTTCTTTTGGCCATGTTCTCATATAGGCCTAGTCTTTTTGTTGATGAAATAGCATAACTTTTTATCATATTTTGATTTGTGTTCATGATGGTAGAATCTAAAAGAAGTCTTTTCATATTATTTTTTATATTATTTTTCAAGGATGGAAACATTACATTCCTGCTGATTTGCATAAATGGTTGTCCTAAACACTTGTAGACATGCATCTTCTAGCCGAGCAACCAGTCTGAATGGAATTTTCAAAGAAATATATTGTTGCGTCCTTTTTACACTTCGCGTCAACACTTCCGTTTCTCCCAACCCTTTCACCCCGAGCCCCCCACTCCTCTCTCTCTCTCTAGCCTCCTAGTGCCACCTAGCGGGGAGTAATTCAACTACTAGGTCGCTACACTCGGCCACTCCTGACAGATTCCCTCGTCCTCAAGGGATGGGCAATTGGCGGAGGGGTATGGTAGTCATCCAATCTCGCGGGCCTCCGCACCAAACGTTTTGTACGGACCAACCTTCCAGCCTCGGAGTCCACATCCTTAGAGGACACCTCAGGGTCAGTTTCTGAAACTGTGTCCCCGCTCTCATCCCCGTCGGAGTCACTACTGCAGAAACCGGCATGGTAGGGTTTCAGCTGGGACACGTGGACCACACCGAAGCCTTGTCGGCGACGGTTGCAACGTCCTGGAGGATTCCTCATGTGATAGGTGACATCCGTGAGTTTTGTCACCACGGAAAATGGCCCGACGTATTTGGGGAGGAATTTGCTACATTTCCTCTTTGACCTCAGGTGCCGCCTGACTAAGACCAAGTCTCCAACCTTAAAGGCTGGAGCCGCCTGGCGCCGCTGGTTGTACTGCAATTCCTGCGCCTTCTTCCTATCTGTGGTCCTACGAGCAGCAGCCTTCCGTGCTTCTTCGACTCGGCCTAGGAACCCCTCGTAGCTCTCCGGTGCTTCCTCTGGCCAGGGAAAAGTGGTCTCCTCGGGTAAAAGGGGCAGGCGCCCATAAACAAGTTGAAATGGGCCGTGTTGAGGGCAAAAACCGCATGGGGGAGGAAGGTATCCCAAAGGGCCTGCCTACCCCCTAGATACCTCCCCAGCACTCCAGTCAGCGTACGGTTCACTCTCTCACACAACCCATTGGTCTGCGGATGATATGCAGCTGTCATGGCGTGCTCTACCCCGAGATTGCGTAATGCCTCCTCGAGGAGACCGGACGTAAACGAAGTTCCACAATCGCTGATGATCTTTTTGGGGGTCCCGTGCTTTAACACAACCTCCTCGAGGAGGAAATCGCGAATGGCTGGAGCAGAGGTATCAGGCACAGCCCGCCCTATAACCCAACGCGTTGCGTAGTCCACACACACGAGGATGTACCTGTTACCCCGCTCTGTAGTGGGTAGAGGACCCACATGGTCGATCCCCAGCATCTCGAAGGGATGAGAAACCGCAGGAATGGGTGCAGGAATCCAGCGGGCTTCCCTGGTGGCTGCTTCCGCATCTGGCAGACGTGGCAGGCGCGAACATAAGCTCTCGCATGCTTGGAGAGCTTAGGCCACCAGTACCTTTCGCCGGTACGGGTCCGTGTCTTCCTCATGCCTAAGTGCCCCCCACTAGCACCAGCATGGCAGCCTTCTAGGACACGGCGTCTCAGCGACGGAGGTATGACCAGGAGATGCTTCCTCCCCGCGCCGCTGTTCTCCCGGTATAGGAGGCCGTCGACCAACCTGAATTGCGAGAGTCCTCCCCGGTTCTTGGGACCTACCGCACTTCCCTCCAAGTCCTGTATTATCCGCCCCAGAGTTGCATCCGCCCTCTGCTGCAGCCCGATGGCCTCCGCTTCCGCGCCTACCGATACCATTGCTCCGGCAAACATCTCCTCAGGGACGTCGGTCGCCTCCGCTGCGCAGCTTGGGTTCCGCGATAGGGCATCCGCCGCCACGTTGGCCTTCCCCTTCCGGTGCACAAACTTAACCTCGTGTTCCTGGAGAGCCATTACCCACCTTCCCAATTTAGCTTTGGTGTTATGTTTTTGATAGAGCCAGGTGACGGCAGAATTGTCCGTCACCACAGTGAATGGCCTACCAAAGACATAATGGTGCAGTTTCTCCACGGCCCAAACAACGGCAAGGCACTCCAGCTCATTGCTATGGTACTTTTCTTCTTGCGCTGTCAGTCTCCGGCTCATGTATGCCACAGCACACTCTTCCCCCTCGCATCGCTGCAGCAACGTGGCTCCCAGGTCATCTCCGCTCGCGTCCGTGTGTATCTCACAAGACAAATCCTCCCGGAAGTGGCGGAGAGCTGGCGCGATAACAAGCTCACCCTTCAACCGCCGGAACGCTTGCTCTTCCACCGTCCCCCACTCCCAGCTGTGGCCCTTCTTCAGTAGCACATGAAGAGGTTTGGCGATGGCCGCAAAACCGCGAATGAACCGGCGATAGTAGCTCGCCATGCCAAGGAACTCCCGGAGGCTACGAAGATTCTTCGGCGCCGGGAAGCTACTCACGCCTTCCACCTTTTCCGGATCAGGTCTGACCCCCTCGCGGTCTATGCGATGGCCCAAGAAGCTCAAGCCGGTTACCCCGAAACGGCACTTCTCCCTTCTGAGCGTCAGACCAGCGTCAGCTATCGCCCTCAGAACGGCCTTCAAGCGTTGAAGATGCTCCCGGAAGCTACCGCCAAACACCAGGATGTCGTCCAGGTAGACCAGACACTGATGCCACTTTAATCCTCCCAAAACTTGGTCCATCAGCCTCTGGAAGGTAGCTGGAGCGTTTGTAAGTCCGAACGGCATTCTTTTGAACTCGTAAAGACCGTCGGGGGTTACGAAAGCCGTTCGTTGGCGATGGTCCGGGTGGATGCCGACCTGCCAGTACCCACTGGCAAGATCAAGGGAGGAGAAGTACGCCGACCCCCCTAAACTGTTGAGGACGTCTTCTGTACGTGGGAGAGGATAGACATCGCGCTTCGTTACCGCGTTGAGCCGGCGATAGTCGACGCAGAAGCGCATCTCCCCGGATTTCTTCCGTACGAGGACAACCGCAGACGATCACGGGCTAGTCGATGGCGCAATTATTCCATCGCGGAGCATATCTCCGACCTGGTTGGAGATGACTTCCCGCTCCCCAGGTGAAACACGGCGCGGTGGCTGATGGATCGGGCGCTCGGTCAAGAGGTCGATCCGATGTTGGGCGAGATCGGTCCTCGGGATCCGACCGGGAGTAGAAGCAAAACAGGCAGCATAACGACCTAGCAGCTCCCTAAGGACCCCTCGCTGCTCCGTCGACAGCTCGTACCCTAGATTCCACACCTCCCCACCATCCTCGAAAGCGTGACGGTCCATGATGTCCCTTGGCTGAGGTTGGGAGCCTTCGATGGGGCCCACCACTTCATCCAGGTAGCAGGCGACGACTTTCTGTGATGGTTGGAAGCGAAGTGGCTTCCGTCCCACGTTCAGAACGGGAACGGACAACCTGCCATCATTGACCGTAAGCACAGCCCCCGGACCGACCCATTCCAGCCCCGGTTTGGCGCAACGTATCGTGCGAGTCGTCACTGTTTGTGGAGTCCGAGTTTTTGCACAAGCCGTCACGAACGCCAAGCACCCCGGTGGGATGTGAGTTTCCCTTACCGCGGAGAGGACTTCCACCTCCTTGGGTTATCCTTTTCCACATCTATGGCACAAAGCTCTCTGAAGGCTGTCTTCACGCACTCATCCCCGAACGGCAAGGAATCCGGTGGATAGTCCTCAACTTCCCTTCCTACGGCCTTATCTAACCTCACCCACACCCCGGTGGAACTGCCGTAAAGCGTCGCCCCGCTCGTCATTATCCAATCCACCCCGAGGATCACAGGAAAGGGAGGGGAGTCCATTAGCAGCACCCCTCGGATCTCCACCTTACTGCCTTCTACTGCTACCGTAACGTCCACTCGACCCCTTGCCCTCATTGTTCGGCCGTCGAACCCTCTCAGTAATCCCTCATGGGTAGATGCTACCGTGTGGTACTGTTTCAGACAACTCAATTATTCCCTGAGAATAATGTAATGTAATGGATATAATTTCCTTAAATCGCAGAAAAAAGGCAAGTACTTAGATACCCATACATACCTTCCTGGAAACAAATATACTTACTTATCTACATAAGCATTTGGCTAAGGAAATTCATTCCATGCCAGCGACCCTTCAGATAAGTACCACTGGGATTTTAATGGACATGTCTATCAAAAGTGTTATATACTATTTATGTGGAATAAATATTATTATTATTATTATTTACAAAAAATTACTTGAGAAGAACAGAGTATTTACAGTACCCATAATCAGAGGCATAACTTCAGTTTTGGGGTCCCAAGGCAAATAAGTAAAATGAGACCCCCATAAAAGAATTTAATATTTATACATATAGTATAAATTTTTATTTTACATTTTAGAAATAAAAAAATATAACATTTTCGATTTATTTCACATTATATTTCACATATAATGTACACTAAAAATTATGAAGAATTCTTGAAGTAATGATATTAATTTATGTCATATAATATTTAAGTTTCTGTTTCTAACTAAAATTATTTTTTAAGTTGCAAACGTATGCAGTACTATGTATTTTAAAATATTGATTTTTTACCTACAGAAAAAACGATTGAAATTAAATTTGCCAGTTCTCTAAATTGAAATCATATATCAACTTTTTTGTAACTGCAAAACCATACACTTTGAACTTGAATAATGCACAATTTATGAACAAGTTAACAATTATACAGTACCAATGGCCGATCCAGAAAAATTTGACAGGGGAGCACGTAATAAAAAATCTATAAACAAAAAAACATTATTATGTGTTCTTGTAAGTTTCTACATGTGATGCGGGAAAGACAGAGACCTTATATTCACATACAACAGGTAAATGAAATGCCATTGGCATCCTTCATGAATCATGAATTCCTCTACCCTTTTAATATGTTGCTCACTATTAAACATTTTACGAAGTTCCTTTAGCTCGCGTTCGGCTCCTACAAAGTTCAGGCCGTTGTCACTATGAAGATGATCACACCTTCCTCTTCTCGATATGAATCTGCGAAGTGCTGCGATAAATGCTTCAGTGGATAAATCGCTGACTAACTCTAAATGTATTGCCCTTGTGGCTAAACAAATAAAAACTGCTATGTAGGCCTTGACTATCATTTTGGATTGCCTATTTCCTTGTTTGATGTAAACCGGGCCTGCATAGTCAACTCCTGTGTTGAAAAATGGCCGGCTTGGCTGTACTCTGGAAATGGGTAAGTTGCCCATTAGTTGCTGAGCCGTGGCTGCCTTTAATTTCAAACAAGTAATGTATGAATGAATAATTGATTTGACCACCTGTCGTATTCAAGGAATCCAATAAATTTCCCTGAAGGAAGATATAAGCAGCTGAGTGCGAGCATGTAATAAGAGTTGATACTCATGAGCTATTAATAAGGTTGTGATATGATGGTTTGGCAGTAGAATAATTGGGTGCTTCAAATTGAAAGAAAAGAGTTGATTTGTGGAGTCACCCTCCTACTCAAAGAATGCCTTGGCCATCCAGAAATGGATTTAGCGATTTCACATGGCTTTGGTTGCCTATATTAAAGCCATTTTGTAATGCAACTAACTTTGCATTTTAGATTTCCCTTTGCGCGATTGTGATGAGCCTACATGTGGACTCGTGCAACTTGTGTGTGGTTAATATGATGGAAGACGCTCTTGGCCTTCCCTTACAACTTGCCATAAACCTAAGGCAATATGCCATTACTCTTTGAAGTTTCTTAAAGCTTGAGAAATCGTGGATGAATTCCACCTGCTGTTTGTGCGCAATGAGTGTAATTACCCCTTCCATTTCCTCTGGATTAGGTTCTGAGACTGCTCCGTCTGCTGATGATATCCATTCTGAGGGATCCTGTTTCAACCATTATGGACCCGCCCACCATAAAGAGTTTGTTTTCAGATTTTCCGCTGGGATTCCTCGCATTAATAGATCAGCTGGGATATCAGCTGATCACACATGTCTCCAATTTCGAGGCACGGTGTTTTCTTGTATTTCAGAAACACGATTGGCAATAATATTTGATAGAGTGAATGTGAAAGGAATTAAAAAAGGATATGACCTTGTGGCATAAGATTTCAGTTCTTATGCTGCTACAATGTGCGCTGAAATTGCAGTGCTACAATGTCCGCTGAAACTGCATAGTGCTATAATGTCTCTCCTACGATCTCTTCGTCGGTGGCTTGGTGAGTAAGTGGGTTTTCATCTTCTGGGAACATAGCCTCGTCCGGGGGAACAATATATTACTGCCGATGGCTATTCAAGTATCTTAGCTTTACCCTCGGCTTCAAGTTGAACGATCTGTCCCAAAGGACCAAAAAATGATGTTATTATAAGGAATTAGTGGACTGTATAAACTTAAAATCGTGGCACTGTATTCAAAATCACAGAATCATTCAACCTAGACATGCAACTAATACAACAACATGATAATAATTTTAAGAAATATGTAAATAACATTGAGAGCATAGTAACAAAAAAATATACAATTGACATTAATGATAATAGCAAAGAAATATACAATTGACATTAATTATGTTCACTTTAAAGATGGATACTTTCCTACAAGTTAACATCAACAATTGAACACGTGTTGTATTCAATCACACTCTTTCTCGTTTAGTTTCGACGTGTTGGGGCTCGTGGAATACGAAGTTACTCAACACGATTAAAAGAACCTATGATTATGTTGCACTTATTTCAAAAAAATCTTATGACGGTTTTAACAGGATAGGACCTCCATATAATACGTGTCCGTCCCGGGTAAGAGTCTTTATGAAATGGAACTGTTTGTCACGAGGCAGCACCTGCTGTAATGCAGCCAAACATCACGTGAATGAACAGACCCGACACAGAGAATACAATAATACATCAACAAATAGTACAAAAATATATTTGAATTTTTAACAGTCAGCATTACGGAACGTATGGCAGGGTTGTCGACAATGTTGCTCTTCTTCTCCATCCCTCTCCCTTTCCCAAGAATCTGACAGGACACCCTTAATGGCTTCTAAAGCCATTTCCCCCCCAAGAAGCCTCTGTTTAAAAAAAAAACATGTAGAAGCATGCCCTCAAGAAGTTATGTAGACCTAACTTCACTATAGAGAAACCAATTTCAGTTGGGCAGCTCAGTTTGTGGCTTGCATCATGCAACAATGTAGACCAGGACTGCCAACAATTTTTTTCTAAATCCTGTTACTGACATTCAAATACATAACGTATTTAATCGACTCTAAGCCGACACCAATTGTAAGCCGATCCCCACTTTTGAAAATGCCACGCAAGGAAAAATATTGATTTTAAAGTGCTTAGACAGCTCTGGGGTCAATTATTTCAAAATACCAACAAGTATGAATGCCTCAGATTTTCAGTTCCTAATTAAATGAAAGTATTAATTAAAATTACGGCGACATAAAATACATTTTATTCCATTATTCATAACTACTTCTACTAAAAGAGTAATTTGACCTCGTTATCCCCCGGGATCTTAATCACGTAAACAAATAGCCGTTGCTCGTCAATCAAATACGGACACCGTATTACATAACATACGTTAGTACTGCACGAGTATCATCTGAGCATAACTTTTCACTTTTATTCTTAAATTATTCTCCCAAGTTGGCTGCTATGCCGCTAAGGCACGAGGAGGTAACTGTTCGCTCGGGAAATCCCAGTACGCGCATAATAGACCTACTCGACACACTGAAACAAGATAGGTAGAGGAGGGAGGGGAGGAGGGTAGAAAACGTAAATGTTTCGATTCAAAAGTAAAATGAAACACTGTCTACATATGTTTCTTCTTATGCTTATGAGCACTATCGCTGCATTTTTTTATGACTTTGATGCGCCACGTATTATTTACATAATTTATTTCTTAGTAGGTGTTCATTCAATTTGATTCTTTTTCCCATACATACAGGTAGATAGTTTACTTCCACTTTAAAACATTTATATCGCGCGTCATTATAAAACTATGGACATTAATTCATTGACTACTTTTTTACACTGATTCCAAGCCGAGTGGCAATTTCTGAGATGGTAAAAAGGTAAAAAAGGTCAGCTTATAATCGATAAAATTGGGAATTCTGTAATATAAAAAAAGAGTTACCTTAGTTGGTGTTCTGGTAACTAGTTCATCAAAGTCAGCATTATGGAACGTATGGCAGGGTTGTCGACAATGTTCCTCTTCTTCGCCTTCCCTCTCCCTTTTTTTCAAGAGTCTGACAGGACATTGATAATGGCTTCAAAAGCCATGACCTCCCCAAGATATTTCTGTTTAAAAAAAAATTAACTTGTAGAAGCATGCCCTCACGATGTAGACCTAATTTCACTATAGAGAAACCAAATTCAATTCGGCAGCTCAGTTTGTGGCTTGCATCATGCAACAATGTAGACCAAGACAGTCAACAATTTTTCTCTAAATCCTGTTACGGACATACAAATACATACCATATTTAATCGACTCTAAGACGACACCGATTGTAAGCCAATCCCAACTTGGCATGGTTGTCGACAATATTCCTCTTCTTCTCCCTCGCTCTCCTTTTTCCAATAATCTGACAGGACCTTGTTAATGGCTTCAAAAGCCACTTCCTCCCTAAGTTGCCTTTGTTTTAAAAAAAATTAATTTGTAGAAGCATGCCTTCACAAAATTATGCAGACCTAACTTCACTATAGAGAAACCAAATTCAGTTAGGCAGCTCAGTTTTTGACTAGCATCATGCAACAATTTAGACCAGGACTGCCAGCAATTTTTTTCTAAATCCTGTTACTGATATCCAAATACATACCTCTTTTGTAATATGTAATATCTTGGTTTTTGATGCAAAATGTACAAATTTATGCTTTCAATAATTTCAGAATCTTCATCGCTTTTTTTAAGTAAAATTATTTGCAACTGTTTACGCATAACCTTGTACCTTAAATGTAATCATGTTTTTTATGAATTTTGAATTTATCCTGCATTACGAATCAACTGTATTGCTTGGAAATCATAAAAAAATGTATTCAAGTTTTAAATGTACAGTAAATAGCACAAATGCATAAAAAACAATAAGTAACCATAGGCCTAGTTTACAGGACAGGCCTTAGATTAGAAATTGTTAAATAAAATAATATTCACTCTTAATGATATCAATATAATGGCTCAGCAGATTTAGACAAAATGAAAAAAATTCTACTTCTTTAATTCCTCACAGTCTTTCTCATGGCATTTGTTGGCTCAAAACCTGCAAGATATTTTCTAAATGAACACTGCACCAGAGCATTCAGAGCAGACGTGTGCACTTTTAATATGATTCAGGTTGCTAAACACTCTCCACTTCAGCATTGCTATGAGGAAGTATAAGCATTGCCTTGGCAAGTTTGCAAAGTAATGGAAATGGTGGATTTCACAACCATCAATAATATTTGGAAGTCTTTTAGCCAGCATATCAACATTTTCCCAATTTTCTTATGTTTTCTTTGATGGGTCAAAGATACGTACATTCTTCAAAACTACATCATTCAAAGGTAAGAGACAGTACAGCTCTTTCGTTGCCATCTCATAAAAATCTCTTACATTGTTAATAAGATATAGTTCTCAATATACGTATCTAGCTGTATATTTCTAGCAGTATATTCCCAGAGAAGCTTGTGCGATCCTGATTGTGCATGTGTGTGTTTCTTTTTCTTTTAGACATAGTTTCCTGTAAGGTCATCATCCTGTAAACTTGTATTTTTATTATTAATTTTTTCTATCTTTTTCTTTCCTATTTACTGAGTGATTGCTTCTCTGGTCGATATTACAGATCAGGTGTTTTCTTTATATTATTCCATCCACCGTAGTCTCCTCATTCCATCTTCAGCTTCTTTATTTATGATTAAAATTAAAATTAATTCAGCATATTTGTTATCGGCCCATTTTTCAGCAGCCCCCTGGAAAGAGCTTCATCATGGCCCCCCGGAGGCTGCTGCTCTCACTTTGAGAAACACTGCTTTAGAGCAGTGTTCCTCAAACTGTGGGTCGTGGCCTCCCAGAGGGCCATAAAATTATTTTAGATGTGAGGTGAAATGCCAAAATATAAAATATTCTCGAACAATAAAATTTCATCAGGAAATTTTTGGAAATTCGATATGATGAAAATTATTAACCTGGCGACAGATGGGTGACGTACTGAAACATTAATAGATGGGTTGGGTCTGGTGGACCCAAATTAAAAAACAAAATAATATACACCAGCCCCTCAACATCTGCGAGTTCAGCATTCGCGAGTTCAGGTATTCGCGAGGTAGCCATAAAATTTCATTATTTCAAAAAGGCAACTGTTCTCAGGTTATAAAATTTAAATTTGACAGTCAACAATCCCATAAGCTGTGTGACTATCCAAAATAATACTAATCTTGTGATAAAAGCGCTTAGAATTGTTGTAATCAATAAGGTATTAATTGATGCAAGTAGAATCTAAGTAGTTAGTGTTAACCGTATAAATACTTGAGGACAGTAGATGTTAACCTTTCAAAAATGCAACTCATAACGTCCTACCTACAATAAGCTATAATTCCGAAAATTGGAATCTTTCTGTTACATAGTATGCACTATGTACATATAAAGTTACAAAACCGTGCCACAGAGTCGAACGCTACGCCACCACCATTTCCCACCTCCCGGGCATTTTCATTCTTGCCTGCATTTCGCTCAGTCTGTGTCGCTCTTACATACTTTTCATCAGCTTTTGCACTTTGATTTACTTATTACTGTAATTTTTAATGTAATAATTACGATTTTTACTTAACCATGTTTTCAAAAAGAAAATCATCTGTTAAAAGTGAATCAAGTATAAAGAGATGAAAGAATATATACTATATAATACGTACTACGTATTACTACATTTTCATTTTGTTTGAACTGTTTTCAAGTTTTTTCGTGTTTATTTTTAGCCTACGAACTTTAATTTTAGGTTTAGTGTTGAGTACAAAGCAGTGTGAATGTTGAATATTAAGTTTGGTTAGTATAATCAGAGCAAATTTCTTATTCACGAATTTCAACATTCGCGAGGTTATTGGGAACGTATCCCTCGCGAATGTTGAGGGGCTGGTGTAATAACATTTTTTTAAAATTTTGTTGCTTTAATTTATTCTACACAATCATTACATATAATTCTGTTTGTTCCAAACAAAGATAGGATTTGCATTTGATATTTTGATTAAAAAAAATCGTGTTCTGCTTTTTGGTACATTTGGAACATCAACCTTTCCATCACTGTTCTTGGGTTTTCGCCTTCCTTTTTTTCTAATAATTGCAGAGCTCTACATCGCAAATTTCTTGGAAAATTTGCTATTTCTTCTAAAATAGTGACTTCGTCAAACTCCATATAAAAACTCTAAATAAAAAACCGCGTTTCTTTACCTACACCAATAGATGGGTTGGGTCTGACAGACCCAAACTCTGCTACATGCTTATATAAGGACACTCGACTACGTTTAGAACACTACTGACATAGAGTTTAGATCAGTCAAGGAAGGTAGACAAAGGGACGTAACTTTAGTGGCATTTTTTGTTAATGTTTCAACCAAAAGAAAAAACTTTCGGTCTGAGAGACCCAACCCATCCGTCGCCGGGTTAATCTCCTATAATACATTTTGAAGGGTGTGTATGTTGGTTTGTTGGTGGAACTCCTCCTAAATGATAAATGCTACAATAACCAAATTTGGTACGATTCTTTCTTACATCCTAACTTAGTGAATGGTCAAGGTTTTGTTACTGGCCGCCACTTTGATTCGAAATGGCCATCGTTTTAATTATCAAACGTCATGAATTTTTCCGCATCCTGCAGCTGAAATACAGGGATGAGTGTAGACCACTTTGAATTTTCACTTTAAAATTACTTAAAATCATAGTACGAACTTGAGACTTGGATACTTCTTTGTGGGAAAGAACTAAGTTTATTTTTATTGAAGACAGATCCCGAATTCTGGTCGAATTCACATAGAAATGTGGTTATAACCATAAAATAAATTATCAGTTGAATTTTGCAGTTCAAGCCATTGCTAATACCTTCTGAGCAGATCTCTCTTTATTTACCAGTATTCAAACAGTTGAGCTTCAAAAGCCGTCAACGCATTTTGTGTAATCGTCTGCAAGTCCTGTGACCACTCAAATAATGTGAAAAACCCAGCCTTTAACGGTAACAAAGCACAGGTAGTGCTAAATTCAATATCCTAGCCTTTATTATTTATTCATTAATATTCATCGGTCAAATATTTACTTTACAAAAAATATAGTGGTATCATGAGACATGACTACGAGATTTAACCATAACCCAAATTTTCCTTGGACTCACATTTAAGCTGAGGGGTGATTTTTTCATGATAGATTTTGACAAAAAACATCGGCTTGTATTTGAGCAGATACGGTACATATGAAATTTAACATTAAATATTTGATAACAATTTTAAAATGACGGCATATGCCTCTTTTGTGAAGTAACACTGCAGTTTCTTTACAACTGATTAAATTTACTAACATAAGTGAACATTATCTTGCTGTCAGGGGGTATAGAATCTTCTCCACATACCTGAGTATTTTCCATTCTTGTTTTTTTCAAGATGCTTCGTTTCAGATATGCCATGTCCTCTGCTGCCTCCTCTCACACACTGCCCAGGCAGCACCAATTCCATAGCCTTAAATGAAGGTCGAGTAAAAAGACAATTGTACTTTTGTGACAAATTGTCAAAAAGTGGGACTGTCCCACACAGCCCCTGGCAACTTAAGGATTTTTATAGGTTTAAGTTACGCTTTGCTGCGATGCTAGATGTCACTGGAAGCGCTTCAAAATGAAAGTGGAGGAGGGGATGGGTCTCATGGTTAAAGCCGTTAACAGTCGATGTCTGATCATGGCGGAACGTGATAGAATGTTGAGGAAGAAAGAATGTGTGTGCCGTTAATAGATGTGATACATGCAGTGATGGTCCAACAAAATTTTTTAATTTCCCGAGGACTGAAAAAGTGTAAGTTAATTTATATTAATGAATATTTTACCTGTGAATGCTGAAGTGTTTCTGCAAGTTGTGTAGTTTATGAGTACATAGCTACATCGGTTGTTTTCCGAGCGAATATCTTCATTTATAAGAATTTAGACTTTTATTTATTCACACCGCTTTGAGGAATTACGTTTAACTAAATGAAGGGATTTGTAAGGCGAACATATATGTGTCATTGGTCTCTGCATTGATTGAATATGTATTGGTGGTTTGTTCAAAATATACATAAGTTTCGTCAATAAAATAGAGTGGAAAAGTTACTGCATAAATTATTACGTTCTGTAAATTATAAATTTCATGGTTTCAGCTTCATTGTGAATTATCGTATGCTCTTGGAGATTCGTTCCTTACTCTTTAGGACGTAGGAATGAAATCATTCATTTCGTATTTATTTTTAAATAACTATGTCGATTCTTCTAGTCTTGTTGCACTTAATATTAACCCCTCGAACTGTGAGAAACTATCTTTAATTTAACCCTCCATCGGGCGCAATATATCTGTGAGATATGGAGGGTGCAACATTGTTGATCTCTCAGCAGTGGGGCAGGCGACGTCTGTCTCCTCATGAGTACCTTCCTGTATAAAATTGTTTCACTAGGTAATGTCGGTTCAACCATGATTGTGTGCTTACTTCATTTTCACAAAGTTTTATCTCACAGACACATTGCCCCCGTTTGTGTGACTTTTTCCCACGCTATGTAATAATTTTATATTCTCATGTTTACTGTTTAATAATATTAATTTTTATTTCTCATTTGGTTTTTTATGTTTTAAGTTTTATGTTTAAGTCAGTGTTTATTTTTAACCATAATTCTCAAACATACATGTGATGGGTGCAAAGCTGGTCTCTCCACTACCAATTACCATAATCTTGAGTACTCTGGAATTTATTACAGGGAAACAACAGAAGGGAGTACACTCTAACCTATCCTAGTAAGAAATTACTAGATACCATAACATCAGGTATGGACAGGTTAGAGGAAATAATAAATTCCAATGCCGTTATTAGCTTTGGGAACAAGTATTACGTCATGCCTCTTAGAGTACATATTTCGATGGTTCTGATGTGTTGTATGTACTGCTTTGTGCATATATGTTCATTTTTTATACTCTTTGGTTACCTTGGTATGATATTATGAACTTGTGTATATGTCATGTGAAGGATGTCACTGTTTATATGCTTGTATGAACTAACACATTTGAGATGTTGCAGTATGTACATACTTTTACACTTCTTGTGATTTCAAATTATCTGTCTAATGTCAATGCTCTCATTAGCTTTGAGAGAAGGTATGATTCTTTATGCATTTTGTGGCATGAACTGACAATTCAGATAATGTGCGACCTTTTATGTTTTAGTATGTACATACATGCATACGTACCTGCATACATCTTTTTTGTTAATTCATTGTTCATTATGTTCATATACATAAATTTTGCCTGTTCAATTTCATATTTTCATGGTTTACAGTATTGACTATGCTACTTAGTATATGTTAAAAATTTTTATACTTAGTCTCACTTTTTCTGTTTGTGTAATACCAGTTGATTCATTTCCACATTTTTATTTACTTTTCCATGTGTTATCTCTGTTGAATTTCTAATGTTGGAATTGAGATTTGGCAACTGTTTGTTTTCATCTGGTACTACTTTGTAATGTAACTGTGCCTTCTTTCTAAGTGAATATCGGCAAATAATTTGTGATGTTTGCAAAAACCTTTTCGCAATCTCTGCTGAAATGCTATGGTTATAATTGTTTTTACTTAAAAATATGGCATTTACTTGTTATGTGTACATCTAACGAAGCTTAAATAAATATCAATAACGTACAATAATTTTGTTTTTTTTCAATTTCATATTTAAAATTTTGCGATCATTTATATTAAGCATTTTACGAGGAATAAAAAAACATTTTAAACGCGCGCGCTTGGTGCGACAGTGGTGCCGTCTATGAATGCAGCCGGTCGTAACCTGAACCTTTTTCCCGTACTAGTAAGTTGTACAGGCATGGTCCCACCTAAAGAGGGATGTCTGGTCATCTTACGCATAGTGCCATTATAATAAAAAATAAACATAACCATTTTCACTGGTATTTACATCATTATTCATGATCAAGTACCTCGTAATTATTTTGCCAATATGTCTGGTATGTACATATTGGGGAGATCGAAAAATGCCTTTAAACTATTTCTGTTGACATTGACCATCTTTTTTTGCAAAAGTGTCTGGGTTCGATTCTAGGTGTAACTGTATTCCATTTGTTAGATTTCTTTTGAACTAGTGTTAAAAATATGAGATTTGGTTTTAAGAATTTCCATTATAACTCTTTTAATAGCTGTTTTAATATATATATGTACGAGAAACACAAATGTCACACATTTAGGTACTTCAATTATTCACTTTCTGGGCTATTAATACCAATAAATTGATGTGTCTCACACATGACTTTCACCATATGCCAAGCTGTCCACTATCCATGAATTTTGAAGACAATTGAATATCTCTTGAAATATTCCTCATATGAAAATTTATTTCAAACAAGAGTTCTAGAAAAAAATAATATTTACAAATTTTATATATATATATGTATATATACAGGGCCGTGCTGATGGGTGAGGCGATGAGGCAACCACCTCAGGTGCTTCTCGAAGGGGGGTGCCAAAATTTGACAAAAATTAAAACCTATCAAAATAAATTCTTAAGGCCCCAGGCGTCAATATAGTTAGGGCATTTAAACGACTTTTATATACTGGTATATACTCTTATATCTATCCATTATTGCAAATTTCTCTTTTGTATTCCAAAGTGAATCACATATTAACAAAGTGGAAACTTTGTATTTATTACAACAAAGCATATAAGTGAAGATAAATATTAACAGTATGTTAGTGAAATTTTTATATGCAAAAGGGGGTGCTGTTTATTTGATGGGCCGGGTGTCAATATGCGATACCTCGGACTGATATTCATGATTTTTTTGATATCGTTTATTCCTTTTTTAACAATGCTGCAAAAACTCATTTTTATATTGAGTTGACCATGAGTTGGACAATAGCATATTTGTAGAAGAATCCCTCAAAGGGATTGTTGAGGCAGTGCAGGCATCTGACTCAGTGACTGTGAGAGACTACTGGAGGTCCTACAGCATCCTTAAGGCCATTAGTAACATTGCTACAGTGTGGAAAGAAGTGTCACAATCATGCATGAATGGCGTTTGGAGGAAATTGTGGCCTGATTCGGTGTCTTACTTTCTTGAGTTTGAGCCAATTTCAGCAGTGGTTGAAGATGTCACTCGGATGGCTGAGGATGTTGGCCTTGACAAGGTTGACATTGATGATGTCAGTGAGTTGCTACAAAGCCATGGTGAGCCTCTTTCAAAGGAGGACTTAGAGGAGCTGGCTGCTGCGTAGCTGCCTCTGTCCACTAACTTTTGGAATATGAGCAGATATTCCTCAGCACCTGCAATGTCGGCGCTAGCCGCCTCACCAGTAATTTTCACATTGTGAATTCTGGTCCGGTTTTTGAACTGGAAAAACCAGCCCCTGCTAGCCGAAAATGATTCAGTCCCTCCCAGTCCTCATTAATTTCTTTGAACAAGCTTCTAGCCTTGTCCATAACCACTGCCTGTGTTACAGGAATGTTATTTTGGTTTAAATCGTCTATCCATAGCACTAATAACTTCTCCATCTTCTCCATTATCTCACTCATTGAATAAGTTGTTCTAGAAACATTTACATTAACAATTGCTGTATTTGATTGCTTGATTTTCTCAGCATTATTCATAATGGTCATAACAGTAGAAGGTGCACACCTCTGAACGCCGCTCACCAGATTCCATATGACGAATAACGTCCAGTTTCACTTCAATCGTTAGAGATTTGCGGCTTTTTTTAACATGTGCAGGCACAGATTCACCACTCCGCTTAGAAGACATGGGTGCACAATTTATTTAAAGTAATAAGGCACTAATGAACACAAGAAAGTATTAAAATTTAAGGCACAGCTCACAACATGTGCACACTAGCGGACGAGAAGTAAGTAAATGACACCGACACTACCGTCGCATAGGTATCTATTTCCTCTGCTGCGTTTACGCTTGCATTTTCAAATTTTCTTTTTATATACAGAGTGATTCTAAAGTAGCTTTACAACTTTCGATGGAAGTATATTTTTATAGATAGGCGATACAAACTGCTTTAAAACGTAACATTGTAGCAGAACACATCAAGCCTGCCAGTCGTAATTCTATATACCACCACCATAAGTGATTCTGTTTTGCTGCAATCTCATGTTTTAAAATAGTAAGTTACGCCTATTAATAAAAATATACATCCATTCAAAGTTGTCAAGCTACTTTTGAATCACCATGTATTTTTTAAAAATTTTTTTGATTTTTTTCTTTATAATTTTAAAAGGGCATTAATGTGAAACGGCGTATAATAAAGCATCGTAAATCGAGGCCTACCTGTATATATGTGTTTGTATGTATGTTTTTTATAGATCGGCAACTACATCACATAGAAACAAGAGGAAGGTGTCATTTTAACCGGAATAAAGAGGTAAGTAGTGTAGTCAGGTTTTTATACCGATTTGATTGACCATTCTAGTTTTTATAATACATATTTTCCTTTTTCTTTTTCTACATTTGAATAATGAGTGCATCTTATTTTTCATTTGAATTTTTAAATTCCTCAGAAACATGGTACAAACTTGAGACTTGAATGGTTCTATGAAGGAAAGAACAAAGTTTGTTTTTATTGAAGACAGATTCCGAATAACGATCGAATTAGCGTAAAAATGCGTTTAGAGTCGGAAAAATACGTGATTTTATCATTTTTATGACAATGCCAATTATAAGCTACCATGACATCCAATGTATTTATATGCGAAACATGTTAACGTAATATGGTTTTTCAATTTGTGTGCGATTTTGCTTTGTTTACATGTCAACCAAATATTTCTTGATTTTAATTGAAATATTACTAATAAACATTTTAGTGATATTTTGTATGGTGTAGAGTTCTCCAAAACAAACTGTTTTTAAAACTACATAACTTAAAGAATTATACGTCGATTTTCCACGAACTGTGATAGGATAAATCGTTTCATTGTTTCCAAAGAATTTTTGATATAAAGAATTTTCTCCTTGAAGAAATTATGGATGACAGAATTGAGCTAATATGATATTTTCGTGTGGCGTAGAGTTTTCCAAAGCAAACTGTTATTAAAACTACGTAACTGAAATAACTAGATGTAGATTGTCCACAAATTGTGATTTCCATACCCATGAAGATATCTTCACGAAATTATGATGCGCGCAACATAGGCTATATGGAGATAAAAATTTGAGGGGAGGGAGATCTTCATTTAATAATTATTTTTCCACATGTTTACCCGTAATTTCCTATTTTCACACTGCAAGATTTTCTTCCTTCATGCATCTAAATAGGTAGTAAATGCGGAACAGTTTTCTTCATGTTTGCTTCATTCGACGATTAAAACTGTGCACTATCTTTGTCTTGCGATGATAACTTGTTACACGGTCAAAGTTTTACGTTCACTAAATTCGTTTATTTATTTTAATTTATTTTTATTATGTTTACAGTACTTAATTTTTGAAACATCTATAATTTTTATTCGTACAGAGCTTCAGGATATACAATATAACTCGTTTTTTTCATTTGGGGCCAATGCTAATTTATGGAGAGTTTAAAAAACGACAGCAAGAAAATGAATTTTTTATTCTTTTAAGTGTTCTTTTGTCCAAGTCCCAATTTCGTACAATGATTCTAAGTAATTTTAAAATGCAAATGAAGAATATGCTGCATTCGTTCCCGATGCGAAGTTTCAGTTCTTTAGTTTTTATGACTGTTTATTTAATTTTTATGACCCCCCCCCCCCCCCCTTCCCAAGCCAAAAATTACAAAATAAGACCAAGTTGCACACCCTCAGGTTTCCCTAAGTACACAAGCCAAGTTTCAGCTTTCTAGGTTTATTGGTTTTGTAGTACAACTTAAATGTAGCTAAGAAGAGAATAGAACTATGTAACTTTCAATATTAAAAAAACATACGCCCCTATTCTCATCTAATTTTAAATTTATGCGTGAGCCTAGTTGCGTTAGTAAGCACTACAGATGTATAATAGTTTTACTTACGAAAAGGTAAGAAGATTCCAGCATAAAATTAATGATGAAATGCCTTGATTAAACCCATTCAAAGCTTCCCAGATGCAGTCAACAGTATAATTATCTTTAAATATTTCTTGCTACATGTCATTAATTTCGATCCTTGAACAAAAGTTCGAAGTGAACAATGATTTTCTTTCATCAATTTGAATGTGTAATTGGCACTGATTCAATCAGAGACAACAATGAGTGTGTATTTGGCAATGTCCGGAATGAGTACGAAAAATCTGCAAAATTTCGAAAAAGAATACGCATTTCTAAAAATTTCGACCGTTTAACATGTAAATTTTGCAAGAATAAGATAGTATAGTTTTAGCCATCGAATAAAGCAAAAATAAAGAAAATCTGTCCAAATTCACGTATTCTGATGAACGAAGGAATGAAACTTTGCACTCCAAAAAATCGAAAATCCCGTGTAAACTTATGGGAAAATATAGTTGTCTGCTGGTGCTGTTCCAATTCAAAAATTTAAAAAAATAAGCCCGAGGTGCACACCCTCAGAGTGCTCTTAGTATGTATGCCAAGTTTCAGCTTTCTAGGTTTATTAATTTTGGAGTTAGAGTTAACACACACACATTCTATTTTATTTATATGATTATGATGATAGCGTAAAATAGAAAAAAGTAACGCCAGGAAAAACTTTTTATGCCTTCATAGCAACCTATATTTTTCAAGGTCATACAATTTATCCTTCTTTTAACCTTTTCACGGCCATTGAAAGAGAGAAAATTACTTACCTTTCCCTAAGTGCTCTGAATGAAACACATCGACAACCTCTTTTTCCCATCATTAATGATATTCGCTCGTTAATGTGACGCACGTCTTACAATGGGTCAACTCTGCGTTGCTAAGTAAATATAACGCACACGGTCGGGAAGAGCCGCAACATTGCAATTCCAACAGGAACAGCTATATTACCCTATTTAAATAGGGTAATATAGTTAACAAATGATATTTTAAGTAAAGGTATATGTAGGCGATATATGCGCTCCTAGAAAATGCATAAATCGAAAATTTCCTACCGAAAATAAGGTGGCAGGCGATGCTTATTTTCCAAAAACTGAAATTTTAAAAGTAGCACTCGCGTTATATTCGAGCACTAGTGATTCTCAAACACCAGAAATTCGTAAGTTTCAAAAAAACACAGTATATGCACGCGTCTTTTTGAGAGATACAGCATACTCGTTACATTGTAGCAGTGATGGCAAACGAAATAAATACGTTTCGTTACGTTTTTCGTTATGGTCAAATAAAAATTACATTAGATTTTAAATTTTGTTTTTCGTTACGTTTAACGTAATAACAAAATATTTTAGTACACATTAATGAAATTGGGCTAATTGCCCCTTGGGGTTGGCAGCCTTAGGCTAAAGCTGCCAGATTTCTGAGTAGCCAATGCGGGACACCCTTCTAAGTATATAGCCAATGCGGGACACCTTAAAGAAATATGCTAAGGCGGCTAAGCGTTCATGATATCGATAATGCATGCAAGTGGTACTAGTAATGAAAATAAGCCCTCTGATTTTGCTAGTTCCTCTTCTTTATTGCAAAATTTTTCTTCTCAAAAATAATCACTTAATTTGGAAGATGAAGTGGTCAAACACAAAAGGCTTTTGTGTTTATCTGAGGCAACATGTAACATCATTCCTTCCCCCATGAGAAATAGAAAATACACAATTGCATAGGTTGCATGGAACATCATAGTGTTTCCTTTTTTTAAAAAGGGAAATTGCTTTTGCAACTACTGGTTAAATACACATTTCCTTCTTTTTGGCGGCATTTCCTAATGAAAGGGATATTTTAAAATGTGAAAAAATGAAATAGTACTTTTAATATCGGAATATTTACCATAAAAACCTCATTGAGACTATATTTTCACTTAAATGGCATATCAGAATGTATAGATACTTCTGATTTAAACTCTAATCCGGTCCGCAAAAGAACTGGCAATTTCATGCTGCCCGCCGAAGGATTCGCAACCACCGATGTGGCCCGCCATGCAGAAAAGGTTGGGTACCACTGCCCTAAGGCATGCACCACAATATGTCGATCTTGCAGAATCTACATTTACAATTCTTTATGTTTTCATATGTTCAGTTCTTGCTATAAATCACAAATGTTTTGAAACTCTTTTGAACAGTGAACCTTGAAATAGAGAATGTATATTCTCCCATAACAGTTGATTACTGCTAGACCACTGATATTGCAGCACTTTCTAGAAGATAGTACCTATGACAAAAAAGAGCACGTTGTTAGCTGAAAGGGGGCTGCTGAAACTACCCGACAAACCATATTGAGCAATAATTTACTAATGAATAACTGACATAACCATTTTTAATTCGCATGAGGTGTTAAAATAAAAAAATATTAACTTATAATATATTATTATTTAATACGTACGGAAATTTCGTCAAAACCCTTAAGAATAATTTTGCATACAAAAATTATGGCAATTGTACTCATCAAAAGTTGTATAAAAATGAACGTAATGGACCCAGGTAATCAACTAGGGATTTTTTTTATGGGAGTGTGAGGAGAATCATGTAGGATCATCGATGGTGGCTTCCTCTGCAACTGACATGAGTCTTCTGGAGTGATGGAGTTGGATTCTTCTAATGATGGAGCTACTCTATTTTTCTCAACCTTCTTTAACAATGAAGTAATGAGCAACTGAGTCTTGGTCTTAATAGTCTCCATGTAGAGTTGTTTGAAGCACTTGAGTTGCTTATTAATACCCTTTCCTACCAGGGCCGTGGGATGGCATGGAGCGGTTGAGCGACCGCAACAGGTGCCATATTTCTGAGGTGCCTTTGGGCTCGTATATTTTTCAAGCCATCACGACGAAACTATAAACTCTTAATCGGTTTGCACGAATAGCTCAAGTGAAACGTGGGACTTCCTTCGCATTTACCATTCATTTATGTATTTCCGGGAATCCCTCACTATTGTCCCATGCTGGGTGCCCACAAGACAAAAACGATGCTACTCCAACCACAACTGATAATCCATGAGAGCGCTTCGTCGCTCACGTTCAACATTTACTATTTCGACCGGCCGAAAGGATGGAGAACTCCTTGAACCTTTTAGATTAGGGCTGTCCAACTGGTGGCCCGCAGCATGATTTTATGCAGCCCAAGGCACGGGCGAGCTGGGCGGCCACCCAAGGTGCCAAAGCTCCGTACCAACCCTACCAGTCATAAAATATGCTTCCCTCCATATGTCTGAATTTCATTGTGATTTTACATATTTCAAAATAGAAAAGTATTACAATACTGTTATTTTTACGTTTCCAATCAACATTTGAAATAATTAAAAATACAAATCATTCAACTTAATGAAAAATTATTTCTTTATAAGAAATACTTTACTGAAAATTTCATTATTATTCCAAAAGTTATTTATGATATGAGTTGGGATAAATATATACATTTAAAAAGAAAAAAAATTAAAACTTATCTTCAGATTAGAGCCTTTGAACTTCGCATTTGACATCCAACTTCCGGTCCAGTTGGTGTAATGGTCAGCGCACTGGACATGCAATACTAAGATCTGAGGTTCGAAACAATTTTTTTTTCGTTTTAAAGATGTGTATTATATATAATATCATCTTAATTTACGCTGCATATTTTAAAAGTTTTATTTAATTTTTACCTTTGAATATTACAAATAACGAAATCTTTTATTTTCCATATGTTGGAATTTTTATGTAATTTTACTTATTTTAAAATAGAAATGTATAACATTAATATTATTTTTACATTTCCAATCCATATTTGTAATACAATTAAAAACACAAATCATTCAATCATTATGTCTCAAATTGTTTCGCGGTCTGCTAACAGGATATCGCCAACGTCATCGAAGCATGTGTTGATCGGTTCCTTCCTCTTTAAAAAAATTTAAATCTGCTAAGTCACTTTCTAGAAACTCATCAATTGAGTGGAATAATTTAGACTTCAGCCAAGAAGCCATTACTCTTTTGAATTTTATTATATTTATGCATTTTGCTTCATTTGGTAATTTATTAAAAGTGTTGGCTTGATTGACAGACAGCGCCACTATGAGATAGCTCAAAATGTTTGTTTGTCAGCTGACGTACGAAAGTCCGAATTCGGTGTACGAAAGGTGGTTTCGGGGTGAAAATGCATAATGTACGAAGTGCGAGTTGTACTAAAGTCAAACGTATGAAAGTCAAGGACTGCCTGTATATATAAAAATAAAATAGTTTTTGTGTACAACTGTATTTGATATTATAAGTGAACTAAGTTACGTGTTATTTCATATACTTAGTATGTTTATTACTGTCTTTTGTGTTGTTTTGTTTATTGTAATGATAATACATAATTCTGCTATTTATGATAACTTTATTTTTATATTTTGAGCTCTTTAGACTATGAATCCAAGTAAATTTTATGGGAGAAGTATTAAGTTGGCCACCCAACATATTATTGTTGCACCAGAAGATAATGATGATCCTCATGCTAGTGATAGCGGGAGTGATTATGAACAAGAAGATCCAACTTCAGAAGCAGGTGTTGAATCAGATCATGCTGATGAATGTTCCACAGGAGAGGATCCATCACCAGAGACAATCACTCAAGCATCAGGTGAACAAGGATTCAATAGGAATAAAACCAAACGTTTACTAGTGTGGAAAACTACTGTTGGCCCAAGCAGCAAAAAAGTTCATCCCATCTGGCTAGGTCATGTTCCTCCATCAGAGTCTGTAAAATCTCCAGCATAATATTTTAATAATTTCTTTAATGATAATATTCTGAATTATATTGTTGAACAAAGCAACTTATTTGTCATTCAATCAAATGTCAACAAGTCTCTGAATCTTTGTAAAAATGAACTAGAACAATTTTTGGTATGTGCAATGTACGTCTATTTTTAAGTTCTCAAGATCTCACATGTACTGGGGTGTTAATACCAAGTTAGAACAAATAGCATCAGTCTTGTCAATAAATAGATTTGAAGAAATTAAAAGTATGCTTCATTTCAATGATAATACTAATATGCCTGAAAGGAACAGTCCAATTTATGATAAATTATTCAGCTGTTTAAAACTTTTCAGGCAATGCCTCCAGAAGGTACGCTGTGTTGATGAACAAATAGTGCCTTTCAAAGGGAAGTCAAATTTAAAACAATACAATCCAAGAAAACATAAATGGGGCTATAAGATTTTTGCAGTGTGTGACACAATGGGATTTGTGTACAATTTTGAAATTTATTCAGGAAAAGTAACCTCTTTGTCTGGTGTTCCTGGTATAGGTGCTAGTTCTAATGTTGTGTTGAATTTGGCTTCCATTCTGAAGGATAAAATTTTACAATATATTTTGATAACTGGTTCACATCATTGCAGCTTCTTACAGAGCTAAGCAAGAAAGGGATATATTCACTTGGGATGATAAGATCAAACCAGATTCCTGGATGCAATTTTATGTCTGATGGAGTAATGAAAAAAAGGGAAGAGGAACAATGGATGAAAAAGAAGCTTCAGTCAATGGTGTAGAAATTAGGGTGGTAAAATGGTTTGAAAACAGAAGTTATGCTCGCAAGTACATTAGCAGTGCCCACCCAGTCAAAACAATTAAGCGTTGGGATAAAAAACAAAAATTGATGTAGAATGCCCCAACATAATAAGGCATGGACTTACGCGATGCAAACCTCTCTAGGTGTAGGATGTTGTTCAAACTGAAGAAATATTACCATAGACTATTTTATCACTTTGTTGATATGGCTGTCATAAATAGTTGGATACAATACTGGAGAGACAGTAATTCTTTTGGAATCCCGAGAGGGAAACAAAACAATTTGCTGGAATTTAAAACCAGGATTGCTGAGGCTTTGGTGGAAAGAAGACATTTCCATAGAAAAGAGTGGGAGAAAATCATATAATAGCACTGAAATTAAGTTTCAAGTAAAGAAAAAACAAGTTAGGAAAGTGTACAACGTATCACAAATGGGCGCATTTTGTGCGATGGAGTATTAGAAAGAAATTATATACCTGTACATAAGGGAAATAGCATTTTAAAGTTCTTTTCTTCATCATAAATAATCCTTTCTTCCTATTTAAAAATACTGCATGCACATGTAAGGAAATTAAACATTTGTTTGTGAGATTGTTTATGTTAGCAACAATGAAGAAGTAACCATGCAAGAAATTTTCTAAGTTCAACTCGATTTAAGATGTTTTTGTTTGATTTTCTCGATAACGGCTACTTCTACGATAAAAATGTATATACTCTTCTTTACCAGTTCTACAGCTTTTATTTGAAAAATATTTTGATATGAGTAATACTTTACGAGATATGACGGAAATTTCATTTTTGTCACCAGTAAAGCGGTACCCCTGATTGGCATACGTGATTCATTTTGCGATTTTCTTATTATATTTTATAGTAAGTCCTTAATATCAAATTTCATAAAAATCCGTTCAGTAGAAGCCGAGAACGAACATGCGGACGGACGGACCGACGATAATAGGCGCTCACGCTGTAAGTGAAATGCGCCTAAAAAGGGCCAGCAAATCTTATCCCGGAATATTCTTCACGAGTTGATGCCCTTGGACATTGGCCAGACGTAAAGGAAGTAAGACAACAGCCGCAAAAATCCTGGTTGTTCTGGAAAAAGTATTTTTTTCAGCAAATACAATGTTTACCTTTGAACAAAAACTCAAACTTTAAAAAAATTTCATGAAAAATAAATATTTCTAAATTTGTCATGTGTTTAATTTATTTGTTGAACATAAATCTTATATATTAAACATGTTTGTAATGGAAATTGTTAGGTTTATGAATGCTGAAAGATATTTTCTAGAAAAAATAAAAAGTAATTACTGTGGGTTTCCTAAATATGGACACACCAAATTTGATGGGAATGCCCATTGTGCCTAAAAAGGCACAAACCTATATTAGCAACAATCTATACATATCTATAAAGTAAGGTGTTTGTATGTATGTTCTACTAAGGCTCAGAAACTACAACACGCAGAAAAAAGAGGAAGGTGTCATATTAACCGTTATCATGTGTACGGTGGTGTAGTAAGGGTTTTAAACCGATTCAGTGTACTATTTAATTATAATAAAATATTTTCGTTTATATGGGATTTCCATTTTAATTTTTTTTGTAAATTTCTCGAATTTTTTAACTCCTTACATATATATCGCAGACATATGCTCTCGCAGACTTTTTTGTGGTAAATTATCTCCTCTTCTGGAATAATTTTTTAAAAGAGAGGCTTACAGATCAAATAAGACGAATTGAAGGGAAAATCTTATTTTTCATTATTGCTCAGCATTTGGATATACTTAGCAACTGATGTAAACAAATTAAGTTTGAACTATAAACATATTGTAAACGTAGAAATAGTTGATGAAATACTCATTTAATATCTTCTGATTTGATTGTATGTTTTTCATTCATTATCTATGGTCTTCTATACACAGGTTAATTCTGCATATAAACATTAGTGAACTGTTTCTTTTTCTGTAATCGTGTCATTCGCATTATAGGTATGTTTGGGTATAAGTTAAATTGTTTTTATATGCCTTTTGTCTTATTTTATTTCATATTTTAAGTGAAAATTACTGAAGATATATAATTCAATTACTACGTTAAAGTTTTTGTGTTTTGTTTTATGTTGATTTTATTTAAAAACACAGGTCGTTAAGGTGTTTGTTTATCATGGAAACAGTTTATCAATAAAAACGGAATTGAGTATTTCATGCTAACATGCAAGTTTTTTCCTATGCTTATCCATTTTGCATTTCAATAATAATTAGATACTTTTTTGTAATATATAATATCGTTTTGAATTAAAAGAGAGTTTTATCAATTGGAAATAAGGTTCACTCTTGAATAATTGTTATTTTAATACGAGAACTAAATTAGATTAACATTTTGAACACTTAACGCAGTGAATTTCGAAAGATTTTATTTGAATATAATACTTTTGTTGAACTTTATTATGTCTTCTGAACTAAAATTAAGAATTCGTGTCTGCAGATCCATGGGTAAAATGTAAACACTACCGATACACTCATGTAATTAATTACGTTAGAAAAGTAATACATTTTACTACATTATTTAAAATCGATTCGTTCGAATATCTCAATCTATTATTCAATTAATTACGATGGAAAACACAATTAAGATCAATAATTTTATATCTATTTAGAGTAATAATAGGTATTCTTATTTAGTTTCTCCTGTTATTATGTTGACATACAAATTCATATTCCGCGTAATCAATATTTACTCATCACTACGAAACGCTATTTTGTGATTGTTGGTTGTTTATTTAGCAACTGAATAGAAAGCATCAGTTGCCATCATCAGATACATTAGAGCTTTAGGAGATTATTCGTTGGTTGGTTTCAGTTTTGCTGCATTTGTCCTTCCTATCATTTGATAATTAGATTCATACTTTATTCACTGAATTGTCCAATCGTTTCCTGTTCATTGTTTCCTTACGTGTGACTTTTCCTAAAAAAATTGTGTGTGTTTGTAATAAGATTTTATACATAACTTCTGCATGCTTTCCAAAATTGACTACATAAGCTATTTATTAACAAAAAGATTATATAATATCTAACATCAAAGAGGAAGTTGAATAAAGGACAAAGGGCTATCAATCCTGTGCCCATTCATGTCTTAATAGGTCTTAATTAAAAATTGATTATATTAATTTTATATTACATAAAAAAGTCGAGCAACGCCGGGTACTGCTGCTAGTAAACTATAAAATTATAAAAAATGTAATTGAATTGATTGGCAATCATGCGTTGAACATGTAGTAGGAGTTAAATAATTTTTTTTCAAATAGAGGAATTCTTGTCCAGAGAGGTTTAATATAAATGCTAACATTGTTCAACAGTGTTTTCAATTCATCCATCTGCTAAATGAATCACTATTCCCATAATAAAATAATAATGCAAGTGAATTGCAATGTGTGTTGCATTTTCCCCTATCTGCCATTACAGAGTACCGGCACTTATTTTTATCCATTTAAAGCACTGGTATAACCTATGACACATTATACAATCAAAAAACTTCTCAAAACTAAATATAAATCAGTCATTTGAAAGGTCTTATGTGGCTTACACAGTAGAATACAAAGCCACGTTGCCCTTTTAGTAAAAAATTTGGGAGAAAAGTGACTTATATGCCAGTAAATATGGTATTCAACAATATCAGATTTTTCAACATTTTTCATAAATACGAATCAAATTATGTTTAAAAAGGCTTTAACTTAAAATTACAGTAAAGTGTAGGTTAATAAAAATTAGTGTAAATTCAATTTTCTTATTTTTCAGTTTCATTCATATATACAACAATATACAAATTTTATATAAGACATCAACTCTATAAAAAATAAAGACACCTGGCTCTCTCGTAAATAATATATAAAATTTAAAATTATATAGAGAGATTTTCTTCCTAATATGAAAATTCTTGCCCAAGGATCAATTTACCATCTCTCAAGTACTTTCATTATAAGCAACGAGAGATTTTGAAGATCACATCAATAGTTAATGACCTTGTTAACAGCTTCCAAGCATTTCCACTTGTCAGGTATATAAAATGGTTCAAAAATATGGGGAAAGGGAGTGTCAAAGCCAGTCACACGAGTAATTGGCGACTCCAGGTATAAGAAGCACTCCTCCTGTTGAGTTAAGAATGCTTAATGAAAGAAAACAGTTACGATAAAAACATCAGAGTCTTATTTGCTCGACCAATTACCTGAATGGAAGCAGCAATTTCTGCGCCAAAACCTCCAGTTAAAGGAGCTTCATGAGCAATTATTAGCCGTCCCGTTTTCTTCACTGACTGAAAAAGGCAAGAGTTACTTTAGTGAGAAAATATCACTTTACCTTTGCCATTTGGTATGAAAACTATATTACGTGCAAGTTAAAACTAAGAACACACAGATTCCATGATCATTTTTACATTTTTCTAATTAATATCAATGTAGAGGATAACATTTTCAAAAACCTTTATTATCAGTAATATGATTTGATACTTGTCAAGAGAACACTAGATATTACCAACACATTTCCCAATGAACACATAATTAAGATGTTTATAATCGTGTTTCATTCAAAGATTAGATCGCATGGAACCTGGATATTGTCTGAAAAAATACGTTTTTAATTACAGTAAAGCGTCGATTATCCAGGTGCAGATTAACCGTGTGGAAGATTATCCATGCTAAAATAAAATTCATTTTAGTTTTTGAACAAATCTGATAAACTATATAAAATGTGGTGCAATAGGTGTACTTTTATAAAATAAATGCAGGACTTCCACATTTTCTCATAAATGCAGGACTTCTACATTTTCTCTGCTAAACAAGTATAAACATGATAGGACGTAATTAGGGAATGCAATATCAGTCCCAAAAATCAATACTAGTATTTCAGTATTGAGTTCATCATTGCTGGTATACCGGTATTAAAAAATTTAAAAAATCATGAATAATTCAGGTAAGGAAACACAAGATTAATTCAAAATATACTTCATATCAATTATTATTTATTGTAATTGTATATAAAGGAAGGATGAAACAAACTAAATCAACTCAATGAATCTAAAGTAAAAACTATAATAAAATAAAATATTAAAAATACCATTCAGTCAAACATAAATATTAATTTTAAATTTTGACTTTAAATAAAAAAAATTACTATGCAATCATTATCAATGAATAGAGAAATGTGACTAGGGCATAAATACGAAGTGATACTTCTTCATCAGCAAGCAAAAAAAGAATGACAACCGTTCACAGCCATTACAAATGGCATATCTTACGATAAAGATTAAAGTAAAATGATACTATTATATAAAACACGTCTGAGGGGTTGGCAAATGTAAGTGAATTATATAAGACAAAGTCATGAAGTCTTTTTAGACTGGTACTTTCCAGCACTCTGTGGCTGCTCAATACTATTAGTCACAAGAGTTAAAAGTGTTAAGGAGGACACCTGAACAAACCTCGGCAGGCATCACTGTGAATCTTCGCAGGCACCGCATTGGGAAGCCCTGTTTATTGGCAGTGGTGAACTGGTAATTCATTGTAAAACCTTTATATCATTCAATACCAAAATAACAGTATTGAATTGAACAGTACCACGGTATTCAGTATTGAAAACTTGGGTGGTATATCGGTATACCGAGATTGCATTCCCCTGGCGTAATTATTTTATATAGAACCTACTGACAATTGAGCTTTATTTAATGAATACTTGATGCGAGCCTGACCATGAGTAATTGTTAAATTTCATCGTCAATAGGGTCTATTAGTCAATGTTTTGTTTCCATAGGTACCAGTAATGTAGCTGATGAGATGTGATTGTATTATGTATTACACAATTTTTAAATATTTTAGAGTATCGCCTCTGTTTTGTGGTTTAGTTTTTTAAAGGTTTAATAAACATGTAGGGACAACAGGGTAAACAAAAGTGAGTGGTGTTATCAATAAAAGACAAATTACAAATTGTTATAAATTCGATATTGGTAAAATTGTTTCTAAGATTGCTACAGACTTCAGAATTGAAAATAAAGTTGTCTGTGATATTGTTAAAAGTAGAAGCATTTAGAAAAATTTGTACTGTACTGAATTGTGATAGTGTTTCTGCAGTGAAAAACAGAATAAGCTTGAAAGGGCAACACATGAACAACTAGAATCTGTTATGATAAAGTGGTTTCAACAAAAGCAGGCTGACAGTACGTCCATTTCAGAACCAATGTATATGCATCAAGCCAGTAACTGGGGTATGGCGAAGGTGGCATTTGCCACAGACACCAATTGCAAAAGGTGCCAAACGTTCCTGAAAAAAGTGCCAAAGTTAATTTTCCCATTATAATTTTAATACTCAAATGTTAATTTATATCACAGCTGCAAACTGAACCGAACCGGTGAACCGAACCGAACCGGTGAACCGAACCGAACCACAGTCATTTTTCTGAACCGCGAACCGAACCGAAACCACTGATTAATTTTTCCATGAACTGAAAACCGAACCGTAATTTTTTGCAAAAGTGGTTCAATTTCGGTTTGATCTCAATCCACAAAGTACGGACCAACGAAAAGACCAGGAATTTCCATTGGAAAAACCAGCGGGTTTGCTTCAAAGGAAAGAGTGCCTATCTCTTTCCTCTCTGCTACTATTGTTATCCACAGATGACATTTATGGTGAGGGTTATGGGGACACCAACTGCGACAATATCCAGGTCAACCACCGTAGGCAGAAACCGACCAACAGAATATAGAAAGATCTTTATCTGAACGCAATGGCCTAGAAAGGAGCTGTAATCTGCTTTCGTGCCGAGAGAAAAATCCGTGCCCTTACCATCACCCCCTTCAGCATTGTAATTAGCAGACCTAAGAAAATATGCCCCGCTGTGTCTTTCTTAGAACACCATAACTCTCCTCAAATCTTTTTCTTCAGAAAAATTCAAATTGTAGCTCTCAACGGCTTGAGCTTTCAACGATATCATTCCTTTTTTAACTTTCATGTGTTCTATGATATTTCCATTACTTGGTGGTTTATATTCCAGCTTTATATTCCAGCAAAAACAGGCGAGGACTTCCGCGGATCCCTTGGATCGGAGGCATTCATTTCCCGCAGAATTCCTTGAATTATCTAAAGTGTGTATTTTTAATAATATTTTAGTAAACTTTATTTAAGAGAAATAAAATTAATTAACATGTTAGTGTTATTTAAAGAGGGTCACTGTACGTTTTATAATCGTTTGTTTTGAACCATAAGTGTCCGCACTTCGTATATTGAATAATCTGCCCCGAACTCTCAATTAATTTTAAATTATTCTTGTAACGTAATTTTACTATCATATTGATTTTTTGATTACCTTTCTAATGTGGCAAAAGAAAAAAACTAGCAATATATAATGTGTTTTGAATCGAGCTAAAAGTGTCTTTTTGAATTTATTATATAATAATAAGAATTAATAATCGAATTTATTAGAGTTTTACATATCATAAATTCATTCAGAGTAATATTTTATTCCATATTATTTAACCAATTAACTAATTAAAATATTTTATTTACATAAATTTATTACTGAAAGTTGGAAAAATTGAGACGGAGTTCATCATCGCCATTGGAAATCAAGAAACTCTCTCATTCAATCAAGGAAATCTTAATAAGGGCTTACGGAAAAGAATTTTCCTAGACCCTTGATAAATATAGCGAACATTTTTTATTTTATTTGTTATAAATGAACCAAAGGAATAACGCTTTGTAACTTCCATTGTTTTTATTTCTCTTACGACCCAGATTTTGACATTACAATGCTATCGTCAGGTGCAGATATGGTGAGAATAGAAAGTATATACAGAGAAATGGGTAGAGAGGGGGGGGAGGGAGGGTAGTTTGTAAGACGGAAAGGAATGGAAGGGAGTGAAAGGAGGAACCTATCTCATTGTCAGAGGGTTACTGCGGAGGGTAGGTTGTAAAAGGATAAAGGGGGAGGGGAAAGGAAAGGCTGCAGGGGGGAGACCATCTCAGGAGGGATTAGGGAAAGATGGAGGAAGGACTATAGGACTAAAAAGAAAGGCCTTGTGGAAGATGGAGAGAGGGTGAACCCCAGAGAGAGGAGGGAGGAAATTATCAATGCAGCAATGGGTATGTGTGTGGGAATAATGAAAATAAAGGCAAGTGCAGGTGGTAGAACTAAAGAGGTTAAATATTGGGAGACAGGTGGTAAGGCCCTTGTTATAAATCTTTTTTCTCTAAATAATTGTATTAAAGGTAAGAAAAAGAAATAAAATGCTCGAGGAACTAATTTTCTTTGATTTTTAATGATTTCTTTAAAACACTTTTATGTTTTCGGTTTGTCCGTCCATCCAGGGATAATCTCAAAAGCAGTTTATTCTAGAGGCGCATTTTCTTTCTGATTATGTATGTTGGTAAATGAATTTGAAGTGAATCCATTCAGAGAATTTTTAATTGATATGTAAACAACAATGAACATAAAAATCATGTTAGGCTCAAAAATACTATTTAAAAAAATATAAATAAATGAAGATGATGATGGTATTGTAATATATTTAAAATATAAAATTTTCTTTTCTTTAAATAAATTCTTTCATTTAAAATAATAATGACTGCTGATTGATTTACTTACAGATTGATAATGAATGTGTAATGTTTATATTGGATAAATTATTTCTGAATAGTATTTCAAATGATTAATTTAGTTGAAGCGAACCGAACCGCAAACTGAACCAAACCACTTGTCAAAATTCTCATCTGAACCGAACAATGAACCGAACCACTTCCAAAAATTTAGATCCGAACCGCGAACCGAACCACTCCAAATTTTGAAGTGGTTTGCAGCTCTGATTTATATGTAATAAAAACACTTTTATTCTTTATGAAAACACAGAAAAAATTATATCCTACATAAACAAGGTGTTCTCTGAAATTTTCATATAGGCACCATGGTATGTCTCTGCATCAAGCAAATGTTCTATTTGAAAAGCTAGGTATTGAAGGGACATTTGAAGCTTCTACTGGGTGGCTAAAAAGGTTCAAAGAGAGACGTGGGGTCAGAGAGCTTCAGATACAAGGAGGACAATTAAGTGGTGATAATGTGACTGCCATTGAATTCTATGATGAACTTGATAAACTCGTACAGGAAAAAGGTTTAGCGGAAGGACAAATTTATAATGCAGATGAGACAGGGTTATATTGGCAATAAATGCCTACCCATACTTTACCCTCACTTCTCAAGAAGAACTCACCTAGTTACAAAATAAGTAAGGACGAGATAACAGTCTTGTGTTGTGCTACTGCAACAGGACAAACTTTCTCTCACTGTTATTAGAAAGTTGAAGTCACCCAGGACTCTAAAAATCATTATGAACAAGCTACCAGTGCAGTACTTCCACCACAAATCTGCATGGATAACAAGAGATACGTTTGAAACATGGAGGAAAATTTGTTTTGTCCCGCATGTTCAGAAAATATTTAGCGGAGAACAACCTTCCACATAAAGCAGTACTAATACTGGACAATGCAACTTCTCATTCTCCTGCTGAGAAGTTAACGTCTGATGATGGAGACATTTTGGCTTATTTTTTGCCACTGAATATGACACCTCTAGTGCAGCCTATGGACCAGGGAGTTATAGAAACAATGAAGAGGATTTACAGAAAAGGGTTAATGATGGATTTATTAATTGAAAATGTACACCCATTCTCATTTTGGAAATCGCTCAGTATAAAGGAAGCGATTTTCTCAATTTCAAACACTTGGGATGAAGTAAAAACTTCTAATATCAAGATGTTTTTCAGAAAAATTCTTTCAGGAAAAGATGAAACTGAATCCTTACTTGGAAAAACTGAAGAAGTGGATTCATAAAGAATTTCAACACTGATAAAAGATGTAGAGGGATGTTCAGAAGTTGATAAAACTAATATTGAAGAGTGTTAACCAATCAATGAGAACGAACCGGGTTATCAAAACATGAATGAAAAAGAGTTATTGGAAAGTGTATACTTTCATTAATCTTTAATCAACAGAAACAGCTTTAGAGATATGGCAGATGCATGCTTTCTGTAAGCGTGCCAAGAAGAAAGTTTGGCCACTGTTTCACTTTACACTTTGCTCACATTTAAGATGCAACGTCTGCAATGATGCCTGTTTCTTCATGGATAAAAGGTAAAATTTGAAATATTGCATGTTTCTGAGGGTACTTCATTACTTAAATACATAGTACAGTAAAACCTGTAAAAGGTAGACACCTGCCAAAGCCAGAAATACAAAATAAAACTGTACTATTTGATACCGTTTTTCACCTGAATGTCTCTCTGTAAGGCAGAACCAGCAAGACATGGGCGAAAAGGATTTTTTCTTGTAATTTTTGTATTATTCAGTAAATTTTGAATCTGCGAAAGACGGAAAGTAAAATCGGTCTCTTTAAAATATGTCTACAGTGCCTTCAAAATATACCGTATCTGCCCGAATAGAAGCTGGCCCCCCAAATATTTCCACAATTTTTTGGCAAAAACTTAAATTTCATAGATTTTATGCTGAAGTGTGCCGGGCATTCATGCACATCTTAGAATACATTATTCGAGATCGAAGAAATGAGTGGGAAATGGTTTAGTTGTTGACATTTTGAAATATTACTCCAATTAATAATTTGCATTGCTGAATAATGTTCCACATTCAGTGACAATAATTTCATTCATCTTCATTTCCACAAAAGGTCAAATATAGTAATAGCGATCTCGCCAAGATATTTTTTTGTCCAAGTCTATTTCCAATGACATTAGCATTTACATTGCCTTAAGAAATTGTATTTTTATAATTATACACATTCCATGTAAAGTTTTACCGAAATTCAAACAGTTGAGCATTCAAAGCCGTCAATGCATTTTGCATAATCGTCAACTTACGCAAGCGATCTCGCCAAGATATTTTTATATATATTCATCATGGGTCAAATATTTACTTTACGAAAAATATAGTACATACTATCATTTGAACGCAAAGGCTATGAGAGACTTCGAGATTTAACCATAACTCAAATTTTCCTCGGACTCGCATTTAAGCCGAGAGGTGATTTTTTCATGATAGATTTTGACAAAAAACATCGGCTTGTATTCAGGTAGATACGGTATATCAATGTAAGAGAGGATCGGACCTGATGGTTAAAATCAATGTTTTAGATGCAATTACATTTCTCACAAGGAGAGGACTTGAGGTGAAATCCACGGATTCCTGACATACTTTGCGAGTAGGTAACTTCACTCCCCTAGTGTACGTGTGCAAAACGCTAGGTGTAGATAAGCAGTCGTTATTGAGAAATTAGCGATTAAAAATTTAAGGCAACTGAAGCTCAAGATGAATACAATAATAAGGCACGAGTTGTTAAGCAAAACGGTGGTCTAGTCGCTAGAGACGCGGCCGTCGAAACTTATTTTCGCACGTTCGAGACCCGTTATCGCGAATTATTTTTTTCGTTTTTTATTTCTTCTTTCATGACACAATAATGCATCATTTATATTTTATCGGTATTTCCTGCGAAAAATTCGCATTTTCGGCAATTGTGAAATTATTTACGTTAACCTGTTTTATCTATATTTAATTTTGTGTATATTAATAATACGAGATTGATATAATAACAATAGTTATAATAACAATAGATATAATAACAATAGATATAATAACAGTGATATAATAACAATGAAACGCTCCGAGAATAGACTCGCGTAGTCCAAAGTTCACTACATTTGCTTGTGAAAGATTTCAACGGTGCTGGAGTGGTCAGTCGGTGGAGAATATTCACAATCAAAGGGAATGGTGCAAGCATGGAGACTGTAGCTGGTAGTTCGGAATCTCACGAAAATGTGCCTGTTTTGTGTGTTACACAAAAACAAGAACTGACGGATGCGATAGAAGATTGTATACGACTGCTGCGAGAGAAAGAACTGCTCACAGATAATGTCAGTGCTTCAATTTCCAACCGTTCTCAAGGCATGGGACGCAAAATCAAGAACCGTATCACAAATATGCTTTGTGAAATGGTATTTGCGGATGAAGAAGAACTGTTGGAAGAAACAGCGTGTGTTGATGATGAAGATGTCGCCATGCAAAGGGAGGAAATTAAACGAATGGATGTCGAATCACAGCATTCTTCTCCTTCCTCTTCATCATGTGATGAAGAAGTCATGAGTGCGGATAATATTCCGTTTTCAATGAAGGTCAAAGCTGTTAAATTGTCACAATTACATCCGACGTGGAGTTTTAAATCATTGCGATCGAAAACAACGCGTCACTTACAAAGCAACTTGCAGTTATGGAGATGGAAAAAGCAACTGGAAGGTGGTGGAACGTTGGCTGATAAAGTAGTGATGATCGAATCGTACGTACACGATCGCTTCAAGGAAGCTAGGCAAAATCTCCATCTTGTCACCACGAGAATGCTACAGCAATGGGCAATCGCTGCTGCGTTTCAATACGGTGGTGATAATTATGCTTTCAAAGCCTCTCACACCTGGATAGTTAGATTCAAACAAAAATTCGGAATTATGCAACGAAAATTAAATATAGATAAAACAGGTTAACGTAAATAATTTCACAATCGCGGAAAATGCGAATTTTTCGCAGGAAATACCGATAAAATATAAATGATGCATTATTGTGTCATGAAAGAAGAAATAAAAAACGAAAAAAATAATTCGCGATAACGGGTCTCGAACGTGCGAAAATAAGTTTCGACGGCCGCGTCTCTAGCGACTAGACCACCGTTTTGCTTAACAACTCGTGCCTTATTATTGTATTCATCTTGAGCTTCAGTTGCCTTAAATTTTTAATCGCTAATTTCTCAATAATGACTGCTTATCTACACCTAGCGTTTTGCACACGTACACTAGGGGAGTGAAGTTACCTAATCGCAAAGTATGACAGGAATCCGTGGATTTCACCTCAAGTCCTCTCCTTGTCAGTCATTCGTTAGTGTGTACAAGAAGCCTGTATCACAAATTGTTTTAGAAAGTGTGGCATTGTTTTTGATGATGTTAATGAATGCGAGGACGGAGGTAGTGATTTTGATTATTGTGACATTCAAAATTTGACTGAAGAGATGTATTAAGTTGAGGGTACCAACAAGTGCAAAAAATTTCGTAAATATTGATGTGTTTTCACAGAAATTGACTTGAAAACTGTGGTAGGATCACAAAGCAATGAAATTGTTCCCAATTCAGAGGATGAAAAGGATGAGGAAGATTGTGAAGAACTCTAAATGCAACAACGTCGGAAGTTTTACACTATCTTAAAGCTTTAAAATATTCTGCCAGAATGAAGGGTGAAAATGATTTCTTTAGCAAAGTTATAGAATTAGGGTTTTATTTTGCCAGTTTAATAAAAACTCATAAAAAACAGCACAACTAAAATTGGATAGTTTTTAAAAATAATTTTCTAGAAATTTTTAACTTTGTTTAATATTTTTAGTGGATTTTAATGTATTTGAAATGTTTTGCAACTGTATGAAATTTAACTGTTCCGATTCTGAAAATTTGTGGAATTTTTAACAGAAGATTTTTAATTTCTAATAAAATCAGAATTGTCCAAGCATGCAATTTCAAGTTTATGTTCTCATTTATTATATATACAGTAAAACCCCCAAATTCGCAGCTTCCAAATTCGCATGCTGTCATCTTGGAAGTAAAGAGAAAAAGCACTAAACAAATGAATTTTTTTAATCAAACTGTGACCCCGTTTTTCGATAATGTCTACCAAGAGGAAAGCATGTGATAATACAGAAAGCAGAAGAAAAAAGAAGACGACTTTAAGTGAGAAAATTGCCTTGAGAAATAAACATGCTAGTGGCCAGTGTGTGTCATCAGTGGGCAGGCAATATTCAATAAACTGTATGGCAGATTTAAATGCCACATTGTATTGGTTCAAAACCACTTTTAGCTTACCTTTTCATCATTATTGTTGTCAAAATAATGGAGAGCCGCGAACCTAACCCCCAGTTTCTCATAAGGCCTTTGCCTCTATTTTTGTGGATTCCAAATTCGTGGTATTTTCAGGTACATAATCCCCATGAACTTGAGGGTTCTACTGTATATATACATACATATATATATACTAGGGGGCAAGCCCCCTGCTCGCTGGCACTCGCCAACCCCCCCCCCCCCCCCCTTGCTCACTGTTTCTTCGTTCCTACCGTGTACGTACCTATTGGATTTAGATTAGTTTAACGGTAATATGTTTTGAATACAAGTTTAATGAATATATTTTATAAGTGATGTTTGTTTGGTTTTTGATAACAAATTAAGAAAATTAGCTAACTCAATAAAAAATAAACTTAAGAAGGCTGAAATTCCTGGAGATTAAAAATGGCTGAGGTATTGGAGACTCAAATCACCACAAGCGGCGCTGTCGTTGCTGACATCATTTTTCAAAATGGCAGGTGCATTGGTGATCAATCCTACGCGTTCTTACGAGATTACCCGAGGAGATAGGTGTTTTCTGCTCACGAGCATTGTTGCGGTCATATTAGTTCATCATCAATCACTCTATTTCATATTTTCATTTCAATCCTTTCAGTTTCCTCCTTGTCATTAGAATTCATTGTCATTTTTCATCAAAATAATCCAATAGTTCTTCTCACCAACCAATTCACACGCTACATCACATTCACGCTTCACGTTTTCACATCTTCATTTACTTATATATAAAACAGTTCTTTTAACAACGCCTTCAGCAGTCCGATCGTAGATCACTATGAGCGGAAAATTATCGCTTTCTTTCGAGGAGATGATGAAATTCTTGGGCGGAAATTCCGGCTCAAGAAACATTATTGAAGGAGAAAATGCGTTAAACGCCGGATTGGTGATAGTCGTTGGCAGTAGGGGAAAAAAGGTTAGAGTGGTGTCTGTGTTGGCACTAGTTGCCCAAACTAGCACCTTAAATAAAGCCCCGGTCCAAGTCAATGATGAGCTGACAGTAGTGGAGGACGTAGACGTCAAAGTAATGAAAATGTGTTGCACTTGCAAGGCAGGGCAGTCTGAGAAGTGCAAGCATATAGGAGCTGTGTTGTGGTACCTTAATCGGTGAGTATTTCTATAATTTATCTAAGTTTGAATAGAGTTCAAATATTTTGACAGGAAATGTCTTTCTGAAATGACATATTGTTATTGGATATACTATTTATACATTTTTTAATTTACAAGAAATGATTTAAATGAATTGGAAGAACTGTCTGCCACCAATGTGAAATGCTTATGGACCGGAAAAAGAAAAACCAAGTTAGCTTTTAATTATTCCCCTATGATGGTCAAAAATTTCTGCCATATCAGCAAGAGACCAATGGTGCCGGCAATGAGCTCCGACTTCGTAGAAAAGGCAAAAGAGATGTTGCTCAAGGCAAGCCAAGGTTCAGCATTATTGTTGCACAGGTATGAAAGTATTTCAGACATTCTCAAGCTTGTAATCAAGCAGTAGATGACAGTATATAATCACACACGTTTGATGATAAATTTCAGGGAAGGAAGGCTGAGGAATACAGCAGCTGCTAGAGAAGAGATTGAGGCAGAGCACATAGCAGTGCAAAGCACTTCAGTAATGTAAATACCACCTGAGACAAAAACATTACCAGAATGGAGTTGGTTTAAAATGATCATTCAAATGTCTATCATTAAATTTTATCCTGGTTCTTTGATACACTGCCTTGTATAGTACTCAGCAATGACTTGTGCTTGTTATTCTTTTTACAGGTCTGATGAACCCTTTGAAGATATGGAATACACATGAAGAGTTTTAATTGTATCTTGTAATTACTTAATTGTACCTTGTATAATTACTTTATTGTTCCTTGCCTAGAAAAATAAATATTCTTTTATTCATGAAAACTTTTTTGTTTTGTAAAACTTATTTAAATTTAGAGTATTTGAAATAAGGCACTCAGGAAATTTAAACAGTTACTTATTCCTCTACTTCCTCCTATCACTTCACTTCTTTCAATCAATGGGGATTAGGTGGTTGCTGAATTCCTACCTTCAACTACATTTTATATGTGATTTTGATTTGGTGAAATGTCAAGAGAAGCAACTATATTTTGATAGTATTAGAAAATGCAAGGTACATGTGTATTTGAGAGAAGTTTGGCCATTTTATATCACTAGAAAGGTCCAAGTTCTTACTTAATCACTTATTCTCATGTATAGTAACTATCATTAGTACTATCTATACCTAGAAATGTGGCTGAGCAAAGAGTATTTTATAACCTCCCCTTCTCTTAGGCTATGGTTAGTTATTAGTATTATCAGACTAAAATATTACTTTATGAAGATAAGTAGCTTAATAGTAATGATATTGTCACTGAACTTAATTTTATAATTTTCAAGAGGGATTTCAAAATTCTTTATCCTAGCCATTAATAGCATTATAAATGTGCAGACTAACAAGTACGTTATTATTCTGACTCCAATGACACCCAAGTAAATTTCAAGCCCCGATTCCCTCTCTTACTGTTAGACCTGCTGAGATGGTTACTGCTATGAAAAGTAACTATAAGATGATTACAGCTACAAAAACAATTGGGAATGTTAAAATTACAAATAAAAAGCTATTACGTTTTACTATATTTATTAAGCAAGATAGAGGATAAAAAATAGACCACTACATGAACTTATCATCTGCCAATACTGGATTGGCTAAAGTGGTCATTCCACAAGCAATGCACATTAAATCATCTGACAGATGCAGCAATGTCGATGGAAAGGACTCTGACAATATTCTGAATTTTTTAATGCACTCAATTACACGCTCCACATGAACCCTGGCTTTAGCAATATTTGATGTAGCAAGGGCATCGCCGGCTGGGTTAGACTGGTAGGCAGTGCCTTCTAACCCAAAGGTTGCGGGTTCGAATCCCGCTTCGGGCATGGATGTTGTGATGTATGTTGATTTTCTCTAAGAGAATTTGACGGTGCGAAATAACCTTAGCTGTTGACGCACCTAAAAACCTAATTACTACTACTAGCAAGGGCATCTCCTTTAGAAAATTGTGCCATTTTTTTTAAAAAGGGAGGGTATATAACTCCAATATAATTGTCCTCACATACTGTTTTTATTAAAAAGCCCTTGTCAACCATTACATCATCAACAAATGGTTCTAGCTGATTTATTAGACCACTCTCCTCAAAAATTCTTTTGTTAGAGGCCCTTCCACCATATCCATTGCTTACAAAGCTGATCAAGCTCCCGGGAGTGACAACAACCATGTATTTCATAGTGTGCCCTCCTTTGTAATGTGAATAGGAAAGTATTCTGCATTTTAAACATTTAAATTTACTTAATCTTATTTCTGTGCAGTCCAACACAACTCTCACTCTCTTAAACATTTCAAAACATTTTGGCATATTTTTCAGAATCTCTTCCTTAGTAGGCCAAATGATGAAGCTCTTAAAGATTGGAGATAGAGTCATCACACATTGTGTAAATACATTTTACAAGTGGTGTAAGTTACACAAAACAAAACTTCCAGCACTGTGAAAGACCAATTGAGCTTCAACTTCATGAAGGTCAAGATAACCCTGGACTTGTTGTCCAAACCATCCCTACCAATCTGAGGGCGAAATTTGCTCATGATCACAGTTAACATAGTCAGTTTTTTGAAATTATCTATTCCAGTGAAAGTTGACAGCTTCTTAGGAGTTGTAATTACTTCAACAAATGGAGTTTTGAAATCTCCACTGGAGACCTGACAGGAGAAGTCATGCTTCTCCACAGAGAATTGTACCTCTGCATCACTTGTTGATGAAGCTGTACAATGTTTTGTTGAGATTTCAGCAGCAGATCTTAAAAGCAACAATGCCTCCGCAGCCTCATCATCATTCTGCATCTTCCCACTGTCCCTGATTGGAGATCCAGTCTTTCTTCAATGTTGGTGTCATTAGTTTCACGGTGATCAGCATCCTGTTAAAGTGAAAATAATGAATCATCAACTTCATTTACAGCATTACCATTAATGAAATCTACAGTTTTGTTTTCTTTTATGTTTATAATGTCTTTCCACAAGGTTAGGCCTGAAGAAGTTGACTACATGCATAGCAATGTTAAATTAAACTGCCTCATATCATACCGTATATACCCGAATATAAGACGACTCTGATTATAAGATGACCTCCCATTTTGAACTCCTAATAAAAGGAAAAAATTTATTATGCACACAATGACAGAGGTTTATTATACCATTGACTAATGAACACAGAACCAATTGAAATAAGCAACTTTGATTGGAATTTTCAATTGAATATTTTGGAATATTAGAATCTCTCATGCAAATTATTTCTCATTAGCACATTTTAATTGTTATTTTCACTTTCACTACTGGAGGAATCTCCAATAGCTGCATCATCTTCCTACTCCCACAGAATGTCATCTTCTGATCCATCCAAACTGTTAGAAACACAACACTTCTTAAATCCATGGACTATTGATGCTGGTAAGATACTGTCCCAAGCAGTCTTAATCCATTTTCGCAGTAGAGCCTCTGTTGGTTTTTTCATTTTACCTGCTGGAGTCAGAGGGCAATTCCCTGACAGCAACCATTCCCCATAAATGTGCCGTAGATGACCTTTAAGGGGCTTATTGACGACCACATCGAGCACTTGTAGTTGGGAGGTCAAGCCTCCTGGTATGATCACCAGATCAGTGTTGAAGTATGATATTTTGGATTTCACACCATCCGTAAGATGCCCTCGAAAACCATCAAGAACTAGCATTGATCTCATCTTTAAAAGAGCACCAGGTCGTTTATCCCACACTTCACTCAGCCACTGAATCATCAAGTCATTAGTCATCCAGCCTTTTTCATTGCATCTGTAAATGATACCAAGTGGTAGTTTTTCTTTTGGTATATTCTTCCTCTTGAATATTACAAAGGGTCACAATTTTGTCCCATCAGCTAATACCGATAACATTACTGTTACCCTTAGTTTTTCATCTCCAGTGGTTTTAACTATCACTGACTTTGCCCCTCTGTTATCAACTGTAGTGTTAGTTGGCATATACAGTTGCTTTCCTTCAAGTGTCTATCAACGACTGCTTTTAATTTCTTACAGTACCTACTGTAAAGGCAACGTCAATGAGTTTATTTAGATTATCAATGAAGAGAAGATAACAATAACACTTTTCTTTCGTCTATTTGAAGGTTTAATTGGCCTTAAATGAATCGGAGGCAACAATGAGAGTCTCCTTGGCAACGCCCGGAATGAGTACGAAAAATCCCCAAAATTTCAAAAAAGAATGCGTATTTCTGAAAAATTCGACCACGTAACATGTAAATATTGCAAGAATAAGATAGTATAGAGCTTTAGCCATCGAATAAAGCAAAAAAGAAGAAAATCGGTCCGTATTTACGTATTTTAATAAATAAAGGAAAAAACCTTGCACTCTGAAAAATCGAAAATCCCGTGTAAACTTATGGGAAAATATAATTGTCTCCTGGATTCAAACCCGGGACACTTTAGCAAACGAAAATATTTTTCCAGGGACCTCATAGCCAGTAGAAACAAAACGCCGTTTACCGCATATCTTTACGATGAACGGTTCTCGAGAAATACACCGATGTAATTACATATGCACGGACGTATGCAGCTTCACTACCCGCATAATATATAGGATAAAACTCAAAAAAGTATTTGTATTCGAATACATCTGAATCGAATATTTTAATTATAGCTATTCGATTCTTCTCATCTCCAGCTGGCTTCGGTTCCTCTGTCAGTCAAACTATTACGCACCGCGTGATTATAAGACAACTAGTGATTTTTCAGTCATAAAAATTGGAACAAAACCTCATCTTATATTCAGGTATATACGGTATATTCAGATTAAGACAAACTAATATTAAGTTATAGTAACTTTGAAAAAACGTGCTTACCTCTTGTAACATAAGACTTCTATTTTTATTTCGGGGCCGCTTCAGCTCTCCCAGATGAAGTCGCTTCAACGAGATTCTTTCTTCTAAAGGAGTCGTCGGTAAATTCAGCGAAGGCATGGCTGTCTTCTTCAAATGCCTATACTTGGCAGAGGCATCTATAAAATTTAAAAAGTCTACTTAGGCCATATACTTACAACTTCATCATCTTACAAAATAATCATCCACATGCATATATTCAGGGCATCTATGCACAGTTTTATTACCTGGAAGAATGTAGTCCGATCTCAAAAAATGACACGAACAAACATACATGTTCTTCGTTACGGTTTTCCCAATCTTCAATATCCTTATCCATGCTTTCCTCCTGTCACACTTTTCTTGTATATCCAATTTATTGGTCAGAAAAACAAATTCACCGTCCCGGGGATAACTATGGAATCAGAGTTCAGGATTCGAGCAGGCTTTCAAAAAACATTGAGGAACGCTACAATTTCGATTCAATGAGGTTTATCTTGGTGAAAACTTCGCCTTGTTGTCTCCCATGCTAACTTGAGATAAATCCACCAGCACACCACAATCAGTGATACAGCAGATTCGTAACTGTGACACACAAAGTTATTAATGATGAAATGAAATGAATGATAATATGTATGATGAAAATATGAATATGATGAAGAGTTTAAAAAGAACTGTTTTCTATGAAAGCACGAGATATAAGAGTGGCCAAAGCTATCCAATTATGTCTCAAGACGGATGCACAATTGGCCGGGAACGAGAACAAGAACGGGAAGGTGAACGGCAGCAAACGCTAACGGTAATGGTAGCGACCCTATCGGTGCACAATAGAACGCGACAGGTTCACGTTTATGCCTCAAATTGTCATTTCACCTACAGAAACAATGTGTGAGGATTCGATCGCTACTGCGGTTAATTATCCGCAACAGCAACGATAACAGTATAACAAGTTAACAAAGTAATGATAGCAAATAATGGCGGCGTGCAGGAATAGTTTGGTAATCACCACATACACACATGCGCGAAGTCTCGGTATTTCATTGGCTCCGGTAATGTTACGGGAACGCGAAAGTTGAATCTTGGCGAAGTCTCCTATCGTTCCTATCATCAAAGCTCTAGTTACAGTTTCCTCCGATAGTTGGCATCTCTCTTGGCTGGAATCGCCAATAGAGTGTTAAAGAGAGACAGAGAGAGAGAGACAACCAGAAATAGGATTTTAGTAATATAGATAAAAAATATAAATAACATGAATACTGAGTTTGATTAATTTGATTTAATTCATATCTTCAATCATTTCGAGCAACTTTTAATCTTATTTTCGATCTTTAAGCCTTTATTTAAGTGCATATGCACGGAAATTACCAAGGACAACAATACCGGTAACAATGGAATCTTATTATCGAAATGTTAAAAAAATTTACCAAAACTCGAGTATAAATTCAAAATATGAGCAAATTTGAATGAGAGAGTAAAAGAATGAAAGCCTTCAAACCAAAAAGGTGATTTTTACATGGGAAAAGATATTAATTCTCTGGAGTCCAACCCGTGACCTTTTTCAAAATTTTTTAGTCATAACGTGAAGATTCATCAACACTGAAATCCTGAGAAATTTCAGACTTCTAATTGTAAGTTTATTTCTAATTGAGTTATTCACAAAATTAGAGCATTATGCATCATGACCATTATGACTGTATAATATATAGAGAGATATACATATATACAGTAAAAGCTCATTTTAACGGCACCCATTCTAGTGGAAAACTTGTTCTAACGGCATCTTTGGTGAACTTACATTTTCCAATTGTCTAATAGATGTAGTGGCATCAGTCGTAGAAAACAAGAGAAGCGAATGGTGCTTACTTTACAACAGCAAATTGACATTTGCCGTCTGGATAATGGGGTAAATAGACATATATTAATGAACGAGTACAATATAAGCTCATCCATGATATATGGTATTAAAGCAAGAAAACAGCAACTTCTGAAATGTTTTGCTGAATCTGAGACAAATAAAAATATCCAAAAACATAAAAATTTAAGGAAGCCAAAGCTAGAACAGTTGGATGCAGTATTATATGAGTGGTTTAAAGCAAAACGTTCTGAAGGTTTCCCAATCACAGGTCCACTATTAATTGAAAAGGCAAAATACTTTTATCAGCAAATGCAATTGAGTGAACGCTGTATTTTTTCTGATGGGTGGCTATCTTGTTTTAAACATTATCATGGGATACCAAAACTGGATGTCTCAGGTGAACTTAAATCAGCTGATAGTGAGGTTGCACATGAATACTGTCAGTCTTTTGTGTCTCTCATTGATGAGCATGGTTTAACTGCAGAATAAATTTATAATGCTGATGAGACCGCATTTTTTGGCATTGTTTACCTTCTTCCACTTTCGCAGGCTCTGATGAAACTAGTGCCTCTGGGTTCAAAAAAGTGGTATATGTAGGAGTCTGTATATCATGGAATGGAAAGCTGTTACCTTATGTGGTGGGAACCATAAGGTATGTATTTGTTTGTATGTGTAGGTTTTTGGAATATGTTGAAATTTAGTTTGTTTTTTAGTCTATTCACTAATAGATCAAGGAAGGGAAGGCAGCAGTCTTTTTCTTCCTCATATGTAAATTTTATGGTATCGTATTGTTTGTTTAAATTTTCTAAGAAATCGGTGATATCTTTTGAGGTGTCGAAGATGGTAAAAATGTCGTCAACGTATCTGAACCATGTTTTTGGGAAGTAAGTAAGGGTGTCTTTACATTGTTGTTTGAAAATTGTCATGAAAAGGTTAGAAAGGAAAGGCGAAAGAGGGTTTCCCATAGTTGTGCAAAGGTTTGTTGGTATATGTTATTGTTTACTATGAAGAAATTGTTTCATGCAAAGGTGTGTCAGGTGTATGTAATCACAGACAGCTTCTTGGGGCAGGTTTTATTCCTTGAGCCAAGTTTCTAGAAAAGGCATGGTTTCTTCTATTGGGATGTTAGGAATAAAGGAAACAGCATCAAAGGAGACTAACGTCCATTTCACCGTAGTCTCCAAACCCCTTCTCAATTATTCTCAGGGGATCTCAAAATGTGTTTTTCCATTGAAATCTCAAATTCAATGCTTTTTGTGAATGCAATACTTTCACCTACATTACGTGTGGAGAAAGTAAAAATATATGACAACTCACCTTGCTAATAGTTTCCTTGTCCCAAGGCAAAATTGAGACCAAATCAATGACTTCACAGGAGACATTAAACTTCTCCTTAGCAAGTTCAGCAACTTCTAAAAGAACATGAACCTGAGTGCCCCAACCTAATAAAGTAATATCACCCCCTGTAAGATAAGACACATGAAAATAAGAACAAATTACTCCCACATGATTGTATAATATGCATATAATTCTCAGGAACAATGCATAGAGACTTAAAATTACAAAAACCCAAAGTGTACATTTTAAATTGAAACAGTGATGTCCTCAATGGAAAGATAAACAACAAGGAATATTAAGTGCTCCTACACATGGAAAGGCATAGGTTAAAATAACACTGTGAGATTTTTGAAAAAAGAATAACTAAATGATAACAAACACGTGATTTAAAGATCTGACAATTAAGTTCTGAAAAAAAGATAAAAATTTTTAACAGTTAGTTTTAGCAAAATATTATTCTGACCCCATCCCTATCCATATTTACACTCTGCATCATGGAATGTCTCTTTTCCAATGTATATAATACTGGACCAAATACAGCCAGACCTGGACTTGCAGAGCATGATGGTTTTTATTCAACAGCAAATACTGAATCCAACCTAATCTACATTCATTAACGAAGAAAAAAAACTTGGTTAAATTCCATAATTTTTTATTTCATGACTGGTTTCGCTAAATAACTAGCATCATCAGGTGAGAAAAGTGCTCAAAATATCCTCTATATACTAGGTTGATGGAGGGGAGAGAAAAAAACAAACATGGGGTAAATGGTGGATGATGAGGGTGGTAACTGTTGAGGACAATGAAATAGAGCAACCAAAGGTGGCAAAGGAAGCAGGTGGTAAGCAGAAGAGGATGAACACAGACAAAGTATTTACAAAGTGTTTACAAATGAGTCAATTTGGGTACACACAATAAGGGGGAGGGATTCTGAAAAAGAAACTCATTAGTGAATAAACTTTTTGACTCAAAATTTACAATTTCCAATTGCTCCAGAACATCCAACCTGAACCCCTTCGTTTCCACATGGAGCACTTTTGGGATGAAATCAGTGTTGTGTCCGTCCTCCATAAGATGCTTGGCGAAATGTGATGATGAATTTTTCAATGCAAAGCACTGTTTATGTTCGTTGCACCTTACTCTCATACTGATATAGCAGGCCTCACAGTCACTGCACTTCAGTTTGTAAACCCTGCTCTTCTAGAATTTGTCAATAGGATCTTTAACCCTAACAAATATTTTCACTAAGTTGATGGGGGTGTAGAAGGCAGGTCTGAGATCATATTTAGGAAACAATTTGCCAGTTTATATGTCAAATTGCCAAGAAATGGGATTTTTTGCCAACATGAAACATAATTATTAATTTCTGAGGGGATGGCAATAATTTTCTGAGCTGCAATTCATTTAATTTTAATGGGGAGCAGGTGATCAATTAATTTAGTATTATAACCATTGTTGACAACTATTTGCTTGATGGTGTTTAATTCTTTTATGATACTGGAAGGGGCGAGTAGAATGTTAACTAGACAGTGTAACATGGAGTGGAAGGAGGCATGTTTGTGAGAATGATGATGACAGGAATGGTTCGGGATAACTTGGTCTGTGTAAGAAGGTTTCCAGTATATTGAGGGATATAGTTAAAACAAGAAAGTAAAGGAAACCATTGTTCTCTACTTCTATTGTGAAAAAGTCATCTAATCAATTCCCTCCATAAATCCATCAGTCACCTCAGGGATGATAATTGTACTAGAAAGGATATCTCTTGAAAAGTTCACATTAAACTGTTGTCACCTATGGATGTTTCAGAATGTATATAGTATATACACACATACACACACATGCGCACACACTTAGGAAACCTTCACCATTTGCGGAGGATACATTCCTGAGAAAGCTGTGGAACCACGAATAGTGATGCAATGATATTTTTCCTTGAAAAAATTACTTAACATGCATAAACAAACACATTCCACATGTACTTATGTATTGCGCTAAATACCTCATGGTCAGAAACAGTTATCTCCCTAAAGGGTTGATGAAATGGATGAGGATGCATACGTGTTTGTTTGCTTGATGACGATTGCCTATGTTTTGCAAAATGCTTACAAACAATTTGAATTTCATTGTCATGATTTTAGAAAGGAATCTTAAAATACATTTCTATTGGCGTTCATCAGAGATAAGAATAAGGCTGCAATGCTCGTATGGCATATAATTTTTCAACTGACTGACCCAACACTTTCATACAATATATATATTTTTATGACAAAACCAACAACCATTTAGCTTTACATTGAGTCCATCTAAAATGGAAAGCTACTTCTCTCAAATAATTTGCAGTGAGTGATTTCCTTTCATCAAGCAGTTGAGAGTGAATACGAATTCATGTGAGAATTTCAATCACTGGCTTTCTAAGCTAAAATACATTCAGAGAGACCGCAGTCTGCAGATAAGCGAAACCACAAATGAATGTTGAGTTTTCTGGATTATTCATAGATTGTTCTTTTTCAGTATTCTGCCATGAGGAATAATTTTCTTCAGTAAAATTCATTTGTATTGCTGTCACTGATAAAAAGTCATTTTAAGTAATAACTAGCTGGGGTACCCAGCGTTGCCCGAGATAGGCAACAGTAAAAAACTGATTTTATTCACAGCCTTCATTGTAGCACTTTTTGGTATACAATATTTTTAGTCTTTCCTTCTGGTGCATATATGAAAAGATTTTTTGGAATTCTGACCCTGGAGCAGGCAACAAACAACACGAAAAAAAAACCTGTAAAATATACTTATCAGTGTAAACATATTTGAACTACTTAAATGAAATCAAACGCATCTTTTCAATCGACAGCACAGGTTAACAAAACTGTTTCTATGATAAACAAACACCTTAAACGACCCGTTTTTAATTTTCATACGATAATTCTAAGTAATTTTAAAATGCAAATGAAAAATATGCTGCACTTGTTCCTGATGCAAAGTTTCAGTTCTTTAGTTTTTATGACCGTTTCTTTAATTATTTTGATCCCCCCTTCCAAGCCAAAAATTAAAAAATAAGCCTGAGGTGCACACCCTCAGGTTTCTGTAAGTACACATGCCAAGTATCAGCTTTCTAGGTTTATTGGTTTTGGAGTTACAGCGTTAACACTCAAACAAACTCACACATATTTTCTTTTATTTATATGATAAATCAAAATGTACAACGTTATCTGTGTAAAAGTAGCTACGAAGAGAAAATAACTATGTAACTTTCAATATTAAATTTTTAAAAAACGTACGTCCCTATTCTCATGTAACTTTAAATTTATGCGTGAGCCTATTTGCATTAGTAAGCATTACAGAAGTATAATATAATAGTTTTACTTACAAAAAGGTAATATTCCAGCATAAAATTAATGATGAAATGCCTTGATTAAAAGCTTCCCAGACGCAGTCAACAGTATAATTATCTTTAAATATTTATGTTGATATGCGTCATTAATTTCAATGCTTAAACAAAAGTTCAAAGCGAGCAATGCTTTTCTTTCATCAATTTGAATGATTAATTATATATAATATATTATATTATATATATATATATATAAAAGTATTAATTCGAGTTGAACTTTGAAAATTTCTTGCATGGTTACTTCTTCATTGTTGCTAACATAAACAATCTCACAAAAATACGTATAATTTCCTTACGTGTGCATGCAATATTTTTAAATAGGAAGAAAATGGATTATTTATGATGAAGAAAAGAACTTTAAAATGCTATTTTCCTTAGATACAGTCAAAGTTTTGCAAGTGAAAAGAAATGAATAATTTTCAATGAAGGAATAAACATGGACATAAAAGAAATGAATAATTTTCAACAAAGGAACATGTTCAGAAACATTTATATAGTCATTTCTTTCAAATACTACAATGAATGAAATGAGTCCATTCGTGATACGCTGTACTTTCCTAACTCATTGAAGAATGTGAGAATGATATCATATTCTCCGAATTGTATGAGTGTCTTGCAGCCACCTGACATATGCATTTGGGTGTCATAAGGTGTTTTAAACAATGGGAAGCAGCTAGTAGAAACTCTGTGTGCCTGATAAAGAAAAAGGAAAACGATTCCTAAAGATAAAAATAGTGAGATAATGGGAAAAAATCTAAGCGGCTGAAGTCTGCTTGAATAAAAACCCATAATGCAGGAAAACACACAGTAAGGGATGGTGAAAGAAATCCTGCATAAACACAATGTAAAACAGCAATACAGAATGTAAAATTCCTCAAAGACAAGCTACATTCAGATTGTTACGCATATTTAAATACAGGTATGCACATAGGTAAGCTTCTCTCTCATTCTTACATTTCCAGAGTCCCTAACCATGCAGTAATTTGAGACTTAAATGAGAATGAAGATTTGGATTTGAGATCAGGATAAGGAAGTGAGTTCCATAATCCAGCCCCACGTACCATGAAGGAGTTGATATGAGCTTCAGTTCTGTGGGTGGGGATGAGAAGTTTGTGAACAGAGTGAGTTGTGAAGTAATAGGTCATGTTAAAAACTTTAAATTGATCTGTTATGTAGTTGGGAGAAGAAAGATTTAGCGCTTTGTGGACTAATGATTGAGTGTGGAACTCTTGACTCCAGTAGAAGCCATGATAATTCCCTTAGAAGAGGAGAGATGTCATTGGATGATTTAGAGTTGAAGCTGAATTAATTTCCTCCATGGAAAGATGATCCTGACGGATATGAGGAGAATCCTGACTAGAAAAAATAAGATTACAACTTCAAAGATTTTAGACATCTTTGAGCTCACTATGATGTTGATTTTGACATTTTTGCTTGGTGTGATAATGAGACTGCCATTTGCAGTGTCGAGAACAATGAAGAATTGTACGATGCAAAGGAGATGGAGTCTGAAGAGGATCAAGAGTCCGAGTCTGAATCCTTCCAGACATTTTCCAAAGCACATGCTACTTTCAGGAAAGTAAAAACCATTCTCTATGCACACAGCATAGTTATGAAAAGCAAAGCATTTGTTATAAGAATAGATGACTTTTTGATTTAAAATATCAAGCTGCAAAAAAGTAGACGAGTGATTTCTTTGTGAATGAATAAGGAAATATTGAATGGTAAAGTAATTTTTTGTTTTTATGCATGGATATATTAAAGGCAATCAAATAATTTTCATTATAGTCATTTTCTTCCCTAGTGTATTCAAAATTTTTCCTGCTTTCATCATCTCTTCAAAAATGATAGATCAAAGTTCTACTACTGTACAGTAAACTCTCGATTTATGCAGGTTTCATTTACAAGTTTTTGGAATTATGCAGGCACTGGATTTATACCATTTTTTTAATTTACATGAATTTTTTGGAATAACGCGGTCTGAATAGCGAGCCAGCCATCAGACCATCGGAAAGCGCTGAGCAAATGTTTCCGACAGTCACCGCAAGAGGCGTAGAAGCCATGGTGAACTGCATAAGGGTTCAGCTGAAGGAGGGACCCAAGGAAATAATATAATACATAAATATACAATGTATAAAAGGAAATATACAATACATACAATGTACGTATAAAAAAGCCTAAGATGTAAACACAGTCAATAAGAAAACTCTGCCTTGAAAGCTCATAAAGAAGAGACAGATAAAAGCTTATAGAAGCCTGAGTAAGCTCTAACAAGGCCACACCCAAGATAGAAAAAAAATCCTAACATATAAACACAGACAATAACCACTTCCCTGATGGATTTATTTATTATATCTAGTCAAAAAAAATTATATTTTTTTATTTTAGTTTCGGATGCATCATAGGAAGACAAATACAAAAATGCTTTCATTTAATTTTTTTCCAATTATAACTAATTTTATTGCACTTAGAAAATTAACTGATTTTATTACAAAAATCAGGCACCTTACATTTACATTTTTTAATCTTCGATTTTTAGCAGAAACACTATAAAAGCAATATAATAATATATAATACATTATTAAAACCCATTATAACACTCATGAATATGATATATTACGCACATACAATAGAAATTACTTCCACAATTGGCATAAACATGAAAATTTTACAATTAAAAAAGGCTGATTATTAATGAAAAACTATAACTATAACTAATTCAAACTTTTAAATAATTAACATGAGCCATATACAGAACACTTAAAATTAGAATTATTTCATATATTTACATCTGAGTGGTAAATTTGGAAACATGGAATCACACATAGCGATACGTTGCATGTTGGGCAGAAGTACCTGGTTTCCTTCCTAATCGGCTTTCCCCTAGCATCTCGCTTTCGGCCGCACAATACATACTGTTTACTGTGTGCTTTTTTCTTCTCCGTGGGTGGTAAGAGAGGTGAAGGGGATGCGGTGTGGATGATGGACATCCTGCCCTAGGGGAAGTGACATTGGGGTTATACACCTCAATAATTTTCTCAGTTAGCTTCATTCGGTAATCACAGGAAGATTTTTCAAGTCCACATCAAGAACAGTTCCTTTTCCCTTATAAATAATGTTGGACCACACATATCCACTGTTCGCTTCACAAAGAACAAAAAATTTTATCCCAAATCTAGCCCTTTTAGTTGGAATATATTGAACCCAACCCAATCTTCCTTTGAAAAGAAGAAGACTTTCATCAACGGTGATGTCTCTCTCAGGGGTGTAGAGTTTGTGAAACTTCTCACCCAAAGATTGAAAAACAGGCCATATTTTGTTTAATTTAGGGTTGGGATGATTTTCAGCATTGTAGGTTTCGTTATCAGTGAAGTGGAGATACTGACGTATTTTTACAAACCTTCTATATGACATGGTTTGTCCAAAAAACGGGGAAAAAAGGATTGGTCTGGTCAACCAATAATGCTCTTGATCAGGTTTATAATTAATACTTTGCAGCATTACAAGAGCAAGGAAAACACGAATTTCAGATGTGTTGGTGGGAAGCCACAGAAGTTCTGGAGGTTGAGGGCCTTGCACTCAGAATCTGATTTGCGTACCAATTTGTTTCATTGGAAATAAGAAGAACAAGCTCTTCATCAAAAAACAATTCGAAAAACTGAAAAATGTCACCATCCGGGTCAATTTCAAAATTCACTTGAGATACACCTTCGAAAGGAAATCTTTCTTTTGGATGAAGAAGGGGACATGTAGTGTCCACTTCACGCCACCGAGTGTCTTCCAAAGGTGTGGTATATTTGGCATCAGAACTAAGGTATTCTGTGGATACACTTGATTCCGAACCAGATTCCTCGTCAATGTCACTATCGCTTTGTTCTCTGCGATCCATTTGAGGGATAATCACAACAAAAAACGGTATAACAAAAACGATTTAAAATCAACAAAGCTATATAAAGTAACTAACAAAAAACAACAATGTATATATAACTGTAAGGAAGCACAAGTCAAAGGAAAACTGCTATATGCATTCACTCGAAAGCTCAACGAATAACTGCTAGAAAAAGGGTTTCGAAAGACTGATCATGAAAGGGTGCACCCGTGTCTCCCGGAGTGAAGGGAAGGGATTTCTAGGAAATTAGGCGAAAACAGACATCTGGAAAACCCATTGAGGGTGAATAACCTAGCGGCAGAGCTGCAAACCACTTCAAAATTTGGGAGTGGTTCGGTTCAGACGAGAATTTTGACAAGTGGTTCAGTTCGGTTCAACTAAATTAATCATTTGAAATACTATTCAGAAATAATTTATCCAACATAAATATTACACATTCAGTATCAATCCGTAAGTAAATCAATCAGCAGTCATTATTATTTTAAATGAAAGAATAATTTATTTAAAGAAAGGAAAAATTTATATTTTAAATATATTACAATACCGTCATCATCTTCATTTATTTATATTTTTTTTAAATAGTATTTTTGAGCCTAACATGATTTTTATGTTCATTGTTGTTTACATATCAATTAAAAATTCTCTGAATGGATTCACTTCAAATTCATTTAACAACATTCATAATCAGAAAGAAAATGCGCCTCTAGCATAAACCGCTTTTGAGATTATCCCTGGATGGACGGACAAACCGAAAACATAAAAGTGTTTTAAAGAAATCATTAAAAATCAAAGAAAATTAGTTCCTCGAGCATTTTATTTCTTTTTCTTACCTGTAATATAATTATTTAGAGAAAAAAGATTTATAGCAAGGGCCTTACCACCTGTCTCCCAATATTTAACCTCTTTAGTTCTACCACCTGCACTTGCCTTTATTTTCATTATTCCCACATACATATCCATTGCCGCATTGATAATTTCCTCCCTCCTCTCGCTGGGGTTCACCCTCTCTCCATCTTCCACAAGGCCTTTCTTTTTAGTCCTATAGTCCTTCCTCCATCTTTCCCCAATCCCTCCCGAGATGGTCTCCCACCTCCAGCCTTTCCTTTCCCCTCCCCCTTTATCCCTTTACAACCTATCCCCCGCAGTAACCCTCTGAGATAGGTTCCTCCTTTCCCTCACCTCCATTCCTTTCTGTCTCACAAACTACCCTCCCTCCCCCCTCTTTACCCCTTTCTCTGTATATACTTTCTATTCTCACCATATCTGCACCTGACGATAGCATTGTAATTTCGAAACCAAGGTCGTAAGAGAAATACAAACAATGGAAGTTACAAAGCGTTATTCCTTTGATTCATTTATAACAAATAAAATAAAAAATATTCGCTATTTATAAGGGGTCTAGGAAAATTCACCGACCACAATTCACCGAAACACAATTCATCGACTAGGAAAATTCTTTTCCGTAAGCCCTTATTAAGATTTCCTTGATTGAATGATAGATTTAATTATTGAAGTAGACAGTTTCTTGCTTTCCAATGACGATGATGCACGGCGTCTCAATTTTTCCAACTTTCAATAATAAAATTATGAAAATAAAATATTTTGAATTAGTTAACTGGTCAAAAAATATTACTCCGAATTATTATATAATAAATTCAAAAAGACACTTTTAGCTCGATTCCAAACATATTACATATTGCTAATTTTTTCTTTTGCCACCTTAGAAAGGTAATCAAAAAATCAATATGATAGTAAAATTACGTTATATTAATAATTTAAAATTAATCGAGAGTTCGGGGCAGATTATTCAATATACGAAGTGCGAACACTTATGGTTCAAAACAAATGATTATAAAATGTAGAGTGACCCTCTTTAAATAACACTAACAGGTTAATTACCGTATTCACCTGAATCTAAGACGACCTTTTTCTCCAAATTGTCAGCTGTAAATATCAAGAGTCGTCTTACATTCGAATACGAAGTATATTTAAGCATTTAATCAATGGTTTTTACAACAAATCGTATATTAGAGTAAACAATTCACAACAGCAAATTCAAGTACGTACATAAAGAAGTGAAATAAACAAATAGTAATAACAATAAGAAAAACATGACGGGAATAATAATAATTCTGACTAATAATCATCGTCGACGATCATAACACAGACGACGTACTTTCATCTTGTACGTAATGGCAACCGCAATGTTAAAACAAATGAGAGCGGAAATCATTGGGATTCCCCTTTCAAACGACGCACCGTGATTCACTAAGTGTGACAGTAATTTTGAGTTGTGCATTCTTGATTTAAATGCACAACCCTTAAGTTAAAATGACAGATCATGTTGAAGTACGTGGCACGAGTGCAAAGGGGAAGTTAACAAAGGAATTAGACGGAGCTAAGATACAAATTTTAAGCTGATCATGATAAATTACGCCGAAAAAACTAATAACTGTGATGCGAGTAGAAAGTTCGGTGTATCTGAGGCAAATGTGCGTCGATGGAAACTCTCAAAACAGGAACTAGAAAAAGCCAAAGCCACAAGGAAGTCGCTCAGTGGTCCAAAATTAGGCCGATTTCATGGCATTGAAGAAGAAGTAGTCAAATTTGTGCGCACCATGAGGACTGAAAGTATTATACTTAAAGCTAATGAAATTACTAGAGGACTTAATATATCATTGCAAGAATTCAAGGCCAGCAGAAGTTGGTGCGTGAGAATGATGCGACGAAATAATTTTTCTTTACGGCGACGAACTTCGCTGTCAGAAATTGTCAGAAGACTATGTTGAAAAACTTCTCGCTTACCAGAAATACGTAATTGGACTTAGAAAAACCAATAATTACCTTTTGAGCCAAATAGGAAATCCGATGAAACTCCGGTTTTCTTCTACATGCCATCTAATTATACCGTGAACGAAAAAGATGCGAAGTCCGTCCTAATTAAAACTACAGACAACAAAAAAATGCGAGTCACGGTAATGTTGGCGGTTTTAGCAGATGGGACTAAATTACCACCATATGTGATTCTAAAGCGGAAAACAATGCCTAAGAAACATTTGCCAAGTGGAATAATAGGTGTCAAGAAAAGGGGTGGATGACTAAAGAACTAATGAGAGATTGGTTACATGTGGTGTGGAATAGACGGCCAGGAGCTTTACTGAAACAAAGAGCAATGCTTTCACTGGATGCATTCAAGGACACTTATCTCCTGAAATTAAAAACATAATGAGTGCGATGAATATTGATCTTATTGTAATACCTGGAGGAATGACATCGCAACTTCAAGTTTTAGATGTTGCTGTCAATAAGTGTTTTAAAAATAATTTAAAGGTTTTGTATTCTGAGTGGTTACAGAGTGGAACTCACACTTTAACACCAAAAGGAAATCTTAAGAAACCTGAAGTTGCAATGCTCTGCCAATGGATCAAGGCATCGTGGCAACAAATAAATGCAAAAGTAATAGTGAAAGGATTTAAGAAATGCTGCTTATCTAATGCCATGTATGGGAGTGAGGATGATGTTTTGTGGGAGACTGATGATGAAGTTGAGAGTGATAAAGATAGTGGGCATGAGGAAAATAGTGAAGGTTGCATAGACAGTGATGATGACTAATACAATAAAATGATTTTATGCAGCAATTGGATTGAAATGTTTTTTTGTTGTCCTGAAATGAGTATATTCTGTCAATGTATTTACTTTATTTTTAATGTTATCTTAAAATGAATGCTACCATTTAATTTGTTTGAAAACCTGAATGGTTCTATTTGTGATGTGATCTTATGATTTTAAAATGTTAAAACATTCAAGTATCAGAGAAAATAAATATTTCACAATATTTATAATTTCTGTAGTAATGAATGTCAATTTGAGCTTTTTTCTGTTTTGGAATCATCAAAATGGGGGGTCGTCTTAGATTCAGGGTCGTCTTGGATTCGGGTGAATACGGTAATTTTATTTGCCTCACATAAAGTTTACTAAAATATTATTTAAAATACACACTTTAGATAATTCAAGGAATTCTGTGGGAAATGAATGCCTCCGATCCAAGGGATCCGCGGAAGTCCTCGCCTGTTTTTGCTGGAATATAAACCACCAAGTAATGGAAATATCATAGAAGAAGAGTTGGAAAAGAAATGATGTCGTTGAAAGCTCAAGCCGTTGAGAGCTACAATTTGAATTTTTCCAAAGAAAAAGATGAGGCGAGTTAATGGTGTTCTAAGAAAGACACAGCAGGGCATATTTTCTCAGGTCTGCTAATTACAATGCTGAAGGGGGTGATGGTAAGGGAATGGATTTTTCTCTCGGCACGAAGGCAGATTACGGCTCCTTTCTAGGCCATTGTAAAACGACCCTTTTGCCTGTGTTCAGATAGAGATCTTTCTATATTCTTTTGGTCAGTTTCTGCCTACAGTGGTTGACTCGGATATTGTCGCAGTTGGTGTCCCCATAACCCTCACCATAAATGTCATCTGTGGATAACAATAGTAGCAGAGAGGAAAGAGATAGGCACTCTTTCCTTTGAAGCAAACCCGCTGGTTTTTCCAATGGAAATTCCTGGTCTTTTCGTTGGTCCGTACTTTGTGGATTGAGATCAAACCGAAACTGAACCACTTTTGCAAAAAATTGTGGTTTGGTTTTCGGTTCACTGAAAAATTAATCAGTGGTTTGGGTTCGGTTTGCAGTTCAGCAAAATGACTGCGGTTCGGTTCAGTTTGCAGCTCTGTCTAGCGGATAATGGATTTGAGGGCCAAGGGACATTTGTAAGTTGAAATCAAAGCATCTAAGTGACAAAGAGAGAATTTCCACTTGTATAGGAATTTAGGCGAGAAAAGACATCTGGAAAACCCTTTAGGGTGAATAACCTAGTGGATAATGGATTCATTTGGGAGCCAAGGGACATATGTAAGTAAGTTGATATCAAAGCATCTGTGTGACAAAGACAGAAGTTAGGCATGTATAGTAAAAATGACCATGAGAATTCTCTGCTATAAAATTTCGAAAACCCCATGCTGAGACATCCACTACTTACTACCTCTAACAGCAGGAACACGAACTACTAAGAGAAAACAAAAAAAATACGGGTCTGTTTCGTAACGAAACAAAAAAATATAGAAACCCGTATATATCCCGGTTAGTCAGAATTTGACCCTTACATTGACCCATATATATACAGGTGAGTCAGGGAAGCGGATAAGGAATCACAGAACGAAAGCAGAATGAATCAGCTAATTTTCCTCTCTGCTTCAAAGCTCATAAATCAGATCCGTGGCGAGAAGAACACATAATGAAAATATCGGATGCAAACGGTGCATCGCACACGCTGAAGGAGTTACAATGTATCTTTTTTAATTTATGCTGGTAGTCTCGACTGACCCCATCCTCGTCCTTATACATATCCACACGTCTTATTCAGTTCACTTGCAACCGTTGTCTTAGTGACAGTGAAAACTTTTCTCTTGTAATTATTAACGTGCACTGTTGTTATTGCGTGAAATTTTTGCCCTCATGATGTCTGGAAAACGCCTATCTACATCGCAGGGTGCCACCGAGCTCAAGAAACAGAGAAAGCCAATAACTACTGCTATGAAAATGGACGTAATAAGCCGCATCGAGAAAGGACAGCGCATACTACACATTGCATGTGTTCTTGGGCTTAGCAAGAATACCATCCGGACAATTGGGACAATTCCTCAAAAATTTAAAAAAGTGCTAAATCTGGAACATCAATGCTGCAGAGAGCTTTATTCCATCATTAAAAGACATCATCGAAGAAGGCGGTTATTCTCCAAAGCAAATCTTCAACCTTGACAAGACGGTACTCTTTCGCAAAAGGCTACCATCCAGAACATATTTCTCAGGAGGAGAAATTGGCACCAGGGTTTAAGGCTGCCAAAGATCGTTTTACTCTGTTGCTGGGCGGTAACGCCAAAGGAGATTGCAAGTTGAAGCCAGTGTTGGTGTATTATTCAGTAAATCCGCATGCTCTTAAAGGTCATGTTAAACAACATTTACCAGTTCATTTTTACTCCAATGCCAAGGGATGGATAATGGGCAGCATTTTCTGTGATTATTTAGTCTCCAAGCTTGAAGATGAACTGCACAAATACTGCATGAAGGAGAAGCTGGACTTCAAGATTCTCCTACTCATTGATAATGCTCCTGGTCATCCACCATCAATTCAAGAACTTTGTGATAATATAAAAGTAGTTTTTCTACCTCCCTACACTACGTCTATTATCCAGCCAATGGACCAGGGTGCAATTGCCATTTTTAAGGTTAATTATCTGAAGAAAACATTTGATATGCTTGTGAGGGCTACTGAAGATAACAAATTGACAGTGAAAGAATTCTGGAAAAGTTTCACAATCAGGGACTCCATCATGCTCGTTGGCGAAGCCTGGAAGGCAGTTACAGTTTCTTGCATGAGGGGTATATGGAAAAAACTTTGCCCTTATCTAGTGCATGATTTCAAGAGTTCAGCATCAATAAAGATGTCGCTAAAATGCAGAAAAATGTTGTGGAATTGGCGAAACAAGCAGGCTTTCATGAGGTGGATTTAGATGATGTGGTGGAGTTGTTAAACTCACACAAAAAGGAACTCTCCACTGAGGATTTACTTCAACTAGAGAAGGAACGTCAGGAGGAGAAGGAAGATTGAACGGCAGAGGTTGAGGTAGTGCGTACACTCACAAGCAAAAGATTGGTGGAGGCATTTCGCCTGATCGAGGAAGGTCTTGCTATCTTTGATGAAGATGATCCCAACAGTGATCGAAGTGCGAAAGTGTCAAGAAATGTTTTAGCAGTCACGCAATGTTACGCTGAAATTTTAAAAGAAATAAATGAAAGCCTCTCAAACATCATTACTTTCCTACTTAAAGAAAATGGATAGTGTAAAATCAACTGAACCTCAACCCTCTACCTCTGGCATCTCAAAAATCCAACAGTCGCCCATAAGTGAAGAGGCATCTTCACCTCTCTGTTCTTCACCATCATCGCCCACCGAGTCATGTGACCCAGATGATCCCATCCCCAAGTAACTCCCTCTCCTACAGTACCACCACCAGCAAGCCATCCCAGCCAGCATTCAATGTAAGTATTAGCAAAACTCTTCAATTAAAAATTGATTTTTTATTTTAGATTGGCTTTTTAACGTCTTTATTATAGTTAGTAACAAATAATCACATTTTAACAAAAACAGTAGAGGAAATAGATGTACGAATGTGCTTTTCGGCAGCATTTCCCCTAACCCTTACCATTTCCTTAATTCCTTATGGGAAAATTGTTTGATTTACGCATTTTTGATATAAGTGCCCATTATCAGGAACGCAACTACCGCATAAATCGAGAGTTTACTGTATTCAGTTTCATACATTCAGGTAAATGCAACCTATAAAGAGATGATGATAGCTACACTATAGTAAAAGTCCAAAAATTCAAAAGTTTCGCTTCGCTAGAAGGTTCAATTTGGAAAAGATCAACTATTCAGAAAGGATCATAATTCCTAAATGAATAGGTTATCCAAGTTTAATTACCTTCTTTTAAGATATCAGCTTTTCCCAAAGGCAACATGTAATCCTTCACAGGAACTTCTTCCTTAGCAGCACGATAAAGAACTTTAGGTTCAAAAAATATACATGGATCCTTGTCCCTTATGCAGGACAAGAGGAGCCCTTTTGCTTTGATAGGACCACGTGGGATTACAACCTTCAAGCCTGGTGTGTGGGCAAAGTAAGACTCGGGACTCTGGGAATGATATAAAGCACCATGACCAACAGCACCACATGGAGCACGTACAGTAAGAGCACCACAGTCATAAAGGTTACCACTGCGATAACGATACTTAGCAGCCTCGTTGACCAGCTATGAAAAACAAGAAAAAAAATCATTATCATTTAATAGTTTAATATTTTATTAGTGCTAATATGATAAGTATCAGGGCTGGAGTAAGGCTTATTGGCATCTCAGACACTTAATATAAGAGGGTCCCAGGATTCTTGACCACGAGACTGCCATATAAAATTTTGAGCATGGTTATACAGTAAAACCTGGTTAATTCGAACCTCTATATTTCGAAATTCGAGGTAATTCGAAATTTTTTAACATGTGAAAGACCGAAAAAGCCAATTTCATACAAATGTGTTTCAATAATTCGAAAATCTCTATAATTCGTAATTCGAAAAAAAATTTTGCCCGATTCTCGGAATATCAACGCATTTTTGTGGACATAATTCGAAATAAAACTTACCAAAAAGAAACTAAATGAAATTTACTAAAATATTTCTGGCACTATGTCGGCTGGTTTACAAACACTGTGCGATCGTGATCATACCGACTGGGCGTTGGGTATTGTCACAAGATTCGGTCCATCCCCTCAATTTCTCTACTGTTTTGCGAGTTTGAGTTCCAATATTCCTTTGGTTCGTTGTTTATTTCATATTAGATTGTATTTTTCATCATTGTTTAAATAATATTCTTAGTTTAATAACTGCAAGAGAGACTATATTTAAATTTATTGCTATAAAATATTTTTTAAATATACCCTCCAATGGCTCCAGTTCGTGGTGCATATAAGACTCTTACTCTTGCTGAAAAAATGTCTTTGCTGCAAGACACTGACAAGAAGTTAGAATCGAAAGGAAACCTGGCCTCAAAGTATGGGATTCCGAACTCGTCTTTATCTACAATTTTAAATAATCGGGCGAAGATTGAAGAAAGTTTTTATAAATTTAAAGGGAGCGTTCACGGCCTGCGAAAAACGAAGACCTCGAAGAAGAACTGTCGGATTTTTTTCACAAGTACGAGCGGCGAATTTACCTGTGACAAGCCCGATGCTCATTGAAAAATCAAGAAGTCTTGCGAACGCTTTGAACATTGAAGATTTTAAAGCGTCCAATGGGTGGTTGGATGATTTTAAAGACGCCACAATATTGTTTGTCTCGCAGTACGTGGTGATGCCCAATAAATTAACGAAGAGGAAGTGACCACCTGACTGCAAAGTAATAAACATGTTTTGGAGAAGTACGCGCTCAAGGACATTTTTAATATGGATGAAACGCATTTTTTTTTCAATATGTTGCCCGATCGTACTTTGGCTCTCCGAGGCAAAAAATGTCACGGCGGCAAACGTAGTAAGGAGCGTCTCACCGCCGCGCCGTGCTCTGCACAAATATGGATGGGTCGAATAAAGAAAAACTTGTAATCATCGGAAAATATGGCAACCCACGCTGTTTCAAAGGTATTAACCGTGATTATTTGCCGATAATTTACGAGCATAACAAAAAGGTGTGGATAACAAAAGGCATATTCAAAAGTTTTTTAATAAGAATGCAAAAACGTGTGGCGGTGCAAAATCGTAAAATTTTGCTGACACTAGACAACTGTTCTGCTCACCATGTGGCTCAGATAAATACGCCCAATTTTGAGTTGCTGTATTTTCCGCCGAACACAACCAGTGTTCTGCGGCCACTCGACCAGGGCATCATTCAAAATTTAAAAAGTCATTACAGAAAAAAAACTATTGTCGTCATACTTGCTGCAAATTACAAATGGATGTTCGCAGGATAATTTACGAAAATGGACGATTTTAGACGCGTGCCGGGCCTTGTCAAACCATCGCCAACTGTTTTAAGAAAAGCGGGCTGTCTTCGCAGCCGGCAGAAGTGTTACAAGGTACAGAAGTGGAGGAAGTAATCGACAGTAATGTATTGGGGCCTGTCAGTTTCGGAGACTTTGTTTCCTTTGATAATGACTTGGCTAAGTCGGTTGTGTATGACCCCACGATCGACGAATCGAAAACCGTTGCGAGTGATAGCGAGGAAGAAGACGATGTGGATAACGTCGATGCTAGGTTGGATGTGCCATTGCCATCTAAGGAGGATATTTTAAAAGTTTAAGATACCCTTCAAAGGTACGTGTCCGGGATGTCAGAATATGACGATGAATATCTGTGAAAAAGTTGATGCCATTATGCAACACATTGCGCTAGGGAGTGCCCTGAAATTGAAACGGGAAAATAACCAACTTTTAAAAATAAATTTAAATTAATATTTTATTACACACTTTTATTTATTTACTTTTAAGTTGAAATAAGTGAAAGACATTATTAACATTTTAGTGGTTTAATTATATGTCCATATATGTTTCAATGTTTAAATAATCCTAAATTTGACTTTTATTCTTCGACATCATATTTTGAGGTATGCATGTGTAGTACATCCTTTTTTTCTGTGTTTTAATATGGTGTCATATTCTTTTCTTTTTCTGTAATTTATATTTGCATTTTTTAAATTTGGTAAATCATGCTTTTTTGTAAATTTCGAATTATAGAGGTTCTTCGTAATTCGAAATGCTCTTTCTTTGGTCCCGTGAATTTCGAATTAACCAGGTTTTACTGTATATATCTTTTGTGATGTTTGTATATGGTAAATATTATTCAAGAGGCCATCTCACCAAATCTACTACTACTGAAATCATTCACACTTTAAACAAATAATTACATTCATTCTTACAAAAACTATACTGACAAATACCTCTAAAACTGCAAAAATAGATGTCTTCAAAATGACAACATATTACTAGTTAAATTACATTACAGGCAGTCTTCGACTTTCGTACAATTCGCTCTTTCGTACATTGTAAATTCTTGCCCCTAAACTGCCTTTTGTACGCCAAACAACGCCGAATTCGGACTTTCGTTCGTCAGCTGACAATCAAACATTTCGAGCTATCGCATAATGGCGCTGTCTGTCAGCCAACCCAACACTTTTAATAAATTAAAGTATGCTACGTAATAATATACGTATTGTATGTAATGTAAGATTTGTGTGTAATGTTTTTTAATATTGTACTGAAATTTGACAAGATTAATACCACTGTAAAGTTGGTTAATAATCAATAAATCATTATTATTATTCAGTCTCGGCAACGTTACCGTCTTTCTTTGTACGTACAGCAGTGTTTCTTTGTTTGTGCATTTTACACGTATTATTTTATAAATATGAGTGATAAACAGAAAACTGAAAGTGCTACTACAAGTGGAAAGAAAGTAGGGCTCATAAAGTGAACATGATTGGGACAAAGATGGAAATAATTAGGCGTGCCGAAAGCGGTGAATCTTTAGCTTCAATCGGACGCTCATTGGACTTAAGCCGGTCGAGTGTGTGTTCAATTGTGAAGGAAAAGAACAAATATAATAATACAATACGTACTGTGGCATTCTGAATAAACGCCACATTTTATTAAAGAGCAAGGAACCAATCTACACACGCTTCGATGACGTTGGCGATTTCCCATTAGCAGACTGCGAAACAATTTTGGACATAATGATTGCGCAGTAGCTTGGCTTTCTCGTGAATGACAATTGAACTCAGCGGGACTTTCTTGATCGCTTCTTCACTTTTCTTAATCGATCTTATTGTGGACTCGTTCACACCAAGTAATTTACCAACTGACAAAGCAAATTCATTATGCGCAAGCCTATCTAAAACTTTAATTTTCTTCTCCAAACTCGTCACTTTTTTTGCCCTTCTTACTGACTTTTCTTTCATTTCAATCATCACTCTCTTTGGGGCCAAGTTTAGATAATATTACAAAAAAACTATGAAAATAGCATATGCTTTAATGAAAAAAGAGGGATTTCATATGTGCACTTCAGGTGGTCCTCGACTTTCTTGCGTTCGATATTCATACAACTCGCACATTAATAATAATAATATTTATTTAGAGTCGGTAATCACACTGTAATCACAAATCACAGAATAAGTTTCATTAATCACAAAGTAATTTATTATCCAACTCATAGCCCGTAAAATGGTATTGGGGTTCAGCAACAGCTGGTCTTCCGCCTCTTCCAGAAATGACACTGCCATAAACAAATATAATTTCACCAAAAATACAAAAAAATAAATAGACATAAACAAGAAAAAGGGAACTTAATACCAAGATATAATAACTATAGTCAATGACTACATTATGGTAAGGATGGAAGCACTGTGTTACAAACAGTACAAATAAATGTAACTCTTACAGTAATAAAAATTTCTTGAGAAAAAAGAACAATGAAAAACAAATAACGATAAATGGTAATCATGAAGTTTAGTCACTTTTATTATGAAGGAGGTTTTAGCACTCAGGAACACCCAAATTCAATTTTTAAAGCATTTATTACTTTTATGTTTAATATAAATTCAAGTGAATCACAAAACATTAAAAAGATCTGAGTCACAAAATGCGTTTCGCCAAATAAATTACATTAGTTCCATTTGCGGCGCAACAGTCAAGAGGATATTACATTGAAAGGATATATTGACGAGCCTTCGGCTCGCTATGTTTTAATGCGTAGTCGACTCCAGGCGCTATCGCGCCCTTCACCTCTCCCGGAACCATAGTAACCCTGCACGTTTTCCGGAGATTGGGTTAGTAAATGTTGAGACCGGCCAATCAGTTTCTTGTCCGGAGATTGGGTTTGTAAAAACTGATTGGCCTGTCACGACATTTACTAAACCAATCCCTGGACAAGAAACTGATTGGCCCGTCTAAACATTTACTAACCCAATCTCCGGAAAACGTGGAGGGTTACTATGGTTCCGGGAGAAGCGAAGGGCGCGGTAGCGCCCGGAGCCAACTATGCATTAAAACATAGCGCGCCGAAGGCTCGTCAATTCATCCTTTCAATGTTGTTTGAAGTATACATATCCATTTACATAATAAAAGTGACTGAACTTTAGCTTGGAACCCCTTCATAATAAAAGTGACTAAACTTCATGATTACCCGATAAATTATAAAAAGATAATAATCAATTACACTATGTGTGTGATAACCTTAGGATAATACAAGGGAACAAGAACCCAAGATAGCATAGATTGACACCCCTGAACCGCCTTTTGTGCGCCGATCAGACTTTCGTGCGTCAGCTAAATGACGAACGAATATTTCGAGTGGTGCTGGTTGCCAGCCACCAGTTTCCACCGTGTCGCCATCTTTGTCCATACAGCAGTGTTTATTTGTGCAATTATTTAAATATTTTATTGCATTTTGCCCTATCTCTCTATATTATAAAATCGACAATTGTCTAAAAGACCCCTGCACAAAAAACTAAACATTTATACCATAATTAGAGACTTTATATTTTTTGGCTCTCTGGGAACGGAACCCCCCTATAACATGTAAATCTACCTTCAACTTTCGTACATTCGACTTTCGGACACATTTTCAGGAACGTTATGTACACAAGTCGAGGACTGCCTGTATGTACATAGTTAATTGTTACATAAATCATGTTAAATATATAGTTACATAACATTCTGAAGATGAATCCTTAAATATCTAAACTACAGTAAGTCTCCGACTTACACGGGTCCGAGTTACACAGATCCGTAGATACATGACGTAACTTATCAGCGCGCTCGATCGTTAGTTAAACTGCCGCTCAGTAGATGGTGTCACTAGTACAGTTATCCCAAGACCATATATTAGGAAGGTTGTGATCGATCAGACGACATCTACATATAACTATACGATGTATTTTTACGTGGCGTACCTTTTTATGCAAATAGAAGGTTTAAAAATTCCTGATTACCGAGGTGTGCCCATTATTTTCACCAAGTAATTGACGTGAACCCAGGAACATTAAATTTTCTGTAAGAAATTCATTAAAATAAGCATATAATGTATTTAGTAGTGATGTACCGGGCGCCCGGCAATTACCCGGTACCCGGCCATATTTTCAGTACCCGGAAATTACCCAGACCCGGCACCGGGCACTGGGACCCAGTGCCGGGTACTGGGTCCGTCATGAGCAAAAAAGGATAACAATAAAAACAAATTAAATGGAACTTAATATTTTACTTTTACTTCTTAGGCTGCAAGAAACATTCAGAGAAACGATATTTTAATTATAATAAACTTTAAAAAACTGATTACTCTAACAAAAGTTAAACTGAACAATGCATAATTTCATATAATAATGGCCGTCATCAGTTGGTTGGTCACGATATGCAAACGCTAATAACTCGAGAAATAATAATGATAGAAACTCGAAATTCGGTAGGGATGCTTGATTAACACTTATTCAGAGAATGACAAATTTAAATCAAGAAAAAATTCCTTGGTTCGTCTCCAAGAGAGGCATTTCCATTTCCCATTACTTAACATGTAAAACGTGATTTTTCGATGCACAGGCTTTTATTCATTTGGAAATTAAAATTATAAGAAATTAACAGACGACCTTCGGATTTGAACCATTTTGAATAAAAAGTTATAAAGTTTCTCATTCCGTTCGTCTTTTTTCGCCCACAGTTCGAAATATTCCATGTTAAATGTTTAATTTACATATTTTGTGGAAATCTCGCCATTTTAACGTGATGTTGCTATGTCGACCATTATCATTGTTACACCTCAAATTACTATTATTGTATACATCCTTCTGGGAATAAGCGTGCCTTGAGTGCTTCAATACGAGAGAGAGGAAGGAAGGGGAGAGATTGGCGTGTTTTGTGGAAAATAATTTTTTTAACGTAAATATAAAAAATTTTAAGTATTAACAGTGTCATTTTAGAAAAATTGGAAATAAAAAGCATTCTTAAATTAAATTCTTTATAAACCATACGTGCTTACGAATTTATATTGTTATTCCTCCAATTAATTTCGTAACAATGGCCGAAGTTTGGAAACGAATATAAATTAAAAATCAATTAAAATTAAAAGGACATTTAAAACCGTTAACAGGCAATTTTTGAAGAAACAACAGTGGATCTTTTAATGAATTGATTTGTTTTTTATAAAAGGAATTTTGGTGCTTATTTAATACAGAGTAAGTTCTAAGGCTTATAATCCATTTAAATCTAATAACAGTCGCTATTATAGTTTAAAGAAAGAACTTTATTTATTCACTTTACAGAATGAATTAATTTTAGGCTAGCATTGCCTATTATAAAAGGAGTTACTTTGGAATTTACAGTATGTAAAGTGGAAGCTGTACTGAACTGACTCAAGTATATTTCAAAGCAAAAATCAATTTAAAATTATGTACTGAAAGTTGTTGTTTCGGAAACTGAGAAGTCCAGAGTGGTGAGCGGACACTAAACGATATTAAGGTACATTTTATTCCAAAACCTATTTAAAGTATTATCAGAAGCAATTGAAGATTGAACAAATTTTTTTGATACCGGAATTCTGCTTATTTCATGAAATTGAATTGCTAATGCATTAATCCATTAAAATCTGTTAATAGTGGCTATTTTAGTTGAAAGAAATATATGTACATGGTACTTTTATTCACTTTTCAGAATGAATGAATTCTAGGTTAACATTGCATATTATAAAAGGATTTTCTTTGGAATTTGTGGTTATTTTAACTGAATTGAATCAAGTTCTCTTCTAAGTTTGAAATCCATTTAAAACTGGTGAAAGTGGTTGTTTCGGAAAATGAGAAGGCAAGAGTGATGAGCAGACGATAAACGATACTGAGGTACATTATATTCCAACATCTATTTAAAGTATTATCTGAGGCAATAGAAGATTGAACCAATTTTTTGGAACTGGAATTCTGCTTATTTAATGAAATTGAAATCCTAATGCTATAATCAATTTAAAACTAATAACAATGGCTATTTTAGTAGAAAGAAAGGTACTATTTTATTCACAAAGAATTTCTGTGAGATTTTAGTTAATTAATTAAAACAGACTTATAATGTAGAAATATTCGATGGTTAAAACAGTGCACAATTTTATTCTTGCGATTTTTACACGTACGTGACCCCCTCTAGTCCAATGAGATGCCACGCTTGTCGGCATTCTCAACATCAAAGGATTTCATAACCTTCCTAATACATGGCCTTGAGTAATCCCTCTGTATACGAGCAATCGGTTTATGGGTTTTCAATTATACGAGATGCACAAATTAATACCTGTTTTTCAATTTACGAGCCAATTTTCACTTATACAATCTCCTTCGTCTTGCAAACCGATCATTTTTCCCGGCACCTATTCTCGGCTTTCGTCAGTTCCCAAATCTTCTTGAATGCACAGAACGTCATGACATCCCAAATTTAATGATGTAACTATTGTTTATAAAATTTATAAAATGGGGTGTATTGGGAAATTAATTTTTGTTTTATTAGTTTTCACCTTATGGGCAGTTTTCGAGGAACAAATTAAGCTCATAAACCGAGGTATTACCATGCGTCGCTTTCACCATTTAGATTTGTTATCCCATGGGTGTAAGTTTTCTTACAATTACGTTTTTATAAGCACTACTATCCACTGAAACGAATGTATATGCCAAAAAATATATCGTATTTAAGCATTGTTGGACTTACATGATTTTCAACTTACACGGCGACCTTCGGAATGAATTAACAGTGTAAGTTGGGGACTTACTGTAATATAAAAGACTGTCACTTTGTGTGTAATGCTTTTTGAAGATTAATATCTCACAAACAACTGAACCGAATTTGATAAAATTTTCAGGATAGCATTATGATATAATAACAAAACGTTTTCATGTATTGAACTCAAGATCAAAGACCCGGGTTCGACTCCAGGGGCTAATTTCCATTTCCAATAAGTTAAAATCAATTTTTCACTGTGCAGGCTTTCATTCTTTTTGAGATTAAAATCAGAAAGAATTGACCTACGAACTTCGGATGTGAACCATTTTTAAGAAAACATTATAAAGGTTCTTATTCTGTTCGTCTTTTACCACCTACAGCTCGAAATCGCTCAATTTAAAATGTTTAATTCACACAATTTGAGGAAATCTAGCCATTTTAAGGGAATATTGCCTTGCTTGCCAATTCCATTTTTAGACCTCAATATCATATTGTTATTTCATTCCTTATGGGTGTAAATGTGCCTTGATTGCTTTTAATATGAGAGGGAGAGAGGGGACAAAGGGAGGGTGAGGGAGGGAGGGTGAGGGAAAGGAGAGAGGAAAGAGAGTGGGAGAGAGGGAATGAAGGAGAGGGAAATGACTTTCAATACAATTTATGTTTCTGATGCCAATTTGATCTCCATAAACAGCTTGAACGATCGAATCTTTAATCCTGTCATTTTTGATGGACTATACACTAGTTTATAATAAATTACAAAAGCAAAATGTGTCTGTCACTTTAGTTTGTGAGACATAGCTCATGCTGTCATAATAGCACATTATTGATACAGATATTGTAATTCAGTCTTCTACAGGCATTATCCGCTTAATGCACAGGTTACATTCTTGAAAATCCAAATGTAAAGCAGATATACAGTAAGTGGATGGCAGTTTACCATAGAAGCTCATGTTATAAACAGAGATGCATTCCTGTACAAGCCCATTAATTTTATTCACACAAATTTAAGACGCAATATTGTACAAATGCATTTATAAAGTAACAAACATTAAATGGGGGCATGTACACAAAGGAAAACAGAAACAGCATAAAACTAAGCACAAATTGCAGAAATCTGCTGCATACTAATCCCATTTTTAACATTCTACATATCTCTATCTTACAAAAAGTTTTCATTGGTATAAAATCCCCATAAATATCTTTTTCAACCTTATTTATGCTTATTTTCTCCCTTGGCAATGGTTCGCCGTTTTTTATATTTAGCACTTGTATTTCTCATAACACCCATGATTAAAAAGTTTACTCAACTTGTTTAAAATATAATTGTACAAGGAACATTCAAGTAGTGAAGATGGCCAGCCATCCAGTTTGTGGCAACGGAGAACATATGAAATTATAAATTAAATGCAAAGGACTTTTAATTAAACAGACCAACAAAATTATAATCCTTATTTGCTACACAATCTTATGAGTTGCAGTTAATTTTAAATATTTTTTAAAAACATTCATTATGTTCTCTTGATATTTGACAAATATTTACAATGTAACCTTTATGTAGTTAAATTGCATCAAGTAAATCTAAAATAATAACTCTACGATACAAGAAGGCAAAAAATTTATAATGAATAGAAAAAGTAGAGTACCTGGTCAAAAGCTGGAAAAATATAGTCCGCAAACTGCATTTCTGCAATGGCTGTAGATCCAGCTGCAGCAATTCCAATACCAAAACCTGCGATTCCTTGCTCGCACAAAGGCGTGTTAAAAACCCTGTCTTTTCCATACTTTTCTTGCAGTCCCAGGCTACAGCGAAAAACTCCTCCAAATGCTACATCTTCTCCGAATAACACTGATGGCAATGAAATGACAATTAAAAGTGGTAGCTTTAAATTTAAGTGGAATGTCACTAAAAAAATCTGTGCGGCCAATCCGTCACCCACCTGCAGTAGGATCTGTGCCTAGAGCAATATCCATTGCATTATTTATGGATTGAAATAAGTTTAAAGTTTTAGTTTCGCCTGAAAAAATACGTGAGAAACAAAAACAAATATAAAACTTTTAAAACATAAACATAGCATTATATAAATTTTATAATGTAAAATTATAAACAAACAACTAATGAAATTGAATAACTCATGAAAAGTGAATCGACGCGAATCATCACAAAGTAATAGTTTACGAATTGCTCATATAATTAAGCTATCCTATTACTACAAGACAACTATAGAGATTCAAGATGCCGTAATTTGAAAGCTGGCATGATATAAACAACGTCCAGTGAACAGACGTATGAAATTAGATTAGTTACCTTCTGATGATGACGGACTTTCCGGAACGAACACAAAATGTGAAGAAAAGCGTTTACTGAAATTTAAGTTAGCGGTTCGTCTTATCTTACAAAAAAGGTCATAGCGAAATGTACGACATTTCGAGTTAAAAACCTTGCGAAAAGTTTGCCTGCAAGAAAGTGCCATGATATATCGGCTATATCCGCGAAGTAGCGATGTGCTGAAAATAACAGTTAATTTGGAACAGTTTTAGTCTCAGAACAGTTTCAAAAAATATGTTACTAGAAAACCATACCCCTGTTATTAAATAACAGAGGCACTCACCAACTCAGGGGTTCCCAATGTTTTAGCGGTTTTAGTACTCCGTGTTAGAGGTCTACACGGGCCAGGCCTGTGCCGGATAAGGCTGAAAAGCAATTGGCTCGGGCCGGACTTGGGTCTAGACGATTTATCCGACGCCATTCCCATTCGGGCCAGTTGAGGACCCAGTGGACCCCCCTCATGTTAGCGCCACTGTGCATTGTTTCATCTTCACTATTTCTGTTAGGGAGAGTTCTCCATTCTCTCCCCTTTACAAGCGACACATTCCCAGGCCACCACTAGAGCACCCACGAATTCCTACCAACCGACCATCTCTTAAACAACTAATTAATACCACCATCAAGAGGGTTCTGTTTGCATTGGGAGATAGCAGGATCTTTGAGAGTCTTACATCTGAAGCTTCATTCCCTACCTCTACACCTTATCCCATTACTCTCCCTTTTGTATCCGCAATTGGTCGTCAGTTTGCTCTGGGTAGCAGATGATATTGGTCTTCCATACTGATAAAAATTGACATACCTAATTTGTATTCTTCGTGCATTTGTGTGGTTTGAAATATATTTTGTGTTATTAAAACTTTTTACAAATCCCTGAAATACCAGAATGGATTCAATCATGGAATTTTTTTTTTTAAAGGTGCGTTTACATTTGAAATGCTTTGAAAATTTTTAAACATAAAAAGATACTTTATAAAGGGTATATGTTTACCGAAGAATGTACAAAATGTCTACGGTCGGGCCGAATTTGGGTCAGTTTAAAATAATTTGGGCCTCGGGCTGGGTCTGGGTGCGAAAATGGGGTGAAGTCTGGGGCCGGGCCGGGCTTGGACTCAATTATGAATGGGCCAGGCTTGGGCCAAAGATTTTGGCCCATGCAGACCTCTACTCCGTGTAATTCGGGAATGGCAAATACGTGCCATGCGTGCCAAACTTGGCATGTCAAGAAATTTTGTCGGTGCGTGGAAAATTTCTACAATGTAAAAATAATGGAATCAATATATTTAATCGTACAAATAAGCATAAGCAAATTACATGTAGCCCATCGATCATCCTGCTGGGGTCCAAAACCTCACATTTGGTTAAATTATACTTATAATATTATAAAACTGGAGTAATGACTGGTCTGTGTGTAATAAAGGATATCCAACCGCATGAAATACGTCCTCAAAGTACGAAGGACTAAGAGATCGAAAAGAAAATGGTAGTGGCCATTATATTATTTAAGAGAAATTTTTGTGTATTATGTCTTGCAGTAAATAAAAAGGGAATGTTTTAGTAAGATTAAACTTATATGTAAGCTATTTATTGTTTGGACCAAAAATTTGTCAGTGATTAATGAAATATATTGTCGTTTTTTATTAAACAATGCCTAAAAAAAATTTTTTAGTGCATTATTTTTACCTCACTCCATAACTAATCAAAACTCAAGAAGAAATGTTGAAAAGTCTGGGCATTACATCATAGAAATACAAAAATGGCTGCTCTTGATGAGATTATTGTAATAAGAGCATGTTGACCATTTCCATGGGCGTCGACAGAAAATTTTGCAGGGGTGGCAAAAAACAAAAATGCTATTAACAAGGGGTGGATGCAATTTTTTCCAATCCGGGAAAATTTTACTTAAGCGACCCCCAACTGATCACAAATCCACACCAATGAATCACTAAGAATTATATTATCACTGTACTGAATATCCTGTTGAAATTAACTTAAAGTATATTTTAAATGACTAATTTTTCGTGCGTGATGATTGGCCTTTCCCTTGAAACAGGTTAAAATCAGCGCTCGGAATGAGCCAGAACGCCGCTCCAGCTTGTCACATGCACTGATGATACCAGTCCGTTTCGTCAGACATTTAGAAATACCATCCCGTTACAAGTGTTTTGTTCCGTAAAAATTATGTTCCACTACCAATACAAGCATTCCATTTCATAACATTTTCCATTTCGAGCACTGGTTAAAATCCACTCCGACCTGCTAAATACTTTGACACAAAAAGCCTATCTCCCTCCACCTGATCTTTCTTCCCCTCACTTTCCTCTTCCCATCTACATCTCACAATCAGTGATATTCAACCTTTTTGATGGGCGTGCCCCTTGGAAAACTTTGAATATGTGCATACCAACTGGTATGATCATATAATGCAAACTAATCCACAGAAAATCTTTAAATGATTAGAATTAATTTTGGTCAACTAGATTAGTATTAACTGCATCTAATCATAATGGTTATGAAAAATGAATCTTCTGCGTATCCTGAAAAAAACCTCCTGTATTTCCGGTTGAATATCAATTTATACCTTCATCCTCTACATCTCTTTCAAGCACATATAGGCACTGCATTGACACTTTTGCATTACATACGTGAAATGATACAATTGGCATGGATAGTTAAAAATGCAGAATTTTGCCCAAATTGGACACTTAAAGTATATACAAAGATTTTTTGGCTGAGCTTAAGATCTCTCCTATTCTTTCAGATTTTGAGGCAATTGACATTCAATCAGAATTCAAGTGTTTCTAACTGAAACATTTGAGCCTGAAACTACAATAAGACAATCATTAGCCTAATATAAGTGACTTAATTTGTCTAGGCGTTCTATATAAATTAACACTTATATACTTGGGATGCTATTGCCTGTCGTTCATTTTAAAATACATTTTAAATAAATTCTCTTCACTCATTCCTCAGCCAATAACAATTCAGAAAGTGCATAATTGGTTAAATGCTTTTCATGTTTAATAATCCTCTTTATTTGCCGAAATGATAACAACTTATCATTTAATGATGGTAGCCGATTGCTTTTTTCCTCCGAAGTTGTTTTGGGTAAATTTCAACTCTGGTTACCATACATTAATAGTCCGTACCAAGACAGAGGCCGTTTCAGAGGAAATAACTGATATTTCAAGCAGTTTCAAATATTTTACAAAATTATCCAGTTCGCCTGAGAGAGATTTTACTCTTCGTCATTACACCATTCCACAATATGTGGTGCTAACGCTGCGTCTTCTATCTGCTCTTACAATAAAAATTGAAACGGTGTTTTGAACACAATTCGGTAGAATTCTCTTAAATAGTGTCAGTCTCACAAACTAAGTTTAATTAATTCCTCGCAAAGTGTTTCAACCGCATATACACATCGGATTCACTTGTGATAGTATTCATCTTGATAATTGTATGTATTTAAAATTTTGCAGAATCATTCTGTTGCGCTTCCTCAGATTCAACAATTATTCCACATTCAGAAATTATTGCGCTGACAGATTCCTGTAACGCATAATGGAAAATTAAACGCCCTTTAACGGCATGACCAAGGGCAGTAATGCATTTATTTGGAACTGCAGAATGTCAAAAATATTTCTTCAGAAGGTGATTTTTTTTATCTGAATGACTGCCAATGACTTAAATAACAGTAAGCAAAATAATGGACATGTTCCCATTACTGTAATTCCAGGTTTTTTAACTCAAAAGAAATAAATCACCCTGGTTTTCGTAATATTATCATAGATGTAACGCAGGTAACAGTCTTAATTTTAATATCAGCTTGCATAATAGTGTCAGTTAATGTAATATTCACTGTGTAAATTCTCATGTGATATTTGTTTCTGTTATCATTGTACTCGGTTATATACCATTAGCTAAATATTCAGATTTGGAAAGTATCTTGAAAATTATTTTACAGGATCGCCACACCAGGGACTGGGGAATAGTGATGCATGTGCCAGTGTTAATGTGTATGCCAGTGTCCTGTGTACAAGCTTCGCATGTTAGGATTGCATAGGGAACTGCTGCCTTAGAGAGTAGGGAACAGTAGTCTAGGTATCATATTTTGACGCCCGGCCAATCAAACAAACAGCGCCCCCTTTTGCATATAAAAATTTTGCTAACATACCGTTAATATTTATGTTCAATTATACACTTTGTTGTAATAAATACAAAGCTTCCGCTTCGATAATATGTGATTCACTTTGGAATACAAAAGAGAAATTTGCAATAATGGATAGATATATGAGTATATAAAAGTCATTTAAATGCCCTAACTATATTGACGCCTCGGGTGTGGGCTGGCCTTATGAATTCATTTTGATAGGTTTTCATTTTTGTCAAATTTTGGCGCCCCCCTTCGAGAGGCACCTGAGGCAGTTGCTGTGATATTTTATCAACTCATTTCTGAATCACAACTTTTGGACATGTTTGGACAGAAGAGATACCATCCCATTTTGAGCACCTGTCATAGAAGGTGCACCATCAGTAACTATCCCCACAAGTTTATTTAAGTCCATATTATGCTTGTGAAGACTTTTAAGCAATCACTCAAGCAAATCAGATCCTTTGGTATTATCTTTCAACGGATAGAGCTCTATGAGTTCTTCATACACTTCAAAATCTGGTGTTACACCACGTGCGAATATACACATTTGAGAGGTTGATGTGACATCTGTTGATTCATCTACTGCCAGTGAAAAGTAAATGCACTTATTGAATAGTTCCGAAAATTTGGTTTCAACATCACAGGAAATATCTAATTTTAATCAAGTCTAGAATGAAAATTTCCCGAGACTCGAGAAAAGAAATCCCCCACCCTCTATTATGAAAAGAACGTCAATTTTTTTTATTTTTGAAGTTTACGTAAGTGGCTGCGGGTTGTGCACCACTGATCTAGGTACGTAATCGCTCATGAATATAATGGCAGCATTTTTATCAGAAAATTGGTATATATTATATCGTACTTTGTAGGAAACAGAGGAATTCAAAATACTAATAATCATTGTAGAAACGTGGAATTTTAATCATAATATAAATTAAATAATAGTAATTAATTTTCAAATCGAAAAAACTAGATTGGTGCGTTAGCGGTATTCATATAGCTTACAACAGTGATGGCGAACCTTCTATAGTCCGCATGCCAACATTACCGAAATTGTTGAATCTTTTCCGCCTCGCATGCCACAAAAAGTCCTTGATTTTTTTTGGGTGCCAACTAAATTAAATTCGAGATAAATAAATAAGATTGCAACCGTAAAACTAACATTTACAATAGTTAACTAAATAAAACCAATGTTTTTACGGCGTTCAATCAGTACGATAAATGCTTTGTATGGTTTTCGCCTTTCGTTGGCGTGCCAACCAAAATCATCTTGCGTGCCACTAATGGCACGCGTGCCATAGGTTCGCCATCACTGGCTTACATTATCGTGAACACAATTGAATCTATTGATATGCATGTCATCTATAACGGTTGGCATAAGATTGAGGAGTGGAGGCTCACTTTAAGTTATTTTTCAACTCATGTTTTTTCGAAGCACATAATTCATCGCTATTAGATATATGGCGATATACATACTACATAGTTTCTGCCATTAGGATCCTGGCTTTACTAAGGTGTCGTGAGGAACACATTTGTTACTCAGTCACAATCTTATTCTTCTTTTGATAACTTCTCATTCATGCATTGACACGTCAACGGCTTGCAAAAGATGCATTCTATATGTTTATGTGATTCTTTTCCACCAGTTAGACTTATGGATAGTAAATTTGATACCTCCTTATCGAAACAATGTCAGCGACTTTTGTTTACATTTTAATTGGTTGGCAACCCCTGCATTATACATTCAAAGGCAATTCGCTTGATCGTTTTTAGAAATAATGCATAAATGCTACTATAGAAATACTTGTTATAAAAAGGCGAATTTTGATAACTTGGCCATAAGCGCCAATATTCCTAGCTACATCTTTGTTACTAACGTTGTATAAAATGCATTTATGATAGGAAATGAATGTACAGTAGTCCTTTGCCATTCGCGAGGGTTAGGTTTCTGAAAACCCTCGCGAATGGCAAATTCACGAATGGTAAGTAATTGGGTATATGGAAAAAAATACGGTTTGGTTCTTCGAGTCCCTATTCCAGCATGTAACTTGCCCTTCAAAATATAATACAGTAAAACTCGTTTATAACGATCACACCTAAACTGAAAACTCCGCTATAACGAAGAAATGTCTCGGTCCGTTGAACTTCTCCATAAGGGCATTGGTTAAATTTCTCGGATGTAACGAACACTCATTTTGCGAATTCTCGATTTTAACGAAGAAATGTTTGGTCCCGTGGCAAAAAATGCCCAATATATAATGAATTTTGGCGAGCGGAGCGATAAGTAATGAATGGTTTCTGCCCATTTACCGCGCACTTGTTGGTAGAGGTCCCCTTCCCCCTTCTGCCCTTCCATATCAATTTTCACGCTCCCTTTGTTTTGAAATTGATATTAAAAATGTGAAATTTTTATGTAAATTAATGACCATAGTAATAATATTAATTGGCCATTTAAAAAATCGTTTGTAATAGCAATTGAACATTTTACATGCTGTGAGTTGATAAGCATCTCCTTGTATATGTAAGTACGGCATTGAAGTCTACTCACTGCAAATACAGTAAAATCTGTGTTATCCAGCTATCTTGGAGATTGTGGATAGCCGATTAGGAGGAATAGCCGGTTAGGGGAGCATTTTTCAATTTTGACATTGCAAATTTAGTAATAACCAAATAAAATTGGGCTTAGGTTCACTATCGTACTCCCCGAACATAAGTATGCATGGGATTTGCATTTTCCATTTTCATTCTTCCACAAGTAGTTAGATCCCGATACTATTTACCCATTCTTATTTCATACGTTGCTATGCTTACATGCAAAACAAGACTATTGAAAAGTTAAGGGCGTCCAGGAAGTTTGGGGAGTACGACAGTGAACCTGTTCCCAAAATTGAATGTATTGGATTATATCTTTCTTATTTATCTTTATTTACTCTATTAGAAAAGGACGAAATTATTTATTCTGAAAATTTCTGTGAAAACCAGTCATATAATATACTAGCTGAAACGCCCGACTTCGCTCGGGAAAGAGTGGCAAACGATTTTTATTGCTCAGCGCAAACATTCCCCATTCCTTTATTACGAGATGCTTACATTAACATTTACTATTTTATGTACTGTATTGTACGCATTAACGTTTTACTTAACGTTCACATGGATAGATGCACCGAAGCCTTTAAAGTGGCAATAAAATTATGTGGATTATTGTAAAGGTGCAAACGCACATGATTTACTTTTCGCCGGTCGGCAGTCGTGGAGTGTGAGAATGTAACGATGGTTAGCAATGAAGAGTAGCCTTCTGTCGGAAGTAATATCTTTTTATTGGTGAATCCCTGCCAGATCTCCTCCCGAACGGGGCTCTGAACCTGCGGAGCGGTTACATTATGTCAATACTATTCGATACTATTAGCCAAAACATAAACAATAAACAACATCTTGGTTACCGAACAAATGTAAGTAGATGTATTGATTTATGTTGCGATAAATCTTTCAATGTTAATGGTAAAAGATAACAATGTTCTAATATTCCTTAAAAATCATTTGACTCACTTTGAAAGTATTCATAGACTATATTTAGGCATATCATAGCGTCAGCTATTCTTCCTCTATGGCGTGCCACGGCGTGGATTTTCCTTGCATTAATCTTTACGTGTATATCTCCCTTTGAAGAGGACAACAATTAAGAAATTTACCTTTGTTGCCGCCTGGAAAATGGACATCTAAACCGATAAATTTTGCGCTTAAAGGAAAATTTCGAGCGATTTAGCATGTAATACTACGAAACATGAACAGAATTAAAATACTCAAGTCTTTCGTGCATAAAATAATCCATTTCCCGTGATCGTAAGTTAATATTTAGGTATATTTATATCCACATCAGTGAAGGGTTGCATGGCATTTTGGGGTTTCTCAACACCATTTCCCATGAATTCTTATGGAAATAGTATTTTGTTGACCCCATGGGGTATAAGAGACCCCACGGTCTGCAAACCTAGACCAAGTTCTTCCTTTGGTCCATAGGATGGCCCATGAAACTTTTGAGTTCAATAGCTTCAACGGTGTAAAAACGTATAAAGAACATACACACACAAATATTTATAAGATTATCCAGTTCCTCCATTTTTGGCTTATGAAGCATATGATGTTCATTAATTGATTTACTCGTCTCCGAAGATGACACAAATTTAATTAATTTAGCCTTATGATCCTTGATATCGTAGAGTGTGGAAGATTCTATGTTGAATTCTTTTGCTATGGCTGCTCTACTTTCTCCTTTTTCCATTCGTTTGATCATCTCCAGCTTTTGTGCTAGCGTTAGAACAACTTTTTCTCTGGTCAATTTCTCTCGGGCTTCTAGCCAGGTTATAATGGTCTTCATGGCCATGAAGACCACTATAACCAATAATATTTGCTTGTAACAATCCATTTCCGAGCCTATTGCATTCAAATATAACGATAATTGTATTTCCTATCATATTACTTTTGCCAAATCCAGCTTCATTTCTTGTGTAATTATGCCTTGCTGAAATATTTACTTTTATGTCTTGTAAGCAAGAAACCCGTGAAAAAGCAATGTACAGTTGTCCATGATTGAACATCGACTCTGGTAAATGTACACCAGATATGTGAGCTTATTTACATTAATAAACATTATAATGTAAAATATAATGATTTTACTTACAAAAAATGTAAGATTCCAGTATTCAATAGATGAAAGAAGGTTCAATTACTTTCATCAATCGTTATAAACGCTTCCTGAATAATATTCAGTATCTATTTATGTTGCTATCCATAAACATCGATTGTTTCGTTGCTTAAACAAAAGTGCAAAGCAAATAACGCTAAACTTTCATCTATTTGGAAGCTTCATTGAAGCTAATTGAATCGGAGATAACAATGACAGCCGCCTTAGTAACGCCCGGGAGGGGTACGAAAAATCCACAAAATTTCGAAACAAATTACGTATTTCTGAAAACGTCGACCATGTAACATGTAAACTTCGCAGGAATAAGATAGTATAGAGTTTTATTCGTCGAATAAAGTAAAAACGAAAAAAATCTGTCCATATTTACGTATTTTTATGCTTGAAGGAAGAATATCTTGCAAGTCAAGAAATGGATTCATACGTGTTATCTTATGGAAAAATGTTAATCCCCTATATTGGCAGCACTGATTAATCCTGGTTGACCAAACCTTGACAATTCACTAAGTTAGGATGTAAGGAAGAATCGTACCAAATTTAGTTAATCTAGCTTTCATTGTTTAGTAGTAGTTCCATGAACAAACACACAAACCAACAAACACACCCTTTAAAATATATTATAGTAGATGAGGCAAAATAATCCAAAATTTGTATACCAATTAACGAAAACTTCGATATTTTGCGTCTTTCATAATTTGGTACCTTTCATAATTAGGTGTAGTTCATATTTTGGTGCTGTAGGCAGTTGCCTTTGTTGTATGTGCATAAATACAACACTGCTTGAGTGGCTAAACATGGAAAATTACCCATATGGAAACAACCAGAGTAAATCAAATAAATTTTTATTTCACAACAATTTTTAATTTTTGAGCCACCAAATTTATTAAAACAAACATTATGGAGTAAATTATATTTCTTACAATAATTGTACAAAAAGAAATAACATACTTCTCTATGGATGCATTTATACAATCAGGAATACAGGATGTCAATGGGTACATGGAAAGAAATAACCATAGGAGCAGCTTATGGTGCATTTCACAAAAACAGCATTAACCTGTTGAAAAATTCATGCTTCCAATTTTATAATTACAAAACTTGGACCATGCTAAATGCATAAAGTATAATTTCCCAGATTTTTCTTTCTGGCCAAAACTCAAAGAAACTTTCTCATAAGAAAAACATTGAATCCTTCAACTTCCAAAAAGGAAGGTGCATTCCAACAGTCTGCTTGCAGAGATAAACAATGAAGGCGTCTTCTTTCAACAACGACAAAGTTATGAATACTGCTGAATCCTCAGACTTGAGGTAGGTGCCATTACTATGACACTACATTGACTTAAATAATTTGTAATGATACTGGTGTATCGGTCACAACTCCTCTAATTCAATCTCAATCAGACTTCAGATATGAGAAGACTTAAAGAGAGGAGAAGATACATTTCAGCTGGGAGAAACGAGAATCCATACTCATCCCCTTTCATCTGCTGATATCCTCCTTGACGTGACACTCACTTGCGGCCATGCCTACCCCCAAACGGCCAATGGGAGCGAGCTGGAGTGGCCGATGATGAGCATGAGTTTGATGAAGAGGAAGACGACGTAGATGACGAAGACAAAGGTACACGGGAATTCGATGCTGAACTGCTCGAATCCACCACTGCACCTTTAGAAAAACTGTTTTTAGAAACTTTGGTTATGTTTCCATTGGTTCCGATGCTAAGGGACCTTTCTCTGAACGGAGGCATCGGTGGGGAAGAGGATGATGATGCGCACGAGCTTAAGCTCGTTGAAGGAGTCAGCCCAAATATCTCATGTACTGTAGGCCGGTGACCATTACGATGATCAGGCTGAAGGTTCTCTGTAAATCAATATCAAATTATTGCAACTCAATCTTGCCAACATAACTATGTACGTAGTTTTCTGTACTTTTGAGTTTAGTCTTTTTATTTAATGAAAAAAGATGCAAATCATTATTACTTGTTACAAAGATTACACCAAGTATATGACATTTATTCATGTGATAAGTTTGAATTTTTTTCACTCTTACCAATTAAGGGAGTTTCATCATACAAAGACCCCTGCCTCATTTCCCTGAGAAAAGAATTCCTCGAGGATCCAGGAGACTGGATCTCCATTATCTTCTCTGCTGCTTGTTTCCACCTGGGACAAAAAAAAGGTACATTAAATGTACAACAAATACTATTATGTATATTTTTCTGGCAATCAATTCAAATCTTAACATAATGGTGGGCTTGCCTAGTGAACTATCATGATTCTATATTTCAGACAGAGAGCCCATCTGCTAGGCTCTCTGTTGGAAAATGAATGTTTATTTGTATGCAATAGGAGCCAAACCCTTAGGCTTCATCTATGGGAAAAAAAAAACAACCACCCCTAACTTCCACCCCAACAGCCCCCGCAATCCCCAATTCTACCCCTCAACTCACCCTAACCACCCTTTTTTATCCTGGCATCTATGATACCTTAAGAAATACCCTAATAGCACACAATTCTCACCTCCTCCTCCCACCAGATCTTCTTTCTCACATCCTCGATCCTTTACTTTCACCAACCTCCCAACCTATCTTGACATTTTGTGGAAAAATGAATCCCCAATGCCCACTCTTCACCCTACCAGATCTCACCCCTGCTGCAGACCCCGATGCCTCACATGCCCCATATACCCACCCTCCAATTTCTTTTCCAGACACAACACTAACATCACCTACCACTTAACTTTTCCCATCAACTGCACCACCTACAATGTCATTTGCATTCTTATTTGCACCCAATGCCCCACTTTTTGCATTGGCCTTACCAGCAATTCCCTCCTCATCCGCATGAACGGCCATCGCAACAACGTTAGTCTTAAAGAGCCACTGCCTGTGGTCAATTATGTGAATGAACACAATGCAAAGTTCAACAATTACTTCAAGATGATGGCCATCCGTGCCATCCCCAATGGTGCTTTTGATCCCTAACTCCATCAGTGGGAACTTCCACCTCCTTAACTCCTTCTTTCCTCCTGGCTAGCATTTCATTCCATTTCTTCTATACTCCTCACCCCCTCTGCATCCTACAATCCCCAACCTCTCCATGCTGCCCTTTCGCCCTCATACTTTCACCCCAGAGTCGCTACCATCAAATGTCTCTCTTTTTCTGACAAAGGGATCATCTTGAAAGCTCCAATTTAAATATGTAAATGTGTATCTTCCACACAGTGCAACATTATACACATATGAAGATGATACTTCTTCAAAATAACTTTCAATGATTGATGGAACTGGCAAGACCAGGGCCGGCCAGAGGTACAAGCGAGCCGGGCGGCTGCTGGGGACGCCAAAGTGTTGGGGGCACTATCCTTACCTTCTATCTTTGCATTACTTGCAAGAGAATAAATATTTGAGACCAATTTATACCTAGTATTATTCCTAGTAGTTATATATATATATATATACAGGGCCGTAATGACCACTTTTGGTGCCCTGGGCAGAGGATTTTTTGGCACCCCAAAATGATCTAATAAAATGATGTGCATATTTTTAAAGAGGTATTTAACTGAAATAAACAATCATTTCTTTTAAGAGTTATTTTTCAGGCTTTACTTGCGGCAAACATTGATTATGTCACTGAAATCTATATTTTTAACATTTTATTCAATAGATAAGATGGCTAGACCAAAAAGTCTTTCTTAGTTCATTGATGACCGTATGTAATTTTTGAACAATTTTAATTTACTAAAAGAACGCTCTCCAGTTGAAATTGATGTGACCAATGTCAAGAAAATTCTCAGAAAATTTTCCACATTAGGAATAAATTCCAATATTTCTTTCTGCGAAATTTTTACACTTCTTTCAAAGACGTGATGTTTCAAACTGTAAACTTCTTCAATTAACTCGCATTCATCCACATTGTTTTTATTACCTACTGACAGCATTTTCACAGGAATTTATCATTTTATCTTTGGTCATATTATATAAAGCACAACTTAAAATGTTCTGTTGTTTCAGGTACTGAGGTTGCTTCACAGTGTTGCCGTTTGAAAATTTGAATTCGCGCTAGGTCGACCTTCAAAAAGAGTTAAAAAGTAGCTAAACTGAAAATAAAAGGCGCTAAATAATGCGCTAAACACAAAAATCGCCGTTAATATTTTTCTAAATTTATTACGTATATTCATCAAGATTTTTAAGTTTAAAAATAGATTGCAAAAAAGGTGACATTAGTGCAGTAATTTCCGCCCAAAGTCGTGTTGTTTCAGAGGTTTCAATCCATTTAACGTAATGTAATTTTCTCCACTGAAAATTAATGCGTGTAAGAATTCCCGCATCACTGTAGAATATTTTTGCTGGATCCAGAATATCCTGCTTTACAGGATTTAGGCAATAATGTGCACTTAAATACGACATTGACTGTAAGACATTAATATTTTCAGGCAAACATTGACGAAGTTGTTTAATGAGTTCCACCAGAAATTTCACGCAGCTAACACGAATATTTTTTCTGTTTTCTTCTGTAAGTTTTCAATCAGATATTTCCTTTTCGAATTCATAACTCAAGTATGGATTCGGATCTAAATTATTTTCAATTACAGTATCATTAGTCAATCTTATTCCTGGAATGACAACTTTTGAACTTAAAGAATCAATCAAAAGTAACAAGTCATTCAGCAACTTTGAAGGATCATTCATTTCAGCTTCAAATTTCTTATTCACCATTTGCACTTCTGTGATAATTGGTTTCAAAAATAAAAGAAACAACAAATTTCTCTTATCATTAAACATTGAATGCAAAATTTTTGCTGTATAACAGCGTTCATTTCTTCTAGCAGTTTCAAAATGCTTCTCAAGCTCACACCATTGCTGCAGAATTCTCACAATTGTAAATCCAATCGACAACCATCTTGTCTGACTATACTGAATTAACTTCAAAAGAGGAACTCCATCATTCATTGGACTATATAAATCCTTATATTAGGGCATATCAGTGAGTGCATTGAATCTCCATATCTTCCTATATCCATCCATTCCTTATTATCATTTAATTGCCTAAGTCCTTGTTATCCCGTCTATTCACCATTCGCTATTATTGAGGTCACGTCTTTTTATTGATAAGTGTAATAAACAGCATTCATTTAAATTATCAAAGAGAGAAGCATTTAAGGTTGTGCATGAAAAATGGCGGATCGGGTGAAGGAATTAATTTTTAAGCGAGGACAAGTTAAGGCAAAACTTACTAGATTTAAAAACTACCTGGAAAATTATGAAGCTAATGAGGACATTAATCAATTAAAATTATGTAATAAGAAATTGGAGGAATGTTGGGATGCATATTATTACAATCGGAAATTGAAATTCTTCAAGATGGCAACGAGTTAGAAGTGCAAGAGAGAGAAGAATTCGAGAATTTGTATTTTGAGTTAGCTTCACATGCCAAGGGTATTATAGCAGACAGAACTTCACACAATAGAGGAACAGAAGTCCACTCCGAAGGTAATGAAAACATGCCAATAAGGCTCCCTGTCATCAACTTGCCTACATTTCATGGTCATTACGAAGAGTGGCTATCGTTTCATGACACTTTCATGAGTCTGATTCACAACAATGAAACCTCAGCAGAAATTCAGAAGTTTCACTACCTTAGATCTTCCCTTCATGGAGAGGCCTTGCATGCTATTCAGGCATTAGAAATCTTGACCGAAAGCTATCATACAGCATGGGAACTTCCAAAGGAACACTTCATAAATAAGAAGTATATTGTGGGAAAACATGTAAGGGCCTTATTCGCGACTTAAACAGGAATCAGCAAGTTTTCTCAGACAACTAACAGATAGCACTATAAAGCATATGAGATGTCTTAAGGCACTAGGTCAGCCCACAAATAGCTGGGATGCGTTAGTGATTCACAATATCACCACTAAATTAGATAGTGCTACACATAAGGAATGGGAATCTTCAATTCCAACAAATCAGTTGCCGACACTAGCAGAACTATTCGCGTTTTTACAAAATCAATGTCAAGTGCTCGAGGCGGTGGATCAAAAACCACGTCAAAATCCATCACGGGGCCCCTCACATAATGTAAGACCTCAGAACATGAGTGTGATGCCACATAGGTCACCGCAACCATTAGTAGCCCATGCAGCATCAACATTGATCAAATGCAAGGTATGCGACAAATCGCATCATTTGTACCAGTGTGATGTGTTCTGGGCAAAAACTGCCCAAGACAGATTATGGGAGGTTAAGCATCTTGGATTGTGCATGAATTGACTAAGGTCAGGGCAGCGAGTCATGCAGTGCTCCTTGCACTTGCCCTCCCCTGCCCTCTCTCCTCCACCTATCATGTTTCAGTGTTAGCTCCTTATGCATACGAGCGCTATCGCTGCGTTCTTTTACGACTTTGATGCGCCACGTTTATTTACATAATTTATTTCTTTGTAGGTGTTCAGTCAATTTGATTCTTTTTTTGCATATATTTAAAGTAGATAGTTTACTTCCACTTTAATAAACTTATATCTTGCGTTATAATGTAACTACAGACAAATTCATTGACTACTTTTTTTGCCCCCGATTCTAAGCCGAGTGGCGATTTCTGAGATGGCAAAAAGGTAAAAAAAGATGGGTTACAATCGATTAAATACGGTATATGGAGGGAAAATTTGGAAGAACCGTTACATACATTCAAACTATTGACAGTGATGTATGGAACAGCAGCAGCACCTTTCCTAGCAACAAGATGCCTGAAGCAATTAGCTTTAGAAGAAGTACACCACTTTCCGGAGGCTTCTGACATCACACTAAGGGACTTCTACGTAGACAATTTGCTTACAAGTATAGATTCAAGGACAAAGGCGGTGAGGTTAATTCAACAACTCATTTCATTGCCTAACAAGGGAGGATTCCATCTGAGAAAGTGGTGCTCCAATGAGCCAAGTATACTATCACAGATTTCTCGTCAAGATAGAGAAGTGAATCACAATCTGCAAGTAGATGATGACCAGACTGTAAGAAGCTTAGGACTACTTTGGAATCCTACAAAGGATTATTTCTATTTCATCATCAAGCCAATCGAGCAGCCAAATAAAATCACTAAGCACACAGTGCTATCCATGGTTGCTCAGATATTCGATCCATTAGGATTACTTGAACCAGTAGTTCTCAAAGCTAAAATCTTTCTACAAAGGTTATGGGAATTACAAATGAATTGGGATGAATCTCTTCCATCAACACTTCACACTACTTGGAGCCAATATCATCAAGAGCCTAAGGTTTTGGAACATTTTCCCATTCCTCGGATGGTCACAACACAAGGGCATCAAGAAATAGAAATTCATGGTTTCTGTGATGCATCAGAGACAGGCTATTGAGTGTGCGTCTATTGTAGAAGCTGGAGTAAACATGGACAATGCAACACAAGGTTACTTTGTTCATAGGCCTGAAAAAATATTGTTGCATTATTCTAATATGTAAAAATATTTGCATAAGTGCATGAATGTACTATATAAGCATAATTAAAAAAATTAGATACACCTGTCTTATATATACTTTTAAATATTTTTAGGATGCAATCCTACCACACTTTTGGGCCTCTACACATGTGAAAAGTTGCAAAATATAAGCTGGTATCACCGTTCAGGAGCTTTCTTTCTTTCTGATGACAGGGAAGTCCCGAGGGGGAAAACTCAACCCTCAACTCTTGATCCTTCCTATTCAGGATCATTGGGGCATTTGCTCAGGTTTGACATAGTTCAAACGTTTAAGCTTTGCATTTTATGCATCATTTATTATTGGTGGAGTTTTGCAGAGGTTTTCAGGAATGTAATAACCCGAGAAAGACGAGTTGTGCTGTATTTCAAAATTATCTCCTGCAAGTTAGACAATCACCATTCATTTTCTCTCAATTCTATTATGGAACCAGGGACTCACTGCGCCTCACAGCCACCCGTGTGAAAGTCCCTCATTTGCAGCTCTTTTTAGGCATTATTTACAAAATTAAAAAAGAACTCCTTCTGGTATGATAAATTTCCATAGCCAATAAATATGGACGAATATACAGCATATTATAATACAATCTGCATTACCGTTAAAAATACTGTATGTGTCTGACAATAAATCGGCCAGCTGTGTGCATCTCACACATTGCACATATGTACGGAACTTAATAAGATTTTATTTTCTGATACTTTTTACGTGTTCTTTTATCTTGTTTACGTCTCTCTTTCATTGAAATTCATTTTTCCATATCTTTCTCTATTTTTCTGTGGTCACCAAAACAGAGAGAACAAATGATCCGTTCTTGCCGGGATAGGAACTAAACCATGCATTTCCCTTTGCCTTAATTACTTCTCTTCTGCAATTTTGTCTTTCGCAGTGTTTTCAGAAACCTAACTCTCACGAAAAACGAGGTCTGTCCGTGTATATAATTAAGTATGAAAATTTATTAAAAACAGGTAATAAAATATAAATTCCTTTTTATAAATAAATTTTATATAGATAATTTCTCATTAGTAGCTCATTGTGGTAAATGTTGGACCAACTGAACAAAATTATAAACCTTGTGTGAAAGGAAACGTAGTTAGTTATCTTAAAAAATTTTTACTGATGAGCCATAAGAAATCTGCTAAGGATATGAACACTACGAAATATACTCTAACATCATAATGCATCATGAGAATCAATTTCTCATTACTAAGACAAAAAATGACAACTACATTTGCAAAGATGACAATACATCATCATTGGCACTTCTTACTCGAGAAGCAAATGAGATATATCATTGCATGGCACTAAAAGGCTTAACTTGTTTTTCTAAGTATAACACACAGTTATTTTTTCAATATATTGACTTTATTTTGTATGAATAACAAACAATCTCCCCCAGGGGGGATCCAAATTCTATTCTTAAGGAACAAAAATAAAACTCAATGTTAAAAAGCTGAAATAATTTTAAATCATTATTAATAATTAGTAACTAAAAAGTGAGGGATTATAAATGAGGACTACAGAAGTGAATTTTAAAGTGGCAGAACTAATATCGAATAGTTAATTAATTTATTGCTGTTTGCCTTACTTCTTAAGGGGCGAGGTTCAGACCCCATGGACTCTCCCCTGCGTATGCCACTTTCTCCCAGAATATATACTTTTTATGCTTATCTAATTTCTTTTCCTCACATGAATGCTACAGCTTCATTTTATAAGCTTAAAATTCTGAAAAAAGTTATATGCAAGCAAATATATTACTGTATAACAACAAAAATAATAAGAAACTTCTAGTCCTGAAGGGAATAAGAGATGTTTGAAATGTGTATATGATAGCAATGGAGATAAGTAAGCAAATAAAAATATGCCAGTCCACTTGTAGGTTACTCCAGGCTGAATCTGTTAATGTTTTGTTGCCTACCTTTGGTGATCTTTGGCATGTTGCACCAAATGACCTATCCACTTCTGCTGTTCATCACAAGAAGTAGCCCTCACGAAAGTGAACTCTTCCTTCCCTTCACACAGGTTCCCCAGAGAAATCTCACGGGATGATGCATCCCCACCCCTGATTGATGTATCCTGAAAGCAAAAAATTACACTTATCAAACCGCGCTATTAATGTTGTATTGAAGAAATGACTTCATTTAAAGAAGAAAATCTACATAGCAAAAGACACATGGCCCATGGGGTCTGTTAACCCCTACTTTCATCAATCCAATCCTTTCAACTACTGTCATTATCAACTAAAACTAAATCAATTGACTGTAATGACTAATAGTTGCACAGTTCAATACCTTTTTTTACAGGGTTATTTCATTTTCTGAATATTTTCATATACTGTAAGACCTTGCCGTCTGCAGAGTTATAACAGATGAAAGGTCCGGACTGTACGGCAGATATGACACGACAATCCACCCGAATTTTGTGATGGCCTCCCTTGTCATTATACTTGTGTACTGAAGGAGAACTTTGTCTTTCTTCACTTGCCTCACTCTTGCAATTCGGGTGTTCAGCTTCTTTGGTGTCTCCACATAGTGAGCACAATTGACTGTTTGTCCCTATTCCAGAAAATCCACTAGCATAACTCCTTTCCCGTCCCAAAACATGGAATACATGACTTTTCTCACTGAATTTCTTCTTTCAAGGTGAATCCTTGTGTCGTCACTCCACAGACCGCTGCTTTGACTCCGGTTCATGGTTATGTACCCAAGTCTCGACTCCGGTGACAATGTTGTCGAGGAAATTGTCACTCATGGTCTTGTACTGCTCCACAAGATCAGCACATGCCAGCATTATCTGCTCCTTGTGATCTGGCGTTAGCATTCATAGTACTCACCTGCCTCACAATTTCTTGTATCCCAGATTGCCCAGAATTTTGTGCAATGCGTTAAGGCCAATTCATAGGATCTTACACAAGTCCCATGTCTTAATGAGTCCATCATTTAGAATCAGCTGATTGATCCACTCTCATTTCTCACTGTTGCTGCAGTGGGAGGGTGGCCTGATTTGGGTTTGTGGAGACACTGAACCTATACACAACTTGCACATATAATCTCAAAAAGAGTTCCTTCTTGCCCTGTACCATATTCACCATCACAGATGCCTAACCCACTGCGCTTATATAGACACAGTTGTTCCCATAAAAGTTCTTCAAACATCAGTGAATTTCAACTGGCAAAATATTCACTGCTGACAGGAACTCAATTATGCAATGTTACTTCTTTGTATGCACATCAATATAACCTTCCATTTTGACAGACTGCCATAGCCCTGCTACTTAACGTGCAGTGATCAAACTTGCAGGATATCGGTGGGAAGGCTCAAGTTATCATCTGATATCATTAAATTCCATACATGAAGTTACGCAAGGGAGAAAAATATTTGGAGGCATTACTCTCTGATCGCCCCTTGTACAATGGGTTTTTTCATAACTTCAAGCCCTTTGGTATTATATGGGAACGCTGGATAAATTTTTGTCCGCAACTTCAAAATTTAGTAAAAAGGAGCAATAAAAATCAAAGTTGATCAGTATTTACTAATTTTATTTTGAATTGAAGAAAAAAAGTGGTTATTAAACAGATCGGCAATATGAGTTGGGTCCTTTATGGCTCTGCTCTCATCACTCATGTAATAATTGGAAAAAGAAAATTTATTGAGGCATGTGGTATCTTTTATAATTTATCAGGCTGCTTTCAAAATATTAAGAGGAATTTAAAATGAATTGTATTCTTTTCTTGCAGTTTTGATCTTGCTTTCATAGTCATGCATTAGTACTTTGTAAATAGATTTGAAATGGATATCATGAGTCTCTTTAAAAAAGGAAATTCTCTGATGTACAAAATGATGCATTTTAATTATGGAATCATCAATGTTAGTTTGGAGGATGTATTAACTTTTATCTTAATTTTGGAAAGGAATTATTAAAATTTAACAGGAAAGAGTCAAGGAAATAATTAATTTTGTCCTCGATATTGGTTGCCATAAAAATATTAGATAAGTCTGCATTAGATAAATTGACTAGAAAATGTTTAGTCACAGTTGGACTGATTTTTCTTGCATATTTGTAAGAGGCTTTGGCTGATTAGTAGAAAAAGGTAACTCCAGAAACTGAATTAATTGATCTGAAAACCCAAGATTGAAGAGAAGAGAATATCTTCAAGGATATAAGAATACAGATGAGCCCCGCTTAACGCGGTCCCGGCCAACGCGGATTCATAATAATGCAGATTTTATTTCAAATTAAATTTTTTTTAAATATAGATATCTAATGCACAGTGTAACCGCAGTATAATATCTTATGATTTTTTAAATTTCGCATTAATCAAATTTCATATAGTATCCTAATTATTGTGATATTTCAGCAGTGTTGCATAATATTGCATCGTCTGGTGGCCAATTTCACTCTTTTCCCTGTAAATTTCACGGGTCTAACACAAAAAATATATCTCCTAAGGTGGAAAACATTTGAAAAACAGAAATAGAAATATGATTCATGCATCATGTTTCTTTGGCATCATTGGACCGTAAAGAATGTTTTTGATGATTTATATTTTTTAAATCTATAATTTTCGACAATTACTTTATTACACTTAATTTACCATATTAACATGTCATTATAAATAATAATAAAACAATAACACTACACATCAAAAAATTATAATTTTTATCTACATATGAAAAAACGTGGTACGCACGTAGGGATCTTAATGTTTGAATGCATATAATGTATAATAATATATAATAATATATAATCAGTGATGAGTTGGAAAAAAAAATTAAGAACCGGCTCTCTAAAAAAAACTAATAAGGAAATTTGGATAAGGATGGCAGGGGAGGCCTATATGCCAGGGGCACCATATCGCTCTACTTTAGTGATACCGTTCCGCCAGTTTAACAAGTGTTCCGTTTGTAATATATTCCATTTCATACACTGTCGGTAATTGACTATAAGATAGGGCAAAATGTACTTGAAAGGACAAAATCAATAAATTTCCATATTTTCTAAAAATTTAACAACCGGATCGCAAATTCTGAGAAAAATTAACAACAGGCTCGAGCGAGCCAGCGGGAGTCGGATTCAGCTCAACACTGCATATAATGATATATAAATTGCAGAAAATCCAACGTGCACTACTATGGGTTTGATCTATAAGCGGAGCCGCAAGAGCATCATCGATCAGTGCATGACTTTGTTGGAGGAGCACAGTGACTTCGCATGAGTTAGTGCCGTGAAGCGGGGCTGCGACAGACTATCTAAATGCTACCGACAAGTTTTATGTAATAAGCGAAAAAAACCTAAGCAGTCGACCCTGGACTTTTTTTAAAATAAAACTTCGTAGGTGTTCTGCGAAATATTTTGAAATTATGTACATTTACCGCTATAAAGCTTTTTTGTCTTACTGTTTACTAGGTAATTTTATAGTTTGTTTAATAAATTATGTTCTAAAAGTCCGGTAGAAATATGTTTTACATTGAATGTGGGTCCAAAAATACCATTTGGGAAGTTATTTCCCTCTGGGCCCCTAAAGGTTATGGTGCCCCGGCAAACGCAGATTTTCGCTTAACGAGGAGACCTCAGGAACGCATCCCCCATGTCAAGCAGGGCTCACCTGTAGTAAGTTGGAGTAAAAAGACTCATAATTCAGGATTGATAGTACAGCTGGCAACAATCTAAACACAGGTGAACCATCTCATTCAGTTCTCATTGAATGGAAATCTACAGAAAGTAAAAAGTGCCCAGGATTTTTGTGAAGATACTGCACCCATACATGACTTGCATGAATAATCTCAAAAAGAGTTCCTTCTTACCCTGTACCAAAAAAATAATAAAGACCTCCTACAATAAAAGTTTTGGCAGTAAAAGAAGCTTATCAAGTACCATTATTCCTCCAAAAACCTGCAAAAACTTGCTAAAACTGAAGGCAGGAGGCAAGGGTGTACCCGAAAATCTGAGGGCCCACCCGCAGCAAATAATACAGGGCCCCCTATGGATGCCTTCATTAGTATGGTTTGAATGATTGGGGGCCCCATCAATCTTGGGGCACCCCCGCATTGCAGAGGTTGCGGGGCCTATCAGTACACCCCTGGCAGGAGGAGTTCTTTGAGCGTGCCATTGGAAAAATAATAGTATCAAAACTGGAGATAGCATACATTTAAAATCAGACTAGAGATCGTTAAAACTAATAATGATGGTTATACTCTTCAAAAGCTAATGCAACAGCAGTTACAGCTAATATTTAATGAAGCTTGAAGCTTGTCAGAATAAAAATGATTTCAAAATTATAAAATATAAATTTTCAGGTAATTTATTTTCATAAATATAGAAATCCAAGCTGAAAGATAAGAACGTATCACACACATGCCTAAGAAATTCTATAAAAATTCGTGAACACGCCTTACCAGCACATTTCCCAAATGATGTTGATGAAGATAAAACACCACACACAGCCCAAAATGAACATTCAGTGGAGCAAAAAAAATCTTTACAGAACCAAATGACAGGAAATAATTGAGCATGAAAACAAGGAGAAATATTTCTTTGTAATTTTAAGATAAAAATATTTATTAAAAAAAGAAACTAACCCTATCGACCGTGACTGATCTAATGGGGTCTCTTGCTTTATCGAATTCCTCCCTCTTCTCCCAAAGGTCCAAATGGAAAGCCTGCAGCTGACCCCAGACACCAAACCAACACCCTCTGTCTCCAGCTCCAGTGCCCTCATCTCTTCCCTTGCTCCTCCTCCCATCATCCTCTCTCATGCCTTCTCTCTCTTGGTCTTCAGCAGTCAGCAAGAGCTGGAGAGGACCCGAAAACACTTCCCTAGAGATACAGTCGGGTTGGGCAGCCAGACGACAGCAGAAGTGTCCAAACAAGGGCAGCTGGTGTGTGCGATTAGCTGCAACATTCAAGCAGTCAAGTTGATGAAGGAATACAGATTTTATATGCTAAACTACTATCTGATCTTTTCACATAATTGAATCAAGTACAATCATATGATGTAATAAAAATATCTACATGGTGTTCCAGTAATGGATTTACAAATCTTGCATTTAGAGATTAAGTCTTTCCTCCCTTTTTTTTTTGTTACAATAAAACACGTTTTTAATCAAAAATATAATTAATTTTTATTCTAATATTTTGAAATAAACATCACATTAACAGTTTTTAATTTCATTGAATATAAATAATCATGTAAAATATAAAATATTCGCCCTTAATCATTTGCACCCTTAGGCACTGACTACAGCTGCCTTAATGTAAATCTGCTATTGGAGGGATCTCGCAATAGCCAGAGTGATCTCAAAGGTTAGAGATAGGACAGGAATACTAAATCACAAAAGGATTTAATGATTTTGATCTAAGTACAAATAAATGTTAAACTGAAAAACTCATAATCAATAATAACAAATTTATCAGACACTTCTTGCAATCTGTAATTATATGTACGCTAAGGCAATAATTTCTTACATGCAGCAAATTTGAGATTATGGAAAAGAATTCCTATCCTGGATCTATCAAGAGGCCCCATCTGCAGATTTTGCATCTCCCAAATAGAAGAACAAATGGCACTCATCACAACATTTAACATATGATGCTTAACTTCAAAAGTGCAACAATGCAGACTTTCTAAAATATTAGTTTTTGTTAAAAGATGAATATTGAAAATATTAAATATTAAATACAATAAATACATGAAATATTAATGCTTACCTATATTCTCAAGGGTTAGGTCATGTGTGTGAATACTGTCATGGACTTCGGCCAAACTTAGATGAGCAGTTGCCATTAGTTCAAAATTTGGTCCTCTGCAATAGAAAGTTTCTTATTTATTCATCATCCCTAAAGGACTGTAATTCACTGAGATGACTATTGGCAAAGAAACTACTCAATAGTTAGATAAACAATTAAAAAAATAAATGTAAAAAAATCCAATTTGACTTTACAACAAAAAGTCAATTATTGGCTTCACCTTATTGGATAAATTCAATAGGCAATTCAAGAACCTCCCTTTGCAGTACAGCAATTGAGCAAAACTCAAATGTTTTATGCTTACAGGAGTATCAGACATCTTTTAAGAATTTAATAATGACAAAAATTTAACTTTCAGAGAAAAAAATTCAGTGATTGCTTACATTTTCCCTGCTTGAAGTTCATCCCTCAAAGAAGCAGCAAGTTTTTTCCCTACAGTTCGACTAATGGAACTGTGAATAGTCTTTTTTATTTTCCTTGGAGCACTAGCCATACTGAGGTCATCTTGTAGAATGTGACTGTATATTTCCAGCTTAAACTCAAAGTCTGCTGGAACATGGTTGCTGGTGATTAAAAATTTTTGTTAATTTGGATATCACTGTTATAGAAACAACGCAAAACTTATTTAAAGGACGATTAAGAAAGTCCAAACTAACTCTGATACTAACTCCACTATTTTAAAGATGAAAGAGATTTTTAAAAACTTACAAAAGAAGCACATCTGGGAATGTTAGATCAGTCAAGGACCTGTCAACAGGACAGAGAAGGGCTGTATCAAAGATTTCTGTTCCTATGCGAGCAAGGCAAAAAACAGCAAAACGACGATAGTCACCCTTATTCTTGAAATGGTCTATGTCTCTCCATATAAGTGGCATACGCAAGTCCGAAAGTGATACCCTGGCTGCTGAAAATGGCTGGTTAAGGCTGTAAAAAAAGGAAAAATTCACAGAAAATTTTATTAGCATGAACAATTAAATTTCATTCATCATTTCAACACTAGCAGTCACTTTCTCAGAAAAATTTAAATACACATTTAACATTCACCAACAGAGAAACCATGACGCTTTAATTAATTAAAATTAAAATAAAATTCGTATAACCAAATAACATATTTCTTTTGATACTCATTTTTATTATAAGAGTAGCCATTTTCAAGAAAATCAAACAAGAATTTTGTAAAATTAGAAATTGATTTAGAAAAATTCATGCATGGTAAGTTAATTGTTGTATTATTATATTTATCTCTTTATTGAGCGAAACAGAGGTTGGTGAGTGAAGCGAGCAGGGGGCAGAGCCCCCTAGTAATTCTATAAAAACAATTTAAAATGTTGTTTATTGTGTAATGATTGATCGTATATTTTTCTTTTGAGCGTTTTAAACTTGTTAGGCTATGTCATTTTTTATTCCCGTAATCTCACAGGAATTACCTCTGTTCAGTGCACATTCTGAACCAGAAAAATGGATTTCCACGCAAAAGTTGCTTTGTGTCTGCTTTTGATCAGATGTCGGATAATCAATTCAACTTTTTTTTACTCTTTCCCATGTTTTTATTTTTTCGTTTTCATCTTTATATTCTGAACATGATAGATCGTATAAGCAAGGGTGTTTACGAATTCAACAATTATAACTTCTCTGTTTAGAAACTCCATTTTCACACAAACTTGACACCGTGAGCAAGAATCTGTTGCTTGTCAATCGATTTACTGTTGCATCTGGTGGCTCATTAGCTTGATGCCTTGCTTTTCATTTGTTCTGATCGTTCAATCTTTCCTTTCTATTTCCATTTGGCGAGATCTCCAGCGAGTTTGTGCTACTCTGTTAAGTCTTTTCCATTAGTTTCATTGCTTTCCATGATTATAATATAATATTATATATTAATATATATTATAATAATAAAATTTACTTTCATAAAATGTAATGAATTGCAACTGTTTTAAAAGTAATGTATCCTGTAATTTTTGCTCTAAAACTTTTGAGACAGTCAACTCGTCAATACAGCAAATGGAAATTGCTTTCCTTTTTTTAAAAATACAATTTGATTCTCTCTCCATCCCTCCCTCTCTCATATTAAAAGCATTCAAAGCATGCTTACACCCAAAAGGATTGAAATAACAATAGGATTTCGAGCTCTAACAATGTACATAATTGGTAGGCAAGGCAACATCCTGTTAAAATGGCAAAATTTTCCCAAAATATGTGAATTAAACATTTCACATGAGCAATTTCAAACTGTAAGCAGAAAAAGATGAACAGAATAAAAAACTTTATAATTTTTTCTTCAATATGGTTCAGATCCGAAGAACATAAGTTAATTCTTTCTAATTTTAATCTAAACAATAATGAAAGCCTGCACCTATGATTTTCTGGGAAATGTCTTCCTTGGAGCCGAATCCAGGACTTTTTTCGTGATTTTTTTCTTCATCACCTTAAAATATGTGAATCAAGCATTCCTGCCAAATTTAGTTTCTATCTTGATTTTTTATCACATTCACATTTGTAAATGATCACCAACCCAACCAAAACTTGTCCATTATTATAAGCGAATACAACAAATTCTGCAATTACGGAAGAGGGAGAATTCTCCGATGTATAGCATATTATTGTTGAGTAACAGTTCACATGTAAAAGTTTACAGAGTGGATGTGTTTTTGACTTTAACAAAATTAAGCAAACTCTAAAATCTTTTCAACAGCTAAAAGGTAATCTTTGGGAGTATGAAAAAAAATTGAAGGATTGATTGAATCTGATGCTTTCAGAATAATAGATTTTGTAGAAAACGAAGGTTAAAATCACTTCCAAGAAAAATATTAATAGAAAATATCATTGAAAAAATGTATGTCAGATTATTATATGAAACTATTAATAGTATTACAATTCAAGAGAACATTTTTCATTATTAAACCTGATTTTTAATTTCTTTGATTTATATTAAATAAAGTATATGGTATTGTACAACACCCGTAATGTATTGTAAATTTTATACTTTTCTATGTAAATAGACCTTTGCCTATATATCAGCAATAAACAATAAAAAAATATGTAAATTTGCAAAAATATTTTAAAGATTTTTTTCATTAAAAAAACAAAAAAAGAACCATTTGTTAAAATCTGGCAGTTCCATATGATGGGAGAGAACTGGTAGTTAAAATGTCGGCAACTCACTACTGAAGATACCCCTACGATTCTTTTGAACTTATCAGCGACACAGTTGGCAGTCACTCAATTAAGAACTTTCAGTGGAAGGCAGTAAGAGCAGTGGCAGTTATTAAAGTACCGTAAATACCCGCGTATAATGTGCAGGTAGGTTTTCGGCCTCGTATTCTGAGATTTTTATATACCCGCGTATAGTGCGCACATTTTCCTAAAATTTTCGTCTCACCATCAGTCACAAATTCATCATTTAACTCATTATTATTATTATGCGTTAAATTGTCAGTATCATTGTGATATGATAAAACAATGAATTAAAACTGATGTCAGAGACGGCTAGGAAAATCACGGGGCCCAGTGCAAAGTGTGGGCATCTTACGCGTCAAAAATTTTTAATATTAAATTATAATAACTAAAGCAGCATCTCTCACTAAGACACATCGATATTTTTTCATAAATGCATATACTTTATAAATATGATAAATATTGCTTAGAGAGCATGGGACCTCTTTAAGTGCGGGACCTCAATCACACAATATATTTTATTTGTGTAGATTAAAGTTAATATCATATATAATCAAATTCAATTTAACTTAACGTGCTTATTATGGCCAATATGCATATTAAATCAACCTTTCTTCTCTTTATCTGTGCAAATAATTCATTTTTTTAAATACCGCGATAAATATGTAATCTCGTACAACATGGATTCTGCTTTTCAGCTCCAAAATATCGGGAAAAAAGTGCGTGTTGTAAGCAGATATTTACAGTAAGTAATTGCAAATAAATTTCATAACAATGCATTCTTGTCATTGTATGCTACTGTTGCTAACTGTTTTCCTGAACTAATTATACAATATTATCGTTTATTATTCACATACTTGTAATATTATTTTTTGGTATGCATAGCATACTGTCATCTAATTTGGCCCATGATGTATTATGAGTATGACATCCCTATACCATGAAGAAATAACACACATGTGGATGTAGAATGTGGAAAGTGTGGGAATTTATTAAGTTTGAGGTAGAGAATATAATTCATTTAATTTTGGCAATAATAGTGGCTGCCTGCCTTTATTCTCAGTTTGAGTGAGTCTTGTGAGTGACATAGAATATTTTTGTACCTTTAACATACTTAGCATATTGAAAAGTCAATTTTTCATATAATATTAGTCGTAATTTTAATGTTTTTTACTAAAGCAAAAATTTCAACAGCTAAGAAGTAAAAATAAGATTAAAAAAAGATGTCCATTGTTTTCAGAAAACTTGGATTGACATATTTGATTTTGTAAAAAAAATGTAAATACGTGCTGTTATATGTTCGCAAACTGTTGTTTGTAGAATGTCAACAGTGAAATGCCATTTTGAGACAAACCTTCATAACGTATGATTTTTCTGTTTGAGTTGGAATTAAAGAAATTCCATCCCGATGAAAAAACTTTAATAAATTTTATTTTAAACCATATACCAGCAATTTCCAAACTTTACATATCCATGGCCCCCTACAACTAAGAAAAAAGTCCTTGCGCCCTCTTATATGTCATATATATGGCAAATGATATGCCCTAGCCACCTGAGACCTAGAATTCAGCGATTGCATGTTGTAGGTCTCACAATTGTAACAATTAAAACGACAGTAAATACAATGTGAAGTCCTTTTGCGCCCCCCTGACCTGCTCACTGCCCCCCCGTAAGGGGACATGCCCCACAGTTTGGAAACCACTACCATATACAGTGAAACTTCGATTTTACAATCTCCAATTTTATGTTTTCCTCGATTTTACGCCTTTTTCTCTTGGACCCAGCAATTGATACTTAAGAACAATGTTAATATTTAACGGATGTTACGTTTCCGCGAATTTCCATTTTTCTTGAATTTACGATTCAAATTTCAAGTCCGGATAATATAATTTGCACCCGATTTTACATTCTTAAGAGTTAGCTTCCTTACAAAATTTCCCTCAGAACCCCACCGCTAGAACTCTCGTCCCTTGTTCTTGTAGAAGTTAGATTGAAGTTGTGGAAGATTCTAAACCTACTACATTTCTGTCTGCACTTCAGGGAATAGAAGTATTTGTCACAATTTGAAATTACAAATGACAATGTAATGATGATGTGGAATGAGATTGAAAATGAATTATATAGGTTAAAAGGAATGGAGAAAGAGAAACAAATGAGTATGTACAATTTTTTAAAGAAACAATGATAAAAATTATACTAATAATAGCCCATGCCTGTCCATCCGTTGGTTGGTTGGTCACACTATTGCATATGTCACACATCTGGTGGTGAATTATGGCTTAACACGAATAACTTGAGAAAGAATCGAGATAGAAACTCTAAATTTGACAAAAATGCTAGATTCACATATTTTAAGGTTATGATGAAAATAAATCTCTAAAAAAGTGTTCAGTTCAACTCCAAGGAAAACATTTCCATTTCCCATAAAATAACATGTAAAAATCGAATTTTTGCACGCACAGGCTGTCATTCTTTTTTAGATTAAAATTAGATCTGAAACATTTTGAAGAAAAATTTATCAAGTTTATTATTCTGTTCATCGTTTTCTACCTACAGATCGAAATCGCTCATGTTAAACGTTTAATTCACATAGCTTTGAGAAATCTTGCCATTTTAACGGGATGTTGCCTTGCCTACCAATTACATTGTTAGATCTCAATATCCTATTGTTATTTCAATCCTTATGGGTGTAAGTATGCTTTGAATGATTTTAATATGAGAGAGAGCAGGAGGGAAGGGGAGGGAGGGTGGTAGAGGAAGGAAACTAAGCAGGGAAATTGAAAGTAAGGAGGGAGAGGGAAAGAGGGAGGGAGACGGGCAACTATTTTAAGTTTAACTAAAGATAGCCCATCATATTGATGGGCTTTTATACTAGTCTATTTATAATCAGCGTAGGATTTTTGTTTTCTTGTCTACCCACTTTTGCAGCCACTCTCTAGACGCGATTTAAGATAATTTCCAAGTAGATTCGAGTTTGAAATTTGGCAGGAATGCATGAACCAAGCATTAAAAGGCAACAGCAAAAAAAATCACGAAAAAAGACCTGGGTTCGACTCCAGGAGTTAATTTCTGTCTTCCCGTAAGATAACACATAAAATGCAATCTTTCGACGTGCAGGCTTTCACTCTTTCACAAATTAAAATTAGAAAAACTGACCTACAATCACCACACATGGGCTGTTTCAAAGAAGAATGTACAAGGTTTCTTATTGTTGATTTTCACCTTCCATTCGAAATAACTCATATTTAATGAATATGTGACAAATTTTGACGTAATATCGCGCTTTTATCGATAAGTTTCCTGGAGAACGACTATCATTGTTGAGACTCCAGATTCCTATTATTGCCTCAAAACTCATACAATAGAAATGCAAAGCATTTACAAAGATGTAACGAGCGAGCGAGAGGGAGGGGGGTGGGGGTGGTAGAGAGAGTGAGGGAGGGGGAAGGGATGGAGGGGGAGGAATATACGGCAATATAATTTTCTTTCCCATCATATGAATGAAATTTTAATAAAATACTAATCATTCAACTTTAAAGCTTTTCTGTTTATTATTAAAAATGCTGGCAACATTTCAAATTTGAAATGTAGGCTTCTCTAGTATGTATTATACAGGTATCCCTCGCCGTTCGCGGTTTTGCTTATTCGCGGTTTCTCAGCAATACCCATTACTCATTTTTTTGCCGTACCGAAGGGGGAAATCTTCCCGTTTCCTGAAGGATCCATAGAATACTGAACGGGGAAATCTCCCAGTTCGCTCCACTCTATGTTCTATTTATTTTTCTCGCCACCTGTGTAAACAGTATTAAGTCTGCTTGTTTTGTCCTGGAATAAATACGGCCATCGGACTAAAAGACGCGGCTAGTTGAAAAAGGGACTTTTAGGGGGATATGGGGGGACTTTCGCAAGCTTCCGTTTTCCACATTTATATCAGTTTCTGTTCTATAGTGCCGCAAGCAACATGACTTGATATCCTTGGTGTGTTTGTGGTATTAATGTGTTGTTTCATTTTATTCTCTCATTTTAAATTAGACAGGACTACGCTTAGTGACGTTGGCATTGTATTACAGTAGAGTGCTTTTATAAACATTTTAAATTTTTTTAATTAACCCATTCTTTTACATTATTATGACATCTAAACGTGTTAATATAAGTGGAAGGGACGCTACGCTGTCTCTTAGCTAATGCGTCCCTTCATGACTTTGAGGGAAAAGATCATGATAAGCTGATCAAGAGGCAGCGATGGAATTCCCCGGTGAATTTTTGAAGCTTATCGAGGAGAAAGGTTATAAGCCAGAACAAATTTTCAATGTCGATGAAACCAGTTTATATTGGAAGAGAATGCCAAATAGAACTTTTATTTCCAAAGAGGAACGTACTGCTCCAGGTTTTAAGGCTGCAAAAGATCGATTCACTTTAATATTATGTGGAAACGCTTCGGGAGATTTTAAATGCGAACCAATGGTAATTTACCGTTCAGAAAATTCTCGTGCTCTAAAAGGGAAGATTAAATCAGATCTACCTGTCATTTGGAGGTCTAATAAGAAGGCACAGGTTAATTGTAAACTGTCCGAAGATTGGTTTGCCAACTGCTTCATCCAGCAGGTGATGATCTATCTGAGGCAGACGAATTTGCCATTTAAAGTGCTTCTCGTATTGGATAACGCTCCGGGTCATCCAGTTTCTCTTGCAGAAGGCTATTCTGACGTAGAAGTTGTATTCCTAATACCAAACACAACACGACTCTTACAGCCGATGGACCAAGGAATCATTGCGACCTTCAAATCTTATTATATTCGCCGAACTTTCAAACATATTTTACAGCAAATAGACATCAATTCTTTGATTTCTGTTCGTAAATGTTGGAGTTCATTCAACATTCGAACAGCCATTCATATGATAAAAGAATCATGGGACAAAGTAAAACAATCAACAATAAATGCATGTTGGCGGAAACTTTGGCCCGAAGCTGTTCGTTCCAAAGTTTATCCCAGCATTCGCGGAGAAGTTGAAGAGATCATCGAAATGACTAGAAATGTAGGTGGAGAGGGCTTTGAAGATCTAAAAGAGGAAGAAGTGGAGGAATTGCTCAACTTTCAACAAGAAGAATTAGCAAATGAGGAGCTTGAAGAATTTGCACAATCAAGTGAGAGCGAAAACAAAGAAGAAGATGTAGAGTCTAAGATAAAACAGTTTTCAGCGAAGATCTTAGCAGAAATTTTAAATGTGGCTAACGAGTTGAAAGAGAAAGTAATGCAGGTTGATCCATCTATGGAAAGGAGCATCAATTTTAAAAGAATAATTGACTCTGCAATATCTCCCTATGACGAAATTTATAAAAAAAAATCAAAACAAAAGGGAAACAGCTCCAAATCACAGAATTCCTGAAGCCAAGTCCCTCATCTTCCTCTTCCATCTCCAAATAATGCTCTTCCGAAACACCTCCATTGTCAACATCCTACGTATACTCTACATAATTCACGGTGAGTTAATAAACTTCTGTTTTCTTAGTTTTCCTAAATATAAACGTTCGTCGGTTTGGTATTCCTTGCATATTTTAAGCTTACTATTTGTTTCTCTGGCCTACAGTCGTCAGTAAGGTAGAGTAAATAATCACTTAGGACCACTTTCGCGGATGTAGGAACGGAATCCCATCCTTCCATTAGTTTATGCATTTGCCGTTCGCGGTTCGCGGAGTCTTCGGGAACGTAACCCCCGCGAACGGCGAGGGATACCTGTATTTAATATTAAAGCTCTTTATTACTGTTTGCAATTTACTATTTTTATTGTAACCCTTTTCAGCTCTAATGTCTGCTTCTTTCTAATCATAAGCCCACATATCCTCATATGATTTTTAAGTACATGGCTTATAAAACCTGTTTCAATTTTCTCTTGTCCTCAATCATTTAACATACAAAATTTGAGTTGTTGGGACCATATAAATTTGTACTTAACAATGAGAGATACTTGACATTGAAGCATGTTATGTTAAAAAAAACTATTGTCACATTTCCTATGGAATATTCGACAGAGATTGATAAAAAGTATTTAAAACTGATAAGTACATTATACTGAAGTATATGAGATTTTTGCTGTACCATCAAGTTGAAGAAAACAAAACTTATTGTGAGGGAGGAACATTGCTTTCAACTGTTTAAAGATCTCTAGACCAAGAAGCAGCCTTCAAACCTAAGCAGAGGAAGGGCCATTACCATCTGAGCGAAGATTAGCAAAAGTTTCAGTCCAAAAGACAAAATGGAACAAAATGTAAATACCACACTGCAGTATCTCACCTAGGAAAAAAAAATCTGTTCAGTTCTGAAGCATGTTGATGAATCTCTGAAAAAATCTTAATGTAAAAAATGCTATCCAAACAGAGAATTCTGAAAGAATATCACTTCAACAATCAGTTCTGACATCACCTTGACAACCTCCACTATTATTTTTAGAAATGGCAACATTTTGGGAGGAGCCGATTTGAGAGGTTTTATTCTTAATCTAGGAATCCTTATCTTGATGACTTACCCATTGCTTTGATAGGAAACTGTCGAAACTTGTGCCTCAACTCCTCCATCCTTCTTACGCCGGTGCTGAAGCTCAGCCATGTAGGCTGACATGCGCTCATTGGATGTGAGCAAATTCTTTGCAGCTTCCAGCGTCTGCGTCTGGTGCTTGCAAGCAGCTAGCAGCTTCGTAGTGCCCTCTCGCATTTTGATCTCAAGGTCAATCTTTTGTTCAAGGTCGTATTCCTAAACATATAAATAACAGAACAAGATTTCGTTAGAAATTTTTAAAAATAGTTTGTATCTATGTTTGTTTGAAAAGTTTCACACAAGTTCATTGAACTTTTAAGTAGCTAAAGGTTTGGCCGAAACCATGGCAGTTAACAGTATATGTCATGTATCCTCATTTCAACACAAGTTTAAAGCATACAGGGAAAACATCAAAATAATATGGCTCCTAAGATTGCTGTTAGAGAGTACAGACTTGGCTGTATCAATATTTAAAATATGATTCTCTTATCACTTCAAGTTTAAGCATAACCACTGACATTGTGCTGTACAAACCTCAGGCTTATAATATAATATTGTTTTACCAATAATATTTTTATATCAAACTATTAAATCTTCAATTCCTTTGTATCAAAACGTGAAACAACTCAAATCATTCAATTAAAGCAGCAAGAGAGGAAGGTGAAATTCCACCAAATAGTGCAATGGTTCTCCCATGTGTAATTCAGTCACATTGTGATCCTCAGATCAAATACAATATACTAAACAAAATCAACTGCTGTTAATTGCCAAAATTCTTTAATTCCAAATCCACTCGGTGGAAGCCGAGAACATGCGTGTGGATGGCCACATGAATGGGCAGACCGAAGTTGATAAAAGACGCTCATGCTGGAAGTGAAACGCACCTAAAAAATTCTTGCCCCAGAATTTAAAGCAATGTCTCCCTTCCTATTTTCTACTGCCTCATATGGATAACTGCAGCACGACGTACCGCAATATTTCAATATAACTACTCAATCAAATTAAAAAATTAGATACATTGCGCAAACTTGATCATACATGCACGCATTTGGTCTCACTACAATCTTTCCTGACAGGAACTCCAAAAGAGCAATGTTGCTATAAAAACAACAAAAATGGGGAATTTTTTTCCACAAGTAAACACTGTAACTATATTGATATCATCATATATGTGGAAATGGAAATTAATAAATAGTTGTACGATACATAGATGGGAATTGAGGAAGCCATTATTACTAGTGGAAGATTGTCACATCATGTCCAACTAACAGGGAGAGCTGTGTGGTAGCCGAGCGTAAAACTGGATATATTGTCACTGGACGCTATGTAGTTATTTTTTAAATATGGCTTACATAGTATTTTTTATGACAAGGGAGCCCAACCTGCTGGCCATTATGCAATTTTATGTGGCCCACGTCCAATGTTTCATAGTTTTCAAAATATTTTCCTTTTCATTTATATAACAAAATTATTACTTTCTCCATACATAGCATAGAAGAAAGTACTGTATTCGTGAAAAACGTAAAATTTGGATTTTAACATGTTTTGTGCTTCCCTGAATACATTTTCAGTATTTTATCAATGATGTCTGTGTGTATGTATGTGACAGAAATTTATAACTCCAAAACTAATCATCAGATCAGCACAAAACCTGCTACGCATACTTAACTTTAATCAAATTCGCCGAACCATTGGCAATTTCCTATGTGGCCCACTGAAGGATTCAATGCTACCGATTTGGCCAACCACAGGTTGCCCATCCCTGGTTCATGAAACCAAGCTCCATAACTGAATGAATTTTAATCATAATCTTCAGGGCCATTTTGTGAAACTTGACAAGAATAAACTGCTCTTAATAGTTGTGTCGTATCATTCATTTCTTCAAGTCTATTCTGGATAACAGTAATACGAAATAACATTCGATTTTGTTTAACCATTTAAGGCCATGTTTCTCAAAGTGGGGTACCCATACTGCTGGAGTTACTTTTAAAGGCGCTAAGAAAACATTTCAGATAGGCATAATTATGCTAGAAATGAAGCTGGATTTGGTGAAAGTGATATAAAATAAAATTACTGTAACTAGCTGTACCCGCACAATGTTTGCGTAATTTTTTCAATTACTTTATTAATAATAATGTGAATGGATTAATGGTGCAAATGATATCCCCATAGAAAACTTCTATTAAAGACGTCTTTTACTATATTCTTGCAGTATTGAAACATCTCCCTCCTCTCTCTCTCTCCCCTCCCTCTCTCCCTATCCCACTCCCCCTCTTTGCCTCTCCATTTCCCACTCTCTCTTCCCCTCTATCCTTTTCCCCCCTCTCCTTTTCCCGTTACCCTCTCGTCATTTAAACGGTTTATAAAACACGTTAATTTTATGCTCATAAGCTATATACAATTTTACAACAATAGGACTTCGAGCACGGCAATGTCCATCGTCAAGGTATTTAGTGTTAAAATGGCAAATTTAGTGTAAATTATGTGCATTAAATTTAAATGCGTGCAACTTCAAATCGTAAACGACGATAAGAATAAGAATCCTTGATCATTTTTCTTTAAAATGATCGAGGTCCAAAATTCGTATGCCAATATTTCGAATTTATATGAGCAAATGAATGAAAGCCTGCACGCCGAAAAATCGAGTTTTACGTGTTACCCTATGAAAAATATAAATGATTCCTAAGATTCAAACCCGGGACTTTATGAAAATGAACATAGTTTTGCAGGGACCTCCTAGCTAGTGGAAGCATATCTCAAACCACTACTAGGAAATAGCATGGCATAATCTGGACAGGAAACTCCATACCCTCAAACTTAATTCCACTGCTTTCTTCAAACTCTTTTATTTCTACTCTATTTATTTCTTTCCTCCCTCCATAAGTCAAGTCAGCTATAGGCCTAATATCATAACCACTGTAACAAAAAACTCACCGTAACCCATTTCATTCCATGCGGACTATGGAATGAATTACTCATTTTTTGTTCCAAGTGTAATGCTTTCAATTAATACATACTCTAAATTTAAAAATATTTTTTGAAAATAATGTGCATTCCAAACATTTCTCCTTTTTATTACTTCTTTGAATAATGCATTTAGTGTAATCATTGAATCTGCACATTGGTTAGGTGGAATGGGTATTATTATATTTCTAAATTAATTAAATATTAAAAATCTATTGATTCCTCTCACAGTTTAAGAATAAGTTCCTTGGATAATCAAATTTATGCGAATTTTCTTTATTTTAAGAGCTTTAGTTACAATTAAAAATCCTCGGAATCTGCGGCACATTAGTGCATTCCTCGCGGCACACCCGTTAAGAAGCTCTGGTATTGATTCCCCAATATTCTGCAGAGTTCTTTCAACGAGAAAACGAAAGATTTTTTAAGCCAATATCAGAGATCGTTTATTAAACAAACAATACACATATTTTAGGTACAAAATAAGATGATCACTTTGTGACTGAATTACGTATCAGTATTAGGAAAATGATTTTGGTGGTTGCTTCCCAGATACAAATGTAACTTTGTATGCATCTGAAGATGATCAGCTGGACGAAGATAGTGAAGATTCATATGAAAGTGATAGTGGTGATGACTGTAGCAATGACGATTTCCTTGACTTTTACGATGAATAAAAGTTATTATTTAAATGTCGATCACACCTGTTTTTGTTCTTGTAAATTTGGATACAATCCATGCGTTTTTTCTAAAATTTGTTTTAAAACCGGGGTGCGTCTTATGGTCCGGGAGATATGGTAATAGCCAGTTGTTTCTTGAAATATGACGCTGGAATGTGGCTCCTCTGGTGGCGAATTATGGTTCTCTAAAGAACGGAAAGCATAATTACGACTTTTTCGCCATATACATGGATCTATCTCATGCACATTTTAAGCATATAATCGCCTATCATAATATCACGAGTTCGATACCAGGAGCGTTTATTTTCTCCATGTGCTTAACACGTGGATGTAGTATATTAATTGTTTATATATTAAAACTACAGTAATACCTCGGTTAACGAATCTCCTTTATTGACGAAAGACGAAAATATTATTGCAAAAAATCGAAAAACAAAAACTTCAGAAACTTAATGCGGAGCGACTAAAAATAGTGAAATTTAATTATCACTGACGTCGTACAAATGGCTCAGGAAGTATGTATCGTTAAAGTCGATGACGTACAATACCTGCTGGATAGCTACAAATTACATTAACGTCTTACCCTCGTGCACTTCCTGATGCGTCGTATGAGCAGGAATCCAGTAGGATGTACTGATTTATTACCTAATTTACTGTATTTTTAAGCTAATTTGCATATTTCACGTTTTTAGGCGCATTAGATGTTATTTTTGCCAGTACTCAATGATATTTTCCTATATCTCTCCTCTTCTGAAGTCCTGGAACGCATCCCTATGCCTATTAATATGCTATTTCTATCTGTATTGACGAAGTTTCTGATAACGAAGTGACCTCGTGGAACCCATCTAGTTCGTTATTCGAGATATCCCTGTGCTCAGAAGCATTGCAGTGATTAAGGACTTGAAACAAAGAACACCTAAAAGAACGGAAGTTTATTTTCTTGCCGTCGATTATTTAATGTGTCGAATCGGCGGTCCGAAGTTTTTAACGTCCAAATTTCACGCATTTTTACGTGAAAACCATTCGTCGCCATTGCATCGTTGCAAGTTTGGTGTAATTGCGTATGACTGACTGGGATTATAAATTCGCGTCGCATTTCGACGACATTTTTAAGTTTAAGCAATACCTTGGGTACGATAAATAATACGACGGTAACGCAAATAAACAAATATACAATTATTCATGGATATTGTGTTCATGTATTCCGACACAGAAATTAAAATTGATGAAATATTTAACGTTCAAACTATCTACCAAATATTTTTTATCTTAATTCTCTAAAATATCGAGAGATGCCGCTGCCTGTATTCTAGGGGTGCTCAAGACGTCGATCGCCAACTCGTTTTAAGTGGATCTCTGAAACTTTTATGCCCCTCTCGAAAGAATTTTTAAGAGTGAAAATGGAAGGTCGATCGCCACGTAAGGGGATACATATTGATAAGTAGCTCCAAGGTTTAACTCCTGCAGTCCAAATGACATTTAATTAAATTCCGCATTTCAAACCCTCCTCCCACCCCGCTTGAAATAATTTTTAATAGTGAAGATGGACGGTCGATCGCCATGTTAAGTGGAAAATGGTAAGTAGCTCCCAAGCTTGTAAAGTCTGAGCACCCCTGATGTATTCGACTGATCAATATTCAATCTACATCCGTCATTTTTAGTTGATGGATTACTTTGATACATGCGTTATAATTCTCATTTTTATCTAACCCTAGCTGCAACAATGAGAAGCAAGGGTTTTCAAGGTTAGTATTACTTTGAAATAAATTAAGTCCAACAATTATTTTCCTCGAAAGTACGTAATATCGCTAGAGCAAATTTACATATTAAAACATAGCCTCCAGAAAAATACATTTATAAGGCTGTTAGATGATATTTTTTGGCGGTGTACAATATTTAAGCCGTCAGCCTTTTACGCTATTATGAAGTTAACACTATTCGATATGGGGTTTTTGCAAGGCCGGATTAGGGGACCCGGGGGCCCTGGCGAACAATTTTTCGAAGACCGACCCCTTCCATCACCAAACAACATGTCTGGAGCCTCCGTGGGGCCCTGGCGCAACTGCACCACTGCGCCCCGGGTAATCCGGAATCGGGTTTTCGGTATTTAGTTGATTGATATTTTACTTTTGTCATTTACTTTTAGAGGTTTTCCATTTAATGAAGGTTTGGAAATGTTGGAGAATGATGAAAAAGCACTGAGGGACAATATATTTTATCGCCTACGGACGCGAACAAAGATTTGACGGATGAAGACTGTAAAAAGAAAGAAAGTATAGTAATTGAAAATTTACCTGCCAGTCAATTATTGGCTGTAGCAGAGGTACAGGTGGACTTAGTAGACAACGCTTCAAGTACAGAGAGTCCAAAAAAAAAGAATCAACAGGCAGTGGCGTAACTTGAGTATGGCGAAGGTGGCATTTGCCATAGGCGCCAAACGTTCCCGAAAAGTGGCAACAGTTAATTTTCTTATGTATAAGTATTATTTTAATACTTTAATTTATATATAATAATAACACTATTATTTATTAATACGCAGAAAAAACTGTATCCTACATAACAAAGGTGATTCCTAAAATTCTGCCATATCGCCAAGGTACGTCTCTGCCAACGGTTCTTATCAATGGTGAAAAGGAGACCTTTGTGCTGATACAATAGATTGGCCAATACTACGCTAGGACCATGGCAGCATCATCTAGCTATATTTTGACAATTTTTTCACTTCTATAACTTTACTGTCAGAATTATGACCAAGTAAGATTCGTGGCACTGGAATCCTACGAGAAAATCGATTAGTGGTGTTTATACTTGTTAACACATTTCATTGATTTAGCGGTACAAAATTCATTGCAGTTAAACAGAATTCATGAAGGGAAACTTCACCAACTTGCATTTCATCGCAGGATCGCAATGCCAATTCTTCAATCAAATACGCGTGTAACGAAATGTAAGGTTATAGACCTTCAAAGATAAAAAATGAAGATTAGAGATAGGATAGGATCACTGGGTTGTGCCCCTAGAGAGACAGACATGATGCTGTGAATGCAGGGGCGGATCCAGAAACTTCTCCACCTATCGAATCCGCCCCTGTCGACTGCCCTATATTTTGAAAATCCCTACCCCTATTAAAATCCTTCTTTCCCTTGCTATGCAGACCTAATCTGCACCGTATAATTGAGGATTTTTGCGCGGAAAGAATTTAAGAAAGCGCCCAGTGGAGTGCAATGGGGTTATCCAAGGAGGGAGCGATCGCCCCGCCCCCTCCCCCCCTTGGATCCGCCACTGTGTGAATGGCATGCAAAAACTATTACTCGCTGTGTCAAAAATGCGACGTGGGACTTCAGGTGAAACGTTTTGAAAAATTACACACGAAATAAAAATAACGAGTTTTTCGCATTTTGTGTCTCTATATAGTGAATTAGTTTATTATTTTATAAAAAGTCTCAATAATAAACATTTAAAAAATATAATAAGAATCTTTTAAATCCTTAATAAGACATACCACATGAGACTGACGTATTATATTTAGTTCTTCATAAATTTCCATTGTTTTCATTTCCAATGTATTTTACTTTTAAAAATATTTTTACAGCATTAATTTGGTCAATAATCATATAGTTTAATTTATTTGAAAAATAAATGAAAATATGTTTCAGGCTTATCTGGGTTAATACAGCATATGTATGTAATCATATCGCAATAATAATTTATTTTACAAAACATTTAACCCTTTGTAGCAATTGAAAATCGACGAAATCTTTCAACGGTATATCAAAATTACTATAAGATAAATAGCATATTTATATTTACTTTAAGTCAAGGTTTCACTAAATTTTAAATAACAATACTGCCATTGTGACACAAAATTCGGCCACTAACAGAGCAACATGGTAAGTCAAATGGTGAGAAGCAACCTCTGGTGAGTCGAGGAAATAATGACTGGCGATAAAACGGCTGAGAATCGGCCGAGTCAATGGAAACTCCCGTCTGTGGAGCACTTTATCTCTGAGAGCGGAAATGGCGTAACTAGGCGTCTTCAGCGCCCGGGAGCAAGGGATCTTCTTGGCGCCCCTAAAGGGGTGGGGAAGTTACATCCCCATTCCGAGCCATATAACCTTTTTTCTTGCTGCCAAGTTCCAGGGAGTAGGGGTCTTCTGTACTCAATTTAGCGTGTTGGCGTCTTTAGGCAATTCCCTGTTTTGCTATCCCTTAGGGTACCTCTGGGAAACGGGCGCCGAATTTTAAGGAGCGCGGGGGCGCAAAATTTCAAAAACAGAGGCTTAATTTTTAAAGTTCATGGCAAAAAGTATGAGTTTGATAGGGCGCAAAAATTTATTCTGCCTACGGGCGCACAATGTCTTAAAGCGCCTCTGGCATCCTCACTCATCTCAGCCGCGTTCCCAGCTGAGTACAGTCGTCGGAAGAAAAGATATTTTTTCGGCACTCAGCATATTGGTACGTGAGGAGAAGGTTTGCTTACAAATGATATACCACCACGATCACCGAATAAACCTCATATATCCGAGACGATGATAACCTTTTAGATGGCTCATGTATATTGTTCCGTTGCTTCGTTCGTCGGTTGCAATAACAGACTGCGATTAGAAAATTATTTTTTTCGGAGTGTGTATAGGAGAAGGAAATGAATACGTGAGACAAAAGAAATGCATACCGTGAGATGAAACAGTCCCAACACAAAGAAGTCATTCATGACACCCCAGAAGAGAACGAAAAAATCTTATCTGCGTGCGCTTTCAAGCGCCTCCTGCCGTAAGGTCAGTTTAGGTTCGGGCGCTTCATGCAGCAAAGGGTTAATCCCCTAGGATATTTACGTTATTTTACGACCTCCTAGCGAATCTGCTTTCACCGATAAAAATCGGTCCGTAAGTCTGTGCCCCTGGAGACAGCGGCACTGTCAAAATCGCCTTTTTAAGTCTTCGCCAATTCTATAGGATCTGAAAAAACTTTTAAGGGCGTAGCCATCGTTATCTTCACTCCGCGGAATCCGAAAGTCGCGCGCATGCGCCTCTAAGCGGTCACGGTCCTTCCGGGCACGAAGACATCCTGTATTCCGGTGACCTTGTTCTTAGGGTCGCGGTCTATTTTTATCCTGTATCCTGCATTCACTGCACACGCTGCGCGCAATCGTTATCTTCCATTACGTCCGTCCCCACTATTCCCTTCCCCAATATCCCTTCCTCCCATCTTCCTCCTCCCCTTCTCACTTTTCTACCCTTTGCCTACCTCCTCTCGGGGAAGGTGAGAGAGGGGAAGGGAGGAGGGGAGGGTTAGGGGGAGGAGGGTTAGGGGGAGGAGGGTTAGGGGGAGGGGAGGAGAGGGAGTGGGTGGGAAGGAGAGAGAGGGGGTGGGAAGGAGAGAGATATATAATTGCCTTTATTTTCAGGGCGAAATTGAGACCATAAGGTCCACTCTTCCATTTAACCCTTCGTTATTGATCACAAGATAATAACATGAATAAGTATATATATGAAAACAGAACTAGGACAAAAGAAAAAGTTGCGTCAAATAAATACACGAGAACAGAACAATAAATATCAAATTACACATTCAGCAAGTTTATAAGAAAGGTTAGTATTTGTGGTAAAAATCCAGGTAGAGCCAGGCTTGGCCAACCCAGTAAAATACCACGCAGGAAAACACCCGCGAAGAGAAGGGGGGTGGTAAAAACCTGCGAAAACCCTACACAGTATAAATACAATAATGAATATTATAATATATATGTTAATCTACTAAAAGTAATCTGAAAGTACATGAGTAATTAAACATATTAAACAATGGGGAAAGATAGTGTTACATATATTATATACACATACATACATATAAACTCATTTACATCTATATATAAATAGATATATAATCACATGCATGCAAAAAGAGGTTGGGAATCATGGATCATGGGAATAAAACGATGATAGATGAGTAAAGGAAAAGCAGCAAAAAATAATATATTTATATTGTTTTTCAGAGTAGGAATTGACTCTTTGTCCAGATAACAGGAATGTGTAGGTAGTGTAGGCAGGGAGGTGGGAAGGAGAAGGGGGAAAGGAGAGGGGGGAAAGGAGAGGGGGGAGAGGAGGGGGGAGAAAGGAGAGGAGGTGGGAAGGAGAGAGAGGGGGGAAAGGAGAGGTAGTGGGAAGGAGAGAGAGGGGGGAAAGGAGAGGTAGTGGGAAGGAGAGAGAGGGGGGAAAGGAGAGGGGGTGGGAAGGAGAGAGAGGGAGTGGGAAGGAGAGAGGGGGTGGGAAGGAGAGAGAGGAGGTGGGAAGGAGAGAGAGGGGAGTGGGAAGGAGAGAGAGGGGAGTGGGAAGGAGAGAGAGGGGGGAAAGGAGAGGGGGTGGGAAGGAGAGAGAGGGAGTGGGAAGGAGAGAGAGGGAGTGGGAAGGAGAGAGGGGGTGGGAAGGAGAGAGAGGAGGTGGGAAGGAGAGAGAGGGGAGTGGGAAGGAGAGAGAGGGGAGTGGGAAGGAGAGAGAGGGGAGTGGGAAGGAGAGAGGGGGGAGTGGGAAGGAGAGAGAGGGGGTGGGAAGGAGAGAGAGGGGGTGGGAAGGAGAGAGAGGGGGTGGGAAGTAGAGAGAAAGAGAGGGAAGGAGAGAGAGGGGGGAAAGGAGAGGTAGTGGGAAGGAGAGAGAGGGGGGAAAGGAGAGGTAGTGGGAAGGAGAGAGAGGGGGGAAAGGAGAGGGGGTGGGAAGGAGAGAGAGGGAGTGGGAAGGAGAGAGAGGGGGTGTGGGAAGGAGAGAGATGGTGGGAAGGAGAGAGAGGGGAGTGGGAAGGAGAGAGAGGAGGTGGGAAGGAGAGGGGAGTGGGAAGGAGAGAGAGGGGGTGGGAAGGAGAGAGGGGGTGGGAAGGAGAGAGAGGAGGTGGGAAGGAGAGAGAGGGGAGTGGGAAGGAGAGAGAGGGGAGTGGGAAGGAGAGAGAGGGGAGTGGGAAGGAGAGAGGGGGGAGTGGGAAGGAGAGAGAGGGGGTGGGAAGGAGAGAGAGGGGGTGGGAAGGAGAGAGAGGGGGTGGGAAGTAGAGAGAAATGCCATCGAAGGGAATCCGTATTTTCGACAAAGCTAACCTAAGGTGCATTTGGATTCACAATGGCGTCCGAGGCGCTTGATCAATCGCCGCACGTGGGTCGGCCACTTTCGCCGACGCATGAGATTCCTTGAGGTTCGCTCACCCGACGATCCCTTTTTCGCTGAATGGAACACTTTTCCTTCCTCCTTTTCCTCCCTCCCACTCCATCTTCCGTCGCAGCATCTACGCCCTCTCCTAAGTATTCCAAACTTATTCCGACTCGAACCAAAATGGAAGTAAATAAGTACACGATGAAAAACCACATACGCGACCCAATGCCCTCCGAAGGATTTGCACCTCTACATCGGGAGAGAAAAGAACTTCTCTAATGGGTGAGAATTTTACCGTTTTATTCTTATGCCAAGGTCGATGCAAGCAGAACATTTATCAACTTCCATTTGGACCTCACGGTGCATGGCGAATGGTGCAGTTAATAATAATACTGTACATACTATGTATCTAAATAAAATTTGATTAATGGGATAAAATTCTAATCCTCGAAACTTTCTTTTTATGAGGTACTTATAATAAATAAAATAGCAATTGATATTAATAATGCAATTACTCCTACGAATTTATTAGGAATAGAACGTAAAATAGCATATGAAAATATAAAGTATCAGTCTATGCTTTAGAAGTGAATAATATTCCATCGATCGCTATTTTCTAGTTCTTTTGAAAGGCATTTGCGTTTCCAAACCTATAATATCGCGACAAAGATAAAAGGAGAATATTTTTTGGCACTTGCCGGTTTTTATCGAGGATCAACGAATGTCGGTCGTAATTCGGATATCGGTTATCAAATTACCTTCGCCGAGCCGATTATCATTTTAAGCGGCCAGATACATGAATACCAATGTAGTTACTGCAAGTATACCAACCTTGCTCCGTTTCTGTCGTTAACAGCAGACGACTGTGTTGGTGATGAGGGAGGGAGAGGCGAGGATGCGGAGGCTGGTGATAATGGGAGAGAGAAGGCGATGAGGACGGGGGAAGGGGGAGGATTGAGGAAAAGGAAGGATGGCAAGGGGGAGGATGGGGAAGGGGGAGGATGGGGAAGGGAGAGGATGGGGAAGGGAGGGGAATGGGAAGGGGTGATGATAGGGGGAAGGGGTGATGATAGGGGGGAGGGATGATGGGGGAACGGGGAGGATCCCGGCTGCAGAAATCTGTTGGGAGATGGACCGTAACCCACCAAGAGTGAATTATTGTGCGGCCCTCTTCTATAGCTATTAATTCCCACGGTCTAAATAAGTGCATTAGAATTAAACGGTACACAGAGCAATTTCTCAAAGACAAGACTTTGCGGGGACCAATCTGGAAACGACGTAAGTTTGTACATACCGGTATGATAACGTTTGCAGGAATTCATTTTTTAGTACTACATCATGGATCCATTAACATTTACATCAATACCCTGCAAGCCGCTAGAAGCGTTTGGCAGGGGGGTTTAAAGGGAATATCATTGCCCTAATGACCTAAAAACATTCCCTTATCGCCGAATTACTTGTTTATCAGTGTAGTATTTCGCGCCATTCTGGACAACCAGCCGCATCACCCCACTACGTCTCGGCAACCGGTTTTATAACCATGGGTTTAAGTCAACAACGTTCGGTAGAATAAAAGAGTAGCAATGATTTTGTTTCGTACACTTTCCCGCGAGTATCCAATTTGCCCCTCCAACTCGTCCCATTTTCCTGAGGTGCAGATCTCCCTCCGTTCTAATAGACGTTTCCTCTCACACGGGATGAGCCCCTTCCGAACTGCCACACGCAGAGCACTCCCCCTCAGGCCTCCTCTCCCTCATTTCCTCTCTCCTCATCCCCCTCATTTCCCCTCGTTTTCCCCTCCCCATCATTTCCCCCGTCGTTTTCCTCACCCCCTATCAGAACGCAGGAATCGCAACACGCGACCGATTTTACATGCGATCGCTCGAAAGATCGTAGAAAGCGATGGAAGGCCCACTCGTGGACGCCTTGAACGAGACACGGATAACATCTCGAACGAAATAGGCTCCTGATGATGATATTTCCGCATCGGTTGGTAAAGAAAGCGCTTCCATTAGAGGAAACACACGTAGAACCACTCTCAAAAACGACCTTTACGTATTTTCCGTTCCTCCCCGTCGAATATTCCGCATCAAGAAAGTAAAATTGTTTCAGCATGGCGCACTTTCTTACAATTTTAATTATTTGTAATATATAAAATGTCAATCCTCCGACAGAAGTTTTGCAGGATAAGACTTGGATAAGGTAAAAGCTACGTTATGCACCGAATAATTGGGATTCGCAGAGATACGCCGATACAAAATCCATAGGATGAATGAGTATTTAAACTGCGTTTGAGTGTTTTAAAAAGCCTTTTCCCTAATGAACAAAAAATAACGTTCCTTGAAGTATTAATACGACGTGAATTGTGAATCGAGTAAGCAACTTCAATATCCTTTCAGTACAACGTAGAGAAACGGATTGTCTGAAGGCATTCGATAGAACGGCATTCCACTGTAGAACACACAATCGTCAAAACGATAGCGCTTCGAATTTGGACCGAGAATCACATCCGAACAAGAGGTCGACATTTAAAATTGCGCCCGTAACAAAACGTTAAGTGGCGATCTTCAATTTCGCTGAAGTCTGGATTTGTATTAGATAGTTACCACCACGCTAGGAAAATATAGAAAACACTCGGTAATATAATGCGAGAGAGAACTAATTATCCTGAAAGCAAGACTCGAGTTAGCTTCGCGTTAGTTGTACGCCACAGGAGTAGTTTTACGATAAAAAAATTGGACGAAACTCTAACCTTTGACTAATATTCCCGAAATCTTGAAACGATCCATTCTGGTCCTCTTTGGAAGCTGGCCGGAACTAGTGAAGATATGTACATACAGTGAGTCAAAGTAAATCTCGTACACTGCTGTATTGGTATAAGTCCCATATGGATAATACAAAATCCTTAATTGGAAACATATGAAAATGTATACCGTATGTCAGATTTTGCGAAATGAAAGCACATGCGTTCATTAAGAACCATCCATTATATAAAATTAAACAATACATTTATTTAAACAGAAAATGTTACCTCAAAGTACAACTCGTACAAGTCAAAATAATACTCGTACGCTCTGTCCCTAAGAAGAAAAACTGCTTCACGTAGTCATTCTAGTCCCTCTTAGCCCCTGTGCATCGCTCAGTCCAATGAGATGTCTCGATACGGAAGGTATTGTGAGCGAAATGGGTCGTTAAAGAGGACAAACAACCGTGCAGGAAGAGAACTTATAATTCATCATTTTAACAACAAAAAATCTTTAAGAGAAATTGACAGGATGGTAAACAGCACTCATTCAACTGTGCAGGATGTCATTAAACGCTACCATGAAGAAACAGGGTGCAAAAGAAAAGAACAAAAGAGTTCACGAAAAATATTTAATGAGCGAGACGAGAGGTGGATGTCAGAAAAATCAAGGAAAATCCTTAACTAAGTGCACCAAAGTTGGCTCATGAAGCCGAAAAATATTTAGGAAAAGATGCTAACCCGGAAACAATAAGAAATGTGTTGAGGAAACACAGGTACTACGGTCGGGTAGCCAGGAAGAAGCCACTGTGAGTGCAAGGAACAAGGCAAAGCGAAAAGCATTTGCACAGGATCACGTAAACAAGGATTTTGAATACTGGAAAACCGTAATTTTTGCAGATGAATCCAAGTACAACCTCTTCGGGTCCGATGGTAAGGTTATTGTTTGAAGAAAAGCAAATCAAGAATTAAAACAGAAGAACTTGCGCCCCACTGTTAAACAAGGCGGAGGATCTGTAATGGTATGGGGCTGCATGTCAGCTGCGGGTACCGGAACTTTACAATTTATTGAGGAAAATATGGACCAGGACATCTACCTCGATACTCAAGAGCCAATCTGAAACCTAATGCAAAAAAATTGAGAATCGGGAACACCTTTAAATTCTACCAGGACAACGATCCTAAACATAAAGCCCTCAGAGTTCGCACCTGGCTCCTATACAACTGCCCAAAAGTAGTAGAAACCCCACCCTATCTCCGGATTTGAATGTAATTGAAGATTAATGGAGTAAGTTGGAAGAGAATATACGCCATCACACCAATAACAATAGAGACGACTTGAGACGAGCGTTATCTGAAGTATAGTCCAAAATCGATCCTTCTTACTGTGAGAAATTAGTTCGTTTGCTTGCAGCTGTCATAAAGAATGGCGGACTACCTATGAAGTACTAAATGTTTTATATTACTCTTTATTTTCTAATAATTAATAAAATTTTGTATCAGTACGAGTCAGGGGCGGATCCAGAAACTTCTCAAGACGGGGGGGGGGGGGGGGGGGGGGCGACCGCCCCTCCACCTATCGAATCCGCCCCTGCCAACTGCCCTATATTTTGAAAATCCCTTCCCCTATCAGAATCCTTCTTTCCCTTGCTATGCAGACCTAATCTGCGGCGTATAATTGAGGATTTTTGCGGAGAGTGAATTTAAGAAAGCGCCCAGTTGAGTGCAATGGGATTATCCAAGCAGAGGGCGATCGCCCCCCCCCCCCCCCCCCCCCCCCCCCCCCCCCTTGAATCCGCCACTGGTACGAGTCATATTTTGACGTGTAAGAGTTGTAGTTTGAGGTAACATTTTCTGTTTAAATGAATGTATGGTTTATTTTTATTAATGGATGGCTCTTAATAAATGCATGTGCTTTCATTTTGCAAAATCAGTTATACGATATACATTTTCTTATGTTTCCAATTAAGGGTTTTGTATTATCCCTATGGGACTTATACCAATACAGCAGTGCACGAGTTTTACTTTGACTCACTGTACATACGTCAGTGGAAATGGAACGAAGTGTGCACTTCCGGCCACTCACCGATCAGATTAGGTATAATTCTCCACACACAAGCTTATCTTCTAAAAGTTTGACGGAAACCCTCGCAAGTTTATCAACTTTTATTTAGATCCTATCAAAAGCATGCATAGAAGCTTTTCCTCCGAAATTCGAATTAATCAACGCATGGTTACTAACCTTCTACTACTATCGTTAATTTTCGATCGCGTAACCACTATCGTGCGGTCAAATATGACCCCATTTTTCAAAATTGAAAAAAATTTTAAATTTTAATTTTTAGGTTTCAATTTCTGGTCATTCATTAGAACAGACACTCGGCAATGTAAGTTTTATTTATAGAAAAACGAATAGAATATACATAATATACATAAAAAAAGAAAAACTGAAAAGACTCAAAACTGACTAAGGGTTTAGAATATTTCTTTCAAGTCCTGAAAATTCTTGTTTTTTTCTTCATCCTTCCAGGTTCTGACTGCAATAAAATTGGGAATCAACTGAATAATTAAAAAAAATACTGGCTGTAAACTAAAAAATGACGATTTTTTCCAACCATATTCCCACACCCGCATTTCAGTTTATTTCACATTCATGATCAAAACTCGGTTGTGGCACTTGCTCACCTTCTTCGTTATCACTTGCACTGTTCAAGTACTCACTTAAATCAGCATAGTGCCGCCCATCCAAAATAAAACCCTAACCTGACATTTTCATTTACCCAATCACAAGAAGAAAAAATCTGATGTGGCCAACACATGATTTTCTCCATATTTGGGGTATAGATATTTAAGTTATTATGAATAGCATTATAAGGCAAAATTATTATTTCGTATCGTAAAAGAATACAGACGTCCTTATTGCCGTAAATTACGTATATTTTGAATGTTTACAGAATTCACCGCTACATGGTGGCGGCGCTGTATACTGGAAATTTACGAATAAGCAAAATATCTCCGAACTGGATGGTTCTACGAAAATTTGTTTCAAACAAAACTTGGAAGAAATATTCTCCTCTACAACTTTGGTTGTCACGAAGATTACCAATGACATTTTTAAGAAGATATTTGACCGAAACCGAAAAAACCGATTATTTATAAATAATTCCTAAACAATAACTTCTATGGAAAATTGTTTCAAATAAAAGTTGTAGGAAATTACATTCTCTATAACCTTTGCATAGAATTGTATATACAATAATGATGTTTTAACGGAGATATTTCGCCAACACCGAATCGGGTTTCGAATAAACCTCGGCTTCCGATTAACCGGTATTGTCCAAAAACTAATCAGCGTTTTATGCTCATACCAAAGTGTTATATATAAAATTTGGTAATGATAAGGCAAGTACTTTTCGAGTTAGAACGCCCACAATCACACACACAGACATCATTCCGAAAATAGTCTGCACGTGTTCTAGAGACCTCAAAACGTGTACTTCCGTTGAAATCTCGAAGTCGATTTTTTTCATGAAAACAATACTTCCTCTATACTACGTATATGGAGAAAGTAAAAAGTACGACACAATTACTATAGTGGGGTCAAAAGTGATCCAAAGCGGCAGTAACTTGAAATCAACTACCGTGTACGTTAAATCTTCAACATTGAAGTAGGATATTAGATGGGCTAACAAAGCCACTACGCGCGCCATAATCAAATAAACAAAGAAAATGTTTTCCCTCGGGTCACTTTTGACCCCACGATAGTAGTAGAAGGTTAAATTACCTAACGCAAACTACGTTTCTGCTGTAGAGAAAAAGAACCTAGGAGAATTTTAATTTTGCTAAGGAAGCAGGATTAGATTGATACAACCTTCACTTCTCTCTCCTTACGGCTTAAACGTAAGAGTGGACTTTATGGTCTAAATTTTGCAAGGAAAAAACGATCGTCTATCTAACCTTCCTGCATCCCTCCCCCCTCGCCATCCCTCTCCATCTATCGGGCAAATCTTTCGAATGTGAGCGGATGGCCCCGAAGAAGTTGAGAAAGAGTGCAGAAAAAGAGAAAGTGAGAAATGGAGACGGCGTGACAGATTGGAGATCGGCAACTCAATGGTATTGCAGAACAGAGAAACGATCGCGAAAGGATTGAAGGAGATAAGAGGGAGAACGTGGATAAGAGAGAAATTGAGTGAGGAAAGAGGGGAAAGGGAGAAAGTGATGAGAGAGGGAAGTGAGGAGAGATTAGATTAGATATCGTCTTTATTTGGAGCGAGGTCTTCCACCTAATCCCTCGTCATGATGCAAATATAATTGACTAGAAATAATTAACGTATATATTAATTGCTGAAGATAAAATGGACAAATAGGGTGAAAGAGGTAGGGCAAGGTTTCAGCTGGTAGACGACCTGAAAGGGAAAGGGAGGTATCAAGACACGAAGAAGACTTCGGATAATAGGAGTATGTGGAGAACCAAGTTTAACCATGAATAATCACGGGCCTGTCTACGGACAGACCACCTATGATGACGATGAAGGCCTATGTCAGTCACAACCCGAAGCGAAGTTCTCCCTCCATTTTACCCAGCCACGCTGGAAGGGGAAGGAAGGATATGCGCGGGGCGCGAGGGGGGCACGCGGGTAGCTGGAACAGGGCTTCGAGGCTCAGTGCGCGGCGGCGGAAGCGCAGGGGACACGTGGATTGGACATCGGAATGTCTTCTTACCGTAATATTACAACAAACTCCGACTACGGAGCTATACGAGCTGCTAGTAATGATATAATAATAAGTAATACAATACTGCAATGCTGTGTGGGGAAAATAAGGACTATTGCATCCAAATAAAAGAGGGGAGTGACGAGAGATGGGAAAGGGAGAGAGAGGGGGGGGGAAAGAGATGGAGTGGAAAAGGAGGAAGTGAAGGGAGGGGGTAAGGGATGAGGAGAAAGGGAGGGATTTGGGATAAAGGGGGCGGGGGTGAGGAGAGAATGGAATGAGTGAGGAGGAAAAGAGGGAGAGGGTATATAAGTGAAATTGGGTAGTAAATACTTCTCAATTCAAAGAAGTTTTTTTATTGTTATTTTCTGGTCTTTGCTCATAGGTATTTCTAGAACTGAATTCCATTGCGATTTTAATACTGAAATATTAACTCTAAAAACCAAAGTTTACTTAGTTTTCATCCATACGGTGCCTAAGAATTCAATTCAGCCCGTTAAAAGCATTGCGGTCCACCGATACAATTCACTGCCTCACGAAGAAAAGTTGCTGAATCGAGGGAGCATCCTCCAAATAAGCTCACTCTGGGATTGTGGCTCCAAATGGTCTTACCAAGGCGACAGCAGGGAAAATGTGAAATTCGTAAACGCGAGATGACATCTCGGCACGAACGAATTACTCCCTCTCTCGGCCAGGAAACTTGGCGCGTTTCTCGCATTCGCTGCGATTTTCCTGGTGAACGATAACCGAGGAGTGTATATACGCGCTTCTGAAAATCGCTTCTCATGAAAATTATATCGAAATACCGCGCTGTCACCTTTGGCATACGCTATACATGCAGTCGCATCGGGCACCACGAGAGTTTGGAGCACCAACCAAGAGCCAATCATCTTATTTTTTCGAAATTAGGTTACCATTTTAGTAACAAAATTTGAAATTTAGTGCAAACATAGTCCATCAGCATTATAGCGTGCTCCTATTTTAAAACCGTTCTGATGAAGTATATGTGGTAAGTTTTTCATTAATGTACGCTTACCGCTTATGTTTGTGTAGTTACTATCAAGGCGAGCATAAGAGCACCAATTTTAAACGCTACGAAGGGCCCCATTAATCCTAAGGATGGGCCTTTGGAAAAGCAACTGTAAAAAATGAAAAAAATGAAGAACGGCGGAAAAACTCGGGCATGGTGTCGGATACCTTAAATAAATGCACATCTGGAACTAAAAACAAATTGAATATTTATGAGATGGGGATTGGGGATAGGAAGTAGTATGAGAACTTAGTGGTTCACAAGCGGAGGTATGAAGGGTAGAAAATGACAGTAAGGAATGGATGGTTAAATGGAAGGGAAACACGAAAGATCACAGCGATGAAACGATTATGAAATGCAGGAAAATTGTTTGCGGGAGCGACTGTGTTGATGCAAGAAACCAAGAGTCACGCGGATGCGGAAAACGCCCGATTAAGTTCATCACAGAGAGCCCTTCGGGGCCCGCATCCGGCCCGCGGGCCGTAGGTTGGACACGGTCACATTCACTTTCCCGAATTTCATTTTCCAGAATGATCATTTTCCCGAATTTTCATTTCCCCGAATTATCATTTTCCCGAATTATCATTTTCCCGAACTATCATTTTCCTGAAAATAGTATTTAGCGTAGAAATGTTCATGAAAATTAAGTTTATTGCCAGGAATACAAAAAATAATATTTAGCGTAGGAATGTTCTTGAAAAATTAAGTTTATCGCCAGAAATACAAAAATAATATTTAGCGTAGAAATTTCATAAAAATGATGTTTATCGAGAGAAATATAGGTACTCCGTAGCTTACCTGAGCCACAACAACTGTCTCAGTGCTAACGATTGTAAAGGCAGACTCTCGCAGCGCAAAGCTCAAGGACTGGTCACTAGTTATTGTTTTTCACGTCATCCGGTGATGTACAGCATTCCTCATTGACACACGCATGGAGGGGCAATTATGCTTTCTGGGATATTCATGTGGAGGGGAAAACATTTTCTGATAGTCAGAAAGTGATAACCCGGAAAATGGTATTCAGGAAAATATTCTGGAAAACGATAATTCGGGAATGTGATATTCGGGAAAATGATCATTCGGGAAAGTGATATTCGGGAAAATGATCATTCGGGAAAGTGACATTCGGGAAAGTGACATTCGGGAAAGTGATACCAATCCCGATGGACACCGCTTTATATCGATCTCTGGCGGCGCGAGAAAGAACTTTTTGAGAGGGAATTTTTGGTAATCGCTGTTTTAATAAGACTGCATGGGTAATTCAATCTGTCGGCAAATTATAACATGGATCAATATCCTGCGAGGTGGTAAAATAACTCATCTTCTCCTTGTTCATTCACAATCGTATCACGGCTGCCAGAACAGACTTCTCTTCCGTTCGGTCTCACTTCCAACGGATTTCGAAGGACGTTCGTATCGTGTGCTTGTACGTACGTGGGAGTCTTTTCAGTTAAAGCAAAATAATAATTTTCGAGAAAGTCATCCGATTCAAAATTTTCACTTCCAAAAAATATATTCCTCGCTTATCCACCAATTTAAAAATTATTTTATTGAAATGAACTCCCAATTAAAATATGTTTTAGTTTCATGTTAAAATTACTGTAACTGGAGAACGGGCGATGTGGAGCTCATAGCGAACAATCAGGAGAATTTGATTGGACCCAAAGAAAGAAACAGCGGTACAGATTATTTCACAGAAATCACAAACGTTGTTTTACGCTAACTTAAGGTGCACTGCAATTTTTAAGTAAAAAAATGTTCTGCGCGATACGGATGGTTTTGTTCGCCAATTAAAAATCGCAGTTTATGAATTTTGGAAGGAGTTCCTGCTTGAGACGGGCTTTAACTGTGAAGCAATCTTACTGGGTCATGTCGAACTTTGCCGAAGAGGTTTTCTATGGCGAAAGGAAAGTTATCCCCGGCCTGGGCGGCACCCAGTCACGCTTCATCCTATAGATTGTCATTAAATATATTGTATTTCACTTTCTTACGCAATTACACCGACCATTGTACTCAAAATTAAACTTTCCAGTGCGCGGCCGCATGTGATGGAATTGTCAATTTCGGAAGCACATTCGACACGTATAAACCCTTCAATTTGAAACGAGGATGGATGACAAAACACCGCTAATTTTAATATTCATTTGGACGCAAAAAGTCTTCTCAGAGCAAACTATTAATCAGACATCGAGAGATCGAATACTGAGTTCTGGTTTTATCGACTGCACTCAATAAAACCACTTCCGGAATCCAAAACATCTCTCAGGAGGCGACATTTTTATTTTAAATAATATTCTTAATCGATAGCATTTAACTTATCCATAAATTACAATGTATGAGTAATAACTCCATTATGCTCCTCCAAAACAAATAGGTTATCGCCTTCTTCACTTACATACACATTCGTTTTTACCCGGATGTTACGAAGCCGAGTCATTGTAACTGAATTTTTAAATCGCCAAAACGTGAGATGGTGACTACAGACACGCCAAATTGGCAGGGTTGATGCGCCACCACGTTGAGGGATAATTAAAGGAGTTTCGAGGACAACACGTCAAAGTTTCCACAGAGACATCAACGGGAGTCCAGCAATGCAACCTTGAGTGTGAGAGGCGAGTGAAGGGTGGGGTCGAGCCTTGAGTCATCGAAATCCCTTGCACGCGGAGGCGGAATGAGCTGGCGAAAGACACGGACAGACAAGCGACTTTATTAGGGCGAAATTGAGACTATATAGTCCCTTATTACATTTAACCCTGCGTCAACAATTACAAATGAGAATAAAATAGTAATAATAATAACACAGAAAAGAACCAGAAAATAAAATAATAGAAAAACATACAAGCAAAACAGCAAATTACAAATTCGGAAAATTTCTATAAAAAGACAAAGTAATTGTAGTGAAAAACTAGGAAATACCTGACTTGGCCATCCTAGTAAAAGACCACGGGACGGGAGAGGCAGCGAAACGACGGGGACGCGAGGGGGCTGATGGGAACGTGTGCATGCTGATTATATGGGAACGTGAGCACGCTGATTATTATGGAACGTTGAGCACGTTGATTATGGTGAGATAGCGCTTATGGTGTTTGAACACAGTAGGGTTTATAAGCAAAATGCTAAGTTAATAAAATAGTGAAGGGGTCGGCAACCAACGGCCCGCGGGCCTCATGCGACCCCCGAGACCGTTTTATGCGGTCCGTGAAGCCATGTTGAATAAGTGATCGGTATAATTTAACACAGTAAATTCCATATTTTTTCAGTGAAATTACGGTCTCAAAACCTTTACTGGTGGAGTTTTAACGCTAGTAAACTAATTAGAATTGATTTTCACTAATATGAGACCACAAAATCCCTAGGTAACTTCTGATATAGAAAAGGCTGCCTACCACTGAACTAGTGTAAAACATTCATACACACGCTTAGCGTCGTATTTTATGGAAAGTGGTAGGATTTTTTTTTCCTTTCATTAATTCGTTATGATGGAAGTTACGGCCAAGACCGTCGTTCCAAAAACAAAATTTTAATGGCCGCAGGCTTTCGCTAATTGGGGTCCTCGGACCACTGAAAGGTCCGTGAATGCTTGCAGAGAGTCCGCGGCACTCTTAGAAAACATTTTCTATTAATCTAGAGAAATCATAATTAATTAATTAATAATCTATTGCTATGGAAACAATCAGCTGTCAGGTCTTACAAAGCAAATAACGCGTTTCCACTCCTCAATGTGTTGTCGAATGTCAAAAGCACGTGTTCTAAAGGTCCGATGGGATTTCAGACGTTCAAATAGGGGTGCGCAGTTTGGAAAAGATTGAAAACCCCTGGCATAGAGCAATATTTATCAACCTTTTTAATTTCACATAACACTAAAAAAATACTGGCAGAAAATCGCTTCACTCACCCCCACACATTTTCAATGTGTGTGTACATACAAAGTTGCTTTATTTTGGCAGGAATTGGATAGAGTGAAACTCGGGAGATCTTGCTCAACCGCTGCCAGACGTTCTCTCTTTTCGTTTTTTTTTTTACGCGTGTCAAACTTAAATACTAAACTCGCGCAAGTAGGCCGTCGATATTGGCAACAGAATAGAGATTGTAATGTCTGAGACTACTGAATATTCACTCTCAACAGTCAACCAGAATGAGTACAACGGTATGACATCACTCAGCACACTGTCACGCCGATCGAGAAATTACGACGGAGGGTCGTTCGTTCACTTCTCATTAGTCTTCCGCTATTCCTCTGCGACTGTTAAAAAAACGCGCCATTTTCTCAAAATTCACACAGTAGACTTTAATCCTTCAGCAACACAGGTAAACACCGTTGACTTGCTCCTTCAGCAACACAGGTATGTCGATGACGGAAAATATGACGACTGGTTTTAAAAGAAACAACGAAAAAGAAAAATATTAGGAACGCGATCGAAATCTAAGAATTAGTAATAAATAAAAATCATAGAATCTCGTAGAAAAGTAAAGGTCAAACGATAGTTGCCTCCAAATAATGACGAAAACTATGAATGATGGGTTTCAAACATGTTTAAGAGCGTATTCTAAACGACGAATTAGCGTTCACCTGCTTCGGGGGAATAGAAATTCGATGGGGCACACTCCTTGCCGTCCCTCGTATCTTCAACATTGGGGTGTTTAAAAAACCCGGCCTCCGCCAGGATTCGAACCCAGGCCGGCTGCGTGAACGACCAGCACTCGAGCCATTCCGCCGCCACTCCTCCGGGTAACTTACTCTCTGATTTTTTTCAATATAATCTCTTAAATTGGATAAAACACCAGCCTCATCCTATTCCCTAGTCTCGGAACTATCGTTTGAGATGTTGACAGAGCTTTCCACCCAACTCAATTCGCAACCTAGATAAATTTTCCATAAACAATGTTGCGACTGGTCTTCTGCCGATGACGCAACGTAAGTAAATAAATCCCTTTTCGTCAGTGCTGTTCGGCTAATTTTTCGCTTGTATTCTCAACATTGAGATATATCGTAAAACCAGAATCGCTCAATGTAAGGAGAGTTTCGCCCACTTTTCAGCAACGTTGAAGTTTTTGTCCGTGGGTGTTATTAATCAGACAAAACAACCTGAAAACAAATTTCATGAGACTTAACTTTTATTTTAAGCTGCAGAAGGTTCATGACTACACCTAAATTTATTAAATTTTGTGCAATTTGACATATTTAGATGGTTTTTAATTCGAGACAAAGCTCTGCTGGCGAGGCAGTGACAGAATCCTCCGTTCTTAGATTTAGCCATATAAAAACTCAAAAAGATAATTATGGGTTTTGTCCTATGCTAACATAAGAATCCAAGTGGTAACTGGAGATATGTAAACCATCAGAAATTGACAGGAAATCCCTGAGAAGGTTAACAGTTTCAGCTTTTGTTCGGCTTTATTCACTAACGTAGACCATTTAAAGTAAATGCGCGGGCCAAAAGTTGAGATCTCGTGTTCCACAGCAGATAATTTCAAATTGTGTTCCGCTCTGAGAGAGGGAGAGAGCCATATATCGGCATCTGCGTAACATCGTCGAAGGACCGCCTCTTGGATAGGGTTCCCGGAACAAAAATAAAAGGATTCCGCAGTTTCAGAAAAATTGAAAACGTCTGCTCTGAAGGCATTCTCCAAATTCTTCAGGGCCTAGCCACTCTTTTTAAACTAGCCGCGAGCCGAAAAATAATCTAATGAATAACTCCACGTTGTTCAAATGAGAGAACGTGCGAAGATATAAGCGACGTCAAATGCCAGTGGCGAAAGTGCAAACTTTCGCGAAAATATTTTTGGGGAACTTCATAATTCACTATTTTAAATATAATAAACAGATGGAAATGCAAGGCCCCGTAAATCTACCCTCCCCGCCCCCAAGCTTCCCTTGCGGGATTATATACACAGTTCTGCTATTGTTGAAAGAGTAATCTCAGAATAGGAACTCGAGGTGGAGGAGAAGAGGACAAGTGGCTTGAAGAGGGATTTCTTTTATAGGAAATGCTCAGAGAGACATCTTTTCCGCTCACTGCGAGACGGAACATAATGGCTTCCGGTCGAGTGGAGCGGGAGGAGCTGAAGTGGAGTGAGGAGGGGCGGGGGGGGGAGTTGGGAGAAAGGGGGAAGGAGAAGAGGGGGCATTGGAAAAGGGGGAGAGGAGAGGAGTGGGGGATAGAAACACTAGAGACGTAAATGACATGCGTTTCCCCGAATGTAATTATGTACAACCAAACAGTAACTCTGGCCAGAAAGGGGGCTCCCCGTGACTAGCCACGGCGGAGGGAGGCGACGAAGTCGTGCGACACGACCAGAAAAAGCGACGCCCGGAAATCTCCAAGAAAAAGGAAGGAGATAGGCGAGAAGAGAGGAAACGGAAGGAAAAGTTGGAGGCACGTGTCAGGATGCAGGGAGGAGAATGTGGGGAGGGAATTAGGGGTGGGGAAGGAGACATGGAGGAGGAGTAGGAATAGGGTGGGTAGGATTAGGGAGGGGTAGGGAATAGGTGTGGGTAAGAATAGGGGGAAAGGGATAGCGGGATATGAATAGGGAGGGGTAGGAATAGGGGAAGGTAGGAATAGGGGAGGGAAAGGAATAGGGTAGAGGTAGGAATAGGGGAGGGGTAGGAATAGGGGAGGGGTAGGAACAGGGGAGGGGCAGGAACAGGGGAGGGGTAGGAATAGAGAATAGGGAGGAGTAGGAATATGGGGGAACGAAACAACGCTGAGGAAGGTCTGGATGAGGGCATTCAGTAAGCAATCGAACAGAGTGAGCAATAAGAATTAATCGGATGGGAATTTGCAGGGTAATTGCTGTCAACGTAAGAAATCTTCGCGGAAAGTGAAAGTAATTAAGATCTGCTACAATAATAGAAGATAAAAATTATAAGGCACTTCTAGTTGAGATACAGATTTTAAATTTGACAAGACTGTACGATACTAGCAGAATTTCCCGTTGAATTTCAACGGATTTAGTGAAGCTACTATAGCACAACATACAAACTCTTTAAAATATATAGTAGATACTTTTTAAATTACAATTAGCTTTTCTTAATAATTACTCATATTTGCTTGTAACAATCCGTTTCCGCGCCTATTGCATTCAAGTATAACGATAATTTTATTTCCTATCATATTACTTTCGCCAAATCCAGCTGCATTTCTTGTGTAATTATGCCTCGCTGAAATATTTACTTTTATGTTTTGTAAGCAAGAAACCACTGATTGAACACTGACTGGTAAATGTACACCAGATACGTGAGCTTATTTACATTAATAAACATTATAATGTAACATATAATGATTTTACTTACAAAAAATGTAAGATTCCAGTATTCAATAGACGAAAGAAGGTTCAATTACTTTCATCAATCGTTATAAACGCTTCCTGAATAACAGTATCTATTTACGTTGCTATCCATAAACATCGATCGTCTCGTTGCTTAAACAAAAGTGCGATGCGAATAACGCTAAACTTTCGTCTATTTGTAAGCTTCATTGAAGCTAATTGAATCGGAGGTAACAATGACGGCCGCCTTGGCAACGCCCGGGAGGGGTACGAAAAATCCACAAAATTTCGAAACAAATTGAGTATTTCTGAAAACTTTGACCGTGTAACATGTAAACTTCGCAGGAATAAGATAGTATAGTTTTATTCGTCGAATAAAGCAAAAACGAAAAAATCGGTCCATATTTACGTATTTTTATGCTTGAGGGTAGAATACCTTGCAAGTCAAGAAATGGATTCATATGTATTATCTTACGGAAAAATGATAATCCCCTATATTGGCAGCACTGATTAATCCCGGATGACCAAACCTTGACCATTCACTAAGTTAGGATGTAAGGAAGAATCGTACCAAATTTGGTTACTCCATCGCGCGAAACGCGCCTATTCGTGATACAATGCACACTTTCCCCACTTGTCCCTTCTAAAACATGGATATTATGACGCTATTAACGACTATGTGGTTCGATTTGACGCGTATTCGGAAAACGACGATACGAAATTAAAATTACCATTCTTTTAAGGCTGAGAGATGGCAAATGATTTTCGAGTCGCGTGCCAAGAAAGTAGTGTGAACCATCAGAATTTTTTTTTCGTGTGCCACTAGTTTACTCTAAGAAATTTCATATTTTATACAGTAAATACAAGCTTACGCGTACCCAGTAAAATCGCTTGCGTGCCAGTTCGGGCGCGAGTGCCACGTATTTGCCATTCCTGTTTTAAGGCATTCTTTGGTTCAAGTCACGAATTTGTACTATGAGTATAAGTAATTTTGAAATGTTAACGCCAAAAGGTTTGCTCGTTATGTTTCGGCTCTTCTTATTTTATTCAAATGGAGAGAAGAAACGCTCCTGGAGCATAACCAATGACATTACTGCAAAGTTAAACAGTCTAAAATTTAAAAGGAATAAGTCCGAAGTGAATTCTGAATATATGACTTGGAAATGCCATTCTCGACAGAAGGAAAAAACAAATTTAAATGTTCGTGGCACTCGGCGATTTTAAGCAAAAAAATACAACGGAAGGATATAAGTGAATCGATTCGACTACTCCGATTAATCGCAAGGAATGAATCGATTCATCCATGAATCTAATAGACCATACCAAGCATCAAGCTAACATTACAAGAGAATTAAAAACGCGACAGTTAAAAGAATGGATAGGAACACATTCTCTCTCTCTCTCTCACTCTCTCCACAGTGCATGGATACTTCCTCTTCTTATCTGTCTTCCTGTCGGACATGAAACCATTATTCTTATACACGACGTCACTTCAGAAAGCACAAACCACGAGGAAAAAAAAATGACGGCGACAACTTATTTGACTGGATCGTTAAGATGCACGCGGAAGAATTTTCAGTTTCTCGCTGATAAATATTCCTATCGCAAAAAAAACCGGTGTCCAGCACATGACTTCTTCCATATAGAGTAATGAATATGATTGCTTTCGACATCAGCGTCCTCAAGAATAATTAATGCCAATTAGCCTTGTGAATAATTTTTACACAAAATAATTTTCAAGGTGAAAAACACAATCAATTTTCACAATGAAAAAACAATATGTAAACAAGATTGTTAACTGTTGCTATGGAAAACAAAATATACATGCGCAACTAAAATTTCCCTCGGCTGCTTACGCATTGCTATCAACGATTAGAAAATGTTATCATAGCAACGGAAACAATGGTACAGTATGAAGTCCCAAATCCGGAATTATCCGAAATCCGGACATTTCCACAAAATTTACGATTAAAATATCCCAATTCCAATTTCCAAACAAATTCACTTGAACTCGGCATTGGATCTGTTTTGCAACTAACCAATGGCGCACACACGGGGGGAAGGGGGATCCACCGGGTCCGAACCCCCCTTGGAAAATTGTGATTTTTTCTAAGCTGTGGAAACACACCGTTATTTTAAATTTTGGTTCATGGGGGCAGTCAGAGAGGAATAGGAGACGATTTACCCCCTTTGTTTTTAGCATAAATATAATTAATAATGCAATACAACTTTTGCGCTTGCCAGACACTTCAGATCCCTCCCCCTCGAGAGAATCCTGTGTGCGCTACTGTAACTAACCTGGAAAGTCTGACACTTTGTGTGCAAGGGGGGAAATATGTACGCATAAGGGAAAAACAGTCCAAACCTAAACAAGTGAATCAAATAACTCTAAGTGATTTCGAAGTGATGTCTATATTGAAAACTTCGCCTTACTCTAAAGAATAACGAAGTTTACAAGCACTTGTAAACGATTTAGACCAGTGTTGGGCAACCTTTTCTGCATGGTGTGCCATATGGGTGGGTGAATCCTTCGGTGGGCCGCATTGGAATTTGCGAATGAATTATAGTTAAATCGTTATTTTCCTAGAAATTCTTAGGCACCATAAGCGTGGAAATCAAGTAAGAATTACCTTTTTATGTTTAACATTTCAATATTAAAAATCATGACGGAATTCTGTCCTAGAAATATCTTTGAGAATAAAAATAAAAAACAGCATTAAAAAGTACTTGAATTGAGAAATATTTATTAAGAGTTACGTTACATTACGTGAGATATCTTAACAGGTTTTTCTACATGGAAAACAATATTTGGTAGTTAATTAAAATAAATAAACAAAGTTTTGAAAACTATGAAACAATGGCGGTGGGCCGCATTAAATTGCTTAGTGAGCCGCAACCGGCCCGTGGGCCGCAGGCTTCAGAATTGTGAGGAATAACCTTTCTATTTACTATATAGCAATGCTACTCGGTGTTCCTCGAAATTCAGCTGTGTTCGGGCGTGAATATAGTGACTTTTTTCGTATGTCTGTATATAGACACTAAATATGTGTATAGATATAGATATCAGTTGTCTCTCTCTTGTGCTGACCAAGGGATCATCCCGAAAGCTCCATCATTTAAGTCTACAAATTTCTCTCCGACACCCCAGCGGCTCTCCTTTTGGTAAGTGCTCGTTGGGTTTCCTTCAACACCTAGTTGCCCTCCATAACCTTATTTACCTTTCCTCTTCCACAAGTATTTATATAGAGACAAATGTATATGACCCAAAATCAGGAAAAATCCAAATCCGGGAACATAAAAATCCCGAGGCCGCAGGACTTCGGACACGTAAATTAGTTATTCGAGCGCTGGTGTTCTCCGTGGAAAGGCCAGTTTTAGCCATTTTGGCACAGAGAGTAACTGCACATCGTTCATCCCAATGGTCTCAAACTCACACCTGCGCGTTGGTCGCAACATACTAAATCCGCGGGCCGCATTAAGACGTACTAAATACGCAATTCTACATAACAGCAAAAAGATTGGTCTCCAGAGACAAGCCGCCATGGGATTTCACATTTCCTTGAAATCTATGGATCACGCGTTCAAAGCAGGAGGAGAGGCCTTCGACGGAGAGGCTGTCGCACAAAGAGTGACGGCAGGAGTTAGGAAAGAGGCAGAGGAAGCGAGGCGGCGGAGTGCGTGGGCGGCTGACTAAACAAGCGGTAAAAAGTCCATCGGAGGCATCTCCTCCTTGTTTCTCCATCCAATAAGAGTAATTTCTAAATAAAATGTGCCGAGCGCTTTGAGCGCGAATGGAGAGGAGAGCAAGAGGGAGGAATGAATGAGGGATGGAGCGGGAAGAGATGAGGGGGACAGAGGAAGAGGTAGTGGGAAAATGTGAAGGGAAGATACGAGGAAGGGGGTAAAGGGGAGGGACAGGAAGAGGGGGAAGGGAGGAAGGTGGAGGAGGAGGGGAGGGAAAAGGGAGGAAGGAGGCAGTCGAATCCGCGATCGCTTCATTGGATTATGTTGAGCAACTTCCTCGCAGCAGACGATGGAGAACCTTAAGCGGGTTGATGAATGAACAACTGACCTTTTTAGAATTGGCTTATTACATGCGAAAACGGCGATTTTATGGTTGCAACGAACGGATTGGAATTTATTGGGAACCAAATTCCCGACGATGCAGCGAAGTGTTAGTTACATCTAATTTTGATAAGTTATAAGCTTTGTTCTAAGTCGGAAAACTATCCAAACAAACTGTTAGAATGAGAAAATTAGGTGACTACGTATTCTGAAAAGAGAATTAATGCTATACATATATGTATTTCTTTAATGCAGCATTATGGGTGCTTGTTTGTCCGTCTGTCGCGACTTCCATCTCTTAACGTTTGACGGGTTTTTGATTAAATTAAGTACGAGTGATCCTTATTAAAATTAATTTCCGAGTAATGATTTTGCGCTGCTATATGACTATTAGAACTTAGTTTACATAAGCACTTTAATAAACTTCTCCTAGTGTCTCGTTAAATGGCATCTTTCAAGCAAAGATTAAATACCATATTTTCTCTCTATCTCTCTCTCTAGCTCTCATATGAACTGCAATGTATCGATTAAATATCGTGCAAGGACATTCGGGAATATTTACCACTAAAATTTATAATTACGACTTAAGGTTTTGGAGATTAAAATTCGAGAACCGTCCACACTTTCGATGTCGTTTTCTGCGTAAAACCACAAAGAAGGCCTTTGAAATTTCTGTGTGTACTTTCCCTTCTTTTTTCCTCCACTAATTTAAAAAACGATCATGACGCAGTGTTGAACCAAATCCGTATAGAAAAAAACTTAAGGCTCGTAATATCTGAAAAGCTCGGGCCTGACCATCCTGGCCCACGAACTTTCTTTATCAAATTATTTACAACGTTGGATTTTAATTTCATCCACAAATTGACGGCTTACGGTGGTCGACTCATAGGCATAGCAATTTTCCCTTTTCATCGTATACGGAAACGACCATCCACAAAGGATATTCTCCGAAAGAGTCGGGTCACAATAGCAAGGGATCCATTGCCACACACCACTGGCTAATTTAACAAAGTGGCCTGCTACGAGTTTTTAAAGATACGTCGCGTCTGATGAGCAATATTCATTTGAAGTATACTGTAGTCGAAGATAGTAGAAGCAACTTGTAACGTAAGCTTTTTTTCTTCGAGGGTGTCTCTTCAGAAAAGAGCTCCATCTAAAAATATACAACATCCATCGGTTGCTATGTTTGCCTGGAAACACGAATCGCGAACATAGCTAAAAATGAGTGGATACTAGGTGCCGTGAAAAAGCGACAGGATCGGTCATCTTAGACACAAAGTTTCCACTTACTACAATAGTTTCGTTTTCTCCACCGTTTTAATCGTTGTGACAAAAATTGTGCCGAGAAGAAAACCTAAGTGCAACGTAATCGACGCGAATTACATATTGGCATTGTATTCCGAAGAGGAAATATGAGTTTAGGTTTAAACGTAACGAATTTTATTGAATCCTCCGAGAAATTTTCAGGCAGAACTAAAAAAGCGGAAAGGAGAGCAGGGAAAGATGGAGGGGCGGAAAGAATCCCAGGGAGCCAAAAATAATCTCGCATTGGCACGGTCGCCGGAAGGCGGCCGCGGGGTCAAGCGGTCGCCACCTGATACTGCGACCAATAGGATATGCCATCGGAAGGTTTTTGTTGATATACTCTCTACGATTGCGGCAAGAAATGGAGAATTTGTTCGTAACAAGCATCTTTAACGGAGAGGATTCGAAATAATATCGGATTGCAAATTCGTTTTCGATATAAAATAATAAAAGTGGCGAAAGGAAGTAAGATGGCCGAGATTCGACGCTGCGCAGTCGTCGGGCGGTCGAAGCGACGACGAGCGTTCGGGGAAACGAAACGAGGGCATTCGAGCGAAGGGCAACGAGGGTCGAAGGGCGCTAACAATTCGCGGGCGAAAAGGAGGGCCGCCATCGAATGACGAGACGAAAGTCACTCGATGCGAGATGAACTTTCATCAATCGCGGGAACCTTCACAATGAATGAACTGGATCGCGCTATACGCATCTTCACAAGAAAAGTTTGGACACGGAAGGAAAATACATTGGATAATTTTAGAAAATGTACTAACCGCGCCAAACACAAACTCTAGCTAAAACCTGAACTCTTCTGCTGTATCTTTCGTATCTAGCGACTAATACGACGTATTTTATGGTACGCTTTGATCTAACCCTACGCTCACTATATAGGAACTGTGGGTACAACTATGCCGCGCACGTCCCGAACGAATTCGGTGCTATTAAACTTTTCGAATAATTTCCACCATGCATTAATACACACACAAACACGCGCATGCGTGCGTTAGTGTGTGTATGTAAAGATAAAAGAGTGAATAGAGAAAACTAAAGAGAATGTTCAATCGAGGGCGAAGTGGTGACGAAGGACTGGGTGCTAGAATCGCCCATACGCCCACAAAAGATAAACATCGCCTGCAATTCACTCAGGATAGTCAAATTCAGAAGCGCGTTATTGCAGACACGGTAGCGTCCATTCGTATCTTTCCTGAAAGGCAAACTCTACAGCAGAAGAAATTTTGCTTTGCACTAACGTCGCAGGTATTCAAGCACGACGATAATCATTCGGTCCATGAATCGAACAGAACCTTACAAAGAAAAAAATTCATCACAGCGCATGTTTCAAGCTAAGCGAACGGGCGATGACTAATGTGTAGAAGGCAACTCGGATCGCGAGCGAAAGTCTTCGAGCGTTTTAACTCTTTCGATCTAAATTCTACTGAATGAGCCATTACCTTTAAGCGATTTTCTAAGGTTGACAAAAAAATGAACCCAATTAACACAAATCGGCTGAAAACACGAGGCCTACGTTTCTATTGAAATATTAAGGGCAATCCAAATATATAAAGCAAACGTTTGATGTTTGTTTGTATGTCCGCTAAAAACTCGAGAACGGCTACAGATGGAGCCACCAAATTTTATATTCAAATAGTCCATACTTCAAGCCAGGTTTTCGCTGCAGGTGCAATTCCCTTGCCCTCACAGCTTAAGGTAGATGTACCAAATTTTGTATGAGAAATATATAATCACACAACTGACCCTTTTTCACTATAACAATAAGCTACGTAGGGAATCTATCTATGCAGGCAAGTTTGCCGGAGCGAGGCCAGAGGGTGGAGCAAGGGCGATACGGGGGGAGGAAGGGGGGGGGGGGTAAAGGGGTAATTACCTCCCTCCCAAAGATTTCTTTACATTATAAAAAATTAACCTCTAAACCTCGTCCTACGTGCCGAGCACGACATCCGAGAACTATACCGTTTTACTACGTTCATTTTGTTGTACGTCGGAGCCCCCTAGTTTAATAGTATAAAGTGGAAGGACGAAGAATGCATACGGTCCTAATGCCTCGCTCACTAATGCCCCTACTGCTTACGTTTCAAATGTTCAAATTACGCATTAATATATACTAAAAATACTATTGATTCAACTATTTCGAAATTAAAAATGCATAGCTGGTCATTAAACAGCCTTTATCCGCCCCTATCCGGCCCAAACGATGTGAGATGTTCTGCCTCACGAAAGTGATGTCTTGGCCAATCAGAAATTAAACAACCACAATAAACACACGACTCTCATTATAATTCAAGACCACCCTCACTTCACGCCATCTCGCTCACCGCTATTTCGTTATAATATCCTCGACGTCGAAATCAATCGCGGCAGAATATTTGCACCGAGGAGCCACACGGTGCAATTGTTTTTCTGTATAGCCCTTAGCTTAAGTTGTTGAAAAAACAAAGACGGCCGACAATTGAGGCGGTCAAAATTTGAATTTTTCTTCACCATTATTATTGCCCCTCAAAACTGACGGACATACATGAAGTATTAAATTAAAATGAAGACAATTCCCTTTTCCACTCCCTCTTTCCCATTCTTCCTCTTTCCCTACCGTTCTCCTCATTCTCCTCTCAAAATGTAGCTTTCTTTCTCATCGTGATATATAGAAAATATTGTATACAAATTGAAATTAAAAAAACAAAAGACGAATGGAAAATACACAACGTAAGAATCGTCTTAATTCCGCGTTTCTTTTTTGCTTTTAATGAATTTTAAAATGTAAACTAATCATATATTACATTCATCCTCACGTTAACAAAATGAAGAAAATAAACATTCCTGGAATCGAACCCACGACCTTATGATAGACGAATGCATGTCAAAAAAGTATATTGCGTAAATTTTAAAAATCCTAGAAATAAGTGATTTCCACTTCCAAAAATTTTTTTGCGTTCAAATAAAAATTGTATTCCGATTCGACACGTATTTGAAGATCGATGGCGAGAAAAAGAATTTCCACTCCTTTAAGGCGTTATTTGATTCAAGTCCGAATTTCGTAAGATGACTTGACAATTTTAAAATGCAAATAAATATATGCGACTCCCATCCCGTTGTTAATAGTATGGAGAAAATAAGCGCTCATAGAATCGAACCCATGGTATCAATGCACACGCTGAGGAGCTTAAAATTTAAACGGGGTAAAGGTAAGTAAATTCTAAAAACATGATTCAAATGGGATTCACCAACATGCCCCTGGATCTCATGCCGCCGGTGGTGCTCTAATATTGAGCGGCTTATGGCCAGAGACATATCTGGAATTTTATCATAAAGACTAAGAAATAAGAAATTCTGTTTTGAGAAAAACCGTTTATGGAAATGAGTTCGCATCCAAACAACCCACACATTTCTGAACGGTATTCAAGTATGCTAAAGGGCAATGGTGTGCAACATTTTTACGTGACATTGGATTCTTAGATGTTATGGTGAGGCATAATATAGGTCGCGAATGCCATGGCGAGCCGGAAGGCCACTGCCATTGGGAAGCCTTTGGACTAACACCTTGGCGTGGCGTAAAAAGTCTGAGTGTTCCGTAGACCTCGAGAGCTATACTGGCCAGGAGCATCTGCAAGTAAGGTCAATAGGCAGAGTAGCCCATTCAGCATCTGAGCCTCGGAAATGCGGCTACAAAAGGCGTTTGTACCCAATGGGTCGGCCTAATTACTGTCAGGTTGAAAACACCGCTGAGGAAGGCAACGGGAAACCACCCTAACTATTAACCCAAGCACCAAGGGAAAATTAATAAATATAAGTCGATTCAAGACGCGTACGCGTACCATGCCCAATTAGGTCGCGTCCGGTAGCGACGGAAGTTAAGGCCACCTCGGTCGTCATCCCACGAAATGCTTACACAGCCCATGACAACGGAACGATGACTTCAGAAGGAATTTGGAACGTCATGACGATGCTTGTAAAAGTAAAATTATAAAACGAACCTAAAAATGAAACGAGACTATAAAAAACTTGAGATTAAGTGGAAATAAGTACAGTAAATTCTAATGTTTTCACACTTTAACCTTTTTCAGCATCTTAAGTGGAAATTTAAATTTGCCCGTCAGAAGTCCATTTACGCCATGTTATTTTCCCTCTTCTAACGCTCTCCGTTTGTGACGTTTTTCCGAATCTACAGTTGCGAGTTTCAAGATCGCAGCTAGAATGTAATCCGTTTCTAGCGTCTTTAAAAGATGTAAATAAAAATTACGCTTATCGGATCTACAGAAAAGCTACACGCACCACCTCTTCTTTTCAAGCACAATGCTAAAAAATATCTGACTTTTTTAGAACAAATTAAAATCTGTCATTATATCTGTAGCATTTCATGTAGGTAATTGTTAATTCGCACTCGATTTTCATTTTTCTTTCAAATGTCTTAATTCCTGATTTTGAATGGCTCTGATTTATTTTATAACTTAAAATTTTTGTATTGTGTAGGAATTGCTATATATATATATATATATATATATATATATACACATACCAGTTATGAAAACTGTGTGCGTGTCATTATCTCCCTTTTCCGCGGCATTAAAAGTCGATTTAACTCACAATCAGTTACTTCAAAAACGTTAGATGGAAAGTTCATTGTATATAATCCAAATGATGATTTAAGAGTAATATATAGAGGGGGGAGATAAGAGCCAGAGAGGAGTAGTGTTATTTTTAGTCTAAAAAAAGCAGGTCTTAGTCGTTTACACACAGCAGGTAATTTCAATATGTTAGTGGAGGTTAAGGCAAAACCAGTGAACTTGGGAGAATATATAGTACGTATATATGCAGAAAAGTGACCACAGCGAGGAGGAAGAGAAATAATTTTACGATCAACTCGAGAAGTTATGAGTGAAGTAAACAGCGTTGCCAACCGCTGACAATATTTTTTTACGGAAAGCGTGGAAAAAAATTACGGAGTCAATTTTTTTTGCGGACACATTTTTACGTGTTTTTTTAAATTGACATGTGCCACTAGTGCAAATGGTGGAAAATATGCCCAATCCGATGCCAATGCACGTCATAGGCTCCGTTGATAACAGTAGTAGTAATACAGCTCAAGTACGCAACTTGGCAATCAACATATGTACTCAATCTCCAAGCGGTCAGTGTGCTCCCTTAAACATTGCGACTTTGTACATCCGAATATTTTTAATGAACGTCACACACTTGGTTGCAGTCGCAGCGTATTTTGATGCGCCAAAACGAGAATGTATAAGATGTTTTATTTCAACCCTGGAAATCTCCTAGTATTTTTACGGACATCTAAAAAATTTTACGGACTTTACGGACAATTACAATTTTAGCTCTTTTTTTTTACGGACTGTCCGTAAATTTACGGATGGTTGGCAACGCTGGAAGTAAAAGACAAAAACTCAGTAATAACTGGGTATCGGAATGCTGTAGAGGAGCAACGCAGGGACGGCAGCGAAGTTTTTGCCTAGGAGGAAGAAATTAAAGAGGACATAAAATTGTATATTTTTGTAAAAACAAAAATGCGTGGTTTAAGCATCTTGGAAAAAGCTTAAGATGTTCATCTGTTTATATTTGCTGTGAATAGTAAACGTTTGTTTTGAACCTCGTTATAACAGCTTAAAATGAAAGATCTGTGACTTACCGCTGACGAAGTTTAGTGACATTTCGTATATTTTACTCTCTCGATAGGTAGCATTGAACTTACATGACCTTATTAATTCAAGTCAAATAATCAAATTTTTAAAATTGTTTATAATAAATGTTTTAGAATAATTTTGCAATTGTATTGTTTTTAATATATTTTACTATATTTTGTACGTGGCTCGCCAGATAATTTGAACTTATGTGGCTCGGGGTCGCAAAAGGTTTGGACCTGCTGGTATAGTTACATTATCATTTGTGTTCTCATCTAATTCATTTATTATTCAATGCTCCCAGAATCATTTAATGAAGAAAATTTTATTTTACTTTTGCGCTGCGATGCTTTATTTATTGAAACTGGGAGTCAAATAAAGGGGTAGTCGTTACGTGAGGTTTCAGTATATACTTAGATTGCAGGGCCCTGAATAATTTAGCGCCAAAGGGCCCAATAGTTTAGTGCCAGGGACCTCAGAAAGTCGAAATCCGCCACTGACTGTGCGGATATATCTCGGCCTGCTGCTTTACAGATGGTGTGTGTGTTAATTAATTCCTGGATTGACTCCTCCTCTCTACCTTCTCTCCCCCTCCATCCTCTCTCTCTCCCTCCAACCTCACTCTCCCCCTCCATCCTCTCTCTCTCTCCCTCCATCCTCTCTCCCTCTCTGCACTTATGCACCTCTCCTTTTTTTCCCTCCGTTTCCAACACTCCTTTGGCCCTACCTTTGACGTCTTATGTAGCTAATTTGCTTTTCCATTTATCGCTACTTTTCTCCGTGGGTTCGCATTTTGTCTATTGGCACGGAATCCTCTTTTTTTCCTCTTTTGCTTTTCGTGAATACCTATTCGGGAAGAGATCTTTTGGGTGAGGTCGCATTTCATATTTGTGGACGAAGAACCCTTACTTTGAGCGTGTTTAAAATTCTGATAACTGTTATTCTCATTATATCAGTGGTTCTTGACCTGTTGGGCTCTAGGGAGGCGTATGAAGATACCAGGAGGAAAGGGGGACTAAAATCAGTGTTTTCAAATGTCTACATTTTAGTATTTTTATATTTCTCAATAAATTAATATATAAGGCTAGTTTATTCTAGGCAGCTTTAACAACAATTGGATTTTATAAAAAACGGCTAATACGATTTTCACAAAATTTCGTATAGTTATTTAACTTGATGTTTATACCGATTCTAAAAAATTCATATTTTTCAAAATAGATTAGTATATGAGAAAATTTGTACAATGTATTTTGTACCGATTTTAAAAAATTATTATTGGGCAGTTGAGAAAAAATGTCTGAAAACCCCTGGTCTAAGTCATGGGTTTCCAACGTCTATGTGGGCACATTCGAATTAAAAGCGAACATATCAGCCAATTTTTCTAACCAAAAGCAGTATAAACCCTCAATTTAACAGATAAAAAAGGCTTTATATTTTTTAACTTCTTATATTCTATTTTCATTATTCTTATTGATATTCTTTGTTTCCTCTTTTCCTCATTCTACAACTGTTTATTTAATGACAATCCCTGCATTTTATAATTTTTATATATGTATTTCCAATATTTAAAATTCTCTCTCCTTTCCGTATTTTTCGTCCAAATATATTTCTATGCGTTCTATATTTGTATTATTCAACGTAAAATTGTGCATTAATCTTGTGTAAATAAATAAATAATAATATTTTTATAAAAATTCTTGAAAGAAAATTTTCCGGGTGAGTATATTAGGAGATAAGAAGGTGAGACGGAAACCAACTGCATAGTTTTCAGGAAATTGATGAGTTACGTATTTTTTTAAAAGATATCCTTCTCCATTATTCTTTCCTTTCATCCTCTTAATTACTCATTTCTACCTCTAGGCGTGCTTTTGGATTAAGTGCGAAACTGTTGGATTTTGACGCTAAAAATTCAAAAGTTGTATTTTCTCTAATGAAAACGGGAATTTATTTTTTTCTTTCGCAGGAACACAATTTTAGTCATCGCTTAAAAAGTAAAGATAGTAATGACTTGTCTCTAAACGAAGCATCAAGTGAGTTATTTGAATTGGAGCGAACAAACTACATTGAAGGTTTTCCCGGTAAATTCAAGTTTTGATTTGAATGCAGAAATATAAATTTTTCATCCCTCCCAATCCTACCACCTCGAATTTTGTATTTGTTTTTGGCCATTTTCTTTCCCTTAAAAATTTCTACTGCGAGCTAGCCCTTCCATCCTCGATCGATTTTAGCACGGGCTGTTCTCAGCCCTCCTCTTCCTGTGCCCCCTCCCGCCCCCTTGTGACCCCGCCTGACCTACATGCGCCCAAGGATAGTAAATGGGACGCGACCCAGAAAGCGCAAAATAGGTCACCTGAATAAGGAAATCGCCTGGGTTAAGTGCTCCAACATTCCAAATTCCGTCCTTTTAACATTACCTTTTTTAGACTGAAACATAGGTTTTCGTCTAGTACTATATTCACCGTGACTATATGCACTGCATTGTACTTGTAAATATTTTTATCACTTGTAATTATTTATTTTTATTGCCTATTTTCTATTTTTAATGCGTTATAAAAAACCGCTCATCACTTTGGCGTCTGTCTGCGCACTTGCTTAAATTAAATTTGTGAGAAACAGTAACAGATGGAGCTGAAAGTTAGGTCGTAGATTTTTGTACTGCTGCTATCATTTGTTTCTCTTCCAATTTGAAAAATGTAAGGTTCGGATTTGGGCCCTTTTGAACTTGTCTTTTTTTAATATCTCCAAAGGTGTGACAGATGGAAAGCTGAAAAGTTGAGTGTACGTTTCCGCATTGGCGCGATTATTTTTGAAAAGTTTGAGTTCTGAAACATTTACAGAGGCGGATAGGTAACGGTGCAAAAATAAAAACGCGTTCACAGATGACACTCCGCGGGTCTCCCACGGTGTCCTTCAGGTCCCCATCCGCGGATTCGCGCATCCGTGAGTTGTTTTATATATCCTATTGCTCGTACGCGAGATAGAAGGTTAATAAAAAATTTGTATTTGGAGCAAAATATTTAAGTACGTTCAGAGGAGGGTGACACAAACACTAAGTATAGGACGAGGAGTTCGTCAAGGAACGGAGTAGAGACATGGACCCTTCGGAAAATAGATATGAAATATTTGGAAAGCTTTGAAATGTGGGTATTGAGAAGAATGGAAAGGATTAGCTGGATAGCATGTAGAGTAACAAATAAAGAAGTGCTACTGAGAGTGGATGAGAAAAGAAAAATACTACTGCTGATAAAGCAGAGGAAGTTTAATTGGTTAGGGCATATACTAAGAAGAGATAGTTTGTTGAAGGAAGTAATTCATGGAAAAATAGAAGGAAAAAATCTGATGTGGCCAACACATGACTTTCTCCATATTTGGGGTATAGATATTTAAATTATTATGAATAGCATTATAAGGCAAAATTATCATTTCGTATCGTAACAGAATACAGTCGTCCTTATTGCCATAAATTTGGTATATTCTGAATGTTTACAGAATTCACCGCTACATGGTGGCGGCGCTGTATAGGTACTGGAAATTTACGAATAAGCAAAATATCTCCGAAATGGATGATTCTACGAAAATTTGTTTCAAACAAAACTTGGAAGAAATATTATTCTCTACAACTTTAGTCCTCACGAAGACTACCAATAACGACGTTTTTAAGGAGATATTTGACGGAAACCGAAAAAACCGATTATTTATAAATAATTCCTAAACAATAACTGCTACGGAAAATTGTTTCAAATGAAAGTTGTGGGAAATTACATTCTCTATAACCTTTGTATAGAATTGTATATATAATAATGATGTTTTAACGGAGAAATATCGCAAAAACCGAATCGGGTTTCGAATAAACCTCGACTTTCGGTGAACCGGTATTGTCTAAAAACTAATCAGTTCTTTGTGCTCCTGCTAAAGTGTTATATATGAAATTTGGTATTAATATGACAAGTATTTTTTGAGTTAGAGGGCCCACAATCACATACATCCACACGCAGACATCATTCCAAAAATAGTCTAAAGTTGTTCTAGGGACCTCAAAACGTGCATTTCCGTTGAAATTTCGAAGTCGATTTTTTTTCGTGATCACAGTACTTTCCCTATACTACGTATGGAGAAAATAAAAAAGGAAGAGGTAGGAAAAGGATTCAAATTTTTGATGAATTAAAAGAAGGAATAAATTGCGAACAAATGAAGAGTACTGCTCAGGTTGTAAATAGATGGAGAACAGTTTTATTTTAAATAAAAGACCTGTCCTAGGGCAGAGAACTATAATAATAATATTCCAAGAAGATAAGTCTGCGAACACATTAGGCTATCACTAAAGTTCCGCGGATACGCGAGGCTATTATGGTATTTGTTGTTTTTCCACCAAACCAGCAACACAGCTCACCATATATTATATGAATTTTTTTAACGAAAAATTTACCAAACTTTAGGGTGCACATTGCACATGGTATCTGAGCCAGTAGTATTTTCCAGCCGGTGAATGAAAATTATTTACGGGTGACTCCACCAAAGATTTCTTTTTCGATGTACCGTTCGTAAATTTTTAAATTCGGCGCTGTTTCTCCCATGTAATTTCCTTTTGGTATCCTGCTGATAAGAGTCCGGTACGCGGCACCGTCAGTTGCGTGCTGGGCTTCGTACAGTGCGGTGTCAAAGTCGTTCAGGGGTCCCGTAGACCCCAGAGTACCGGTGCCCTGTACAATTCGTATGGTAAGTAAAAATAAAGTTCTTATATTTTTCTTACTTTTAAATGTATATTTACACGTGGAAATAGTATATTTTTTAACGGCTATCTATTTTTCATTTTATAATTGTAAAGTAAGTTGTAAGAACATGCGAATTGCCGTTGATGTTTGTGTATGTAGCAAGTGATGACGTCTCGATACAATGCCAAGAAAATGCTCGCAGACCACTATTTCACGATAGTTGGTACCATTCGAAAAATAAAGAGATATCCCCGAATGTTTCAAGCAAAGTGGAGAAGTGGGATCATCTCAGTTCGCCTTCGATGACGACCTCACTTGAGTCGTATACGCCGAAGAAAAAAAATCGTTCTTCCGCTATCGTCAATGCACTCCAGGAAAACCATAAATGATTCTGATGTACAATTCAACCTTCGATCAACTGTGTTATGAGTACACGACGGCGAGGAAGACTCTCCGCTGGCCGATGAGGTTTTGGTTTGGCATGCTTGGCATTAATGTCATGGTCCTTTACTCTTTTCGAGCATACAATGAAAAGATGAACCGCCAAATTTTCTTGAAGACGCTAGCGATGTCGCTGATCGAGCCGTTTCTGCGAGACAGAGTTGTGGTCCCTACACTCCGATCAACCTTGCGAATCAATTTACAGGAGATGTTGAACATTGAAGCTCCTGTTCCTGAAAGACCACAGCCACTGCAGAATAAGGTATAATGCAACTTCTGTCCTCGTGGGAAAGATAAGAAGACGAGAGTTCTTTGTGCAGCTTGCAGACGCGCGATGTGTGATGAGCATCGATCAACATTGTGCAACGACTGCTGCAACCGTGAATGAGATTCAAAGCATATTTCTGTTTTCTTTCAACTCGAGAATGATTTATACTAATATTTACTTTATTTTCCATGAAAAAGCACTATTTTTTAAAGAAAATAAAAAAAGTGCTGAAATGCGCTGATTTACTACATTTTCTTGTAGTACCTAAATAATCAGAAGTTTCGTACTTCCAAATAATTATACTTTTTTCCGGCAAACAAAGCCAAACTATTATTTTCCGCACTACAATATGTTTACTTCAACACTGTAGTAGTAAACATTTTACATGAAATTAAAAAAATAAAAATTGATAAATAAAATGCCAAAACCGTATGTTTTGTTATTTTTGCAAAACATTTTTTAGAAGAATACATCTTTTATTACTTTAAACGCATAAAAAGTATAATTTTTTTTGTGTGAACCTCTTCACAAAAGTCTAACAAAAAGACCTAGACCGGTTTCGTTTCAAAAAGTTGAAAGGGAGGGGATATATGAGCCGATGGGGTACGCTGGACCCCAGAGTACCGTTTACTAATGGCTCCAGAAGTGTACCGTTCTTGGGTTAACGCGCCATCGCTTTGATATAATGATAGAAATGCCCCGGTATTTCAAATGCAACACGAACGTTTCGGAGGAGAATTTCGAAAGGAAACACTTCTTTCGAATAACGACGCGTGCCGCAGGTGTCGGTCGAAGAAAAACGCGAAACGGAGATTGCATCCACGTGTGCTTATTTTGCAACCACGTGCTTTAATATCCCGAATGGGTCCGAACATTTCTGCAAAGATTCCATTTGCCGCCGCAGCAATCGACGACAAATTTTTAAGAATTGGAAATATCCTCCGAGTAATCTTCCAATCGACTATCTCCTCAGAGTCCTTTACCGCCTTAACCACCACAGCCGCCCAAGAGGAAAGGGGAGGAAGGAGGGGCGGAGGGAAAGGGGAGGAAGGAGGGGCGGAGGGAAGGAGGAGGTAGGGAGGAGCAGACGAAGGGAAGGCCACTTCCGCCCTCTCTCTTGGGAAGGGTCAGGCTCGCGTCCGCCCCGACCGTGCATTGCAGAGGACAGGATGGTGGGATACCGGAGAGGGGGATGGGGTTTATAGGGAGACAGAAGGGGGGTTTTTATGTGGTTAGATGAGGATATAGGTGGATTGGGGAGAGGAGCTTTCGGCTGCCTGGGGAGGTTGGGGATGGGTCTCTCATTGTCAGTCAGCGAAGAGGGGGGGAAGTAAATCCCCCTCCGGCTGCCTCCTGCCTCTCCCTTGCACCCCACGAGATGCAGCCCCTTCCAGGCCCGACGCACGGAACAAATGCCATCTCTAAGCATACGTTGCGTCCCGTATCGTTTGTCGCAAGCAAAGGGAAATTCGTAGATAACGGACGAGGAAGATAAAAACACAATCCATCATTAGTTGGTGACAGCAAAATATTAATACGGGGTTATGTTTGTTAGGTGTTAAATCCCAGATGGTCCGAGGTAAAAAACTATCCTAGGTATCAATCTCATTTCTTCGTGATCGTGTTTTACGATTTTCCTTGGAGTGTCATTTTTCCCTAAAATCTCTGCAAAATCCTTCGACCTGGGCCTCACTGGACGCCCTTCGTCCGGCATTCGATTCCTGATGAAAAATCCTTCTGTTCCTCAGTTTCAAAATTCTATCTGCTTTGCGATGAATTTTCCAACTCGAATTTTTCACACGGCTCTACATGGCGCATCAGAAATAGCAATTGTAGGTAAAATATTTCTCGCTAATTTTCGGTGATATTTCTTACGACTTTGCTTATGAAGCCGCCCGTAAAAATCACAACAAAAATAATGTCCCAGTCAAAATCATTTTACTAAACGAAAATTTGAAAATCAAACGTGTATTTGTCGACGCAAGACGGACTGAAAAAATTCGGCCCTTTGAACCGAGTTTCTCTCCAAGAATCGTTCGGTATGGAGAAACGATCGAGTTGAAAAATGAAGTAAGCGCAACTCGTAGTTTCCATCCATCGCAAGATAAACATCGAATGTGATGTAACCGCCGCTCCACGCGCTCAATTTCCAACGGTTCGCCCACCGCGTTCTCATTCAACGTTGCGTTCCTTTCAGAGACCCGCCGTCGAATGATCACTTTCACCTCGATTGGACTCGGCCAAAATTAAATTCTCGCCCGAATAACAATAATATTTTCGGTGACTTGGAGGGTACGACAAACAAAAATGAACTTAGGTCGAATGTCTTACAATGAGCAAATAGGAATCCCCGCCAATTTCTAAGAGTACCTAATGACAGAATGACGGATGCCGACAGCAACAAAAAAAACGCTAACGATAATAAATATATTCTGAATGATTTATATGTTGTAGTAAATGGGTCGAATGTCTTACAGTTAGCAAATAGGAATCCCCAACAATTTCCAAGAGTACCTAATAAAAGAATGACGGATTCTGATAGCAAAAAAAAAACGCTAGCGATAATAAATATATTCTGAATGATTTAGAGGTTGTAGTAATTGGGTAAACTAAGCTAACTACGAAGCCGACTACAACCACGGCTTCGAGGTGGATCTGCTTTCATAGAAAAATGCATTTCGCGTACTCCACTAAAGAGCATAAATCTTCAACATTTTTTTTGATTTACCGCCCACTTTTACTATATTTTGTTATTTTAAACAAGTTCACCGCCCACTTTCCATATCAACTTGACAACAAAAGCGCCCAGCAAAAATCCTACAACGCCCACCCCGAAGACCACTGACTTATAGTATGAAATTAAACATTATCTGCTACTAATGTGGTATAGTAACGGCTGAAAATTTTTAGACATCGCTTAAATTCGACTATAACGAGAATGTAAATCTAACAATGGCCTTCGTAAGCACTTTCAAGGAATTTAATTTGAGCACACCGTCTCGTGGTAGGATTGCAAGAAAAGAATACACAAAAATCCGAAGGAAACGTGAAAACGCATCGCGCTTTGTCAAAAAAACAGAATGGCTGATTAATCTTTCTTTTAATTCGAAGCAAGCAAATTATTTGCGAGGTATAAACGACAGTTCTCTCATTAAATCGGCAGTTGTGGCCCAACTGTTAAACGAGGAAACATTTTGCTTAAACGGACGAACTTAATCAGAGACGTAGCTGGGATGTAAGACGACTACGGCAAAAGTTTCGGAAAAACAACAGTTATTTAGAATTTTATTTTCCCTTCGCTTTAAAAAAGAACAATATCGTTTTATTAAACCTAACCTTAACATAAGGATATTACATTAATAGTTATTTAGAGTAAATGAACTTTGGGCTTTTTTCCGGTAACATTTGGTGCTTTTGCAAGCGGTGCCTTTAGTAAAAGTCACCCTTGTCCATATTTCAGCTACGGCACCGGCCTTCAAACTAATTGCCTCATTCCCTTCATTTTCCTCTTTAAGCCAACTATGAACACATTTAGTGGATCGATACGTAAACATAGTTTTCAAATAACAACACATTTAGGATATGCAATGTATTTTTAAGAGGCACAATACATATAATAATAATAATAATAATAATAGTAGGCGGATACATTTACTTACAAGCATCAGTAATTTCTATCACCATTCTAAGAAGCAATATAAAACGACATCACGCAACAGTCTAACGGCCATTTTCGCCTTCGAGCACAGCCTATGTCTAAAAACCAGAGACAATTCGGCTGATTTAAGAAGCGACTTGCGCACGCAGAACATCTTTCTAAGGCAGAGAGAGTTTTTCAACCTTTTTTGAGTGGCGGAACACTTAGGAATGGAAAAAAATTGGCGGAACACCTATACACATATGCATTTATATATATTTACATATAACCTTTATTTAATGTACTTAATAGAAGCACTTTCTGCTTCTGGGATAGATGGAGTTATGATGTGAGTGCAAAATAGAAACTTTTTATTTTTAAATTCATTAAAAAATCTAAATTTATAGAAAAATTATATTCGGTGGAATATTTCGCGGAACACTCAAGCAATGCTATCGGAACACCAGTGTCCCGCGGAACACCGGTTGAAAAAAACACTTCTAACGTGCCAATTATGTACATCACTAGTTCTCGGACCAACCTTGTAGTTGTGCGCTATTTGTTTTATGTAATACACTTCGAGGTCCTGCAGTATCTCTATCTTTCCGTAGTTTTCCGCCTCTTCTCCCGACGAAGACGAGGACAACGTCGAAGAAGCGCCGCTCTGCGAGTGGGAGGACGGGGTTCGAGACCTGGGAGCCGAGAGACCACCGCTCCCCGAGGACTTCCTGTGTTCCCTGAGACTCAGGGCCGCCAGTGGAGGAAAGCAGGAATCCATGTTCTCCTTACTATAGCACTCTAGTTAGCTCACGGATGAAACGATCCGAGCAGCGTCTCTTTCGGTGGGCGTGAACCCCGCCGTAAACACCTCCCCCGCGTGGATAATACAGAGGGAGGGGAGGCAAAGCAAACCCCTCGCGCAGATATTCCTCCTTCCGATCGCCGTTCTACGGTAGGACACGCTTCCCCCCGAACACTCACTGCCCAAGGACGCGAACCATCCGAAGCGCCCCAAATTCTCCAGAAGACCCTTCCAAACCACAGCCGAAGCCCCCGAGGACCCTTCTAAAACGCGGCCGAAGCCTCCCGAGGACGCGGTTAAAAACTTCACTCACGAATCACGCCTATTCGCGAGGGCCCCGTTCGAAAGACCCGCGCTCATCCTCTAGCGGTCACATCCTTGAGCCGATTTTGTATTCTTAGAATCGATGCACTCGTGGTAGAAGTCGTGCGTCAAACACTCCTTTATTCCTCGCAGATCTTTGTTAGCGCCACCGATGGAAACACGTAATGCCGCCTCAGCGGCCGACGATAACACACTGAAAGGGGTTTTCTACGAAGAACCCGTCACCGGGACGGAAAGAACGCACGCAGCCAACAGAAGGAGCAGCCACATATATATATCCAGCCGTGTTCTTAAGAGCGATTCGGAATTAGACGTGCGTTTTCGGGGAGAATCGAATGAGAGAGGCTTATAGAGTCGCACCACAAAGCGAGTCAAAATTGCGAGACTTTTGCTACAACAACGGAGACTTAGAACACGCACCGGAAGGCTTAGCTCGAACGGAACGCACGCTCCTATAACTTCGTATCGAGACGGGGTCTCCCCGCCGACCAAACGTAATAGACTGGCCGAAAGAGGACCTCCTCCACGCAGTCAGCTGCTCCCTCTCCCCCCTCCTCCTCCTCTCTTACTCTCTCTCCCCCCCTTTTCCAAACCTCTCTCCCTCTTGATCCTTCCTCGCGCGCCCGCAGTGTTGCCACATCTACCGCAGCACACCCTCGCCGCACCCTTCCTCTCTCCGTCTTCCCCCTCCCTCTAAGAGAGAGAGAGAGCTGCAACCGCTCTAGCCATCCTTTCCTTGCCATTTGTCCGTGGAAGCGAGTCCGTGTAATTACGTCGTCTCTGCGTGAGCGTATTCTGTCCGAGCAAGACGTCCTCCGCGCGTGATCAACCTAGTTCTTTGAAATGAACGAGCTTCGGAGAAGAAAATTGAAGTCATACGCCCGCGTTAATTTCGCCTTCCGAATGCGCCGCGCGCGATGGCCGACGGGAAAGGTCTCCGTCGCATAGAGAGAGGAGCGTTCTCATCTGGGATGACGCGGAAACGCCACCGTCGTGAGATCGAGAATTAGCGAGGATTTTGAAATGCTCGGTTGTGCAGATGTCAGATGCGAAAACGTCGCTTGTATCAGACGGCAGTATTCGAAGCTCGTTTCCGAGGGACTCAATTGCTCCAACAATAAGCACTACAGTAGTAATCGAAGCAGGCTAACAATATGCAAGAAAATCGCGGGGCCCGGTGCAAAGTGTGCGCGTCGAATTTTTTAATGGTAAATTTTAATAAATAAAGCAACCCCTCTCAGTATGACAGTGTTCGATATTTTTTTCAGGTTTTTTAATGCGCGTACTTTATAAGTACGTACGAAAAATATTTTTAGAGAGTGCGGGACCAAGGGCGGTTGCACCGTTCGCACCTCCATCTAGCCGAAGATCGTAGGTCAATTCCTTCTAATTTTAATCTAAAAAATAACGAAAGGCTGCACGTCGAAAAGTCGATTTTTACGTGTTATTTTATGGGAAATCAATCATCTAGCTTCGATGGGGACTTACAGCCCTGGTCTCGTAGCTTTAGACTAACAAGAAGATCACAATATAAACACTTTAAAATAGGAAAATAAGTACTTATCGTAAGTACCCCCAATCTTATATATAATTTTAGAAGCGTCCGTCCGTCCGACCTCTACTCCACTGTATCTCAAACACCGTTTGTCGTAGAGATATGCGGTAAACGGCGTTTTGTTTCTAATAGCTAGGAGGTCCCTTGAAAACTTTTAATTTTCACAAAGACCCGGGTTCTATCCAAGGGGATGATTTCTGTTTCCCATTAGATAACACGTAAAGATCGATTTTTCGACGCGCAAGCCTTCGTTCTTTCGCCGGTCTTGGTAGAGAGGTGGTTAGCGTGTCTAGATCCCAATGCTAGGGTCGCAAGTTCGAATCCTGCCGAGGACATGGTCGTGCGTTTCGTCCATGTAATTGCCGTTATGATATTCGGTGTAATTGGCCTTGTTCCGTTGCTGAATTTTTGCCGTTTAATAAATAAATAAATTAAAATTAGAAATAATTAACATAATATAATCGGATTATAACTGTTTTGAAGGAAAATGAAGGTTTCTTATTCTAATCCTCGATTTTCGCCTCCGGTTCGATATCGCTCGAATTTTGACAGATTAATTACGTATTTGTGAAAAGTCTTGGGTTCATTTCTGGAGGTTGCCATGGCAGTGGCGCACAAATGAGGGGGGGTGGGTCCATCAGGTCCGGACCCCCCTTGGAAAATTGTGATTTTTCTAAACTGTGGAAACGCACATCGTTATTTTAAATTTGGGTTCATGGACGCCGTCAGAAGGAAATAGGAGACGGTTCGCCCTCTTTCTTTTAACAAAAATGTAATTAACAATGCAATGCGCGACATTGATATAACCTGCATACAACTTTTGTGCTTGTCAAATATTTCGGACCTCTCCCCCCCCCCTCTCCCTTGAGGGAATCCTGTGTGCGCTACTGTGCCATGGCGACCATACCATTGTCGACCCACGAGATCGCATTATTTTCTCAATTCGTAGTTGAATGCCTGAATGCAAGGAAATGATAATAAATTGTCAATACGCACATACAGCCACCCCATCAGCAAGATTCGAACCCGCGAACCTTTCATTGGGAGCCAAAGATATTAAAGTCCTATACCGGGGAAATCCATTATTAGAGTTAAATGTGAATTACTGAGATCAACGACAGTTATTACAAGCATAACTACTTCACACACTTCTTAATTTTTTATAAATTAATTGAAAACTATCCGCGCAATCATTGCGCGGGTACAGCTAGTATCCATAAAAATGTTAGGGAAATCGTGCATGCTCCGGTCGCTATGCAGCCGTCATCTGTGCTACTCACCGATAGTAGATTCTAAGAGAACAGGTGACGTATTTTCTGTGACTTTTATACGTCTCATGGGCAATGTCCGTTATTGGCGCGAGTGGTCAAGCAATTTATAAAATCACCCGCAGAGTGTTTCTGACAACTGAAATTCTTTTTTTTCTAACAGTCTAATATACAGTAAAACATGTTAAATATGTAATCTCTAGAGGCCAAATTATATTTCAGGGTTTGGCAGATTAAAAACCTCATGCAATTTTAACTAGAAATTGAATGCATTTATTTGAAGATCCATAAAAATAAAACCATGCATTATATTATTATAACCATTGACACAGATGATTAACTAATGAGTATATGAAAGTGAACTTAAATACATAAATAATTAAACCATTCCGTTAAAATGCTTTCGAAAGCAGAGGAAAATTCACCTGCTACAAAATTCTGAATAACACCAAAAATAAAAATACCCGTAATTCAATCGAATTGCAGGGCAGTAATGTAAATGTATTTCAAGACGACGACGTAATTCGGCTTTCAACGTGAGACTACGTTAATTGCTCAAGAATACGCACTTTATTACTTTTAAAAAAGTCGGTACAATATACATTGCACCAACATTCTCATATACAGGTACACCAATTGATTGATACGACAGTTGTGTTCCAATAAAAGTCGCATGGGGTGAAATCGCGTAAATCGAAAATAATTTCTTCATAAGAATCAATGATTTGCTACAATAGAATATTTTTCTGTTACTTACAATGATTGTCTAGTGCAGTACATCCTTTTTCTTATTTTAATAATATTTATGCCATTTTAGTATGAATAAATTGTTTATAATCATTTAGTTTGAAAAATAACGCTAGACACTGCCAAGAAATTTTAAGTAAAACATGGTGCGGACAGCCAGAGAAGTCTGCGCTTGAAACTGAGAGAGAATACGTTCTCTCTCACTCGGAAGGTTAGGAAAGAAAGAAAACGGCGGATTCCAACGACCGGGGAGACCTCACACAGTCACACCGAGACTAAACAGAAAATTCGCAATTCGTATTAAAGCGAGTCCTATTAACTGAAATCGATCTAAGTTAGTTGAGCACATTAAAATTAAATCGCATTTTTCGAACTCGCATATAACGAGGAGTACCTTGTACGTATGCGTCTGGACTAACTACATTCTTTCTTTACAGGAAGGAATTTCTACTGATACTACAATTAAGAGAAGAATTGCAGAGCAAATTACATAAGTCGCTTTCTTTTTCTCCGACTGCTATCTTTCCATCGGAGTAAAGAATTTCAAATGCAATGTTTGCATACATTTCTAGCAGCGATCCCCCCCCCCCCTCCCTAATACCCCCTAGAACAACCGGGGTGATATGACACCCCAGGGTGACGCGACGGTTATTGAGGGGTGACGCGAATATTTGATAAATTCACAGTGTTTCGTATTCTGGATTATACACAAAAACAAAACCAGGAGAAGATGCACTCGTACTTATTTAAATTCCAGCATTTTATCTTCATGTGGTAGGAAAAGCCCGATTTAAAGGTGACTTGAAGGTAATGGAAATGTAAACGGGATGAGGCATAAATGAATGAACTGAACATAGGGTGACGCAGACAAAAAAAGACTGAGAACCACCGTCCTAGAGAGATCCACAAAATGCTTGCCATATCTATCCCTCATACAAACCGCCTTATCTTGAAAATTTTATTGCTCTTGAAATTTCGGCCGAACAGATGTACTGACAAACCTAATACATACGCGATTTTTTAGGGAAAAAACACTACAACCAACAAAACTGTGGACAACATCTTTTGCAACTAAATTATATTAATAAATTGAATACCTCATATATATATATATATAGTTACAACATACATTAATATGAAGTATTATGTAGATTGATGAAGTCACTTAGGCGCTGAAGCATTATAGCTTGATGCTGATTGTTGAGAGAACTGGGGAGGGTTGCGTGGTATCTGGGAGTAAAACTCGACATAATGTCGCTGGATGCCATATAGTTATTTTTTTAGAAGTATGGCTTAGGCAGTATTCTTTAGGACACAATGATCTATAAATGAGTGAATTTGAATAAAATCATTAGAGTCGTTTTTGAATCAATCGACGTTATGTGAAAATCGACAAGAATTGTTTCGCTATATCGTTCGTCTCTTCAAAGGATCTTTTCTAGATGATAGTATGCCTAAATACGAAATATCATTCAATTTTGTTTAAACGTTTAGGCTGCGCAAAGACAGACGGAATGGCGAAAACCAGTTTTTTTGGACTCGGTGACATCTAAAACTTTTATTTCCGTCAAAATCTCCATGTCGATTTTTTTCCGCGATTACAATATTCTACGTATACGAGAAAGTAAAAGTTGAAAAATGAAGCGATTGTCTTTGGTATCTCCAATAGCCATAACAGGATTATGAAAAGCCATATGCGCGTTTCGGCTACAACGCAGCCGTCTTCAGTGGCGATTCATTAATTCTTTAAATAGAAGACATTTAGCGATATATTTGTTGTATTTATAGGTGTGGAATAGATGGTCTGGTTTGTGATAATTTAGAGATATTTGAACCTTGAGAAAGCAGGAGGTTTATTGATTGACTTGGGTTATTCCTGGGGATTTTTATAAGATATCAGTGTCTTGTCTTCTATCAGGTAATATAGTACAGTATTGAACGCGTTTAGCAGCGTTCGATTTCTCAAATATATGTACTGTGTTTGAAGCATGTAATGAGTTCTTTGAAGCATGAGGAGATGCCTGAGATAAGTACTTACTTTTTCAGTTTTTGATAATGAAAAGCTATTCTTGAATTTGTAATGGGCCATAAGACAGGTAGATAATCATCTAGCGTCTTCGTTATTTTCAAATTCCCCATATTTCCGCTCTATTCACGCTAACCTTTGAACCGTGGTTTACCATATACGAAATACATTCCAGGAAGTAAGTTATGACACCCCAGGTGATTCCGCCAAGATATCTAAAATGTCTATAATAGGCGACCAATATATCACTGGGAAAAGGCTCGTCTTTCTGTCTTTTACTGTTTCTAAATACATTTACTAATGTATAATTTTTGATAAAATATCCTTTCCGCCCGCGGATGGCGGTTTCAATCTTTCGAAAGACGCATGATACGAAAAATACGTCATAAAGGGCATGGTATGTTAATTTATTTACAGTTTTCCGTATAATACAACTTCCGGCTCTTAGATGTTTTACTCCGTGATGTGTGTAAGGAAAAAAAACATTTTTGTGCGCGACGATAAAAAATTAAAGGATACTTTCTCATAAAAATGAGAGAGAAAATGAGTCACCTAGCTAGGATATGGATCAGTTTATATGACATTAAATGGAAACGATGAATGAATGGATTCAATTCTCTTTTTCTACTAAGTTCTTCGAATAGATTGCTCACTTTATAAACAACTCGAGTAACTATGGTTTCACGTGAAAACCGCTCTCCCAGATTTTCTGGTCCTCGGATCTTTGGAATCTCGAAAGAGACGTCGCGGCACTTTCCGCTCCCCATCCGCGCACCCCTCTTCCTGTCCCATACGTGTCTATATATATAGCGACCGAGGCCCACGGCCGCCAACGGCAGGAACTCCTCCTCTGGTTCACATTCTGTGCCAAAATTCGAAGACACCGAGAGAAACTGAAAGGACGAGGGAGAATAAAAAGAGAGGGGAAGATGTGAAGGAGGGAGAACCTACGTAACTAGGCAGTTTCATGCTTAGAAACGGAGTGAGTTGGCTGCAAGTCAGGACGGAGCAAATAGGCGATCCCCGATGACTAAGTACTTCTGAGAACCTCATATAAGGGCGGCCCGAGGAATTTTGGCGCCCCGGGCGAGATAGCACTCCAGTACGCACATCCCTCAACGTTTCTTGAGATACTTTCAAAGTACCTGTTAATTTATTCACCGCTCTGTAAAAAATATTGAAAAAGAAAAGGAATTCCACTAAGATTCCAGTATGTTCGGCGACACGAATCGGTGTCCAATATTTATTTATTCACTTGCAATGAATGCTTAGATAGCCTCCCCCCCCCCCCCCCCCCCTCCCCTACGACTTGGGCGCCCCGGACAGCTGGCTGGCTCGCCGGTATCTAAAGGGGCCGGCCCAGACCTCAGACGATACACCAGGCATGTCAAACTCAAGGAGAAATCAGGGCCGCATTGATGCGATGGATGTTATAGATTAGAATGAGATCAAAATAGATTTTATCTAGAAGTTTGGTTAGGTGCTTTGTTATTAAAAACAATGATTTAGAAACCGCGCTCTATTGTATCTCAATAACTATGAAAATAATCTTGTTCTTTTCACAAAAATAAAGTATCTATTTAAAATCTCGAACGATTTAATTGAGAGAAAATTAACATTCGGGCCGCAGTAACTCAGAAAAAAGGTTGCCAGTTTGACATGCCTTCGATACGCCAATGTAGAAGAACTCAAGGAAAAAGTAAGCAGGTCCGGACATATAGAAAATTACATAGACTTTATAAAATCAACGTTCTTAAAATTTTATCTATGCTTAAAAAATTATTGGAATTCAAAACAGACACGAAGATTAAATTTAAGAACGCCATCGATATGTTTAGCCGTTCGGCAAGATCAATTATCAGCCAGAATTCATTTAAATGGAAATAACCTCCGGATAGACAAAAGTCGCCTCCGAAAATATGGCGTCTCTGACAGGCGCCTGGATCGCGAAATAGGTAGGTGACGATTACAGAGGAAATATACTTGTATAGTCGACGCTACCAGAGAGGAGGCGCAGCGATAGACTGCCCGGGATAATATATCCCGTAAAAACACATTTATGTATACATATACATAACACTCGACAACTGATGGCAGTGACAAATTGGGGTGGAGGTACATTTACATGAATACCCTGCAAGCCGCAAGAAGCGTTTGGCAGGGGGTGTCACTGCACTAAATGAACTCGAAATATGCCTCTGTTGGCCTGCCTTATCGCGTGTGGGAAAATAGATCTGTAGTATTTATCAGTTCTAGCGACTATTTCGACGTATTTTCTCACTAACACCGATGGGTACAACTATGCCGCGTACGTCTTCAACGAATTCGGAGATTTAAAACTTTTCAAATAGTTTCCTTTTGTATTCAATTATTCTCCTCTTCAATCTTGCCCGAGGGTCAGCGCAGTCCTAGCTACGCCAATGGGTTAGGACGAATGATCCCTGAGATGTATACCGAAAGTCCTATAATGTACACTTCAGTGTTAAAAATAAGTATCTTATAATTGAATATACTTTTTTATATTCAAACAAAAGAAAATAGATTCAAAATGCAAAAAAGTGCTCTACATAAACAATATGATGGCAAAGCAGCCTAACCAACGCTTCCATAAAATACAGAACCTTCTTCAGTCATGAATTTTAATAATAGTAATAAACTAACAAATTATTCACGGCAGCGCGGAGAATCGCGGATACTCAAAATTGCGGTTGGCGAGGAACTACTGTGTGCGCATTTATAGGAGTTTTAGATAAAATTAATAGACGAGGTCGAGAATTCCATCATAAAAGGGTGGGATGTATCCTCAATACAAATAAGGCAATGCGTATAACAACTCAAATTTATCGTGACTTCTTATTTATTTAATTGCTTAATAAAAACATGTATGAAGAAATTTTTTCCGCTGATATTTATGTTCTGGCGTCAGTTGCCTAGGAGACAACCTTCGACACGCATTTACATAACCCTGGTGGTTAATTATTATATTCACACTTCCTTCGCTAATTCAGAGCTGCAGTGAAAATTCCACGTGCGTGACGCGCCAAACCTAACGAATGATGCCATCAACTCGTCATACAGTGTCCGGTGTAACGACGACTCGGCGACCACTTCGTAATTCGTCACGAACGTCAGCTGTTCCTTGCTCCGACGCTATAACACGCTTAGCCCAGCGTCCAACTGCACTTCTGTCCACACAGATATTTGTGAATATCTTCCACCGATTCCTTCTCTGCTGTAAAAACTTCAATCACGGCGCTTTATTTACGACGCAGGTCGTTATTTGGCTCGATCATAACAACTCTCGAATCGGAATGTTTTTAAATTTTGTAGTTGGCAGAAGGGCAATTCGATACCACTACACAGTTTCATCATACCCAAGTAATTTATAAATAATTGTTAAATGTGGAGCATTACATTTTGAGAGACGATGGTAGTATAAAAATAACACTGGCTTTAGGCCGCTGGTAACACTAGCCTCCACGGCGCCTCCTCGCATCTAGAACGCCCACCAGACTTGAAATTTTAGTCAGTTGCTTAACAAATGAGTTTTATGCTTGAAAAAATAAAAATCGACGGGACTGCCATTTCTGGTCTTGTCGTTTAACCTACATTATACTAAGGAAATCTATTTAACTGTCTGGAGGCAGATCTTATGAACGTCCGTCGAATAACTTGTAGCTCCTGTTCTGCTGAGCGTCGGTATGAGACGCTGGAGTGGATAACCAAAAGGACTCTTCGAACAAAGTAATCACGATTTCGAGTCGCCACTTTCCTAATATAACATTTTTAGTGATATAGCCCTTTTAATGCCACATAATATTCGTGCACCTCAGCTGCACATTAAAGTTGTAACTGTATGACACAATAACAAAATCCTCCCTTCGGTAACTGATTCTTAGCAGATCCCCTTCCCTTCCATGCGAAGTCTCATTCCACTTCTTGGAAACATCTCCCCGAGGACAGTTAAGTCAATGAAAATTTAGGGATCGGCCCTCGACAACCAGAAACACCGCCAAGGAAAGAACCCTCCGCGCGCTTTCACAGGTGATCACGCCCTCCGACCCACGCCACCTTTCAGCCGGTTGCTGGCCAGACCCACGCTTCATCCCACTCCTAATGGGTCACCTTCGGTAAAAGACATTTGCTCTCTCTCTCTCTCCCTCCCTCATCCTCACACTCTCACTCGCCCTACCCAAACACATCACCCTCTTCATCTCCTTCGTCCTCCAATTCGTCCTCCCCCTCTCTGCCGTCCACTTACGCACCCACTGCCTCATCCTCTCTGTCGCCATCTCACCCGCCCTTCCCCTCTCCCTCTCTGTCGCCCTTTCAACCGCCCTAACCTTGCCCCTCTCTGTCGCCCTCTCATCCGCCCTAAAGGGCCCCATACACGATCAGTTAAGATGCGCAAATTAACTCTACTAAAATAATGTGCAAACTAACTGAACTGAGAAATGATCCCCCTGTTGCTCTTAAAAGAGATTTTAAAAATTGCGAATTCCTGTCTTGAACAAATCCTCTTGAGTGATCTGAGTGCTTTGTTGGTTGGGATTGAGATGGGGAAAAAAAGGACTGTGAATTTAACTGAGAAAATGATGAGAGTTTTACTCAGTTAAAATACTCTTCCTGTACAAATTCGCAATTTACTCATGTATTACGTCAGTTATGATGACACACAGTTAATTTGCGCAATTTAACTGATTGTGTATGGGGCCCATAAAAGATTTCATTCATTTTCGCTCTACCGTTTATTAGGCTCTAGAGTCGCCAACAGACGGCAATTGCAATACTTTCTCCGTATAGTACGTATACTGAGAAAGTAAAAATTACACAGGTAGGTTGAAAAAAAGCGCTCATACGTTTACATCTGGCATCGTAACAATACAGTCATATAATTTGCTCTAAAATAACTGGGTAAGAACTCTCCCTCAAAGTTTTAATTTAGTATACAGTATACCCTCTGCTTCTTTTACAACTACAGCACTGCATTCAAGCATTGCTATTGGGGAATCGTATTTATCATTTATTCACCCAATAGAATATTTTCTCGTTCTAAAAACCGAAACATATTATATTTTCCTATTTTTTCATTTCGATGGCTTATCTCGTTGCTAGTGCATATAAATGTTCTGTAAATAGAGATACTTTCGTCTTCTCTTGAGTTTCTACTCTATCGAATTCGCGAAGATTAAAAAAATTCCGTTCGTTACTTAGGTTGTGTTGAGCCTATAAAACCCAAACAAACATTTATCTTTCCAAAGTTCATGATAGACTGGATAAGGCTGAATGGAAGTTGCAATTAAAAGCATAACGTAAGGTCATGCCGTCATGACGACATTATTATTCTCTCTAAACAACAACAATCTCACTTTTGAAGGAAGGAAAACAAAATAGCTCGGCACTGTATTTGGGATCAAAGGTCGCGAGAATGAACCATTCCTTGAGGTCACCAGCCGATATCAATTACGGCTGGCAGAAGGATTAAAGAGGTAGGGAGAGGGGGTAGAGATCCTTGCGGTCAGCTAGACTAGATGGGGAGAATAGAGGAGAGGGGGGAGAATAGAGGAGAGGGGGATGAATGGAGGAGAGGGAGGCAAAGAGGTGGAGAAGAGTGGAAGAGGGAGGCGAAGGGGAGGGGGGAGATAAGCGTTGGTGGGAGGAGGGGGCGAGAGTATGAGACAGCAGCTGCGGCGAACACGTGTCTTACGCGGAGATACAAAACAAGGTTCGATGCAGGGGTTGCCCTACTATGTCAATAACATCACGATATTTCTGGAGTAACCTACAATGACAGCGAATAACTTATCCTGATTAAACAAGATTTATTAACTGAATTCAGGACTCCATTCCTTTAAAGATGGGAAATTTCACAAATGGACTCACTTGTTCCTCTTTTCGGAACCATTTAACGCTATTGTGTTTCGTCGTCTTGGTGAGTCATGGTCGACTGCTCGTGTGAAAAACAGATGGCGACTCCAATTGTTTCGTATTTTTTCGAAAGAGCAATAGTTTGCTAATGTGGTCCACGTGAAAAGGCGCCTTCGCGATATTCCTGACAAGATGAGGTGCTCGATTGGAAGAATCTCTGACACCTATCGCACTAGTTGCAAACCGAAAAGGACGGTGTAACGCGGAAAACTACGGCCAGCGTTTTATTCGGCTCGTGAGGCAAAAATCGAGCCTCAAAATATAATGCGGACGCTACCATCTTTATATTATGATCGGAGAAAAACCTTTTCTGATCAAGTCATAACGCTAACAAATTATTTATCATTGAAAATAAATATCTACTAATGCAAAACATAAAATTTCAACGGCATCGTATACTTTCAGATACATAAAAATAACTAAACGATAATGTTTTCGATTCGTTCAGTCATTATCAGGGGGTAGACCGTGAGACTGCGAACGTAATGCAGGGATAATGGGTGGGAACGGTGATTAGGGAATCGAAGGAGTATTGAGGACTTTCTTTAAGAGGAAAGAAAAAAGAATTGAGCAATTCGAGCCTTGGCGGCTATCGTTATCGGGAATGGAAAACGTACTCACTGAAAATGTAATTATGCGATGGTCAGGAATGGTTTTAATCTCCGGTTGCTCCAGCGCATTAAGCACGTAGCTTTCTAGTTTATACGAAGTTTTGGTTTATTGGTACTGCTGTATAAAATAGCTTTCAGCTTATTTTTGGAAGGTCGGAAATAACTTGTCCCAAAATTTAATTCTTCAAAAGCGAGGAGTATTTTCGATGACGTAATCTGGCCTAGAAACGATTTGTTTGTTGGCAATTATCTTTTAGATTTTAGGAATTAGTTTGGTGACGAGGACTTGAGGATAACCATTCTCTTCTGCATTGTATTCAATTAGTTTTATTGAAGTTTTCTTTGGAGAAGGGGATTCTTACTCATCAGTGACGCATAACATCGAAAGCTGCATATACGCAGAATAAGGTGGCTAGGGAAAGGTTAGATGACGTGGTCGGTTTAAGTAGGTTTTCTTCAAATTCTCCTTTCGTCAATCACCTCATGGATAAAACCATTCCTCTGATTTCATTTTTGTTACAAAACGTCATCAAATATAGCATTTTTGCGCGTGGAATGGACAGCTTTTCAGATGAATCGCGCAGAAAGACAGCCGAGGATAATCTTTACTGACGTAACGTACTCTTGGAAGTTTAACGAATATTTCTTAATCCCAAATTGTTGTCTCAGATGCAACGGAATGGAAGCAAATGCAAAATCCGCTGAAAACTCGACGCGAGCGTTGGTTGGAACAGAGCAGTCCACAGATAATGAGCTTCGAGACTCAATAGGAATTTTTAGGTATCGCTTGAAGTGTTCATTATGGAGAGAAAGCCGGAAATCTAGAACCTATGCGATTCCACAACACACTTGCTAAGAAGCGCATCTTCAAACGACAATGATAAGTTGAATAAACGTACTGCTTCAAATTCATGATTGTGCAAACAGAGTTTAAACAGAGTCGGACTTTTGCAGCCCCGTATATATGTGTCATTTTTTCTTTTATAAAAGTGCAAACAAGTTTTCCCAGGGAAAACGGAAGGATGTCTTATGTTACGCAGACTCTTCAAATGGCTGAGCTCGACATATAATACATATCTAAATTTACCTACTACAATTCCGTCTAGCGTCGGGCTCCACTAAGTCCCCAAATCTAAAAAATCGGCACAATATACATTGTACAAACTTTCTCATATACTAATTAGTCGTTTAATTATCTTTTGAAAATATGAACTACGTACAATCATTATAAACATGAACTTAAATAACTATACGAAATTTGATGAAAATCGTATGAGCCGTTCTTATAAAATCCAGTTTTTATTAAAATTGCCCAAGTATAAATTAGCCTTATATTAACTTTTTCATAAATATGAACTATGAAGTATTATTGAAGACGTAAACTCAAGTAATTGTACGAAATTTGATCAAAATCGTTGGAGCTGTTTTTGAGAAAATCAAATTGTTGTTAAAACTGCATAAATAAATTGCCTTTAATTATCGTGCAATGTCAACCATTTCTTCAGAGATTCTATTCTGTATGATAAAATTCCAAGGTACGAGATTTCATTCATTTTCGATCTACCGTTTAGGCTCTAGAGCCCCGAACAGACAGACGGCATGGCGAAAACTACTTTTTCGGACTCGGGTACACCTAAAACGTATATTTCCATCAAAATCTTGAGATCGAATTTTTTCGCGATTACAATACTTTCTCAATTTACTTCGTATATGAGAAAGTAAAAACGAATATGTCACGAAGTAATTCTAACATTCTTTCCATAAGTTCACCTGCGCTTCTCCAGATGTCACTAATCACGGCGAAGGAGAGGTAGACGAAAGCGGTATGCTGCAGAAGAAGCACATGGACAAGCGGCACTTTCTTAGCTCGCTGAGATGCCATTTTAGCAGTCGCCTCGCGATTATTCAAGGGCGGAGTTAAAGTTTGCGGAGAACGGCCGCGAGCGCGACAGCAAAGATTACGAAGTCATCGAGAGAAAGCAGACGAATCACCGGGAACAACACTTGTGTCAACGACACAAATAACGATTTCGCTTAACGACTCTGACGCACACGAAACACATGTTAACTCAAAAAAACGGAAAGATTACAAGGACAATTTTCTTCGGAACGCGATCTCATAACACGCTACCATAAATTCATATGCATGCTGGAGGGCTCGTTGTCCCTTTCGTAGAAATTCGGACATTACAGAAGAGATAAAGAGAGAAGAGGAGACAGAGGGAGATAGGTGGAGAGAGAGAGAAGAAGATAGGAGGATGAGAGAGAGAGACGAGAGAGAGTGAAGAACGTTGCGTTGTCACTCTGCTAATAAATACATCCGTCGGCGAGGTGACGTCATTGTCCTGGCAATTTTTCAGTCACGCTGTTACACGACAAAACGACCGCTGAAGGGCTCCACGCGTCGGATGTCGAAATAAAATCGAATCTATGAGAAGTTTCTTTCGTGCGCTTGGAAAAATCATTCGATATATCGAACATTTGACGATGACGGAATACGGTTGGCAATCTTTGTTTTAAAATTTAGTTTTATAGTCAAAATTCGCCTATCCTCTAAAAATGAGGGAACCACAGAAGTGAAACAAAAATAATCGGCCCACAACCCGAACGACATTTTCAGAACTTAGGTCGAAAATTAGCACAAAATTCTCGGCGAGATAATGCGCATTGAGATCGAATTGCACCAAAACGCCAGCGGTTTTGTAAAATCTGATGTCCAACACATGAATTTCTCCATACTGAGCAATGATTATGATTTATCCCGACATCACAGACCTCAGGAATAATTATCAGCAATTACACTCGTGAATAATTTATAACACTTGCAATAGTCTTCATTTAAAAAAACGATAAGTAAAGAAAATTGTTAGCCGTTTCTATGGATAACAAAATATCGATGCGTAATTAAAATTACCTTTGCAAGCGTAGGCAACGCTATCAACAATTAGAAAATTGACATAGCAACGGAAACAATGGTATCACTTAGCAACTTATTTAACATAAATTTAAAAGACAAATCAAAATATCTCCTAAACTATGGGTTTTATGAAAAAACTTTTTAAACAAAACTTGTAGAAAATGTAATTTTCTACTACTTTAATAATAACAAATATTTACGCAAATTGAGTTTTAAAGGAGATATTTGAAAAAAAAAAGGAAAAACGTACTCATGGGACCTCAAAACGTGTATTTCCTTTGAATTCTCGAAATAGATTTTTTTCATGAAAACAATACTGTCCCTATACTACGCATGGAGAAAGTAAAAGGGTTGAGAGAAAGGAGATTCGAGATGGAGAGGAATTGATAGGGAGTGGAGTGGATAAGGAGGGGAGTGGATAGAGGGGGAGCGAATAGGGAGGGGAGCCGAGAAGGAGGGGAGTGGATGGAAAGGGGAGTCGAAAACCGTGAATTCCGCCACCTTCAGGGCGCCATTTCCCCAAAACCGAGTCGAGTACGTAAGTGTGCCACGACAAAAGCGGGCGGCCAAAAGGACATTTAATAAGCCCGTGCGGCCAAGGCACCATTTAAACACTTGTGGGAATACAAAAGGAATTAAAGAGTCTGCTTACCTCATGTCAAACCAATAATGAACCGAAGCAAAAATATTTTGAAAATATTGCTTTAAATAAAAAAAACAAACTAAAACTCTAAATATAACATGCCAGGAATTATCAAACCTAAAACTAGTTTGGAAATAATTCGTGCGACGGAATAGTTGAAACTTAAGGATATTCTATGAACGAGACCACACCATAAAACGGCGAAACACAACGACTCTATTTTGTCTCTCTGCCTACTAAAATTGTCTTCCCTACCTTAAGTTGATGCATTAATATACTTATTTATGTAATTTTAGTATAAACACTGAAAAACGATTAATCAGAATTATACTAGGAAAATATTTCATTTATATTTACCCATTTATTTTATAATCAGTTGTAATCAATCTAACAACAAAAAATTATTTCAAAATACCTCGCTTGAGTTATGTAATTGTAACATTTAAGTCAACGTTTTCTTCTTACACTCCCTTCCCCCTTACAAAATGCTGCATGCACACGCTACATATGTCATTAAACGCATTTTTGTAATTATAGCAGCTTTTCTTTACTTCACTTACTGGCGAAGATTATTTACGTTGACAAAAATTACGTATCCAAGCACGAATTCTGCTAACAATAAGTTCAAAGCGAATTGCGACTTTGTTGTTAGATTTTCTTGATAGAGGCTATACCTACGATAAAATTGTATAGAACAAAAACTATCCTACTGGACGAAAAGTTCTATAAATTTTGTCCGAAGACTTTCCCGATACGACCAATATTTTACGAGATATTAGGAAAATTTCGTCCTTTATTTCCAGTTCAGTGGCGCCCCTGATCATCGATCAACACGCAATTGACATTTGATCGATTTTATCTGGCCTTCTTTTTACGTGACAACTGCTGAGATTTCCAATTTGACGACTGCTGCTTTTTTGCTTCCGGATCGTAACCCGTAAACCCACGTTTCATCTCCTGTAATTACGTTTTTTACAAGAAATCTTAATCATCTTGAACTTGTTATTTGACGATCACGACAAGAACGGAGAGTAATCTTCCATTAACGACACACGAGGAACAAATTTTTGGCAGAGATCTTTCGCACGTTCAGATCTTCTGATAAACTGCGTTTGCAGCTTTTCCCTAAGAAAGATTCAGTTTTTCGCACAAATCATGAATAGCCTCTCTCTCTCGATGAATTGATTCTCGAACCATTTCAACATTTTCATCCGTTCAGCTTGTCGATGGCCGTCCAGAACGTTCCTCGTCTTACACGGAAGTTTTACAGACTCTTGAAAACCACCCGTAAATTTACGCTTTTGACGAAGAATCTTAGCAAAACGGGTGTTCGTAACATGTCAGAAGCCATTTTACCAAGATTGAAACAAAACTTGATTCAAACTTTTTGTTCTTTTGAATCACTCATCAAGAAAAATTTGTACTATTATGGTCCGTGAACTGGACCCAGCTACAGAACATGACTGAGGCGGGAGAGCCGTATCTGGGACTCCACGACCGAGGGGGTGGTGCGGGAGCGTCGCCATTAACACCACCGACACCTCCAGTGGAGTCTTCGCGGTGAAGGCTAATGCGAAGTCGGTTCCTTCCGTCGTGGCTCGAAGACCCGGAGGACGACGGAGCTTTGAGCGAAGTGGATGCCGCGATGAGGAACTCCTCCAGGGTTGATGGGCGTGGTGGAGCGAGGACGTTCTATGGGGCAGGTTCTGATTTCCGCCGGGGTGCGCTGACGGACCGGTTTAATGGGTAGAGCAATAGCGACTCGGGCGAAAGGACGACCAACGGCGAACCGGGAGACAAAATTTTCACGCAGAAGATTTTAAGCGCACCCATAAAAGAGGAGGAAGAGAAGGAGGCGAAGAACGGTGCAAAACAACAGACCGCGGATTTATGCGTGAGCAACTCGTATTTGCGTAGGAGCGGCAGGAGGTATTTTGGCGCCCCGGGCGAGAATAAATTTCACCGCCTTTTTAAAGAAGAAATTTAAACGTATGTACATCTAAATGTAATTATTTCCACGTAAAAATGAAAACAATGACTACTGAAGGAATATAATCGAGATTCCGCATTTTGGGTGATTTAATTGCAGGTCAACATTTATATTTGGAAGTGAAACATGATCGGGTAAGTGTCCCGGGCAAGCGCCTGGCTCGCTGGCACCTCGGGCCGTTTCTCCATGCACTATTTACTTGTATTGTTTTCGGGGTATTTAGTGAACGATCGGTGCGTGACGCGGTCGATGGGAGCGAGTAACAATAATTTCTGTGGAGACGAGTGAAAATGCGAACATAAGAGCAGCGAAAATCGAGGGACTACTGCGTTCCTCGCAAAGAGGCGCATTCTAAGCAAATGGAGAAAAAAATAGAGGAAAATGGCATGGAGAGGTTAGATTAGAGACTACAGCTACGTTAGAAGAAAAGAGAGGGAGGAAATGCCGTCCCTCGCACATCAAGCGGAAATCCTTTTTCCGCTTCGGGAAGCGTAGGAGGCGACGAGAAGACATCATAGGGGCCGAGAGCGAAAATGAGCGCTAAATTCGCGTAAATGTCTAATCGACCAAGACGACTGTCCATTTGGCGAGAATTGGAAGAGTTGGAAGACTTTTTTTTTTAGAGACAAATGGCATTCGATGGCGGATAATATAAGCATTTGAAAAACCCATCCGAGGAAGACTCTAAATCATATTTTCTCCAGTTAGGTAGAATATAATGTCAAATGATATGAAAGTTAAGGTGATCCCCTAAACGCGTTTGTGGTGATGAAAGCTCCGAACTTGGTGTGTCTGTGTGCGTCTCTCTCTCCGACACTCCAGCGGCTCTCCTATTGTTCACTGGGTTTCCTTCACTCCAACACTTAGTTGCGTTGACATTGGTTTGGGAGAGATGTTCAGTCAATCGTAAAACCGACACCTCAGCAAAAAGAGGAAAGCGAAAGTACCTTTTTTATGATCTCACTCTGAAGCGGAGTGGGAGAGAGAGAGCAAGAGAAAAGACGGTATCTGATGTTTTCGGATTAGATTCATTTATGGAGTACTTCCGATGTGTTTTGATTTTAATATATGTACATACGTATATACAGATATACAGCCCCGTAACTAGATATTTTAACGCCCGGGGCTAACTACTAAATATGCGCCCTCTCCCCCTTCAATAAATATTATCTTCTCTAGTTTATTTAGTTACTATTTGGATTATTTGCACCCCTTGCTTACAATTAGTTGCGCCCGGGGCAGATGCCCCGCTTGCCCTGCCCTAGTTACGGCACTGCAAATTTACGTCAGGGATGCGTTTCAGAAAAGTGCGACGTAAATTGAAGCAGTATTTCCCATAAGAATCAATGAGATGAGAAGGGGATGCGTGCAGGACAGTTCGAAACAACCGACTGCTGTAATCTCTCAATGTTGGCACTAGAAATTCGACAAACTAAGTCCGGGTTCGGACGAAAAAAAAACGCAGGAATGGAATGGAAATAGTACAGGTTTCCCTCGCTTTATGCGGGCATAGCGATCCAATAAAGGGTCGCATAAAACGAATTCGCATAAAGAGAACCCATATTTATATGCAAAAGATAGCTTCCCGTTCCACAAACACTGTTAATCCCACTCCAAGACTCATATTATTAACGTAATGATGATGTCGTAATTAATGAAACGCAAGATTTAAACAACGCTGTATTCGCGTATGCTTAATATCCAATTAACACTGTAAAACATACAAACAGAAATAGTAGGATCTTAATCAGGGGTGTGGTGCCAAATATATAACAACAGGTTCGCAATATCGCCGCCCCTGGCAGTTAGGCATCCCATTCTACATCGAATTCGTTACTTTTTTGTGGACCTGAGATCGCGTTATCTGATCTTTGCGGAAATTAGAAGGGATTTCTATTTTTAAAAAACGATCTACTATTGTAAATAAAAATTAAATTTTTAATTTAAATGTTTAAATATCATTAATGACTAATATAGCAAGGGTGGTGGCTTCGAATAAGAACATTCCACGTACAATTGCTTGGCATCTTTCAGCAAATAAATTGCTGCGTAACACGACCTAGAAAGCGCCCTTAAACTTTTGGCGTCCCATTAGTATTATCAAACCATGACGCGTCGCCAACCTCAGGATAATGTGGAATGCTTAGTTAGTTCAACAACCGGTTCGCCGAGCATAAAAATGTTTAACAAACGGCTCGCGCGAGCCGGACGGAACCGACTACAACACATCCCTGACCTTAAGGATAGACGGTGGAAGTTGAAAGGCCAGTGGTGTCATCAGTGGAGGCAGTTTGTGATTGAGAGTGTGGCTTTAAGAACTGGTGCATGGTACATTGCCTGGTTAAACACTGTTTTTGCGCATACATACTTATTTGTAGAGAATTATTAATCAATAAAATAGAAAATGCCTATTCTTTAGGATCATAGGATTTAAGAATATGGAGACAGACTTTATAAAGTGAATTAGAATTATTAATATACTAAATAATTTTACCGAATTTTTGGAAAACTGTAATATACCTAATCATATTCAGCGTGAAATTTACTACGTTTGAGTGTCATAATTTAATTCAAATGCTAATTTCACCATAATCACGACAAATTGTAAAGGAAATGCACCGTATGTCGGGGCGACGCAAATAATGGAATACCTGTGTGTGTGTGTGCTAATTTAAGTACACTTTTATTTTCTAATAGGTTGCCGAGAAATGCTCTAGAGAAGAGGTTCTTAACCTTGTTAAACCTACGGACCCCAGCGATCGTCAAATATTACCCATGGACCTCATTAAATAATATATTTCCTTAAGACTCCAGTAAAAATTAGAGAAATAAGTTCTTAGGATAATTATTTTCAAAAATGTATTCTGGCTCGCCAGAAAGCAAATAAAATTCAGTGGAGCAAAGAATTGGAACAGAAAACCGGCGCAGAGCTTGACGAGATGGTTGCTGTTGTTTTGGAAGCAACCAGGACATGAAACCGAACTTATTTCTTTGATACGCGTAACATCTGATGCATCCGACCTGTTTCTGAAGTTGGTTTTGACGGCCAGCAATGTTGAAAATCCTGCTTCACACAGGTAAGTAGTAGAGAACTACAGAGCCCTCTTAGCAAGAACAGCATATCCCTCCATCACTGAACACCAGAGTTTCACTAAATTCTTTGCTTGGAAAATGTTTTTATCCATTTCCTTGGTTCGAAAGTCAATAAAATCATCCTTTGCCATATTAGCATCATCGGCACTATCCAAGTTAATGAATCCTCGTGTTCAACATTACTGTTTCATTCCATTCTTAGTGCGCAGAGGCTAAGTCAGTTTGACTAATATTTTAAGTTTTACAGGAATTTTCAGTTTCCATGACGCATTCTACAGTCCGTTACAGTTAATACTGCCTTAAAGTCAAAGAAGAAATGGTAATTATTAACGGCTTATTCGTTGGCTTTCTCTAAAATCTGCCTTTAAGTAATATCATAGCCGATTCCGTAATAATGCTGTGTACGCGTTGTTTGAATTTAAAATGTATTTGTTACCGTTTGGACAAAATTAAAACCAAACAACGCTATATTTGATTATATGTTTATATAGCATATAATACACTGATGTACTAAAAACAACACATTGTGCAAGTTTTGGCGCCGGTTTTTCTTTCTCAGGACACAATATGTCCCGGTTTCGCTTCCTCAGATTCTGATCACATCAGCAATATAGGGTATGAATATAATTTTCTGTCAGTTCGCCAAAAAGAACTGATCCTGTTCACCCGAACAAAATTACGCTCGACCGTCGATTTCTCCGACAATAAGTAAACCACTCGTGTGGCACGTAACACGGCACTCACAAGGGAAGACCCCAGTGATGTGACGACGCTCGATTTAGGTTACTGGGTTACCTGCTGAAATCGAATTCCTTTGGGATGTGTGGTGCTTTAAAGTCAAGCCGAAAAGTTCGAACCGAGCGACGGCCACGAACAATTAATTAAGGATCGATCTATCGTCCAGTTCACACAAGTCCGCTATCAGTTGCATTAAATGAATGAGAAAAAAAGGAAGTTAGAAGTGACGTCTCGAGGACTGCAACGTAAAAATGAGATGCGTGCGAGTGCAATGATCTGTCAAGAATTACAACCAGTGCTGCCGTGTGCGGAGATTTCGGGCGCCACTTTCTGCACTTATGTGCCGTCAACTGAGAAGGCATTTTGTCTTCTGACTCAAACGACCGTTTTCCACGCAACGGCCCTGATTACGTCCATCTTCAACGATTTAACCCCGTTGCTTTACTGTCTCTAAGTACGCTCTCTCAAAAACTCTCCACTATTTATCTCACACACAAATTCTTTTATAGGTATCGATGATTCCCAACCTCGTGTCACGGCTGAAGAAAAAGTATATTTATACAAAATAATGAAGAAGGTACTGTTTGAGATATATGTTTATGATATAATATCACGATTTGAATGCACATTTATATAATACATACTAGAGGCCCTGGCTGGCCCTTTTAAGCGACTAGCATTTAGTCTTGCTAATCTGAAAATAATTATTCGGAAATTCTCTTATGAAGACGCATATTTAAAATATAGTTTTATTTCTCCAACGTACCATTTCCGAAATATAAAATTTTAATATTCTCAACGGCCGGCATTTTGTTTAAATACGTCGGATGAAAATGAAAATAGTTTCTCTGGGATCTTTTAGCTGGTAGAAACAATGGCCTTTACCGCACATCTCTACAACATACAGCTCTTGAGATACAAAGGAGAAAATGCACTTGAGAAATTCCATATAGGATATATGTACATATTTATATATTATATTTAAATTTCGGGGGATCTTTCGGTGGCTAATTCAGGGCCGCACAAAAATGCTCTATATTCTAGAATTTTAAGTATTTTAGAATTGTTCCAATTTGCATCTACCATCGACATTGCCCATTATGCATTTTCTTCAACCATTTTTGCCCCCAAACTTCCTCTTTTCCATCGAGCCATGCACTGCGAAGGGAATTGGGTTTTCACGTCGCCACTAAAATGCATAATTTTGCTATTCCCGAGTTCTCGATCCCTGCGATTCCATCCGCACGACATTTTGTCTTTCTGAATTTCTTTGGACACACACTCTTTCGAAATGCGTCAGCGATTATACATATATGACGGACGCAAGCAATTGAGGTGCCCCAAAAAAATCCTCGGACGAAATACGCCTTGATACACCCTATCGTCATTAGGGACGAATTTTGCGAGACAGAAGCACATACGTATATTACAAACACAAAAATCTCTGCTGCCTACGTCGTTGCGCTTATACGTGTTCAATGAGTCGAGGAACGTCTCGCTAAAGCTAAAGGTCTAATTTCAGAAATGTCAGCTAGAGTAAAAGTTTACGATATTTATTCTTTGATATTTTGTGCGAATGTCGTACGTTTTAGTATATGAGTGACACAGCCAAATTCACGGCATTAGGCTAGAGATCATTACGTGATCGCACGTATATAACAAGTAAATATCATAATCTACCGAATGTAGACGCCTGCGCAGTTTAAAACAAAAATCACTGGATTAATCGCTAGAAATACCAATCATTAAATACTGATGCGGAAAAACGAGAGAAAGTCACAGCTAATAAAAAGATTCAAAAGGTCTGGTTCACACCTAGCCTTATCGAAATAAAAGACAATGTTCAATCACAAAATCACAATAGGGGATGTAATAATCGAAACATTAATAAGTTGAGAAGATAAATCTCTACCATAATGATATTAAATTCTAGCGACTTTGTAGGGAGCAGGATCAAACATAAATCAAACTCGCGCATGTATTCATCGAATTAAAAGTCAAGGTTAACAAACGAGAGGTGCCTTCACAGGTGGACGGCCAAAGTAGAAGGATAATTCGTTGCCTGCAATACTTTAGGCATGTCAAAATGCCGCCCTTTCTGTGATTTATAGCGGTCCGAATCCTAATTTGTATCCAAACTTAAACGTTTGAGATTTTTTTTGGATGCTTTATTTTATCCAAAGGAGACAAGATTTTTCACAGATCACTGCAGAGCGCGTTATCTAAATAATTTTTTTTATGGCAAAACTGATGTCCAAACTTCTAGATCAACTTTACTATTCCAGCACCGGTCCTCGTTAATCAATGCGGCTCTTCTTTGACATCCATCGCCTAAATGAGGCCCTTCTACAGCATTCGTCGCTTTAATGCGGCCATAACGCCTCTTTGAGTTTGACATGGTTGCTTCAGGAGTTTCAAAGGGGGAGAAGAGGGAGAGAGGGAGGAAGTGAGAGAGAGGGAGGGAGAGGGAGAGAGAGGGAAAAAGAGGGAGAGAGAGAGGAAGAGAGAGAACGGGGAGAAAACTAGAAGGGAGAGAGAAAAGGAAGAAAGAAAATGGAGAGAGAAAGAGAAGGGAGAGAGAGAGATGGCGCCTGCGAGAGTAGAAATACGGGGGCAAAAGAAAGCTATATTTTTCTATGGTATACTCGAAGTGAGATGAGGCCTCCGAGGCGAACGGAGACTTCCGTAGACGCGACTTGGGTGCGGCGGCGTGTCGCGAAAGAATAGGCTCAGCAGAAACGTGACGCCGTGTGCGATAGAAAGTGCACTCCTCTCCTTTCACGCGAACTGCTCGGCGCCGTTCCTTCGTCGTGCGGTAGGCTGTCGCGAACGGAAAGGTACGCCGGAAATTTAAGCCATAGATGAAGTTCTTCCGAGTAATGTAGATGGCGTTTCAATCATTACAGCCTAATTTATTAATTTTGCCTTTAGATTTAAGGTAATGCTTGCTTATTTTATTAATTTTGCAGAAGGCGGCGTTTTAATTATCTATTAGAAGATGATCGGATATTATTTTGATTAAAATTCCGATGAAAGATATTCTCCAACAACGGGTATTTTTAGTGACGGAAATTATAGAGTAAATTATTTGCTTAATCTTATATACCTATGCCTCCATCAGAGGCGAATTGCTATTAAAATATTTATACTATAAATCGCCCAGGATAATTTAAGATAAAATCGGCATAGCAGGAACTCATATCCAAACCATAAGGTTGTTTAAAAAATTACCACTTCGCAAAAATAATTACGTTTAACACATGTGCATTGAGGAAATTAGCTCATTCACTATCACGGAGGGAGAATTTCACCAAGAGGGATCCTTCCAAGCGGAGCTCGTCGGAAAATGGGACACCAGTTGAGAGATTACACACATCAAATTACACTATTCTGGAGATTCAGATGTTCCAATTTTCCTACAAGTATGAAAACACATAGCCACGTCATGCATCGCCTTAATGAATAATAATAACGAATAATAAACTAGCAGCCCTTTGAAATTCGCGTATCTAGCAAGACAATGCCTGATACCTGCCATGTAATAAATAATGAGGACGGCTAACACTCCCATTCTGCCTCCTCCATATATTAAGGTTGCATTTTCATTCCTGTCACCTGATGATGGTGTAACGAAACCATGACCGCTTAAATTATCAAGCGACGGGAATTAAATTGTGGAAAAAGACCAAGTATTTCATTTTTTATTTTCCATGATGAATAAATTCCACAAAAAACGCCACAAACTACGGATTTTATCGAGGGCAGCTGCAGATAATTTAATCTTCCCAAGAATTTAATATCTGTTGTAGGTCAAATACCATTCATACGGGAAAATAAATAGTTCATATTTTCAGATTATATAATTTGTTACGGCTTTCTGCTCGAACTAGTTGCTATACATTCTCTGCCTGAATCCATCCATCTCCGTCTTCCTTTATGTAATCGTTATCTTCTCTGCTTCGAGGCTAAAATAAAATGGAGCGACTTCAATTCGTTGGGCGGGCGGATGTAACTTCTCGTTGCACCACTTGCGCAAGAAGAAAGAAATATGCATTATTCGGAGAAAATATTAACTCTGAGTAACTACAGTTGCCGGTGCTGCATTTCGTCAAAAGATGTCTTTCATAAAAATAAGGTAGCTATAACTAGTATCACACCGTATTGACTTCAAGATTACAAGCAGATGACCAATGTTTCACATTATTCGATATCGCTTGAATTATTTAAAACATTCCTTACGTCGAGAGCTGAGACGTGCTTTTCAAAGAGTCTTTCTTCGGACTCCATTGCGAAACTTCAGTCAACCACGACTGCGAACGTGAAACATCGATTTTACCTACGTTTCCGCCCCCGAAATATCGAACGATCGTGGCTGCAAAGATTCGACAACAGCAGAAAAGTCTGCATAAATAACATTTATTACGCAGAGCTCTGAAAAGCAGGACGGTCGAGTTTAGTACGGATGTTGACGCAACGTCAAGGCCTGTCCTCTGGATCAGAGCACACCTCGGACGGATAAGAGCGTAACCAAAATACGACGTGATTTCTCGAGGTAAATTTTTCGCCTGCAGTCGTGACGTGCAGATTCTTGAAAATCAGCGAAAATATTATAACTCCAATGCTAACGCAACAACTTAACGCACAGCGAAGTAAAACCCGTGAATTGTCGAATTTATATGCCGATATTGTCACATCAGTGTACACAGACACCCACACGATTAATCAAAATCGCGAAAGTTGAGGGTTTACTGCAATTCCGATTAAACGGAAACGCTATACAAATGCCATTCGATTGAACTGGATTTTGGATTGGGACACGAATTTAAAATCCATGCTTTGAAAGAAAGCCCAAAATCTGACGGAAATGATCCGTCCTAACAGTTCAGCAAATCTATTTGATAAAAGAAAGCTAATAGGCCGAGAGAAATTTCATCGTTCGAAAAGACAATCGAATGAGAAGACGAAGATATTATCACTCGGGGAAAAACAGCGAAAATTATTAACGATTTGCGTCACGTTCCTCGTGGATCACGCCGCCCGATGGAAGCATCCACGTGAGAGTGATAGATGGACGATCACAATAATATCAACGGATCCGAACTGACCTCTAGGGAAGAGGGAGCGAACCAATTTGGAGAGTCGCTCGTTCGGTGTGATCGTTTGAATGTGACGTGAAACGGAGGAAAGGAGTGGAATGAGAGAGGGAGTAACAGGGAAGAAGGGTGAGAGAGTGAGCGAGGGAGATAGAGGGAGACAGAGAAGGAGGTAGAGGGAGGAAGGGTGAGAGGGAGGGAGAGATAGAGGGAGGAAGGGAGAGTGAGCGAGGGAGATAGAGAAGGAGGTGGAGAGAGGAAGTTAGTGTGAGAGAGGAAGGGCGAGAAAGAGAGAGGGAGAGCGAGGGAGGGTGAGAGAGAGAGGAAGGTAGAGTGAGAGAGAGCAATGGAGGGGGAGAGAGAAAGAGGGTGGTAGAGAGAGGAAGGGAGAGAAGGGAGAGTGAGTGAAGGGGTGGGTGAGGGCGGAACGTGAAAGAGATTACGGCAGCTGTAATTTATGTTGTACTCGGTCAAGTGATGGAGGAATACTTCGGACGAAGTTATTGTACGACGCCGGCCGTAGAATAGCTGTAGGTTTATTGTTATGGTATTAAACCTTCGGATTTTATCCTTTTTTTACCACATTTATAAACTCCAACTGATTTTTCAAAATGGATTTATACCCTATAAATCCCTAAAAATTTAATTTTTTAACACCAGCCCTACAAAAAACCAATTTATGTCGTTTTAAAGCAGATTTCCTAATATGAATATCTGAAGGAATCAGAGTCGCTGATAGATAAAAAATCATGTGTCCAGCACATGACTTTCTCCATAGTGAAAAGTACATTTAATGACTTTCCACTTTTAAATGACAACAAATAAACAAAATTGTTAGCTTTTGCTATGGATTACAAAATATCGACGCGCAATTAAAAATACCCTTGTCAACATTTTGTCATAGCAACAGAAACAATGGTATCACTTAGCGACGTAATAAACGAAAAATCAAAATATCTTTTAAACAATCCGTTTTTTGAAAAAAAACGTTTCGAGCAAAACTTGTTGAAATTTACATTTTCTACGACTGGGATGACAAATATTTACATAATGTGAGTTTTAAAGGATATATTTAAAAAAACGGAAAAATGATAAGGGTATACCTCCACTACCGGTTGACTAATTTCAGCCAAAACTTATTCAACCTTGAATTACTAACAAAAATCTTAAATATAGAGTTTTGTTCTGATCTGATTATTAATGTTTGAGCTAGAACGCCCATAACATTCCTATCACACAGGAACACCATCGAGAAAACGAAAACGTGTTCTGGGGACCTAGAAACGATTATTTCCGTTGAAATCTTGATCTCCATTTGTTTCACGATTACAACAGGTGCATTTTCTAGGGAGAAATTAAAAATGGTAGAAATTTATTACATAATCGAATATTTTATACACTTTATTCGTTTGTTTAGGGCAGGGATCACCAAACTTTTTACTTAAAGGGCCACATGAGGCTACATGTACGACTCTGCGGGCCGCATACCACCTTTAAAATGACGGATCGGGCCGTGTGAAAATTTTTAAGAGCATGTTTCGTGAATTTTTTTGATTCTGTAATATGGTATACGCCTATATTAAAAGTATTTTACATCTAGGCACTCGGAAAATATCGTTTAGATATAAATAAGTATGTCTAATAAAAACTCCTAAAGGTAATTACACAAAACATAAAGAAATTGATGGGATAAGGCGGGATGAAATCACGGCGCGGGTCGGATGTGGCCAGCGGGCCGTAGTTTGGGGGCCCCTGGTTTAGAGAATGATTGGCACCAATTATTAACTTACAAAAAACGACTTGAAAGTAAAGCTCCAATCGAATTGGCCACAATATACTCTTAAAGAAGCAAATGTAATTTTCCTGGAAATAACTACAAAGTTTGCTGCTATGAAAACCTTCTCCAGCACAACTACAATTACTGTGAAAATTAATGTTTTCGTAATTTCTTCCTTTCAAAATATATTGCTAAAATTAATAGAAATCTTCATACATCCGTTAAAGCTTTCCCGGAGAACGGCATCCATATTAGATCCTTTTAATAAATCTATGCATATCCTAGATTCTGGTAAAATATGTCAAATTTTGGACACACACGGAGATGCAAATGAGCGGATTAAATTCGAACGTGGAGCATATTTATTAGGGCTTTAAACAAATATGTGGATATTGTTAAGTTTTGGGTTACTGCTGGATATCTAAATTAAGCAAGTTTCCCTTAGCATTGCCAAACAATGTTGAGCGTTTATTTAGCCATTTGCGACATTTACAGACGCTGGAAATTAGTAATATTGCCGAAGAAAAATTGGCCATGCAGATATTGTTGTATGAGAATCATAAAAGATAAAATAAAAGCCGATTTTACCCGAATTAAAAAAATGATAAAATAAGATAATTATCCTCCGAATGAAATTTTTTTAAACTTGAAAAATCCATACCCAATTTATTGCAACGCGAGCGATTCAGATTCCCACTTCACAATCACAAAATGCCTCCATCATTTTCTTCATGGATGCTTTTAGAAATCGGAGGAGGGTGAGCGAGGACGCTGAAGATCGCCCGAGATATTCAAGCATAAAGCCCGCGAAGATGGCGAAAAGAAAAGACACAGGACAACGTCACCGCTGATTTTTTTTGGTCCACCTTTAACTTCACCGCAAGTTTTCTCCATAAAACTTTCTCCCGTAAAACAACGAAGAGAACCGCAATCTTCCACGTTTATCTGCATTAATCTCCACTTAAAACGGAATCGTTCTTCAAAGCCATGTTTGCAAAACAGAACCACAGACTGGGTGGTTCAACTCCATTTATATATTTACTGTGCAAATATTACGTTTTATAAACGACGGAGAAATTCATCGCTACGATATAAAGGTGTATGGAATTTGTTCTATACTCCATGTCATCTTTTCCGTGCAGTTCAGGGTCTTATGGAAGGTTCTTTCCCACGTTATTTTCCGTATAGTATAAAGCCAACCTCTGCGCAAGTTACAGACAAGCACATCTTCCAACCAAAATCATTAAAAACATCATTTATTGCTCTCTTTTCGTTTTTTTAATTTAATTTTCGTGATTTATAGAAGAAAATGTGTTCTTTAATAGTTCTGAATTTTTAAATTACAAGAAAATTACTGAAACAACGTAATATCTGAAACCCCGTTTTTTTTCCTGCGTTAACACTGACAGAAAACCATAACTGTCATACCTCTGACAATTTCCAATCTAAAATAATGATTTTTCGTAGGTTACTTCTTTAAAGGCTGTAGTAGTCAATGAAAATCTCCTTGATTGTCGGCCAAAAAGAACGATAATTGTTTTGAAATAGTTTAAACTAAAACACAACTCGAAAATACAACGAAATTTTCAGTCTGCAGCTAAATCGAGTTATGTTGGATTTAGATGTGTACAGTATGCGGGAGAAATGCGATATTCCGTATTTACCGAAATAATAATTTCTCTGGAGTATTTATTATAGCATGTTTCTTAGTGGTCTTTTACCTGAGAAAAGGAATATTAGCGGAACGCTTCATTGGCAAGTGTCTCGTCTGTCCGTCCGTCTTTCGAGACTTCCATTTCTTGAACAGTTTGACGGATTTTGATTACCTTTGATTACCTAAGTCCGAGGGAACCTTATTTTAAATTACGCCTTATTATGATTTTGAACTGCATCCGTCAATTAGAACTAGACAATCAACTTCTTGGTTGAAAGAAATATTTGGAAAATTATTTTTCAATTAGATAGCTCTTATCTATAGATAACTGTAAAGTGTTTGTATGCATGTATGTATATATGTATGTATGTTTTTCTATAACTCAGTAACTACAGCGCGTAGAAACAGGAGGAAGGTGTCATTTTAACCGGAATAAAGAGGCAAGTGGTGTAGTCAGGTTTTTATATCGATTTCATTGTCCTTTATAATTTAAAGAAATATTTTCTTTTTTTCAATTTCTGCATTTGAATAATGAGTGCAGCTTATTTTTCATTTGAATTTTAAAATTCCTCGGAAACATGGTACGAACTTGAGACTTGAATGGTTCTATGAAGGAAAGAACAAAGTTTGTTTTTATTGAAGACAGAATCCGAATCCTGGTCGAATTAGCGTAAAAATGGGGTTAAAATCAGAAAAATACATGATTTAATCAGTTTTGTGACAATACCAAATATAAGCTACCATGACAACTCCCAATGTCGTCGAAGTTAAGAGTCCAATGCATTTATATGCGAAACATTTTAACGTATTATCGTTTTTTAATTTCTGTGTGCGAATTTTATGTTTACATGACAACAAAATATTTGTTGATTTTAACTGAAATATTACTAATAAATAGTTTTTAATGATATTTTCGTATGGCGTAGAGTACTCCAAAGCAAACTGTTTTTAAAACTACGTAACTTAAATAATTAGACGTAAATTTTCCACAAATTGTGATTGGATAAATCGTTTCATTGTTTCCAAAGTATTGTTGATATGAAAAATTTTCTCATAACAGAACTCATGGATGAGAGAATCGAGCTAATAGTCAGAAGGTAATATTCACTCTGCGATTCTGAAACGTTCTCTATTTACCTTTATGTCTTTCGTTAAATTAATTAATTTCGTTTGTTTCTTTGTTCATCCATTTTCTTTATATTATTGTGTTCTTGCTGGTTTTACTTACAGTTTTCGTTTGGAAGATATCGTCACAAAACTTCGCATAGGTATATAATTTTAACCTGCTAGAGGCTATATGGCGATAAAACATTTGGGGGGAGGGAGAGCTTAATTCAATAATTATTTTCTTCCTTCATTCATCTAAATAGGTAAATAGGTTTTCTTCATTTATGCTTTATTCGACGGTCAAAACTGTGTACTATTTTATTCTTGCGATGTTTACATGTTACACGGTCGAAGTTTTAGATTCACTAAATTAGTTGAAATTCAACGGGCACTTCTGCTGCTAGTCAAGCTATAAATTTTCCAAGTAATTCAGAGATTTTCCGCTGGGTGGCTTCTTCACATTCGGAAAATTCAAAACTCTGAATGGTATTGTAGTCAAACAACTGAAGCTAGAGAAGTGAAGTTTTCACGGATGAGGTCTAATGAGGATCTATATTGCAACGGTGAGGGTTGCTCCTTCTCTAAATGGGGAAGCAAACCATCACCCTGAAAACATTCCGGAAAACGTGCTTCCACTTCTTCCTTCACCAAAGGTATCTTTACTTGTTTGTATTATATTATGAATTCCCATACTTTATTTACTCATATCCTTGAGTTAAAAACAACATTTTGGCTTCGTAACTGTGTACAATACAGCCATTATATACTAACCGCCGCTGTTTCGGATAATGTGGAGTTGTCACAGGCCACGTAGTTAGTGAAGCTAAGTGAGCTTCGAGTGCATTACGTAGTAGGCAGCCGTCGAAAGTTACACTGCGCCAATAATATTAGGCTAGAAGTATTCCGTCCTCTTGAGCTATTTATCAGCATCTGTGCCACAGTTGTTTTTATTATCTGTCGATTCTAGTCAGGAAATTGCGGGGTGCTTGGTTCGATGCCCTTCACGTGCAAACGAAAGAGAAACGGCCACGCCCCTTTCGTATTCCATCTCTCTGCGAACATTCGTGCCAAGGACCTTTCTTTCGCAAATAAAGACTTTCCTTTGAGATCGCAAAACAGAGAACGAGGAATTGGGAGGAGAGAGGAATCGACGTTGCGAAAGAGTAAAATTAGTACCGAATTCCTTAACTGAATGCAAACGGAAGCAAACAGATAACTGAGCAATCAGTGCAGAAAAACGGCAATCAGAGAATAATATTCCGCTCAGCCGAAATATTAAGGGAATTCGCATACTTAATTGAAATAAACGTTGAATTAAGTTTTAGCATTCAAACTCGGTTCTAAGATCATTAGTAAAAATAATATCAAATTTCACTGATCACGTTTAACACTAGGGGTACCAGGGTCAGCCGCCTGCCTGCAGGTACCGTGTACCGTCAATTGACGGGTGGAGGAATTTCTCGCTTTTGACGCCTATTTTAAATATAAATGTGTTGGTTTTCAATAAATAACATGTATTTTTATGAGTTTCATCCATTCGAGTCGTCTTACCGCATTAGAGCCTATTTTTTGGGCAGAGAAGGTACAATGCAAGAAAAACGGAGAGTTTACAGTAAAAGAAACAAATTTATTTTTTTCGTGGCAAAGAACACATGAGACCCATTCAGAATGACAAAATTACAATGTTCTTGCTTTTATCACATGTTCTGAGAAAAAACAGAGCAGTGCAGGTCCTCAAGGTCACGCTCTCACCCTCCCGCCCAAAAGAGTTCCCCTCGATACTTCTTTGCTCTAGCTTGAATAAAAAAGCCGAATTATGCACTATTCCGAGGTTTCCTATCGCATATGTGAAATAAAACCATATGAAAAGATACCTTTATTACTCATAATAACGCGAGATACGTAATTTTTAAAGTCAAATACGATTTTTTTGCATACCAAAATACGTTATTGGAGTTGATGGTGAACAATGTTCAAGCGTCCAAATTCCTCCATAAAAAGGCAAAAAGGGTAGAAAAATAGCCTACCCGTCAATTGACGGGTCGTGGTACTAGTAGGTAAAAGATCCTATTATGAAGAATCTAAAGCGGAGAAAAAATCACAACACAGTGCAAAAAGAACAATAACCTAAAATATTAAAAGTCAGAAAATTTAAGAAATCTACGATCAATCGTACAAGAGTTGCAGCGCTGCGAAAACCGAAAACCGTCAATTGACGGCGCCCGGTACTCCTAGTGTTAAATCATAGCATAAAATGGTCTCAGAGGCCCCGAAGGCGGTAAGCCTCAGATACCTAAGGAGTGACGCTGAAATATATCTAATCGGCATTTAGAAAAAATTGGATCTTCCGCAATGGCCATTTACCGACTTGGTAATTAACATACTCAGATTGGAGAGAGAACCGTTTTTCGGCCGAAGAAATCACCTGTACACCATTTTTATAAATGCTAAACGGCCCTTTGAGCTAAAAATAGGACGCACGCAAAAAAGATGGCATAGGTTTTTGGCAATGGATTTCAAGAGGCGTACGGATCTACGAGCCCTCTTCGATGACAACGTTACCCTTTGTTGCCCTCTCTCGCTCGCTCGCTAAACTGCAGGATAAGCAAAACGCCACGCCACAAATTGAAGAGCTAACCGTCGGATGACTACGAGAAAAAGAAGGGATACATACTTGAGAGAAAGGCGACAAGGACGCCGCCTACTTTAAATTGATACTAACTCCGAAACGCTGGACGGAGAGGGAGGGGGAGAGGGATGGAAGGGGAGGGGAGGGTTGGAGGGAGAAAGGGGGTTGGAGGGAGAAAGGGGGTGGAGGGAGAAAGGGGGTGGAGGGAGGAAGGGGGTGGAGGGAGAAAGGGGAAGATGGAGGAAGGGGAGGGGGAGAAAGGGGGATGGAAGGGGGAGGTGTGAGGAAGGATACGAAAGGGGAGAGGGTGTAAGGAAAGGCGGGAGGAAGGGGAGAGCATTTGAACCCCACCCTCCATTCTCCCGCCATCCTGCGGGCTGCCGCTCCCTTCCATTCCATTGCGAGCAGACAGCTCCGATATAGGAAGAGGGAGGGAGAGAGGAAGAGAGAGAGAGGGAGGGAGGGAGAGAGAAAGGCTGATCGTGGGAGTGCACTATGACGTCATACCATTTGACCGTGGTCGCGGCGGAACACATACTAATGCTCTCACGACTTTCCAGTTACATACACTTGTTGGCTGTTCCATTGGGATGCGTAATCCGATGCTAACAAGAAGTAAGGAATGAAAATTACGTAGCGGAGAGAAGAATGTTTGTCGACGGGGAGTGGAAAGTATGTAACGGGATTTTTACACTTAAGATTTTCTAACGTTGGTACGATCGAGCGGCGTTGACATGGCTATAAACGGACCAGATTTCGCCTGGTTGCACAAATAACATTATTCCTATTATAGACAGGTTGATGAAAATGGCGGTCGATTTGGAACTCCTGAAATTCTATTGTACTCGGACCATGCTAACTAAATTGTTTTCTTTTTTATTCAGAAATTTGAAGACGGTCGTTAGATATCAGTGTTATATTAATACGGAGTGTTAAAAAAGAAACGCAACCCTTTATGGAATGCGTGCTTATTAGTAAATTACGAAAATTGTCGAATGTGTTGGCCATTACGATTTGCACGTAAGTGTAAATGTGTAATCATAGCAGAGTTGTCTTTTTTTTCTATAGTATCCCCTCTTCAGTACCTGTGCTGTATGTTGACCTCTTACAGTCTATGAGAGTTATTTGAACGACTAGTGTTCCTTACAAAATCGATACAAGGAAATCGGGCCTGGGGAAATTGTTGACCATTATCCTTTTCGAATCAACGGCTCATAAAAGGCAGACTCTATATAGTTAGCACAACAAGGTGCGGAGATAAACATGCATTCTCCGATGACTGCGCTTCCTTTTAAATTTCCCCGTATTCGTCACCCTATAAAGAAAGCATCACCATCCTTTTACGGATAAAGTGTTTTCGATGGATTTTTGATCGCTCCTGAGGGCGCCGTGTTAATTCATAAACCCGAATAAAACGGGATAGCGACGAAAAATGAGAAATAATCCAAAAATCAAAATTTAAGGCCGTTTCGGGCTCATGGTAAACGACAACAGGAACAGATTTGCAAGAAAAAACAAGACTGCACTCTTAAAATTCCGACTTTTTAACGTAATGACCATTTAAAAATTCTCGAAAGCAGCCCCAAAAACCTTCCCGTCAACACCTTGGATCTCGCGGTTGGCGATCGCTCTATTAAAGGATAAGCACTCGAAGGTAAACCAAGGTTTTCGGCGAAGTGTCAGCGGCTGTTAAGAAAGGCCCTTACCGACCGTGGCCTACTTGTTTCAATAAAGCAAATAAACGACAGAATAGCTCTTCAATGAGATTAGATTGTTAACAGGCAGATTTATATATTCCAGAATTGAGCTATAATCGTTTCTAATAAATGTCAAGGAATTTCTAGCAATCACCCCCCTTCCTACTCCATTCCTTTTCCATGGCGATCAACCCATCGAAATGTATCCATAATTTGGACTCGGGTAATGTTTTCCTTTTCTTTCAGTCAATATTCAAAATGCACCGAATGCACTACACTTTTATTCTGTCCCTTTATCCAATGTGATTCTTATCCAAGAATGTTATGCGGAATATTTTCAATACGGAACACCATTACAAGAAAAGTGTAATTCTTTTGTAGAGAGATATTTTTCTAATTTATATGCGGAAATACTTAAATCACGGTCTAAAATTATACTCATAAGGAAAAAGAGATGATACAAAATCACTTGGTAAAATATTGGAAACATTTTAATTTGTATTTTTAGTTGAGATACAATCCAAACTTAAACTTTGTAAACGTAGTGCATAAAATTCTACATGAAAAATATGCCGATATTTCTAAAACATACATTACCATTAAGAACATCTGAATGCAGCAAAAACCATTTAGGAATGACTGTTAATCGACCAACTAATCTGCTAAAAATCTTCGTATAAAATGGAGAGTCGAAATGAAATTTAACAAGTTAGGAAAGTACTGCGGAAGCAGATATTATAAGTCGATTTATTTACAAAAAATAAATCTCTTCCATTGGTCGTTGTTTAGTATTAATGACATTATAATATAGCCCTCTGATTCCCATTAAAAGCTTACCCATATGAAAAGTGAGCTCGTTTCCACGGTAATCGATTGTTGGGGCCCAGAAAAACTCCCAGTTTTTCTGATAAAAACTAAAAATGTACGCTAAATCTACAGGGATTTGAATTCCGTCTTCAAAAATAAGAAACTAAAATTTCTAAACTTTCTGACAGTTCAAGTCCTGAATTCGAATCTTGACGGGAAATAATTTTAAAAAGCAAATATATAAACCTCTACACCGATTTACGTGCTTTTATTATGCGGCCAAATTAGCCCCCAGCAGCTGATCCCGGTCCACCATATTCTTGTCGAATGTAGCTCTCATATGCAGTAACTTATCCTGAAAATTTGGATTCTCTAGGCTGAACCGTTTCAGAGATATCGTTTGCACAGTCGGACGGACAGACAGACAAAGTGAATACATAAGCGATTTGTAAAAAAATCGGTAAAAATATTCGTAGTCGTATGAAAAGACACCGTATCGGTTGTGGTGGTGAGTTAGGAATGGAAGCAGAAACACGATTCAGAATTGGTCTTCAACGCTTCTTGAGATTGTTATTCAAAACTTTATTAAAAGGTTCAAGGGTTAAAATGAGGTGGCGGACACGTTTAGTGTTCTACAAACACAAAAACTAACTAAGGAATCAGATAAACCGAAAAAAGAGTGGAAAATCTATTGAAAAAGTACAGCAGAGATGTAACCGACCAATTCTCAGCGCAGTTGATTTCATTTCGGTCTGTTCATCGCTAAACTTTCTATTATGAAGGAAGTAGCTAAACTTGTACTACACTAGCAGAAATACCGGCGTTGCCCGGGGAAATTTGTTTCAAATCCGATAGGAATTCTAGATGATACATGGTATTTAAGAATTCACTCGGCCGCCGCGCCGTTTTGAATAAAACGGGCAGAGACAAACAAAAACCACGTATGAATTATTTCTGGGAGCCCTCCACAATCGTACCAAATTTGATTCAAATCAATAGTAGGACTTGGGAAAATATGCGTAGCTTAATCAGTCCCCGCCGTCCAACTACGGATAAGGAAGTAGTCGTTTCCCTCCTTTCTCACTGTGTATAAGATGTAGAGTTACCGTTCTTTGAGAACAGGAAGTTTATGAGAACAGTTATTTTATTGAACAGTTTAGACATCAGAACAGTTAGAAAAGAACTGTCCCGTTCTTTCTGACCCATCTCTAGATGGAAATACATTAGCATACAAAGTTATTTTGCTTTTTGTAATTAACATAAAACATTTGGGATTAACAAGTAGCCTACGACCTTCCTATTTGTGAAGAAAGTATTTGTTGAAAGTTTGATTATTCAAGCTTTAACGGTGTGGAAATGTATAGATGCAAAAACAAACAAACTTTCATAAATATATAGGAGCTTGATCTTATACTTGTATTGAAAGTGACAAATATCAAATTTGAACTTCCTAAGTTAATTTACTCGAGAGTAATCGTCGAAAAACCAAATCGATGGCCACCAAACCCCCACTTAAAATTTTTTTGAGATACACTACATAGCCTATACACTGCAAGTTTCATAAAAATTCGACAAGCCGTTTTTCCGTCATGGGGTAACAAACAAACAAACAGACAGACAGACAACAATTCTGCAAACAGGTTCAAACGTCTTTTTGTGATGCAAAACACAAAAAAAGTAAAACCCCGACAAAAAACAAATGTACAGACAGAGGTTACAATTTTATTTATATAGATGAAAAAGCTGCGCCGTCCAACATTTTTCCCGACATTTATACGGTATTAATACTATTGCTATCGATTCCAGTCACCGTTGCAAGTTCGGACGTGAATATTCAAAAGTTTAAAATTATTAAGACTTATTTGAGTAGTGCTATGGGACAGAAAAGTCTAATTGTAAGTGGACTCTTAACTGAGAATGAGGTATCTTGCCTACTGAGTATAATATATATAATAACATAAATAACGTGTTTTCCGAGCGGAAATCGAGCATATAGCTCATAAGAAAGTAGTGATTACAGCAGTTATCAATAAATATATTTATTTTTATATTTGTGCGAGCGGAAACCGAGCATATAACTCAAAAGCAAGTATTGAATACTGCAGTTATCAATAAATATATTTATTTTTATAATTGTGAGGTAGACGTTATGCCCTCTCTTACGCACTTAAAATATTAATAATAGTCCGAGTTAAATAAGAAATTGCGTAAAATAAAGTGTATGGGTCGCAGTTAAATGGAAAACATTTCATTAAACAAGCTCTGCAGAGAGTGTAAATCTCGCTGACGTCTGAGATGAATCAATTCTATTGAGATCGTTTCGCTATGTGAATACTGATTTGCAATCATGCGCGGCGCTTGCCTCCGCCTTACTGATATGCTCTCTGGTTCTATTACTTCTCCATCACACTCGTCATCCTACGAATAGCGAATCTCCCTTCACGTAAACGAACAGAATATTTTAAAACCCAAACCACGCCTTAATTACTATTGCCAAGCGGTTTCAACTCAACTAGATTAAATATAAAACCGTAATACTAGGGATTAGCAAACTGTTGGTAGCGAAGGTCATCGCAGGAGGTCGCTAACTGAAAAGTAAGCTATTGTATCTTTATTAGATTTCATTGAATTAATACTAAAATCGTTTCAAGAACAATTATTAATAATTGTATTCATTTAAGTAAAATAAAATTATGTATAATTTTCCTCGTATAGTTTTTCTTGGTTTACCTTTTAATCAGTTTGGGATTCGACTGAAAAATGGGAGGAGGAGGGGAGGGGGGAGGGGGAAGGCAACCAACCGAGCGAATTAAAAAGGAATGGCGGAATGAAATTGTTGCCAACTTCTTGTATAATACACTTTTGTGTATTCTCGGTTTAAGATAAGAATGAACTCACCATTTTGCGCTACTATTTTCAAGGTAATCCCTTAACTGCCTCGTAAATAGTAGCACCAAACGATGCGTTCATCCGTATCTTACACCGATGCTGAAGAAGACCTTCCAAAAATAAGTTAAAATTTTCATCCTTTCTTAATTAAAGATGTAAAAGTCTTGCGATATTTACTGGCTGTACCAATCACTTTTTCCTTACGTAACAAACGAATCTTTTCTTGGCGTCTTTTTTATATTGTGCTTCTGAAGCCGTAATGAAACAAATCTCTATTTAACACACGAACTGAGAAATAAGCACCCCAGTCACTGGGGCCCAGTGAATTCCCCGTGTTACTGTAATAAAAGCGCGCATAGAATTATGCGCTCGGCGAAAGTGCGAACAAAATACGCCCGTATAAAATTCTTAATGCCCTTTTATAAAAAACCTTTTGGATGAGATAACAGAGCCTCTCTTTCCTTATTACAAAAGTTTGTCGGGCCCATTTTTCAATTAATCGTCGCTGACTCATAAACGGCAAAATGCACAAACTTAAAGCTTTCTTTACAGTGCTTCCTCATATTCTATATTGACGGACTTGCAACTTGAAGAATGGACATACAAATTCGATCGCCCCGAAATCCTGCCGCCACTAGGCCGTTGCCTACTTTGGACTTACTGCAAATCCGCTATTGAATGGAGTCCAAGATATTAAACTGAGTGATATTTCTCATTAATACGTTGTCGATAGGATGTTTCTTTGGAGGTCAACTGAAAAGTTTCTCGTGGCCGCATTCCTTATCATTATCACTTTACAGGCGAATTAGAATTTTCCATGAATTACTGTATCGCTATTCACCAAACATTCAATGCCTTATTTAAAAGCACCTTTTGGTTTTTATTCGCCGAAATCCTGTTATTCTTTTACGATTTGGAATGAAAAGTCGTTCTCCGAACAGACTCGACATTCTACGTACGTAGGGTGGAAAGTTAAATTTCAGTAACAGTCAATGAGCTGTTAACGGGTTCAATTCAATGGATGATACAAAGTGGTAATAGGGTAATTACCCTCTCTAGTGGAGATGATTAATCTTTATTAATATATTATCTCAATTCATGTCTCTCCATTATTGGAATTCTAGAAATATTTTGCAAACATCTAAACAATATATGTATAATATGCACTGTATATTTATTATAACGAGACATTATTTTACATAAATATGTATAAGTGAATATCTTTGTTTCTTATTACACCCCTTAAGCTATGCAGCTAGATCCGCCTCTGGTGTAGCTGATAGTATATGAAACAGAAAACTATTGGTACTTGCTCAGAGTGTGCGAGTCATTCCAGACGACAATAATGAATCCTAAAATATTTACGCAAACAATGATTAATTTAGACAAGAAAACTTGCGGTATTTCTTCCTAGATTTGCAATTAATTTTTAGATTTCAATAGGAAATGACTCATCCTAAATAATTAATATGCGAAACTCGATAGTACAGCCGTGAAATAATTTTCGTGACATCTCAACTCCTTTGAATCCAGCATTCATTTTCCGCAATACGACATTTTCCCCGACGACTCGAGAGGGCGTTATTTGATTGAGGTTCTTCGACACTGCCCGCCATCCGCCATCTCTGAGGTAGACGGAGAAACTACCACCACTTAGCAAACGACAAGCGCGCCTGTTTAAATTTATCCACTAATGAGGCAGAGAGAGGCGACATAAATAATTAAACAGATATTACATATCAGTGGTTCCCAACTTTTTTGGCATTTTTACCCCCTTAGATAATCAATAAAACCGGGATTACCATTCTTCCTATTTAAATGGCTAATATGAAAAAAGAAAATCATGGATACTAAAATTTTGTTATATTCTTATAAATTGTACTTAATATTATTTTGAACAAAGTTAAATAATACTTACTATATTGCAAATATGACATATTCAGAAAATAAAACGAATGGAAAGTGACATTTTGGAGATGAAATTATCAGTGTGATTTTTGATACTGCTTGACTAGCTTACGTTAGAAACGCAAGACTTTCCCATAGCTACTGCACATAGTAAATCATGAGTAAGATCCAATATATTCCTTGCTTTGGTTTTAATGTTGATCGCTTTAGAACAGTCAGCCTCACAGCGATATGTCAGAGCAAATGAGAACTTTGAGAGCTCTGTCTGAGAGAAATGGGTATATTAATCATCAATCAGCTTTTCCCCAAAAGGTTGTCAGATTTCAACGTGTCATATTCTCGCTGACTAAGGGACTCCACTTTTTCCGCGACATCCTCGTCTTTGATGACTCTTTCCTCCACAGAAAAAGCTCTCACAAGCTATGCACTCGTCTCCTGGTATTCCAGATCAGGAACGTAATGGATTCTTTCATCGATAGTATGTATCAACTGATATCATCAGCAAATGAACACTTCTCTTTTCACCGTTTCACCTTTGGGATATAAATGGTTTTTCTTTGGGCGTTTCCTGACAACGTCACTTGTTAGGAAAGCTAGGCTTACCTCAATGCACGAGAAATAACTTTATGTCTAAAGTGAGATGATTAGTCGGCCACGGTAGTCAAGTGGTAGAATATCCGTTCGGCAAATGGAAGATAAGGGTTCGTATTCCCGGCAGAGACAATTTTTCATCTGCTTTTTCAGAATGCCTTTATTTCCATCATATGCCTGTCTGCATATAATTCACATAAACACTTTCGCCTCTGAGAGGGAGAGATAATTCAAATGCAATTCATTTTGAAAATTTTCTAAAATAAAATCCAAATTTAATTTACTTATAAAACAGGATAAATGAGTCTAACCTTCAAATTTGATTTCCTGCAATATGACAAAAATACATTGATCGGTACGACCAGGATATGACATTTTAGCACCGGAAATTGGAAGTCTCGCTGGAACAATTTGACGGAAATAGGCCATGTTTACCTTTATATAAACTCCAAACCCCACTACTGTTCCACTGACGATGACTTACTGAACACATCCAGCGCATATCAGTGATTAAGTAAGACCTTCCCATTTTTATTCAATTACGGCGCTAACAATTAATTGCAATTCTATAATATGGCTACCTACGGGTGACATTAATTGCGTAGAATTTTCCATTCCCGTCGTCACAAAAAAGAAATAAGGCGAAGCGAAGTAGACAAGCGTCATATTAATCACCCCCCCACACACACACCCGCTGCCACACTTCTCCCGATCGCCTTCTCGCTCCACTAGACTACCGTGGAGGAATCCGTCAACAGTAGAATCAAGGAAATCTTTCTAATCGCCACCCCAATCTCCATCGTCAACTATTATCAGCAGCATCATTCAAGAATTTAAATCGATCTTCGCCCAGGAAACGGTTCATTTAACAACTCTGGACTTGGTCCTCATATTGATGCATTTTAGCAGCGGTATCCAAACATAAACAAAGCTGCGTCCATACTTATCTAAGAAAGGTGGTCGCAAGCGATGGGGGGGGGGGGGGGGAGAGAGAGAGAGGAGGGATTGCCTCGGCCATGCAGGAAAAGGAAGAGAGAGTGCATGGGAGGGAGTGAGGGTCGGAGGGAGATACACGAGCTTAAAAAAATTTTGCCCCAGAGCCGCGATAAGGAGGCTTTCCCACTACACCTCCACTCCCCCTTACTCTCCCTCACACCCTTCTACTACCCCTAACTCTCTCCCCCACTCTCTACCCCCTCAATCTCCCCCACCCCTCACTCCCCTAACTCTCTCCCTCCACTCTCACGCCGCGCCGGCCAGTTCGCTTTCCCCGAGCGATTTTCCATGTTTTAGGAAACTAGCGGAGAATATCTGTGTCCCGATGGCGTACGGGGGGAGTGGGGTGAGGGTGGGGAGGGGTAGGTAGGAAGGAAGCGCCCTTCGCAGCGGCGGGATCTCTTATGAACGGCGATGCTCTCAATTTTCCACTCGGGTGCAATTGTTCCAGGATTTAGTGCCGGACTCTCGAACTCGTTTGAAAAAAACAACTCTAGAGATGGAAGTAATCGCTAATTCGAGATTTGCCTGTAATTCTTTGTGATGATACAAAAACTAAATATTTTCTTTCAAAACAGTAATTTCGTTTGTTACTGTAAAACATTCACTAAATATGGCTATTACGTAACGAAATCAATTCTAGAAAAATAACGTTCGGAACAAAACATAATTGATACGAAGAAACAGAGCCGTGGCTAATTTTTATATTCATATTTAATTAGAAGTTTCGAACTTATTCTCCGAAGACGGAAAAAACATTTGAACACTACTTCCCATGGTTTGATCGATCATCTGCAGAATCGAGCGAGGGGAAGGGAGGGAGAAGGAGGGAGGGGGATACGGCAATATAATTTCCTTTCCCGTCATACTGGCAGGCTTTACGCTAAGTACTTAAGTATTGTAGATATGAAATTTAAAAAAATAATATTAAAAAAACTTTCAAGCTTCTATGTGTTTATTATTGAAAAAAAATGCTGGCAACATTTTAAATTTGAAATGCAGATTTCTCTAGTTAAGTAGAAGAGGAAAATCTTTCGAGCGAAGACCCGGGTTCGATTCCGAGTCATGGTGCATGTTTCCATCCCGCTTAAAAATTTCTAGTTTCTCACATTTGGAAAGGGAGATTTGCGGAAGGCAGCCTCCGAGCGAATAGAAATATGCGTTCCATGACTGGAATCGGGGAGCGGAGGGCGTTTACGTTTAGAGATCCGCTTTTTCCCCTTTTCAGAACTGCGGCAAATGCGTGCGAAGGCGTCTCTTTAAGGATCTCGACGTTTCCCCTATTAGTTTTGGAGATGGCGGCTGGAAAGCGAGGCGCGCCTAAAGGCAGCGTTCTGAGGGCAAACGCATAAGAGACAAGTTGAGAACACACGAAACCAAAAGGGAAAAATAGAGAAACGGGGAAATTACGTTCGATCAACAGTTTAAAGGAATAAGGACACTAATAAAAAGGCTTCGGAATTTCACTTGCTACGAGTGAGAGAGAGAGGATAATGAGGATAGCGATGGTACCCCTTGAGGGGAGGGGTGGGAGGAGGGGAGGCAGAGGGGTGGAAGGAGAGAGTGGAAAGGGGTGGCAGAGAGAAGTGCAGAGATGGGGACAAAGGGGGAAGATGGGGGATCAGGGGTGACCCCAGGAATTTTGGCACTCCTGGCGGGCGAGATAGCACCCCAGAGCCCACCTCCGTAAATTTTGTTGAGATATCTACAAAGTACTCGTTAATTTATTCATAGCTCTGTGAAACTTATTGATAATGAAAATAAAAGAAATGCCATAAGATTCCAGCCTGTTTAATGGGATAAATTAGTGTCCAATATTTATTCGACTGAAAGTAATGCATATATAGATGATTGCGAAAACGCCCCCAACGCTTTGGCACGCCCGTATCTAGGGCCGGCCTTGTACGTGAAAGGGAGGGAGATAGGGGAAAGAGAGAGGGGGAGGGATGAGAGGGGGACAGGGGGGGGAGAGAGAGAGGGGTAGGGATAGGGGAGGGAGAAAAATGTGTTTGAAAACTATCCGTGTTTGCCTCGCTGAACGATAATCACGAGGAGAGAATTGCGGCGAATCAGGTCCACCAGGATGTTAGGAATATCGTGGAAAAGTCCTCGGGGAAAATGCCTCTGGGAAGACCCCGAAGAGGGGAATGACATTACAAAATATTTAATAAGTAAATAATGACGTAACATAAAATATAAGCGATAACATAAATTTTGCTTGCAGCACAATAAATGGCGTCATGTGATTACCAAAAGTAATATATATATTTAAATCGATCGTCTACAATAAATATCTTTTTTTGATTAATGTGGCGTTCATTTAAATTCCACGATTAAAAAAAATTATATTTCATATTGGTAAGTCTATTAAACAAGTGAGGGAATAATTGCAGAGAAAATTACAATAGGCGCTTTTTTATTTTTTCACAAAAATTATCGTATGATACATCGATGCGAGAATAATCATTTTGTTTTCAGAAAATTTTTACGCTATTGAACGACAGTTTGCCAATACGGCCGTTAAAAATAAAAATATACTAGTCTGCCCGTTGCAATGTTTTTAATTTGGTATAAAAAATTTCATAACATTTATTAACTACCAAAAACATCTGATAATCAGTGAGGCATTCGTGAAACGTGACTTAATCTACAGGTGGACGAAGGGAACACGATAAACCTTGCTGGTCATAGGCCATAGTGGCGAATGCGTGTTGTGAGAATCCAGTACGTCGCCGCTTATGATATCAATATATACAATGTTTAAAACCAATAGAAGTTGATGGTATAAACGAGTTTTATCTGAATAAAATACACGTAAACATAAATCGCTGATGATGTAGAAAATATATTAAGCAACGTAAAATAATTTACACTTATAGTATTAAGCACATGATTTCGCATACATTTAAAACTCTTCTAGATAAATTGTACATAAATTTATAATAATCGATTGTTAACAAATTGTACTGAACTGCACGTTTTTCATACGTTTCATAAGGCAAATGAGTACTGACCTTAAAAATTAAACAAAATTAAATTAAACAAATTAAAAAGGGCAAGCAATTTTGAAAATTGCAAAACCCAAATTACTAAAAACAATTAACCTCCTCCAAAAGTAATGATTATGAGCTTAAAAAATAAAAAACGATCATTTATAATACATTTAATAAAACATTAACTAAATAACTAAAAGACAAAAACAGTAATATCAATATTCCATTTACCGTTTTACTTACGGAAACGGAAACCAAGCGAAGCAAAACGTACCTTGTTTAAAGTGGTTGTCACGAAGATTTTTTGGTGGACAACAATAAAAAGAAAAATATTTTCTCATCCAAAATTCTTATATGACCTATAAGATCCGATTAAAAAATGTATTCGGATAGAGGGCATAATTTTCCGCAAAAAAGACCGTAATTACGAGGTACACTTTGGAAGATAAGAATTCGAGATAGTCCCAAGACTATTTTGCTAGGAAGTTTCGCAAACAAAAATAAAATTGCACATAAGCACGAACCCAGGTATTTTGGAAAAAGGAATTCTCCAATGTCATTTGTTTGGAAAAGACCAACGAAATGGTACCAAAAGAAGAGCCATTTGGCGTGCAACGGTGGCTTAGCCCCACCTGGTTCGCCCCTCAAGAGATCGAATGAATTGCACCGGTTGACCTTACGCGCGTGGCAATATTCAACCATCTTTCTTATCCTGGCGAGGTTTTATGGTATCGAAATTCAAATATCGATCCAGTGTGACAAAAGCCGATAAAAGAGAAAAAAGTATGGAAATAACTGCCGAGGCAGACATTAAAAGACGGATTTTTCAAAATAATTAGGGATGTCTGATGGCGAGATGGAGTTGGACGCTGAAGTGCCATCCAGAATTCAAGTTCATAGATTTAAATGTAGTGATAGACGCGTTCATTTTTATAGAGCACAAACAAATGTTATGGAATCAGATGACCAGTTAGAGAAAAGAGGTGGAAACCTAGTGAAAAAGAAGATAGAGATGTAACCGACCAATTGATTTCATTTCGTTCTTTCTTCAAAAGTGACATCGCTAAACTTTCAACTATGAAGGACGCAGCTAACTACTAAACGAAAACGCTGCGCTATACACCAGTTTCCCCGAAATTTGTAGGGTATTAACGAATCTCACATACGCTGAGAACATGCACTTTAAAAACTTAAAATTATTAAGAATTATTTGAGTAGTGCTATGGGACAGAAAAAGACTAATTGTAAGAGGACCGTGAATTGAGAACGAGGTGTCGTGCCTACTGAGGATTGACATGTATAAAATTAATAACGTGTTTGCCGAGTGGAAACTGACAATGAGTGATTACTGCAGTTATCAATACATATATGTTATTTATTTTTATATTTGTGCGGTACACCTAATGCCTCTCTTACACAGTGAAAAGTATTATGATTATCATATTACGTAATAATACACCAATTTGAATACCGGATATTTTGCTTAGGCAGTTGACATGGTATAATTCAATGTTCCCCAACCCACTTTTAATCTAAGCGACTATTTCCTCTAAACCTACGTAATACGTTCACTTGTAGTGTGGCCCCGGGGGGCCAAGTAGTCCTAGCTACGCCACTGGCGTGCACGATTTATTGGTGATGACTGACGGACACTACGAAAATAATCTGTAAGTAGATGTGCCTAACAAAATGACATGGGGACAATAAAATTTCGAAATTTTGGAAACTATTTATTAATGGATCACTCACTTTCTGCCGTCAAGTAGCAAATAGGAGAAAACAAAGGCTAAACGTGGATGCGCAGAAGGTTGGCGGATTTCGGCGAAACCCGAAGAGCTTCCTGATCGATTTCAGATGTGGAAATGGGCGTGCACTCACCTGAAAAGAGAAATGCAGACATGTCTAAAACATTGAAAGGTAGACAATAAATATTAAAAAAGGATCTTATTTAAACTATTTCATTAGCAAGAATCAATAGCAACAAATACAAAAATTAATGTAAGTTCAACATGTTAAAGTCAAGATTAATCCTCACATACTTTTAATTAGAAGAATACCGCAAAGTGCGAAGCGATGAAAACACCTTTCTTATGAGATCTGCGACTATTATGGGTTTATCAAACAATTATTAATATATTAAAATAAAATTTGATATGCAAATTCCTTAAGTAATTATTCGTGCGACATCTAAAATCTATTGGAAGATTTTCAGATAGGAGAGGTCCATTAGAAAATGACAAATTTACTGCAAACTGACTTGCTACAGTACGCAGAAGAGATGGCACAAACAACGCTCGTTCACCAGCGAGGAAGATTGGTTGAGGATAGTAAATAAATTACCTAGGTGGGATTAACAACATCTCATCTCGCAATAAGGGAAAAAGCTAAGAAGATAACCGAGAGAATTGGCATCGACAACTTCATGGCGTCAAACGGCTTGCAAGATTCAAAGATCGTCATGGTCTCGTGTACAATAAGTTAGCAGGAGAAGGCGCCGCTGTTGACACATAAGCAATGCATCTGTGGATCGAAGAGCTACCAAAGCTGATAGAGGGGTATGTGATTCTGGATGTGTACAAACACGGCGAAACAGACATTTTACAAATTACTTCCCTACTGCACTCTTACATTAAAGGGCCAATCCTGCCATGATGGAAAAAGTTCTATAGAGATTGTTGTTGTATACTAATAGTGACGGGAGCGACACACGGGAGCCGATCATGATAGGGAAAGCATGTTTTCCTGATCAACTACCTCCTTCCTCGAAGAGCCTCACAATCCCTGTCTTCTCTTCATGTTTTTTTTGGCATGAATTCTATTAAGTCCAACGCTGATCTTTCCTTCTATCAATATGGCCCGTCCAGTGCTACTTTAGCGCCTTTGCTCTCCTAATTACATCACAGAGAGCTGTATTCCTTCTTATCCAGTCGTTCCTTTTGCAATAACTTCGGGTGGACACCCCCGTTCATCTCTGCTTTATTTGCAGGTCCGGCATTCGTGGTCCATGTTTCACATCCGTATGCCAGGACAGGAAGAACACACTGGTCATGCAATCACCTCTTTCGATAGATTTACATATTTTACTTGAAGATTTGAAGATAACTCCATGCTATCTCTTACTGATTTCACCAAAAAGTGATTAATCGATAGTGATGAACTGAACGAAGAAAACTTAGTTTGTTACTTCTCCTAGTTTTGCTCCATTGATAAATATCTTCTTAGTATTTGTGAAGTTGTCTTATTAAGATTAAATTTAAGTCCAGATTCTCGGCTACCCTTCTCCATCTCCTCAATTCTTTCTCGGAGCTCTTCTGGACTTCATGCAGACAGTATGATGTTATCAGCGAAGCGCAAGCGACTCACACGTTCTACATTTACCTATATACCTTTTTCCTATCAGTATAGCGTTATGAATACATCCTCTACAGCTGCTGTGAATAATTTAGGAGATATGGTATTTCCATTTTAGTCTTAACGCCACTTGCTTCTTCATGCAGCTGAACTAACGATGCTAAGTTAAAATAAGAAATGGGTTGTAACTAAGTAAGTGTCGCAGGAAACAAAAAGGGAGTCTGGAAATAGGACGTACTTCCCTAATTCATACCGAATAAAAGACGGGCGGAAACCAAGAAAACTGTGACGCAACAAAAACAAAAGAAACCCAAAAACAAAGGACGCAAAGGACGCACAATTTCCCACGATCGCACACACTATGCCGTTCTCTTTCACTTCCGACAAAGGTGAGAATTGATCCTCGATGAGGGAAACTCATGCAACGGTACTTAACTGCATGGTTCCAGCTAAATCGTGAAGATCAGAAAATTTACGAAAGTAAGCCTACATTTCCGGTTGACCAATTTCAGCCCAAATCTAATCAGGCTCTGAATTTCTATTAAAAATCTAGAATATAAAGTTTCTCTTGATCTGATTATTAGTTTCGAGTTCCGTTAAAATATTGAATTCGATTTTTTTTTCAGAAAGAAATACTTTCTCTATACTGCGTGGGGAGAAAGTAAATACGTATCATAGTAGGTTAAATGCAGAAAATAATATAAGACTAAGGCAGTTACTAAAGTTAAAACTCTCCTAGATATAAACCTCATCCTGCTCATTAGATAAGTATAATTTTAAGCTCTGATTGTTAGATTATGAGTAAAATTTATCTGAAAACAACAAATTTCATTTTAAACTACCTTACATGGCTTGGTACGAGTTGGAAGTTGGATTTTATGTGAATTTGACGAAGTTTTGTTTCAAGTGAAAGGATTCCGCCATTAAAAAAGTTCTGAGAATCACTGTGTTATGATATTAATTCACTGCCATCCGTTGTATTTTAAAATGATTTGAAGCATGGTACGGGCTCGGGATTTGGACAAAGCTTAGTTTCTTTGGAGAGAGAATTCTAATCCGTATCGAGTTCGCGTAAAAATTTGCTTAAAATCAGAAAATAATCATAAATGTAAGATACCGTGTCAAGTGCAATGTAATAGTTTTCGGCGTAACTTGGTCGAACTACATTATAAAAAAATGAAAATAAACTGTAATTTACACACATTTATTTTCAAACGACCATGGTTTCGTTGCATAGCAACATCATCAAGTGAAAAACCGACTTTTCATTGGGTATATAGATATTGAAATCCCTAGTGGGAGGACCTAAAAATAAAACACAGGGGGATAGAGGAACGTTATTGGATGTACATATAAGGAATGGTATCATTGGAAAATAACGTTCCTCTGAACGGTCGTCTGAAAATAAAGATATGTGGAAATTACAAAGTTTTTTCATTTCTTTCTTCTTCTATACCGTGTCAAGTCTCGTAGTTGTCGCAATGCTTTTATATGGGGTGCAATTTAAGATTATGTACTTTGGGTATGTTTCCGCTAGCAGTTTGTTTTCGAAATACATAAATACCACACAAACAATACTCAAATACTCATTATGACTTAATTATAATCTGCATAAATTAGAAAATGGCATTCTAGGCATTACCGTATTTGCCCGATTATATGGCGATGTTTTTTTTCTAAAATGTTAGCCAAAAAAGTCATACTAGCCTTATAATCGCGACCAAAATTATCTTTTATTCCTTCTCTCCCTTTCATCCACACTGAAATTCAATCTCCTATGTACCTAAATACTACAAAGACGTTAGCCGCCTGCGTCTCCGCTCTGCATGCTCAAGGACAGTGGTGCCCAACCTTTATTACATGGAGGGCCGCATCGGTGGCTGTGAATACTTTAGCGGGCCGCATTGGAAGTTGCCAATTCTTCTGCAGGCCGGATTAGAGTTTTAATCGGAAGTTATCTATATATTCTGACGTGCAGTTGTAGTGAAAATCAAATCTAAATGAGGTTTTTATGGTAAACATTCCAATATTTAAAGTTTTCTAATGAAAATTGTCAATCAAATGTATGAATTTGTGTGTTAAATTTTTCGGGTATAGCTTCGCGGGCCGCATAAAAAACCTTCCGGGGCCACATCCGGCCCGCGGGCCTTAGGTTGGGCACCACTGCTCAAGGACATCGCTAAATGTAAATCAACATTTTATTTACCTACCTTGTCTTTCATTCACAATACAACAATGTATTCAAGTCAGTTTAAAACGTTTCCTTCGTGGATGCAGTGTAGCTTTGAAGGTGCGCGTGTTAAGTTTTCTTTTAGACCCTTTTCGGGCGATTTAACCAATAGCAAAATTGAGTAACCACGTTGAAAGACAAGGAACAGATTAGGGCCAGATTAACGAAAGACTGCGAAGGAGTTATGATGACAACGTAAAAATCATGGTGGTTCGTGAAGCAGAAAAAACACATAACTGTGCAGCTGCTAGAAAATTCGGTGTAACTAAAAATGATGTGAACCAGAAGAATGAACTCCTAAATGCGCATTGCAAAAGAAAGGTATAAAATTTAAATTGTATACAGGTAGCCTCCGCATATGTTCTTAAATGATGTTTTGTTTTTTATTTGTTTTCATTTACACGGTATATTAAGTGTAACCGATCAGATATTTTGAAATCAAAATTTAGTGTTAACAACCCGAATGTTTTTCTTTCGCGTGGCTTTTTAAATAGGGGTCGCCTTATATTCGAGGTCGCCCCGTTAGTTGACGAAGGGATCATCCCGAAAGATTCTATCATATTTACCTTTCATTTTCCACAGTTATGAGAAAAATTGAAGTTTCGCAATAACTCATAATTACTGACAACTATTTTTTAATGACATAAAATGATTAGATAACCTTGGTGCGCGAGCCAAAAACAACATAGGAGAATGTCGAGTGTGGCGCACCCTCCGGTGATAACCTTCGGAAAGAAAGCGGCAAAGAAAACCGATGGAGCAGTCAGTCGGAAGGAATATATGAGAGGGCAGAGTTGGTCGGAGGGAGTGGAATACGAGTGGGAATGGGGGCAGACGTGGGATAACGCCACCTTAGAGATGATGGGATCTGCCAAAAAAGCCGCCGGTGAGACATGCAAATTCTTCCGCTAGACTGAAAGTAAACCAAGGACAATTTCGCGAAGCCAAGGAGACAGTATAGCATAAAAATAGGAAGGCAAAGACACTTCTAAAAGCAAGGAGGACAAGGATAAAGGTGAAGGACGAATTCTGAAGAATTGTTGCTAAATTTATAAATTGGCGACATAAAATAAAAACTGAGGAAAATATAATATTGCATTATTATTAGGCGAATCAATATGCAGCGGAGTAACGAGAACAGGTAATAGGATAACAATAAATAATTAATAGTTAATGAACATATTAATACATAAATTATTTATGGCATTATTTGAAAAGATGGAACGTTAACAAGATGTGTTCTTATGCGTGAAGCTTTGAAAAGGAGAAAAATCTGTGCTTTTCCGGGAATCGAACCCAGGTCTCCCACTTGTGGAGTAGGTGATTTAACCAACTAAGCTATCAAACGTGATTAATTATAGAACGGAGAATTAAACCGGCTTGATAGCTTAGTTGGTTAATGCATCTACACGACAAGTGCGAGATCCAGGTTCGATTCCCACTCAAATACAGAATTTTTCTTCTCAAAATTGAAATATGTCTGGGTGTGTTTTCAACCCGTTCGATAGCAGAAAAAAATTCTGGACGCTTCAGGATTCGAACCGCCTTGCTTCGGATTCGTAGTGCGAACGTCTTATCCATTGGGCTAACGATAACGATACTTACTAACCTGAACTGGTTCCAGGTCAAAATGTCCAAAACAAAAAGGCCCAAAATACATAAATGTCCAAGTTAAAATAAGGTCAAAACCAATTAGTCAAAAGTAATAAAACCCAAGATATAAAAATGTTAAAATAACAGGAAAGTCCAATAAGAAACATTCACAAAAATTAAGTCCGAAAATCAGAAAACTAACGTATATTATGCGTACCAATTGAATATTTAAGAGCCATGTACACATAACAACGAGAAAACAAATGAAAGTGACAGACGGAATTCCAAGTAAAATTTATTGAGGAATCTTTTTGTTATCCAAATAACCAAATAACTGTAATCTGTGTAATAATCTCAAGTACCTAGAAACTTCAGAAACTATTCACTCGGCATTGCCGTCATCTTCTGGGGTGACGTGGATTTTCAGACGATAACTGATTGCTCACAAGTAGGCTTTAATATTATTTTCTTCCTTATAATTATTGTATTGGCCTACAATCTCTTCAATTCGTCTTTGGTTGGTTTGATACTTCTTGTTGGTAGGTTGTCTGATGTTTGTGTGACCCGATCGTATTTGAAGCATTAGATTTTCATTGTCGTGTTGTTCCTGTTGCAATTTTTCAATAAAACGCCAAACAGATACGTGGTGGGCAACTAACACTTATTGGAATTTAGAGTGGAATGCTTCTACATTGTTATTCGTTCGCTCTTCACCAGCTCTCACAGAGATTGGATATAGAAGATAAAATAAAATTTATATTAATTTTTAAATTATTATTACACAGTACTACAATAATTATTGTAATTATTTTTTATTATCTTCGGAAATTGTTAGTAGGACATTATCGTTTCGGACATTTTGACTTTTGGACAATATTGTTCAATGGACGTTTGTGTTTTGGACATTTTCCGTTGGACATTTTGACTCTGAACCTCTGAATTGCTTACGTGAAAATAGGTTTTAGATCAATTACGCTGGTTACTTTTGTGAATTTAAAACTTAAATATCATTTAATTACTAATCTAATAAAAAGTACTTCGAATTCACAACATCACTCAGCAATGGAATTCTAATTTATTGAATTTAAATTAGTTTTCCATTATTGAGCGTTTACGTTTAACTCTCGTATTCCGTTCTGTTGGAGAGAAAAGTTGTGTGGGGTAAGAAAATAAAAGTTGGTTTTTAAAAATACATTTTTTGTATTTCAATTTGTTTTAACCTTCTGGTTAAGCATCAGATTCGACGGATATCCATCTCTTGCTTTCACCAAGAAACTCATCAGCAGCTGTGGTTTCAACACAAATTCTCCAATTCGCCGAATTAATAGGTCGCTATAGTCAATAAACGGACCGCCACATACATAGAGACCATTCTCAAGTGGACAGCATCTTCGGCATGGGAACGAAGTCATTCCTCGGAAGTGACACAAAAAAAGTTCCCAAACAGTTCACGCTTCGAGAACACATCCAATAACGGACCATAACGCCTGTTGCCTTTCGAGGGGAGAATTAAGTTCATCGGCCATTAAAAAGAAGCAGAGCGCGATGACAAGGAGGCGGATCAAGTCCATGAGAAGTTACGAGGCTGAGCGCTTATTTACAGAAACATTTTGTGAGTGCGTTCTTTTCTAGAATTAACGAGGGCATGATGAGTCTTCTGGCGTGCGACAGTTATCGTACGATCCGTTTTGGTCACGTGGCTGCGAACCAATCGATTGAAACCTATCCGTGCATTTCGTAATATTCACGTCATCCTATTTGGCGATAACTATTATAAGGCCCGAATCGAATCTCGAATAACGGACCGATCGAGGCTCGAGTGGAGTTAAATAGTTAGAAAAGTTAGGGCGAATGCCGTGAGAAGCATCGTTCCGAATCAACTAGCCATATCAGTTAAGACTCTTATTTCGCTCAAGTTCGTTTTATGAACAGGAAACTTCGGTCTCCTAGGTCAGTGGTGCCCAAACTACGGCCCGCCATGAGTTTAACAATTAAAAGTCACAATGTAACATAAAGGGAAAATATAAAAATACAAAAACAATATATTTTGTGTTTACCTTTCTAATCCCATAGATAAACGTATTTAAATATAACAGGTAATTTCGACTCACACCTAAATTCTTAATTTCCTTGTTTTTCTTAAACTCAATTTTCGACTGGGTGTTATCTCGCGAAGAGTATAAAATTGAACAATGTGGCCCGCGATGAGTGCAGCAATGGGTTACGTGGCCCTCGGGCCGAAAAGTTTGAGCACCATTGTCCTAGGTAATTACCTATAACAGCGAAAACAAATTCAGACAACACAACGAAAGATTATATAAAGTTAATAAATAGAGGCAGGAAATGGTTATTAGGGGGATAAGGAACGAAGAAATTGAGTATAAGGTTTTCAATGCAGGTTACACGAAGGGATCATTTAAATACCAACGCCCATTTTAGAAATTTTTACTATTTTACGTTAACTTATATTAATTTCAATCAACCTGTTTAATTACAGTATAAGAGAAAGATCCGATGAGATGTTTGGATCAAGCGTTTTTCTTTTCAAATGAATTTTTACGATTTTGTAAAACAACATGATTTCTTTCCCACCAAATGTGAGTACTCCTACTTTTGTATCCGAATGAGAGTGTAATTTTCAGATCAAGCCAATAGATTCCAACACTTCCGAAGATGTTCCTTTTTATTATTATTATTATAGATTTTATTAATTTTCGGCAATGTTTACAAATCGCCCCAGAAATAAAATGTTGACTCTATAATGCTGTGTGCCTTATGCGACTGACATAAGCTGGAAAATCGCATTTCAGATAAATATGTTCCGTGTTACAGTAATCTCGGCTGTTTTAGAAGATGGAATAAAATTAGCAGTGCGTGATATCCTAAAAGGAAAAGTGAGTGTACCTACGTAAGGAAAACAGCGTCTTAAAGTTCCTTTCTTCGTCATAAATAACCCATTTTCTTCCTATTTAAAAATATTTCATGCACTCCGCAACCTTTCAAATTTCAAGGCACACTTTCGGGTGCTCTCGAACTTCGCGGCACACCCAACCAAATTTATCGATACTGTGTAGGACATTTTTACCACCCTATAGCCAACAAAAAAGGCAACAATCGACTTTCCCACACAGATGAAGAAAACTATTGCTAAGGTCTACATTTTTTAAATCGTTTATCCCGGATTATGAACATTAATCTTGTGATAAACATTCCAATTCTCCAAATAAAAATCAACATGGTTTCTGTCTCAAGTAGCGGAAAGAGCATAAGGGACCTGGCCATAAAGAGATATTCTGTTTATATGGTCTTATTACCATTACAAGAATAAGACGGTATTTTTACCTTGATATTAATTTCAAAATTTACAGCGGTACACCGAGTACATACCTTGTCGCGGCGCAGTAATGTGCCGCGGCACACCGGTTCCGTCTTACTTAGAGATTCCGATCTACATTTAAAGTTTTGTATTGATCTGATTATTAGTTTTTGAGTTAGAGCGTCCACAAAGTTCTAAGTTACAGAAATCATCGAGAAAATAGTGAAAACACTCACAGGGGACCTCAAAACGTGTATTTCCGTTGAAATCTCGTCACCGATTTACTTCACGAATACAATGCTTTCTCCTGTACTACGTATGGAGAAAGTAAAAACAAACCATATATGTACTTAAATTCACAAGATACTGAGATCTTACCGCGTATTTGCACTGTATGCGGCGCCTGATCAACCGTGGCTCTTACATAGGCAAATGGTTTTCTCCCGCTCCTATGAGGGGAACTCCGAAAATGCGGGCGAGATTTCGTCAAATTAAATAATTAATTTTTGTTTGAAATTCGCCCCTCCGATAAAAATCGCAAGTGGAGTCCTCTGCCTCTTAAAAAACGACTACGGATCGAGCGACATAAGTGCTGCGCGAGGGTGAAAAAGAGAAACGTCTTCCCCTAAGGTTGCCAACCTCTCCTATACGTACTTAGTAAATGGGAAAAGTTTCAATGTCTTGCATCCAATAGATAAGAGTGCGACCAGCTGAGGGTTAAGAAGCTATCGTTTAATCTATAATAGGGATGAATACTGCCGACTGTGTAATATTCACTGCGGTAGAGGACCTAGGGCACGGCAAAGGGTGACTGCCATTGCGAACGATCATGGTAAAAACAAAAATAAAAATCAGTTCTTAAGAGACTAATGTCGCTGCGATCGATCGAATAACTGCGCGCGACGTAACGCTTTCTCAGGTCGTCACTTCCGACAACATCTCCTCACCTTTGGGAGATTCACTCTTTGGACGAGAGAGAGAGAGTTGTAGCCGCACGAGCACTTTTTTCGGCCCTCTGCCGGAAGCACCCAAATACGGATCGAGAGCCGCTTTTGGAAATGTCGCCGTTTCATTCCACCCTCACCTTCCGTATTCCTCTCGACCCTTCCGTGTTCCTTTCGCCCCTTCCGTGTTCCCGCCTATGAGAAGTTCGTGGATTGCATGAAAATTGCACTTTCTTGATTCCTAGCCTCCCTCGTAGGAGACCATAAATGTAGCGAGCCAAGGTTCCTGACCGTTAGGTTCTGAAGTACTTCACGATCCTTTGCTCCTTACGAATCTGAATAAACAATTCTGATAACAAGGAAAATTTAAATTAAATCGATCGTTATTTTTTTAGGATTATACTTAACAGAACTGTTAGTTTCAGGCTAACTGCGACTTTGTGTAACTTTATTTACTAATTCAAGTTATGTTTTGGTTGATTTATTCCGTCTGTACATTTATTTAATTGCCTTTTTCTTAAACTTCTAATAGCTTATGACTTAGCAATACACTGAATTATCCTAGTGGATAAAATTTTAATCAATTTAATTTCAACTAAAATATTCTCTCGTACAGAACGAAAATTCGAATAAAATTTTATTCGAGCTTGTTTAACTGGAATAAAAAGTTGTCTGCGACTAAATTAGATTGACATTTTGATCCTTCCCCTCCCCTGCTTAGCAATATTATTCGTATCAGGGGTCACTCTGATGGGTCGATCCTCGGTAAATTTACAAATGAACAGTGTACATCTTGGGTGCTGAAAGGTTGAAGACCCCTGCACCAGATAGAGCCGTGGGGATCGGTGGAGACCACGCCCACGCTGCTTCACTTCCACTTTCGAAACCGTAACCCGCACAGCTCTTTACATAGCAACGGACGAGAAAAATTCGTGACAATCTACATTTCCAAATAGTGTCACGCCTATAAAGCACAAAATAGTCTTTGGGCTTTTGCCAATAAAGGGCGAAATGTATGTAAATGAAGAAAGCGGTTTAATAGGCCTTAAAACAACCTGGCCATCCGGGAATAGAATGTTAGAGGTCGTCGTCGTCGCTTATTGTTAGCCAAATCACAGTTCTGGTGACACAGGCGAGAGAATCAAAGGCGAAATCGCGATGAGAATAGAAACTAATATAAAATAAGAATTATGATTATGGTACACCCAATCCCACGTTATTTAAGTGAAGGAAACTGAAAAAGAAATGTTCTTTAAAAATCAAGTGTAAACAAGATCGGTTTCAAAACATTAACACAACATTATATTCATAATAATTGTGGTTAAAATGGCGCCTTTCTCTTGTTTATACATTGTATGGTTGTTGAGTTGTAGAGTCACGCACATATCTACTAAATATTTTGAAGTTTGTGCGCTTGTTTGATCATGGAACTCCTCCTAAACGATAAAAGCTAAAACAACCAAATTTGGTGCAATTCTTCCTTACATCCTAACTTAGTGAACGGCCAACGTTTCGTTTCTGTCCGTCACAATGACTCGAAATGGCGAAAGATTTAATCATCCAACGCTATTTTGCCCCGTCCTGCGACTGACGCACAGGGATGAGTGTAGACTATTTTTAATTTGCGCTTTAAAATTACTTAAAATCATGATACGAAGACGCGACTTGAACCCAGAAACGGAGAAAAAACTAAAGTTTCATTTTCTTACCGTCGAATTTCAAACACGAGCCGAATTTGTCCAACATTAAGGTTTTTACCACGAAATTTGAATATAAAATTTTTGCTTGCCATGATAACCCAATTGTTAGGAATTTAACACGATGGCGTAATTCCAATTACATTGAGATGGCCGCTATGCTTATTATTTATCGAAGTACATATGAAATTGCGTGAAATGATATTTGGAATAATGAAAAACTAATTATATTAGAATTATAATTATGATTGATATTTATATCGGTTGTAAAACGGACTAATTGTTTACAATTTCTATTATACGCATTTTATTTATATGAGAATGGATATAAGATTTATTAATATAAGCTTGACAACGGACTGTTTAAAAAAAATGGATATCGTGGTGTCAGTTTCTAGACCGATATTTTTTACTATATAGCCGGGTTATAGTTTTCCGCGGAAGATATAGCGAATGAGAGGAAGATTTGTTGTAACAACGAAAACAAACCAAGCTAATATTAGTTTAGCGTATTAATTTATATATTTTGTCATTTGGTAAAATGAAAGAGCGATTGCAACATTTATTAAAGCCTATTTACCCTCTGGCCTTTATTGATTTTATTGCTGTCAAATCGAAAAAGGGAGACGAAATCGCGTCAGAAATAATCCAAAAATTAGAACAGGATGGACTAGATTTACCAGATATAAGCTCAATCATATGAAAATGCTCATAATACGACCGGTAAATTAAAAGTTTCCAAGAAAATAATTTTAAACGTAACTCTCTTGCACGTTTCATACCATGTACAGAGCATTCGCTTAATTTAGCTTTTTATCATTCCACTGAAAAAACTAACCGTCAAATTATGAAATTTTTTGTATAGGTAGAGAAACTTCCTTTATTACGCTGGTTCCACATCGAGATGTGTTGCAATCGTGGAGGCCCTTAAGGTGACATTGAAAAAAATGGCATAAAACACGATGGTCATCAAGATAAATGCTGTGAATTCATCGAGGTTACAATTGAAGCAAGTTTATAGGATGTTAATAAAATTAAAGAATGAACACGAATTCACAGATGCTGAAGGTTCGTTAAAACAGATCGACGTGCAATTTATATTTTTCTTGTTATTTTGGGACGATTTCCTCCAGAAGAACAACCGTCTCACTAAAACTCTTCAGGGTGCCTATGTAACTGTGGATAGAGGTGTTGACATGATCCTCAATTTGGTACCAGACATAAAAAGTTCAGAATCGCGACTGGAAGAGTATATGGAAGCGGCAAAGAAATTTTGCGATGAAAAAAGAATACCTGCTGTGCTCCCGAAAATAAGAGGAAGAAAAAGGAAATTTCATGACACGATGATAGAAACTGAAGCATCCTCAATGCCTGAAACAACAGAAAATACTATCTATGACGCAGTACATCAGGCAATAAATTCTTTTTATAGGCAACTGTTTAACGATTTACGTCTCTACACAAAATTGATAATGATTAAAAAATTTTAAGTTGCGCTTTACATAATATGACTGAAGATGAATTGATAAATTCCTGTAAAAATGCTGCTAGTATGTATAAAAACAATGTGGATGAACGCGAGTTAATCGAAGAAGTTTGCAGTTTAAAACACCACCTTCACTGCCTTCGACGAAAAGCGCTAAAATTACGCATAAAAAAATATTGGAATTTCTTCACGAATCTGAACTTTTAAGTTCATTTCCCAATGTGGAAATTTTGCTGAGAATTTTCATGACATTCGCCGCATCAATTCCAACTGGAGAACGTTCTTTTACGAGTAAACAGAGATTTAAAAAAAATTACCTATAGCCATAAATTAACCAAGAAAGACTTACTGGTCTAGCTATCTTATCTATTGAAGATGAGACTGCTAAAAATATAGATTTCAATGACATAATCTGTATGTTTGCTGCATGTAAAGTCCGAAGAATAAATATTTAAAGAAGCGATTGTTTATTTTAGTTAAATACCCCTTTTAAAATATGCACTTATCATTTTAATAGATCATCTTGGGGTGCCAAAAAATCCCCTGCCCAGGGCGTCAAAAGTGGTCACTACGGCTCTGCACACAGACTCGTAGAGAAAATAAACAAAACGTACCCTGGAGGCCTCAGAACGAGTATTTCCGTTGAAATATCGAATTCGTTTTTTTTTTCACGAATACAACGCTTTCTCATACACAGCGTATGGAGAAAGTAAAAATATGTTAGCGATGCAAACAAACCCTCCTCTCTCCCATTTTGGCCTAAACTACTTCAATTCTTAGCGCTTCCTTGGTCATAATTTGTTTTGTTATAATTTGACGTTCTCCAGACACTTTGAGAGGCGCTCCCTCCCTCCCATCCTTCCTCTCCCACTTTTCCTCGAGTGAGATAGGTCAGCGATGGAAAACACCGATGGAAACGCTTTCAGCCATCGTCCCGTAAGGAGAACCATCTCCTATCGGTTTACCTCGCTCCTTCCATTTCTCCCCCCCCTCCCCCCTCATTCTTACTCTCTCCCTTCCACCCCCTCTCCGCCCCCCTTCCTCTCCTATTCCTCCCCCCACCCTCGACCTCACCCTCCCCCTCCTCTCCCTCACTCTTCTCCTTTCCTCTTCTCTCCCCACTCCTTCCCCTCTCTCTCTCTCTCCCTCACCCTTTACTCACACTCTATTCGGATTCCCTACAATTGAGGCTCTCCTCTTCGGAGGAGGGAATCGAGGTCGTTGGGCGGAAGAAGCACTCCGCGATGCGGGCGGACGGGTGACGAACGCTTAAGTGCATTTCGGAGCGAGCGATACCAGGATATTCAGAAACGGGAGCACATAATAAAACTCTCTCGCTGTTGAGTTTTGAAAAGAGGCCAATAGGATTGTTTTCGATTTCGGAAACGCTCCGCGTATCAGGCTCCTCTTGAACCATTACGATCCGAGAATTTTCGCCTCCGGCACTGCAGAGTGAAATTCATTCACGATAAGTAGCCAACGCTTTCGATTTTTATTCTCTTTAATAGAGCACTCATCCCTCGAGTTGCACGGTTTCGCTTTAGTGCGGGTTTCTTTTTTTTCTAGGACAACCGGGAATTTCACGGACAGCAATTTCGCTTTAGCAAGATTTTGAAACGGGTCTTCGAGCATAGAAAAGCATTCCACGTTTCAGACAAATCTTACATATATTTATGAAAGTTTGTTTGTTTATTTATTTGTACATCTCTACATTTCCACAGCGTTAAAGCTAGAGTAATCAAACTTTCAACAGATACTTTCTTCACAAATAGGAAGGCCGTAGGCTACTTTTTAATCCCAAATGTTTTATATTAATTGTACAAAAAGAAAAATAACTTTGTATGCTAATGGCACAAGATTAAGCATTACAAATGTAATACCAGCTGTATGTTGCAGCAGCAAGAGTTGGATCCGGAAAAAAACTTATATATGCTTATAAATAATCAAAAAACCAAAAACACTGTTTACAACGAAGCACTGAAATAAAATATTAATTTTTGTTTGAACATATTTTTGTTTTTCTCCAGGCAACGCCGGGTACTGTAGCTGGTAGGCTATAATAAAAGGATTATAGGAATCAATTCTGAATGCAATTATGACTGAATTGTTACATGTCGATCTCAATATGGCGCTCAAATGTAACTATGTACTTGTATTTCTATGAGATAACCCTTGACCTACGTATTCGACTTTTTCTGCATACATAAGAATAAACTTTTCAGTTTATATAGCTGAGATAAACAACGGCGGGAATTCGCGAGCGACCGAACGATTTCGATTCGAAAGTTAAGAGCCGAAATAAAAAGGGGGGAAGAAATCGAGGTGGCCGCATCAGTGGCATTGAAGCGATTATTTGTTGGACATCCACTGAAATGAGCTCGGAAGGTGATACAACTTTCTTGTATAAAACATTAGTATAGACTCTAAAGCTCAAAGTTTTAAAGTGAATTTGACATGTCCCATTTAAAGGCCGTTTTATATCCCTCAGATACGCAGTAAAGTTGCCGACGCCTAAACCAACCGACTTGTTTCCCACTCCATTCTCTCTGAAGACCTTATAGCTAGACCATTTAAAATTTTCTAACGACGAGAAGAAACATGGCATCCGCTCCATTCGCTGAAAGCAAGTCGATGACAATAACGATGATCAACGGTAGTATAAGTTCCATCAAATAAAGCCATTCGGCAAATGAACACATGGAGCGGATATGAGGCCTCAGTTGGAACATCTGCTACGAAGAGGACAATTGGAACAAAAAGATCACTCGATCTGTAACAGAGGACATTAAACGAAGATGAATGAGGTCTGAACAAGTTTTGACGTTGAATGAAAAAATATACATGTACTAAGAACAAATATTAAGGCTATATTTTCATGATGGGGGTCATCAATTCGACATATTATCATATTTTTCATATGGTATAGCAATAATAAAAAAATGAAAAAATTGTAGCTGAAATGTATTCGTTGTAAAATGCTACTCAAAAAACCGGCACAATATATATTGCACAAACTTGCTCACATTACGTATTCCTTTGGTCTTGCAACACTCTTTCCTGAATGGATTGAACTCTTACTGCTACGAAAACAACAAAACAGCGGAAAATGTTTTCGCACGCAAATGATATTAACATATTGATTAGGAGGCTCCATCCCCACCGCTGCAGTCCTCACTTTGCTTTATGTATCTTTCAAGCCGGCTCTGATTCTATAGGAGGTAATCAATTTGTAAATTAATATTTCTGATTTTAGATTAATAGATCCGTATACAATTGCAATAAATGGTATATCGAACAAAACGTTAAAAACACAAAAAAGTAGAATATCATGATTTTGCTTACGAAATAGTTAATCGACGCTAATTGAATCGGAGGCAACAATGAGTCAGTCGCCTTGGCAATGTCCTCCGGAAATAGTGCGAAAAATCCACAAAATTTTGAAAACGAATGCGTATTTCTGAAAACATCGACCGTGTAACATGTAAACATTGCAAAAATAAGATAGTATCGAGTTTTAGCCGTCGAAAAAAGCAATAACGAAGAAAATCGGCCCATATTTACGTACTTATTTTGACGTATGAAGGAAAAAACCTTGCACAAATCAATAGGATACCTGAAAAAGTTCGCCTACGACGATTTACGGTGATATAATTAAGGACAGTCTCATATATGTGAAAGCCACAATAAATAATATATAAATAGAAAGTATTATGTGGATTTATGAAGCCACTTAGGCGCTGAAGCATTATATCTGGGTACTGATTGTTGAGAGAACTGGGAAGGGCTGTTATGTGTGGTAGCTGGGAGTAAAACTCGATATAATGTCGCTGGATGCAATATAGTTATTTTTTTGAGAAGTATGGGCTTAAGCAGTATTCTTTAGGATACCATAACCTACAAATGAGGGAATTTTAATCAAAATAATTAGAGCCATTTTTGAATCAATCGACATTTTGTGAAAATCGACAAGAATTGCTGCGCTAGATCGTTCGTCTCATCATTTTTTTTTTTCGATAATGGGAATAGATATTGCAATGAAGCAAAAACGGTTAATTCTCTTCATCATAATACCGTAATTTTACTCAATTATTTCTCAACATAGTCACATCTTGCAAAGTTCAGGTAGTTTCATGATTCCGTCAAGAGAGAACTGTGCGTCTTGTTGTTGGAACCACATCTTCGCCGCTGAAATCGTCTGATATGAAAGAATTAGCCTCCTCTCAGTTGTTCCTTCAGTTTAGGGAAGAGACGGAAATCAGATAGTGCCAATTCTAGACTGCATGGAGGGTAGTCCAAGACAGTGAAGCCAAGGCAGGCAATCTCTGCAGTGGTTCTTGCACTCACATAAGGCCGCACATTGTCATGTCGAAGGGAAACCTGCAGCATGTCAGGACGAACTCTTAAATTTTTGCAGAGTTCCAACGTAGCGCTCAGAGTTAATGACGGCACCAGTACGCATGAATTCCGAATGCAATATACGATTAAAATCCCAAAACGCTTTAAGCATGACTTTGCCAGCAGAGGGTGAGGAGTTTTTTGGTGCTGGGGAACCTTTGCGATGCATTCCATTGATTGTCTATTGTTTTAAGGTTCGAAATTATGCACACAGATTTCGTTTCCTGTAACGATGTTGCACATGAATTCGTCGCCTTCACGTTCACATCACAACAACAATTGTTGGAAAGCGTTCATCGGCATCTGTTTCAGTTTTTCAGTGAGTATTCGGGGAACCCATCTCGGGCACAGCTTTCGGTATCCTAATTCTACAATGATGGCCAGCACTCGCTCTCTCGAAACGGCAAGTTTGTTTGCTACTGTCTGCTGAGATTGCCGTGATTCTCTTTCGAATCGACGCGGCATTGGTGAGCCACCAGGTGGCTCGTCATTCAGATTGGCATCTCCATACAGACCAACGCCGAGCAGTACTGAGGTCTACGTCGATAAATATCAGAAAGTCGATCACTGCGCGCTGTTTAACCGCACAGACATTATTTCTTTACACTGCGCCATGTTCATTACTATAATACGGAGGTATCCTGTGGCAGAACTATAAAACTTCGCATCAACGTGCGGGAAAGTCTAATTGAGTGAGCGCAGTTTATTTGAGTAAGCTAGATAAATTTGTTCCCTAGGAAAAATATGAGGTACTATTTTTCATCATGCCCTCGTATTAGGGATTCTGATTTAACTCTTTCCCTTTCCCAGGACTCGAGACATTCTTTCTGAATTCCCGGTATTCGAGAAATTTAATGAGTTTTCAAATTAAATCAAACAGAAAATATATTTTAATAGTTTTATTTCTAAAATTGTAGTAAAAAGAACTGCTACATAAACACGTTTATTTTTGTTTTGCAAAGAAACTTCTCAAAAATACAATAGCGTTGACTGATGCATACTGTTTCGAATTTTAGTAACAATATTTCCTGCTATAGAAAAAAACTAAAATTCGTTTGGGCAGTGATTACACTGTGCTGACTCTTCGTTTTTATATTTTTAAGGTGCTTCAACAATTCAGAATGATCGCTGTCCATTCTAGGCTGAATTTGTTTTATTAAAATGATTTTTAAAAAACCCATAAAAATCATTACGAAACTGACTGGTAAAATATTCAAAATTCAAATTCGCTTTAACGTGATTCACACGTATTAATTACACGTGAAGATAGTTGCAAACATGGGGATTTTCTACAGAACTTAAATTATATAAATTCATACAAACGCACAAATAAAATATTCTCTACCCAGCGAATGTTTCTTTATTAAAAACAGCTACTAAGTCTGTTACTAATCAAACTAAACATTTGTACATCCAAAAAAGAGATAGATATATTATCACCATTAATAAGTGCTTCCAATATACGGGATTAACATTTTTATATAACATAACACGTAAAAAGCGATTTATTCTTTTGCAAATTTAAATTACTTAAAATATAAATATATCGGCTTACATCCATAGTAACGTGTTTAATATTTTACTAATAAAGCGTACCGGAAAGAGCAGTGGACATGCATAAAACATTTCTTCTATAGGGGTACGCAGTGTGTTTTCATAACGAGTATGCAGGTTGTTGCTAGTAACTAGTTGCGTTTCAAATTAAAGATTTCCAACCAACGCATTTTATTTAAATACCGTATATCAAGAATATTTACAATAAAAAAAAGTCTCGATGTTTCAAATGAAATTTTCCCAGGACTCGAAACAAGAAAAATTCTTCAATTTCCCGGGAAAATTTTGTCTGGAATTCTCGAACCAGAATCCCTACCTCGCATAATGTTGCTGGACGCGATCTATTCATTTTATTTTCTCGGTAGTTAGTGTTCTTTATTCTCTCTCAAGACGATGGGCCATTTCAGTTTACGAGACCATTTCATCTCCTAGAATCATTTTCTACGGTATTTTGAAACACCCGTTCATTCTCCTCACGATTCAACCTAGTTTCCATTGTCCAAACAAAAGAAGGCCTTGAAAATCGTGCATAGCTCCTAAGAGCACGGAAACGTTCGACGATCCTTGCCAAGGATTTGTGCATGACATCTCGAAAAATCAGTCAATATCTTGGCACGTTGCCAAATGTGCCAAACGTTCGTATAATCGCGAAGCACCTTGGGAATTCTAATGAGAGAAAAGCCGTACTTTTCGCGATTTTTCGTAGTACGAGTTCCAAACACCGAAAAGTTACTTGGATATATACAATGGGGTGGATGGAGGATGCTGATGAGTGGGATGGTGGATGCAGAGGGGGTGGGGTGGTGGATGGAGTGGTGGATGGAGTGGCGGTAACGGAATGCGCGTACACGCCGAGAAAGAAATCCTATGTGAAGAAAGGGAAAGGGTGGGCGTGGCCGCGTAAGAACGGTGGTTGAGGGTGTTATTCACCCTTCGAAATTGAAGAATATTGTGAAATTGCAGATATTATGCAAAAAATCCATACAGTGCACTTTTTCGTAGCCAATTAGCCGAAAACCTCATATTTTAAAGTAATACGACAGAATTAAACTCGGAAATACCAGTAAATTGTTTTAAAATTATCGCGCTATGTGAAAACCATAACATAACTAACAGATGCTTTTGATATTGTTTTAAATCAAACAATCTCTATGGAGGTGACCAGTGGCGCAGGGGGGAGGGGGGGGGGGGGTCCACGGGGTCCGGACCTCTTCCTCGGAAACTTGTGATTTTTCTAAATTGTGGAAACATACATCGTTATTTTAAATCTGGGTTCACGAGCGCCGTCCGAAAGAAATAGGAGACGGTTTGCCGCTTTGTTTTTAGCATAAATATAATTAATAATGCAATACGCGACATTGATATAACTTGCATAAAACTTTTGCGCTTGTCAAATATTTTGGACATCCCTTGAGAAAATCCTGTGTGCGCTACTGGAGGTGACAAAACTCCCTCAGAGGCTTAGCATAACTTTCTATATTTATTAATGAATTACATCACATGTTTTTACATTTTTGCTGCGGTTGTCTTCTCTTGGGAAAAGTTCTCAATTTTTGTTGAACTTGTTTACGAATACCCCCATTACTTGGAATCGAAAGGTCACCAGTTTCGTTTTACCATAGCAACGCTAATCGTGGCAACGAATTAATTCCATGGCTTCAGATTTCAGAGTCGATTCTCGGATCGTAGAAAAACAGGTTTTGGAAATAATCGCTGGAGATATCCTGTGGACCGCGACTTGCGACCGCCACAGTTATGACGACGGACATTTTCGTATTTTTCCCATAACCACCTGAGGTTCGCGATATTTCGAGTTTGTTTTTTAAGCCACACATGGAAACCATAATGCACAGAATTCCACAAATTGCAGAAAAAGTATTGGAATGAGGGTGGCCGTCTCTCGATTCCCACACCCCTCGGCCGCGCATTCGAATTCCGAGTACGTGTCCGCCTGGCTAAAAATGTGGGACTGAAGCCAATCCATCCAGCCGGCAGTGAAAACTGGGTTAGCTATTGGTTCGAAAATCCATCGTTTTTTCCTCCGTGAAAGTCTCCATCTCACCGAATCACCGTAAAAGGTGCTCCAGATACCTTTTAGTAATCTCAATTGCTAAGCAGCCGATTCGAAAATGGTGTTTCGTTTTTCAGTGTTTTTTTACGTAAATATCAAAATGTTTAAAAGATCACGAAAAAGCAATTGCATGTGTACGTGTCATTATGCGTCTGGAGTTTCAGAGAAGTACAATATCAGGTTGTTATTCCTATCTCTCCGTTTTATACTAAATCCAAAACTGAAAAACATACAAAGCATTGCGTCAAATAACAAAATTGATTGTATTGTTGAATAGTAAAAATTGAGTTACGGCTACTGAATGAAAGCAGGTGCATATGTGAATAGTGTCAGATTAATTTGGGCGTCCAGAAAATTTAAATACCTGTGGAATTGACAAGAAATTAGATTATGAACTCTAAAAAAATCAAGTTCTTGACATTGATGAATTTTAATAGCTCTAGTATCTTCCGATATTTGTAACCTGTCATACATAGCGTGATAAACTAAGCAAATGAATAGTTCGATTCATTTAGTTGATGCCAAAGCGTTAGCAGATGTTTTATAACATACACTGCAATAAAAAAAACGTAAGTGCAGGGTAGAGATGAGGGAGTGGAATCGATTGAGTTGTCGATATTCGAATATGCTTCGAAATGGGCGGAAAATTGGTATTTAACTCGAAAACCTTGAATGTTTGCGTTTTAACGATCAAGCCGCCGTAAAGGTTTAGATTTGTTCACTTGTATGATGCGATGTCCCGACTACGCGAACGAATTTAAAAGTGACTACGAGGGAAGATCTCAAAGACGAGATTCTTGAACACACCGCGAAGATGCAACCGTGACGTACCTTGTCGTGGAGCGCGGGCCTGCCTCGGCCCCTCTTTCTCTCCCTCTTAGGAGTCCTCGGAGGAGGCACGGGAGGGCCAGAAGTCACAGGCAATTTGATTCCTCTCCGCGATCCCCTCCTCCTTCCTGCGACCCACCAGCACCCCACGCTGCCCACCAATAGCGGCGGCGACGTAGGGCCTCCCTTTCTCCTTTCCTCTTCCTCCTTGCATCCCTCGACATCTCCTAGCGGGGAAGAACTGTCCTCCTCCGGAACTATGTACAGTCTCACCCTGTACATCTCGACAGTCTTTACCCCGAACTTCCGATCTTTTTGCTAAGAAATTCTTTCCGTTCTTCCGGAGAGTCGTAAACGATCCCGTGTCGCTATGGTTCCAGTATGAGGAAATGGAGAGTCATCGACTCTCTCGATCCGACGACCTCATCGTCGACGTTGTCGTAGCGTTCCTCTCCGTGGCGACGTCCTCGGTAATTTTTCTGAATCTTCGGTCGTTGAAGTCTCCGTGATTGGGACATTCGACGGAGAGGAAGAGGGGAGCGTAGACGAGTCTCTCCTTACCTCCCTGGGCGTGGTCTACGGAAGGACACGGGGATACGTTGCCGTGAGACGCACGCATAGGAACATGCTCACCCGCACAACCTTTGGAGGGATCCAATCCTTAGAACGATCCTTTACGATCACACGCTCACAATCGTCCGTAACAGTACACTGCGATGCGGCGAGAAAGAATACGGAAGGAGCCAGTCGTCGGATTGGAAGGCGTGACGGACAGGCGGTAAAGGATCGTATGCGATGCGGCTCTTCCAGGCGTTCTCTCTCTTTTTCGAGAGAGAGAGAGAACGAAAGAGAAGGCGTAAAGAGAGGAAAAGGAGCGAGCAAACGAGAGTGGAAGGGACACTGTAACGGCGCGAACGAGAATAATGAATCGTATATTCACAAAACGACATGAACTCGTTCTTCTCGGCTGCGGATGATCGATGGAGTGAAATACGATTTGCAAGATCTATCGATCGCTTCTCCGAACATCGGAGGGTGAATTACGGGGGTGAGCGGAGCGCCATAGGAGTCAGTCTCCACCGCCGCTGGAATGAGGGAGAGCGAGAGAGTGGAGCAGTCAAGGAGGAGAGTTTTACAGTGGAAACTTTGAGAGGGAGCGTCGCCGCGGCCACGAGGAGACTGCTCGACAGAGGCGGCACTTTCACGAGGCGGAAGAGGGAAGCGGGGGAGGGGCAGGAGGTGCGGGGGAGGGGCAGGAGGTCTGGGGGAGGGGGACGGGGGAGCGCGTGCCGCTGTGGTTGGATTAAACTCATAATTTTTCTGTCATTCACAGGTCGTCCTGCTTGATGAATTTTTAAAATAGGTTAAATTTAACGACTGTATCCACCTCTTACTTTATAAGGCGATTCTGTTGTAATTTGACATATTTATTCTGTGCTCCCCAACTAAATGTTAGCGTGGCGCACTATGATGTGCAGGAGTCTTGTCATCAAAATTTTAGGAGAGTCAAAAGTTGTGTTCTTCGAAGTCTGAAATACTCGGACATGTATTTTTGGGTGAAAGAAATTTCTTTTGCGCTCGTTAGGAAAATTTATTGCAGTTATAAACAAGGGGGAATTTACAATACGGAATAAATTGGGTAAGGCCAAATTTAGCCGCGGGAGAGACACTATGTAACTACGCTAACTAAAGTTTAAAGAAGTTCCTTCACAATATTAAAAATCGTGATTCGAGTCAGGTTTTCATTTGTGCGAAAATGAAAATTACTGATCAAAGCGACTTATGCAAGACAAAGTCGTTCAGTTTAGATCGATAGGATTGCAGTTACATAATTTGGGTAACTACTATGTTTGGACAACAACGAGGAGTGGAACGAGTTCAACTTCGGCGTCAGGCGGAATTTGAGCTATAATAGTCCAAGAGGCTGATTAGTCAGAAATATAAACAAACAAAGCGGAATTTGGCTTGAGAAGAAATGTTAATTTGGAGTAATGAATTAGTCATCTGCCTGCATCGAGACCCTAAAGAATCTACTTAAACTGCTGTTCTGTAATAGTTGTCACGACAGAGGAAGAGGATACGGGTGGAATAGGAAAGAAATCAGATGGAAAACAATTCAAAGAAAATGAAAATTAACCCAACGAGACAGTGAAAATGAAAGTAACGCAGGAATAGTTAATTATTAAATAGCACTAGATCACTGTCACTTTTTTCGAACTGCCACTCATGTCAGTGAATCCAATCCTGAAGAAAGAGAGAGCCTTAAATGTAAACAGTAAACTCCCGATTTACGAACGCCATGCGTTCCTGAAAAGTTGTTCGTAAACCGAACATTCTTTCCTTATTTCTTAGAAGTATTTTCTATTGGGTACATACTTATGTACAACGTATTAGACTGAAAAAAACAGAAATAGAGGAGTGTGATAATGCCCACTGGATTTGATACAATAATTAAACAAATTTTGAGAGTAGAAAATCATGACGTATCTTTCTTATAAGATCGAATTAAATATCTTTCAAAACGTAATATCGTTATCGGAGAAAGTTTTTACAATTTTACCTAAAGGAGTCATAAAAGGCTTTGTCAGTCCATTTCAAAATGCGATAATGACGCGTAGTATTAAAATTCTCTCATAATGAAAATTTGTATGCGTTTTATCGGATTAAAACAAATTTCCAGTAGTATTTAGGAGATAGCTTAGCGTTCGTTTGGTCGTTGAGATATCTAGCAATCAGTGCTAGGCATCCGTCTTCTACCTGCGAAAACGAAATTGAAAGCGCTTGTTGCTGAGTCACAGTAATTGGTTGAAAATAAGTAAATGATGAATGTTCCATAGAACTTACAACTCGAACGAATAAACAATTCATGGCCTTAAAAATCAATTGGTGTTACTTGATTAAAAAAATGCAGGCAATCTATCATTGGAGACGATTTCAACTAACCAATAATTCAATTGAATATGACGGTAGAGGGCGCAAAATTAAAATTCGCTGTTATAAAAAGTAAGGAGTACGAAGCCACAGGATTACCTATCTTATTTAACGGATAAAAACATCAATTCGGAGTATTTACTTAATATTGTCGCATTTGCGAACTAAACATTAACGTTTTTGTAAACAGCTAAAGGATCATGGCGGATATTTGAAGACTTTATTTGCAGGAGTACGGAGAGCTTTAAAACAACAGGTTTAGGCGTCGTAACAAGGAACCTAATTCAAAGAATGTCAAGAACGCTACCAGACGCGAGAGAAAACGCCATTGCTAATAATGAATGTCGTAAACGAATTCATAAAGCAACAATTTAAGAAAGCGCCTTCCAGAGCACCCCTTCGTAATGTAATTAAAAAAGTAAATCTCCCAATGAATGTTTTTGGTTGCACGGCTAGGTAGAACGCATTCCTACCATTCGGTGGAAAGTAACTAGAAAAGATCAAACGAAACAAAGCCGCGGGGACAAAGGAAATTCAGTTATATAATTGCCAACTTTGGTTCGCAGCAAAATTACTCTTCGCGGACGATAAAGGCGTATTTAGGGGGTGGAAATTCTTAAAGATTACTTCTCTTAGTCTCCATTTCACTAATCATGCGATATGTCATTCGGTGAAATAAACACATTAAAAACTTCTTGAGCGTTGCTGTCATTTGTAATATTGCGCACGAAAGGGACGAGTAAAAGACGAACTGAAATAAGTACGTATTACGTTCGGAGCAAAAAAGGACAGTGAAATTTCCAAGATCAATACACAAAAACAATCATTATACGAGTGTTATCTACGTACAATGAAAAGGCTTATCGTGGAATATTATTTAATGATTCGTTTTTAGGAATACTGCCATAATTCGATTAGGTAAACATTTCCATAATCTTCTGCTACAGATAAATAAATGTTATGTAGTTTAATTAAAAGTTTACGAGTGTCAAAGATCAGTCCTGCAGATATTCACTGTTAATATATGAAATTCTTTAAAATGTCCTTAAGAATTTGTTACTTCTCCACATAAATCACCGAGAAAACTTTCATTACCAACCTCTTTTGTCATATTGTCTTTTAAATTTTATTTTCTCATTTTGGTGGAAAAACTACCTATTTAACAACTTTTCGATTACCCTATCTAAACGAGTAAAAAACATATACTTAATGGCTTCCGAACCTTTATTTGGCGCATTCGATTTTAAAGCGAAAGCGGTGGGCGTCAGTATTCTTGCCCCGGGGAAAAAAACTGCGAGTTAAACCTTAAAATATGTACATCGTATGTAAATTCTATTAGACAGAGTCATGAAGTCTTATTACATTGGTACTTTCCAGCATTCTGTAGACGCTCAACACTATTAGTCACAAGAGCTCAAAGTGTTAAGGAGAACAACAGAAAAAAATCTCGGCGTGCGCCACGGCGAACCTCGGAGGGCGCCATGGCACTCGTGGGCACTACGTTGGGAACCCCTGATCTACTTAATAGTATAATTAATGTAGCGATGACCTTAAACTGTTTCGACGTAATCGTGAATTCCAATGCCTCATACACGAAAATACTGGACAAACTTGTCCTTTTCTTTCTTCAACATTATATCGAAGTAGCGCTTAAATATGCTTTATTTCTTCCCCGGAAGACAATGGAATCTAAATACTACTATATTTAAGAAAAAAGTTTCGCTCTAATTTTTCGACGAAGAATCATAAATGACACCTTGAAAAGCCGCGAAATAGTACGAAGTTACGTGGAATTAAGGTTTTTACTACGTTTAAACACTTCTGTGTCATATACATTTGTTATGCCTTTCCGTCCTTTGTAATTAACCACAGTGATTTCGACTTCGAAGCCGAAATTATAATGACCAACAAGTTTTGAAGTTCGTTTATAGCAGTTTAGAGATCGAATATGTCGCAATTAAAAATAACACCCGATTTGGAAGTTTGCAATTTTATAAAATTCCTCTTACACATTTTGAATTACTCCTATAAATCAAGAGAGAGAGAGACGGCGCGCATTCCATTGCATCTAAACGCCGCGGCGTTTAGATGCAATGGAATATAAAGCATGAAAAAATTGTAAAAATAACTTGTTTTTTTTAAATTGACGGTTGATTTATCTGCTGAAAGAGGTAAATTCAGTGGTGTGTTCAATTATACTTCATTATTATAAATTGCCCATATCAGTGCTACGTGCTTCCAATGTGACAACTTATTTCGGACGATTTTGAGGAGGGAAAATCACGGGGAAAAGGGAGAGACTCGCGGCGCACGAAAAAGGCCACGAACGAGGTAGTGGTTATGAGCAGATGAACGAGGAATCCGGTTGGCTTAGCCGCAAGTAGGAACTGTGGGTTAGTAGAAGAGAGAGAGCCAATGTCGATTCAAACCACGCTTCTGCCGCGTTGTCTCGCGGGTTCCCAAAACACTGGATACGACCCAAAAGGGACAGTAGGTTAACGCGGACGGGCAAAGAATGTACTTATACGTCAGCGTGCTCGTGAACGAACCGCAGGACCAAGCGACACATTTCATTCGTCGAGCAAATTAAAGCACGAATCGTTCATATGTAGAAAACCGAGGAATCGCAAAGAATTTTTAAGAAAACGATCAGAATTCGACTTTGGAGTTGTGTTTTCCGATCTCTAAAGTTTCCACAATTCCATTAGATTTGGTTTAAATCGTAGCAATGGCTCGAATGATACCACATGAAGTGGCCAGATAGCGAGCTTTGCATCGTTGTTGGACGTGATAATATTAACATGGAATTCGCAAGGACATACGTACAACTGACGGCATATATATATAGCGATCCTCCGCGATATATGCGTAAGCCCGAATTACGGAATTTATAAATTATTATCATGAAACTCGCGATATGTAAATTCATTCTAACGGAAATTCTCATCTCGAAATTAGACGTTTTCTCGGGGAAAATAAAAATACGGCGCACGCTGTTATGAGGGGTTCTCCACGGAGCGTATGATTCGGTTGGCTTTTGAAGAGACGGCGAAAAGGAAGCCGCCGAGGAAAAGTGTGGGTCAAGTGAATCTTTTTTGGCCGGCCGCGTGCACGACCCTTTATGGCCGCCCTCTTTCGAAGCAACGCATTGACGAAGAGGATGTTTTACGCATAGAGTCCCGATTATCCGAGGTTCCGTATTATCCAAGGCGCATGAAAAAAGTAGAAAAGTATAATTTTGAAAAATTTGCACTGTATATTCGATACATCAAATATACAGTGACCTTAACGGTTGAGCTATTTTTATAATAAATCCAATTTATTTCACAGTAAACTGCCCCTCCCTTATCAATAAACTGCGGATGTTTTAAAAGTGCTGATTTAATACATTTCTCAAACTTATTAGACAATTTATAAATATTTACGTGAAATACTCTATAAGAAATACACATTTCAGTTGTGGTCGTATAATAATATAAAGCTTAAATGATCAACGTATCCCGCGTGTTTGACACCCCTAAGATAGAGATATACGCTGGAGTTATCTAAAAATAACCATCGATGAGGCGATTTCGAATGACGCACGGCGTCGCTGGGAAGGAGCGGCACCCGAGGTGCGAGGAGCACTCGCTGCACCATCCCAAACGTCTATGTCACCTTCTGCAATGCTAAATGGTTTAAATACGGATAGCGGAGGCGATAGATTCAACCACCATTAGTATTTTTATCGGTTAATTTGCTTCAGTCAATCGGGTGACAAAGCACATGATCTCAGCGTGTCATTTTACAAAGTTCAATAATACACAGAAAAAGCTGTTCGATTTTTCAAATATGTAACTCATTTACCACATTGCCTTTTTCGGCTGAAATACTGAAGTCGATTTCACAATGGGTAAAAATGTTTGCAGAGGGACAACCGGAAGAATCCATCGATATTGGGAGCGGTCGGAACACGGAACCGCGATGCATTTCAATTTCGGCACACGGGACGAATCGCCGCCAAAAGCGGGTGATCTTGCCGCGCTTCCACAAGTTTCACCAGCGGACAGCCGACGTAAGAATAACAAATCGCCACCAAACGAGATTTCGGTAGAGCCAAATCCAGAGAAACTGCCGAACGAAAGGTGTCGATCGAGCAGCACCCTTTAAGGGGATGGAGGGGGGCGAATGACTTACACCTAAGCGGGAGGCCGTATGAGACCTAGCGTAATAAACAGCGCCTTCCGCTGTTCCCGAGGAGAATTCCGCTCCCTCGGTGCGCGGGGAGGGCAAGGGGGTGGATGATACCCTCCCCTACGACGTCCTTCGCCCGTGATGATGGGGGTAAAGCGCGTTCCGCCACCGACGGCGACAAGGGAAAGAGACAGACGGTGTTCCTCCCTGCGAGGCGGAACGCCGTGTTACGCACGCACCCTTAGCAACTCACGCTCGCTTTGCACGTGATAATCCTCCGGTTCGAATAAGTCGCCGTCTAAAAGGTCTCCGATGGCGGCCGTCTCTTGCTACCGAATCAACAAAATATGTCCGACTTCTGTAAAAAAATGCAACTATATTGCCGTATGCGGGTGATCGACGGTGACGTAACTAAATGTTTACGAGTGCGTCGTCATCACAGGCACGACGGAATGACAGGGAGAAGGAGCACCACGTACAAACGATGAGGGATTCTAAAAATCTACCGAAAGGCGTTCGTTAAAACCGATGGACGATCCAAAGGATAAATAATCGAGGAGTAGTCGGAAACTGCTTTCCGATCCAATGTAAATCAATCGAAATCACCGCAAAGTGTAGCATTCCGGCTTGAGGAAGCCAAGCGTCGTGTCGCGCGAACCCGAAGTTAGCTCAAAAAGCGCTTAAAATGCCAGTAAAAACAAAACGCTATTCATTGTGAGAGATAACGAATCGCATATGCCTTTACGGCCGAACTAGCTTATAGAATTACCAAGTAGGATACCAGGACTAAAATCCAGGGCCGGCGTGATTATTTGAGGAGCCTAGTTCGATAGTAAGCGGGAGCGGGACTAATTTACGTATGTATATATTCCCGGTGGCGCAAAAAAATATGCTTGTAGTGACTCTCTCCCGTGCTGATGGACTCTTTTTGCTGTGGAATTTTTGTCGAGCTCTCCGTCTGGAATGTATTAATACGTAATAAAAAAATTGTCTAAATCTCAATACATGAGAATTGAGGCTTGTGCAGGGCTCTAATAAAGCGCGGGGCCCTGTTCGGGGGGAACCGAATGCACACGCCTCACGCCGGTCCTGCTAAAATCAACTAAAGACGTAACCGTTTATTAAGTGTTAGGACTTTTCGGGAAATAATAATGGAATCGTATCAAAAACGGCTCACCTTCGCGTCCTCTCTTATTGTTAGCACTCAAAACCATATTTCCATGACTACGGTTTCGACCTTTCTTTGGACTAGCAAAATGTGCAATCAATCATAAACTTCAATGACGAAACTGCCCAGCGGTCCTTCGTCATATTTAGAGTGTCTATTGTTTTGTCTTCTATAGATATCTATAAAGAAAAGTGTTTTTTAATAGCTCAGCAACTTCAGCACGTAGAAACAAGATGCTGTCATTTTAACCGGAATAAAGAGGTAAGTGGTGTAGTCAGGTTTGTATACCGATTTGATTGACCTTTTTAATTTAAAAAAATATTTTCCGTTTTCATTTTTTCCATTTGAATAACATATTGATTGTGCAGCTTATTTTTCATTTGAATTTTAAAATTACTTAGAAACATGGTAGTACGAACTTCAGACTTGGATGGTTCTATGAAGGAAAGAACAAAGTTTATTTTTATTGAAGACAGAATCCGAATCCTGATCGAATTAGAGTAAAAATGCGTTTAGAATCAGAAAAATACGTGATTTTATCAGTTTTATGACAATACCAATTATAAGCTACCATGACAAGTTCTATTGTCGCCGAAGTTGAGAGTCCTATGCAGTGCTTTTTTTGTAAAAAAAATAGGTGCCGGTACTCCACCCCTCCACCTCTTCCTGCACCCTCTCCTTCTTCTCTATTGAATTTGTGATGAACTTTTAATAACAAAGTTGATAATAAAAGTCAAAATGTTTAACATTTATAGAAGCCGTTTATTACCTTAAGTTTTAAAGAATTAAAAAAATGAAAATGTACCGAAATTAGACATGGGTCAACATAGCTCTGTCGGTACGCCGTACTCACACATACCATCACACAAAAGTACTGGTCCTACGCATTTATATGGGAAAATTTTCAATGTAAAATGTATACGAAATGTGTAATGCTTCAATAAAGAATGCAATTTTAAGCATGACATGTGGCTATTCGGCCGCAGACATATGGCTATTCGATGATTCCAATCAGTCCAATTATTGCTGAAAATTAAATATTATATGCAACCTTCTGATCGGAGGGTCCAACTTTCCTCTCCATTTATGGGCTAAAATATTTGGTTTGAGAGGGTGTTGCTTCTCACTTCACATTTGCAGATGTAACACAGTCACATGGGTTGATAATTTGAGGAAATTAAGGGTGGGAGGGGGGAAGTAGCGTGTCTATCGACCTCCAGTAAGCCAAAATTTCCTTTACCATCACAGAAATTACAACTGCTGTCAAATGTTTGCGTTTAATGATCTAAATTCCATACTGCCCTCCAAGTTTCAAAGTTCCTTGTGGCCATGGTTTTTTAGTGCCCACCAGAACTGGATCTATAGTTAGCACGAATGTGGGCAATAATGATATCGGCCACCTCTATTCACAAGTGTGATTGTAAATCCAACATTGTTGGGTGTGAATTGTGAATGTAAAAAGTGTCAATTGTGTCAGCAAAAAGTAGGAAAATGATAATTATAGGTATTAAGTGGTAAGAAAATACTGCATTACCAAAAAATAATTCAAGAATGTCTTTTCAGATTCAGTTTGGTATATCTCTGAACAAAAAAATAAGCGGAACTTTTGGAGTTATTGGGAAACAAAGATTGCCACTTGTAATTCTCAAGCTACCAGTGGGTGTAAGATGCTTTCCCATTCAGTGGTTCTGCGCCCTGTAACTTACAGCGACAGCGAGAAATGGAGAAAACTACCCTAAAGTTTTCCTCCATCAAATAAATTCGTGTTTCTCCAACTATTATATGTTACCACTATGTGGCTATTACTATTACCTGCTAGACACAATTGTGGCTATTTGCAAAATCCTGTTGTTGGAGACCAATGAACTAATAAAACTGAATTTGTATTAAAACACTAATTTTCTCTTCATTCTCACTTTTTTTAGGGCACAGTTAAAATAAAAAATAATTCAGCAGATAATTAATTAATCAAAAAAAAGAAAGACAATAATCAAGTTAAGGATATCCTTTGATAATATGCTCAGTAAGTATCTCTGTTGCAATGTTGTAAACAGCGACTAGCAGATCAAAATATTTTTTTCATCCACCAAAACTTCCAAACAACCCTAACCAAAGTCCTATACCTTTACTTTCCACATTTACACTTACTAAATTACACGGGCCAGCTTTTCCAATGCCAAGTTTATACCAACTTAGGCCGACTTTCTGAATTTATTATATGCAAGGTTTTCAGCATATACCCTAAGTTTTATACTTTAGAAAGTTGTTATACTCTGATCAGGAACATTAAGAATTTGTTATACTAGGGTGACCATTCGTCCCGTTTTTAATGGGATCGTCCCGTTATTTATTTAGGTATCCCATTGTCCCGATAAAGTTAAAACGGGACGCCAATTGTCCTGTTTTTACGGAAGTGCCAATACATGTACAAAGTTACACACAAAATGAAGCCTAAAAATGAATTCAGAATATGGTGGCTTTTTCATTAATTTTATGTTGGCAGTGCAACAGAATATACTCATTTTCATTGGTTGGTAACGCACAACAGCAGCTAGTTTCAGTTTGCTTTGTTGTTGCGAACACGTGGTTTTGGAAGAGCGTGACCGGTTATACGTGTACTGTTGGATTCCGAAAAGCAAATAAAACCCTGGAAAATGCCGAAAAGAAAATACGTTTTTACTGAAAGGTTAAAAACTGAATTCCCTTTTTTAAGTATGATACACAAATGGGAAAAGTGTTGTGTATACCTTTTGCAAATCGGTGTTTTCTATAGAACACGGAGGTCGTTCGTTGTCAGATATACTACAGCATAGCAAAAAAAGCATTTGATTGCAGTAAGCATTAAGAGTTGCAGCCAAAAGGTACCTAATCTCATATTTTACCAAGCAAACAATGTCAGAAGAGTAGAGGAATTAAAGAATTTTTGTGACACTGTCGATATTGAGTACAAGCAGATTCTAGGAACTGTGAAAACTAGATGGCTATCACTACAATCAGCAATCACCAGAATTATTGAAATATTCCCTGGATTAAAATCTTACTTTATTTCACAAGAAAAATGTCCGACCATTCTGAAAAAGTTTTTTAATGATCCCGTTTCCATTATTTGACTTCATTTCATGGAGAATCAAAGGTTTGCTCGAAGCTATTAAAAAAATAAGGAGTGAAATATTTCAGGAAGTGAAGTTGCTGAAGAACTGGATATTTTAGCAAACAAAATTAAAAACAGGAGAAATGAAACTTTTATCAGATTTAGAAGATTTCTGCAGTGAAAAACAATTCACAGAAGCTGCAAATTCCTTTTACGACACACTTCTAATGTATTTAGAAAAATGGAGTTATCGACCATTAAAATTGTTTTATTGGGTGCAGCTTAAGAGTCCTACTGTTTGGGAACAAATTCAGGATACACTCAAATACAACAATACAACAAAAACATCACTGAAATAATAGACCAAGATGAGTTTTTCGATGAATACCACCATGTCATGAACATCAGTAAAAACAAAATTGCCGAATGGAACAGGAACTTAACTGAAACTCTGGAACGATGGTTCGGAATTTTCAAGTTCGTGCAAGGTGAAGGAATATCGTTAAAAAATATTTAAATGATTTTGGAATTTGCTTTAGCCATACCTGGCACCAGTGGAGCTATAGAAAGTGTTTTCTATCACAAATTCTTTGTGGACAGGTGAAAAGGAACACTTCCTCGTTGAAAACATCAAAGCAGTGATTGTGACAAAAACTCATTTTCGGGAACTTTCATGCAATGACTTTTACAATTTGCTTTTAAACAATCCCAAATTACTGCAAGAAATATTTTCATCCGCAAAGTACATGTCTCCGCAAGAGAAGGAATCACCAACACTCATACCAGCTTCAGAATCAACTTCTCCTACATCAACTGCAAATTAATTGCAAACAAAACTATACGAAAGTAAATAAACCGAATTAAATATTTAAAAAGTAAAATAATTTGTTCACCCACAAATATTTTAGAATTAATAAAGTAAATTTCATTGAATTAAAATTTACATGTCGGCTGTTTTTTTAATTTATAAAATCCGATCTCCCTATTGCATAATAAGGTAAAGATAGAAATCAATGCGTCGGAAATGAGAGAATGAAATTTTTCCCCAATATTTCATATTGTATTTTACTTCTTTAGAAGAAGTCCAGAAAAACTCGCTGACCTGAAGAAACTACACCCTGACATCGGATAGAGATCCACAGGGCCTAGACCCGAAGTCTGCAGGTCAAGTGATATTGTTGGCAATACTACATACATTCGTAGCTGCCAATAATCTAATATAATTGATTATGTGTTCAACAAGTTCATTTAATTCTTTTTACTCCATACATCATTATCTAAATTTTCTTGTTAATGAGTTTGTTTTTCCTGTCTACGTACATAAATCTTCAAATTCTTGTAAATGATGTATTGACCGAAATAAACCAAACTTCCGTTTTAAAAAGTCACACAAAAATTTTGTCCCGTTTTTTTCTTGAGAATTACAGGAAATGTCCCATTTTAGTCTCGTGGAAATATGGTCACCCTATGTTATACTCCACATACCTCTGTATACCTTTGACTACACCCATGATTTCACGTCCAAATTCACCAATTTTTTCCGATCACTAGGTTCTCTCATTACAAAGTTCCTCAAAGGTAACATATTAAGCAGCCACTAAGAGAGCATTGGCCTGAGTATGAAGTGATGCAATATTTTTAAGATCGTTGTTTATTTTGATATTATCTTACAGAGTAGATATATAGATTGCAATATGTGATGTTTGTTTACTATTTTAATCAGATAACAGCTTCAGGAAGGTGGAAACAAAACTTTTGAAGAACTTTAGACCTCTAATGATGTAACTCCAGTTAAAAACGACGTAAATCGGTACACAGGCATCAAATGATCAGTGATGTAACTTCAAACTGACATAAATCAGGGCGACATAAATCAGGGTATACCTGTATTTGTTGTTAGGTTAGCTTTTAGGCGAACTTAAATATTATTCAATTTATTTAACTAGAAATATAAGGGTAGTATAATATAACATCATAGATATGATTTAGTAAGTATTTTAGAGTTAAATATTACTGGGGAAAGCAGTGTATAACAGTATATCTGTTCTTAATTAATGTATTTGTACCTGAACAAAAAAGTTTATTTTCCTTGAAAATGAGCATTCCATATTCAGCAGAGGTGACTGGATAAAACTGTTACATTATGAAAATAAACATAAAAGATCTTACATTTAAAAGCATTAGTCTTAAATAATTATTCATTAACTAAAAAAGCTTGTTATAGCTTAAATTTGCTGACTCCCATGTATTATTGAGGAAAATGTATCATGTTAATTTGTACTTATAATCTGACAAGTGATAATCATAGAAATTGTTTTAGTCTGTTAGAGAGAGAGAGAGAGAGAGAGATGGAGGGAGAAAAAGTGGACTTGGCTGAGAGAGGACAATGCAGATATTACCTCCAAATGAATAGCAATAGGGAGAAACTACTTTGTGAAATTACTTCTGCAATATGAAAATTTTCAAATTTTCCATTTATGCCACATTAAACTCTCAACAAAAGAAAAACAAAATTTTCTTCTTTACTATTAATTATATAAAATAAAACTAATAAAAAGAAGTTATGCACAGTAAAAATGATGACGTTCTTCTAGTCTTACGCTCGCCATAGCAACTTGGCAGCATTGGCTACCCTAGCAACACTACTACTATCTACATTTTGAAAATCTCAATAGGCCACCAGATGTAAAGCTACAGAGTTAAAAACTTATTTCACAAGCTGAAAAATCATGTTATAAAGACAAAGTACCTGAATTTTAATCTCGCATTTTATTGGTTAAATAGTAGGGTATAAATATTTTGGGTTGTACCAGGTTTCTTTCAGAGTTTTGTACCCAGAGCAGTTTTGTCAAATTTAGATTAAATTCATAAAAATAAAAAATTTAAAGTTTTACAACCCTCACTGAAAAAAATTTGTGCTAGGGTTCTAAAGTTTGTGTACTTGTGTACCGTAGCACTTTTGCACAGCCTAATAGTGCTCTTCTTCTACACCAAAAATTGTGCTCACAAGTAACACTTAGGGATGTTACTAAAGTGACATGAGACTACAATAATATTGTACAGTAAAATATGTACAACTTGTTTCAAACATAGATTCCTGATCAGTCTCCTGTTTTTCCAGTCTACACCTATGTCCTTTAATATCCTCATCAGCATTACCCAATTTATTATATCAAAGGCCTTCTGCCAGTCAACAAAATATATGCAGCCATCTTGGCTGTACTCTATTGCCCTTTCTGATACGATTCTCACTACACTGATAGCATCTCTGGTTCCTCGTCGTTTTCTGAAGCCGAATTGATCATCCCCAAACATTTCTTCTGCCTTTTTCTCTACCCTTTTATTAAGAATCCTCATGATGATCGTCAAAGTGTGTGACAGTATGCTTATTGTTCTGCAGTCTTTACACTGCATTGTCTTTGGCTTCTTCTTTAGAGGGATCATTGTTGCCTCTAAGAAATCCTGAGGCCACTCTCCTGAGTCATAAATCTTACTTCTAATTCTAGTGCCCTAGCATACATCATATCATACCACATTAACTTTTCCATCTGTTGTATTTCCTCACATTTTTCTGCTAATATCGATTTTCTCTAGCTTTGTCTTCCTACCCTGCACAACTCGTTGTTTATACACCTATAGTTAGTTCTACCATATTCACTGTTAATATTTTTCCTCTCATCCATATATTTGAGCATTTTTTTATTGTTCTCTGGTTTTCTGGTTATCTTAATGATTAAATTTTTTAAAAAACTCTTCATTTTAAATTTGCACTGCATTAGAAAATGCATGTAATGCCAACTGATTAATATAACATTTTTATTATTATTATACACCTTCCAAAAACATGACGGATTTTTTGTGAGAATAAAAGCAAAAATTTCTACCTTCAAGTTTTATTTTGAACTTAGGATAAAGTAAAATGTTGCAGTTGAATTTATTTCATTAAATTTGTTTAATATTTCATTTTTTGTGCTTGTAAAAAAATTATTAATGTATTATTTGGTTTGTCTGTCAGTGTGTACAGGCAATACCAGTGGAATCCTGCAACCTGGAAAGGAGCCAAATTTTTAGTAGGGCTAGATATGGTAAAAATATGTTGGATTTAAGATCAGCTATGGGGAGTAATTAGTCTCATTTTCCCTTAGTTTCATTTCTACCCAACATATGAAAATCATGAAATCGATTTAGGGCATTACAAAATTGTGAGGTCTGCATCGGTGGAGTGGCTAGTGTGTTGGCCTTCCATGCAGTGACCCCTAGTTCAAATCCTGTAGAGGAAAGATTTTTCAACCTGGGATCACCCCTTACACTATTTGTGTGGTTTAAGGAGAATTTACAAGTCAGCATTCTGTCTTCACTCTGCTTTCTTAAGCAGTTGGCCTCTCTCACCCTTAGTGCCTATCATAAAGAGTATCCACTGGGTCTTCCTGTGTAGAGTCGTGTAAGTATATTCACGGTGAGGCTGATTCGCTTAAAACAGATACACGCTTTATAAACTTGCGTACAGGTATCCCTCATTTAGTGCTCTTAATTGGCTCCCGAAAAACAGAGCACTAACTGAAACCACAGTGAGGGAATTTCTTCCATAAGAATTAATGTAAATAGATTTAATTTATGCTCCCAACCTGCTCTCAACGCTAATGAATTTTCAATATGAGGTAAAATTAATGGTGCTCAAATCAAATAAATGATTTAAAGCATGTAAAGACATGTATTTTATAAACACACAAAAATGTACAGCATTTACTCTTACCAAAACATTGGAAAGTAAGAAAATATTTCACCAGAATGGGGGATCTTCTCTTGAAAAATGACAGACTTATCCTTCTTGCTGAAGAAATAAATTAGAGGTACTTTCACTTTCTTCTTCTCATCATAAATCAGAGTTGTTATCTTTCAAGACTCTTTAATTTTGATTTTATTTTCAAAATCAATCATAATGTCGATCCTGCTAACATAAGTCCAAGAATTTGCATACATCAAGTTGGCATTTTCTAGTTTCAATTCGTCTTATCACAAAGTTTCACTGAAAGTGACAAACTTCTTCTTTTTAGAAACATCCTTAGCACATGTATTTTCACACTTCGGACTTATCACAAATAATAAATACAAGGGGCCAAAGCAAAAAAAATAACTCCACTGTCAGACAAGTTGTTAGCTAACCAAATAAGTAAGCAAAAGTTATTGGAGAAGATAATAAGCACTACGGATAGTATATATGGGAAAGAAAACAAACGAAGGTGACTTATCACAGTGACATCAAATAAGTAACACCTAATATCTGCATATAGGTAAAATAAAAAATGTGAACTACAAGAGAGAAGATTTTTTTGCAAATTGGATTGTTTAGTGATGCTTAATCATAATTTATCTACAAATGCTAATTAGGCCTCCTAAATACAGAGAAATTTATGTGCTTGTAACGTATGACCAAAACAATGTGGCAGTGACACAGAGTATAGGGGAAGCAGTATAGCGAAACTGCACTAACAAGTAAGTGCACTACAGCAGGGTTTTTCAAACTTTTTTCTCTAGAGCCCAATGATAACAGAAAATATGTTATTTGGCCCATAAAAATTATGCATTACAAAATATTGTTAAGTAAGAATCTCTAAGGATGTATTTAACATCCAAATGGTACAATTCAATAACATTTAAATACCATTAGCTGATTTTGGTTATCTTAGTGTAAATTTTGCATCACAATATCTTGGATCGACTCTTCCTTGAAGCCCTTATTGAACGTTTTGTGGTCCACCATTGGGATGCGGCCTTTACTTTTAAAAACTCTGCACTATAGCGAGGGATGTCTGTGCTTAAATTAGTTAAAATTAAGTTATAAGGTCGGAAGATGAAAAGTTCTATAGCAGAAATAATGGGATTTATATTTTTTGAAAACAGAATTCAAATGTCTTTTAGTTTTTAACAAAGAGGTATATCAACTGCCATGGCAATGAGTCCACTACTTTTAGATTGAAACCATATTATTATATAGAGTTGATATAATGCTTTTAAAGACAACATACGGTGGTACTATCCTGTTATCTCCCCCCAAAAAATTATTAATTTTTAAGGTCGCTAAGGAAACGTTAAATATCCTTCCCATGACTGATTGGTCGGTCTCGACATTTGCAAACCCAATCATCGGACAACAGGGAGGGATATTCTGCTTCCGGGCAAGGCGAAGGGTGCAGTAGCACCCGGAGACGACTACCCATTAAAACAAAGCGAGCCGAAGGCTCATCAATATATCCCTTCAATGTTATATCCTCTTGACTGTTGCGCCGCTAATGGAAGGATATATTGACGAGCCTTGGTCTCGCTTTGTTTTAATAGGCAGTCATCTACGGGCACTACCACACTCTTTGCCATGCCCGGAACCAAAGTATCCCTACCCGTTGTCCGGTGATTGTGTTTGTAAATGTCGAGACCGGCCAATCAGTCATGGGTTAGGAAAGCTACCGCATCTTTTTCATTATTTGGCAAATTATAACAATGCATTATAACAATGTCAACCAAGTCATTCTAACACTGAAATACCCTTTGGGGGGAGATAACAGGATAGTACCCCTACGGCTCTGATTTAAATGCCGATATGGCCCAGCAAAAGCTCTCATGATTTCCAATACGGTCCTCTGAAGCATTCACAATAATGAATGTGGCCCGCCATATAGAAAAGGTTGCTGACCCTTGGACTATATTATGAAACCCTTCATCACAACCAAGGAGGTAATCTTATGATGACATCATAATATTATAAACTAAATATGCTATTTCTATTAATTTAATATAATGAATGGCCTATTTTTAAAAATTCAACTGTTTTTATTGAAAGAAAAAGTGCCTTTTTAAATATGCTATGTAATTCTTCCCTTTCTTAAATTTGCTTTCAAATTAAAAACCAGATCTCTATGGGAAACTACTTTCAATTTCATGTTTCTGGTGATTAATGTGTAGCAGAATAATACCAATTATGATAGAAAATCAGTCATTTTTTAATATAGCAAAAACTCAAGAGTAACCTACATTGCATCAGTTGCATTAATACATACATATTTTAGGAAATTAATTTCTGTCTGTTGCACTGCAACAGTACTGCCTATAAGCAATAATTCAATTATTTAGTGATGGCTACTGATGAGTTGGGAGATATGGGCGATAGCTGTGCTTAAAAGTAGAGATATTATAATGTTAATGGATGCTATATAGTTTTTTTAGACACACAGTAAGACCACAATTATCCATGTTAACTGGGATGAGTAGGTACAGATAAACAATCTTTTATATATTATTACTTTTTCTCTTTATATTCTCCGTATTCTTGTAACATTTTGCAAATATTCAAATAGTGTATAATATAAATTTCATATTCATTATGATGAGCCATTATTTTATATGCTTATTTGTGTGTGTGTGTGTGTGTGTGTATACACACACACACATATATGAGATTGTTTTTGTTACTCCCCTATGCTGTGCACCAAGATCTACCAATATACCCGAGTAACTTCTTTGTCAAAATTGTGCTAAAAATTTCATTAGAAATCACTATAGTTTGAAAAACTTGCTCCATAATATTGTCAACCAAATTCCATTACCATTCAATTAATATTTGAAAATTTTAAAAGCGAGCATTTATTTATGGTATACAACGGTAATATCACAAAGAATATTATGAATAAACTTAATAAAATTCTTGGGAGGATTGAGAATTTAATAGATGAATAAGGGTTGTTAAAAACTAAACAGTGCAGCAAAATATCAACAATAGGCTATGGAGGAGGGAATCACAGTAATTAACTGTAAAATTCTGAACACCGCAAGACAGCGTTGGGAAACTGCATAATAACAATAATAATGGTGATATAATGACAATAAAGGGAATGGAGAGGGGGAAAAGGCATTTGAAATGAGATTAATACTACTGGCTGATAAAAAACCGACAATTTTTTTAAAATAAAAAATAATGTAATAAATTTTTTGTAAAGTCTAAAATAAATGGATTCTTTGCACTTAAATCACGTAAGCAAAAAATCTTTCATTTATAAGTGAAATCAATATTCAATATTTTGTTAGAGACATGTTATATCTATAATTAATTGAGTTGTTAATATTTTAACTGTATATTTATAACGTAGGAAAGACACAATTAGAATGCTGGATATAAGGATATGACAATTATAAACAAGGCGTCAATGGAATTTTAGTTTCGTCATTCTTAACTAAAAGAAGGTATATATTCGACTCATCCTACTAATACAATAAAGTTCGGCTACATAAGAATATTGCAGGATAATAAATAACAATCAAACAATATTATACAAGCTAAGGGAAAAGCAGTAAACAAATGTCAAAACAATAAGACTTACCATTAAAGTCTTCATTGATCGAAGAGAATCTCGTCGCCGCACTCGGGATTGAAATTCACACAAACCATGTAAGTAACTGTTTTCCTTATTTTTGCCTCCAAAACTCATAGTCTTTCGGGTAATTCTTCTAGGTCCCATAATAAGATGAAGTGACAAATTCACAGACGATATTTGAACTTTCCGTTAAAATAACACAGGAGCGACGGGAGCGACAGTGCGCAAACGGAGTACACATATTTCATGATAGGTAGCGCAAGTTCCGCAGTGGCTGTTAAGTAGTAGTTCTTACTCACACCACCAGAGATTTCTTTTCCCGCCCTTCAAGAAGAAGATTCAAAAGCTATTTTATTTACAAACTTAGTTAAGGTAGCCCTAACATAAAGATACAAAGTTCCCTCCCTAGCCTGAGTAAAAATTATCTCGTCATCTGGCTGCAGCACCTATGATTCTCTAAAGCAGTGTTTTTCAACCTTTTTACTTTGGCAACATTTTTTAAATGATCCAGCTCTCGCGACACACCCTGAAATAAAAAGTAAATTTTCTTGGTTAAAACATAACAAAAATACTTAAAATTCATTATTTAACAATAAAACATAAATATAACAAAATGTTTATGTTTATCAACATCAAATTAGTACAAATATGACCGAGGTCATTTCAAAGTATGTACAACGAAATCTATATATATATATATATATATATATATATATATATATATATATAATTCATTATTTAACAAAATAAACAAAAAGAAATAAAAAATCTGTCGAATAACACTTTTTAAAAAATTAATGTGAAATTTGAGCCTTTTTTCTAAATATTTGCGACACACTTGGACCACGTCCACGACACACGGGTTGAAAACGGCTGCTCCAAAGCATGGTTGGGGAACCTCCGGCCCGCGGGTCTCATGCGGCCCCCGAGAGCGTTTTGTGTAGCCCGTGAGGCAGTGATGAAAAAGAGATTTGTAAAATTTAACACAAACTCATATTTTTTAATCCAAATAATGATAATAAATCATTTAATACTGAAATGTTACTCCTAAATACTGTAATTTAGAATTGATTTCCACTTATATGATACCTTATGATCTCTCAGTAACTTCAATTTAAACTCTAACCAGGCCCGCCAAAGCATTGGCAATTTCCAGTACGGGCCCCCGAAGGAAAGAGGTTTCCCACCCTTGCTCCAAAGGTTGCCAATTACCTCGTCCTCTGGCGGTAGTAACCATGAATTTAGTTAAGCTTTTCTTTAGTATGTAATAGAAAAAGCAAATAAAATGTCAGAAACTGGGGGTTCCCCTTGGCTTTCGGGCCTTGGGGGGGGCCCCATTTTCTTTTTAAAAAATTGCCAATTAACTCGTCATCCGCCTGCAGTAACTATGATTCTCTTAAATTTTCTAATCAATTCGGCATTCGCCTGCAGCACTTGTGATTCTCTTAAGGTTGCCAATTAACCATCGTACCCTTAAAGTGCTCAATTAACTCAGCTAAAGGACTTTTTGTATGGCACCCTTTTTTCCCAGACGGTCACCCAACCAAGTACTATCCCGACCCGGGTTAGACTGGTAGGCAGTGCGCCTGCCTTCTAACCCAAAGGTCGCGGGTTCGAATCCCGCTTCGGGCATGGATGTTGTGACGTATGTTGATTTTCTCTAAGAGAATTTGACGGTGCAAAATAACCTTAGCTGTTGACGCACCTAAAAACCTAATTACTCCTACTACGGTCCCCCAACCAAGTACTATCCCGACCCTTCGATGCTTAATCGCACAAAAACCATTGTTCTCACTGTGCTATGGCCATTGCCGAAAAAAACGCTGTATCTTTAACATATTATTGCTAACACCATTACTATTTGCGCCGCTAGTAGGTAGTCACTACGTCGGTAATTTCATTTTTTTCTGAATCCGTAGTAACTTGAAGCTTTTTATTTGAACTAATATTACCGAATTTGTATTGAATCTGACTAATTTTTATCTTCATTCCCTCTTTTTTTATGGGCACAGTTAAAACAAAAAATATTTCAGCAGATAATTAATTAATCAAAAAAATACAAACGATAATAAGCGGGTTAAGAACATCCTTTGATAAGATGAGCAGTAAGTAGCTCTCTTGCAGTGTTGCAAATACCGATTTGCAGATCAAAATATCTTTTTCATCCACCAAAAGTCCCAAACCTAACCTATAACTAAAATCCTATACGTTTATTTTCCAAATCTATACTTACAAAATTGTGAGGTCCAGGTTTTGCGTTGCCCAGTTTATACCAACTTAGACCGACTTTCTAAAGAAATTATTATACGCAACATTATCAGCGTATACCCTATGTTCGTGCTTGAGAAATTTGTTATACGCTGAACAGGTACGTTAAGAAGTTGTTTTACGCCGTATACCCTCGACTACATCCCTCATTTCACGTCCGAATTCACCCTTTTTTCTGATCATTAAATTCTCTCTTTACAGAAACCCTCAAAGGTTACATATTAAGCAGTTATCTAGAGAGCATTGCCCTGAGTATGAAGCGATATTTTGAAGGTCGTTGATTATTTTGATATTATCTTAAAGATTAGATATTTAGATCGCGATATGTGATTTTTGTTTTGCATTTCATTCAGATAACAGCTTCAAGAAGGTGGAAATAAAAATTTTAAATCTCTAACGACGTAACTTTGAATAAAAACGACAAAAATCGGTACACCAGTATCAAATTATCGGCGACGTAACTTCGAATCGACATAAATCGGGGTATATCTGTATTTTCTTGTTTAATTTATAAAACGAGTTTAAACAGACGGTGCGAAACTTCTACACACACGTGTCGTACACAATACATCTAATGTATTCTGCGTAATTAATATTTATTTATGTCGGTTTGTGTTCCCCACGTCATATCTTGATCTTGTTTTTTTATTGAAACTAGAATACTTGGCGAGTATAAAAGAAGCAAAATTGGATCAAATTAAATTATCAAAAAAGCACGACTTAAAAAGTAATTTGCTTAGGTAAAAATGCGCCGCGTAAAAGTGGTATAAAATATTTGTTTCGCGGTCTAAGGGTTTTGCCCACTTTGCCCGTTGAAAAAAGCGGCCCTGGCTTGCCTCAGTAAACTATTTTGGCACTTCCCTCCTTACAGTTGGGCGAAATAGGGGGATTACTAATCATCAACTTCATCAATCAAGACATTTTTCTTTGCAACTCCCCCCATAATCTCAGAACACTATCTCTGAACCCCTCTCGCTCACTTAAGAAAACTATCATTGCACCACCCTCCATAACCTAAGACAAATGTCTTTGCAGCACCCACCCTTCTCCCTATCCTTTGTACCCCCATCCCTATCCTAAGTGAACTGGCTTTGCACCCCTCCCCTCCCTCCCTACTCTACGTGAACTATCATCGGACCCCCCTCCCTAGCCTTTTCTTCCCTAACTTGAGAAAATTTCTTTGGGCCCTTCTCCCTATCTTGTTTAATCAAATTTCATAAATAATACCAATGACCTACGATTGACTGTACAGTGAACCCTCGGAATATGGGACCTCGATGGAACGGACTTCGGATATAACGGACAGATTTTTCGGCGGTGCGAGGTGGTTAAGCGACAACACTAATACATTTAATCTCATAAGGACTTATCACAGGAGCGTGACTTGGAAGACCTAATACAGTGGTTCCGAACCGTGGTGACCTGACACCCCAGGGTGACGCGATATCTATTGAGGAATTACGCGAATATTTGAGAAATTCACAGTTTATCATAATGTGGCTTATAAAAATAAATAAAACCAGGAAAATATTTACTTATTACAATGCCAGAATTTGATCTTTATGTGGTAGGGAAAGTCAATTTATCTCTAAAGGTGACTTGAAGATAATGGAACTGTAAACGGAGTGACGCATAACTGAACATGGGGGGTAATGCAGAAAAGGTTGAGAACCATTGACCTAATGAATACACCGAAACATTGTATCTAATTATATACATACTATAATGCATATAATTAGATGCAATGTATAATTAAAATATTTACGATTATAATGGCTTCTATGAAGCGCAGTGAGAAAAGAAAACGAGTTAATCTGAGCGTAACCGAAACATTGAAATTAATTGAAAAAATAGGCGCTCATGCCGGATGCGAAACGTGCATAAAGATGAATATGTAATTAATACGATTCATATTTTCCTAAATTAATTAGAAAAACTCCCCGCAATTATTGCACGCGTTATAACAATTTGAATAAATATATAGCAGAGCAAAACATTATCTTTCAAAACATGCAAATTTTAGCAATTTAAGCCAACATATACGTTTCCTTCGGATGTTTTGGATATAATGTAAACTCGGTAACAACGGACAGGCCTTCCCTCCCTCTTTAGTCCTATATATCGAGGGTCCACTATTGTAAACACCGTAAGAATATAATGAAAGCGACACGTTCGATTCCCGTAAGACTGAGTTTTTGAAGGGTGCATATAGTATTATTCGCTATAAGCTGTCATTAAATACACGTAATATCATTTGTGTTCCGCCGACCATCTTCCTAGTTGGCGGTTTATCATTTACATTTTTTATCAAATGATGTTTTGGTTCTTTCCCGTTTGTCTCCTTTAATTCTATGAGAAATTGGCAGAGACTAGTGATATGTATATTTTTTTAAAGTTGCATTTTAATAGCACCAAGAATTCAGTAGTATTGTACAATTTTTTTTACAAATCGCTTATGTATTCACTTTGTCTGTCTGTCTGTCTGTCCGTCCGCCCGACTGTGCAGACGATATCTCCTAAAACGGTTCAACTTAAAGAAACTAAATTTTCAGGATAAGTTAGGATATATTATGAGAGCTACATGTGGCAAGAACTTGGCGGACTGGGATGAGCTGCCGGGTCAGGGCCGGCTTCCGACTTTTGGCAGCCCTGAGGCGGGAAGTTTTTGGCCGCCACCTCCCACCCTCATGTCCCGTAATGATCAACTATTCGCACTTTTTTGAACCATTAATATCTAAAATTATCACAAAATATATAGGTATTTTAGAGTTTGTATGTTGTGATGTAGTAGCTTCACTAAATCCGTTGAAATTCAACAAAAATTAAACAAAATCCATTATTGTACGAGCGTCCATTAAACAACAATATTTGTAAGGCTACCGCATAGTTAAATTTACAGTGGATTCGTATTCACCCATTGGATCAAAAATGAATAAGAAAGAACAGACAGACAGAGGGAAGAAAATATAATCTCATTTTGCCAGTGAAAAATTGAATATAAATCTCGTGTAAGTTAATGATGCTCTGAACATATTTTATATCCAGTAAAAAAATATATATCAAATTACAAAATTGCGTACTCTTACAGAAAAGGTTAATACATCGAGCCACATAATTATGTCGGAATATGTAAAACTCGTTTTAATGAAGATATAAAAATGAAAAGTTTTTAAATGCATACATACAAAACTAATTGCTTAATTAAATAGAATGAAATGTAAGCACATGTTGAACTATTTCTCATAAGAAAATATCCGCTAGTGTTTAAATGTGAAATGCAATTTAGGCGTTTTTTCGAGTCGATTTGAATCGAGTGCGACAGTACAATCCAACAATGCAAATCGCAGTGGGGACATCACGTTAAAATGAGATGAAAAAAAAACTACTATAGATGTCAGATTTAAGCCATTTCGAATTAGAGACGCTAGGAATAAGGCACTTGATTGAAGTTTCTGTAGGAAATGTGCGTCGCACGTTTGTCATTTCTATCATTTTAACGTAGTTAAAGAGAAACAATTCACTCATCGAGAACTCTTAAGTTATGGTCATAGGCACAGCAACTAATAGTAATATCCACAAAAACAAAATGTTAATCATTATTTTGATATCTTAGATTGATCTGAAAATTTGAAATTTTCTCACTTATTTAATTATACCTATCTTCGTGAAAATCCTTACAGGAGAAAAGAACTAGCTACTGTGAGCACTGGGGAAAAGATTTATAGAATTTATCGTACAATAATGGAAAGATACTAAATACAAGTAATGATTATTATCTAAGGGCTAGATAAATGAATAAAATCCAACAAGAAAATTATAATAAGTTAAAAATTTTAATTTTACTATCAACCGTACTTAATTTGAAGAATCAAGAAATAGTAACATTATTAATTCCGACTATAACATAACTATGCAACTATAAGAATTCACTTTCGATATAAGAATTATATAAAAATTATACTCACACCTTCCCCCTTTGTTTTGGCAAACCAAAAAGTAAAGCAATGAAAAGGTGTAATTTAGTAGGTGTAGTATGGAGGAGAATTCATGGGAGTTGCTCTGAAGCTGAGAGCAGCGATATTTATATTCAGTAAGGTCTTTCCAGTTATAGACGCCGGCCGGCAGGGTTTCCTCACAACAAAGGGTTTAGCGAATAGCGGGGTGGGAAATTTATCCGAAAAACGATCATCCTAAATATTAGGGTTAGGGTATAGTTTTTCAACTTTTGAGATTTTTACTTCAATCACTGATTTGCACTTGCAAGTTATTATAGGAATCATCAATAACATAAGGGTCATTATGACAAGGCGAAAATGCCGACATCGGCTAATATTAATAATACTAATTATTCCTAGAAATGCCACAATACACCGAGAAATACTTGAAGTAAATCTCTCGAAATAAATCAGATTACTAAAAGAAGTTTAATATAAACAGTAACAATTCATTAAATTCAAACTAACCTCTCCAATGGAAGACGATGTACTGACAATATTGTGAGTGAAGATGTCCCACGTAGTGATGAGAAGATCTGGATCGTTAGGATATCCTTCTACCAAAATTAAAACACTTTCTCTCACAAAAACTCCAAAAGCGAAATCAAAGAAATTAAAAACAAATAATTAATATATTTCACGAGTTAAAATACTAACCAGGTCTATTAATTTTTACGCAAAATGCACACTGTTACTGCAAAAATACGGCACGACTCGCTCTCTCTGCGATGTTACTTCTTCCACAAACTAAGAAAATCTGAGGGTCTTGAAGTAATTTCTTTTTCGAGAAATTTTAAGAGAAAAAGGAGAGAGGGTGAAGAGACCAATGTGTAAAACACGCGTCAGAAAGTTTTCTTGGGAACGTCGCGACGTTTGCCGACGCGTCGGTAAGATTTCTTTCTAGCCACCTGAAGGTCATAAAATCTAAAACCTTCAAAAAGAAAGAAAGATGGCAGCAGTAGCATTTATGATCTTCGCATACGTGTCCTTCCATTCAGATGAAAGGAGTATGCCGGTGGTCATGGAATTTCCATACAGAAGTAGCGGTTCCTGTCCTCTTATTATTCTTTTCCTTTAGAAACATTCGAAAGAGTGCTTTAAAATATTTTCTCAACTCGCGTGCCGTTTCCTGGATTCTCAGAGAGTGGAAAGGGGAAAATTCTGTCTTCATAATATAAATAAGAGGGAAACAGAATCGCTGGAATCAGGGATTCCGCATGTCCTTTTAGGTCAAATATGCCGATGGGACCAATGTGGAAAATTCCCCCCCCCCCCCCCCCACTTTCTTGAAAACATCCCTTTTTTCCTTCACCCTCGGAGAGAAAGGATACGGAAAGCTTGTAAAAACTCCCTCGCGGATCCGACCCGCACATGTTGCCTTTTTTGCTTTATACTTCCCTCCATTTTTCGCAAATATGTCTCTATGAGCTGGGTGGCCGCTCCTGCTGTAAGACCGAAGATGGGAGAGGGAGGGGCGTCATTGTGACCACAAACGGCATCAGGCCGCCCCCCTCGAGAGTGCGCCCTGAGGCGATTGCCTCACTTGCTTACCGTCTGAAGCCGGTGCTGGCTGGGGGCTAATTTTGTTCCATTATTGCCCCATAAGAAAAGCACGTAAATCGATGACTAGGTTTATATATTTCCTTTTTTAAATTATTTCCCTTCAATATTCGAACTCAGGACTTGAATTGTCAGAAAGTTTAGAAATTTTAGTTTCTTATTTTTGAAGATGGAATTCAAATCCATGTAGTTTTAGCGTACATTTGTAGTTTTTATGGGAAAAAAGTGGAAGTTTTCTGGGTCTCAATAATCGACTACCATGGCAGCGAGCTCAATCTCCCATAAATTTATGAAAGTTTGTTTGTTTGTTTATTTGTGCATCTATACATTTCCACACCGTTGAAGCTACAGTAATCAAACTTTCAACATATAATTTCTTCACAAATGGGATAGCTGTAGTCTACTTTTTAATCCCAAATGTTTTATATTAGCAAAATAACTTTGTATGCTAATGCTAATGGCAGCCCATTTTCTGTCGGCTCCTTTATGCACGCCCGCAATCAACCGATTCCAACCAAATTTGGCAGGATAGTATGGGGCACTAAGGGGAAGGTCGACGCGGGGTTTTAGTGTTTGTATGCCCGCTTCATTCAAAATGGCGGTCGATTTAAACATTAAACTACGCGTATTTTCCCAAGTCCTACTATTGATTTGAATCAAATTTGGTACGATTGTGGTGGGAAAGTATTTTTCCAAATTAACACTCAAACATTTCTATCAACATTTTGATGATAGTCCTTTTAAAAGCGTAATGTTAACAATAAAAAAACTTATTTAGACTTTATTTTAATTTATATGACACCTCAGAACATATACTAGATACGTCCGATTTAAACTAAAGCCCGCTGAGGTATTAAAAAATTCTAATGAGGCCAACCGAAAGATTCGCAAGCAATGATGCCACCTGCCATTTAGGAAAAGGTCGGACACCATTGATTCTAAATGGTTAAACTGTTTAGGTTTTTCTGTTGAAGTAACACCATGCAACTTACTGTAATTTTATTTCAGCTGTATTTAACACGATTTCTGCTATAATTTGGAGTAGGAAAATACGAAAACATATTATCAGCTAACAAGTAAGACATTTTAATTTACATGGGTGCAAGCGAATCTGAGCGGTTAATAGTGGAAGTAATTCAGCATTTCCGAATGAATAGAGAAATGAAAATGAACGTATTATTGCAATTTCAATAGGACGATTTTAATAGAGGGCTAATGATGGCAAACTCAGAAAGGTAGAAGAGAAATTTTTTTTTTAACGTAGAGTAAATTTTCTCCAAAAAAGCAGCTTGTTTGCCTTAAGCGTAAGTACTGACAATTTCGGTATAAATTTTAATAAAATTTTCGTTTTAGAAAAAGTAGTATTTCCAGAGGTTTTGATGAGTTTATGGCAAATTATGTAGGAAAAAGATATAAAATCAATTTTCTTGAAAGAAGGTCATAATTCAGGAAAACGACATGGCAACAGCATTTTGTGTGAACAAATAAAATTAAATAATTGATTTTTATTACGTTCACGAGATGTGCAAAATAAAAGCCAGGTAAAAGACAACGAAAATCAATTTGCTCTTTGTGTAAATGCATAGACCTGTCCTGTGATGAAAAACTTATTAAATTTAAATAGACCGATTAATGGAAAGTAAACGAAGGAAGGAGCTATGTTAAGAAAAGATCATTTAGTGACTGCGGACGATGACAATGGCTGATTTAATGCAAACACCTTTGACGTAATAACCTGGCTCCGAAAAAAAGGCTTCATTATAGGATTGGACATGAAGATTCTATAGCGGAAAAATATCGGATTATAGGTATCGGCAAGAAAAATATCGATATATCGTAATGAGGTATTGATATTATTGAAGTACTGTAAAATCCTATAGTCTCAAACATCCAAAATGTTTCAACAAACTAAAATCGCGCATACGAACTACGCTCGTGTGAAAGGTAACTAAATACCTATACATTCTATTTTGAGTTAGCTTTCCGCGTATTGTGCAAGAAAAACTTGGCCTCTGCGCATGAGACAGAGAGAACGTTCTCTACAGTCTTGTCCCCTATTTCTCAGGTGATCTCGCGTGGGTATAATAACACACGGCAACGCACATATATTGTGCTTCGCGGGGGACCACACATGCCTTGCAGATTGCATTTGTTTGGCTTTTTCAGCTAGAGAAAATATAAGACCATACGGCTTTCTACTCGCAAAAGAAGGAAGGGGAGAAAAATGGAATGATAGAGTGGAGAAAGGGCGAGAGTAAGTGTAAAGATGGACGGAGAGATAAATAGAGATGGTGGATGAGGGGGGGGGGAGTGAGAGGAGGGGTGATGAATGGAGGAAGGGTGAGGGAAGGGGAGGTGATGGGAAGTGGTGATGGAGGGAGGGTGAAGGAAGAAGAGGTAATGGGGAGGAGTGATCGAGGGAGAGAGAGAGAAGGGGAGGTGAGTGGGAGGAGTGATGGAGAGAGGGAGTGGGAGGGTGCTAGATGGAGGGAGGGGTGGTGAGTGGGGAGGAGGGGGGGAGGAGAAAGAGGGGAATGCGCGCTTGAGTAGGAGTGCGTTGTAGTCTTAGATAGGGTTTTAGATAGGCAACGTGATGAGATACTCTGTAACTTCGGAATATTCACTCTGAATAGCGAATTGACTTTTAAATAGGAAAAGCGATCATGATGTTGCCCTGTAAATGTATGTTATCATTACCTCTGTTTTAAGTACTTTGTAAATTTTCACATTTTCCCAGTTATCTAAGTCAAGCACAAGTCCTCACAATATTCTTTGTGCACCTAAAATTGTTTATGACAACATACGAGCCTACATTGACAGTCGCCTATTTTCTGACAAAGCCTACTAGCATAGTATACCCCTCCTCTCTCATATCTACTTCCTATTCTTCTCCTCTGTCTCATATATCACCTTCTTATCCTTATCTTCTACTTCCTCTCCTACTCCCTTCTTCTCCTCTCCCTCTTTTACTATCACTTCTACTCCCTCTCTCTCTCTCTTCTACCTCTCCTTCTTCTCCTTCTACCTCTACCTCTCCTTCTTCCCCTTCTCTTTTTTCCCCTCTTTTCTGTTTCATCTCTCCGCTCTCTTCCAGTTCCAAATACATCTCATCGTATATATGGAAGTCTGTGTTTAGTCCTCTTTATTACGATCCCTTTGTTCTGCCATCAGAGATTTAACCGTACATAACGGCGGTTTACTGCACTTTTTCGTAAGTAATTTTATGATGTTCGTGATGTAGAAAAGGGTATACAACGTTGTAACGATATATACGAGTATATTTGTTTCCCAGCGTAACATAGCATACTTATGGAATCTATTGTTTATATAGGCACTAACCATATGTGACTTTGCACCTCATGCGCTATTTCCTGAGTATCTCAGAATTACGTAAATTTTAATTTATATTAATGTAGTATGGAAATTATAAAGTTAATTCTAGATGTTTAATCAAAGAAGATTTTAAACAACTATTGAATTTCGATTGTTTTTTGCAAATTGTGTACTAAAAATGGAAATATTTGAGGCAAATGGATTCAAAACATGACAGTTCTCAGATAACTAGAAGAAATGGTTTGAAAATATTTTTTAAATATTATTTTTGTGTTAATATTTTGGTCGTTTGCTCGAAGTTATGCGCGTCGTGCTCCTTGTACGGATGGCGTGAATTCGTGCCTTAAGAAGGAGGTTGGAGCAATTTGCCTCTCCAGGAAATCAGCTCGAAACACCTCGTCAAATAGAGAGAGATCAACGCTCTACTTGGAAGCGTTCCAAAGTGGCGAGCCTTCGTGCAAATATCGATGCAAATGGGGGCATAAAGGGAACTATAGACCACACATTGGAGTAATAAGCGAGTTTGCGAGAGAGATATTACTACATTTATGCATAAACATTAAAGGTTTGCTGGAAAATAAGGTGATAGTATTTCTTTCAGATGCACACCAGATAGTTCACTGAGATTTATAGCATTGAGAATGACTACAGGTACTGGTAATGCCGAGCGGTGCACTTTCGCTATATATATATATATATATATATATATATATACTTAAGGAAATCATCCAGATTTCCACGAGATACCAATATCTGCATACGTTAATCGTTGCACTTTTGATTGTACGACTGATATTCCTTGGCCATAGCATAACCTTTCTTAAACAAATCGACTTTTTATGGCATTCGAGGAAAAAAAATAATTCATAGTAATTAAAAAGTCAAAGGCTACCATTTTTTTATCTCTCTGAGATGACTGGTATGCGCCTCAAGAGACCGCAATTGCCTCCCTCCGTCCTTGTCTTATTTCAGATCAACCCACTAATCTTTCACCTGAAACAATGCCGCCTAGTATCATAAATATGCAATGGTACGGTTTTTCATTCTCGATTTTCATCGCTAATGTTACTGAACGTATTGCTCATGTTTTCCTATCGAAGAAACAAGTATCTCAAACAGAATTATTACCGTTGGCAGAAGTGAGATATGTGAAAAATCGGTTGTGAAATTAAATAAATTAACAGAGAAATTTTTTTAAAAGAATTGTTTATTTTTACATTTCAGGCGAGAAAAGTTCATTGTAATTCCTTAACGTCGGTAGATTTAGTCTTTAAGCTGGTCTCGTGTTCCGCTCCAGAATGAGACCTCTCTAAAACCTACAACAAATTCATTAGGAATCATCGTTAAAACTCCAAGGTTACTTATTGGAAACATATCGATCTGGTTCGCTTAAGGCATGAAATAACTGCTGCTTTATCATTCTTTATAATTCCAACCTTTACTTGGAAGTAGGCTAAGTAAGTAAGCCTTTCGATAATCCGCGTTACAGTAAAGGTCTTTGCCACTTCTCTTCGGTGTGCCACTTTCAAAGGCATCGGTGACGTACCTCAATAAGAGGATTTATGTAAGAATGCAGTGGGCGTGCCGCGGGAAAGTTGTTAATCATAATTATGAGTTTGAGTGTTTATATCTGACTGCATGAATAAGTGACGGTGAGAATAGTATATTTGACATAAAAATGAAATAATTCGTGAAAGGACGAAGGCTGATCGGACTGAGAAGGAATGCGACGAATCAGTATCTTACGGCCATCGAGCGTTCGATATCGAATAAGTATGTACCGATATAGCTGTCTCGCTGTATGTCGGTCGAAAATCTAAAAGGAAATCGTTTTAGCACGAGGTCGAAATCATGCGCCGAACGGGTCTGGGTCAACTGGTGCTAAAATAAAGACTTAAGGGCCGAAAATGCCCGTCACTGATTACCAGAAGCGGACAATAGAGAAGGAGGAAAAGTCATTCTGGAACGTTCCCCAATCCAAACGAGAAAGAGGAATCGGCTGAGGACGAATTAGATCCGTTTAACTTAAAATCGATACTGTGGATGGATATCGTCAGCACTTCGTGGTGATCTCTTGCTATGGAAACGGGTTGGTGCACGATGGATATTATAAAACTCATGCACTACTACGAGAGTGTGGATAGGAAGCCCTTGAATCGCTCTACATCTGTCCATTTACGTCATATTTCCCTCTAGATCGTGTCTTATCAATAACTTTGTAATGTCAACGGCTTTTGAGGTGAGTTATTCGATATTTACGCCTGCATCTCGAGAGGTATGTCAGTGTACCACCCCTGGAGCAGAAAGGCGAAGCTAGAAAGATGAAAAACATGTTTCGTATAGTCGGTTTCCATCATTACGGGAAAAATAGAGGAAAATTTTCATTCATAAATGAACATCATATAAATACAAAACACATAAAATATTCTATAATTTTATATTTATATACATTAAATGTTAACGAGTAATTTCAAAGAACGCTATAAGAGTAGAATAATGATTATTTTTATGATTAAGTCTGTTTTGATTTATAAAAACATTCTGATTATTAAATTTTGAATTTTGAAAGGGTTTATTTTCGCGTTCATATTATTCTATTTCATATAGACAGTGAGAGAATGCATTTGCGATGGGATACGGTTAATAATGATATAGCGTAGTGCCTTCCCGTAACTGTAAATTTATAGCATGCAAATTTTATAAAAAAAGCTATTACCTATAAAACTTTTTTTAAAAGTAAGATTTCACCACTAGATAACTCATCTCATTTAGAGGAACTTAAACCTGTGTAAATTCGAGTAATCAAAGTTTTATTTAGAATTAAAAAAAGCAACAGAATCGAAATTCACAAACGAACATTTATCTGTGAATATAAATGCTATTGTAAGACATTCTGTAGGGCAGAGAAAAAATTTCGTTGCAAAGACCAAACCGAATTGCTGCTATCATCATGAGATGCCAAATATGACATACAAATACGTGTTTACCTAAATATTTAATATGTGGCGTAAAATGACATTTCTTGAGTTGTTATTCAAAGCCGTCAACAGTATTGTCATTAGACTAAAGAAAAAACCAATGTATTTGCATCGGAAATTTAAAAATATATTCAAACTTTTACTTTATAAATTTGGGAAATATTCATGGAAATTAGATTATTCAGACGCCGTACCAAATTCCGCTTTTGTTTTGTATCAATATCAGCAAATAAGTAGTTAATTTTATGTTAAACCCTATTTTTGTCCCGTTAAAATTTCCGAATTAAGTAACTTTAGTCACCGTTTAAAGTCATTGAATATAAAATAACTATATAATTTAAATATATTTTTTGAGAATTAAATGTTTAGAACGAGTCATAGACTTAAAAAATCTAAGTTGATATTTTGAGCTAAAGGTCGTTGCAGCTAATTTTTATTTTCATCGTTCATGCCCACGCGTCGTTTTCGAAGGGCAATCAGTAAAGAAATTGCTCAAGTCAGTTAGATGTTTGGAGAAATTTGAGTTACAACGCAATAAGCGTAATCGGAATAAATTAATAATACAGCATAAAATACATAAAAGTGTCCTCCAAAGTTGATTTGTTTCTCGATTGGATCCGGCAGTGGACCTAGAAAGATCGGAACATCAGGAAAGCTCGCAGAGATCCGCATCAACTTCACAAAGGCCCGAAAAAAAAAACCGACCGGATACTAAAAAAAAAGGGGGAATACGATAAAAACGGCGAGCATTTTAAAATGCCAGCGTGCAGGACAGTCAAAGGACGCTCGGGTCAAGGCGTCTGAACGAGACCACTCGCTTACAGACTGTTTCAAGAAACTTAAGATGACAAGCGAAGACAGATGTCGCGAACGGAAGTTCTCAAGAGATGATGGATCCGTGGCGTGCAATCTCAGACGGAGAGATTCTATCGCTCCGTCTTTAGTGACACATTCGCCACTTTTGGAGACACCCCTTTCTAGTGAAGTCGACGCCCTCTTCGCCACCGACCTTCCTCCTCCCCGCACCTTCCAAGTCATGGTCGTTACGTCATAATGATCTGTGGTTGCGACACGCGCGCGCGCGCCCTTACGCATGGCTTTATGCGAACCCCAATAATTCCCCTCCCCTCTCCCTTCTCCCACGTGCTTCCTCTACTCCTTCTAAGCTCTCCCCTACGCATTCTCTCCACCAGCTATATTTTGCTTTTCCCTTTCTCTCACAACAGTCTCGTGCCGCCTTTCCTCTGTCGCCCCTCCCCGCTGCCCTCCATTAACACTCCCCCTTCCACTCCCCTCTTCCCCTTCCACTCCCCCTCCCCTCCCCTCGCGTTTTCCTCCATTTATCCCTTCGCCAATTTTTTCGTCACGCTTTCCTCGTCGTGTGACTTGAGACAAAGATAGAGAGTTTGTGAATGGAATTAAAAGCTATCGTCGTGATTTTTCTCTCTGTTTTAAGTATCATATTTCCTTCGCACAAACTCGAAGACAAACGCATTAAGTATTTGAAACTCCTTGATAACTCGAATCAAGGAATATATTCAGATATAGCAAGTTTCTCGTTCTAATGCAGGGTTTCCCAAAGTGGTGTACGCGTGCCGCTGGGGATACTTTCAAAGGCGATGGGGGATTCTTAAGAAAATGTACGTAATGGCTGATATTATGACATTGGACACTCCAAATAAGCTTTTTTCACTTTGATTTTGCTATAGAATATGTTTTATAATACATTTCTTCACTATGTGTGCACATAAACAGTACAGTATATTTTTCTCTAAAAACATTGAATGCATACATACCTAACAGTAAACTGAAGCCTTATCACTGATGGCGGCGGCTTAAGTATTTTGTTTGCATTCGTTGACCTAAATACAAGACACGTGATTCAGATTAATTCATAAAACCAGGTAAAACCAAACTGGCGAATCTGAAATACGTACAAAATTTAATTCCTCAGTTTGGATTTGTCAGATATAAAAGAACATTTGGAAGAACTAACCGAACAATTACGATAATATTTTCCAGAAACGGACGATTCTAATAACTGCATGCGCAATCCATTTGATGTGGATTTACCGACTCGACATCTAACAGGAAAAGAACAAGAAAGCCTCACGAATATTTCTACTGACAATGACTTGAAAATTAAATTCTCGAAGGTATATTTGATTGCTTTTTGGGTAAAATTATCAAACGAGTATGGGGAAATGGCTAAAAGAGCAATCAAAATATTCATCCCTTTCCCCGCAACGCGCATGTGCGAATCTGGCTTGATTGAGGTGCGAACGGTGTGACTGCACCGGACCCCGCACTTAAAGAGGCCCCGTGCTCTCTAAGAAATATTTGTCGTACTTATAAAATACACGCAATTTTGAAAAAAATATCGATGTGCCATAGTGAGACAGAGATTGCTTCAGTTATTACAATTTATTATTAAAATTTTTGACGGGCCTCGCGATTTTCCTAGCCGTCTCTGATCTGGACGTTCGCCTCTGACAATGTGTTTAATTAAGAGAAAAAATCTTCAGAAATTGCATGTCGAACCTGACTTACGATTGAGGCTTTCTTCGATCGAGCAAATGATTAGCTATTTAATGTCATGGAAAACAATCACATTCGCCTCAATAAGTGTTATTTTTTATATGGAAACTCGTTTGTTTTTAATGTCTATTTTTATACTACTTGTATTATTTTATAATGGGTTACTTCGGTTCATCTATTGAATTCCAAAGGGTACGCGGCCAAAATAGTTTGAGAAACCCTGTTCTAATTGCTTGCAGACTTGCCCTACAGAAAAGATCATAGAGTGCGCTATTAACCGATTAAAGCAATGGCTATGATCAATTTCCGGAAGCTTAGTCACAATTAAAATCTCAGTCATTTTGGGAAGCAAAAATGATGATATCGACTTGAACCTTTTGTACTGGAACAGTTTTCCTCAGAAAAGAATTTCTTCTTATGCTTTGGTATCAAGATCTTCTAAAAAACAGATATTGATGTGCCTTAAATAGAAACAGGTGAGAGAAGAATTGCAATGCAAATAACGTAAGGCGTTTTATTTCACCGACTGCTATCTTTCCATTGGAGTAAGGAATCGCAGATACCATGTATTGTTGATTGCTTACATTTGTAGCAGTATGTACATTTTAGCGTTTTTCTTTTCGATTACACCAAGCAACTAATCCTAGATCCACAGAATTTTCTCCATGTTTAGTCCTGAAATCGACCCATCTATTCTGAAAATTCAGATTCTCCAAGTCATAGGATATTTCCTGTACAGACGGACGGAAAAATCGAATACGTAAACGCTTTCTTTTAGAAAAATAAGTAAAAATCAATTTAGAAGTCACCAATACTTGCTATGCATTATTTCGTCAATGAACATAATTTACTCTTACACAAACAGTCATAGTGAATATACCATAAAATATTTTGATTTTTGATGATAAAACTTTAAATTAATTAAACATGTCTATCATACTGAAAGTGAGGATAAAAACTATTCGCATTTCCGTCGAACACACTCACATATATGTGTGTGTGTGTTTTTATACTAGTAATAGGTGCTTGCATTCTGCAAGCATTTCATCTCACCTTAATATACAAAGTAAGAGCCGACAAATAATTTTTAAACGCAAAGGTTTGCACCTCTGCACCGATTTGGCCAATATTGACGTAAAATCAAGCCCTAAAATTTATAAATATAAGAATTTTATATTTTTCTCATCGTTTGCTACGAATAACAAACATTTCTGCGAAATTTCATTGATGCAGCGCATCTAAAAGTGCATTTATATATATTTAATTGTTTAAATTTTATTAATTTTTAACAGCCACAGAAATATACTTCATTGTAATTTTAAATGTTAATAACCGCTGAAACACCATTCTCTACCTATTTGTAAAATTTCAGCTCCCTAGCTCGAACATAAGTACATAAACATTGGTCAATTTGTTAAAATTTTATGAATTTTAACGGCAAAATAAATAAATAAATTTAAATTTCTATAATTCCGTTGTGGTTATTTAGTGAATTCTACTGTTGGAAAAAATTTCAGCATCGTATCATCCGAAAAATTTAGCGTGCCACTTGTTTATTCCTTCTCTAAGAAATATCACATTTTATGTAGAAAATATAAGCTCGCGTGTCACGTATTTGCCATCCCTGTCCTAAATAAAGATGTAAATTGCACATTAATTTTTAAGACCAAACAGTCTCTACACCAGTGGCCTTCAACCTCTTTTGATTCACCGCCCACTTCTACTATATTTTGCCATTTGAAACAAGTTCACCGCCCACCTTCCGTGTCAACTTAATAAAATTTTTGATAAAATATGTTTAAAAAGACATCAAATTTAACCATGTTTATTCATCTCAAACAAATTAGTAAAATAAACGTTTTACATGCGTACTTTGTGCTTGGTTCCTACAAACCAGGAAATCTATGTCAGGCTCCAAGTCTGTTAGGGTCATTCGAAGATCTCCTCTTTCTGTTACTTGTAAGCGATTTCTTTCTTTGGACAGGAGATTGTTGACTGCACTGAATCCCTTCTCGACTAGACATGAGGTTGGGAAAGCTAACAAGAGCAACGATATTTTCTTCCACAAGCGTGGATACAGAGAGGGCATTTTCTTGTTCTGCCAAAGTTGTACATATCCACCTTGGTTGAAATTGGCTTTACTCTCCTCATCATGAAGTAATTCTATTATCTCCTCTTGGTATTTAATATCCACATCACACACATTTTTGAAGAATGGAGTCACCATCCATGCTTCCATTGTCTCATTTGAGGATGTGTCATTAAACTTTATTATAGAATTTTATTTTTCAGTGTAAAAATTAGAATAGCATTTGGTGAGTTCCTTAACGCCCACCAAAAACCCTAAAACGTCCACTGGTGGGCGCTACCGCCCACGTTGAAGACCACTGCTCTACACTTTATCTGTGCGCGCAATATCCGATTACGGAGTGCCGATGAACCCGTTAAACATTTGCGTGCCAGGATTAAAATCGGACGAAGTAAAAATTTCAAGGATATTTTCTAAATGAATCTTCCTGCTTAATATGTCCCTCAGGAATGGCGGAAAAGAGTTTAAAATTCACTGAGGGATATCATATCACCGTTATTGACTCACAAATACACACGACCTCCTTCGACCGTGCTAAAAACGCCGGCGATCGTGAATTTGCCGAAAAATCAGATCGGCTGATGTGGAAAGCGAGCTTCCGCGAGTGGAGGGCGTGGCGGGGGCTGGGATGGGGTGCGAGTAGGCCATCGAACGACCTTTAAAAGAATCGACCGATGCGGAATGAGGGATAAGTGATTAGAATACTAGTGTTTTTCGTTGTCGGTTTGATTAGAGTGGACAAAAATAACCCTCATCAGGGCTCTCTTTATGAACGCCTTAGTTACAATTGATGTTTAACTATTAAAGAGTTTTAATTGAGTTTCTTAGAAGAATTGCGAAAAATAATTTTCAAGCTGGCTCTTTGTAGGTTAACAGTAGTTCTTCGTAACTTTATTAAATGTCTGACAAAACTTTACATAAATGCATACACATCGCTATAAAGTTTTTCGTAAGATTAACATATGGTTAATCGCATTGCCCATCGCAAAAGGTTTCTTCATTATGATTGCAAGGAAAAATATTACTCCATGAGAAGACTTCGCCGAAATGGGCTCGTACCGACAGCTATTTATGGAGATATTGATACGACAGGTGGAGACTATTTCCTTTGCATTACTCCTGAGAATGGTTTAGGAAATGTTGATAACGTGAAGCATAAGACTTGGGGTATGCAGCCATATTTCTAAGTCGCTCAACATAATCCTTTGATCACAAATACGTTACTCACCTCGGGCGAACGCACAAAAAGCTATAATTTCTTACATTTGATTTGCAAAGTTTTAATTTGTTCTCTTTACTTCGGATGTATTGATGGACCAAATAGAAACACCTAGATTGGAATTGACGCAAAAATTATATTTATAAACCGACGAAAATTTTTAAAATGCCAGTAAGGAGAATATTCCTAGGGAAACTGGTATTATAGTTATTATTACACCAAGGTTACAGATTGGCCATGATGCCAGATCGAAACTTTATTATACAGGGTGGGCCAAAAAATGTACCCAATTTCAAAATTAAACATAACATTATATGAACTATGATATGAATGTGAAACAAATACCAATTAATAGACGGAACTTTCAAATTTAATTACATAGATACAGATTTTCCAAATGTCTTCCATCATTCTGCACATATGTGAATGGATGCAGTAGTACAGATCCTGATTACAGCCTGTAGGATTTCACGACTAATAGTGGCTATAGCTTTAGATGTAAACTTATCTGAGACATATTGAAACTACGACAAAAAATGTTTATTTAGCAAAAAATTATGCGACTTTTTCGTGATTAATCAACTTTATTATTCTATCTTATCTTGTATGGTTATTCTGTAATTTCATTTTTAAATCTGGCACATTGTCTTGGCCCACTCTGTATATACAAAATTGCGTTTCAAGCATTCAATATTTACAGTTTCCATCTTCTAAATTTTCCTAAATATTACAAAATTATAGGTGTCCATTTGAAAAAATACTATTTATAATTTGAACGCGCATTTGAACGAATCCCAATATCGGCATTTAAAATTTCGAAATACATTTTATCGAGATTAAATATGAAACGCTTTCACGGGAAATTATAATTATTGGTGACACAGAGACTTTGAGTTTTCTCTTAATGATTTTTCTCTCATCAAATTCGTGGAAGAGAACTGCACCTGCTATGAAACTTATAAGAGCAGCGAAATTTTTCTATTAAAGATTTTTTTCACGATGATTTTGTCCCATTTCAATCATAAGAAGCAATCGCTGCTCCGTTTTCACAAGACGAAAGTAGCTACACACCGGAGATTCTCTTCGAAGTTCACCGTCACACGGTCAACGACACATCCCATTATCTCTTACAACGTGCAATACGCCGACCCGCACGATATGGGATTCCGCAGAAACACGGACACGCCCCGCTCGAAAAACCATTTGCTCGAAGGCACGGAGTCAAGGAATTTTACCTCCCCTTCCCAAGAGACGCCCTTTCTTAGGTCAGCTCCAGAGATTTCAACGGCCGTATCACCCCGCGTCCCGGGTGGGAGAGGGCGGGTGCCACGAGAGTGAAGGGGCAAGTGTCTCGGGGTGGCCGAGAGGTCGAGAAGCATCGAGGGCGGGGCTCGATGCCTCAGGCTCTCCAGGTACCGGGGGAAGGTAAAGAACCTGCTATCTGGCTCGAGGACAATTCGAAAAGCAGGCAACGTATGGGAGAAGGAGTGACAGCTCGTAGATGTTTGAGGTGAAGGGAAAAGAGGGGGAAAGGTTACGCACGAGGCGGTGAGCGGGCTGCCTAACGTGACCGTGGGGGAGGGAAGAACGAAGCTTGTTTTTCGGTGAAAGTAGAACAAAAAGGAGAGTGAGCTAATACCCCACACCATTCCGCTGCATTTGCAGACACAACCTCTATCATACGTAGAATGCCGCTCCACCCTACTACCCTCCTTCCCTTCCCTTCCCTTCCCTCGTCTCTCGCAATATTGTGCCACCGGCAACGCTCCTTTGTGCCTCACCCTCTCCGACCGCCGCCACTAGCGTTCCTATGCCTTTCCTCGAAGGGCTACGCCTACATCGCACGCCCGCCCAAAAATGGATTCTCAAATAGGGGAAGAGGGGGGGAGAACGAAGTGGAAAGAGATTTTTAAAAAATAAGCGAGAGCATTTATTGGAAGGTGACTTTATAGGCTGAATTCTCAAGGTATCTGTATATATATAGGGTACCTCGTGGAGGACCAGTTATCTTGGAATATCACCGAGAGCAAGCAACTCCTGACACAGTCGTCAAGACATACCTACACTACCTTCGAAATGGCATTCAAGGTAAGTTTACCGGTGAAGACCACGGATTTACTAACTTGCCGAAGGTTACCTATGAGTACAATTCATCGAAATAAGTTTTTTCCTTATCAAATATAAAAGCTATTAGTTAACTTAAGCACTGGAACTTCATTGCGAGAGAAATACACCCGAGGAAAATTTAAGATCGATCCAATTAGGATATGGGATTCATGAGTACCTTTGCATGGAAGAAGCTGAATGTATTTCAAAGGAGCAAATAGCATTCTAAATATGTATGCGTCACAAATTAATAAATTATTCTTATGACCATATGAGTCAATATACTTATGCGAAATCAAACTTGAAGAGGCAATTCAAATTTTGAGAAAAGATAGAACTTTATTCGGAAAATATTTATATCACGCAATTTCAGCTTAGCGGCTGAACCAGTTACGAACGCAGAAAATTCGAAACCCTCACATCGATTTCATCATTAAACGAGATTTTTGCGAACCTTAAAAAATAAACATTTAGGCTTCTGGGTTATCAGAATGCGATAACTACATCGATTAGAAACTCAATTCAAGCGTAATTCGCTCTTCCTCGGATTATTCCTCATCATATTTTCCATTTCTCAATTGCGCTGGAATCCATTTAGTCGGTTTAACTTCAGTTGAATCTCATTGTGGACGTTATGTGCTAATGGGTAACTGCTCGCAAAATATGATTTCCTTCCGTGAACTTCGCTTGTTTCTCACTCATTTTTTTGAATTTCCTGACAATTATAAATTTCGTCCCCTATCGATATAACTATAGAGGAAAATATTTATTAAAATTCATCTCGGAGAACTTATTCCAGAGCAAAACATCCGATTAACTTCTCTTTCGGTGCAACCGAACTGAATTTATTAAAAACCATTTTCCATGTGTTTTTCCAATTGCGGCGAATGAAATTTGTTCAGAAGACAACGAAATTATTTAATGGATAGGTAACAATTTACACTTCTCCTTACAGTTCGTAGTCCTCGCCGCCGTGTTGGCCGTCGCCAACGCTGGCTTTTTGGGAGCACCAGCCGCCGTCTCCTACCACGGTGCTTACGCCGCACCCGCTGCCGTCGCCTACGGACACCCCTCCGTGGCCGTCGCAACTCCTTCCATCACCTCCCAGCACCAGAACACCCTCAGGAGCTACGGCAACCTAGGACAGGTGTCCACCTACTCCAAGAGCATCGACACCCCTTACTCCTCCGTGCGCAAGTCTGACGTCAGAGTGAGCAACGACGCCCTCGCCTACGGCGCCGTCCCCGCCTACGGTGCATACGCCGCCCCCGCTTACCACGGTGCCTACGCCGCCCCCGCCTACCACGGCGCCTACGCCGCCCCCGCCTACCACGGCGCCTACGCCGCCGCCCCCGTTGTCGCTAGGACCGCCTACGCCGCCCCCGCCGTTGCCCACGGAGGACTCTTGGGAGTCGCTTACTCCGCCGCCCCCGCCGTCGCCCACATGGCCTTCAACGGATACGGAATCAACTACGGATGGTGAGAGACTACAGGCTAAACATTGCCACTTACTCCGCAAGCCTTCACATCTACGCTGTCTTCCTTCTCTCGATCGACGGAACAACATCAATTTCCACGAAATGTTTATTTATGAGTCTTTAATACAATAAAGTATATTAATAAAATTTTTTTAAATCTGTTGTTTTATTACGCAAAAATCAATTTCAACTACTTTTGTGCAAACATCTCCAATCTATTTTAAAGTTTTCAACGGTTACGTAAGATGAAGGATGAGAAATCCGTCAATGGTTGAGACTATTCATACTGAGCATAGAAGACTAACGACTTTTATTTATGAAAGAGCAAATAGAAATAATGATTTTTTTTAATACTAATTTTAAATTACCGCTCAAAGCATCTCGGATAATTTTTTTGCAGAAACGTTAAGTCACAAGCTTGTTTATTGGTTGGATTGGTCTGTGCATGAGAGACAGGTTGAAGATAGCTTAATAACAACGACAAGTATTACTTGTGTGCGTGAGGAATGATTTTGCAGCCCTATGGGGGTAAAAAAACTTACGAATTTGCTGTTCCGGTTAAATGATACGTCCAATGGTAGCTTCTAGGCCGCCCTTAGAGATGTCACCCTCATAGCCCAAGCTTAAATCAGCAGGCTCTGATATCACATATTAAAATTTTATGTATGACCTTTATTTCCCAATATGGATAATGGTTGTGTTGGCCTTCCATGGGCATTAAAACCAAACAAACATTAAAAGGACACGAATCCGCTGTCAGAATTTAAGATGGAAACAAAAAATTTCCACTTAGGAAGGATAACGAAAATATTATCAGATATCGTATTTACGTATTATATCCTTAATCTATGCATATTACGGTGTATTTAGATTAGTCAATGCTTTTCTCTGCGATGATTTCATGTGATTAAAAACAAACTCAGGACTCAAATCATTTCATCCCGCTCTATCAGAAGCTTTGACAGAAATTTTGGTGCGAATAAAAACATAAAGAAAAACCACATAATTGAGTAATGGTTCGTTATCCCGTAGAAATGTGTCGCTCGCACTCTTAATCTCCACTCGTCGGACTTCCAAAATGATTGGAAACTTCCTTCGAACCCACCACAATTCGTTCAGACGAACTGTTTATTTATGAGTGTTTACATACGATAAAATATTAATAAGATAAAAATCCTGCTGTTTAACTAAACAAAAGTTATTTTGAGCTACATTTGTTCTAAGACGTCCAATAAAGGAGGACACGATTTGTTTTCAGCGGTTGCATAAGATTAAGGATATTGTATCAGTCGGTCGAACGTCACTCGCTATTCCATTCATTTATTTTAATTTTGAAACCGATTTTTATTGTTTTAAAAATCGAGAATTGCGATGAACTTTGAAAATAGGTTTGCCACAATCAGACTACAAATTTGTTTAATTGAAGAATTTATAATTAACTCACGGCAGTCACATTTAAGTGGGTCATTTAATCCATTTTACTGAATTAAATCGCAGCTCATTGAAATACCTTTGTTTATCGTATTTAGGGCGTTTCCATCGTGAGCGTCTATTATAGCCTGTTCGTTCTGGGCTTCCACCAAATGGATTTTTCCTGAAGTTTGATATTTAGGATTTATGGCCAAAGGCAATAAGAAAATGGCATAAATGATTCACTTAACCCAATCAGGGGTACCACCTTACTGGAAACAAAGGAACGGAATCATCCTCATGCTTCCTAAAAATATTATTCATACCGAACATGTCTTAAAATAAAATTTGTAAAAGGTGCAAAATATTACATTTCTTGCCAAATAAATTTTTATCATAGGAAGAGCCGTTATTAAGAAAATCAAACAATTGAGGGAAAAAAAAGCAATTAGCATAAGGCGTTTTTTTCCGAGAATTTAATAAATGGCGTTCTTTTCCCATTTACTCCCCAGCTACAAAACCTGATTCTACCAAATGTTAACCATACGTAGCTCTTTTATGGAGCTATCTAATCTGGAATTTTTGCGACGGTAACTTAAGTCATTTTTGAGTTACTTGGCACACGGGAAGACAAACAGACGGACGGACGGATGAATAAGCGATATTTTTAGAAAAAAATGCTAACCAGAAAGTCATAACTGACTTTGAACAGATATGTTGAAACAAATAAATTTCATTGGAGCAAACTGAAAATTATCGTTTTTACCTCGTTTTCAATGATGTGAAAAACGAGCTAATGTCATCGCTTTGTCGTCCTTCCGTATGTAGGTATTTAAATTTTTGTTTTAAAATATAGATGAAAAATTATTTTTGGTTGAATAGATACCAATAAAACATTACGGTTCACATTTTACGTATCCTCTATTAGTTTCGTTTTGGAAAGTGAAGTTTAAAAAAATATTGTAAAGAGTATATTTATGCTATAAATTTCATATTTAGATTCTAAACGTGAGCACAATTTACGTAGTTTTGCCAGGTTTTAACGACAGTTTTACTGGCATTGAAACAAAAAAGAACATATAAATTGGGTGGTAAAAAACGAACGCGCGAAACTCCAAGGTCCGAAATGGGGTCGGGCAGTTTCCTAAAGATTTCAACTCCGTTTGCGCAGCCTTGGCGCCGAAATCTTAGCAAACAAACGGTAAGAGACTAATATTTTGATTACGCTTCCAAAGATTTTTTTTGAGAAATCGGCGAGCGGCATGGGGGCCTTCAAAACTTTCGAATTACTGAGTTCTGAACAAATGGTTATAGATAGAAAGCTAAAATGTATAAATTAACTATTGAATAAATTACTTTGTCATATAATTATATATTACGAAATTTATAAAGAATTTTAAGTTTACAATTCTAAATATACCTCGTTAAATATAAAGGCGCTTTTTCATATTGCGTCAGCAAATGAGTCTCCAATTCTTGTCTTTTGTTTCAGCAAAATCTTTAAGTAAACCAATTTGAAATGTGACAAAGTTTTCTTCATCACGATTTACCAAAAACTAAGGAAACCATAAATATGTACGCACAAGGAAATTCTTTGCTTTGTGCTCCAACTTTTCTAAAGAAATAACACTGTCGGATGAATATTTCACGAGCAATAGCGAATTTATTTTCCGTTTCCAATAAAATGACTCCTGATTCGGCGGTCCGAGAAATGCTTCTTTTTCTTGGATGTAAATCCTAAACGCTAAATTGCAGAGAATGTAATTTTCTACAAGTTTTGCATTACACATATTTTTTAAAAAGCGATAGTTTAAGAGATATTTTGATTTTTCTTCTAAATTTGTTAAGCGCGTCGCTAAGTGATACCATTGTTTACGCTGTTACGATACAATTTTCTGATTGCTGAAAGCGTTGCGTACGCTGCCAAAGGGTCATTTCAATCGCGCATTGAAAATGTTTTTAAATTATTCTCGAGTGTAATTGCTGATAAATATTTCTGAGAACGCTGATGTCGAGAGCAATCACTTTCATTGCTCTCCATGGAGAAAGACATGTTTTGGTAACATCAGATTTTTATAACCTAATATACTTTTTCTCATGCTTCTTGCCTCCATTCTGTCGTCTCCTACAACCCTCCCATTTCTCCTGTCACTCGCCTATCACTATAATTAAACTTCCATTTTATTCTGAATTTAAGCTTCTTAATTTTACTGTCGTTTCAGCTATTTTTATCTATTTTACGCCGTCCACCCATCTCATGTCATTCCTCATAACCCCCACCTTCCTTACCCAAATCTTCAATAATCTATTTCATGTGTATTTATTTACACGTCCTGTCGTCAGCTTCTCTATTCTCGTTGCCCTTCCTCGTTCTTATCTCTTTCGTATTTCTTCCGTCTTGTGACAGAATACTCCCTAAATAATTTTTTTAAATCCACCTGTTCCAGCCTTTCCCCATCCTCCGTAACACTGGTTAGAGATTACTCCAAATTTGGTCCTTTCGATTATATTTTATCCGGAATATCTTCTCATTTAAGGAGTTTAATAATGCCTCATCATCTGCAAATGATTTCACTAAGCTGCCTCCTACTTTAATCTCTGCATCTCTACATATCAACCTCTCTTTTATCATTACTTTCATTTAATTCTCCCTCTCTTACCACTTAAATGTGCGCGTCAAAAAATCTCACGCAACTGGTTGCGTGGCGCACCGAGTGCGCCGTTGCATTGTGAGGAAAACGCGAATGTAAACAGTAATAGCAAGGATAGAATCATTCTACTTTTTGTTTATTCAGTCTTTCAATGCATGTAATGATTTATAATTCTCATTGTTGAAGTTATTGTTAGAATTTTCTACATTATATACGAACATGTAGTATTTAGTACCATATGACATTATAGCGTTAAGATTTTTTTATCATAATATATTTATATAAGCGCCGTTTTTGGCCCAAAAATATTTAAAAAAGAAGAAATAATGTTAAAAAATTACGTTATCGAAATATTTAAACTTTTACAGGCAAATCACGATGCGTGTTTAACGCAGCGGAAGCGACGTACATAGCTTTGCGTCTGTTTTACTCCTCAAGAACAATAGCTAAAAGGTTGCTAACAACTTTTTCGACTAGTTAAGCAATAAATATAGGTTAGGTAAGAGATCAATATTTATGAAGCAATCTTTACAAATTGCCAGCATTTTAAAAAGATTTGACGCACTCAGCGTGCCCACTTAAGGGTTACATTTACCCGATTCATGTATACATTTTTGAATAAGAATATATATGAAGGGCAACTAGGTGATGAGTTGTCTCTCTCTCTCTCTCTCTCTCTTGTGCTGACGAAGGGATCATCCCGAAAGCTCCCATTGACGTGTGTAAATGTGTATCTCCGACTGGATTGGGACAGTTCGCCGCAGGGAGCGTTCGCCGCAGCCGGTCTGTCTCAGGGGCAGTTCGTCGCGGGACCGCAACCACTTTTCCTATTATTAGATCTAGAATATTTGGTAGTTAAGTGAAGCTAAATGCTAAACATGGAAATTTTGAAGCAAGTAAATGATATTAGTCTTTTACTTTCTCATATACAGAGTAAATAGATAAACTAATGTAATCGCGAAAGAAATCGATTACGAGAATTACATGGAAATACACGTTTCTGAGTCCAGAAAAATGGAAAACCCCTATGACATATTCTTTTATAAAAATTAATAAATTCCTCTTTAAGTATTTTTTCATGAGCTGCTACTAAGATTAATGAGTTAAAAAGAGTTATATATTGCAAAATCATGTATGTATATGTTAATACTTCAGAACTGCTTTAGGCTCTTATGTTTTGAAGAAGTACAATTAAGTATATCATTCATGGATAAACTACTTCTGTGAGGATTTCCTTTTTTAATTGGTCCTGAGCAACTTTAGGTAAATAAGATATCTCAAATCTGTATAAAAAGTAAATCGATTATGTTTCGGACATGTAGTATTTTTCTTAATCTTTTTGTTCGTGCTAATCAGCACATGAACATGTTTAGGTGGTCCTAAGGTCTAAAATTTACATTTTATTTCTGTCTAAAAATACCAATTGTCTGATATTTTAGTTTTGTGCTGTATTTTTATGGTCACTTTAAAAAAGAATTTGCCTCAAATGAAGCTAATGTCTTTTTTAAAACATTTGCAAATGGAATTTTTCATGCATAGTTACCATCTCATTTGGTTGATTTAAAGTTTAAATGTTATGATTTAATTTTATTTAAATCCCAAAATAAAATTAACAGTTTTTGGCGCAACTTTGCGGAATATTTCCATGATCCGAAAAAAATCTGACACTAATTTTTCACTGTTTTAAATTAAAAATAAGTCCCAAAATCCTATATCTTGTGACAAGAAATGTAACTGTCCTAGATCCCTCTCCGACAACCCAGCGGCTCTATATTCAAGGCGACAATGCTAACACAACTTCGTAATAGCCTGAAGGTCCATTTTCAATGTCATGTGCTCCTTTCTTGGTTTGGCCACCATTATTTTAGAGTATAGCTTAGCGGAAAACTTCAGACATATTCTGATGTTCTTCGAATTAATGTTTATTTAAATCCAAACATATCAGTAAGCTCGGGAACGTAAGATGAGGACGGATAGATTGTCTTTATCATATATAAGATCTAATCGTGTAAGATATAATGGATGGATCAGTTGCGAAGAGATTTTTTTCGTCGGCTGGCACTCTCTTTCTTATCCCGAAACACAATATACAAATTTGAATTCATCTGTAGAAAAAAATGATTGGGAATCAAATAATGTATGGTGGGAGAGAGAAGTGAATGAAAGATAGTAAATACTACACGCGTAAACAACTATTTGGACATATTCCAGTCTCGTGCTGATCGGAAGCGATGCCAACTCACGTGCACAGCTCGTCCTCGTAGGGGACTTAGAAAGACGCTTTTAAAAAAAACTGTTTTATCTTTGGCACTTGGCAATGCTTCCTCGGCGGAAAAGAAAAGCAGCGAAGGTAGACTGGCGGCCAAGAATATCTTCTTCAATGGGCAAATAGCCTAAGGATACAACGCAGTGCCTCTCACACCCGTGACATCGCGATTATGCTGCCGCTTATTTCACGGAGCAGAGAGAAAAGGACAAATAAGGACATTTGAAGGATTATGTTTTAACGTCCTTCGAATAGAATAAATGATTCTTACCGTAGCAAAACTTGTGATTAATACATATTTTATTTGGAAATGAAGACAATTATAAAAGTTTATTTTCAATAATTTTATTAGACATGTTTGTATTCGATTTTCATATTTTTTTAAAAATATCACAGATACGATTATTTTTGTCGTTTACTAATTTTTATCTAAAAATCTCAGTAAATAAAATGAGAAAAATCAATTGGTATAAGTTCCACTTTATAAGGTGGAACTTATACCAGGTGATTTTTCTCATTTTATTCATGATGGAGTTCCACAAAGTAAAGGCTTCTTCCGTTGATTTTCAAAATCTCATTGTTATTTAGTGGTGAAAAATCTACACTTATGGAAGACATTTCATTTTCGTAGAGTTTGAATAGATAAATTTATTAACCGAGTCTAATTATAACATGCGATATCGATAAATCCTCCAATATAAGTCACGTCACGAGTTAATTCTTAGCAGAGGAGAGAGAGAGAGAGACAGAGAGAGAGAGTTCGTCTTCGCTCTTGGCCGCAAATATAGCGACGATGTGAAAACTAATGTGTCACTTCCGTCCGAGATGCTCACCGGTCGATGGCCATCAGATAAACATTTCCATTGTTCGAACGATAAGATAAAAACTTCCCCGCCGGGAATTGAGTCCATATAATCTGTCACGGCTAATAAATTATTAGATAGGGCTAATATTTTCCTATGATAATGCTTGAACATAGCGGATAATGTGTTTACTTTTCAGTCCGAATCGACAGTCTCCTTTCGTTTATCGTGATATTTGATAAGGACGCATACAAGTGGAATAGATAATCATAAAACATATATAAAAGACTGTCACTTTGCCCCTCTGTCATGTAAGACTTTTTGAAGCTTAATATCTCGCAAACGACTGAACCGAATTTGATAAAATTTTCAGGATAGCCTTATGATATAATAAAAAAACGTTTTACTGTATCGGTAATATATAAAAGCCTTATTCTGTTCCTTTGTCCTTTTGTCACTCCCTCTGTCATGCCCTGAAAAACAAAACAAAAATATACCTGGCAAGAGGGGACTTAGGTCAGTTTTTGAAGCACAATAGATACTCGCGGCGAGGGTTTCGAACCTTCGCTCGGATCGAAGGCAACCCTCTCAGCAGGAGGTATGATTTCAGGTCAAAGAAGACTGCCTCAATTTTATTTCAGAATAATTGATCATCCCCGTCATTTTTACGGGCACTTATACTAGTCTCTTATAATAGTCGATTAAACCGTCAGAGCGAAGCGATATCATCGTGTATATTTGCAAATGAATGTTATTTTCAAAACATCTGGATGGGCCTTTTAATTGTTATCAACCTATTGGACAATAATGGGCTAAAACAACGTCTAAAATTAAAATTGTAATAATTTCGGATTTTTCCTTTGGTCATAGTTTAATATTAAATTGCGTAATAATATCATCAAAAAGTATACAACAACTTGCGAATATTTATTATTATAGCTTGGCATTATTTTTCTTGTAAAAATATTCCAATTACTAAGATTTTATTAGTTGAACTATAAAGCTGTTACTACGAAATTTTATCCCGTTGTGGCTCCGAAACTTCTTTTAAACAATTCAACATAGGCAACCATTCAACTGATGCAGCATCTCAACTGCAGGTATGTTTTTCAGCCGGTGGAGTCCGCATTTATGTTTATACATCCACTAGCAGAAATACACGGCATTGCCCGGGGAAATTTTGTTCAAATCTGATCGGAATTCTAGATGATACGCGGTATTTAAGAATTCACTCGGTCGCCGTTTTGAATAAAACGGGCTTAGAGAAACAAAAAACAGGTATGAATTATTTCTGAGAGCCCTCCACAATCGTACCAAATTTGATTCAAATCAATAGTAGGACTTGGGAAAATACGCGTAGTTTAGTCAGTTCCCGCCGTCCCATTACGGATAAGGAAGTAGTCGTTTCCCACCTTTCTTACTGTGTATAAGATATTGAGAACAGAAAGTTTATGAGAACAGTTTAGGCATCAGAACAGTTCGAAGAGTGAAGAAAGTATCTGTTGAAAGTTTTATTATTGTAGCTTTAACGGTGTGTAATTGTATAGATGCACAAACAAACAAACAAGCAAACAAACTTTAATAAATATATAGCAGATATCAAGAGAACTACCAATGGTGTTGGATTGGTGTCTTCTCCAAAAATAAATTTCAACATTTCTGCACATTTTCTTTGTTAAATCAATTAGGGAAAAGTTTTCCGAAGACCGACTTTTTCATGTGCCAAGGAAAGTTTTCGGAGTATGAGGAGTATTCAAAAGCGTTCTATTAATAATGTTTTTAATTCCCACATTTGTTATAAGCAATCTTTCAAGAGGAAAAAAATAGAATTGTCCATATTGGATGAACAGAAGCCGAGATATGACGTTTTATGTTTAAAGAGAAAGAAAAACGTAGGTTGCGGTTTTAGTTTCTCGAACTTTTATAAATTTTCCTGAGTTTTTAGAAAAATGCATTATCAGACTCAGCGTGAAATTTAATATGATTGAGCATCATAATTTCACTTGAACGACAATATCGCCATAATCGGGATACGTTTGGTAACTGAACGAGATTAGAGAAGGACAGAGCTATAGGAAAATCCTATGGAAAAGAGAATATAACTGCTCCCACATCTCAAACGCCTCAAATCTACACACATCTTCTTTTCTCATTGCCCATGTCTCGCACACATATAATGCTCCATATCAGTGTTTTCACTATCCTCTTTTTAATCTCATTACTGCCGGTCAACAGCTCTCGTCGTCTCGTAAATGTGTCTTTTTTTCTTGCCCCCTTTGTCCTGATCTCTTTCGTACTTATTCCATCATTTGACAGAATACTACCTAAATAAGTAAATCATTCCAACTATTCCAGCCTCTCCCCTACCACTGTAACATTGACCTGGGAATCCAAAACTCTTGGAAAATCTAATAACTTTCGTTTTCCTTGTATTAATTTTCATCCCGAATGCCTTTGCATTTTCATTTAAAGAAGTAATTAGCATCTGAAGGCCTTTTCAGAATTGCTCACCAATGCATTGTCGTCTGCATATCTAACCGATTTAACCAGAAACTCTCCCACTTTTATCCCTGTTTCTACATCTTCCTATGCCTCCCTTATCATTCCTTCGGCATAAATTATAAACATGTTGGTGAGACAGCAAATTTCCTACTGGTAATTTGATACCTACGATCCAGGAACGCTAAACCCGTCTTCTAAAGGTCTGAAAATTATGAAGGTGGAATGGTCTCTGGGGAGGAATAATTCCCATTAACGTATCTGTTGCAGGAGCTAAAGTGTCATTGGCTGAATTCTCTAAAAACCCGGGGTGTGTTCTGTTAATATACTGTCTGAGTGTGTTCATCGCTCACTGTAGAAGAATAATTTTCACTAAACCAACGCGAATAATTAAATCATTTTATAATTGTTTTTACGGTGTAAGTAGATATATCCTAATCAGTCTCATCCTCTCACAATACGCAAAGTTGTCGTGTTACTCAATTTGAAAAATAGACATCTTTGTTTTTCTTCCTCTAATGCATTCAATTTTCCCCTGAGCAATGCAGTCCCTTCCTTATTATTGCGTTTGGCATTTCACTTTCTCATTTAAAAAGTAAATACGGAAAACATTGAGATCCCGAATAAATAAATTCGTGTTTTTAATGAACGTGTACGCTTTCAGTGTCCCAGAGTTTGGAAAAGGTACCATTTACGATTCCTTCTATTTGCTTTCGGTCCGCCTGTGCGCGGTTCAAGAAGATAAGGAGTTTAATAGAATTTTATGAAACTGAAGGTATTTGTATGGATGCACGAGATGTGAATCATACCGTGCAATAATGGATACGGTTTATTTTATTATTTTCACAGTGTCGATTCATTCAAAAATGGATACAAGAATCTTGAGTGAAATTCGTGCAATTGCATATCTTAATGTCGTAAATAACACAACGCAAGTCGTTTATAGCGTTCAGTGTCATTATTATTATTTTAATAAAATAATAAATATTGAGCGATAAGCCAAACAAAGAGCAGATATACGTTTTAACCAAACTTCGGATGTTATTGTATCTATAAACATTATAAGAAAAACTGTAGAAATCTGAGAGACTATACAGGCAGTCCCCGTTTATACGTACTAGGTCAGGTTATGTTCCTGAAAACTCCGACGAAAAGCGGATAAGGATTTGCCATAGACACAACATTAAATTGAGGAATAAAATTCGTATGTTACATATTCTCATTTTCCTTTTTGTCTGCCATTGTTAAAGGAAACAAATCCAAGAAATCTATAAAAGGCACACAAAAACACGTAGGTCCCGGAGAAAATCGAAACGCGGACTAGCCCACACGAATCATCTTGTTCCAAAAAAGTTTAGTAATTATGGCAACGTGCATAACGAGCGGATCGGGGAAGGAAGAATGAAACTATGTTGTTTGACACCAAAGGCACTTACATATGAGCGAAACAACAAAAACAGGAACGACGGAAAGCGTAAATGTGTCGAATAAACGGATCACGAGGACGGAAGAATGAAACACTGTTATTAATTAGGAACTGACGTATGAGAGGAAGGACGAACGAGCGGGGACTGCATGTATTGTATACATACATGCTTATGGAAGAGGAAAGGTAACATGAGAGCCGATGAGGTGTCCGCGAGACACATTTACAAGGGTAAATTGGAGATGTCGGGATGATCTCACGGTCAGCACAAGAGAGAGAGATATTCTTCTCAACGTCGGCATTCGGAAAGTCCGAATAAGGATCGGCGCAACGATCTTCGGTCGGAATAAATCCATCAAACGGCTTCAAAAAATAAAAATGGCAAACGGAGAGACGATTAGGAGCTCTCGCGATTGCGAACACGCGTTTCCGCGTCGGTTGTTTCTCGCCATCTGTTAATATAATTTGAGAGAGCGCGGCTCTTTTCGCATGATGGTGACGTCACGGAACGGCCTCGAGGTACGCTCGGGTCAAAATCCGCCGATCCCCGAGAGAGAGAGAAAGAGAGAGATGGAGAGAGAGAGAGAGAGAGATGGAGAGAGGGAGTGTGAAGGGGGTAGGTAGGGCGGTGGATTATGTGGGGCAGCGGGAGTCGGAGGCGGGGTGAAAGGGAGGCAAAAAAATCGGAACCGCGTTCCACCTCTCCTCTTCGGCTCCTCTCTCTCCCTCCCTCCCCCCCTCCCCCATTCCCTCCTCCATCTCTCTTTTACGCGCCCTCCCACTCCCCGAGCATTCCCGGGCGACCGCTTCCCGTGTTTTCTCGATCATCGCAACACGCCCGTGCTCGGAGGTGGCCGCGCCCAAACGGCCCCTCTTGCTTCGGAGGGGTGAATATTCGCGGCGAGGGAGAAACGATGGCGGAAAGAGGATTGCGCCGAAAATACACGAACAGTTCCCACGGAAACGCAATCTTACGTCACGGATCGAGATGCCTGTATATATATATAGGCAGGGTTAAGCCTTTAGAAATCACTCACTCTTTCGTTTCATTCGCTCAAAAAAAGAACTCTCTTTCGATCTCCGCAATGGCCTTCAAGGTAAGCACGGACGAGGAATTTCGAATTCGAGTAAGGGATTAGCGCTCTTGTCGCACCCTGTATGAATGGAGCATTCTCGATTGCCCAGATTTTCAACTATTGGATTCCAAAAACACCGAAAATTACAAATTTTAGCGACGTGCTCTTCGATCTCGCTTGAGATAGATTCGAATGAAATCTGAAGTATTTGGGGAAATTGATTTAAGACCCGGAGAAAAGGCGTGCTCTCCTAACACCTGAATCTAGGATCGCAAACCCTTTTCTGTTGAGTGCCAAATAGCGCAATCGATTGAACAAATATAAAAAATAATTACTTAATTACTATCAAATTGCGTTACTCGGTTTGCGGTATAGGAAAATATAATAATATACGAAAATGCTACGTAATTAGTACAATTCTCAGTCTATTTCCCTGTCAAAATTGACAAACGTGTCACACGGGAACCACATCAGGTACAATTAATTAATTACTATTCAATTGCGTTAATCGGTTTACGGTATAGGAAAATATAATAATATATAGAAAATCTTACGTAATTAGTACCACTCTCAGTCTATTTCCGTGTCAAAATTGACAAGCGTGTCACACGGCAACCACCTTAGGTAGGGTTTCTAAATGTTTTCAGAGGCATTTGTCCCGGTATTCCGATTATGTCTAGGATTATCTGTATTTTATTTGCCTATATAGGACTCTGTATTCTTCGGAGAGCTAAGGTTAATTTCTAGTCCTAGTCGAGTCGAACATGAAATAACACAGCAATTCGTTTTCATTTTCAAATTCGTGCTACTTTTATTCACTCATTTTTCTGTCAATATATTTAGAAATTTTGGAACGAATGATTATTTACCGATACTGCAGCCCTTCCATATAATATGTTCACAGCGAAACAGCGAAATGGAAACGTATTGGATTTAACGTAGGTATCAAGATGGCACATTATGACAAACAGATATTTTTCAATATTGAAATCGAAATTGAATTTAAGGCAATTCAGAGTTTACTATAAAAATTTAAACTTACTTCTTTATTGACTGTGAAGGGTGTGTGTTATGTGCACCGCATGTGACTCTTAAATATTTGTTCCCATATAGTTCCTGAGTTATTTTATGATTATTTCGTGCTGATACTTTATGGATTTATAAAATGCTCAGACAAACATCAAAGAAACTTATATTAAAGCGGCAAAACAAAACAAAAAGACAAGAAATCACATTTTTTGGTTAGGGATTTCATTTGTCGGAATATATGTTTTAGATCATAATTCGCAGAGATGAAATGTAGTCTCATGTTGTTAATCTGGAATTATTTCTATTCTCCTTACAGTTCGTAGTCCTCGCCGCCGTGTTGGCCGTCGCCAACGCTGGCTTTTTGGGAGCACCAGCCGCCGTCTCCTACCACGGTGCTTACGCCGCACCCGCTGCCGTCGCCTACGGACACCCCTCCGTGGCCGTCGCCACTCCCTCCATCACCTCCCAGCACCAGAACACCCTCAGGAGCTACGGCAACCTAGGACAGGTGTCCACCTACTCCAAGAGCATCGACACCCCTTACTCCTCCGTGCGCAAGTCTGACGTCAGAGTGAGCAACGACGCCCTCGCCTACGGCGCCGTCCCCGCCTACGGTGCATACGCCGCCCCCGCTTACCACGGCGCCTACGCCGCCCCCGCTTACCACGGTGCATACGCCGCCCCCGCCTACCACGGCGCCTACGCCGCCGCCCCCGTTGTCGCTAGAACCGCCTATGCCGCCCCCGCCGTGGCTTCCTATGCTGCTGCCCCCGTTGTCGCTAGGGCCGCCTACGCCGCCCCCGCCTACCACGGCGCCTACGCCGCCGCCCCCGTTGTCGCTAGGACCGCCTACGCCGCCCCCGCCGTTGCCCACGGAGGACTCTTGGGAGTCGCTTACTCCGCCGCCCCCGCCGTCGCCCACATGGCCTTCAACGGATACGGAATCAACTACGGATGGTGAGAGACTACAGGCTAAACATTGCCACTTACTCCGCAAGCCTTCACATCTACACTGTCTTCCTTCTCTCGATCGACGGAACACGAAATGTTAATTTATGAATCTTTAATACAATAAAGTATATTAATAAAATAAAAAACCTGCTGTTTTATTATGCAAAAAGCAATTTGAACTACTTTTATGCAAACATGTCCAATCTATTTTAAAGAGTTTTCAACGGTTACATAAGATGAAAGATGATAAATCCTTCAACGGTTAAGACAATGGATAGGGAATCAACAATTCACACTAGTCAAACAAAAAAATAATGATTAGCAAATAATTTGTAATCCTTCGTCGTTCCTCATAAAAAGCTCTCTTTGTATATAATATTATTGATTATTTTTAAAAGATGTAATTTTGCTGCAATGTGTATGATGACAATAAATATCTCTAATACGTAAACATTGTGTCACGAATTCAAATGTCTCCTAATAGTACGTTTATCGCAATATTACAATTTATAACTTAAGATATGCTGACGCATTTCTTAGAGCACCGGAAAAATATTTTGTCTCTAGAACTCAAAGTATAAATTTACATCTCCTCTCACCATTATGCTTCTTATATCAAATGGAGAATGGCTACCATACACATATATAAATTTACACCAACATTGATAATTCGATCCCCGAGGGAAGACGGAAAAGTTTCGACCTATCGAAATTACTCATCAAATGACTTCATTTTAATGTATGAGAGCTAACGAGAAGAATGCTTTCGTCGACTAACCGAAAATTCGAGTTAGAGTTATTCGAATAATTGGCGTTCGTGTGAAACATATTGGAGCTTACGGACCTCGACTAGAATGGCTTACCGTTTCAACGAAGACCGACTTCCGCAGCAAAGCGCAAAACAACCAAGTATGTCGATTCGAACATTGATAAAACAGTGACATTAAATTATAATGCTAGCGGAGAGCGAACAAGCAGTAGTAATTTCTAGATACAAATTACCGAGATTTTCCAAAAAATGCATGGCGATGAATTACAAATGATTATTGCATAAAACAGTTGAAATTATCGTTCCTCCACGCATAACTCTTTATTAGATCGTACGATTTCAAAATCATTTGTTAATGTGATCAAATTTACGTATTTTATAATGCTAATGCAAACATTTCGGCAATATGTATATATATATATATATATATATATATACACATACCTAAAAACTGTTGCATCCATATTACAATAATTTTACGAGAGATATTTTCGAATGTTAATGCGTTTTCCCAATGTTTGCACAGTATACGTAACATAGGTTACTTCTGCAGGTATAAAGCGGTAAAACAGTGCTGTACACATGACATAAAGTATTCGTCCTCCGAGGTTAATTCATTTACCCAATGCCCGATTTGCCTGGTGGGGCCAGGAACCACTCATCAAAGGGACCCCAAGGTGGCCCCGTGAGGTGGTCTACGAAAAATTGAGTCCGGGCCCCGAGATCCTTAGTCCGGCCTTACATTCACCGATCGATTATTAACTGCGAGGATGATTGATTTTCATCTGAAATTCGGATATGATTTACCCAAATATAGTGTCCATTGATCACTTATTGCTTTAAACTCGTAAGGCCAAGTCGGTAATTTTATAATTTCACAAATATGCTTTTCCATTATCTCTTTACTGCAGAGGGGTTGTCGTTAACATTGAAACCTACAACATGCAAACAATAGCACACTTACATGTGGAAAAAGATACCATCGACAAGCAAAACGTGCATTTCGAAGAAAATATTCGATCGCAGGCAGGGCCGGCTTCAGACTTTTGGCCGCCCTGAGGCGGGAAAATTTTGACCGCCCCCCTCCCACCCTCATGTCCCGTAATGATCAACAATTCACACTTTTTTGAACCATTAATATCTAAAATTATCACAAAATATATAGGTATTTTAGAGTTTGTATGTTGTGCTGTAATAGCTTCACTAAATCCGTTGAAATTCAACGGGAAATTCTGCTAGTTTATAATATAAAAATGATAATAATACTAATTTTATATTAAACAAAATTCATTATTGTACGAGCGTCCATTAAACAACAATATTTGTAAGGCTACCGCATAGTTAAATTTACAGTGGATTCGTATTCACCCATTGGATCAAACTGAATAAGAAAGAACAGACAGACAGAAGGAAGAAAATATAATCTTATTTTGCCAGTTAAAAATTGAATATAAATCTCGTGTAAGTTAATGATGCTATGAACATATTTTATATCCAGTAGAAAAATATATATCAAATTACAAAATTGCGTACTCTTACAGAAAAGGTTAATACATCGAGCCACATAATTAGGTCGGAATATGTAAAACTCGTTTTAATGAAGATATAAAAATGAAAAGTTTTTAAATGCATACATACAAAACTAATTGCTTAATTAAATAGAATGAAATGTAAGCACATGTTGAACTATTTCTCATAAGAAAATATCCGCTAGTGTTTAAATGTGAAATGCAATTTAGGCGTTTTTTCGAGTCGATTTGACTCGAGTGCGACAGTGCAATCCAACAATGCAAATTGCAGTGGGAACATCACGTTAAAATGAGATGAAACAAACACTATAGATGTCAGATTTAAGCCATTCCGAATTAGAGACGCTAGGAATAAGGCACTTGATTGAAGTTTCTGTAGGAAATGTGCGTCGCACGTTTGTCATTTCTATTATTTTAACATAGTTAAAGAGAAACAATTCACTCATCGAGAATTCTTAAGTTATGGTCATAGGCACAGCAACTAATAGTAATATCCACAAAGACAAAATGTTATTCACTTTTTTGATATCTTAGAAGGATCTGAAAATTTGAAATTTTCTCACTTATTTAATTATACCTATCTTCGTGAAAATCCTTACAGGAGAAAATAACTAGCTACTGTGAGCACTGGGGAAGAGATTTATAGAATTTATCGTACAATAATGGAAATATACCAAATACAAGTAATGATTATTATCTAAAACGAATAAAATCCAACAAGAAACTTATAATAAGTTAAAAATTTTAATTTTACTATCAACCGTACTTAATTCGAAGAATCAAGAAATAGTAACATTATTAATTCCGACTATAACATAACTATGCAACTATAACAATTCACTTTCGATATAAGAATTATATAAAAATTAGACTCACATCTTCCCCCTTTGTTTTGGCAAACCAAAAAGTAAAGCAATGAAAAGGTGTAATTTAGTAGGTGTAGTATGGAGGAGAATTCATGGGAGTTGCTCTGAAGCTGAGAGCAGCGATATTTATACTCAGTAAGGTCTTTCTAGTTATAGACGCCGGCCGGCAGGGTTTCCTCACAACAAAGGGTTTAGCGAATAGCGGGGTGGGAAATTTATCCGAAAAACGATCATCCTAAATATTAGGGTTAGGGTATAGTTTTCAACTTTTGAGATTTTTACTTGAATCACTGATTTGGACTTGCAAGTTATTATAGGAATCATCAATAACATAAGGGTCATTATGACAAGGCGAAAATGCCGACATCGGCTAATATTAATAATACTAATTATTCCGAAAAATGTCACAATACACCGAGAAATACTTGAAGTAAATCTCTCGAAATAAATCAGATTACTAAAAGAAGTTTAATATAAACAGTAACAATTCATTAAATTCAAACTAACCTCTCCAATGGAAGACGATGTACTGACAATGTTGTGAGTGAAGATGTCCCACGTAGTGATCTGGATCGTTAGGATATCCTTCTACCAAAATTAAAGCAGTTTCTCTCACAAAAACTTCAAAAGCGAAATCAAAGAAATTAAAAACAAATAATTAAAATATTTCACGAGTTAAAATACTAACCAGGCCTATTAATTTTTACGAAAAATGCACAATGTTACTGCAAAAATACGGCTCTCTCTTCCACAAACTAAGAAAATCTGAGGGTCTTGAAGTAATTTCTTTTTCGAGAAATTTTAAGAGAAAAAGGAGAGAGGGTGAAGAGTCCAATGTGTAAAACACGTGTCAGAAAGTTTTCTTGGGAACGTCGCGACGTTTGCCGACGCGTCGGTAAGATTTCTTTCTAGCCACCCGTAAGGTCATAAAATCTAAAACCTTCAAAAAGAAAGAAAGATGGCAGCAGTAGCATTTATGATCTTCGCATACGTGTCCTCCCATTCAGATGAAAGGAGTATGCCGGTGGTCATGGAATTTCCATAAAGAAATAGCCGTCAAAGACGGTACAGCGGTTCCTGTCCTCCAATTATTCTTTTCTTTTAGAAACATCCGATAGAGTGCTTTAAAATATTTTCTCAACTCGCGTGCCGTTTCCTGGATCCTCAGGGAGTGGAAAGTGGAAAATTCTGTCTTCATAATATAAATAAGAGGGAAACAGAATCGCTGGAATCAGGGATGCCGCATGTCCTTTTAGGTCAAATATGCCGATGGGACCAATGTGGAAAATTCCCCCCCCCCCCACTTTCTTGAAAACATCCCTTTTTCCTTCACCCTCGGAGACAAAGGATACGGAAAGTTTGTAAAAACTACCTCGCGGATCCGACCCGCACATGTTGCCTATTTTACTTTATACTTCCCTCCATTTTTCGCAAATATGTCTCTTTGAGCTGGGTGGCCGCTCCTGCTGTAAGACCGAAGATGGGAGACGGAGGGGCGTCATTGTGACCACAAACGGCATCAGGCCGCCCCCCTCGAGAGTGCGCCCTGAGGCGATTGCCTCACTTGCTTACCGTCTGAAGCCGGTGCTGATCGCAGAAGTTGATTAATAAAAGCGAACCGAGAGTGCGGTCGTCTACAGAGAACATTTCGGCGAGTGGCGCGTCTGCGTATCTGTGGTTTTTTCATTATTTAGCTTGCGTTCCGGGAACGTGATAGTAGCCGATATAAGGCCACGCAATCGGTCCGATGTTCGACGCTAGGAAGAGCTAGTTCACTTTCACCAAATGCGTATGAATGATCCCGACACGCCATTATAACAGCCACTTGCTTCTATAAGACTTATTCAGTGGGTGGAGAGAAATGAAAAGTGGAGGGGTCAGTTTTACGATTGGCGTCACTAGGCCATCGATCCGGTTGGCAACGAGTTCTTCCGCGTACACACACGCTCATTGACACGTGCTACTAACCAAGGCGGCTGAGGTAATGGACAGATGCTAAAGATGGGTGCTAGAGATATGTGCTAGTGATGGGTGCTAGTGATGGGTGCTAGTGATGGGTGCTAGAGATGGGTGCTAGAGATGGGTGCTAGGGACGGGTGCTAGAGATGAGTTCTAGGGATAGATGCTAGGGACGGGTGCTAGAGACGTGGGCTAGATACAGATGTGAGGGGCTAGAAGAGAGGCGAGAATAAGGGTGATGTTATATCTATGCAATAATAGACTGTCCTTAAGTCATCTACTATCGTATAATATTGACAAATATTTTCTGTTGCTATGAAAACTTTGAACAAATATAGCTCAAGGCAGCATCTGTGAGATCACATATACCAGTATTTTTCAAAGTACAGGTGGCGACCCAATACTGATTCAAAGAAATGTGTCGCGGCACATTAATGTGTCACGAACATATCCTTAGTGTGTCGCCAAAATTTCTAGAATATTTTTAAATAATATGATATTATCTATAAATTGTCAACTGGTGCACTGATATTAGTTTTGATATCTTTGCGCACGTTCCTGTTGGTAATAAATCTGTTTTTTTTTACTTTACCTGCCCTAAATGTGAAAGATTATGTTTCGGCCATACCTATTCGATTTAAATTACTTCATTTGTGTCGTCAAAATTCTGCTGATTAAAAAGTGTGCTGCCAGGCCAAAAAGGTTGGCAGACACTGTTCTAATGGTTTAATACCAAAGGCTGCTAGCAAAATAGCTAGAAAATTTATATATAGCATAAATTGATAAATTTTATATCCTTGCAATTACTACTGTAATGACTCAATTTTTAAGGTTGTTTGAATAAAAGATATTTTATTTAATTTTGTAACTTGTTAATGCAAAGCACGTACACCATTAACCCAAAGTCATTATAATGGTCATGTGTACCGTATACTATGTATGCTATATATGTATATATTATATAAACATTTCTAAAATCTTTCGATTTTCAGTATTTAATGTTATTTACAAATATTTTTAAAACTATGAAAATATGTGGCAACTCCAGCAGTTCTTACAAAGAAATTAATTGATAATAAATAAATTAAAATGCAATTCATGAAAAGTGTACAGAATTCTCCTACAAGGAGTTTTTTTTTTAGAAGTTTGCGATAGATTTTTTTATCTTTACTTAATGACGTTCCTTTAATAATCAATTACATTTTGCAAAATCTCTCGTCTACTTAACGGGAAGGCCGGTAAATCGATTGCTTTTCAGTTGCAGACCGTAGCGAGAACTCGGGTTATGTTATTTCCAACGAATGCCGTTATCACGCGATGACGCCATCGCGTCCCGAGAGAAGTGTTTTCATCGGGGTAGGTTATCTAACATCCCAGAATAAAAGTCATGGCGTCGAAATTCAGACTTTGGACAGAAGTGAAAAAATTGAGATCACGCATACGTAATAAATTATCCATTTTAAAATATTCAAAATTTCCGCTATGCGTATCTTTTGTCGTTACCTCTCATTGTTATTTAGCACGAGCAATCCGAGATCAAAGGGCAGTATGAGATCAAAGGGCAAAACTATTCGTTGAACCAAGTTCCCTCAGAGCACTCGGACAGTCTGATCACCAGCCTCTCCCACAGGCACCAATATCGACAGAAAAACTTTATAGAAATAATAACCTCTAATATGATATTTACCTACCGCTGCGCTGTGTATCAATTGAAAGAAGAAGAAATGGAAGCGCTTGTAGGGTTTTGTATGTTGTTAGTATGAGAATGTCAGCGCCTCTCTTTACGCCACAAAATCAAACACCCAAACACGAATAGGCACCAATTACCTAAGAGAAGGCGACGGTGCTGCCAATCGATGATATTGTTTCCCAGAAAATGGAAGAAGAAAATGAAATATGAACTTATGTATCGCTTTATTATTGGGTTTTATTTTTATTTTCTTGAAGTACTATTATCCATTCTAGCACATATGCTGTAGGAAGCGGCCAGCAAAGGTCATGATGAAAAAGCAATCTGAAAACAGGTGGAAAAGGTTGGACACCACAGCTGCAGGCAATGCAAAGAAATAGTTGAAATTAGAAAGAGGAAAATGTAAGAAACTGTGCTTTACATTCGGAAACGCAAAAGAACAACGCGCATTAAAATGCACAACAGAGGGATTGTTATCCTGGGATGCGACGGTCGCCGAAGCAATGGAGGAGGAGAGGTAGAGGGGGGGGGGGGGGGGAGAGACAGAGAGGGATGAAGAGAGGAGTGAGTGGGAGGGTAGGAGAGAGAGGGGGGGGAGAGAAAGAGAAGGAAAGGAACGTTTTGGTAGGGGAAGGATGGCGGCGACCTTGACCCAATAACTCTCTCTCTTTCCCTCGACCTCCTCAAACAGTGACGCAAGGAAAGTGAGATGGTGAGAGAGAGAAGGGGATTAAAGTGCGAGAGAGAAAGTCAAGAAGGGGAGGAATTTTCGAGAGCTTCGTTCGCCGGCTGAAAAGCGCGGAAATCGAGTTTCACGTTAGTGATCTAGAATAGGTGTGGTCCTATTTGTTTTTCCATATTTTTGGTCCGTTTTGCAGCCCACAATATAACGAAAAAACGAAAGACATCATCAAGGGTGGCTCGTGGGCTTTTTCTGTTCGGAGGATGCAGGCGCGGTCCCGGTGAGTTTATTTTTGGGGCGTTAGAATCATTCACGCAATCGACTGAAAAAAAAACGAGCGAATTTGAGGGTTAGGAATTATTAAAATTTTGACTGCACTTTTATTTCATTATTTACTTAATAAGATTTTATAAAGTTTATAAAATTTTACAAGCTGGTACTGGTAACCGGTCGTTAAGTATAATTATGCATATTATGTAAAATGTTATTTCATGGTTCAGTTTAACTTTTGATAGAGTAATCGGTTTTTTAAAAGTTTATTATAATTAAAATATCGCTTCTCTGAATGTTTCTTGCAGGCTAAGAAGTAAAAGTAAAATATTAAGTTCCATTTAATTTGTTTTTATTGTTAACCTTTTTTGCTCATGAGGGACTCAGTACCCGGGACCGGATCTCAGCGCCCGGTGCCGGGACCGGGTAATTTCCTGGTACTGAAAATATGGCCGGGTATGCCGGGTACAGGGTAATTGCCGGGTACAGGGTAATTGCCGGGTACCCGGTACATCACTACTATAGATCCGTGTCGAAGACGCACACACTTCTTGTTTAGCTGCAGAAGTGCTCCAACTGCGTTCACTAATTCCAGAGTTATGTGTTATCACTAAAAAAAACAGATCTTCGAGACGTTTTGAGATCGGACCTCTGAAGTCTATACAAAACGTTGGTTTGGCTAGAGGTCTTTTGGGAAAGCTAATGGAAGGCGACGACAAGACCATGGTTGGCAACGCAGAATATAGACAATCCAACTCTGCCCTATCAATATCCACTCTTCGATTATTCAAATGATCGATAATTCCTAAAAGTCCTAGAATTTTTCAGAACCGCTCATCATCGGAATCCTTTTCATAGCATTCATTCCGAAGATTCCAAATTTAAATCCTCCTCCGGCAACACATCTCTCCAGAGATTCCCTGCACATTGCCGCATTACACCTTAATCGAACCTCATTGGACGCTGTTTTTTTGCAGCCATGCGGCGCCGTAAAGGCGAAAGTATGTAGTGCATCAGAGCCTCATAGGATCGAATACAAGTGCGACACACTAGAATGTGGCCTTTCGGTTGGATCTTCGTGAATGCAATCACAAGTGAGTCCACTTTGCGTTAACTGTGCCACTACGTCCTCTATTTTACCCACCCCTCCGATTTCTATTCGAACTGGAGCTGTTCCGACCGTGAGGCCATTCGAGACGACGTCCGAGGCACAGGGTCACGGCGACCACGCTTGTTGAACATTTTTCATTTCGACTGTTGTGTCTCTTTAAAGAAAAACGACTTATAAATTATGGCAAGGCAAGATATAGTATATAAATGAGAAATTGGCTTGTGCCATAGAGAGATTACGACGACAGATTCCACACAATAATAAAATGGCTCCAATCGATCCAATAAATTAAACCAATTTCAGCAAAAAATCTAAATTAAGTAAGACAAATCGTCATCAAATATGTTTAAACAATCAAAATTATCGACGGAAGATAGAAAATAATAATAACTCTGTTGTTATTTAACAGTCACTATCTGGCAAAAATGATACAAACAAAATCCTTAGACGTTTCTTTTGGATGCCACTAATCAAAATGTCGAATAAAATATTTAAGCACGTTAAAACATTCAATCACGTATACTACCAAACACGCCCAGCTGGAAATGATTTTAGCTTTTATTTTCAATATACAGGTGAGCCCTGCTTAACGCGGATTTTATTTCAAGTTAAATTTAAAAAAAATACTTATGCACAGTGCGACCGCAGTCTAATATCTTATGATTTTTAAATTTCGCACTAATCAAATTTCATAAAGTATCATAAATAATGTGATATTTCAGCAGTGTTGCATAATATTGCATCGTCTAGTGGCCAATTTCACTCTTTTCCCTGTAAATTTCACGGGTCTAACACAAAAAATATATCTCCTAAGGCGGAAAACATTTGAAAAACGGAAATATGATTCACGCTTCATGTTTCTTTGGCATCATTGGACCGTAAAGAATGTTTTTGATGATTTATATTTTTTAAATCTATAATTTTCGATAATTACTTTATTACAATTTACCGTATTAACATGTCATTATAAATAATAATAAAACAATAACGCTGCACATAAAAAAATTATAATATTTTGATCTACATATGAAAAAACACGTGGTACGTGCGGAGGGATCTTAATGCTTGAATGCATGTAATGCATAATAATATATAATCAGTGATGATCTGGAAAAAACTAAGAACCGGCTCTCTAAAAAAATTGGGGGTTACGAAATTTGGGTGACGATGGCAGGAGGCCTATATGCCAGGGGCACCATATCGCTCTAGTTTAGTAATACGGATCCGTTAGCTTAACAATTGTTCGGTTGGTAATATATTCCATTTCATACACTCTCGGTAACTGACTATCGGCGGGAGCCGGATTCAGCTCATCACTGTCTATAATGATATATAAATTGCAGAAAACCCAACACGCACTATTATGGATTTGATCTATAAGCGGAGTTGCAAGAGCATCGTCGATCAGTGCATGACTTTGTTGGAGGTGCACAATGACTTCACACGAGTGAGTGCCGTGAAGCAGGGCTGCGACGGACTATTTGAATGCTACCGACAAGTTTTACGTAATAAGCGAAAAAAAAGCTAAGCAGTCGACCCTGGACTCATTTTTAAATAAAACTTCGTAGGTGTTCTGAGAAATATTTTGAAATTATGTACGTCTACCGCTAAAAAGCTTTTTTGTTTTACTGTTTACTAGGTAATTTTATAGTTCGTTTAATAAATTACGTTATAAAAGTCCGGTAGAAATATGTTTTATATTGAATGTGGAACCCACACATGACCGCTAAATATTCACCGATTGAGCTCAAATTTTATATAGATCACGTTAAGACCTCAAGGAAAAATCTAAGATGGATCGACGCTAACATTTCTATTTTTCAAAGAGTTACTCGGGGCGGCTGGAGACGGGTACCTAAAAAAGCGAAAATTTCGACCCTTAAATATTGAGAGATTTCGCTCAGCTTTCGCAGACATACTTCTAAGGTCAAATGGAAACGATTAAAGGGGATCGATCACTATATTTTAAACTTAAGTCATTGTTGGACCACCCTAACGTGGATCCAAAAATACTATTTGGAAAGTTATTTCCCACTGAGCGCCTAAAGGTTATGGTGCCCCGGCGAACGCGGATTTTCGCTTAACGCGGAGACCTCGGGAACGCATCCCCCGCGATAAGCGGGCTCACCTGTATTTAAGGTGCTCTAAATCAATGGCGCACACTTGGGGGAGGGGGAGGGGGGGGGAGGGGGGGGAGGTCCACCGGGTCCGGACCCCCCTTCCCCCCTTGCAAAATTGCGATTTTTATAAACTGTGGAAACATACATCGTTATTTTAAATCTGTGTTCATAGGCGCCGTCAGAGAGGAAATGGAGACGGTTTTCTCCTTTTGTTTTTAACTTAAATATAATTAATAATGCAATACGTGACATTGATATAACTTGCATACAACTTTTGTTCTCTCAAATATTTCGGACTCCCCCTTTTGAGAGAATCCTGTGTGCGCTACTGCTCTAAATATCCCAAAGTACAGTTAGACTCCCTCGAAAGTGGCTTCACGCAACGCTTTTACGCGGTTCCATTTTCAACGGCAAAATTGAAAAAAATTTCCGTGTTGCAGATTTCAGCCAGATTTGACCTGTTTTCTTCATTATAATTCATTTAAAGCGTTACTCGTGTGCTGCGGATCAAATCACCGTGCTATATAGAAAAGCAGTGATTATCTATATTGATAATTTTAATTTTGCACTATTTTTGTAATAAATAAATAATAATTTTAATTTGGTAAAAAATTGATACTACCTGTACCTACGTAACCCATATAAATAACTGACTATTAATGACAAAGATTTTGGGTGTTAACTTTAAAATATACCAGGGGTAAGTTGTCATTAAAAAAACATTCTGTGGTACACCAATGTAAAAGGTTGAATACCACTAACGTAGAGGAACTTATACTCGTAGCGATCGGTCTGCTTTCGGATATCGAGCTGTAGCGATCGTTTTTATTAGTAAAAGAGTGTTAGTGCAAAAGACTCGTACTGAGACAATGGCGAGTGTGTCCCAGGCTACAGGCGTCGAATAAAGAAGACGATTTTCATAAAGACTTTAAATTTTCCTTTATATATAATGATATTTTATAATCTTAATTTATAAAAGCAGGTTATTTATATTGTAAATAACAATAAATACCAATGGATAATTATAATGTGACGTCATAGATGTCACGTGAACTTTGGGAATTTGTTAGGAATTTCCCGATCATTAGAGTTGTTACAAATTACTGAGGCATTCTTTAATTTCATGTTTTCTTCGGATCTTTGATCGTCTGAGACCTCGATTTGTCTGAATACTTTATAAAAATATTTGTTAAGTGAAAGAAGGACTTATATGTCGAGTGTAGATGTATTATTTGTTCTTAAATCAATCTCTCCGCGGATGACACCCTTGCGTATGGTGAATTCAACACAGTAAACGACCAGGAGACTTTGGAAAGGGACCTTCAGGCTATTAGGAAGCGGTGTAAAGATTGGCAACTTGACCTGAATATAGAGAAATGCGCCGCAATGATTTTCACGCGTTCCAGAAATTTCGCCCGTTACCTGTACGAAATATCTGGATTAAAGCTAAGATACGTCAGTAGCTACAAATACTAAGGAGTCACACTCAGTAGCAACATGCCTAGTAGGGAGCACATCAAAACCGTCATAGCATCGGCAAACAGGGTCCAAGGGCTTTCCTCTAGAATCCTGCGGGAATACCCCTCGAATGTGAAGGAAATGGATACTTTTTCCTAATCCGACCTGTCGTGGAATACTGTTGCGCAGTCTGGGACCCTTTCGAGGAGGGCCTAACTAGGGAGCTCGGAATGGTTCAGCGTAGAGCGGCTAGATTTGCAAGTGGAGAATATCAGTATGATGCAAGTGTATCAGAGATTTTGAGTGACCTGAAATAGCAGAGTTGAAGAATAAAAGAATTGAATACAAAAGGAAATTATTTGAAAAGTTTAATAGCTCCGAATTCGTTGAAGACGTATGCGGCATAGTTGTACCCATCGGTGTTAGTGGCCGTAATGTTCGATCAGAGCGTATGATAAAATACATACGTACGTCGAATTAGTCGCTAGAACCGATAAATACTACAGATCTATTTTCCCAAATGCAATAAGACAGAGGCATTAGTTGAGTTCATTTGCTGCAGCGACATCCCCTGCCAAATGCTTCTGGCGGATTGCAGGGCATTTACGTAAATGTAAATGTATTTCACTTTATGAACATCATTATACAGTGCGGTATTGTTACGTGCTATAGGAATATAATGTTTGCAAGGAGTTATAAGCAAAATTATAATTTTATTTGGCATACATATCTTTTACGGTATATTTTTAGATCTTGGAACCGAATACTATATATCCCGTATACTAAAAGATTTCCCCAACGCGGATTTCCGCAACACGGTGTCTCTTTAGAATAGAGGTGCACAAAGTGCGGCCCTCTGTTGACGTTCGTGCAGCCCGCGGAAGATTTTACATCATAATATTGGACAATGTTTAGGTTAGGTTAATTTGGGAAATCATAAAGTGAAAATTGTAAGAGTGCAAAATGCTAAGGTTAACCAAACGCCCTACTTTTAGCAAATTTGAACTCCTGAAACATTTTACTCCTTTTACTGCTTCTTTCAAAGGAATTGTACACCTGTTTAAACTCGCAATACATGGTCTCGCGATATTTATTCCACACAGGGTCATTACAGTTACATATGTGAACTTGGTATCTATTTTACTTTTACCAACTTTTACCTAACATTTAGATGATAGCACATAATATGCAGTGCTATTCACCCCATAAAACGAAAAAATTGTAAGTGTATTTATTAATAATTTTAGTTTTAAAATATTCCAATTGCAATATCTGTGGTAATTTTGCGTTTGATTAATCTATATAAATAAAATTGTAACCTCTATCTGTACATTTGTTTTTTTGTCGGGGTTTTACTTTTTTTCTGTTTAGCATCACAAGAAGCCGTTTGAACCTGTTTGCAGAATTGTTGTCTGTCTGTCTGTTTGTTTGTTACCGCATCACGCAAAAACGGCTGGTCGATTTTTTATGAAACTTGCAGCGTATCTTAAAATATAGGCTATGTGGTGTATCTCAAAAAAAATTTTAAGTGGGGGTTTGGGGGGCATCGATTTGGTTTTTTGATGATAACTCTCGAGTAAATTAACTTAGGAAGTTCAAATTTGATATTTGTCACTTTCAATACAAGTATAAGATCAAGCTCCTATATATTTATGAAAGTTTGTTTGTTTGTGCATCTATACATTTCCACACCGTTAAAGTTTGAATAATCAAACTTTCAACAAATAGGAAGGTCGCAGGCTACTTTTTAATCCCAAATGTTTTATATTAATTGTACAAAAAGCAAAATAACTTTGTATGCTAATGCATTGCCATCTAGAGATGAGTCAGAAAGAACGGGACAGTTCTCTCCGAACTGTTTTCTCCAATAAAGTAACTGTTCTCATAAACTTCCTGTTTTCAAAGAACAGGTAACTCTACATCTTATAGAGAGTGAGAAAGGAGGGAAACGACTACTTCCTTATCCGTAATTGGACGGCGGGGACTGATTAAACTACGCGTATTTTCCCAAGTCCTGCTATTGATTTGAATCAAAGATTGTGGATGGCTCCCAGAAATAATTCATATGTGGTTTTTGTTTCTCTCTACTCGTTTCATTCAAAACGGTGGCCGAGTGAATTCTTAAATACCATGTATCATCTAGAATTCCGATCGGATTTGAACCAAATTTCCCCGGGCAGCGCCGGGAATTTCTGCTAGTGATGAATAAAAATGGTTAAAATTGATATATAATATTTTATTCTTGTTAAAATTTACATTATTCGGCTTTTAATAAACTTAGGCCATCGGATAATTATAAACCATCAAATGCGACCCGCGGGTGTAAAAATTTCTTGCATCCTTGCTAAAGAACGTAGCCCCCCCGTGTCGGAGGAAGTTCTACTTTAACTACATATTTTGCAATTAATCTTACGCATAAAATACTGTGCACAATATTGTCCTTTTTCTGTCATTAATGACAGTCGTTGAGCAAAGAAGGCAGGTAACGTGTTTGCCTCTCAAACACAGAATCGCGGGTTCCAATCCTCCCGTTGGCATGGATGCATTCGTTGTAACAGACCGCGAAATGTTGTTTTTATGATCAAAATCTTGTAGTATCTACTATTGCGACAGAAAATATAAATTTCTAAGTCGCTGAATTGAAGCCATAAATTTCGTATACACCTACTTTTCGACACCTGTTTTAACAGCGACACATAATAATTTTCTCGACATTATTAGTAATTTTTAAAACTATTTGACAAAATAATAAGGCAATTATAACATCACAAGTGTAAAATGTAAATGTAAAATCCCGTAGTAAATTACTCTGTCTTCATTCTTGTGATCTCAGCCATTGTTATTATCGTAACTGTCTCCCATTTACTTTCGCTATAAAATTATGTTGCAGGTATAAGCTGAATATACAAGAAAATTTTCTCGTAAATGAGTTTTAGGGCGTGTTTCTAGCAGAAATATAATTTATCACTCGGATAGTTAATCATAAACGAATCTATTTTTCAGGCAGTAAAAAAATATGAGCGCGGTCGTGTTTACGGCTAGGTCAGAAGGAGAAAGCAAACGGTTGTCGTTTAGATGACGCAAAAGGGAAGCAGCAGCCAGATGGTTCGGATGCGTGGGTGAAGATCAACTTGAATCCATTATTGCCAAACCGACGGAGGCGAAGCCAGGCCTCGTTTGTAAACAATAACGCACTCCACGATTAATTCGATCGAATCTATGGAAACGATACGTTATAATAATAAACTATAGGTGAAATCATATTCAGTCGATAGCAATGGCGAGTTTTGTGATTTTATTGATTTAAATAAATGGCAGCTTTGTATGGTATAGCTTTGCGATGGTGCGTAGATGGGAGTACTTTCTCTAATCCGAGACAAAGAAAAACAGAAAAGTTGACATTTGAAATCATCCGGGGACGACGACCTCAAAACCGGGAAATTTCTGTTCTTACTTCTAAACAGGCAGAGTGTAATCCATGAATATGGAGAAAATTAGCATTTTTTAAATTTTTCATGTGGTTATACCACCATATGTTCGGTCAATAGAGGTTCGTTTGTTTTATAACGAGGGTTGCACCACGTGAAAATGAGGTTAGAGTTTAAATGAGAGAGAATTATTAGTTATCGTTGCATTGCACATCATCTACAGTCTACATAAACATATATTTTACAATAAATATACTTTCTTGGATGACTTATACATCCAAAAGTTTAAAACGCAATCAATTTTGTATTATAATTTTGAAGTTTTCAAAATTCAAGCTTTCAAGAATAAGTAGCAATAATGTGGATATGTACACTCAAAGTTTCAGATTTCCATCTTTTATACCTTTGGATATATAAGCAAAACAATCTAAAATTATTTTAAACGTACTTCAATTGGGTAATGCAAGGTAATTTTAAAGTTCAAGTGTATTCCTTCCTCGTAAACCATCCATTCTTTTTCGCTTTGTGCGGTCGAAAGGAAAATTAAAGTATTTAGGTTAATTACTTCGTCGTAGATAATACATTTCCTTTAATTTATTGTGTTCTTTTTATACACAAAAGGAAATTAAATTTATTTGGGTATTTGTATTAGATCTGGTTTAATTCAGTTGCTATGAAGATTATTTTCGGTGACAACAATATTGATAAAACCGTGCAAGAAATTTGCTAAGTTAAAAATAAATTGACTTTTTTTATTGGATTTTTATAAACCTATTTAGAATAAGTAGTATTAATGTGCAAATGGGAGCTCAAATTTTCAGCTTTCCATCTTTTACATATTTGAAGACACTAAAAAACAAAATTAAAAATCCGAACTTTATTTTTTTTTTAAAACTCGAATCTAAATAAAAACATGGCGGCAGTACAGAAATCTACCGCCCAAGTTTCAACTCTCTATCTAAGTTCAGAGACAAACATACGCCAAAATGAAACCATACGCGCATTTCAAAAACGGGTTAAAAATCGTCCACATTAAAGCAACTATTTTATCTTTTATGCCAATAACATCTTAGTGTTAATATAGTTCTTTTTGGCCTATGCCCGAACTATTTTATATATTCAGGGTTTCGCAACGTCGTATTTTTATATTTTAGAAAAGCTTTTAATAAAGTTTTCATCATAAACTTATTCGAAAGTTGAAACGGTAGGGATTAACGAGACAGTTATAAGATGGATAGAAGCCTTTCTCAGCGACAGAGAACAGTTGGTAGTAATCGATGGACATCGTTCAGACCCCGTGAATGTCACCTCCGGCGTTCACCAGGGAAGTGTCTTGGGCACGCTACTTTTCCGAATATATACCTATATAAACGATCTCAGCAAAATTGTAAGCAGTATCTGTAGATTATTCTGGGACGACACAGTGGCTTATAGAACAATTCGTAACGTAGAAGATGTTCAGATCCTCCAATGGGGTTTACGTTGCATTTCGGAATAATGTAAAAAGTGGCAGTTAGAATTAAATAGTGATAAATGTTTCTTAATCAGTTTTTGGTAGCGTATACAGCAACAATTTATCAATGGTGAGTATTTCTTCGACACGGGCATCATAAAATCGGTTAAAACATAAATATCTTGGAATCGTATTAACGAGCGATTTATCCTGAAAGGAGCATGTTCGACGGGTAATTGGAGCTGCTCGTAAAAGGCTAGGAATTGTCCGTAGAATATTAGGTGTATGTGACGAAAAGACCCGTGAGGTTTGTTGTTTCTCCCCATTTAAACCGCTAATCGAGTATGCGTGTAGCGTATGGGACCTTTATAAGATAGCCATTATTCGTGAGTTGGATAAAATTCAGCGAAAGGGAGCGCGTTTCGTGAAACGTAGATATGGTAGGCAAGTAAATGTCAGGAGCCTAATAGAAGAGCTGTCTTGGGAGTCTCTAGAGAAAGGGCGAGAAAGGTCTAGGCATCGGCTATTGCAGAGATTTAGATCAGAAGATTATAATGATGAATTATCAGGCGTAATTAAGAATTCAACTTATGTAGGACGCCTCGACCACAATGGCAAGATTCGAGAAATTGATTGTAGGACCGATATTCCCTAAGACAATATAAGAGCATAATAGGAGAGTAATATTATAGGTCGGAGAGAATCTCCCACTGCCACACGCCAACTGCGGTGGCTTGCAGGGTATTTATTCAGATTCGAATGATTAATCTCCCAAAGGAGATAAAATACAGCAAGTCGGTCGATTCTGAGAAAGCCTCTTTTTAGTATACCTAGACTAATGTTTGCAAATCACCTGTGATGGCGGTCGCTTTGTGGCCGTAATGGGCATTTATTTTCCCTAACCGTATTTTTGGCCAATCGAGCAACTTAAATCGCGAATTATTAACCGAGTGGTAAACGAACTAGCTGAATGATTATGTTGTATCTTTGGTAAATATTCATTAGGGAAAGCTCTCTCGTAGATGCGGAATGCTCTTCAGCCTTACAATTAGTCGAAAAGGAAATATTTTATACTTTTTACCTTTCTTGTTTTTAGTACATAAAATCGAAATGAAAGTTTCTGTTATACGGACAGAAACCGAAGCCGAAAACATTTTAATTAACAACGAAGGGCTCCATCGAATTTAGTTTTTGTTTGTGGGACGCCATATTCTTCCAGCATTATCTAAGACATCATCGAATGGTAGTTACGAAATAACCTGCACAATCTGCTGTAGAAGGTCAAACACGAAGGGGTTAACCTTCTCGCGTCCGATCAGCGCTGGGCAGAGGCTGGACGGGAGGAGGAGGAGGGAGGAATTTTCTCGTTTGTTCGTCCTTGAACCCTTGTAACTAGGTGGACGACCCTCGACGACACATCCGGTCGCCTCCCTTCTCGCTGCCCTCTTTCCGGCCAACACTCTCATTATCACGCAAAAAAGACTCCGTAAACCTTTGTATAGACGCCATAGATGTGATTCGATGAGGCGAAAAAAGCATTCACTGCCGCTTTCAACTCATTAATTTCTTATTCCGTTTTGGAAATACACGCATAGATTCTTTTATATAATTTAGTTTCCTATATTACTTAATACGCTCTGGTCAACTCAAAAGAGGTTCAAATATAGCGCCACCATAGTGGGCAATTCCCTTTTAAACAAACACATTCCATAAAATATTAAAATTTTCGAAATTAGCATCATGAAGAGCGAAAGGTTTCACTTCTATAGCTAAAATTTCAAGCAAGTATATTCTCAACCGGTCCCGTTTTTTCAGTATTTCTCGTAGAATGCTTGAAGTAATTGCAGTTAAAGGCAAAGATTATTAAAGTGGAGCTGAGAGAAAGGCTCGCGTTAGGCGCAAGGCGGTTAACAAATAACTATTTTAGTTGATGATGAATCGAGGGAAAAATGAAAACGAGTTGAAAATACACCGTGGAATGGAGTGATTATTCGCGTGTCTGCATATCCTGGAGAATGGAACTGGTATTGCATGAAAATGGCCTCGTTTTGAAATAATTCTCTTCGACCTACATACCTGCATCATAGCATGTAGTGGAGTCAGACTATGAGCATCAATAAAGTGAAAACTAATAAAAATGTCAACAAAATTATAGACGAAAATAAAAGTGGAATTCGTGAAAATAAAGCTATTATTACGAGAGAATGGCGACAGTCGCTCAGCAAAATATTCCACTGATGAGAGCTGATCTAAAGAGTTATTCAATATTCAAAGATATTTTTATAACAGGCGATATTCCGTAATACAGAGAGTACAAAAAATACAGAGTTGATGAGAAAAATCTGTAATAAGAAGGAAAGTTATAAACGTTATGGAGTGTTGTGAGGTTTGCATACTAAGCATGGAATTATACTATAATTCAAGTATTAATATTAATTGACCTAGAGTGCGCTTAACATTCTTCAGTCCAGTTTAATAATGTGAAAACCTAGACATTTTAGATGAGAGCAGCCTCAATTACACAAAAATATTATTTTCAGTTTCTATTCTCACAGTCAGAGCGTAACTAATCCTTTTTAATCCAGAGGTACCCAACCTACGTCCCGCGGACCATCGAAAGATTTTTTTTTTAAATCGCAACTCCCTCGGCACTGCTCCGATTGTGGATTTCTACAAGTGTGTATTTAAGAAATGAGTTTCGGCTATTTGCAACTTTAATTAAAACACTAAGGTATTGATCTGGTGTGAACTTTTCCATTTGCGGCCCGCGAAGCCATGATAAAAAAGCAATCCGAAAAATTTTACACAAAAATTCATGTTTTTATGAAAAATTTTAAAACAAAAGTTTTAACATTGGAATGTTTACCATAAAACCTCATTCAGACAAATTACAGCTCAGAATGTATAGATAACTTCCGATTAAAACTCTAATCCGGCCCGTCGAATAATTGACAATTTTCAATGCGGCCCGCCGAAGGATTCGGAATCACCTATGTGGCCCGCCATGTAGAAAAGGTTGGGCACCACTGCTTCAATCTACACGGCGATTCGAATCTTCGTCATAATTTCTCCGAAACTATTTTAGCTTGTGAAACCTCAAGGAAAATGTATGCACAGCCGTCGTGGGAGTATGATTATTTGCTAAGGATCCCGCTCACGCAGCGCCAGATTTCGAAAATTTTGATTAGGAATTGAATAGGTGTTGTAATATTGTGTGCAAATTTACTTTAGATGATCTATTTAGAGATTTAACTGTACTGTTATCAGTCAATTATACACGTTTTCGAATAATTGATTGATAATTATCTTATTAGATTATAATCTAATAAGATCTCCGAGGACAATAATTTTGTGTTATTACAGCAGCTACGATAACATTTTACATAACTAGGAAAAGTATGGATATCAAATACTTATATGATAGAAATAGGTTAGAAGACGGGAGAAATTGGAATGTGCATGCTCTCTCAGGTGGAGCCAAGCTAGTATCTCTCGGCCTAAACGTTCATTCGAAGGGTAATTATAAAGTTTTATTATTTTTAAAAAATAGGGCAAAACCGGTTTTAAATATATTTTTTTTAACTCGGGTTTTATATTTACTTCTATGATTCACATATAACAAATTTTGTATGGACAATATTTCTTAGGTAATATCACTCCTTTCCGGCGTTTGCAAATGGCTACACGAACGCTAGAACTCATAACAATGTCATAAAAAGCAATTTCAAGGCAAACTTATTCAATCCTTAAACGGAGACATCTGTGAGACCGCGCGGCATAGCTCCAACTTGAATTAGTCACACTTCCGTTGATTCTACGAGTCAGACGTTCCTATAGTATCTTCGAAGCTAGTCACGCCAACCCTTCCTTCAAAGCCTTGGACATGTTTCTGCTTTTATTCGGCTAAGAAGTCATTTTATATGTTTGTGAGCGGTCAGTCAGACCGCTGCACGTCTCCGTTGTCGTGATTTTCCGTAAATATGTAAATTTTTTAGAATACTAGATATCTAATTAACTAATTAACCCCATTTTGACAATTAAGGAAATTTAAATAAAATATTTTTTAAATAAAAATGCAAAAACAATTGTGTAATAATAAAAAAAACAGCGGTCTCCCTGTTTACGTCATTGAAGTGGCACGTCTCCGTTTAAGGGTTAATTTAGGGTATCAAACTCCAAAATCAAAACTTAAAAATACCCGAATCTTTGTTTACAGGTAAGGGCACTAATAAATGCTTCAAGCTCGATTTTAATGTGCTCAATCACATCTCCAACCATGCCCAAATATTCAACGTGATCATAGTTTTATTAAAATGGATGATTTTCTACATATAGTTTTAGCGGATGACTGTTTCTATTAATTGTATCAATCCATTTTGAAGAAATAGCGAAAACTCTGTTATAGCCATAGCAACTGCTGCTGTACTAGGTATATTTTTCATAACAGCGGTTTACTCACCAGTTTCTAGTTATTTCCAGGAAAGTTCCATTTGCTTCATTAAGCGTATTTTGACAATGTGGCCAATTCGATGCATTATTAGAGCTCACTCGCAAGTTGTTTTTGTAAATTGGTGCCAATCATTCTTATAAAAATAAGATTAAAGTGCATAATTATTCATTTTGTTACAATTAAGCATTTGATATCTAATCTCACATTCAGAGTTTTTTTAAAATTCAGAATGGAATCCTTGTTCCAAAACCACTTCAATTTGTTTTGGCAGTGAAGATGTTAAGAAATTAAAATTCAAAGGTTTTCGGAGAGGATAAATCTGATAAATATAGAGCAAAACCCGAATAATCCTTACCCTACCGATTAATTGCACCTACAAGTCAATTTCCAGATTAGGGGAACGAACGAGAAGGTTCATCGAAAATGAATGCCGAATGTTTTCTGCGTGCATTGGTGCGACTCTTGCCATATATAGTCCGATTTAGGGTCAGTGAGTGCCATCTTGGGATGTCCTCTTGCCCCTTGATCGTAGCCGCTGAGGGAGCTTCGTCAAAATTTCTCCATGACCTGCTAAATTAATGGGTATAGGGTTCTGTTGCATTTTCGCCCTCATGCTGTAGTAAATGCTTTTGTCGAGAGAGTTATTTTATTTCCAAATAGCTATTTCGCAGTTCGGCTTCTTTTGATCTGCCCAAGCGCTAACATGTTTCAGTGGATTGTCTTCTCGACAAGAGTTCCGCGTTCACTAAAGGGGATTATCGCCGCTAAACCAGTTAGTAATTATTTCAGGGCATGGAGCCAAATATGAGCTTTAAAAATGATTTCCCTAAACTCAATTATTTATTTTTCCTCTCATTTTTATTACCAATGGATTATAGCTAAATCGGAAGTTATCCGAGATTCTTAGGCACCATATGCATGGAAATCAAGTTATAATAGGCTTTTTAGGGTTAGCATTTCAATATTAAAAATCATGATGGAATTCAATCTTAGAAACACCTTTGAGAGAAGATCAAAAATAGCATTAAAAACAACTTATTGTTTGATGTTTTTTAAGGTGTCCAAACAACCTCTTTAAAAAACACGCAGGAAAACACCCTCGAAGTGAAGAGAGGCGAAAAAACTATTGGAAATCCTTGAATAGAAAATGACTACATAGCGAATGTTTACAATATGTTACAAAAAATTACAAAGCTACATAAACAATACATATAGTATAAAACATATCAGAGAAAATATGAATGATAAAATTACATTAATTAACATTAATACACAATATAGCAGAAAAATAAAAAATGGGTGTGAGCTACCGTGTTTATACCTTCATAAATTTATGTAACTGAAATGAACAAGGTAGACATTAGAATGCAAAGACGTTTGATTTATCGTCGTTGCAGAAAACCATACTTTAATCCGGTGTTGCGAGAGGTGTCATTTGCTACTTTGGTGTTTCAGAGAATATATTTTTGGTTATTATGTTTGAAGAAGACACCGAGGAAGAGTTGGATACGCGTAGGAAGAGTTTTGCAAAGTCTGCATGCAGTGGCATGGAATGATTTTGTTGTCATCTGAAGAGGAGATTTGGGGTCGGCTGTGAGACAGGGAGTGAGAGAGAGAGAGGGGAGAATGGGAGAAAGAGAGAGAGGGGAGGAGGATAGGAGGGAGAGAGATGGAGAGGGATAGAGAGAGAGGGGGCGGGGGAGAGATGAACGGAGGAGAATGAGAGAAAAAGAAAGACAGACAGATAAACGACTTTATTTAGGGCGAAATTGAGACTGTAAAGTCCCTTCTTACATTTAGGGAGGGAGAGATAGAGAGGGAAGAGAGAGAGAAAGAGAGAGAGAGAGAGAGGGTGAGAGAGAGAGAGAGAGGAGGAGAATTGGAGGGAGGAAGAGAAAGAGAGAAGGGGTGGGACCGAGGAAGAGAAAGACACAAAGAAAGAAAAATGTGTTTAATGGTGAGATTGAGGTTAAGTAACCGCCACTTCCACTCAACAAGAGAGGGAACGAGAGGGAGATTGATAGGAGGAGGAGAAAAAGAGAGGATGGGAGAGAGGGAGAGAAAGGAGGAGGGAGGATGGGAATGAGAGGGAGAGATATAGGGAAGTAGGATGAGGGGGGAGGGAGATAGAGAGATGGAAAATGAGAAGCGTAATAATTTTAATTTAGTGTTTGATTCGTGTATTATATCTGCAAATTTTGAGGGGCAATTACTCTAGTCGAGAATATATTCGACGGTTTTCATTCTGGTCAAACAATACACGCACCCGAGGATAAAACACAGCAGATTGCGCGTGTTATTAACTTACCATGATTTTTGTAAACGAGATCATCCCACATTGAACCATCAACAGGATCGTAATTTATTCGATGAAAGATCAATTTTCAATGGAAATCTTCGCCGTAAAGAAGCATGCCTCCACTCTCTATTTCTGATCGTATCTCCGCATCTGCTCATCGGTATTTTCAATGTGTTGGAGGCCACAAAAATAGCATCCGCAAGATATACAAACATGGTTAAATAACACCAAGTGATTGGACTAATTCGGTTCGCGAAGCATCGCGATAGACACGTTTTGCTTAATTGATTATAATTGCTTTATAATTTTCTATAAAAAGATCCGTAAGAGATTTAAAAAAATACATTTACTGCTTTTATAGCAATCGGGATTCGTAAACACATTCAACCTCGGCCTACTAAGATCGAACTTTCTCGATGGCGAAGCATTAACGGAAACGAAGGAAAACCTTGGCATTCTGAGCCCGAAAACAAATGGAATCAAAAGTCCGAAAGTGGTTCACCCAATAAAGTGGTCTTCTGTTGCAATTTATAGTAAATTGAAACGATATCTTTTAAATACATTGTCACTTGCTGCCGATTTTATAAATAATAAATCTTCATTCAATATTTTATTACATAATAACAGCAACGTGCATCTCGTATTGTTTTAAAGCTTGTAAAGCCGTTCAGGCATGTGGAAATATCATTGTCAATAGAAAGGCGTTTTCAAAATAGAGTCACGTAATTACGCTCTATAATATACATAATATATTTTACGCTCCTGCGAATTTTAAAAGTCCAAAAATCACTATCTTCATTCCATTGAAAGTAATATCTTTAGAAAATCAATCTGTAATGAAACATTTTCACAGCAGGAAATTGTATGCATGCTATTCTTCTAACAATCTTATTGGCAAGAATAATTTAGAATGATTGCAGCTCAAATACATATTTATGTGTCACAGCATGTGAGGGGCGAGCAGGGTGATCTCTTATGGTGCCGAAGCATACATGGTTTTGTAAGAAATTGCAAGAAATGGGTTTTTGTTGAATCGCAATTTTATATGAATCGCAATAGTATTCATCGATTTTAAAACAGTGTGAAGTGCTGTTTCTAAATTAAGTTTAAATTTAAAGATTAAGGGCGGTGTTTTTCGATGTACCGGCTGTGTGTATGTTTTATAAGACGCCTTGACACGCGGCAGAAACTTATGACTTTTCCAATTTTTTCCTCTCATATAAGCCGCTTCTTCATTTTGCAAACTTAACATTTGCCAAAACAAAAGTCGCTTATCTGCGACTAGGCAAGCATAGATTTTATGTTTTCGCTTTTTTTTCGAAGCGGATAGTATGGTTTAGAATTAGCTTCCACGATGCAATATTGTTCTTTTTAAAAATACATCCAATTAGCTCGTTTTTGAGAAAATCTATTTGAAAAATATAATAAATTAGCCTATAATTTCACGAATTATTTGAGAATGTAACCATTTCTAAGTTATAATTATTAGCCGCACTTCGGAAACACGTACGCCATATTAGCTACAGTTTTCATTGATTACTTCTTTCAGAAGAAAACCTACAAAGGGCTTGATCGTATGTGTTCGTAACCGTTTTCATCGTTTCGCTCTTTGTAAAAGGCAATAAAGAAAAAAAATTGATTAAATTGAAACTAAAATTTATTTCGAAATCGGAATTCGGAGTTTTCCAATATTAACATTTTGGGTTGCTGCCTTTTTCCTTGGGGGAAATAGAAATTTGAATTTCATATTATTAAAATGGGCATTTGATCTCATAAAAAAGGTTTTTTAAACGCATGTGAAACAGCTGAATGCCTTGAGGAATTTATGAAGAATGAAGGTCTGCAATGGAGGGGTTAGATATAGTATGGCAATAGGAAGACATGATGGAAGTGGTAATGAGGAGCAGTGAGTGGAGCGAGAGGTAGAGAAGAAATTAGAGAGAGAATTAGGTAATAAAGAGGGGAAGGGGAGTTTTTAGAAGAGAGGGGAAAGGAGAGCAGGTAGAGGAGTGGTTAGAGGAAAGGGGGGAGGGGAGAGAGGCTTACAGGAGGGGAGTTGGGGGGAGGAAAGAGGGAAGGGGCGGCTGTACAGCAGATAGTCTTTCAAGGTGCGCCAAACCGCTTCAAAAAGGGTTAAGCACACAATAGCGATTTTTTATAAGGTGCGATGACATGGAAATTGAGTTGACGAAGTGGATCTCTTACACGTAAAGAACTGTGGCAGCGAAAGGAAATTAGCATGGCGGAGGAAATGAGACTATTGCCTTTGGCCAGTCCCGTTCGCACGTGACCTTCGTTTTTTATGTCGTTCGGCGGAAAACTTCAAACTGGAATAAGTACTTTCGCTATATTCCAAGTGGAAGTAACTGATCCGAAGAAAGGAGGTTGCACACACACAAAAAAACGCGCGCGCGTTGAACATCGGTCCGCGAAAAAATTTCATAAACGATGCCAACTTGACCTACAATCGTCATTAATATATAGCCATCTTAAAAATCATGGACGCATATGATACGTCTTAGAAACTTAGGAGTAGAATTTGACGGCTGCATATTGTGGGTCTCAAGATTAGGACGATTAAACATATAGTAAATGCATTGAAAAGTTATTGCGTCCCCCGACATGCCCATATCGCACTCTCACGGGAGGGGGGGGGGGGGGGGGGGCGCCATACAATTTGGTAACCGCAGCCATAAAGGGACACATTACTAATTGTGTCAGTCGTGAAATTCATGTAGCCTGCAAATTTGGTCAGAAAAGTCCTAAGGTAAGGATAGCATTCAAAGGATTAATGCCGAAGATTGGCATCGCAATCCTATATGCAATTGATTTACTCCAGAGCTATACATCGAGTATCATCACGATATAAAATAATCGAAATTTCATATTTCATTATAATAATGGTGGTACATTATTATAAAAACAATGCTTTTTAAAAATATTATAAGACTACTTAAATTCTGATTACTAGCAATAGAATATAGTTTCTTTAACGATGCACATAAGTTACCGCGTATTAAATTAATGTGTAAATCATATTAATTATTTAGTTAAATAATTTTGTTTGCGGGTGATATAACTGGTTATATATAGCTAAATTAGAACCAAATGGTAAACAGCAATACAGATTTCCCAGAAATAGAGTTCTATTGATAGAATTTTTATAATACTGCGTTACAGTTTAGCGAACAAAGGAATGCGTCAATTCGCGGAGCCACATTAAACAAATGACATCAAACTCAATCCAGTTAACTACGCATCTAATGTGAAACCTTTAAATAATGTCTTACATCCGTTTGCTACATCAATCGTGTCTGAAAGATTCTTACTTTCATCAAGTGGAAAAAGATAGCTTTCGGTAAGCGTGGAATTAAACCGAACCGATAATCACTCGCTGGCTATTCGCTCTGACAGATATTTTGACGTGCGCAGGGCGTTATTAATCTCATATCGACGATATTTCGCACGCATACATACAGAAGCTTTCTCCGAATTAAATGTCTCGCCATGTGGATTGCTCAAGGGTGCCCGTTAACACGTTGATGTGCGCTCCAGTCCGCCCCCGGGGCCCGTATTTTTGCTGGGAGGCGACACCTCCCAAATCACCACAAAGATCACACGGTTCTCGTATCTCGTTGTCGAGGAGGTTTGTCTCCGATTGTGTTCCCGCCGTGGAAAGGGGGTTGGGGTGTGGTGAGGGGGAGGGTGGGAGGCAACCCTCCCGAGAACACACCCAAGGAAGGTGAAAGTGCCTCTCGAGGTGGAGGTTCTTGTGGTCGCCACGGGTGCCGCCTCGGATAAGACGGGGGCGAGGCCCTGGCCCCGACGCGTATATAAGGTGCCATAGACGACCACGTGAACCACATCCACAATCCATAAGGCAACACGTGTTTATCACTAGAGAAGCAACACACACTTCAAGAGAAATGGCATTCAAGGTAAGAGTGATCGCCAACACCGAAAACGGAATTTTTTTAAAAACCATAATTGAGTTTTGTGAACGTTCATGTTTAGAGACAAAATATATAGTAGTATTTATAAAATTCATATCTCTACTTAGTAACTATCTCTACGTTTATGGGTAGGATATGATCGGCAGACTAAAAGTTAACGTGCACCTAGAGAATTTTTGATCGTTCCTTGTTAAATGCCATAATTTGGAAGCATTTTTAACAAACGCTGAATTTTATAATTAGGATAAAAGGCAAAAAAATGCTCAAAATTATAGACTAGGGTCACAATTCACTGATCCATAAATATATTTGCTATCTCTGCATTCAATGTAGTGCAAAAAATGCCATCACATTTTAATTAATATGTTTCTAATGAAATATAAATAATTTCTTCCGTGAGCTCCTATTTGCTATAGGGTATAATATATATCACAGAAATATTCTTAAGACCATTCTAAAGTCCAATTACTGAATTCAAGACAAAGCGCTTAGGCATCAAAGTTAAGTACATACATATATTAGGTATATTCAATAGTCATAAATTGTCCTTAAAACCAGGCGCGCATTTCGGCTACATTGCAGCCGTCTTCAATGGCGATTCACCAAAAGTTGATTCTAAAAAAGATTTAATTTGTATGCAGCCATAAAAGGAGCTCGATAAATCGCTACCGTATATTTTCTAAATACTATTCTAGTATTAACTCTTATGACGAAAATATTATATATGTATTTTAATAAAAGGAATGGCTTTCGAAACGATAACGTGAAAATAAAATAGGTAAATATTAGCACTCACAGCGTTTCAATGTAGATAATACAATAACATCGATTTACATCTATATATGTATTTCAGCAATCGGTTCAAAAGTATTTGGTTAAAGGGCTTAAAAAGATAGAACTTTATTCGGAAAATATTTATATCACGCAATTTCAGCTTAGCGGCTGAACCAGTTACGAACGCAGAAAATTCGAAACCCTCACATCGATTTCATCATTAAACGAGATTTTTGCGAACCTTAAAAAATAAACATTTAGGCTTCTGGGTTATCAGAATGCGATAACTACATAGATTAGAAACTCAATTCGAGCGTAATTCGCTCTTCCTCGGATTATTCCTCATCATATTTTCCATTTCTCAATTGCGCTGGAATCCATTTAGTCGGTTTAACTTCAGTTGAATCTCATTGTGGACGTTATGTGCTAATGGGTAACTGCTCGCAAAATATGATTTCCTTCCGCGAACTTCGCTTGTTTCTCACTCATTTTTTTGCATTTGCTGACAATTATAAATTTCGTCCCCTATAGATATAACTATAGAGGAAAATATTTATTAAAATTCATCTCGGAGAACTTATTCCAGAGCAAAACATCCGATTAACTTCTCTTTCGGTGCAACCGAACTGAATTTATTAAAAACCATTTTCCACGTGTTTTGCCAATTGCGGCGAATGAAATTTGTTCAGAAGACAACGAAATTATCTAATGGATAGGTAACAATTTACACTTCTCCTTACAGTTCGTAGTCCTCGCCGCCGTGTTGGCCGTCGCCAACGCTGGCTTTTTGGGAGCACCAGCCGCCGTCTCCTACCACGGTGCTTACGCCGCACCCGCTGCCGTCGCCTACGGACACCCCTCCGTGGCCGTCGCCACTCCCTCCATCACCTCCCAGCACCAGAACACCCTCAGGAGCTACGGCAACCTAGGACAGGTGTCCACCTACTCCAAGAGCATCGACACCCCTTACTCCTCCGTGCGCAAGTCTGACGTCAGAGTGAGCAACGACGCCCTCGCCTACGGCGCCGTCCCCGCCTACGGTGCATACGCCGCCCCCGCTTACCACGGTGCATACGCCGCCCCCGCCTACCACGGCGCCTACGCCGCCGCCCCCGTTGTCGCTAGGACCGCCTACGCCGCCCCCGCCGTTGCCCACGGAGGACTCTTGGGAGTCGCTTACTCCGCCGCCCCCGCCGTCGCCCACATGGCCTTCAACGGATACGGAATCAACTACGGATGGTGAGAGACTACAGGCTAAACATTGCCACTTACTCCGCAAGCCTTCACATCTACGCTGTCTTCCTTCTCTCGATCGACGGAACAACATCAATTTCCAGGAAATGTTTATTTATGAGTCTTTAATATAATAAAGTATTTCATAAAATTAAAAAACCTGTTGTTTTATTATACAAAAATTACTTTGAACTACTTATGTGCAAACATGCCCAATCTATTTTAAAGAGTTTGTACGGTAACATAAGATGGAGGATGATAAATCCTTCAACGGTTAAAACTACGCATACTAAATGAGCATAGAGAACTTACGACTTTTAGTTATGAAAGAGCAAAAAGAAATAATGGTGGTTCTTGAGTACTAATTTAAAATTACCTCTCAAAGCATCTCGGATAATTTTTTATTGAACTCTCCGACCTTACCACAACATTTCGTCCAGATCGTTATCTCTTATTTATCCTTAACTTGATAATTTTAATTCCATCCTTAGCTGAGCATAGAAAGAAGCAGCAGAAACGGTAGCGCATTGAGGTAGGCAAGGCCAGTCCGAGCAATTATGCCTTTGTTTAAATTAAGGCTAAGGAAAAATCACCTTTCATCGCCAAGGAATTTCATTTTAATCATTGCCCATAGTATATTCAGTCTTTAAATCATTGTTTTATTGCTGATTATACAATAAAATTTAAATTCCTTGACGATGAGTGGTGAATTTTACTTGGCAATAAAATGCTGACGGTAAATTTTCCATGGCGATCAAGTTTGGCGGTGAATTTTCCATGGCGATCCGTTGCTGGCGGTAAATTTTCCTTGCCCGTCAATTGTTGGCGATCAATTGCTGGCGGTAAACTTTCCTAGACCCCCTTACCATCTATCTCTACATTACTTGCAAGTGGATAAATACTGAATACAAATTTATATGGCGGAATAGCCGGCAATCTAAATAAAATTCCTTTTATATTTCATTATCAATCATTTTACAGGGCAATGAATAAATGAACGAGCTCTTTTAAAAATATCTTAACAAAAATTGACGGAGGGGGGCGCTGAGCGGTTTCTCGTCCGGGGCGAGGAAATACTTCGGGCGGCTCCTGGAGGTAGGGGTAGGCATCTAGAGCAGTGTTTCTCAGGTAGATCTGCCATGCGACCCTCTCCGTGCGGATTTTCGGTCGCCGCGACCCCCCGTGATTTTTTGAGAAGTAATAAAAATATATAAAAACTTTTTTCATTTATACATTTTTTTATAAAGCGCACTGAAGAATATAAAATAAATTTAGGGTTCAAGAAAATATCTGGACCTTAAGGAAAATTTTCATTATATATGACCATGAATCTCTTTTTAAAAAAGACGTATGGAATATTTTGAATAAATTATTCACTACATAATAAATAGTCTGGAATATTCTTTTTGTTGCACACATATTCGCCCGGAAAGTGGAAGACCCGAGTTCGCTACCCTGTCAAAGCAGATTTCTTCACTTGTTTCCACATTTCCCAAAAAGAAATTAGTTCTTCGTTTGGAGGTTTTCGCAGCGTTTGATGATGTGGGTTGATGTTTTCGGGAGGCACTGCGTGGACGGCATTACTGCTCTCGACGTTTCGCCTTCGATGCTGAAGGCTTCTTCGAGAGCAGTAATGCCGTCCACGCAGTGCCTCCCGAAAGCATCAACCCACAAGAAATTAGTTCATCAAAAATTCAGATATCGCCATGAATTACAAAGATCAGAAATGCCAGGACTAAGAAAATGAGCGACGCTAGTATAAGTCGCCGTATTAAATTAAAGTTTTATTATAAAATTATATTTCGTATATTAAATACAAATATGTTAAAATTAACAACTGCTTTATTTTGAAGATTCCAACCCTCAAGCAAACAAAATTAGACTTATCTCTACTATAAATATTTCGAAAAATGTTTGTGTGTTTGTGCGTTTATAGCGCAACAATTACAAAACGTAGAAGAATAAGGTGCCATTTTAACCGCAATAAAAAGTTAAGCAAAATGGGAGGGTTGTTAAAGTGATTTGAACTGCATGTTTTATATAAAAAATGTTTTTCTCTTTTAATTTTTCCGATCTAAATGACATGGAAATGAACCTACTGCTCGATTAATAATTTACATGACAACCGTTATAAACAATACGTAATATTAACTAAAGGAAATAATATATACCTAATATAAACTAAAGTAGCGAAGAAATAAACACAAAGTGTGGCATAGAGTTCTCCAAGGCACACTTTTTAAAACTACGTAACTTAAATAATTAGACCTAGATTTTCCACAAATTGTGATATTCAAACCTTTGAAGATATCGTCACAAAACTTCGCATAGGTAAATAATTTTATCCTGCGGATAACATAGGCTATATGGCGATAAAAATTTTGGGGGGTGCTTAATTCAATAATTATTTTTCCATAATTTAACAGGTAATTTTCGATTTTTCAGAGTGCAAGATTTTTTTCTTTAATTCATCTAAATAGGTAATTGCGAAGAGGTTTTCTTCATTTTTGCTTTATTCGACGGTTAAAACTTTGTAACATCTTATTCTTACGATGTTTACATGTTACACAGTAGAAGTTTTAGATTCGCTAAATCCGTTGAAATTCAACGAGCAGTTCTGCTAGTAACCTATAAATTAAAACTGAAGGGTTGATAGAATGAGAAAAAAAATCAGTTGGCATAGCGAAGACTGCTCGTGACCCTCCCAAATTTGTCTCACGAACCCCAGTGGGGGGTCGCGACTCTACGTTTGAGAACCACTCTTCTAGGGACCTCAAAACGTGTATTTCTGTTTAAATCTCGAAATCGATTTTTTTCATGAAAACAATACTTTCTCTATAATATGTATATGGAGAAAGTAAAAAGGAACGCAAATATTATCGTTAAAATAAAATTTTCGCATCGGTCTGATGACTCTTCGAAATCCGATGGCATATAAATGCTTTATTTCAGGCGCTTTACGATTCAAGTCGCGAGTTGTTACGATTTAAGGCGAAAACACGCTGAACTCGTCCCAAAGCCATTCTAATGGGGAAAAAACAGTCAAAACGTTTTCTAGGGACCTCAAAACGTGTATTTCCGTTGAAATCTCGAATTCGATTTTTTTATGAATACAATACTTTCTCTATACTACGTATATGGAGAAAGTAAAAAGAAAAGTTCCTGGAATCGATCTTGGGAACTTGGAAGTCGAGCGCTTAAACGACTGCAATGATAACCTAAGAAAAATGCGCTGCGGGACGATAACCGGATGCTAACCAGAAAAGAAGGGTGCAAATGACTGCGTAACTCTAAATTATTCATTAACTATAATCAAATATCATATTTACCTAATTAATATAATAATAGCGAAAAATCTGATTTGGCCAAAACATGACTTTCTCCATACAAAACAATGAATATGATTGCTCTCTCGACATCAGCGTCCTCAGGAATAATTAACAGCAATTACATTCGTGAATAATTTATAAACATCTTCAATAATCTTTATTTTAAACAAGCAAAAGAAAAGAAAATTGTTAGCTGTTTCTATGGATAATAAAATATCGATGCGCAATTAAAATTACCATCGGCAGCGTACGCAACGCTATAAACAATTAGAAAATTTTATCATAGAAACGGAAGCAATTTTATCATTTAGCGACGTAACTCAGAAGAAAAATTAAAATATATCTTAACCAATCGATTTCATGAAAAACTTTTCCAACAAAACGTGTTAAAAATTTGATTGTATACAGTTTCTGCAAAAACCTTTTCAGAACTTCATTTACAAATAAAAATAAAATATATAAATTTTTGTGCCGATCTGATTATTAGTTTTTGAGTTAGAGCGCTAACAAAATTCTATCACATACACACGGACATATAATCGCGAAAATAGTCAAAACGTACTCAAACGATCTCAAAACGTGAATTTCACACGTATTCAACATAAATTTAGAAGAAAAATCAATATATCTTTTAAACTATCGGTTTTATAAAATAATGTTTCAAACAAAAATTACAGTAAATTATAATTTGTGCAACATTAATCATAACAAATATTTGCGTAAATTGAGTTTTAAAGGAAATATTTTAATGAATAAACAAAGTTTCGGTTGACCTATATTTCCAAAATTATAATATATTATATTTTAAATTTGGTACTGAAATGGCAAATACTTTTCTAGTTAGAGCGCTCACAATATTCCTATCACATACAGACACACAGACAGCAAAGCAAAAATAGCCAAAACGTGTTCTAGGGACCTGAAAACGTGTACTTCGGTCGAAATCTCAAAACCAGTGGTTCTCAAACGTAGGGTCGCGACCATTCTTCCTTATTTCAACTGATTTTTTCCTCGTTCTATCAATCCTTCAATTTTAATTTATAGGTTATAAGTCTAATCTTTATGTTTGATTGTGGGTTGGAATCTTCAAAATAAAACAATTTTTAATTTTAATATATTTGTATTTAATATAAGAAATATACTTAATTTAATAATAAAACTTTAATTAATGCGGCGACTTATACTAGCTTCGCTCATTTTCTTAGTCCTCACATTTCTCATCTTTATTGTAATTCATGGTGATATCGGAATTTTTGATGAACTCATTTCTTTTTGGGAAATGTGGAAACAAGTGAAAAAATCTGCTATGACCGGAAATCGAACCTTGCACTTGCCCAGCGAATATACCACAACTGAACTACCGTAGCAAACTAATTCTTCTGTAGTCATCTGTGCGCAACTAGAAGAATATTCCAGACTATTTATAATGTAGTGAAGAATTTAATCAACATATGCCACAAGTCTTTTTTAAAAAGATACATGATCATATATAATGAAAATTTGGTACTGGTCGGTTATCCCCCGCAAATTACATTGGTTCCAATTGCGGAGCAACAGTCCAGAGGATATAACATTGAAAGGATGTACTGACGAGCCTTCTGCACGCTTTGTTTTAGTGGGTAGTCGTCTCCGGGCGCTACCTCGCCCTTCGCCTCGGTTGGAACCAAACTATCCCTCCCGTTGTCCAGTGATCGGGTTTGTAAATGTCGCGACAGGCCCATCAGTCATGGGTTAGCAATCTTTAGGGTAAAAATATTACATAGCGATCCCATGAGCCTCTCAACAATAAATATTTACCATGAAAAATATTTGCGGGGGCAAAACAGGATAGTACCCTTTGCGGGGGGATGACTAACCAGTACCGAAAATTTTCCTTAAGAACCAGATATTTTATTGAACCGAAAATGTATTTTATACTTTTCAGTGCGATTTATAAAAAAAAGTATAAATGAAAAAGTTTTGTAAATATTTTTATTACTTCTCAAAAAATCACAGGAGTTCGCATGGCAGACCTGCCTGAGAACCACTGCTCAAAACCGATTTTTTTCATTAAAACAAAACTTTCCCTATACTACGTATGGAGACAGTTAAAATTAAACATTGTGGACAAGAAACTATTAAATGATAATTATCACGTTACTTAGCGCCTTACGATTGCGGCCATTGGAGAAACTAAATAGGGAGGAAGGGTGGCAGAAGAACGGAGAGAAAGGGTGGGGGAAAATAGGGGAGGGGGAGGGCGGAGGAAAGAGTGGAAGGAAGGGTGGGTGAGGCGCGTTGCCGATTCTGAATGCAAATGTGAGCACATATCGTAATATGTAGGCGTGTGCCAAGCGACAGTGCATCCACGAAACGATTTTTTGTCTCTTTCGTTCTCTTCGAATCTACGATATATATACAAAATGTGTGATCGATGTGAAACATGGACAATTGGGTGCTTATTAATCGCAGTTCGCTTTTTAGGATTTAAACCGATTGTGCCTAAAAGACTATTTAAAGAACTTTTATAAGTCGAATGCTAACAAATATGAATAATTTTTTTTACTCAACGATATATTATATATAAATGAGGATCCTTGTGAATCGAGGTTCCGGTTCGCTTTATACTTGCCCTTAATTAAATATAAATCAGGGTTTAAATAAAACATTTTAATAAAAATACTAATATTGTTGCAAATATGGAAAATTAAACATGCATATAATCAAACTCCAAATCTGTAACTTTTTATATTTATTGGTTTAGGTATATTTTATTTTTCATAGCTTATAAAAAAGTTATTTTAAATTCACATAGTTATTTTTTGTGCCTTTTTAAGTTCCGATATCCGTTTCTGTTCTAGATATTTTTCTTGATTTGGAATTAATCGTTTTATAATTCACTAGCAGAAACACTGGCGTTGCCCAGAGAAATTTGCTAAAATCCGATCGGAATTCTAGATGATATACGGTATTTAAGAATTCAATCGGCCGCCGTTTTGAATAAAACAGGCAGAGAGAAACAAATACTGCCTATGAAGTATTCCTGGGAGCCCTCCACAATCTTATCAAATCTGATTCAAATCAATAGCAAGACTCGGGAATATACGCGTAGTTTAATGGTTAAATCAGCCGCCAATTTGAACCATACAGACGAACAGTCACTTAATCCCCGCGTTGACATTTCCCTTTGTGTCCGCTACAATCATGCCAAATTAGGTCGGAATCGGATGAGAAATGTGGGCGTACATAAAGGAAGAGTCAAACAATTGGCCGCCATTTTGAATCAAGCGGACAGACGGACCCTAAAACCCGTAGTGCTCCCAACAATTGTAACAAATTTGGTTGGAATCGGATGAGAAATGTGGGCGTACATAAAGGAACAGTCAAACAATTGGCCGCCATTTTGAATCAAGCGGACAGACGGACCCTAAAACCCGTAGTGCTCCCAACAATTGTAACAAATTTGGTTGGAATTGGATGAGAAATGTGGGCGTACATAAAGGAACAGTCAGTCAGACAGAATTACTGAATTATAGTTGTGGAGATCGTAATTAGAGGCTCTGGCTTTTCCACTGAATTTAATCTCAAGAGATTATGCTCATACATACGCCCATGTGATTCCCAGTACTGGAAATGTGTTCCCGACAGAGAAGCAGTTCTCTTTTTTAAATTCGAAGATTTACTAAAATGCAATGCCGAGCCCTGAATTCATTGCGTAGAAACGTAGACTCCGGAAGAGGATCTTTCCTAACAAAAGAGACGCTGCATCCCACGATCCTTTATAGCCTTCAGCGTATCGAACGAGCCCATCGCCTTCCAAACAAACTCTTTCAAATTTTTTTTCGGTCGTGGTTTCTGATCTCTTCCTCCACCACCGATTCTCCATTTAACCTTCTAGCGACATTTCGCCATGGGTGCGCGTCGCATTTTTTTTATTTTGGCAACTCCCCCGCGGAATGTGACTGAGCGGTTCCACTTTCGCCCAAAGAAGCATCCCACGCAGTCGCATTTCCGGAAACAGGAGTTGGTGGTCTCACCCTCGGCACTTTCCAATTTTTTAGATTTTCTTCCTCCGAGTGACCTTTAGGCTGTGGATGAAGCAGCCTTCGAATCGGAGACGTGTCCCACGCTGGGTTGCCACCTCTTCGGGTTTGACTCGGAGTCTCCACGTTTTGGGATTAGACTCCGCGTCTCCGGGTTAAGGGTAACATTCACCCGGGTCAACGACATGCACAGACCAAAGTGACACTCCCGTTTTTCGGCCAATTTTTCCTGAAACTTCCCGCATCCCGTGTGAAGTCAATACAGGACGCGCTTTGTCTCGTATTTTTTTATGAAAATAGATATATTGATTTAAGATACAATTATGGTAACGACATGTCACGTATTTTAATGCAATAATTACAGTGCTCGGAATGAGCCGGAACGAACCCAGACCGCACACGTATCGAAAATATCGGCGATTAGTTCCGAATTGTCATATTTTCCTCCCGAGCGTTCCGTTTCGTAATATTTTCCATTTCGAGCACTGAATATATGTAATGTAATATATATGAATAGTTTACAGAAATGAACCCACTTTTACGAAAAGTTACAAATGAGTTTTCATCTCTCATAGATAAATGGAATGGGTTATTAAAATCTTGCGAAAAAGTAATTTTGTAAGCTGATGCGATTTATTACGACAGTACCAGGTTCTAATGCTCTTGTGAAAAGAATATTTTCTTTATGTCGTAATACACGGACTGGTAGTAGGAACATACTTGACATAAATGCAGTAAAAGCAGAGGTGCAGGTGAAAGGCAACTATCTTTCTTGTAAAGACTTTTATAACTATGTTCTTACTAATGAATATCTTCTGAAGTGCATAAAATCTGACGAGAAATAATGGTTATTTATTACTGTGACGAAAACTATTCTTTGTGAATAACTTTTTAGTATTTTTTAAGAAAATTTGTTCTGCTTTTATTGCTAGGCGTTTATCTTGTGCAGGTTTGTTTGTAAAACAATAATTTGTTCTTATATATTTTCAAAGAATATTTTTTATTACTTAATTTCAAAGTTAAATAAGTACCGTAAAATTTTAATAGTCCCGTTTTTTGAAGGATCTGTCCCTTAAAATAGTCAACCATATGTGGTCACCCTAGACACTCCACAATTCAAGGCAGCAAGATTAGCTATGATGTATTCAAAATACGCTTTAGAAGGCATTAAAATTGATGGTGATTATTACATGCCATAGCTATCGCTTGGGCTTTGTCCGAAGTCTAATCCCAAACCCATGCTATATCGTCTAATGTACGCATAAAGAAGTCAGAATGCTCTCTATGAAGTAAGCAATCTCGAGGGCCTCGATATTACATTTTCTCTTAGGTCGGCACATTTATTTTTAGTTTAGTGTAGCAGAGAACGATAATAACTGGAAGTTCTTTCACCGATGCATTTGGAGGTAGAGTGTAGAGTTTATATTGGTTAAAACTTTTGCGATTCGGCTTTTATTTTACATGTCATTGCTTGGTAAATGTTATATCGTTGTATAAAAAACATCAATCGGCAGAGGAGTTTAAAAACCTTTGACAGAAACAAAGTGCGGTGGCGGCCACAGGCCGCAGCGGCGGAGCCTCTAGTGTTTGTGTGTGTGTCTATGTGTGTGCTATAAGCATCGCTACCCATTACTCATTCTAGTGTAGCAACTTTTCATTATCGATGTTAAGGAACATTTGCCTAATGAATTTCCGGTTTATGCCGAACACGTTCTTTGAGCACGGATCCTGTGCTAAGAGTCTGGGAGCATGAAGAAATTCGTAAATATGAACTCGCGGTAGATTTTTTTTCTCCTCCCGTGACTCTAGGGAAATTGGCGAATGGGTTCCGGGGCGTATTCGCTGTCCTAGAAATAGAAACGTTGATGCTCTAAGACAGTGGTGTCCAAACTGTGGGACGCACCCCCTTGGGGGGGACGCGGGGGGCACGTCAGGGGGGCGCAAGAAAACTTCAAATTGTTTTAACTGTCACAATCGTGAAACCTACAGTCGCAGAATTCTAGCTCTCAAGTGGCTAGGGCGTATCATTTACCATATAATTATATATATATTTGAAATACATATAAGGGAGCGTAAGGACATTTTTCTTAGTTGAATGGGGGAGCGACTTTGTAAAGTTTGGAAACCGCTGCTCTAAGATATATTTAGCTTTTTCGATTATCAAGAAAAAATTTGTTTTTCTTTATTTTTAGAAACATTTGCCGATTAATTTGAATATACGAGAAATGGACTAGTTAACAAGTATAAGCTGTTGATAATTGCAGGACTTTGAAAAAATAAGGAATGTTGCGATATTTTCTAAACGGCCTGTAGGAAAATAAACTCATAAATGACTATATAATATAGCGATATTATATCAAAGGTAAACAGACTTCGGAGGACTTCCAAACATGTTTGTTTATTTCAATATAAGGTTTCAATCACGCGCTCATTTGCTGGTGCTACTTCGTTAGGAATTTATCAATTGTACTGTCAACCAATCAGCATTTCTAAATCGTTGATATGTTTGCTCAAAAACTCTTTCGCTGCATCCCTAAAGACATCAATTGGCTACGGCACTCCATCGCCCCGCAGCGCCTATTTCTGGAAACATCGATCTAATGCAATTGGAGGTAGAATGAGTCGAACGATAGAAATAAATAAATTCTTAATTTGGTGGTCAGTCTCTTCTTCCATCTTGAGCAAGGATTCTTAACCAGGTAGGCTCACCTCCCCGGGAGAGGTGAGGAAGAGGTCCAAGTGAGGTGAGAAGATGTGATGCAGTCAACATGGCGTCCTTAAAATACGCCCATCATATATTAACTGAAATATCCTTACGGGGAGTTGAGGTCAGGAATTTGAACTACAGTGGAGGTGAGTCAAGGAAAAGGTTAAGAATCACCGATTCTTTCATGAGCCTCGGTCGGTGGGATGACCTATGATATTTGGCACACTCGCCAATGATGTTTAATTAGACCGCTCTTTCTCTTTATTTAATGAAAGCATCCCTCCTCCTCTCTACTTGTTATGCTAACGAGCGCTGTGAATACTTCCGTATTTGCTATAAAATATGAGCTTCCAACTCCTTTGTGGTTAAATTGATTTTTGTTTTTAATGAAATGCGCTTTTACTATGATTTTTGGACGCCGTGGTATTTTTTCTGTCATGCAAGTTTTTTAATAGTTTTCTTAACTCTTCACTATTTTGATTTAAAATGATTTCTCGTCGTACATTTATCAATCCTTTTCAGCAAGTTTTCAAAAACGAATGTTTTGATCTTGTAAATGAGAGAGTTAATTAACATAGATGTCTAAGATAACAACACTTTCTCAATATACGAAGTATATTGAGAAAGTATCCTTATTGTGAAAAAATTCGACCTCGAGATTTTGATGGAAATATACGTTTTAGGTTTATGAGTCCGACAGTGTGGTTTTTGCAATGCCGTCTGTCTGTGAATGTCTGTTCGCGGTTCTAGAGCCTAAAGAGTACAGCGAAAATGAGTGAAATCTCGTACGCCAGCATTTCATCATACAGAAAAGAAGCTATGAAGAAATGGCTGACATTTATCAATAATTAAGGGAAGTTTATTCTACGCATTTTTAACAAGAATTTTATTTTCTCAAAAACGGCTTCAACGATTTTGATAAAATTATGCACAATTACTTGAGAATACGTCTTCAATAATACTACATAGTACACATTTCTCAAAAAATGACTATAAGGCAAGTTTATTCTAGGCATCTTTAACAACGTGATTTTCTTAAAAACGACTACAACGATTTCGATGAAATTTCGTACAGTTACTTGAGTTTACGTCTGAAATAATACTATATATTTCATATTTATCAAGGAATGAATATAAGGCTAGTTTATTCTTGGGCAACATTAACATCAATTATACTTTCGAGAAAACGGATCATAAGTTTTCATCAAATTTCGTATAGTTATTTAAGTTGATGTATATAATAATTCTACATAGTTCATATTTATCAAAAGATAACTAAACAACGCATTAGTATATGAGAAAGTTTGTACAATGTATGTTGTACCGATGTTTTCGTGTTTTTGGCTTTCCCAACCCTATTTGCACAGGACCTTTCACTTCCTCTTCTCATACCCAATTCATTTTCCTATTATCCACTGAGATTTTACGCTGTGAAGAATTAAGTTGATTTCAGTGGTATTAATTTAATTTGTTTTGGTCACCATAAATTGCTTTAAAACTCATCAGGTGAGCTACACAAAGGAATTCATTTAAAATGGTATATTTAGCAATATCTCTATTGTATTAAGTGACGCGAGTGAGTTGGAGATTATAGGTCCTGGTCTGTCCTCTATTATGGCCTCGGCGTCGTATATCAGAAAAATTGCATTTTGGATTAGCCCATGGACCACCTGTAGGACTCTCGCGGACCGCACTTTAGGGAACCACTGGTCTTGAAGAGAGTGCGACGCTGAGGATAGTTCGTCGCGAGAGCGCAATTACCTCTATTAATAATTTAAGAGATTTTTTTCATAAAATCGATTGTTTAAGTGATGTTTTTATTTTTCATCTGAGTTACGTCGTTAAGCGATAGCATTGTTTCCGTTTCTATGATAATAAAATTTTGAAATTGTCGATAGCAATGCGTACGCTGCCGAGGGTAATTTTAATTTCGCATCGAAATATTTTAATCCATAGAAACTACTAATTTATTGTTTTGTTTTTTTAATGTAAAATGCGATTAAAGTATTTTTCACTGCGAAAATCATACGAAAAGTTTTTTTAAAAACTCTTCCCGGGTGTAATTGCCGATATTTATTCTTGAAGACACTGATGTCGAGAGCAATCATATTTATTACTCTGTGTGTCTGTATGGAGAAAGTCATGTATGTGCTGAACGCATCAGTTTTTTCAATAGGTAATAACTTCATTTACAGCTAATTCTTTTAAAACACGGCAATAAAAATACCAAGATATGACATAATATCGTCAGTAGGCCGATCAAAAAAGACTTTTTTCTTTAGGGAATACTAATTTGTCGATATGTTAATTGCTCATATTCTATCGAAATTTTAACCCGATTAACCAAAACCGTGGATGGTTTGGGTACGTCGTACTTCAGACTTCACGGAGTCCTTATTTGGAAGGACTCCAACCGATTGATTAAATGTTATTATGTAAAATACTGCCACGAAAACCTCGTCGTTTACATTGAGAGTGAATCATTAGCTATTCCATCAAATTTTAATGCAACCATACCAATCGGCACAATTTTTACTTTCTGCATACATAATATGGGGCAAGTATTGTGATCACGAAAAAAATCGACTTCGAGATTTCAACGGAAATACACGTTTTGAGGTCCCTAGAACACGTTTAGACTATTTTCGGAATGATGTGTGTGTATGTGGGGGGGAGGGGGAGGGGCGCGCTCTAACTGAAAAAGTACTTGTCATATTAATACCGAATTTCATATATAACACTTTACCATGAGCACACAGAACTGATTAGTTTTGGACAATAACGGTTAACCGGAAGTCGAGATTTATTCGAAACCCGATTTGTTTTTTGCGGTATTTCTCCGTTAAAACATCATAATTATATATACAATTCTATAAGAGGGTTATAGAGAATGTAATTTCCTAGGTCTCTAGAACACGTTTAGACTATTTTCGGGGGGGGAGAGGGGCGCTCTAACTCAAAAAGTCTAATCCCAAACCCATGCTATATAGTCTCATGTACGCATAAAGAAGTCAGAATGCTCTCTATGAAGTAAACAATCTCGAGGGCCTCGATATTACATTTTCTCTTAGGTCCGCACATTTATTTTTAGTTTACAGACACAGGAGCCTTTAGAATGTTAGAAGAATATCGCCCGCACTCAATTTTGCATCAGTCGTGTACAATGAACTCTACACGAAATGCCTGTAGTTTGTACAGTAAACGTGTCTAATTTGTGAAACGCGCGCGGAAGAAATCTTATCGCATCAGCAGGTAAAACTTTGTGGGTGACTCGCATTTAGGTGTATTTGCTATCACCGTATCTACGGTAACGACAAATTCCGAATCTCAGCGAATGGCTCGTAGCTCTGATGTACGTATTCGGTGGTTTTGGATTGGTGGCGCTGTTATAAATTAGGTACCACTGCAATTTTTCGTTTGTGTTTACTGTATGTTGGATATTTTTCTGTGGAATAGATCAATACATAAATGTTCTTCACATTTCTATGAAAACTAATTATCTCTTGTGTATTAAACATTTAAAAACAGTAAACATACTTAAATTTCTTCACCTATGAGAATCTCCGGGTTAAAATAGTAAATCTCCGGGTCAGATTAGGAAATGTCCGGGACATTGAGGAATTTGAGGTGGCAACCCGAGTTCCACGTGGCGGCGAACCCCAATCACGTGCCTCTCGGAGTGCGAGAAGATTTTTACCAAGGAATGGGATCACGTACTAATTATTATAAGCTGCCATTTCAATCTGCGAAATATTTATTTTAAATGTGCATTTCGCAGGATGACTGGCTCCTCCCGAATTTCACCGTCGACATTATCACCTCTCTTACTCTATGTTGCTCGTTTGTTTTTCGTTTTCAATGCTACTTCTGATTGAATTTTAGGCGCACCAAGCACCAAGAAAAAAGAACCTTATCCGTTACTGATAGACTTCTTATCCTCGAATTAATCTCTTTTTTAAGTACAGTGTAACATCTGCAGAATGAGTACGGCCCATAACGGAAATTTATGATAGAGAGCGAATACCGTCAAATTCGTAACGTTAGGAACACAAACGGAAAAATAACGCATAGAACGAGGGCTGTTTTTTAGCCAACCTCACAATATATTTCTGTATGTTTATATTCATTTCCAAATTGCAAGTATATATGCAATTTTCCGGAGCCATTTGAGACAACATAATGAGCATAGATTATTATGAATCAGGCGTAAATGATCAAATTACTGTTGGTTTACCTAACCAAGGACTTGTTTTTGTTCTTGAACTCCAGAAGCGATTCATCATTTAATAAACGTAATAATAAATATATGTAAGTTTAAATTATACAATAAAATATACATATTTTAAAATATACAATATCTTTTACAATTATATTTTAGTGCGCGAATTATACCTTGATGATTTTAGATTGTTAAGGAGCCCCGTGAATAAAATGTGTTTTTCCAAGAGCAACCAACATTGTTTTCGTAGTCGTAAAATTACATAGGATCGTAGTGGCATAACGGAGGAAGATGGGAGTATGGGAGAAAGGGGGAGTGAAAGAGAGGGAGAGAGAGAGAGAGGGAGAGGAGGAGGGAAAGCGGAGGTTTGGGAAAGTGGCGGGAGAGAGGGTGGGATATAGGGAGGAATAGAAAAGAAAAGAAAGAATATTGTCTTTATTGCGAGGTTGAGGCTAAATAGTCCCTCCCCTCTTCCACCTAACAATGCATAGTTTAGAACACTTTTTAATTTACAGTATTAAATAAACTACAGCTAAATAACTAAAAAATAAAAATAATAATAAGTACATAGAATATTAAGAAATACAAGAGAAAATATAACATACAATAACAAGAGAATTTCATTTGTGTACAGTGATTAATGCTTAACGATTTTTATAATAATGAGCTTATGACTATGATTACCTATACTAAATGAATTTCATATAGTGCGTACAATAAATATTTAACAGTTACGATTTGCACACTAGTAATAGTAGAGTTGAAGATACGGTAATACCAGTGGACCGACATTAACATAAAAACTGTTGTAAATATGTATGTATGTATGTATATATATATATATATATATATATATATATATATATATGTGTGTATATTGCCCATACAACTGCAAGTAGAGGAAGAGAGGGAGAAAGAGAGGGTGGGAGAGTGGGAGGAAGGGAGAGAGGTATAGGGGTGAGACAGGGAAGGAGGGAGTGGGGAAGGTAGAGGGAGGGAGAGAGGTGGAGTGAGAGATAGGGTGATGAGATAAAGATGAAGGAGGTAAAGAGGAAAAGGGCAGGAGGGAGAAGCAGGTACTAAGTAAAGACTAAAAGAGGGGGTAAGTGAGGAAGAGATAGGAGAGAGAGAAAGTGGTGAGCAGGAAGGGAGGAGAAAGTTGAATAGAGAATATTAGCATAAGTGTGGGAGAGAGAGATATGGAATGAGTGTTTGTGATATGTAGAGAGAGAGAGAGTAAGGAGAAGAGAGGGAAGATTAAGCAGAAAGGGAGAAGAAGGTTATACGTGTTAGATTATCCAGTTACCATAATCCACATGGTATTAAAATTCAGAATCTCATGGACAATAAACCATTAGTCGGAAATATATATGGATGTCCCAAAAGTCGCGAAACATAGGAAATATTTAATATAATTATTGTTAGAATTACAATTAATGATTATATTATAATAAGTGTTCAAATTGGTCGCCATTGTTTTCAAGGCTCTTCCTGACGCGTGAGAGGCATGATTTTTGCACATTCTTTAGCAGCCGTCGATCTCTATTAATGTTTTGCACTCAGATGTAATGGCATATTCTCGGATCAAATGCAACATGTCCTTCCTTTCGAAGAGGCATTATGCCTATTCACTTGTCCACTCAGGTGAAAGACCGCTTCGTCACCGAACATGACGTCTTGTAAACAGGTGTAATGCCTACGTTGCACGACTTTTGGGACACCCTATATATATACGTCGTGTAGCAGAGAACGATAATAACTGGGAGTTCTTTCACCGATGGAGTTGGAGGTAGAGTGTAGAGTTTATAGTGGTTAAAACTTTTGTGATTCGGCTTTTATTTTCCATGTAATTGCTTGGTACATGTTATATCGTTATATAAAAAACATCAATCGGCAGAGGAGTTTAAAAACCCCTGAGAGAAGCAAAGTGCGGTGGGGGCCACAGGCCGCAGCGGCGGAGCCTCTAGTGTGTGTGTGTGTGTGTTTATGTGTGTGCTATAAGCATCGCTACCCATTACTCATTCTAGTGCAGGAACTTTTCATTATCGGTGTTAAGGAACATTTGCCTAATGAATTGCCGGTTTATGTCGACTAACTGAGGCCATCTCCAAAAGTGGCCGTGCCACAGACCCTCTTAATCAGCGCATTCACCCGAATTTGATGCTTGATCTCCCTAAGTTAACAACATAAAATAGTTTAAATTTTATTGCAAAAGATGTGGAGGGCTAGTGCCCCTCTGCTTCGAGGACTGAGCTCGGATTTGGGCCTGGAATCGAGGTTCGGGCTCTTGATCCGAGTTAATGAGGGTCGAGGGGGTCTGAGATGGTACCAGTTAGTCGACATAAGTCGTATTGCCAACTGAGCTGATTGAGAAAGACAAACTTTTATTAAGCAACCAAAGTGCTCCAAAAGAATGCCTTTCAAAAGCTTACTGGAATAACATGGAACTTGGATTAATACGTCTAAGTTTAACAGCCGTAGAAAAACGTTTAATTTCACGTTTCACTCATTTTATAAATATAAAATAAAATGGCATATTTGGAAAATTTGGTTTTATAGGACAGGCGACAATGTTTACTCAAGACGTTTTTTACTTTTCAGTATGCCTTAAAAAAAGAATACATATTTTAAATGTTTTTATGTTTGTTTAAACATTTTGCAGTAGGATACGTTGACATTTATGAGCAGTTTAACAGTCAAAGATCAAGATGATTTCGAATCAAACATTCACTAAAATTTAAGTGTTGCTATGCACGACTTTTCACATTCTTATACGTACATATTAAGGATTTCTCGATACTTTTATTCGTATATATGTACATTAAATAACCGATTATAAAGGGCTTACAATTAGATTTTTAACTGCCATCTCAATTAGTGCAGAAAAGAATGACAAACCTGTCTATATTGTTTTTTCCTTAATGAGAAGGTACACTTTTCACGGCAAGTGCTCTCTCTGGCAATAAATTGAAAAACTCCAGTCTCACCTGCATTGAATATCTCTGTTAAGTATTTAAAACACGGAATTGACCTTGGGAATTATTATCATCATTGCTCCTGAAATCCTCGGCTGGCTCACACAAAGAAAAGCTGAGGAACCAGTAAGATTCTATTAACCATTCTTATGCGTAATGTAACCATGACGATACGACACCTTAGATATTCACTTTTTAAATAAATTATACCAGTTCCTTGGATATATGTATACTTATATTGAAAATCTTTGTTTTACTTCTACGTTTTACCTTTGAGAACTGGGACATACGGGTAAAAAAATTGTTAACGAAGCATCATATTTTATTTCTCGGCTGAGGCAGCAAAATATCTGTCTACAGCCATTGCCAAACACCTCACATAAACCCTTTATTAATTCTTAATAAACGGAACAGAATTATCTAGATCAGGGGTCCGCAATCTTTTCAACGTGGTGAGCACTGATTTACATTCTGGAGCAACCAGCGAGCACCACTATACTTTTTTAAAAATAGGAATAATAAAAATCAAATCAAATCTACTTCAAAGTGATCGAAAATGTCCTTTCGGACATTTATAAAGAAAATAAGTGAACAGATAAAAAAAAATAGAACTAGGAAACGATTTTTAGCATCGTAAAAGTGCACGGTATGACAGCTAAAGAGCACTACGGTGTTCGCGAGCACCAGGTTGCGGACCCCTGATCTAGATCGTCTTATGACTGAAAAAATAAACTCGAAAGCAATCACTCAAAAATCAAAAGATTGAGAAAATACTTACCTCGACTATCATCAATAGCAAGAACAAGGTTATGAAAAAACCCGTGACCTAGTTGTGGCTAACCGAGATAAGTACTTTTTTAATTTTTTGGTTTTTAAGTGATTGCTCTCGAACTTTATCTATCAAGAGTTACTAAGGTTGATAATTTTGATATATTACGGTTAACTTTTGCCACGGGGCACATGGCTAAGGCGGTACTATCACTAAATTCACGGAGTTTTACGATATAAAGTGTGTCGTCTCTATCTAACCGTTAAAGTCGCAGTCGATCGGCCGTTAACGTAATTAAGTGACGAAAACTGCTTATAACACAAAAAAAAGCGAGGAAATAATTGCAGAGTAAGTTACATAAGAATAGTAAAATAAATCCATTCCCCTGCAAACCAACCTATCTTGTAAATTTAGCGTATTTAATAATATTCAATATATTAATTATGTAAATACATTTTTATACCTATGTAATCTCACTTTTGTTTCGAAAAATTAATTAACTAATCTCACAGCTATGTATATTACCATTAAAATGTTAAGCTGCATAACACGTAAACATTTCTTCAAAAGCAATTGGAATTAAATAATAACAACGACAAAATATTTCATAGAATAAAGTTTTAGAACTGTGTAATTATACTTAATTTCGCTTAATAGCATACTTGTTTATTTACATTCGTTGCTGTGAATATTGACAAAATACGAAAGCCATAATGGACCCGTATAGATACATAATAACAACGATAAAATATTTCATAGAATAAAAATTTAGAACTTTGTAATTTCACTTAAGAGCATAATTGTTTATTTACATTCGTTGCTGTCAGTACGAAAGCCATAATGGATCCGTATAGATAGTTCATAAGGGTTTTTCTAATATCCTGTTAAAAGGCAAATGGACGGACAGACGGACGGACCCAAATTTTTCCATATCTAGTCCGAACGTAGAACTATATATGTTTCCTGAAAATTTGGTGTTTGAAGCTTACGTTATTTTTGAGTTATTTTGCATACGGTCAGACAGACGGATGAAAGGAATACATAAAATCTTTTTTTATTTAAAAAAAAAGCGCCTAAAACTTGTCGATCAGTATTCCAGGAAATACTTGGCCTAACTTCTTTTAATTTTTAAGCATATTTTCCTCTACGTTGGAATCACGGATTCGATTCAACAGGTTTCTTAAAGATTTTCAGGCGATCCTATAGTTTTTTTAAAGAACGGCGGAAATGAAAACATGGGGTCGACACCGGGCCGCGCACAAGTTATAAGGAGTCATTTGGGTTAACGCACACGACGGAGTGGTATAATTCCTATAAATTTTGCGGTTTACGGTGTCGTTCAGCGGAGAAGATGACATAACGCGGTCGGTGGGGTCTTTAACTCGCGCGTCGTGAGGTAAATTCGGGCGCTGGAGTCAGCGGGACATAAAATGCGAACGTGGAATCGAAGAAAGTGAATTCCGTAATGAGGCGAAGAAGATATCTTATGGGGAGAGAGAAAGGGGTTGAAAACCCAGGAGGATGAGAGAGAGAGTGAGAAAACGCCGTCCTTTAGTAGGCGGTTTCTCAGACGGGGAAGCGTCATCCCGAAGTGAGAAGGAAGACACAGGGAAAGTTCCACTCCCTCTCCCACTCACACGCGCGGCTATAAATGCCCCCAATGGACGTCTCGCTGCTTACAAACACGACTGCAAGCCCGGCGAACACGTTCTTTGAGCACGGTTCCTGTGCTAAGAGTCTGGGAGCATGAAGAAATTCGTAAGTATGAACTCGCGGTAGATTGGCAGTGTTACCTTTGACGCATTTAGTATGGAGTTTTATTTCCTCCTCCCGTGACTCTGGGGAAATTGGCGAATGGGTTCCGGGGCGTATTAGCTGTCCTAGAAATAGAAACGTTGAACGGCTTTTGCTTTTGTTATTCTAGTCCTGCTTTCTTCGGTACATTTTGCTTCTCTCGTTATGATGCTTCCAAGGTATTTATAATCTGAAACTTGTTCTAATGGCTTTCCTCCAATACTTATGTTCAAATTTTCTTCTTCTTTACTTGATATTCGCATAACCTTGGATTTTTCTGTATTAATTTCCATACCGTTTTTCCTACCAGTTATCACTAATCTATTTATCATTTTCTGGAGTTCCTTTTCCTTTCTTACTAGAAGTACTTGATCATCCGATATATATATGAAATACATATAAGGGAGCGTAAGGACATTTTTCTTAGTTGAATGGGGGCGCGACTTTGTAAAGTTTGGAAACCGCTGCTCTAAGATATATTTAGCTTTTTTGATTATGATGTAAAAATTTGTTTTTCTTTATTTTTAGAAACATTTGCCGATTAATTTGAATGTAAGAGAAATGGAGTAGTTAACAAGTATAAGCTGTTGATAATTGCAGGACTTTGAAAAAATAAGGAATGTTGCGATATAAACTCATAAATGATTATATAATATAGCGATATTATATCAAAGGTAAACAGCCTTCGGAGGACTTCCAAACATGTTTGTTTATTTCAATATAAGGTTTCAATCACGCGCTCATTTGCTGGTGCTACTTCGTTAGGAATTTATCTATTGTACTATCAACCAATCAGCATTTCTAAATCGTTGATATGTTTGCTCAAAAAACTCATTCGCGGCATCCCTAAAGACATCAATTGGCTAAGGCATTCCATCGCCCCGCAGCTCCTATTTTTTGAAACATCGATCTAATGCAATTGGAGGTAGAATGAGTCAAACGATAGAAATAAATAGATTCTTAATTTGGTGGACAGTCTCTTCTTCCATCTAGAGCAAGGATTCTTAACCAGGTAGTCTCACCTCCCCAGGAGAGGTGAGGAAGAGGTCCAGGTGAGGTGAGAAGATGTGATGTAGTCAACATGGCGTCCTTAAAATACGCCCATCATATATTATCTAAAATATCCTTACGGGGAGTTGAGGTCAGGAATTTGAACTACAGTGGAGGTGAGTCAAGGAAAAGGTTAAGAATCACCGATTATTTCTTGAGCCTCGGTCGGTGGGAGGACCTATGATATTTGGCACACACGCCAATGATGTTTAATTAGACCGCTCTTTCTCTTTATTTAATGAAAGCATTCCTCCTCCTCTCTACTTGTTATGTTAACGAGCGCTGTGAATACTTCCGTATTTGCTATAAAATGTGAGCTTCCAACTCCTTTGTGGTTAAATTGATTTTTGTTTTTAATGAAATGTGCTATTACGATGATTTTTGGACGCCGTGTTATTTTTTCTGTCATGCAAGTTTTTTATAGTTTTCTTAACTCCTAACTATTTTGATTTAAAATGATTTCTCGTCATACATTTATCAATCGTTTTCAGCAAGTTTTCCAAAAGGAATGTTGTGATCTTGTAAATGAGAGAGTTAATTAACATAGATGTCCAAGATAACAATACTTTCTCAATATACGAAGTATATTGAGAAAGTATTGTTATTGTGAAAAAATTCGACCTCGAGATTTTGATGGAAATATACGTTTTAGGTTTATGAGTCCGACAAAGTGGTTTTTGCAATGCCGTCTGTCTGTGGGTATGTGTGTTCGCAGTTCTTGAGCCTAAACGGTAGGGCGAAAATGAATGAAATCTCGTACGCAAGCATTTCATCATACAGAATAGAAGCTATGAAGAAATGGTTGACATTGCTCAATAATTAAGGAAAGTTTATTGTACGCATTTTTAACAAGAATTTGATTTTCTCAAAAACACCTTCAACGATTTTGATAAAATTCCGCACAGTTACTTGAGATTACGTCTTCAATAATACTACATAGTTCATATTTCTCAAAAAAAATGACTATAAGGCAAGTTTTTTCTAGGCATCTTTAACAACAATGTGATTTTCTTAAAAACGGCTATAAAGATTTTGATCAAATTTCTTACAGTTACTTGAGTTTACGTCTGAAATAATACTACATATTTCATATATCTCAAAGAATGAATATGAGGATAGTTTATTCTTGGGCAACTTTAACAACAATTAGACTTTCGGGAAAACGGCTTATAAGATTTTCATCAAATTTCGTATAGTTATATAAGTTGATGTATATAATAATTCTACATAGTTCATATTTATCAAAAGATAACTAAACGACGCATTAGTATATGAGAAAGTTTGTACAATGTATGTTGTACCGATGTTTTTGTTTTTTTGGCTTTCCCAACCCTATTTGCACAGGGCCTTTCACTTCCTCTTCTCATACCCAATTCATTTTCCTAGTAACCACTGAGATTTTACGCTGTGAAGAATTAAGTTGATTTCAGTGGTATTAATTTTAATTTGTTTTGTTCACCATTAAGACTCATCAGGTGAGCTACGAAAAGGAATTAATTTTAAATGGTACATTTAGCATTATCTCTATTGTATTAAGTGACGCGAGTGAGTTGGAGATTATAGGTCCTGGTCTGTCCTCTATTATGGCCTCGGCGTTGTATATCAGAAAAATTGCATTTTGGATCAGCCCATGGACCACCTGTAGGACTCTCGCGGACCGCACTTTAGGGAACCACTGGTCTAGGAGAGAGTGCGACGCTGAGGATAGTTCGTCGCGAGAGCGAAATTACCACTCTTAATAATATAAGAGATTTTTTTCAAAGAATCGGTTGTTTAAGAGATATTTTATTTTTCATCTGAGTTACGTCGCTAAGCGATAGCATTGTTTCCGTTTCTATCATAATAACATTTTATAATTGTCGATAGCAATGCGTACGCTGCCGAAGGTAATTTTAATTTCTCATCGAAATATTTTAATCCATAGAAACAACTAATTTATTGTTTTGTTTTTTCAATGTAAAATGCGATTCAATGTATTTTTCACCGCGAAAATCATACGAAAATTTTTTAAAAACTATTTCCAGGTGTAATTGCCGATATTTATTCTTGAAGACACTGATGTCGAGAGCAATCATATTTATTACTCTGTGTGTCTGTATGGAGAAAGTCATGTATGTGCTGAACGCATCAGTTGTTTTAATAGGTAATAACTTCATTTCCACCTAATTCTTTTAAAACACGGCAATAAAAATACCAAGATATGACATAATATCGTCAGTAGGCCGATCAAAAAAGACTTTTTTGTTTACGGAATACTAATTTGTCGATATGTTAATTGCTCATATTCTACCGAAATTTTAACCCGATTAACCAAAACCGTGGATGGATTGGGTACGCGGTACTTCAGACTTCACGGAGTCTATATTTGGAAGGACTCCAACCGATTGATTAAATGTTACTATGTAAAATACTGCCACGAAGACTCGTCGTTTTCATTGAGAGTGAATCATTAGTTATTCCATCAAATTTTAATGCAACCATACCAATCGGCACAATTTTTACTTTCTCCGTACATAGTATGGGGCAAGTATTGTGATCACGAAAAAAATCGACTTCGAGATTTCAACGGAAATACACGTTTTGAGGTCCCTAGAACACGTTTGGACTCTTTTTGGAATGGTGTGTGTGTGTAGGGGGGGGTGAAGAAGGGGGGGGCGCTCTAACTGAAAAAGTACTTGTCATATTAATACCAAATTTCGTATATAACACTTTACCATGAGCATACAGAACTGATTAGTTTTTGTACAATAACGGTTAATCGGAAGTCGAGGTTTATTCGAAACCCGATTCGGTTTTTGCGAAATTTCTCCGTTAAAACATTATTATTGCATATACAATTCTATACGAGGATTATAGAGAATGTAATTTCCTACAACTTTCATTTGAAACAATTTTCCACAGTAGTTATTATTTAAGAATTATTTATAAAGAATCGCTTTTTTTGGTTTCCGTCAAATATCTCCCCAAAAACGTCGTTATTGGTAATCTTCGTAAGGAACAAAGTTGTAGAGAATAACTTTTCTTCCAAGTTTTGTTTGAAACAAATTTACGTAGAACCATCCATTTCGGAGATATTTTCCTTTTTCGTAATTTCTAGTATACAGCCCCACCACCGTGTAGCGGTGAATTCTGTAAACATATTCAAAGTATAATTTACGGCAATAAGGACGACTGTATCCTTTTACGATACGAGATAATAATTTTGCCTTATAATGGTATCCATAATAATTTGAATATCTATACCCCAAATATGGAGAAAGTCATGTTTTGGCCACATCAGATTTTTTAGTAAAAATTTCTCAAAATTTCTCTTTCAGGTGATCGTCTTTTATCTCACAGTGAGCGTTTTTGCTGCAGAGAAGAAGAATACAAACAAGTTCGCTAAGAGAGGAAATACAGATTGGGATATTTTCAATAACAATTGGAGTTACGAAGGAGCTCTCGCTCATAATTTCGCGATCGACCGCGCTCAACTATTGGTTCAAGGGGAGCAGTTGGACTCGGGAGCAATCGCACGAAGGCTCAGGTACGGCGCTAAATCTGCTTTCGGCGGAGAGCGGTTTCATTCAACGTATGGCCTTCCGCGATGGGATTTGGGATGGCGTCTGCAACACCAAGGACAAGACTCATTCGCTCCATCGTCATACGTCGCAAGATCTTACCTCGGGCAAGAAGGAAGCACTTCCCCATTCGCCTCGGAAAGAAAGACCTCACGCGCCAAAAGACCCACCACAGTGATTCAGCCTTATCCGGTTCCTGTAGTGAGGAGGGTGCCATACCCGGTGGAAACGCCGGTTCCATATCCTGTGGTGAAGAAGGTGCCGGTGCCTTACCCCGTGGAAAGAGCGGTGCCTTACCCCGTCGCAGTTCCCGTTTTCAGGGCCTATCCCGTTCCCGTCCCCCGTCCCTATCCGGTGCACGTCGATAGGCTGATCCCTTACCCCGTGCAGAAGATCGTGCACCACCCAATCAAAGTGCCGGTGCCCGTACCGCAGCCGTACGCGGTGCACGTGCGTGTCCCCGTGCCGGTGGAACGCATCGTGCGCGTTCCGGTCCCAGTGTACAAGCCGGTGCCTTACGAGGTGGTCAGGGAAGTCCCCGTTCCCTATCGAGTGCCCGTGGACAGGCCCGTCCACATACACGTCCCGGACGTCGTCAAAGCAGTGGAGACGATTCCAGCACTGGACGGGACTCCTCTTCAGGCGCAATATCCAATCTACACGCATTCGGAATCTTTCTGAGAACTCCGCTCCACCTTAGCGCGCTTCCGTCGTGCGACCTTCTGCTCACTCCCTCGATCGCATCAAATGCCTCCGAAAGAAGCGGCAAACGGAGGCTTACGATTCTGTCAGGAACTTGGAGAGCTTACTGGAGAGAGAGAAGCCGTGACACATCGGGAGAACTTAACACGCGCCGTGATAGGGAATTAGACCCCTCCCGACGAACTCCGTTGCCCCTTTGACCCCGGAACGGGTCACGCGAGACCTGCTTTACGGTATTCGCCATGGCTAATGGCTCGGTTTTATGAAAAACTCGAGAACTTTGTACCGTCGGACTGCACACCAACTTCTTTTGCCTCATTATCGTACTTTTGACGAAGGAAGCATTATTTATAAAAGGTCCAAATTATCTAGACGAATTTTTCATTGAATAAATATTTAGAATACCATACAAAACGTAAGCTGCTAAGGCTAAAGTTGTTGAAATTTGTGGTTGTGGTTCCGTGGTTCCTCCTCCACACGAATTAAAAACAAACGTAAGAGATGTTTCTGATGAATTATCTCTGTGACTAGTTTATTCAGTTAGATTAGTTACTTTTCGATTTGGCGGAAATTCGATGAAAATCCTCGCTCTTCAGTGAACTCAATCATTCTTATAGTATTTTATGCAGACAAATTTTTCGTCTTCGTGATAGTATGAAGATGAGTTTCATCTCATTAAAATCACCCGGTGAACACAAACTACAAGAGCTATTGGAAAACAGTTTTGTTTCACACGAAAGAAAAACTCAAACAGTTACGTTGTACATTAACAATCTACACATAAGCACCATTTGTAGCGCGCGGGATGCCCAAACGATATTCTGTTTCGGGCAAGTGTTTACCAACATATGGGACCTCGCAAAAGCAATTGATACAGGCAGGGAGTGCATTAAGATCTGCAATTTTAGTACGAAAGAGCTGATCCTTTACAATAACCTTAGGGGAAAAAATCCATTTGAGTGCTATCAGGAAAATGTTTGAAAAATTCTGGAAACTTCAGGCCCCATTGTGGGAAAGCGCTGTCTTGTTGAAAGAAATCATTCGGTTGTCTCTCTGCCCAAACAACTGACGCTGTTCTGGTAATTCGTATCGACAACGGTCTTCTGAAAGAAGAATAAGGCGCGAAATAGAATATCGTTTGAACATCCCGCTTGCTGCAAATGGCGTTCATATCGAGACTGTTAATTTTTAACAAAATACATTGAGTTTCTCTTTTAAATTTAAAACAGTTTTCCCATATCTATTGAAATTTATGTTGTATGGATGTTTGTAATGTGGCAAATAAATTATGGCCACTCTGTATACGCATCCACACACTAAGCATTCCGTGTGTGTGCATTAAAGTATGCTCTATTTTATGTAGTGCATGAAATTAAGTGTAATCACTCTGTTATCCTCCACTAACTTTAATCGAAATTACAGTTAAATCTGAGCTGGAAAATTACTGAAATATATTCTATTGTTCTGGTTGCACTAATAATAAATTCATTTAATGAATAATCCGGAGATAAAAAATAGCTGGATGAGCATTGGTGGAGATAAGGAAGAGTGGTCATTCCTCGGAGCCCACCTTTTTAACCATCTCATGTCTTTATATACTTTTCATGGTTTGACATTTAGCGCCATAAATATCGACATAGAGGCTTCGGGTCATTGCGCGTTTTAGACATTTCCTGTAAATGGCGTTTTGTTTTATTAGCACTTAACGAACTTTTTGTATGATTAATAAATAAAAATTTACTATTTCTCGCAGGCTCAATTTACTATTATCGTCTACTCGAACGGAATGGTAAACGATTTCTAAATAATATTTTATTAGCCATGATAAACAGAAGAACTCCTGGATCTTCAATAATTCAGTTTTTTGCTGGAATTTCAAACATTCTTTAATAGAAGAAAATCATTACGCTGAATTGAAAACGATACATAATACTTGAAAATATTAATTTCGCCAATGGAAAAAATTTATTACACATTTACTGTCGTCATCCTGGGGTTCTTCAATTTGAAAACCCCCAAAAATATTTTATGTACATTCAGAATAGGTTAATAATTTGAAAATTGTTACTTAGGTGATTATTTTAACGCATGCGCACCTTAAATATTCAGAGGCGAGTAAAAGAGAACAAAAATATTATCTTTGCCTTCGTGCATCAGGGAACATTCTGGTGTGTGACCTTTACCTTATTAATCTCCTACGGAAGCACAACTTCACCCCAAATGGCATTGATCATTGTCATATTTTTTGCTTTTTCAAAACACCAGAAATAATTTATCGTATTTTAAATATGCTGTAATAATGTTACGTTTCAACTAAAATATATGTAAATATGTTACTTGTTGTAAAAGATAACTTCTCATATTCCTCCTCTGATTATCCCAATTTTATTATTTCGATGATATTCGCGGAAAAAATAAATAAAAATATTGTGTGCGACAATTACAATGAGCACGAAAACAAGCGCAAGAAAAAATTGATTCCACATATTAACAGAATACATTAATTTAACATCTATTATGTGACATTTTATCAATAAATCAAAATTATAAAGTATCAAATCTTGTGAGTCTTCCAAAGAAACTTTTTCTTTTTGGCATGCATTGCACCACACAGGTTCTTAGTAGGATTACACATACCAATGCATAGAGAGCGGCTGCTACGATTTAAAAAATATATAATTGTATTTTAAAGGAAATTTCCTCAAGATCCTTAAAAATTTTCAATCTCCTAGCTAATAAAGCCCTTTCCTCACAAAATAATAGTAATTTTGGCCTTTATGCAGAATATTTTGAATAAACTAATACTTTTCAAAATATTACTTTTTTCACTTTAATTTTTACTAGGGAACATTAACTTTTAATTTGGGCCATTAGAGACATTACTGGACTCGATCTGTAATGTCAACCTACGGTTTTTTTTATTCACAAAAATAAATGGGAGGAGACTCTTTTAAAACCGGCTTTTATCCCGTTTTCCCTCAAAACGTAGGCGCTCAATGAAAAAGAGGAAAATTTCTCTCGTCAAGCTATCATTTAAGGGAATTTACGAAATCCGTAACGTTATCCATTTCATAACCTCTATAAATTTACTCAGTCCTAATCTCACATATATAAACTTGACAGATTATTTTATTTTCAAAGCTAAAAAATTTTGTCGAAGCACGAAATGAATCGTCGGGAAGAGAATCTGAACTCATAAAAGATGAGAGCGTGAGCTCAGATTACGGATCGCAAACAATCGAATGACGACTTTAGTAACTTTCCAATTGTCTTAAGACGGTGTAGTAAATAATATACTCAAGATGAAAATAATAACCGACATTTAACGGTAACTATGTATTGGTCGATTGTAATTACAACGTAGAAACGATGCTCGGTTTGTCAGGGCTTGTCACAGAGAACGACTACTCGAGGTCGAATTGAACTAAACCAGGGGTCGGCAACCTTTCCTATATGGCGGACAACATTCGTTGTAGTGAATGCTTCGGATGGCCGCATTGGAAATCACGAGAGCTTCGGCGGGCCGGATGGGCGTTTAAATCAAAAGTTACCTAGTGATTTTGTGGTCTCATATTAGTGAAAATCAATTCTAATTAGTTTACTAGCGTTAAAACTTCACCAAAAAAGATTTGAGAGCGTAATTTCACTGAAAAAATATGTAATTGACTGTGTTAAATTATACCGATCACTTTTTCATCGTGGCTTCGCGGGTCGCATAAAACCCCCTTGGGGGCCGCATGAGGCACGCGGGCCGTAGGTTGCCGATCTCTGCACTAAACTGTTATTAAATTCTAAAGTGTAAAGCGTACACGAACCGTTCTGTTATAACTCCCTATTCTTTAGCCGCTTAGAGACTCCGCTTGCGATGGCTTTCATTCCCGAGAGTCGCTCTTATCTTCTGCGAGATTGTATTCTTCCTCGAGTGATTCATTGGATGGATTAGCCGCTAAAGGAGAGAAATTTCTCTGTCGGGGTCAGGACAGATGCCATCGAGCGACCCCTCTATACATATTTGGTATCAACCCGATGAAAGGCCGTGATTTAACACGCGATTATATTCTCAGCGCAATCATCGTCATTATTAATCTAGCTGAAGGTCCTGTGCTCCTCAAAAATTTCCTCATAAGCTATTTTATGTAACGGCTGAAAAATTTTCTCCTACCTTCGAGTTTTCCTATTACCGCACATTTTGCAAAGAAACACCCGATGTAGGTGTGTACCCTCTTTCGATCAACATTTCTTAGGATTATATCCTTTCCTATTCTTTTGAATTATTATTGCTAATTAATATAATTTAATTCAGGGGTTTTCAACCGGTGGCAAGCGTGCCCATAAGGGGTACGTCAAGAGTTTTGAAGGGGTACGCGAAAGTGCTTAAAGATAATAATTTTTCTACTTACTGTGTCTATGACGACTAAGAATAACGTCATAAATAAAAAAATATGCCAAAACAGTGAATTTTAACGTTATAAACATCAGGTGTTATTAATTTCACTATCACTGTAAATGCACTTTTGGGTACGCAACCATAAAAAAACTGCACTAATGGGTATGTGACCATGAAAAAGAGCTCCGAGGCAGAGATGGGGAAACTTTTGACGAAACGGGCCGCATTAACAGATGAAAATGCTTCGGCGGGCCACATTAGAGTCCACATCGGAAGTTATTTAAAGACAATGGGAAGATTTCTATCTGTGAAAATTAATAATTAATATTATTCTACCGTCAAATCTTCACATGAAAAGGTTTTCAGGCCCTAATTTTAAACAAAAAATACGAAATTGTCTGTTACATTTCATGGTTCGTTTCCGTAATATTATTGCGGGCCGTATAAAGTGCTCCCGCGAGCCTGATGTGACCCGCGGGCCGCAGTTCCCTCACCTCTGCTCTAAGGGGTACGCGACCATTAAAAAAAGGTTGGAAACTCCTGATTTAATTATTATTATTAATTTAATTTATTACTTTAATGTTGCAAATTATTTTCCGCCGTCCTCTCAACACAAGAAATTCGAAGATTTCTTGTTGTCCGTAACCCCAATTCATCATAATCTCGCACCAACTCCTTCCTTAGTTCTTAAATCCATTTTCCCGTTAATATAATTAAAACAATCATTCGGGAGGAAATATCTTCCGCATTAACGATTATTTTCTTGATTTCACTTGCGTTTCTTGTGTATTTTTCTACAACAACCGTAAAACACATAATATCTAATTGTGGACTTCAATGGAAAGTAGGAAGAGGTAGGTGCATATCTTATTTCGTGAATCGTGCATAAAAACTCGATTTTTCCGTTGAAGAAGTGAGATGAAAGGGAGCATCCCGGTATGTACTTTCACTCGCGACCACTTTTCCTCATTGCGCAACTTTCTCTCTCTATCTCGCTACACTCTCCTTTCCCCCCCCCCCCTCTCCCCTCCCCCCCAATCCTCCCCCCATCTCCCCCCCACTCCGCACACCCATTTCGACCCTTCTCATCCTCGCGGCTCCAGATTCATTTCTTTCGATTCTCTCGAGGCGTTTATCGCAACGACTTTATCCTAAAAATAAAATTTTATTTTCCGTTTGTTTTGTTTTTGCATCGGTTTAAAATGTTTTTTTTTAAATGTGAAATCTCGCTCATTCATTTCCCTCGTTATGGGTTAAGCCATGGGTCGGCAACCTTTTCGACTAGAAGAGCCATTTTTTTTTTCAAAATTAGTATAGAATCCAACAGATGATGAGCCGCAGAGCATGTATAATAAAAAAAATACGTATTAAATACCGTCAAGGCATATTTAATTATATATATTTATTTAAAGCCTGCACACACCCAGAGCTGGATAGAGGGGAGCCATGAGGGCCATTTGGCCCGGGTCCAGAGGGGCCCCCAAAATTTATTCTAAAGGTTATGTGTTCAATATATTTATTCTAATATATTGAACAAATAACTCTGGCGCAAATAAGCACCGATCAACAGTTAAAGGGGAAGGCGAAATCTGCAACTTATTTGGAATCCTATGGACTTTTGAGGATTTAACTGACGAGCAAATAAAAGCCCCAGCACAAAAATTACAACAGAAATATGCTAAGGAAATTTCACGCCAAATATGCGATGAAAACGTTTTAATGAAGAAAATTTACAGAGCAAACTTTAATTCAGAACCAACTCCAGCGAATTTGCTACAGAACATATTGGAAACTAATTTAATTGAGTTGTTTCCAAATTTGTCTGTAGCACTTGAAATTTTTTTGGGTCTACCCGCTTCTGTTGCCTCTGCGGAAAGAAGTTTTAGCGTTACGAGGAGAGTGAAGAATTTTAACAGATCTACAATGTCTCAAGAAAGTCTAAATGGGTTATCAATTCTTTACATAAATTCTGACGTTGCGCGGACAATAGATTTTTCAACGATAATAAAGAAATTTGCAAAAAATAAAACTAGAAAAACAATTTTAAAATAATTTTAATTCGTTCCAATTTTCAATTCGAGTAATGTTATACAGGTCGTCAAATTATATCTCAAATAAATGTAAATTATATTTAAATTGTGAAGCATTGTAGTCGGTAATGTAAATAAGTTCTGTTATATACATTAAAGTTTCTTTTGATAAATGCTGAAAAATCTGTTTTTTAATGTTTTATTGATTTTATTCATATATCTGTAGGACTTTCGGAGTGGGGTGGGGCCCCACATTTGTGACTGGCCCGGGCCCCATCTCACCTCTCTCAGACCCTGCACATACCCATATAATAATGTTTTGGAGGTAATTCGTATTAAAATAAACTTCAGAAACGAAAGAATGTTTTACATAAGATTTTATTCTATGAAAATATAAATAAACATTCAAATGAAGCAAATTAAAAGATTCTTTCAGAAAATCGATCTAGGACTATAGATGAAAATTAGAAAGTTTAAAATAAAATTTTTTACTCAACAGCCCACAATGGTTCCTTTTATTGGTTATCAATTGAGACCGTCATTTTCGTCTGGTGCTCTTTGAGCGGGAGAGTGGGCGTAGGGAGCCGCGGGTTGCCGACCCCTGTACTGGGTCATGCGGAAGATGGGACTTCCTAGTTTCAATCTCGACCCAAATAAAGACCTAATCCAATATCGCGGATCCATACGAAATATTTGAACGGGTCTTTCAAGATATAATCGCATCGAACTCTAGTATGAATAATAGATTATTTGAAAACAATTTAATCCGTGCGAAATGTTGCCATAAATGAGCTGTTTAACGATTTAATGGGAGGACGACCGAATTGGCCTTATTTTCACCAATGCTGCACGCGGCAACTGCTTTCTTGGCCGGCGCACATCGTGATTCACGTTTCACTTTCTCAGCCAAGGTTGATTTACGAAGTATGTATCTCACGCAATCTTCCGTACTGCTGCCATTCGTCTTTCTTTGGATTTGAGTTTTGAAAAATATACAATATGGGATTTAGGCTCTTTTAAAATATATTTTTGAATATCTTCGAAGATGTAAAAGATGGAAAGCTAAGATTTTTAGCCTAGACTTTCACATGAATGATATTTATTATTGAAAAGTTTGGGAAATATCCAAGAAGAAAGTCGCAATTTATATTGAACTTTATATTTCTCAGGAGAATTTATTAATTGTTTTCAACGAAAACAATCTTCGTAGCAACTGAAATACGTAAAAGCGTTTAATTTATTTTCCTGTGCACACAGAATATTGTTATGGAAAATAAATGTATTGTCTACGAAAAAGAAATGAACTTAAACACGTTAATTTTCTTTCGTGCGCAAAATGTGAAGTGAAAAAAGAATGGATAATTTATGAGGAAGGAATGAACTTAAACGCGAAGATTACGCTACAATAACTCGAGTGAGGTATTTAAAAATGTCTTTTGGATTTTTATTATATCTCCGAAGATATAAAAGAAGGAACGCTGAAACACAGGCATGCATGCACATTTCCACATTGATGCCACTATTCTTGAAAAGTTTTGAATTGAGAAAACCTTACAGAGGCAGATAAGGAAACGTTCAAAATTGTAATACAAAATTGATCGGGTTCTAAACTTAAATGCCATTTTGGAAGTATCAAATATCCGAAAAAGTGTATTTTTATGTCGAATATATTATGTATATTTAGAAAGATAATGTTTAACACAACGCTAGCTTAATCTTTGTAATTTAAACGCTGACCTGTACGTGTTACCCCTCGTCCTAAAACAAACGAGGCTCCATTGACAGAATATACAAAATTAAAAAACGCGTCCTTTGTGTATTCATAAACAACAATTGCTTATTTGAACGCAGGTGGTGTTATTCATTCCAACATATTATATCGTTGCAACCTAAAAACGACGTTTGCAGACACACGCCAGCAAATGAGATGGAAGAACCGAGGTTTATAAAATGCGACGCGACAGTGTATTTGCACTTCCCGGTAAAATGATGGAAAAATAAAGCACCTAGAAACAAAAAGAAACATTTCCCATTTAAATGGCAAACGTTTATACAGAGAGATTGTGTTTTACGTGACAGATATTCATTTCTTATAACACGGAAGATATTTTTTTCTGCTTTCAGTCTCTCTTATTGTATTCTAAAAATACTCTCTGTGGATGCGTTTTCGTCGGCAATGTGAAATTAAGCTATTCGCATGTTTGTGGGATTAATCCGGGAGGGACCTCTTTCAACTCCTTCGAGGGGAATGGAATCAGACAGTGGAACAAAAGTAATGACCTTGGCGTAGAATAGGAAACACCAGGAGTAAGTGACAAGGTCGTAGGTTTAGTGCAATCGATCTGTCGAATCACCACCAGTGTTAATTCCAGGGAGGAAGGGGCGGATTTTTCCCCAACGGAGGAGTAAAATTACCTCCTCCCCGGCGAAAATTATTAAAATTTAATTTAATTTATTCAATACTAGCAGAATTTCCCGTTGAATTTCAACGGATTTAGTGAAGCTACTACAGCACAACATACAAATTCTTTAAAATAAATAATAGATACTTTTTAAATTACAATTAGCTTTTTTTAACAATCATATTTGCTTGTAACAATCCGTTTCCGAGCCTCGTCAGTCAGACGGACAAACCGAACCCAAAATAGGATTTTTTGTTTACAAGAAAAATTTTAATGTTAATGTGTTCCAATATCAAGAAGATGAAATATGTCAGTTACCTCTCTAGCTTACAATTAGATGAAAGTTTAGAGAAAAGGTTTTTTATAGAGGACTAGCAGAATTTTCCGTTGAATTTCAATGGATTTAGTGAAGCTACTAAAACATTCAAACTCTTTCAAATATATAGTAGATACTTTTTAAATTACAATTAGCTTTTCTTAACAATCATATTTGCTTGTAACAATCCGTTTCCGAGCCTATTGCATTCAAATATAACGATAATTTTATTTCCTATCATATCACTTTCGCCAAATCCAGCTTCATTTCTTGTGTAATTATGCCTCGCTGAAATATTTTCTTTTATGTCTTGAAAAAGCAACGTACAGTTGTCCATGATTGAACACTGACTGGTAAATGTACATCAGATACGTGAGCTTATTCGTTAATAAACGTTATAATGTAAAATATAATGATTTTACTTACAAAAAATGTAATATTCCAGTATTCAGTAGAAGAAAAAATGTTCAATTACTTTCATTAATAAACGCTTCCTGAATAATAATCAGTATCTATTTACGTTGCTATCCATAAACATCGATCGTTTCGTTGCTTAAACAAAAGTGCGAATCGAATAACGCTAAATTTCGTCTATTTGTAAGCTTTATTGAAGCTAATTGAATCGGAGGTAACAATGACGGCCGCCTTGGCAACGCCCGGAAAGAGTACGAAAAATCCACAAAATTTCGAAACAAATAGGGTATTTCTGAAAACTTCGACCGTGTAACATGTAAACTTCGCAGGAATAAGATAGTGTAGAGTTTTATTCGTCGAATAAAGCAAAAATGAAAAAAATCGGTCCATATTTACGTATTTTTATGCTTGAAGGAAGAATACCTTGCAAGTCAAGAAATGGATTCATACGTGTTATCTTATGGAAAAATGTTAATCCCCTATATTGGCAGCACTGACTAATCCCGGTTGACCATACCCTGACCATTCACTAAGTTAGGATGTAAGGAAGAATCGTACCAAATTTGGTTATTCTAGCTTTTATCGTTTAGGAGGAGTTCCATGAACAAACACACACTTCAAAATATACTATAGTAGATAGAAAGATTAAGAAATGTTATTGGTTCCTTAAATAGAGAATATGATGTTTGATAAAATGTGATTTGAATTTAATGTGATTTTTTATAACTACAATTAAAAACTATTTATGTCGTTCAAACTTTAATCTAATGTTTATTTAAGAAATACCTTCTCCCTCCCCCCGATCAACGTGTGGATTCAGCACTGATCACCACTAAGGAGGGCACAAACCACATTGAAAGCGCACTCTCTTTCTCGAATATTCTATATAAAAATCCCGTATTGCGAAATGAAATATATGTGAGCTTTTCTGATAATGTTACGACGTGAATGGGAAGAGTAAATCATTTTTGAGTGTATCAAACATTTCATTGATTAAATAAATAGATATTCACAACGCCACAGGAATTTATATAATACGACTGGGGTTTCGCTGCATTGCGTAAAATTATGAGGATGTTACGTATATTCATTTATTTAAATAACGACTATTCCAGTCAGTTACAACTGATTTTGTCTAATTTATTACTTGATCCAAAAGTTACGGGTTTAATTTTAAGTTGCTAGCATAGGTGACTCAATCCAATGCTCGATGGGAACATAGATTAACATCATCCCATTAGAAGTAAAAATTACTTAAATTATTATATAACATTTAAGTTAAATAAAATATAAAATGTTTTTCATTAGCAGAAATATATGTCAAAAACAAATTTTTAAATAATCCTAGCTTTAGATCGCGAATGCGAGTTTTTTCCATTCTGAGGTACAAAAGTGGCAAATTCTTCGCCATGAATATTTGAAAGTTTATGTTTTTATGAAGTAGGGTAGTCTAATATATTGTTTGTTATATCAAGTGAGGGATAAATTGCAGAGAAAATTACATTAGGCGCCTTTTTTCTAGTTTTATGATTATGACGTCATCATAAGATTACATATGTATTTGGTTGAGATCGACGGCCTCATAGCCCATAAATTCTCTTAAAAAGCATTGTATCAACATATACACACACAAACACACACACACACACACACACACACACACACACACATATATATATATATATATATATATATATATATATATATATATACTTACGGAAGAGAAAAGGTAAATGAGGATATTTAGGGCCACTAGGTGTTGAAGGAAACCCAGTGAGCAGTTACCGGATGGAGAGCCGCTGGGGTGTTGGAGAGACACATTTGTAGAAGTTATTGGAGCTTTCGGGATGATCCCTTCGTCAGCACAAGAGAGACACAACTGATTTGGCGGTGACACTGGGGTGAAGGTGTGGGGGTTGAAGGGAAGGGAGCGTGGAAAAGTCGGGGATTGGAGGATGCAGACGGGGGGGAGAGGGGAAGAGAGGTGGAAAGAAGGAAATATTAACGGAGGTTGAGACCGGGAGGAGAGAAATACGATAGTGTAAGCAGTGTAGTGTAAGATTTGGGTGTGGGCCAATCCCCATTGACGGAATTGGGGGGCGGAAGCGTCGTTCGAGAAGGCGCGAATGGCCCTCACCGCGTAACAAACATTGAAATTAAGATAATTATTATTTGCATTAACGGCCACGGGTAGCTTTCGTTTAAGACTAATGTAAGGCTGAACGCACACTTATCAGACAAAACGTCTTTTGACAAAACGCTTTTGTATAAACCCGTCGAAAACTGTTTTCGCAATGCTATGAATAGGACCCAACGCACACTAATCGAACAGGACAAAAAAACACGAAAAAACAACTTAAAATACCTCTAAACATCTCGAGACAAAATGTTTTCTCGAAAGACATTTGTCTTATCAGTGTGCGTTGGAGACCGACAAAAGTGTTTTTGCTTGCGACATCTGTAAACAAAACGTTTTTTCGAAAGACGTTTTTGTCTGATAAGTATGCGTTGACCTTTGACACATCAATACATCTTTGTTGACGATTTATCGTGTCGAAAGCAGAAACACGGCACTTTGTTTTGAGGCGAAACATTCTGCGTGAGTTCAGTCTTTATTGAGAAGTAATAGGAGTAGGGTGGAGGGAAAGTTGTGTGTGCTTCTGTTAACATGGATGTGGATGCTGAAAAATTACTTGTTTTAATAGAAGAAAAGCCTCCTATTTTTAAGTATGCTGTGAAAGAACACCACCAAAAAGATTTACTGGAAAATCCCTTTTGCTGATTCCATCTTCGATTATATTTAAAACATAATAAAAGGAACTCAAACTTAATCTCGTAAAATTTCGGAATTTATTTTCATCTCCTTTTAGTTCATTTATAAATTCCTTAAGGGTATTCTTCTCGGTCCTCTTTTGATTAATCGGGTGGATCCATTTCACTCTCTTCCATGGAAGCGAGTTGAATCCACTGCCACAAAATGAGAGCACAAACTTCGTCATCGGACGACATTCTCGCAACTAGTCCAGGCCGAGACTGCGCCGAACAAGAATGATTTCAATGTATACAAAATGTCTTGTCTCAAAACGTGTTTTGCAAAGACGTTTTGTCTTATCAGTATGCGTTGGAGCCCAACAAAAATGTTTTACCTTTCGACAGAAAGTTTTGTTCAACAACAGAACATTTTGTGTAAAGACATTTTTGTATGACCAGTGTGCGTTGAAGCCCAACAAAATGTTTTACCTTTCGACAAAACGTTTTGCCTCGAGACGTTTTGTCTGATAAGTGTGCGTTCAGCCTAACGCTGTTGCGATGGCCGCTCATGCGAATTTTGAGGGGACTGCTGGTGAGGCCGACGTAAAAGACGGGGCATTGGTTGCAGGTTAGTAGGTATATGACGTTGCAGGTGGCACAGTTGGTAGGGGAGGTTATGGGGTAGGTGATGTTAGTGGTGGGGTTTGAGAATGAGTTGGAGGGTGGGTTTATAGGGCATGTTAGGCATCGGGGTCTGCGGCAGGGTTGGGACCCTGCAGGGTGCAGAGGAGTGGGTGATGGGGTTCTTTTCTCCACAAGATGTTGGCTAGGTTGGGAGGTCTGCGGAAGGAGAGGTTTGGGGGTGTGGGGAAGGAGACCTGGTTGGTGGAGGAAGTGAGGATTGGGTGGGCTGCCTTTAAGATGCTTTTTAGGGTATAGTTGATGCTGGAATAAAAGGTGGTGATTAGGGTGAGTTGGGGGTAGAGTCGCGGGTTGTGGGGCGGTTGGAGTGTAGGTTAGGGGTGCTGGGTGCGACTTCCCGTCGGATTTGGTCCCGGACCAAGTCCGGCGGGTATCCGCGTTGGAGGAATACATTTTCGAGGACGGAGCAGTACTCGGAGAGTAAGTCTCTGTCCGAGCAGATTCTCCGCCCTCGGTGGGCTAGGGCGCGGGCGTAGGGGATTGAAGTTTTAGTGTGGAGGGGGTGGCAGCTGTGGAAGTGGAGATATTGAAGGCGGTTGAAATGTTTTAAATGTATTTTGGTGTGTATTTGGTTTTCTTGGATGGAGAGGTCGACATCCAAGAAGGTGATGCTGGAGGGGGAGGAGTGGTAGGTGAAGGAGAGCGTGGGGTGGGAAGAGAGGCGCTGTAAAAAGGATTGGAGTGAGTCGGGTCCATGTGTCCAAAGAAGAAAAATGTCGTCGATATACCTCAGCCACAGGAGTGGTCTGGGTTTTATGTCGAGGAAACGTCCCTCCCATCCACCTAGGAAGACATTGGCGTATGAGGGCGCCATCCGAGTGTCCATCGCAGTATCTTTTATTTGTAGGTAGTGGTGACCTCCGAAGGTAAATTTGTTGTTGTAGAGCAACATTTCCGCCAGTTTCTTAGAAAATGGGAGGAGGATCTTGCGTCAGGTGGCCTCGAGTCAAGGGAGTTTTTCAGGGCGGACAGTCCATCGTGGTGGGGGATGTTTGTATAAAGGGAGCAGACGTCTATTGTTATCATGATTGTGATAGGTGGGAGAGGGGAGGGGAGAGATTTTAGGCGTTGAAGAAAGTGACTTGTATCTTGGACGAAAGATGGGATTTGACGAACGAGCGGTTGTAGGTGGGAGTCCACAAAGGCAGAGATGCGTTCCGTGGGAGAGTTATAGCTGGCAACTATTGGACGGCCGGGGATATTCGGTTGGTGGATTTTTGGGAGAAGGTAGAAGAATGAGGTGCGGGGTTTGTTGGGAATCATGAGGGAGTGGTGGAATCGGGAAGGCCTTCTTGTTTTCCCACTGATCGCAGATATGTGGCCATTTCAGAGGAGTGGCGGTCGGTGGGGTTGGAGGGGAGAGGGAGGTAGAAAGTCTGGTCGGATAGTTGGCGGAAGGCTTCGTCGTTGTAATGGGGGCGGTCCATTACTACCGTGGTCGTCCTTTGTCCGCGGGAAAAATTACGATGTCGTGTTTCCGTTTAAGCGTCGATATGGCGTGTCTTTCTGCTTTGATCAAATTCTCTTCCACCCCCACACCTTCACCCCAGTGTCACTATCAAATCAGTTGAGTATCTCTTGTGCTGACGAAGGGATCATCCGAAAGTTCCCATAACTTCTACATATATGTGTGTGTGTGTGTGTCCTTACGTCGCTGAAGAAGGGCGTCAGCCCGAAAGCTACCATATTTGTGTTGCTTTTGTGTTTTTCGTGTGTTCTCAACACCCCCAGCGGCTCTCCAATCTAGGTAAGTGTCCACTGGGCTTCCTCCAACACCTTGTTGCCACCTTTATCATTACCTTTCCTTTTCTTTAAGCTTTTATATATACATACATATATATATATATATATATATATATATTGTCTTTTATATATATATATAGATATATACAAAAATGCGCTAATGATTTCATTAAATAACCAATTAATAAAATGTTATAAACAAAACATTCAATATGTATTCCGCTATGCTGTGCCACTTTACTAATTTTTATTGTATTCTTTCCGGAACAGGTACTTTTTTAAATTATAGAGGTCGCATAAATTATTCAGACGATAAGAAAAGGTGAACGGGAATAAACCAAAAACATAAAATATCTGCATCGAATAAGAAATTACAGCTTTAGAGAAATTTGTCTTTTGCGAGGCGAAACAAAACGCAGAGAAAATAAAAATGGTACGCTTGCACGCACTCATAAAAATGTATAGAAATTGATGCCATACAACAATTAATTCAAATTCTTACGACATTCGAAATGCACGAAGTTCATTATGTTATAACCCTGCATAATATATCATTTTAGTTCACATACACGTCTAAAAAGTGTTAATGTTGACGTTCAATTTCCGCCGTAGCTTAGCGTGAATAATCCTCAGCTCCCAGGTGCCATCTCTCGGCGACCCTTTTAATTAATAACCCACTTGAATTTGTCGCAATCGCAGCCTCGCTCGTTCTTCACTTTCAGGTAGGGTTGCCAACTGCCAGTAGGACAGTCCTACTTTGAGATAAAATGTCCTCTGTCCTACGCTAATGTCAAATAGGACTCAAAATGTCCACACATCTCTGTTTGGAAGATCTACCGGTGACATCGCCCCTAATCAATCACATGGCTACCGGGACCTAATGGGTGGGATTCACATTAGTTTTTTACAACCTCTTCCCCTACATCTCCTCAACTCATATTTTGCATTTATTAGATCGCAATAGTATAGGATGCACTACATGCATATAATTATGATTATAATGTGCGAATTTAAATCGAAAATAACAGCCCGCAGAGGAGGCTCAGTTTTTTTTTTTTGCTCTATGTTGAGTGAAACAGTTACTACCCCATGATACAGAAAAGTTGAAGAAGGAATTTTTGTCTTTTTACTCTGCTTGTCTGAGATATTTAATGAAAAAAAAATTTAGCATAAAAATTGGTTTTCAACTTTAGATCATTTTTCCTTTTCTAATGATATATTGCCAAAGTATAGAGATTTTTGCGATATCGTTGATACTCTTAAAGTTAGACAGTATTTTAGGTCTTAAATATGGACAAATTATTTGAAATTAAAGAGAATTTTCGTCTAAGTGCTGGCCAATTTATTACATAATTTTAACACAATATGACTGTAAATAATTTATTTCTGTCCTAAGAGTATCCGCGAAAATATGATTACATTTTGGAATGTCCTACTTTATTTTCAAATGTCCCACTAAAATTTTGTAAATGTCCTACTTACTGTCGCAATGAGTTGACAACCCTAAACTTTCAGGTAAAAGTCACGCGGAGAGTTATTTGCGCTTAATGCGCGGTGTTGCATGGTCCTCGCCTCAAAGGGCGATTGAAAAATAGCCGCTTTCCTCCTTTCTTCTCCTTATTGAGCAAATGTTACGCAAGAAGCCGATTTTCCTCATTGCTTTTACGGTGTCGTTTATGGTGTATTGTAATTTAAAATTTTGATAACCGACTCCAATTTAAACCACCAGAATTTGAGGCATTTATTCTAATCTGAAGATTGACTTCACAAAGTCCGACTAACACCACTATATTGCCTGAAACTAAGCGAAAAAGAATCCATAAAATAAAATTCGCAAACAAAGAGAGAAAGGAGTGAAGGAATAGGTAATACGAATGTTATGAATGAGTGATTCCGTGTGAATAAATATATCGACAGATTGACGATATGGCTGGAGGAAAACTAGAAGAAATGATGAGATAGCAAGCGACAGAAGATTTCAAAGGAAAGTAGGATTATTTACCGAAACATCTGTAGATAATATAAAAAAATCAGATGCGTCCAGCACATGAATTTCTCCATACAGAGCAATGAATATGATTTCTCTCGTGTCGATGCGCAATTAAAATCACCCTTGGCAGCGTAAGCAACGCTTTCAACAATTAGATTTTATCATAGCAGCAGAAACAATCCTATCACTTAGCGACGTATATTTAACATAAATTTAGAAGACAAATCAAAATATCTCTTAAACTATCGGTTTTACGAAAAAACGTTTCAAATACAACTTGTAGAAAATTATATTATATACAACTTTTATAATAACAAATATTCACGTACATTGAGTTTTAAAGGAGATAGGTACTTGAAAAAAGCAAAAATGTAATGTTTTGCTCATAACAGAGTTTTTGAGTTAGAGCATCCACAAATTTCTATCAAACGCACTGATATAATCGAGAAAATAGTGAAAAAGTGCTCAGGGGACCGCAAAACGTGTTTTTTGTTGTAATCTCGAATATTATGTTTTACACAAATACAATAATTTCTCCTACACTACATATGGAGAAAGTAACAAGTAGAGTTTTATCCATGAACGTGGATAAAATAGATTTTGCATGTTGTTATACCGCCACGTATTCGGTCATTAGAATCTTCTTTAATTTTGAGCGCAATCTATTTTTTATTATAATCTTGAACGTTTTCTCTATTCTTCTCTGTAAAGTTTTCAAAAACTTTTCAGGAATAAGTGGCATCATTGTGGAAATGTACACGCAAGCATTTAACTTTCCATCTATTATACCTTCGAATATATAAGTAAAATAATAGAAAATCATATAAAACATACCTCACTCGAGTCATTGTAAGGTAATCTTAAGGTTAAAGTTAATTTATTCATCTTAAATTATCCATTATTTTTCACTTACAAAGCGTTTTGTGTTCCCAAAAGGAAAATTAATATATTAAGTTCATTTATCCGCCGAAAATAATCAATTTTCTTTCAATTACTATGTTCTATGTGCGTATCTGTAGTAGACCTTGGTTACTTCAGTTTCAACGAAGACTGCTTTCGTTGACAACGATTGATAAATCCGCACAAGAAATTTCCTAATTTCAAAACAAATTACGACTTTCTTGGTGGAGTTTACTCAAACATTTACGCGAACTTTAAATGGACCTCGATCTGACCCTTTGTACTTTTCAAAACTGAAATTTAAAGAAAAAGAAATGGCAGCAGTATATTAATATACACTCCAAGTTTCAGCCCTCTATCTTTTAGGATTTCATCGCAACTTCAATTTAAGAAAGTAACCAACTTTTAAACTTTAATGATGTGACTTGACGTCACGGCATACGAGACATGCGCCCATTCTGAGGACAAACGTCGTGAAGACCAAAAAAGGACCGAAGTTAATGTGAACCGTTTAGACCAGGGGTTGGCTACCTGCGGCACAGGAGCCCCATGCGGCTCCCGAAAGCAACTATCCCTTATAAAACCTCAAAAAAAGAAATTGGCTTCGTGAATTCTTTTACTAGAAATTGCAGAAAACTTACAAGGTATTGGCGCATTACGTAGAATAAACGTTTGTTTTTACAGAGATAATAGCAAAAGTAAAACGTCAAGGTTGAAAGGGGAGGACAGCACCCCGTAAATCCGTAAATAACTGTGGCTCTTCTTATGTCACGTGTTATACATAATTTGATGAAGTGGCTCTTATTAGGAAAAAGGTTGCCTACCTTTGGTTTAGACGTTAAGCAAAAACGTTCCTCAATAAATTTTGAATGTTAAAAGTGGAACGACGTTAAGTGAGACGACGTTAACCGGGAACCTCCACTATAAGTGCATCTTTTTAAAACTCGCTAAAAAGAAATAAATATGTCAATGGGCCATAAAGATTGTTGAGATAACTTTCATATTTTACAATATAAGTAGTTAATAAAGATTTATTAAGTGGCCAGTTTATTGGAAGTGAAAGTAACAAACACAATAAATACAAACAAAGAATATAGAAGACGGTAAATGGTGACTTTTACAAAATATTTTAAACAGAAAAGGTGCACATCCACACAGGATACGGACTCCATTAGCGTAAAATCGAAGTCTCTAATTAATTTCGTTTACTAATCGGCATTTCGTACCGGCATTCAGAATTAAACAAGAAAACGTGCACAGGGAGACAGAAGAATCTTAAATAGATTGGCGAAAGAAAGGAAGTTTCCGTCTGCTTTAGTTTAGAATGAGTTTTCTCGTCATTCAGACGGACAAACCGAACCCAAAATAGGATTTTTTGTTTACAAGAAAATTTTTAATGTTAATGTGTTCCAATATCAAGAAGATGAAATATGTCAGTTACCTCTCTAGCTTACAATTAGATGAAAGTTTAGAGAAAAGGTTTTTTTATAGAGGACTAACAGAATTTTCCGTTGAATTTCAATGGATTTAGTGAAGCTATTAAAACATTCAAACTCTTTCAAATATATAGTAGATACTTTTTAAATTACAATTAGCTTTTCTAAACAATCATATTTGCTTGTAACAATCCGTTTCCGAGCCTATTGCATTCAAATATAACGATAATTTTATTTCTTATCATACCACTTTCGCCAAATCCAGCTTCATTTCTTGTGTAATTATGCCTCGCTGAAATATTTTCTTTTATGTCTTGAAAAAGCAACGTACAGTTGTCCATGATTGAACACTGACTCCGGTAAATGTACATCAGATACGTGAGCTTATTTACGTTAATAAACGTTATAATGTAAAATATAATGATTTTACTTACAAAAAATGTAATATTCCAGTATTCAGTAGAAGAAAAATGTTCAATTCCTTTCATCAATAAACGCTTCCTGAATAATAATCAGTATCTATTTACGTTGCTATCCATAAATATCGATCGTTTCGTTGCTTAAACAAAAGTGCGAATCGAATAACGCTAAACTTTCGTCTATTTGTAAGCTTTATTGAAACTAATTGAATCGGAGGTAACAATGATGGCCGCCTTGGCAACGCCCGGAAAGAGTACGAAAAATCCACAAAATTTCGAAACAAATAGGGTATTTCTGAAAACTTCGACCGTGTAACATGTAAACTTCGCAGGAATAAGATATTATAGAGTTTTATTTGTCGAATAAAGTAAAAACGAAAAAAATCGGTCCATATTTAAATATTTTAATGCTTGAAGGAAGAATACCTTGCAAGTCAAGAAATGGATTCATACGTGTTATCTTATGGAAAAATGATAATCCCCTATATTGGCAGCACTGATTAATCCCGGTTGACCAAACCTTGACCATTCACTAAGTTAGAATGTAAGGAAGAATCGTACCAAATTTGGTTATTCTATCTTTTACCGTTTAGGAGGAGTTCCTTGAACAATCACACAAACCAACAAACACACCGTTCATAATATATTATAATAGATTAGATATATAGTCGGAATAAGCCTGCGAGCTCTACAATCTTCTTTAGTGTCATTTTCTGCTCTATGGGTTAAACCAGGGGTGTGCAAACTTCTTACCAAGCTTTAGCAGTTGTGGATACATTAGCAGATGAAAGTATATCCGCGGGCTGCATTAGGGTTCACATAGGAAGTTATTTGAGAGTCACAGTAGTTAAAGTCGATGATTAACATACATTTTTAACGCCATAGCTTCGCTATTGAAGATTTACCGATCATAATTTTAACCACCAAATGTGAAATTATCTGTTTCACATTTTATGGTTCGCTTTTGTATAGCCATAGCGGATCGCATAAGATGTGGTCCGCGGGCCGTAGTTCGTCCAACTGTGAGTTAGACTCGTTAGAGGGAAGAAAAGACTGTTTAGTCTCACGCTCGCACAAATAGAGACGTTTATATATCTATCTATGAATTGGATGGCGCGTCCCTAAATAGTAAGTTACATACGAGTAAATTCTATCACATACACACAAACACACACATCATAATCATCGAGTAAATGGTCAATAGTCGGCGTTGGTAGACTGGTCGTAAGAGTAAATGCCAACGGATACTAAGGTCGCGGGTTCGTAACCCGCCTAGGACATGGATGTTTGTAATTGTATTCGTATGAGTTATATATAATACTGGTCATAATTGTCTAAATATCGCTCATAATAAAAGCGGATTATTATTATAAAACGTACTAAAGGGGACCTCGAAACGTGTCTTTCCGTTAAAATCTCGAAATTGATTTCTTTAAAAGAAAACAGTATTTACTCTTATACCAAGTATGAAGAAAGTAAATAATTCCGCGTTTCTTAAAATTATTGTCAACGAGAAGAATCTTCGTAGGAAATAATAATATCTGCTATAATTGCGAAAGTACGTTTAATACCATTACGTTTGCATGCACCATTTTGTAAGTGGAAGGAAGTGGATTATATCCGACGAAAAAATAACGTAAATGTAAATATTACAGCTACTTAACTCCAGTCAGTTATGTTTAAAGTAATTTTCGATTATTTAATTGATTACAACTGATTATAAAATAAACCGGTTAAGCAAATTATAATATTTGGGATAATTTCTGATATATCGTTTGCAGTATTTAGTCATTATACTAAACATACCTAAATACGTTTATTAAGTCACCAGCTAAGCGTCGTACGCACTCTTAGTAGTACATACAATGATTTTCATTTGTAATCCAACCTTAACCCATTCAACGCGGCACGGAAAATCCGAGTTCTTTGCCGGTGGCTGAATCCAGTTTCCTTTCATTTCCAGTAGAATTTAGTGCAAGAAATGCAGATATGAAAAAATTTAACGAAAATACGCAAAAATAGATTTTTAACGATTTTTTGAAATACTTACCGATACAACGAGTTATTACAGAAAAAATACGCAAATCGTCGAAAAAAAGTAATAATATAAAAATGAATTTTCCTATAATATAAAAAGGACCTGGAAAGAAAAGAAAACAACCTTTAATCGATAATAAAACGACTAATTTTCATTCACTGACGGTAATTTGAATCGAGTACTTACCGAAAAATTATTAGAGGAAAAACACGCAAATCGTCGAAAAAATTAACGATGTACAAATGAATTTTCTTATAATATAAAAAGGAATTGGAAAGAAAATAAAATAACCTTTAATTCATAATAAAACTAATTCTCAATCACTATAGGAAAATCAGAGTGAATACGTACCCAAAAAGAAAAAGTCGAAAATCCGAAGAAAATCTACCAATTGCAAAACGGACTTTTCTCAAGCGCTGGTTAGGTTCAAACTGATGGCTGGAGACGCATAGGAAACTCATTCCGCCGGCGGTCTTTTACCCAGACCGCTAGAAACAGATGTAGCGCTATGACTGGAATTCCAGTCATGCCGCCAGCCGATTGAACCACGATGACTGGAATTCCAGTCATGCCGCGTTGAATGGGTTAAAAGGGATTCACTGAGGCGCCGTCAATGTATGCAAAAGGCATAACTGCTTCGAAAGGGAGAGAAAATTCGTCTTAAGAGAACCAAGTGATTCTACACGCAGTCTGCTTTTAATATCTATATCTATAGTTCACCCTGCAAGCCACCGCAATGGTGTGTGGTAGGGATATATGTCGCAACCGAAACGATCTTGAGTTTTAATTCGATTTTGTCGGCATCTTTCACCATTAAAGAGTTACATCAAATTCCGCTTTGAATTGTTTCAGGTTAGTCCGTAATACAAACAAAAAGGACCGGAGCATTGCCATTTATTCATGGTTATTCTACCTTTCGGTAGGTTTAACCAACCCAATCTCTATTAACCAATGCTTCCTCTTCTTTCATACCCATCCCCTTCATTTAATAATGCATCTACTAACCTACTTTTTTCCTATTTTTCTAAGTAATTCCTCATTTCCCACTTATTTTATCTTCAGCATTCTTTTCCATTCCCGCATTTCGAAATTTACGAAATATTGATATACTTTATCTTTAGTGTCCATTCTTCCGCTCCACAAATTCCGATGCGCCGCACATAGCATTATATCAATTTCATACCAATAATATACCCTTTTATTCTGCCCATCTGTAGAGTTTTATTTCTTCTGAAAGCGGATTTGGATTTTATTATTCTGTTTCTATTCTATTTCTTCGGTACATTCTGATTCTCTTGCGATGAAGCTTCCAAGTCAGCAACTCGTTCTAATGTCTTCCTACCAATACTTATGTTTCAGTTTTCTTCTTTCTCCGAAATTCGCATTACCTTGGATATTCCTACATTCCATTCCGTACTTTCTAAATGTTTATTTACTATTTCTTATACTTCTTCTTATAAGGTATCCGTTTTCATTTTACCGTAACTGAAACTGAAATGACATTAAGAATCGGCTATAATATAAGGTATATTTGCAACTAGAAAATTAATACAGCATTATATAAAAGGCACGTAGACAAAAATATTAAATTCTATTTGATAATCAAATAAATTATTTATTAAAGAGCTCGGACAAATTTTTAAATCATTTCATACTTGTTATGCCATTGTTCAAGACGTAATCCGTTTGAATTGCTCTTTAATCCCATCTCTCTACAGTCGCTATTCATCTTGCTGCTCTTCGGCGCTGTGGCCGACGATGCGTGCAACTTCGTCGCACAGTGACCCCAAATCGAAAAAAGCTGGCCAAAAATCCAATTCTCGACTTTTTTTTTCAGGAGCCAAGAATAGGATATTATTATTCTCCTATGTGTGCTTCATAAGATAGACCACTTTTCAGCTCTACAAATCCCGCTATTAAAGGTGTAGAACCCGTCAAAGTTGAGGAAAACGGATTGTAAAAGGCTGTGGTAATTTTCCCATTGAAAATGACGAAATGAATCTTAATGGGGAGGGGCTCTTGCATAATAATTGGCATTTTAAAGTACATTAATGATTAATAGGCATCTATATAAATAACATCCTGATGTTTTCGTCTATTTGTTGCAATTTTCTTCAACTTATATGAATATGAAGTGTGTACTACTTTTTACACGAATTTTGAAATGAAATGGCTCTGATCGTTTTTATCGACGCGGAGATATTTGCACAGGTATATAGCATGAACTCCATACAATGATGTATAGGAGAAAATTCTTGCTACTATCTGCTATTTTGCAGTTCCTGTTCGTATTTCAGTCGCTCTGCTTGTGTGGTACTAAAAAGAATGTCTAGATTTCCAGAACATTTTAAAAAATTATTAGAAATGCTAAAACTATTTCAATAGAAAAATAAAACTAGAAAATTAACTTATTTTAAATTACACATTCAAGAATGTTTATGCAAATGTTTATTTTTAACCAAACATTTTAATTCACATCTTCATCCGAACTTTCAACCTCCTGAGATCTTGTCCTTCAAAAACAACTTACACAAATGGCAGAACAATGCTCTTGACAAATATATTTACTACAGTTTTCACAAATTGTTTTGGTTTTGCTATCCTTTTTCGTCTCACACAGTTGGCACACATTCTGATAGCGCGGGAGAGAAATTGTTTTTCCGGAGACCCTTAGGGTACTTTCTGGAGTACACCGATTACTCCCCATCTTTCTTCAGATCGCCTTGCCAGTCGGTATACCCTCAGTCAAAGGAAATATAACAAACATTCCCCTTCCATTTCCATTCACCTCCGAATTCCTTTGTTGCCGACGCTACGACAAAACTTTTCCCTCGAACACGTGACATCATAAAATTTTATGATGGGTTATGACAGCACTGGGAAGAAGTTGGGAAAACCAAGGCAGAGCCAGAAAAGAAAGTGGGTAAAAGACTAATCGCTATCCGTTACACTCCCACGATATTTTCTTGCTGTCATCCCACGTGGATTGCTGCAAGGATGCAATGCACCTCGGGCTCACGCCTACTCACGTGCAAGGAGTTCACACAAGGGTTGCTTAGACCACAGGCGAGGAACAAATTTTTCCGTTTCCAATATTAGATGAGATGGAGAGCGATACGGATCCGGAAGAAGAGGACATATCAGATGATGATTTTCAATTGTTTTATTTTATTTTTACTAGAGTTAATGTGTGATTAGAGGTATTAATATATTTGTCTGTGTATTCTATGGAAAAGTTGTAGCCTATGAGCTTGAATAGAACCACCGTGGGTCGGTAAGTTAGCGTCGAGGGTCTGCCAATGGCCCTTACCGACACAACGGCTCCATCAAAACCCCTCTAGAAATGAGCGTCTCCCACAAAAGAAAAGGAAAGCTTCCGCTATGGAAAACCGGCAGAACTCTGGCAGCCGACCCCATGTGTCATTCCACCTTACTTATCCCTTGACCTTAAAAGGCAAAATTACGCGTGCCCTTGCTGAAAGTCAAGAAACCGTACCTGGTGAATATCTCGAGAGAATGACCCCTCCCCTTTCGCGGTTGAGAAGCAGGTGATATGTAGTAGCGGAGAAAGAGGTCGCCATAAATTAAGCGTGAACGTCCTTTCAAAGGGGAGAAAAGAGGAGAATCTGTAGAGCGTGACTATGCGGAAAAGTGCCGCTAAAAAAGAACCCATTCACTATTAGAAATGTGAATCTCGTAAGATAAGAATTCTACCGAATAAAAAAGCTTCAGCTATTCGATTATTGAAAGAGAATGCATAGCCTGGAATTATTTCTGCATTCTTCGATGAGAAACATCGCCGATGGGCTAAGGAAGCGATTACCAACCTTTATTCATCCGCGACCCCCTATTACAAGACAGCCGATCTTATTGCGACCCCATTACACCCAGACGGTCTATCTTGAAAATACATCTTCCTTGGTTTTTCCAAGCGAAACAATTGATAGCAGCAGCGTTAATCGTCTTCCATTTTCGATGTTTAAATGTATTGATGATTGTTGAAAATGTTAGTTAATTTGAAATCGGCAGTTTATCAAACGAACTGGAGATATTTTTTCTTGCGATTAGTTTGTATTGCGATAATTTTTTGAGTTTAGCCTGCGATAATACTGTCTTGCGATCATTTTGGCCTGCGATATTTTTCTCTTGCGACATTTTGAGCGCGATATTTTGACGGTACACCGATATTTTTTTACATGCAAAAGATACACTCAAATCAGCAGCATGAAATCTCTCTTGCATTAGACTTTAGAAGGAAAATATGGAGAGCAAAGCTAGCAAATCGGCTCATTACATTTAATCTACCAAGTATAGACTTGTATGAGAGCGACGCGCAACGAGGAATCTCCAAAATTAGGCAATTTTTTTAACCTAAAAAGTATTCCGGTGGCAAGGAGTGGCGGAGTCTCCTGCGCATTATCATTCGCCGAAATGGGATAGCAGCTTTCGAAGATGAGTAAAGAGGGCGTGACCTCTCTCACTCGAAAGAGTTTTCCAGCAATATCATTCCACACACACACCTTTCTCCAGAGAAGGAAACGCCGATTTCGCAACTAGCAAGGTGTGAGAGGCAGTTGGGACCGGTGGGGATGGGATTATAAGGGGCAGTGGGTGGGGGAATGTAAGGGGTGGTTGGGATGGGACTGTAAGGGGCGGTGGGCGGGGGATGTGAGTGGCGGTGAGGGGGGGGGGGGAGGGGGGAGGGGGGAGGTGAATAAGTGGTGGTGGGGATGATAATAAGGAGCAGTGGTGGTGGGAGGGAGTGACGTAAGGACAGCGTAACAGACGCTTTCGGCTGATGCACGTTTTCCCCCTGTATGACATTTAGAAAGAGAGAGGCGAAGAAGGGAGTGGAACTTCTTCTGTGAGAGACTTGTGAATGCGGCGATCTGGAGTATTCGCTAGCGAAAGTCAATCGCTGTGTAAACAAACCAAGAGAGATGAGAATTTTAGTCGGCAAATGCACGCGTTAATTTGTAAGTTCAACTCGATATAAGACGTTTTTGTTTGATTTTCTTGATAACGGCTACTTCTATGATAAAAATGTATAGGAAGGGAAATACTTTTCTTTACCAGTTCTACAACTTTTATTTGAAAAATATTTTGATATGAGCAATACTTTACGAGATATGACGAAAATTTCATTTTTTGTCACCAGTAAAGTGGTACCCCTGATTGGCGTGCGTGATTCATTTATGCGATTTTCTTATTATATTTGATAGTAAGTCCTTAATATCAAATTTCATGAAAATCCGTTCAGTAGAAGCTGAGAACGAGCATGCGGACGGACGGACGGACCGACCGACGATAATAGGCGCTCACGCTGGAAGCGAAACGCGCGAGCATTATTGCATTGGCTCAATAGAGATTTTCTCAAAATACAATATACTCCCGATTTACGAACATTCTGTTTACGAGCTTTCGGTCTTACGAACAGGAATTTTTACTCCACAAATTCGACTTACGACCTCAAACTTCGAACGTTCGAACTTAATTCAATAAACTCCAATAACTACTATCATTTTAAAACATTGTACGAAAAAGTAACATTTATTTCTTGCATACTTGAATAAATTGTTTCTGGACCTTTTCAATGGCGTTTAAAATGTTTTTTGTCTGCAGTGTATTACATGCGAAGCTATAGAATTTCAAGTGGGAGAAGGACGTCGAGTGGTCTCTCCCGTCAGTCTCTCCGAAACCGTCTTGTTGCGCTGTAATTCAGTGGTAAAGTGAATTGGTTGTACTAAATTGAAAAGTTATATTTTTTTCTTACCCATGAATAGCAAAAAGATAAGTGCTAAAGGAAGTTGTGTAATTGGACATAAGGATAGGAAAGTGTTAATATTTTTCGTTAAATTATGAATAACTAGCATAAGTGCCCGTTGAATTTCAACGGGTTTAATGAATCTAAATTTTCCTCAATGCAACATGTAAAAATCGCAAGAATAAAATTGTGCATTGTTTTAACCATCGAATATTTCTATACTATAAGTCTGTTTTAATTAATTAACTAAAATCTCACAGAAATTCCTTGTGAATAAAATAGTACCTTTCTTTCTATTAAAATAGCCATTGTTATTAGTTTTAAAGGTATTTTCCTGTTAACGGGAATACCTCAAAAATAAACACGTATTTTTGTCATATGTTGTGATATTTTGTTTGTTAACAATGCGTAACAAATCTCGTTAAGATATTTACGTTGATCACTTAATGATGAATTTGTGGAGTTTGTCGAGGAGTGAAGAAGAAGCTGTATCTTTGCTTCAAGACCATGGTATTTTATCTAAAGGGCGAATGTGCAAGAAGGGTCATATTATGAAACTTTCCTTCTGCGACAGAATATTTTGGAAATGCAACGCGAAAGCCTGTCAGCAGAAGAATTCATGTGGCGACAACATAACAAAGAAATCGACATATTTCCAGCTATCTTAAATGCCATAAAGACATATTGACCCCTTAGTAACATATTTACTATGACGGAATTTTGCAAACACACAAAGAAAACATTCATTGACACTAACTTAAAAGCAACAGGATAAATGGAAGTTTCTTGAAAATAGCACTTAAAACATAAATTTGACGCTTGAAACTTTGCTTTCAATGATATCATTATCAAATACTCAAGTATTTGCGTAAAAGCCACAACAATGAATTACATTGAATTAATTTCTCACTATACCAAATATTCCTTTGAAATTAAAGTACATATATAGAAAACGTGACTTACTTATTCCATGGTGGATGATTTATCGTTTCCCTAATGCTGGCAACACGTCGTTATTCAAACCTATAAGCTAAATATTTTGATGGAAATAACAAATATACATACAGTTTTTATTCCTATTTTTAGTAACGATTAACATCCGATATAAAATTGAATTTTTCGAGTTTACCATATATACCTATTTAAAATTACTAACCTGTAACAAGGGCAACTAATGCAGTAATACGCACAAGGAACAAACGTTGAACAATCCTTCAATAATTAGCAAGGCCAGACTACGCACAGTTCATATGAAGGAATGAAAGGTTGTGAACATACGTATGTAGCAGACGAAACATTCGGGAAAACTTCCCTTCTCCCAGTATGCATTCATAAGTTTCAAGGAATTCCCAAATGGGTAAATTTACCCATGGAATTTCCGGAAGTCGTAAGATATTATCTTAATGTCATATTCGTGGAACGAACCAAGGGACTTGAGGATTATTTTTTCATAGTGAATTTGGCTGAGGTTTGGACCTCATGGCGACAGGGTATGGGAGCGTGAGGGAGGCGATGACAATTTGAACATGTAAGGTTACTGTAAGGTTGGAAGATCCCGCCTTTCGCTTACACTGTTTATCCGAACCGAAATAAAGGAGCGAAATAAATATCGGTTTTCGGTTTCGGTTCGGGTTCAACACTTTAGTTTTTTCGGTTCGGGTTCGGTTCCACTCCGGCCAAAAATATCGGTTTTTTCGGTTCGGTTCCGGTTCGATGCCCTGCATAGGCGTTTGCGTCGATTCCTATTCATTTAAATTGCTTACGTGAAAATGAATCTTTAATAGAGATTCAGCTTTTACGTTTCTTTGTTTCCTAAATAGGATTTAGATCAATTTCAACAATTATGCTGGATACTTATGTGAATTTAAAACTTAAATATCATTTTATTACTAATCTAATAATAAGTACGCATACGCCGATCTAGCGGATCTTAAAGGTTCTTAATTAAACATTCAAGCATTTATTTTTTTGAACTTATATTTTTTAATGAAAGATTTCTCTAAAGACATAGTTGTCAATTTTTGGGTTCTTTCCTGACATTGCAGTTAGTGTATCAAACGATCTGACTCTTGATAGAGCAACATATAATTGTCCATGACTAAAAACAGGCTTAGGTAGGTAAAGGCATTTTATCAAATGTTTGGCCTTGTGACTTAATGATTGTCATTGAAAAAGCCAATCGTATGGGGAATTGTTTTCGTTTGAAACTGAATGGTAAATTTGTATCTGATGGAATGAGTGAGATTCTTGGAATAAGTACCGCGTCTGCTGCACCGATCACTTCTGCTTTGATTACTATGTGTGTTTGTATTCGAGTGACAGTAAGTCTTGTACCATTACATAGTCCTCTCAATGGCATTAGGTTTCTAAGGAGCATGATAACGGCTTCAATTCATGAGGAGGCATTCCGGCTGTATCCACGTAATGTTTACGCGGATTTCTTTCAATTAATTTATTAATAATAATGTGAATCAATTAATGGTGCAAATGACATCCCCATAGAAAACTATTCTATTAAAGACGTATTTTCTTGCAATATTGATACATCTCTCTCTATAATCCCCTCTCTAACCCCTCTCCACTCTTTGTCTCCCCCCTTCCCCTCTTTCTCTTCCACCTCTCTCTTTCCCCCTCTCTCCTTTCCCCCCTCCCCCACCCTGTCTCCTTTTCCCATTACTCTCTCTATTATTACATTCCTGCATAACCCTTCTTCTCCCCTATTTCCCTCCCCCCTCTCTCTCCCTTCCCTTTCTCCCTATCCCCCTCTCTCCTGCTTCCCCCTCCCCCTTTCCCCTATCTCCCTTTCACCTCTTTTCCTTTCTCTCTCTCCTTTTCCCCTCCCTCTCTCCCCCCTCTCCTTTTCCCCTTACCCTCTCTTCGTTTAAACTACTTATAAAACACGTTATTTTTAAGCTCGTAAGCTATATATATATATGTTCACACTATTAAAAGGCAAGAATACCATATAAAAGCATTGTAGCGTTTCCATGGTAGATAAAATTTCCCATTGTTATAAATTTTAAAATTTCTCGTTTTTATGCAGTTAGAATCAAATATTTAAGCTAATTCGGCGTGAATTTGTATTCTCTTTTCAAAAATAATAATTTTCACTCTTTTTTCCGTTTAATACTTCAAGTCCGGAGTTTGTATCATAATTTTAAGTAATTTTAAAATGCAATTAAAAAATGCCTTGCACCGATTTCAATGCTTTTCTTATGGGGTAATAAATGGTTACTTGGTAACGGAAGCATACATACCTAAGCGTTGTATATATATATATATATATATATATATATATATATATATATAGATTGCTTACGCGAAAATGAATCTTTAATAGAGATTCAGCTTTTACGTTTCTTTCTTTCCTAAAGAGGTTTTAGATCAATTTCAACAATTATGCTCTACACTTTTGTGAATTTAAAAATTAAATATCATTTTATTACTAATCTAATACTGTGTAATTCGAATTCTCAACAGCGCTCAACAATGGAATTCTAATTTGTTGATTTTAAATTAGTTTTCCATTGTGAACGTTTGCGTTTAACTATTGTATTCCTGCTACAAGTTGCCGTTCCGTTGGAGAGAAAAGTTTTGTGATAAGACAAATAAAACTTGGTTAAAAAAATACATTTCTTATACTTTCATCCTGTTACGTTTTCGTTACGTGTTGACAAATCTGCTGCCGATTTATACCGTGAAGTGCCGAAAAGAATTAAAGTAGGTGGCTATTACGCAAAAACAAGTGTTCAATGTCGACGAAATAGCGTTATTTTGCAAAGGAATTCCTTCGAAAACTTTCATCTCGAAGGAAGAAAAGACGGCATCCGGTTTTAAGTGCAGCTAAGGATCGCTTTATACTTCCTTTTGGGAGGTAATGCAAAGAGGGGGTCTTTAACCTTTGATATTTTACCGCTCTGAAAATCCTCGCGCCATGAAACAGATTTCGAAAGTAAACCTTCCAGTGATATGGCGCTCCAACAAGAAAGGCTGACAGTCATCTCCAAGAATGGTTTGTTGAATATTTCTTATCCAGTTAATAATAAAATACTGCACACAAAAAAACAACCTTTCCTACAAGGTGCTGTTATTGTTATACAATGCGAAAAGCCACCCTCAGAATGTAACAGACCGTTCTGAGCATGTAATAGTGATGTTTTTACCAAAAAAATACCACGTCTCTGATTCAACCAACGGTTCAAGGAATAATCGCGTTCGCGTCAGACATCCTTGGATGCGTTTTTCGTTCCTTTGCAAGCATCACTCTTCTGATATAAATGTTGAAAGTTGTGCGCCTTCTTACACATCATCACGACCGGTATTCTTTCCTTTCTCATCCATTTTCCTCTCTCCCTTTTTTCATACGGGCGTGTGTGCTTGCTGAGTAGGTCCCAGTCGCGATCGTGCAGATTCACAAACCCACCAGCAACGGTGAGAGTTCGGGTTTCTGACGCAGGTTAACACCTCGTAAACCCTTTCCCTTTATCATTTCCACCTTAGGATTAGTTTTTGTGTGTGAGTGAGTGAGTGTATGAGCGATTGACAACATGTTCCTGGCGAGGATTAACACCCCATAAACCAGTAATGGAGGAAGTGTAGTATATCCCCCACCCCTTCAAAATGGCGCCACTAGAAAACATATTTCTTGGAAATATCACGATAACCATAAATAAACAACAAAATGAGGTACTACTGGGTTATCCGGACCCCTTTTGAAAAATATTTTTTTCGATAATGCTCAAAAAACAAACTAAAAAAATGAGAAATTGTCAAAAAAACTTTTTATTTACAAGTAACCGAGGATATTGGCGAGCCTTGGGCTCGCTTTCTTTTTAGATTGCCACAGGCAGATCAGTCATGGGTTTGCAAGCTTTCGTTTTGCGTGAAAGGGTAATCTCAAAATATTAAAGGGTAAATATTATTGATTGTTAAATCCCAAATACATAAACAATAACACTAACTAAATAAACAATAGCATAGTAACTGTTGCAAAAAAGAAAAAATAAGGGGGGGGATATATTACACTTTGACCCCTGTAAGTATGCACTCTTTTTTGTGTCTATTGTTTCCCCCTCTTTCCCAATTCTGTTTGTGTTATCTCTAAATATTTGCCTTGTACGGTTAAGGAGTTAATTTTACTTTTGAAACATCCATATTGCCGTAGTCTCCACCACATCTTTAATTATCATCACGCCTGCTAACCTGCCCTTAAGAGCTCTACACCAAACTTCCGCTTAATGTGGAAAATTACGCCAAATTCAACGAATGGATAAGTTACGATTAAGATGCATTTGTTAAAAACTAATATAATTTGTTCCGTTCTCCTTTTTTTTCACGTGTAGGAGGAAAAGTTGGTTTTCGAACACATCTCATGATTTTAACATTGCATTAATGGGAAAAGTTCTTCCGATTTACGAACTACTTTTCAGGAATTCATGGTGTTCGTAAATCGGGAGTTTACTGTATACCTTTTTTAAATTCTGCAATTCATACTTTTTAAATGAATTATATATACGGAAAGTAAAATATCCTATATCTAATTTTACAGTTGTCTGTCTGTCTCCATTTGTATCTCGATAATCGTTCGTCGTAGAGATATGCGGTATACAGCGTTTTGTTTCTACTAACTAGGACGTCCCTGGAAAACTATTTTCATTTTCATCAAGTTCTGGGTTCTAATCTTATGAATCATTTATATTTGCCATAATATAACATAAAACTTGACTTTTCGGCGTTAAGGTTTTCATTCATTTGCTCATATAAATATTGGCATACGAGCTTCGGACTCGGAACGTTTAAAGAAAAATGATCAAATATTCTTATTTATATCGTCTTTTTTCGCTTACGATTCGAAATCGCCTGCATTTTAAGTTCAATGCACATAATATGCACTACATTTGCCATTTTAACCCTGAATACCTTGACGACGGACATTTTCGTGCTCGAAGTCCTATTGTTGTAAACCGTATATAGTTTCCGAGCTTAAAATTAAGGTGTTTTATAAGCAGTTTAAATGAAGAGAGGGTAAGGGGAAAAGGAGAGAGGGGGAGAGAAGGAGGGGGAAAGGTGAGAGGGGAAAGGGAGAGAGGGGAAAAGGAGAGAGGGGAAAAGAGAGAGGTGGAAGATAGAGTAGAAAGGGGAGATACAAAGATGGGGAGGGGGAAGCGGGAGAGATGAAAATAGGAAGAGAGGGAGGGAAGAGAGAGATGCTCTAATAATGAAAGAATGTAGTAAAAGACGTCTTTAATGAAACAATTTTCTATGAGGGTATCATTTCCACCATTAATTGATTCAGATTATTATTAATAAATTAATTTAAAGAAATCCGTGCAAACGTTGGGCGGGTACGGCTAGTAGTAACAAATATTTATAAAATAATATGGTGAAATACTGTTTCGTGACAAATCGTATTTTAAAAAACACATCTGTCTACGTAAAAAGTGGACTGTATTAACACCAAGGAACAAATAACTATTAAAATCGTCGCTGGATCACTATGGTCTTTGGAACCACAAATAATACACAGTTACAAATTGCGGGAATAGAAGAACTCGGATCATCACAACACACAACCGTCTCACATGCTACCTTGTCGGCTACTGACGTGTCGGTATCCTGCTGTCACGTGACGCTTGGGACATGCTCAAACTAAAATAGGGGAAGAAGCACCTTCCGTATTGTGGAGCACAAAGTAAAACAATTCTGAACAAATACGTAAAAAAACTTTAATTCAACGCTCTAGCTATATTAACACAAAAACTTATATTTATAACTTTATTACTAATTCGTGGTCTGAGCAGTACTCGAGTTAAAATTGGTCGACCGGGAGTGAAGGCTTACTCTTGCCATTTTCCCGTTTTCTCCGAATTTCTTCTTTAGGGCTTAATATTTTTAAATATCTGTTATTATAAATGTATAAAATGTAATTATTTACATGTTTTGCTAGAAGCGTTATTACATAGAACGGATGTGTTAGAAGATCTTTTAATTATTCGTCTAAATTTACGTTGACCACGTCGCTAATTGATGCCATAGCTTACGTTGATATGATAATATTCTCTAATTGCTGGTTGCTGCCAAGGGTATCGCATCGATATTGTGTTATCCGCAGCAATAGAAATCATGTTTGTTTACTTATTGTTTTTTCAACGTGAAAAGTAATTCGAGATATTTTTCACTGTTAAAATTATCGTTTAAAAAATATTCACAAGTGTAATTGCCGATAATTATTTTTAGGGCGTTGATGATGAGAATAATCATATTCATTACTCTGCATGGAGAAAGTCATGTGTTGAGCACATCAGATTTTTAACAAGTATACTAATGTTGCATTTTACTAATACATATAAGAATATTATAAACATACAAACATGGAATGGTTAGTATATTCAACTGTGTAAAAAGAGATCAACATGAAGCCCTCTGAGGAGCATTCCACATACACATAAAATGCGCTTTTTTAATACAAGGAACAATCAGTGCAGTAATTCTGGAGAAAAATCCCAGAAAACAATACAATACCATAAGAAGCTCCTGCATAAAAATAACTATAACAAACTTGAGACTTGAGGATATCGAGGGATACCGTCTCTTTGATAAATCGTATACAGTGGAATGCTGAATTCAATATTTTTGAGAGTTTTGTCCCGACCAGTTTAATGTTTTTTTTCTGAACGATAGAGTTCGTATTTGGTGGAATATCGACGATTCATTTAAAAATAATATTAGCGAACAATCTCTCCGTATTTTCTATTCGTCGCCTCGCCTTAACAGCCCATTACGGATTTTCTCGATGGATTCCGGAACGAGCTTGGAAAAAAACGATGATGATGAATAAAATTAGTATTTTTATTGTAGATGTTTGTCGCAATTCCGTTTTCCGATTGGTCTGCACATTTAGTTTTTGGTTTCTACATGTAAACAAATAGTTGATTCATCTAAAGGTAACATCTAGTACTCTGAGTTTGCTATTAGCTTTTTAAAAAACTTTGCACCACCTCAAATGTGAGAAACTGGAAACCGGTTCAAGAGCTTTAAGCAAATGCGAATTTTCCCAATTTTTTCCTTTCACAATGAACATTTGACACCCAGTGCGTGGATTCAGTAATGGTCTCAATAGCACAACTTGTGCATCTGATCTTAACATGTAAGGAGAATATAAGTTTTATATGTAGAAAAATTACCCGTATAACACTACTGTCAAGTTGAATATGAATGGTGATGGGAATAAACCCTAACCCATCATCAAACAACTCTAAATACTATTGATAAACATCGGTATCATTATCTTGTTTACCTAGCCCAAGAAATTACTAGCAGAAAAAGTTACCGTATCTTTAGAAGTTATTATTTCTGTAACTATGATGTATAAATTCAACAAGATGGACCCTGATTTCCCCGATGTGAATTATTTATATGTATTTTCTTAAATAATGCTCAGTTGTTACAGATTTAAAAGTCTATTACGTTAGTTCAGACACCGTTAATAACATAAATATTCAGAGACCCTTAATGTATATGTCAATACAAAACTTCTAAAGTAGCTTTGTTAGTAATGACTGAAGTTATCACCGCTTTCCATTTCCTTATTACTCCCGGATCTAATCAGCGCAAAATCTTACAATACGCCGTAACCTACACCTTCTATATACATGTGTACTCCTGCCTTTGTATTTTTTTGAGGTTGGTGTCCCCGAAGACCGTTGCCGGGAACTTAACCGCAAGCTCTTATGTATGTAACATGCGAACTGCATTTCCAGTCTTCAAATATATTCTCCTTTAACATATCTATCTCTGAGGGGCCTTGTTTAATTTGTAGAAAATCTGCCCTCTGCGAAGCAACTTTGACAGTGTTCCACGGCCATACTGTGAAGTTCTTATTGTTAGTAGACTTGCTTTACCTCATTTGACAAAAATGCCGCCGACAAATGTGCCTATCTGTTGCTATGTAGTGCCTGAGTGTCCCAAAGGAAACAGTTTCTGAGAATCGTCATTTACTGTTCCTACTATTCATTAATGAGTTGTGGTCTATTGCAGTGTTTCTCAAAGCGTGAGCCGCGGCCCCCAAAGGGGCTGAGAAGCTTTTTCCGGGGGGGGGGGGGGCGCCGAGAAATGGACCGATAACAAAGATGCTGAATTAATTTGAATCCTAAATAAAGATAAAGCTGATAAAAATATGTTGAATTAATTAAATTATACAGTATGTGGAAATGAGATCTTATTGTTTTTAATATGGCACTGTTTTTCAATCACCAGGCTAAAGTAGCGGGTGGAACACCCATGTCAGTCAGTAGCGAGTATTTTTTTTGCATTGATAATAAAAAACCACATTTAATTATAAAACAATTTAATAGGAAAAGTACTTCATAGATATCATTAAGGTTGATTTGTAATCTTTCTTTTAAATTGCTAAATCACATTGTAAGTCAATTGGAAGGGGGCTCGAAATTTTTTTTACACATCAAGGGAGCCTCATTGTCAGACTACAAGAGTTTGAAAACGACTGGTCTATTGAATAGTTTTTGTACCTTTCATGGGCGACACTTGTGGCAGGGATTAAATAAACATCAAATTTGGCCATGACAATATCTAAATTTGTTTCATCCTGAGCCGAAAGCTCAAACGATTGAAATATGCCATCACTTTCCCAAAACTATTTTCACTTTTTGAAACCTTCAGTTATGAGAATTTTAGATTTATTTTTTTTTAGTGCATACAAAATGTGATTTCATTCAAATAAATTAAAAAATTTTTTTCTCTATTTAACCAAGGATTGAAGAGGAAGAAGTTTTCCTCAAAGACTTTAAAAAATACAGTAATTTAAATCAATACTAGCTGATCCCGCGCAATTTTTGCGCGGTGAATTTTCAATTGATTTATAAAAAATGTTGAAATATATAAAATAAGTTAATCTCAATAATTCACATTTAACTCTAAAAATGCATTTTCTTACAAAGTAATTGATCGCGAACTTTTATGTTTTTCTTTTTATTCAAATATATGTCCTGTCTTTTTTATATAATAATCAATGCAACCGTTTATGTAGATTATCAATGAAGAGAAGATAACCATGTAATGTGTTTAAAAAAATAACGTGTCCCTATTCTCATTTAATTTTAAATTTATGCGTGAGCCTATTTGCGTTAATAAACATTATGGATGTATAATATAATGGTTCTATTTACAAAGAGATTAGACTGCAGCATTAAAACGATGATAGGAAGATTCAACTGCTTTCATACGCAGTTAACTGAATAATTATCCGTAAATATTTATGTTGCTATGTATAAATGTGGACATTGCTACAGCAATAACTTCGATGCCTAAACAAAGTGCGAAGCGAATAACGCTATTCTTTCACCTATTTGAAGGTTTAGTTTGCATTAATTGAATCGGAGGCAATAATTACGGTCGTCTTGACAACGTCCGGAAAGAGTACGAAATATCCGTAAAATTTTGAAAACAATTGCGCATTTCTGAATTATTCGACCGTGTAACATGTAAACACCGCAAGAATAAGATAGTATAGAGTTTTAGCCGTCGAATAAAGCAAAAACGAAGAAAATTGGTCCATATTTACGTGTTTTAATGAATGAAGGAAAAAACCTTGCACTCTGAAAAATCGAAAATCCCTTTTAAACTTATGGGAAAACCTAATTGTCTCCTGGATTCGAACCCGGGACTTTATGAAAATGAGAATAGTTTTCTAGGGGCCTTCCTAGCTTGTAGAATAAAACGCAGTTTACCACATATCTCTATGACGAACGGCTTTTGAGATACAGGGTGGGACGGACGGACGGTCGGCTATTATAGATATAATTATAGATATAGATATGTAGATCTTACTTCATTAACACAATATCAACGAATAACCGAATATTTTTTTATTTTTGTTACCGTTGACATTTCGTATATATGCCGAGAGATGCGATTAGTGAACGAGCCACTGTGATGATTTGGGAAAAAAGTGTTGCTATGTAGGTCAAACCTTTTGAGACCTTTATTCACTCTCCAATTTGACGAATGCTCTCTACAAAGCAGGTTGTCATCTCTCTGACCAAATATGTGTTTATATAATTAATAATTTTTACATTTCCTTAGTCCAGGGGTTGGGAAACTTTTGGCCATATGGGCCGCATTAGCCGTTGTAGTTGCTTAGGTGGGCCGCATTAACAGATGAAAATGCCTCGGCGGGCCGCATTAGGATCCACATCGGAAGTAACTTGAGAAAATGCGAAGGTTTCTATCTGTGAAAATTGATAATTAATAACATTTTATTGTATAAACTTCACAAGAAAAGGTTTTCCGGCCCTAATTTTAACCAAAGAAATGCGAAATTAGCTGTGTTACATTTCAAGGTTCGCTTTCGTAATTACATCGCGGGCCGTATAAAGTGCTCCCTCGGGCCTGATGCGGCCCACGGGCCGTAGTTTCCCCACCTCTGCCTTAGTCTGCACATATTCATTTGAATGCATCTCGTTATTTAGTGTTTATTTCGTTTTCGAAATAAACACTAAATGTATCCAAAAATGATATGTAGTATGATCTGAAAGTGCGTTGAATGTCCACTAAAATACGATTTTCTTGGTGGGATAGATTATTGGATAGCACACTATTGTATAATGCTACACATCGTGGCTCACCATGGAAGTAGAAAAGGGTTTACTTGCAAATGTTGGTTATGTCATTATTAAAAGATCATTTGAAAGAGAGAATAAGATCAAAACACTCCCTCTTGATATTCGAACAGTAATAATGTAACATGTACGTCCAAATGAAGTAGAAGTTGAAGATGAAGGAGAGCCATCGAAGAAAAGAGGAAGTGAAGCTGACAAAGAAGGGCTGCAAAAGAAGAAAGGTCGCTGCGTTCCATGTGGAGGTTCTAAAGATATTAACACAACTCTGAAGCGTCACAATTGTTCAAATTTTACGTGTAAAAAACATTTGGCAATAAGAACACAGTCGTGTGTAAAATGCTACTCGAAAAAGGACCAGGGCTGCTCATGATGATATTTTATATTAAAAAAGATTAGAAATTCAAATATTTATACCATTTGTATAATAATTATTAATATATAAAAACGTGCTGATAATCGTTTTTAACGAAATAAGCAATTAAAATTAATTATAAAAAGTTATCTCACAAGCAGAATCGATGTAGCACGCTGTGCGCCACGCACGTAGTTATGGGATATTTATTCCGAATTACACATACCTTGATCGATACAGCTTCAACTGAATCGAATCAGTATTTTAAATGATTTTCGCCTTCTTGAATTTCAGTCAGAAGTTCATTTCAACCTCTCTCTTAGCCAACCAGAAAGATTCAGGTGAAAATGTGATTTGACCTTTCGATGTCCAGCAGAGGAATTTCAAAACTGCGAACCCGGTCGGAGCTTACTCTGGCGGCTAATATTTCAAAGTGACGCATGGCATACCTTCTGTTTATTAAGCATTTTTTAATGGTGCCCTTTGTTTCATTGGTTTTTTTTATGAAGCGGCGGAAAATGAAAAGTTTCTCCTGTATTGCATTGCAATCAAAGGGATACGATTCTCTTGCATTCTTATTCTTATCGCCTGAGCCGTTGTTCTGCAGCTATTAAGACATTAGGCATATGTGGTTTCAATTCCTGGGTGAAACTCGACCTCGTTGCATGAAAATGGCGTACAAATAAAAACCGCGCAATACTGAAAACGCGCTAATAGAATACCCATGGCTTTACTATATTAGCCACTATGACATAGGAATAAGTTAGCTTTGATTAGGATAGGTTGAGAAAATTTCTTGAGGGTTTCATAGAAGAAGACTATTCCTGAATGAAGGATTTTATAAAATCAGTGTATAATCCTATCTAAAATCTATGTTGGGCAATTGGCGATTTAGGAAACTCGTTTATTTGGCCTATGAATGGATCATGAATGTTGAGAATAACAGTAAACTGGTTTGAAGTTTTTCCTTGAGATGACGCAAGGCACAGATTTTATAATGTTAGAAAGCTAAAGGGCAGAGAAACGGATTAATCCTTTACATGCAATTTTGGTCAGTCCTTAGCGTTGTGATTAGCTGCTGGGCTTCAATATTATCGCTGATGATTCTTAAATAGCATATAGTGCGTGTGTGTATTTATATTTGATTAATTGCTTTTCTGTTCATTTTACAAAAAATGTAGGACAAAAATTTCTTCATTTATTTATTTACAATATACAGCCTTTTTTATCACTCTGTAACAATTACCTCGAAAAAAGGGAATTAATAAATTGAAACTATACGTTAAATGTATTAATAAAGAACATTTATTCCTATTCTTAGGTTAGCAGTGTCAGATAGGGCGCCAATCATAAAGGCTTCGGCAGGACACAAGTTCGCATGAATTACAATAGCTACTGCCTGGGTCGCCGAGGGCCCGGACCCTTTTTACCTGATTTAAGTTTTAAAAAAAGAAAGCGGGCCCCCTCGGCACACCCCGGTAAACGACTTCCCCCTCCCTCTACTCTCTGCGGTCTCGTATTGGAGAACTATAGTCAGAAATCGTAAAATTCCATTCCGTTAAAAATTTATCAGTTTAGGCATAAAATATATGTTGTTATTATATGTATCATATCATAATTTGACTTGACATAATTAGATTAATGTCGATAAACAATGAATTTGTAAAAATCAAACATTCACCGAAAATTAATTGCCGTCGATAAGTGTCGATTTTTCGTCACTACATATATTTACGAAATTATGTGCAATGGTTTTTTTTTAATTTCGTTATTTTGATTAATACCTAATGTAATTTAGTACCAAAAAAGCAAAGCGTTAGAGAAAATCGGTATTTGTCATAACTGACGACCATATTTGGATCGGAATTTTCTACACTTTGCATTGTGGAATCCCTTTTATGACATTTTTTAAAGAAACCACGTACAGAGACTGCTAGTAAAATCGCGGGGCCCGGTCGCACCGTTCGCACTGCTATCATTCCACGCATCTTGCGATTCAACAGAGTCCAAAAGTACGACTACGGGAAAGTTGATCTCATGTCAGTATTAACGAGTACCTATCGTCAGCTGTCTCTATACTTTCACTGATGAATTCTCATAAAATTCGTATTTTATATTTCTAGGATTCATACCGATAATCCATACTCCGAATAAAAGTGTTCCATACTTATATTCTCTTCACTTGATGTCGAAGAAGCATCTTTCCATGTTTGCGTTCTAGCCATTTTTATGAGTAGATTGATCCTTTTTTTTTAACCATCCTTCAGAATATTTACGTATGCATTTGGTTGTGTATTATAAACATTAAGTTTGTAATTGAATGGTCGCAATTTCTGAAGGATACGATTTAGCGAATAAAATTTAGATCCGATTTATTTTCGAAAGAACGGAAACCATATTTACCGTCATTTACAGAATAGCAGACACGAAGTAAGTCTTCTATTTATGCGTTTTTAGCAAAGTTTAATTCATCGTCGTGTCAGTCTAATATGCGATATTAACTGCACTTAAATATGACAAGCTCGACATCATAAAATATGACCAACAAAGAAAGTAAAGCTATCGTATCTCTACAACAAATTGTGAGTAAAGAATATTGTTCTGTAGTACTGACCGTACGACGACACTCCGAGTGCTTGGGGGCTCCGGGTCCCTGAGGAGAGATAAATGAGAGTAATGAGTGCTAAATGGTGATATGGAAAGCAGTGGGTAGATCTGGGAAAAACCAAATCAAGATCTGAGAAAAGGAAATGGAGGAAACGCCGCCCGTGGATATCAATTGCCTTGCAACAGCATATTGCGATAGGAAAACCTTACGACCGCTCCTAATACCAGGGATTTTTTTCCCCGTAACATCGCCCTCTCGGTGGCACTGGCTATCGATCATTCGAAATTTGATAATAAATAACGTCCATGCCTAGAAAATTTGTCGAAATCGTTATTTCTAAATAACTAATCAGAGCGGTGGTGTAGAAATCTACAGTATGAGACCAATATAAAAAATTCCACTCCATTTCCTGACACATAGATAAGGGTCATAGTGTCGCTCTTAGAAAAGTAAGCCACTCTTATTACAGCTCTGGAATTCATTCTTTATATTAATCAACGGGTAATACTACTTCAATCTATATCTAAATTCACTCGCTGATGAGAAAGTCATTCTACTGCAGTTAAATCCACGATCTGAAGGCACAGAACAGCAGCTATTGCAATTGTCACGCAGCTAATTTCGGCCGTGTTTGTTTTTCCGACATTCATTTATTTTTATTTCAACAACTTATTTATTTTTAAGTAGCTCATACTAGCAATGCAATTCAATGAGCACTACAACGATAGAAAGCACGAACTTGGGTCCTTAGCATTATAAGCCTGTCACGCTACCTATCCCTCTATCAAAAATATCCGCGGGATGTGTGTATGCAAATCTATGTCAGTACATGGATGTATTTAGTTAAATATAAATAACTTCCCGCGGTCAAACATTTCCATTAAATTTTGAAACCGAAATATCTCAACTGCATAAAACCTTATAAGTTACTCTAGAATAGTAATGGAAGAAAACATTATCTGGGGAAATATGAGCGAGGTTCGCATACCCAATAAGACTAATAAAGAGGAGAAATTAACGAAACCACTTCACCGGCTTGCAATAACACAAAGACATTAAGAAAGGGAATCCTCAGTGGATAAGGAACGGAAACGCCAAGAACGTAGATGATATTTAAGTGGGAAAGTAAGATTCAAATCGACGAAGGAACGAACACGGAGGGAATTGGCAGATGATTCGATGGCAAGCTCGCCTGAAAATACAACGAATTCCCGTTTTCTTAAAAATAGGTCGAAAGTTTACCGTCTCGAAAGGGAAAAAAATTGCCAAACTTTCGATTGGAACTTCCAAAAAATAATTCATTCTAAGCGAGACATCTTTATTGAACTCTCGGATTCTTCGCGTTTCGACTTGGTCGAGAGAAATTTCAACGAAAAATAATTCCCGCTCGTGAAGAGGCGACGGAATATCGGATGATCCCAAAAGACCGCTTGTGGATTTACTAAATTCCCAATTACGCCATCCATCGGTTTCAAATTATCACACAGGTTAATTTTATGGCAAATTAAATTCGTCCAATGCAAAAATATAATTTTTCTTGAACGTTGCTTTATCAAGGGTAATCTTTGAGGCAAGATTTTGGAGGAGGGAAGAAAACTCCTAGGGAGGAGAGGAGTGAAAGAGGGAGGGAGGATGGAGGGGGAGGAAAGGGGGAGGGGAGGGACGCCTTCGGGGGCGTCCAGTGTCCAGGGAGGCAGATGGTGCAGATCGTTAAAGATTCTCACTCTATGGAGAGTGAGGCTGGTGAAAGGGAAAAGGTGGTGCTTGGGGCGGGACGGCGCGAGGGGCAACGAGCGGACGCCGAAGGGAAAGTTTTTTGGAGGCCAAGGATGAGCAAAGGATGCTCTCCCCGTCGCTGCAACGTATAAATGGGACCGCCCGATTCGGACCGGAGTCACAACCCTCTGGTGCTCGGCGTTACACCGATCCGCGCCCGGAAACAATGAAGTTCGCGGTAAGTGCAGATAATGAGAGAGAGAGAGGCGCGATTTTTCTCCTCGAATTGGACACGAAACGCTTCGCGAGAAAATTAAATTCGGGGTCGATAGTGGCTTTTCGCTGAGATTGCTAGGGAAATGACGGTCGCGGGGATGGGTCAGGGCAGCGTTCGGGGCAGCCCTCAGAGAGGTTTCGGCAGAGAACGGGCCATTACAGGCGGTCCCCGCTCGTTCCCCTCATACGTCAGTTTCTAATTAACAGCATTGTTTCATTCTTCCCTCCTCGTGATCCGTTTATTCGATACATTGACGCTTTTAATCGTTCCCGCTTTTTTGTTGTTTCGCTAACATGTAAGCGCTTAATCGACAAAAAGCTTTTTTTTAATTTTTCAATGGAAATATTTCACATAGTTACCTCAGAAACAGTGAATTTTATCTCTCAATAAAATGTTCCGTCTATGGAAAATAGTGATCCGCTTTTCGTAAATCCGCATTTCGTAGATTCGCTTTCCGTCGCACTTTTCAGGAACGTAACCTGGCATATAAGCGGGGACTGCTTGTATTGTTCTTATAAACGCGATGCATCGGAAGCGAGCAGCGATGAGATGCTTAATGCTCTCTATTTGTCCGTCGTAATTTGTAATTTGCGGGACCTTGTGACTTTAAAAAGACTAGCGCTGGTAGGCTTCTCAGTCTAAATCGCAAAGCAAAGGGAGGAGAGAAACCCGGTGCCGGCGTTGGTTTATTCTTATCGAGAAGACCAAGGTGACCAACGGCTTTACGTCCCTTCCGAAGGACGGAGCGCTTACGCCTGTGCACGAGTTTTTTATTTCGTGTTTTTTTAAAGAAGGGGAATATCGAGAGTGCAGTGACGCAAATTGCAACTTTCTATTCCGAAAATCGAAACAGAAGTTTACGGTGGGAGAAGCGGGATGGAGGCCTTTCTCGCGAAAAATAAAAGCAGTGCAAGTGGCTGGCGAGAGTGAAACGCAGGTCGAGGAGCTCGGAATTGCGAAGGTGAAGGAGTCGTCGCTAGATAGTTCGCTTTCTTTAAGATGTCGAGAAAAAATGCGACCCGTAGAAAACTACCGGATGGATTTGGTTGGCGAATAGCAATGAGTTAAGTTTGTGAATAAATACATTTGTGTGTGTATATACATTCATTTATTTATCGAGGGCAACTAGGTGTTCAAGGAAACCCAGTGAGCACTTACCAAAAGGGGAGCCGCTGGGGTGTCGGAGAGACACATTTGTAGACGTTGATATTTATTTATATACATATACGCACATACGAGGATGTGCTAAGCCATTTATTAGCATAATAGCAGAATTTATTCTTTATAATTTTTCGAATAATGTAAGTTGTTCTGGTTGAATGTAATATTTCTTTGACGTCACACACTTAAAAGAAAACGTTTTCACGTAACTTGTAGCTATACTGTCTTTATCTGATTTCAAAAAAAGTATCGAATTACCCCATCCTACAGTTGCAGCCCTGGCTAGCGATTGTCAAATAAGAAATATCCTCAAAAAGTGTTTTTTACATCCGAGTGATAAATCGCATGTTATCGTATGATTCTGACTGCACGCGTTCGTTTTGTTCGTTCATCTGATTGTTCCAGAATTAATACACGAATGGGAATAAAGAGAAAACGTCAAATTTTAATTCGCGCAGTTTCGCCTTGCCATTGTCCTGCGTAAGCGATGAAAAAGACCTTTCATTAATGCTAACACTTAAGGTTCGTAGCATAAAATATTCAGTCAAGTGCCATTGGGGTTTTTTTATATGTATCATTAAAATTCTTAAAATTCCATATTTAATACGAATTTAAATATTTAATTGAATTAGGGAGAGCATTTCACACTATAGAGAATGTAAACAATTCAGCCGATCAGTGGTATTTGCCAGTTCTAATGCGCTTTTTTACTTTCTCCATATACGTAGTACAGAGAAAGTATTGTTTTCATGAAAAAAATCGAATTCGATATTTCAACGGAAATACGCGTTTTGAGGTCCCTAGAAGACGTTTTGACTATTTTCTCGATGATGCCTGTGCCTGTGTGTATGTGATAGGAATTTTGTGGGCGCTCTAACTCAAAAACTAATTATCAAATCAGCACAAAACTTTATCCTTGAGATTTTTATTATCAAATGAAGATTTATTAAGGTTTTGACTGAAATTGATCCACAGGAAGCGGATGTTTATTCTAGTCGGTTTTACGTTTTTCCCCAAAATCTCCTTTCAGACTCAATTGTCATAAGTAGTTGTAATTATAAAAGTTGTAGATAATGTAATTTTTGGGTATGAGAATTTTAATTTTTGGACAGCTAAGATTTGGTGGCGTGTGCCTAAAAGCTACCGGAAGGTAGAATTACTTTGTATTGTAATGTAATTTTATACAAGTTTTGTTTGAAACATATTTTCACATAACCGATACTAGTTTAAGAGATATTTCGATTTTTTTATTTTAAATTTGTTGAATACGTCGCTAAGTGATACCACTGTTTCCGCTGCTATGATAAAATTTTCTAATTGTTGATAGCGTTGCGTACGCTGCCAAAGGGTCATTTTAATTGCGCATCGACATTTTTTATCAGTAGAAAAGTCTAGCAAGTTTCTTTACTTGTCTTTTTTAAATAAAGACTTGAAAATGTTTTTAAATTATTCACGAGTGCAATCGCTGATAATTATTTCTGAGAACGCTTATGTCTAGAGCAATCATATTCATTGTTCTGTATGGAGAAAGTCATGTGATGGCCACATAAGATTTTTTTGGAAGTGTTTCTTTTCGATAGTATTTTGTTCGAAAAAATTTTCATTCATTCCGACGATAATTTTTTGAAATAAATTACCAGGAAGATCTATTTATGAAAGCTATCCACAGTATTTCCCTTATTCAAGTACTCAAGGAGACGCACAAGAAGAACGTCTGAAGAACCGCGTGCGAATCAAGACTCATCAGATTTAAAATATTTCTTCAAGTATCAGTTCGTCTCATGGCGCACTGCTTCGTTCGCGACATCTAACATTGTCTCTTTCTTATCTATTTTTTCATCGCCATGTTTAAAATTCATATATTGCACTTCTCGCAGATCTAATAATTTCACTCCCTTTTGAAAATTCACATCGAACTAAATTCTTTGCTCGTGGAGGTTGTATAAGCGCATAGCTTTTCTTTTTCTCTGTTTAAATATTGGCTTATGTGGAAAATTTCCCTATAAACGTGACATTAGAGACCAAAAAAATATAACCAGAAGTGGGCGCAAGAAAAGGTTTATTCCGAGATTTGAAAAAAATATTGATTGCCGCATTAAAAAAAATTATTATTGCCTTCCCGAAAAAATAAGTTACTGCATCCATTTTTCATTACTAGTTTTCGAAATAATAATATTGTAAATTCTTATCCTTAGATTGCTTTTGCCTCATAACTTCTGAGTTTTCTTATCCCTTCGTTTCGGAACGGTTCATTTAATAGTATTAAGGAAACAATCAGAAAGAAGTATTAGCATCATTATGTTCTGTAAAGTTAAAGCAAAATTATAAATACAAAATATTTGAATATCAATGAAATCTAAGTTCAACTCGAATTAAGACATTCTTGTTAATTCTTGTTTATTGATAACGGCGGCTCCTATATTAAAAATGTATAGGAAAGGTAATACTCTACTTTACTAGTTCTACATGTTTTATTTGGACACTATTTTGATATGACCAATATTTTACGAGATATGACGGAAAGTTCATTTTTTGTCACCAGTAAAGTGGCACCCCTGATTGACTTTCGTGATTCATTTATGTGATTTTCTCATTATCTTTCATTGTAAGCGCTTAATATCAAATTTCATGTAAATCCGTTCGGTAGAAGCCGAGAACGAACATAAGGACGGACGGACAGACGGACAGACCGATAGGCGCTTATACTGGAAGCGAAACGCGCCTAAAAGTAACACTATTAAAACGTGTTAGGATGATGCATCCAATTCGCACAGCAGAAAATTAGTCTCTAATTAAAATTTTTATTTACACTTAAGCCCTGACAAGTCGACATGAATCGAACATGATATCACGGAAATGTGATTTTTTGTAAATACCAAAATTAACCAAGTTCCTTCGCAGGACTACGGAGGCGAAACTTCACTTTTTAATTTCCTGTATTATGATACTCCTGATGGAATCAAAGGGCGGTTGTCTGTGCTCGCGCCTTTCAAACTTCATATTTAATATAATAAAAGCCGTCGTCCGTTTGTTGTTGGTTGGTTGGTCACGCTATGCAAACGCTAATAACTCGAGAAATAATAATGATAGAAACTCGAAATTTGGTAGGGTTGCTTGATTAACACTGATTCAGGGAATGACAAATTTAAATCGCGAAAAAATTCCTTGATTCGTCTCCAAGAGAGGCATTTCCATTTCCCATTACTTAACATGTATAACGCGATTTTTCGACCTGCAGGCTTTTATTCATTTAGAAATTAAATTTAGAAGAAATTAACACACGACCTTCGGATTTGAACCATTTTAAAGAAAAATTTGTTTCTTATTCCGTTCGTCTTTTTTCGTCCACAGTTCGAAATATTCCTTGTTAAAGGTTTAATTTTCATATTTTGTCGAAATCTCGCCATTTTAACGTGATGTTGTTATGTCGACCATTATCATTGTTACACCTCAAATTACTATTATTGTATACATCCTTCTGGGAATAAGCGTGCCTTGAATGCTTCAATACCATTCAATACGAGAGAGAGAGAAAGGAAGGGGAGAGATTGGCGTGTTTTGTGGAAAATAAGTATATTAACGTAAATATAAAAAATTTTAAGTGTCAACAGTGTCACTTTAGAAAAATTGGAAATAAAAAGCATTCTTAAATTAAATTCTTTGTAAACCATACGTGCTTACGAATTTATATTGTTATTCCTCGAATTAATTTCGTAACAATGGCCGAAGTTTGGAAACGAATATAAATTAAAATTAAAAGGACATTTAAAATTGTTAACAGGGAATTTTCGAAGAAACAACGGTTGATCTTTTAATGAATTGATTTGTTTTTATAAAAGGAATTTTGGTGCTTATTTAATACAGAGTAAGTTCTAAGGCTTATAATCCATTTAAATCTAATAACAGTGGCTATTATAGTTTAAAGAAAGAACTTTATTTATTCACTTTACATAATGAATTAATTTTAGGCTAGCATTGACTATTATAAAAGGAGTTACTTTGGAATTTATAGTATGTAAAGTGGAAATTGTACTGAATTGACTCAAATATATTTCAAAGCAAAAATCAATTTAAAACTATTGAAAGTTGTTGTTTCCGAAACTGAGAAGTCCAGAGTGGTGAGCGGATGCTAAACGATATTAAGGTACATTTTATTCCAAAATCTAATTAAAGTATTATCAGAGGCAATTGAAGATTGAACAATTTTTTTTGTTACCGGAATTCTGCTTATTTCATGAAATTGAAATGCTAAGGCATTAATCCATTAAAATCTGTTAAGAGTGGCTATTTTAGTTGAAAGAAATATATGTACATGGTACTTTTGTTCACTTTTCGGAATGAATGAATTCTAGGTTAACATTGCATATCATAAAAGGATTTTCTTTGGAATAAGAAGTTTATTATGTGGTTATTTTAACTGAATTGAATCAAGTTCTCTTCTAAGTTTGACGAAAAATTAGGTTCATTAAACCCGTTGAAATTCAACGGGCACTTATGCTAGCTGGTTAATATTTGCAGTCACGACTCACCCAGATATGTCAGTTCTTTCTATTTCAGTAAAACCATCAAACGTTCATCGTTTAAAAGTTTTCATACGGTACAAACCTATATGCAATAGAATATTTCAGTGAAATTTTTTAAGAAAAAATCCTCTCCAAAGAACATATACAGAACTATATGTTTATTTTTTTATTTATTACAACTTTAACAAAGAATTATTTTCGTATATGAATATCCTTAATCTAATTTTACAAGTGTCTGTCTGTCTTCATTTGTGTCTCGAGAATCGATCGTTGTAGAGGTATGCGGTAAACGGCGTTTTGTTTCTAATAGCTAGGTGGTTCCTGGAAAACTATTTTCTTTTTCATAAAGTCCCGGATTCGAATCTTATTGTTAGAAATAATTTATATTTTCTATATTTTAACATGTAAAACTCGACTTTTCGGTGTGCAGACTTTCATTCATTTGCTCATATAAATTCGAAATATTAGCATACGAATTTTAGACCTGGATCGTTTTAAAGAAAAATGATCAAGAATTCTTATTCATATCGTCTTTGTTTGTTTACGATTCTAAATCGCCCGCATTTTAAGTTTAATGCACATAATTTTCGCTAGATTTGCTATTTTGTCGGTAAATACCTTGACGACGGACATTTTCGTGCTCTAAGTCTTATTGTTGTAAAACCGTATATAGCTTACGAGGGTAAAATTAACGTGTTTTATAAGCCGTTTAAATGAATATAGGGTCAGGGGAAAAGGAGAGAGTGGGAGGGAGGGAGAGAGGGGAAAGGAGAGAGGGAGGGAGAAGGGGGGAAAGGAGAGAGGGGAAAAGTATAGAAGGGAAAAGAGAGAGGTGGAAATGGGAAAAAGAGAGGGGCTGGGGGGAGCGAGAAAGGGAGAGAAGGGGATAGGGAGGGAGATGTTTCAATAATCCGAGAATATTCTAAAATACGTCTTTAATAGAAGAGTTTTCTATGGGGGTATCATTTGCACAATTAGGTAATTGATTCGAATTATTATGAATAAATTAATTGAAAAAATCCGCGCAAATATTTCGCGGGTACAGCTAGTTTTACATGTTAAAGCATAATTTCGCGTTCAGTAAAGTAGCAGACACTGTTGAACGATTTGAACAAAATTAATCACTTTAGATTTCTCCTTTGATATAAATTATAAATAACATGCTTAATAATTATTTATCTTTTCAGTTATTCTTGTATTTTATCCTTTTCTTGCTTTTTCTCCATTTTTGTGTCAACGTATTTCTTTTTATAGTTCGGTTGGTGGACGGATCCTTATCTTTCCCATACCTTATGTATTTTCCTTTTCGAAGGAGAATTGTCAGGAAAAATTTCGCCAATCTGCTGAATGAAAGTAAGCACTCTAATTATTTGATAGTGTCCTTGGAGACTTTCATTGAATATTTCCAAGTTCGATTTCGTATAAAGATGCCTGCAATATGAAATTCTCCTAAGAATTAATTGTTAAGCACATCATCATCATACGCAGTCTGTCCATAGACAGGGCAGTGATTATTCATGGTTAAACTTGGTTCTCCATATACTCCTATTTTCCGCAGTCTTCTTCATGTCTTGATACCTCTATTTCCCTTTCAAGTAGTCTATCAGCTGAAACCTCTTCCTACCTCTTTCTCTTTTTCCATCCAATTTTCCTTCTAGCACTTCTTTAATCATGCTCTCTCTCCTTAGGTAATGTTCAATCAAGTTCGCCTACCTCTTTTTAATGGTTTTTATAATCGTTCGCTTCTCTCCTATTCTCCGTAGTACTTCCTCGTTTTTCACCCTATCTGTCCACTTTATCTTCAGCATTCTTGTCCATGTCTACATGTCGAAGCTTTCCAAGTATTTTATATCATTTTTCCTTAGCGTCCATGTTTCTGCCCCATACAAAGCCGGCCTTGGTAGAGGGGTGGTTAGCGTGTCTAGCTCCCAATGCTAGGGTCGCAGGTTCGAATCCTTCCGAGGACATGGTCGTGTGTGTTCGTTGTTGTTATTGTTGTTACGATGTTCAGTATAATTTGCCCTGCGCTGTCTCTGAATTCTTGTCAATAAATAAATAAATACTCCATACATTGCATTTTATCAACCTTCTTGCGGATTTCCTCCTTTATATTCCCCGTTAGTAGGAGTTTCTTTCTTCTGAAAGTGGCTTTTGCTTTTGTTATTCTAGTCCTGATTTGATCGGTATATTTTGCTTCTCTCGTTATGATGCGTCCAAGGTATTTATAATCTGAAACTTGTTCTTAATGACTTTCCCCCAATACTTTTTCTTCTTCTTTACTTGATATTCGCATGACCTTGGATTTTTCTGTATTTATTTCCATACCGAATTTTCTGCCTGTTATTACTAGTCTACTTATCATTTTCTGGTGTTCCTTTTCCTTTCTTGCTAGAAGTACTTGAAATCTCCTGTACCTTCTAACGCTTCTTTCATTAGTCTCTCTCCATATATGTTGAACAGGATGGGCGATAGGCAACAGCCTTGTCTTATTCCTCTACCGATATTTACACCGCTGGTGTCAGCATTTTCCAGCCTGACCTTTAGAACTTGATTCACATATAGATTCCTGATCAGTCTCCTGTCTTTCCAGTCTACACCTATATCCTTTAATATCCTCTTCAACATTACCCAGTTTACTCTATCAAAGGCCTTCTGCCAGTCGATGAACCATACGCAGCAATCCTGGTTGTACTCTATTGCTCTTCCTGATATTAATCTCACTACACCCATAGCATCTCTGGTTCCTCGTCCTTTTCTGAAGCCGAATTGATCTTCCCGCAGCATTTCTTCGGCCTTAGTATTACTAAATTAAAGCAACGTTCGGTGACAATTCTAGGCATTGATCACATTGCTGGCCGTCGGAGTCTCGGCGGGGGATGAAGGAAAGGCCATAGTCAAGAGGGAATACAACGAAGGCGTCTCTCTCGGAGGCCAAGTCTCTGGCGGGGACGGCCTCTACCAAGGCGGGATAGACCAGAGTTCGAGTTACGGCGGAGGCTGGTCTCAAGGAGGATGGCAGCAACAGCCGGGTGGTTGGCAACAACAGACGGGTGGTTGGCAACAACAGACGGGTGGTTGGCAACAACCAACGGCGTGGCAAGCGCCGGTGGTTAAGTACATCAAAGTCCCTGTGCCTCAGCCATATCCGGTGCACGTCCCCAAGCCTTATCCCGTTCACGTGGAGAAACGCGTGCCTTACCCAGTGGTGAAAGAGGTCCGCGTGCCCGTCAAAGTCCCCGTGGATCGGCCGTATCCAGTGTACGTCCCCAAGCCTTATCCCGTCACCGTAGAGAAGAAAGTGCCCGTCCCAGTGCCGGTGGTGAAGCAAGTGCCATATCCGGTCTTGAAACGCGTGCCTTATCCGGTGCGCGTCGTAGTCGACAGGCCCTACCCCGTGCACGTCCCCAAGCCGTATCCGGTCACGGTCGAGAAGCGGGTTCCCTACCCGGTGGAGAAGATAGTTCATTATCCGGTCGAACGACGCGTCCCTTATGCGGTTCACGTCGAGAAACCAATCCCTTATCCGGTCGTGAAGCATGTTCCATACCCGGTTAAGGTCCCCGTCGACAGACCTTATCCCGTGCGCGTTTCGCAGCCTTACCCGGTGCCCGTGATAAAACAGGTACCGGTTCCGGTAACGGTCGTGAAACACGTTCCCTATCCGGTAGAGAGAAAGGTGCCATATCCGGTACAGGTGCCGGTTGATAGGCCTTATCCCGTTCCCGTCCCAAAGCCCTATCCAGTGCACGTGGAGAAGAGGGTTCCTTTTCCTGTTACGATCGAGAAACAAGTTCCCGTGCCTGTTCACGTCAACAGACCCGTGCCGTATCCGGTGATTCAGAAGATTCCTTACCAGGTCTCGGTACCGGTAGAGAAGATAGTCAGAGTGGAGGTCCCCAGACCCTACCCAGTCACGGTAGAAAAGAGAGTGCCCTTCCCTGTTCCGGTCGAGAAGCCCGTGCCATATCCGGTCGAGAAGAGAGTCCCGTACCCCGTGCACGTCAAGGTCGACCGCCCGTTCCCTGTCCTAGTCCCAAAGCCCTACGCTGTTCCGGTTGACAGGCTGGTTCCCGTGGTGAAGCATGTACCGTACCCGGTAGAAGTCAAGGTCCCCGTGCATCAGGTGAAACCCTACGGACCGTGGCAGGGCACTGGTTACGGTTCAGGTGGTAACACGGGATACGGCGGTGGAGGCTACTGAGCATCGAGTCTCCTAATCCAATCACAATTTTACGGGTAAAAACGTCTTTGAACTGATGTTTGTGGTCATTGGAAGGGTTATCTGTAATATTTTTTATACACTAAATAAAATAATTTATCTTTTTTATCAAGATTGCATTTTTATTTAACTGTTTCTCCCATCCTTATAATATTACCATAACGTCTGCTGCTACAGCAGTTAATAGTCGTAGGCAGCATATTTCTCGAGAACCGTTCGTCGTAGAGATCTGTGGTAAACGGTGTTCTGTATGTCTAACAATAAGATAGGAGATCCCTGGAAAACTACAGGGTTTCATAATTCACTTTCCAATTTGATTATATAATGTATGGAAAACCTCATTAAGCAGAAAGTTAAAACAAAAGGTTTCTGCCAGAACACACCCTTAAGTTTCATTCTACAAGTGTTCTATATGTGAACAACCCGTCACTTGGCAGACGTCGAAGTGATAGTCCGATTCACGGAAAACATTTTCCAGCATATCCGGTGTAATGGAGTCAATGGCTGTGCGAATCCATCCAATGATTTCGGGTATCGTTTGTGGCAATGGTGGTACATAAACTTTGTCCTTCACACATCCCCAGAGGAAGAAGTAACATGGAGTGAGGTTGGGGAATTTTGCAGGCCACGCATTGGGTCCACCCATTCCTATCCACCTGTCTGGTAGGATTTTTTCCAGGTAAGTCCGCATGGTCGAAACCCAGTGGGGCAGAGCCCCGTCATGCTGGAAAATGTTATCACTCTTGCCGGCCTTGGTCAAAGGGTAGTTAGCGTGTCTAGCTCCCAATGCTAGGGTCGCAGGTTCGAATCCTGCCGAGGGCATGATTGTATGTGTTCGTCCTTGTTATTGTTGTTACGATATTCAGTATAATTGGTCCTGTGCTCTCTGAATTCTTGCTAATAATTAAATAAATAAATAAAATCATCTTGCAACTGTGGCATTAGGAAACCCTGAAGAACGTCGAGGTACAATGCAGAAGTTATTGTTGACTCAGCAAAAAAGAAAGGACCGTAAATTTTCTGCGAGGTCATCGCACAAAACACATTAACCTTGGGGCTGTAACGCATCTTCTGAATAGTCCTGTATGGATGTCCAGTGCCCCAAATCCTAATGTTGTGTTTGTTGACTGTACCGGACAGATGAAATGTTGCTTCATCAGAGAACACCAACCGATTAAGCACAGAGTCATTTTCCCTCAGAACATTCAGCATTTCTCTGCAGAATGCCATTCGTTCAATTTTGTCACCTTCAGTTACAGCCAGCCATCTCGCATTCATACAATGTAACGAAACTTGAAAGTATGATCTAACGGATGCTGTTTGTTTCAACTTCCTACTTCATGTAGTTTTCTATACATTATATAATCAAATTGGAAAACGAGTTATGAATAACCCTGTATTTTCGTTTGCTGAAGCGTTCCGGGTTCGAATCCAAGAGATAATCATATTTTCCCATAAGTTTACGCGGCATTTTTGATTTTTCATAGTGCAAGGTTTTTTCCTTCATTCATCAATATTTTCTTCGTTTTTGCTTCATTCGACGGATAAATCTGTGTACACTTATTCCTGCGATGTTACGCGGTCGAAGCTTTCAGAAATACGCAATCGTTTTCGAATTTTTGTGGATATTTGGTACTCTTTCCGGGCGTTGACAAGGGGCCATCATTGTTGCCTCCGATTAAATTACTGTCAATTAAACCAAATAGGTTAAAGAAAAGCGTTATTTGCTTACAACTTTTCTTTAAGCGTCGAAATGATTGCTGTAGCAACGTCTAACTTTATAGATAGCAACGTAAATATTTACGGATAATTATTCAATTAACTGCGTATGAGAAGCGTTTCTAACGATTTAATCAAAGCAATTAAATCTTCATTTCATCGTTTGAATGCTGGAATCTTACGTTTTTGTAAGTAAAACCATTATATTATACATCTATAGGGCCGGATTAAGCGGTACGCAAAACACGCAAGTGCGTGGGGCCCAGAGGACAAGAGGGCCCACTGCTGGCCGAACGTGTCTCGTCTCGCCCTTTCTAAGTGCTGCCGCATAGATCAAAAACCTTACAATAACTGTTACTTGTTACAGATTTACGATTTGGATGGAGCCTTAAATGCGTTGTGCTTGGGGCCCATGGGTCTCTTAATCGTGGATAGAAATATTAAATTACGCTCCTGACTTCCAATCCACTCTTAAAACATTCCTGTTCATCGAGCTGTTCTTTCTTTAATTTTCTTCAAAATGTTGAAATACTGCAAAGCATCAGCTTCTTCGACATATTATATTAAATGAATGTGCAACCTTTCTATTCACACATTAAAAATTTAGGTTCACGGTGGGCCGAATAACGGTTTTCAACGGAGCTTATTACAAATTTTTTTAACGTTTAAACTTCGCCAGAAAGGTTTTATAACCATAATTCTATTTAAAAGAATATAAAATTGCCAGTATTAAATATAGGCCGATTTTTAAATATAATATACGCTTCTTGGATCCAGTTCGACAAAATGCAATTGAGGAAAGAAAATAACGTAAGTCTGAAAAATAGTAATCGTTCCGATAGAATCCACAAAACACGACGGAAAATTTTGCAAAAATAAAAATGCCAACAGCACCCGGTGTTCCCAGGCGGTCACCCATCCAAGTACTATCCGGGCCCTATGATGCTTAACTTCGGTGATCGGACGAGAACCGGTGTTTTCATCGTGGTATGGCCGTTGACGAAGTTTAACACGCTGAGAATGGGCTTTATTCTATCTTACTTGTTTACAGGGCAGGATTAGGCGGTATGCAAAACATGCGAGGACAAGGGGACTGACCCTACCCCTTTTGCCGAAACCCTTTCCAAGTGTTGCCGCTCAGATCACACACCTTACATAATGTTACTTTAAAAAATCACGATTTCGGTATGGTCTCAAACGCGCTGTGCGTGGGGCCCATGGGCCTCTTAATCCGGCCCTGTACATCTATAATGCTTATTAACGTAAATAACCTCACGCATAAATTTAAAATTAGCTGAGAATAGGGACGTACGTTATTTTTTTAAGCCTATTGAGAGTTACATGGTTATATTCTCTTCGTAGATAATCTAAATAAACGGTTGCATTGATTGTTATATAAACAAGTTAGGAAAGTGTACAACGTATCACAAATGGGCGCGTTTCGTGAAATGGAGTATTAGAAAGCAATTATATACCTGTAGGTAAGGGAAATAGCGTTTTAAAGTTCTTTTCTTCATCATAAATAATCCATTTTCTTCCTATTTAATAATATTACATGCACACATAAGGAAATTAAACGTTTGTTTGGGAGATTTTTATGTTAGCAACAATGAAGAAGTGACCATGCAAGAAATTTTCTAAGTTCAACTCGATATAAGACTTTCTTGTTTGATTTTCTCGATAACGGCTACTCCTACGATAAAAATGTATAGGAAAAGAAATACTCTAATTTATTACTTCTACAACTTTTATTTGAAAAATATTTTGATATGAGCAATACTTTACGAGATATGACGACAATTTAATTTTTCGTTACCAGTAAAGTGGTACCCCTGATTGGCGTGATTCATTTTTGCGATTTTCTTATTATATTTGATTGAAAGTCCTTAATATCGAATTTCATGAAAATCCGCTAGGTAGAAGCCGAGAACGAACATGCGGAAGGACGGACGGACGGACGGACAGACGGACAGACGGACGGACGGACGGACGGACGGACGGACGGACGGACGGACGGACGGACAGGCGGACCGACCGACCGACGATAATAGGCGCTCACGCTATAAGCGAAACGCGCCGAAAAATAAAGGACATATATTTCAATAAAAAGAAACAGAAAATTACAAACATAAAAGTTCGTGATCATTTACTGTGTAGCATTAATTTCCTCTCTAATATGTTACAGTTATCCCATTTGGCCGCCAATCTCACGGGATTGGGCCGAGGAGCGGTTAGGGGCGGAGCCCCTAGTTCTTATAAACTTCCGTAAGTCTAAAAAAAAAGCCAAGTTTACAAAAACAAAGGAGCGTGCAATGTGACAAAATTGATGCGTGCAAGCTACAAATCAAGACGAATCGAACGAAGATGGACAGCTGCCGCAATCAAATTAATATTAAGAGACGGACAATAAGTTCAAAGTAGCTCGTGGGCAGGGGCGTGCAGTGCCCACGCGATAAATGAAGAAAAAATATTTATAATTAATACTTGCATCAATAAGTATAGAACGAGAACTCAACCAAAAATAATTGATTGGGATGTGCTTCGTTGCCACTGGTGAAGTGCGAGAAGACAGAGAGAATGGATAGATAACGTCTTTATTAGAAACTAGTGTAATGCCAGTTGAAATATCAACGGAAGAATTATAGATAGACAGATTATTATTTTCATTTAAAATAATTAATATCCCACTTTCACATATGAAATATTTTGTCATATACAACATACCTATCTACTGTATATTCTGTTGTTGACGGGCTATCTTTATTTAAACTTAAAATAGTTGCCTCTCTTTCCCTCCCTCCCACCCCCCTTTCAAACCCTCTCTCCCTCTCCTACCCTCTATCTCCCTCCCCCTCTCTTCTCCCCCTCTTTCACCCTCTCCCCTCTACTTCCCACTCTCCCCCTTCCTCTCTCTCTCCCCCTCTCTCTCGTATTAAAAGCATATAAAGCATGCTTACACCCATAAGGATTGATACAACAATAGGATTTTGAGGTCTAACAATATAATTGGTAGCCAAGGCAATATTCCGTTAAAATGGCAATATTTCCACAAAATATGTGAATTAAACGTATAACACGAGCGATTTCGAATTGTACGCGGAAAAATATGAACAGAATAAGAAACTTGGTGATTTTTTCTTCAAAATGGTTCAGATCCGAAGATCGTAGGTTAATTCCTTCTAATTTTAATTTCCAAAACAATAAAAGCCTGCACATCAAAAAATTGATTTTTACACGTTACCTTACGGAAAATGGAAATGTCTTCTTTGAAGTCGAACCAAGGACTTTTTTGAAGATTTATTTTCGTCATTACCTTAAAATATGGTAATCAAGCATCCTTGCCAAATTTCAATCTTCTACCTATTCGGGAAATTTGTTAAAACGCTCTATATCGGCCATCTTGAAAGCGTGACCAACCAACCAACCAACCTACAGACTTGGGCTATTATAGTATCAAATAAGACGAGAGGGGAGGGAAACTTTTTATCTTAACGCATTCACTGCGAGCACACGCTCGAAAGAAAAGCGGGGAAGGCGGCAAGAAGGGAAGATAAACAAGCTGACGAAATATAGCCACTGTAAGCGTCGATACGTTACGATTCTCAAGGTTCCGACGAGGAAGAAGGCGGCACGGAATAACAGCGGCGTAGTGGCGAGGGCGTTGACCTGCTCGGGCACACCCGGTGAGAACCGGGTACGAATCCTGCGAAAGTAGGATTTTTTCCAAGAGATCTTGCGGCCCCTTATTTATACGTATTTAGAGGAAAGCACGCGAATCAGCGGGAAGAAAAACCGTTGGCCCCCTTGGAGCTTCCTTCTCGTTAAGAGTTGGCTAAAGCCGAGCCTGGGTTTCTTCTCTCCTCCCTTGCTTTGTGATTTAGACCGAGAAAACTGCTAGCGCTAGAGTCGTTTGAAGTCAAAAGTTCCCACAAATTACAGACGGAATGCGTGCAGACCATTGGTTCTTTCTAGTCCTGGTTCTCGGTGAGAAGAGGAGGGGAAGGAGACAAGAACGGAAGTATTAATTTAAATAGAATGTGCCCATAATATGGTGCTTTTTCCGTTATCTTTTGATAGTAGATGCCGTGTAAGAATTTCGATGAGTAACTATGATTTTTTAAATTTTTCTTTTTTTGAAAATCTCAAAACATGAAAGAAATATTTGGGTAAGAGATGAGGAAGCGCATATCAGAAGGGGAGCGCGAGACGATGGTTATTATAGTTTTAAAATGTTTTGTGTGATAGTTTTCGAAACCAATCAATACAACTCGGCCACCAAATGGGATTCAATATGTAATAGGGAAGTTTTAACGTGTACAGCTGAGAGCAAAAGAAATACATTACGAAGCTTAAATGCGGTTCAAGCAACCAATGCACACAGGTTGACGCGCAAAAGCGGTCGACGCAGTTAAGGGGTAAAGTGTCTGTCAACCAGCTTACCCTAAATAAAATATCACCGCACGCCACTGCTCGTGGAGTAGGAAGGTGGAAGGCTGAAAGAATCTGGAGGAGACGTTCACCTGACAACCGGTAGATAAGGACGACGAAAAATAAACATCTTATATCGACATGGTTGCCTACTTATAATTATTAATTAAATCCACTCTTGGGAGCAAAGTTGTATAATGATACCAAGTCCATCTGTGCGATTAGGGAGCATAACATCATTAAAGTTGTGAATTACCCAAAATGAATAAACAGATAAAATTTCAAAAACGTCACCCGTTTTCTCTGAAAAACCCAACACTGAAACGGGACTTGATTCAAGTATGTACGGCCGCTGTCTCTCTCTCTCTCCCAATCCGTAGCCACCTTCTTGTACGTACACCCATCCCATCCCATTCCATTCCTCAACCTCATACTACCTCCCCTCTTCCTCAATCTACACATCAACTCATCCTGCGCTAATTCGACTCCTTATTAATACCAAACTCCCTCTCATCCTCTTATCCCCTCCTCCTTCTCCACCCTCCTTTTATCTCCCACCCTTCTCCTCCTCCTTCCTCCCCCCCATTCTCTTTCTTTCCTTCTTAATTCCCATCCTTCTCCCTCCTTTCTCTCTCTCTCTCTATCTCTCTCTCCCTCTCTTCCTTTTCACCCTATATCTCTTCCCTCCTCCTCCTCCTTTCTCTCTTCCTTCTCCCCTCTTCTCTCACTTCTCTCTATTCCTCCTCTATCCTCCTTTTCTCCCCTCTTCCCGCTACTTTCTCCCTTTCTTCTCTCCACTCCTATATTAGGTGGAAGATTGGACTACCTAGTCTCAATCTCGCTCCAAATAAATACCATATCTAATCTAATCTTCCTTCTCTCCTCCCCTCCCCCCTCCTCTCCCTTACTTCGGTCCCGTTCTTCCCCCCCCCTTTCTTCATTCTCCTCCATCCTCCACTCCTACTCCTCCTCCTCTATCTTCCTTCTTTTCTTTCTCTCCCCTCTATCTTCCTTTTATCCCCTCCTCCCCCTATTCCTATCTTACTTCCCTCCCCTCCCCCACTCTCTTCCCTCTCTCCCTCCCCCCTCCTCTATCTTCCTCCTTTCCCTTCCGTTCTCCCTCCCCTCTCTTCATTCTCCCTCTCAACTCCTTCTACCCCTCCTACTCTATCTTCCTTTCCTCCCCTTTCCCCCCTATTTTCTCTCTTTCTCCTATCCCCTCCCTTCTCTCTTCCTTCTCTCTCCTCTTTTATCTCTCCCCTCCTTCTCCCCCTCCTCCTCTCTCTTTCTTCTCCCCCTCCTCCTCCACTCCCTTCCTTCCCTGTGTTCCTTATTCTTAGCTTACTCTTTGAGAAGTCCAAAATTGAAACAGAAATTCATCATTCCTATCGCGACTATAAATGCATTGTCGACCATAAATTACCGTCCGATGCTGCCCAAATGCCTTCGGAGACTGTTGAAAACCTTGAGGGCATAGACAGCAAAATCGATCTATTTAATTCATTTATTTAAACATTGGCTGACAAACATGCCCCTTTCAAAACTGTTCGCATTTCGAAACCGTGTTCACCTTGGATCGCTAATGATATTAAGCTGCTCATGCGGCGACCCGACGCTGCCTTTCGCTACTTTAAATCATTAAAAGACACCGTCTCTTTCACACACTATTAAAAAAACTTCGAAATAGACCAAACAAGTAATCAGAAATGCGAAAATTAAATAGGCTTTCAAACTCTCAAATTAACCTCAGTCGAAAATGTGGAAAAATCTAAAGCACTTTGGAATCTAAAATCTCAATGACCCTCCTAACGTATCATTAGATCTTTTCAACACTAATTTCAGGACGCCACCTACCTCTTTTGATGTTGAATTAAAAAATAAAATATTATTCGACTTACCCCGTTCTGCTGAATCCGCTCCTACTTCCACTCGAATGTTAAAATTTTCCCCTTTCACTCAATTTGATGTTATGCGCTCCCTTCAGAAGGTCATATCCCCTGCCGTTGAAGCTGATGACATTCCAATATCAATTCTAAACAAAATAATTGCTCACATTCTTCCAACTGTCACCCGCATCTTTAATTGGTCCATTTCCTCCGCCAAATTTCCCAATATTTGGAAGTAAGCCTTAGTTCGTCCCATCCCCAAGAAATCTCAATCTCCAGAACCTGTCCATTTCAAACCTATTGACATCCTTCCGTCATTATCAAAGGCTCTTGAAAGGATTCTTCACGAGCAAATCGCTAAGTTCCTTAATGACAATAACTTATTTGATTCCTTTCAATCAGGTTTCCGTCCTTTGTATAGTACTTTCACCACCCTCCTTAAGATCGCCGATGACATTCGCCTCTCAATGAACCGTACAGAAGTAACCATTATGAGCCTTCTCGACTTTAGTAAAGCATTAGACTCCATTGACAAAGACGTTCTTCTTGCCAAACTTCAACTCTTAAACTTTCCTACTTCCTTTCTGGAATGGCTTCACTCTTACCTTAATAACCGTTCTCAAAAGGTCATGTCTCATGACTCATTAATGTTAATAGAGGCATCCCTCAAGGTTCTATTCTTGGTCCTCTGTTGTTCTTTCTATATATATTAACGATGTTAGCAAAAACATTTTCTTCTGCAACTATCACCTTTATGCTGATGATCTACAAATCTACATCCACTCCCGTTTGTCCGATCTAGCTGAAAATATAAATATGATGAACTCTGACTCCCTCTCTCTCTCCAAATGGAGTGCTAACAATTTTCTTAAGATTAACCCCTCCAAAAGTCAGACAATTATTATTGGATATCACAAACTTAATGCCAAAATTTCCCTTGAAGCGCTCCCGCCTTTGACCTATCATGAATCCTCCATACCTTTTCTGAAATCTGTAAAAAATCTTGGCCTGATTATAAACGATATACTTTCCTGGACTGAACACGTTTCTAACATTCAAGGGGGCCGCGTCAGTTGAAAGTTTGAGAACCATTGTTCTAGAGCAGGGGTCGGCAACCTACGGCCCGGGGGCCACGTGCAGCCCCCGAAGGCATTTTATGCGCCCTGCGAAGGCATGATGATTAAGGGGTTGGTATAATTTAATACAGTCAATTCCATATTTTAGTGAATTATTGTCTCAAAACCTTTTCTGGTGGTTTTAACGCTATTAAACAAATTAGAATTGATTTTCATTAATATGACACCACAAAATCTCTTGGTAACTTCTAATTTAAAAGTTTATCCGGCCCGCCGGAGCTCTCGTGAATTCCAATGCGCCCTCCGTAGCATTCCCAACAACGAATGTGACCAGCCGAATAGAAAAGGTTGTCGACCCCTGTTCTAGGGTATACAGCCGATACGTCGCATCGGGACTCCCTCCTCGTAGGGGCCCCGATCTGCTTGGGTGCCTTCAGAGCCACCGAGAGAATAGGGATAAACGGGAAAAAGCGCCCGCAGTCCGTAGGATTAGGAGCGCGGACACCGACTTTTCCTTTCTTTCGAAGTCGGTTGCCGATTTCCCTCCACTGTTTTTCTTTCTCCCCTTAGAATCCTCTGCCTTCTCCTTCCTCTCGGCCGTCTTCCCTTGCAACCATTAACTCCCCTTCAAAGACTCAAAAAGAGAAAGCATGGATGTTGTTGGGAAATTTTTAGGTTTATTTCCTTAACTAGATTCAGAGATATATAGCAGGACATTGATAACCGTCGTCATCGATAGTCGTTTCGATCAACCATTGTTTGTCGCCATGTGGTACAAAAAAATGAAAAAGTTCCGTCGCCGTTTTTTAATGCAGCAGACAAACGAATAAGATGACGATTGCGCTGTGGCTGAGAGAGAAAGATTGCTATCGCAGTGGTGGGCAACCTTTTCTGCGTGGGGGCAGTGAACCCTTCGGTGGGCACATTGGAATTGGCCAATGGATTATAGCTAAATAGTATGTTATCTAGAGATTCTTAGGCGTGGAAATCAAGTTAGAATTAACCTTTTAGGGTTAATATTTCAATATCAAAAATCACAATGGAATTCAATCTTAGAAATATCTTTGAGAAAAAATGAAAAACACGCATGAAAAGAACTTACTTCCATTGAGAAATACAATTTTTCGGTATCCGCGGTTTTAATTTAATATTAAAAATTTTTGATGCATAAGAGACCCCGCGCGCACACTTTGCACCGGGATCCGTGATTTTCCTAGCCGTCTCTGGTAATTACTTTTTACTTTTTTTATTCGTTTTAAGTAGCGTAAGGAAGTGAACTAACACACCATCTTACCATCTGTGTGTTATTAGGCACCAGCATCACGTGCTTTGTTTTGGAATTGTGCCGTGAATATCGTATCTGAGATTCTCGCGAGTTTTATCCCGCAATATCTGTGCGCCCGTGTATTATTTGTGTGTGAGCCTGTGGGTTATTTACGTGTGTGTATTTTCCATTCGTATTTATATAATTTTAAGTTCTTTTCATTTATATTAAGATTAGGTAACGTACAGTCTAGGTACTGTCCTGTATATAAACCCTTTCACGACCTGTTTCCATAGTTTGGATGTCATAGGGTACAGTGGCAACGACTTAAACCAAATCTACATTATTACGAGAAATCTTATGAGGAAAAATTCCCCTTTTTTCATCACATGAGTGATTTTAATGGAGAATCGGAACTTACTATATAAAGTATTTTTATGGGGGAAATTCCCCGGTATTCGCTGTTTCCGGTATTCGCGACCATTTTCTGGTACGTAACCCTCGCGAATAACGGGGACCCACTGTATCGCATTTGTCCTAACGCCAGCTCTCCTGTACATTGCGGGAAGCGAGGGGAGGGTGCTAACTTTTACCTCTTAATGGCCGGGAAAATACTTTTCCTTTTCAAAAAGAAAATCCTACAGCAAAAGCAAAATACGGCGAATTTTTCTCTTGAACAAATAAGCAAATGCCGATACATTGTTTCTCCCTTTAACAAATGCTTTTTATAATGTTTTATTGTAAACCTGACGTTTTGGGAAAATAAGAAATGATATATGAAGGTCCAATTCTAACCTCGGTCTCAGTAATTGATATATTTGACAGCCATTTACCAGGTTCTGTTAAAACTCGATACTGTTGCCGTTTTAATGATGCGTTCTCTATTTCTTCCTTCATCGTCGGAGTCTCTTCTACGGACGTAACGTTGTCATTTGCGTTCACTTTTTTGTCAACACGTTCAATACCTCTTCCTGATTTTATTTTTCTGCTGTAATAGGAAGGTATTTTTTCTTCCCTGCCATAGTTATGGATATCTATAAAAGTATGAAATGTAAAAATGCAGCGATAAATTAAAAGGAAGATGAATCCTTATAATAATGACTTGTCATCTCGTAGAATACATATATAGACGTGTCTGACACAGGATATAGGAGAATGAGGAGGAGAAGGGGAGGGACAAATTATGAAGCACTTCCACATGAGCTACAAACTTGAAATTTGGTAGGCCGATCAAAAAAGACTTTTTTGATCGGGCTATTGACGATGGAATCCTTGATTCCGAAATACACATTTAGGCAATTTTTTGGTAAGGAAGTGCTCGTGTTTTTATGTGTGTGTGTGTGTACAAAGAAAATGAGGGTCACTGGCTTGGAGTAGATTCCTCTAAACCGGAGTGCATGTATTTTCCTTTTTTTAAATATTTGTATGGTTATTAGGAGGTTCTTTCATTCATCTTCATTTCATTGGTTATTTATTTCTAAATGTGCTACAATTTTTCTAACGGAAGAATTCGCTAAATATCCGAAGATAGATTATAGAAATTTAAATGTTTATGAAGTTGGTCGTTAAAAATTTATAAAATTAAACAATTAGATAAATGTTTATGTACTTTCACTCAAGCTAGAGAGCTGAAATTTTTCATAAAGTTATACCTTAGTTCATAGAAAAAATATGAATTATGAGCCCTGTGGTTAAACAAAGATGATGAATGGAGAAACCTCCTAATGACCATAAAAATATTTTTTTAAATAAATTTTAGGGGATTTTATCGTACTCCACGCTAGTGACCAAACACACATGCAATCTCATACAGGAGAAATTACTCTCACACACACAAATACACGCCAACTAAAAAAATACACACGAGTACTTCCTTTCTAAAAATATTGTATAAATACGTATTTCGGAATAAACTATTTTTGATTGGCATACTGACGATGCATAAAATAAAACCGCAAAAGAAAATTTCTAATTTCAATATAAATTACGACTTTCCTTTTGGACTTTTCTCATACTTTTCAAGAATATGTGGCATTACCGTGGAATTTTAGGCTTAATTGTTCAGCTTTTCATCTTTTATATAATACTTCCGGGGATACTAAAAATTAGAAATTTTAAATGGGTCCCAGTCCAAATATATTTTTCAAAACTTAAATTCAAAGAAGAACAAATGGAAGAAGTACAGAAATCTAACCTCCAAGTCTGAGCTCTTACCTTTTACGGTTTCGTCACAAATTTAATTTAAGCAAGTGCGCAGACAGACACTAAAGTGAAACTTTTAAACACGCGCTAATAACTGTATCCTCATCTTTAATCAAGGCATAACTAAAATTAAAATTGCACTTTCAATGATAATTCTAGCTACTTACGATTATTAATAGTCCTTTTCTTTAAACGGAAGAAATCAAATGATTAGACGTCGTTACGTCTTTCAACCGAAGACGGGCGTTTTATTATTTGCCGCCATCCCTCGCCTCAGCCCAGCCAAAATCACTTTCCTAACTGGCTGATAAATAAATCTTTAAAATTACACCGAAGAAAAATCTCTCTCGAAAATAAAATCCTCGAACGACAACCCGACACCTTAGCTTTTCTAACGAACCAATATACGGCACCTAAATTTTACTTCAAACATCGCACATATTTCTATGCATTCAGTGGATATTAGTTTCAAATATACATATGTATACATGCAATCTGATTTTGCCATCTGAGGATGCGTTCCTGAATCGGAACTCGATTCGAATTGCGTGTGTTCCATATTGGTCGAATTCCAATTTTAAAGAGAATGTTAATCCGCTCAGTTGCGTCAACATTTCCGTACAGTTGCAGGAATGTCGTCAAAGCTCAACCGAAAAGGAATAAAATATCAAGTTCGAGATGGCAGCAATAAATGGCCTTCCAGATGCGGTAATGAACCGGTGTCTTGTGAATCTAGAGCGAGCAACATCGTATCCGGTAAGGAGGTGGAAAGTGGCGACGGCCCGAGGGAGGTCCGCTAAGATCAGAAATGTGTGTTCTTGTTTTGTTTGAGAAGCGCGTGCCCTCGGAGAAATCTTTTCCCCTTATTTAATCATCGCTCTCTCTCTTTCTCTCTCTTTCTCTGAAATAGTCTCCTCTTACGGTCGCTCTCACTTTTTAAAAAAAATGGAGGGGTTATGTCAGGCGAAAGTGAGAGTGTGCGTAATGCGTTCCTGGGAGGAGTGGATGCGTGGCAGATTCCGGACGAGTGTGTGAGAGAGAGATCTCCTCCCATCATAATGGAGCCGACTGCTTCCACCTGTGGCCGACTCATCCCACGGCACAACCTTACTATATATATACGACGCGGATCTTTTTAAAAATCCATCCGATCTCTATACCGCCTTTCAGCCGGAGTACAAACGCCGAATCTATAGCAAATATGGTGTTCAAGGTAAGGCAGCTGGCGATAACGCAATTTCAGCCTTTGACATCTCTCTAAGCTGCTCGACTTCGGTCAAATTTTTACTTAGTAGTTAATGTAGATTTGCGATATATATTTCTCCCATTTTGAGATTCGTTAAAAGTCTGTCTCATTTTTTTTTGCAAGATTCTCTGAGCACTTGGAAATGCTCGCAGGTTTGAATCTTCAGTTAATGCTGTTCATTTACGCCTCGTGACCATATGGAAATGTTTTTCATTTGTTTATTAATGAAGCAAAAGTACGCAATAACCAGTTTTTCTTAAGCCTTTAAGCTCATTGCATATCAACTGTGTCATGAATATTTACTGAAATTTGATTTAAACAATAAAAACCGCACTGCGAAAAGAAGAAACTTTAGCGTTTCCAGCTTTCCAAAAGTCTTAGATACAGATCTCCAGTTTTATTAGTTGATGTACGTATGTCACGCATGATATAGGTAGCATAATAGACAAATCGATTATTATTATTACTAACAACAATCTCTGTACTTGATCGAATAAATCTGTGAAGGTATATTTAAGAAAAGCAGTGAAGTATTTGACTGTTCACCACAAACAATAATATATGATTGAACATTCTGCGAGAAATTTGTTTTTCAAACCTCTATCTGAGGAGAATGAACTTATAATATATGCGCTTCATTTTCACAGTTCGTAGTCGTCGCCGCCGTGTTGGCCGTCGCCAACGCTGGCTATTTGGGAGCACCAGCCGCCGTCTCCTACCCCGGTGCTTACGCCGCACCCGCTGCCGTGGCCGTCGCCACCCCCTCCATCACCTCTCAGCACCAGAACACCCTCAGGAGCCACGGCAACCTAGGACAGGTGTCCACCTACTCCAAGAGCATCGACACCCCTTACTCTTCCGTGCGCAAGTCTGACGTCAGAGTGAGCAACGACGCCCTCGCTTACGGCGCCGCCCCCGCCTACCAAGGCACCTACGGGTTCAAGACTGCATACGCCGCACCCGCCGTCGCTACATACGCCGCCGCACCAGCCGTCGCTACATATGCCGCCGCACCCGCTCTATCCGGCCACTACGGTGCCTATGCTGCAGCCCCCTTGGTCGCCAAGACCGCATACGCTGCTCCCGCAGTGGCCGCGCCCGTTCTGTCTAAGCCCGTATTCCCCGGAAGCTTAATTGGCGTCGCTTATTCTGCGGCCCCCGAAGTGGCTCACATGACCTTCAGCGGCTACGGAATCAACTACGGTTGGTGATCGAGTTGAAGGAACTTCAGCAAGCAAACAAGCGCCTGTATGGAAATATTTTTATCTTCAGAAGCGAACTACGCGCTAACCTTCAGGATTCTGAAAGTAGTTTCTTAGAACGAGTGATCTAGTTACCATTGTGTTATTACTACCATTTTTTATGATGTGTTATCCAAAGAAATAAATATGTATATATCTCTGTAAATCCTTCGCTTTACTTATCTTGCGCTCGCTCGTATGGATTCAATTTTGTCGATTGTTGACTCCTGAAATGCAGTCGAATTTCGAGTGCGATACATTGAAGTCTCTCGGCAGTATGTATCAATGAAACAGGTAGAAAGGGCCTTCTCTATGTTGCTTTTTTACAGACTTATGTACGGCTTGGATAAGCAACAAGTTTTGTTTTATTGAAATATGTATATATACGTACCACGAAATGAATTAAGTGATTCGTTGGTATCTTGCAGTAAAATGCAAATAATAACCAAAAGGTCACTAATCGTGGAAACTATTCATTTTCACAAAATAAATTGCGACAGAAGGTTATCCGATCAAATATTAGAATGGCCTTTCACCAAATATTACCATTTCAAATAATTTTTCACAGTAAAAACTTTTTCATCGGTTGTTAAGAGAACGCGTTTGATTTATAAGATGGTGCAAACGCCATCTATCCTCAAAATTATAAATTCATTTGAAAAACTCGACTCATAGGTCCATCTGCGATCCCAAAACATGCAGTCAGAGATTAAACGACTGCGCCCGTACAAAACACACATATGTACATATATATTGATAGTATCCAGAATCGTTGTGTTGCCACTTGAAGCAAAAAGACAAAATGCCAATCCAGAGACATATTTCACAGAGGTGTATTCCGGCGGCGACACTGATATAATGCGGCTCCTTTCAGCGTGCCGGCTCACCGACCTTAATAGTATCCAAACCATGGCTAACGGAGTCATTAACCATATTTCAAAGTGGAAATCGTCAAATGAAATTCGTCAACGAAAAGATACGTTCCTCCGTTCGCAATCACACCAATAAAATAATTCTTGACGCCTGGATTGGTAAGTTTAATTAAGTTTCGCTTACAAACTAGGCAATATTAGTCAATTTTGTATGGGTTTAGACATTAGCAACGCCATCTGAATAATGTCGATAGTAACAGTTAGGGGATTAGTAGCGACATGGACGCAGGCAATTATAAAGCGTTCAGGCGCCGATTTGTAGCGGCAAAACTCATTGCGCGGCATGAAAAGAAATTAGTTTTAGCGATCAAAGGGAGCAAAGAAAAGGGCGAAAGTTGATGCCATTAGGCAACAGGCCCCACCCCAAGCGCCCTACATTCTCGGGACACCGCCCAATCCGCAATGCCGTCATCGTCTGCTCCTCGTGGGACGGGGGCTCAGGTCCCGAGGGCAATTACCGCGGCCGGGAACTTTACCGTGGGCCGAACGAATCGGCTGCCTGGAGGTGGCGCAAGAATTTAGGAGCGCGCCCCGGGCGTCGGCCGCCCCCGATTCGGTTTCGGCCCCTCCCCCGAGTGCGACCCCGTTATATGGCGCTTCGTCCCACGCCCTAGCCCAGAGCGACCACTTTCTCCGCTCGTCCCTTCCGCTTAAAATCAAAAAGCGTCGCCGGAGCGGAATCGTGTTCATTCCCTTCGCAAGAGCCTTCGCGTTCTCTTCAATCTTAATTTCCATCTCTCCCATTGCGTGAGCCCTATTACGATACGAGAGACGTATATACCGTAACAGTATAAGGCAGTGGTTTCCAAACTGTGGGGCGCGGTGGGTAGGTCATGGGGGGGGAGGGGGAGGGGCAAAAAGACTTCAAATTGTATTTACTGTCCTTTTAACTGTCACAATCGTGAGAACTACAATATGTAGTCGCCGAATTCTAGCTTTCAATTGGCTAGGACGTATCACTTGCCATATATATGACATATAAGGCGGCGCAAGGACATTTTTCTTAGTTAAAGGGGGGCGCGGCTTTACAAAGTTTGGAAACCGCTGCTATAAGGCGTTTCGAAAAACCGTTTGCAGTTATGGGTTCCAGTATTATTTTTAATTCACCTTTAGGTCAATTCCCGTTCGATAAAAATGTTCGCTCTTGACATGTAAGCGCCGCCGTTTTATCGTCCTCCGCTCCTCTTTCATATCCATCTCGACGACATCCATGCAGTTTCGCTCAATCCATTCATCCAGTCGCATTTTTTTACATGCGTTTTTTTCGACTTTTTTTCCTCTGAGCGTTTTCTTAGTATTATTTCATCGCGGAGATTTACTGAATGGAATGTTGTCTTACGGCCGAATTCCGGTTTCGGAGATTTTCTCCGTGATTACCAGCGACTCTCTGGCGAGATCGCCGCTCGCGCATGCGCAGAGAGAGAAAGAGAGCAGAGATCAGGCAAAAAGGATGTGCGCGGGAAAAATCACTCGGATAGCACCGAAGCCTTGAAGAGGACGGAAGTCGCGAAAGACACCTCCAGAGAGAAGGAGAAATACAATCGTGAGGAGAGAAGGCAATAAAAAGGCGTGATTACATGTCAAATCGTTTTATTCTCGGACGTAATTTCTGTATCGAAGGCCAAAAATGCTAGCGAAATAAATAAACGCCGTCAGCTGCTTCCGATTCTGTCTCGGAGGCAAAAGAAATTCGAGAAAGAACCTCGCAGACGGTTTGATGGTAAAGATAAAGGGGATGGCTATGGATACTATTAATGTTCTTAGTATCCGTAGTGTACGCCGTATCCGTCGAAGGAAAGATGGGCGACGGCGGGGGCTGCAGAGTAGGCCACTCCGACGAGACCTGACTTGGCGACGACTGGGCCGGCGTGGTAGGCGGCGACTGGGGCAGCGGCGTGGTAAGCGGCGACGGGGGCAGCGTAGGCGCCGTGGTAGGCGGGGGCGGCGTAGGCGCCGTGGTAGGCGGGGGCGGCGTAGGCACCGTGGTACGCGGGGGCGGCGTATGCACCGTATGCACCATAGGCGGGGACGGCGCCGTAGGCAAGGGCGTCGTTGCTCACTCTGACGTCAGACTTGCGCACGGAGGAGTAAGGGGTGTCGATGCTCTTGTGGTAGGTGGACACCTGTCCTAGGTTGCCGTAGCTCCTGTGGATGTTGCTGGCGGTGGAGGTGATGGAGGGGGTGGCGACGGCCACGGAGGGAGCGGCGTAAGAGAGGGCGGCGGGGGCGCCGAGGAAACCGGCGTTGGCCACGGCCAAGAGGGCTGCGAGTACCACGAACTGCAGAGAGAGAGAAGCGGACATTATTACGTCGGCGACATTTTCATTCGCGGAAATTTTCGGAGCGAGCGTTTAAGTTACCTGGATTCCCTTATGTTTACGGATATTCCATTCTCGTTGCGATAGTTTGTTTATTCCTCCTCCGTAAGAAAAGTGTACTAAGTAGGGCATCATATCTACCGTCCTCCGTCTCTTTGAATGACTCCATTATGGATGATAAATGCTCGCGAAATGTCGACCTGACCACTCTATCGGAATGCAGTAAATGATCTGTGCAACTTATGCGTCAAACGATGGAGTAAGCTAATTAAGAGTTTAAATCGTGAGTAGAAAGGCATTCTAAAAAATTATAATGAGAAACAATCGTTAACGTGTTACTACCGAGGTTGCTTAGTTAAAATCTTATCCCATATATTTAAACACGTTAAAGTTTGCAGCAGCTGCCCACCTAGTCGGCTGGATAATGTTCCATTAACCGAGTTATGTTGTTTTATGTCAAATTTCAAAAAATGTCAAAGGTGCATAATGGATAGGAACTTCAGGGCGAAATATTTTGATCGCCTGTTGTAGATTAAGACTATCTCGATAATTCTATGTTACATCATCCCTAGAGTTTATAAATTATATTATTATCAATTGAGATTAAAATGGCAAAATCTAGTGTAAATTAGATCTAAATATTTTAAATGCTTACCCAATTTAAGTGAAGGAAAGAAAATAAAAATGTAACCACTAGAATGATTTCGTGTATTCCACGCAATGTTTTCTTTATCTTTCATAATGGAACTTCGCCAAACAAAATCCAGTGAATTATATTTACGTACTTAAGTCTATAATTTTATAAAATGAACAAGTTTTCAGAATTAATCTTATGTAGGATCGTGGAGGAGGTTGTTTATGTTTGGGAACCCTTTCCTTCGTTTGCATAGAAAATTTTAATTTTTAATTTTAATATAATAGAAATACCCAAAAAATGCAATTAAGTTGAAATCGGAATGTAAAATATATATAAATCAATTTTTTGGTTCTGATTGCCGGAATAAGTATGAGATTGTGATACTTACTTAAGTAAATATAATATTGAAAAATTACTCTCATAGTCACGCTTTCCTTTGCCTAAATCGAAAAAGTGCAAGTGGTTTTTAAACGTAAACAATCATACTCCCTTGTCACCATCTCGAAGAATCATGAATAGTTTCATTCGGAGCTATTCAATGCTGGATTATTAAAAAATGTTCTCGTTAAAATTAAAATGTTCGATAGGAGATTTTTAAAAACTTAAATGCAATACAATTAAAGAGAGAGAGAAACTTTTAATTAAGGACAGTACTCAAATCAGCAATGTTCCGCTGCCCGAGAAAAGAGACATTTGTCACGCCTCAAATAAATCATTGGACTCGGACTCATTAGAAGTAGATTAGAAGATGGCGTCCTTTCAGTGAGAACATAGACGACTCCTTCGGCCTAGGCGAGCCTCCGCGAAGGGCAGTGCGTCGCCCACTGAAGCAACAGATACAGAATATTCCGCGCGCTTTTCCACTCGCCCTGTTGGCTGGTGACCCGCAATGCGCAATAAAAGGAGAAGCGATTCCTGTGACACGGGTGAAAAGTCAACGCAGAAATATAACTAGAGGGGAAAATTGCGCACAATGAAAGAAAATATATTTAAATTTAACGCCTACAATTATATTGTTTAAATATTTGAAAAATAAGCATGTATTTCGCTTACCAATAAACTTTCGAAATATACAGTCGGCCCCTCACCAACGCTGGGGTTACGTTGCACGAGAACGTCGTGTTGGGCGAATCCGCGTTGGAGGAACTTAAGACCTTATGGGATTGAGTGGGATACGTGAACGCGGCCGCGTGAAGTCTCCGATAAATACCTAGATATGTAGATTTTTTATACACAGATAAATGGAAAGTTCTACCTACATTGTGTGTGCACTTTAAGGGGCAGAAGCCTTAACACTTGCACGTATTTTCTCTTCCTGATCGTACGTGTGGTAGACACATTCACGCCATATTTCCGGCCTATCGATGCTACACTCAAGCCGCTTTGTAACTTATCAAGGAAATTAATTATCTCAGCTATAGTCATAACTCTGCGGCTTTTCTTTGCCTCACTACCACTTACGTTATGATTCCATAATATGTGTTATTACAAAACAAACTGCAAAAAATGGCACTGAACTTAGCGCGGTCACAGCTTGCACGAGACTGAGGGAGAGGAGAGAGCAGCGCTCACCAAACAAATGAAAACATTTTTAATTTGTCTTATATGAGTTCTATGAAAACAGCAAAATGTTGTTGCAGAGATTTTTATTTTACTAATCGGATATTTAAGGGGTACTCGTGTATCGTTTATAAAGTTCTAGAGCGCGCATACTGTTGCGTGTTTTTCGAACCGCGCATATTCGAATTATCAGCGCTCGGCAGATAAGTGGTCGAATTTATTTTTGAGCGTATAAGCGAATCCGCGCTAAAAGAACACGCGTAGGAGGAGGGTTTGCTGTAGCTTATGCGCGAATCGGTTTCATCAACTACTAGAAATATTCTCATGAGGAAAAGAGAGTTCGGAAAGTTATTTGTAGTTCCTACTCGACATACAGATAATATTTTGCAAGGCATCGATCGAAATCTCTAACCAATCAAGGCTCATAAGATTCTATTTGATTTTCTAGAAAATTCATCCGTTGATTGGCCAAAATCTATACTAATAGCCTCACATGATGTCCGATGGATGAATTCATATGCCTTTCATTTCTACGGAGCATTTCGCTTTAACGCGCTTAGTTCATTATCACAGGCCATAGCAAATAAGTTATTCCACCCATAGTACCTTTGGAAATGGATTTCGAATACTCAATAGACTTCAAATGCTGAAACTATTCGGTAAGTATAAAATTCGATCCATAACCTCTAGGAAGAAACTTACCTTGAAAGCCATTTTAAGGAATTGGGATTTTTTTGACGTTTTAGAGAACTCCGGAAAGATACGTTTTCCTTGCCTGTTGTCTGCAAATTGTGATGGATACTGCGACGGTAAAGCTTTTTATACGTTTTAATCGCGTAGGTTCTGTCGCAAGGTGCGTAGGAGGGGATTGAGGGTGGGGGGGGGAGAGGATGTGGATGAGAAGGAGGGGGAGGAAGGGGGAGGAGGAGGAAGGGGGGAGGAGAGAGAGAGACAGGAGAGGGTGGGCGAGGAAATTAAATCGATATTTGAGATAACGGAAAACTTGCAAAACGATACACACACATGGAGGAGGTGGTGCATATGAGAATCAATCGTCTCCCTTCTTGCCATCTACACTTTTACGCAAGCGCTCACACCCATAGCAGAAAGAGGAGATCAAAGTGGAAAGTTTTGCAAACGGAAGGAGAGAGGGGGGAAATCCTCCTCCCCCTCGAGCCCCACCCACTCCTACGCCCATGTGGCCCTTTTCTTGCGCGGACGCAATTCCAACCCCGATTGAGCCAAAAATAATACCCGGTCGCCCTACTCCTCCACCCACGAAAGAAAGAAAACGCGAACGAGCGGGAAAGTGTCGCAACGGCTGGCGACGAGACCATCTAGCAGAGAAAGAGAGACCCTCACACACCCTCCCTCCCCCCATTATCCCATTTCTCCTTCTTCCAACCCTCCCTCCATCACACACAACCCCCCCTCGGTCATCGACCGTGATTTATAGAGCGATTCCTATCTCCGTTAAACGCCTCCTACCGGCCTCTTGCGAGATGTCCGCGCCCTCGGAATTAACCTGTGGGACCATGTTACCAATACGGCGTACTGCATGATTATCTGAGGCCTTTATCGATCTCTTTTAGGCAACAATCAGTAGATGGTACAAATTTATTTTCCAAATTATTACTAGTGAATATGGCGATCATTACGCAGTGGGATGTTATCCGACAAGCTGTTGCATTCAACGTGTATACACGGAAAGGTATCTTCATTTCACACATCAAATCCTATGAACCACGAGTCCACGAGCCATCAATATTTTTGCAGAATCTAATTGAGGTTATCGTAGAGCGAGAAAATTAAACGCTGTACGGAATAATTGCAATGGTTATTTTATATTATCTCGGTTGATTTTTCTACATCTTAAAATTATTGACAATAAATAGTTATTAAGACAAAGAGCAGAATAACCGTATCATTTCTACTGTTTTCGAAATTAAAATTAAAATCATTTTATGCATGTGTGTGTGTGTAAAATGACATATTTTTTGTATAAATGTAAAAACTCTACACGGCCGAATTCGCGTAGGATTACATATTAAATTATTAAATAAGGAGATGGAGAAGTCCCGCGCGCGCGCCAGCCCCTAATATTCAAATTGCCTTGCGTAGCCTCTGCATTTGACGTAAAATCTGGGATACGTGACATAACTGAACTTTGATATTTTGTACTTAAAGGCATAAATTGAAGGATGTCCACTATTAGTGGTAATTATTTTCTCTAAACGACGATCAAGGCGTTAACGGAAAATTCTTTCCTTCAGATGGAAGCATTTTAATTATAATAATAAATAGTTTAATTAATCGTGTGGTCTGCCATCTTTCCGATAGTTTATTCGAACTGACTGACGCTAACAAGACGCCTGACTAAATATCGCTTTTTAGAGATAGGATTAACTGAATCTGTTAAGTTAAAAATTTTGTACGTATGATAATAGAATAGAAGCACTACCCTAAATTACACAGTTCTTCATATGAATTACTTTTAACCATGACTCATCTTTAAAATTTACGCATTTAATTCTTGATAATGAAAGAAGAATTTCCAATTTGTAGGGGGGGGGGGGGGGGGAAGGGGAGGTTCCAGAAAATTCCTTTCTTTTCTTTAGAGATAGCGAACTTATCACGTTTAAGTTTTCGAGATGAATCATAAAGAAAACAGAAAAAACGTGTATTTCCGTTGAGATCTCGAAGTCGATTTTTTTCGTGATCACAATACTTTCCCATTACTACGTATGGAGAAAGTAAAAACAGGACTTGATAGATATGTTTATTTAATTTAGTCATAGATCTATTTATCAAAGTCCTTGCACATACTCAGATTTCTTAATTTCAGTGATAATCGTCATCAGCCTGACAAAAACGATGAAAACTATGACAGACTTTGGAAATTGAGATATGTTTGAGAATTTCGATGACTTCTATGCAAAATTTTATAAACCAACTGAAAATTTGTCAATCAATGAAATAATTGTTTTATTCAAAGGGAGGATTATTTTCAAGCAGTGCATTCCAAAAAAAACATAAACGCTTTGGAGTAAAACATTACAAACCTTGTGACTCAACTGGATATAATTACGACATGGTAGTTTACTTAGGAAAGGATAAAAAAATGTCACTGCGACGATGACTGCCACACACGGAACTGTGAATCATCTGACGAGGAGAGTGGAGGGGGTCGGACATAAACTTTTTATTGACAATTTCTTCTCATCTCCTGACTTATTCAGTGATCTAAAGACACGAAATATCTTTTGCTGTGGAACTGTTACACCAAATCATAAGGAAATGCCAAAGACAGGCACAAAAACTAAAAAATGGGTGATTTACGTGTTCGAGTGAGAGACGACTTAACAGCAGGCCCGGATTAAGGCAGGGGCTTTACGGGCTGCAGCCCAGGGGCCCCTGCCAGCTGGGGGGCCCCGAAGATAATAAATTTAGATTTTCCGTAATTTATTTTTCATTTTGAAGGTATCACTGGGGGGCCTCACAGTAATTCTAGCCCTGGGGCCTACAAAATCTTAATCCGGCTCTGCTTAACAGCTATTACTTGGAGAGACAAACGGGACGTAACATTTGCTGACGAATATGCACAATCCACCTGAAGATGGTAATTTCTTTAACGAACATGAAAATGTCGTAAAGTGTTCAGGAATAGAACCGAAATATACGTTTTTGTAGACAAACTGAGACAGAATCGCAAATAGCTATTCAATTTGTCGACGGAAGTGGACAAATAAGGTTAACTGTTTCAGGAATAACTTGATGGAATTTCTTCATATTGTCGAAATGATAAAGACTTATTTGGTAATTCCATATAAACATTTATGTTTTATTCGACCTAGGTTTCGTTGCTGTGCAGTATCAACAGGCGAAGTAAAAAAATCTTCACCTGATGACAGCAACGAAACCTAGGTTGTATAAAAAATAAATCTTTATCTGGAATTACCAAGTAAGTAGTTTTTATTTTGACAAGAAAAAGGTGTTTTGTCACTTGATGGACGTGACAATATTGAATAGTTTTATAATTTCGAAATCACATGGCATTGAATTGAATGACAGTATATATCTTATTATAATTTCCAATCAATTATCGGTGCCTATTTTAACTTTATTGTCTCGACTAAAATGTAATAATAAACATTTGTATTCTCTTTCAGTTCATGTGCAATACTTCATCTTAAAATCTTATCTCCAATTTTAAATAATTACAAATTACACCACAGTATTCTTTGTTGATTTTTCTTTTATGGGGTTTATGTTTGAATGTTTTACCATTTACAGCCTTCGAGTAATGAAACTTTTGCCGAATAGTGACGTTCAATATGAATCTGGACCATTTAAAAGCCCGGCCACTGGGAGACACATTTGGGATTTCATCCCGTCCTTTAAAGGATAATGAGGCTAGAGTTTAAATTAGTGAAATTTAGATAATGCAATAAAATTATCTTTGCGCATGTACAAAGTGTAGTTCATCAGTTTATTGATATTGTATAGTAAATAGCGATATATGTTCATTTAAATTACAATATATATCATATAGACGTGACCCAGACCTCACCTGACCAGTTATGCAATGTGAATCCCACCTGACCAGTTACGTAATGTCAATTTCAACCAACCAGTCACGTTTGAAATAAATCAAAATGTTATTAATTTATATTTGAACACGTAGTCTCTTTCAAATGTTGTACCATGTGTTATCGGAAATTAAAAATCCTGTTTCTCTCACAAAGAATGTGTCCATCACAATGATTCGTGTATTTTAAGACCATGAAAGATGTAATAGGATATGGTTTACTATTTAAGTGTAGACATTAAGCCGTTATATTTTCAATAAAACCATTATTTAGAGAGACCGGCATTTTTTTCCACCATATGAGCTACTTTTAAAAATAAAAAAGTTCTCTAGTCCGACCTATAACAATTTTTTACAAGTGTATCTCTATTTTAAATGTTTTTTATTGAAGAAACAAGGTTATCAGGCAGTATATCTGGTGTTTCTCCAGAGACTCCATTAAAAACAAGCAATTTTACCTTTAAAGAAGAAAATAGCGCATTATCATTTTTATGTGATTTCTGTTGGAAGCGTCACTAAGTTGAATTTATCAAACTCTTATTGTAACTCCTGAATACACATTGGTGTGATTACAATTAAAACTATAGCTTCACATTTTGTTCGAGCAACAGCAAATTTAGAAAGCACACGTTTCACGAATCGCACTGACGTTGATTCATACTTATTTTCCGGGGCAATCCCGGTCAAACCGGGACGTATGGCAACCCTAATTATATACATAAACACATTTTTCATAAAATCGTACTTATTTTTGGATAATTTATACTTCCAAAATGGCATTTATGTTTAGAATGCAATCGATTTAGTATTAAATTTTTGAACGTTCCCCTATCCGAATCTGTGAAGTTTTAAAAACACAAACTTTTCAAGACTATCTTCTTCTATGTAAACCATTGTATAGTCACTGGCGTCGGATTTACGTTTTCGTACTTCCGAAACTCTCTTCTTGAACTAAAATACATTCTATGGTTTTTTTAATATTATGTAAATAGAACGTGGAGCAGTTAATTCCCCTCTATAATGAGTGTGACGCTTCACCTTGGCATATTCACGCCTCTCCAAAATCTCTCGTTCAATCCCTCGCGAAAGAAGATTTATGGGATCACCTCCGACCTTCGATCGAAAGGCTGTATATCTTATGCCTGCGATGGCCGAAACTTGAGCTTAAGCTGAATATCAGTCACTAATATTATCATCAGCTACGCAAACCAATTTTGCCGGAAGGCTAAAAGAAAAAGGTATATGTATATATTTGTCGATTCAAATTTGTAGGAATACCGCAGCGCTAGATCGTGTAATTTGGGAAGACGCTCACAGGCCATGAGCCACAGAAAGTAATTTACAAAAGTAGCAAACTCGTGACATTCTGTATTTATCAGTTATTCTTTGTAGTGCGGAATGATTCTGAATTTCAGTATACACTTATCCTCGATAATAGTAGAGATCCAAAATGAAATTTGCGAATAGGTATACTGTCAGTGAAAAGTTCGTTTCTTTAGTGTCCGTGGAAATGTCATCTCAAAGGAATTTAGCAATGTAGAAAGTAAATTTTTATATTTCTCAGAAGTGGCGCTGATACCAGATTCATTTTACACGTGTTATATATTTATGTCATGAGACAAACGTTTCAATTATTCGGAAATAGTTTGCCTTTGAAAGATGGTGCAGAGAGAATGAAAAATATAGTATATAAACAGTGAAATATCGTTACGACGTACTTCAGAATTACGTATGTTTCTAATAAACGTACTTTTTTTGAATCCCCGTCAAATTTTTCCGCATAATTACTGTATAAATATTTCAAAATAACGTACTACAACTTAACATATTTCTCAATACTACGCTTGAATTTCAGAGGTCCTGAAAAAACATTTTTGTAGTTTTAACGTAATCTTTCACCAGTAAATGACTTAACTATAACCAGTTCTTGCTCATTGAAATCATAATGTATCAATTTTGAAGGCACCTTTTGTCTTTAGTACGAAATTATCTGTGGAACTCCGCCAAAACCCAAAATGAGAAGGGATTTTCCGAACTGAAAATTCTACAACCTATGATCAGTTATCTCTCTCGTATTTTCACAAAAGCATCGAGGTAACAAAGTTCCAGGAATTCTCTCTCCTGTTAAACTCCCATTCATTCCGTATACCTTACATTCAGTATAAAGTATAAAAATTCATGCTACATAGGGATAAGCTCTATCTATATTTTGCATTTTTGCGTTAATAAACATTTAAAATGTAAATATGATTTTATTTTTAAAAAAAGAAAGTAAGATTCCAGTATTCAGTAGAAGAAAGAAGGTTCAATTGCTTTTGTCAATCGTTATAAACGCTTCCCACGCTCAGTTTCCTAAATAATTATCTATTTAGAAGTATCTATGTACGTTATTATGTATAAGGATTGATTGCTACAACGATATTTTCTTTGCTGTTCTGTTCTGTTTTTACTTTCTCCATACGTCGAATATATAGGGGAAAGTATTGCATTCGTGAAAATAATAGAATTCGAGATGTCAACGGAAATACACATTTAGAGGTCCCCGAAAATTCCAAAAACTATATTTGATGTCTTTTGTTTAGCAAACTCCTTTCCCAAGATACGATAAATTTAGAGCAATCCCTCATGTTTGCTTCTCGAGTTAGACTTTTAAGTACTTGGTTTACTGAAAGACGTTTTAAAGTGAACACAAACACATTTGATTAATAAACATGAGTGTAATAAACCGCGCAACACTATCGCGACGCACATGATAGACTAGGTAAACAAGATTTGCAATTTAGAGTGATGGTGTTAGCAACGTGCACAGAATCAATCGCGCCGTTACAGCATTGCCACCCATTATAAATCACATTTACAACCAGTATGCAATGTAAGGCGTTCTATAACTATAAAGGTACCTTTAACAACGAAATATTTTACAGTATTTTAATTATTACGAAAGATCGCATTCGTTATTCCTTGGAGAGGTCTATGACTGGTTTTTTGGAGTAATGTTTATCAAATCAGGACGCGTGCCGCATAAAATTATTCGCGTGCAAATCGGTAGGCACGCGTCCTTCGGGTAGGCTTCCATTATCGTAAGCAACGATTATTTCATCTGCTCTGGTTCTTACTGTATTCTGGGGCCGTTACCAAGGTCATCCGCAAAACCCAATTCGCGGATTGTTCTCGAAGATGTCGACCCGAATTCCTTTCTCAATTTGGGGGCGATTTCGTAGTACGCCCATCTCTCCTCCACTCTCCCTCCTCCTGTATCCACCACCTCCCCTCTCCCATACTCCCACACTCTCCCAACATCTTTCTAAGTCCGAATTCGGTGCCGATTTATCGCCTCATTCACACCACTCCCTCCTCCATCCATTCATCCCAAAACCCACCCTCCTCTATCCCTCCCTCCCCTGTCCCTCACTCCTCTTTCCCTCCCTCCCCTGTCCCTCCCGCCCTTGCACCTCCCGCATCTGGCCGTCTGTCCCCTGTCCCTCCCGCCCCTGTCTCTCTCTTCCCTGTCCCTCCCGCCCTGTCCCTCCCTCCTCTATCCCTCCCTCCCCTGCCCCTCCGCCCCTGCCCGTCTGTCCCTCCGCCTCCGCCCCTGCCCCTCCCTCCTCTGTCCCTCCCGCCCCTGCCCCTCCCTCCCTACCGCCATGCCCCTCCCGCCGCTGTCCCTCCCGCCCCTGTCCCTTCCTTCCCTGCCCCTCCCTCCCCTGTCCATCCCTCCACTGTCCCTCCCTCCCCTGTCCCTCCCTCCCCTGTCCCTCCCTCCCCTAACCCTCCCTCCCCTGTCCCTCACTCCCCTGTCCCTCCCTCCCCTGTCCCTCCCTCCCCTGTCCCTCCCTCCCCTGTCCCTCCCTCCCCTGTCCCTCCCTCCCCTGTCCCTCCCTCCCCTGCCCATCCCTCCCCTGTCCCTCCCTCCCCTGCCCATCCCTCCCCTGTCCCTCCCGCCCCTGTCCCTCCCGCCCCTGTCCCTCCCTCCTCGGTCCCTCCCTCCCCTGAGGAAGAGGGGCGGGAGTGGCAGGGAAGGGAGGGACAGGGGAGGGAGGGATAGAGGAGGGTGGGTTTTGGGATGAATGGATGGAGGAGGGAGTGGTGTGAATGAGGCGATAAATCGGCACCGAATTCGGACTTAGAAAGATGTTGGGAGAGTGTGGGAGTATGGGAGAGGGGAGGTGGTGGATACAGGAGGAGGGAGAGTGGAGGAGAGATGGGCGTACTACGAAATCGCCCCAAAATTGAGAAAGGAATTCGGGTCGACATCTTCGAGAACAATCTGCGAATTGGGTTTTGCGGATGACCTTGGTAACGGCCCCAGAATACAGTAAGAACCAGAGCAGATGAAATAATTGTTGCTTACGACAATGGAAGCCTGCCCGAAAGACGCGTGCCTACCGATTTCCACGCGAATAATTTTATGTGGCACGCGTCCTTATTTGATAAACATTACTCCAATAAATCCAGTCATTGGCCTTTCCAAGGAGTAATGAATTCGATCTTTCGTAATAATTAAAATACTGTAAAATATTTCGTTGATAAAGGTACCTTTATAGTTATAGAACGCCTTACATTGCATACTGGTTGTAAATGTGATTTATAATGGGTGGCAATGCTGTAACGGCGTGATCGATTCTGTGCACGTCGCTAACACCATCACTCTAAATTGCAAATCTTGTTTACCTAGTCTATCATGTGCGTCGCGATAGTGTTGCGCGGTTTATTACACTCATGTTTATTAATCAAATGTGTTTGTGTTCACTTTAAAACGTCTTTCAGTAAACCAAGTACTTAAAAGTCTAACTCGAGAAGCAAACATGAAGGATTGCTCTAAATTTATCATATCTTGGGAAAGGAGTTTGCTAAACAAAAGACATCAAATCTAGTTTTTGGAATTTTCGGGGACCTCTGAATGTGTATTTCCGTTGACATCTCGAATTCTGTTATTTTCACGAATGCAATACTTTCCCCTATATATTCGACGTATGGAGAAAGTAAAAATAGATTCCAATTGGAGAAATATTTGTAAAATGAATTGTTTTGAGATTCTCAGAACAAAATGGTTGCCCAAAATGAAAAGGAATGACGGAGGACACCTCACTTTATACATCGATTATGATATTTTTGATGACATGACTGGAAATGTTGAAAAGCAAAAGACTTTCATTTGCAGCCTCGTAAGAGTCTCGTATTCATTAGATTTTGAAGAAAGTTGTGAAAATGGTCTGTCTGTGTGTGTGTGTGTCTCTTAACATAGATTAGGCTAATGCGGAAGCCTGGTTTCCCTCTCTCCTCCCCTTTCTGCGTGGAGTTTTCTAAGCAAAAGACATCAAATCCGGTTTTTCGTATTTGAGGAGTCTGTGCTATTGTGCGAAATTTTACTTTAGAATGTTATTTTAAGCAAATGCATTCAGATTTCAGTATCCAGTTGTTTCAACTTGAAGTTCCGATTGTTTTATAAAAAATCTGATGTGCCAAGCATATGACTATTTTCACATAGAGTAATGAATACGAATGTTCTCGGCATCAGTGTCCTCCAGAATAATTGTCGGTAATTACTTTTGTGAATAACTTTCAAATACTTCCAATAATTTTCAAATTGAGAAATAAATATGAATGACTTCTTACATTGAAAAAACAATAAGTAAACAAGCTTTATTATATGTTGCCATGGTTAACGAAATACTATACCTATCAACAATTAGAAAATTTTATATTAGCAACGTAAACAATGGTACATATCACTTAGGGACGTAATACTTAACATAAATTCTAACGAATAATCGAAATATCTCTTAAACTATCGGTTTTATGAAAAAAGGTTTCTAACAAAACTTTTAGAAAATTACATTTTATACAACTTTTATTATAAAAGATATTTTCGTAAACAGTTTTAAGAAGACATTTGGGGGAAAAAATAGAAAACGGCAAGTATAAACATCCACTTCCGGTTGACTAGTTTCAGCCAAAACCTTTTCAGATTTTTATTTACTAATAAAAACGATAAACATAAAATGATGTGCTTATATTATTGTTGGTTTTTGAGTTAGACAGTTCAAAAAATTCTATCACATAGATACAAAGACATAATCTACAAAATAGTGAAAGGAACTAAAAACGTGTATTTCCATGACATCTCGAATTCTATTGTTTTCACGGATGCAATACTTCCCCCTACATATACTATTATGGAGAAAGTAAAAACATATTCTAATTGGAGAAATATTTGTAAAATGAATTGTTTTGACGTTCTCAAAATAAAGTGGTTGCTCAAATTTAAAAGGAAGGACGGAAGACATCTCACTTTATACTACGATTATGAAATTATGGGATTTGATGACATGTCCGGTAATGTTGAAAATCAAAATACTTCTTTTGCAGCCTCTTAAGGGTCTCGTATTCATTAGCTACTGACGAAATTTGTGTGTGCGTGTGTCTCTTCATAAAGATTACGCTAATGCCGACACCTGGTCTCCCTCCCTATTCGAAAAATTTTTTGTGAATATTGTAGAATTTTGGCCACCGGAATGACTGTCATCTTATAAATATTTTAGAGTGTATGCGTGTATGTATGTGTTTATGTTCTTTATACGTTTTTACACCGTTGAATCTATCGAATTCAAAAGTTTCATGGGCCATCCTATGGACCAAAGGAAGAACTTGGTCTAGGTTTGCAGACCGTGGGGTCTTTTATACCCCATGGGGTCAACAAAATACTATTTCCATAACAATGCATGGGAAATGGTGTGGAGAAACCACAAAATGCCATGCAGCCCTTCACTGAAGTGGATATAAATATACATAAATATTTACTTACGATCACGGGAAATGGATTATTTTACGCACGAAAGACTGACAATGAGTATTTTAATTCTGTTCACGTTTTGTCGTATTACATGCTAAATCGCTCGAAATTTTCCTTTAAGCGCAAAATTTATCGGTTTAGATGTCCATTTTCCAGGCGGCAACATAGCTAAATTTCTTAATTGTTGTCCTCTTCAAAAGGAGATAGCCATGTAAAAATTAATGCAAGGTAAATCCACGCCGTGGCGCGACGTAGAGGAAGAATAGCTAACGCCAATATAAAGGGTACAAATGGATTCATGCCTAAATATATATAGTCTATGAATACTTTTAAAGTGAGTGAAATGATTTTTAAGGAATATTAGAATATTGTTATCTTTTACCATTAACATTGAAAGATTTATCGCAACATAAATCGATACATCTAGTTACATTTGTTCGGTAACCAAGATGTTGTTTTATTGTTTAAGTTTTGGCTAATAGTATTGACATAATCCACATAATTTTATTGCTGCCTTAAAGGTTTCGGTGCATCTTTCCATGTGAATATTAAGTAAGACGTTAATGCGTAATTATATTTATGGTAAAACTTTACAATACATTAAGGAATGGGGAACGTTTGCCCCGAGCAATAAAAATCGTTTGCTACTTAAAAGAAAACTCTTTCCCGAGCGACGCCGGGCATTTCAGCTAGTAATCTATGTTTTGTTTGAACAAAGCTTTATGGAAGAATTAATCTCTTTTTTTAGTTAATTTTCCTGGAGACCCCTGGCGGGGTTATAAGAGCGGCGGGGCTTTTCTGCAAAAGAACCTCGAATTTTTGTCTCCTAAACTATCAGTCCTAATTATATGCTCTCGCGGACTTTTTTGTTTGAAATGTTTTTCTATACCCGACTAAAGTTATTAATCGATATCTTATAGATCATATAAGGGCAAGGGAGAGTAAAATATGGATTTCTCATTGTTGGCTTCACGGAAATGACGTTTCTTGACGGTGGCGCCGCAAAAGGCAACGGCCACATACCAAACTACATTTTACTATCAACCCTTAGAAATGATTCTGACTCTTGAAGAATGTATGCGAATGTTTGGAGACGAAGAAAATGCCGTAAATTTTTTAATTTACAGTAAAATCAATGAATCAAACCGTTTGGGTTTGGTTGGAGTTTCATCTTTACTATATACACATCCTGAAATTTGTTAATTAAAAAAGTTGTTTGTTATATACCTATACTTGTTGAAGACATTAAAATTGGTGTAGAAAAAGGAGAGTTTAATCAAATAGAGACAGATAGTATTTGTATAGACGAGATCCTTTAGAATGTACACAACTGCATCCAAAATGCTGTTGATGCCCTACCGATTGATATAGAAGCCATTGCAGTAAATATTTATAAACATTTCCTCATATTCGTGTTACTCAACTAAAAGATTTTTACAACTTTGCAGAAATTGAGTACGAAAAGGTTTTAAAACATGGCAACATGAGATTTATTTCCCTTTTACCGACTTTAGAAATGTTTCTTGATATAAATTGAAGGAAATGACTGATCTAAAGATCCTTATGCGATAGGCATAAGCTGTGACGATGAGAAATATGGAAACAGGTGAAAAAATCTGCTATGACGGTAGTTCAGTGGTAGAATATCGGCCCGGCAAGTGGAAGATCCGGGTTCGATTCCTGGTCATTGCAAATTTTCTTCACCTGTTTCCACATTTCCATCGTTTCTTGGTATATTTGAATGTCTAAAAAAAACTATTCCGATTCACAAGAACAGTGACCACAAATAATGAAAAAATTTTTGAAGACCCATGTGGGGAAGTGTATTTGTGATTTGTTCTCGGACAACTCAGCTTATTTAATAAAGCAATACTGAACATAAAAAATAAGTCTAGTGAAAACACCATATTTAATTTAAAAATTAATTTGCAAGACCGCAAGAATAACTGCTCCATCCCAAAAGGGGCTAAAATTTTGCTAACGAAATTCGACGAATCTGGGAATGAGATTTCTAAAGCGTTAATCAAAGAATTTGACGCTTTTTATGTTAGATGCTTATCATACATATCGTTGTGAGATAACAGTTTTGAAGAAGCAGAATCATTTAATTGGGTAAATAGTACATTCAATTGGCACGAGGATGAAAAAACAGCGCAAACCATCAATCAAAGATATGGAAAGCTTTTAATTGATATCAACAGTATTTTCGATTAAGTAAGTTTAGCAAAGCAATTTATGTTTCATTACGACAGAAAGAGAAATTTGGGATGAGTGAAGAACGAAATACGAAGATAGATGGATTGAACTTTTTAGACATTTTCTCGAACAGAATATTTCCATTGTCAATCTAACGAAAGTTATTGAATACCTATTCTGTTTACCCGGGACATCAGCTCCAGTAGAGCGACTTTTCTCTATTATGAATTACTTATGGTCCTTAGACCGAAGCTGCCTGAATAAAAATACAGTAAGAGCGATACTACAGTGTAAAATATGCTAAAATCAAAAATGATAAAATGTTTTCGGATGAAGTTATGTCTAGCGACAAATATAACTGGTTTAATAAACAGTGAGATTTTTGTATATTGTGTTGATTTTGTATTGTATTGATATATTTAATATTGAAAGATTTCATGTAACGCCATTTACATAGGGCAAATAGGGAGAAATTTCCACGTTAGGACTACCGAACATAGAAAATCTTTCTTACAAGGCTCATTCAAATCACACTTTGCCAAACACTTGCTCGAAAACAACCATTCCTCCAACTTTAACCCGGAGGTAATTCATTTCGCAACTAAAGGTCCCAGTTTAAATCTTTTAGAACAGTTGGAAATACTTTTACACTCTACCTCGTCAACGAACTTATTCCTCCCACCCACTCCCCCTTGCTTACTTTGTTTCTTCCTAACACCCACCCTTTCCCAATACCTTGACTCAGCCTCCCCCCCAATCGCTCTACATATTCATTGGTCCCCTCTACACATTTCTCTCTCCCCTCCGATTCCGTATATATTTGCGTTGCTTCTTGTTTTTGTACCTGATGATGACTAGATATTAGTCGAAACCGGTCGTACCTATTTTCATAAAGTGGAACTTCTCTCATTTTATTCATAATGGAGTTTCACCAAGTAAAGACTTCTTCCGTTGATTTTATGTATTCAGTTTTTCTTCCGGCCACAACTTGATTTTATGATGACGGTAAGCGTTGGAACTTAGGGCGCGTACCGTACCACATTTAATTTATTCCCTTATTTTCCGTTTTATTACGGAACATCATAATGTAGAGGACAAGGCCGTCGAATTGAAGGTCTACTGTGAAGATTTTAAAGAAAGTTTTTCACAGCACAATTCATACACAGAAATATAATTTTTTAAATATATTTCGGAGATTGATTTTTCTTAGAAGATTAACAATGAATTTATTTTTCAAACCCGAATGTATGAAATAATATATCGACTTCTGGACTCGAAGATGATCAGGAATTGATAATTTCAAAACATAATAACATAGCTGAAAATCCTTACAATCAATTCGACTTAGTTTTTCAGTGACGTTGGCCATTGTGTCGAAAACGACGAACGCACAAGGTATGTCACAAACACAAACCTGTTATAGGTTAAAATCCGTTGTTTTTGACGTTATCATGGTCGCATCTGTATATTAGAATAAAAAAGTGGAAAAAGCACAAGTGTTCAATTTGTTTATTCTCCTGTCATAGGCATCTACGACTGCAATTAGTAGAAGAGGAAAGTGGTAATGTAGAAAGTAGTAGAAGAATTGAGTACAAAAGGAAACTACATATTTGAAAAGTTGAAAAGCTCCGAATTCGTTGAAGATGTACGCGGCATAGACGTACCCATCGGTGTTACTGATCGTAATGTTAGATCAGAGCGTACGAGAAAATACGTCGAAATAGTCTCTAGAACCGAGAAATACTACAGATCGTTTTTCCCAGACACGATAAGACAGGCATTAGTTAGAAATCATTTGGTGCAGTGACACCCCCTGCCAAACGCTCCTGGCGGTTTGAAGGGTATTCATGTAAATGTAAATTCGAAGGTTTCGGGTCAATCATCTCTCATATTTACACAGGGAAATGCTTCCTGTTACGGGAGGTACATGCAACCCGTGATTAGCACTTGAATGCAGTTCACGAATGGATCTGTAAAATTTACAACAGAAAATTTCATACTGTTAAACCGATAAATATTTTCTGGTGAACTTTTCACTAAAACAACGCCCACTTATTTTCAATTATTTTTTAGAATGCTAATAACTATGCACATATCAATATTTCAGCGTAAGCACAAACTTAAGGAAAATTTCGCTGTCAAGAAAATACTGTCATTTAAGCAAGGGTCCTTATCCGGAAGAAATCTTTTAAAGAGTTAGTTCATAGTCGTAGTGTACGTATATTGGATGTCAGACGCTCAGTGAGAACGCGTTCCAAAGATAGGTGGCGTGAAATGACTTTGGAATCTTATGGATAAAACAAGCAGCGCGGATTGCACAAGCGGCAACAGATCACGCCATAGTAACGACCGCTCGTCGACCGCCTCGCGCCACCGCCATAACACTCGTGTCTGAAAAGCTCTTTCGATGATATGTATTTCTGTTTGTGCGGTTCAAAAACGTAATTAAAAAAAACGATTTGACGCTATTGGAATATCTTTTTTTTATGATCTCCATTTGCGTACATTATCTTACTTTTGAAAACACGCCATCCAGATAGCGCAACACGGCTTTAAATTATAAAATATATATAATCAAGTTACGAAAGACACAACCCAATCGAACATGCGCCGCAATGCATCCGCGTGTTACGCTTCGGGGGAAGTACGTAACTTAAAAATGTTTCGGCCACGGGAATTCTTTTAAATTCCTAAAGTCAACGAATGATAGTTTGCGAGAGAAAAATAAATAAATAAAAGGATTAAAGACGAAGAATATTTCGTAAATTAATAGGTAAATATCTATGGCGAAATTGTCTCTGTATTTCTGACATATAAACGCCAATGCGAGATTCTTCGACATCGATTAATGGACGGCAATGGTTCTTTATAAATATTCTGTAATAATATGATTCGTTATTCGACTGTTATACTTGATTAATTAAGGAATTGCTGGTTAAGATTCATAGAAGTTATTATTATAATCCTTTAATGCCGGTTACTTTTATTTGTTTTCACTATATTAATATATTTTAAAGTTTATTAACACATCGTTTTGATATAATGAACTACAAATTTTTCAATCCATGATAATAATAAAATTAGGAAAAATTAAAACAAATGATCCACTTTAGTATTCTTCTCCTTTCATATGTGCGGCCATCGCGAAACAAATGTCAATTCAACGTGACCCACGAACTCTCTATAGGTTGAGAACCACTGATATTTAATAATACGACTAACCAGGAACTTTTAAATTATTTCACGGATCTACGAGTTATACACGAAAATATAAAGCTTAAAAACCAGACTGAGTTGGATAATTTATTGACATTCTCTGCTGACGAAGGCTTAATTTTTGCGGAAATCATAACGATTGCCGATTTCACCGCTTATATTGTATGTTTAGAAATGACGTCCTTATAAACGTACATAATCGAAAAAACACTCCTAATCTTCCATGTATCCCAAGTTCTGAACCTTTCAACCTGATTCGTCTTAATGGCGCTTATAATAGTGAATCTCAGGAAAGAAATACCGAAACCGAAATGTCAGTAATTTCGGAGAACTGAACAATATACAATTTTAGAATCAATAAAAATTTTTTGTGGTAATAAATAAGAGAATAATTATAATAAAATTGCAATTACAAACAAGAAACGCTAGTCCTAAGGGTCCCATACTTGATCCTGGCCACTGCTTTCAATTATTGCTGCAGGCGAGAGAAATTTAATCAAATTAAAATTTCATAAATTATTGGAGAATGCATCGAAGGAGGTGGAGTGTGAACCTGAACAGAACTATATATATTATATACTACGCCGTCGCTCGCCAACCCCACTCTCCTTTGCGTGCTATTTCTTCGTTTCTACCATGTGGTATATTGGATTTACGTTAATTTCAAGGGAATATGGGTTTAAATGAATATAAGTATTTTATACGGAATATACCATTGCTCTCTAATAATAAATTAACAAAAATAATTTATTTAAATGATATTTAATTTAAAACATCATTATAAACTACATTTTTAATTATTTGATTATCCGCTCTATTATCACTTCCAGTAATTTGTATTTTCACACCTTGACGTGACTTTGCTCTGGATATAGCTACATAAAGTTGACCATGTCTAAAAATTGGTCTATTTTGGTTTATATATAAACCGACTTTTTCGAAACTTTGTCCCTGGGCTTTATTAATTGTCATAGCAAATGCTAGACGAACAGGAAACTGAGTTCTGTGCAAAATGAATGGTGGTTCTGTATCGTATTTTGCAGATAAGTTTATTCGAGGAATAGAAACTATTTCTCCTTTGTGGTCTCCTGTTAATATCTCACAGTAAAGAATACGTTTCTCTATTCTACGAACAATAAGTCGGCTGCCATTACAAAGTCCATCCTTAATACAAATATTTCTAAGTAATATAACTACTGCGCCGATCTTTAGTTTCAGTTGTTGAGGAGGGAATCCAGTTGAAATTAAAGTTGCTAAATACTCAGGCTGGTATTGAATCATTGTATTGTCCGTACTGTCACTATCTGCAGAAGTCGTGACATCAAAACCGTCACAAATTATTTCAGGTGTAGGTAACTTCTGGAGTAAGTAATTTGTTTCTTGGGTGTAAAATAAAAATGCAATGGGCGTGTGGTAAACCTCTTTTCTGAAATTCGACATTATACACGTAACCGAGTATTTCACCAAATACTTGACCTGATGTGATTTCGTCTAAAAACGTCATAAACCTCAATTGAAACGGTCTTACAACGAAATATGGTAGTATATCAACCGCGGTATATTCTCTTGGACAGTTCTTGAGAAATTCTTTTATTTCAGGCCAGTTTGGATTTGCGGTGAACGTTATAAATCAATCCGGACGACCTTGTGCTCGAGATATTGCCATCGCATCTTGATAGAGCTGGTGCATCGCATGTGGACTTCCACCAAACGTCGATGGAAGGATACACACATTGCCGAGACGTGTACTGTCGGAAGTAATTGCAGCGCTGTTTGCGACATGATCTGTTAATCCCTGCAGATTTTCAATTCTGAATAGTTTTTGATTTTTTCTAAAATAATTTAATCGGTTCCAGTCAACTGTTATGTATCCGTTAATAATATACTGTTGTGTAAGTTTCCGCTTATTAAAAGTGGATTGAAAATATTAGGTCTTATTGCCAAACGATATCCATAAAATTCAACGGCAGTAACTCTTCGACCTGTAATTTCATATGTCAAATCAAATGAATACCCTGTATCTCCGCCCGGAAATAATAATGGGGACATCATTGGTTCAACATGTGGTGAACCTTTATACATAATTGCACTCTCGTATTGATGCATCGGATAAACTACAAAATCACAATGATCGGGAACATCTCCTTCAGGTCCCGTAACAATTATCGCCGTAATATCAGTTACCGTCGGTATATTATAGCGACGTGGATCATCTGAAATTATCCGCAAAAATTTTAAGCGAACTTCCTCTGAACCTGTTGCGACGTATGTACACTTCATATAAATTCTTATATTTACGGGCATAAGGATTATTTTCCATTATCACCGTAATAATCCGTAATACTGATGGTAAGCATTTTTCAGAACTTCTGAACGTTATTGCTGCTTCGTTATCATAAATATAAATTTGACCATAGCGAGGTTTTCCTGTCTTAGATAAAATACTGGTCGTAGCTCGAGCCTGAACATCACCGACAACGCGGATCGCTGATATGCCTGTACTAAAATTTTCTTGACTTGCATTGAAAGACGTGAACGCAAAAGCGTTATTGTAATAGCGGATATTTTTACGAAAATGTTTAGCATCCTCCGTATTTTCTGTCAAAAGGTTATTCAAAGCTAAAGGATAGACGTTGAAAGGCGTTAATTTAATTTTACCTTTATGACAGCAATTGTTAAGAATACGTCCTCGTTCACCATCAAATGTCAGAGCTCCACAATTTGCACAAATATTTTTTGGAACACCTATTCTTAACAATTCTACTGCATCGACTGTGTTTTCTCCTGCATATCCAATGGTTTGTCTCCGTCTTCGTAAAGCTTGTCGGTGTTCAATTTGATCTTCAGCCGTATTTTCAATTCTCTGCGAAGCACGGCGATGTTCAATCTGGTCTTCGCTCATATTTTCAATTCTATGCGAAGCACGGCGTTGTTCGATTTGATCTTCAGTCATAGTTTCGATCCTCTGTGAAGCACGGCGTTGTTCAATTTTCTCTTCAGTCATATTTTCAATTCTATGGGAAGCACGGCATTGTTCAACTTGATCTTCAGTCATATTTTCAATCCGGCGACTTCGTAATAACTTTTCACGATTTCGCATGCGGTATAACCGTTGTCTTTCACGTGCCTTTTCACGTCTCCGTTCATTCATTTTTAACGTAAAGCAAAGAAAGTATTAAAACCAATAATTGAAACAAAAAGAAAAACCGAAACTGAAGAACAAATGACTATGAACAAAGAAACACAGAAAGCACACGTCAGGATAAACTAATCCGAAGAATAGATTATTCTTTATAGTAACGATGTAAACAAATATAATAAAATGGATAGCAACCATGTAAACAAATGCTTTTACCATTAAATAGTTACATTTTCATTATTTATTTTTCAAGATAACAAATCTATATCTATAATAGCCGACCGTCCGGCGTCCGTCCGTCCTACCCTGTATCTCAAAAACCGTTCGTCGTAGAGATATGCGGTAAACTGCGTTCTGTTTCTACAAGCTAGGAAGGCCCCTAGAAAACTATTCTCATTTTCATAAAGTCCCGGGTTCGAATCCAGGAGACAATTATATTTTCCCATAAGTTTACACGAGATTTTCGATTTTTCAGAGTGCAAGGTTTTTTCCTTCATCCATTAAAACACGTAAATATGGGCCGATTTTCTTCGTTTTTGCTTTATTCGACGGATAAAACTCTATACTATCTTATTCTTGCGATGTTTACATGTTACACGGTCGAATCATTCAGAAATATGCAATATTTTTCGAAATTTTGCGGATATTTCGTACTCTTTCCGGACGTTGTCAAGGCGACCGTAATTGTTGCCTCCGATTCAATTAATGCCAATTAAACCTTCAAATAGGTGAAAGAAGAGTGTTATTCGCTTCGCACTTTGTTTAAGCATGGAAGTTATTGCTGTAGCAATGTCCACATTTACACATAGCAACATAAATATTTACGGTTAATTATTCAGTTAACTGCGTATCAAAGCAGTTGAATCTTCCTATCATCGTTTTAATGCTGCAGTCTAATCTCTTTGTAAATAGAACCATTATATTATACATCCATAATGTTTATTAACGCAAATAGGCTCACGCATAAATTTAAAATTAAATGAGAATAGGGACACACGTTATTTTTTTAAACACATTACATGGTTATCTTCTCTTCATTGATAATCTACATAAACGGTTGCATTGATTGTTATATAAAAAAGAAAGGACATATATTTGAATAAAAAGAAAAACATAAAAGTTCGCGATCAATTATCGTGTTAGAGTTAAATGTGAATTATTGAGATCAACTTATTTTAGATACTTCATCATTTTTTTAAAATCAATATAAAATTCTCTGTGCAAAGGTTGCGCGGGATCAGCTAGTAAATTATTATTAGCAGGAAAAATAAAATTATATTACAATTTCATAACTCATTAAAACTGAAATCCTGAGAAATTTCAGACACCTCAGTAAATTTTTAACCGAGTTATTCGCAAAATTAGAGCGTTACGCAGCATGATGATGACCATTACGATTTTATTATATATATATATATATATATAAAAGTAATGTGTGTGTATAGCTACCCAAAGTAATGTAAATACAGAATAAGAATGTTACTAATTACTACATATTAAACTCGCGACCAGATATTATTAAAAAGCTTTCCAGTATTGCATATCAAACGAATAACGAGTTTTCTCGTCAAGTGGTAAGGAAAGAATGCTTTGGAAAAAGCGAAGAGACGAATTCTCGTCTCCTAAACATAAACTATATGAATAAGGAAGTTTTATATAATGGCGGCCAAAATACTTTTCCGTCTCCATTAAAAATGTCTTTCTTGCAACGAAGTGTACGAAGGCAAATAATCTTGCTGTCGGATCCGTTGCTATCAACAGAGGTGAGCACGGGGCATCTCAGAGGCCATGTCACTCATCGATCGACGGTTGCTATCCATTTAAAATCTCCTTTCACGCCACTACCCTACCGCGAATCGCCTTCTAATCAAAAGCCACCATCTTTTCTTTCGACTTCAAAGAAAATAAGTTTATATTGAAATGAAACTTGGACCGTTATCAAAACTGTTATTTTCGAATTTTCACTACGCGCAGCGCACGATTCGTGGCTGGTGCGTTTACTTTAATTTGACGCGTTGCGAAACTACTCTCGGTACTCGGAGGCAAGCAAATCGACTTCTTAAGAAACCGTTCTCAATGTTGCTCTCCCGCCCTAGAGTGGCGCTTTTCCTCCGTCGCCACGCAACCCAGGGCCGAAAAATATGCGAACATTGGAAAGAGGGACATTCCCCCCCCCCCCTCCATCATCTCTCCCCTTTCCCCCTCATCACTCCTCCCTCCCCCTCATCAGTCCCCCCTCATCACTCCCCCCCTCATCACTCCCCCCCTCATCACTCCCCCCCTCATCACTCCCCCCCCCCCCAATCATCCCCCCTCCTACTCAACTCCGAAAGAGAACCGAAATATTTCGAGCTGAGTAGTTTTCGATCGTATTGAAAGAAATTATTATTTATTTTCTTCCCAAACGGTCTCGAGGTAATTAAAAAAAAGAATGACTCATACTACACAATAAATAACTTTGCGGTCACTTGTATCAATGACGCAAGATCGAAGTATATTTCGAATTTCTCTCGAACGGCCGCTTATTAATCTAAAGATCTCGTGAATTGGAGCTCCACCCAGGGCGATCTTCGAGGCAAGAGGAGGGAGCGTTGATCGAAGGCGAGCGATCCCAAAAGGACCGATCATTTTCGTATCGATTTACATTTGTCCGCGGGCAATGCGAAAACAGCTCTTAGAGAATACGGCGATTTGAAAGTGTCGCCGAGTCAATTTTCAATACTTTTGTCCTTAAAAACGGTCGAATAAGAGAAAGGAAGAAAACCTTTCGCCCTAGGGGCAGAACGCTGCAGGAATGCATCGTTCCAGACTCAACTGGCGCGATCCAAAGACGTAGTGAAGGGGAAGAGGAGGGGGGGAGAGTGGAGGGGGGAGAGTGGAGGGGGGAGAGTGGAGGGGGGGAAGAGGGGAGACGCATTCTCACGCGCGCATACTCTGCTCGCCGCCCCTCTCACTCGCTGCCTCTTGTGAGAACTTTTCGACGCTCGGGTCGTTCCATGGACGTGTGCAATTGTATAACTTGGCATATGGGCCCATCGAAGGATTCGGTCCGCAAAAATTATCCTTTTTTTATTCGCGCTTATATGTGCACATATCAAATAGTATTTTCTATTTTCTTATGAAATAAAAAGGATTACTGACAACCTTACGGTTTTCAATGTGATACTTAAATATTATTTTTGCACGACACCTTTATTCATTATCCGGGATCTTGCGACGGAGACCTAGAAGTCAGTAGGGGCTCTCAAAGGCCCCATCGTCGAGCACAGATACATTCTTCCCTTGGACTACACTAGAGGTGGGAAAACTACGGCCCGAGGGCCACATCAGGCCCGCGGGAGCACTTTATACAGCCCGCGATTGCATTACGAAAGCGGACGATGAATGTAACACAGACAATTTCGTATTTTTTTTGGCTAAAATTACGACCGGAAAACCTTTGCTTATGAAGTTTATACAATGGAATGATATTAATTATCAATTTTCACAGATAGAAACCTTCGCATTCTCTCAAGTAACTTCCGATGTGGATCCTAATGTGGCCCGCCGAAGCATTTCCATCTGTTAATGCGGCCCACCTAAGCAATCGCAACGTCAAAAGTTTCCCCAACCCTGGGCTACACCATTGGTTTTTAACCTGTGGTGCGCGGCCCTCTATGGTATTGTAATTCGAGGAGGGTCGCAAAGCATTTAGGATCAAAATCAGTTTCGCCTCACATTTCCATTATTCACGTTTTTAATGCTGTCCATTTTACATGCTTTAATATTGTTGTATTTCTTTTATACCTACTTTGATGATATTAGTATTGTACTTATGTATTCAAATGCTCCGCCAACTTATTACTTCCACAACAGATGTAATATAGGCGAATGAATTTATTATACGTACAAATAATGTTATGAAAAACTACACGGATTTTGAAGGCAATGACAACTTGTTGCTGACTGCAAAAAAGATGACGCAAGGTTGTGCGTCAAAACCAAAATGATTAGGATTCACTGAATACACACACACAATCGAACTCATCTGATACGCTTAGGTAAGCAGATATTTGGAAAACTATGCCATAAAACATTGGTTACCATTACTAATACGTTTTTGATAAAAATCCTTAAAAACGCAAAAGAACATTTTTTTGGGATGAGAGAGGGGCGTGGGAATTATAGGAGATCAGAAGTCGCGAGAAGATAAAAAGGTTAAGAACCATTGGGATACACAAATATCCGCTGTTGATCTTCTGAAGCAAGTTGTTTGTCCATAAAATATTCCCGGCTGCTCATTAAGTTTTCGGTGAAGAGCTTATGATGATGACGTCAGAGGGTGTGATAGGCGAGACCGATGGGCGATTTCGATTTTCACTTTTAATGCCATTGCTGTGTGACTGTCGACTACAGAATATTCATCCAATTACTGAAAATACTGAAATCCGACTAAATTATTCACTACATTATGAATATTAGTCTGAAAAATTGTTGTTCAATCAACATATGCCATACCTATTTTATAAAGAGATTCATGATCGTATATCGCATAACAAACTCGGTGCGAACCGGGTTGCCCGGCTCCCCATTTGCGTGTTTAGAGGAGAACACGCAAATCAGCGCCCCGTCCTTCGGAAGGGACGTAAAGCCGTTGGTCCCCTTGGTGTTTCTCATTAAGAGTAGGCTAATGCTGGCACCGGGTTTCACTCCTCCCTTGCTTTGTGATTTAGACTGAGAAGCCTTCTAGCGCTGGAGTCGTTTGAAGTCACAAGGTACCCCCAATTGATTGATTGATATTTTCTTGAACCAAAAAAATTATTTTATGCTTTTCGGTGCACTTGATAAAAAAAGAGTAAAAATGAAAAAAGTAATTTTTTATATTTTTATTTTATACTTTTTAGTGAAATGAATTTATAATTATTAAAATGAGATCAAATTGTAATTCAAAGAAAAAATATTAATTTTGACCTCTATGGTTAATCAATGAAGATAAATGGAAGAACCTCCTAACAACCATACAAATATTTTTTTGAAAAAGAGAAATTTTCTGTGTACTTGTGTGTGAACAAAGAAAAGGAGGGTCCCTGGCGTTGGAGTAATTCCCTTAAACCCGGAGTGGGTGAGATTGCGGGTGTGTTTGGTCACTGGCGTGGGGAGTAGATCCCCTAAACCTGAGTGCATGACAGAATTTTCGTTTTTTAAAAAATATTTGTATGGTTATTAGGAGGTTCTTCCATTTATCTTCAAATTGTAATGTATGAGTTTGCATCAAACGTTATTATTCAATATAGAAATCTATATTGTAGCTAATATTGTTATAAAGCTTTCATAAGGAAATTTTTTAATAGTAACATTTTGCCAAACTATGATTTTATGCTGTGCTCTATGCACCCCCATCAAAATGCTATTCCCAGAACTGAACTAATTGTAAGACGTTATTTAGCCTCGAAATGATGAAAATAATTCTGGAATTTTAAAATAGCAGATGAGACAATTAACACAATATAAAACTTAAACTGGATGTGCTCAGTCTACCTACTATCAATTATTATCTGTAAATTATCAATTGCAATCAGGTTTTAATATAATTAAAAATTAACTACTTTTCACTCTCATGTATACCATAAAAAGTATCAATTTGGCTACCAAACAAAAAACACGTTCATTCCATGTTTAAAAAATGTCTAATGATTCTGCATGTGAATTCTTATTAATATATAATATATTAATATATCAAAAAATCTTTTAACAATTAACTAAAAATCTAATTTGAAAGGTCATTGAAATTCATCATTTTAATATAACGTATAAGAATTTAACACTGTGGAACTAAAGCTGAGATAGGATTCCCTGCTCATCTTTTTAATGAAATACACCCATTCACAGGAAATTTCCTCAGTATTTTTATAGCCTATCAGAAAACTGTTAGTAAAATTGCACGTAGATGATGTTTGAGAAAAACCCCAAACAATTTCAAAAGCTCATATTATTTAGATTAAATAGAAAGGTTTCTTAACTTAAATTTTATAGCTAAGATGTAGAGATCGATTTAAACTTAACTGATTTAGACGTTTACCTCGCTCCCCTTCTGTTTTGTTTGCCAAACGTCGAGATTGATTTTCCCCTAGCTTAACTAAACGTGCTTCTCGTTGTTCTTTTGTTTCTTTATTTACACGAAATTCATAATTTACTTTGAACTTTTCTAATCGTTCCAGACGCTTTTTAAAATTTTTATTTTCTCATCCTGTACTTTCCATGTTTTTCATTCGTTCCAGTCCATTCTTTCTCTATACTCTCTCTTCTCTTCTTTTCTTGTAGTAGGTGTATGTTTTTCTCATTAATCTCACTAGCCTTCCTTCCTCCGTTTCATGGATAGATTCGCTTTTCAGGTCTAGGGTTACTATGAATTACAATACAATACGATCTTAAAACTAAACTCAATATGGCGTTAATTGTTTTCACTCGTATTGCATTTTCTTGCCACCTCGTTTCACTAAGTGCGCGATAAGTATAGAAATCGATGTTTTTAAATTTCAAAATAAAATGAAAAACCGAGAACGTGAAAACTGTTTAAATATTTTTAATCGCGGGACGACCTAATATTTTTTATCGTGTAAAACTTTTGATTCAAATTTATTAATATACATTTATATTTCGGATTTGAGTACATGTATACATCTGAGTGAAGTTAACATAAAATAAAAAAGAGTATAAAAAGGCGATTTTATCGGCGATTAAAATTATTCTTCTTTCACACAGACTACCATTTTCTCCGGCTTATCTCCAACGATGTCATTTTGTGTCAACTCTACTTCAGCTAAAGGGATACTTCACTTTAATTTTTCTCAGGGAAAGCGATGCTATGTTTCATAACAGAACTCTGATGATTTATAATGTAACCTACATTTTCAGTTTAGTTCCTCCATCAGCCCAGAGAATTGGAATACAAGGAGTAGAATCACTCACGACTCTTCATCTACATCTACATAATACCCTGTAAGTCACCATACTGGTGGATGGCAGGGGGTGCAGTGCATCAAGGTTCCCTAGCTTACCCTCCTTACCTCTTCCTATTATGTTCCCTTGGGCCATTTGCACACGTGACGATATTATCGCTGTCGTCGACGACAGCGATATCGCTCGACTTGTGAATACGTGTGTTTAAACGAGTGACTTGCACACGTAGGGCGACACGACAAAAGTATCGCGGCGACACGCGTCACGATAAACGTGTCGTCTTGTCTGTCGCTCGGTTCTAACAATCGGCGCGACAGGCGATATCGTGTTCTCAGAAAAACAGTGTAACAAAATGGCGCACTTGCACACGCACTGACATGTCGCTTCCCTCTGGCACCGACGTGCCACTTTTCAGTCTGAGTTTGGAACTCGTGAACATTACAACGTTTTAAACAGCGCGTGTTTATTGTGTTAAAAATGAGTGCCGAAAAATTTAAGTATGATATAACAACACTTATTGGACCAGTGGAGAGCAGGCCCACCTTGTGGGACAAGACGGCAGATGACTACAAAGATAAAATAAAGAAGCAAACGGCGCACTGTGGTCAAAATTCCCGAATTAGAGGGAAACAATTACTTAGGTAGAAAACCTAAAGAAAACTTAAAATACGAAAACTAAAAACAGTCAAATATCGTATATTTATTATTATTTTATAGAAGCTAGTCACAATTACATTTATTTACATTAATCCTTTTCATCGTCTGATCCGGAAATATTTTCTACAAAATCGCTTATATTACTAATAAATTCCGGTACTTTTAACAAAGATAGAACTTCCTGTGATAATGAGTTCGTGTTTTTCTTTGATAATGGTCTAATGCTGCTAATAAGCGGATCGGAAGAAATTAAGAGTCTATGGAGGAGGTCTTCATTTGTTCGGCATCTTGACGATTTGAAAGTGTTGTGTTCTCTGTAGCTTCTATACTCTTTGTGCCTTGCTTCTAGTACGTCCTCGGACAGTTGTCCTATAGGCAAGATCATAGAGTCGATGACGTCAGCTCCATGTAATACAATTTTATGTATGCTTGTGGGCATATAAAACCATTTGTATAAGGAAATATACAATTTAGCCGTATCAAGTGAATACTCTCTAAACGCTTCTGTGTCAAGAGAGTAACCACTTGAGAGAGCTTGCAATATTACAGAAAAACGTTTGATGAGATTTTCGTCTATTCCAGTTATTTCTGCTGCTTTCTTAGGGTTCTCAAAAAAGCGACGAGAGGTATTTCCATCAACTGTGCTTCCCTTTCCTTGCTTTACAACATCCACTAGCAGCCCCATCTCAGACCTAAATCTATCCACTATGATTTTTTTCTAGGCTTTAGGGCTTCTTTGCGAACAATTTGCGAATAATTTTCTTTCTTAATTTTATTTTTGATATAGTCCACTACACGATTTATCACTTTGACCGATGCACCAAATTTTAATATATTTTCCGTTCGCAAAAGATCAAACAGCTCTCTTCGCGTTATGGTGGATGATTCTGTAAATTTGAAAAAATGTTTCAGAAGCGGTGGAAGGCGGTAATATGACATACGTCAATTAAAAAACAGATAACAACCGCACATAATGTGCATAAATTGGCGACACCACTTTGAACTACTTTTTTTGTAGGTCTACATAAAAAATGAAATAACATTACAATATATTTGCCTTCATACCAAAAAATGTATAAATAAAATTCATACCTGAATGAATGTTTTCCATGGTGAACAATATCTATATTAAATAAACTATATCACTGGTTGTATTCCACACACGAGAGACAACTTATTTCACGCAAAGTCGAAGCGAAACTGAACACAGCAAACCGCTTACCCCAATTCGCGGTAATGCCACACCCCTTCATGATATCGTAGAGTGATTTTTCTGGCTGATAAGGATGGGCTGGTTACTTGGCTTTCGTTTAGTTACAAAATGAATAATTTTAAGAACAAATTTTTTCGGAATTGTTTCCCGCTAATTCTAGAATATTGACCACAGTGCGGCGTGGAAATAAGTGTTCATGTTTTTCGAGGAGTTTGAAAGTTTGAACCGGAAGGAACAAAATAAGATAGGTAAATTGAATGGAAATACATTTTTATTTATATTAAATTGAAATCTAAATCACAACAGGCAGTATCGCCGGGTTTAGGGAAATATCGCCAGTTATCCCGCGACAGCGATAATGTCGTTGCGTGTGCAAACCACATGCGACAGCGACAATTGTCGCTGTGGCGGGCGGCAGCGATAATATCGTCAAGTGTGCAAAAAGCCTTATCGTCCTAGGGGAAAACGATCCTCTGTATCGCTCCGTCCTACAATCTGTCTCGCTGATCTTATCCTCGCTGTCCTGCCTTCCGATATATGTCGGACTTGTGATAAGATGGACTATCTCATCCGCTAATCTCTCAGACATATTTTTCTAGCGGATTAAATCTAGCCTGCAGTCTATGTTCCTCTAACGCGGCCCACTTAGGATTTTCTATTAAGGACGTAACGCTTTGTTTTCCATCGTAATTTCTCTTTACGAATCTAGATGCCCTTCGCTGCACCTTTTCTATCTCATTAGCGAGTCCCTTTACGTTAGGATCCCACACAGCTGACGCATATTCCACCTGCGGTCGAACCAGGGATAAATAACATAATTCCTTCACTTTTTCCCAGCTAGTCCGAACTATTCTCCCTACAAAGGCCAGCTTTTTGTTAGCGGCACCCATCACTCTGCAAATGTGGGTGTCGCACGAGAGGTCCCGATTGATCGTAACTCCTAAATATTTAACCGAATCTGAAATAGGAATCCTTACTTCGTCGAACGAATAATTAACATTTAACGAGTTATTTTTGGTTTTTTAAAATTTGATAACTTAGCTTTTCTTTTGATTGATTTCTAGCTGTTATTCCTTACACCACGCTGAAATAGCTTCTAAATCATTGTGGAGATAGTGATGGTCTTCTGGATTGCTGATTTTTAAATGGCTGTGTCACCCGCGAAAAGTCGAATTTTACTTCTAACTACTGAGCAGATATCGTTTATATAAATTAAAAATAACAACGGACCAAGCATACTTCCTTGTAGAACGCCAGATACAGCCTCAAATAAGCTCGAGGATTTCCCTCCTATAACAAACTTCTGCTTCCTATGATTTAAAAATTTACGGATCCAGCTAACAATTTTGGAATTAACACTTAAGGTTTCCAATTTAGTTATTATCTTTCTGTGAGGTACCTCATCAAAGCTTTCTTAAAATATAAGAAGATGGCATCGACCTGCCTATTATGTTCTCCGCTTCTCAGTACATAATTCACAAATAGAACGAGATGGGTGTCGCACGACCTACCCCTCCTTCCTGAAGCCGTGTTGACAATCGTCTAACAATGAATTACTATCAAGAAAACGCATCATGTTACTAAAGAGTATTTGCTCAATTATCTTGCATCAGGACTTGGCACCAATGGAAATAAATTTGACAATTTGGATGAATGCAAAAGCCCGAAGCAAAGAGAAGGTAAACCAAGGGTGGTTGCAAATCTCGGAAACCATACTTAGGGAAGCAGCTGCATCAACTCGGGCAAGAGGCTTGAATTTTGCGATATTTCCGTAATCTATCTCTAAAGAGGGAATAATAACATTTATGGAGGCAGCTGTCTTCCTACAGTTGAAGAAATCCGAATCGAGGCCTCACAAACCCACACAAGTCGAAACCACCATCATCATATCAAAGGATAAAACGAAGACATTTTCAGCGGACAAAAACTTATACCAGAAGATAATTACGATCGGACGCCCTCCTAAATTAAATTAATAAATATTCGGACAGCGAAGACTGAAAAAGAACCAAATCAAACAATTATACGGGCAGAAGATCAACGGAGACCATCATAATCGGCATCATCACGATTCTATGTATTACACCACTAACATAAGGTCTATTGTCAGAACGAATAAGTAGGCGTCGTTCACTCGTTTACGGGCATCGCTCCTTTATTAGTGGAGAATTTAAACCACTTCACAGCAATTCTTACAGGTATTATAATCAATGCCTCAGGCATAATCGTGTGTTTCGACGACGTCTCCTCCTTCACGGATGTCCTGATGGAGGAGCCAATAGAAATCGAAAGAAAGGTCTTCAACAGTGAGATGCCGAATGATTACCAAGGCCTCATATTATTTTGTCTTAAGAATTTGTACTTTACATGAAATGGGCAGCATAACGAGAAAACTGAAAGAATAAGCTCACCTCTTTTTCCACAGTAATAGCTAATTTATGCCCGGAGGATTTCGAAAGATTAACTCTGGGGAAATGTTGACAAATCCGTCGCCATGGGTCGAGTACGTGGGCGACACGTTCTTAATTTGGTCACGTGGGAAGGAAAACTCAATAAATTCCTAGTGCTCATCAATGGTCAACACTCCGCGATCGAATTCACGATAGAAGCAGAATAGTATGGGAGACTACGATACGTCTGTGGTATCAAAGAATAATTCATTTAGATATCTGGGCCATACGCAGAATCGTGAGGAGAACCTTGCGGAACCATCTCTCAACGCCTTATCGCTCCACCACCCGCTACAAAAGGTTTTCTTTCTCACCAACATCCTATTCCAGTGCTCTCCAACCAGTGTGCCGCGGCGCATTAGTCTGCCGCAAGGAAGGCACTAGTGTGAGTCTGACAATGAGGATTTTTAATTTTCACAAAGGCGTTTGGAACAAACAAATTCGCATAAATTTTATCATCCAAGGAATTTATCCTGAAATACAAGAGGAATTGATAGACCTTAGCAACGATCATACAACTTAAAATTAGTTCGCTATCTTTAGATATATTTTGTCTAAATACTAAAGGTGAATATCCTTCAATATCTGAATATGCCATCGATATGACGTTCCAAATTCAACAACGTATTTATGCGAATTTAGTTCTTCGTCAACGGCCCATATTAAAAATATCAAAAGGGCATAGATGAAGAAGTTCTTGTAGCTCTTTCTATTATTGAACCAAATATAAAGCGTCTTTGTACCAAAAAGGCAAGCCTAAATATTTCGTCGAAAAACATAACATTTTTAAACGATGAATTATTTATGTACTTAATTTACAATAAATTATCCAATCATTTGAATATTACTTTATCAATCATAACAATCTAATATAATTGCGAATTATACTTGTTTTATGCTACTCTTTTCTTTAAAAATGTGTATTTACGCAGTAAAATTAATTAGGGGTGGTTTGGTGTGCCGCGATGTTTTTAAACATACATTAGGTGTGTCGTGGAGCAAAAAAGGTTGGAGAGCACTGCCCTATTCCACAGAGTTGAGAAGTTCGCCGAAACGGCATCTTTAGCCGCAGAAGAGTATCGTTTCCTCTTATCGCTGCAAAGGAATGGCTGTCAGAAGGAGACGAGTGAGCGTGCAACGAGAAAAAAAATAAAGGAATAAGAATCCGCAGATTACTCCATTATACCTTACGCCACTGCCATAAGAACATCGGAAGGAAAAACAAACATGTCTGCAATCGAGTCTCTGTCTTGCGTGGCCTAAAGAGCTTCTTCTAGTCACCGACAATTCTTTTTGGGTATCTTAGAAGCAGCGACTACATTTTGAGAATGCTAATCAACACATCAAACTCACAATTTCGACTGGAAATTGATAAAAATTAAATAGGCCTGAGTGTCGGTGACTTCTTGTGTCTCTAACGTAACTCTTGCCTCATTACCACGAATTGAGAACAAAATAAGATTTTCATCCCTAAGATAGTTAAAAATATTACCTTTTGGGCATCGTTTACAAAAAGTAAAATAAATCATGCCTTATGTCCAAGGTCGTGTCTGTCTGTCCGTATGCATCATCTTCAAAACGATTTAATTTTCATGAAGTTTGGTTCTGGGGACTTTTTTTTAGAAAAGGGCAATAAGAAAATAATACAAATGCTTAACGTAACCTTTCCATGAACAAATAATGTCATATCACGTAGAAAAAATGTCATATCAAAAAATTCTAAAAAATGTCGTAGAAATAGTTATTTAACATGATAATATGATTCGCAAAGGACGCCTTGTGTATATGCACGCATTAAGTGTGCATACTTAATTTCTATTCACGGGAAGAAAGAAGGGAAAGCTTTTCTTACTCTGTGGACTCTTCATTCTAACTGATGAAATGAAATGTAAATTTATTTACGAGGCAGGGTTAAAATATAAGTTTCAAAAATTTGTAAGTATATTGATAGTAGTAGGAATCAAGTAAAAAGGAAAGTTTATCATCAGCCACTTACGCTTATCGAGAATGCTCTGCGGCAATGCAAAACGTACGCTATTACGCATATATTTCGAAAGAGTAATTTCTCATTTGGAACACTTAATCCACCATACGGTTTCTTTTAACTGCCAGTATAGTTTTAAAAAATAACATATCTCTATGAATTAAATCAAATTAACTTAGATAAAATTTAAAATAATGATTCGAGTCGAGAGATCGTTCCTTATTAGAATTTTTAAATCGCCGAATATGTACTACTAAAATTATAGATCTTGATGGCGCCGTTTAAATGAATCATAATAATAATCGCCTTAGTCAAGATGGTAACGACTGCAGAAATCGTGCCACAATAGATCGTTGCAATATTTGCGTTAATTAAGAAACACCTTTTCATCTTCTAGTAAAATTCACACATCCGCCAAGCACCAATATATCCGCCATAACGTGCAAAATGAAATCGATAATCGGTCGGAGATTTCGACGCTCGACGTCCGCCTCTGTTCCGACGTCGAATCGGCCCTCGACGGTCGTGTGCCCATCCGTGGAAATCTAGAGTACGCTGGACGTCCGTTTTCACACCTGCGCACGCGGGGGGCGAGAACGGGTGGCGAGAACGGGGGCGAGGGCGAAGGGGAGTCGTTCTCCTCGGCGGCTTCAGCCGCGATTCTCTCGGCCTTCGACGTCGCCTTTGCAGAGCTAAAAGAAGGAGGGCGAGATGCCACCGATGGTTGCGAAAAACGGTGTCCTCCGTAGGGAAGGGAGGGAGGAGAGAGAGAGAGAGGGCGTCGCAGGGCGTGCCTCAGGGCGTCGACCGCGCGTGGGTGGGTGGCGACGGAGGAGGAGGGGGAACGCGCTCCACACTCTCGGTCGCCGTCGAGGGAACCTGTTCTCGGACCCGAGGGTTACGCGCCGGACGGATGTTTGGCAATGAGAGGAGGGACCCGCTCGGCCACCGCCCCGACGCCCCCTCTCCTGGCTCTCGCCAGAGAGTACTTAAAGTACGCGTCCCCCATCCCGTGTATCAGTCAGCTTCCAGTCTCCTGAACGGTCTTACGTATTAAAAAAATCACATTCCTCTCGCAATGGCATTCAAGGTAAGTGTCCGCAGTTCCCTGGAATTCCATTTGGGATAACGTCTCCATTTGTCTGATAGCCTGTTTAATGTTTTACAATAATTTACCATAAATTTTTTTTCCCATTCGCGAAATTCTTTTAATATTAAAAACTACCTTTGACAGAACGAATCCTAAATTCTGTGTATTAAAATGGCGAATCGAATGTTCTTTAAAAAATCTTCGCAATTTAGTTTACTTACGTACTTTTGAGGGCTGACCCTAATAATAATGAACAAAATCATTTATTTGTAAGGCAAATAAATTGGCGCTCTTCATTAATTATAATAATGTTATCCCCGACTTCTATTATCTATAGTTCGATGTATAAATGGCGAGTTATAACGATTTTTTTTAACATGTCATAAGACTCAAAGATTCCCAGCGGAATTTCATCACCTCAAAAAAAACCTCTCGAAGCATCAATGGTTGCAATATTTTTAGAGCAACTCTATGAAGAGAAACCCGTGATGCAATCTGGAGAATGAAATCTGCACCCGTTGATGATTCATATGCAATCTTTAGATTGTCCTCAATTCGACCATCTTGTTTATAATTCAAATTCGAAATTCTTATCTATCGGTTCAATGGAATTTCCAAACGCAAAAAGCAAATGAGACAAAATCTATATAATATGGCGCGAGTTGGGGGTTTCATAATTTGGCGAGAGAAAGCGAAGATCGAACGAAGCATATGATAGAGATATGTAATCCTTAAATTTCAAAGTGTTAAGGAACGAGACGAATGTTTTCCTCTTGTATTTAACGTTTTATGTGTCCAGGGTCGGCCCGAGGAATTTTGGCCCCCCGAGATAGCATTCTAGCGCCCCCCCCCCCCCCCCACTCAATAAATATTTGTTTAGATAATTACGAAGTACATGTTAATTTATTCATTGTTCTGTAAAGATTATAGATCAAGAAAAAACAATGAATGCCATAAAGATTCAAGCCTGCTCGGAGATATAAACAGGTTTACAGTAATTATTCACTTGCAAATAATGTATGGATAGATGGTCGGAATAGAGCCCCCAGGATTTTGGCGCACCAGGCAGCAGACCAGTTCGCCGGTACCTCGGGCCGACACTGTGTCTATGGACTTAAAAAATCTTCTTGTAATTCATAGGAGGAAAGGTTTTAAGATTATGAGAAATGTTTGCGAAAAAACTGAAGAATTCTGAAGTTCTATCGTTGGGATGCAGTCACCAAATAATCCTCATGACTGAAAAGAGATTGGATGCAACGACAAGCGTCTGATTGGTTTATAGCTCCAGATTCCGGATTTGCGTAGACGCAGTAACATCAAGGTGAAAAATGAAAAGTATTCAGATGCGAATTTCAGCCTCTACGATCTATGAATGTCCCTTTTTACGTCTCAAAAACGTTTTTGAGGTGCATCGCCCTCTTGAAACGCTGAGGTCATGTTGCAACGTAAATATTTTCTTAGCCGAAGATATAGAACACATATGTTGATCTCGTTTGAAAATCCATAATCCTCAAAAATGTCCGCTTCTCTCTCTCTCTCTCTCTCTCTGCAGTTCGTGGTACTCGCAGCCCTCTTGGCCGTGGCCAACGCTGGTTTCCTCGGCGCCCCCGCCGCCCTCTCTTACGCCGCTCCCTCCGTGGCCGTCGCCACTCCCTCCATCACCTCCACCGCCAGCAACATCCACAGGAGCTACGGCAACCTAGGACAGGTGTCCACCTACCACAAGAGCATCGACACCCCTTACTCCTCCGTGCGCAAGTCTGACGTCAGAGTGAGCAACGACGCCCTTGCCTACGGCGCCGTCCCCGCCTACGGTGCATACGGTGCATACGCCGCCCCCGCCTACCACGGTGCATACGCCGCCCCCGCCTACCACGGCGCCTACGCCGCCCCCGCCTACCACGGCGCCTACGCTGCCCCAGTCGCCGCCTACCACGCCGGCCCAGTCGTCGCCAAGTCAGGTCTCGTCGGAGTGGCCTACTCTGCAGCCCCTGCCGTCGCCCATCTTTCCTTCGACGGATACGGCGTCCACTACGGATACTGAGGAGATTTATAATAGATCTTCGCCAGTACCCTTCAACTGATCTTCCGGATATCATTTCTTCTGTTCCATCCATGTTTGTGTTTGCATTAGCAACCAAGCCTCTTATTTATGAAATGCTGACCAATAAATTATTTTGACCGCAATATTATCGTTTTTGTTCTATTTGCGTTTTTTGCTCTAGCTTCGATCTCCGTTTTCCTCACGTACTTCATTAAGTAATAGACAAACAGATTTAACGTGCTCTTAAAATTATTTCAAAATTTAGATAAATAGGCGTTTATTTTATAATCATTTTAACTCATAAATCACCGAAATTTACAGTAGAAAAGGACTTTAAGAAACTTCAGGTATAATAAACCATGTCCGAAAGTACTTTTTAAAATTCAAATAGAAAAATGGCAACTTCTTCATGTTTAAGTCTAGTCGCTCAATATAGCGATGTGATCTGTCTCGCCATCGTAAAAGAGAATAGGAGCCCAGAGGAGGATAATCTGAATTCTGTGTTAAGACATACATTTCAACTGAATATCCTAAATTTACACTCCGATTTTGGTAACAGACATTTTATATCAGTCACATTAAAAGGAAAATATTCCACTGCAGCGAATTTGGAGAAGTGTTATATGTTGATATTTGTGAACAATGAAAATCGGACTCCTAGAGTTATTTACGGACAGGAACTTACAGTAAATTTAATTGTCATAAAAATTTCTCAAGATACAATTTTCTTCACATCCGATTGTATTACTTTCAATTGGTTCTTGACAATGCTACAAAAATAACAGCTGTGTTAAGAAAATCCCGATTTTGTCCAGCGTCTGATCATACGACTTATAGTTAATACAAATGTTGGCCTGTTAGTGGAATGGAAATGGAATGGTTAACAATTTCACTCTAGTACCAGTCCTTGAAACGGTAACAATTGCTGCTTCTATAATACTACATATGTATTTTGAAGTCACTGGACTATAAGACGTGTTCCATTACACATGCTCTATTTTGATTGACATTTCTCAGTAGCATGAGTGTAACTCCGAATTTTCAAGAAAGGATTGTAACTCGCGATGTACACTTTGCCCAGGTTCGAGAAAGCGGGTAAGGGCTTAAACCTTGACGGAGCCTCCTCGATTTTTCAGCAAGTTCTCGTAAACTTAAAAAGAACAATTTTTACAAGAGCGTCTAGCCCAGCGGGAAATTATAATTAATTCACCCTCCAAGTTCTTAGGTTCGATTCCCGGATCTTTACCAGAAATGTAGTGTGTTTGGATTTTATTGATATTCTAGATCAGGGGTCCACAAACTTTTTATTGAAAGGGCCACATTAGGCTCTATGTACTCCAGCGCGGGCCAAGGGGGAGGGGGGTGTTGGTGGTCATATGGAAGTTTCACCGTTACAAATTGTTTCGAGGGGGGGGGGATTGGGTTGGGTAAGGTTGGCGGGCCGGATTAAATCACTCCGCGGGCCGTAGTTTGGGGACCTCTGTTCTAGATCAATAAAGTAAGAAATAATTATTTTCAAAACAAAGGTAAGCTTTCGGTACCTAAGAGGGTTAAAAATTATTGGCATAATAGCTTAACTCAAGAACATTTGAGAAGTTTAGCAATTTTATTTACTGAAAATAACTTTGTTCAGGACTTGGAAATGGAAAATATCATAAATGAATTTGCAGAAATGAAAGCTAGAAAAACAATTATATAATTAAATTATTGTTCTTTTAATTAATTAGTTTATTTACTTATTTACTGGACACTGCCACCTATACTTTGTCGTTTTAGTTTATAGTCCGTTTGTATATTTATATTTTTATGATGTTTTATTTAATAAAGATTTTTTTGCTGTATGTTGTTTTGTTTAATAACAAAATTTAAAATTGCATTGAAATTAAAACAATAAAAGAATACCCTTATATATAGAAGGTAAAATAGATATGGGTCTCCAAAATACGTTGCCCCTACGGCCTCAAAGTGTCTTAATCCGCCACTGCTTGAATCAGAATATTTGTTCATAATGGCAGGATTTATCATATCAACTTCTTCATTATGGCATGTTTTGCGACCGGATCGGAGATCTCGGCCGTTAAATACATGTCAGGGTAAACAGCATAGTATATGATTTCGGAGAGATTGCGTCAGATTCGTAAAGCAAAAACATGAGCAAAAGTAAAGCGTCACATTACTCTTGAAGGAGTTGAATTGGATTGGACGGTTAAAGCTTCAGGAAAAATTTAGGTCGGAAGTTCTTTTAAAGGAGGTCTCAGGAATATTAGAGGCACCTACTTACATGGGTAGGCACGATCACAATGATGAAATACGAGAGATCGACTGCAGGACCGCGCGATATCAGGGCTGGTTTTTCTCAAGGACCATCCGGGATCATAACAGAAGAGTGATACCCGTGAGAGAAGTTATTAGGTAGGCTTTGGTGCGCTGCACCCCATGCTACCCACCAATCTGGTGATTTGCAGGGTATTATGTAGATGTATGCTCTAGAATTTCGACACTTTCTATCCAACTTTAAAAGAAAATCTGAAAATCCTCTATATTTTGCATCGCCTTCAATATTTGAACACATCACACATATATTTTCCTTCGATTTCATCTCTTCAACGCTCGACCAAAGATATTAACGTTTCAGCGAATCATCGACTATTGCTACTGCTCTTTTCTTACAGAAGGATGAATCAGTTTAAGTGGTCTCTTAGCAACATAACCAATGCCACAAATGGACTGGAGCACTTCATAATGCCGCAATCTAATGCTTCAAAATTGAACGTGTGCATCACTGGTTCTTCATTCCATAAAATAATCTTTGCCTGTATCGTAACTACTGTGAGTTTCAGGAACAATCTTCACATTTTCCCATCGTATACTGAGAAGGATATCTTTATCTGTTCTCTGCTGACTTTCCGAAGAAAAAAACATCATCAACCTCAGATGATGCAGGACGATTGTAATGTCTTATGCCACAGTTTCTTTCACCAATCTCTTTTATATTTAAAAAAATGTTTTGAGGCGCTTCACCGGCAGTCGCTTCATAAAAAGAGAGTATTTATCGTGGGAAATATGGTTGAGGATGGTGTGGATAGAAGGATAGGGTTAGTTAACTTAGGGAAGGGGTGGGAAACATTTTCCCGATGTTGATCTGCATTAGTATTTCCGACAAACTTGGCATTTAAAGTCTCACAGATGGTTCGATGGGTCGAAGCGCAAATGTCGAGCGCGCATTTTTTGCGGAGTTGGAAAATATTTTAGCCGTTAAAAAAATAAATAAAGAAACAGTTCTCGAATAGATTTAGTAAATGAATTGTTGGTCTGTATATAATTACACAAGTAATTCCGATGGCTTTGCCGAGAATTTCGAGCCACAATCAAGACTCACAGCTCACAGTTCCAACTGGGGCGAGCGGAGGAATGGGTTGACAGGCAGTGGACCGGTATGGGTTGCCACCTTCCTCTGGATAGATTCTCGGACACACGAATCTGCTAATCGAAAACTGTCTATCGGGGATGGGGTAGGGGGCAAAGTTATCCTTATGGAAGTGTGTTTATACTGGAACAGTTCTATGTAAGCCTTTTTTCCGAAAGTTTTATTTAATAATTATATAAGTTTTAAAATGTTCAAGAAGAAAACAACATAATAAAACAAAAATGATTTCTATTGCTGAAAGTGTACTTTATTGTTCATAACTATTTCCTTTCCATTTATATTTTTTATTTTACTTTTAGCTGCTTCTAACGCCATTGGTTTATTTTTGACAAAGTCTTAAAATTCCGAACAAGTCACGTCAAAATATGATTTTGTTTGTAATTCTGCTTTGACTACTTCCAACTTCAAACGGTTTCTTTCGTCCGTCCCTAAGTTTCCCATATTGGAAAATACCCTTTCTGTATAAGCAATACACTAACAGGTACCGAATAAACAAATTTTACCAATTTTAATAAATTTAGTAAAGTATCGGTTCCAGACCTATTAAAAATATTTAGCCACTTTTCAATTCCAGATAGGTACATCTGATTTAACAATTTCTGGTAATATAGCTTTCACTAATATGTATTCCGAATATAAATTATCAACATTAATAATATCCATTAATTTAAGATTCTGTACACACAGTTCCAATTGTGACCACTGTACGAGAGAAAAAAATGTGTTGCATTTCTTTCTGGACAACCCTCGTATATTACTCCTCAGTTCGAAAATACTGAAATGTTTGAAAGGCGAATTGTCAAAATCGAAGCAATTCCCAATATATTAACATACCCTTGTATAGAATTTACTGAATTCTCCTCGTATCTTGTTTGTATGCGAAATGGTCAGACGTCTCAAACCAGTATTTGCCTTAACACCATAAATGTGTCCTGCCTTTGGATTAGCTGATCAATCAAGTCCTCCATCATTCTTTACAACGAAGGAGAAGAATGAAACACTTTCTAACAGCAAAATTTTATCATGAAAAACAACAGCGACATGGTGTACGAAGTATAAAGAAATTTCTGCCACAGTTGTGTCTAGATCAGTGAAATTTTTCTTTATTAATCAGTAATTATAGTTGCAAGTAAAATTTTGAGGCTAAAAATGCCGAACACTGACGTGCAAACAGTTTATACTTTTAGAAGTAGCTCATTTTCTTGACCGTCGAAAACTTATGGTTTATTGTTTTTGTAGGTTTATAAGGTTATTTCAAATTACTTTATTTTAACGAAATTATTTTCCTGAAATTCGCTTAATTTTAATAGTACTCTACAACTTGGCCTAATTTACAACAAAAATTCACGATGTTTTACATACCAAAAAATGTAAAAATCTTTTTCGAAGCAAAACGATTTACCGATCCTCAGAGGCGGATTAACGAATTTGTCTACCTTAGGCACTGTAAACTTTGCCGGCTCTGTACCTATATGAAATTTTTTAAATCTTTTTAAATAAAACATTTTTGAGTCCATTTACCTTCTATGATTCACTTTTGTTTGCAATTCACCACAGTATAGTATAATAATGAAGTATTATTATTAAGAAGTTATATTTTTTTAAATGCCACCCCTAGAAATTTGCAGCCCTAGGCAAGTGCCTACAGTGCCTATCCGTAAAACAGCCCTGCCGATCCTATTGTAAAAGATTAGTAACTCATGTGTTTTAAAGTGTCACAAAGACCGCAAAACAAACTGCTAGACCAAAAAATATGCAAAACAGGAAATAAAAAACTGATTAAAAATATATCTAAAACACTCGAATGACTATTAACTGTCAAGATTCTAAATTACTCAAAACGCAAAATTCAGTTTGCTCGCCCGGAATATGTATCTATTATGTAAATTAAAATTATAAAAGGGTTAGTTTAAAGTATGTGTAAATGTACTATTTATTTAAAATATTTGTCATAAAGAAACATATCCGCCTCATAAAATAATTAGCTCGAAAGGCGACTTACCAATTACTGCCAATTTGACTCAATGGAAACTTAAAGGTAAATTCGGTTCTCTAGCGGCTAGCCGTTCTCATACTTTCAACTGTTGCGGCCCCTTTGTATTGAATATAGTAATAACAGTAAACTTAAATACAAATTCCTTTATTTTATATTACTGTTAATAATTTTTATCGCATCGTATTTCCTAAAATTTCCCGAAGAAATTTTATTATTCATGAATGTTTTATTATTTGGCGTTTCACCTAACACCTAAAATAATTTTGTGGCCCCCAGATACCCTATGCCTAGGACAAGTCCTGTTTATTTGTCATCACCGATGCCACCGAAAATTTCTCGCCTTCTAATCGTCCATCCATAAATTCATTTTGCGTCCGGGTCGGCATCTGGCCCCGACACCGGACAAATGTCTTGATTCCCAGAATGTTCGGGTGAAAACCGGAAGGGTGAAAACTTTATGGATCGGACGAAAAAACCTCTATGAGCGAGGCATGCATGGGATTGGGCGCCAAAGGCACCATCCCTAGCGATTTTTAATTTCAAAGGTAATATATTATTCGTTTGAGTTTTCTCACATGCGAAGAGCATAAATGCATCATTTGTTTTCGGCGTTTAGATGAGGAATAAATCGGACACGGTTGCCTTTCTCCGTAGAAGAAATAAAGACAACATTCTATTCTATTATATCATATACTATACGCACATTTGAGCGACTTCGATTATGATGGTAAATACTCCGTATCTAGCGCTCAATGTTTTTTTTATAAATCGGGAGATGGAAATGTAAGAGATGAACTGTAACCTCGAATGTCTGATCAAAACTTTTTCGATTTGTCATCGCTCCCGTATAACCCTCCCTTTCCCCCTTCCTCTCTTCTCTTCCTTCCTCTCCCTCCCTTTTTCCCCTTATTCTCCCTCCCTTCTCCTCCTTCCTCTCCTCCCTTATCCCTATGAATTTTTGCTTGTGTATTTAAGATGTTCCTGACTAATTATTGAATTAACTAGGCGATATTAAGATCGTGCTAAAAGAATAATTTTGAATTTGAGAATTGTCTTTTTCTTTGTTGAAACATGTATAATTCCCTCTAATTATCGGCTGAAGCTCTCGATTATTAAATTTTTAATTACATATCTCATTGATATCTACTTAACGATTTGTCGGATTCTTTAATGATTGTCGTACCAAGTGGCATGTAATTTCCTAATTATTTCCTCATGCTTATAATGGAAGAATAGTTTCGTAGTCATTGATAATTTATATAGACTAGTGTAATGGTCCATCAAGAATGATGGGTGAGCATGTGTGAAGCACTAAATTACACTCGAGTAGTTTTTCATTATAGGATTTTATCGGCGAGACCGAGCTGCTTTCGATTTGGAGTATCATCATCTGATTGGGGGTCTCTTTTCTGTGTCACTTAGAAATCTGGTCGCTCGTTGGATATACTTTTCAAATATTGTACTGAAAAGCTGTTTGATGTTCTGCTAAAGTGTTAATTATAAACTGTCACAAAGCTAAGGCGTAATCTATAAATTTCATATTAAATTATAATAAAAAGAGCTCTAGATGTAGAATATCTAAGTGTTAATTCAAAATATAAATGGAAATAAACAAATCGATGGTTCAATGTATCATTTAATGAATCTTAAAATTTAAATATTAATTACGTATATCGTTATGATTGGTGTACAATTATGTTTTTAAACATTGATTAAATTCGCATAATTTGCGACTTTGCTTTGGACAAATTAAAGCTTAAATTAAATTCGGCATCCTGACTACGATCTGACCGAGGCATTTGTTCGCACTAACATGGATGGAGCGCCTGCGCTTATCCGGATTCACCATTACGCGTGGAACGCCTAAAAATACGTACTATATGCTGTCACAATATCTTTCGAGTCATTTTCTAGTCGGCAAATTTTTCGAATCGATCTCAGAGTGAGGCGAGCGACGTAACTAATCGTAGGTTTCGTATTCTACCAGAAAAGAAACCTGCGAAGAAAGTGCATCCAAAAGATCCTGGGACCAACAGACAGACATCGCTCTGGTCTTCCTAATCTACTTCGATCTCTCGAAAATTCCAGCACGAGGCCTGTTGCGTGATCTTACCGATGGATTCCCTGGCACGTTAAGCTGTCCATACACGTGTCCAGTTTACAAAAGTTTTGAATCCGCAAAGCGGAAGTCCACTTTCCTTCGTGGCAAAATACGTTTGACATTGCAGATCTCCCATCCATCTCCCATCCTCCTTTGCCTCTCTTCTCTCCCTCCTCTATTTCTCTCTCTCTATTCATATCCTCGCCCGTTCTCCCTTCTCCTACACCAATCTTTTCGTTTTCTTCCTTTATTTGTGCCTCTTGAGAGCCAGATGAATGTAATTAAGTGAGTGTCAGGTGAAGTATAGCACCCAAATGAAAGCGTATTCTGAGCGAGGCAATGGGTAGAAGCTGAGTCACATCAGTTGGGATGAAGTAAAAGGTGTGCAGTGGAAAGCTACGTAATGGAGTGCAGTGTTTTTGCGCGTGAATCGTGGTTTTAAATGTTCGAAGAGTAATTCAGATGTGTGTGCGTGTACAGGAGTATTGAAAGTGCTATTCGTGGACTAAAAGCAAGGACCAGAGTCTATTGGAGGAGGAAAAGATAATTGCAGAGATGAGAGAGGAATCGAAGAGTGCTAAAAAAAAAGGAAATTAAAGAACTAATGAAGACAAAAAGCGAGTTTCGAAATGATTTGGAAAAGGACCCAAGTGGAGGAAAAAAAGAGTGGAAGGTGTGATGGAGAGAAAAAGGGAGAGGGGGAAGAAAGGGGGAGACGGGGAGAGATTGAAATAGGAGGATTGGGAGAGGAAGAAGGGAAGGGGTTTGGGTGGTATTGATGGGCGGGGAGGAGTAGAAGGGGGGGAACGGGGTTAGACGTAGGAGACGTAATTTCGTGTCCGCGTGCGTTGGTGTGGAGGCACATGGTAATTGCGTGTTTTCCGGTTAGACCCCTTTCTCCTCCCCCTTTTACCCCTCACTCCACCCATATTCCCCGTAGGCAATCGGTCGCACAGTCATCTCGAATGTAAAAACTCCAAATCGAGATTCGAATCGTGCCATTGTTTTCGATGACGTCACATTATGAACGCTAAGAGAGGAGTCGTTTCCCAATCGACATCCGCCTTCCAACACCTATTCAGATATCGAGTCAGAAGTCGAAGGAGGCATTTCCCAAAATTCCATTTGAATTAGAGTATAACGACACCTCCAGACCATTCGTAAACCGTTTACGAATGGCATATATTTTTTTAGGGTGCAACATAAGTCCTTTTCTAGAGTTAAATCATCTAAGTCTGTTTCTCAACCGCCTGCCCGCGACCGATTATTTGCCCGTCCGCGAAACTTTGGTGAAAAGTAGAAGAAAAATCTAAAATGTTATATAATGCTACGAATCTTAGGTCCCTAAAACAGTTTTCTACTTGCAACGGGACGAAAATATGCTAAACTGCAGATAAATGCTTAGATTTCAATAACCGTGCATACTCCGAATGGCGAAATTATATTTCGGAATGCGGATTCTAATAAAAATTAGGAACACGGAGGGTTGGATGTGTTTTTCCCGAGACTTTTATATATGTTTCGTACAATATTTTGAATTGGAGAAAGCAAAACGAGCGCTTGCTGTGAGGCCTAACTTATGTACACCCATATGCGAAACGGAAGAAGTATATACGGATATCCCTGTCATTAGAATACGTTTCGTGTAATTTCTTTGTCCTACGGAATTCCTCCAAATCGTCCCATGTTCGCTTCTAATGTGGCAGAATTACCAATCTTTGAGACCTTAGCAAGCTAGTACAGCATTGGTGCAACCAAGTTTCGTTTGGCGGCCTACCTTTTCCCCGATTCTTGGGGAACCAAACTTCAGTTTGGGTATTACCCAACCATTCCCTAATTCAGAGGTTCTCAAACTTTTCGATGTGGTGAGCACCAAGTCGTATCATAGAACATCAAGCGAGCACCAAGTTGTATCTTAGAATATCGAAAGACACCAGTACACTTCCGCAAGAGTAGTAATGATAATAAATAAAATCAAATCAACATCAAAGTTATTCTTAACAATCTTGAAGACGTTTAGAAAGAAATCAACCTAGCAAATTAAATTATTTGTTCTAAGAAATGGGATATTAAGCAACGTAGGAGAGCACAGCCAGGCTTCCAAAGAGCACAGCGGTGCCTGCGAGCACCAAGTTGGGAACCCATGCCTAATTACTTCTCCTCCCCTGCCTCCAATCGAAGAGAACCCAGTGCTTTCCTACAGCCTCAATCGAGGAACGTGGCTTAGTTTTTTTTGTAAAGCTGAATCAAATATTACAAATCCATCAACGAGTAATGCTAAAAACAAATCGGATGCTACAGATTAACTTGACTGTCCGCCCGAGAAAAAGAAAAAGACAAGTTTTGATCGGAGATAAAACAATTACTATTATTATGAATTATTTTTCAATTATTTTTCATCGTGTTTACGGAATCATAAATGTTTTTACCTAAGCCACAGTGTCTAATATGTAGGGATATCCTATCAAATGAATGTTTGAAACCTGCAAAGCTTTCTCGTAATTTAAACTAAAAACATTCATAATTACATAATAAACCAGTAGATTTTTTCAACGAAAATTGCATGATGTGAAATCACAAAAGAGTTTATTTAAAAAGAGTTTTGCCGTAGAAAAGTCGCTATTAAAATCTTATTATTTGGTGGCGTTTAAAATTGCTAAATACAAGAAACCATATACAATTGCCAAAGAATTGATAAAACCCTGTTTGGTGAAGTTTTAAGGCCAACTGTCGGAGGCAAAATGAAAACAACACCTCTTTCCAATGATACTAATGAGCGAAGGATTTCTGAATTATCCTCGGACGTTGAAGACCAGATGATCCAAAATGTCAAAAATTCTAAATGGTTTGGAATAAAGTTGATGAGTCAACTGATGCTTTTAATACAGCAATACTTTTAAGTTATGTACGTTTCATTGATTTTGACGCAGGAGATATGAAGGAAGAATTATTATATCGCCTTGAATTGCCTTCTCAGACCACCAATTCTAAATTATTCGAGGCATTAAATGAGTACATTGAATGTAAAGGTCTTGAATGGAAAAATTGTGTCGGACCGTGCAAAGATGGAGAAGCGAGCAGGACCGGCAGGCATTCGGGAGTAGCCACAATCATAAGAAAAATAGCTGACGCTAGAATGGTACTTAAATCATTTTTTCATGCACCGCGAGCATTTAGCGACGAAAAAAATGTCTCCAAACCTAAATGACGTTCTCATGCAATCAGTAAAAATTGTATATTTTATACAGGGTAAACTTATTATTATCTTGTGCGAATAAATGGGTGTGCGCTTATTACTTCATGTGCCGTGGCCATCAAGAGGAAAAGTATTGAAAATATTGTTAGAATTAAAGCGAAAATCTGAATTATATTTGCGTGCAAACAATCGGCATTCGCCTTAAAGTTTGGTAAGGATATGGCAAGTACTTTTTGAGTTAGAGCGCCCACAATCACATACACACACGCACACACATCATTCCGAAAATAGTCTAAACGTGTTCCAGGGACCTCAAAACGTGTATTTCCGTTTAAATCTCGAAGTCGATTTTTTCGTGATCACAATACTACGTATGGAGAAAGTAAGAATCCACAAATTTTTATGCACGTATGAAGACGTATATCTAATCAAAATGGCTACGCGAGCTACTAAAGAAGAACATTAAATGTTGCAGCTTAATTACACGTTCACGATTACTTCATGCTTACGAACAATATTTTTTTAAATATTGCGTTCAATTATAAATTTAAAACTTTTAGCAAGTAATTTACTTGCACTAATCGTCTGCTGAATCACGATCGTTGAAAACTAGCAAATTCGGCGTTGTTCCGTTGCCTTTCGAATAAATGAATTATTACTCACATAAATAATTAACCACTTCCATAAATAATTACTCACTTTGATATTTCGATGCCATTTCCTAGCAGGAACATCGAGGGGTCCGCTCGGAGTTGAAACTCAGTCCATCTCCTCCAATCCATAAGGCAGAAAGAACGACATCACGTAGACTTCTGTTTTCCGCCATCTTTGACAATTCATCGTAGCACCTCACTCTTCCTTTTCACTCACCATCAACAAATATCAACGAAGAAATCACCGAAAAACGAAACTTTTCGATTAGAAAGACACGATTGCGCTAACGGTAGGATGTTTTCTCGAGCTGCAAAATGACTGGGAACAAGTCCAATAAGTCCTGACGCTGTCGATAGTTGAAGACGACTGTCCTTCACGCGACCGCAGATTTTAAGAAGAGTAGCTTCGTTTTGTCAGCATCGACCAATCACCAGCAACGTTGTTCCCCCCTCCCCTTTTTGTTGTAACGCTAACACGGAGCTACACAGCCCCATGCAAACTCGATCGGGTTAACCACCTGCCTTTTGTAGCGTTTCGCTTACCGAGAAAATTTCTCCGAACCAGCGATGTTCCAGAGGATCAGATTACCGAAATAGATCTCCTGTTTTCGACTTGGCGTCCGACTTGGATTTCATGTCATGACTTGATGTTATTCATAATTCACTAATTTTTAAATATTTTAAGCCGCAGTCAGAAGTCCCTTCTACCCAAATGGAGAAACATAACTTTCTCCATACGTAGTATAGGGAAAGTATTGTGAAAGTAAAAATTCTGTAAATATTTCTTATTTTCTGCAGTTCTTTCTAATTCAGATAACAAATAGCAAGATAAGATACATTAACATAATTAAAGTATTTATTAGCGCATTTTTATGAGGAATATTGCTCCGATTAATGCCAAGAGGGGTAACTCGGTAAGATATTTTTCGGTATTTCTTCGAATATTTTGGGTAGGGTCTGAATTTTTTACTTTCTCCATACGTAGTAATGGGAAAGTATTGTGATCACGAAATACACGTCTTGAGGTCTCTGGAACACGTTTAGACTATTTTCGGAATGATGTGTGTGCGTGTGTGTGTATGTGATTGTGGGCGCTCTAACTCAAAAAGTACTTGCCATATCTTTACCAAACTTCAAATATAACACTTTAGCATGAGCACAAAGAACTGATTAGTTTTTGGACAATAACGGTTAACCGGATGTCGAGGTTTATTCGAAACCCGATTCGGTTTTTGCGATATTTCTCCGTTAAAACATCATTATTATATAAACAATTCTATACGAGGGTTATAGAGAATGTAATTTCCTACAACTTTCATTTGAAACAATTTTCCATAGCAGTTATTGTTTAAGAATTATTTATAAATAATCGGTTTTTTCGGTTTCCGTCAAATATCTCCCTAAAAACGTCGTTACTGGTAATCTTCGTAAGGAACAAAGTTGTAGAGAATAATATTTCTTCCAAGTTTTGTTTGAAACAAATTTTCGTAGAATCATCCATTTCGGAGATATTTTCCTTTTTGTTAATTTCCAGTATACAGCGCGACCACCATGTAGCGGTGAATTCTGTAAACATATTCAAAATATACCTAATTTACGGCAATAAGGACGACTGTATTCTTTTACGATACGAAATAATAATTTTGCCTTATAATGCTATTCATAATAATTTAAATATCTATACCCCAAATATGGAGAAAGTCATGTGTTGGCCACATCAGTTTTTTTCGTAATTATATTTAAAATACATTACACAACAAATACATGGAAGGGCAAAAATCAGAAAAAAATTTAAGGAAGATATCTAAAAAATTAGTGTCTGGGGTAATCTCGCTATCCCCCTTGGTAGTCTGAGGGCTAAGAAAGATTTCCTCAAACCGATCGGCGAACGATAATTACTTTCCAATAAGTGGAGCTAAGTAATTAGCCATCTTATTTTTACGCCATCTTCCTCTCAGAGACTAACTAGTAAATGCGGTACACGCACACGGCTTATGGTAAAAACACGCTTTTCTCACATCTACCGAAATTTTTTTGCAACAATCCGACACTCTTGAAAGCACCGACTGTGCCTCTGGTCCGCATATCCCAACACCCTCCGGCGTCTCACCGCGAGAGACTTTCTGAGTGAACCAAGGGGCGTGGGCAATCCACCCGTTGGAGAGCCGCGGCTTTCTGGACGTCTTGCGTTACCCAACGCGTTTCGTCTTTGCCTTCTCAGAAGCTGTTGGCTAATCCTCCCCTTTCTCCCCATCTTTCGCCCCCCCCCCCCCCCCACTCGCTGCTGCGGCAGAACGACCTCTCCCTCCATCGAGGACACCTTGGAGATTTCGACGGGAGAGAGACGGCTAACCCAGACCTTCGAGTGAAAACAAACCAGGATTTGCTGGCTCCTGCGGACCACCACGCCTCCGATTTACCATCTTTGCGCGCCCTCTTTCCGCTATGCTTTGCCTGCGCGAATTCGCGTATAAAAGGAGAGGCGGCTTCTACGTCGGGCACATTACTCCACAGAACGTTTAAAGTGAACACTAAACGAAATCTCTCCATCTTCCGCCATGGCATTCAAGGTAAGGCGTGTTCCTCGGTGGCGATGTGCTGCGTCGAGCGCCACTTGCTCGTAGTCGCTTTGTTTCTGATAGCCACGGTTATGATATTACTCCAAATCACAACTATCGGCACCTTCTCACGAACCGCCTGATCGCGGCGGGCAGTTTGTAAGGGAAAGTATTACCACTTCCAAAGAAACATTTTTAACAGGGGTGCCGCGGCGTAGTGGTGAGGACGTTGGCCTGCATACCCAGTGCGAACTGGGTATGATTCCTGCGAAAGTAGGGTTTTTCTCAGTTTTTCCTCTCCTATATTTGCGTGGGTAAAAGGAGAACACGCAAATCAGCGCTCCGACCTTCGGAAGGGACGTAAAGCCGCAAGTCTCCCTGGTGCTTCTCGATAAGAGCAGGATAATGCCGGAACCAGGTTTCTCTCCTCACTTGTATTGTGATTTAGACTGAGAAGCGCTGGCCGTCGTTTGAAGTCACAGGGTCCCAATTCAATTATTTTTTAATGAGATAAAGGGGCAAGTTTTATTGTGCACTTGTCTAAAAGAATTAAGATCATGGGGATAAAATTCAAATTGCGTGAGGAACAAATAGAAACTTGCTAAGCGGATGCCGGGCCGCGTTTGACGTGCTATAACAATGAGCCTAATATTTTGTAGAATGTTAAAAACACGCTACATGAAATGGTACGTTTAAATAAAAAATAAGTATTACACAGTCCCTAAATATTGAATAACATATTATTATTTCGTATCTCTTCGTCTGTCCATTATAGAACAGTCCGCGCTTTCTCCTCCAGTTATGTACTTCAAATCGAATGAGTAGGCCGCAGTACTACCACATGCGTTACGCCGCGTTTTTCAGACCTCTGAGTCAGTCTTAACGACTTGAAATGAAGTTTCCAAAAATTTTAAATATATGTATACGGTTATTCCAGCTCGTGTTAAATAAATTCTGTTTTTTCGTACTGCCATTATTTTAAGTGTCGCTCTCGTTAAGAGACTCGTTAATTTAACTGCTGTTCACTTCGGCTTGCGAAGGTGAACGTTAGATGGTCTCCGCCCATCGGCCTAAATGATCCGTTTATTTGAAAAATATGACTTTTATAACAGAAAGAAACTCGAATTTCTTATAGCTAAGCTTTCAACGATAACTGTTTTCGACGCAAACAGCCAGACGTGGGTTTCAACATACGCATGTTGGTAGCCATGGAATGAATCGCTTTTCGTCGATTCCATCGCCTATGTAAAAACTATTGAAATCTACATCTTCAGCTAGCACATCCTAGAATGGGGAGCCGTGGCGTGGTGGCGGGGGCGCTGGCCTGCTACGCTTAGCAAACTCGGTGAGAACCGGGTTGCCCGGCCCCCCATTTGCGTGGTTAAGAGGAGAACACACAAATCAGCGCTCCGTCCTTCGGAAGGGACGTAAAGCCGTTGGTCCCCTTGGTGTTTCTCGTTAAGAGTAGGCTAATGCCGGCACCGGGCTTCTCGCCTCCCTTGCTTTGTGATTTAGACTGATAAGCCTTCTAGCGCTGGAGTCGTTTGAAGTCACATGGTCCCCCAATTGGGGCATCCTAGAAAAATTGGATTCCTGCATACATCGTCCGTCTTTACTCAATTTTAGTGCTGCGTAAGTTTGGGAATAAAAATTAAATCGAATAACATAACGGAAATTTTTAAAGATGTACAGTAATTACTGCTGTTTTTCGCCATCTTTCGTGAAATGCCTCGTCTAGATGAATCTCGAAATTAGTACGGAAATCTTATATTGCGATGGGTTTATCTTATGCAGACTGTAATTCCCAATTCTTTCTCTAGGAAAATCTAAAAGTTTCATCGCATTTAAACTGAAAATTCCCGTTCTCTTTTGTAAAAAAAACAGTTCGTCGTCCTCGCCACCCTATTGGCCGCCGCCAACGCCGGTTTCATCGGCTCACCAGTGGTCAGCTACGCCGCTGCACCAATCCACGCACCTGCCATCGGTGCCTCCCACGAGAGCACCGTCCGGTCCCTGGACGGCAACCACGCCGTTTCCCATTACTCGAAGGCCGTCGATTCTGCCTTCTCTTCAGTGCGTAAGACCGACACCAGAGTCAGCAACGACGCCGTCGCATACGCTCCCGCTGCCTACCACGCCGCCCCCGTAGCCGCCTATGCCGCCCCCGCCGTGGCTACCTACGCCGCCCCAGCTTACAGTGCCTACGCCGCCCCCGCTTACAGTGCCTACGCCGCCCCCGCTTACAGTGCCTACGCCGCCCCCGCCGTGGCTTCTTACGCCGCTGCCCCCGTCGCCGCTTACCACGCCGCTGCCCCCGTCGCCGCCTACCACGCCGCCGCCCCAGTCGTCGCCAAGGCCGGTCTCGTCGGAGTGGCCTACTCTGCAGCCCCCGCCGTCGCCCATCTTTCCTTCGACGGATACGGCGTCCACTACGGATACTAAGGAGCTCGAGAAACACGGGAGGTTGATGTCCGCTCGTGAAATGGCCTTTTCCACCCTGTACATAGTGCTTGCCTAACTTATGCTCCAAATAAAAATTTAAAACAAATACTGGGTCACTTTTTTTTACGCTTTCGACCGCCCGACATGGCTCTCGCTAGGCCAGGGCCGAAAGGGACGAAGATGTCGCAAAATTTAGTCGACTTTCCATTGGCCAACGCCTAAATCGCTGCAAAAAGTGGCACTTCCAGTCACCTGCTAATTGCGCAAGACCCTGCAGATGGGTATCAAAATGACACAATGATCTTTCCATAAGCGTTTCTAAGTTTTTCTATATAATTCATTCCTAGAATACTTGATTCACTCACGAGTGGCGCTTAGTAGGTGTTAGATTGTTAGAACGAATGGATACGATACGATTCAGTGGCGAGTGATCACATGTTAAAAGTCGCAAAATGTGTCACCACTTATATCATCGATAAAAATGATCGTGCGCTATTTTTCCAGTGCTTAAGTGTCGCCACTTGGTTTTAAACATGATCAAGGGAGGAACTTCAATTTAGGGGCTCCTAAGCAAATAAATGTTAGGCCCACCTCTCAATTTGTCTAAAAAAAATTCATTAACACATTGGGTGTCATGAGTAGCACCGATGCACCCATTTTTGTTCCAGGAGAGCTACGAGTACCAAATGTACTACTCACAATCAGTTATAGTTTGTCATAGTATGTAGTATATCTCAATACTTTCAATTGCAATTGTTTTTATAGCTGTTTTAAAACCAATTAATTGATATTACCAACTGGCATATGGAGTTGGTTCAACATTATTCTTGTATGGTAGCACTCAAGAGCTAAGAAATCGGAATTTTAGAAATTAGAATAAACTAGACCAGTTTAATCCATGAACATGGGTAAATTCGCGCGTTTTTTTATTTTTCATTTGGTTATACCACCACATATTCGAGCAGTCGAGTCTCTTTTTGTTTAGTTTTGAACGCAATAAACTTTGTATTATAATTTTGAACGTTTCCCTGTTCGCCTCTTAAGGTTTTCAAAACCTTTTCAATAATAAGTGGCATAAATGTGGAAATGTACACTCAAAAATTGCATCTTTTATACCTTCGGAGATGTAATGGAAAATTATTTAAAACATTTCTCACTTGAGTCATTGTAAAGTAATGTTTACGTTAGAGTTCATTTATTCGTCGTAAATAATCTATTCTTTTTCACTTACAAAGCGGTTTGTGTAAACGAAAGGAAAATTAACGTATTTAAGTTCATGTCTTCGTCGTAGATATTCCATTTCTTTTCAGTAACTGCGCAGAAAAGGCGATTTAAACTACAGAAATCCGATTATCAGAGCAAATGGGGACTAAGGGTGGTTCGGTTGATCGAAAATTCGGATAATTGGACAAAATTTAAAATATGTGTGTGAAGTGGAAGAGTACATACTTTTATTTTTAAAAACACTACAGCACAGTAATTCAGCGGTCAAGAAAAATACCTGATTGTACCTATAGATTATTTTTTAAATACAAAATCTAATTCTATCAACAGAAGAACCGAGTTATTGATATAACTGTTTTATGAAGTACGTACTTCTGCTTTTGCCGCTAAATCTCGCAATCTTTTTTTTTAACGGGAGAATAGAATCGCACTTTTCCTGTCCTTCCAACTATATAAACGGCCTCAGTTATGGCATAAATGAAGTGTTTTGAAGAAATAATAGCGGAAAAATACCCTCGATATTTTTCATATACATATGTTAATCCATAACTGGGATAACATTGCAGTTTCATTTGCGTTTCGCTGGTTATTTATACTATTCGATAATTATTCTCACGGCGAAAAGATATCTTACAACCGGCTTGTAAAACGTTTGTCTTATTTAAGAACATTACACTTTAATGTGTAAATAATATTAATTGACACAAAAGATTAAAGCTAAAAAGTTAATGCGATGAAATTATTATTTATATAATTTTTCGTTTTCAAATATGCTTTATTTGCCTCGGCATAAATTTTGTACAATCGGATCTATAGGTTAAAACATTAAACGATTAGGCAGTACATATTTCTTACACCTCTTTTCTTCCGAGGATGGCATTTGTCTGGCATTCGACCTTTGACGGAAGGAAAAACCTTCCGTAGACAGCCTTAAGTTAATAAATACAACCAGGGTTGCTGAGACCCAGCGCGGGCGCTGGGGCAAATACCCTCGCCGGGCCCCTTTTTAATGTTTTATGCAAAAAAAAAGCGAACCGAACCCCTCGGCAGACCATGGGCAAAGAACTCCCCCTCCCCCCCTTCTCTACGCTCTTGGCTCGCAGTATTTTAACCAGAAATTGTTACAATTACATTCCATTACAAATGCTACAAAACTTGCATATCATATATGTATGTATCATATCATAATTAGACTTGGTATGATTCGAATAATGTCGATAAACAACGAATTTGTAAAAATAAAATATTCGACGAAAATTAATTGCCGTCGATAAGCATCGATTTTTCATCACGTTTTTTTTCGAAATTATGTCGTGGTTATTTAATTTGGTTTTCCAAATTAATACCTAATGTGTTTTAGTACCAAAAAATCAAAACCTAAAAGAAAATCGGTACTTGTCACAACAGAAGATAACATTTGAATCGGAATTTCCTACACTGCGTATCTTGCGCTGCAATATAGTCCAAAAGTACGATTACCGGAGAGTTGATCTTACAAATATTTATGCGTTTTTAGTCAAGTTTAATTCGATTGAATTCATCAACGTTTTTCCGATTCTTCCAAATATTTCCTGTAGAACTTAATTTATGTAAACGTTTGTCATTATCAAAGTTGTAGAGAATGTAATTTTCTACAAATTTTGATTGAAACATTTTTCCTAAAATGAATTATGAAATATTAGGTGTACCCGCGCTATGTTTGCGCGGATTTGTTTCAATTAATTTATTAATAATAATGTGACTCAATTAATGGTGCAAATGATATCCTCATATAAAACTATTCTATTACTATAATCTTGCATTATTGAAACATCTCCCTTTCTCTCTCTCCCTAACACCCTCTCCCCCTTCTTCCCCCTCTTTTCCCCTCTCTCCTTTTCCCTCTTTTGTTTTAAAATTATTCACGTGTAATTGCCGATAATTATTATTGAGGACACTGATGTCGAGATCATTGATATTCATTATTCTGTATGGAGAAAGTCGTGTGTTGAAAACAGATTTTTCTATTTTCTATATATCATTATATAAACTTCTAAAAAACAAAAATCCTCTTTAAATCCAACCTCGCCAATTCTTTTAAAATCATTTTCTACATCTAGATCATAGTTTTTATTAAAATTAATATTTTGTTCTATTTTATATATTTTTGATACAGGTCACTTTCTTGCCAATTGATTCTTCAGCTTCTTTTTACTTTCTCATATACGAAGTATATTGAGAAAGTATTGTTATCGCGAAAAAATTAAACTTCGAGATTTTGACGGAAATATACGTTTTAGGTGAAACTGAATCCGAAAAAGTGGTTTTCGCAATGCCGTCTGTTATTGGTTCTAGGGCCTAAACAGTAGAGCGAAAATGAATTAAATCTCGTACTTAGTCATTTTATCATACTGAGCAGAGGCTATGAAGAAATGGTTGACATTGCTCAATAATTAAGGGTAGTTTATTCTACGCATTTTTAACAACAATCCGATTTTTTCAAAAACGGCTAAAACGATTTTGATCGAAATCGTACAGTTACTTGAGTTTACGTCTTCAATAATACTACATATTTCTCAAAAGATGAATATAAGGCTAGTTTATTCTAGGCAACTTTAACAATAATTTGATTTTCTCAAAAACGGCTCGAACGATTTTGATAAAATGTCGTACCTTTACTTGAGTATACGTCTGCAATAATACAACATATTTCATTTTTCTTAAAGAATGAATATAAGGATAGTACATTCTTGGGCAACTTTAATAACAATTGGATTTTCGAAAAAACGGCTCATACGATTTTCATCAAATTTCGTATAGTTATTTAAGTTGACGTTTATAACGATTCTACATAGTTCATATTTTTCAAAATATAACTAAACGACGCATTAGTATATGAGAAAGTTTGTACAATGTATGTTGTACCGACTTTTTTTAATTCGTCATAATTGTACCTAAATTTATCAATAATTCTTAAATAGGTTTTATAGAAGGCGTGTAGCTTATTCAAAATTAATCTCTGTCTTCTGTAAGCACACGCCGCTTATGTTTAACTCTGACAACAGAATGCTCAAAACATTTAATAAGATAAAGTTAAAATTCTTAATACTGTTCCTAATTTTAGTTGCTGTTGCCCGGTCATTTTTTTATTTGAACTAAAAATAATTTCATCGAATGCTTTAATAATATAGTGCCACAATGGATTCTATTTTATTTTACTTTCTCCATACGTCGTAAAGATGAAAATATTGTATTCGCGAAAAAAAAAACAATTCGAGATTTCGACGTAAATATGTACACGTTTTGAGGTTTCTTTTGAGTACGTTTTCATTATTTTCTCTTTGATGTCTGTGTTTGTGATAGGAATTTTTCGGGAGCTCTAGCACAAAAACTAACAATCAGATCAACTCAAAACTTTACATTTAAGATTTTTATCGGTAATTCAAGGTCTGAAAAGGTTTTGACTGAAACTGCTCAACCGGAAATGAAGGTTTATTCTTGGAATGTTTTCAAAATATTTCTTTTAATTTGTGTCAATACATATGTATCTCACTGTAAAAGTTCTATAAAACATAATTTTCTACAAGTTTTGTTTGAAACAAATTTTCGTATATCCGTCTGAAATTACGTTAAGAACGTCGCTGGTTTCCGTTGCTATGATAACATTTTCTAATTGTTGATAGCGATGCCTACGCCGCCAGAGGATGTTTACTTTAACATTTACTTAGCGGCATATAAAGCGATCTTTGACCATAAAACATTTTTCGATAACTAAAGGTCGATTTATAAATATATATATATTATAAAATCGTAATGATCATCATCATGCTGCCTAACGCTCTAATTTTGCGAATAACTCGGTTAAAAATTTACTGAAGTGTCTGAAAATTTTCAGGATTTCAGTTTTAATGAATCTCTACGTTATAACTAAAAATTTTTTTAATGAGGTCACGGGTTTGACCCTCACAGGATGAATGTCGTTTCCCATAAGATAACACGTATCACATTTTTGGTTTGAAGTGCATATGCACTTAAATAAAGGCTTAAAGATCAAAAATATTATTAAAACTTGCTCGAAATGACCGAAGATATGAATTTAATGCAAATAAACCGAACGCAGTATTCATGTATTCCTGTTTCTGGTTTCTCTCTCTCGCTTTAATGCTCTATACCTCAGCAACTTTTAATCTCCGGGAATTTCAGCCCTCTTAAGTTTATTTTTTATCGAGTTATTCAACTAATTTTCTTAATTTGTTACTAAAAACCAAACATACATCCTTTATAAAATATATTCGTTAAACTCATATTCAAAACATATTCCCGATAAGCTAATCTAAATCCACAAGGGAACGAAGAAACAGCGAGCAAAGGGGGGATGTGGGGGAGGGGGGCGGGGGGATGGCGAGCGTCAGTGAGCAGGGGGCTTGCCCCCTAGTGTGTGTATGCATGTACGTGTGTATGTATGTGTATGTACGTGTGTATGTATATGTATATATGTGTATATATATATATGTGTGTGTATATGTGTGTGTGTGTGTGTGCGCGCGTGTAAACTCGGTTCTTTTGTACAATAGACCCGCCACTCTTAAAGCCCTCTAAATCGGAGATGAACTTCCAAGCATTGATACTTAAATATCAGAACTGACTGGCCGGTCTCAACATTTACAAACCCAATCACCAGACAACGGGGAGGGACACTTTGGTTCCGGGCGAGGCGAAGGGCGCGGTAGCGCCCGGAGTCGACTACCCATTAAAAGAAAGCGAGCCGAAGGCTCGTCAATATATCCTTTCAATGTTATATCCTCTTGACTGTTGCGCCGCAAATGGAAGGATATATTGACGAGCCTTCGGCTCGCTTTGTTTTAATGGGTAGTCGTCTTCGGGCGCTACCGCGCCCTTCGCCTGGCCCGGAACCAAAGTATCCCTCCCCGTTGTCCGGTGATTGGGTTTGTAAATGTCGAGACCGGCCAATCAGTCATGGGTTAGCAAGCTTTATGGTAAAAATATTACGGGATCCCTTCAAATCTATGTATCCATTTAGAGGGCTTTAAGAGTGGTGGGGCTATTGTACAAAAGAACCTATAAACTCATCCATCCATCATCCACTTTGGCGCTACAGTCGAGATCTTCCTTTATGAGAAGATTAGAGAATGAAAACAGGAACCTTAAATTCAAGGTGGAAGACATCAAAGACGGTCGACGATCTCGTAACCAGTTTCGCGTCGTATTTTTTGTTGGCAAAAAAATTTAATTCACAAGAGAATCAACGAGTTCATCTCATGGCTGAAAATAAATTTTATAATAAGCATTTCATTATCACAAAATTTAAAAAATAATCATTAATCCTGCGTATCTTCAATATCAGTGACAAGGTCATGTTAACACATTTCCGCTGCAAAGCAGTTTCAATGGGGATTCAACGAAGGCGGATTCTAAGACGAATCTTTCTTTTAGAACAGTGGTGAGCAACCTTTTCTACCTGGCTGCGAATTCCTCGTCGGGCCGCACTGCAAGTTGTCAATGCTTCTGTGCGCCAGATTAGACTTGAAATCGTACGTTAACTACAAATTCTGAGGTACCGCATCAGTGAAAATCAATCCGAAATTGATTTTAGGGGTAACATTTCAATATCAAGCGTTTATTGTCATAATTTGAATGTATGTGATATGAATTTTTGTTAAATCACTTTTTAACCACATCTTTAAGGGCCGCATAAAACGCCCTCGAGGGCTGCAGGGCGTAGGTTGCTCACCACTGCTTTAGAATATATTTTCGGCGAATCACCAGTGAATACTTACGTTCATTATTAAATACGTGAACGTCGATTAATTTTTATGATTCTTAAAGAGCATGCATTTTATCATACGGTAAACAGATAGGTCGCCTGACGAAGGAATGCAGGCAAATAGGAATCACAACGAGATGTAATGATTTACAGGAAAGGCACTACACCTTACAGTTTCCGTATTACACTGCGTACATACCAAAGGAATGTCTTTAAGCTTTTACACTAAGAAATTTATAATGAAACTTTTACAGGCGTGCTAAGGACTCGAAAATCCCTCCAAATCGCCTTTTGTCATTTGTCACTATAAAAAAACTTTGAAATAAGGACTGCCCAATTAAATTTAAATCTAAACAAATTTAAATCAAAATCAAAACAAATCAATTTGTCCATGATGTACACAGAAAAACAAAAGAATTTTTGACAAAGTTTCACGCGAAGGAAGTGCCTTTGCCGAATAAAATCCACAGGGTTTCAGATGGATACTTATTTGCGTGACGTCGATATTAACGAGACAATGTGACGTACAACTTCTTATCTTCACCGATTGTGCTAGCAAGATATGCTAAAATGTATATGACCTTCGCTTATTACGAGAGATAGCCGCAAAGCCAAGAGCAATTTTATGTAAATAAAGATTTCAGATCGTCGCTTCACAAATCCGAGGGATATCACATTTGATGAATCGTAAATGAAATGGAACAGATAATCGTGAGGAAGTGAGGCAAAAAAACCGAGGCGATATTTATATAAAGAACGAACGTGAATAAAATGTCGCTCGGTGGTAAAGATAGAAGAAATATGCACTATTTTATTTCCAAAACAATTCAAATACTTTATTAAAGAATATGCAGTAGGCCAAATACTAAAATATACTTCCAATTTGCTTCGTAACGACCCGTCCCACTCATGCAATTATCGCACTGCTATCGTCAACAAATGAAATATTCAAGCAATACCGCTCTCCAATTGTTGACCAAAAAAATGGAATGTCACACCAAAAATATGCTTATTTTATTTCATGCAAGCAAGCACGCGAAGTTCATTTAATTACGGATAGTTTATGGCTGACTTTTTTATGTGAACTTTAATCCTCCGGTTCTCCATTTCATCAGAGCCATTATTCCTTGATATATCCATCGCCTTTGCCCTCGTAGATTTAATGCTATATTAATATTAGTCTAACAAAAAATCAGCAAATCCTTCGGTCTCTCCAAAAACAAGAGGCCTTTGGTAAAAATATAATCTTGAAAGCGTATGGATTTATTAAGGCTTTGCACCACTAATAATAACAAATTCGGCTGTAAAGTTAAACAACTAAGAATGCGAATAATCCAAACCGAAAGTAATCTTACATTTATAACGAAATCTAGCACGTTTTATTTCCGCTTCAGCCAGTAACAAGTTTCGCTTTATTTTCTTGGAGGAATAATAATTGCGTTAATGTTTAATGAGCAATAATAAATTAAATTTTACGTTTAAATTCTTTCTCAAAATTGCCTGAAGGGGGCACTAAAACGAAATCTCGCCAGGGGCAAATACCTCGCACAGCTCCTGACCTCAAAACTCCGATGGCGGTAAGTCAGACCTACACGCAAATTGAAACAAAAATATGCGAAGAAAAATTGATTGCATCGAAAACAATATACTGAAGATCTTTCTGAATGCTTCATTTTTTTGTTATTACAAATTTGCTTAAAGCGAAAAATTTCAGAACAGGTTGGGAAAGTGTAAAGTGTACCATCAATAGGCGCGTTTTGTGTGATGAAGTACATACTTGAAACTAAATGATATCTACACCTTTTCTCCGCTTTTCACGCTTCCATAATGCACGGTTTCACTCGTTCACGGTTCATTTTTTAAACATCGGTTCCACAATGCACGGTTTGCGTTTCATTAACACACGGGTAAGGACGGTGGAGGTTGAGTGGGGTTTGATGTAGCACAGCCCGATCCTCGGACTCTCGTGGTGAGTGGATATGACTTATGCTAGAGTCCTGCACGGGCCTGGTCTAGCCCACGGGCTGATCCATTAGAAATGATTACGGGCCCGATCCGGGCTTAAAAAATCACGCAAGTCACATTGGTGCTCCGTAATGACTCACGGGCCGGGCCGGGTCCGAATTTTGATACGAAGATTATTTTCGTTGATAACATTTAAAAAACCACGCAATACATTTTCTAATTGTGTTCGAAGTGAATTAGGATGTTCTTGTGAGGTTTCCTTGGAACAAAATGTATTAGGCAAGATATATTCAATTTCACTAGTTGTAGAAATTTTATTTGAAGTCTTTCTCAGTGCGACAAATATTTTACGAGATATGACGAAATGTTCGCATTTGTTTTTTAGTAAAGTGATACACCTGATTGGGTTATGCGACCCATTTATACCATATTCTTTGTCCAGAAGTTTTAAATACCAAATTTAATGAAAATTCGTTCGCTAGAAGCCGAGTACGAACGTGCGGACGGAGCGAAGCTAATACATAGGCCCTCACACTGTAAGAGCGAATCGGCCTTAAAATTGAAAACTAAAGAATCGCGCTTCTGTGCACAGAATTAAGATGTACAACTCCAATACAAACTAAAAACTTCCATAAAAGGAGAATAAGGCATTATTATTTTTCCCAGGAATTAAGTATACGCTGCTAATTTTTCTGACAACGAAAGTGAATACCTGTGGAATAGAGGATCGATCGCCAGTATCGCTAGCGGTGCAATTGCTTAGATAGAAATTAAATTACAAGTGAAATACCGAAATGCGAGTGTTAAACGGGACGATATTGAGACGGTCTCTTCTTCCATCTAAGCAAGAGGTTGACAAAATAATATTTAAATGCGTTTCTGTAGCATCGAATGCCATACGTGACGTTGACGTGGCACCGAAAACACGACCTCTCTCGACCTCGAAGCGGATCGGCCGATATCCGAGGTCGCCCAGTTAAAATATTAGTGTGTGCCTCGTTAAAGTTAATCGCTTTCATGTGTATCTGTTTCCTCCGATTAAATGACGCCACGGAAAATCATCCCGCGTTCCAGGATGGCCGTTCGGCCGACTGTACAACTCGGTGCTTCTCGGCATTACTTCCGATATCGAATGCGTCGGTTGGCAATGCCCAACCCATCGAATTTCCAACGCTCGAAAAGAAAGCGATAATATTCCCCGTTGATGCAATTTACGATATGCGAATACCAACACCTAAAATGCAGTTAAGATCGTTCGAGATACGCTTTTTCGCTAATGCGTCGTGACAAAATTAAGGACGCAATATTTGAGATACGCGCTTTTCCCTCGCTAATACGTTTTCATTATTTCATTGTCGTGACTTTTTGATTCTCTCGATTATATTACGATTCACACTAAAAATTGCTCAGGCCAACTCATAACGTTTCTCCTGTTGTGCTCGCATCCATGGGTTTTCCGTTACATTATTTGTAATCACTATTTTTGTGCATTAAATAATAATCCCCATGTCGGAAAATATGGCTCAAGTTGCATCTATTCCCAACGTTTATGCATCCTCGACCCACTATTAAAACAGCCGATCTTATCGCGACCCCATTACACATTTCCATTTATCTGCCAATAGATATGAAACGTAGCATTCATTTCAAAATACTATAAACATTATAACATTACAAATGTGAATGTTGAGATGGAGAAAAATTCTGAACCTGACCGAGACTCGAACCCGGGTCTCCCACTTGCCGGGTTCGAGTCCCGGTCAAGTTCAGAATTTTTCTCCTCCTCAATCTTTACATTTGTGATCAGTACTATGCACACACGCATATGTTAAATTTCCATCATTTCACTCTGATTATAACATTAGTTACATTGTAATCCTAAACATTTCGTAAAGCTCATTTTGCAAAAACTCTCATGTCAGTAAAATACGAAATACCTTTAAGAAACTAAGAAAATAAAATATTTTTACTGCCCATATACATCTGTCGGATTTCGCGATCCTCTTACCAACCTTTCGCGACTCACAGGTTAGAAACCACTGAGCTTCCCTCGAAATAAAACTTTTGGAATCGCTTTGAAAAAAGACGACGTGGAACGGAAATTGCACAATAAAACTTAGTTAGACATGACTTCGTGCAAGTCTTTCATATTACTCGTAATGAAATACACTTTCCACTGGATATCATTACGAATATGCACTCAATATTTAAGAAAAGATAAAACAATGTGCAAAAATTATTATGCCTTTAACTGCTTCCCGGATTACTCTTGTGAAACAGAATCCTATTATGAAGATGGAGAATTTACTTACTACATATCTGCAATGAAGAACGAGAAATGTGCTTTCAAGTACACTTTTGATTAAGGTAAATGTAAAGTAATTGCAAATTATCGAACTATCGCCAATCACATCAATATTTAGGTAACGAATAAGTTAAAATTTCCGAGAGACATTAATCACTATAACCTCAGATTCCTAGGAAAACTATGTCGAGGGAAACCTGTATAAAACAGAAATTTGGTAACTATTACGAAACTTCTAATTGGAATGACTATTCGCTCAGTGTCCCAATGCGCTAACGATATAATTTACAAATGGCTTCATTTCCGCAGGAAATGCGTTTTCATTGCTCGACTAATCCAATCGGTTCGTCTACGAATAAATTGCCCGTAATCTCTTCTCACGTCCTATACTGACTCGTGAATGATCAAGAGAGAATCCTTTACTGCCATAATAATGCATGCAAGTGAATGTAATAGTCCGAAGAAAGAAAATGTAATCCACGGACTGCAAAATTATGCCATTTATAAGCCTGAAATATTAACGACAGCCGATGCTTTTTTAGTAAAATTTTATTTCAGAACGACAATAAAATTCCAAGTTTTCAAAACTACAACCGAATAAAAATGGCAGACGCCCTTGGTGTTTAGGGTTGACGACCGTTGGGGAATAAAATTCAATTTCACATCTATCGCGATTTGGTTTGCAGTTTTAGTACGATAGTGCCTAATCGCAATTGCCCGCGTGGCTTCCTTCGATGCGCGAAATAACCCTTTAAGAACTACGGCAAAACATTCTCTCATAACACAGCATTTCGATTCCAGTGACAGAGGGAGAAAAATGTTTCGCGCGAGACTCGGCGGTTATCATTCGGCCAATGGAAAATCCCTGATCGCATGATGTGACTGGTCATAATTGAAACTGGAAATGTTTACCACGCGCAAATTCCGCTAACGGTCGATTGCGTTGACGGTGATTATAAGCACCTCAAAACTGCGTAACTTCTTTTAATCCGTATTACAAACTTTCTCTTAAAAATCGTAAATACGGTACGCACATTGCTATAAGAAAAACATATTAAAACATTCCAAACACAAACACCACAGATAACAAAAATCATCCATAGTATGCAAGTTCCATAACAAGGAAAATTGCTTTTAATGTGTCTCAGGAAAATAAAACCATGCATATTAATATTAATTTAACAAAACTTGGTTTTCATTTACTTATTTTTCAACCCAATTAAGCCAGTCAGTTCACAGCAGCTGAAAAGAAATTTGACCCTGTAACTAAAATAAGCATAATTAATATCATTAAGAACTTGAAAAAGAAACTAATTGGTCTATATATACCAGAGAAATAAAATCTAAATGGAGACTAACTTATTCAATGCCTACCAAATAAGTATTATTTTGACAAACAAATTTCTTTATAGACACAATGATAAAATGTTTGTGAAGTTCAAAGCAGGTATATTTTTCCCATTCCAAATTAATACAATAAGCTATAGGAATATATTAAATCCAGAAATAGCTACTAACACTTTCAAATGTAGATCAGGTGTCTCAAGCTAAAGCCCATGGGCAACATGTGGCCAGAGTGGTGCATTTATATAGCCATGAAGAGTTAGTTTATATTAGAACGCCAAAACTCGCATGCATTACTTACTAAACATTTCACAAAAATATTTGTAAATAATCTAATAAATTTAACAAGTGTGTTAACTCAACCTTTATGTCTGTAACACCCAGGACATTTGGGGCAGAGAAGAATATTCTTCCCACTGTGTGTATTTCATGGGTGTCTGAAGAAACTAACCCTTTATGCTGAATATAGGACTTCAATAATGAATGGGTTTAAGGCTGCATCATAGTATTGGGGAAAATTCCTTCTTTCAAGAATGAACACCCAAAGAACATGAAAAGGTGAGGTGAATAGCATGGAATCCAGCTTGCAGTTTCGTTTGGTGCCTTGATGTGCATGGTGGCTTTGTTGGAGAACCTTCATGTATACTTGTGAGTTTGAGATCCCTGACATAGATGAATTAGTCATGTACTGTTGAACTTCTGAATTATGTCATTACTCTTTCGTTATACTGGCCACAAACTACAAGTGGTCTCCATGATGGTTTATGTAGCCCTTGGCCACACATTAATACAAAATAAACAAAGCACCGACATTAAGTACATTAAAAGAAAAAATTTCAATTATCTACCTTGGAATCACCACTTGAAAATCAAAATTACACACTACAACAAAGTAAATTTTTAAAAAAATTTCTCATGCATTCCTTCAGTCAAACTGTCTGACTCGTAAACGAAAGCAGCTAGATTTTGTTTTTTCACCAATCCAATCAGTATTGTGTCATTGTTCACATTTTCTTGCAGTTGTTCTAGCGGCCAGCAGAATGAGGCTACAGAAATCTAATTGTAAGTTAAATTTCCCGTTTTTGATTAACGTTTTGTTTTAAAGTTTCCCTTCCAAATTATTTTATTTTGTATAACATTATTCCCAACTAATCATGCTGGTTTACATAGATTTTAACTCTCTGTATGAACTGTTTTTGAAATGCCTCTATTTATTGTCTGCTTGAGCAGCTCTTTCCTTACTTGTTCAAATTTCATTCAACACACAAAAACCAAAGCTAGCTTATAAGATGTGAATTGATAACCTTGAAGTCTCTCAAGGAATAATGGCTTTTCTCCTTGACAAAAGAATTTAACTAGAATTTTTTCTCATTTATTTCTCTGATCAATACAAGCCTTTGGTTTTCATTTCAATAAACCCGGCTCTAATAATTCATTATATTAACTCTAAATTTTTGACATTTAAACAATATAAAAAACATTATATTGTCCCTGTGATAAGGAGTGCATTGTAACACTAAAACTGCAGCATGACCCATAAGCGTTTAACCCAGGGGTGGAGAAACTTTTCATTAGCCGTTGGGGTTGCTTAGGATTTAACAGATGAGAATGCAAAGGTTTCTTCTATCTGTGAAAATTGATAAGTACAGTAGAGTACCGATTAACCGAGGCTGATGGGACCGCACTGGCGTCAGATAATCGGAAATTTGGATAATACGGAACGTTGCCCATATCAGGAAAATACTTGACCTTCGTGCAATATATCATTAGTCAGCCATAACATGTTTCCCGATATCTATTTTCAATATGTGTCTATATACTGTATATAATAATACATATCTTAGCGGCACTATGTGTTGAAATAAAAGTTTACCTTGAAATAAATAGGATTTATCATTAAAATACCTTGTTGTTCAGTGTTGCCATTTTGATATGTATCAAATATAATACTTTTCAACTGCAAATTTTCAAAATGATACTTGGCTACTTTTTTCATATGCACCTTGGATAATTTAAACTCTGATAATTGGGAATCTACCAATCTACTGTAATAATATTTTATCATAAACTTCACAAGATAAGGTTTCCAGACCCTTATTTTAACCAAAAAATACAAAATTGTCTGTGTTATATTTCATGATTTGCTTTCATAATGACATCACAGGCCATATAAAGAGCTCTTGAGGGCCTGATATGGCCTGCATGCCATAGTTTCTCACCTCTGGTTTAACCCCTTAGCAGTTTCTGATGGAATATTATATTCAGCTCATGTGACACTAGCTGAATAGGCACCAAAGTAATATTACATTCTTGGCATTTGTCATAAAACATGTCACTGCTGTAATATTGTTTAGGATCAAATGTAATTACCAGTTGCAAAAGATGGAAAGTTGCTAATTAATGCACCACCTACTGTTACAGAAAAAAATAATGAAACCATTAAGGAATTAACAGTTGAATTTGTATTTACAGTAATACATCAACATAGGCAACACTGGGTGAAATTAAAGTGATTCTTACATTTTGTATCTACATTCTACCTTGAAGGCGATGCAAATACAGATAAAAGGAAAGATATGCCAAAAGGGTTAGACTGGAATTAAATTGAGATGTGCCAGCATCCGAGCCAGTTGTACGCATCAAAAATTACTCGGCATAATCCAGCATTAACATTTCCACAACAATGCCCTCGCTCATTTCATGTTACAATAAGCCTTTGAAAAAAATAAAACATTTTTACTACGTGAAAGTAGCCCATAGGCTGCTTCAGTTTTCCAGAACCAGTGTGTCCAGTGGCTGCTGCAATGGATATCTGCATTGTTGGCTTAGTTCCACATTGTTTAGGGTACAACACTTATTCAATCAGACATACGGACTTTTAACCACTGTGTACACAGTGCAATAGCTAGGTCTTTAGATAATAACAAAGGAGGTTAACAAGAACATATACCTGAATATATAGTTTTTACTTAAAAAATCAATTCCACTTTAATCTATATTATAATCGGCGTATGATTCTAGTTTTCTTGTCTACGCACTTTTGCAGCCACTCTTTATACATGATTTAAGATAATTTCCGAGTAGGTATGAGTTGGAAATTTGGTAGGAATATATAAATCACATATTAAAAGGCAATGACGAAAAAACACCCGGGTTTGACTCCAGGAGATAATTTCTGTTTCCCGTAAGATAACACGTAAAATGTGATCTTTTGACATGCAGGCTTTCACTCTTTTGCAAATAAAAATAAAAAAATTGATCTACAATCGCTGTACTTGGACTGTTTTAAGAAGAATGTATTAGGTTTCTTATTCTTATCATCGATTTTTGTCTTCAGTTTGAAATTACTCATATTTAACATAATATATGTGACAAATTTTGAACAAATATGTTTTTATTAATAAGTTTCCTGGAGAGCGAATATCACTGTTGAGACTTGAGATTCCTATTATTGCCTCAATACTCATACGTCATACGACGCATTTACATAGATGTATCGAGCAAGAGAAAGGGAGGCAGAGAGGGGAGAGTGAAGGTAGGAGAGACAAAGGAGGAAGGTAGGGGGATACAGCTATATAATTTTCTTCCCCATCATAACGACAGGCATTTACAGGTACTAAGTGTAGTAGATATGAAATTTAAAAAAATAATATTCAATAAATTTTCAAATTTCTCTTTGTATATTATTAAAAATGCTGGCAACATTTCAAATTTGAAATGCAGGCTTCTCGAGTATCTTATAAAATAAGAAAGGTATGTTGTCATAAAAAATTGAATACACATTGATGGAAGGAATGCCTATGTTAATAAGGAACAAAGAGTTCATTTGCTCATCATACAGACTAAAAGATTAGATGGCAAAATTTACTCCAAGGATCCCTAAGTCCCAAATAACAACGTCTTTAATCAAAGCATTTGATCCAAAATCCTGTTAACATTGCAACCTATGTTTCTACAAGCCGAGAGGAAACCATTATCTTTCATAATTATTAATTAACAAAGGTAATACTGACATTGCAATTACCTTCAGACACTGAGATAATATAACCTAATAAAATAATGACATCAGGCTAAGATACTTCTAAATGCAACACTGAAATTCATATGATTTAGTATCACCGAACATATGACACAAAGAATCTATACCAGTATTACAAGATTTAATAACAATGTTAATATTAATGTGATCAAAGACAGGTTGAAGCAATGCAAGCACAGTATGAATTAGGCACATCTCCCTCACCATATTAAGGAGGTGAAATTAACATTTTTGTTTCCAGTGAGGTCATTACCTTGACAGAGCAATATGATTCAAATTTGGTATTATTTCACTCTAGATTTTAAAAATTTTCTAAAGAACTAATTCAATCAAGTAGCTAGTGAATTGAGTAGTAACTTCAAATTTTAGTTCCAGTAAAATTGCAGCCCTAGATAATTAATACAACCTGTGGGTGGGGTTTTCATCCTTTCACAAGTGAAAATTGATTGTCTTAATAGAGTGACAGCACTCAAACATGCCATTTTCATCTGTATTTCAATAAAAGCCTTGAATATAACATACAAAACTAGATGTGCACATACTATACAATAGAAATACTTATATTTTCTTCTCAAAAACATGTTATCCCAATGTGCTTATCTAATAGCTGTCAATTGCCACTACATTTCCTGGTAGAACACGTTACAAATTTCCTAGAAAAATGTTTGGAAAATAACAAAGGCTCCTCCTGCAATAAACCCCAATGTATTAATAACTATCTCTCACAATTCACAAATCCATCTGCAAAAATTCTCCCCCCCCCCCTCCTCTCTCTCTCTACAATTATCTACATCGACTACACCATCTATAAAAACAACTTTTTAGAACTATTGAATCACCTCTGATGGGGAATACTTCAGAGCTGAAATCCACATCCCCTTCTCCAAATTTTGATGGCTATTTGAGAAAGTTTTTCAACTTGAATTTCAGCTGTGTGGTATGCTGGGTAATGCTTTCTGTTTATGTTCTACTTTACAACTTTTGAAAAAATATAAGAATATTTTACAAGAGGAGATTTTTTTGTTTCCCATTCAGAATCAATCCTGACAAATTTAATCAGCATTATTTTCAAATTATACTTTGATATAAATTCTACATACAAAATTTCAGTGATATCTCCTGATAAATAAAGATAGGCAAATTGATGGACCCAATATAGTAAATGCTTTTTCCTTTAAAAACAAATGACCTAAAAAGAACAAATTATACATTAACAAATGTTTTACTAAAAACAAAATAATGGAAAAGTTTCACCTAGGAAATATTTTCCGGCAAGTTCCATTGAATGCTGTAGCAATTTAAAGGAACAAGATGCCTTCAGCAATATAAAATAACAAAAATTCATTGTTCAAACACAAAAAATATTATCACCATCATATGAATGATACTGAAAAAATTAAATTTCAAGAATGCAAATAAAGAATCAAGAATTCATAAATCTTCATCAAATACCTAGCGCAACAACAAATGTAAAAAGAACTATTGTATGCGAGAATGCTTGAATTACACAATTCCCTCAAATATCATAAAATGTTTCAACAATTGTTTAATTTCATTACCAATATAAAAAAATAATTAGTTTACTAATTACTTTTAACATAAGCAATGAAACAAAAAATGACTTTGCATACTTTATTATGGGTAAAATAAGTATTATCAGCTGGAAATTTTGTCATCAAATATTAATAAACAAGAATTTGGATATTGCTACACTTAATATCGGCTGTGGCTTGATAATACTATGTTTGAAACCACAAAACAACCCACAACAAAAAATATCATCCATAAAATTGTTAAACCTTACAATCCATTGCAATCAATACATTATTTAAGTAATAACTATACAACTAATCTTTTTTCCAACATATATTTACACATATCTCATAGTAGAGTACTTCAGGGCTTACAATTAACATCAGAAAAGGAAATAATGCTTAGTCTTAAGTAATCAGGGCAACAGCAAAATCATTATGGCAAAGACAATCTTATAAGAACAGCAAACACTAACATAACATAAAAATGAGATTTAAACAGGTAATACTACTATTATATTAAAATATTGCAGTTTCAATGGAGACAATGTAAATGTAACATTAAAGACAAAATTATCCCCAAAAATTAAAACATTTTAGAATGACTACTAGTGTGTACCTGCCAACATTAGCCAAGACAGTCATCATAAGTTTACGAGTGGTCAAAAAAACTTCTTGGAATAAGTGCTGCAAAAATCTAGATTTATTTAAACTAAACTAACAACAGCTCCTCACTCCCAAGATAAAACAAGAGCCCAACAGACTCAATACCAACAACAAAAGAAAAAATTTGGATAAAGCAAGAGAATTAAACTAAGTGCAAGAAATTGCCACTAAGTTTCGGAATTTAAAAGATAAAAACGAAAAGCGAGAAGCTCAAAGTCGATATAAGACTTCAGAAAAATATCTCAGGTCTTGAATGAGTATTTACATCCCGAGAAAGATTAAAATAAAAGGATACAAAATATTTGCGAATGTTTTTGTAGAATATCACGGGAAAGAAAGACGCCTTCGGTCTCACATTGAGGTAGGAGACCAAAAGTTCATTTCTCGCAGCTCTGAGGGCTTGGGTCTGATCACCGTTACCTTGTGGATAATAGACTCGGCTATGGCCTCAGGAGGCGATGCCGTTCGCAGTTCATCCAGGGGCCTGTCGACTGCCTTCGCTAGCAGGGCGGATGTGGACTTGTTCCGGCGCAACTCAGCTACTTTACTTTCTGGGACCATACTTGCGTTATCCTCCGCGTTTTCTTCTTCCTCGTGCAAGCGATTCCTCGCCACTGCGCCCTCAACTCCTATCAGCCGAGACAGAATGGAACCTCTGGAGAATCCCGAGGTATCCCCCTGAGAAGTGACCATCATCGCGGGGGTGAAGTACCGATTGTGAACGATGGCGGTAGCAGGGCTTCCTCGCCTCACACTTTTTGGCGATGTTTGTGGGGTGGCCAGGGGACTCGCTGGTAAGGATTTGCTGCCTCTTCGCTCGCGAAGCCTCGGGGGTGGGTCGAAGTAACCACGAATTCCGCTCTGGACTACAGATCCTGTCAGCTGACCGGTCATCTGTTGAGCCACTTGAACGACGGATTGTCCGCATGACTGATCCAGCTCAGGTTGATAACCACCCTCGAGAGCGGCTGGACCTTTTCTCCTGAGAGAAAGGACGGCGGGGTCGTGATCCGATGCGAACCCTGGCTTCATTCCACCTTCTGGCATGAAGCGGCGGCAAGCCGCTGTGTGTTGCTCGGGATCCTCCTTCGATATCCTTTCCTTTGCCTCGAGAAATTCATTTATGCTGTTATACTTTGATTTTTCCTTTACTTTTTTTACTTGTTTTGGGTATCGGATGTAAAAGAAATTGTCGTCGTAAGATGGAGGAGAAAATGCCGTATCGTCAAAGTCATACCTACGAAACGGAGAATGAAAAATCTTTAAAACGGACTAATTAAGCAAGTCAAAATAAACTAACTAATCTCAGATATGATGATAAAAAATTCAGAAAAATAAACGATAGTTATAATAACATCGACAATTCGAGTGCGTTGAAAGTAGTATCATGGGATAAACAAATAATAAAATAACCAACAACTAGCAAGATAAAAACGCTGTAACTGTCTATAAATCAATGATCTATGAAGCTAAGTTGTTAAAGGAAACTAAGAAAATGAGTTGGCACTCCATAATGCATACACTAAACTACATTTAAAGAAATATTAAAAGTTTCCTTACCTATCACCAACTTTCTGTTTCATCCATTGAGGTATAGTGACCCCAGATGAAAGCGAACGATCTGGTTCCGTAGATTCCATGGTATCCGAAATTTGTAGAAAGAAATTTGAATAGTTGAAGGATATAGTATAGATTTAGAGAGGCTTCGGCACAACCAACTTTAAACTAAGAAAGAGTTTCCGATCCTTCATCCATCTGAAAGAAACACGAACAAATTAACTTATCAAATTTGATCGTCTTTGAATGTGCAGCACGTTCAGATGTTTGCAAACCAACATCAAAGAGTCCCAACAAAATACGTTCATACGGACATTATGTTCAATGTGGATATCACAAAGTATAAATATCTACGAAAAACGGTTGCGCTTGGAGCAAAGATCGATCATATCCGTTCAACGCTTCACAAAACTGTGAGCAAGAAATTTGATCGTCATAAGCGTCATAAGATAAAACATATGACCTTGCGCATCACGGAAGGATGATTGGTACGATGAACGATTCCCTAATTTAAAATTAGCTATGTTAGATGGAAAGACATATTGCGATAAGCTAGACTCACCTCGTCTGCTACAGCACGCCTAAAGTAAATGCCTTGTCCCATGTTTTCAGCCAGACAAACAAATTGACACCCCGAAATTAGAAGGAACAACTACGTCAACCAAGTGAAGGCAACTACAACTGTTTGCAAAAATTTTGGATACATTATCTTTTAAAATAAAAATAAATTATATTTAATGAATTTCAATATTAAAATAAGACAATCACAAATTCATCATAGTTGTGCATTGAAATTGTTTTGAAATTGACTTCCGCGGAAAACATGGAAGCCGCCCGGTCTAGTAGGGTTATGAAATCGTTACTTGCGTTTGGTTCTGGAGTTGTTTTTAGTCTATGCGCGTACACTGCATTTAAATATTGGAAGAAACGAGATGCCAAAAGCATTGATGAAGGATTTGAAGATGTCTCAAGGGTAATGTATTGCTAATAAACATAAGTTGGTGTGCAGCAACTCAGTAATTGACCTTATATTGCTTGCTGCTCTCATTTTGAAAAAGTGGTTATTTATTGTATAAAATAATTTCTAACGTATACTATTTTTCCATATCTCCAATGTCGCAGCTCGAAGATACTCCAGATAAAAAAATTGTGGTTCTTGGCTTAGAAAACGCCGGAAAAAGTACAGTTTTGTCCCAAGTTTGTGCTGTCTCATGCAAAAGTTTCCAGGATATCATACCAACGGAAGGATTCGTAAACACTCGCCTTCAAAGTGGAGATGTACCTCTCAGCATATGGGAAGGTAATTTAATGCCACTGTTAAGTTGAAAATAAAGGTGTCCGCCCTTAAACTTCTGGCTATTTAGGCATTGATAGGCATTAATTTAATCATGTAAGAGAAGCACTTAGCTTTTTTACGTAAATATTTGTTGACTTAATAGTCAGCCCTCGTTTTTGTAGCTTTTCATTATAGCATTTTGCTGAGAATCGTTATGACGAAATGAAGGTCGATTTTTTAAATTTTTTGTCAAATTGTTCGTATACACATTTTACGAAATTCTGTCTTTTATAATTGTTTATTATGCATATTAGCCAAGTGAAAATTAACCAGTGCACCTAATAAAGGTAGGTTTCATTCTGATGGCACCCTCGACAACGATTTTCAAATATTTGCGGTAATTTTAAACAGCTGTAGGCAATTGATTTTTTTATATTTTGGTATAGATCCAGCATTGTGCTAATGTTGTTTACTCATTTGTGTCATCATTATTGGCTTTGGGTATATAGTTCTTATAATCCCAGTTTATTATCAAAACCCCATTCGTCATCCAAATGTAAGGTGACCAGAGATCCACCTTTTTTTCCTTGCCTTGTTTTGTTCTGCTACGTCCTTTTTCTGAAATATTATCATATAGTACGGATACGTTTATGAATTACGAAACAGGATGTGAAAATATGAATACCACAAAAATCTTGCTGAAAATAAAACAGGACATTTTTATGTTTGGAGGCATCATTAAAATTTGTAACGAAATTAGAATTACTGGTATCATGCCTTATTGCCTCCAATTTTCTGTAAACATTCTTCTCTCCTTTTCTCTTCAATTCTCCTAAATTCGCGTTTGTGTTATTTTCACTTAATGCAACATTTTTTCAGTAAGGCATTCATTATTCAAAATTTCAGTGACATGATTTGATATTATTTCACTTGTTTCTCCAGAGAGAGAAGCTAATTCTATTATTTTAATTATTAATTCCTGCCCTCACGCTGAAACGTACCAAAGTTTTATTTTAAAATAAAGCAGGACAACTGTTTGCACGAAAGAAAAGTTAATCACCTTATTAATTACACTTCAATGTTTTTTTATATATCTACAGAATTTTACTCAAATTATGCCTTTTTGAAGTTTTAAAACGTTCGTCGTAATAAACAAATCTGGATAAAAGACGTCCTGTTTTTTTTCTAATAAAAACTGGTAAACGTCCCATTTCTCCCTTTTGTGAATATGGCCATCTTAACTGAATGATATAATACACTGTTATACGTATAACCTCTCAAAATGTCTAATATAAATAGTAAAAATCGTAGTTTTGTCATCTCCACCAAACATTTTATCAAGCAAAGGCTAATTGAATTGCATATTAACTATTTATGTCACACTCCAAGGATATTTTATTTGAAATCTTATTTACGTCTTTATTTCTTTAACATGTAGCCCAAAAACCATCAACTTTTAAATTTGTCATCAACTTTAAAAACTGGTTATTTGCATTTACATAAACAATCTTTTACTTGTCAGCATATATTAAGAAACAGCTTTTATTATGTCAGATGGGTTACATTCAAACCTCTCACAAGTCACCCCTTTAAATGGCCAGTTCTGTCAGGAACTAAAATTGATTGCCATTACATCATTGTAATCTTATAGCACCCATCCTTTACTTAGCCATCGGTCACAATGTTGGATGGCTCCTGCATTACAGCACAAGGATAAAACCTCTTTGAGACAGCCATATGACAATTTTTAAAGGCAGCTTAATCTGCTGGAAGAGAGGTTTCTTTTTATTGCAGAAAAGAGTAAGAAGCCACATGAATTGATATACCATCAGCATTTCCTGTTGTTGGCTTATTGTTATATGCAAGGTGTAACAGAAGTAGGGTTGGTAGCTTTCGATATTTATTTTTTCTTAAAATTCAACATTAAAATCGACCATATAGTTACATACACGTATATACACATACAGGCAGTCCATGACTTATGACGCTCCAAACCTATCACTTTTACTAATTAAGGAACATGTTTTGGACTTAAGGGGCCACTCCACACTTATGATGCACAGCCTTGCCAAAACAGTGTTTGATGCCTTAAGGTCAATTTGGACAACATTGCTTATGACAATTAATGATACCCCAAACAAAACATGCTGTAATGTAATTTAGGGACCAAAGATTCATAGCTTCGAATTAAACTGGTTTTAAGTAACCGATACATTGCTATGGTGTCAACATTTATGGTATTAAGGTCTTAATTGTTCAAATACTGTTGCTGTTGCCAAGCTGCTGTTGAATAAGTTGCATTAGCTAAATAATAAATCTCAATGCTGAGTTTTATGTAATATACTCGGGGGCAAGCCCCCTGCTCACCGATGCCCTCCCCCCACCTTTGTTCACTGTTTCTTCGTTCCTGCCTTGTACCTATTGGATTTAGATTAGTTTAACGGAAATATGTTTTGAATATGAGTTTAATGAATATGTTTTGTAAGGGATGTGTTTGGTTTTTAGTAACAAATTAAGAAAATTAGTTGAATAACTTGATAAAAATAAACTTAGAGGACTGAAATTCCCGGAGATTAAAAATGGCTCAGGTATAGAGCATTAAAGAGAGAGAAAACCAGAGATAGGATTTTAGTAATATAGATAAAAAATATAAATAACATGAATATTGGGTTCGATTTATTTGCATTAAATTCATATCTTCGGTCATTTTGAGCAAGTTTTAATCTTATTTTCGATCTTTAAGCCTTTATTTAAGTGCATATGCACAGAAATTACCGAGGACAACAATACCAGTAACCATGGAATCTTATTATTGAAATGTTAAGAATTTACCAAAACTCAAGTATAAATTCAAAATATGAGCAGATTCGAATGAGAATGAGTATTCGGCGGTAAGAATAAGAATCCTCATTCATTTTGGCGTGTTTTAGCATAAATTTTGTATCGATAACTTAATTTTAAGATATTTTAAAGAGTAAAAGAACGAAAGCCTTCAAACCAAAATGGTGATTTTTACATGTTATCTTATGGGAAATGACATTCATCCTCTGGAGTCGAACCCGTGACCTTTTTCAAAATTTTTTTAGTCATAACATAAAGATTCATCAACACTGAAATCCTGAGAAATTTCAGGCTTCTAAGTTTATTTCTAATCAAGTTATTCACAAAATTAGAGCATTACACATCATGATGACCATTACGATTTTATAATATAGAGAGACATATATACATGCATACAAGGTTAGGTCAGAAGGTGCAAAAACTGCTGATATTTATCAGGTAATTGTAAGAGAGTCTGGAGGTAGTTGTATTAACCACATAAATGTGTACAAATGGGTAAAATGTCTGGAAAATGAAGGACAGAACATGAGAGATGAGCATCATTCAGTATGCCCAAAAACTGTCAGCATGCCGAGTATGGTTACATAGATAAATGAGCTTATTTTGAATAATTGAAGGATTACATTAGATGATTGTGATTTGGGTGTTAGTTATGGAACTGTTTGCACTATTGTGTATGATGAGCTTTTAAAAAATTAGTACAAGTTGGGTTCCTAAACAGCTGACAGAGGTACACAAAGTTCTTCAATTTGAGTTTTCAAAGATCTCTGCTGGAACATTATGAGCTTGAGATTGATGGCTTCTTATCTCGCATAATAACAAGTGATGAAATGTGGGTTTTCCACTATGAGCCTGACAGTAAAGGTCAAAGCATAGAAACCTCTCTTTTGTGTTGACAAATAGAAAACCCGAAAAGTTCCAATTTACATAGTGTTCTCTGTGCTTTCTTCTCTCAACACCTATGTGCTGTTGATATTCCTATTTAGTCTTCTTCTGCCATAAGCATTTATGTTTATATGTACGAGGGTGATTCAAATGAAAACAGTGAATAACTATTAGCAAATACGAGTTTAATTTAAAATATTTGGCATATGGAAGTTTTCATACTTGGCTGCCCTTTATGTAATTGCTATTTGTTTAAATTGTTTTATTTAACACATTGACTGTTCACAATAGCTTTCATTTGGAGGGTTATATTAATATTGAGATGAGAATATCTTAACACAGGAGAAGTTAAGCATAGTGAAATACAGTAAACTCCCCGTTATCCGGCACTCATGCAACCAGAATTCTCAAGCAACCTGCAACTCTTGCATCTTGATTTTTTAATTACTTCTAGTCGGAATGTTCCCTCTAAAATTTGCGCTTTTGACAATTTCTTGTTTACATCTAATTCGGAATGTTACTGCTAAAATTTACATTTTCGGCAGTCGCAATATGCAATTGTGTATGTTTCTTGCACTCTGTGTTTATGTTAAATAAAATATTTTGCATGCACTTTTAAAATGCCTCCTAAAACTCCAATATGCGCTAAAGGTGACAAAAGGAAATGGGTTGTGCTAACCTTAACCCAAAAACTTGATATAATAACACGTTTAGAGAAAGGTGAGAACTGCAGTGTTTTAATGAAAGAGTTCAATCTTGGTTCTTCAACTATTTATGACATTAAGGCACAGAAATCACAGTTAATGAAATTCGTTACGTCTTCTGAGACAACTAGAGGAAATGAATATCAGCGCACTCTTCGTAAGCTGAAATTTGAGCAATTGGATATTGGTATTAATGAATGGTTTTCTATAAAGCGTCCAAGGGAGTCCCTATTTCTGAACCAATGTTGATTGAAAAGGCCCAAGATTTTGATAAACAAATGGAGATTAGTGAACCGTGTGCATTTTTAGATGTATGGCTAACACGTTTTAAAATTAGGCATCGGATCTGACATCTAGATGTTTCAGGTGATAAAAAATTGGCAGACCAAGGAGCTGCCGACAAATTTTGTGACTTTCTTGTATATTTGAGTTTCATTACTTCCTTGAATGTCAAGGAATTATTTAAGAACAATTGTGAGTAGAATACCTAGTCTACAGGTTAGCAATTCTGTGGTGAATGTACAATTCTGCATCTGTTCCTTATTTTGGTATCCAAATGCTTTATTGAGTCCTATCCAATAAAACTCTTAAGCAACAGGAATATTCACTTAACCGGAAAACCCAATTCCCCGAGCATTCTGGATAACTGGGAGTTTACTGTACATCTCAGGATGGTCGATGTATATGTTGAGAATTGTGTATCATAAAGAAGAGTCTATTGATTAGTTGAAAAGTTTAAAAATGGAGTTAATGACCTTGAAGATGCTGCTTGGTCTGGCCAGGCTAACAGTGTAGTCACATCCAATGACAAAGGATCATTTGAGGGAACCAGCCCATTAAGCTGAAGGCATTGAGCAAAGATCTGGACATGAGCATTGGATCTATTCAACATAAGGTTCATAACAAGCTGGGATTCAGTAAAGTGTGTGCAAGTTTTGTGAGTGATATATCTGCATTTTTTGCAAGGAATTAATAATCTAAGTTAAAAATGGTCGCCAAAAACATCAGTGTAGTGTTACATGTATCTCTCACACAGTGCCAGTAAACAAAAATGTCAGAACATAGAGATTACATCTTTAAAAAAATATGACACTCTGGGAGATATTTCTAATTGAAGAGACAACATAATTAAGAACCTAAATAAATACACAACGCATTGAAAAATTCTTAAAATTATACCTAAAGAATTAATTATTTTGCTTATTGAACAAGCTTTAAATTTGCTCTCCTATAAAAAATGATATTTTGGACATGTAACCTTTGTGCTCTGATGGGACGATATATAAAACTTAACCATTGGAATACTTCATTGATCATGGTTAAGTCAACTGCTGAGTATGAATTAACCATGATCTATGAAATATTCCAATGGTTAAGTTTTATTTCTTTCAGTACGTGAGTTTACTATATGAAATTCTTTTCCAATGTGTAATGCTATCTTGCTCTATTTTTATGTTGATGCTATGTTCATGTATTATAATATGCATTTTGGTTTTAGACAAAGGCTTCATTAAAAATAACATACCTATTTCTTAGTTTATATCCATGATACTATTTATGTTCAACATTTAGTTCTAAAAGTGCTAGTTTATTTACAGTATAAGCAAGCTTTAACAGATATGTTATTATAGCCTTGTTAATTTTGTAGGTACTTAAAATAGTAAAAACAGTTGAGCTCAAGTTGACTTTTCTTATATCCCTGAGGTTTGTATATAAATTTTCCATGCATGCATTTTTTTCCTTTAAACGCCATACAAATATTGTATTTGTTGTTTTGATGATAATGATGAAGGTTAATTATCTTAGTAACTGAAGTAATTTACAGCTTAACCTTTGAGTACATATGCATTATTTCAATAATTTTTTTAAAACCCAAGCAACAAAGACAGTGGCTACAAGAAGAAGAAATACTAATGTATGTTATGATCCTATATTCCAGTTGGAGGACGTGAAAGTGCTAGGCGTTATTGGGGTAAATTCCTGCAAGATACTGATCTTCTGGTGTTTGTGGTTGATGCATCTGATTCACATAGTCTACCTCTGGCCAGCAAAGAAATAAAGAAACTTCTTGGAGATGATAGACTTGCACAAGTTCCTGTACTCCTCCTAGCAAATAAGCAAGTAAGTTTTACTAGTGGAAAATATACTCTTATTATTTTTTTACTTTCTCTGAATTGTTTCTGTGTATCATTCATTTAACCCAGTGGTTCCCAACCTTTTTCAGCCTTTTTTGGGACATAATAGAAATAATACAAATATGTATTAGCATACATAAACATTAATAAAAACAAATATGTATACATTTTCAATACATAAAAATATAAAAACTATTACGTAATGTACACATTATTTCCTAGTGGCATAAAACTAGATTCAGCGACTTAAAACTGGATTATTGGTTTGATGGAGAAATCGACGTAAAATTGGATAGTTGTAAAGCAGACTGGTGTAAAGCAGGAGCTGAAGGTATTCGCAAACCATATTACATCTTTCTAAATAAAGCTCAAAGTCTGTGTGTTTGTGTGCGTGTTTGTGGGTTCCGTCCAGAATATTCCCCGTTTAATTACATGCAAAAATATTTAAACCACCATACCGTGTATACCATATGGAATAGAGAGCTGAATTTTTTTTGGAATGGTGTAAAGTATAGAGTACGCTGAAAAACACCGAGACTTTTCACCTCAGTGTCCCGGGTTCGACTTGAAAAATTCCTAAATTTCCAAAAATTCACCACGCACGTTTACAATTTTTTCTTAAAATGTCAAGACGATAACAAACACATAGCTGTACTCACATTGTTGAGAAAATTATGGCATATTGCTCCATATCTCCACTCGCTGAAGAACTTAACAGAATGTGAATTACTTCAGCCGTTAGTTAAATAAAAAATTATGTATCCTTACCGGACGAAAAAATTTACGTCAGTGTAATGGAAAAATGAGTCTCTGTCGAATTTACGTTCTATTAAGGATCTACTAGAGATACACTCAGTGTCTCCTATGAAATGTAGACGAAGGATTAAATCGACAGCACCTGAAGGATTCATTCTAATGTCTTACTTCATTCTCAAGATATGCAATTTATATTTGGATAACGAGAAAGCGCGGCATATTTTTCGTGTTCTTTTGACTTTCTTAATATTCAATATTTAACTTCATTCTAAAGATCAGCAAATGGAATGAATTCGTGAAAACATTAACTGTCCACATTAAATTTTTTAACAGAGGCGAAAGGTATTTATTCAGCAAAACGCCGACACTATAAGACTACTGCGAGCGTGAAGTGACGCCTTGGTGAATGGTGACGGTTATTTCCCATCCTGTCTCTCTCTCAAACCTGTTTATCTTAGCACCAACTGGCAAAACCCTCAATGTTGTCTATCCAAAAGCTCTTCAGTAGGATAGATAGGAATGATATGATTGGCAGGCTGGATAGGCAGGAATTATCTCCCATTAGGATTGGTGGGATTGCAGAAGAGATGAAAATGATTGATGATTGATTCTTTGTGATGCAAATAAAGCTAAATTTGCTACTCCATGTTCTTGCTTAATTTGTTGAATTCATTGCACCACAGGTGTTATAACAGCTGTGAGCAAAGCAAGCCAAAGCTGCAAAAGAAAGGAGTAAAGTCAAATGATAAATTTCCCCGGGCAATGCCGGGTACCCCTGCTAGTGCTAAAATATATCCAAGTATGGTTTGTTCACCACATGCGACAATTGGGGACATGTTAGATGCCGTTTACTCATTGTCAGTAGGGGTCTCTAATGTTGAGTCGTCCTTACGGTCGCCCACGTCTAAAACCGACAACAACTAATATCATACACTACACTTCTATAGATTTGTATTAGTATAACCTCTTTAGTCCGGAGTCTTTGTAATATAGGCTATGCCATAATATGGAATTTTCCAGACCACAGGTATTAGCCATAATGAAGGGTAAACAAAATCTTTTCAATCATTTTGGGTTTTATGCATTGAGTGATTAAGCGTCCAACTGCATGCATCATATGCGAATACTGTTCTGTATTTTCTTATCCGGAATAACCGTTTCACTATGCCATTCTGCTGATTTTATTTGATTCATGAAGTTCAGTCGTGTAAAAACTTAGAGGCAATGCCCAAAAATTTTACATAAAGGTGATTGTTTGCACACAATGTTTTTATAAGGTGTGCTAAATTGTAATCATTTGCAATGAATTATCTTAACTTATGTAGCTTTTCTCACTAATGCCTTTCCTTTAGGGTTTTAATAACTTTTAATCCTAGTTATGGGCCTTGAAGCAAAACGTCCAGTGTGATAAGAGGGTTAGATTCGACTCGACAAGGAAGTTTGTTAACATAATCATGAAAGAAACATGTTACAGGTGTTCACTATGGATAACTTTATTTTGCAACAATTAATTATTCTTTGAGGTGTTTTATATTGCCTATTATATTTATTTTATAGGTTGCAGTTAATAAATGCTGTTTGCTTACAGTATATATTCAGATAGGAAATAGGCAGAGAAAAAAGGGAGAATGTTAAACTTTTGGTGACATTATTCATATGTTATTAGGTTTAATTTTTGCCTTCCTATTCTGAGAGGGAGTTTATCCGTTATATGATGCGTATGAAATAATTTTTTGAGTTTTTAATTTAAATGCAACAACGTGAGTGTGACGGTATTGGGAAAAACCCCATGATTTGTCCCAAAGCATGGGAGTTCCCAGATTAGAGGAACACGGATTAAAGAGGCGCTGAATTAGTCTTCAATTAACAGTTTTGATCTCTCATAGTCTATCTATACCATACTATTGGGATTCATAATGCCAGTTTCTTAAATTCTTACCTGCAACCATCTTGATGTCCATTGTCCCCACAAAATTCCTTAATGCCCCCTGGGGGGGCTGTACCTCCCACGTTGGGAATCACTGATTTAACCTCTCAAGCCTGTAATTAAATGCCCATCAACTTCCGTAGGGCGATATTTAAATATCACTATTTTATTAAGTATGCATGGATATTGGAAAGTATTTTTTTCTTTAAGACTATTGAACAGTAGATCATAAAAATTTATGAAAAAACACTAAACATCCTAGTGAGCAATATACATGTCCTTATGAACAACTGCCACAGAGGTAGGCAGGGTTGGACGTATACGGGTATGTCGAACAGCCCTGAAGGGTTAATGTGTATATCCATTACTGCTTTTGTAAAAATAATCGGTGAGAAATGTAATATTATTGAGACTTTGCTGTTGGACCTCTAAGGAATACTTTTTACTTTCTCCATATGTAATATAAGAGAAAGTATTGTATTCATGCAAAAGACAAATTCGAGGTTTTAATGGAAATACAGCAGAGCTTGGTTATAACGAGATCCAAGGGACCGAAGAATAATGCTCATAATCGTTAATCATTACAGCCATTATAGTAGATTCATAGTACAGTAAACTCCCAGTTATCCAGCACTCATGCAACCAGAATTCTCAAGCAACCAGCATCTCTTGCCTTTTGATTTTTTATTACATCTAGTTCGGAATGCTACCGACAAAATTGGCATTTTTGGCAATTTTTTGTTTACATCTAATTCGGAATGTTACCACTAAAATTTGCATTTTCAGCAGTCGCAATACACAATTGTGGATGTTTCTTGAGCTCATTGTTTCTATTAAAATATTTCACACACCCTTTTTAAATGCCTCCTAAAACTCCAATATGCGCTAAAGGTGACAAAAGGAAATGGGTTGTGCTAACCTTAACCCAAAAACTTGATATAATAACACGTTTAGAGAAAGGTGAGAACTGCAGTGTTTTAATGAAAGAGTTCAATCTTGGTTCTTCAACTATTTATGACATTAAGGCACAGAAATCACAGTTAATGAAATTCATTACGTCTTCTGAGACAACTAGAGAAAATGAATATTGGCGCACTCTTCATAAGCCGAAACTTGAGCAATTGGATATTGGTATTTATGAATGGTTTTCTATAAAGAGTTCCGAGATAGCACCTATTTCTGAAACAATTTTTAAGAACAAATGGAGATTAGTGAACCGTGCACATTTTCAGATTAACACGTTATAAGATCAGACATCTAGATGTTTTGGGTGATAAAAAATCGGCCGACCAAGAAGCTGCCGATAAATTATGCAACTTTTTTGAAACATTAGTTAATCAATATATAACTATCCAATAATTTTAATTGCATCATTTTATTATTTACTAACTGCACTGTATGTAATGGTGAGTGTCACTATTCGCTTCTCTTTTGTTTAATATCAATTTGCCTAGAGAATTTCTACTAATACATTGTGTTGAGTGTGGATCATTTCTCTCCTTTTCTCGGAAAAGGAAAGAATTTTTTAAAAATAAAATCCTAAAGGTTGGATGAAGTTAACCCTTACCTCGCATTTTTATTAGAACAAAATAGAAGTTAATAGTGATAGGCATACAAGAAATTCCATAAGTTGTAATGCAGTTATTAAATATTAAAATATTGCAATTAAACGTGTTGAATACTGGTATCTTTGAGTTTCATTACCTCCTCAAACGTCAAGGAATTATTTAAGAACAATTGAGTTAAGTAGAAATTCCAAGTTGAATGTACAATCCTGCATCTGTTCCTTATTTTGGTATCCAAATACTTTATTGAGTCCTATTTAATAACACTCCCAAGCAACCGGAATATTCAGTTAACCGGAAAACCCCATTCCCCGGGCATTCCAGATAACTGGGAGTTAACTGTATATACCTATGCACTTTCATAAGATACACAACAATGAAGATAAAAATATCCTCTGATTACATTGTTAAAGATTTATTTGATATAATTATACAATAACTAGCAGAATTTCCCATTGAATTTCAATGGATTTAGTGAAGCTACTACAGCACAACATACAGTCTTTTTAAAATATATAGTAGATACTTTTTAAATTACAATTAGCTTTTCTTAACAATTAATCATATTTGCTTGTAACAATCCATTTCCGAGCCTATTGCATTCAAATATAACGATAATTTTATTTCCTATATTATATATCACTTTCGCCAAATCCACCTTCATTTCTTGTGTAATTATGTCTCGCTGAAATATTTACTTTTATGTCTTGTAAGCAAGAAACCCGTGAAGGAACAGCATACAGTTGTCCATGAGTGAACACTGACTGGTAAATGTACACCGTATACGTGAGCTTATTTATATTAATAAACATTATAATGTAAAATATAATGATTTTACTTACAAAGAATTTAAGATTCCAGTATTCAATAGACGAAAGGAGGTTCAACTACTTTCATCAATGAACGCTTCCTGAATAATAATCAGTATCTATTTACGTTGCTATCCATAAACACCGATCGTTTTGTTGCTTAAACAAAAGTGCGAAGCGAATAACGCTAAACTTTCGTCTATTTATAAGCTTCATTGAAGCTAACTGAATCGGAAGTAACAATGACGGCTGCCTTGGCAACGCCCGGAAAGACTACAAAAAATCCACAAAATTTCGAAACAAATAGCGTATTTCTGAAAACTTCGACCGTGTAACATGTAAACTATGCAGGAATAAGATAGTATAGAGTTTTATTCATCAAGTAAAACAAAACGAAAAAAATCGGTCCATATTTACGTATTTTAATGCTTGAAGGAAGAATACCTTGCAAGTCAAGAAATGGATTCATACGTGTTATCTTATGGAAAAATGTTAATCCCCTATATACACCAACCCAACCCAACCGCAGTCAACAGAATTATTATCCTTAACTATGTACATTGCTATACATCATTAATTTCAATGCTTAAACAACAGTTCGAAGTGAATAACGCTATTCTTTCACCTATTTGAAGGTTTAATTGGCATTAATTGAATCGGAGGCAACAATTACGGTTGCCTTGACAACGTCTGGAAAGAGTACGAAATATCAGTAAAATTTCGAAAACAATTGCGTATTTCGGAATGATTCGACCGTGTAACATGTAAACATCACAAGAATAAGATAGTATAGAGTTTTAGCCGTGGAATAAAGCAAAAACGAAGAAAATTGGTCCATATTTACATGTTTTAATGAACGAAGAAAAAAAACCTTGCACTCTGAAAAATCGAAAATCCCATGTAAACTTATGGGAAAATAAAATTGTCTCCCGGAATCGAACCTGGGTCGATTTTGGAAATCCCAGGTACCCTATGTTACTCTTAGAGTCATATGAAGTCAATTTGCAAAGTTTGGTCCCGATAGCTCAAAGGGCGTTGGAATGTATAAGGAACAGACGGACAGATGAACAAAAGAACCATCCTCGTGGTAAAGGAAAAAGATGGTCACATCATAACAGAGGTACCTACTGGTAATTTTATATAGCAAAGTTTATTTTGGAATATCAGTCTTGTAGCCTGCGTTGTGTATTCTCACCCCTGAATCTTATATGTAAACATTGTATCTAAGGTATACTGCCTTCTTTTCTCCTTCTGGTTGTGCACCAGCCCCTCAACATTCGCAAGGGATACGTTCCCAATAACCTCGCGAATGTTGAAATTCGCGAATAAGAATTTTGCTCTGATTATACTACCCAAACTTAATATTCAACATTCACACCGCTTTGTGCTCAACACTAAACCTAAAATTAAAGTTCGTAGGCTAAAAATAAACACGAAAAAACTAGAAAACAGTTAAAACAAAATGAAAACGTAGTAACACGTAGTACGTATTATATAGTATATATTCTTTGATCTCTTTATACTTGATTCACTTTTAACAGATGATTTTCTTTTTGAAAACATAGTTAATTAAGTAAAAATCGCAATTAATAAATTAAAAATTACAGTAATAAGTAAATCAAAGCGCAAAAACTGATGAAAAGTATGTAATAGCGACACAGCCTGAGTGAAATGCAGGCAAGAATGAAAATGCCCTGGAGGTGGGGAATGGTGGTGGCGTAGCGTTTGACTCCGTGGCGCGATTTTGTAACTTTGTATGTTACATACATAGTGCATACTATGTAACAGAAAGATTCCAATTTTCGGAATTATAGCTTATTATAGGTAGGATGTTATGAGTTGCATTTTTGAAGGGTTAACATCTACTGTCCTCAAGTATTTATACGGTTAACACCAACTACTTAGATTCTACTTGCATCAATTAATACCTTATTGATTACAACAATAATAAGCGCTTTTATCGCAAGATTAGTAATATTTTGGATAGTCACTTACACAGCTTATGGGATTGTTGACTGTCTAATTTTAATTTTATAACCTGAGAACGGTTGCCTTTTTGAAATAATGAAATTTTATGGCTACCTCGCGAATACCTGAACTTGCGAATGCTGAACTCGCGGATGTTGAGGGGCTGGTGTATATCAGAAATGTATGCTTTATTGATGTGAGTCATGCATTTAATAAAGTAATTATTGGCCATTTGTACTTTTTGTGCTAGAGTAAAGATTATTTAGAAATAAATGTATTAACGACTGTAGCAGCAGTGCAAATAAGATGATTGAATTTTTACCAAAAATGCAGTAATATGTATCAGCAAGATACACAGGAACTGTAAATGTAGTATCCATTATGCTGCACTGTGAGCAAATTGTATACAGTCAAGCATTGCTAATTCGAAAAGCTTGAGATCTGGGCTCTTCCGGACCACAGATAATTTTGGATTAAAAACAATGGGGGGTGGGGTATATGGTAAGAGTACCAGCGGATACATATTTCATATAAATAAAAGTGTTTATTGAAAATATAGTGTAATAGAAAATAAAATGTCTACATATTCCAAGTAAAAGTTAGATGAATTGGCAGCATTTAAAATCAGTAATATACATACTTCCTTTTATTATGTTCTGTGCATGACAAACATCACAAACAAAACAAAACAATGTGAAAAAGCTATAACAAAAAATTGCATACTACCATTTCGACAACTATTACATGTATTATTCTTAATTATTGTTAATGTACACCTAATAATTCTTAATGTTATATACTGTTGTTGTTTCAAATGTACATGGAACAAAGCTGCCGCACCTTGGTCGAGTTTATTTAATAATTGCACTTTTTCCTGAATTGATAGCATTTTATGCTTTCGCTTACAATTAAATGAATTTCCAGCATTATTACTTTCATTTGATCTCTTACAAGAAATGGTTAGGGTAAATTAAATTAACACTAAATTGTATTTTCTTTAAGAAAAAACACTAGATGCTGCGCTACCGCATAGATGTGCACCTTCTTTGTATTTGTAATTTTCAACTACTATTGATTTAGAATAGACTGTAGTGCCACAATGCCATGGCAGCCGATCGGGATATTAGTTGGGAATCAGTCTTTTTGGATTACAGGTGGTTTCAGACTAACGAACTACAAATTAGTGATGCTTGACTGTACTGTGTTTACATGTGCAAGTATTTTTGGTGTTTTTTTACAATTCAATGCTATGTAAAATGTTATATAATGGCCTTTATATTAGCCAGGAAATGAAGAGATAGCGAGTTTTATTAATGTTATCATCGATATTTATAATAAGTTAAGTCTTGGTGTTAATCGCAATGCTATAATGTCAGAATTAATATTGGATCTTTTATAATACAAGTAATCACAGTATTTTTTACATTTCAATTTATATCAGTAAATAATAACTGAAATTGTAGATATATTACAGTTTTGTTTTGTAATTAGAAATCAGTGAAGTTTTCTTTTATTAAAAAACTAAAAAATATAATGTAATACAGTGAAACTTCAATTCTACATCTCCTGATTTTACGTTTTCCTCAATTCTACGCATTTTTCTTTCAGTGCCAGTATTTGGTCCACAAGAACACTGATAAATTTTAACAGATTTTACGTGTCAGCGATTTTGCACTTTCCTCAAATTTATGATAGAAATTTCATGTCCAGATAATACAGTAAAACCCCTTCATTTTAATCCTGGTTAATTCAAAGTATGGTATAATTCGAAGCTAAGATCAGTCCCTGGCCAACACCATAGCATTTTGATCAAAAAAGCCATTTTGAAGCCCATCTCAATTAAAATTCAGATTATCTTATATAGGATAGGATTCTCGGAAATATGGAGCTTATCAAATGAACAATAAATGTTAATTATAGTCGCAATTGTATGATTAGGAAATCTCAGGGTCACCGATAAATTTGAGGTGGCAAACCTGGTCTCCGCATATAATATCTTGCCTGGGTCTTACCCTAACTTATTTCCTTATGAGTTTTGTCTTGCATTGCTAGTCTGCTTCCCTTTTGATGATGAGTTTTCACCTAGTCTGACATGTTCCAGGTTGTAAGGGAAGTTTGTATTTGCCTTTTCACTATAGATCATGATAGTGACAGATCCGCCATTATTTTTGTCCCATTTTTTCTTACAAATGACGGGAAATGTCCCATTTTCACCTTCTTGTAAAATGGTCATCCTATTTAATAGTCAATATGGAATAAAAGTCATAGATGATCCAAATAAATGAATCACCTTATCCTTGTATCACTAGACCTCTTGTGATGTTTTGTTTGCCCTCTCACCACATCACTCAAAGCAAATGATTTAGTGTGAATGCTCAGATTCTCAAGCAGATAGCGAAATTTGTGAACCAAGCTGAAATGAGCAAAGTTGAAATCTCAATCCTCATGATCTTCCACATCTGGGCAAGGTTTTTCTCATGAGGAAGTGATGCTCCAGAAAAGACCATGGAATATTGGTTTCTGATACTTAACCAATCTTTGAATAATGAAGTCATACTGAATTTCATCTCTAAAAAGATCCTGCTTTTGTTTTTCCCAAGAATATGTGATGACCCAAAAAGAAAAGCCTAGTGGTTTTCCAGTAATGTCATACAAGAAGAGAACAATGTAATATTCCTACTGCTGGTTGTCTCATGACTTGAATGTTCTCATGACATTTGTGACCACCTTGAAATCAGCAGTCTGTCTCACAGCATAGAGTCATTGTGATCATTTTGAGCGAGATTTCAAGGCAACAGATAAAAAGGAAGCTAGGTGAAGCGTAAAGATCAGCCTTTTGAGAGCCTAAGAATTATGAAGGTATTTAAATCTCTATCTCATTTCTGTAATATTTGTTATTTACAACTTTTAATAAGTTAATGCATATTAAGTGTGCTTATTGCATTCGAAATTAAATGCACTAAGTCCATCAGGTTATTTAAGCATCGAATCAACAGGCTGTTGCAGTATTCTATTTTACCGACAAATAATTTCACTCTACTCCTGGTAATTAGAGTGCATCATAATGTAATGGTCATTTTTCGTTGAAGTTTTCATGATGCTGTTCTACAACAAATAACTTATGATTTTGATCTCTCAGAGTTAATTCGTGGTTCTATAGATGAGTGATAATCTTTTGGTGTGCGATTGAACATCTTTTCTTCTGAAACGCTGCATAAAAGATACTTGAAATGCACTGGGAAATTCGGGATAATCACTCGACCCTATTTTTCACATGCTGTGGTGTTTGTGAATCGCAAAAGAAGTGTTCACTTCAACTCTGTTTGAATTTGCCATGTGTAATAACTTGTAAGGACAATTCATTTGTAGAACGGTAAGATAAGGTTATGTATTGCGATTTTGCTGTCCAAGTAGAAAGTTCATATATTTCGAACCCAGATACTTCAGAGTCACAATTTTTTGGTCCATTTAACTTCGAAAAAATGAGGTTTTATTGTATGTAAACACCCCAGATTTTATGTTTATAGTATTCAAATTAATTCAATTGAATTGTTTTCTATATTCTCCAATTACAAAACTATTTTGGTGTATTCCATATCATTTGCCCTTAACAATACTCAAATAATGATTCTTGCATTAAGTTGTACATGTCAGGTGTATGTAATGTAATAGTTTTTCCAACTTTCAGTACATTTGACTTTGCAAGATGTATTTAATCCTTTAACTGCTCCCGTCGTATATATACAATCAGTGTAGCAGTCAGCTCCCATCTTATATATACGATTCCCTCTCTCCCACCCTTGTTTGAAGGAGTAGTTCCCTCAAACTTACTAGAAGGGTCTCTACTTGCTATTCCTATGTTGCTTTGCCCTTTCCCTTCACATACCTCCCTTTAGTTACCACTGAAGGATGTCGGAAGAAAGAACTGTGTCTAAGTCGAGCTGCAGCCGCCCAGGAAAATGCGCATTGTCGCCTCGTGCGATATAGAAAGTTTTGGACGAGTGACGAGGAAGAGTATATTTACCTCTCTGATCTGGAAGGAGATGATGACACTAGAAAAATTACAAAGATATGGAAGAGGAAGAAGTGGAGGTGTGAAATCCAAACGTTGGGGTTTTCCTGGACTGACTGCAGAAATTTTGAGCCAACTGAATTGCGGTTTGATGATTCTTTTTCTGGGATTGCTGGTAATTTTGTCTTACCTGATGAAGATAAAGTCCTGCCGTGTTTTGAGTAGTTTTTTGACGAAGAATGAATTGGTTACATTGCTAGCAAGACAGGCAGACAAACGACTTTATTAGGGTGAAATTGAGATTATATAGTCCCTTCTTACATTTAACCCTGCGTCAACAATTACAAATGAGAATAAAATAGTAATAATAATTTCACAGAAAAGAACCAGATAAATTTAATAAATAGAAAAACATACAAGCAAAACACCAAATTACAAATTCAGAAAATTTCTATAAAAAGACAGAGTAATTGCGGTAAAAACCTAGGAAAGACCTGACTTGGCCTTCCTAGTAAAAGACTACGCAGGAAAAAACCTGCGAAAACCCTAGATACGTGAAAGAACAATAGTGGAATTACAATAATACATACAAGTTTAACAAGATAAGGTTTACAAAATATATTTTAATGTTATGAGTAATGAACAAGGTAATTAAAAAAATAAGATGACAAATGCAGCACAATACAGTAAACTCCCAGTTATCCGCCACTCGTTCAACCAGAATTGTCAAGCAACCAGCATCTCCTGCCTCTCGATATTTTATTACATATAGTTTGGAATGTTACCGATAAAATTGGCATTTTTAGCAATTTTTTGTTTACATCTAGTTCGGAATGTTACCGCTAAAATTTGCGTTTTCAGCAGTCGCAATACAGAATTGTGTATGTTTCTTGAACTCTGTGTTTGTTTTAAATAAAATATTTCGCACACCCTTTTTATTATTATTTAGTGTTCTGCCAGTTGGCAGGTTTGCTTCAAATGCTAGTCCTCTCTTCTCCACTCCTCTCTGTTTTCAACCCTTCTCTTCAGTTCAGCATGGGTACCTCCTTTCTTCAGTTCCTCCAAAATCTGTATTCTCTTCCTTCCTCTACCACGCACCCCTCAACCATTCCCTCTATCACGTCCTTTATCAAACAGTCCCTTCTTAAATAATGTCCCAACCAGTTCTTCTTCCTTTTTTCTATACATTTCAGTATTGACCTCTCTTCACCTATCCTTTCCAGTACTTTGTCATTCTTTACTCTGTCCCTCCAACTTATTCTTTCCATTCTTCTCCAAACCCACATTTCAAACGCTTCCAGCCTCTTCTTTTCCTTTTTCCTCAGCATCCAAGTCTCTGCTCCATATAACGCCACACTCCATACATAACATTTTACCAGTCTTTTCTTCAAACTTCTATATAACGATCCACAGAATAATTGCTTCTTCTTATTGAATGCTGCCTTTGCAATTGCTATTCTAGCTATTACCTCCTTATCACATATCATATCACCATATATCACACTCCTTAACCACACTGCTTAACCATTTCTATTTCCTCTCTTCCAATCTTCATTTTTGCTCTCTCGCCCTCTTTGCTGATGACCATTTATCTTTTTCACATTTACTTTCATCCCATACCGTTTTCCCTTGTTTCTCAACTCCTCCAGCATATCATTTATCATTCCCTCGCTTTCTGTAATTATAGCCATGTCATCTGCAAACCTTATACAATTAATATTTCTCCCACCAACCTTTATGCATTGTTCTTCCTTAAAACACCTTCCAATAACATGCTGTATGTAAATGTTGAATAATGTTGGCGAAAGACAGCACCTCTGCCGCACACCTCTTCCTATCCGACTCCCTTCCATCATTTCATCTTCCAATCTTATTCTAATCTTCTGATTCATGTATAAATTCCTTATAAGTCTTCTCCACTCAGACCTCCTTCAGAATATCCATCAGTACTGTCCAGTTTACTCTATCAAAAGCCTTTTCAAGGTCAATAAATGCCACATATAGATCTCTTCCTTTTTCAATAAATCTCTCTCCTATAATCCTCAACGCTCCAATGCCACATATAGATGTCTTCCTTTTTCAATAAATCTCTCTCCTATAATCCTCAATGCTCCAATGACGTCTCTAGTGCCCCTTCCTCTTCTAAAACCAAACTGCTCCTCCCCAATCATCCCTTCCTTTTGTCCACTCAACCTCATGTTAATCACTCTTAAAAGTATTTTTACCGTATGAGAAATCAAGCTAATAGTCCTATACTCCTCACATTCCTTAGCATTACACTTTTTCTCTCATCCTCGTTTACATTTCTCTCCTCTTCTATATTTATCTCTCTTGGTCTTCTTTTTGTATTGTACAGTTCTTCTATGTACTCTGTCCACCTGTCTCTAACTTCATTCCTTCCGTTCAGTATCACCCCGTCCTTTCCTTCTATAGTCTTAACACTCTTTCTCCCTCTTCCTTTCCCATACTCCACCTCTCGCTTTCCTGTACAGCATCTCATACTTTCCCACTCTTTCAAGCCTTTCCATTTCCCTACATTTATCCTCTAACCATTTCTCTCTTGCTTTATCTGTCTCCCTGCGCAGTTCATTATTTAATCTTCTGTACATTCGATTCCCTTCATCCGTTTGTATGTTTTTCCACTTTCTTTGTTCTCTCATTTTGTCCAACACTTCCTGTGTAACCCAAGCTTTTCTTATTCTGTTATCCTTTCTGTACCCTATCGTATCTTCAGGCACCCTTTTTAAATGCCTCCTAAAACTCCAATATGCGCTAAAGGTGACAAAAGGAAATGGGTTGTGCTAACCTTAACCCAGAAACTTGATGTAATAACACGTTTAGAGAAAGGTGAGAACCACAATGTTTTAATGAAAGAGTTCAGTCTTGGTTCTTCCACTATTTATGACATTAAGGCACAGAAATCACAGTTAATGAAATTCGTTGAGTCTTCTGAGACAGCTAGAAGTGTTGATTATCAGTGCACTCTTCATAAGCCAAAACTTGAGAAATTGGATATTGGTATTTATGAATGGTTTTCTATAAAGAGTTCCAAGAATGCACCTATTTCTGAAACAGTTTTTAAGAACATTTTCAGATGGATAGCTAACACGATTTAAGATCAGACGTCTAGATGTTTCGAGTGATAAAAAAATCAGCCGACCCAGAAGCTGCCGATAAATTGTGCGACTTTTTTGAAATATCAGTTAAGCAATATATAACTATCCAATAATTTTAATTGCATTATTTTAATATTTACTAACTGCACTGTATGTAATGGTGTCATGATTGAGTGTCACTATTCGCTTCTCTTTTGTTTAATATCAATTTGCCTCAAGAATTTCTACTAATACATTATGTTGGGTGTGGATCATTTCTCTCATTTTCTCGGACAAGGAAAGAATTTTTTAAAAATAAAATCCTAAAGGTTGGATGAAGTTAACCCTTACCTACGTTGTTATTAGAACAAAAGAGAAGTTAATAGTGATAGGCATACGAGAAATTCCATAAGATGTAATGCAGTTATTAAAATTAAAATATTGCAGTTAAACGTGTTGAATACTGGTATCTATGAGTTTCATTACTTCCTCAAATGTCAAGGAATTATTTAATAACAACTGAGTAGAGTACCTAGTCTACAGGTTAGCAATTCCAAGTTGAATGTACAATCCTGCATCTGTTCCTTATTTTGGTATCCAAATGATTTATTGAGTCCTATCCAATAACACACTCAAGCAACTGGAATATTAACTTAACCAGAAAACCCAATTCCCTGGGCATTCCGGATAACTGGGAGTTTACTGTACATTGTTGTAGAGTAGGGTGACCAGGCGTCCCGGTTTCCCCGGATTTGTCCCGGTGTCCCGATTTTTTTTTTCGGGACGCATCCTGGTTTTTTTTCTTGTAATAGTGATGGTATATGCAGTAGTTTTTTTTACTTCCGTTTATACGAAATTATTTTGAAAACCAAACTCTATATTCCAAATACTATTTTATAAAATGCATTTGCATTTAAGTGCTGGAAAATCAAAGACTCACGTTATTTCACTAAGAGCTGATTCTAAGAAAATACGAATTTTCTTATCTATAATTTTCAGTTCACTCAAGTTATATAAGAAACTAAAATATTCACTGTGATTTTTGAGTCACTGAAACCTCTTCTTTATCGAAGCAATTGTTTGATCCCACACAAGATTTAAAAAATTACTTGGAAATAATCTTGGGGATTATGAAAACTTGCATCAATCTGTGCAGATTCAAAATTGGGGTTCTTTCTTCGTGGCAGAATTTTGGTCTCTTGCATAAATTTTGATTCAGCCTCTAGTTCTGTTGCCAGTTCTCGAGCATCTATAATTAATTTATTTAACCCTATTTCTGACCTACAAGCTCCGAAATATTGCTGAATCTGCTCGAGAATTTATTGAAGCTTTCATATTCACTAGTGGACTTTGCAACAATTTACTTACTCCATTTATCTTAAATAGAATGTCGTGCCAAACTGTTGAGAAAAGGCAAAAACAATGTCTTTTATAAATTACGCGAGAAAATTAATCTCAATTTACTAGATGTTGGATGTTCAGCGCATATTTTGCATAATGCTATGCAATCGGGAGCTGAGAGATTATCTTGTGGTGTAGAAATGGTCGTGGTAAAAATACTATCATACTTTTTAGCTTATGCAGTACATTCCGAGCGACTGAAAAATGTTTGTTCTCTATTATATTTGAAGTATGAAAAGTTATTGACCCAGTAAGAAATTTGCTGGATAAGTTTATACAAAGCGGTTGATGGAGTATTAAAAATGTTCGAAGCACTGAAAGCATATTTCTTTTCAGAAGAAAAAGGCCCCAAAATGTATTGTGAATTTTTTTGAATCACCAGTAAATGAAGCATACATCCATGCAATGCTTAATATTCTTGGTTTATTTAATAAACAAATTCTAAAAATTGAATGTTCACAAAATTGCTTAATAGAGGTAATGAATTACGTGCATGAAACGATTGGCATGCTTACATTACGCATTAACGAAAAATTTGTTCCTTTGAGTGCCCTCAAGAGTTTTATCTGATAATAATATTCAGAAGGATGAAATAGAATCATTTAAAGAGGAAATATTTCAGTTCCCCAGTTTGGGAAGAAGTGCAAAGTATGTGTAAAAATGTTACTGACATGGGCTTTCAAGTTGACGAAAGTTTATTATTTAATCAATTTTCATTGCTTAAAAATTTGATTTCAAAAGAGATGAAAGAAAAGAATGAGTGGCTTAATAGATTTTGCTACGGCCGGTGTTCATATTTTTTTTCAAAATTTGAATTTATAGAACAGACCTCAGAAATGGAGAAACTATGTAACTTTCTGTTTGCCATTCCAGCACACAATGGAAGTGTGGAAAGAATATTTTCACAAATAGACATTCAATGGTCTGATGAACGAAACCGCTTGGATATAAAAACCATCAATTCCATAATGATTTGTAAATTCAACTTTAATATGACCTATAAAAGTTTTTATGATATTATTAAAAATGATGAAAATTTGATCAAGGCAGGCAGAAGTACTTTAAAATATGATTGAAAACACCATTTTCACCTAATATGTTTTATTGTAAGACTGCTTAATTAATCACAAAATATGCAATTTAATTTTTATTTCAATAAATTATGGTTTATATATTCTTTTGTAAACATATTTATTTGATTTTTAGAATATTCAAGAAAAAAAATCAAAATACCCGTTGTCCCGGTTTTTTTAGAAAATGTCCCAGTTTTTCCCTTTGAAAACTTCTTTCGTCCCAGTTGTTCCCAAAAGCATCTGGTCACCCTATTGTAGAGGCACTTTCACCATACATTCCCATGTGCAGCATTGGAGAGAAGTAACTGCCTGGGAAATGTTTGTTTTTATCGAGTATCTTTTGTTGATGCCCACGTAAAAAAACATTTCTTACAGGAATACTGGTAAAAGGATCCGTTGTATTTTATGGATTTTTTGTACTCTTTCTGAATGTTGCTAAGGTGGCTGTCATTGTTACCTCCAATTCAATTAGTTTTAATGAAGCCTTCAAATAGATGAAAGTCTAGCGTTATTTGCTTTGCACTTCTGCTTTAGCAACAAAATGATTGATGTAGCAATGTCAATCTTTATACATAGCAACGTAAATAGATACTAAAAATTATTCAGGAAACTGCATGTGGGAAGTGTTTATAATGATTGACCAAAGCAATTGAACCTTCTTTCATCTATTCAATACTGGAATCTTGCCTTTTTTTGTAAGTAACAATACTACATTCTACATTTTAAATGTTTATTAATGCAAATAGGCCCATGCATCTGGTGTACATTTACCAGAGTCAATGTTCAGTCATGGACAGCTATATGTTGCCTTTTCACAGGTTTCTTGCTTACAAGACATAAAAGTAAACCTTTCAGTAAGGCATAATTATACAAGAAATGAAGCTGGATTTGATGAAAGTGATATGATCTATACATATAAAAGTGAAATTCTGTTTTTGTTTGTCTGCTATAGAAATGCACGTCATTGAAGATTTCATCCCTACAAGTAACATAGGCTATATGGCAATAAAAAATGGGTTCTTAATTCAATAAATGCTGTTTTTTAACCTGGTCCCGGACAATGCCAGGTACTCCAGCTTCTTATGAATAAAATAAAACTCCTAATTAATTGTACTTTCAACCAATGGCAATACCATTAATGAAATTCTACCTCTTTAATTAATTCCTTTTTTAATTCCAACAATAGAAATGTATTCTAGAAACTAAATTTTCACTTTATTTTCTTTACTTCGAAGGATAGAACTCAGACTTTTGAATTTTGCTCACTTACGAAAGTGATAATGACATTACATTCATCAATCAATTAATTGAACCAACATTTGGATAACGTGAGAAGGGGTGCTGTGTATTTTTTATTATCCATTGTACAGCCTTGGGACAAAAGCTAAAAGGATACCTAAAAGAATGATTTTTCTTCTTCCTACTTTCATTATTGAGGTCCACATTGATTTGATCTATTAATTTGTTCTGAGCATGAAAATTTTGCATTTTTTTGTTTGAAAAACTTTCGTCAACTAGGGAGACTCCATTTTCACTGAATAACATGTTGGAAAGACAAAAACTGTTCTTCTTTATAATAAAAACCCGTCTTGTCTTTTTGTTGGGAATGGGAGTATATATAAATGCTTATGAATTGAGAACAGTAATTCTAATTTGAATCGTACTTTTGGGATATACTTGGCTGTACCCATTTTATATTTTAGACTTCCAAGTTTACAGTAAATGTCATGGGTTCAATTCCAGGACTGTGACATTTTTCATTTGCATTTAAAATTACTGATAATCATCATGCAAATTTGGGACTTGAACTAAAGAATACCTGTAGTCAGGGTTTTCAACCAGGGGTATGCATATCCCTAATGGTACATCAAGAGATTTGAATGGCTATGCAAGTGTTAAAAATTATAAATTTACTCTTACTTCATCTTTCATTCATGACATCTGAATCAAAATTTGTGATGTTACCACTAATAATACCATTATAAAACAGAAAACATACAAAAGTGAATTATAACGTAATAGACATGAGTTATCTATCTTAATACAAGTGTTATCCATTTCATTGCCACTTTAAAATGTTCTAAGGGGTATGCAACCATTAAAAACATCTCCAAGGGGTATGTGACTATTAAAAAAAGCCGATGTGTTCAGCACATGACTTTCTTCATACAGAGTAATGAATATAATTTTTAAACATTTTCAGTAATCTTTACTTTGAATAAAAATTAAGTAGACAAAATTGTTAGCTGTTTCTATAGAAAACAAAATATCAATGCACACTTAAAATTACCCTTGGAAGCATACACAATCCATCAACAGTTAGAAATTTTTGCCATAGCAACAGAAACAGTGGTATCACTTAGTGACATATTTAACATAAATTTAGAAGAGAAGACAAAATATCTTTTAGTCGGTTTTGTGAAAAACTGTTTCAAAGAAAATTTGTAGAAAATTACATTTTTTACAATTTTGATAATAATATTTTTACGTAAATTGAGTTTTAAAGGGGTGCCTTCAAAACTCTATCACATGCACACACCCCTGCATTATAGTGTCCTGATGTAATAGCTCTTATGAGTGGAGGATGCAAATAAAGTCTCGGCCAAATAACAATTATATTTCCAATAATTGCAGTAAAGAACAAATTTCAGTCTCATTCAAAAAAAGTCTTTTATCTAAATTTTTTTTGTGAAATTAAATTACTTCACGCAAAATAGAGTGAATGTTATTTCAGAAGAAAAGTTAATTTTATCTCAAGATTTCTGCAATTTTACAACATTAATCTAAACAAAACTATTTTCATAACTCCTTTCAAGTCGTATCTCAAGTCCATTCAGTTGAACTAGGGTGAAAAAATCCCTCTTTAAAATTTGACAAACTCATTTCTTTTGTCTCATTTTAATTTCGTCGACCATCTTTCTCTCTTCACCAACCATGTTTAATGGCCCTCTTGTGTGTGTGAACAACAAACAGATATGGGCTTTTATCAGAGAAAATGACATTTCTTCACATAAAATAATCTTCTGAATTGGAGTTATTCATTATCACTGCCCATAATACTTATATATAGAAATGGCAAATTTAGAGCAATAGAAATTTGAGCAGTTGTCTAAACAAATTATCAAAATTTGGTGAGTTTTGACAACTGTTTTAACCAAACCATTGCGTACCACTAGGGAGATGCCACCGCGTATAAGATATCAATTTCTATTTGTTTATCTAAAAAAAACTTGTTAGGTCAAGTTGTGAAACTTTAACTTGTAATGAAAGGAATCATCGGTGTTTTTGTATCGGAATTGTAAGACCATATACATAATGATTTCCAATCTATAAGTTTAGAATTTGAAAAATCTTATTTTAGCATGCATTTATTGTTATTTACTTACATTGCTATTTGTATTTTATGCTTGGCTACAATCTATTAGTTTGATGAATAATGAAAACCAAATTAGATTGACATATGGGAGAGTAATTTATCTTCATTTATCCTAACAACTGTTATTTAAGTGTGAGTTGTGAAAATTTAAAGAACTTCAGTTATTTGTTTTAACTTATATTGATTCTGTAAAACTTGCCTAATATAATCTTGTATCTTTTGGACATGTCATTGTATATCATAAGGTCATAGATTCAATTCCAGGAACATTTATTTTCTCCATTTGATTAACATGGATATGAGTGTGACATTCTAATGAAAGATGCCTGTCGTACATCAGTTGGTCCAGAGTTTTGTTTCTGTATTTGCCACTAATTTTACATTTATCATAGTTTCTGAGTTTTGCGGTTGCAATATGCATGTGCAACTTCCATTTGAATTTTGTTTCTTCGCAATAAAGATTAACCAAAACTTTCTTTTAGGATGTTCCTGGTGCTATGACACCGAAGGAAGTGGCAGATGCTTTGGACCTTGAAAGTTTCCCAATGCTCAAGTCTCGTCTGAAAGTATTGGGCACTCAGGCCATACCACAGTCTTCTAGTAGACATCCTTCAATAGCTGAAGTTGAGAAGGCTCTATTCTCAATGAGTCAAAGTTCATAGCCATTGTTTATACGTGCAAGGGAGAAGGTATATGGCAGTGTCTTAAAGAGAATTGTAATGACAAGGAGTTGCGGTCAGCACTACATGATTTTTTCCTCAAATGGTTTTTATAAATATATGTATATAACTTCATGTTTTCTAGGCTCCTATGCTAAATAGGTTGCCTCTTATTTTATTATAGCTGCATATAAGTATTGTAATTAACTTCATTCCTGGAAGAGTACTCTTTGGCAAAGGCTGTTAAATTGATTATTATGGGTATATCAAATTTTCAATTTTTCATGCACAATCTTGACCCTTTTTCAGGCATGTATGGTTTTAATGTGTATTCAACATTTCTAGAAATCGAAATGCCTTATACTTGTACCCATTTTTTGCTAGTGTTTAATGGTTCTTGTTGATACGGTTGCATTGATGAAAATGCATGCATTCATACAATTTGGATTTGTGCTTTGTTTATGCTATAAAAACTCGGGAGATGTTGTTGCAAATCATGTTTATGGTGGCCACATTTCTTTGCACTTCATTCTTTCCGATTATTCTAATGCATTTACTCATTTAAATAATGCAACTTAAAGTAATTCATTTCATTGAAAACAATTTTGATTTGCCATTACTATTATTACGTCCCTTTAATTCCAGTCCATTACTTTGAAATTTAATAAAGAACTATGGTGCTATTTTATCTTTTCAAATACAATGCAAATTTTCGCTAGTGTTGTGAAATTAGGAAATATCTTACCTGAAGATAATTAATGTTCATTTTTTATTACAGTTTAAATTGTGTAAGTGGTATATTTATTTGTTCGAATTATATTTAGTTATTCATAATGCAAATTTCAGTAATGCTCCATTTTATAATGAATGCATTTGCATAATGTTTTGTGTAGAAATGTCATTTTTATGAGGAAGAATGTACTGCTTGTATTAAATATTGTTTGTTCAAGGGATATAATAACATAATTTGTGTCTATGAAAAATGCACTTAATTCTTTGAATATTCAATTGTATGTTTTCTGTGTATTAATTATCAATGTTAGATTTTATTAACATAATTCAAATGTCAGTCTGACAGAGGTCAGTTGATGTTGATGGAATGCATTTGCCTTAATCATAAATATTTTATAATGGAATATGGACTTATCTTTAACTGCTAAAATTTAGAAGTTGATGGATTAAGAGCACTGCATAATTGTTTATTCTTTCAAATATGAATTTTCAGTTTTAAAAAATATATGCTTTATGTTGATAAAGATGGAAAAAGTAGAGAAAGCATCAGGGAAATTGAAAGTGATACAGAAAAGTATAAAATTCCAAATTATTTAATCAGTACAGAAGTATCTAAAAATGAAATTGTTTGAACTGATGGATGTTGTCATTCAAGGGAGTAATATTCGCTTTGCATATTTTGCTTGTTCTTAAAAATGTATTGCTTGCAAAAAGGAGCATATTTTTCTCTTATAAAGCTGGGGTTTACAAAGAGCAGTCCCTTAAGCTCTTTCAATTTTATAAATAACCCCAAGCATTAATTCTTTTATCTATAAGTTCAAATGCTAATAGTAAATGACAGCCATTATTAATTTACTTTTGCATTAATAAATTCATCATTCCAAAAAATTCTTTTTTGTAAGTATAAGTACGTTTATTCATATTCATTTCTGCATCACACAGATACCCAAACTTTTGCAGATAGGGCTGTTGTGTATGCCACTTTGGGCTGAGAGACAAAATTATACCGCAATTCTCGAAATGTAGATGCACGTAGGCAAGACTGCTTTGATGTAGTCATTAGAAAAGTATCCACAGAGGTGGTCACCTGTCAGACATCAAGTGACAGCCCTGTTCCCAGCACAACCCAGTTTGAAAGCCTACACTATAGGGTCTGTTGAATTGGCTTCTAATGCTGTTTCATGATTATGGTAGCACTTTGGAATGGTCTTTATATAATTATTATTTATGTGTATGAATGTGCTCACTGCATCGCATGTTAGCTATTTATTAATAAGAGCTGCACGGAGTACAGATATTTGATGACAACATTGACTGATGTGAAATGCTTTCTTTAAACTGTGTAGTGTTCTTGAATATGTTACTTTTCCATTTCATATTGAAATTGTACAATTAGGTTAAGGTAAATAATTTAATATTTTGTAATTGTTTTTAAATTGTAATTAATTTTTGTGGAATGCTTTCCTCCTTTTGTACTGAAGACATACTGAGCTGTGATCTGATTTTGATTTGGTAAAACTGTTGACTGTAGCAACAGTTACAAATATATATGTTACTATTAATGAAATGGTATGATTTATTCCTTTAAGAATTAATTTTAATGTTATAGTTTGTAATAATTCATGTTCCAGCTAATGAAAGTTCATGTGATAGATCATTGACATTACTGTGTTAGGCATTCCACATTGGCAGTGAAGTATCTTTCATACCATGTATTAGTTATATTTACACGAGAATTTATTTGGATAGAATTTGAATGAAAATTATTTAACGAGATACGCTGTCTTTCAAGTTCATAGTTTTACAAAAGTTAAAACATTAATACATGGAAAAATATAATTTTGAAGCACATGATGCCTATGTGTACAATACCTACATGGAAGCTATGCATGGGAGATTCTTAAATTTCATACAGTTGATGAATGGGGTGTGTTAATTTCTGGTATTTTGTGTAGAATAAACAGCTATATCAGTATTTTAAAAACATTTTTATGCATCATTTGTATTTTATGATAAACAAGAAGATATTTATTGCTGTGGATTTACAGAACTTGAAAAAAATGTATATACTAAGAACATTTATTTCACCATAATATATAACCACACATCTAATGAAATACAACACCAGACATTTTATTCAATCATAGTTTTTCTACCTTTTGGTATATTTTTGGCTCTCGGAGCTCAATCTGTACCACCCAAGATTTTTAGTTTCATCATTTCACTTTTTTTTATGAATCTAATATACCTTTCCTCTTCTTACATCTGTCTCTGTTTTTTAACATTCTCCCTTCTATGGCAGTAAACCTTTTCAAATTTTGTCCCACTCATTTCTTGTCTTTCCTTCCCTTACTCTTATTAACATTACCTCATTCGTTTTTCTTTCTGTCCAACTAATGTTCTCTGTGCCATACATATCGAAAGCCTATAATCTGCTCACATCCTCTCTCATATCTTTATTCAACAATTCTCGTCGTCTTATAAATGACTCCTTTGCTGTTGCTGTCTTGATCCCTTTCGTACTACTTCTATCCCGAGTCAGAATGCTATCCAAATGAGTCAGACCTGTTTTAGCTTTTTCCCATTCCAACTCAAAAACTAATAAGCAGATCAGCACAAAACATTATACTTAAGATTTTTATTAGCAAATGAAGATCTGAAAAGGTTTTGACTGAAACAGCTCAATAGGAAGCACAGGTTTACTCCTGTCGTTATGCCGTTTTTTTTACAAATCTCTCCCTTAAAACTCAAATTATGTAAATATAGGTTATTATTAAAGTTGTAGAAAATGTAAATGCAAACCTATCTTAACCCTCCAGCAGTCACATAATGAGTAGAGGGGTGGATTTAGCACCCAAACACTCGTACATACATATTATTCCTCCTTTGTGTCGGTGACTAGCCAACTGTTTAGCTGTTTGGTGTCTTAACTAGTTCAGTGTGAAAATAAAACAAGTTGAAACCGGATGAAGTCGTTTTTGTTGCAGTTAGTATATCGCCCGTCTGGTCATGTTTTTTTAACTGTTATTTTGTTTGAATTGGCTATTTTCCCTTATATTTTTTGATTTAGTTTTGTTACGTATTAAAAATAATCAAGGTCGTAATTTTGGAGCCCGACAGCAGATAGTAACTTGAGAGAATGACGAAGCCAAGGATCGTGAATACTCGTTTGCTCTGTTTACAGTGGGTGAAAAAATAATTTCAGTAATGACGAAAAATGCTGTGGACTGCGTCACGGGCCCTCAGATCTTTCGCCCCCCCCCCCCCTCCCCCCCCCCCATCCCACCGCGGCGGCGGACCTGGCGGCATAGTAGTTACGCCCCTGGAACAACTGTAAAACCTCACATAACGCAGTAGTTGCGTCTTGTGAAATCGCGTTATATGAAGCATTAAGTTAATAGGAAGTTAGATTCTTGGACATCATATTTTCTACATTTTTTAGAATAATTTTTGACCGGTATTTAAATACGTAAAATAATACCGTGGTTACTCGTATAAATCACGCAACCTTATTTCTCGATGTGGAATTAAGAAAAAATAATATAATATATTTCATGCATCCAAAGTTTTGGTCACCTGTTTTGTTTCACGGCACACCATCGAGTTCGTTCAATCCCCATGGCACAGCGAACCAAATTTCATGCCGATATCGTGTGGAACACTTTTATAATGGGACAAATTTTGATTAAAATGATTCACTTTCATTTTGGAGATGTGAATTACAACTAATGAGGAAAGTTATGGAGAATCGTTGAAAATAATTGACGCTATTGTCCACAGAGTAACGTGAAGGATAAAAAATTCCTGAATTTATCATAAATAGAGCAGAAAAACTGCAGAATTTTCACATCGCAACATCACAGTTAATACAAAACCGTGGAGATCGTGTTACCCGAAACTGATCCGTATGACTTAGTTTCTCCAAGTAAATGAAACTAACAAACTAGTCGATAAAGTGTCGCTGATTATTACAAATCCATTTTTTGTGGTCGGATAATAAAACTCAAATATCCTTCCTTTGCTTATAACGTAAAATATACCGCGGCACAAGGGCTTTATCGCGTCACACCGGTTGCGGAGCTCTGCCGTATCAGCGCAATATGAGAAGCACACACGAATCTCTCGACGCAACATTTTTATAAGGTAAAATAATTACATGAATAAATTTGTCGGTATTTTTTCTTTAAAATGTTTTAATTTGAAGATTTTATCATTTATGGTTTACGAGAAATTTAAATGTTAACTTTGGTTTTGACTTGTCAAAACGCGTCTTAACGAGGTGAACCGCGTCTTCTGAGGTTTGGTAGGGAAATGTATACCATGTCTTGTAGTTACAGAAATCGCGTCTTGTGAATTCGCGCTATGTGAGGTTTTACTGTATTTATTTTAACCTACATGCTTTTCTAATAATTTTGAATCTTTGGCATCCATGAAATCTCAGATAGAGCGGCTACAAGCACCTGTGGAGATTCTTGATTAGAAAGAATCTTAATGTTTTAATAAATGTTTAAAGTAGATAATTTTTTTTATATGTATTTCTTTGCAGAATTAAAACTTCCATTTTTTCTTTTACTGGAAGTAAGCTTCCTCTGTTGAGAAGTTATATTCATATTTGTCGTCACAAATTAATATTTGGAAAAAAATTCTAGGAAAAAGGGGTTATAAATGGAGCTGGTAAATAGAAACTATAATTTTCACTCGTAAATTATTCCAAGTATAATCCATGGCTGGCAGTAATTTTTATTATTTTCAAATGATACTCTTTTTGATGCATTTATTTCAATCTGCATTGTTATATTGTAAAAGAAAAACATGCAGTTAATGAAGATATTTGACCAGGTTTACTGCGAGACATTTATGATTTACTTTATTATTCCAATAAAAATGCTGATTTAATTATTAGGCATTCCCTACTAGAGGTTTGAAAATTTCACAGTGGCATATAGGGAAACGTTCGAAATTTTAATACAAAATTGATTCGTTCTAATTTAAATGTCTTTTGGAAGTATTAATTGTCCAAAAAGTATATTTTTATGTAGAATGATGATGTGTAATGTATGATTAACTGTTAATCCCCTCTCATTTAAACGCTAACCTCGCCTTCACGTAGTACCCCCGTTGTAAAATAAACGAGACACTAGTGACCGAATACGTGGCGGCATAACCATATGAAAAATAAAAAACATTCATTTTATCCATGTTTATGGATGACACTCTACTTGTATATTTAGCTATATTTATATCTCATTAAATGCGAAATTGTGGACGATTACATTTATTGTGTTAACTTAAAAATTCCATGTTCAGTTTTAAAGTACGAAAGAAGAATGGGTTTATGTGTAAGAGTGGGCTAACCAACTTCGCTCAAATAAAGTCAAATATCAAACTCACGTGACGCCATTGCCCTTATCTTGGCCGCGTCCGAACTCGCGTAACACCGGCCCTTGGCCTAAATGGAACCTTGTGAGAATTTTTGGGCCCTTGGTAATATTTACAGGACAAAGTGAATGTGCGATCGTATTTCTATGAACCTCATAGAAAGGCTTAAATTTGGACGAATAACGTTCTCTCTCGTCTAAAGATTTTTTATAAAAATTTATTTGTGAAATTCTTGGAGAAAATACATATCTGAATAAAATTGACTGATAAATACTATTATCAACAAATGGTAGCCTACTTAGTATAGTTTATAAATCATTCACGACAGAGCCGTAGGTAGTGAAGCTGGTTTAGCTCCAAATCCTGATCAGCCTTGGCGAAAGAATAATGTCTCGAGTCACCTGTCGCTTCCTCGAGCATTTTTCTAAGCTAATCGATTTCCAAATTCCACCAAAATTAAACTCGCGCAGAACGAAACCAAATTTTCAGTGTATGTCGTGCATGAAAGCGGTCGTTTATATTTCAGAGCACCTTTCAGTTCCCATCGCCATCCACAGGCGTGCAATAGCATTTACTCCATATTGATCCCTGACTTCCCCGAGCCCAGCCTTCGGAAGAATTATCGATTTACTCGTAATTCGCTCAACAGTTGCGGATTTTACTCTGGAGGGATTACTATTTCAGAAGACGTTTTCGCTATTATAATATTATAGTTTTCTGAATGAGTCTGAGAGAGAAGGAAAAAGAAATTTCTCCAAAGATTGGAAGTGGCTCTTCTTGGAATTCTTATCAAGTCATTAAAAACACGAAAATTTTTCTCATTTTTTTATTTATAGGTAAATATTGTTTATCAATTTAATTCTACACAAAAATTTACAAAAGTGATAGCTTTGCTCAGCCCATGCAGTTTCTTCGTAGCCACAACCTGCCTCCCGTATTTCCGATGCATTTTTCTCATTTCCACGAAGTTCATGAATTAACTCTCGGTTGTGCCCTCTAATTTATTGGAATTCCACAAGGCGACGCTTTGCTGGCACTGGGTGCCAGTTTTTCATTCAATTTTGAATGGCGAATAATTAAAGGTAACTCACAAAAACAACAAAAAATACATGTCTTTCGATCAAACCTGAGCTCCTCATCATTTGGCTGGCTGGTTAGATTAATTCAACACATACAGAATTAATTATTGGGTCTAAGATTCATGTTTGGGTCCTTTGCAATGAAACCAGCTTTACTCAGAAATTAACCAGTACCTTCCTCGTCTAAAGACAAATTATTGATGATTACAAAGTTATACTATCAATCAAAATTGCGGAAGTTGCCCATATTGGACGGACATAGAACGGAAGGCTCGGACCAATTCCTTCCAAAACTCGAAATAAAAATATTTGGCATTTCTCACGACTTCGTAGATTTTTTAGCATATTCACATTTCCCTGAGAGTAGAATTTTAATAAAAATAAAGTGACTTGTATAAGAATGAAATATTCCAGTAACTTAATAGTTAATTATTGAATCATATGAGAAGGCATTGGACAAAGTTATTATGAAAATTTCTTTACAATCAAACGTCATTACCAATGACCAAATTTGTATGTACAAATGTCAAATATACCTGTTTTACAAAAGAGAAAGTGGTACATTAGCTTTCAATTTTACCACATCTTTAATATGACAGTGTGACGTCATTAGCCATCAAACACTCACATAATTATTATTATTATGAGATTAAAATCAATACGATAGCTCTTTAACACACAATACACTAAAAAATGCACCCTCTTGTAGTACTTCAAGAACACCAAGCTTTGCTCCAAAACTAATGTCTTTGGTTTCAGTCTCAATGAGCGACTGCACAAAAAATGAATAAATAATAAAATTCTTGGGGTGTAGTGTCGATCACATCATTTCGGTGTTCTCTATATCTCTCTCCAATTATTACATCCAAGTGCAACCAACTGCTTAAATTTTGCAGACACTCTCTTGTTCACAAGTCCTTCGGAACACCGTCTATTCACTTTTCAACTATAAGAATACCTTAAACGAAAGTTACATCATCAGGCTTTCAAGCCAAATAACAGTATTTAAAGCTAGAAAACATAGGTCGGAGAAAACCATGTGGCAGTTATAAAAAATACTCATTGGTTAGTTGAGAACATTAAATTTCTATTTAAAACCAATAACCCCAATGACAAGGAACGCCTATTTATTTGATTCGAGACCCTAGTGATTCTAAAAGTGGTTCTGCGTTCCAATTTTTGGTGCTTTCAGACAATATAAAAATAACATGTGCACAGTATATACTGAAGTAAAATATAAATACAATTAATACAATTCTTAATAATGGAACACGTTTGTTCATTTTTTTAAACAAAGTTTTACAACTCTTTCATCAAAAGCTCCATGACTCCGTTATTCTTACAAAACTCTGTTTTTGTTCGGTGTTTTCCCTTCCCAGTACATATTTAGCAATACCCATACTATTCATTTCTTTGGTTCTTGTTTTGGCAACATAAACATATTCGAGTATTTTATTCTGCGTCACGTCTTCAACCGAATACTCTATTATAATCGAAGTTCATAGGCACAATACCGCAATAGCGAGAAGCGCCATTTTTCTTCTTGGTCCTGAGCTTTGATGAGTGAGCAAGACATAGATTGGAGAGCGCTCTACCAGACACGTTTCATCTTTTCGCACCTGTCAAGAGAACTTAATGTACCAAAGGAACTCGACTGTTGCGCATCCACGCGACTGTCGTGTGTCGGATTTGTTTTTTCTGTGTGACGCGTGTGTGTTTGTGTGTGTGTTTACATATGTGTATCAGATTGTTAGTGTGCGTGTGGCCGCTTTCTCCTTCTTTGAAAATTGGACGAGCCGATTCCCACACCAAATATATATATTATAATAATTCGCTTATCACTCCTAAAAGTGTAAATTTGTGCACCTGACTTTTTATCTTAAAAATCAGTGTACAATTAGGTGTCACTACGGATTTAAACGTCGTGTATTTATTTTTTTTGCAAGTTTCAGTAATGCGATGCATGGGCCAGCAAAAAACGTTGCCGAAGGCTAACTTGAAAAGAAATCATAAACACATGTAGTCAACGATCATTTTTTGTGTGTGTCAATAAAGTGAATGACATTTTACATAAAAAAGTTTAAGCAGGATGTCAGAGTGTCGTAACCTCAAAAAAGAAACTATTTATTCCTTATGAGTCGTTATAAGTGAGAGAGGTCAGAAAAGTTGAGATGACATCGAACTGTTGCTTCGAGCATTCAATTGCTTTAGAACGCTTTCTTCAACGTTTACTTGACCATCTACTCGATGAAGTTCATTTTTAGAAAATTTCATGGGAATTTTTTTATTTTGTACCATTTGTTTTGAGAACTTTCCTGTCGCTATGCTAAATGTAACTCTAAGGTAGCGGTCGTCGGATATTTCCTTCGATCCGCCAAATATATTGGGGCTCGTGACAAAACGTAGTAGGCTTAAAACATCCATCAGAAAACAAAACATCCGAAGTATTAACTATCGAGAAGATAGGCGACCGTCTTCCCACAAATGCCATTAAATGAGGTATTAGACCGGATAAACGTTTCGGAGTTATGGCGCCGGCCCTATAGACCAACCGAGAACTTGGTTCGCTATCTGCGGACGGGAATTCATTTTCGTGCGTCCTTTTTTTTTGCCGCCAGTGCCAGTTTCCTTTTTCAATTTTGCTCGCCACTTTCGGAATACATATATATACATATATATATATTATATTTATTTATTTATATATATATATATATATGTATATATATAAACTGATGGAACTCTCTCCCTGTCTAGATCTTCTTACGCGAGAGCAGAAGTAAAATTACGGTAGAGAAAGAGAGATGATCGCCTTACATTTTCTGCCCATTCTGTAGCGTTTTTTTTTTTTTGACGATCGCTCCTATTCTGAAGTGACCGATTTACCTCTGCTCTCAAATCTCGACAGGTTATCGATGGTGGCTCTTACCTGTGACCTGTTATAACTTAAGGCACACGGTATATCACTCTTTTATTTACGTGTTCTGAAGAATTCCGTCCGCTCCAACCTCTTCAGCGCGCTCTCCCCCTCCTCCTCCTCCTCCTCGAAGGACGTCGTCGTTCATAGCGCCTTCTTTCTTTCGCTCCGTGTGTCACTTCCAAACGCGCTTTTCTATAAACTCCTCTTAGTGCTGCTCGTAGCGCGCTCTTCGCCTTCTTTTGCAAATTTCCACGATTATGAAGATGGCCGCTAATACCGCAATTAGGAGTATGACGCCGAACACGATGCCGGTTATCTGCCCAGCCGTCAGCACTCCTGAAATCACAAGGGCGTTGGGCGTGCAGCATTGAAGATATTTTTCGACAACGTGAATGTTGATTGCGCATGATTTATCGTGTATTTTGCGAAAGAAATTTAGTACGACAAAATTTTAAAACTACCGTGTTATCTAGGAACTATCGGATAAATGCAGGGTTGAAGAAAGATATGATTAAATGCGATAGGGAAAAAATCCACTTGGTTATTGTCATAGCTACGAATAAAGGCTATGAAAGAATTGAATCTACATAGAAGCTTAGGATATTTGAGGAATTTTAAATAAAAATTTCAAACTTAATTGTATTAATAATGAACTATCGAGTATCCAGATGAGCAAATAACTAGTCGGATTTCGAGAAATAATGTTTAATATATTATTTTTGACGTCCGGATACTGTAGCTATACTATTCTATGAAAAACTACAAATGAGGAATGTCATATCTACCTACTGAGATAGGTGCAATACCACGGGACCCACAAAATTACTATTTAGCATATCTTACGCGCCTATATCTAATTTGACTACTGCTTTAAATTAAAATTGACTCACATTTTTCTGCAAGTTAACTAAAATAAACATTATACTCAGCTGCTGATGTCGAAGGTTTCAGACAAAATTCTTAACTCTAGGCAGTGAAAGAACCGTCATCTGGATATCAGCTGTCATCCAACACAATTTAAGTCTATCAGGAAAAAAACAGATAAAGTCTTTCACCATTCCTAGGGTTTCACTTAAAGAAATTATAAATAATTCAGCATTATGGGAGAGAAAATGTAAAATTAAAAATATTTCATCTGAATGAAAGCACTTTATAGCCCCATTCATTATTTAAAATTAATAAAGGAAATAAACAAGTAAAAGGAATGACTCCATCTCACCTTGAAGTACCACTTCATTATCAAAAATTACTTTTTAATGCTTTAAATATAAATGCGAAGTTGTCTATTTGTGCCAATACGCTATGGAAAATAAATAAAAGTGACTTGATAGGAGTTATTTTAAAAAATCGCTAATTTTAAGTCCATATAAAAATGTCATCACCGAAGTTATTATGTATGTATCTTCATACTTTTAAATATCAGTGGTTACACTTATTAGAGTTTATTGGCCTTCTCTATAGAAAAGTTAAAAATAAATTATCAAAATTTATTTACTAATTTTTACTTTCACTTACTGCGTCCCATTTTTATTTAATTGTTACACTCGTATAATGAGTAGCACTCTTTATGGTAAACAATATTAAATCAGAGCACCCGGGCACTAAAACGAATAAGATGTTAAAAATGGGAAATTGTGGAACGAAACCGCCAATATAACAGTGCCAATGCTCTGTCAACAACGCATTTAGGGCAAAATGAACCGAAAGCGCACGGTAGCAAAAAATTCACACACGAATAAACACATGACATTGTGCGCATTAGAATAAAGCCGTACACTGCTCGTGGAAAATCACACAAGAGGATATCGGTTTAGATGCGGGAAAAGCAATATAGAAGCAGGAATATCATGATTACGGACGAGTGCCAGCAAAATTAATTTGACACAAATCAATGGCTCTGGGTTAGCACTTTACTCCCCCCAAAAGTTGCCACAGTATGTTGCTTTGTGCAGATATTTGGAATGTTCTGTACCTCTTTTCCCGTTTCCTTTGAGTACTCGTTCACCGAGAGGCTTCAAAGATTTTTTCGATAATGTGTCAGATTTGCTCGGATCGTTTCCCATTCCTATTGATTTCTCTTCTCCAGAAGATGCAAGAGAAGACTCAATCCAAGAATAATATGCCGGATCAATGATGTGTCACCTGCGTCAAGCGGACGCATGCGCGCTATTGCCATCTAACGATATCCCACACCTTAGGAAAGCAAATACCAAGAAATCTCCATTATAGAAGAATACACTCGACTTTATTCGGTTTTATTACGGATTATTCAGATCTGACATAATATTTACAAAAACGCCCTATTTTCTTTCTGCGTTACCGAAGACTCGATGCTTCCACACCACATAGCGGTAGGGAGTTTAGACGAGAATGGCGGGATTTCGAATTTTCTTTAGCGTCATTCAGATGCATCGGGAACTACAACTACATTCCAGCACATGCATATATTAAACTTCATAATTTAAGAGATTTTTTCAAAAATTGCTTATTCAACCACATCATTTAACCAGTTAAGAAAATACTGCGAAAGCAGATATTATAAGATTTTTTTACAAAAAATCTAAAATTCAAATTTTAAGGGAACCAAATTCTTTCCACGTGTAGCTCTAATATGTAGTAACTTACCCTGAAAATTTGGTTACTCCAGGTGGAACCATTTCAGAGATATTGTCTGAACTGACACCCACCAGTCTGGTGATTTGCAGGGTATCGTGTAGATGTAGATAGACAAAGCGAATACATAAGTTTATTTTTGTAAAAAAATCGCTAAAAATGTGTTCATAAATGACTGAAATGGATATGTCAGGATACTAATGTGTCCATTCGAATGAAAGTGAAATACTGGAATTGGGTTTTATACACGAATTATTTAAATGGTAATTAATTTTGTCCCTCGATTCGTCGTTTCATTTGTTCCTTTCATTTAGAGGGAAATGGCCTCGCGACAAACTTCTCATTTTCATACGAGTTTTAATAGTTTCGCTATTCATTTACTTATTATACGCTAAAAATGTTCTGAAAATCCGATAAAAGAATGATCTATTTCCGAATAATTCCGTCTCTCTGCGATGATTGAAGCTTAACGTATTCCTTCTTGATGACGGTCTGCTTTCGAAGGAAACTATTCTTTGCAATAGCTTAGACATCGAAGTTTATTTCCTCTGTCGTCAGAATCGATCCGTTATATTATGTGTGTCCCTCCTCACATTTCATTAGTTATCTGGTATTAATTCCATTTTTACGTAAAAAATGTCGAAACTTCGCGTCTTTATATATTGTTTTAATACGTAGAGGCTAACATTTTTTACGGTCTCCACTTGCGGGGAAGAAGGGAGGCGCGTACACGATTTGTAAAAAAATTGCTAAAAAGGGGAGTTTCATTTGTTGGCGCAATACGATAAAGTGCATTTTATTTATTTAAGTGTATCAGAATTGTTTGCTTAAAATTCTTTTTATACTAGAAATATAATTGTAAGACAAATTAATTTATCCAATAATTAATTTAAAAATTTATGCTATCTAAAGCAATTTGCTCTGAATTTAAATTTGAAACTTTTGAAGACACAACCTGTCGCCCACCGATTTTTCAAAAAAAAATGTCCTCTATGGTGTTATCGCTGACATGAAAGATCACGCATGAATGTAGAAATTTAATATGTAGGCAGGGCCGGTCAAAGGGGGGATGCGGCGGATGCGAGGCGTCAGGGTCTCTGAATAATGGGGGGCCCAGAAGTTCTCAATTATTCAAATATCGAGTGTAAATTTTGCAAATACTTTGACTAAAATTCACTTGCAAACTGATTTCCAATAAAGAAGATACACTAAGTGAACGTTATAATATTAACCCTCCAACGATACACTTCATTTACAATTACAAGAATGACGCACTGGGGTCTGTGGAACCCCAAGTATATAAAATGTCATAATAAATATTTATTATCAATATACATACCAATTTTTTTATATTTCATTTATTTTCTTAATATAATGTGTTAAGTGTAAACTGTTTTTATAAAAGTTTTTATGAAAAAGGCCCGTGTTTGTCATGACAGTAATATTTAGGTTTAAAAATGAACCTTTTTTTAAAAGCTAATTTTTATTCAAATATTATTCAAATTTTTATATAAGAACAACAAAAACTTCACACTTAAACATGAAAGATGACCGACAAAAAATTTGGTCATCATAGTAATAGTAAAACATCTTTAATTTTTATGTCGAAGTCACTCAATGTTACTTGCTGCACTCCTTACAAATCATCGCCCTGTGCTCAAATACAAGCAGTGCCCTGCAACTCAATTTTTTTAAACCGAACATATATTTTCCCCTGTACCCGAATCCACCCGAACCCGACCGTCCACCCGGACCCAACAAATTTGACATGTGGTAAAACGAATGAAAAAAGCCACCGTTCCCCGAATCTGAAAAAAATTAAATCCACGTATATAGTAATTGGGTAATGCCTGTGTCAGTCACAACCCGAAACGTAGCTTCCCCTCCACTTTCACTCAGCCACACTTAAGGAGAAGTGGAGGGGGCCACGCGAGTTGCTGGAAGAGGGCTTCGAGCCTCAGTGCGCGGCGGCGGCACCGATGTAAATAATTATTATATAAGTATTGGTCAAAGTAGTTGAATTTGAATTCTGAAACCGTACCTATTTCATAAGTAAAATATTCCCTTCCAATTTCGCTCAGCCACGCTTGAGGGGAAGGTAATGTGCAGGGCACGAGGAGGGCAAGCGGGTAGCTGGGATAGGGCTTCGAGCCTCAGTGCGCGGGTCGTGGGCACGCGGATTGGGCAGCGGAGGGACATCTTATCATAATACTCAAACAGAGCTCCGATTTCGGAGCTCTACGGGCAACTAGTCTATATTATAATCGGCGTAGGATTATTATTTTATTGTCTACGCACATTTGCATCTACTCTCTAGACGCGATTGAAGATTATTTCCGAGTAGGTACGAGTTTGAAAATTGGCAGGAATGCACGAATCACGCATTAAAAGGCAATGGCAAAAACAAATCCTGAAAAAAGACCCGGTTTCGACTCCAGGAGATAATTTCTGTTTCCCGTAAGATAACACGTAAAATGCGATCTTTCGACGTGTAGGCTTTCACTCTTATGCAAATTAAAATAAAAAATGACCTACAATCACCGAACGTGGACTGTATTAAAGAAGAATGTACCAGGTTTATTATTCTTATTGTCGATTTTCGCCTTCCGTTCAAAATTACTCATATTTAACGAATATATGACCAATTTGACCAAATATCGCGGTTTTATCGATAAGTTTCCTGGAGAACGAATACAATTGTTGAGACTCGAGATTCCTATTATTGCCTCAATACTCATACGATAGAAATACGAATCATTTACGTACATGTAATGAGCAAGAGGGAGGGAGGGAGGCAGAGGGGGGAGGGGGAAACGGCAATAATGACGGGCATTTACAAGTACTTAAGTATTGTAGATATGAATAAAAAGTAACACTCAATAACCTTTCCAGCTTCTCTGTGTTTATTATAAAAATGCTGGCAACATTTCAAATTTGAAATGCGGGCTTCTCTAGTAAAATAAGAAAATTCAAATTAAGGCAAATCCAAGGTGCTGTGCGTGTCAATAAAATATTATTTTTCTGTATATTTATTTCTGACGACCCGAAATTTTAAAGTCCTGACCCGAACCCGACCCGACCGGGTCGGCCACTGCTTCGATGCATGTCTCTGCATACAAAGTCCGACGATAACGCGCCTAATTGTAAGTACCTTACCAAGTTGAATAGTCTCGAAAACCTGAAATGCACATCGATATGAAGCGGACATTGTGTGGGTATCTCCATAGAATTAGCTGTGGACGTTATTAAATTGTATTTGGGGTGAACTAAGGTATTTTTCGGCGATTCACAGCCAGACAAGTACACTGATACAACTTTGTTTACATTTAAATCATTTGAGATAGTAGTGCTGCCACCAGTGGATAAGCGTGAAACGAAGTTTTTACTTTGAAATGATTTCGTGTGACGTCACTCTTACTAAAATTTTTCATACCCTAAAACTAATATAAATAACATTGCTATATATTTAAAACAGTTTTTAAATTAGTAATTTTTAGTATTTATTACTAAATTCTGAGTTGATTCACATAGTATAAATTCGAAGTTCATGATGTCACCTTCGGCAATCTATGTGTCATGGCCGATAGATCGGATCTAGTGGGTGTAACACCTGTAAATAATCCACTTCTTTCTGCTGCTGGGATTTCTTTTCCGTTTGAAAACTTTACCTCAACCGCCCAGTTGGTTCCAATTTCGCAAAGAGGTTCTTCTCTTCAACTGTCAGAAGGTAAATCTTTACATTTTCTATTCGTCTGACAAATATTTATGCAGTGGATATAACTACGTGGCTTTTACTATGAAAATGAAATGACAAATTTTAAAAATGAAATCACTGAATTTGTCTTAAAGTGAATGTTTCATGACCCAATTTTCTCCAATTTTATTATCTTTGTAATCATGGCTTATTCATTTGTTTAGAGTTTAAAGTTTTGTGATCGTTGTTTACGTCGTCTACAGACCACTATAATAGCGATAATAATAACTATTATAGCTATTAGAAGTAAAATTCCTAGAACAATCGCAGTTATTTCTCCAGCATTGAGGACACCTGAAAATAAATACAGCAACATTAGCGTTCATTATTTATTAAAAGTGAACAACATCTTTTATTTCAGTGGGTTACTGTTATTTAAATTTAATCACTCATGGATAAAATACTTTATTAATTAAAATTTTATTTTAGGGATGCATGATAAAATCTCTACCAATTTTTGTAAATTTATCATAATACTGTTTTGATTATCTCACTTTGTATATTTTGCAAATGCAGAGGTTTTATTTGTATAGTGTTCTACATGTGTAGTAAACGTGTATTTCTTATATTTAAACCCTCGGCATCTTTTTTTCACTTTAATTAAACAGTGAAATTAAAACAAAAAACCTGTATTTAATTTAAGTATTGCTTTGGCCGTCCCTTGAGTCGAATAAGAATGACAACTCGAATTAATGAAATTTTAAAGACCTAAAAACGAAGTAAAAGAATAGGTTCTTTATTGTTTCATAGAATTTATCCAATACCATGCAACAGAAACAGAGCTAGGTTTAAGTGTTGCGTATTTCTTTAATTTCCAATTTCTCCTCCAGAATGACTTTCATTTGTCTGACATATTTTCCAGGAAAGCCTCTAATAATTCTTAATTCTTCCTTGTTGAATTGTAAAATATGAATATCTGTTAACGTGCCACAAATGCCTTGTTTTGAGATCCCTTAGCTCTCTCTGACAAGGCTTGAATGCCTTCTAAATTAAGTATCATTTTGGGTTACTTGTTCTCGGTATCTTTCGCATTTTGACTAAACTTGCTATTGCAGGGAATTGGATTGTGTTGCGTAAAAGGGTGGCTAGCTTTACCAAGCCAATTTCTACCTCAGCTTGAATCAAGAAATTTTTGTGTGAGTATAACCTTGCAAATTACAACATCGAAGATGATGCATGAAAAATAAAGTTAATAATGCAGTTTTAGTGCTATGAGTTTTTGAGCAATATAAATTGAAGGTGCTGTGTTGATCACGAAAATTTGGCTATATGGATTGCGTATCATTTAAGTATAGGGCATATTGTTTTCGAATCTTCTGATAAAACTTAAAGCATTGTCAGTTAAGATATTACATTTTTTTGTATATAGTGAGGTTGAGTACATTTTGTCTGCTCCATCTGCAATTGTTATTAGGTCTACTATAGATTTAATTTAGAAATTTTATTTTTCATTCACCTTTTAAGAGGTCACATTTTAAGGGAGAGATCAATGCACCCAATTTGAAAGAATATGAAAAGCATTGAATTTTCGCCAAAATAAAATTATTAAGTAGTCCTGCATGGCTTCAAATGTGTAATGCTCTCTATATTAAGTGATGCTAGTTCTTGCATCTAACACTACTTTCATGCGCATACATATTACTTATGTATATAAAGCTTCTTTATATATCTTAAATCCGTGTGTGTCTCATTATGCACACCCACGCTATAAGACCTAAAACAACCAAACTTGGTACGTTTCTTACTTACATCTTAACTTAGTGAATGGTCAAGGTTTGGTGAACTGGGATCAGTCAGTGTTGCCAATATGGGGAATTAACATATTGCCATAAGATAACACGTAAAAATCGATTTGACGTGTAGGCTTTTATTCTTTTGAAAATTTAAATTAATTAAAATGTAGATACAAACTTGGGACAAAAATATTTATTAAGCTTATAGAATCAACTTTATATTCTTTAAAGACAGAATTCAAGCATAAAATTTAGTTTTTGATCATGAAAAAAGGTATTTTTATAGGTTTGTAACAATGGAAAATGCTAAGTACCATGGCAATGATGCTTTTAAATGGAAACTGATCTCACATACTATACTGAGCAATGCCAGGAAATTTTGCTAGTACAGGCAACGCCCTAGATTGGACAAGGATGTGTTCCTGAAAACGCAGCCGAATCTCCAACAGTCGAATTTCGAGCAACGTTTTCCCATAAAAGTACATGTTATTATTGGGAGATGCATTCCAACATCTCGGAAAAAAATTATTGAGTTCCATCTCACATTATATAAAGTTAAAATAGCATTATTAATGTGCTAAGAAAACAATATTAAATCATTAAAAAGCACAAAATAATTTAAGACTAAGGAAAAACGACTTATATAAAGATATTTTCATATCTGAAATCTTTTTCAACTATGCTTACGGGGCGTGGTTTATTAATTGAGAAGTTGTAAAATTTTTGTTCGAAGAAGAGAGGCTGTTGGCAAGGGGAGTTGATAAAATAGTTTCAACCCTTCAGCACCAATAATATTTTTTTTCTTAGAAAAAGTAATAAGGGAAAACCAAACATCCTGAATCGTAGTGATGCCTGCTGCACTGGTTGACATAAGCACAAATGATGAAAGTGAACTATCATGAATTTCTCTTTTGCTCGAAATAACTTTTGAAATAAGTTTTCATAAATTTTGTTTCAATTTCTTTAAAAATTAAATTTGAAGAAATAAAACTCACAAAAGTTCTTTGAAAAAATAGGCTGAGCGAGAGAGATAGAGAGTATGCGACTCCAAACCTCGAACTGAATGCAAAAGGTACTTCCCAAAGATTTCATTAGCCCTCCTGTTTGTAGACATAAAAGGTTCTCTGACAGCAAAAGAAATCTAATAAGCAGAGACTCTATAGAGATAAGTTCTTGGTTTGCTAGCAGGTAAAGATGTGGGAGTTAGCTGAAGGACATAACCCACAGAGAAGTAGTCTCACTGAAAATTCATCAGTAGATGATTTTATAAGTACATCCTATAACTATTACTTTTTGTTTCATGGAAAATTCGATTGATTCTTCAAATGGAATCACAGAAACTTATGTAATTATATGTTGTTCCAAATTCGACCAATCGGCTCGGTCGACTAAGCGAGGTTTGACCAGTCGAAAGTCGAGTTTAGGTTATAATCGTTATAATGTATAACAGTCAAATTCTCGAGTTAGTTGAATGTCGAATCTCGGGCGGCACCTGAGTGCGTGTATGTGTGTATATATGTATATACAGGGTGTCCGTAAATGATTTTTCCAATTTTGATATTTTATAATTCAGCGCTACTTCAAGTTACACTTATGAAACACATACCAACTGAAAGAACAATTCAACAAGTTTTATGGACGTACCCAAAGTCATTAATAAAGTTTAATGTGAGCGCCACGAGTAACTGGAACGACATCATATCGATATTCAACCTCCTGCCACACGCAGTGCATTTCATGATCAGTTTTAGCACAGGCCTCTCTAATCCGTGCCTTCAGCTCCTTCAGTGTCGTTGGCAGTGGGGGGATGTAGACATTGTCCTTCACAAAACCCCACAAAAAGAAATCCATTGGTGTCAGATCCGGCGATAACAGAGGCCATTCCATAGGGCCTCCGTGCCCAATCCAATGCTGAGAAAGACTTTCATCCAGGTAAGACTTCACGTCATTATGGAAATGCGGTGGGGCACCGTCTTGTTGATAAGTCAGATCTGGAATGTCCTCCTGCAGCTGTGGCATTAACCATTCACCGAGCATGTCCAGGTAGATGATCCCTGTCACTGTGGATTCGATGAAGAAGAATGGCCCGTACAGCTTTTCTCGAGACATTGCCGCAAAAACATTAACCTTGGGACTGTCCATTTCATGTTCAAAAGACTCATGGGGATTTTCACTGCCCCTGATTCGTAAACTGTGTCGATTCACTTGTTCCAACAGGTGGAAGGTCGCCTCATCACTGAAGACCAACTTGTTCATAATCACACAGAACGCTTTCTCCGGCCCGGATGCCATTTTGCCATACCGACGAATGTAGCTCTGCCTAGCGGGCAGAATGCACAACTGGCAATCTAGCGCCAAATTCAAACTTTTAGAGTTCATCTTTCATATGGTTAGTGTATTTCAAAACAGTTACTTAAGCAAGCTCTGAGTAATAAAACATCAAAATCGGAAAAATCATTTACGGACACCCTGTATGTATATATATATATATATATGTGTGTGTGTGTGTGTGTGTGTGTGTATATATATATATATGTATGTATATATATATATATCATTCTATAAGCACTCTTCTTACAGAGGAGGATATAAGATAAATCAAACAAGAAAGTCTTATATCGAGTTGAACAGAAAATTTCTTGGATGGTTACTTCATTGTTGCTAACATAAACAATCTCCCAAACAAACGTTTAATTTCCTTACGTGTGCATGTAATACTATTAAATAGGAAGAAAATGGATTATTTATGATGAAGAAAAGAACTTTAAAACGCTATTTCCCTTACCTACACGTATATAATTGCTTTATAATACTCCATTGCACGAAATGCGCCCATTTGTGATACGTTGTACACTTTCCTAACTTGTTTATAAAAATAGAGCGTATGTATTCAGTTCATCCGTCTCTCTGACCGTGTACAAAATAACCCAAAAATTATGTAAGCTACAAACACCATATTATCAGGATATATAGTTCTACATTCAAACTGGTCATGGAAAAAATTTGGGCTCTATCCTTTTGTCCATTTGCCTTTTAACAGGATATTATAAAACCCCTTACGAAATATCTCTACGGGTCTATTATGGCTTTCGTATTGTTGGCTGTATTCACAGCAATGAATGTAAATGAACAATTATGCTATTAAGCGAAAGCAAGTGAAATATCACAGTTCTAAAATTTTTTATTCTATGAAATATTTTGTCATTGTTATTTAATGCCAATTATTTTTGAAGAAATGTTTACGTAATATGCTGCATTAACATTTCAATGGTTAAATACAGCTGTGAGGTTAGTTAATTAATTTTTCGAAACTAAAGTGAAATTACATAGGGCTAAAAATCTATTTATATAATTAATGTATTGAATATTATTAAAGATGCAAAATTTTCAAGATAGGTTGGTCTGCAGGGGAATGTTTTTATTTTCATATTCTTAAAAAAGTGTCTTATGTAATTTGCTCTGCAATTCCTTCCTCACTTGTTTCCTTTGCAATTAATATTTTAGTTCTTAGAAGAAGTCTGCACATAAAATATATCCCTTCTCACACTTTTGGTAATTTCATATCCCAGGGGAACCCACGTTTTGGAAATGGATTTTGACAGAGCAATCTTTTTCAAAGCTAAAAATTAATAAGAACTACTGGGGTAATATGTGTCGGGAAAGATTATGTGGTCTGGTGATTTTTTTCATTGCAAAAGCCTTTGCGCAACAGTGAATTTTTCTGAAATTATGGACTGATTTGAAGAGGTGAAGGAATGGAAAAAGGGTTGTAAAGATTGTGGAGAGAATAATTTCAAAGACTAACAAGATAGTTCTTTTCATACCGACATTTGATAAGTTGTGGATGCCGGTACTCTGTTCTGAACTTATTTAACACTACATACTGTTGTGTGTTTGGAGTAGGTATTAAATGGATCTCTCATTTTTTCTGTATTTCTCTTATTTGAATAATTTTCCCTTCACTCTAATTAAAGAAATCTAACCTATTCAGTATATTTTGTAATATAATAGCCCAAGTCTGTTGGTTGGTTGGTCACGCTATTCCATAGGCCGTGCCTTTGGTAGCGAATTATGATATTAACTCAAGATAGAATCTCGAAATTTGGCAGGAATGCTCAACATATTTTAAGGTAATGACAAAAATAAATCTCAAAAAAGTCCTGGGTTCGACTCCAAGGAAGGCATTTCCATTTTCCATAAGGTAACACATAAAATTGACTTTACAGCGTGCAGGCTTTCGTTCTTTTTTAGATTAAAATTGGAAGGAATTAACCTACGATCTTCGGATCTGAACCATTTTGAAGAAAAAATTATGTTTCTTATTCTGTTCATCTTTCTCCGCCTACAGTTCGAAACCACTCATGTTAAATGTTTATTTTACATATTTTGTAGAAATTTTGCCATTTTAATGGGATGTTGCCTTGGCTACCAATTATATTGTTAGACCTCAAAATCCTATTGTTATATCAATCCTTATGGGTGTAAGCATGCTTTGAATGCTTTTAATACGAGATAGGGACGGAGAGAGAGGGATGGCAATGGAGGGGGAGAGAGGGAGGGAGGTGGAGAGAGAGAGGGAGGGAAGGGGGAGGGGGTGGAGAGAGGGGATGAAAGGGAAGGTGGAGAGAGGGAATGAGGGGGAAGAGGTGGAGGGAGGGAGGAGAAAAGAGAGGGGGGAGGGAGGCAACTACTTTAAGGTTATCTAAAGATATCCCGTCATATTGACGGGCTTTTATACTAGTTCTTTATAGTTGGTTAATAAGTCCTACTTCGTAGATTTACAGTGGATTTTAGTTTTAATTGAATACATACAGTCAAACTCGTTTATAACAAACACAGGTATAATGAGGTCATGGCTATAGTGAGCAAATGCTAACTCCAAGTTTGGTTGACGAACATTTACATACAAATATTTCATGTATATAACGAGCACACTTCACAGATACATCAAGCAAAATCGGTCTCTGTCCAAAGAAAAAACGAAATTTTGTCAGTACATGACTCAAACCTTTAAAATGTATGACATATATTATCTGCCCATAGTTGTCCCTTTTACTTCCTTCTTGAAACTCAGTTGTTCCAAAACATCTGTTTTGTCCTGAGCCCCATACCGTTTTTTGGTTGTCCAATTTATTATATCTATCTATATCTACAGTTCACCCTGCAAGCCACCGCAATGGTATGTGGCAGGGGGTGCAATAGCACCAAGGTAAAGCACATAATAATGTATAGTATCACTCTGCATCGGCTGATTTCTTTTCGTAACTTCTGTTCTGCTCAGCTATCGTTCTAAAATTATTATTATTATTGATCGAAGAGAACGAGGATTAGAAGACAAAGTGTCTGTATTGGATTCAACTTGTTTGATGAAAGATGCATGGAACATCTTTACACCTGCAACCACTCTTAAATTGTTTTCGGAAATCTGGTTTATCAGTGGGATAATTTTCGGTTAGCAACCAAAACGCTTTTCGTCATTTTTGTTTTTTTTTGTTGTTTCACTCATATGTAAGTGCCTAAGTGACAAACAACATTGTTTCATTCCCTGATCCACTTATTATGCACATTGTCATAATTACTCAACTGTTTGAGAACAAGTTGATTCGTCTGGGTTAGTCAGTTCGCACTTCAGGGAATCTTTGACTCTAGTGTTTTTGGTCAAGAAAGAAATTCATCATTAAAAAAAATGGGGCATGCATAGTGCAGTGTGAAAACTGTGGAACGCTCATAGATCAAACTGTACGATGCTCTGAGTGGAGAGCAATGATGTGATACTTTACGATTATATATGTATTCTTTAACCCCCCCCCCCCTTTCTTTCCCTTCCCTCTGCAAAATTTAAGCTTAAACCTTCTTCCTTGCCACCTTGTCACTTATAATCATCCTTTCCCATACCACTTAATTTTTTCAAATCCAACACCCCATACTTCTTTCCCATCTCCCCCCCCTCCCCTCCTTTCCCACACTGCGCATGCCTTGCTTGGGGATGACACTAGATAAAGCCAATATCTTTCCCTGATATGTAAGTTGCTTTTAGTACTCAATGATGATGCAATACGTTGATACACGTACTGTGTAATTAATAAAAATTTACAGTTTACTTATTTTTTTTTACAATGGAAATATTTCACATAGTTACCTCAGGAACAGTGAATTTTATCCCTCAATTTAATGTTGTGCCTATGTAAAATAGCAATCTGCTTTTCGTCGCAGTTTTCAGGAATGTAACCTGACGTATAAGTGGGGAATGCCTGTATATTTATTGGGTGAGGGGGATAGGAGCCATACATATTATTTTGCCATGGGCCATTCCTCTCCTACTTCCACCTCTTCCAAAGTCATCCAAAATCATTAAATAAGATAATTAATTGTCACCGAAGATAGCTGTGAAAATTGGTCACATTGAAGAAAGCTTATGTAGAAACTTAATGTCTCCAAATCTACCACCTATCAGAAATGCACCAGTCGGATATTCTGATGTGACTTATTACTGTACTTACTCAGTAATCCTCACCCTCATGTACCATGTGCACCTCTATTTTTAGGCTATTTCGGAGGGAAAAATAAATTCATCTTGGAACAAGTTGACATCTGAGATTTAAAACAAGAAGTTCGGCCTCTTTACTGATTCCACCTCACTGAAACAGGGTCCGTCCAAGTTAAGCATCTTCTGCCTCTTACTTGCACAATGCAATTTATTGGGCGATTTCTTTATGTCTATGCTAGCAGAAATCTCGGTAGTTTCCCCTTTTATGTTAAAGGAGCATCAAGGGCTCACAATGAATTCAGTGAATAGTAAACTTTTAATGACAGAACTGCTTATTTTGAGTCACAATAATAAACTTAAAGTTCATTTAACTGATTAGGGGCTGAATTAAATGGTGGAAAATGGCCAATTTAAAAAATATTTTTGAGAAAAGTATGTTTGGAAAAAAACTTTAACACTAATCTACTCTAGATTTTTCCTTGATTACAATGAGGGCCCACAATAACTATTTAAAAACTTAACTAGTCTTCTGGAGCTGATTTTTTCACCTGTTTCCTCATTTCCCATCATAACAGCTTATGCCTGTCGCATAAGGATCTTCGGATCATCCTTTCTATCAATTTAGTTAAGTAGAGTATTTCTTTTCCTATACATTTTTATCGTAGGAGTAGCCATTATCAAGAAAATCAAACCAGAATGTCTTAATTCGAGTTTAACTTAGAAATTTTCTTATATGGAGAAATTTTCTTGCATGGCTACTTCTTCATTGTTGCTAACATAAACAATCTCACAAAAATACATTTAATTTACATGTGCATGTAGTATTATTAAATAGGAAGAAATTGGATAATTTATGTTGAAGAAAACAACTTGAAAACACTATTTCCCTTACGTACAGGTATATCATTTCTTTCTAATACTTCATTGCATGAAACACGCCCATTTGTGATACGCTGTACACTTTCCTAACTTGTTTAAAATTTATGGTTGGTTTTTTAATTCAGTTCAATATGATAAGCACAATGTAATTGATCTGCTATATGATTCACAAATCAAATACGTATATGGCAATTGTCTTGTGGTAGTCAAACCATCTTATATTTTGTAGTTTCTGTTAATATCAAAATTGTTTACATTCGTTGCTACGAAAATGATGTCAGCCATTACCACAAATTGACTAGGAAATCAACAATATAAAAATCGTATTTTGCTTTCTTTGTTTTCCCTAGCCCTTATATGATCTGTAAGGTGTCATTTAAAAACTGTATTCAGGTAGAGGGCAACATTTTCTACAAACATGTCTGCAATAGCACATATATACGACTTATATTTTCCAATATAAAAATTTGGTAATGTCCCGATAAATATCCTCAATGCATTTCTTATTAGTAACAGTAATTCTGCAGAGATGTAGGAAAAATCTCAAAAAAATTAAGCATAAGGAATCTTTGGTAGAAATTGATATAAATCAAAAGTGGAAAAGTCCAGCTATTTGTTGTTGTATCAATTAAAAAATATGCTAAACAGTGGAGGAGAAAGTGCCATCTGCATGTAGAGTACAACACTAATAGGTCGCCTGACAGTAAAAGACAGGAAACCAGAGTAGATAGGAAAATTCATCTATATATACAGCCGACTCCCAAGATTCGACAGTTTGAGATTAGACATATTCGAGATTTTGACCCAGCCGATCGAATTGAGAACTAGTTTACGCGAAGTAATTTTCATCCCAATCAACCATGTGAGGTTTAGTTTCAGTGTAGACATAGTTATTTCCTCTCTAATTGTTTGAATTTATTCTGATTTCACTTTTTTCTGTTAATCTTTTATTTAAATTTATTTATTTTATTGATTTATTTATAAATATATCACTTGACATGATATCTAAAAGGAAATGTAATAGTGATAACGCAAGTGAATCAAATAAAAGAGTGTCGTTCAACTGTTAGCACTTATGTGAAACAGAAGGAGAAAATTCTAGAACGTGATAAATTCACGTAATTTGATGGCTGGTTTGACAGATTTAAGAGAAGGGCAGGTTTGCATAACCTTAAATTAACTGGTGTGGCTGCAAATTATTTTGTGCTTTTTAATGACTTTTATATTAATTTCGCTGTGCTATATAGTTGTATGTATAGATAGATGTATGCAGGGATGTGCTGCAGACGGCCCGGTCCGGCTCACGCGAGTTGTTTGTAACAAACGACTCGTGCGAGCCGAGATGCAGGAACGTGTCCCCCAAGTCTATGGAAAAACGGCGTTCGACATTCAACAATTCGAGATTCGACCACATTTTCAGGAACACATCCCTGTCGAATCTTGGGAGTCGCCTGTATATGAGATTAAATTTTTTTTTTATATATTCAAGATTTGTTTTTCAGCATTTATAATTGGTTTCATTCTAAAAGACCTTAAAATGCCATATAACTTTTACAAATGTTCTAAATCAAGTCTATTAATATAAAATTTTTAGTAAATCAAAATTTTTAATAAATCAAAATTTTTAGTAAATCAAAATTTATTTTTTTTACTTTTTAGTGCAAAATATAAAAGTTATTTTTAAAAAAGTTTTATTATTGTTATTAATGATCTTTCCTCTTTTTATTTTCGATTGTTTAACCCTATAATACTTACTCTTGATATTTAATTTCTAATCAAGGTGATTGTAATTGCATTTTAAAAATCAGTTATGCTTGCGTTACACTTGCCTGCCCCAACATTTATCTTGCACCTTCCGTAGTTTCCTTGTAAGTCAACCCCAGTGATTACCACTTCCTTTTCACAGCAAGAGGCTTGGTAGGTCACCTTTATCTCCTCCTTCGTTCCAGCATAGAATGCCCCATAGCGAAATCCAAGTGGAGGCTGTGAACTCACTTTTAGCAGACCTGTGGGTTAAATGAAATCACAGTGTTTACATAATCCATACACTACAACTGGATTAGTTTGGTTTTGAATTGCTGATTAAGTTGATTGATAGATGCTGTCCTATGTTAGTTTTTGATATAATGATGTGAATCACTATTAAGATTTTATTTTGGGTAATTTACTCTGTCAGATTATTCTTTTCTATTTTAATGGGCTTAACTATCGTGTGATTCTTAGTGTTTATTTTTTCAAAAATACTTTCTTATGTGTTTGGTTTGTTCCTGTCTGATGAGCTAACTCTCATTAAACTAAAGCAGACTGAGACTGTTTTTCACCAGTCAATTAACTATCCCCTCTCATTGAGGGTTTTTTCTTGGTTTGCCCATCTGCGTTGGTTTTTTTTTTTGAAAAACCCACTTTGTGCTTCAGCAGCTCTTTTCTTGCTAGTTTATAACCAAGTATAGTATAATCTCTCAAATCTGGGATTCTAAATACAGGCTCCTTTGGAAAATTGCTATCTATTTTTATGTGCATTTTGCTTCCAGCGTGAGCCCTGATTAGTGTTGGTCTGTCCGTCCGCCTGTCTGTCTGTCCATCCACCTGTGTATCCGTCTCTCCTCATGTTCATTCTCGGCTTCTACGAACGGATTTTCATGAAATTTGGTATTGACTTACTATCAAAGATAATAAGAAAATCGCAAAAATGAATCACATAAGCCAATCAGGGGTACCACTTTACTGGTGACAAAAAATGAACTTTCCGTCATATCTCATAAAGTATTGCTAATGTCAAATAGTTTTCAAATAAAACTTGTAGAACTAGTTAAGTAGAGTATTTCTTTTCCTATACATTTTTATCGTAGGAGTAGCCGTTATCAATAAAATCAAACAAGAATGCCTTAATTCAAGTTGAACTTATAAAATGTCTTGTGTGGTTACTTCATCATTGTTCCTAACATAAACAATATCACATAAATACGTTTTATTTCCATACATGTGCATGCAACATTTTTAAATAGGAAGAAAATGGATTATTTATGATGAAGAAAAGAACTTTAAAATGCTATTTCCCTTACGTACAGGTATATCATTTCTTTCAAATACTCCATTGCACTAAACGCACCCATTTGTGATATGCTGTAGCCTTTCCTGACTTGTTAATAATATCTGCAAAATCATTTATCAGATTGTATTCATCTTCTACTACAAAAATGCTTGGACTGTTATCATCACTTAGCCAGAAAAGTCCTCATTACCTCGTATAATCTGCTTTAAAGTAACTGTATCATTCTCTCATATCCTTGCCAATTTAAAAAAAGAGGATATTTTCAGGGGCGTTTTTAAGATTTAAAACTACTCGGCGCAATTTTCTTTGGTAGCCCATTTCTACCGACCATGTATAAAAACTCGAATTTGCATTTTCAAAATCTTATAAATTTTTACTTTCTCCATATGTAGTGCAGGAGAAAGTATTGTATTCTTGAAAAAAAAAAGGAATTCGAGATTGCAATGGAAATACACGTTTTGGGGTCTCCTGAATACATTTTGACTATTTTCTCGATTATTTGTGTGATGAAAATTTTGTGGGCACGCTTAACTCAAAAACTAATAATCAGATCAGCCCAAAACGTTATATTTAAGATTGTTATTAGTAAATGTAGTTCTGAAAAGGTTTAGGCTGAAACTGGTCAACCGGAAGTGGGGGTTTATACTTGTCATTTATTCGTTTTTTTCCAAATATCTCCTTAAGAACTCAATATATGTTAATCTTTGTCATTATCGAGGTTGTTGAAAATGTAAATTTCTAAAACTTTTCCTTTTTAAACATTTTTTTCATAAAACCGACCTTTTAAAGAGATATTTTGATTTTTATTTTAAATTTAGGCTAAATATTTCGCTTAAGTGATACCATTATTTCCGTTTCTATGGTTAAAGAATTCTAATTGTTGATGGCGATGCATACGCTGCCAAGTGCAATATTAATTACGCATCGTTATTTTGTTAGCAGTAGCAACAGCTGACGATTTTCTTTGCTTATTTTTTTCATTATAAAGATCATTCAATTGTTTAAGAGTTATTCACGAGTGTAATTGCCTATAATTATTCTTGGGGACGCTGATTTTGAGAGCTATCATATTCAGTAATCTGTATGGAGAAAGTCATGTGCTTAACACATCCGATTTTTATTTACCTAATTAATACAATTCAGTTTAAAATAAAATTCCGAATGTTGAAACAGAAGGAGAGTTATTTATTGACACCTATTACGTTGGTTACGATCACAAAGGCAAACATTTGAGCAAAAATCAACATTCAGGTCATGCGGTCCATGAATGAAATTTGGGGCCCGCAATATGAGGGGCCTGTCTTATGTGTCGCACCGATTGCACCTACGTTAAAAACGCCCCTCAGTATTATATTATTACAATAGTAATTATTGTTTTTGTGCATTATTTCTTATTCGGTATTATACTCCCCCATATTCAGCCTCATGCACTTTGAGGAAATAAGAAATGGTTCTTCCACAAATGTAACGCACGTTTCTGAAATCCAGGAAATTTTTAGCACCGGCAGCATCTTAAAAGTCACGATGATGGCCCCCATTCGAGAGGTTTTACTTTATTTACTTCAGAAAGCTTGCTTGATGTATTAAGAGATTGTTTTTGTATCAGGTGTTGGTCTTTTTTTTATGGTTACACTCACCAGATTGTTCGTCCTTTAGAGTCGCCTCTGCGTTCCAAAACGCCGACTGACACTTCCAAGTGTCGAGTGCGTCCTCGCAATTTCGTGTTATTTTATACCAGCAAGATGGAGCCCAGGTATCTGTTTCCTGCGAAGTTAAAAAAAATTGGATATAATGTCTTACGTTCATGTCCAGGCGCGCACCCAGGATTTTCTCTTGGGGGGGGGGGAGCTCAGTTCTAACAAAAAATATTCCATCAAACATTTGGACAATTTTTGGTCCCCTCAATTACAGGCTGGAGCAGAGGCTTCTCCTGAGTACGTACATATCTGGTTAATACAAAGTTTAAGGTTCTTAAGTCAGAAAATTTAGCGTTTTTTGGGAGGGGGGGGCTAAGCCCTGGTTGCCTGCCTGCGCTCAACTTTTACAGAGTCATTAGCCAACAATGAACTTCCGTTTCGTTACCTCTCTTTGGTTGTATATTATTTATGCTCCGAATGACACTTAAACACCTGTTGTTAGTCGGAGGAACTCACCTGCCGGCCCACTCGCAGCAGGACATTCCTCGTGGCAAATAGGTCCGGGTTCCCTTGTGCTGTCATAGTCAAATTGCTCTCCGTGCCCCCGCCTTCCCATCGCTGGACATCCAGGAACACACCCACCCTCACACTCCTGCCTGGTAGAAGTTCGGCCCTGCGAAACACACGTACATACACACATACCTATGGCATGGATGGCAAATTATATTCGTGGCGCGTCCTAATGAAAGTAATGTGAATCATCAGAATTTTTCTTCGCGTGCCACTAATCTATTCTTTCTCTAAGGAACTTCATGCTTTATACAGAAAAAAACAAGCATTACGCATGCCAAGTGAAATTGCACGCGTGCCATTTTTGGCACGGGTGTCACGTATATGCCACCCCTGGCCTATGGGCACACCTTAAAAGGCACGCTTCTCTTGAACGATATTCTGGCGCTTCGATAAACGACGTGTCCATAGTGCGTCTCCGATTTAGTTGGCGATGTTTCGAAACTCCATTCCTTCTTATTCATCCTTATACATACTATAAGAACAAGTGAGGGAATTTTAGGATTGTAACGTCATAGCAAGGTTATACATTTGGTTGAGATCGATGGCCTCATAATACTACAACCCATAAATTTCCTTTAAAAGCCATATATCGTTGCGATATAATAATATGTTTACCATTTTAAAACAGTGGACTCATTGCCATGGAATTTGATATTTTCCATTGTTAAAAATACGAAAATTTCCCCCTTGATTTAGGATTAAAACAATTGTTTGCTTTAATTTGTCATGGAGATGAATTACGTATTTTATAAATATTAACCTCATTCTTTCCGCTGTAGAAGTTCATGCCCCGAGCTCCTATTTTAATTTTAATTAACTTAGAAATGCGAATTTATAATGTCTTGCACCGATTTCATGCTTTTGTTATTAAGGGGTAGAAATGAAACAAATGGGTTGAGATAATAACTCGATTACTTCTCAGCAGTTGATCCTAGATCGCCAAATTTGAACCATGTCTAGCACTCTTATAGACCAATCTACCCTGAAGTATCGACCGAACAGACGGACGGGCAGACAGACAAGCGATTTTTTAAAAGAATAAAACGCTAATAAAATAATGGTTCGCTTTTATTTAATTTCTTCCATCTGAATAACACGGGAATGAATGTCGCGTTTTTATTTGTACATGAAAATGACTTAAAATCAAGATACGAAGTCGGGAGTTGAGCTCAGGTTTGGAGGACAGAATTAAGTACCGCCAAATTACAAATTGCGTTATAATAATAAAATCCCAGATCTGTCTATCTGTCCATAACGCTCATCAGAGCACCACCGGCGGCATAAGATCCAGGGGCACGAGCATAAACAAGTAAAATTGGATCAAATTTTGTTATCAAAAAAGCACGATTTAAAACGTAGTTTGTTTAGGTAAGAAAAAGCGCCGCGTACGAGTGAGTGGTATAAAATCTGCTATAATTATAATTATTATATTAAACTAGCAAAATTGCCCGGCGTGGCTCGGGTTGCTATGATATTTAGCATTTTCTGTTGTTAAAAACCTATAAAAAATACCTTTTTTCATGATTAAATACTACATTTTACGCGAAATCGACTTTGCTGCGAATTTCGTCTTTAAAAAATATGAAGTTAATTCTTTCAGATTAATACGTGTTTTTATCTCGAGTTCGTATCTTCATTTTAAGTAATTGAAATTTTCAAAAGAATACAATCTTGCGTCCCAAGCAATCAATTTTTGTGTGTTATCTTATGGAAAAATGTTAATTCCCTATATTGGCAGCACTGACTAATCCTGGTTGACCAAACTTTGACCATTAATTAAGATAAATTTACGAAGGTTTTGATTAGTCACCGAGAATTCGATAAATTTCACTGCAGCGCCAGGGGGCGACGGAAAGAGGAATTTCAAGACGTCTCAAATCCAATTAGCAACAATCCTATTTTACAACAATAGGGAACCATCGCAACGATAAATTTTAACCGAAAAAACGTTAAATTTTCGTGTTCAAAACTAATTTAGAGACGTATTTAAAACACGACAGTAAGAAAATGAATTTTTATTCTTTTAAGCGTTCTTTCGTCCAAGTCCCAATTTCGTACGATGATTCAGATAATTTTAAAATGCAAATGAAAAATATGCTGCACTTATTCCCGATGCGAAGTTTCAGTTCTTTAGTTTTTAAGACCGTTTATTTATTTATTTGACTTCTCCCTTTCCAAGCGAAAATAAAAAAAAATATGCCCGAAGTGCAGTCTCAGGGTGCTCTTATTGTTAGTGTGTATGCGAAATTTCAGGTCTCTATGTCTTATGGTCCTGGAGGTATGCAGCAAACACACACAACACATTGTCATTTATTAATCTTCTCTTTATAATATGAGCTAAGAAATCCGGTCACGCTATACGGAGTTAGATGGGAGAATATAGAAAACTGCTCGTAACTAAAAAACTTTTCGATCAAACTTTCAGGAATCATTTATGTGGCTTTTCAATTTGAAGCTGCTCGACGTGTACATAGTAGTCCTGGGTTTGACTCCAAGAGCATATCTTTTCTCAATTTCAATAACATGGGCAGAACTAAAACGAAGCGAGCAAGCCTTCTTCTTTAGCATTTTCAAAGTTATGCCGATAAAGCTATGAAAATGAATTTCCATATCGTATAAATTCAAATCTCATTCGAAAAAAGCCAAAAATGACGATTGACGACAATTTTTTCGTGATTTTTACTAATTTATTCAATTCATCTCCAAGACAACTGTTTTGTTAAAGTATATTGTTGGCTCGATCCTAATGCGTAAGAAATGTATAAAAATTGTGAAAAATAGTATTAAAACAATTTTTGGAGGTTTTCGGATGATATTTGAAATTCTACCCTATGGACCTTAATCTTTATAATTTTCTTCGCATGACTACGCCAAGTTTCTCGTCAAAATCGTTTTTTTGAGATGTTTTAAAATGTTAACGAAATAATTTCTGCAGTCAAAAAAATCGATTTATACGGGCTCTCTTGTGGGAAAAAGAAACTATCCCCGTAGTCGAAAGGAAATACCTATAAAAATTAACAATTTCAATATAAATCTACTTCCATCAGTGCTGCCAATATATGGGCTTAACATTTTAAACGCTAAGCTTGAATAATCACAGCTATTCTATTATATAAACCAAATTCTGAACAACAGTAGCCATAAATAACGTATTATTTACCGGTATCCTTTAATTAATACAGTTCATAATTATGGAAAGTAATGAAACTCACGATGAAAGGAAAAGAAGACGTAACAGAGGAGCACAAACAAAAGAGAAAAGGAACAGGATATACAGAAAAGATTGAACAATCAGAAAAAATGAAAAGCGAGGCATAGAGCCATAGAGCTAATGAGTCACCAGAAGCAAGAATAAATCGGTTGACAAGCAGCAGATTTATAGATACTAGAAAACGAGCACATGAAATTTCATTACAATCTGAATAGCGATTATTGTAGATTAGGTAATTTATATTTATGTAACAAAAGTCTTATAGACTATTATTACTTTCTGAAGCATTTGGTAATGTGGATTTTATATTAATTATATTACGTTTTAGTGCACATAAAAGTCGGTGTCATTAATTTTCATTTTATTTTAACGTGATACTTAATTTCGCACACCCGTCATATTTGATGGGCAATTACGCTAGTATAGATAATAATGAGCTCCTCGTCTCTTAGTCCCGTATCGAGAATCGATTTTTCCAAATCTCTTAGGAAGTGTGATTATGAAGAGCGACAGATTTCGCGACTGCGATCTTATTACTATGACGACCGTTAACGGTGTCCAGGTAACGCGTCAAACTCGTCCTTCCGACCGCTGTCTTCAACTTCGAATATACTTGAGAGTGTTTTTCACTTACATCGTGGGTTTAACGTCTGTCACGAAACCCCTTTGGTCGACGGCAGTGAAGAAAAGGAAGGCCAAGAAATCCCTTCGATTCGTCACTTCGAAATATATCCAGGATCTGCTTCCTGGCAGCTGGTTAAGGCCTCGGCCCGAATCCTCCGTCAGATCCACGGTGATGCTAGGAGGCCGTTGGGAAGAGCCGAAATATGGAGGCCGGTTGGGCGGCAAGGGGGGCAGAGGAGGCGGAAAATTTGGCGGGAACGCCTGCGGCGAAGCGTCCACCTGCACTGTTGGGGAGCGTAAATTAATTTTTTCGATGGATTTGGAGATTCGGTCGACGAAACAGTCATGTGGCGCAATAAATGTACAGAATAAGTAATTTAAAATCAGAATGAAGGGATAAGTGCATACACATGTACTTATTCCAGCATCTTCAGTAGTCCAAATTCGTAACCTTTTTCTGGTTATTGGAGAAACTTGAGTTAGTATCTACATATTCCGCAGTTTGATATTTAGTAAGTACATAAATATAATCTCAACTCACAGGATATCCTTTATGTTATTAAACAAGGTGAGGTGACGATTTTTGCCAGGTGGAGTGCGTTCTCTAAGTTACCGGTAGAGAGCGCGCATGTAGAGTTTAGATAGTACCTCCTAACGTAGCGATTGAAAATTACTAGAAGTTACCTTACGCCTCGGTTATCGAAGGTAATATGTAGAGTGGAGGGGAGCAAATCCATTAGAAAAGATGGGCATTGAAGGCGCGCGCGCATCCTAGAAGGGAAATCGCTGTGCGGAGTAGAGAGACCAAAGGAGAAATACATATACATACGTATATATTTGGATAGGTTCACCTCAATTTCCAATAAATGGCTTGTGTTTGCTTTCTTGCTAAAACATCCTGCTTCGCTCCATAGTTCCACTTTCTCAACACCTCTTCCCCCTCCCTTGCACTTTTCTTTTGTTATTTTCTACATTTTCCTCGATACCTAATTATTCGATAGCAATCGATTCTATGCTCGCTTTTAGGCGCGCTTCGCTTCCAGCATGAGCGCCTATTATATAGCTTCGGTCTGCCCGTCCGTCCCCATGTTCCTTCTCGGCTTCTTCCGAAAGGATTTTCATGAATGAAATTTTATATTAAGGGCTTACAGTCAAAGATGATAAGAAAATCACACAAATGAATCGCGTAAGCCAATCAGGGGTACCACTTTACTGATGACAAAAAATGAACTTTCCGTCGTATCTCTTAATATATTGGTCATATCAAAGTAATTTTCAAGTAAAACCCTAAAAGTAAATTTTAATAAAATATATCTTTTGTACAGTTTTCATATTTTCGACGCATCAAAACTTCACCACATCTCGATGATCGCCATTAAACTTTACCATATTCAACATTTTCTTCATGCCGATTGAAATATATTATATAAAGCGTATTTGGTTTTGTGTCGTATCAAGCGATGCGTGTCTTTCGAAGGGCCCCCGTGTTATGAGAAACACGCCATTTTCGTTTCTTTGAAAGTGGCCATTGCAATCGATCTGCTATCCTTATTGACCTCTCCTGGTGTGGCCACCATGTGATTCGGGATTCGATATTCTCTCGCCCGTGGCTATTTTGATATATGTTGAGATTGGCTATTGGCGTCTAATCGCTTTAATCTTGACATCTTTTCGATGGAAGCGTTAGTAGCTTAGCGTGGGCAATTGTCACCCCCTCTCCTCCTGCCACAGTAACCAATGACGCTTTGTCCTGCGTAGTTCGCAAAGAGACCCGTTTCATGTGCCACTCCCTGCCATACACCAAACATGCCGTAGTTCGCAAAGAGTATTCTGATTAATCTGACTATTTGCGACATCAACAGAAAAAATTGTGGTGTGAAAAAAGTGTCACCCGCTGCCATACACCGTCAAAAGTATCTCGCCATCCAATTTGTCTCGTGACGAATTGACGCGTGATTATTTTGTCGTGCGTTGATTGGACGCGCGAGAAATTTTTCGTGCGACGAACTGACCGAGACGAGTTGTAGAACCATATTTTTATGACCACTTTTCAAAAGGATTTGCTGCAAATAAATTTAATTACTTTTTTAGAAAACATTTCCAATTGTCGTTTTTCATGCATTATAACAAACGTCATTTGTTTGGTTTAAAGTTTCAATGTTTGGATTCAGTTTTATTAAGTTCCAAAATCCTATATCTTATTATATAAGGAAATTAAATTAATAACGTAAATTTAAACAACTCTTCATTGGAGGTTCATTCTTGTCATTTTTCCTTTTTTCAAAATATCTCCATTAGGACTCAATTTTTGTAAATATTTGTCATTATTAAAAACGTAGTGTAATTTTATAAAAGTTTTGTTTGAAACGTTTTTTCATAAACTAAATTTTATTGAAGAGATATTTTGATTTTTCGCTAAGTAATACCATTGTTTCCATTTGTTATGATAAAATTTTCTAATTATTGATAGCAATGCGTAAGCTGCCAAGAGTAATTTTTATTGGGCGTCGATATTTTATCAGTAGCAACAGCTGACGATTTTCTTTACGTATTTTTTTTCATTGTAAAGATCATTGAAAGTGTTTTTAAAAAATTATTTACCAGTGTAATTGCCTATAATTATTCTTGAGGACGCTGATGTCGAGAGCAGTCATTACTGTCTCATGTGTTGGACATGACATAGACAAGTCTCGGGAAAGAAAGATAATATACTACGAGTGTATTTAAATGCACTAGCTATAACCGCGCAATGTTTGCGCGAATTTTTTTCAGTTAAGCTATAGATATCTATAAAGCAAAGTGTATGTATGTATGTTATTCTATAACTCAGCAACTACAGCACGTAGAAACAAGAGGAACAAAGAGTGAAGTGGTATAGTCGGGTTTACCTTGTACACTTGTAACATTATATAAAGGACTAGCTGCCCGTACAGCTCCGAAATCGGAGCTCTATTGGAGTATTATGGTAAGAAGGCCCTCCGTTGCCCAACCCGCGTGTCCCCGACCCGCCCTGCGTTGCCGCCGCCGCGCACTGAGGCTCGAAGCCCTATTCCAGCTACCCGCGTACCTCCTTTCCCTACATTCCCCTCAAGCGTGGCTGAGTGAGTGAGTGAATGAAAGTAGAGGGGCAGCTTCGCTTCGGGTTGGGACTGACATAGGCCTTCCCTTACTCAATTAATATATACGTTGATTGCTGTTTTTTTCTGTTTTACAACATAACGAGTATATATTCCCGTCTTGTTAGAATTATCGCCGTAAGTGAATATCTGTTCTTGTTTTGTATGATTTTGTTCTCTTAAACTTTCGTTGCTTTATACGCATGCGTGCGCGAAGACACGTCTACTATATAGAAAATTTTCTGTTGAGATCGCAATTAAAAAGAGCAGCCAATGGATAATAGATGGATAGGGAGCACCACCTCTGTCTGGCACCCTTCGCGCTGGCACTCTCAAGGCCGCCCCTAATCGGAGAACTCCCATTTTGTTATTTCACCTTGATTTTTATTCGGTGTTTTGCCAATCCGATCGCTACGATACATTCTTAGAATGCAGATCGAGAAAAAATTGTAACATTTATTAATTTCTTAGCAAAAATGTAACCGCGTTCCTTTGTAAGTCCCGAGGCGTGCGATTGTATTAATTTATGAAGATTTTTTCCTATAATAGCACTCGTTTCGCGCGATTGGCGAATGATAAAGGCAAATGATTTCAGCTTAACCTGGAATACGTTTTATACGAAATATTTCCCTTTTTGCATTCGGTTTGATTATCATATCGCCAGTGGCGGATTTAGACATTCTGGGGCCCCCGGCGCTAAACACTTGGGGGCCCTGCAATCTAAATATATACTGAAACTTCACTACCCCTTTATTTCACCCTCCGTTTTAATACATAAGTCATCGCAGTGCAAAAAATACATTTTCCTTCATGGTTTTTAGAATTATATCTCCACCGCTATATTTTAGTAAGTCTGTCTGTCTGTTCCTTTATGCACACCCACAATCAACCGATTCCAACCAAATTTGGCACTAAGGCGAAGATCAGCGCGGAGTTTTAGTGTCCGTCTGTCTGCTTGATTCAAAATGGCGGCCAATTGTCTGTCTCTTCCTTTATGCACACCCACATTTCTCAACCGATCATGACCAAATTTGGCATGATTGTAGGGGGCACTAAGGGGAAGGTCAACACAGAGTTTTAGTGTCCATCTGTCCGCTTTATTCAAAATGGCGGCCGATTTAAACATTAAACTACGCGTATTTTCCCAAGTCCTACTATTGATTTGAATCAAATTTGGTATGATTGTGGAGGGCTTCCAGTAATAATTCATACGTGGTTTTTGTTTCTCTCTGCCCGTTTGTTTCAAAACGGCGGCCGATTGAATTCTTAAATACCGTACATGTATCATCTAGAATTCTGATCGGATTTGAACTAAATTTCCCCGGGCAACGCAGGTTATTTCTGCTTGTATTTAATATTTCTGAGATTATACATAAAAACATTTTTTCGCGGCGTCTTACTTAAAGAGACCCCCTGGCGCGCACCAAGTGCTACCCCCCCTTAAATCTACCACTGCATATCGCACCGTTAAACTTCATACGAAGAGCCATTGAAAAAAAACTACTTGGATGTCCCTCTGAAGATCGTCGAGCGCTTTATAACACGTCACTCTCATATACCACTGCGTGGACGAATCTCTTGACGCGTGTGGGTGGGTGTGTCTTCGTTTCGCCTCTCCTTCCTCCCTCTCTCCCTCCCTCCCTCCCTCCCTCTTTTCTCCTTTAGCTTTCCTCTTCTCTCTCCCATTAGATTGTCTTCTGCCGGACGACTCATCTGGAGGAGGTTTACTTCCGCTTGCTGATCCCGTGAGTGTTCCTTTCGTAACGCCTCTTCTTACCCATCCCACTTCGGGAAAAGCCACTCTTCTGTTTTCCTTTTTGCGAAACGCGTGTTTTAAAACTCTAAAAAAAAATTTCCACGTCTCTCTTTCTCTCTCCATATTACCTTCATTTGTTCGCGAACGTCCGATGACATTTCCCTCCTTTTTCTCCGCATCGTCGGCGCTCCCTTCGACCTATATCCTCGAATCGATTCCTCCTCCCGGAGTCTCGCTTCGAACCTCGATGCTTACCCACTCGATTACCGTCGACTAGCATCCGGATATGGCACCCTATCCCAGATCTATTGGAATCGGAGCGGACGGAAATAATCGAAGTATGACGTCCACCGATAACGATGCCAGATCGTAGACTTAATGCGTAATCTTTGACTGTTGAACCGGATCAACAATTTAAAGCTATAAATATCTGTGATAATATTCATTTCCCGAGTGTGAAATGTCCGAAAAGGCCTCTTTCTTTGTTTTCCCCGCTCGTGGAGCAGTTGGAATGTTTTTCCCTCCGCGCTCGTAAATGTTTCCAAACGTTATTACTATGTCAGGCGTAAATATTATTTGTTCGTTTGCCTATTTGCGGTGGCGTTTTAGTCATCTCGGACGCCCGCCTTTTTCGTCCGCGCACGTGTCATTATTCGGGATTTCGGACGATGCGTTTCCAGGGTGCGTCACTTAACGTTCTCGCCGATGAAATTATTACAACTGCGCAATTTATTCCCATCGTCATTACCATTCGCCGCTCGGAATAATCGCAGCTCCCGTGAGAAATTACAACATAAGCTTTTCGCGGCCAAATTAATAGCGCGCGTGTCGACCGATAGAGGCTCCCCTCGGCGCCCTTTCGCGTGCCTTTTGGCCCCTTCTTGTCCCCTCCGGAAGGGCGGCAATTGCTCAACGCGCGCAGGCGTGCCGCTCCCAGCCGATAACGATACGCGTCCGCTCGTTACGTAACAAATAAGTGGACGTTTTGAAAGGTGCGATGGATGGAAATGGCTGCCGCTGCCGCGACGAGACGGCTGGCACTCCCGAGGAGACTGTGAGAGGGAGAGAGAGAGAGGACCTTCCTCCGCGATCCGAAATATCTTCCGGCGCATCGCGGCCAAGTTTTCTTTGGCGGCGGGTGCCAAGGTGCGGCAGAAAAAGCACCCGGAAGGTGATGCGTTCGCGTGCCTCCTTCGCCGCCATTCTCGCGCTTTTTAGCCGTCCTTTACGAAAGTAAACAAGAGAGGGGTGAGATGCACGCATCGCGCGTACAGACCTGAGAGGCAGATACAGTAAACTGCCTATTGACGAACGTTTCAGTTTACGAACTTTCTTCGGTCTTACGAACAAGAATTTATTACGCCACAAATTTGACTGACGACCTCAAAATTCGATCGTACGAACTTGAATTCAGTCAACTCCGATTACTTACCATCATTTCTGACATATCTAAATAAATTGCTGCTGGACTCTTTTAAGGGTGTTTAAAAGATGTTTTCGTTGCTTCGTGTCGTCAGACTTCCTTGGATGCGTTATTCATTCTTTTGCGGCACCACTCTTCTCATAAAAAAAATGTTGAAAGTTGTGGACTTTCTTCCACATCGTCACACTTGCTAATCTGCCCTCACACCCGTATGAGCTGTACCCCAAACTTCCGCTTAATGTGGAAAATGACGCCAATTCAGGGAATGACTAAGTTATGATTAAGATGTATTTGTTAAAATCGATTATAATTTGTTCCGTTCTTCTTTTTCTCTCACTTATAGGAGAAAAAATTGGTTTTCGAACACATCCCATGATATTAACATTGCATTAATGGGAAAATCTCTCCCAATTTACGAACTTAGAGTTCACGAACTACTTTTCAGGAACGTACGGTATTCTTAAATCGGGAGTTTACTGTACGTTATTTATGGTTTGTGCTTTAAATGTACTTTCTCCGTATGAGTTAAAATGGCATGTGTTTTTCATCTCTGTTTCCTACTTTATGAAAGTACACTATGAGATAACCACCTACTGTGTGTATGCTTAGTAAATGTTAACCATCCGTCTGTTTACATTCTATGTCTTCGAATAAGAGGGATGATTTGGCAAAGATTACGTATCCAAACACTTTGTCTCACTCAAAAATCTTTACCGTTCCGTATTTTCATCGGTTTTAACAGTGCTGTCGAGATCGCAACACAGCCCAGCGGCACTCTTCTAGAGAGGTTTCTACAATTTCAACTAATTCTTCCACAATTTTCACTGAAAAAGCCAACTTATTATTTTAGAATATATATTGCGCGTGTTACCTTGTATTACTTTCTCATCATATGTTCATAGTAGTATTAAATTTACTATTTTGGATTAAAATCAGTCCGCTTTTTAATTTTTTAAATTAATTGTTTTAGGGTAAAATGCCAAAAATACGATGCATTTACGATGACAAATGGGTCATTCCATGCTACATGTCCAGATTCGGTAAGTGATGGGTCCTTCGAATCAAACCAAATTTTCAGGATCGTTATTACATCGGACTACCTTTGCAAAATGAGCAAGGGTTTCCCCCTCCGGCGCCCCCCCCCCGCCCCACCAGCGCCGACGCAACTGTGCCCCCGTGCGCTTTGTCGACCTCCGGGAAATTTACTCATGTTGCCCTCTCGTCCATCGCAAAGAGATAACTTTGATGTCATTTCATTCAGGAAGGATTCCACTACAAGCGCATATATAGGTTTGGGGCTCTGAGACGTAAACAAACACCACTTAGCCACCCTTGAATCCGGGTAAGGAATTCGCGATTTCTCTATTTTTCCGGCCTCACATACGGGCCGGGAAATTTTTGAAAGAACCAACACACATATCGCCGAAAACTAGAGCCGGAGCACTGTTACCTCGCGCAGTACAAATATTCTAAAGCATGTCACGTGGAAGAAAATCGACTCTGAACATCGTACACTTTAAAAAAATGCCAAAAGTGCCAACTTTGCGTCCCAAAAAAGCTATGTTTGCATCCCCGCAGAAAGAACTGGTTTGTACTGAGAGAACAAACAGCACATCTGTTTTCAACATCCGAAGAGAAAAAGCATTTATTTTGGCCACAATTGTAGTTTTACAAGGGTCGAAAATCGGCACGCGAACCACCCCCGCTGACGCTGGTGGCTGGAAGCTGACTACTACGTTTGTGTTTGTGCAACCCACCAGAATTTGAAATTAGCTGCAAATGCTACTTCTTTGACTCGAAGATACAATGAATACCTGGCAGCCACAGTATGTGACTTGAACAACGAGATGTGCATGTTCTCGTTATTACTGCGGCTCTACTCATCCGTTTTTATGTTGTTAGTAGTCGAGTTGACAAGAGATCCACGGTAGATCAGTCACGATTCCTGCTGAGAAGATGGCCCGCTTGTGTCTCTTGCTGTTGCTTGTTTAAAGTTTGACATTGACTTTATCTCAATCACAAAATAGTAAAAATGTTAAATTAGCTTACGCCTCATTTCAATACGAAAAATCGGTACAACATACATTGTACAAACTTTCTCATATATAGGTACGAATGCGTCGTTTATTTATCTTTAGAAAATGAAAATCGTATGAGCCTGTTTTTAGAAAATCCAATTTTTGTTCAAGTTGTCCAAGAATAAACTAGCCTTATATTCATCCATTGAGAAAATGAAATACGTAGTATTATTGTAGATGTATACTCAAGTAACTGTACTAAATTTGAACAAAATCGTTAGAGCCGTTTTTGAGAAAATCGAATTGTTGTTAAAGTCGCCTAGAATAAACTAGCCTTATATTCATTTTTTGATAAATATGAACTATACATTATTATTGAGAACGTAAACTTAAGTAATTGTACGAAATTTGATCAAAATCGTTAGAGCCGTTTTCGAGAAAATCGGATTGTTGTTAAAAATGCGTAGAATAAACTACTCTTAATTATTGATCAATGTCAACCATTTCTATGTATACTCTGCTCAATATGATACAATGCCTAAGTATGAGATTTCATTTATTTTCGTTCGACCGTCTAGGCTCCAGCGCCAGTAACAGACAGACAGACGGCATTGCGAAAACCACGTTTTCGGATTCAGCGACACCTAAAACGTGTATTTCCGTAAAAATCTCGAGGTCGAATTTTTTCGCGAAAACAATACTTTCTCGATACTTCGTATGAGAAAGTAAAAAGAGAGGTTTCTTAAGATCGCCGAACTGGCTACTTCGAGATAAAGAGTCAGGCCAACTCATTCTCATGGTTCTTAAAAGATCCAGGTTGAGAATATAGTAACATTCTGATTTATTGGCTGTAATTTTGTGAAACATATATGTTAACGAAGCCTCGAAATGTAAGTAGCGCCAGTATCAATTCTGTCTCGTCCACTTGAGCCGTATAACACGTGAACACTAATTCGCAACATTTTCGAATTTTTTAAATTTTCACTGCGGAATTTCCGACTTCGTTATAAAGGAGCTTCGTTTTCAGAGACTTCGTTAAGCGAGGTATACCTGTATACTATATAGGAGTGGGGCAGTTATTTTGAAATGTTTAGACAACTAGCTGGAAAATGAGAGAAGTCCAACTCAGACTTGAAAACAGTGGCTAGTTTGTGTGCACAATTTTATTATAATACGTTCTCATTTCGTGGGATTAAAGTAGCCACACACACACACAACACTCAGTCTGTTGTCAAATAACAACTATGTAGAACCTAGAATGTTAACGTTGACGTTTTTCAATTTATTTCTATACATTTTATTTTATTTTTTCAAAATCGGGAGACGTGACACTGACAAGAGCTTCGCGTGCCACTAGTGGCACGTGTGCCGCAGGTTGGCTACCCCTGACCTAGCCCATCCACTCCCATTTACCCACTGCTAAAACTTTAATGGAGTAACGATTTTTTATTGTTCCAAACAAAGGAGGGGAGTAAGAACAGTTGTTAGGACATTTCGTTGTATCCTGTGAGATTTTACGTCGTGAAGAATTTAATTGAATTCGGAGGTATTAGTTTGTTTTGGTCAAAATAAATTGCTTTAGGACTAATCAGGTGAGCTATGCAAACGAATTAATTGAAAATGGTATATTTAGCCTTATCACTAAATTGTATTACGTGACGCGAGGGAGTTGGAGATGAGGGTTCTGGCCTGTTCTCTATCATGGCCTCGGCTTTGTGTATCAGTAAATTGCATTATGGGCCAGCCCATGGACCACCTGTAGGACTCGCGGACCACACTTGACTCTCCGCCTCACTGTTCGGAAGACGTTTCGATCCTACAATAGTAAGTCGCTGTACCGATGACGGATAGGCACCTTGCCAGCGGATTTGTCTCTCGGGTTAGTAAAACAGGGGCCCAACTTAATTAAAATGACTTTATTAAAAGATATTAATTAAAAATTTTATTATTTTTAGTTTAGAATATTCCCGAAGGGATTAATTCTGCAAAGTTTGGCGGAGGGAAGAGATGATAGGCTAGAAGGGCGAAGCACTGGCAGATGGATGGATGTGATTGGCTGAGGTGGGGGGTCGTTTTTATTTTAACTGAAGGATGGCCTTCGGAAGCTTGTGTTTGGTATTTTTGCCAAGGCTATAGGACCAGAGGTCTTGAAGGAGGGGATTTATTAGTGAACTGAAGGTTCTTATGAAGTTTCGTCACCAATCGGAGGATGAATTCTTGAGTAGATGGGAACCACTGCCCTAGATATATAAGGGTCGTCGGCGTCGCCTTGCCAACCAAAGAAACTATCGTCGAGAATTCCCGCGGGCCCCTCAATTGGCAAAGAAAGGATAGAAACTATGAAGAGGGAATATAGGTATCGCCTAACATTAATGAGGCACTCCGTGAATCGAGTGCGAAGCCTCTCTCTCTCCAGCCGACGCTCGAAATAAGTACACCATAAATGCATTTGAATAAGGCCTCATGAGGGCGGATTGAAATGCAGGACGAACCATCTTTCGAAACACGTGCCACGCCCAATGGAGAAAGTCGAACGAACGATATATGTAATTGCCGTGGGCTACACGTGGAAGGAGGACGTAAAAGGAGGAGGAACCGGGGACACGCCTTCCTCTTCAAACATCCGGATCTTCCAAAATGGGCGTGCGACGCACGAGAAGTAGAAATTTTAGCTCCTATCAGGGGCCCGTATTACACCATACACTCCGGATTATCACATGTCAGAGGCCCGAAGAAGTCCGAAATTTCGTCAATACGTAAAATAATAACAAAAAGGCCCGGCCACTATTACCTAGGACAGGGATGGCAAACAAGTTTTCATTAGCGTGCCAAAAAATTGTCATATTTCCGTTTTGTATAGTTTCATTTCTTTAGTATATAATAAATTTACCAAACATAATAATATTAATACGAATACATTCGATACACACATGGCACTAGGTTGCATATTGATGATTTTCAACCTGAATTACAGAGAAAAGGGAAACAGTTATACAAATTTAAATTTGGAAAAATACGCAAATTGAATAAATTGTAATTATTTATTCGTTCGAACTTTTTTGTATCATTTCCGAAGAAAGTTCTTCGGAGTTTGGCGTGTAATTTTTTGACCGAAAATCTGCTGAAACTTCATCTGTTTCTGAGCACGTATTGAGATTTTAGTTCAGATGTCTAACGCCTGGAAAAATAATATATTTAAAAAAATGACTTCATGATCGCAGTATTTTAGCGCGCCAATGATATTTCATGGCGCTTTCGAAAATAGACGACAGGAAAATGAAATTTCGTTATTTTAGGGATTCGTTGTTTCAAGCCTTGAACTCTCACGATTGTTCCAAGTAATTTAAAAAATACAAATGATTATTGTGCTACAGTAACCCCCATGTTAATCAAATTGAAAAAAATTAACGCTCCTAGAAAAGAACTCGTGACTTCAATGTAGACGGTGAGCAGGCAGATTAAATTTTAAAAGTGATAAGGCCAATTAAAAAGATATAAAAATAATAGAAGAAGATGTGAGTGTAATTAGGGTAATAACGAAAAGATAGAAGAAATGTGTGGGTCATTTATTGAAAATTAAGTGTCGAAAAAAGATATCGAAGGGAAAATGTTAGGAAAGGAGCAGGAATATTTTCTTGGAAGATGGTCATGAGGAAAAAAACCTTCCGAAATGTATCGGTATTACTGTTACCATATGACATTCTTTGCTAATGAATAGCCTACACAATTTCCATGCGGAGTTCTGTATCATTCGCGCTCTTTGGATCGGTTTTAAATTTTCTCAGCGAGAAAAATAAACTACATTCTTTTACATTTACGAATGTCAAGATCCCTTGTCCATAGGTTGATTGTAACATATTTTGAAATGATAAAAAAAAAGTTCCTAGTGCATATTCCCAAATGTTTTTGGGGGCTAGTGGAGATTCGAAGCTGTAGTCGGACCAAGGAAATTTTGAAGGAATGGTTTAGCATAGTATCTATCTAATTCTATTCAACTGGCTACGCCTCTTTGGATAACTACTTCCATTTTACTTATATAATATATATTATTTATTTGTTCATTTATTTGCATTTGAAAATGCTCACCATCGCAACATAAAATCGGCACTTGGAAGAATGTGATAGCAAAATCACTAATTATACTTCCATTGCTAAGAGAAGAAGCATCCGTTCCCATGTAGGCGAATATATAACTTTTTAATTCGGAAAATTCATTTTCTCTGGTCTATTGGAAATCGTAATCACCGATTTCATTTTGGCGAATTTGATTAAAAATTGATTTTCGCGTGATTCGTTATTTTCTTTACTAATTTTCTTGTTATGAATTCATGGAACGAATGATCCGAAGATCCTTTATACGACAGGTGTAAGCTGGAATGATGGGAAATGTGGAAACGGGTGAAAAAAATCTGCTACGTTGTTTGTAGTACTTATTAGCGACGAGGTTGTTGATTTTTGATTGTCGGGAAGAACTACTACTTCCACTCATTGCGTATGTGTGGTCGAGCTATAGAAAAGTTTGTAGTGGAATTTTCGTTCGTATTCGTTTTCTTTCTTTCGAGAATAATGCTAAATAGTGCGATTTTGAAATGTTTAATATGTAACGAGTAAAGCTCGTGGGAAATAAACAGTACATGTAAAATATTTGATAGAATATATCAGTTCAAAGCGAAGGAAAGCGCCGCAACGGTGAAGCGCATTACGGTGGAAGATAAAGTATGTGTATGTACATGCTTTCATAATTCTCCATTAGTCCCATGGGCCGAGGTGAACACCCCTTGTGCTATTCGTGAAACTTTCATTTGAATTTTTTTTGTTTGTCTTGATCTATTTTCCCTTATTAGTATCGACAGATGACTCGCAAAACTTTTGGAAATATGTACACATGATTTTTTCTCATTAATAACTCCGTTGATAAGCTAAGAAATCCCCTATGGACGGGATCGAGAAAGAGCGATGAGTAACCATCACCAGAATTGATTTTTTAATTTCAGATAATTGCTATCTAACAAAGCTTCATAATTATTACAAACGTTACCCATTATTATTTTATTTAAGGAAGGTCACATTGAATATTTCTATCATATGTAATTCCATCTCTTCCGAAAGTTTGGAACATTGTATTATACGTAAAAGATATTTGTGATCATTTACTCTTTCTTTGATATTGAGTCTCCGAGCCAGTGTGCAGTTTTAAAATCAAAGTACAGAAAAAGAATACTCTCCCTTTCTATTCAAGAAATTAAAAAATGAATTTTCCTCATTGTCATTAGGTTTGCATAAAATAAATGGAATAGGTGAGTGCTTTTAAAATTTTCCCCTTACGTGCCACATTCTTTGTAAAAAGGATCTGTAGCGAATTACTACTGCTGAAATTAACGTACGCTTGAGTTCATTTTGACTTTTATCGGCATTCCAGCCTAACTTTCCTTGCCGTTTAAATACTACGCAATTCTGGAATAATTGCGCCGTCGATATAAACTGGAAAATATCGATCGTTGCTCTCAGTTTTTCACTAAGTCGTCATGGCACGAGGTTCTCACGTATTGGAGCAGTGACACTAAGTGTGATCGATGGCAGTCCCTTTTTATTTGTTAAAATGATTATATACAATTACAACCGGTTTTCACCTGATGATCAACTATTTTTACGCGTGCCACCGATTGAAGATCACTCTCTCCTCCACATCTGCCCATTTAACTTCCTCACTAGTTCACCTCGGCATTAGGGCGGCGTAGTTGGGATAGAGCCCTCTAATCCTAATTTAGGACTTTTTAAATCGCTCGTTATAGTTACTTTTAACATTCCAGCGTGATCATATGTTGGTACATTTACGAGTATCGCAGCACTAATCGAACCAAGTTAGATTGTTAATAAAAGTGAAAAACTTTTCTTACCCCTCTGGTTTTTGCTGGGTTGGACAACGATCGCGCCGACGGCGATCATAAGCGCCGATGCTACCGGAAAGATGTTCGCTGCCTTACAGAGCACCATTTTGACTGCAACTAATCTCTTCTCTCGAGCATTCTTTTTATGTATAGGTAATCTGCAAACATAGGACTTTCAGAGATAGCGCTAGGGTTGGTCCTCCGATTGGTGATTAGTTTCTTGTGTGGTTGAGAGGGAGGTAGTGCTACATTGGTGAGGTGTGCTTGTTTGACCGGATACGATTCGAATGCGGTTGTCTGCCCTATCTGGGGCGAAGTCGAGGTCGGGAGATGCGGGTAGGTACTGTGTCATCGGAAGCGTTCGACACTTTCCTAGAAATTCCGAAGGTGTTGCGATAGAATTTTTCCCCCTTATCGATTTAACGAGCGTGGGTTGGACGACGCTTTTAGTTCGATGACGCGTTTTAATTGTTTTCTACGTTACGAGAAAATAAACCAATTTCCTCGTTATGGTCGGTAGAGGCAACGTTCTTTGAAAAAGCAAACGACCACTTTTGTTTTTCTTTGAAACCTTATTTTCGCCGTCAGCATTGATTTTTTTATTAAATATTTGAATGTCTCGACTATAATATTTCATTTCTGCCAATATAAAACTACTTTTAAACAAACATTTACAAATATAGCATGTAATTTAATGAACTTTTATTTTAACTTATCAATAAATTATTGATTTAGCGTCGTATTAATAATTATTATACATCTCCTCGATCTGCTGAAACGTATAGCTCACCAAACATGCAAACAGTGCTGGATTACCCAATAGGCACATGGCTAGGGGCTACAAACTTAGAAATTTGCTGCCTCAAAAGCTCGGAAGGTGAATTTATGAGGCTTATTTCTGTGTTTATTGGAAAAAGATAAGTATGTTATTTTGTTAAAATGTTTTCCAGTAATAGTTTTCTTTATACCATCACAAAGGTCCCCAAAGTGCCTGTGCCTAGGGGTCCCAGAAGGTCTTAATCCACCACTTGTCATGCCTGTTGATTATTTAATTGCACCAATCTTATTTGTAATGCGTTGACTGATTTTTGTACACAGCATAAAATTGAGCTGATAGAACTCTTATTTCAGTATGTACACATTACAAAAACTTGGATTGATAGTTAACTATCATTTTTTTAATATATGTTTTTAAAAATTGCTATATATTTACTCACACAGAAAAAAACTCTACCTAACTAACATGTCTATATGATAAAACCCATTTTTTCATCATATTGTCTTGGTACTGAATCAGCTCAGTGTAATTATATATATTATGTATGTATGTATTATATATGCTCTATATATATACTTTATTTTGTAACAAATCCATTTTTGTGATCTTGCTAAGGTCTAAAGGTTATGAAATTTCAAATACTCGAATTTTACTCGAAGCTAAAAGTTGGTCTGGTTTGAGTACAGAAGCGTTTGTACAGCATTGGAAGAGAGGCATATTTTTGCATTTAAAAATTACTTATTGTTAGTAAAAACTCGAGACTATAATCGGACCGCCTCAATGAATAAAAATTCTTCTTCTAACCGCTGATTTTTTATTGCATGTTAAATCTGTCATTAAATAGTATTGGAACTTGAAATTTTTGTTTTATGATAAGTCTTTGGTCGTCACATAATTTCTAACAATTACGTACTTTCAGGCTTTTTAAAAGAACGGGAAAAAATATCTTGAATTTGTCGTAAAAAACGAATGAGGAATTGAAGAATCATAGTACTAGGCGTAAATAAATTTTTGTCACATCCATTTTTTTCTAGATTTCGAACTTTTTTGTGTAGATAATTCGCACATAATATTGTGGGACCCCCATTGATATATCCTGGCCCCCTTCAGTGCTTGGACTACTCTGTACATAACCCTCTATTACATGAATAGAGTTGAAAAATTCAAATGACTCTTTTGTGAGAAACATGATGGGAAGTTTCTTCTAGCCTCTTGGGACTCTAGCAGTCACCATGACAACTTTGGTGGAGGTTGCACAAATAGTGTGTGAGGAGTTAGTGGTCAAACAAATTTGCGATTTCGCTTCCATGTATTTGTATACATATCCTCACCTCTTCATCGGTAATAATTTCAAGAACTCCTCTTTAATTGTGAAATTCCTGAAAACCATTCTCACCATAACTGCTTATTGGGCCATGTCTGACACGTCTGTGCTTTTGTCAAGTTGAAGAGAATACCAGTCACATTTTGCGAGAACAGTTTGCAGTTTGACTTTCATAACACTAGAAATAGCTTCCACTCTTCTAGTAATTGCATCATTTGACAGATGCAATTTTTTTATTGTAGAGATTATTTCTTTTTTATTTGAAAAACCACCAAAAAGTTGCTCGTCGCTTGCAATGAATATTTCCTAATAATCTCCCCATCTTCAAATGACTCCTTCAAAGGTAATAAATGAGGAAGGTAGTGCTGCATTTATAGGTTTTGCAAGTGGTTTTATAAGCACTGTTTGCTGTGCCAATAATCTACATTTCAGATAGCTAACTTTTTTTAGCGTGTTTTCTTATAAGAAAAAAAACATGATCACTCTTCCGTAGACAGTAAACTTTGTTTTTAGAAATAATTTTTTATCGATTGGATATTCCAATTAGCTCATAGGTATATAATAATATTCATTCAAAAAAAAGCAGAGGGTGTATTGCATATACCACCATATACCCTCCACTACAGCACTGAGTATAGATGTATTAATTAAAAATTTATGATGATTATTACATTTTAAGGAGAAAGTTTTGTTTTCGTAACAATGGAATTCAGGATTTAAATGGAAATAAACATTTTAAGATCCCCTGAGTATGTTTTCACTATTTTCTTGATGTCTGTGTGTGCAGGTGATAGGAATTTTGTGGACACACTAACTCAAAAATTAACAACCAGATCAACACAAAACTTAACATATTCAAGATTTTTATTAATAATTCAATGCCTGAAATGGTTTTGGCTGGAACTTGTAATCTGGAAGTGGAGGTTTACTCTTGCCACTCTTTTTACTTTTTCCATACATAGTAATGGGAAAGTATTGTGATCATGAAAAAAATCGACTTCGTGATTTCAATGGAAATATACGTTTTGAGATCCCTAGAACATGTTTAGACTATTTTCAGAATGATGTCTGTGTGTGTGCGTGTGTGTGTGTATGTGATTGTTGGCGCTCTAACTCAAAAAGTGCTTGCCATATCATTACCAAATTTCATATATAACACTTTAGTATGGGTATAAAGAACTGATTAGTTTTTGGACAATAACAGTTAACCGGAAGTCAAGGTTTATTCGAAACCCGATTCGATTTTTGTGATATTTCTCTGTTAAAACATCATTATTGTATATACAATTCTATACAAAGGTTATAGAGAATGTAATTTCCTACAACTTTCATTTGAAACAATTTTCCATAGCAGTTATTGTTTAGGAATTCTTTATAAATAATCGTTTTTTTTTCGGTTTCCATCAAATATCTCTTTAAAAACGTCGTAATTGGTAATCATCGTGAGGACCAAAGTTGTAGAGAATAATATTTCTTCCATGTTTTGTTTGAAACAAATTTTCGTAGAACCATCCATCTCGGAGATATTTTGCTTTTTCTTAATACCAGTATACAGCGCCACCACCATGTAGCGGTGAATTCTGTAAACATATTCAAAATATACGTAATTTACGGCAGTAAGGACGACTGTATTCTTTTACGATACGAAATAATAATTTTGCCTCATAATGCTATTCATAATAATTTAAATATCTATACCCCAAATATGGAGAAAGTCATGTGTTGGCCACATCAGATTTTTCCAAATATCTCATTTAGGACTTCATTTATGTAAATATTTGTCAATATTGAAGTCACAGAAAATATTATTTTCTAAAATTTTTATTAGGAATTTTTCATAAGAGATAATTCAATTATTTGTCTGAATTTACTAAGTATGTCGCTACGTGAACCTCAGTTTCCGTTGCTATGATAAAATTTTCTATTTGTTAAAAGTGACATCTATGCTGCTAGGATTAATTTTAAACATGCTCGATATTTTGTTATCCATAGCAACATCTAACAATTTTGTTTACTCATTGTTTCTAATATGAAAAGTTTTAAAAGCATCTTTAGCTGTGAAAAATATGTAGTTTTTGAAATTATTCATGAGTGTAGTTGCCGATAATTATTCTTGATGACCCTGATGTTGAGAGCAATCATATTCATTACCGTGTATGGAAAAAGTCGTGCTGGACACACAAGATTTTTAAATTTGTTAAAATTAAGATATTAGCTTGGGACATGGACAGTTCTATAGTTGAGAGACTGAGGTTTATATTTTTGGAAAAATAATCCAAATTTATGCCGAACGAGAGCAAACAGTTGTCTTTAACCAAAAAAAGAAGAAAAAATTATGGTTTTTAACCGTCAGTGGGTGTTATACTACCTGTGTGCTTCTCCCTTGTAGTGCTTACCCGTCAGTTGGCTTTGAGCACTGAGAGCATGTGGTGACTTTGATGCCTTTGTCTTTCCTATTGTTTCATTCGTGAAGTGGTCTCTGGGACCTCACCACAGTTTGTGCTGCAGTTTTGTGTTATTTTTTTAGAAGTTTAGTTATTTTCAATCCACTAAGTGCTTTATTTATGTAAGTTATTAACGATACAATGTCTTTACAATCCGGTCCATTGAAAATTCATGTCACCAATCCAGGATATTCACGATCAGTCTCTGAGTTGTTAAATGAACAGTGACATATCTGAAATTAAGAATTCGTGTGATGAAGAGTACTCTACCAAAAAAGTTGCATTATAGAGAGAGCCGACTGTGCCAAGTTACAAAATGCCTAGAGTCAAAGTGATAATTTCGATATGTGCCAATAATAGTGGAAATCAAAAGCTGCCTGTGCTACTCATTGGGAAATCGAAGAAACATTATTAATTTAAGAATGTGAAAACTGGATAAATAATCAAATGTTCCTGGAATGGTATGGCAAAACATTCATTCCTGAGTTTAGTAAAAAGTTTTAACTCATATAGAAAATGTGACATCTCATCTTTCTGCTTAACTTCAGGAATGTGATGACATCATATTTAAAGTTATAACTCTCCCATGAAATGTCACTTCTCTATTACAGGCAATGGATGAGGGTTCAATTGAAATATTTAAATGTCTCTCCAGGAAACACTTCCTTTGAAAGCATATTTTGGTCGATGAGGTCTTATGTTAGACAAAGTAGGCATTATAAGGTTTAAAAAAGATATTTTTCTCAGGGAATGCCATTACATGGTGGATGAATCTTTGTTCTCTTAAAAACACCTCTCCAAATGGCATGGAATAAAATTTTTAAAATTTTACCTTAAGCAGAGTCCAGAGATGGAGAAATCATCAACGATGTATGAGTAGCATTAAAGGAAATCCTTAGATGTTCAGATTGTGATGTTATAGAGTGACTGATGCTGATGTTCAACTCTAAACAAGAGGAGATTGTCAAAACTCTGCAAGAAGAAGAATGAGGAGTGAGTTTTATGTTTGGAAAAAATAATAAAAGGTGATGGTAACTGTCTTTTCTGGGCTTTATCATTTTGCTTCTACTCTATCTGTCTGGAGCAGTGTTATCCGGTGATATTTTATTTAGGGTAAGCTGTTTGACAGACACTTTACCCCTTAACTGCTGCAACAGCTTATACGCATCAATCTGTGTTCATTGGTTACTTGTACCGCTTTTAAGCTTCGTAGTGTATTTGTTTTGCTCTCAGCTGGTTACTCTAACCACTTACACATGTTAAACTAACCTATATTACATATAGACATATTGGTGACCGAGTTGTATTATTTGATGTTTGGTACCTTGAAATTTTTCCTGCAAAAATATTAGGTATTCTCAGTGACCAGATGGATTTTTCACAGAAACATCGTGTTTACGAGTAAAAGGCTTTCATCTAAAAAGCAAAAATCTTTGGTTGATGTTGATATTGTTGAAATCAATTTAGAATGTTTTGGTTAAGTATACTTTGTAGTCAAATTTTGGTCCTTTCAAGAGATGCCAGAGACATAGGAATAAAAGGTGGAAGGCATTAAAACGAAGTTGTGCCAAATTCATTTCAACCTGAAGAATTACGGAGTCTAACCCGAAGCCCGAAGATTTGGCTGCTAACCCGAAGACTTGGGGTGAAACCCACAGATGTGGTAACCCTATTCGGAGCTGAGATGACACACTTCTGGCAGGAAAAAGTGGGCTTCTTAGATAACATTATATACATAATATCCTATTTCTGTTGGTTCGTCCGTTGTAGTTAGGTAAAGAATAAGGAAAACCACCCATAACTAAAAAGCTTTTCAATTTTTTTCAATCAAACTTTCAGGAATCACTTGGATTTTCAACTTATCAGTTTGAAACTGCTGAAATGATGCGAGCAAGCCTTTTTTCTTATTCAAAAAAGTCCAAAAATTACGTTTAATGACTATTTTTTCATGATATCTATGCATTTATTCTATTCATCGCCTTGACAATTGCAATTTTTAAAGTCTGTTGTTGACTTGATCCTAATGCGTAAGAAATGTATAAAAATTGTTATAAAATCGTATTAAAACATAATTTTTGGAGATTTTCGGATGATATTTGAATATCTACGATGTAGAAATTAATTTTTATAATTTTCTCTGCATGACTACGCAAGTTTCGTGTCAAAATCCTATTTTTGAGATATTTTTAAATGTTAATGAAATAATATTTGCAGTCAAAAAAGTTGATTTATTACGTTATCTTATGGGAAGAGGAAGCTATCACCTGGAGCTGAAAGGAAATACCTATAAAAATGAACAATTCTCAATAAATCAACAATGCCAAAAGCATACTTCCATCAGTGCTGCCAATAATATGGGCTTAACATATTTTAAACACTGAACCTGAATAATCAGAGATATTCTATTATACAAAACTAATTCTGAACAGTAATAGCCATACATAACATATTATTTACCGTTATCCTTTAATTAATACAATTCATAATTATGAAAAGTAATGAAACTCAAGATGAAAGGAAAAGAAGACTTAATAGAGGAGCACAAACTCGCTGAAGATCTCGCCTAATGGAAATATTGCTGATGCTAGGAGAAGAGAAACGAAACAGGATAGATAGAAAAGATTGAACAATCAGAACAAATGGAAATAGAAGTACAGGCGTCTCCCAAGATTCGACAGGGATGCATTCCTGAAAACGTGGTCGAATCTTGGAACAGTCGAATGTTGAATCAGCACAGATTCAAACAATTAGAGCAGAAATAACGATGTCTAGACTGAAACTAAACCTCTTGTGGTCGGGCGGGCCAAAAATTACTTCGCGTAAACTTGTTTCTAATTCGACCAATCGATCGGCTGGGTCAATTTGACTGATCAAATTCTCGAATCTCGGGAGTCGCCTGTGTAGAGCTATTTAGTCACCAGAAGCAACAGTAAATCGATTAACAAGCAACAGATTTATAGATGCAAGAAAATGAACACATGAATGTTCATTACAATCTGAGTAATGATTATTGTAGATTAGATCATTTATATTTATGTAACAAAATTCGTATAGAATTATTTACTGTGATATGTTTAACGAACAAATCTTCATTAACATATATCTTTGCCAAACAACTACTATGTATATGCCCATGACTATTATTACGTTCTGGAACATTCGGTTATGTGGATTTTATATTCAGTTTTTACGTTTTAGTACATAAAATTGATGTTATTAATTTTTATTTTATTTTATATTTGACGGACAATTACGCTAGTAACACATAATAATTCATCTAAACCAGTGGTTCTTAACCTTTTTTGTCCCGTGCTCTTGTCTTCCTCCCTGCCTTTCCTCTTTCCAACTTGTCTCCTTCCCCCCCTCTCCTCTTTCCACCGAGAAACAGGACAAGAGAGCCAATGGGCTGCACATATTCTATCTGCCTTCTAGAGAAGCATACCGTATCGCCGCATTCAGTGACTTTGTTTTGCCAGGTTGCTTTTCTACCCTTCTTGCCACTTACCCCGCTGTTCCCTCAAGCTCATGTTCGCAATGAATGTATTATGATAAGAAGCTTGCCTCCTCTCTTGTCGTCTTGCCATTCTGAGAGAGAATGCATTTCACCAATAGCGAAGAAACACATCCCAATTGTTTCTTTTTGGTTGAGTTCTGTACTTATTGATACAAATTTTATTTACAAATAATTATGAATTCTGAATAATTATAAGTATTTTTCTTCGTTTATCACGTGGGCATGCGGCGCATTACTCGCTTATATGGACCGCACGCCACTGGTCTGGAGGTATATGTAATGAAGAATTGGGCAAGTTATGAACCTTTCATAACAAGTGATGAGTCATGCAGAGTTCTGATGATGTGTACGTATGCGACTAGAACGATCACATGAGTAGGGATGAGACATCCATGCAGATATGCAGCATATGTTGCATCTAGTTATTCAACTGGGAAAAGGTAGGTAGGGAATTTCATAAAGGGGAAGAGTGAGATCGGAGGAGGAACTCCACAGTGGGCATCCTATGTCAGCCACAACAGAGGAAAACATCAAAGTGCATCAATATTGGCGTAGACTATGTGGGAAAAGTCTAAAAAATGTGAATGAGATCATGAAACTGTGACCTACAATGTATATAAATGACACTTCTCTCCCCTGTGTATCATACTGTTCGCAGGAAGCCCATAAGAGCTCTATAGAAGTGCTGAAGCAGGCAAGCCGAGAAGCTAGACTTAATATGAATCTTAATAAAACAAAGGTCTTGTTCAACTCATTCACAAATCCTGAGAAGATGTATAGCAATGGTGCAGAACTCGGAGAAGTAACCAGCTATGTTTACTTGGGTCAACTCATCACTACCAATGCATCACTTTTTGGAGAAACCAGCTGGAGAGTGAAGATAGCATGGAATGCTTTTGGGAGGAATGCAGACATCTTCAAATCAGATATCCCAGTCTTCCTAAAAAGGACATTATATGATCAATGTATTCTGCCTGTTCTGACATATGGATGCAAAACATGAACCATGAATGCCAGAATGATCCAGCCCCTGCAAACGACATGGAGGAGCATGGAGAGATGCATGTTAGGGATCACCTGAAGAGACCACAAGATCAATGACTAGGTAAGAAAAAAGATGGGAGTCTGTGATGTGATTATAAGAGTGAAGGCACTAAAGTGGCAATGGTTGGGTCATATTGCTGGGAGAAACGATCAGCGTCGGACATCCAGTATCATTGAATGAATCCCAAGAAACATCAAGAGATTGAAAAGAAGACCGGAAGACAGGTGAGACAGAGAATTCTTGGGGCTAACTTGGAGGGAAGGAGGGAGTTGATAGGGAAAACTGGAGAAGTCTGGGGGAGGCCTTCATCCATTTATGGATTGATAAAGGCTGATGATGATGATATATATAAATGCTTGTGGAAGAGGAAAGGTAAATATGGATATTGAGGGTAACTATATGTTAAGTGAAGGAAACCCAGTGAACACTTACCAATAAGAAAGCTGCTGTAGTGTCAGAGAGACATTTACTCAGGTCAATAGGAGCTTTTGGGATGATCGTATATATGTGTGAGCATGCGTGCATGTATATATGTACACACATGATTTTGAATACTTAAATCAGCCATCTTTTTCACAGATGTTGGTGAGGTGGACAGCTTCCTTGGGCAAGATGCCTTACCTTCGCTCCCTCTTCCTGGAGTGTTGCCACCTGTACTGAAGACCCCATCTGCAGAGCAGTTGCAACCGATCACATTCTTCAATGCACTTGGTCAACCTACTGGAGGAGGAGGTCTAGACTTTCTGGCTCCAGCTGGAGCTAACAGCAAAAACAGTGATTCATTCAGTCAACCTCGGCATAAAGTAAACATCACAAAAAGACGACCTGTAATACCTACTTCCTTTTCTTCAAATTTGGTGTTAAGCCCTTCTAAATCAATAACAGCATCATCAAATTCTGCTATCCCTCCTCTTCCCCCAACCACACAAGTAACTTCACAGAGTTACATAGCTGACTCCCCTTCCTCCCACCTTCCTCCTTCATCTCAACCACCTCCTCAAAAATCTTCAATCTTTCAAGAGCTGTCTAAAATTACTCAGCTTTCATTGTTTCTTCCCAAATCACAATCTGCACCATCTTCTCCTAAGAATCAATTTCAGTCTTCATTATCTGAAAGCCTCCCTTCTTCAAAATCTCAGCCACCTACAGTCCAGCCTTCACCAGTTCATGAATCTCAACAATCAACCTCCCCACCAATAAATCAAAATCGCTCTCCTCCCATAAGCGAAAACCTGAGCCTTGGAATTAAGTCTTCTCCAACTCCTTCTCATGAAACTTTGTCATCAAACAAAATCCAACTTGATACATCTCTTGTCCATGAACCTGTGTCTCTGAGCACTGAGACTTTAAATCTAAACTCAAAGAACAATATAACTTTATCACAATCGGCTGAAATTACAGCCCCTGTGACCAAATCTTCCCTTGCACTTGGCTCAGCTCATGTTCTTGATTTGCATGCTCAAAGACAAGTTAATTCGCCTTCATTTGATGTGACTCATGAATCTGAGTCTTCAAATCCTATTGCCTTTACTCAAGTTCCAGATTTAGTAACTGATGTCCAAGTCATTTCATCCAAATGTACTGAACTTGTGAAATCAACTGCTGAAACTTTGCTTCTATCGACTTCAACTCAGAGCTTTCATCCGTCTACTAAATGTGAGAATACATCATCTCCTACTGATAAACTGGTGACTAGTGATGAGACTGTAAATCCCACAGTTACAGTTCAAAGTGTGCTCGGTTCAGTAGACTCACTCATTAGTACCACAGCTGAGTGTTCTCTCAAAGCAACTGAAACCAAATCTGACTTGCATCATACAACTGAGCCTTCTATTTATATTAACAAGTCTTCTGAGGAGCAGATCATTTCATCAGCATCTTCTGTGAAGGAGATATCTTCTCTCCCACCTCCTGATATCACTAATAATAAGGCTCTCCAAAGTAAGAATATCACAACTCCTGCACAGCAGTCCTCAGCCACATACACTGCAGACCAGACTCCTCAGTCTTCTGAAACTGATATTGCAACTCCTATAAACCAGAATTTGATTTGCCCTTCTGAAAGTCAAGTTACTTTTGCTGAAGGTGAGCTTAAAGCTCTTTCAATTGAATATCAGTCTGCTGAAAATCACACATTGCATTCTGAAACCAGAGCTCAGTTTTCTAAAAGACAGAAACCAGAAACTGAACCTATAACTCCAACATTCCACTACGCACTTCCTCATACAACATATACTTCTCAACCTTCAGCAGCAAAGCTTCTTTCCAGCCAGTCTACTTTTCTCCCAACTACAGTTCAGAGTTTTACATCTCAAGCAACCAGTCAACCAACACGTCAACTTATTCACCCTACAACTGATCCTTCACAGTTTTCTTCACAAAAAGAGTACCAGGCCTTGGGGACACAACATATTCCATATTCTTCTGCAAGTCAGTTATCATCACCCTCTTTTATTTCAGATTTTACTCCATCCCAACAGCAATCTCATTTGATAGGCTTTCCACCTCCACACCCTACTGAAACACAGTCTTCAACTTCTTTTTCCCAACATCAACTTGAGCCCCTTGCAGTCCAGTTTATTTCCTCAGGAACACACCCACCTGTGACCCCAATTTCAAGCCCCATAACACAGGTTACTGGCCCTCAGTTGTACTCTTCTGAAACACAATCAGCTTCAACTCCACTTACAGTGCAACCTCCTCTTTTAACTCAAGTTAATTCTTCCCTGACACACGAAACTCCTCGGACCCATTTCTTTGTTCCTAACACTGAGGCTTCATATACTCATAAAACTCAGTTTTATTCTCCCTCAACTCCATTATCTCAGCCTCCTTTTAGTCAGTTTCACTCTTGTGAAGCTCAACTTTCTCCTACTACACATTTTGTTTCTCCTCAGACAGCCCTCCCTCCTTTTCCTCCTTCGACCCAGTCTCATTCCACTCCTCCTCAGCATCCTCCTTCAACATTGTATTATCCACTGTCTGGACCCCCAGTGAAGTCTTCCATCACTGGGCAGACTCCTACTACCCAACCATTACCTCTCCTTACTTCTCAAAGTGCACCTCATCCTCCATCAAACAGATATTCAATACAAGCCAGGCCCCATCTGCTGAGAAAACCATATAAAGTATACGCTCACCCACCTCGTTTGCCATTCACTCCTCCAGCTTCCCAACCTCCATTTCCACAGATCCAATCAATACAGCCTGCCTCTCAGAGTAACTTAGAAAATCAGGTGCTAACTTACTTGGTGCCCACTGAAACTGTGTTGGATTCACTTACTTCAGTTCCTTTGACATCTGAGATTGCTTTTAATGGTCATAAAAATCCAGTCCCTGGAGAAAGTTGTGTTCATTCTCAATTCCATCCAACTCCACCCTTACCCTCATCATCTCCACTTGCATCCACTCCCCCTCTCCTTCCTCCTTCCATTGGGCATGATCATTTAAATCCCTTCTCTGCTCGAGCAACCGCAATTTCTCCAAATTATTCATATCAAAACCTGCCAGTGAACAATTTCCATCCGCATCCAACTCATTCGGGCAAACAATCCTCTGATTTTGCTCCGTCATTTGAAAAAACAGAACTATCTCCTTTGAGCCATCCTAGTCCTGCTTCTTCTTCACCTCATATTGAATCCCTCTCATCTACAGCGCCTCTGTCATCTGGTGTTAGTCAATCAACTCCATCCGGAGACTTTCAGGAATATTCTTGCCAACCATCAAACAATGCTATTCCACTGAATTCTCTGCCAAACACCTTTGCTCACCCTCCAAGTGGATTTCCTTTAGGTGAGTTTAAGGTTTAACTAAACTGCTAGTATTAATTTAGAAATCTTGTGCTCACTTATTCCTTGCTGACATTCAGCATCACTCACCGTTTAATATTTTTTAAATCAGAAATGGAAAACATTTTTGATTCCTCAGATGAAGTTTTGACAATGCTCTAGTTCAGGTGTGGGCACACTTTTTATGAGGCAAGCCACAGTAGCAGTTCTGGGTGGTTAGGCGGCCCACATTAGTTCTCATATAGGAAGTTATTTGAGAGAATGCAAATTTTAAATCAATTTTCACATTGAAAAAATAATAAGTAAACAAAACTGTTATCTGTTGCTATGGATAACAAAATATTGATGCACAATTAAAATTGGCAGCTGTGGAATCGCTTTCAATATTTATGAGTAAATTTGCTTACAAAAAATTATGCTAGATGGCATTGGGATAATTTTGCCCATATTTAAAATTATTCTTGGCAGTGTAGGCAACAATTAGAAAATTTTATCATAGCAATGTAAACTAAGGAGCTTAGCGACGTACATAACAAATTCAGAAACCTCCAGCACTTAAATTTCTCTTGTCAGTCATTTTTAAGAGCAAGTAAAGTTTTAAAAAGTAATGCAAACAATATGCAGTTTTCCACAACCACACTAGCATCATAACATAGACTAAATGACCTGTAAGTCGAGGATCGCCACTCTAAAAATAACATTCCATATTTTGTTTTCCAGGGATTTGATCCTTTAGCCGCGGAAATAGGATTTGCCCCATGTGCTTAAAAACTGTTTCACTGATGTTACCTTCTTGCTTCCCTTCTACCTCTTTAAGTTTTAATCACACATGGAATCACTCTGGATGTCCTTCTTTGTCCAAAATCTAATAACTCGTGTAGAATGGATTTAATAAGACAATGACTTGACGGGTTTTCACTTGAAGTTGCTTTAAATTACATTGTAGCACGTTTTGCGTGGCGTGTTGTTACTTGATGTATAAATTGTAGCTTGAATCGACCTTAAGGCATCAAACATCATTTCGGCCCAGCTGGCCGACTAAGTGTCGTAACTATGGAATGATGCCTTAAGTCCGTAGCATGTTCCTTAAATGTCGTAAGTCCTGAGCATCGTAAGTTGGAACATCGTAAGCCGAGAACTGCCTGTATCAGCATTTACATTTTGTATTGGGATTAATATTTACATTTATGTTGTGTATTTACGTTGTATCAATAATAAATATGTTTCAGTGAAAAAGTTTATTTAATAATGAAAATACTAGCTGATTAGAAATCCCGGGTTTCCAGGGAAACTTGTAAACCTAATTCCCATTTTCAAGAAAAAAAAATCACCAGGAACCCAGAACTCTAATCCAGTCCCTTACTATCAATAGAGTCAATAATTTCTTTTTCAAAACTAGCAGCTTGTTGAGCTGAAACTTCTCATATTGTATTTCCACTTGTCTCACTCCTTATACTCTATGTGTGTAATAGGTCATAGGCTTCAAATATGCATACGTTTCTTACTTTGGGTCTCTTTGTTTTTTACTTCTTTTTTCATGGTCTTTGGCATACTGGGTAGAAGTTAGAATTTCGTTACCAATAGCTTCACGTGCATACAATAAGGTTAAAGAATAGCAAGTGCAAGCTCTCAACATATCTGTCTCAACAGTCAACCTCTTACAGGTCCCTGGGCTTAGCCCTGGCTGCCCATGTGGTAGCTATGCCTCTGACTTTACAGTTTATTTTTATTTTTGTGACATCGATATCTGCAAGTTCCTTGAATTTACCTAGGTATTTCCTCACCTCCCTCAAATAATAGTTTCATGAGGGTTTTTTCCTCCAAACAGTCAATGACACAATAATACTCACCTCTTAGAAGAGAATCTCTTTTGGGAAATATGATTCTAGGATTAAGGAAATAGAAATATCCTACAGCTTTGAGAATCCTATTCTCCATCCTATACTATATAATAAAATGTCTTGCATATCCAACATTGCAGAATTAGGTTGTAACTATAAAATATATTCAAAATAAATAGTACTAACCAAAATTGTACATGTATATATGATCAGGGGCAATGTATTTACATGATGTTTACTTCTGTACTATTTTGACTGAAGCTTACACACAGTTTGAAGTTCTGTTCTGCGCAGTTACATGTTTTTTTCATAAGCTGTTTCTGTTTTACGTTTTTGAACTTTATCCTTTTTATATTTGACAATGGCGACCCAAAGAAAACATGGTGACGATCTCAATGTAGATTTATTGCTTTCCATGCAGAAAGGATGGGTTGAAGGTGGAAGTGAGTTGTCCCGAGATTGTAAGGACAAACAAAGAATTCAGGGGAGGATTGGATAGAAATGACCAGCTATGTAGCTACTACAGCTTGTATATTTCTTCAAAAAAGAGTTGTCATAGGCTGATCTTTGACTTACTAGCTAGGACAATAGTAAATTCTTATATCTACTATAAACAAGGTAATAATAAGCCAATTTTGCCTAAAAAATATTCTATTCGGATGTAATCAGATAATGCATTGGTGACTACAGTAGCAGAAAAGCTTGAGGACGCAGTGAAAATCTTTCTACTGTGCATAATTTTAGAGCGCCATTATCCAGAACAATTAGAAAGAAATGCGAACAATATAGTAATGCAATAGGATTGTGTGGTATAGAGGGAAAAAGGAATAAGGAAGAGGGCAAGTTTAGTGTGTTCCATTTGCAAAAAAATGGGCTTTGCATTGACCCTTGCTTCAGAGAATACCACATGAATCTCCAGTAATGAACAAACCAGAAGCCTATCTAAGTTTTTAAATATTACTGTGGTTCCTCGTCGTAATCAAGGAAAAATTTAGAGCACATCAGAGTTAAAGTTTTTTTCCAATCGTACTTTTCTCAAAAAGATAAAAAATGGGTGATTTTCCACCATTTAGTTCAATCCCTAATCAGTTAATATTTTTAGCTGTGGTTTATAATTTTTTTTAAAAACTCTCATTCAAGACAATTTTCCTATTAAAAAAAGCAGGTACCAGCAAAGGCTACCGTCTTGGGAAGCAAAGACCAAGATACGCACAAGTGCCAGATCTGGCAGTCTCTCCCTCGGCTCAAACGCCTTTACTGTCTGGTCTCAGTCCAAACACATTGCCAGTTGTTTCATCGGCATCTTCGGAAACTTTTTCTATCTACCCTCCTAGTTATTCACTGACAGGTGCACTCGTGTCACCTTCAGAAGAATATTCAGTGCCTTCTGGAAACTCGTCATTGCATTCTGAAGATTTTCCATCACCCTTTGTCAATCTGGTAAGTTATTCATTATTTTTAAATCTAAATCGTACATTTTGTCAAAATTATTAACCTATTTTGGCTTGATACTATTTTTCTGTTATGGTCTTGCATGTTATTTCAGTTTTCACATGCAACAACATATATATAATTTATATATGTTATGGTAGTCTTGATTATGTGTTACATGTTCACAAATGCTATTGTAATTTTTTGTATGAGCTAGGCTATACAGTAATATTTAAATAAAAGCTATGAAACCTCATCTTCAAAATAATTTGCAAATCTTCATGTATCATGTAATAAAAATAAATATTTTGCTGGTGTATTTGGTGGTTCTCATTTCTGACTTTGGCTTTAAAACTGTTTTGCAGTCAGGAGGTAGTTTCGGGAGCCATATGATGGCAGTGATACTATCAGAGCAATAAATTATTCATTTTGAAAAAAATAGTCCTGGATTCAGTATTATTTATGAAATGCAGGTTGAACCTCTCTGATTTGGAAAGGTCTATAATGAAGGCAATCTGGTTTGTGGAATATTTCACCCACAAATGGTTATTATATATATTGACTGTACCATTACTGCACTATATACCTAGGAGGTCTATTGTTTGGAAATATGCTGCCTTAGGCAAAAAGACAAAATGCCAGCCTCTCTTATTGGGCATTGGTCCAGATTGGCAACAACACTGCTGTAATCGCATCCCTAGAAAAGCCCAACCTGAGGCTATCACCTCTCTCTCTCTCGTCACATGATGACCCTGCTACCTAAGCCGCAATTTTGTTTTTAACACAAGTAAACAAAGCACAGGGAGACAAAAATAATGTAAAAAGAGATTTAAAAATAAATAACAGTACAGGTATCTGTTATTTATTTACCTATATGCCTCTACAGTTCTGCTTCCAAAGTAAAGAAGTTAAAAACTGCATACATCTGGTGTGTTGATTGGTTTTGATCAAACTGAACACACACTATACCTGAGAACAGCCACACTTAATATATGTTAAATTTACCTTTTCTCAACCATGGCCTCCAGTCTTAAGTGCCTACAGTTCTCCATACTACCGTCGATAATGAACTAATATTGTCAATATTAAAATTTATTTTATTGAAGAGATCAAAAGCTCTCCAAAGTGTAATTAGTTCACAGACTGAATGTTATCCACCTGATGGCACCATTATTTAGTTACAATCCTGCGTTTACTCTTTGCAGTTACTTCCTGTACATATTTTAGCAGTGCCGCGTTAGCACATTTTGGGCCCTAGGCAAATCTGTTTTCTAGGGCCCTTGATCGGAAATTAAAACACATTGTTATAGAATGAAAGAAAATCGAATATTTATCATATAATACTGTTAATAGAGGATATTTTGCTATTTAATATTTTTAAAGAACCATAAAAACTAAATCTTTAAAATTACTAGGCACTTGCCTAATTTGCCTTATGGTAAACGCGGCACTTTATTTTAGTGTACATTATTATTGTAGCCTCATGCCACTTTAGTAACATTCTTAAATTTTGCTTGTGAGTATAATTTTTGGCATAGAAAAAAAGCTCCATTAGGCTGTGCAAAGGTGCTACGGTACACAAGAGCATAAAATTTAGAACCCAGCTCTAACACAAATTTTTTTCAGTGAAGGTTTTAAAACTTGAAAATTTTTGTTTTTACAAATTTAAAAAATCACCATGGGAATAAACCTCAGAAAAAAATCGAGTACAACCCAAAAAATTCATACACTACTTATTAACCAATAAAACGTGAGTTTAAAATTTAAAATTCAGGTAATTTTTCTTTATAAAACAATTTTTCAGCCTGTGAAATAAGTTTTTAATTCTGTAGCTGTACATCTGGTGGCCTATTAAGATTTTCAAAATGTCGGGGTAATATTGTTGACAGGGAGAGGGAGTGCCGCCAAGCTGCTTTACTATGGAGAGCGTAAGACTAGGAGAACGGTGTCATTTTTACTGTACATAACTTCTTTTTACTTTTTATTAGTTTTATTTTATATAATAAATAGAATTCTTAAGGATAGCATATGTTTTATATATTATAGGAATTAAAGTATGTCTCTCGGGGATGACTCCCCCTAATCTCCAATTTCCCATAAGCTATGGCCCTCGCCAACCACAGGTTTTGCCAACTGTGGTCAAACCAGGAACGTATCTCCTGCGGTTGGCGAGGGTCTACTGTATTTAGTTAATGGGAATTTAACCCCCATTTAATCATGAGAAAACTTCTCTAAATTATCATTGTCATGTTATGAGTACAGTAGTTATAATTGCGTTATTCAAAGCGAATACAACTCCTTAGGCACAGACATTTTAAATATTTTTATAACTCTTACTTATGGTGTAGGAACATAGAGAATTGGAAAATAGAAGCACCATCCATACCATATTTCCAAGCCAGTGATGTTTCTGCACCACAAAATTCTGGATTAGAGAGCTTCAACCTGTATATGTTCTTGGCATAATTTTGCTGTTTGGATTATTTGAGACTTGCATCCAGTGAATTTTAGAAAATTTTATTTTAGCATTTGTTACTAATTGTACGATGTTTCTCATTTCTGTTGGTAGGCTTCTCAGCCGCTTACTAATGTGGCTTCGGCCCCAAGTGCAGCTTCATACCGCCCAGTTTACACTCATTGGTTCTTTAAGAAAGAGGTGGAGACAAAGGTGATATGGAAACCATTTAGTGTGATTGATTCATTGGCCCTAGAAAATGCATTCAACTCTAGTGAGTAATGTTTAATGAAATTTATTCTTGTAAGCCAGTATATGGACGTGTTGAAAAAGAGACATTATTAAAGATATGTGTAATAAGGTAGAAAGTAAAACATTTAAGTTTATATGCATGGGAGCATATAGCCCAGGAGCCCCTAACCTTCAGCCCACCATGAGCTATATATTTTATGATAAAGAAAATGAAAAAACACCTTGTAACTTCCATATAAGATGACCATGGTTTCAAAAATACAGACTTTTCATTGGGTATACACAGGCCTGCACCTGGCATATTTGCCACCTGTGTGCAAGCAGTTTATGCCGCTCCTTACGGGCTTATTAAATCCTGGCCCAGTTTTTTTAAAATTTTAGATTAAAAATTATATTTAATTTAAGAAATAAATAGTGCAAAACATATTGTGCAAACATTCTTGTATACGAATCATCTTAGTATATTATGTAAATGTACTTTATTTTAGAAGGCAGTCTATCACAAGTTTTGCCCCATTTGTATGTCTGTAACAACACAAAATTAAGAGAGATACTTTCCTCCGCCCATAAATTGCCACCCCTAATATGTTGCTGTCTGGGTGTGATGCACCCCTTGCCCCCATAGGCCGGCACTGCCCTGGGTATACATACAGTGGAACATGATATAATTGGGCTCGCATGGGTTGTATAAGATAATACAGTAAAACCCTGTTATGATGCGGGTTTCGGGAGACAGAATGTACACCCGCATTATCGGCAACCCGCAGTATTTCAGGAAATAATTTTAAAAGACGTGAAAGTATATGCGTTATAACAAATTTAATTGCAAATTAATATAAAAACTGATATCATATTTTGATTTAAATGCATACCTTACTTAAATCTGTGTTTTTAAAATAGTTCAATATTTTCTTTTGGCATGACAGCTGGTGGCGTTTCTTTGTCACATACGTCTTAATGTTTTGCAAAAGTAAAAGATGAAGATGATCAAAATCACTTCACTGATGTTATCTAATACTTTGCTTATTTAAGGGGTCTCAACCTCACACATCTCTTCATTCTCTCAGTCATCTTCCGATAATTTTTCTGCTCTTCTGCGGTTCTGGACTTCAGCTACAATTTCTTATCATTCTTATAGACAGCGACAGGAGTTGAGCATCGTGGTAAAATTTGAACCAAGTTGTTTACGAAGAAAATAAATCGCGGTAAAATTTGAACCAAATTGTTTACGAAGAAAATAAATCGCAGTAAAATTTGAACCAATTTGTTTATGGAGGAAATAAATCGCGGTAAAATTTGAACCAAGTTGTTTACAGAGGAAGTAAATCGTGGTAAAATTTCAACCAAGTTGTTTATGAAGAAAATAAGTCACGGTAAAATTTGAACCAAGTTGTTTACAAAGAAAATAAATCGCGGTAAAATTTGAACCAAGTTGTTTACGAAGAAAATAAATGGAATCATTTTGGGGGACATGACTAGACCCGTGGTATATCCGAATCCATGGTATAGTGAGGCACGTTATACCGGAGTTTTACTGTATTTATGAGTTTTGAATAATTATCCCTCTGTGTGGTGAGTGTTGCCAGATGTTTTGATGCCTGTTATCAGCTGAACGTGCATAAAATGACAACGCTAACAGTTCCATCGTCCTTTTAGTCTCATTTGTTACATTTCGACCCTTTACGCGAAGTGGGCTCGTAAATTTGATTGCATGTCTTGTGCAGTGTAGGAAAATGCTACAGTGACTGACGAGTAAGAACACACATCCAAAGTTTTAATAACATCGCCGCCTCGATGTAATATTAACATTGTTGTGAATAAGACTTCCCTTTTTTTGGGGGATTGTCTTCCTTTCGGGTTAACAAGGTAAATATGGCTGTGGTAAATGCGGGTGGCCCAACTAGCTAACGCGTCACATTAGTGATCGAGCGCCTGCGAACTGAAACAAAAAAATCCGTGTTCACGTGATGACGTCATCACAATTTTCATGAAGTATGTAACAGATTAGGACATTTAAGGTGGATTGACAAAACAGCACGACTTCATATTAATTCTTTTGAGTTTATTTAATGTAGTAACAACGCCAGTATTTGTTGTGCCATTGATGGTTAGATTGAATTAATATATTATATCTCCAACAAATGAAATATTCACGAGTCACGGTGTAAACATACCTGAAATCGAGGCGATGCCCCGCAAGGTACCAGAATTTTTGCCCCTTAATTGCAGGCAGTTCACTAAATCGAGGAACACTAAATCAGGTCATACAATACATTATTTATATGAAGCTTTGGTTGGGGCCGCAAAAAAACCGCCTTAAATGCAGGTAAACCTTAAATGGGAGAACCTTAAATCTGGATTCCACTGTATATACATTGAAACCCCTAGTGGAAGGACCTAAAAATAAAACAAAGGAGGGGTGAGGGAGGGAGGAGCATTATTGGTTATATAAGGAATGGTATCATTGGAAAAATTGGGGAGGGAGGGGATGGGAGCAGTTCCACCGAGTTACACCGGAAACTATTACATTATTGTTGGGTCCCAGAAAAATTCCCACTTTTTTCTGATAAAAATTAAATATTTATGCTAATTCGACATGGATTTCAATTCCATCTTCAAAAATAAGAAACTACAGTTTCTAAACTTTCCGATAGTTCAAGTCCTAAGTTCAAATCTTGACATGATATAATTTTAAAAAGCATATATATAAACCTCTATACCAATTTACGTGCTTTCCTTATGGAGCAAAAATAGCCCCTGAAAATTGGAATTTCAACAATTTCAGATTTTTTCCTTTGGTTGAGACCAAAAACCTATAATCGTGCCAAATTTTAAGTTTCTAGCACATCTGGAAGTGCCTCATAATTTGTATCCTCCTAAATCCTATGTAAGAAGCAGCTATATATTATAGATATAAAGTAAGAAAAGCATAGACATCAGTGCAGGGCTTTATTAAAGTGCATTTTTAAATGAGCTAAAAGTGAGATACAAACTTGGGACATGAACGGTTCTGTAGCTGAATGAATAAAGTTTATTTTTTTTAGGCAAAATTCAAATCCATGCTAAGTTAGTGTAAAAATTTGTTTTTAATCATAAGGATTTTTTCTGGTTTGTAACAATGGAAAACGTCAACTGCCATGGTAACGAGTTCAGTGTTCTTAAATGGCAATCAATAGTCTACATTATACTAGCATTGATTTAGTGCTCTCTGGAATCTGCAATGGCTAATTGGTAAGTATAGCTCTGTGACTATTATGTTAATGGTTTGTTTTCTGTTCGGTAGTTGATTAACTGCCACTAATGAAAATTATGTTCTAATTAATCATTGATTACATGTTTACTGTTGCATGCAAATTGTGATCTATTTCATTGTTAATAGCCTTTGCTAACTATTGCTATTACATTGTAGGTGAAACCACTGCGGATACAGTTGTTGCAACCGATGGTGGTCGATACGATGTTAAAGTATTACAGAGACAAAGAGTGGCTTCGTATTGGGAGGAAAAAAAGCCCACTGAAGTACGGCGGTGTTCTTGGTTCTACAAGGGCTCCCTCGATAGCCGATACACTCCTTATGAAGAGGCATTTGCTGCACGATTAGAAGTGAGTTTTTAAAACTTCCAATTTATATTTATATTGGCAAGGCATCCTGTGTTTTTGCTATCTAAAGTGATTTGTCTGCTGTGGTTGGTTATCCAGAGAGTGCTTAACCTATTGTGCATAACTCACTTCTGGTGAATCCACATCTCATAAGTGGCACATTGTGCTTCATACAAATAAAACATTTCATTTCAGTAGTGCATACAGGATTCTCTTAAGGAGGGGGGGGTCCAAAATACAGGCGACTCCCGAGATTTGACAGTTCAAGATTCGACCAAATTGAGAATTCGACCAGTCGAATTGACCCAGCTGATCGATCGAATTAGAAACTAGTTTACGCGAAGTAATTTTCGGCTTACCCGACCACAAGAGGTTTAGTTTCAGTCTAGACATCGTTATTTCTGCTCTAATTGTTTGAATTTGTGCTGATTTGACATTCGACTGTTTGAGATTCGACCACGTTTTCAGGGACGTATCCCCGTCGAATCTCAGGAGTCGCCTGTATTTGGCAAGCACAAAAGTTGTATGAAAGTTATATCAATACCTAAATGTCGTGTATTGCATTATTAATTATATATTTATGTTAAAAAACAAAGGGGCAAACTGTCTCCTACTCCTCTCTGATGGTGTCCATGAGCCTAAATTTAAAATAACTCTGTATGTTTTCACAGTTTAGAAGTCAGTTTTCTGAGGGGGGGTCCGAACCTGGTGGACCTCCCCCATGTGTGCACCACTGTTTCATTTTCTCATAATTATAATACCGAATATACTAGTGTATATGTCGATCCCAACTTTTTTAATAATTACTTGTTTTTTCTAATATCTCATAAGTCAACCCCAGTTTTTCAGGTGTAGTAAATGAATTTTTTTATTCAGTACGTATTAATCCATTTAGTTCTCTGTAAAGAATCAAAAAAAGGTTATTTGTTGCATCTCAATAATTCTTCAAATATCAAATTAACTACATGGCATCAAGTAGCAGCATACTAGTACGATGCCTCCTCCAGATGAGGTGTTCCTGTTTACATATTACGGAGTTTACATATTATGAAGTTTACATATTACGGAGTTTACATATTAGGCCTCTGTCTTGCTGTTGTTCTTTGTCACTAAAAATTTGGTATTAAAAACTCGACCTATGCTAGAGTATATACGGTATATCTGAGGTTGAGAGCCATGATAATAAAATCTCATTACTGTTTACATTGCTATATGGGATTTGTTTGTGAATTATTATTACATATCATATGTCAAAAATGAAGTGGCACATGAATACCGTCATGGGAAAAATAGTGCAAAACAGGTAAAGCACAGTCTCCAGTGTTAAATATGCCTATCTTCATGATAATTTTGATTTTTGCATAATTTTCATAATAAGGATGGGACGAATTATTAATATGAATGATTCATATAGCAAAACAACTTTAACCCTTAAGAGGTTTTCTTTTAGACCGTACTATCTTCATTTTTATTAATTTTATAACCTTATATTGAACTTTTATACCAGGCCTTCTCAGTAACTTTTCTCTAATTCACTATCTATTGACTTATGGGTCTAAGGGCACTTTATGTCAGCTTTTCATGTTTTTATAGGGATTTTTTTCTACTGTGCATTGGTTTCTGTCCTACCTAGGAGCCTAAAAGTAAAAATTAGGCAGTTTGCACAGATTTCTAAGGAAGAAAGGCCAGCACAGGAGAATGATGGACCAGGAAGATGCACTTTTTGTTCCCAGGAAGAAAACAGGAAGACCTGCACCTCTTGTGTGTTGTGCTCAAAATATATTTGCAGAGAGCATGCAGTTACTTCATGCGTCAGCTGTTTCAAAATTCTAGATGAGAAAGAGAAAGATGATGAAGATTAAGCTCAATAAAATTATCATTACCGAATTCTCAATTTTTATAGTTCACGTTCAATTTTTATTTAAAACTAAATTTAATTTAACATACAATGAAGTATTCTGTTCCTCGTAAAGCTTTTTTGAAAATTTTGTTGTAAATTTAACCACCGATTAAATGTAGTTATATTAATAAAAAATATGGTATGAACGAATTGTTTTTAAAATAAAAAAAAATTGGTAAGTTGGATATTTTGCCTGATTTTCCAACCTGGTACAAATGACCGCGCATGACCTCTTAAGGATTAATGAAACTTTTACATATTCCACACAATTCCACGAAGTTGCCGGCCGGGTTAGACTGGTAGGCAGTGCGCCTGCCTTCCAACCCGAAGGTCGCGGGTTCGAATCCCGCTTCGGGCATGGATGTTGTGATGTATGTTGATTTTCCCTAACAGAATTTAACGGTGCAAAATGACCTTAGCTGTCGACGCACCTAAATAAAACCTAATTACTACTACTACTCCATGAAGTCTCAGCCTCATCTATTAATTTTACTTCCTGTTTGTTATTCTTAGGAGGAGTATAAAATTGCCTTAGAATCCAATAAATGGAACCGTAAAATAGACCTGGATGGTGAGAATGTGGTGTTGCATGGTCCCGCTGTTATGGTGCATTACTCTCAAGCAGCCTCAACAGACCAAATTGGTGTTTCACCCGTAAGTGTTTGGAATTTTCTCATGGTACTATTTATTACATGAACCAATTAAAATGCATTTGTTGAGAAAATTCCTTTTAAAATGGAATGACCTATATTTTATTTGCTAATTGCATTAGCAAAACAATATATATTAGCTCATGTGCACAATGTCTGCATCCCGTATTTCAAACAAAATAACAGGAAAAAATTGAAATCTCTGAAATGTATATAGTAATACAGTGGTACTTCATTGAATTTTGAAATTTGAATATGCGTTTTAAAATTCATTTTTGAATTTTGTATTCTTCTGGGGGTCTTATTGTAAAGAGCAAAAAAATAATCAGTTTTTAGATTTGGAAGAGGACTTGCAAAGAAACAAAATTCCTTTTTTAATGCATTGTGCTGTTTACTTTTTTACCTGAGTATGTTTTGACCATTTTCTCGATGAAGTCTGTGTTTGTATGTCTGTGTGTATATGATAGATAGATTCCAGCTACTGAAAAGGAGGGGCCAGCGAAAATCGAACAAAAGGGAAACTGTCATAAAATGTTATGGGTGGGTAGAAATCTACCCCGTGCGAGTACCGGAGGGTTAAGGACCACAAAACCCATTTCTGCACTCATTGCAGGCCATATACTGCACTTCCATCCTCTTAGGACACACCCAGTTGAAAATATAGTTGATGGATAACTTTATTGAACTCTTAGAGTTTAGTTGTAGGTCATTATTACCTGATTTGTTTTAAACGAATTGAGGATTAAAGACAAATATATTGTTAATTATGTATAACTTTTTATTTTCATTTTACTAAATTGTGTCCTTTAATTGTTGAACTCATGGTGGTCCAGATTTGGTCTACATGCACACAAACACGTTCATGTATGTACCTATATATTTGTGTATTGTTTACTACATGTAGTTACAGGATAGCTCTCCTGTGAAACCAAGAGTTGTAAAAAGAGGTTTAGATGAATGTGAATTGGAAGAAGGAGAGCCATCAAAAGTGGACCATCTTCTATTCCTTGTACATGGGATTGGTTCAGTATGTGACCTGAAGTTTAGAGATGTGGTGGAAACTGGTAAGCAATTAACCTGCAATGCTTTTCTTGTACAAATTGTTAACATTTTTATTTATTTTAAAAACCTATATACCATATTTACTTGTGTAACCTTCACACCTTTCTTCCCAAAATATCGCGAAAAAAAGGGACTGCGTGTTTTACATGAAGATATCTGAATAGGTTATATAAATAGCGAGTGTCAATAGTAAAGTCACTGCAACACGCATTTATGTTGATACTCACAGAAGACGAAGAATTCTAAAACCAAAGTACGGAGCCTAACATGAATCAATGAAGCTGTGACTGAGAAATATTAATGTAATTTCTTGTAAACGTTACTAATATAGTATTATTAGCAATTATATTAATATAGACTACAATAATACTCTTATTAATAAAATAATTAATATGGTTTAGCTATCAGTCTAATATAATTTGCTTTGTTTATCATAAATGCTTATTCTGCATTTTCATTGGTTGAATGGCAGCCAATCAGGGTTCATGACACCATTATGAAATTAGAGGATGTCTGCGGCGATATCTGTCGGCCTTGGTAGGCAGATGGTTAGCGTATCTGCCAACAGTAACTAAGGTCGCAGGTTCGAATCCCACCTACGACCTGGATGTTTGTGTTTGTCAGGTTTATATGGAAGAATGAACAGTGATGTCAAAAATGTCGACCTAATAAAGACGGCTTATTATTTTTATTATTACATCTCACAAGACAAATACCTGAACAAGCATCGCAAAGAACGGCAACTTAACACGGAACTATAAGCTAATATTTAGAGTATTCGGATATATTATATTTGAAACGTTTCGCTTTCTGAATGATTCTAATGATCGTAATCTTCCCGTTAAATTTTATCAGGCAATTATACTAGGTATGTAAAATTATTTACATTAAATGTTTTATTTTTCAAATAGTAATATAAATTTAGACTAGATATGGTAATTTACTTACATTAAAAGTTTTATTTTTCAAATATTAATATAAATTTAGGGCAGGTATGGTAAATTATTTACATTAAAAGTTTTATTTTTCAAATAGTAATATAAATTTAGGGCTGTTTTTGCATATCGTCCCTTCTATCTTTCGGACCTATATTATAGTATAGGTATAGGCAAAGTATAGGTTAGGACATCACTTTGCATTTTCATGGGTTTCTTGCAAACATTTCAGAAAGGCATACTTACACAAGAAATGAAGCTGGATTTGGTGAAAGTGATGTGACAGGAAATAAAATTATCATAAATTTTAATTGGAAACGTATTGTTTACAAACAAATTTGGTTAATTGTTAAGAAAAGTTAAGTGAAAAAGTATTGTGTTCTATTTAGCAATGAAAAATATGAGGGGGAGTGTGGCGTTCAAACACATTTGGTGCTCTGGGCACCAATACACCTTGAGCCGGCCCTGCGTGGTACACAAGGGCACGGATTATATGAGATTATATGGTATTCTCTATAAAAAAGAATTTCTCATTATCATATGGAATTAAACATTTTAAAGATTGATCTTAAATTTTAATTTGTATTTTTTTACATTTGCAAAATATTTTAAATTTCATTGATTTAGTTTTATCAGTTTGTGTTCTCATATCCAATTTTTTTCATTTATGTGGACAACAAGAATTGTTTACTTCACATAGGTGTGATTTTTAATTTATAATTCCAACTTGTAAACAAAATTTATCTTGAGGATTTTTTCAAGTTAATAATTTGTAAAATCTATTTTTTGCTATTTATTCTTTAGCTAGTATTACTAAGAAGACTAGAGTAATTTTAAAATAAAATAAAATGTTTTTTGAATTTCCATTATTAATTGGGGTAAGGGCAATTTCCTGCAAAAGCAGTTTTTAAAATCAATTCTTCAAAAAATAATTGTTCGAATAAAAATTTTTCAGAACTTTGAATAATTATTCTCTGAATTTGAATCAAAAGTAGTTTGTATTTTGATAAACATTTAATAAAATGTTTTTGAAGCATTTTGTGCACTTATTAATTTCTGTTTTTTACTCTATTTATAGATATTTTTACCATCAACAATTAATCATTGAATGTATTTATATAATTTTACTATTATGATGCCTAAATATTTGTTGTTATGATGTTTATTTTTAATTTAACAGTGGATGACTTTCGCAGTTTAGCATTGCAATTGACACGCTCGCACTTCTCAGCATGTGTTGAGTCGGGTCAAGCAAGCAGAGTTGAGGTACTTCCTGTCTCTTGGCATGGAAAACTTCATGGTGAAGATACTGGTATTGATCGGAAACTACAGTCAATCACATTGAAATCTATTCCACGTTTGCGCCATTTCACTAATGATACGCTGTTGGATATTCTCTTCTATACTTCGCCTGTTTATTGCCAAGTATGTGAAATATTCTGTTTGCATTAAAATTAATTATGTGAAAATGTCAACCCATTGATTAATGGTAATATAATTCTTAAAGCAGCTGGATGCTTTAATTGTTTTGTAATACAGTAAAAGCTGTGTTATCCGGCTATCTCTGGGATTGTGGATAGCCGGTTAGGGGAGCGTTTTTCGATGTTGACATTGCAAATTTAGCAATAACCAAACAAAATTGGACTTAGGTTCACTATTGTACTCCCCAGACGTAACTATGCATGCGGTTTGCATTTTCCATTTTAATTCTTCTACACGTAGTTAGATTTAGATATTTACCCATCCTTATTTCGTACGTTGCTATGCTTACATGCAAAACAAAAGACTATTGAAAAGTTTAGAGCGTCTGGGAAGTTTGGGGAGTACGACAGTGAATATGTTCCTAAAGTTGAATTTATTGGATTATAGCTTTCTTATTTATCTTTATTTTCTCTATTAGAAAAGGACAGAATTATTTAATTCTTCTGAACGTTTCCGTGAAAACCAGTTGTAATATTTTATTCAGTTTCTCCATTTTTGACTTATGAAGCATATGATGTTTATTAGTTGATTTACTTGTCTCAGAAGTTGACACAAATTTAATTAATTCAGCCTTCTGAGCATTAACATCGTAGAGCATGGAAGATCCGATGTTGAATTTTTTGCTATGGCTGTTCTACTTTTTCCATTCATTTGATCAGCTCCAGCTTTTGTGTGAGTGTTAAAACAACTCTTTTTCTCTTCTGTCCCTTGCTTTTAGGTATTTATTTTGATGCCATATTCAGTGGATGGGTAATTTTTAAAATAATAAAAAGCGATAAAAGTGGAAATTGTAGAAGTACACCAAAACATCTAGACAATGCAAATGGCTTACAAAAACAAAAATGCCATGCTCACTCGACAGCCCCAGAAGTATATGGAGTAAATACATAATATGTATCTAATATTTTAAGAAATTTTAAAGTGTAAGTTGTGGTATTACACAAATACAATTCATGCAAAAATCCATAAAAAAAGAAATAAAATAGAAAATGAATTGTGTTTGTGTAATTGCCAGTGTCCAAGGGTGGCTGATTTCTAAATAGCTGGATAGCACAGCTTTTACTGTACTTATGTTAAAGTCATGCTCTTATCTTTTTGTTTTCATTATGGTTTATGGAAATTGCTAAACCAGCTGGAATTATTTTGAATTAAAACTAAATGTCTTTGTAGAAATCATGGAGCTTATTCCATTATAGCACCAATCATATGGTAATTAGCTATATGAGGATTTCATCATTCAGTTTTACAGTGTAACTTTGATTTTGAGTAATGCTGACAATGGTGGTTTGAATTTTTAAAATTCAGTGTTTTTTTATAGATGTGTGAATGTATGAATCTCATTACCTTTTTAAATTTAATCCTCTGTTTATATATATCTTTATATGCTTTTTCAGACCATAATGGACACTGTGGGAAATGAAATGAATCGCATGTATGAACTATTTTTGAAGAGGAATCCAGATTTCAGTGGAAATGTGTCATTAGGAGGCCACAGCCTTGGTTCCTTGATATTGTTTGATCTTCTATATCATCAGAAGGTGCCAAAACACGTTGGTAGTTCTCCTGCCATTGTTATGACAGTGCCCGGCTCTCGTCCTCCTGTTATTACACCAAGTGAAGGACCAAAATCGAATTTGGTAATAAAGTAGTTATTGATTCTTTTCTAAAGTTTCATGGTTCTTAGTGAGTTATTTTATGAAACATCTTGAAAATTTTCTATCACTAATTTTCTTTGATTATTAAAATCTATCAATTTCATAAATACAATTGAGCAAATTAATATCAAGTACTTGATTTACAGTAGAAGTAAGACAGCTCTGAAGCAAATTCAACTGTCCAATAAAAAAAGTGTACTCAGAAAAGATAATTTTTTAGACAAATTATTAATAACATATAGAAGGGGCAGAAAATCAACAAATGATTAAACTGTATTAATATTCGTCAAGTGATGCAGTTATTATCATAATCAGTTTTAATTACTTGCACACTCTTCACCCTTTGCATCTTCCTTACTGTTTTTACTGTTTGCATTGTCTCCATTTTCCTTGATTTTTCTCTTGAGGCATTTTATTTCCATTCTGCCTCATTTATCCCACCAGTCACTTAATTCACAATTCCTGAAAACATGTGATTAAATTTTATGGAGGAAAGAATAGTCTATCAAATTCTTAATAATTTATTAGCGTGGGTGAAAAGTAGGTTGGCCAGATTTTGACTTGTTGCAAAGAGGATAAATGGTTTAATAAAAGAGGATAAAGTACATTTGGTAAGAAAATAAAGTTTATTAGACATTTGAAAGTATAATAATAATACATTGGTGATGCTTCACAGCATGGTGGACTTGGCAAAGTTCAACAGCAGTAACTTTATCGTTCTGAGGCAATGAAGAGGATTTGGAAAAAGTAGTAGAAGACGATGTACTTGTGCATCAAGTGTTCAGTTTATGCTTTTCTGAGTTAATGTTCTGATGTAGAGCTCCCTTTCTTTTGTTACTGACATCAGTATCACAGGAACACAAGATACAGAAGGCATGATGTTTGCTCTTTCTGTTTTTCACAATGATATATTTTGTTATTTCTCTATTTATTAAAATCTTTTATGGGGAATTGAAGGTCATTGTGTCAGCTCTCAGACTGCATGTCTTGCATAAAGTCATCAAAGACAATAATATTTCATATGATTAGGTCCTGTATTAAACTTCTTGCTGTGCATCTTGCATTTTCTGTTTTGTTTTAAATTCTTTGCATCCCAGATCATTCACATAAATACATTTTTATACGTAACAATAATATTTATAAATATGATTGTACAGTCATTGATATTTATTAGTGATTTTTAGTTTTCCAGAAGTTTTTATGCCTAATTTGTGTTTCTTCTTTCATTTTTATTCTCTAGTCCAGTTGACATACTTTTGAGATCATCTTGTAAAAACATTGGGTATGGCATACGTACAGTAACTTTTTGTTCGTAATTTCAGTGTTGAAAAATAGGGATGTGGCTTATATACGAGTAAACACAGTACATTAAAAATTATATTTGTTAATTATTACTTAACTTTTGTTATGTTTTGTCAGTGCTTTTTTTCTGCCAGAACGCATTAGAACATCGTTCCAGAAGTTGTTTTCATGTAAAATATAAAATCAAGAAACTTATAAAAATAAAAATTATAAATTTTGAAAACACTTCAAATTATTTATTACTAGATTGGTGTGCATTTCACATGTGAAATGCAAACCACCATTTATGAAATTACATTTATGATCTCATGTTTATAGTATCCACCTTTTGTCAGCAAAAATCTATGCGTTCTGGAAGCGTATCTTTTAGGAAAAAGCACAGTTTTTTTGCGTAATATGCTGTCATAAGTTTTTTAAAATTTTATTTTATTAAAATATTTATATTTTTATTAAAAATATATGAATTATTTATGTGTTGACTAGCTTGATGGGCATTTAAGCTAGTAGTATTATTCCTAACAATTGAAAATGGTATCCGGACGTTTCCCCCAAAGCACTTCACCCACGAGACATTTCACTCACAGACACTTCACCCACGGGACGTTTCACCCACAGACGTTTCACCCACGAGACGTTTCACCCACAGACGTTTCACCCATGCCCTTTCACCCATAGTTTTTTCGCCCACAAGTCACTTCACCCACATAAAGTTTCATCCAAAGAACTTTCACCCACAGGTGTCTCACCCACAACTCAGAAAACGCATGAAACATTAAAAATTTAAATAAATATAATATGAGAGAGATAAGTATTAAATAATAAGTTAGTTTTTATTTTATGCATGAATCCAAATCTAATTTTATCCAAATAATATTTAACCTTATTTAATTTTTAAATTAAAATTACAACAAATCATTTGGTTTAATACATTTTTATTTAAAGGTTTTAAGATATGTAATTTAAATAAAATATTTCAATATGCATTTAAATATTGAAATTGAATTCACAAACACGAAGATAATCAGTTATGCGATTACACTGCTTGTAATCTTCATACTGTAGTGTAATTGACTGTAACTTCTCCGTAACTTTTTTATACTTCATCCTACTTGGTTCTCTTACCATTCTTCCAAATTCTACTTCAACCATCATTTTTTCATTATCTGCTCGCTCTTTTATAATTTCCCTCAGCAAATGGAAAAAAGAGGGATGGAATGCATAAAATAAAAAATAAAAGTTATTATTTAATACTTATTTCTCCTATATTATATTTATTTAAATTTTGAATACGTTTCATGCGTTTTCTGAATCATGGGTGAGACATGTGGGTGAAAGTTCTTTGGATGAAACTTTATGTGGGTGAAGTGACTTGTGGGCGAAAAAACTATGGGCATGGATGAAACGTCTGGGGGTGAAACGTCCCGTGGTTGAAACACCAACTGGTGAAACGTCTAATGGGTGAAGTGTGTTTGGGTGAAATGTCTTGTGGGTAAAGTGCTTCGAAGGAAACGTCATGGAACCATTGAAAATACTTTAGTTTTCTTAGCTGAACTATTTTGAATTAAAATGTTTAAGTTATCCTGTTGTTTTTATCATCATATTTATTCATGGGTTAGGATATATTTTTCGTTCTATACCCTGAGTTAACCCTTAGTGCAGGGCTGCCACCAATTTTTTTTCTAAATCCTGTAACTGTATCGAAGAAATCCTGTAAAGTCCTGTAATATGGAATATCATGTTTTTTATGCAAAATATATGAATTTATAAATTTATAAATATATTCAGCTTATACATCTCTCATAATGAGTAAAATTATTAGCAACCGTTTATGGATAGCCCTGTAAATTAAATTTAATAATTTTTCTTGATGAATTTCATATTTATCCTTCATTACAAATCATATATATGGCATAGAAAGTTTTAAAACATTTATTCAAGTTTTGAATGTACATTAATAGCAAAAAAGAATGAAAATAAGTAAGCCAAGGCTTTAATTACAGAACAGGTCTTGATTAGGAAAACAAAGACTACAAAAAATCAATATAATGGTCAAAAGGTAAGAAAATGAACAAATTTCTACTTCAGTAATTTTCTAGCCTTTTTCCTCATGTCATCACTTGGCTCATAATCTGCAAAATGTTTTCTAAATGAACACTGCAGCAAAGCATTCAGCATTGGTTGTTCGAGTGCTGACCTGTGTGTGCTTTTAATAAGACAACTTACTAAAAACTCTCTCGACTTCAGCATTGATATGAGGAAGTATGAGCATGCCTTTGCAAGTTTACAAAGTAATGGAAATTGTGGTTTTCCATCTTCTATAAATTGTGACACCTTGTACCAATAGGTATCAATATAGTCTGAACAGACAATTGGTTGGGGCAGATTCCATTGTGTGTAGGCAATTAACTCAGAATTAAGAATGACTAGTTCATCATCATTGATGATGTTGGGAAATCTTTTAGCCAACGTTTTAACTTTTTCCCAATCTCCATATGATTTCTTTGTTAGGTCAAAAATATCAACATTTTTCAAAACTACGTCATTTAAAGGTAAGAGACGGTATAGCTCTTTTGTTGCCATCTCATAAAAATCTCTCATCTCATCTAATTTCGATGCATACCATGCATTCTGGAGCATTTCTCGGAATGCGGGTGAAGACAGCCACAAGATGCCATATTAATGTAAATTGCTTACCTATAAAAAAACGAAAAGCCCCCGTTATATCTTGTTTATCGTGATTATCTGATAAAAACGAAGCATTGACGACGTCTTCATCGTCCGGTGCAAAGCTACTTCTGGAGGGTCCGACAACTGGATCGATCTCCATCGATAAAGCAATGGTTCATGAAGGCAAAAGTTGAAATCATGGAGGTAATCAAGAATCGTAAAATATTACGATAATTGTAAAAAAACGAAAAATCGCAATACTGAACGATCAGACAGCTAAATCGTAATCCAAAAAGAGCGCAGAGGTTGTTGATGGGAGAGTAAGTGATCCAGGAGAGCAGAGGTCGATATCAAAAAAGCAAATCATAGGAGTAAAGCGAGAGAAGCACATAACAAAAGCAGTGAACAGCAATAACTGAATTGGTGATGATATTCGGCCTTTAATTGTAAGAGCGATCCACAATAGCACGTGTATTGCAACATTGTCGTGGGGAAATATGTAGAGTTTTAGCATGTGTGTCACCCCGCTTGGCATCACGGGGACCGTGAGAAATGCTCATTTAACGGCGTGGTGTGGCTATCTTTGCATTGCACGTTGTTTTTTCTTCATAGAAAAGCAAGGTCGGCTTCGTTTTTCAAGCTTCGACGATGCATTGCTTCTAATTTTGGTAAACCCGAAGAATAGTTCATAGTTTCCCAAAAATTATTTTATTTAACTCGTAAATACTATAAAAAAACATTTAATCACAAATAATGAAGTTGAGAAACGTACCCAGCATGGTATTTGAATAAATAGACGAAAATAAAAACGAAAAAAAAGTTCATAGCTGGTGGGAATCGAACCACCGACCTTAGGCTTACAATGCCAACGCCTTAGCGTGAAGGAACCACAATTCTTTTTGTTGTTTCCTTGCTGTTGATAAATCGGAATTGAATTCCCCCCACCATTGCTCTTGCTCCATCTGAAGACATCCTTAAACAACTCTCCCAAGATATATTATCTTCTTTAAATGCATCATGGACAACATTAAAAAGATTTTCTCCACCTGCCTTCCCATTAAATGCAACCACTTTATGCAGATGAGTTTCAACTTTTTCTGTTATAAAAATATGAGTCATTATAACCATTTGTCTGGTCACACTGATGTCGATAGATTCATCTATCATTAAGCAGAAAATTGATTCCCTCATAGCTGAAACAGCGTTTTCTTGAACAGGCCAACGGAGGGATTGCATAATCAGTTGGCTTATTTTAGTATGAGAACATCGAAAATTCTTAGCAATTTCACTATCAGGAAACATTTTTGGCACTAATGTTATGAAATTGTCACTCAGTTTCACTTGCAAGTTATTTTCACAAATATAATTTGCCCATCTTAGGTCAGCATCAACAACATCATTGTTTTCTTTAGTTACAAAACTCGGAATTAGGGAATTACTTTTGAACGACCTTAGGTTCCTCTTGTGACATTCTGCTGTCTCGTGGCATTTGAGATCTTTTCGGCCTCCTTTTGATATGTTTGAATCGGAAGTACAGACTGTACACGTTGCCAAGAAATCAGTTTTTCCTTTTTTTAACCACTTCAGTTCCTTTTCCCATTCAGCCTTGTACTTTGTCTATACAAAGACCTATCAATCGAAGAATTGTATTTATTATTCATATTTCACTTATTTAAGGGTTAATATTCTTAGTAAAAGTGTGAGGACTATTCTAATATAAATATTAGCGAGAGACCATACGAAATCTTTTGTCACCAGACTGAATAATATGAACTCGTACGAAAGCACGCGCATCAAGAAGCATTGACAGGTGACCACAGGTGACTCACGAGTGTTCCAAATCGTGTAGGAATTCCCTCCACTGCTGCAAATGTAGCAAATTTGTATGTAGATGTAGCGACTATATGTTCAAACTAGCTCCTGTATAAAGTGCCCACGGCTACTTACAAATCTAGGGAATTGATTTATTAATCTTGCTAATTTTAGCGTCTCGCTATAAGTGCAGCTTTACATTTGAATTTATAAGATTAAAAAGAAGTTTAAAGAAAAAATGTAAATATGCCTTCGGTTGCTGACCCAGTTCTACAGCTTGGTTTTGGATTCAGTCTCACAATAAGTAACAAGTTTAATATTTAAAAAAGTATATCAGCATATGTTTGGAGGTTTTCGCAGCGTTTGATGATGTGGGTTGATGCTTTCGGGAGGCACTGCGTGGATGGCATTATTGCTGTCGACGTTTCTTCGATGCGGAAGGCTTCTTCACTCCTGAAGAAGCCTTCCGCATCGAAGGTGAAACATCGAGAGCAGTAATGCCATCCACGCAGTGCCTCCCGAAAGCATCAACCTATATCAACATACATATGTACTTCCGGAATAATTTTACCAGTTCCTATTTTATTCACACTTCATATTATAGCGATAACTATAATCTTTGAATTTCATTGTAGTTTATGTACGTTTTTTTTACTAAAACAGCTCAGATAAAATTTTTCCTTCTAAATATCCGTAAATCATGGAAATGTCTTAGTTTTTCGATATAAAAATCCGTAAAAACGGATAAAATCCGTGAAAATGGCAGCCCTGCCTTAGTGTATTAACAACTTTTTCATATATGCAGATTGTAAGCTTGCTATACAACCCCATTTTTCTGGTGGGTACATGCCTATAGTTTATATTTAAATGTATATATGTATCTAAATTAGATGCAAGCCCAAGATGATTCCGAAGGAGATAAGGAAGATGGAGCTGATGGTGATGATGATGATACCGTGGATGATGCTGCTATGGCAATGTCATTTTCAAGGTCATCTGGACGAAATCGCAGAGCATCCCGAATTAACTACATGGTGGGACCAGCTGGCACTGGACAGCCTTACATTTCTTATCCCCAGCTTAATTTTAAACCTGAAAACTTCTTTGCTCTTGGTTCCCCAATAGGTAAGATGAATATGAATATTTTAGACCACAAACAATCTGGTTACAATAAGTGTAAACTATGTTTTATAGTCTATGAAACAGTCTCGTGTGAATTGTATTAATAAGCATTCATTCATTGTAAAAAGATAGACCTTCATGTGACATCCAATGAAACATTAAATAGGAATTATCATTATCGAGCCAGAGCTGAAAATCTAGAAATGACATAATTTGAGGTTGATTATCTTCCAAACAGGATTACTATCTCTTTTTGAGTCAGGGCTAGAGAGAAATAAAGGCAAAATGAAACAGAATGAAATAGACTTAGGTCCAGAGAGCCCAGAATATAAGGATGTGAACATGAGATGTGAATAACTTTCCAGCAACATTACTCACCAACTAAAAGACAGGAATGAAAACTAAATGCCTTTAGGTAGGTTATATGATCAAACTTTTGTATCATACATTTTATGGATGTTCAATGAGGCCACCACGGTTTAGCAGATATTGTATCTGTACTCAATTTCTGTTCACACATTGTTAAGCTTGTCGGCAGCAACTGAAGCCACTGCAGCTTTTACCCTTTTGGCAAGTTCTAGCAAACTGTTACCCAATGGAGGCACATACACAGCATATCACTTGTAAATTTTCTTCTACTTTGCTCCGTAATAACTGACTTAACCTCATTAAATCATAGCTTAGTATTTTCAATTTCAGATGCTATTTTGAGAACTGTGTATGTAGCACTAGTTGGCAAGATTTGGAAACTCAAGTGGCATAAATTACAAAATAGATCATATGACCTTTCAGATAGAATTTCTTTTACTTTACTACTAGAATATTTTTTTTACCTCCCATATCATATAAACACCCTGTATAATGCTGATAAGATGCCAATGTTTTGGCATTTTATTTAAAAGAAACCATAGCTACAGAAGATGAGATGCCTACTGACCTAAAAGAATTGAATGACAGGGTGACTTTGTTAGTATGCAGCAGGTACATAACCTTAAATTATTAGAGATAGGAAAAAGATTGTCTGAGAGCTTTAGAGGATGTTAAACTTTTCCAGTCGTCTATCAGACCAACAAACAAGACTGGATTACCTTTGAGATTATAACAGATTGGTTGAAAAGTCATTTTGCTTCTAAAAATCAAAGGCAAAGGTTAGACAAATGTTTTTGCTTATCTTAGATGATTGTTTGGCTCCACCCAGTGCCAAACTTTTGATGATAGATTGTTTATGTTATTTTTTACCATCTTTCATTATTCAGCCACAAGATTAGGTATCCTAATGCACCAGAACTGCTCAGAATTTCTGAAATTCAGGAAGTTCTATTGAAATATTTAGAAAAGAATGTCATCTAGAGGATGTCTGTAAAGCATTGAAATACATTAAATACTCAGCACTGAACTGTGTGAACTTAAAGGCATACTATCACACTAGTGTTCCTTGCAGAGATTAAAAGCCAACCTGTAAAAGTGCTGTGCCCACTCTATTTCTAAATGCTGGAGTTAGACATTCTTCATTCTTTTCTTTCCATAGTAATGTTTCACATCTGAGAGAAAATGGGTTTTCTACCAATTTTTTTATTGTTATTGTCTTTATTGTTTAATTATTGTTATTTCAGCATCTGTTAAATTTTTTTCTTCCTTTATATATTTTATTTTTTGTTAATCAGCTGTTATTGGCCATATACTCTACGCCAACTGTTATAAATAATTGTAAAATTTTCCTTGATTCAATGGAACATGTTTTCAGGGTTATATGCTAATTTGTCATTTCTTTCAGGAATGTTTGTCACTGTAAGAGGCATTGAAACTCTTGGCAGTAGTTTCCGTCTGCCTACCTGTCCTGGTTTCTTCAATATCTTCCATCCATTTGATCCTGTTGCATACAGGATAGAAAGTCTTATTGATCCTGATCTTGCTCCAACTCTAAATCCAGTTCTAATTCCCCATCATAAAGGTCGAAAGCGAATGCACTTAGGTGAGCTGAAAACAGTTTGATGTAGTGAAATTTCATTTTATGTAACTTATGATAATAGATTTGGAAATTATAAAAATTAATTCATTGTAGTTATTATAATTTTTAATAAAACTTTCACTGAAATAATTCCACTGATTACTAAGGTGATGTAAGAAAGTTTTTATTTCTGTGAAATTTTTTCATTTCAGAGTTGAAAGAGACAATGGCACGTGTGGGATCAGATATTAAAAACAAATTAGTTGATTCAGTGAAAAGTACATGGAATACTATGACCCAGTATACTATGTTCAGCAAGCCAGAACCTTCTCCTCCTTCTACTTCCCTTGAGCAGGAGGTTACTAAGGTTAGCAATTAAAGATTCCACTGCTATTTATTTTCATTCATAAAGAGCCTTTATCAGTAAATCAATTTTTAGGTTTTCTTCCTTGTTACCCTTTTAGAAATAATATTAGGATAAGGTTAATTTTTGATACAGTGAAACTCTGATTTAAGAATCCTGCATTTAATGTTTACCCCATTTAGTGTTTATTTTTTGCAGTCCTGTCAAACATCCCATTTAGGCATTGTATTATTTTCTTTGATTTAATGATTTATCTGGATTTATTGTAATAAATTTTAAATCACTTGATAAATCCCTACATCAATTGAATTCAACTTTGCAGCTACTACAGCACTCCTTAGGCCAGTGTTTCCCAACCTGGGTGCCACGGCGCCCTGGGGTGCCATGAAGTGTTCTGATGGGTGCCGCGGAAATCATTATTTTCTCATTTTTAGCCTCATTTTGCATCGTCGGCTTTCAAAAATCAAAACCAGAGTTAAGACAAACTTCATTTCGTCGCAAAGGCACTTCGAAATGAAAGAAGATTTGGAGATTGGGGTTAGGAGTTCAACTTCACCACGATTATTACTGACGGTGGATAGGGAGGGGTGCTGCCAAATTCTGAAAGGTCACTTAAGGGTGCCACAACTCTAAAAAGGTTGGGAAACACTGCCTAAGGCTATTGTCATGTGAACATTTTTTCACTTCCAAGTTCGCATGAGAAATGGATCCAATGTAAACAATGCTAGGTGGACACAGCGGAGAATTTTCCATCCGAGTAAATGAAGTGCTGCATATCAGGGTCACCCACATTGGGGTAACAACACTGCCACATTTCTAATCCAACTTAGGGATGTAGTTGAGTGGCTGCACAAGGTCATCCTCTTTATGCAACTTACGCAGATTTTACCGCAGTTGTCTGTGGTTTTTTTATCGCAAGTTTTAAATGTTCAGATGTTTTTAAATGAGATTATTAATCGATTTAAATATCATTATAGATTACGAGAATGCATTTTATTTAATATAGTGCTGAATAGAAAAAATGTAAAAGTTAAAATTACTTAGAGTATAATGTGTTACCGTTATAACGAGCTTTTTCCCAGCTGTTGCCAGCTCTCGTTATAGTGGGATTTTACTGTATTATGGAGTCATTTTAAATATCCAAATCTGTCATATAACATTGTGAATGTGAATGCTTCTTTGTTTTAATTCTATTAATATTGAGTCTGTTACCATTATGAAAACATCCATGGAAAATTTATCACTTCCAGTTAAATTTATGTTTTTGCATTCACGTCAAAATAGCTACAGTCTGGACGAAATTACTTTGAGATTGAAACTTCGGGGAAGGGGAGGGGTGGGTGCTTGGCGGGAAATACTCCCCTCCCTCACAGCCAATCACAGGCGGAGGGGTGAGAAGTGTTGCTAAGAGCAACCACGCTGCGCTGCCACTATGTCCCCTGCAAACAAAATACTTACTCGGGACCATTCGTGTGTCTCCGCTGGGAAGAAAACTCAAACTTGGCGTTGCCACTACACTGGAATGCACCTTTCGGTGGACTTGCGAATCAAAAGGCAATACAGCACAAAGAGACACGAAGTTGACATGACGGAGGCCTGAGAGAGAATGAAATTGAGCCCAGTGACGCTCCGCCTCCTTCATTCCTATTGGTTCTCGTTGGTCACGTTTTGGGACGCTTTCTCTTCTCTCTCTCTCACTCAGTCGCAAAGATATTTGAAACGTGGTTTTAGCGTGTGTTTGGGGGCATCTGTTATGCACATGATGGCAACATCACACCCAAGCCACCTCAACCGTCAATCCCAAAGTAATTTCATCCAGACTGTAATGCGTATGCTATGCTTTTTAGCTTGCAAAGATAGGCCATAATATATTGATCCTTCCTGCACCTTTTCTTTCTGCTTCATATCATTCAGAACTGTTTCTTAAGCCTTGAATATATAAATACAATGACTGTTTCAGATTAGTTCCTGTAGGCAGGTTTGTTTCAGTCAGGGCTGTCCCATGTTATACTGCTGAACCTGTAGTCACAGGAGGCCCATTGGCCAAGGAGCTGAAAATACTTCAAACTTTTCTCATTGCTTAAAAAAAGAGAACATTTCATGTTTACATGTGATAACCCTTGCTTCACCACTAGGGGGGGGGGGCATTTGTAAAAAGCTATATAAACATTCCTTAATTCAGCAAAAAAGAAGAAAGGAAAGAGAAGAATGTAAGCAAAATTTTAATTTTCAATGAATAAGGAGCCCCTTAACCATATCTTGCAGGGGATCATAAAAAGCGATTGATAGATGGCCCTACCTTGCATCAGCATTTGTGTTGTTCTTATTATACACTCCCTGCTTTAATGCTGTTTGATTAGCACTGTTCCTCATTAATAGGGTTTAATACTTTGTCCTGAATTGAGCTTGTGTGTTCTACGTTAATGCTTCTCAAACTTTCTAATTTAAGTTGCAAAACCTACTGCATAGTGCCTCTGATTTTGTGATTAGTTAATTATTAGGAAAAGTTTGTTCTGAATGAGGTGCTGAGTTAATCATCAATTTTGATTTCAACCATAAAATATATTGTACCTCAGTGTTGTCCAAGAATAAGCATTCTTAATGTCGGAAAGTTAACTACTACTTATTGCCAAAATTAAGCATTAATGGTGACATGATCGAAATGGTAATTGATTGCAGCATTAACTGCTCAGTTTAATTGAAAATTCATGGATTGGTAGAAAATTTATTATATAAAATGCAGTTAAAACATTAAATAAAAAATTTTAAATTGGGGAAAAGGATATATTGCTTAAATGGAGCATTTGATAGAACTGAAATGATTAAACAAAATGTGGAACCATAATTCAGGGTTTCCACTGTAGTTACAGGGCAGAATTCCACCTGCCTGCAGAATAACAGTCACCCCCCTTGACATATAACCACATGAAACATGCAGAATCATTTTTGTCTTATTTTTTAATGCTAAAACCACACAATCCTTGTCTTATAGTCAAATTAATGTGGCATTTTGCCGAGTGTTGCTGTGAAGTCTCAGATGATAAATCAAAATTTATAATAGGTCTTTGAGGCTCACCTTGGACCTTCGGAATTCAACATAGCAGCAGAGAATGAACAGGAGAGTGGAGAGCAGCAGGATGCAGATGTGACCCTTGGATGTTTGAATGGAGGACGCAGAGTCGATTATGTGCTACAAGAAGCACCACTTGAGAGCTTTAATGAGTACCTGTTTGCATTACAAAGTCATGTCTGTTATTGGTAAGTAGTTGGTCACCAGAATTTCAACTTCTGATTTTAATCTATTCCATACAAATTTTATATTAATTTCACTTCTATGTCTCCGTTATCTTTAAAACTTTCAATACATAATTCATTTTCCCGTCACATATGGCGACACCATCCATGGATGAAGTGGTGTGGCCCTATGTGGCAGGAAAATGAATTGTGTGATGTGACAAGACCATTAGACAAATTTAATCTCTGATAACTGTTGTTTAATAGGAGAAATTGCAATTATTTGAAAATCAAGACAATTGTTGCAATCTAGTAATTAAATAAATAAATATATGAGGTGTTACCCAAAAGTTCCCAGACTGGCTCAGTAACCAGGCGTAGGCTTGCCTTAATTAAAGATCATTGTTGTCCCCTCCTAAGTAGCCCCCTTGCGAGTTAAGACACATAGTCCAGTGTTTCTACCATTGCTGGAAAATTATATACAGATTTTTAAAATTTGATATGATCTTTGATCTCTTTGATAGATAGCAGGGCTGCCATTTTCATGGATTTTATCCATTTTAACAGATTTTTTAAAACAAAAAACAGACATTTCCGTGATTCATGGATATTTATAAGGATAAATTCGGTAGTTATCAGAGATGTTTGCGTAAAAAATACATAGACTACTAAGAAATTCGCAGATTATTAATATTTCTATACGAATAATACAAACCCTGTAAATAATATACATTCAATGAAATTGTTCCGTAAGTACGTACATATCTTAATATACTATGGGTGAAGCGTGAAAACTCGCCACTTATTGTGAGACTGAACGTAAAACTAGCTGTAGAACTGGATCAGCAACCTACGACATATTATTATTTTATATAGATTTCCTAATCTAAGGCCTGTCCTGTAAACTAGGCCTATTGTTACTTATTTACTGCATTTGTGATATGTAATGTATATTAAAAACTTTAATACATTTTTTAAAACTTTCTATGCCAATACAGTTTATTTGTAATGCAGGATAAATTTAAAATTCATAAACAAGCATGATTAAATTTAAGTTACAGGGCTATGAGTAAACAGCTGTAAATAATTTTACTTAAAATATGCAATGCAGATGCTGAAAATATTGAAAGCCAAGATATTACATATTACAGGATTTTACAAGATATTTCAGTGTCAGTGACAGGATTTGGAAAAAAAATTGGTGGCAGCCCTGGATGATGGTAATCTATTATACAGATTAACACACATTGACTTAGGTTTATTTTTGCTGAATTTCAGCCAAATGCATATCATTTCCAACCCTAGTGTTATGGTTATGTAGCAATTTCTTGTAAATATGACATTCTTCTTTACACATGAACCCATATTATAGATACTAGAGAAAGCCTGTTCCATAAACATGCAAATACATAAATCTAAAATAAAAAACTGAATATGTTAGACTTAATGTTATTTAATTTACTTAGTCTTTTTTTTCATTTTTCCTTCATCTAATTTACATATTTATTTTGCAGCTTATTATATAGTTACATTTTGGTTATTTTGCATCAATATCACATATCATTTTTAATTAAGAACTTTAGGATAAACTACGTTTGTAGTAGTTTGATCTTGTGCACCAGTTATAATTTTAATATCAAATAAAGAAAATGTTGTGTACAGTATAGAACCTTTTATCCAGCAAGCTTGGGATATGGGAATAGCCGGTTATCTGGAATTTCAGGTTTTCTGGAATATAATCATAAACAATGCTCAAAATTACTAGCGAAGCTTTAAATTTAAATTTCTTTCTCCTAGTAAATTTTGGAAAAATGCATTATTTAAAAAAAAATATCTGGTTAAATTTATTTCTAGATAACTGGTATCCGGATAAAAGGTTCTATACTGTACTTACCAAAAAATATACTAAAAAGACAAATGAAAATTTCAGGTTAAGCAAAACAGATAACGTAAAAAAGATAAACGAAAATAGATAACATAGCTGTAAGATTTCAAACATGAATGAAGATGATAAATGTTCTCAATATTTGTTAAAGTTGCATAATTAATTTACTGATCTAACGAGAGAAAAATAAATTTCATATACTTTAAAATTATTTTAATATTATCCATTTGCATTAGATAAACAGATAACAAAACCGAGGTAATCAGTTTGTATTCCTTTCTCAATATTTGTTAAAGTTGCAATATTAATTTACTAATATAACAAAAAACTTCAATTTCGTATACTTTGAAATTGTTTTAATATTATCTGTTCACGTTAGGTAAACAGATAACATAACCTAGGTAAACAATTTGTATTCCTCAACAATGAAATCTGATCTCTGATTGACTGGCCAGTCAACCAGTAAAAGCACCGCTGAGTGTGACGGAGGTCAACAAATTATTAATAGATATATACAGAGTGCAATTAATATTCCTTATTTTTTTAAAATATGCTGACAATGAGTTCTGTGAGGGATGTTATATATTAGGCGCATTATCTTTTTTTATTTTTAAAACATTTGTGATAATGTGAGCCCCATAATAAAATGTCATAGTATACTTGGGAATAGAAAAACACCATAGTACAACATTTTTAAAACTTCAGCACCAAACTGACATTTTCTGTATGTTATCTAGACTACAATCAGCAAGTGAATTGATATCATGGTTACTTAACTCTCGAGTACTCATGTCTCAGTCAAATCTATCCAGAAAAACTTTAAATGTCCATACCCTTTTTATTTTAAATTGCAGCAAACTTAATTCACCTAGTAGCTGAATTTGCAAATTCTTTCATTGTATCACTTGTGTCACCGGGTCTGGCACTGAAAATTTAACAGTGAATAAGAGTAAATAACTTGAATAGAAGGCACTAGGCACGATAGCAACTCACACGTAAAATGGAAAACATCAACTTGGCAACTCAAAACATGAGTGCAGAAAGTCCAGGTAAACCCAGGGAATCTCTCCAAAACCGGTCATTTCAACCCAACCCTTAACATAGTAACGAAGGCTATATGGTGATAAAAAATTTTTGTGAGGGAGGGGGTGCTTGATTCAATAATTATTTTCCCATAAGTTTGCACGTAATTTTCGATTTTTCAGTGTGCAAGATTTTCTTTCTTCATTCAGCATTATTTGCATTGCACTTTTGTTTAAACAATGAAATTATTGTTGTAGCAAAGCCTCTGTTCAATCATGGATAACTATACATTGCCTTTTCACGGGTTTCTTACTTACAAGACATAAAAGTAAACATTTCAGAAAGGCATAATTACGCAAGAAATGAAGCTAGATTTGGCAAAAGTAATATGATAGGAAATAAAATATCATAATATTTTAATACAATGCACTTGAAAATGGATTGTTTAGAAACAAATTTGGTTAATTTTTAAGAAAAGTTAAGTGAAAAAGTATTCTATATACCGTAAAGACCCGCGTATAGGATGCACCCGTGTATAGGATGCAGGGAGGTTTTCGACGTCAAATTTTGAGAATTTTCTGTTCCCGTGTATAGGACGCAGGTGGTTTTCCGCGTCAAATTCTGAGAATTTTCTATGTTCCCGTGTACCTATAGGACGCAAGAAGGTTTTCTCTTAAAATTCTAGGAATAAACAATAAATCGCAATAAAAGATTCATATCCATTCTGTTAAATTATTAGGCACGTTTCGCTTACAGCGTGAGCACCTATTATTGTTGGTCGGTCCGTCCGTCCGTCCATCCGCATGTTCGTTCTCGGCTTCTACGGAACGGATTTTTATGAAATTTGATATTAAGGACTTTCAATCAAATATAAGAAGAAAATCGCAAAAATGAATCACGTACGCCAATCAGGGGTACCACTTTACTGGTGACAAAAAATTAAATTTTCGTCGTATCTCGTAAAGTACTGCTCATATCAAAATATTTTTCAAATAAAAGTTGTAGAACTGATAAAGTAGAGTATTTCCTTTCCTATATATTTTTATCGTAGGAGTAGTCGTTATCAAGAAAATCAAACAAGAAAGTCTTATATGGAGTTGAACTTAGAAAATTTCTTGCATGGTTACTTCATTTTTGATAACATAAACAATCTCCCAAACAAACGTTTAATTTCCTTACGTGTACATGTAATACTATTAAATAGGAAGAAAATGGATTATTTATGATGAAGAAAAGGACTTTAAAACGCTATTTCCCTTATGTACAGGTATATAATTGCTTTCTTATACTCCATTGCACGAAATGCGCCCATTTATGATACGTTGTACACTTTCCTAACTTGTTTCCTTTGAATATACTTTCTGCTCAGTATGATCTGAAAAGTGAATTTACCGAAGTATTTGTAATACTAGATTTACCTATATCGAAATTACATATTACGGAATATAGTAAAACACTTTGGAAAGCAATGTAGAAGATACAGTGTAGCAGATTTTTGTGACTCCTACCCAATTGAAATTAAAAAAACTCGGAAAAATTTCTGCCATTGTCTGTGAAACTTGCAGTAAAAATAAAATATCATGAGTTTAAAGAAGTTATTTATTTCAATTATTGTTAAAGATTTCTCCAGAGTTCCATCCCTTAATATTTACTATAATTTTCATGGTGCTTCCAAACGACGCTTCAGCCGAAATAGTAGGTTGAGAGCCATCTAGAAACAAAATGTTTAACTGTAGGCGGATATGGTTATTCCTCTGCTGAGTTCCCACAGTTACCTATTTTACGTTTTAAAGATTAAAAATTACATTGAACTACTTTTGCGAAACCCAGCTGATTCTCAGGTAAATTTGTTAAAGTATTACTATGTACGTAAAACGAGCTTACATTCCTACTTTACATAAGACAGCACGGATTATAAATCATCTACTAATGGATATTATTTTTACCCTTATCTATAATAGAAAAAATGAAAGTCAAGAGACAAAGTTATGATGCTAAATATAAATTAAGTGTGTGTCAGTATGCTAAAGAGCATGGTAATAGAGCGGCTGAATGTGAATTTGGGGCCAGTGAATGTCTTATAAGAAAATGGAGAAAGGCTGAAGAAACGATAAAAAATATGGGGAAGACTAAAAAGGCGAACCGAGTTAGTAAAGTAAACCATCCTGAAATGGAAGAATGCCTGCTGAAATGGATAAGAGATACGAGAAGGGACTGCTTGGGTGTTAGCACATTAGCTGTTTGTGCGCAAGCTTTGAGATCATTCAAAGAATTAAACATTAAAAATTTCAAAGCATCTATGCATTGGTGTCGTTGTTTCTACAAAAGATGCAATTTATCAATCTGCCGACGTACTGCAATAAGTCAACATTTACCCGAAGATTACGAGGAGAAATTAATTGCATACCAGTCCTATATAATACAATTAAGAAAGAAATTCAACTTTCCACTTAGTCAAATAGGCAACGCCGACCAAACACCATAGACATTTGATATGCCATCTGATACAAAGATTAATGAGAGAGGTGCAAGAGCTGTCACGATGAGAGGCACGGGAAATAAAAAGAATCGTTTCACTGTCATGGTTGCCTGTATGGCTGATGGGATGAAACTGCCTCCCTATGTAGTTTTTAAAAGAAAATCAATGTCGAAATGCAAATTTCCCTGTGGCATCATAGTCCGAGTGCAACAGCAAGGTTGGTTTGATGAAAACATCACCAATGACTGGATCGAGACTTTGGAAAAGAAGGTCTGGTGGAATGCATCATAGATCTCTCTTGGTCTTAGATGCATTCCGATGTCTCACACGTCCTGAAGTAAGAAGCAACTCCTTGAAATGAAGACAAATTTGGTGATTATCCCAGGGGGAATGACATCAATCCTGCAGCCTATAGATGTTGCTGTTAATAAGCCGTTTAAATCGGCACTGAAGAAGAAGTGGGCCGATTGGATGGCGAATGGCACATACACTTTCACCAAAGGTGGACTCATTCGTAAAGTAGATATTAAAACAATATGTCAGTGGATCGTGGAAGCATGGAATGAACTCCCCTCAGAAACAATAATTAAGGGATTCAAAAAAAGTTGCATAACTAATGCTTTAGATGGAAGTGAAGACAACGTATTATGGGAAGATGATAACAACAACGGCACGACGACCGCACAATTAGAAGCAGATGAATCTGAGGCTTCAAAAACAAATGAAGTCCATAACAAGTTCCATATTACCTATGATGACTCAGATGATGGCGAGTTTCTAGGATTTTAGAAAAATTGTTTGAAAAGTTTGATTTGTTTTCTTGATTGAAGATTTTTTTCAATGAACAGACTCGATTTTTAAATTTTAGCAATTTCATTTTATATTTCATATTTGTATTTCATTTTAACTGAAGACTTCGTACAGAAAAAATGAAAACTTTTAGTATCCATATATGAGTATGAATGGCTAATAAAGCCGAAATATCTTGTATTTACAATTCTTATTTGTAAAAGTGCAATCTTATTTTCATATTAAAAAGTTTTATTTTAATTAAAACACTTTGATGCTTAATAAATATTAGTTTGCAGCTGTTTATTTTTCATTTTTCATCGAACATTTCGTAGAGAAAAACATGAAATATTATGTACTCGTGTATAAGACCCTACTTTTTAGCTTCGAAAATTTGAAAAAAAAGTGCATCCTATACGCGGGTCTTTACGGTAGTTCATATTCAGTTTTTCGTAGACTAAAACAATTTTTTATATCTCACATATGCCCTTAGAATTGGCAGCGATAGTAGATTCACTAAATCCCTTGAAATTCAACAGGCACTGCACTAGTCTAATAAATAAAAGAGGATGTCTGTCTGTCTGTCTGTGGCAGCCATAACTCATCAGAGAATAAAGTTAGGAGCTTGAAATGTTGGCAGCAGCTTCAGGTTGATCATGGGAGTTGCAGTGCCGAATATAATTCAAATTGACCCATGGGGTCATGACCCTGGAGGTCACGGATCGGTCGGTCAAAATTTCAGTTTCTTGAGGATATCTCAGCAACTATTGGACCAATTTTGATGAATCCTACACCAATGTCAATGTTTTGATGTTATACATTTTCTAGCTGAAAATGGACAAAATCAGTCCACTGGGTCGAAAGGTCTTAATGTAATGGCCGGTTCAAATTTTGGTTTTTTGAGAATATCTCAGCAACGAATTGAAATAGGTTTAAAAATATAAATTTTTCATCAGTTATTTCTGTAAAACATAATTTTTGCATTTATGGCATTATTGAAGTATAGAAATTTACTAACATTCCATATCTTACGTAAAAATTATTGAATTGTTGTTTAAATTGTTGTTTATTTCATTGAAATATTTGTTGTTTTTAATTGAATTATCTTCTAATCTAACATATAAAGGAGAATGTTTGTAAGTTTATTCGTTTTGAATGCTTTTAATACGAGATAGGCAGGGAGAGAGATGGATGGTAACGGAAGGAGGAGATGGAAAGAGGGAATTAGAAGGAAGGGGTGCAGAGAGAGAGGGGGAGAGATGGAGGAGAGGGAGGGGGAGAAGGGAAGGAGAGGGTGGAAGGGAGGGGGAGTTTATACGTTATTTTCCTAAGGTTTTCTTCCTTCATTCATCTAAATAGGAAAATGCAGAGCGGTTTTCTTCATTTTTGCTTTATTTTACGGGTATAACTGTGTACTATCTTATTTTTGCGATGCTTACATGTTACACGGTCGAAGTTTTAGATTCACTAAATCCGTTGAAATTCAACGGGCACTCCTACTAGTACAAAATAAATCGGGCACCTGGATCCAACTTGTGGGCATTTGAATCAACCAGATAAAGGTTAAATTTGTCCTTAAATTACGTATGAGGACCACCTACAGGAAGCCCATGAACTAACACTGGTCAGAGACCATTGGTTGAGCACCTTTTTAGTGGTTTTCGTAAAAACACGCTTATTTGTTTGATTTTTCTGCATGTATGACTCTCAAACTCCTCCTTAATGAAAGTAGCTAGAGACTTTGTTTTTTTTTGCCAATCAATTTAGTATTCTGTCTCTTTGTTTCTTGTTGATGTCCATCTGTCACACTAACTCCTATTCAAAAGCAATTAGAGACTTTTGTTTTTATGCCACACAAGTCATTATTCTGTCTCATTGCACTCATTTTATTAGTTTGTCCATCTAAGTTTTTTATAAATCAAATTAGTCTACATAAATTTGAACATTCTGTACTAAATTTCTTTTAACTGCCATTTACTGTCAGCTCTTTACTATTTTATTTATGTGTAGTATCCTTTAAACTAACTTTTGTTGAATATATTTTCCAGTGGCCTTAAAACTCCAAAATCATGTTTCATTTATAATTTTATATTTTTTAACCATAAAAATTTTGTTTTTTCTAATTTTCAGGGAATCAGAAGATACAATGCTGATGATATTGACAGAAGTATATAGTGCAAGTGGTGTTTGTCCAGATAGTGCTCTATGTGGAGCAGATACGTCTCGAGAACGATCTCCAATCAGGATGCTATCGGACCAGCTGCTTCAATCGGCATCACCACCTAAACCGCAACTATTCTCTGCTTTAAGGTGAAAATTCTTTTATTGATATATGTAAAGTTTTATAAGTTACTGGCTTAAAAATTTATATGTAAAAATTTTTAGTAGTTGTTTATAGGTTATGTAAAGATTCATTTACAGTTACATGTGTAGTCTTCAAATTTATGGAGTTCTTTTTCATGCATGAAGTACAGCTCGAGAATATGTTCTTGAAAAGTGCAACTTGAATCAAATAGGATCACAACAATGCTGTGTTTCCAATCTGAATTTTGGGCCTTGTCACCTGACCACACACGGCAATTCTCTTTGCGTGGGCATTGGTTTGTTGTCAGGAAACGTACATCTTATTTGCAGAGAATTATTAATCAGTGAAGTAGGAAAAGTGCCTATTCTTTAGGATAATTGTGTTTAAGAATATAGAGAATATTAATAAAGCGAATTATAATTATTATTGTTGAGGTGCAGGTATTTTTAGTTTCTCTAATATTAAACAATTTCCCTGATGTTTTAGAAAATTGTAGTGTGCATAATCAGATTTAGTTTGACATTTACTATTACTAGTATGCTGTTGCAGCTATGCTAGGTCATCAGGTTGGAAGACTTCGTATAGAGAAATTTCTTCAAATCGCTGGAAAGTGGGTAAAAGGTGTAGAGGGGAATGTCTGTGTTTAATAGAGTAAGGAGAGGTGGAAACATTGGAAGGTGTTGTTAATTACTGTTATACAGTGTATTTAATTGTTTTGGTGTTTTCCCACTGTTTGCCCCTTATTTTCATTTATTTTTGTCATTCTGTTATTGTTGTTTGTTCTTCATTTTGGTTGCTTTGTAAATATATTATTTTGGATTTAAAAAATCAAATTAGTCATATTATATAGTGAAATAGAAAGAATACGAGAGCCACAAAAAATTATGAAACAAGGCACAGATTGTCCACGTCTGGTCTACAGTAACATCATGGGTTCGATTCCAGGAGCATTTAATTTCTCCATTTGATTAACACAATGTGTAGCATAGTTTTATTTGCATTTTAAAATTTTGTATAACAAGTTAATTGCCCATCAAATATGACGTATCCATCAATCCACATGTTAACCAAATAAAGAAAGTAACACTCCTAGAATCGAGCCCATGACTTCAATGTAGAAAGTGAGCAGCCTAAAATTTAAATTGGATAAGGCCAAGTAAATTCTAAAAATATGAGTCAAATGTGAGTTACCACAATGCCCCTGGATATTATGCCGCTGGTGGTGCTCTTGAGTGTTATTGACAGGCTCACAAACTTGGGCTTTTATAATAATAGATTATCATATAACTTTGTGGCTTTAACCAAAGAATGCATAATGGAATGGAAATTCATTTTCTCTTCGTTGGTTTTAATTTCACAATGGGCAAAATGAATCACATTCATGAACAGTGTGAGAAAACAAAAATGTACACCATTTTGTATTCATTAATTTGAAGACACAACGAGGACTTTTCAATTCTTGTGCGTAGTTTTTATAGTGGTTCTATAATAATAATAATTGAAGGATAAGCTGGCTTTTCTCTTCATTAATAAAGTTCATTGTGTCAAGTTTCTTTCCCCAGCTCTTTTCATTTACTTTAGAAAATATTTATTAAAACACTTTTCATGTACAAGTTCATTTAATAATTGAAATAATAACAAAGAAATATTAATAAAATGCCTCTCAGCAGTTTCCATCCAACATTGATGTGTGTGCAAATGGATAAAACTGTTTAAAGGCATCCCCTTTTGTTTGGCCTGCTGTTACCTTAGCCTCCCCTGGCTTAACTTACACTGTTATGTAATTTACTGTTACTCCAAAGGGAAATACAGGTGACTCCCGAGATTCGACCAACTCGAGAATTTGACCGGTCGAAGCCCTCTTATTCGACTCAGCCGATCGGTTGGTCGAATTAGGAACTAGTTTATGCAAAGTAATTTTCGGCCCGCCCAACCATGCGAGGTTTAGTTTCAGTCTAGACATTGTTATTTCTGCGCTAATTGTTTGAATTTGTGCGGATTTCACTCGTTCTTTTTCTTAATCTTTTATTTAAATTTATTTTATTTATAAATTTATTACTAGACATGGCATCATCTTTCCTGCTGTAATGGTTTGAATTTGTGCTGATTTCACTCATTTTTTCTGTAAATCTTTTATTTAAATTTATTTATTTATCAATTGACATGGCATCTAAAAGGAAATGTAATAGTGATAATGCAAGTGAATCAAATAAAAGAGTGCATAAGACTCATAGTTATGAATTGAAATTAGAAATTTTATAGCGTGTTGAGAAAGGTGAAAGCCATGCTGAAATTGCACGATCGTTGGGGATGTCTCATTTAACTATTAGCACTTATGTGAAACAGAAGGAGAAAATTCTAGGTAACTTGATAACAACGATAAACAGTCCTAGGCACGGTGTTGTGAGTCCTAAAATGGAAAAACTTTTAAAACTTTGGGTAGATGATCAGTGTCAGAAACACATTTCTATTAGTGAGGCGATGATTAGAGCAAAGGCTAAGGATCTGTATGATGATTTGAAGGAAAGGATGGATGAAATTTCTGTTGATGAGCCTCCGTTTAGTGCAAGTCATGGCTGGTTTGACAGAGAGAAGGGTAGGTTTGCATAACCTTAAATTAACTGGCGAGGCTGCAAATGCAAATACTGATTCTGCCTCAAGTTATTAATTTCGCTGTGATATATAGTTGTATGTATAGATAGATGTATGCAGGGATGTGCTGCAGCCGGCACGGTCCGACTCGCGTGAGTCGTTTGATAAAATCTTTGAAGCTTGACAAGTTGAATGTTTCAAGTCACTTTGTTGGTAAAATACTATTACTACTCATTCCTCCATTTAAATAACATGGGAATGGATGAGGCGGATTTGATATAATTTGGATTTTAAAATTGCATAAAATAATAACAAACAAAAATTAATTTTTTCCTTTTTAGTGCAAAAGATAAGTTATGCATTTAAAATATTTTTTATTTAATTTATTCATAATTTAATATTGTTGTATTAACACATTAGTAATGTTATTTATCTTTATATAACGTGTGGAGAGACTTAATAATTTTTTCCTGAGATGCGAGAATGTATCCCCCGATTATAACATGCAAGTCTATGGAAAAACGGCGTTCGACATTCGACTGTTTGAGATTTGATCATGTCTTCAGGAACGCATCCCGGTTGAATCTTGGGAGTCGCCTGTACAAAATTTCCCTGGTTACATGTTTGAATCATTATATTGAGGTTTTAATTTGGAACATTTTCATCCAGATTTATTAAGAGCAGGTAAGAGTGAAACCTCAAATGTCAAGGATACATTCCATAAAAGAAAGGGAGTTCTTATACAAATTGCATTTTGGGTATTTACAGGTTTCCCAGCTCAACTTCATTATCTCCTGATGGCAGTCAAGGTGTACCAAGGAGTCAGTCAGTCCCAAAGTTAAGCAACGAACCAAATGTGACATCTCTAAGCACTTCATCTCCTGGCTCCTTGCACTCTATGGGATTCTCTAATCATCCCCCGCAGATGGGGGTGGATCCCACAGCTCCTATGGCAGAAAATATGAATTTGGCCCCACCTCCTACTGTTGGATTTGTTAAGCAGGCATTACAAAGAAAGTGAAATTTCAATGCTGCATTCAGGATTCTTCCCTTTTACAGTAATTAACATTCACGTGCCTTCAAGAAAAATGAAGAGGTCTCTCTTGTGGAGTGACTACTATCAGTTCAAAGGTTGCACTGATGTTTTCATCCTATTATGCCCTACCTTCATTACTCATTAAATGGCTGTGGTAACCTAATCTTTGATCAAAAATCTGTTTATGTGCAATGGTTTCATTGATGTTATTTTCATTTGTATTTGACAGTTGCATTCAAGTTAGCAAGTTGTTTTGAAATGGGAAATATTAATAAATCCTTATTTAGGTACATGAAGTACTAATGTTTTCGAAAAAATCCATACTTTAAGGTTGCTGAAATAATCTTAACTACATGCAGTAAATAAACTCCCAGTTATCTGGAATGCCCGAGGAATGGGGTTTTCTGGTTAAGTGAATATTCCGGTTGCTTGAGAGTTTTATTGGATAGGCTTCAATAAAGTATTTAGATACCAAAATAAGAAACAGATGCTGAATTATACATTCACCTTGGTATTGCTAACCTGCAGACTAGGTACTCGACTCAAATGTTCTTGAATAATTCCTTAACATTCAAGGAAGTAATGAAACTCAAATATACAAGTATTCAACAGGTTTAATTGCAGTATTTTAATATTTAATAACTGCATTACATCCTATGGAATTTATCGTATGCCTATCGCTATTAACTTCTCTTTTGTTCTAATAACAATGTGAGGTAAGGGTTAACTTTGTCCAAACTTTAGAATTTTCTAACAAAAAAATTGTTTTCTTGTCCGAGAAAAGGAGAGAAATTATCCTCACACAACACATTGTATTAGCAGAAATTCTTGAGGCAAATTGATATTAAACAAAATAGAAGAGAATAGTGATACGCAATCATGAGACCATTTCATACAATGCGGTTAGTAAATATTAAAATAATGCAATTAAACATGTTGGATAGTTATATATATATTCTGTAACTAATGTTTCAAAAAATTCACAAAATTTATCTAGCCGATTTTTGATCACCCGAAACATCTAGACGTCTGATCTTAAAACGTGTTAGTCAACCATCTGAAAATATACACGGTTTGCTAATCTCCATTTGTTCATAGAAATCTTTGGCCTTTTTGATCAACATTGGTCCAGAAATAGGGGCTCCCTCGGAGCACTTTATAGAAAACCATTCATAAATATCAATATCCAATTGCTCAAGTTTCGGCTTATGAAGAATGTGCCAATATTCAACTCTTCTAGGTGTCTCAGAAGACGTAATGAATCTCTTTAACTGTGATTTCTGTGCCTTAATGTCATAAATAGTGGAAGAACCAACATTGAACTCTTTCATTAAAACATTGCGGTTCTCACTTTTCTCTGTTTTATTATATCAAGTTTCTAGGTTAAGGTTAGCACAACCCATTTCATTTTATTACCTTTAGCGCATATTGGAGTTTTAGAAGGTATTTAAAAAAGGTTGCAAAATATTTTATTTAACACAAACACTAAGTTCAAGAAGCATCAAAATTAGGTATTGCAACTGCTTTAAATCCAAATTTAGCGGTAACATTCCGAATTAAATGTACATCAAAAATTGTTGAAAGTGCCAATTTTAGTGGTAAAGTTCTGAATTATATATAAACAAAAAAATTGCTGAAAACGCCAATTTTATCAGTAACATTTTGAGCTAGATGTAATAAAACTTCGAGAGGCAGGAGATGCCAGTTGCTTGAGAATTCCAGTTGCACGAGTGCCGGTTAACAGGGAGTTTACTGTACATACTTCAAAAATTACAATAACTAAAAAATATTTATGAGGTTATCCTGAAAACATCTCATTAGATAAAATAATTTAATTTCAAACGATACAGGAGATTTAATGATGCACACAAATAAACATAACAGTTCATTATTTGCTTATAATAAAAACTAGATTAACATTTTTACAAAAGTTTTCCTTTCCTTTAGATTAATACATTTGCAATAAAATCATAATGTTCATTTGGAAATTCTGAGGAGTGAAAAGTATATTTACAGGTTAATGCCTTAGAAAAATACTTATGTACACATTTAAATTTTTGTTTATATAAAATATTCAAAACTTTCTTCACAGTAATAGTAATGAACATAATCTCACATGGTGTCATGTACAAATTTACAATATTTGGGAATGCATTTATAGGTAACTGGAAGCATAATTCCTGAAAAAATCACAGCTTCAACAACATTTATGTTTTGGCACATCATCATGGAGTTGGAAAATCTCAGCATTCAATGCAGAATTTCCTGGATTAAGCACAAATTCATCGACGATTGTCTGGAAGAGTTCATCTACAAATATAAATTTCAAAATTTTATACTGATAAAAAGTGAGCAAGCATTTGTAGAGAGATGAAAATGAAGTTCGTCTTTGTGTACTGCTGAAGGAGGACATTGTAGTCTAAAAGGTTCAAAACACCTTTCGCCACTGGTTCCACAGTGAGATTGCACTGGATTTCCTCCCCTCAATTTTTACGCAAATACTATGTCTTAATTACATGCACACACAGAATGGGCCCTTGATAACAGCAGAAAAAGTTTTGGTAGAATCTAACCAGCAGATCATGCACTTTGTGCAGCTGTGCTGGGCTCTTATTCAGGATGTTTTATTTTTCACAGAATTAAGTAGTACTATGTAGTTATTCAGTAGATATTTGCATAATTAAGACCCTATATTGACACTTTTTACATTTTATTAAACTCTGAACAAGTTCCAATTATCACTTTTCTGAAAGAGCTGAAATTCCTCTGTTGTGCACATTATTAGCCTAATAATTTAGATAACTCTAGAATAGGAGTTTTCAACCGGTGGTATGCATACGTAACCCTAGGGGTACGTCAAGAGTTTTCAAGGGGTACGCGAAAGTGTTAAAGATTATATTTTTGCTTCTTTGTCTTTTCATGCATGACATCAGAATCAAAAGTTGCAATGTGACGACTAAGAATAACTTCATATAACAGGGAAATATGCCAAATCTGTGAATGTTAACATATAAACACGGATTATTTAAATTAATACAAGGGTCATTCATGACTTTAAATGTATTTGTGGATATGCGACCATAAAAAAAGGGTATGAGAGCATTAAATAAAGCTCTTAAGGGGTACGTGAATAAAAAAGCTTGAAAACTCCTGCTCTAGAAAACTCTAAATAAAACTGTTCTGCCTAAAATGTAGGATAAGACATCAAATGGGTTGGAGATAAAATGGTCTTAATTCCAAAGGAATTCTAGTAAAAAGGTGTAAATTTCTTTCCTTTTTAAAAATTGTTTTATGGTCACAGTTTGTGTCGGTCCGCATGTTTCATCTCCAAAACTAATGAGTGGAATGTTTCATAATGTTTGGTACTAAGGAGTTTTTGTGTAACAGGAAATAATAAAATGACATGATTAACATATCTGAAGCAGGGTGGCCACCTTTCTTTGAATGAAAAACAAATTGTCATATCTCAAAGGAAAAATATTAGTCACATCAAAAAGATAAGTTGTAGGACTAATTACTTAACATCAGTGCTTGAAGTGGGATGATATGTGGTATCGCATACCAATTCTTCTTAAGATGGTCAGAAACCATCCTGCCACATTTTAATAGACGTTAAATCATACCAGTACCTTGTGATTTCATTAACACACTAGTGCTTTAGCACTGTAAACTTTCATGTTTGGTTTCCATGGATAATAGGAAGACTTGCATAATGTTTGACGTCTAACAATTTTCGAGATATTGTAAAACTTCAAACCTGAAATATTTTTGGGTCACCTAAAACAGGAGAGCAAAAGATGGTGCTTTCCCATTGGTATATTAGTAAAGGGGTTCATATAAGGTTAGCCGTTAGCCTATCATGGCATATTTAACACTGAAAATACCGTATTTACTCGCATAACTGCCCCATTTTTTCACAACTTTTGTTGCATTAAAATGGGTTGGGCAATTACGCGGGAAATATTAGAATAAGCCTAGCAATAATGGAATTTAAAAATATTTACTGGCATTTTGTCTGTACAAACTTGTATACGAGAACACTATTTGTTTTCCTGAAACCTGAAAATGTCTTTCTGTTCTGCATTTTGACTTCCACTTAGCTATGTCATGTTGCTGGCACAATGTTTCCTACAAACGAGAGAGTAATGAATACACAAGTTCATAAAATCATTCACCTACACAAAACCCATACGTAAGAAATTTACCTTTAATAATAACAATAAGTTGACAACCTGGCAACTTGATCCACTACAAAGGCAGGCAAAGATTATTTCAGCACAGAATCGGATTAATTCATCAATCTATTGAGATGGGGAGGGAAAGTGGAAGGGATACTGAACATAAATAATACAAAGTGAATGATATCGGTGGCTCCAATAGCTATAACATTTTTAAATGCAAAGTTGGGCAAAGGCCAGTTTTTGCACAGAATCAGATCAATGCATCAGTCTGCTGGGAAGGTGAGTGGAAGCAAAAGAGACAGCGGTGTAAACAATTAACCATCGTGTCAAACTAAAGGAGAGGTAATTACATGATAAAAAATCTTTTATTTCGTCAAAAATCTGGGTGGGGCAATTACACAATGGAGGCAATTATGCAAGTAAATATGGTATTAACCTTCATAAGTAATAAAATATAGTCTGTTTTTTATCCCAATATATATTAAACCAGCCAAAAATTCCATATAAACAAAATAACTCCCATATATTACTTACATAAAATTTACAAAGGTCATAAACCATACTGTCACTTTATTTTCAGCATTAAAAACCATACCACTTTCTTCCACCTCAAGCACTGCTTAACATGATTCCATAATTTATAACGAATGCCTTTGCCTTGGTGCACAAATGAAGTGTACATCTTTCCTATCATTTTTTTCTTAAAGTCCTAAAAACGTTCTTTAAATTATTAAGTTCATTTCAATAATAAATAACACCTTAAACATGTATTATGGCGTTATAATATTAAATGTTTATTCCATATGTATATATGGACACATATGCATGCCTGAGAAAAGGTAACATGAAATATGTCTGGGGACTGCATGTGTCACGGGAAACCCAGTGGACATTTACCATTTTAAGATCCACTGGAGGTGTTTGACATACGCACATATAGTTTTGCATCAAAAGTAGAATGATTTTCTGTTAATATCCTTCTTCAGCAACAGAGAGTAGACACACATTAAAACCTACAAGTACTCACCAACATTTTGTCCAGTTTTACTAGATGTTTCAAAGTACTTAGAAAGTATTCCTGTAAATGTAAGGAGAGTGTTAAAGTCAACATAATTTTCTTTTCCAAATATAAATAATAAGATCAAACATACCTGAGACGTATTTTTCAACATCTTCTAACTCTACTTCCCTAGAAACAATTCCTTCAGTAACCATGTCAATCTTCGTACCACATATGTAAATTTTACAATCCTGGAAAAATAACGGTTTGTTTTACTTCGGCTAACATGTTATTTTGGATTTTAACGTAGGGTAAGATTACCTCAACATTTTTTCTCAACTCTGACACCCAAAATTTTGCCCTCTGCCACGATACTTTACTGCTAACATCGTAGCAAACAATTGCAGCTTTAGATCCTCGGTAATATATTCGACTCATGGCTTGATATCTGGAAGATCAAGTACATCTATAACAAATTTAAACATTTCAGATAATATTAAAAATTTCAACAATATAGAAAAAGTGACCTTTCGCTACCAGCTGTATCCCAAAGTCCTACTACAATCTTCTTTCCATTCGAAGAAACTACAGGTTTCGCAACAAATACAGCACCTATTGTCTTGAATAATATAAAAAAATCCAAGTCACGCAAATACATTTTTTTAAATAGCTTAAAAATGAATCCTAAAAAGTCAAGAAAGTTTTCACAATATATTTTTTTAAACAGCTTAAAAATGAATCCTCAAAAAGAATATTTAGCCAAGAAAGAAAATTTTCACAACACTTGAAAGACACTCACTACTTGGTAAGGAACGTCTCCCGTAAATCGTTTATAAATAAACCTCTCAACTAGACTTGTTTTACCAACATATTCGTGGCCTAACATTACCACTTTCAAATCCACCTTACTCATATTCTTATAATGAATTTTTAAATCAAGTATGAATCATTGACATCATCACGCACAAACCAAATACTACATGCATTTGTCTGTCACAAAAGGATTGAAAACTTAACGTGCCGAAAATAAAACTGTTATTCTGAAACAGTTCCAGTCATAGAGCTGTTTCCTAAAATACCTGTTACCCGAAAACCCGTTATTGCTGAAAAGAAGTCACAATGTACGTACGCAAGGGAAATTAGTCACGGCGGTCACGACTTTCCCAGTTCGAACATTGGGAATGTGTATAGGGGCTCTCACTGACTGCGCCGGGCACCGCACTTTAAAGAGGCCCTGCGCTATCTAAAAAATGTTTGTGGTACTTATGAAGTACACGCATTTTTGAAAAAAATCTGAAAAAATATCGAAGTATCATCATCAGAGAGATTGCTTTAGTAATAAAAAATTACAATTAAATTTTTTGACGCGTGGCTCCACGCACACACTTTGCACTGGGCACCGCGATTTTCCTAGCCAGTTCTGCATCGGATACATATTATAAAAAAGTTTGGTAAAAGGAAGGTATATACACTGATTAATAAATTTCTGCTATTTGCTACCAGTTATTACTAATCTCATAGTATTTAGTTTCTTCATGATCACTTCCTTTTTCGGCCTTTGCTAATGAGGAATCAGTACAATCGTGTCATCTCTTTTTTCCTGTTTAATGCTTTGTCTACCAAATCTCTTCTCGTCTGTAAGACATCTCTGTCATTACATCCATGCGGTACATCATCTAGTGTATAAATCGTAAACTAGTAGAACAGTGACGCAGCGATAAAAGTAGTAACGTGGAGCTCCGCAAAGCGACGCCACGGGAGTTAGTAAGTTAGCATACCTAGGGCATTCAGTTGATCGCTTGACTGGTTGGAGTGAATGTGTGTGTGTTTATCAGTTATACGCTTTGGACTTGTGATTTATTGTCAGATATTTTGTGTTGCAGTGATGTTTTAAGGTCTCACGCATCGGCACCTTTAACCGGTAAGCACATATTAACTATTTATAGACATTCTAAAATGATATCTAATATTGATAGATCATCAACATTATTTTATGATATAAAGAAAACCTCCTAATCCGTAAAAACGACCAGCGAAGCACTCACTCAGTAAATACGTGAGAAAAAATAGAAAAAGTTAATAATAAAAATACTGACTTATTTATATTATTAATTTTATATTTAATGAGTGAGTGCTTCACTGGTCGATTTTACGGTTTAGGAGTTTTTCTTTATATCGTTCGAATCACCGTAGTCTCCAAGTTCTGTTTTCAACAACATTATTTTATGGTAAAAATAAGTGGAAAATTATATTTTGCATTCTAATTTGGTCACGTATGTTAATACTGATAATAGAAAGACACTCGTGCTATTTATTTGTAGTTGAAATATTATTTATTTTCTGTTGCAATGTTTAATTCCAGTGTAGCGTAACGTTTTGTATGCGAACGGTCTCTTCGTAATGTCTGTTATGAGGCAGGAAAAAGCCAACATTTTAATGGCTGTGTTGGTATAATGTATCTGATATTAGAAGCTGTGTATCTAATCGCATATAATTGGGGGTATTCATGAAAATATTATAGCTGAACAGTGCTCTGCAATATAGCGGCTATTCTAAAACAAGTCATGTTTTCGCCACAGTAATTTCTGACTGTGACAGCATTTGCTTTATTTTTTGTTACTTTCAAAGGCTAATTAAATGATGGGACGATTAATTCGGTTTCAGAGCGAGATGTTGGAGCGAACGAGAATTATATCACACAAGACAGTGAAAATATAGTCGTAGTTACTGTGTGTCATCGATTAACATTAGGTCTTAGATAAGCCGGGTACAAATGATAGATAAATTGAATTATCTCGAATGTCAATATAGAAGACAGTAAGTAATCCATATATTAATTAAACTTTAGAAGTCGGAGCAATATGTCACCAGCATAGAAAGTGTAGTACGGAAATATTAAAATTGAAAGCAATTTGAATATCGAGAGCCGGTGATGTGATCCGCAAGAAGAAATAGAAAACACGTAGGTAATAATCGACGCAAACGCTCTTATGATAGAAAAATGTCTAAAGGCGTCTTCAGAAGAAGGTAGCTTCGGTTTACAGGTAATATAGATGCTTGAGGAAGAAGTTATGTATCGTGTGGGCTGTAAACATGGAAAGTCATATGAACTACTTAAAAACTGGACTTGGCATTTAAAATAAAACGGATAGACGAATAAAGAAGTGTTACTATATTGGGTGTTGGAGGGATGTCAAAGATAAATTCCATTTTATTGAAAATATCGATCAAGTGGAATTTATACCAAATTATTTTTTCCTGTTACTTTAAAGGAAATAGTATGTTCCCGTTTCCTGCTTTATGTGGCTCTTCAAAGATATGATTCGGTAAAGCTGCATTGTGTAAATGATTAGATGATTCCCTAACTATTTTTATAATCGCATAAAACAAATTCCATTTTCCCACGGTGAATGTGGAGTTCGAAGGAAAACTTGAGGGTTGTAATGGTATTGGTATGAAGAATCACTGAAAGGCTTATATTAAAACTATTATATGAATAAGTGGACGCAATGTCACGAACAATTTACAGGCTTCGATATTCAGTTATCCATAGACCCAAAATTTTAATTTGCCGTATTTACCCGACCGAATTATGATGAAGGAACAAAATGTTATTTTTTGCATCGCATAATTGCTGCACATTTGCTTTGACGAGATGTTTCTTATGGCTGTACACGTCGAGTTTGTATCTCATTTGAAACTAATTCAAAAACGGTACCAGAATACCAGTACATGTTTCAAATTGCATCATCGATATGCAGTGGAGTCCCGATTATCCGAGGTTCCGTATTACCCGAGAAAAAAGTAGCAAATATTTGCTATTGAAAAATATGTATCATGTATGATACATATAAAAGTGGCAACACTGAACTTAACTATTAGGGTATTTTGATAATAAGTCAAATTTATTTCTCAGTAATCTGTTTGTAATTTTATTCATTTCAACATATAGCGCTACCAAAGTATGTGTTGTTATACACAGTATATAGGCCTACACAGTGCTTTATTTGTAAAAAAATATGTCCCTCCACCTGTTCCTGCACCCTCTCCCCCTTCTCTGTAGAAGTTGTGATGAACTTTTAATAACAAAGTTGATAATAAAAGTCAAAATGTTTAACATTTATAGAAGCCGTTTATTAGCTTAAGTTTTAAAGAATTAAAAAGACGAAAACGTACCGAAATTAGACGTGGGTCAACATCGTCCTGAAAGAAGGTGCCGGTACGCCGTACCGGCGGGTATTGTCACAAAAAAATCACTGGGCCTACATAACGAACGGCTTTCGTTAATGATATATCGCACGAAAGTCGTGTCGTATTTTCCCGATACGAGCAACGTTCCATGTTATCCGAGTTTTAAATTATCCGAGTCCGGTACCGACCTCGGATAACCGGGAATCTGCTTAATTCTGAAAAGACCACTTTCTTAGCATAATGAGAAAATGGCGCAATTTTCCCACCCTTTTTTTCTTTCTCCGTAAAAAAATCGTGTTAAAAAGCGATGCAAGGACGCGAGTAAATACGTCATGCACAAAGGGCGCGCGATTCAGCAAAAGGCTAGATGGAGCGCCGTGATAAATAGAATTGTTACAACGAATTCAGTCAACAAAGCATCAGAGATTGGTCCCCAGACATTTCGGTTGTGTGTGAGTGAGGAGATATGCCTTTTCCATCGTGTTTAGGACCTTTGACCTGCCGTCGCGAGGCCTCAAGTGGCGCCCCATCACAATAATGTTTTCAGCCTTCCTTCGATCGATGGGACCTCGCGCCCGAATACTCGTTCCTTCGTTTACATTATTATTAACCAGCGAAGCCACTGATAACTGCTAATACATACGCTGCAAATAATATCGTCTTTGGAAAGTGATTTTTAGTATATTCCGGTCGATTAATGTAAACTTATAGCGTGATCTTCGTGATGCTCATAACATCGTAATGTGTTCTCGCTCCAATCAAGTCTGGCATCTCTACTGCGCTGGACCATTTCGAGTTCCCTTAGTCGTAGTCGATGTGGGTCCCAGATTGCTCCTCAGGACGGAAATTATTAGCGAGTTCCTTCACATTCACGAAGGGCATCCTCGCAGGACTCGTTGTTTAACCCTTGTTCGCCTATGCCAGGGGTGGGCAAACTTCTCTGAATGGCGGGCCGAATCGGTGTTTGCGTATTTTTCAGCGGGCCGCATTGAAAGATGGCAATGCTTAGGCGGGCCAGATTAGAGTTCAAGTCGGAATTGCTTAGATTCTTAGGCATCATACATAAGTGAAAACAATCACAAACAAGGATTTTATGGCTAAATTTTCAAAAGTAAAGGTTTGATTATCATAATTTTACCAAAAGTAATATGAAATTGTGCTAAATTTTACGGATCCCTTTTTCAACAAAGCTTCGCGGGCCGAGGTTTGCCCAGCCCTGGCCTATGCGGTGATGTGTTTGATGTCTTCTATACTAATTAAAAAAGGTCGGAGACCACGGCGAGATGAATTAATTAAATTAAAACATAAATACTCCTTAACCGTACAAAGTGAGAATATTTAGAGACAAAATAAACAATAAAAAAGGGTTTAAAAAACCGGGTAAGGAAGGAATCAATGGAAAGAAAAACAAAAGTAACACTTACAGGTTTACGGGGGAAGAAAACCTCGCAGGTAGCCTGGTGTCACCCGTTCATGCACTCATTTCCTTCCCCAAAGGAAAAAAAACCTTTTTTCCCCCTCAGGAGAACAATCACTCAAACACGCACTCAAACAACAACAACAACTCTTCAAAAAACTTTTGTCAGTCGACAAAAACAAACTATTACAGGTAATTTTAATCACTGCTACGATGTGCGCTCCAAAACACCCGACAAGCTACTGTCGAAAAATGAGATTTGAGAAGCATAAGCGTCATAGATAACGGACAAATCCTTCAAAGCCGTCTGACTCACACAGAGGTGATGGTTTCACAATCAGTGTAAACAAACGCGGCCGATAGATTGGCCGGTGGCAGTTTTCGCACATACAGCGAGAGCCGATAGATAGGGTTAGTATCTGATTGTTAGTTTATCAGTTAGACCGCCCGCAAAATGTTATCACACGCGTATTTCCGTTGAAATATCGAATTCGATTGCTTTCTGTCCCCTTCCATTTGTCACTATTGTCTTTGCGGTGTTATTCTAGCATATCCTTAATCTAAATTACATTTATTGTCGCAGATTACAGTATTTCGTCCTAGGACGTAATGTCCTGGAACGCCCCCTAGAACTCTCTCACGCCCTCCCCCACAAGGGATCTCGTCTCCCAGTTTGGTAACCACTGTTATCTATAATATAAAGCTGAAGTTCTGGGTGGGTGGGGGACGAAATTATTTGGTACCTCCCGGCAAGATAGAGACTTGAAATTTGGCATGTTGATTAAGTTTAATGCGCAATTAACAAAAAAACTCCGAGATTGTTTGCCCCGTTTTTGTCCCACACGAAAATAAAAATTATAAGGCACTTCTTGAAGATCTACAGACTTTAAATTTGGCAGGATTATAGGTCTTTAGGAACACCGAAGAAAGAAATCCGAAATTATAAAAATGCCAAATTTTAGGGGCTGTTTGCCCCATTTTTGTCCCACACGGGGATACAAATTATAAGGCACTTCCAGGTGAGATAAAGAATTGAAATTTGGCAGGACTATATGTTATTGGTAAAAAAAAACCGAAGGAAAACATCATAAATTGTAATAATTCGAAATCATAGGAGCTGTTTGCCCCATTTTTGCCCCGCACGAGGATAAAAATTATAGCTCACTTCTTGAAGTGCTACAGACTTGAAATTTGGCAGAATTGTAGGTTTTTAGGAACACCGGAGAAAAGAAATCCGAAGTTAAAAAATTCGCGGGTGAAAACGCTTCGCGAAGCGCCAAGGGCACATCTCCTAGTTATATATTTATATATGGCAGCTGACAAATTACATTTCCTTGTCCTACTGCAGAAGTCACCTTGACCTCATCTGATTCCTCCTCATTGTCTTTCCCCTTTCTCTCTTCCACCTTTCTATTTTCCCCTCCATCCTTTTCCCCTTCATCCTTTTTCCCTCTCTTCATTTAAACGGCTTATAGAACACGTTAATTTTACGCTCTTAAGCTATATACGGTTTTACAACAATAGGACTTCAAGCACGACAGTGTCTGTCCTCAAGGTATTTAGCGTTAAAATGACAAATTTAATGCAAATTATGTGCATTAAACTTAAATGCGGGCGATTTCGAATCGTAAACGAAAAAATGCAATAAGAATAAGAATCCTCGATCATTTTTCTTTAAAACGTACCAGGTCCGAAGCTCGTATGCCAATATTTCGAGTTTATATGAGAAAATGAATGAAAGCCTGCGTGAAAAGGCAACGTATAGTTGTCCATGATTGAACACTGACCGTGGTAAATGTGCATCAGATGCTATTTGCGTTAATAAACATTTAAAAACTAGAATATAATGATTTTTCGTACAATAAAGGAAAGATTCCAGTATTCAATAGACGAAAGAAGGTTCAATTGCCTTGGTCAATCGTTATAAACGCTCCCGCAATCAGTTTCCTGAATAATTATCAGTAGGTATCTATTTACGTTACTATGTATAAATATTGACGTTGCTACATCGATCATTTCTTTGCTTAAACAGAAGTGCAAAGCGAATAACGCTAAACTTTCTTCTATTTGAAGGCTTCATTGAAGCTAATTGAATCGGAGGTAACAATGACGGCCGCCTTGGCAACGCAGGAAAGGGTACGAAAAATCCACGAAATTTCGAAAAAAATAGGGTATTTCTGAAAACCTCGACCGGTAACATCTAAACATTACAAAAATAAGATAGTACACAGTTATAACCGTCGAATAAAGCAAAAACGAAGAAAATCGTATATCATATTACCGTAAATCGTCGTCGGCGAACTTTTTCTGATACCCTATCGATTTCTGCAAGGTTTTTTTTTCCTTTCATCGAAATACTTGAATATGGAACGATTTTCTTCGTTTTTGATTTGCTCCACGGCTAAAACTCGATACTACCTATCTTATTCTTGCGATGTTTACTTACTACACGGTCGAAGTTTACGGCGTTACGCATCCATTTTCGAAATTTTGTGGATTTTTCGTACCGTTTCCGGATCTTGCCAAGGCGATTCATTGTCACCTCCGATTCAGTTAGCTTCAATGAAGCCTTCAAATTGACGGAAGAATAGCGATATTCGCTTTGCGCTTTTGTTTAAGCTTCGAAATTATAGCTGTAGCAACGTCAATTTTTATACATAGCGACGTAATTAGTTATTATATAATGACTAGTGTAATGCCCATTGAAATATCAACGGAAGAATTATAGATAGATAGATTATTATTATTTTCATTTAAAATAATTAATATCCCACTTTCACATATGAAATATTTTGTCATTAGCTACAACATATCTAGTGAATATTCTGTTGTTGACGGGCTATCTTTAGTTAAACTTAAAATAGTTGCCTCTCTTTCCCTCCCTTTCCTCCCCTGTCACACCCTCTCTCCCTTTCCCACCCTCTATCTCCCTCCCCCTCCTAATTTCTCCCCCTCTCTTCTTCCCCTCTTTCCCCCTCCCTCTCGCTCCCCCCTCTATCTCTCTCTCCCCCCTCTATCTCTCTCTCCCCCCTCTATCTCTCTCTCCCCCCTCTATCTCTCTCTCCCCCCTCTATCTCTCTCTCCCCCTCTATCTCTCTCTCCCCCCCTCTCTCGTATTAAAAGCATACAAAGCACGCTTACACCCATAAGGATTGATACAACAATAGGATTTTGAGGTCTAACAATATAACCGGTAGCCAAGGCAACATTCCGTTAAAATGGCAACATTTCCTCAAAATATGTGAATTAAACGTATAACATGAGCGATTTAGAATTGTATGCGGAAAAAGATGAACAGAATAAGAAACTTTGTAATTTTTTCTTCAAAATAGTTCAGATCCGAAGATCGTAGGTTAATTCCTTCTAATTTTAATTTCCAAAACAATAAAAGCCTGCACATAAAAAAATTGATTTTTACGTTACCTTACGGAAAATGGAAATGTCTTCCATGGAGTTGAACCCAGGACTTTTTTGGAGATTTATTTTCGTCATTACCTTCAAATATGTTAATCAAGCATCCTTGCCAAATTTCAATTTTCTACCTATTCGGGAAGTTTGTTAAAACGTTCTATATCGGCCATCGTGAAAGCGTGACCAACCAACAGACCTGGGCTATTATAGTATAAAATATGATTCTTTTATCATCATTATAATGTTGAAACCTTAACTATTTCGTAAGTAAAGTCGTTATAATTTTATTTATCAGATCACTTGGAAAATTAAAAAATTAAATTAAACTTAACCTAAATCCCCATACAGGTTAATAATAAAGAAGAAAGAAAAACCTGTTGATAATTTGTTCATTAAAGAATGTATGATGAACGCCGAAAAAAGAAAGGAATGTATGAAAGCGTATAGAGAAAAAAATAAGGAAAACTTCGCAAGCAAAGAAGGATTCGTTATTCTGAAAGTCGAGGACAAATTAAGCAAGTAAGAAGAGAAGATTATCGCCGAGCACAAGTGAGTGACTCTCATTATAAATCCGCTGTAAAAGGATCTCCAAGCAATGTTTGTCCTATTGCTCAGTGCCTTGGTCCTTCAAATACAGAATGCACACACTGTAAAGATTGACGTTGCTACTTCATTGTAAGATATTTTGTAAAAAAATGTTTCTGATGAAATGAATTATTTAAAAAAATTAAAATAAACTTAATTCAGTGGGTCCAAAGTGGGCAGGTTAGGGGGGCGCAAAAGGACGTCACATTTTATATACTATAGTTTTTAAGTGTCAAAGTCGTGAGGCCTACAATATGCAATCGCCGAATTCTAGCTAGAGCGTGTCATTTGCCACATATATGACACACAAGGGGGCGCGAGGATATTTTTCTTAGTTTGTAAAGTTCGCGGAAACCGCTGACTTAATGTGACAGCGTAGCGTCACAGGCTCCCTAATCAGTCTATATTTAGGTATTTATATGAATGATGATAAAAAACCTAGCAACCTGAAAAATGGATAATTACGTGTAAACTTATGGAAAAATAATTATCGATTTAGACACCCCCTCCACTCCAAAAAATTTTATCGCCACATAACCCATGTTACCCGCAGGTTAAAATTATGTACCTATGCGAAGTTTCGTGATGATATCTTCAAAGGTGTGGATTTGTATACAGAACAAACATAATCTGAATTACGCTTTCATGTATAAAGACTACCGTAACTGCCCGTCAAATATGACAGGTATGCGTGAATTAAGTGTTGCGTTAAAATTAAATAAAAATTAATGACACCAACTTTACTAAAACGTAAAAAATAAATATAAAATCTGCATAAGCGGATGTTCCTGAAAGTAAGAATGGGCCTATAAAAGTTGTTTGACAATGATATAGGTTATTCAGTATTTATATGTTAAAGTTACTATATAATTCTATAAGAATTTTGTTACATAAATATAAATGACCTTATCCACAATAATCATTACTCGGATTGTAATGAACTTTTATTTTCTCGTTTTCATCCGTCTGTAAATCTGTTGCGTGACAATGGATTTACTGTTGCTTCTGGTGGCTCAATAGCTCTATGCCTCGATTTTCGTTTGTTCTGATCGGTCAGTCTTTTCTGTCTGTCATGTTCCGTTTCTCTTCTCCTAGCTTCAGCAACACTTCCATTTGGCGAGATCTCCAGTGAGTTTGTGCTACTCCGTTAAGTCTTCTTTTCCTTTCATCTTGAGTTTCATTGCTTTCCATAATTATAAACTGCATCAGTTAAAGGATAATGGTAAATAATACGTTAATTGGGTTTATATAATAGAATATCAGTGATTATTCATGTTTAGCGTTTAAAATATGTTAAGCCCATATATTTGCAGCACTGATGGAAGTACGCTTATGGATTTGTAGATTTCTCGAGAAATTGTTAATTTTTATAGGTATTTTCTTTCGACTCCATGGGATAGTTTATGTAAAGTTTTGTGTTGATCTGATTATTAGTTTATTAGTTAGAGCGCCCACAAAATTCCTATCACAGACAGACACCGAGAAAATAGTCTAAACGTGTTCCAGGGGCCTCAAAACGCGTATTTCCGTTGAAATCTCGAAATCGATTTTTATCATGAAAAAAATACTTGCTCTATACTACGTATATGAATAAAGTAATAAATACAAATGTTTCATAAAATAATTCATTACACTTAAAAGATGAAATTGTCATTTGTTTCGCCCCTAGGTGGGTGTCTCGTTCGCCTAACCCTTGTCTCGCTTCTGACGATAGCCAAGCATGTCCTTAAAAATTCCTAAAGACGTTTGGTAGATTTTCAGAATTTATTTCTTGAAGTTATCCAAACCATTTTTATATAAATTTTGGTTCGGTTCCCGGTTCAGTAAATTGGGGAGGTTCGAAGGTTTGTTTCGGTTTGCTTGCACTCCTTTTATGTAGGTAGTTGTTGTTTTCGCTGTTGCTAAATAAAAGCTAACTATATACTGTGTGCTGTGCACACATTTCACCCATGGTAAGTAAGCACGCCCCTAGTGGCGCAGTCAGGAATTTATTTTGGGAGTGGCAATTAATAGAAGCATTTTTTCGTAAGGATATTACTTCTTTCTTCGATAATTTGCATCAGTAAGAAATTGTGTGCCTGTTCGTAAATTTTAGTTATTCCAATTTCATAAATAGCTACGTGGTGCTGATCTCTGATGACATTGGGTTTTATTTAATTGCCGCAGATAAACGGCATTTATATTTGTAAACGATGTTTATTACGGCTGTCCCACTCACGACTTTGGCGAGTCGCCACGATGGAATGATGTACTCCTAGGAATGCGTGATGAGTTACACGTGACTGAGGCGTGACATCAACGAGCAGAAGCGCAGCGTTGTCCTCGAATGTGTTGTCGCACAGTAGACTTCATTTATTATAGGTTATTAAGCGGTTGTTATAATCAGACGCGGAATTCCGATTTCATGATAGTTCGCCTCCGAGTAGTTTTGTTTTTAAGCAAACACTAAAACGTGGAGGAATGAGTTATTTTTAAAAAATGCAAGGTAATACGTAAGATTCAAACTACTTATTTCAAAATTTAATTTAAAAAATATGTCAAGCAAATGATTTACACGCATTTATGTAAACAGTAACAAGATTCTGAACTCTACAGACAAAATTATAGGGGTTGTAGGGGAGCTCGCGTAGAGCACGAAACGCCTTGTCCCAGCTTCCGGAACCGCTTAACCTCCGAGATATGAGGTTTGGAAGTTGACTTCCTGCGCCTCGAGGTAGGCTACCCAGTCGTGTGATAAGTCAAATGTATGCGATGTGTTGGCGTCCCTTTGCTGTGAGGTGGAAGAAGGAAGAGTGAATGTAACTGGCTCTTTGTGTAATGCAGGTTTTTAATATCCTTACACCATGCTCATCGACCACAGAAGCTGTTCGAAATGGCGGTCTCGAACCTCACAACACAACGCGCACCGACGTGACATTGATTGTCGAACACGTTCAGAGATACCAGGCGTGTTCCTAATTTCGTCACAGGCAGTCTGAATGCGGGGGACGAGATCTTCCTCGCACACCGGATTTGGAGGAAGAAATGTTGGTATAGAGTGAAGATGAAACCCCAAACCAACGGTTTATTTCAATGATTTTACTGTCAGTTAAAAACTTTACGGTCTCTTCTTCGCCTCCAAACATCGCATAAATTCTTCAAGAGTCGGACGTACGTACGTACGTAGGACGTAGTTAGGTATGTGGCCGTCAAGAGACGCCATCTCCGCCAACAATGAGAAATTCAAATTGTACTCTCCCTTGCCTTATATGATCAGTGGTGTATCGATTAATAAATTGAGTCGGATAGAGGTCAACATTTGCAACAAAAAAAGTCCGCGAGAGCATATAATTACGACTTATAGTTTAGGAGATCAAAATTCGAGAAGGTCCGACCCACGTTATCCAATTGGGGGAATTAAACGTTCCTGGAATCGAACTCGGGCAGTTGTTTTGCACGGCGATTACACATAAGAGTCTTTATGTGTGGCACTCTTTAAATTGAAAGAATGGGTAAAAAAAAAGCAGCCGTTCTCGAGTTATTAGACATTATTTGAGTCATAAAACTTACCTACCTACCTACATATATACACATATATCGCGGTAAGTTAATATAAAAGTTGTTAATAAAAATAGATTTTAATAACGCATATTTTTACTCCATGTAATAATTATTTAGTAGATCACGAAGATGAGTTATAATCAGAGACGTAACTAGGCGATATGGCGCCTATGGCAAAATTTTAGGAAACACCTTGATTATGTAAGATGTAATTTTTCCTGCGTTTTAATAAAGAATAATAGCGTTTTTATTACATATAAATTAACGTTTGAGTATTAAAATAATATTTATGGGAAAATGAGCTTTTGGCATATTTTGCGGTAACGTTTGGCGCCTTTTGCAAGCGGCACCTATGGTAAATGCCACACCCTAGTTACGGCACTGGTTATAATATTCATTTTGGTGTGGGATTGTAAACCAAAATCGCACTACAAAAATAAAAGTGCTTGTTATAGTAACTCCTCTATCCTGTTTACGGAACTTAGGTTTAACCTTAAACAGGCAACTGAAGCTGCCTATACTCCAAAGAAAAAGTTCTATAGTCCACAACTACTTTTTGAAACTCAAACTACAAATTTGCTAAAAGTAGTGCGTTTGGCTAACTTTGGCATTTTGCATAATTTTCACTTTATGATTTACCCAATTAACCTAACATAAACATTGTTCAATATTATGATGCAAAAGTCTTCCGAAGGGCCGCACTTTGTGAACTCCTGTTCTACAAGAATAGATTGAATTGTTTCAAGCAGGAATATCATATTTTACTGTTTTTACTTTCTCCATAAGAGAAAATATTGTATTCGTGGAAAAAATCGAATTCGAGATTTCAACGGAAATTCACGTTTTGGGGTCCCTAGAATACGTTTTCAATATTTTCTCGATGATATCTGTGCGTTTGCATGTATGTGACAATTTTGTGGGCGCTCTAACACAAACACTAACAATCAGATCGGAAAAAAATTTATTTAAGATTTTTATTAGCAAATGAAGATTTGAAAATGTTTTGGCTGAAACTGGTCCACAGGAAGTTGGTGTTTATTCTAGTCGTTCTTCCGTTCTTTTCAAATATCTCCTTTAAAACTCCATTTTTGTAATTAGTTGTTATTATACAAATTATAAATAATGTAATTTTCTTCAAGTTTTGTTTGAAACAGTTTTTCATAAAACCGCTAGTTTAAGAGATATCTTGATTCTTATTCTAAATTTATGTTACATTCGTCGCTAAGCGATACCATTGTTTCCGTTGTTATGATACATTTTTCTAATGGCTGATAGCGTTGCGTACGGTGTCAACGGTCATTTTAATTGCGCATCGAAATTTTGTTATCCATAGAAAAAGTTAACAGTTTTCTTTAATTATTGTTTTTTTAATTAAAGACCGTTGAAAACGTTTAAAAATTTTTCTCGAGTGTAATCGCTGATAAATATTTCTGAGAACGCTGGTTTCGAGAGCATTCATTTCATTGCTCTGTATGGAGAAAGTCGTGTGTTGGCCACATCAAATTTTTTGCTTAGTGTTTCTGATAAATCTCTCTTTTAATGTAATAAAAAACTGACAGCGAGCATTGTTTCTTTTCAATTTTGAAAGCTTTAATTCCAGCACAACTTGTAAGGAAGGTTGGAACTTATAAGGAACGGCTGTACTCCTACGGTTCACCGAATGCCATTAAGTTAATTAATTTTAATTTGGGCATTTGCAATTGGGGGTAATGGCAGCTTTAAATGACTGCTGTAGAGGGTGTGAAATGTGAGGGTTTGGATTAGCACGCCCACATTACTATGTCCAGTCATCTTCCTCCGCGCCGGGGGCACCCTCCCTACGCTTATTTCCTTCCCTCAGTGGACCAAAACCACCTTCATACATGGCCGGTTTTAAACGTCACGCGCCCCTAAGCACGCGACCTTCAACGCCCCCTCGTATGCAGCCGAATTTCTAAATTTGTGTAAAAACGCATAATAGCTCAGCGATAGCGTCGTGATGCGTTCTCTCTGTCCTTGTCTGCAAGCTGTACATATTATATTTGCGATATATATATACGTATATATATACTACGGAAGAGGAAAGGTAAGTAAGGATATTTAGGGCAACTAGGTGTTGAAGGAAACCCAGTGAACACTTACCGGAAGTAGAGCCGCTGGGGTGTTGGAGAGACACATTTATAGAGGTTAGAGCTTTCGGGATGATCCCTTCGTCAGCACAAGACACACACATATATATATATTGTACTAGAATGAAAAAATTGTAACACTTGAACGCTGGCGCCACTAGGCAAATACCTACTTTGCCTCGTAAGAAATGTGTTCATCGTATATAGCGCAAGTCCTCTGATTGTGAGAGACATTTACACCGGTATAGCGTCGCTAGGCTCGGCTGGGGAACGTGAGCATTCATCACAAAAGATGGAAAATGGCATAAAACTAAACGATCCTGTCAGACGACCGCAAAATGTTCAATAAATGTTCATTTTTATTGAAAGATTATGAGAACTCAAGTCGTAATATATATATATATATATGGCAACGCCCGGAAAGAGTACGAAATATCCACAAAATTTTGAAAATAATTGCGTATTTCTGAAATCTTCGGTCGTGTAACATGTAAAGATCAGAAGAATAAGATAGTATAGAGTTTTAGCCGTGGAGCAAAGCAAAAATGAAGACAATCGGTCCATATTTACGTATTCTGATGAATGAAGGAAAAATACGTTGCACAGATCGATAGGGTGTCAGAAAAAGTTCGCCTACGACGATTTACGGTAATATAAGATATCACGCATTTTGAAAAAAATATTGCCAATTTAACGATTGTATTTGGTTCTTAAATCAGTCTTATTTGGTACTATTTGTTAGTAGAATAAAAGCCCGTTGAACTTGAACGGGAAAAGTGATATCTATAACTTGAGAGAAGGCCAAAATGCATAGTGATTTAAAAACAAATTAAATTCACGATTGTCAAGTTAAAATAAACAAAATTTATCGTATAACGCTTTATTATATTACCTTCTCTGTATTTTTACCACTACCCAAACCATTCAACCGCCAATATTTCGATTTGTAATTTGGATTGCCTTATAGTTTATATGTAAATGTAAATTAATGTTATTTAGTCACTATTCTCAAACTACATATTAGACAATTGATAATTAATTAGCCTATTAAAATTGACTCCAGATTAAATTTTACGTGTATACATATACATGCTCTAAAACTTTTGAGACAGCCAACTCGTCAATACGACAAACGGGGAAGTCGCTTTCATTTTTTTAAAAATACAATTTGAATATCGTTTTCTATCAAATAAATAAATTACAGCAAAGCGAAAATTCCTATCACGAACGTAAGTAAAAAACAATTTAAATTAACTTATTTTTGATCCACTAAATTCAGAAATCTCACAGCAATGTAGACAATTTTAAGGAAAGCAATTTGTAAACAAAATGTTGCCTGGGTAAACTGGGTCTTTACCATTCGTGTACTCCTTTTTCGTATTCTCAATAAGTGACATCTTGCTGCACATGATACTTTTATTTACGTCTCATCATTTAGTTATTATAACTAAATAACATAATAATAATTTTGAAAACCATTGTAGTACTCTCTGAAGAAGGGAACATATGAGCCTCGATAGATTAGACTCAAAAGTAGCTATATATAAAACTATTGTGAAATCTCGTTACAACGTACTTCACAATTACGTATATTTCAAATTAACGTACTTTTTTTTTAATTCCCGTCAATTTTCCCGTATAAATACTGTACAAATATTTCAAAATAACGTACTTCAACGTAACGTACTTTTCAATACTACGTATGGAATTCAGAGGTCCCGAAAAAATATTTTTGTAGTTGTAACGTACATATGCTTTCATCCGTAAATGACTCAACTATAACCAATTCTTGCTCATTGAAGTCGTTTACACCAATTTTGAATGCATCTTTTGTCTTTAGTACGAAAAGATCTGCGGAATTCCGCCAAAATCACAGAAGAAGGAATTTTCCGAGCTGAAAAATGTAGAACTGATGATCAGTTATCCCCAGGGCTCCAGAAATCCGCTCGCCACGGGCGAGTTAACGGAGACCGGTGGCGAGTACATTTTCAGCCTCCTTCAAGATGCATTTTAAATGTGTTACGTTATTTATTTACATAATTCACACAACATATTATGCAGCCAAGAAAAGACACTGGAGGAGATAAGAAGCCCTTATGTAACTAAACTAAATGTTATCTGTGTACATTCTAGATCCATCTAAAGCAAAGATTGTTACTGTATGTGTAAGGTGTTGTAAGAATTAAAGAATACATTGTTTTTGTTTCATCATCATAACATTTAATTCTGAGGATTTTTTAAACATCACATATAAAAATATTTACATAAAACAGGCAATACTATGGGCGAGCAAATTTATTTTGTGGCGAGTAGATTTAAGTTGTATTTCTGGAGCCCTGGTTATCCCTATCGTTATTTTCACAATAGCATCGAGATAAAATCTTAAGTTATAGGAAATTTATCTCTTGTTAGATTCATTATCGCCAGTTTCGGTTTGCGCCGGGCCTGCGATAATGCCGATCTCCCACTTAGATGCTTCCAGAGAAAATACTGTACTCCTTATGGGTATATTCAGTATAGCGTACTTTCAGTATAAAGTATAGTAATTCATTCTCCGTAGAGATACGTTGTATCGAGATTTTACTGTAGTAATCACATACAACACATATTAAAACTTTTATCGCAAATCGCAGTGCTATTTGGCATAGGCAAAGAAAATCACTGCTTTGGACCCTCCGCGGCGGACGCCATGCACGTTTACCGCTGTGATTGTAGGAAAATTGTAGCCAGGCGAATCAAGGACTTAGCGTGACTGGCGCGGCCGCGTGAAGTCTCCGATAAATACTTAGATACGTAGTTTTTTATACACACATAAATGGAAAGCCCTACCTACATTGTGTTTGCACTTAGAGGGATAGAAGCCTTAACACTTGCACGTATCTTCTCCTCACTCTTCCTGATCGTACGCATGGTGGACTCATTCACGCCATATTTCCGGCCTATTCATGCTACACTCAAGCCGCTTCGTAAATTATCAAGGATCTTAATTGTCTCAGCTAATGTCATAACTTTGCGGCTATTCTTTTCCTCGCTCACTCACGTTTTGATTCCATACTAAGGGTTATTTAAAAAAATTGCAAATAGTGGCACTGAACTTAAAGCGGTCACAGATTACACGAGACTGAAAACATTGTTAATTTGTCTTACATGAGTTCTATGAAAACGGCAACGATGTTGTTGCAGAGATTTTTAGTTTACTAATCACCAATTTAATGGGTACCCGGGTACCGTTTATAAAGTTCTAGAGCGCGCATACTGTTAACGTGTTTGTCGAACGCGCATATTCGAATTTTCCGCGTCCGGCGGATAATTGGTCGCATTTATTTTTGAGCGTATAAGCGAACCCGCGCTGGTAGGACACGCGTTGGAGGAGGGTTTGCTGTACTACATGTTGATTTCTGTGTAAAGCAATGTAAAGCAGCGCCGAGCGAATATGTCCGGATGGTCTCGACTGAGAATATGTTCCATCCTTTCCCCTTTTTCCTTCCTTTTTCCCCTCTACCCATCCCCTGTCTTCCCCCTCCCCTTCCACCTTACCCTCCCAAAAAAACCGGAGATGTCACAGTTCTTCAGAAATAAATGTATTTCCCTATCTAATGGGGGTATTGTTTTCGGTACTCTTGCGACACTCACTACGCCGCGATACGGCGTTTATCCAGATTCCGTAGAAAACACTGGCGATAGTGTGACGCGCATTCCGTGAGATACGCGATCGTTTGATGGCTCCTTCGAGGGATCAGCCGAAGCGGCGATGCCTTCTCAGACATGGCGAGAGGGAAGGACGTGGGGAGGGAGACTGGGTGCGAGAGGGAAGGCGGGACGGAGGGATGTGAGGAGACGACGGTGCCCGGGGGGCGGAGGTCGCTCCGGTTTCGTTGTAGGAATTTAGAAGCTCCGGGCGTGCTGTTTATATTTCGGAGGTCATACATTAATATCCTTGTCTGGGTCAAAGAAGCGGCGGCGTCTCAGCGACACGACTTTTGATGCGTTCCGAGGCGAATGGCATTAACTCGCGGTCGAATTCTCAGAAAATTGCGCGGCACCGTGCTATTTTGACTCGAAATATTCTCTGGTTATCCATGATTTTTAGTAGCGATTGCCTGCCTGTTAAGTTATCGATTGAAACGAGAGGAAAATGTGGTTTTCGAAAAATCTCGGTTGACGCGATTTAATAAAGAACCGCGACGAAGCTTCGTTCCAAAACTTTTCAATTCGCGTTTTTTCATTTTCATCGAGGAGGCAATAAAACGAAAGCGAAAGAAGAATGGCGAAATTTTCCGTCTCGCCCCCTCTACGTATGCACCCGCCGCCCGCACCACCAGAGAAAGAGAGGCACCCGAGAACCTGCTCGGTCCCGGGAGGGGAGGGTGGAAAAAGCGCTGCTGCCTACGCCGAATCTAGGTCGCGATTGCGGAATGCGATCCCGCTTCTCTTCTTCCTCTCCTCCTAACACAACACCCTCCCCCCCCCCCTTCCTTACTCTTCCCCTTTTACTCCCTTCAATTCCCCCCTTTACTCCCTTTTAACCCCCACTTATTTCCCACTTCTCACTTTATCTCTTCCCTTTTACTTCCCTCTTACCCCCTCCCTCTTACCCCCTCCCTCTTACCCCCTCCCCCTTACCCCGTTACTCCCCTCCCCTTACACTCCCCCTTTTACCCTCTCCCCCATTCACTCCCCCCTTATCCCTCTGACTTCCCCTTTCCTTCCCTCCCAAAGCCCTGGGGGATAGGCTGTATCTCCGGGAAAGTGGCACGTGCCCCACACCACTCGTCGAGGGAGTCCCAAGAAAAAAAACCCAAGTGAACGATCCAGAACGAAAAAAGGGCTTTCCTCGGAGTCGGTATCGACCTTTACCCGGTTCTCTCCACCCCCATCCCCCCCTCCCCAAACCCCCTCTTCCCCCTCCTCCCTCCTTCCACCCGTTGGACAATAAACACACATTCGCGGCTCTTACGTTCTTTAAAAATCACCGCGAGTTTCAAATCCTCGAGGCGTTAAATTCCACCGCTTCTGTAATGACCTAGAGCAGATGTCGGCAATCTGCGGCTCTTTAAAGACTTGCCACCTTCTCCCGAAAGCAACCCTCCCTGAGAAAAAAAAAAAAGAAAATGACAGTAAATTACCGTATATGCCCGAATATAAGGCGAGGTTTTTTCCAAAGTTGCCCCTCGGATAAGAGGATATCGCCTTTTATTCGGACACCCCAACTTTGATTATTCAAGATTTTGTCAAATAATTTTTTTCTAATTTTCTCGGTGGGAAAATGGGAAATCGCCCTATATTCAAGGTCGCCTTATATTCGGGCATATACGGTATTTTAATAGAAATTTCAGAAAACTAAAAAAGGTTTGGACGCGCTATGTAGAATAAACGTTTGTTTTTACAGACATAATAGCAAAAGGTAAAACAACGGCAAGGTTAAGGGGGGAAGAGAATCATCCTCTGTGAAACCGTCATCGACTGCGGCTCTTCTTATGTTTCGTGTTATACTTTATACATGATTTGAAAAAGTGGCTCTTCGTAGTAAAAATGTTGCCGACCTATGCAATTTGTACATGACGCCTAAGGTTTAAATCCTCGAATGTCAAATAAAATGCAAGGTTTGCGAGTATATTGTTTTTGTGTGTAGAACAGTATAATTGTACATCGATGGCGTGACAGGTATATATTAATTTAATTCTGCCTTTTCTTCTCTCGCCAGAATCCATTCCATACTACGTCCATCCTATTTACACTTTCGCATATAAATATAGTGTTACAGTAGATATCGTCGGAACAAAATATTAAAACAACTCTGTAATTAGGGAATGCAATACCGGTATACCGCCCAACTTTTCAACACCGAAATACCGTCGTACCGTTATATTCAATACTTGTATTTCGGTATTGAATGAAAAAAAATATTTGCAACGAATTACCAGTATATACGTACAGTTCACCATCGTATTTATGCTCTAGTTACATTTCTCCATTCGTTGATAGCATGTTAGTACTTTTTCTTATAAATATTCGAAGGGATATTTGCTTATATTTTATAATCTCGTTAGTTTTGTACTTTTTCTTAACTATAAATTTTAGATTGTTAAAGAAGTATCCTTCCAGCTAAATTGTTTATGAACATTATTTAATTCCCACATCGGCACATCTCCGATTTTAAATATTTTAAAAATTCTGCTAGAATTACAATAGGTAAGAATTATATATTTTTTCGAATATAGATTAACCTTTATCGGACCCATTTTTAAATGGAAAATAGGGTTCCCACGGACCGCATTTAAATGCCCAATATATCCTCAAATTGTTGGCATTTAATAAATAATTTGTATCTTGGGCAGATTTAGAGATATTTTCTTAAAACAAAAAATATATTTTACAGAAATGTTGCTTTTATTATGCTGTTTAACTTTATTATGTTAAACAAAAAAGAAAAAAATCACAAATAGTCTTTTGTAGAAAAAAATGTAAATTTTTTGAAGAATTGTTCATTAACTTGGTAAATCATTTCTTTAAAATGTTTATTTTTAACTTGAAAACTAAACTTACCTAATCAAAACGCTTGCAAAAATCACAACCTGCTTTAACTAGAAGTTTTTCTTCGTGTGATATTGGATGAAACAAGGGTATATGCACAATCCTACATTGCACTGGCCGCAGTACAAAGAGATCCAGGAGGTCATCGGTCGCAGACGAGCTTTTTCGCTCTCTCATATTATACCTGTCATTTGGTTATGGCGTTAAGTGGAACACACGACCCTGAAAGCGAGAGCTCTTTCGTTAAGCGTATCGATTTCTCTCTTCCGCAATATTTTTAAAAGAAAATTCAAAGGAGAAATTTCGAGCTCATCTTATGGCTGAATTCCAGTTAATCACAATTAGATATCTCCAAAAGCCATAAAAAGGTTGTGAAACAAAATTCGCGCAGCGTAAGTGCGAAAGTTATGCGAGAACATTTCTTTCTTAAGCGACCCAACTCCGTGAATACTCTAGTGACCGCTCTCGGAAAGATCGTAAATCTTTCAAGGACTGTTGTAAACTAACCTGAGACCCTTGTCTCCCTCTCTCTCTCAAGAGATGCCGAACTAGCACATGGCCCAAAGAACCTTTCAACTCCCTCGCCCATTTTCGCTCAAAGGTTTACGCATAATGAAAACACAAATACATCCCAATGAAAAAGTGAAGATAACCAGAGGTGTATCTCCTTTCAATTTGCAGTAGTATTCATGCCGAGATGAGGTTCGTCTCAATATTGTATGGGGATTTTTAGAAGCCGCAGTTCCTAAGGATGGTGGAAAAATTGTACAAATGTTTGGTAATCAAACAGTCGCTAAAAAAATGAGGGCGAAATAAAATAAATCCGTTGACTAAGGATGAGAAAGGAATCTTTCTAGAGTGTGAAGAAATCATTTGTTTGAAAATTGAGCGAATCGGAAACGCCCTACGCAGAATAACACTGTGACGTGCATAGCGTTGCCTATAGGCAACATAAGGCCAACGAGAGAAACACCAAGCGTTGCCTATAGGCAACATTGGTCCTTTAAAGGTTAATAATAATAATATACTGATGAAAGTTACGTATTACATATAAAAATAAGGTGTTTTAGCCTAAATGACAGCAAAGGATAGGTGACAACAGACGTAGTTTTAAGTCTTGAATTTTTAATTATTTAAAAAGTATTCATTTACCTTCTCGCCATTCCACCAACGAGCGTGAAATCTAAAAGAGCAATTCCGTATCTGTAGTGTATACTAATACATTCATCCCATTAATGTTTCCGAATATTTTCCCTGTAATTAAAACGATTATTTTATTCGCTATATTTCATTTATACATCGATAATTTCTTTGGTTAAACTTTAATTCAATTGATAAAAATTGTCTAAAATATTTGCAGTGTTTTACAATTCCGATACGAAGACAACTTGTTTCACAAACATAATTTTCGAATCAATGGAAAACGTTAATGTTTAAAAATTAAGAATAATCTGAAAATTAACAAATAGAACTCTACCGTATAAGACGCGGGCTTTTAAACTTTCTTGCTTCAAAAACATCGCATTGAATAATGTATTTATGTGAATACGCATTCAGCAATATTTATGAATCATGGATCTAAATCGCCACAGATCTCAAATCGAGTATTATACTAGCACATCTCTCTCTTTATCCCGCGTCTGATGTGTTCCAGGAAAGTGACGCATAAAGCGAATTAGCGTGAACAAAACCTATATTTACATTTTTAAAGATAGGTTCCACAATCACGTCTCTACTACAAGCCGCCTTTTTTTATTACCTACATTCTTATGCGATGTACGGGGTCTGACAATAAAATAACCAGACTGATTCTGTAAAAGAAATAACTGTTTTGCAGCTTACCTTTTGTGGTTGTGGTCACTTTCAAAGTAATTCATAGTAGCTTCGATATTTTATTTTTATTCTTTGTTTTATAAGTGTGTTGTAGTATTTTACGAAAATTATTAAATTCCTATGAAATATACTGTACGAATCGTTCAGGATTACAGTATAATTACAGTGAATCTATACTTACCTGTCCACATTATCGGTAGAATTTCAGATCTGACCTAAATTTGATGCAAATCGATTAATTAAATACCCGATATATTTATAATAAACAAATTGTTTGTGCAAATTTAATAAATATTTATAATATCTTGACGTTAATGTTGCATTATATATTTATTGGTAGATAGTTGGGGATAAAGGGGTCGCGATAAGGTTGACTGCCATAATAAGGGGTTCGCGGGTGCAATAAGGTTGGCAGCAGCTAGCTTAGGGCCTCGCGCCTCTAGCCGCTATAGACAGCGTTAACAGTCAGGAGCATATTACGAGAGGGGAAAGAAATGTATATGTTACAGGTAAAGTGTGTAATTCAGGCGTTCTATGCAATGCCTAGACATTGTGAATACCTAGGCATTGTAACATATACGTTGATTGTCCCAAAGCAAAGAAGTGGTCACACATCCTAAAGGATGACCAATATCATCGCAAATTATATTTGGTGAAGACCAGTCTCAACTGACGAGAATAATGGAAAAAATAATTATTTCCTAGTGTTACTCTAGCAGGCTTTTAGCTGTAGTCAACATCAATCTCAGGGATGCCTCCACAAAGTCGAAAAGAGATGAGAAATGCAAACTTGTTATAAAGTTCGTGGAAGTGGTTTCACGTTTTAACTGCGGAGCTTATAAAACATGTATTATAACAAATTGCAATAAAGGTAGATGTGCCACAGAGCTCAGCGTCGCGTCTAATCCCTGCGTAATTGTTCATGCAACGTTGATATTTGCTCTTTTAAATGAAAAATTGAGTCAATAAATGAACGTTGTTGTGAATAATTATGCAATTGAATTAAAGAGTAACATTGGTTGTTGTCCACAAAAAGTCGACGGCTGTTATCCGAGAAAATTTATGAGGTCGCAGCGTAACTACATTAACTCCCCAACACGATAGCTCACTTATAATGACATGCGGTTATTTGTCCGTATTATAGTGAAGGTCGAACGTCTCAAATTCACGGTTTCGGTCCAGATGTCGGTGAATGCATTATACAGTCGAAATTTCTTATTCTGTTAAAAAGTGATTTTCATTAGTTTACAAATTAGTTTGTGTTCACGTTTGCCTCTTCATTATCGTTCCTTAAAACTTCTTTGTATATTGAGGTCACGGCTAAACTTTTCCCCTATAAAGAATCATCACATAACTGGAGATGCGATCTCTCCGGAAGAGCTTTGCCTCGAAACATGATTATACTCTCCTGTAAAACATGTTTTTATGTAACAGACAATTATTAGCTAACATAAGGGATGGAATCAAAGCGATATGAATATTATTATTATTATCTAAATCGGTGAAACGAACTTTAATAAATTATCATACGAAACACTGGTTTTAATGTCGCGATGTCATCTTCAGATGTACAGTGGTGCATTGCAATGCATAGATGCGCAGGAGGAAAAGTTTATTGTAGCAACTTTAAGTTTTTATTAGGATTTTTTGTTTCTATGTTATAAATTCCGTTACAAATTATCAAGTTATGTCGTAAAACAAGTGACAGTTAAATGTTTGGTTTGCACTAGAGGTTTACCCGTTGAAAATCAACTGGAGAGTGGCATTCGTGTAAATTCATTCAAAAAGTGGCGCACTTGATATGTATTGCACTAGAATACGCCAACTAAGTATTTATTAATTAAGGTCACTGTAATATTTTGTGAGATTAAATCATGGCGTCTACTGTATGCCGTGTTTTTTTAGCGCTTTTTTCATCCGTCTGTCTGTCTGACCATGTACAAAATAACTCAAAAATGAGGTACGTAAGCTACAAACACCAAATTTTCAGAATATATAGTTCTACATTCTGACTAGATATGGAAAAAATTTGGGGTCCGTCCGTCTGTCCTTTTGCCTTTTAACAGTATATTAGAAAACCCCTTATGAACTATCTATACGGTTCCATTATGGCGTCCGTATTGTTGGCCATATTCACTGCAATGAATGTAAATAAACAGTTATTCTATTAAGCGAAAGTTAGTGAAAGTACACTGTTGTAAAATTTATTCTATGAAATATTTTGTCGTTGTTGTTTAATGCCAATTAATTTTGAAGATATGTTTACGTGATATGCTGCTTAACATTTTAATGGTAAAATACATCGCTGTGAGATTAGTTAATTAATTTTTCAAAACAAAAGTGAAATTACGTACGTCTGAAAATGTATTTACATAAATGATGTAGTGAATATTATTAAAGATGCAAAATTTTCCAGATAGGTTGTTCTGCAGGGGAATGTTTTTTTATTTTAGTATTCTTTAAAAATCGCCTTATGTAATTTATTCCGCAATTCTTTCCTCACTTGTTACGGCTTGATTTTCCAGTCTCTACCTCCGTTGTTCTTCCCCTTCGTTTTCAGGGTTATTTTCTTGCCTCTAGAATTGATCTGTCAGTCTTTTAGTTCGTTGTTTGTCGGTTTCAGTCGAACGTTTTTGTCCTTTTCTTAGAGATTGAGCTAACGTTTTCAGTTTCATAATCAGAGTAAAATTCAATTTACGCACAACAATCCATACAGTCAATACAAATACAGCGAATCGCAAATAAATATTGAAATTCACGAAAAAAATTGACACGCGTTAAACCCGCCCTCCGCTCACTAGTCGCACCATTGCCTTTGGCCACCCCGCATTCCCTTTTCTGCCCCCGCACCACCTTTTCCAGATCTGAACTCCCTTTTCTACCCCCGTACCCCCCTTTTCCAGCCCCGCGTCTGCTTTTCTGCCCCCGCATCCCCCTTTCTGCCCCCGCACCCCCCTTTTTTGCCCCTTGCACTCCCCTTTTTTGCCCCCACATCCCCCTTTCCTGCCCCCGCAACCCCCATTTTTAGCTCCTTGCACTCCTCTTTTCTGCCCCCGCACCCCGTTTTCTGTCCCCGCACCCCCTTTCCTGCCCCCACATCCCCCTTTCCTGCCTCCGCATCTCCCTTTTCTGCCTCCTTACCCTATTACCTTCCACTGCTCCCTCTTCTCTGCCCCCTCACCTCCTCTTCCATCCCCGCAGTCCTTACTGGCCTCAGAAACGGAATTATGCTTAGCAAGAGATCCTTACGCCACGCTCTCCGCTTGTACATTCATCCTCTTCGATCGATGGTGGACGGCAGCCGATATGCTTCCTTCCGCAAGACTATTCACTTTCACCCCCTCCCTCTCACTCTCTCTCTCTCTTTTTTATCCCCAACTTCGCTCTTTTGCCTACGGACGTTGAAAAGGCGGTCTTCCTCACTTCTCTCGATCTTTTGTTTTCTTCCTTATCACAACAGTTTCGCTGATGCTGAATTTCCTATCTCGGTCCTCTTCTCTCCGACCCTTCTCGTTTTCTGCCCCTCCCACCCCCTCCCCCCCATATTCCCTCTCCTCCTCTGCACTCCTTCCACCCCCAGCGCCCGCCCGAGGTACGGGCGAGAAGGGCGGCTGTCCGGGGCGCCAAAATAACGATCATACATCTATGCTTTACTTTCAAGTGAATAAATATTGGATACCCATTTATATCGCAGAACAAGATATAATTTCGATGGTTTCATTATCAATAATTTTCACGTAACGTTTAATAGATTAACACGTACTTCGAAAATATCTCAACAAGCGTTTAAGAGGGGGCGTTGGAGTGCTGTCTCGCCCGGGGCGCCGAAATTCCTCGGGCCGCCCCTGCCTACCTCCTCTCCACCCCTCTCCGCCCCTTACTACTTCACCTCCTCTCACACCACCCCTTCCTACCCCAATCCCCTTCCATCCCTTCCTACTCCACCCCCTCTCACACCACCCCTTCATACCCCACCCCCTCTCCACCTCCTCACACCACCCCTTCCTACCCCAATCCCCTTCCATCCCTTCCTACTCCACCCCCTCTCACACCACCCCTTCATACCCCACCCCCTCTTCACCCCTTCTTACCCCACCCCTTCCTACCCCACCCCCTCTCCACCTCCTCTCACACCACCCCTTCCTACCCCAATCCCCTTCCATCCCTTCCTACTCCACCCCCTCTCACACCACCCCTTCATACCCCACCCCCTCTCACCACCCCTTCATACCCCACCCCCTCTCCACCCCTTCTTACCCCACCCCTTCTCCACCCCTTCCTACTCTCACCATATTGTTGTGTTGTGTCATTATTTAATCTCGGTCTGGGGTTTATAATCCAGTCCTCACAGAAACTAACTAACTGAAGATATGCCCAGTTATATCGTTTTCTCTATGCCAATGCACTTTTTAACTGCTTGTTTTATGAGCTCTTAGTTCCATCGGGAAATTTCAGAAGATGTAAATTACACACCGAGGGATATTATGAAAATGTAACGGTTAGAATGTTACAAAGAAAACACAGACGAATGTTGATAATAGTTCGTATTAATTCAGATGTGTTCGGTACATAATGTCCTAACTAAATAATAACGTACTTCACGCTACACTATTTTGATCGCAGTTGTTTAGCCCCCGGAAGACCTAAACCTGCCACTGATCTCACCTAGTTTATATTTATTTCTTGCAGGCATTCACAGTACATTTCCAATTTACAGAATAGCTCCACTTACCTATTTCATTCAAATAAAACTTGTTCTTCGTCGATGCTCAAAATCAAAATAGAAATATGCACAAACAAAATGACGTAATATCGTCAAATTGCTCAATGTTCACATAATAATACTGCAAGTTCGAATTACCGCATTGCCATTACAAATGAAATTTCTCACTTGAAAATTTGTTTTTTTGGCAAATTCCGATTTTTCACGGTAATCAAAGTGAACTTAGTTCTTTTTAGCGCGTTTAAAAAAAGCGGTTATTCAGTATAACTTTTCAACTCCATTGTTCGTATCTCGAATATAACTAATTTAAAATGCAATTTTACAGTGACCGAAACCGATTCCACTTCTTTTCTTATTGAAGGACAGTGGTGTCGGTTAACTCCCCTAAAAAAGACAAATATTTTATATTTCTGGTTAAAATTATAACATCATCGAAGAATAGAATCTTTTAGATTTTTGACTGTATTGATGAGAAAATTAGTTGAAACACGGGCCGAGAAATAAGCTTCCCAAAATGCTACACCAACCTACCAAAAATGTTCTGGATCGAAAAACTACGGTATTATCTTATATATAATTTTAGAAGTGTCCGTCCGTTCCCCCATTTTTATCTATTGAACAGTTTGTCATGGAGAAATGCTATAAAAGCAATTTTGTTTCTGCCAACTAGGAGACCCAGGGAAAACCATTATCCTTTACGGAAGTGTCCTGGGTTCCACTCTAGGAGACAATTATATTTTCCCAGAAGTTTACACGGGATTTTCGATTTTTCAGAGTGCAAGGTTTTTTTCCTTCATCAAAATACCTAAATATGGACCGATTTTCTTCGTTTTTGCTTTGTAATTTAGTTATAATATAGGTTACAGCAGTTTACAATGAATAATGCGATATTAACCTCGCTATGAAATTATTCCGCATTAATATAGGAAATATTTTGTATCTTGTTTAAAATATTTTAACCTATTCTTTAATAGGGCGCATAGCACACCTATCTTCTGTTGGGTGTCGCTCATTTAGGGTGATTCTGAGAATGGTCTTTGTGGTAAAAATCTGTGATTTTATCCGTCACTGTAGTCAACGATAGTACTTTAATACGTTTGCCACTAGTGGAAAAACTTGAGATTTATTATTTACGTTCGCTTTTCATCAAAATAAATAATGACATTTCTTTTCAGCTTATCTGCTAATCGGTAATTACGATAAGCATTCTTCAGATTTTGAAGCTGTAAACGTGCATAAAATGCTGAAGATGAATGGCAGAAATGTTGAAGTTTATAGGCCGTTGCGTTTAAGTAACTGGATCGTACTGATGCGGTTCATCTTTTTTTCACTATGAAAATGTTTTATTGGGACACCTTACGCATTTATATTTTATTCGAAATGTAGTAAGCAGTGTTGCCACTTTTTTTAGCACTTGGGAGCTAGATTTCATCTTCTTGGTAGCTAGAAAGTAGCTAGAATATTTAATTACCTGTAATATTCATGACTGTGTAAGGAAGCTAACCATATGATGTTTCTAAACTATTAGAGTATTGTAATTGTGTGCTGAGCATATGCATCAACTATTACACAGACACGAAAGATGAAACCTTTCCCTGAACCAATTTCTTGGCTAAATGAAAAACTTTTTAAAACCTTTTTCCCAACACCGGATGTTTCTTTTGTAAGAATTTTACGAAAGGTATATAGGAAAGCAGACTCCAATTGTTAAAACCATGCAGTTATTGGTGTTTTTTAGATTTTTTGGTAGTCTCCTCTGTCATGACAAATCTTTTACTTTAAAATGCATATATTGGGTGTGATCTAACATTTGATTTCCTGTTGTTGTCCCAAATAATTATACTGTGAATATCTTATAACTCCCTCGCCAGGTAAAATAACTGCAGTTTTATGTAGAAAATTAAATCCTGAATTAACACGCTTCAAATTGTAACAAAAATATATAGTATTCGCTTCTGTTTCTGGTTTTTTTAATATCAATTTTACAATTTTCAACTTCAAATTAGGAAAATATCTTCATTTCAGAAAGATGTCTTTTTACGTAAAGAGGTTTAATTAGTAGTGTCTCTTCACATAAAATATTTCTTGAAAATTACGACAAATACATTTAAAGATACAATAATACAATTACAAAATAATACACTTCAACCATTAAATGCTACAGAAACTTTTACATTTGAGAAATATCTTTGGGTCAATTACACATTCACTGTAAAAGTATTTATATTGCCATTGGACTTCACCTGTCAGCGAAATAAAATATTTTTTAAATTCTTCGCGAACACTTTTAGCATCGGCTGAATAGTTATGACATATTTATGTACGCCTCCTTGTAAAGGGAAAAGGTTCTCTTTAGAGACTCCACCTTCTTTTCGCCAGGTGCCTGCAATTATCTCATGTGATGCATTATGTTCCTCGTCAAAAGTTCGTTCCTCATCAAAAGTTCCTGCACAACACTGCGTGCCTTTGTAATTATAATAGTAACTTCCGCTTTTATTAGGCGCTTGGATAACTATGTATGTGTTTACCGTCCAGGGCGCCTATGCAATGAGGGAATTTCCATCATCTTCTTGAAGGCACGTTTCTGAAAGAACGACAGGTAATGTAAACGCACGGGTGAGAAATTGCGCAAATAGTAGAGTGGAGAACTCGCGTGACAGTAAATCGCGGCGATATTTGTTGACAGTGTAAACACACAGGCGTCTCTTGCGCGAGATGTCGCAAGTAACTTGCCAGTCTATTCCCTCCTTTACATTTAAGGATATCTGCAACTGCTAGTTGTTTGTTGTTTATCGGGTTACCATATCTTCGACTTATCTAGGATGTTTTAGATAGTAGCTAGAAAAAGCTAAAATCTTTTTTCCATTCGCCAGATTTGTAACAAGTCGCTACGGTTGATTTTTCGGAGCTAGTTTGAGATGAAATTCGTTAGATATAGCTACAAATTCGCTAGATTGGCAACACTGTAGTGTTACGTTCAAGAGGAACACGAATAGGTACATACATTAGGCGCAGGTGGTGAAATTTTCACAATAAAACACCTCCGCAGTACGATTCGACTGCTGCTCCACGCGAAGGAATCGCATTTTTGATTGCGTCCATCCCACCCTCGAAACAAAAAAACAAAGAGACGTTCATTTCGAATGTTGCGTGGCCACGTCGATTCCCCTTGAGAGGGCGACGTTCTACGAACAACACTTCGGACAGTGTTGCATTGTCAAGGTCGCAACCGAACTTTTTTTTTTCAGGACTGAAGAAAGGTTGAATCATTTTCTCTGATAATATAGTATTATATATATTTGCATCTAATTTTAATTGGCGTTATTTTTACTTTCTCATACGAAGTATCGAGAAAGAATTGTTTTCGCGAAAAAATTCGACCTCGAGATTTTTACGGAAATATACGTTTTAGGTGTCGATGAATCCGAAAAAGTGGTTTTCGCAATGCCGTCTGTCTGTCTGTCTGTCTGTTACTGGCTCTGGAGCCTAGACGGTAGAACGAAAATGTATGAAATCTCGTACTAAGGCATTTTATCATACTGAGCAGAGTATACATAGAATTGGTTGACATTGATCAATAATTAAGAGTAGTTTATTCTACAGGCTCATACGATTTTCATTACCTAAAGATAACTAAACGATGCATTAGTATATGAGAAAGTTTGTATAATGTATGTTTTACCGATTTTTTAACATTTATTCGCGTTAATGAGTTTTTGTATTAATCATTTGTATAATTCATAATTCATCACTGAAGCGTATATATTTTTCAGTTAAGAAAGTTTTAAACATTTTATTTAAAATTAAGCTGTATTATTTTATATAATTATTTTAAAAGTACTGAGAAAATCATAATCTAGGACATAAAGGAGGCCCCACCTTAACTGTATGAGTCAACAAGCCGGCAAAAGTATTGTATTATTCAACTCCCGAGAAAGCTTATAATAAATGTGCGAGGATAATCTTTCCGATAATCATGTGACTAAAGGAAGTTATTTGCTATAATTGCTTGCTTTGAAGTATGATAAAAAGCCTATTAATGTTTTTAATGTCACGAAAAAGATTGCATTGACTGCAGGAATGGCGAAGTGAACCTGTTGCCACATGTAATTTACGTGCAAAGAATAATTGAAAATATCATGTTGTTTTTCTTAGAATAGCATTCTTAATACCTGAGATATCATAAAGTACCACTTATTTCGTAAACAAAGTGAGAGGTAGAGAATAATGAGGATTACATTTAAGAAATAACGACTTGGCAACGCCGCAATAATGCATTTCCGGCAACAACGCCATCCAAGGCATGATTTTCACTTTGGTGTCTGCCGTGGTTGATTCGGTTTGCGGTTGCGTTTTTCATTTTGCGATAATTACACATTTCGTGATATCTATGTTCTCAGCATATGTAGAAAGTGGACAGAATGACATTATGCTTTTGTTAAGTGAGCATGTGAATGGGAAGCCCAGGGTCACAACTAATAAAAAAATTGTTACATCTATTTCGGATTATTTTAATAATTTGAAATAAATCCTTGTAAATATTTTACAATATGATTGTTTTCTTTTCTAAATCACTGAAATTACCTGTTTGACATTGTTACCATTTTTCATTAAGTGAAATAATATTAATGAACAACACGGTTTTGGTGGTAGTGGCGGATAACCCTTCTCGTTTTTTGTTAACATTCGTCTTGTTTAACTTAAAAGTGATAAGGAAACCCAACACCAACCCAACCCGTTAAATAAGATTAATTATATAAACTATTAGCGCTAAAACCATCTACTGATGAGAAATGCAATTTGCGGGGGGAGAACCGACCAGCACCACAATTTCTTACATCTAAATAAGTAAATACGACCCGATCTTATTCGTTTTGTTTAATCTGACGAATAAAACAATCCTCTATTAAAACAATCATCTATCATGTTCTTGCAATATTTAGACATTTAAGTCTTACATGCTGAGATATAATATGTAAAAATTACGTCCATTTCACCGTCAATGTAAGATAATACCTTTCTTGTTACAAAGTACAGGATTTCTTACAGGTAAATGAAATGTACACCAACTATGTGGAAACGTGAAGAATAAAAATATGTATGCATTTTAACGCTTTTGTTTACGAGAAATCTATTATTATTTAAGAATAAAACCTCCGTATCGCACTAAGAACCATATTTAACGTCTAAGCAGCCGTCAGCTAGTGCTACAGTGTTGCCAAGTCTAAAATTTTAAAATAGCTGACTCCCAAAGCGGCGATTTTATTTATTAATATTATTAAATTTCTCGTAAATAAGTGCGTCAAGGTACATATTTAAATATATATTTGTATTCTTATCATGTTTGCGCATATTTGCTGTGTTTTTGGTGTACTATATTTCATTTACTTACGAATTTCAGTGGCTAATTTCGTGTTCAGCACGACTAGCTCGCCTATGTCGGCTGTGTAAATTCCCGTACTTTTAAATGCATTTATTGAAAAAACGAATGCGTCAACCTATATTTTTCTCTGCAGCATGTCATAGAGTATGCCTTCTTCTATCATTACTGTGAATACGAGGAAATTGACATTATCTTGAATTTCCGGTGGAGCCTCCTTAAACCACGTCATTCTATTTCTATGTATTTGACGGTGACTTTTAAAATTTTCAGTACCTCCTTTTAGAATTATTATTTTGAAGTAAATAGTGAATTTAAATTTTTGTGAAAGATTTGTATTGAGCATAATTGAAATATGCTTCAATGAATTACGTCCATTTACCACAGTCGCTCTCACTTTGTTCATATGAATTGAATCGTATACGACCCGCTCTTAACGGGCCCTATGGCTCCAAAAATAAAAATTAAAACATAATATGGTACTTATGTATTAACTGGGGACCCAATAAAACAAACTAAGAAAATGGGAACTTGTCAAAAAAAATTATTTACAAGTAACCGAGGATATTGTCGAGCCTTCGGCTGGCTTTCTTTTTAGATTATAATGCCTTTTATATCGGGCGTAGCCGTCTCCGGGCGCTATCGCGCCCTTCGCCTCTCTGGAACGAAACTATCCCTCACCATTGGCCGGTGATCTGATAGGTAAATGTCGCAACAGACAGATCAGTCGTGGGTTTTCAAACTTTCGTTTTGCGTGAAAGGGTTATCTCAAAAAATTATTTTTCAAAAGGGGTCCAGGATAACCAAAGACAACCCATTTCTCTTTGAATTTTAACATTTAAACTTGGGTCTCCCGTTAATACATGGTACCCATAATATTCCTTCTAATCGCCGTAAAATTGATTTTTTGGAGAATTTATTGAATATAAATAAAGAACGTGTTCTTTTACAAATATTATTCTGGGAGTAACAGGACATGGGCCAACGATTTCACGCTTCCATATTATTATTACCTCGGTTGCTGCGTTTTTTGCTTTAAACAATTTTGTGTCTAATTGTCACATTCGAATCCAATTGCAATGTGAATTTTCTCGCACCGCAGGCCCCGAGGACTCTCTCCATTCGGCTTCTTCGTCCGTCCTCTGTACATCCGTCCTAGTGTTTGGCGTTCCATGTCGTCTTCGCCTTCCAACGCGCACTAGGCGATCGCCCCCGCTGATGCACGACTGATGCGCGCGTCACCGCCGCACCCAAGTGCCGAGGTAAGTTCATCCACTACGCCACATTCACGGCCGCAAAACGACCCCTTTATAAAGTTACGCAGTGGTGTCTTGGCGACCCAGTTGCAAGCAAGCCGATTCAGGAAACGCCGCTTTCGCGTGCGGAGAAAGTATCGTAGCAGTTTTCCTTTCTCTCTTTCCTTTTTTTTTTAACGCATGCCGCTGGCGTTGGCTTTTGATGCGTCGTCATCTCGCATAAATCTTGTAGCGAGGACTTTTCTGCAGACATGTAATTCATGTATTGCCACGGGATTGGTGTGATTCTTTTTTGTCGAAGGCTGCTCTCTTCGGTGACGCAACTTGCCCACCCTCGCATAAAATGCTCGTATCGTAGAAGAGTCGCGGTATCGAAACAAACTCGCTTTTCGATGGATTTGCAAGCTTTTCCTCATCATTCTTCGAATACTACGTAATAGCTTTTCGATGGATTTGCAAGCTTTTCCTCATCATTCTTCGAATACTACGTAATAGCCCTTCAATATGACTGGTCGAAATATTAATATATCAAAAGTGGAAATTTCAACAGCTAATATTTATTCTGTTCAAAAGAAAATTTCTCCTTCCTTCTCTCGTATTAAAAGCATTCAAAGCACGCTTACACCCATAAAAGATTGAAATAGCGATAGGTTTTCGAGGCCTAACGTTGTAATTGGTAGGCAAGACAACATCCCGTTAAAATGGTAAGATTTCCCCAAGATATGTGAATTATAAACGTTTAACACGAATGATTTCGAAATACAGGCGGAAAAAGATGAGCAGTATGTGAAACTTGATAATTTTTCTTCAAAATGGTTCGGACCCAAAGAACGTAGGTTAATTCGTTATAATTTTAGTCCAAAAAAAAGAATGAAAGCCTGCACGTCGAAAAGTTGATTTTTACCTGTTACTTTATGGGAAATGGAAATTTCTTCCTTGGAATCTAAACCAGGACTTTTTTCGAGAATTTTTTCGTCGTCCCATTAAAATATGTGAATCGAGCATTCTTACAAAATTTAAAGTTTCATCTCGTTTCCATCTCGAGTTATTGGTAGAGGGGTGTTTAGCGTGTCTGGCTCCCAATTCTAAGGTCGTGGGTTCGAATCCTACCGAGGGCACGTAAAAATAAATATTATTATTCGCATTTTTTCTAGCGAGCGGGTGTAGCGCTACATCAGACAAACCAACAAACGAGCCAACCAACAGATCGAGGAAACTATATATGGAATGTTATTTCGACCGCCATCTCGCCATAATAATTTTTCGCCTTTCCGAAAGGGCTACATTCTTCTCGTCCGCCATTAAATTCTCGTCATCAGAGGTGGCAATCTACGCTTGCTTTGTGGTGCTGTTGCACTCGGCGAGAGAGCCTTTCCCTCGCTTATCGACGAACCGGTCCCGCGGAAGGACGAATGACGCCATAGGGCGACTCTTTACCACCCTTGGCCCCGCGAAGGGCGTATAATTACTTTCGCTATCACTTTTTCGGGGCGAAAAGGTGCCCTCCGCTCTAACGGGTGCCTTCCTTTTCATCAAGGTGAGCTTTCAAGATGACGTTCCTCTTGCGATGGAACTATTTCCCTTCGTGCCACTTGAAAATCCGTAATTTTCTAAACTTCCTTCAGTTGCGAAATTAAAAATTCACCTGTCGAAAACGTTGCGCCAGGTGGTACTGCAGACAAAGCAAAGAAAAAATTGTTTGGTTTTTCTTAATCGCTGTGTGATTCAATGAAGTTATAGCGCACTTTGTGACGTATGCGAAATCTCCTGTTAAATTTTATATTTATATACAGTAAATCGTGCCATAATAAGCCTTTTTCAAACATGGGATTTGTAGATATATTTCTGTGACCCACTTGCGATTGCATTTTCTTACGCCTCAGGAGCCCTCTAACTGTAAATAACTTGGCTTATCAATATATGCTAAAGATAAACAGGTGAGAAATAGTGGAAAGGAAAAAAAGAAATCCAGTTGGTTAAAACAGTGGTAAAATACCAAGTTTTTTTTTTAAATTGTCCGTAATGGAACAGTTCCACAAAGTTACGCCCACCACCGTGAAATTTATGCGCCGAAAAATCCGAGGTCATGCGAATGTCGGGTAAAGGAGAAAACTTTAACATTCCGTATTTCCCGTCGGATAAGACACTCTTTCTTCCCAGAAAGACGGCTCCTAAAATCAACCCGCGTCTTGTGTGCCAAGGGTAAACATTTGCTCGGCCCTACGGATCAGAGTTTCTCAACCTTTTTTGATCCACGGCAAGCCTTCATGAACGCTTTATTAACGTCGCGGCACATCAAACCAACCCTGTGCAATTTCACTGATTTAGTACGTGTTTTTAAAGGAGGATAAACTATTATATTTTTAAATTAACTAAATATTAAATATCTGTTGATTCCTCTCGCAGTTTAAGGATAAGACGCTTGAATAATGAAATGTATGCGAATGTTCTTTATTTCAAACGCTTTAATAACAATTAAAAATCGTCGGAATTTGAGGCACAATAGTGCCTTCCTAAAGCGCCGCGACACACCGGTTAAGAATCTTTGGTATGGATTTCCCAATACTCTGTAGAGTTCTTTCGACGAGAAAAAGAAAGATTTCTTAAGACAATATACGAGATCGTTGATTAAGCAAACAATACATATATTTTATGTACAAAATAAGATGATCACATTGTGATTGAATTACGTGTCAGTACATATTAGAAAAACGATTTTGGTGGTGGCTTTCCAGCTATAAATGTTACAATTAGTATGCATCTGAAGATGATCAACTATACGAAGATAGTGAAGATTTATATGAAAGTGCCAGTGGTGATGACTGTAGCAACAATGATGACGATTTCCTTGTCTTTTACGATGAATAAACTTCCTTATTTTAATGTAGATCAAACCTGTTTTTGTTCTTGTAAATTTGGTAAGATACAATCCATGCGTTTTTTCCCCGAAATTTTTGAGTTATAATCGGGGTGCGTCTTATGCTCCGGTGCGTCTTATGGTCCGGGAAATACGGTGTTGGTAGGACGCCATTAAAACAAGTTTAAGAGACTATAAATGCCTCGGAAGTATTATAACGAGAGAAACAAAATGTACAGATGAAATAAGGACTAGAATAGAGAAAGATGAAAGAAACTCCTACTAATAGGAAATATAAAGGAGGATATACGCAAACAGTTGATAAATTCCTATGTATGTAGTATAGTTTTGTACGGGGTAGAGGTATGGGGGCTAAGGGGAAATTATATCAAATATTTGGAAAGCTTCAAAATGTGGACATAGAGAAGACTGCTGTAGATAAAATGGGCAGATAGGTTTAGATTCAAGGAAGTACCACGCTCAGGACTTGAGGCGCCGCTCCACACTGACTAGCCGAGATGATGTTTGACGCCTTAAGGTCGATTCGGACGACAGTGTTTATGAAAAGTAATGACACGACACACGTTACATGCTACAATTATAGTGTAATTGAACGCGACTTAAAATCAAAGCGCATCGAAAGCACTCGATTTAATAAAGTTAATCCGAAAACATCCGATATCGTCATTTTTCTTGCTCTCTCTTCAGGGTGAGATCATAAAAAAGCTCTTTCGCTTTCCTCTCTTTCTTGAGGTATCGGTCTTAAGATTGCCTTAAAATCTCTCCTAAAACAAGACCCTTTAGTTTAATCTATACACCAGTGCTTCTCAAGCGTCGGTCTGCGGACAATTATTTGCCAGTCCGCGGCGTTCCATTTCCATGTTGGATGATAAGCATCACTGATTAATGAGATAGTACTTGTTTGTGTTTTCAGTCGGAAACTGCTTATGAAAGTATAGAATTGTCAAATAATAATACGTGTTTAAACTTATTCACGAAATTTAGACGATATTTTGAAGTTTAAATAATTTATTGATAAGGATAAACAATGCGACGGTAATATAAATAAATAAATATTCAATTATTCATTGATTTACGAGTGTTCCTAATTCTGATATCTCTCTACATATTAAAGTTGGTCGGCAAACCTTTAATTCTTAGAGAAATGAATATGATATGAAAAGCGTCGTCTGCTAACAAGAGAAAGACCGAAATGGAGATAGATATAATTTTATGCCGTAAATACATAAGATATATGCCGAAAGGGTAGGTTTCAGACTCGGGCAGCGTACCAATTCGCCTCGCGGAGAAAGGAACGGGGTATCGCGTAGAGGCGGAGTCCCTGGTATTCATTGTCATCATACTACAAACAAGAAGGAAAATTATGCTCCATAAATATAATCAAGAGCGATTTCAAAGGCGTTCTTTATGGGATTTACGTGCAAAATGGAATCGAACGATTGGGCGCTTCTCGAATTTTCGTCTTCGAAATTATATAAGTCGTCATTATGTGCTCTCGCGGACTTTTTTTGACAAATGTTGTGCTGTATATGAATACACCTCACTGATAATATAAGAGCTTGGGAGAGAAAATGTTTTTTTTATTTGTCTCGAATCGTCTGAGCGACCGATGTAAACGAAATATATTGTTATGCTTCGAATTTTCTTGGATTTTTTCTCCTACACTATGCGTCGTAATTATGTGGTCTTACGGACATTTTATTAATGTCATCCGTTATCCTAATAAATTTTGTAACCGATACCTTATAGACCAGGGATAGCAAATACGAGGCACGCGTGCGATTTAACTTGGCACGCGTAAGCTACTATTTTCATTATAAAACATGATGAGGCTTCTTAGAGAAAGAATAGATTAGTGGCAGTTCTGATGGTTCACATTACTTTCTTGGCACGCGACACAAAAATCATTTGCCATACCTGTTATAGACATTATAAGGGTAAGTGCAAGTAAATATGGCAATTATTTGCTGCTTGTCTTATTCTATTTAACCGTTAATTCGTGGAGTGGCGTCAAAATGGCACCACTTGATGTATTACAGCCAAATAATTCAAGGAGTTCAGATCATGACCAATCTGAGGAAGACCTTAATCAGTTAATTATATATTGACAAGGGCTGATGGTGACACACACAGGCATTATGCGTGTGTGCCAAGTCCTTGATAGAATGCCAGAATGCTAACGTTCTCAGTTGTTTCTCCTCATTTTCCACCTACTACTTCTTTAGTGGTTGAGCAACCGAAAAGGATAATCGCTCGCCTTCTCTTTCGTGCGTGTGTGCGCGCAGAGCAGGAGCATCGGTTTGTCCTCTTTCTCCGCGGGGGACCTCTTTCGAGTTACACGTGCCGTCAGCATGACGCTCGTGGCAAAAGGGGGGAGGGAGGTGAGGGGGAGGGTAGGGAGGAGGGGGGAGGAGAGGAGGACGGGCGCGTGGGTGAGATGGAGCGTTATAGGGAAATCGAATCGCGCGCGTGATTAATTCGCGTCGGCTGCCGATGGGAATATCCTGTGGAAGGGAACGAATGGAATTGTCGCACCGCTTGATAAAAAGGGGTCCGAAGGGAGTGAGTTTGATGAGAAGGGAAATCGACTCCATTCCATCGTCTCCCTCTCTTTCTCTCTCTCTCTCTCTCTCACGAACTACGCTTTTCGAATTTTTTCTCGCGAGTCGTGCCTACTATACTATAAGACGCGTTCAGAAATTTTTCCAAACGGGAGTTACGTTTGTCATTTATCGGTCGGAACTCGTTGGAAAACCTCTTCTACTACGATAAATCTGAAAGGGAAATGTAATTGACCTCTAGCAAACGTGGCGTTTATATTATAATTAGGAGAATATCCCGTTATTCGCCCAGAGTAATTATCCCCACCACTATATTTCAGTAAGTCTGTCTGTCTATCTGTCTGTTCCTTTATGCACGCCCACATTTCTCAACCGATTCCGACCAAATTTGGCATGATTGTCGAGGGCACTAAGGGGAAGGTCATCGCGGGGTTTTAGTGTCCGTCTGTCTGCTTGATTCAAATGGCGGCGTTGTCTGTCTCTTCCTTTATGCACGACAACATATCTCAACCGATTGCAACCAAATTTGATACGATAATAGGGGACAGCATGAGAAATGTCAGCGCGGGATTTCGTTTCCGTGTGCCCGTTTGATTCAAAATGGCGGCCAATTTAAACATTAAATTACACGTATTTTCCCGAGTCCTGCTATTGATTTTAATCAAATTCGGTACGATTGTGGAGGGCTCCAAGGAATACTTAATAGGCGGGTTTTGTTTCACTCTGCCCGTTTTATTGAAAACGGCGGTCGATTGAATTCTTAAATACCAAGTAACATCTAGAATTCCTATCGGATTTTAACAAAATTTCCCCGGTCAACGCCGGATATTTCTAATAATAAATATATAAAGTCCCATGGTTTTGAAGTAATAATTTCTATTCCTTGAACTCATTTATTTTGAATAGCGTACTTAAAGCCTTTTACAATAAATTTTCATAGACTATATTGAGAATCCTTCCACTTTGCGAAAGAATATACAAATTATTTCCCCTACTTATTCTTGAGCATAATACGTAAAACTGATCATGAGAAAAGCATTGCGCACGTAAGTCGATCCTGACAAATTTTAGTGATTGACCTCGGGCCTTGTTAATAATCATTGCAAAACAAACCTTGACCGGAAATTGAAGACGTTTGAATTCAATAGGGTAGTTGCTAGATATGTGGTATGAAAACACTCGTCCTTTATCGCATCCTGTCAAAATTACTGCTTCAACAAAATGGGGATATAAAGTTTGAATATGCACACGAGTCGCATTACAAAGTTTAAAAGCATCCAAATTCTGCAGCAATATAATTGGTGCAACATCATTGATACTAATTAAAGAGGATGAATGCCTGGTGGGTTTTGTGAGTTTATGAGCTCAACCGGATAATTTACTGCTTCGTCCACATTAGTTTCGGTGTCCACAGAGTTATAAACTGTTTTTTTTAAGCAACAAATTGATTTATAAGAATATAATTGAGTGAATGCACAGTTACATATTTTGGGGCAAGGATAGGTCTTTCGAATAACCATGATACTGACTTTTCCCTCAAATGAGAGATATCAGGATAGACTTTTGATACGAGTTCAATAATCGATTTCACTATAACACTCAATTTTTCCGGTATTTCATTTTCGCCGTTTTCGTTGGGAATATTTCCATCACCTATTTGTAGCAATAATTTTACGAGTTCACCTGCTATATTATCTCCTTTTAAACACTCTCATGTTTGTTGAGAGGCTTAATCTTTCTAATTTCTTCCACGTAAATGACGATTTTATGCATGCATTTACCTCATCAGCTCTAGTTCCTCTAGCAACAACCGGTAGGGTTTGACGAATTGTCATTTTCTCTGATATCTTGCAGGGTAAGGTTTAAAGCCTGAAATGCTACCTTATTGGACATAGTGCATTTATCCCAAGAAATTAGCATGCAATCTTGTAAGTGTATGTTGTAAATAATTTATACATTACACCATTTTTCTCGATGCGTAAAATGATTATTCATAAACAGTAAACAACGATACACTTCATTTTTTGAAATTTCTATACAAATTTTCAAGCGTTGAAAAACTGAACTAAAGCCATTTTCTAATATAAAGAAATTATCCTACTTTAAATTAATAAATATGGAGATTTCGGATTTTCTCCTTCTTCGCATTTCGGAAAGGTACCCACATGCAAAATTTTAACCTTCTAGGTAAAGCATTAGACTTTAGCTGACAGACACAGACTTTCTGCTTTATTATTATGGTAGACATGAACGATTTCTTTGTAGATAAATCATCGAGAAAGTATCTATGTACAGGTATCCCTCGCCGTTCACGGTGGTTACGGTCCTAGAGAGCCAGAGAACCGCATAACCGCGAACGGAAAATCCATAAAATAATGGAGAAAATGGGGATCGATTTCCACACCCACAAGAATGAACCTAAGCGTGATGTTTTTTACTTTGTTTACGATCGTAGGAGATAAAAAACAAAGGACTAAAAAAACTGAAACGATTAGCAGTCCTACTGGCGTGGAAATGTATAGAAATTAAGAAAAGAGAGAAAAGTTAATTAGCTCGTCGTGAAAGGTTCTCAAGTGCGTCTTTGCTAGGCTGGTCGCCATGACTGGGGCATTTCTCACGCCCTTTTTATTTCCACTGCCACGAGGTAGTGTTTGTTCCCAGGCTTTTTCCTCGCCAAAGCTTTCCGAAACTGCGGTCTCTGTATTTGCTCCAGAGTTTTATGATTTCCAGCAGTCATCGGAAAAACATTATTTCGGGATATTTTTCGTAAGGATGACACCCATATGTATGTATGTATGTATGCATGGTAAGAATATATTTCGTTGACCTAACTCTCTTACTCCAATCATCGTTTTAGCATTAAAAGTCCTGCCAAGGTTTACTTTTCAAAATTTTATGCTCAGCGTAACAGGCCAACGCCCTCAACACTGCGCCACGGAAATGACGAAGTAAGACAATTAAATGAATCTGTATTTAACAAACTACCCGGAGAAGAGACAGTCAGCTATGGATATGACTGTGCCACGTAACACGATGCCAACGGCACTGATTCAAATAATAACGGTACTTTCCGGTTAACGGGAATACCTCAAAAAATAAACACGTATTTTTGTGATATTTTGTTTGTTAACAATGCGTAACAAATCTCGTTAAGATATTTACGTTGATCACTTAATGATGAATTTGTGGAGTTTGTCGAGGAGTGAAGAAGAAGCTGTATCTTTGCTTCAAGACCATGGTATTTTATCTAAAGGGCGAATGTGCAAGAAGGATCATATTATGAAACTTTACTTCTGCGACAGAATATTTTGGAAATGCAACGCGAAAGCCTGTCAGTAGAATTCTTGTGGCGACAACATAACAAAGAAATCGACATATTTACAGCTATTTTAAATGCCATAAAGACATATTGACCCCCTAGTAACATAAATTTAGATTGTATTAGTAATTATGTTGCTTTTATTAATAAATAAGTTTCAAAAACGTGTGATTTTTAAGTAATTCTCTCGTTGTTACGCTTTGTTAACAAACAAATACGTCGTAACATATCACAACAATAGGTGTATATTTTTTTAGGTATTCCCGTTAACAGGAAAGTACCCAAATAACGATAGTGTCATGATTTGATATCAGCCAGAATACTTGGCAACTTTGATCCCCTCTGGACTTCAACGCAATCGACATAGATAGAGCGTGTGCATAAAAGGCGGATTGTGTAACGGTACGCGTATGATAGTTCTAAGGATAGATAAACGTATCCTATTCTGTTTACATTTTCACGGGTGATCACAAACGATATGTTGTAACCATATCCAGTATAAAGACCTCGACTAAAGAACATAGGAACTTACGTTCGTTCTCTATAGAACCCAGTTTCCTGTCAGATCTGTTAAGAACATCGTGTATAAAGAAGTTCTGAGTAAAGCATGAATAAATAAATTATTTTTCATTTTTACCAAAATCCTAAATTCAGATTTCAGAGTAAAACCATATGGAATAAATGACATTTATGTTTAGAACGCAATCAGTTTTTTACTAAAATTTTGAACGTTTCCCTATCTTCCTCTGAGGAGTTTTCAAAACTCAAACTTTTGAAGAATAAGTGACATCAATGTGGAAATGTACTCTCAAATATTTCAGCTTTCTATCTTTTATACCTTTGGATATACATATAAGCAAAACAATCGAATCGTGACGCAAGAAAGGAGGATCAAGGTATGCACGTTTATTTCTTCGTCGTATTGATAATCAACATCCTTTCCTTAATTATGTTATGTTTGCGCACGAAAAGAACTTAAAAGTATTGCCGTATTTGCAGTTGATCTTGTTTACTTCGGGTTTTTTTCGTTAACAGCAATTAATAAAACAGTATATATGGATTTGAGCTCATGGCATAAATAAATTAAGAAAGGTGGAAAGTGTTCTCTAAATGCTGTAATCTTAATATATAATTTAGTGTGTTTGTATGTATGTCCGTTTATAACTTAAGAACCAAAAGTTCCACAACTTTCAAACTTTTCACATGATTTTATATTATCCTTGAAAAGATTTTAGGCAACTTTGTTTCCCCTCACCTCCCCCTTATAACCCCCACTCTCTTGGAAATTTTTTAAAATTTTCATATTTTTTCACTTAAGTCGTACATTATCCCTTCTACAATGTGTATACTAAATTTGGAAGGCCTGTATCTCCCCTTTCTCCCATAATTTTGATTTAAAGTTACCCAGTCCTTAGACAAATTGACTCGGGCAACGCCGGGTATTGCAGCTAGTGTAAAATTAAATTAAAACTCCATCAAAAGAGAAGGAAGGAGAGGAACAGTTGAAAAAGAAAATGGTCATTCGCCCAAACAAACACACAACCTGCCGTACAGGGGCTTTCATTTCGTATCTTACCTTGAGGACTCCGAAAAGACTACCTGGTAGCCGATATACGAGTACGTGTCAGTCCTATTCGCTTATAGTCGACTTCCTTAAGTCTTAAATCACCGAATTTTATTTTTTTCTGTTTCGTTTTTTTACTTAAGACAAGGGTCGCTGCGGAATACCTTTACTCAAGCCCGATTTGTGTGTGCGCGCGTCATTGAAGGTCACTAGCGCAGAGAACCCTCCCGTAAACCTGAGAGCGTGACCTGCCGTCACCGGCGCCGGCCCTAAAAATCCTCTAAACGGCAGGTTGCGTGAGTTTTGGTTTGGGTGAATGACCGTTTTCTTTTTCAATTGTTCTTCTCCTTCCTTCTTTTTGAGGGTTTTAATTTTTTTTAATTGCGGCATTTGGAGAACACTTTTCAACTTTCTTTATAAAATCGCGTAATAAAATTTCTAAGTTTAGTATAAATTGCCACTTTCTTGTAAACTATTTTAAAAGGGCTTCGTTCCGTGCTTTTTTATTCTTCAAAATTCAAATCTAAATAAACCAAATGGCAGCAGTACAGAAGTCGACCTTCCAAGTTTCACCTCTCTGTCATTTACGGTATCGTCACAATTTCAATTTAAGGTAGTGAACAGGCAGACAGACAGACGCCAAAGTTAAACTATAAGCGCATATTTTTAAGAGCTAAAAATTAATGAAACCGATATTTATATGCACTAAAAAGCAAACAATACATAGGTATAAACCACTTGGGAAGGCACAATTTTGTGGAATTCCATAACTAGGAATAAATATAAAACGCACGCGATGTAATGTTCCGGAAAGTAAAAATAGTCATATAAAGGCTGCGTAATGAGGAAATATTATTGAAGATTTATTCTTTACAACCACAAAACTTTTATGTGCCGACAAATATTTTTACTCTATGAATCATTCAACTATTCGAATTTTAGATTTGCTTTTTTTAATTCTAGTGCATATAAAACGTAATTTCGTTAAAATGACTTTGTATGAATTTTATTTTTCTGTCCTTGGTCAAAGATTAAAAACTTATCAGCTTTCGCAGAAAATGTTGTCAAAGATCTTTAAGAATTCAGCAATTTAATTTCTCTGTCCGACTTCATTAAAAAAATATCAACGAATAATTGTTACCGTGGAAATTTCTCTTATATGTGGAGAAATATATAATATAATCACAGTCAATCTTACGCATTTACTTGAAATCGGTGACAAATCATATCACCCATCCCCTTGTTAATCGAATAGAGAAATATTAAACGCTTCTGGAACGGAACCCATAACTTCAATATAAACGAAAGGAGCAGCTTAATGTTTAAAACTGGCGTTTCCAAGTAATTATTCAACGTTTTATCGAAAAAGAACCGAAAAATTTTCATTTATAGTAAGCGTTTTTCCTTATTTTCAGATCTGAAAAAAAAATTATACTTACGCTGTTTATTAGTATTTCAATGTCTGAAAAGGTATTGGCTGGATCTGGTCAACCGGAAGTAGAGGTTTATTATTGTGTATTTTTTTTTCGTTTTTCAAAATATGTTCTTTAGAACTTATGTAAAAATATGTCATATTCAAAGTTGTAGACAATGTAATTTTCTGCATGTTTTCTTTGAAACATTTTGTCATAAAAGCGATTGTTTAAGAGATATTTCGATATATCGTCTGAGTTTACGTTAAGCATGTCGCTAAGTGAAACATTAGTTTCCGTTGCTATGATGACATTTTCTAATTGTTGATAGCATTGCCTAAGTTAATTGGTGTAGTTTCACTTTCGCATCGATAATTTGTTATCTATAGCATTAACTAACAATTTTGTTTACGGATTGTTTTTTGTAGCGTGCAAATTGATTCAGTCTTTTTCAACGTGAAAATAATTCAGTTTTTAAAAAGTATACACGAGTGTAATTGCCGATATTCACTCTTAAAAGGACGCTGATGCCCTGAGTATTCATTATTCTGTTTGGAGAAAGTCATGAGCTTGGCACATTAGATTTTAAAAAGTTTGTATGAAGGAGTTGAGTATTATCCTGTTTTGTCGCCACTGTACGTTAATAGGGTTATTTTCATCAGTGTACATCTTCGGAGTATAATTTTTCTCTAGCGATATTAATCTTCTAATAAAAAAATCCGCTTAGGCTATGTCCATCTGGGAATGTTATGATTAGGTGCCGAGAAGCGACAGACTTTCCAGTACGTAGCGGCAAGTAATTGAACTGACTGATAATCAGAACTTTCACGTTCATCGGTGGCAATGATTCAGTTTTATTGAATTTTATAAGAATTTTTTTGTCGTTTTCTCTTTCCATTGCACTACTGAATTTTTCATTTATCTTTATTTTTTTAAAGCATTTCCCAGGTAATATCAATCTTACTTAAGATAAACTGTACAATAGTGGTTACACGATAGGTCTTACCGTAAGTTTAAATCCTTTTCGTAATTATGAAACAAACAGTGTCAGTGTGTCGTGATACAGTCTTTGTGATTTTGGTAGCAATCTCACGACTGTCTTGTGCTTCATCTTTGATTAGTTGAAGTACCCCGCATTGCCCGGACTAATCCAAGGATTCACGTGGAACTTTATCGTTGTGACTTACTGTAATTCATTTATCATAGGATGCCTTCGGGCCCTTTTTCAGTTTTTTTCGAAATAGGTAGATCGTAACTGTCGTACGATATGCCACACTTCAATATTCACAGGATTAGCTGCCCGTACAGATCCGAAATCGGAGCTCTGTTGGAGTATTATAGTAAGAAGGTCCTCCGCTGCCCAACCCGCGCGCCCCCGACGCCCGCCGCTCTGCGTTGCGCACTGAGGTTCGAAGTCCTATTCCAGCTATCCGCGTGCTCCACTTGCGCCCCGCGTATCTCCTTCCCCTCCACTTCCCCTCAAGCGAGGATGAGTGAAAGTGAAGGGGGAAGCTTCGCTTCGGGTTGTGACTGACACAGGCCTTCCCTTAATTAATATATACGTTGATAGTCTACACAAACACCTGAGATTGGAAAAGTTTCTCATTTCGAACGCCTAAAACATGGCAGTCGAAAAGTAATGTAGGTGTATTTCGGAGAATGATTTTTGTGGAAGAATTGCTTCCCGAGAACTGAAAACGTAGAAGAGTGTCAGTGGATGCATAAGATAAAGGATAGGGAATCCGATTCTCTTTTGCATTGGCCCAAGTCCTCGATTGAGCGGCTCCCAAACGCCATCTTTCTCAATACGTTTTTTTTTCAAACTGTAAATGTGGCTGGAAAAGAGTAGCGAATAGCACTGCTTTATTCTTAATTTGAAACTTCTCGACGCAAATGTAACCGTAAATCCCAAATCTCGATAGTACGCTTAACTTCACATTGAACCTGACCTTTGTTTGTGACTGATGGCAGCAATCTCCTCCGATCAAATGTTACGCTTTAATTAATCCCAGGGGCTCCCACCATTGTGCTCGCAAGCACATCTGCGCTATTTCGCATCGTCGCTCTATTCTTCAGCGTCGCTTAAAATCGCGGTCCGTAGCTGCAATAAATTAGTTTGTTCCTTTGCCTTCTTTCGCTATTTAAAAAAAACATTAACAATAAATTTGACGATAGTTTGACTTAATAATTTGAGTATTGCTTTTTAGGCGCGTTTCGCTTCCAGCGTGAGCGCCTATTATCGTCGGTCTGTCCGTCCGCATGTTCGTTCTCGGCTTCTACCGAACGGATTTTCATGAAATTTGATATTAAGGACTTACAGTAAATGGGAATAAGGAAATCACATAAATGAATCACGTAAGCCAATCAGGGGTACCACTTAACTGGTGACAAAAAATTATCTTACAGTCATATCTCGTAAAGTATTGGTCACATCAAAATAGTTTTCAAATAAAACTTGTAGAACTAGTAAAGTACATACATTATTTCTTTTCCTATAAATTTTTATCGTAGGAGTAGCCGTTATCAAGAAAATCAAACAAGAATGTCTTAATCCGAGTTGAACTTTGAAAATTTCTTGCTTGGTTACTTCTTAATTGTTGCTAAAATAAACAATCTCACAAAAATACGTTTAGTTTCCTTACGTGTGTATGCAATATTTTTAAATAGGAAGAAAATGGATTATTTACGACGAAGAAAAGAACTTTAAAACGCTATTACCCTTACGAACAGGTATATAATTTGTTTAAAATATCCCGCCTATATGTGATACGCTGTGCACTTTCCTAACTTGTTTTATAAAAGTACTAGTGTAATGCCCGTTGAAATATCAACGGAAGAATTATAGATAGATAGATAATTATTATTTTTATTTTATTTAATTAATATCACACTTTTACATATGAAATATTTCGTCATATACAACATTTCTAGTGAATATTCTGTTGTTGACGGGCTATCTTTAGTTAAACTTAAAATAGTTGCCTCTCTTTCCCCTCCCCCTTCTCTCCCCCTCTACTTTCCTCTCTCCCGCTCCCTCTCGCTCACCCCTCTACCTCCCTCTCCCCCCTCTCTCTCGTATTAAAAGCATTCACAGCACGTTTATACCCATAAGGGTAAGAACACATAGAAAGCAGGTTGCCGGTTTCCGATAGTCGGCGCCGATAAGCTACTGAAATAATACATGTAAGTTAATGTCGATGCACAGAGCAATGGCGTGTCTAAACTTGCCACCATCGATTGTCGGCGCCGACCTGCTTGCCGGAAAGCCGACAACCTGCTTTCTATGTGTTCGTACCCTAAAGATTGAAATAACAATATGATATAGAGGTCTAACAATGGAATTGGTAGGCAAGGCAACATCCCGTTAAAATGGCAAGATTTCCTCAAACTGTGTGAATTAAATATTTATATTGAGAAATTTCGAACTATAGGCGGAAAAAGATGATCAGAATAAGAAAATTTATGTTTTCTTTAAAATGGTTCATATCCGAAGATTGTAGACCAATTCTTTCTAATTTTAATCTAAAAAAGAATGAAAGCCTGCACGTCGTAAAGCCGATTTTACGTGTTATCTTATTGGAAATGGAAATTATCCACTGGAGTAGAGCCCGGGTCTTTGATCTCGTGTTCGATACATTAAAACGTTCTTTTATTATATCATAATGCTACCCTGAAAATTTCATCAAATTCGGCTCAGTCGTTTGCGAGATATTAAGCTTCAAAAAGCATTACACACAAAGTGTTTTTTATATGTTTGGATAGCGGTGCTCGTTTGATATCTATATTTTAACTTGGTGCTCGAGGCATTAAAATCGTTCTGAATTAGGCGATTTTAACACTTGACTGAGCGCGTTTTTGTGGCCGTTGTTGTTGCACATTGTTCACTATCGTTGATTGTAGTTTTAATACATTGTATTTTTTTAATTAAATGCTTATATATATAATATACACATACACAAGCCAAGCATATATCTCCGGGAAGATCATCCAACTTCCTACTATCGATCCCGTCTTAACCAGATTAATGGGAATCCTGCCTTGTTATAATGTGTCCCAGCGATAGGCCTCCCCTTGAATCATTTACGCTGAAGTGAGTTTGTCTGTGCAAACTTTTTAATTGATCTTGCGGGTAATCAGCAACTATTCGCCTTTCCCCGGCTAGAGACAATCCACCATCCATCCGGTAACCGCTCCTTTCCCAAATCCCTTTATCGCCTCGACGACATATATATACTATATATATACATACATATATATATATACATACTATATATATACATATATATATATATTCCCCACACCCCCAATCCTCTCCTTCCGCAGACCTCCCAACCTAGCCAACATCTTGTGGAGAAAAGAACCCCCATCACCCACTCCTCTGCACCCTGCAGGGTCCCACGCCTGCCGCAGACCACGGTGCCTAACATGCCCTATAAACCCACCCTCCAACTCATTCTCAAACCCCACCACCAACATCACCTACCCCATAACATCCCCTACCAACTGTACCACCCGCAACGTCATCTACCTACTAATCTGCACCCAATGCCCCGCATTTTACGTCGGACTCACCAGCAATTCCCTGAACATTCGCATGAACAGCCATCGCAACAGCGTTAGTCTTAAACGACAGCTACCCGTGGCCGTTCATGCGAATAACCACAATCTTAGTTTCAATGTTTGTTTCACGGTGAGGGCCATCCGCGCCCTCCCGGACGACGCTTCCGCCCCCCAACTCCGTCAATGGGAACTGGCCCATATCCATATCCAAATCTTAAACTCTTTCTCTCCTCCCGGTCTCAATATCCGTTAATATTTCCTTCCTTCTTTCCCCCCTCTGCATCCTCCAATCCCCGACCTTTCAACGCTCCCTTCCCTTCCACCCCCACACCTTCACCCCAGTGTCACTGCCAAATCAGTTGTCTCTCTCTTGTGCTGACGAAGGGATCATCCCGAAAACCCTTACCTCTACAAATGTGTCTCTCCAACACCCCAGCTGCTCTACTTCCGGTAAGTGTTCACTGGGTTTCCTTCAACACCTAGTTGCCCTAAATATCCTTACTTACCTTCCCTCTTCCGTAGTATATATATATACAGGGCCGTGCCGATGGATGAGGCGGCGAGGCAACCGCCTCAGGCGCCTCTCGAAGGGAGGCACCAAAATTTGATAAAAATGAAAACCTATCAAAATAGATTCCTAAGGCCAGCAAGCGACATATTATATCTCGCCTCAGGCGGCCACAATCACTTCAGTAAATAATCTTATCAGTTTCGACAATATAATGAAACAAATTTCAAAACTTTAGTTGATTAATATTTGCCTGAAGAAATTATGTGGATATTCAGCTCTCATTTCAGCTTATTTTCTTCTTCTGAATAATTCAGGGCTTAAATTGTGAGTTTCGATTGACCTGTAGTGAACTAAGGAAAATATCCGTCTTAAAAACTAGTGTTAATATAGGAAGGATATATTTAAATATTGCGAGAATAACTGGAAAGACATTTTTAATTAAAGTATGATCACATAAAAATAATACACGCAATTACATAGAAGTTTTTAATCAAGGAAATTCACACATAAATGTATTTAATTCATACAAAATTAATGAATATTGCTACAGTAGGATAATGGAATAAAAGTAATAAATAAGCAAATTTATGTATTCCAAAAATGTAACCCAAAGAAGATTAACTGTGGAAAGTGAAAGGTTTCAGATGAAACAAATAATCATACAATAAGTAGAAAAAATATTTGTTACTTCATTGAAAGAGCATTTTCCAAAGGATATTACAAAAACATTATTCCACAAGCAATGGATGTCATACTAGAGAAATTATTTTGTTATTAATATCTGTGGAGGATACAGAAAAGTACAGAGAAAGAGTCAAAAAAATATGATTTATTATTATGGGTATTATGATGGTGAGTAGGGAGATTGATCACTTGTGAAATTCCTTCAAGAGTAAATAAGATGAGACAAAAAGTGAAAAAAGGTAAGCATCATTTTAGATATCTAAAATTGATAATCTGATTCCTCATTACCTAAATGTATTTCTCACATTCTTCAAAGCCATTCATAAAGTTAGAAATTTATAGGCACACGAAAAGGGGGGAAATAAAAAAAAAGAAAGTACTAATGGAACCTATCAATGTGCTTCAAAAATTAGGTGAAACAGAATAATTATAATAAAAAACTTAGAAAAAGAAATTAAGAAAATTTTAACCAAACTTCATTTGCTTATGTAAAAACATGGCTTTCCGTTAAATACCATACTTGTACATGATAAGTAATTGCCGAGAGGAGGATAAAGGATGTAGCAAATAGATTGAAATAAAACAAAAATACAAAGGAACAAATAAAAAGAGAAGTATTATCAATAACAAAAAATCTACACTATCTTACTCACATCCGTTCTTTTTTCTCCAATTGTGTTTTTAACTTCCAAGTATTTTCTGCCATTCCAGCACATTTAGTATTTAAACGTAGTTTACTACTACAAACACCACATGTAACAAATAAACCATCTTTCGGTAATAATTGATGACATTTAACACAATTCATATTAGTATCACCCATCGTGAGTAAACAATCAATATGTCGGAAACAAAAGAAGCACAATTAGTATGACAGGAAATTATTAAATGTTTATCACCTACTTAAAACTTCTTTAGAACAGTGAAAAACACAAAGTAAAAATCTTATCAGACTTTTTGAGGGCAGATCACACAATCTATTTTATATAACGAAACGTTTAACAGATAACAGAGTAATACGTCAGTGTCAGGTATAAATAAAATCATCAAGATTTTTATATTAATTGCCCACTCCGCTTCACACTAACAATTCCATAGATAAAACAATCACTCACAATAAAATACCATGCTTCAAAACGTTAGCCAGTGGACAATACTATCCAGAAAACGGAATTAACTAGAGAACTCTCAACAGACACAGCGTAAGGTACCACCGCCAACACGTAAACATAAGTAAACTTTCCTTACTTGTCTCGTTGCACATAAAATGGCACCAATTTATTTCTATGATCTTATTATTAAAATAGAATTTAAGACACGTAATCTTTACAAAATTTACCAAACACCTCTCGTAGCGGTGAACAACGATACACTTCTATTGAGACATGCCTTGTGTCATAAAACCTCCTAAAGTTGCCGATGAAATGCTATATGTATTTATGTATATTTCTGCAGTATTTCTAAGAGAAAACTACAATTACTTACCTAAAAATGACTCGGTCAGCTCGGGGAAACTCCATGATCTGAGCAACGTTTGTACGTATATCTTCCTCCATGTTTGATGAAATAAATCGAATCGATTCGATATGTTGTTTAGAGAAGGATGGAACTGTTCGATAGATTTCACTGATCATGTATTAACGTCTATCGAACAAAACCGTAGTTTTTTCGGTATTTTTATCCGAAAAGACAATTTGTTCGATAAATTAATCGTAACTTGGATGAAAATTATCAATCTCATGAAAATATCGAACTGGTTTCATTATCTTAATCGAACAGTTCAATGTTTTCTGCTAAATAATGAACTGTCGAAATGTTTAGTATCCTCTAACCGAAGAGTTCAATATAATTTATCAAATACACGGTTATTTGTATTGAATGTGCCGTTAATTTAATCCAAAAAGTCCATATCAAACGTGTTCGATTGTTTCAGCCAAACCTTTTTTTCCGTGTAGTAGAATGCCGATATTATAAATCTGATGTGGCCAACACTTGACTTTCTCCATACAGAACAATTAATATGATTGCTCTCGACAAATGTGCACTTCACCCCTTAAATTGAACCGTACCTTATTCGTTAACCTAAAAAAAACTCCTAGCATGTTTGAATAGCTTACCTGCTAACCTCTCCGCAGCTTCGGCAGTGAAGTGGACACTCCAGTCCATTTAGGGGGGTACCCTACATGAAGTCATGAACCGGCCACAGGTACAGAAAAAGTTCACTCCATTGCCCCTCCATTGCATTGCTACAGAAAATATATCACTTCATTCTTCCAACAATTACTCAAACTTTCAACTGGTCTCATCGTCAGGGTAAATATTTTTGAGTTAGAGCGCCCACAAAATTCCTGTCTCACACACAGGGCCGGCCCAACAATACAAGCAGACCAAGCGACCGCTTGGGGCGCTGAATTTTAGGGGCGCCAAATTTTCTTGAAAAAAATTTTTGGAAAATACCTTAATTTAGTTTTTTCATTTGGTTTTCCATTGAAATGTTTAGTGTTTACAGCGGGCGAATAAATGTGAACATGTGACTTGAAATGAATGATCAGGGCAGCTCTACTCCAAATAGTAAAGTATTTCCGAAAGCGGCTTCCGAGAATTCTACCGAATACAGATGGCTGGATGTGGTTTTTCTAACGTTTTATTGCTGTTACATGCCGGGGATCTTTGCCGACCGGGTGAAAGCAGTTCTCACCGCCTCTAATATTTTTAGCTGATTCCCTCTGTGATTTGCCGCCCCCGAGGGTTTCTGTCCGGGTGCAATATATCCCTTGTACCAAAGGCCTGAAGAGAGAAGCATTCCATTAGGTTGGAGGGGGGAGGGAGAAAGGTCATGCCTTGGCATCGCCCTCGCCTTACTAGCCTCTGCAGTCTCATCAGAAGTTGGCCAACGGTAGACATTTGCAAGGGTGTCCAAGACCAAGGAAATCTTTACAAAGTCCGAGGAAGATACGGAATATCCAAAGACCCTCCCTCCTGAGGTTCCTCTTTGTTTCCATGTGCACTTATTCAGGCACATTTGAAATTCTCGGTTGATTGGTTGCAGCTCTTGTTTGAGGACGAAATACATATCTTTTGGGTTTCTTTTACTGCTTATTAGTAATTGCTACGCTGTGTTAGGGTGTGTGAGGACGGGGTACATATTCTCACACCACTGTTTTCAACCCCTTCTCCTTCAACATTTCCTCCTCCCTCGCATTTTGCATTGATGACATCGAAAAAGAAGTATTTGTCCGCATTTGTTCCAATACGCCCATCGTTGTGGAAACGTCAGTCGAGTGGTGTGCGTCTTTTAGCGTTTGAAGAATCTGTTATCAAGTTATTGCAAGTTAGTTTTCCTTGGGCATAATTGATATTTTTTTGTCTTTACTCAAGAAGAGACGTCAATATTTAGTGTAAATATTATTTTTCGCAATGATAAAAGCGGGTGTTTCACCCTGAGGTTGGAGCTATACCTAGTCTACGATCAACGAAGATTTTCTAAACCAGGAAGTTAGTATATAAATATTTTTATTCGATCTTTTTATATAGGTACATCTTTCACGTTGTACGGTTAAATTATTTTTTAGTTTAATTCAAAAAAGTTTGTTGCTATTATACTCTTTCTTAAACCAACCTTTGATAAGCAGTTTAACGTAGAGGTTTTTCTCTTTAAAATTTGTGGTAATTAACTCTAGTATTGGGCAATTTTATTTCCTTTTAAGAAATTCATCCTGAAGGTCGTTTTAAATTTTCAATTTTAAATTGGTAACAAATTCGTAAGCTGCTTCTGTAACGAAAGTTGTCCTTTGTTGTAATGATTCCAAGTAATAGACGATGTTCTTCTTGCTCTTGAAGTTCGTAATCAGTCATAAATTTGAAGTCCCATTTATTCACGATAAAGCCCGCTTTTCATCCCGAACTACATTTTTTAAATCATTTTTTTCGGAAAGTCTTTCTAAGATCACTTCCAAGATAAGGCTTGATTCTATTCGTTTCGTCGCTTCCTTTTCCCCTGCATCCTTCCTTCGCAGTATTCACAGACTCCCAAGTGCATTTTTCAATCAAGATTCAATTTCGTCCTTTCTATTTCATTCAAAGAGCAATTTGTACAGTTGGCTTTAGATAAGTTCGTCACTGCCTTCATTTATGCGTTTTGCAACACGTGCTTGTCTATGAATAAGGCAATGTGTCGATGTTGAATTTTTCGATGCCTTCTTTATGAAACTTACTGCACCAGAAAATTTGACTGATTTGATTGAGCCCCATCTGTGCATATGTATATCGATGAAATAGTTCCAATCAATCTCACTGTCACTGAAATAAGTATCGCACAATTTATAATTTCTTTGTGACATTTCAAATTTATTTTTCTCTGAATAAAACCTTGTTTTCTTATTAAACTGTTTAATCACAAAAATACACAAAACTTCAAAATAATTATATCCTATTATACTGCTAAACTACCGAATTTTAATGTAAAATTTATGTATCGATGGGGCGCCATAATTGAAATCTGCTTGGGGCGCCAAAATATCTTGAGCCGGCCCTGCTCACACACACACAGATATCATCGAGAAAATAGTCAAAACGTGTTCTAGGCACCTCAAAACGTGTATTTCCGTTGAAATCTCGAAATCGATTTCTTTCATGAAAACAATATTTTCTCTATACCACGTAGCTACATGGAGAAAATAAAAATTACCGATGTCATCCGCCGATCCATGGATCGAAGAGTAATGACTCTGCTTGATTTTAGCAAAGCTTTCGATTCCATTGATAAAGGGATCCCACTGGCTGAGCTTCGCATTATATGCTTTTCAACCCACTCATTGAAATGGATCCATTCCTACCTAAATGACCGTTATCGAAAAGCTTTCTCTGACAATGGCTACCTGTAGAGAGAGAGAGGTGCCCCACAGGGCTCCATTTTAGGCCTCTTGTTATTCTCTCTCTATATATAAACAAAATTTCTGACACAATATCTTATTGCAAATACCACCTTTATGCGAATGACCTTCAAATATATTTGCGGCATTCCACTATTCGCCCGTCTCCCCTCCCATCCTTTCTAAAGTCCTCGCCCTTTCTCCCTCCCTCTTCTCTCTCTCTCTCTCTGTCGTGTTTTCCTTCTCTCGATCTTCCTCTCGAAGAAAACTGTGCTTCATCAATTGAATGCGTGGGCGTTTATCCTGCAATTACCGGCGTAGACGATCAGAGGTTCCCAAACTTTGTTCCGCAGAACCCTGGCATTACGTGTGGTGGTAACAGGGGTACCGCGAGAAAATTTCATCGACGGTGGTATTTCTCTGTATTGTTAAATATTATTAAATATGAAATTATATACATCTACATAATAGTACCCTACAAATCACCAGATGTAGGTATTCAACAGAACTGGAACAGAAACAAAATACAGGAGCGGACTCAATGCTGGACCTGATATGTCGATCCAACTCTCCAGCATCATTCCTAACATGAAACGGATTTGCGAATAAAAGAAGGAATAGCACACTTCTCATTCTAAAAACTGATAAAAAGTTTCTCTCTCAAATAACTGAGTTTTTCTATTTATTTTCTATCATTTTATTTACGTAACTTTGTTCATTTTTGCAGGCACCAATTGCCCAAAAACACAAGTTTTGTGTCAACTTTTTCAACACTATAAGAATGTTTTTTAAGGGTTCCGTCAATGATTTTGAAGACCAAAAGGGTTCCGTGGTCAAATTAGTTTGGGAAACGCTGCCATAGATGATTCGTTTATCTCAAACCTCTTCTACTGGCTGCCTCTCTCGCCACTTATGTAACCGTGTGTACGTGTCACGGATGCTGCGTGACGCAGAGCGATCATAGAATGTTTTTACTCAGATGGGACCCAATCCCGCGTTACACCTCGCTTCACTAACTTATTTTTTCAAACTAATTTAGGGTGAATTTGAAATGTAAGGTAGCATTTAGAGTCGAGAAAAATTAATTCCAACTTCCTAGCTTATGCCTGCGTAAGATCTTACGATCAATTGACTTCATCGATTCGAAATATAAAAAATTCCAATAAATAAAAGTAGTTAAGCGTGTTTTTTAAGATTACGCAATCGTGTTTACATTGTTGGTTGAAGTCAACCGAATTATAATGTAGCCTAGTGGTGGGAAAACTTTCCTACGTTACGGGCTAGATTAGACTTTAAAATCGGACGTTGACTAGAGATTTGAGGTATCATCGGTGAAAATCAAGCTTAAATTAAATTTTTTAGGGATAATATTTCAATATCAAGTTTATAAATAATGTTATAAACCTTCGCCCGTATTCTTGTTGACCCCTAGAATGCACCGTTAAAGACATTTCCTCCTGGGGCACCCCGTATATATATCTTACATACAGAATGGCATTTAAAAAACAAACGACGAATGGAAAATGCACAAAGCAAGCATAAATGCGCATTATTTGGTGCTTCAGATACTGTATTGTAGTTATGTAATGAAACATGGAACGGAAAACACACAAAGAAAGGATACACAGTTTTATAAAAGTACTAGCAGAACAACCCGTTCTTAGCCCTGGTGAATTTATATCTTGGTAAGCTTCCGTTAGTACGCAGGTGCCAACGATCTTTCATGATTTCTAAACTGTGGCTTTATCTTCGAACTCCATAACTTTGAAAAACATACTGAAAACCCTTCTTTGGATTTTGACGACATAAAAACTGAACCTCATTCTTTTCTCTATTTCTGGACTCAATGGAATGGGACGGTTCGCCGCTGGGACAGTTTGCCGCGAGACCGAATTTACTTTTCTTTTTATAAGATATAGGATTTTGGGACTTAAATATATTTCAATCCTAAAAATTGAAACTTTAAACCAAATAAATGACGTTGGTTATAATGCATGAAAACGTCATTTGGAAAAGTTTTTAAAAAGGCATTAAATTTATTAGAAGCAAATACTTTTTAAACGGTGGCTATAAAAATACGGTTCTACGACAACTCGTCTCGGTCGTGCGTCAATTCGTCGCGAGACAAATTGGAAAGCTATGCACCTTTATTGGTGTACGACAGGTGGAAATACTTTTCCACACCAAAATTCTTCTTTGTATTTCAATAACAACAGGATGAATTGCAATTATCTCTGCGAATTACGTAAGGCGAAACACATTGGTTGGTGTTTGGCAGAGGGTGATACTTTTTCACGCCAACATTTTTCTTTTTATTTCGTTATTAGCCAGATGAATCGGAATTCCCTTTGTGAACTACGACAAGCGAGATAATATGATTAGTGAATGGCAGGGGGTGAGTGACACTCTTCCACGTCAAGTTTTTTTTATTAATGTCCCAAATGGAGATTCTGATTTCCGACCTTTGTCATTTCCCGAGACTCGAGACAAACTTTCTGAAAAATTCCGGGAATTCCCGGGACCCGAGAAATTTAATGAGTTTTCAAATAAAATCAAACAAAATATATTTCAGTAGTTATCAGATTTATCAGAATCAAATTCGGTGTCCGTTTGCCAGTTGCTTAAAAAATTTGGAATTCTTTCTGGAAAGCCTTGAACTGATCATTTTTTTTAGGAGCTGCCATTTGAATACTCAAAATGGCATAATTTAGTTCTATTTTTCATCATCAGAATATTCTGCAGCTGAGGGGAAAAGTCGCTCTTCGGCGAAAGCAGTCATCGTGTTCTTTGAGTAATTCGGGTAAGGAAGCATTCACACCAGAGCGATAAGCATTCCGCAACCTCACAGCTTGATAATAAATGTCCGTGAACAAAGTGGTTATTTATTCTTACCTTATAACTTTGGCTTCTTCTACCACTTTATTCCAGGCTCTCTCGCTGACTTCCCTTTTCGAATATTCCTGGATGGTATAATCGCACAAACACGGGTATTGTTCCACACTTTGCACAAACTTAATGTTCTGCTGTTCTTCTCCAGCCATTTTACTTATGTTCAGAGGTCTCACTATACTGTTTCAAACTGCCTCACCTGTTGTTGATGATTCACAAGTAAAAGGGAAGGCTAATTGTCGTACGATAGGTAGATAAGCGATAGAACCGAAGTATCGCCTGAAATAGCGATTGCAGTAGCATGCGAAAGTTTTTGCTATCTCTTATCGCGGTCGCACCGGTGTGACCGGTCCAGTTTGATATGCATGTAATTCCTAATAGCAACCTCTAACGCAGACAGCGGATTGCTTATCGCCTATCGCTTATCTCTCTGGTGCGAACGCTCTCTTAAAGTCAGCGTTGATGGATTGTGAGTTTTGCAAAAACTTCAAGCAATCGGAACGGCTGTCTCTGCGCTCTCCAATTCTTTTTATAAGGGCACAAAAAATTCTTGTGTCAGTTAGATTTCTATTTCTTGAACCTTTTTCAATAGAAAATTAAAGTTAACTTCAGCACTCAAGATACTGGCATCTCTACTACTTAGTGCTTCAAATGCAGTTTTCAAAGGAACATGAACTTCTAAACAAGATATACTCGTATTTGATTCATTCCATTTATCGCCAATACCGAAGTCAATTAAAGCCTTCCTGATGCTATTTCTAAGTTTCAAGGACCTCTCGATCATAGCAATGAGCGAATCCATCTTGTTTCCGTGCCCGCGATTAAATTCAGCTCAATCTTGAACTCAATCATCACATATCCCTGCAGAATGACATTTTTCTTAGAAGTTTTTCTGAATATTTTAATTATTTCGCGAGTCTCGTAGATGGTATCTTTAATAAAAATTGATCTCAAATCAAGCATATCTTCTCCGACTTCTGCATTTATGCCTTTTTCAGTGTCAAACTCGTCACAGTCACAATCTTCTTCGTATTCCTCACTTGGTTCTGCTTCTTCAAAATTCATCTCGTTTCTTGTACACAACATCAATAACAGCAAGGAGTATACAGGTTGTCCTCGACTTACGACGCTCCGGATTTACAACGTTTAATAATTAAGGAACGTGCTCCGGACTTAAGGCGCCGCTCCACAATTAGCGAGAGAAGTTATTACGTAGGCTTTGGTGCGATGCACCCCCTGCCAACCACCAATCTGGCGATATGTAGATGTTGCGACGCTCGGCCGGCCAGCCGGGCCGAAACGACGTTTGATGGCTTAAGGTCGATTCAGGCTACAGTATATACGGCAAGTTACGACACGCCATGCAGATCGTGCTACGATGTAATTTTATGCGACTTCACATGAAAACCCGTCAAGTCATTGTCTTCTTAAATCCGTACCACGCGAGTTATTAGATTTCGGACAAAGAGTGATTCCGTGTGTAAGTAAAACTTACAGAGGTAGAAGGAAAGGAATTAGCATCGGTGAAACTTTTTTAAGCACATGGGGCAAATCCGATTTTCGCAGCTACCTTAAATGGTTAAATACCTGGAAAACAAAATACGAAAAGTTTTAGAGTGGTGGTTCTCAACTTACGAGTCATTCAATGTTACGGCGCTAGTGTGGTTGAGGAAAACTGCGTATTGTTTGCATTATTTTTTAAAAACTTTATGTGCCCTTAAAATTGTGTGATAAGAGAAATTGTAGCGATGGAGATGTTTATGGCTCCAAGAAACGTAGAGCCTTAACAATTGAAACGAAGACTTACGTAATTAAGCGCTCTGAAAAGGTGAGACGCCTGCCAACATCGGTCAGACCTTGGATATCACTCGTACGTTGGTGGTAACAATCACCTATTACGGCAACATTATATCCTCCAATTTTTGTAAGTACATGCTTTATTACTTCAGTAACGTTTTTACAAGTCATTATTGTATCCCCTTTAGAATAAAAAGATTTTTCTAGTCTTTAATAAGTTAAATTTTGTTTATCTTTTTCTGAGTACAATATTACGGGTAATTTTATAAAAATACATTATCTGACCTTTGGGACAGGAACGTAATCCAGATTTCTCTTAGGGGAAAATGTGCTTCGACTTAAGACGCGACTTTCACAGGGCCGGCTCAACAATACAAGCAGACCAAGCGACCGCTTGGGGCGCCGAATTTTTAGGGGCGCCAAATTTTCCTGAAAAAATTTTCCATTTGGTTTTCCATTGATACAGTGTTTGCAGCTGGCGAATAAATGTGAAAATTTGACTTCAAATGAATGTTGAGGGGCAGCTCTACTCCGAATGGTAAAATAGTATTTCCGAAAGCGGTTTCCGAGAAAAATACCGAATACAGATGGCTGGATGTGGTTCTTCCAACATTTTGTTGCTGTTACATGCCGGGGATCTTTGCCGACCGGGTGAAAGCAGTTCTCAACGCCCCTAATATTTCTAGCTGATTCCCTATGTGATTTGCCGCCCCCGACAGTTTCTGTCAATGTGCAATGCACCGAAGGCCTGAAGAGAGAAGCATTCCCTTAGGTTGGGGGGGGGGAGAAAGGTCATGCCTCGACATCGACCCCGCCTTACTAGCCTCTGCAGTCTCATCAGAAGTTGGCCAGCGGGAGACATTTGCAAGGGTGCCCAAGAGCAAGGAAATCTTCAGAAAGTCCGAGGAGGATACGGGATACCCCAAGACCCTCCCTCCTGCGGTTCCTCTTTGTTTCCACGTGCATTCATTCATGCACATTCAAAATTCTCGGTTGATTGGTTGTGGCTCTTGTTTGAGGATGAAATATATATCTTTTGGGTTTCTTTTACTGCTTTTTAGTAATTTCTACGCCGTGTTAGGGTGTGTGAGGACGGGGTACATATTCTTACACCACTGTTTTCAACCCCTTCTCCTTCAACATTTCCTCCTCCCTCGCATTTTGTATTGGTGACATCGAAAAATAACTATTTGTCCGCATTAGTTCCAATACGTCCATCGTTGTAGAAACGTTAGTCGAGTGGTGTGCGTCTTTTAGTGTTTGAAGAATCTGTTATCAAGTTATAGCAGGTTAGTTTTCCTTGGGAAGAAGAGACGTCAATATTTAGTTTATTTTTCCCATTGATAAAAGCGGGTTTTTCACCCTGAGGTTGGAGCTATACCTAGTCTACGATCAAAGATTTTCTAAACCAGGAAGTTAGTATATACATATTTTTATTCGATCTTTTTATATACAGTATTTAATCGATTGTAAGCCGACCCCTACTTTTCACGAGGGCACGCGAGGAAAATTCCATGTTGGGTGTACAGACATCCTAGTTTTCCTGGATTTGTCGCGAAAAAATACCGAAAAGTATGAATGCCCCCGTTTTTTCAATTCGTAATTAAATAAAAAAGGTATCAACTAAAATTAGGGCAACACAAATTACATACGTTATATTCAAGCATTCGATACAATTTTTACTAAATTTAATATGTCCCGGTTATGTCCTAGATTTTTAATCTCGCAACAAAAATAGCTCGGTTTCTCTCTTTGTCTTCACTAACGTCTCACATTCGACTCATCAATCCCGTGCGTCATTGTGCAGCAAGATTTGATGTTTCTTCCGCATATTCTATCACTTTTCTCTAAAAGTCTGCAGAATAATGCGTTCCTCCCATTATGGGATTATTAAGAAAAACGCCAAAGTAAATGACAAAAATTTACGCTTGCAAAGGAACGAGGAAATTGATTGACTCAGGGAATCCTAAGAATACGCGCACGCGCATACTAAAGATGGCTGAGGAGTGAATTTATCGAAAAATTTATTTCGTTTCTAAGCCGAGTGGCAATTTTTAAGGCGGTAAAAAAGTAAAAAAGGTCGGCTTACAATCGATTAAATACTGTATATCTTTCACGTTGTATGGTTAAATTATTTTTTAGTTTAATTCAAATAAGTTTGTTGTTATTATACTCTTTCTTGAACCAACCTTTGATAAGTAGTTTAATGTAGAGGTTTTTCTCTTTAAAATTTGAGGTAATTAACTCTATTATTGGGTAATTTTAATTCCTTTTAAGAAATTCATCCTGAAGGTCGTTTTCAATTTTCAGTTTTAAATTGGTAGCAAATGCGTAAGCTGCTTCTGTAACGAAAGTTGCCCTTTGTTGTAATGATTCCAAGTAATAGACGATGTTCATCTTGCTGTTGAAGTTCGTAATCAGTCATAAAGTTGGAGTCTCAATTTTTCACGACAAAGCCCGCTTTTCATCCCAATCCATATTTTTTAAATAATTTTTTTCGGATCGTCTTTCCAAGATCACTTTCAAGAGAAGGCTTGAATCCATTCGTTTCGTCGCTTCTTTTTCCCCTGCATCCTTCCTTTGCGGTATTCACAGACTCCTAAGTGCATTTTGCAATCAAGAATATTAAATATTTCATTGAAAGAGCAATTTGTACCAATAGCTTTAGATAAGTTCGTCACTGCCTTCATTCATGCGTTTTGCAACACGTGCTTATCTATGAATGAGGCAATGTGTCGATGTTGAATTTTTTTATGCCTTCTTTATGAAAATTACCGCACCAGCAAATTTGCCAACCTTTGATTGAGCTCCATCTGTGCATATGTATATCGATGCAATAGTTCCAATCAGTCTCATTTTCATTGAAATATCGCGCAATTTATAATTTCTTTGTGATATTTCAAATTTATTTTTCTGTGAATAAAACCTTGTTTTTTATTAAACTGTTTAATCATACAAATACACAAAACTTCAAAATAATTATATCTTCTTATACTACTAAAACTACCGAATTTTAATGTAAAATTGATGTATCGATGGGGCGCCATAATTGAAATCTGCTTGGGGCGCCAAAATGTCTTGAGCCGGCCCTGGACTTTCAGGAACCAATTGTGTCGTAAGTGCGAGGACTGCCTGTACCGTGATTCAAGCAGAGCTCGGTTTCTGCTGGACTCTCGCGCCCTAACTTTTCCATAACACTTGCCGCATAATTTCAAATTCATCTGGATATTTGCAACTAATAAATAAAACGTGGTGTGGTCAAGTACCACCACCTGCCATACATCAACCATTGTGTCTCGCCTTGCGTAGTTCGCAAAGAGAATTCTGATTCATCTGGATAATAGCTTCCAGCATATGGGATCTGTTCGAAAAGGGACAGATACTTGAGTTAGAAAGAATCTAACGCAGAGCAGCCAGATTCGTAAAGCAAAAATATGAGCAAAAATTAAGCGTCACATTACTCTTGAAGGAGTTGAATTGGATATCGCTAGAGGATCGCAGACTTCGCGCTAGGTTAAGACTTTTGTATAAATTTAGGTCGGAAGTTCTATTAGAGTAGGTCTCAAGAATATTGGAGGCACCTACTTACATGGGTAGGCAAGATAAAATACGAGAGATGGACTGTAGGAGCGAGCGATATCAGGGTTCGTTTTTCTCAAGGACCATACGTGATCATAAGAGGAGAGTAATTCCCGCGAGAGAAGTTATTATGTAGGCCTTGGTGCGTTGCACCACCTGCCACCCACCAATCTGGTGATTTGCAGGGTATTATGTAGGTGTAGCTGTATCGAACTGAAAAGAAAAATTTTGGTGTGGAAAATTATCTCTCCCTCCCATACACCAATTATTAATAATGAGTAATATTAGTAAAATATACGAACGACGTGAGGGGCGACCTTCTACTTAGCGAAGCGAAGATTTTTTAAACACAATATCTGTTTCGAGAATATCTTCGCGTTATTTTTCGTCAACTTTCCGACCTTTTATCGATTTCATCTGCTAGTGCACACTCAATCTTAAAGAATGACTTAGGAATGAGATGAGCGTTTGGCCGTTGGATTTCCAATATCTCGTCATCCAAATTAAATCCCCTGTTGCGTCACAATGAAGAACTGAAATAAGTTTTTTAAACGACTCGGAAACGAAGGCCTTCACAAAACTATTACCGCCGACGAATCGTGGGTTGTTTTTAATTACGATCCGGAGACGAAACAATTTCCATGGAAAACTCCGGACACCAAAAATAAACGAAAATAACTGAAAAGGTCTTTTTCGACCACTCTGGTATCGCGTGCCAATATGGACTGCAACATCATTCCATAATCAACGGACCTTACTATGCCAATGGGTTACGGACAATACTACGTCAGCCTGTCAAAAAACGACCGACGAAGCAGAAAACAGAAAATTCCTTCATCATAGCATAATAGAAATATATTTATAAAAATTTTTCGAACTTCAGTTGTAAAGATATTTCACGATCTCTACGGAATCTATTATCTACGCACACGGTGAAGGAGAAGATAGCTAAGCAGTAGTGGAATAACAATCATCGGATGAATTAGTGACATATTATCTTCGCATTCTTCATAAACGCAGTCTCATGCCCATGTATTTGGTTTGTTTTTGTGTTTTTGATGCTCTCTGACCAACAGAGACTGGAATGAATTAGTCGCGGACTGTAAATCGCGCTTCTAGGACCCGGCGACTGCGTAGCACGGCGAAGAACCCGCTCCGTTCTCCTAGCAGCGATGATGCCGACATCCGCCGCTCGGCAAATCGATACGACTGCCACGCCCATGCACGCGATTTCCGTCCTTAACCAACCAACGACACCCACTGCACTGCTAAACCACCCTTCTTTGCTCGTCCACGTCATTAGCCCATTTTCCTACTACTTTACACACTGCACGGGCCACGTGGTCTTGAAAACGGCTTTTTTCTGCGATGATTGAGTCACGGTGCAAAATTTATATTTGAATTTGAAATGTAATAATATGTATCATAACAGATACACATCATCATCAGTCCTATTTTATACGTTGATTGGTGAAGCAAACTCCTATACTCTTCTGGCTTTCAATTTCAAGAGGGGGGAGAGAAAAAAAGCTGCATTTACCCGCGAATGGAGCCCGGTTCGTCAGCTTTATGATCGGGTGCTTTAATCAGCTAAGTTATGAAGCCAGTTGGATTGTCCATCTGTGCATATAAAAGCTCAAATGTACACATTATACCTTCCATTTTGACCTTTCACCTGCCTTCGTCCTCCAATTTGGTCCTAAGAACTTCACGGTCTCTCTTACCTTTCTGTCTTTCGGGCTTCATTTCGGTCTCTTGATGTTGCTTTAGATCCATTAAGTGGCGCTAGGTGACCAACGCTGATAATTTCTTTTTGCAGTGTAACCAAAGCTCTGTCACTTAAATGCCGCCCCTCTCCTAACTACCTTGCAGAGCCGCCTTCTTTCATACCACGCCGTTTCTTTGGAAGACTGTTACACAGCTGTAAGAATGACCAGAATACTGGTCAAAGCCTACTTCGCCTTTTATTTTAACCTCACTACTCCCTAGAATATTCCAAGTGATCTTTATCAAGCTCTTTTTAAAGCTCTTGAAGTTTATCGTCGGTTGAAAGAGCCCGGAAATTAAATGTTCTTAGGTTAAGGTCAGAGTAATTGGAGAATAATGATAAATAGTAACAATGGGTGTTTAATGTTCGGCGATTCTTAATACCTTCTGCCTTCGCCACTGCCACAGTTAGAAGTAATCCATCTTCCAGTGAATGAGGCCGGGTTTTTAAGGTTCTACTTCATAATGGAGTCATCGTAGATGAAATAGTTGATGAAACACCACGCCGATTCAGATTACGGTTTAGTCTCTTTTGAGATGTTACTGTTACCGACATGTGTCCGAAGTCGCGGCTAATGTATTTCAGCCTCCGTTTGCTTCTCGAGGAAGTTTGCAGAAAGCACACTTCCAACAGTCCGATGCTGCTTAGAAATCTTTCTAGTGTAATGCCCGTTGAAATATCAACGGGAGTAAAGATTCGATCGTTCAAGCTATTTATGGAGATCAAATTGGGATCAGAAACATAAATTGTATTGAAAGTCATTTCCCTCTCCTTCATTCCCCCTCTCCCACTCTCTTCCCCTCTCTCCTTTCCCTCTCCCTTCCTCTACTTCCCTCTCCTTCCCTCTCTCAACCTCCCTCCTTTTGTCCCCTCCCTCTCTCTCGTATTAAAAGCAATCAAAGCACGTTTACACCCATAAGGATTGAAATAACAATATGATATAGAGGTCTAACAATGGAATTGGTATGCAAGGCAACATCCCGTTAAAATGGCAAGATTTCCTCAAACTGTGTGAATTAAATATTTATATTGAGAAATTTCGAACTGTAGGCGGAAAAAGATGATCAGAATAAGAAACTTTATAATGTTTTCTTTAAAATGGTTCATATCCGAAGATTGTAGACCAATTCTTTCTAATTTTAATCTCAAAAAGAATGAAAGTCTGCACGTCGTAAAGCCGATTTTACGTGTTATCTTATTGGAAATGGAAATTATCCACTGGAGTTGAGCCCGGGTCTTTGATCTCGTGTTCGATACATTAAAACGTTTTTTTATTATATCATAATGGTATCCTGAAAATTTCATCAAATTCGGCTCAGTCGTTTGCGAGATATTAAGCTTCAAAAAGCATTACATGACAAAGGGACAAAGTGATACTGTCTTTTATATATGTTTTATGGTTATAGATGGTGTCTTATGCGTTCTATAGTTTCGCAAGTAAGCCTATATGATTCAACAGTTTGATTCATTGTGCCCAATAAATCCCGATCTCTCACCTTTTACCTTCTCCCTGGCCCCCTATTGTTGCGAGTTTTATCTACCCTACGGAACGCATCTCGAAATACGTTTATTCCCATGTTAAGCCCCTTGTCCCACAAATCCCTTCGTTAATTCAGGATATTAACCACTTCCTTCAACGTCTCCGAATAGTCCCTTTCCCTTTTCAACAAGCACCAAAATAACCACAAAAGGTCCACTTTATTTGTTCTAATATATCCCCTAACACAACGAACCTTATGCTCTAAAATCTTCCTCTTCTCAGATCAGGACTTTCCTCCCGTTTTTAACGAAATTAGAAAAATGTTGCTCAACAGAAAGAGATTTAGATTCGAATCGCCTCATCCCCTAAAAGTACCGTGACGGGCACCTGCATGGCGCCTTCCTATGTCATTTGCTTCTCAGGCTAAAGGAAAGTACACATTATCGGCGATATTTTCATACCTTGAACTCATGGACCTGATTATCATAATTCTTTCCCTGAACACCTTTTATCCCAGCAAACAATTTCTTTTGGCCAACAGTCCGCCACCGAAATAACTTTCTTCGATGTGGATCTCTCAATCCAGGATAAAGGAATCGCAGTTGTTTAAATAGAGCCCTTGTACTCCATTACCATAGCTGTCCCCTCTATGTCAAACGTGAACTCCGCTAAACCTCATTACGTAATCGATCGCAATGGCGCTCAAGCACTTGCTCAAAGGAGCCTAAGATCTTCGGCAGAGAGAAAGTCTGGATCTCAAATGGATAGGCGATGATCCTTAGTAAAAAAAATCGGTACAACGTACATTGTACAAACTTTCACATATACTAATTTGTCGTTAGTTATCATTACAAAATGAAAATCCTATCAGCCGGTTTTTAGAGGATCCAATTTTTGTTGAAGTTGCCCAAGAATAACCTAGCCTTATATTCATTCATTTAGAAAAATGAAATACAATGTGGTATTATTACAGACGTATATTCAAGTAACTGTACGAAATTTGATCAAAATCGTTTTGAGCCGTTTTTGAGAAAATCAAATTATTGTTAAAGTTGCCTAGAATAAACTAGCCTTATATTTTTTGAGAAATATGAACTATTTGCTATTATTGAAGACGTAAACTCAAGTAACTGTACGAAATTTGTTCAAAATCGTTAGAGCCGTTTCTGAGAAACTCAAATTGTTGTTAAAAATGCGTAGAATATACTTCCCTTAATTATTGAGAAATGTCAACCTTTTATTTATAGCTTCTATTGTGTATGATCAAATCTACCGTTTAGGCCCTAGAGCCAATAACAGACAGACAGACGGCATTGGGAAAACCACTTTTTCGGACTCAGCTACACCTAAAACGTATATTTCCGTCAAAATCTTGAGGTCGAATTTGATTACAGTACTTTCTCAATATACTTCGTATATGAGAAAGTAAAAACGAAAGGATCACCACTAAGGATGGCCTCGAAAGCCTTTGGTGAATGCTTCACCAGGGAAAGCCAACTCCCGAAGAAGATGTGTACCCGCTGACGGAGGGTGTCGTTCGTGGTCACGGGTTGGGTGAAGAGGGACACTTCTTAAGCCCTGCTTAGGCCACTGCTAACCTTATTCATGATGTATACCCTTAAAAGGAGTCTGGTGTCGAATGCAGTGTACTACACTGACGAAGCAGCGAAGAAGGTAATGCGTAAGATTTACGAGCACGCTAGGGATGGTTTAGGTCAGTGGCTCTCAAAGTGGGAGGCGCGGTGGGTTGTCAGGGGAGGCGCGACATTTTTCCCGATTCAGACGGCGACATACAATGAGGGGCCCAGTGTCCTGTCCACCATTCTGCCTCCCCTCCAAACTCTTATTTCTCCATTCCGCATCCCCTCTCCCACTCACAGATCTCCTCCCTCTACCACTTTGCTACTTTGTGTACGAGAGAGTATATCGTGTATAAATGAACAATTTGTCGCAATTGCACCGTATGCGACACCCAACCTCTCCCCCACCATTTCGCGTCTCTACTCCCCGATTCCCTCCATCCCCCTCTGTATAACATTTGCTAGTGTTTGCTGAAGGTTAGTGCCTTTATTTTTACGCGTGAAGATTTTATGTTTATGTATGTAGAACATCGAACGTTTCCTGAAAATTACGTTTCCTAAACGGTCAGGGAGGCCCGAAAATTTTTCAATTTCTCAAGGGAGGCGCGAACCATAAAAGTTTGAGAACCACTGGTTTATGTTATAAAGGCTATTTCATTATTTCTGCCACATTGCGAGAATTATTTCCCAGTTAATAATGAATTCGTGTTCACTGATATATTTTATGTAAAATATTGTATTCTGAACGACTTTTTCATACAAGTTTAACATGAGAGCCAAAGTCGAATACAACAGGAGGATCCTACCCATCTCAGCGCCTATTGACCTATTGAAGCCAACCTCGATTGCGTATTAACTCGTCCGCGGCGCAGGCCATCTCTATTTCCGCACCTCTCGGTCCACGCCTTCCTCGTGTCATAATCCCTCCTCCCCCTCCACGCCCGCTCCCATTCGTCCGCACGCCGCTTCGACCAGATTGACGAGTGTCGCAAAGGCTTATTTCTAGATGCGAGATGGGTTTGTGCCGGTATTTCTTGTATTTCCGGCGATTATGTGGAAGGGCGTTCAACCAGGGAGGTCGATAAATGGATAAATATTTATATACGAGCATTTAATTTGGTTAGTTAAAAGGCATCGAAATAGGAAATCCGGCTTTTATTCATAGCAACGTGATCAACTATGCACCCACGCAGGCAAGTGTCTGTATACGCTTGTAGGAAAAAGAAGTGAACCTCTTTTGAGGAAGACGGCCGTAGAAATGGCACCGCTTGGAGCAAATAGGATTAGTTCGGTTTGTGCGAGCCCTGTGATGTATGATTGGTGGATACTTAATGGCACAGGCAAGACATTATCCTTTATCTACTTGTTCCTATTTGGTGTCGCTTATTTAGCCGACTGTTCGCTCGATAAATGTTTGCTTCTTATGACAGATGATCGAATATACGTTTGTTTATATGCTTATTACGTGGGTTTTAGAAAATACAAAATGTGGTACAAACACGAAAAAAATCACGAGTTCATTGTTTTGCGGTAGAATTTTCGGCAGCAGAACGCTCCCGAACAGTTTAATTCGCACGTTGGCCTGCCTGCGTTTTTGATTCAAAAAAGGGCTTTGTTTAACCGAATTTCAGTTTCAATTCACTAGTCGAATGTAAGAATGCTATTCGGTGAAATATTTCCTCGAACAGCCGTTTAACTTCTGCAAGTTGTTAATCGCGGTAACTGATTGCCATTCACACCGTATCACTTTCTAATACAAATTAATTATAGATGAGAAATTCTGATGTAGTGATTACGGTTTTATTTTTGAACGTGTAAAGTCAAAACCACTGTCGGGCTATTTTTTTGATTTTCACTGACATCATTGTATCTTTTCAGGTATGTACGTTCTTGAAAAATTGGAATAATCAGCTTCCAATCTTAAATTTCTTCCAAAGGTAAGTAAAAACTAAAGCAATCGAATTAAGTTGCATTTCTAAGATGTTGGCCGCTCTAATTCGACGGCATTCTTTCGTTCAATCGGTCGCCTCAGCGATATAGAAGGACACTCAAACAAGTCCACGGTGGAAAGTAAATCTTATGGCCGTTAATTCTTTCGGGTAATCTGTGAGAACATGTTAACTATTCAATTAGCCCTCTTAGGAGGTAACTTTTTTGTTTGCCGCACGAAACCAGGATTGTAAGCAGGAAATAAAATAGTGCAAATTGCAAAGTGTTTTCTTTGTTAACATTACATAATTCTCCGGTCGTTCATTCAATTAAGAAGTGGGATTCCTTGCAAAACTTGGACAGGTGCTGCCGATGAAAAAACGATAGCACGGGATGCATCGAGTTAACATCTGCTGGAATTAAAGAGGTGCCAAAAAAACGTTTTGAGACTAATGTGCTGTTTTTAAAAATATCATGTAAGTAGTAGCGCCGTAGTCTATCGGTGACGTCATACACAGATCACCTTCGCAATAATTACACGAAGTCTGTTGTTGCAGATGTTAGTAAGAGGATGTGCAGTTGTGCTTCTCATAATGGCAGATGGCATACGAACAGCGCCCGCGCATTAAGTTTTGCGTTAAAATGGGTGTAAAAAGGCTGTAGAAACACAAGAAATTCTACAACGGTGTTTAGCGACAAAGCGATGAACCATGCACCAGCATTCGATGTTTTGCCAATTTTCAATATGGCCGAACGTTAGTTGCTGGCATTTTTCTATCAAGAAGTCTTGGTTCATTATGAGTTCAGTTGGAGAGACCACCAGTCGGACATTTTTCTCGTTTCCAAAATTTTCCAACATTCCAGCTTATGCTTGTCTCATAAGGATCATTCGTTCTATCAATCCATTTTATGAATAAATGTTTTAAAAATCTTGTAAACAATTATATTTTCAACAAAATTGATAAAATCAAATCTTTACATAAATGAATCTATAAAGGGGATATGTGAAAGAAACGGAAAATGGAAAGAATATTCCGATGAATATTCTTTATTATTTGTATATTAATCCAAGAAACTTTTTTAAAAAATGAATTTAAAATGGTAATCCTGCACATAGCTCACGAAAATTATCTTCTTAAGTTTTTACCTACGGAATACGGAACGAAGACGTAGTCGCTGGCTCTAAGGCAGGGGATCTTTGACAACCGCGCGCGCCATAAGTGTTGCACTGTTTTGAAGTTTAAACAATACATTCGTTACGATAAATAATACGACAGTAACGAAAATAAATAAATATCCCATTATTAATTGATATAGTGTAAATAAAGTAGGGCATAGGAATTAAAACAGCCGATGTTTACTTTCTCCATACGTACGAGTAATATAGAAAGTGTAAAAATCGAATTAGAGATTTTAACGGTAATATAATTTTTAAGATCCCCTGAGTTTGTTTTGACAATTTTCGCGATAATGTCTGTGTGTATGTGACAGTTTTGTGGGTGCTCTAACTCAAAAAGTAATAATCGGATCAGCACAAAACATTATTACCGAATGAACGATCCGAAGATCCTTAAGCGAAAGGCATAAGCTGTAATGATGGAAAATGTGGAAACGGAAAAAATCTACTATGACCGGGAATCGAACCCGGGTCTTCCACTTGCCGGGCGGATATTCTACCACTGAACTACCGTAGCAGAGTAATTCTCCTGTTTCAGAACGGGAATATTGTTGTCGCGCAAGAACTCCCCACTGGTCCACCACCTTCCGCAGGGTTTTTCTCATGCGAAAGACCACGTTGCCTCACTTGCCCCATAATAGAGACTTCCTAACTCGTTCACCAGCCCGATAACACAAATCACCTGCCAATAATGTCTCATGGAACCTGCACCTCCAGAAACATATTCCACCTATTAAACTGCACACAATGCCCGGCGATTTACGTAGGCCTCACCACATCACCACTCAACATCCGCATGAACGGTCATCGGAACAGCGCCGCTCATAAACGCCCCCTTTCGGTGGTCGATCATGCGGTAAGCCACTTCCTAAACTTCAATAGATGTTTCACAGTCAAAATAATCCGTGCTCTCCCAAAATACTCTCTCGCGCTACAACTTCGCCAGTGGGAACTCGTCCACATAGAAATCCTCCGCTCTCTTTATTTTTCCGGTCTAAACCTCCGCTAACACCCCCGCCTAAAATACCCTAGCCTCCTTTCCTGGAACCCCATCCTCTTCCCATCTCCCCTACCCCCCAGCGAGACAGTTTTAGGTTTAGTTATACTCTTTTGCCGAAGAAGGGCGGATGCCCGAAAACTCCAAGTCAAATCCTTCTTCTGTCGCCATGGACGTCCACAACAACCCGTCTTCTTTCTTACCCAATCGTTCTTTTTGTGGCCTCTTCGGGTGATCCCTTACATGCATCTCTCCATGCTCCTGTATGTTCTTTGCAGGCGCTGGATAATTCTGGTGTTCATGGTCCATGTTTCCCATCCATATGTCAGGACAGGCAGAGCACATTGGTCATACAATCTCCTTTTTTTTAGGAAGACTAGGATATATGATTTGAAGATGTTTGCATTCTTCCCATCGTCACTCTCCTGTTGATTTCTCCAAGAAGCGAACCATCAATAGTGATGAGTTGACCCAAGTAAATATAGCTGGTTACTTCTCCGAGTTCTGCTCCTATGATATGTATATCTTCTCAGGATTTGTGAAGGAGTTGTACATGACCTTTGTTTTATTAAGATTCATCTTAAGTCCAGCTTCTCGGCTTGCCAGCTCCAGATTTTCTGCGAATCTCTTCTGGGCTTCCTGCGAGCAGTTTGATGTCAACTGCAAAGCGCAGATGACTAAGATATTCGCCATTCACCTGTATGCCATTTTATTCCCAATCTAGCGTTTTGAATGCTTCCTCTAGAGCTGCCGTAAATAATTTAGGAGGCATGGTGTCTCCTTGCCTCACGCACCTTTTGGTATTATACTTCTGATTGCATGTCACACCTCATCTGGAAGGATATCTAGAACCTCGTCGATGGGCGTATTTCCTTCTCCATTTACTTCATTTGCTAGAGGATTCTCATACAACATGGTATAGAATTCTTGTACCCGTTTTAGCATTAATTTCCTACTATGGGTTATCGAGCCGTCTTCTAGCATCAAGGCCATCAGCTTTCTCTTACCATTCGAGAGATGTTGCTTCATTTTCTTGTAGCTTCTATTGTTTTTTAATGATTTCTCGATTAGCCCACAATTATATTTCTTCACATCTTTGAAAGGAGAATGAGAGGGAGAGGTGAAAGAGAATGAGGGGGATGATGAAAAGGAGGAAGAGAATTTTAATACTTGATTCATGTATACCCTTCATATTTGACGGACGATTACACTAATTAGAATATAAAAAGCTTAGTTACCGTCCTTAATGCCACGCCTTCATAGGCCAAAATGTGCTACCTTTTCATGTGTCGAACCGCGTTCATAGTTGCGGATGCCTTATGCGGGCCCTATTAGAACTCTTGACAATTTTTAACTATCATATTTCTCCAAATAAGATTTTATAGCCAAAGTTCAAATTATAAAAATATAAAACTGCTAGTGTTAAAAAATAAATTACTTTTTGTAAACTTCGCGGGCCGTAGGCTGCACGCCCTATTTGGTAGATTTAATTTAGAGTATACTGTTGAAATTGTAGGCCCTGAGTATACTGTTGTGCCGGCCATGATTGCTTGAGAGGACGATACGTAGAGGGTCAGAACAGGAACACAGTAGAACCAAGGTGCTTAATATTTATTAGTTTAACCGCATTGCATCCCATGCCACCCGACTCTGTGCTTAATTGCCGTGTAGATGTTGGTGTAAGCGGTAAAAAGCAAATAAGTAAATAAGCAAATAAACAAATTTTTACGGTTTTTGTCTTGGATTAAAATCAGAAAAGCGTTAAACGCCTTCTCGATTGCCTGAGGCGGATGGTGGTCCCGAAAGGAAGAAATCTTTAAAAATTTCTAATACTCGTGGTTCCACGTCACCCTTCCGGTGCGCCGTTTTATTCTCGGCCATCGGAAAACGCTCTTCGCCAAAACTTTATCTGCTGATGGGCCATTTATCTCGAATAGCGTTCCGCTTAGCGAAGGACCCTCGCTATTCTTTCGGATTCTGTTCACCTCCTCGCCTGGTACGAAGAAGAAGAATGGATATATTCGCGCTGTTCGGAGAGCGAGACGCTCGCTTTTTTCTCACTCTCTCTCATCAATGAGCAGCGATGTCTGTAACGCGGTCATCGAGCATTTGTTTTTTACACTGCATTTTAAAATAATACCAGGACGAGGGCTGCGGGATCCCGGGTACAGCGACGTCGCCCAAAAATACTTCGAGTAATGAATGCGGCGCTGAAAAGGGGCGAGGGAAGGAGAGTGGGAGTGGGGTGGGGTGGGGGAGTTCACCGGTGGAGTAGTCGATTGGGGGTTGGGGTAGAGATTGGTGCCGCCTCCTTGCCCCCCGACACACTGAAAGGAATTGTTTTCATGGCGCCCTGAAATCCATTGTACGTTTTAGGTAAGCCTCTGTTTGTTAATTTGTTTGTTGGTACCGTACTGTTAACATGTTTGCGTCGAGAGCTCTCTGCCAGTTGAGAATGCAGCTATTATTACTTGCGATGTTTTTACGTGATGGTCCATTAATTATCTGCAACCGATTTCTTAAAATCCGACTTATCTCCAGGGGTGTGTTGACAGATATTTAACAACCAGGTAGCTGTTATCGTCGCCCCTGACAATTAGGCATTCCATCCAGCATAAAATTCATCACCTTTTTACTTTCTCATACGAAGTATCGAGAAAGTATTGTTTTCGCGAAAAAATTCGACCTCGAGATTTTTACGGAAATATACGTTTTAGGTGTCGATGAATCCGAAAAAGTGGTTTTCGCAATGCCGTCTGTCTGTCTGTCTGTTACTGGCTCTGGAGCCTAGACGGTAGAGCGAAAATGAATGAAATCTCGTACTTAGGCATTTTATCATACTGAGCAGAGTATACATAGAAATGGTTTACATTGCTCAGTAATTAAGAGTAGTTTATTCTACGCATTTTTAACGACAATCCGATTTTCTCAAAAACGGCTCTAACGTTTTTGATCAAAATTCGTACAGTTACTTGAGTATACATCTACAATAATACTACGTATTTCATTTTTCTCAATGAATGAATATAAGGCTAGTTTATTCTTGGGCAACTTTAACAAAAATTGGATTTTCTAAAAACAGGCTCATACGATTTTCATTATCTAAAGATAACTAAACGACGCATTAGTATATGAGAAAGTTTGTACAATGTATGTTGTACCGATTTTTTTTTTGCGGCCCTGAGATCGCGTTATCTGATATTAGCCGGAATTAGAAGGGTTTTCAATGAAAAAACAAGATAATTATTATTATTAATAAAAATTAAATTTTTATTTTGAGTGTTTAAATGTCATTAATGACTAATATATCAATAGCTGTGTCTTCGGATAAGCATATTCCACGTACAATTGTTTGGCATCTTTCAGATAATAAACTGCTGCGTAACACGATCTGGAAAGCGCCCTTAAACTTTTGGCGTACAATTAGAATTATCAGACCGTGATGCGTCGCCAACCTCCGGATAATGTGGAATGCTTAGCTCACCAACCGGCTTGCCGAGCATAAAAAATTTTAACGAAAGGCTCGCGCACCGGACGGAGCCGGCTGCAGCACACCCCTTCTTATCGCCGAGGCGAAGTTTACACAAACATTTTATTCTTCTACTGCAGGGCGTCTAGGCTCGAAACGAGAATTATCCAGCTCCAAAATGTTCTCCAGTCCATTTTCTGCCCTTTCAGCTACAAATTCCCGCGTGTCTGATTCTGCTTCCTCCGTCCATCTTGATTTTGGCCTTTCTCTTTTTATTCTTCATTATAGATTTGAGTAAGTGAATTTTCTTGGTATTTTAATCTTATCCTATTTAAGCGTCCTTAACATAGTTGTCTTTATGAAGCCCGTGTCTTTAAATTTTCCAAATAGCTCAAGATTATTTCCTCTTCCTAATCTTCTTTTGTTAAGATCTTTTTTGGAAATTTATGTTACTTTATAATTTGAGAAAATGAATCTAATGCACTTTTTTATTTGAGCATATGATGTCTTCCGATTACTTCTCCATTAATCTTTCATCATTCAGAAGTGGTGCACATGAAATGAGAATAATTTAGTCTGCTAGTTGAATTTCATTTGTACTAGGTTCAGATAGCTCTTCCGTTACTTATATACCGTATGTTATGTTTCCAGTGGCGACAATTGCGAGTCTAGTATGTTTGGCGTAGATGTCAAACTCATCCCCTCCCCTCCATCTATTCACTCAGCCGTATAAAAATACAATTTTTTCTGTGGTATTCGGCATATTTCTCAAGTTTCTGTTGTAGTGTGAATGTTAGATATGCCGTACTCCGTACAAATCTAAAATAGCTTTGATTCGCGCCAGCTATATTTCCTGCGAGAGATACTAACCTATTACGAAGAAATGTGGCAAATATTTTGTTAAAATAACAACTTTTATTGCCTTTACAAGTTGATAAAATGAGCCTCCTGCACCTTCAGCGAGTTAAAAAAAATCCCTTATACTTTTCCTTTGGCGTCTGTCTGTCCGTCCCTCCGTCTGTGCACTTGCTTAAATTGAATTGTGATAAAAGATAGAGAGCTGAAAATTGGAATGTAGATTTCTGTACTGTTGCAATTTGTTTCTCTTCAGATTTGTGTTCTGGAAAATTTACAAGGCCCTTTTTAAATGTTTAACACTTCTTTCTATTCTTCTTGCATTCGGTTTTTCTGTCTGTTCAGGTATTAAAACTAGAATCCTGCAACTTTGAGAAGCCAACTTTTCAGAGTGGTTAATGTAGGATCAGCTGTTGAGGAGTAATTGGAAAAATCTTTTTTAAAAGTACAGGCTGCAAATGTAGGCAACCGAAAACACGTCTAATCTGCATTCTTTACTTTACTCTGCTGGAAAGATAGGTATCGGTGAAAAAAGGGCTTTATTTTGCTCTGCAGTTCTTCTTTATATTGTTTTTTCAATAACTCCGAAGGTATAAAAGATGGAAAGCTGAAAATATCAAACGCCAGGAAACCACGGAAAACATTTATCATCGGGACAAAGAAAGAATACTCTATGTTGAAGCTGAATTAGTAAGCGACAAGGAATAACTGAGAAGTGATCAAGCCAGGGACAAAGGGGATCATCTTAAAGCAAAGTTGTTATAGGCTATTTGGAAAGGAATGTTGGTAATCAGGCTCCTCAAGGAAACCACGTCACTTCAAAGTCTTCGGTTCTCTTGATGAGAAATGGTAGAGAAACAAGTGAATTCAATTGGGGGGGAACCTTGTGACATCAAACGACTCCAGCGCTGCGTGGCTTCTCAGTCTGAATCACAAAGCAAGTGATGGGAGAAACCCGGTGCCGGAATTAGCCTACTCTTTTCGAGAAGCACTAAGGAGACGAACGGCTTTACGTCCCTTCCTTTGCGTGTTCTCCTCTTAATCACACAAATAGGGGGCCAAGCAACGCCAGATAAATCATGCTTTCACTATGCCGCGGCTCTCCCTCTAAAGAAAAAACTCAGGAAAATACAACGTTAGACAATTTTTAATTTCTCCATAGGCAGAGTGAAGAAATTTGGCTAAAACCCTCTCATACTGTGTATTCTGACAGCGCGTTATCAGTATTGCTCGGGTTTTATTTGTACATCAATTAATTTTCTTGTAACACGGTCCATTTTCAGCCACCGCGGCGGAAACCGAGATAGAAATCCGAATACTTATACATCGCACGCTGTCTCGCGCGTCGCAAATGCCCACTCGCTGACAAAATAATAAAAGATCATAATTGTGTCTCATTGATCCGGCTGGAGCAGTGATGGCCAACCTTCTATTGCCCGCGTGCCAATATTCTGAAATTGTCGAATTTTTTCCGCTTCGCGGACCACAAAAAAAGTCCTTGATTTTCTGGGGTGCTAACTAAATTAAATTCGTGATCAAGACATAATAGATTGAAATTTGTAACAAAAAACTAATGTTTACAATAGTTAACTAACAATAAGTAGCACAGTTGTTTTTGCGGTACTAAATCGGTACGATAAATGCTTTGATTGGTTTTCGCCTTACGTTGACGTGCAACCAAAATCGTCTTGCGTGCCACTTATGGCACGCGTGCCATAGGTTCGCCATCACTGGGTTAGAGCTGATCTTGTGGTAGTCCTTGAAGACATTAGTCAACGGTGCCAAATGGCCAAAAATAAAAATACAGTTAACTCCCGATTTACGAACACCATGCGTTCCTGAAAAGTATTTCGTAAACCGAAAGTTCGTAAATCGGGAGAGATTTTCACGTGAATGCCATGTTAAAATCATGGGATGTGTTTGAAAACCAACTTTTCCTCCTGTACGTTCAAGAAAAAGGAGAACGGAACAAATTATAATAATAGATTTTAATAAATGCATCTTTATCATAACTTAGTCATTCGTTGAATTTGGGGTCATTTTCCACATTAAGCGGAAGTTTGGGGTCTTACGGGTGTGAGGGCAGATTAGCAGGCGTGATGATGTGGAGGAAAGTCCACAACTTTCAACATTTTTTTAATGAGAAGAGTGGTGCTGCAAATGAATGAAAAACGCATCCAAGGACGTCTGACGACACGAAGCAATGAAAACATCTCTTAAACGCCCTTGAAAGAGTCCAGCAGCAATTTATTTAGGTATGTCAGAAATTAATGCTACTTTTCCGTATAATGCTTTAAAATGGTGGTAGCAATCGGAGTTGACTGAATTCAAGTTCGTACGATCGAATTTTGAGGTCGACAGTCAAATTTGTGGCGTAAAAATTCTTGTTCGTAAGACCGAAGAAAGTTCGTAAACTGAATGTTCACAAATCGGAACTTTGCTGTACATATATTAAATGCAAATAAATTATACTTTCATTTAAAAACATTTATATCGTTGATGTAAATATTGAGTGAGTTTTAAACCTAACCCCTCAATACCTATAAGCCTTCGGTATCTTTTTACACGGAGTTCTTCAGAAACATAACTCCCGTGTAGGTGGAGTCTCTCCGAAACTGGGCGCCCCAAATATAGAGCCATCGCGTACTTTCCCAGAGAACGGAAACTTACTCCGCGCCGTCGAAGAAAGTGCAGTAGTACTCTCCGCATACACTCCCTCTAACCCAGTGTTTCTCAACTGGTATGCCGTCGGAGATGAACTAGCGCCCCGCGGAATTTTGAAAGAAGCGGGAGGACTACACAGGAAAATAATAATGATAAGCCGTCTTTATTAGGTCGATATTCAGACATTAATGCCCATTCTTACATATAAACCTGACTAACACAAACATTCACGTCCTACACGGGATTCGAACCAGTGACCTCAGTAATCGTCGGCAGATACTCGAACCATCCGTCTACCAAGGCCGAGAAAATTGGAGGCGGCGTGCCGTCGAAATGTTTTAAGTGTGCCGTGGAATGAAAAAGTTTGAGAAACACTGTTTATTATATCGCGTCTTCAAGTGGGCGGAGAGATTGTTGCCCAGGAAGCTGGGAACCAGAGATAAGATAACGCTTCCTTCTGAAGAGACAAAAGGAAAGAGGGGGAGGGATGGAGGCGTGATTTGTTTATTTTAAGGGGGAGGTGCATCGGGAAGGGGCATCGGAAGGGGGCGTTGCGAAGGGCCGTCGAGAGGGGGCGTCGCTCGTTACTTACCAATTACGTAAATTTAAAGGAATGAATGATTATGGTCTGTACCAAACTTAATGATCACTGGGAGGCGGGGTTTAAATGTGTGGAAAGGGAACCTTGTTGCCGAATCAGTCCACAAACGTGGACCAATTATAGTGCTTCGCAAGTAGGCAGAGACGCTGGATGGATAAGACTCTTTGTAGGAGTGGGGTCAGATACGAGAGCGACAGGCGAGCTTGAGTAAACGAAATTATGAAAATGTTGAAAACTTTAACATTTAAAGCTACATAAAATGAAATTACGAGTATTTACGTTTGGTAATATTATCTTAGTAACTACGAATATATTACTTCCTACGTTATCTTTCATAAGTAGATATAAAATATTTTCCACGTTATAGTGTACCTATTTTAGATGATTGTCATTTAAACAATATCGAATATTCTCTGCTTAAATGACAAATAAGAGAAAAGGATGTTATATTTTAATTTTTGAGAATGCGTAGAAAAAGGTTAACAGGAAGATGAGACTATTTGGTATGCGAATGGCAAAGGTCGGAGCACAAGGAGGGAAGGACGAGGGAAAAGAATGGTGTGGGATTTCTAAGGGACCACATGTATGACCACAACATATGTTCGTTTCTCACAGTTATTTGCTTCTGCTTTCAAGCAGCTGTAAAGTATATAACGGTAGAACTGCGTAGAACCATCTCGTAACATTTCAGCCAGATGAAAATACTGCCATATTTTCCGTATCCTATCTCGTATTGCCGAAAATACAGAAATTTTAGCCATAGGCTGTAAAGATGCAGCATTCTAAAAGTTTAGGTCAAAATCTTATTGAACTATTAATATAAAAAAATACAAGTAGTACAACATGCATCATGAAAGGGAAGAGGGTGCGGAGTAGGAATAAATACGCAATATTTAATTTCATGTATTTATTTTTATTATTAACAATCAACTCTATATAATTGCAAATATGTAGTTAATAGATCACATCAAGAAGAAGAGCAAAATATTCTTAAAGGTAGCAGTTGGATTACAGAAGAATAACATTTCGAGTATTTTCTTACTTCTGTTGTTACTAATATTATAATATAACAAATACATTACACAAATTAAAGCAAACACATAAGTTAATAATTATCATATTATTAGGAAATCATGATTGGATAAAGGAATAAAAATAACGCTTCTCATTGAGTAGGTACTTTTACTTATTCCAAAGACAATAAACCATTACATATTATATACACTGTGATTCAGAGTAAACGTTTGCATGAATATGGGAATATTAAAGAAATTCAAAGTAGTAAAATTACTTAATATATTTAAAACTGCAAACAAATTGAACATTTTTACAGGGAAAAACCAGTAAGGCAAAAACCCCATTTGCAGACTGAGACAAAAGACGCTACGCATCTGTGTGTGAGAGAGAGAGAGAGCGCGGTAAGTCCCCTGATTGTGAGAGAGAGAGAGAGAGAGAGCGCGGTAAATCCCCTGAGTAGGAAACAAACAGGCGGCAACGCCGGATGCCTTTGATTTGTTGACGAAGGGAACGCCCTCATATTTGGCGGCCATCTCAGCGATCATTAAGTTTGGTACGTAGTATAGTTTTCCGAAAAAACTGTCTTAAATTAGTTGTGTCTTTGGTTACTTTTTTTGCGAATGTTAGGTAAATGAACGTTTCGGGACCGCTACTTTTGATATTCAAATTCGCATGCGCGTTTTTCACTTTCGTTTTACGGATTTGCTTATGTATGTCATTAACTTAGTATTGGCTGAAGCGTTGAATCGTTAATTTATTTCAATCTTTATTCTCTAACTGGCTGATGAAGCCGACTTTCACTTCCTCCAGCGATATATTGCGAATTTACTATAGTATCAGTTGCCTTAGTGCAGGAGTGTCAAACGTACGACCCTCGAGTTGGTATTATCCGGCCTGCGCCAAGTTCCCAAGAATAACAATTTAAAAAATAAAATGTTATAAATTGGAAAAAATCCAAAGGCTTAGCTAAAGGAATGAACTGCAAGCGTGGACAGAAGGCGGCAATTTTTATCTAGCCTCAAGGTGGCAAACTGTCTGAAGGCAGCCGTGGCTGTAAATAATGCATGGTGTAACTAATTAGCTAACAAATGTTACAGTTGGGGAAAAAAGGGAAGGGTTGTTTAAATCCGGGCGGGCCGCATTAAAAGCATGGTACTAAACCTCAGTCTTCGCTTCTTTTCTTATTCTATGGACATTCGCAGTCTCCATCCGCAAGGGAGGAATCGCCATGTAACGTTGTCTTAAACCCAGTAATTATAAAAATACTGGATTCGGCCTCGAGGGTTCTTTGTGCACGCAAGAAACGCGCCGGCAGTAGCAATAGGAACACTCTTCTGTAACTACGCAGTCTGATGTAAATGGGATTTATATTTTAAAAGCGCTCATTTAATGGACTTTTTAGATTGTTTACAGATATTTGCGTGAAATATTTTACAAGAAACGCATTTGAGTTTGGGTCCAGTAGTATAAAGTAAATTACTTAGCGGGCCGCATAAATGCACCACGCGGACCTCGTGCGCGCCGCAAGTTTGAGGTGACTGTTCTAGATAAACATAGAAAGCTTAGTACTGGGAATAATCTAAACGCCATCTTATAAAGAAAGGGACGACCACAATGATAAAATATGTGAGATAGACTTTAGGACGGAGGGATATCGAGGATCTTCTTCTCCTAGAACGATCACAGATATTTATAGGACATTTAAGACTTCATTTGAGGTTTATTTTAGAAAGACTGGAGCAGTTCAACCCCTGCCGTCCACCTGTCTTGTGATATTTCGTAGATGCTTCCGAAAAGTTTGTCCACAGAATTCCATTTTCAGCACGAAATCATCAAATGAGTACGTCATATTTACGCTTTTCTATAAAATGATTCGGTATTTTTTACATTTTTATCTCACTTTCCAAACAAAGTCTCCGAAATTGGTATTCGGCGTAACTTCTATTTTTGTGTGACTCGATAATAGGACGAAAAGAAATAGTTTAACAAAAAGAGAGCCTAATTATATCGAGCAACGTTTTCTTCTGTAGCCACATTCCCTCCCCCCACTCCACCCACCCCCACTCTCTACTTCCCCCCCCACTCCACCCTCCCTCTCTCCCTTTCCTTATCTCTACTCCACCCTCCCTCTCCCCACTCCACCCACCCCCACTCTCTACTTCCCTCTCCCCACTCCACACACCCCCACTCTCTACTTCCCTCTCCTCACTCCACCCTCCATATCTCCCTCCCCCCACTCCACCCTCCCCCACTCTACTTCCCCCTCCCCACTCCACCCTCCCTCTCTCCCTTCCCTTATTTCTACTCCACCCTCCTCTCCCTCTCTCCACTCCACTCTCCCTCTCTCCACTCCACTCTCTCCCTCCCCCAACTACACCCTCCCTCACACCCCACTCCACCCCCCCCCCACCATTCCACCCACTCTTCTCCTATCTTTCCTATTTCGATTGACGAATCCTCTTCCGTTTCGCAGAATTCGGCCGCGCACTCTTCACCATGACGTGCTTAGTGAGGCGACATCTACAGGAACCTGGCCGATTGACGATCTCTGCATGACCTCCAGTGGAGGTGAGTGGTCTCACCCTTCCGGCCTCTTCCTTTTGTTAGGTGTGCAGTGCTTTCAATGGCCTCTCGAATTTCACCGATCCAAAAAGATTCCTGCACCCCATGAGTCCATTCGGAGGCGTAGATAATGGCGTTATTAGTCGCACGTTTTGGACTAATACTTTTCTATACTTAGCTACTTATGAAATTCGTATAATAAATGGGATAGGCTAAAGTCCGCTTCAGAATGTCCTTGTTGTGCCGCTGCCCCTGGAGAACATAAAATGTATGCCCGGAAAGGAACTTTAAATATCGATAACGAAACTGCTAATAGTTTGCCCGTATTGTTATTACCTAACTATAAAAAGCTGGTATGTCCAGCACTTGACGTACTCCATATAAGACAAGGGTGCGCAATCCGCGGCTCCTGAGCCACATGCGTGTCTTTAAAGACTTCGGTGTCGCTCCCGAGGTAATTCTCTCCGCTAAAACACCTCAAACCTCCCAGAACGAAACTGGCGTAATAAATTATCTCAATAGAAATTAACTAATTAAAATGGGGAGTTTGGAGACTACGGAGAGATGGATATTTCAAAATTAATAAAACCTCCTTAACCGTATAAGGTAGAAAATTTAGAGCCTGTAAACGTTAGAAAAGAATAAAGACAGAAAGAAAAAAAAATTTTCAGAGGAAGAAATGGAGGCCATATTCCAAGCTCCTCTGACGTGTTGCCTCTTCCCCGAAGCGCCGGATTGCCAAACTCATTTTATCTTGGTTGCTAATTTTCAGTTTACCACTTTTACGAAGGGCGACCATTATTTATTCTAAAGCAACGTTTCTCGGATCCGTCTTGGACGTGATGGACGCGAAAGTTCCCATTTAGTAAAAATCCGAAAAAATATTGCCTTAAAGATTTCCGTATGCTATAGAACAAAAAAGTGGTCGACATTTATTACAACTTTTTTCCAACTTTCCCTCTTTCCGACCCCAAATTAATCGATATAATGTCATGGTAAGATCGATATAGAATCGTTTCTCTATCGAACGGCAGTGCGCCTACACATATCTCACGCCATCGCTTTTTCCTCTCCTTCGAACTCCCACTTTCATCTCGTTCAATTTTTCTCTTCGGCTGTGTCTTTGCATCTTACGTCTCGGGTGAACCATTTTCAAGTTTTATTTCCTATACATCGGTGGTATATAGATAATTACACCTTCTAAGGTGGTTTGTAGTTTTTAATGGGGTAATAGTCATTTGTGGGAATTGTAAGTCTGTGAAACCAGTAGTAAAAACTACCTTGAGTGGCGATAGGTGAAGATAGGTGGAGGAATTTCGTTATTCGTCAGCCAATCAGAATCGTATTAGTTTGCATGCGCCACAACGGATGTTTAAGAAAATAACGTAAATCGGTTTCTATTATAAGAAGGTGTTTCTATTAAAAGGGTTCGTAAAATTTTCGGTGTTCTTGTAGTTGCTCTTTGTTTCCTGCTAGAATATACCTACCTATATTATATTGGTTCCGTGATCTTTTGGTTTATTTATTGGCTTGTCTGATGTAACACTAAGCCCGATAGATAGAAAAAAAATGCGAATAATAATATTTTTGCATGCCATCGGCAGGATACGAACCCGCGACCTTAGCATTGCGAGCTAGCCACGCTAACCACCATCTACCAATAACTCGAAAATCGAGATAGAAACTCTAACTTCGGCAGGAATGCTCGATGCACATATTTTTAGGTGATGGCGAAAAAAAATCTCGAAAAAAGTCCTGGGTTCGATTCCAAGGAAGACATTTCCATTTCCAATAAAATAACGCAAAAATCGACTTTTCGACGTGCAGGCTTCATTCTTTTTTAGATTAAAATTAGAAAAAATTAATCTACGATCTTCGGATCTGAACCATTTTGGAGAAGAGATTATAATGTTTCTTATACTGTTCATCTTTTTCCGCCTACATTTCGAAATCACTCATGTTAAACGTTTATAATTCACATATCTTGTGGAAATCTTGCCATTTCAACGGGATGTTGTCTTGCCTACCAATTGCATGTTAGACCTCGAAATCCTATTGTTATTTCAATCCTTATGGGTGTAAGCCTTGAATGCTTTTAATGCGAGAGAGAGAGAGATGGAAGGAGAGGGAAATGATTTTCATAGCAACCAAAGTAAATCACATTCGTAAATTAATATGTTAAATATACATTCATTCTCTTTCGTGGAAGAATTTACACAAGTATTTTAAGTATAATTGTAAGATATAATTGTTCTCACTTTTGAAATTTCGGTATGATAACATCATTTTAAATTTTCTTTACTCCCGTCATTTCTGACGGCCTATACCCTATTTTTTTTAAATAATAAAACATATGTATGTGGCCAGTGAGGCAGCCAGGGGAGCACTGGGCATTCGCCTCTCCCCTTCAAGATCGGAGATAATCTTAACAAAAGTATTGAGTATGCGAGCGTCAGATGGAACTAAGGTGGGTCAAATGCGTCCAATTTAGAATCATTAGCTTCTGTCTTACGCAAAGGTTCTTGCAGATCTTGAATCAATGAATATGTGATCAGATAATAACGTGTTTAAGTATTTTCTGGCTGCACCACTATACGTGACATTTATCAAACGGCGTCTGGTTTCTGTCTCCCTTCATAAGCTAACGTTTATTTAGCATACAGCCGTGATGGTGTGTACCAGACATTTTGTTCTTTATTCGGAGATCTAAACCCCAGAAGTAATAAATAACTTTTTCCTGATTTTCTTTATATATTTTTCATTGCACAGGGATTAAAAAATTCGAGGTTAAAAAGGTCTATTCCAACGTTTTAGTAGATTATTGAGAGTAAAAATGTTGTTTTGTAATAGCGTCTCAACAGTTTTGAAGGATGAAGCAGGGAGTTGATTTTTTTTGCTTTGTGTTTTCGATAATGCCTTCTGCTGAAAGATTTTAATGTTGTTGTATTGAAAAAATTGCCAGTGAGCATTATTTCTTCTCAAATTTGAAAGTTATAACTCTTCTACAACTTGTAAGGGAGACTGGAACTTATACGGAACGGTTGGACTGCTGTAATTCAACGTATACCATTAATTTTGTTTTTTTTAAATTTCGGCATGCATGCAATCAAAATTTCTCTCGAATCTCAATATTTATCTTTCATAGTCCCCATTATACTAGTCTATCGCCTTATGAATCTTTAAGCCCTATTAATTATTCAAAATCGCTCTTGCAGGTTCGATGGCAGATTTACCAGTTCTTCTGGAGCATGATTCATTTGGCTTAGGTCCTTTAGGACCGCAATAGACTCCTTGTTCTGGAAGAGAACTGTTTAATTTTTTCGTTCACCGCTTGTTCTTACTCTATCGTTAGCATCATCTTTGAAGTGAATAAGTAAAGCAAGATATCCAAACAGAATGAACAGATCGAAAGTTGCTCGAAACTCACTGAATATACGTGACTCGGCCAATTTTTGTTAACTAGACATTCAAATTAGAAGCTGTTGTTTTTTTACATTGATTATACAGACCATACATCGGATCAGTATAACTTTTAAAGAGATTTATTGCATTAATATAGGAAATACAGTTATGGACAGCCAATTCTAATCGCTGACTGAAACAGTGCCAAATTATTATCCACGATTTTTTTCAAGTTGCAGTGTAGTAGCTTACCTGATGTCTTTCCTGACATACATTTGCGTCATTAAATTCGAAGCATATAAGACTATTCTGTATATTTCTCAGTTATATCATATGATTCAAAGTAATTGAAAAGTACACTTGCATAGGCATAGGTGTTTTGATAAATGAACTAAATGAAGAAATACAAACTCTTCATTCTCAACAAGCACAGTTTTTATGTACAAAATTAGAACCGACATGTTGTCGAGTCGTCTGTTTTGACGGAAATTTTTCTGTCTTCGGTAAATAATTCCGGTGTGAAACTGACGCGACGCAATGTGCTTTAATATTTCAATAGAATCATAGTATGAATAAAGAGTAATTCCGAAATTGAGCCCATAATAGAGCGGTTAGATATCCACCTGGAGGAAGGAAGGAATAGGAGATAGATCCGAAAAGGAACCATAAACGCTAACCAAAATGTTCGGTGGACTTTCTTAGAAAGAATCTCCACGACCACATTCACTCATCTTATGACTCTAATCCTGCTCTAAATGCGGTGGCCATTAAGCTGCTGAATAGCCGTCATCTGTGTGTGTATGTGCCATCTATATTATCGAGTCACGCGAAAATATATCTGCAGTTTGCCAAGTATGGTAGATAAATTCGAACATTAATAATTATTTCGCTATTTCAGCTCATTTCTACAAAGATTCGAAATGACTTTGACAAGGAAATGCGTTCCTGGTATCACTTTTTCCGATCCGCAGGTGTTTCTTCAGTGTGTTGCGTCGTCGAGTTAACTTCATGATTTTTGTTCATGAAAATGTAGGCGTAGCAAAAAATGTAAATATGATTTTCCACAATTAAGGAAATACATTCAATTTCTTTTCGCAGGTATTTATTGAGTGAAACAAAATGCATATTCTATGTCATAGAAATTATTGTAAATTTAAGTTATTATTCCCTTCGTACACTTAACGTTTCGCAAGTTAAAAGAAATGGATAATTTGAGACGAAATAGTAATAATGGCATTACATAAAAACCGCATCGGTGTTTGCGAATTCTTCAGCAGGCCACATTGAAAGATGCCAATGCTTAGGCGGGCCAGATTAGAGTTTCAATCCGAAATTGCTTAGATTCTTAGGCATCATACATAAGTGAAAAACAAGCACAAACAAGGTCTGTAGGGCTAATTTTTCAAATCTAAAGGTTTTATTGTCATAATTTTACCAAAAGTAATATATATATTGTGTTAAATTTTACAGATTGCTTTTTCACCAAAGTTTCGCGGGCCACGTTAAATCCTCTCGAGGGCCACGGTTTGCCCACCCATGCCCTAAATGGTACGCGTAGTAGGCAATTAATGTTTTTCACTTTTTACTCAAATATCTCTTAAAGAACGCCATGTACAAATCCAAATGTCCCTACCGCTTGTGCGCCACTCCGCTGCATAAAACAATAAACGGGAACGCAGGCTTCATGTTGCGTGTCAATATAAATGCGACTACGAACGTTTAAAAAGCCTTCTCCTGCAATTAAACGTAGGGGTTAGAAATACAGTAAAGGAACGTGGGATCCAGGCAATCGCGTAAAAAGAACTGGAGAAAAAATTCATACATGCAGTATAGAGAGAACGTATAAGATATATAAGTAGTGAAATTGATCATTGATAAATTTCCGTAGTCAACAAATAATATGAAATAATATACGGCGTATTATGATGCAATACGCATTACTGTTAAAAATACTGCACGTACTGCACGCCCCCGTTTTTTGGCCTTCGGTGTGCATCTCACAAATTGCACATCTGAATCCCAGCATGTTCCCTTGCAACCGGTATGTTTCCAAACTGTTCTTTTCGTCCTGAAGTGGTTTAGCCACCCGTAAACCAGCGAGTATGTGCGCCTGCGTGCGTGCGTGCTTGCATGTTCTAGTGCAGGGGTATCCAGCCTTTAAGCACCTAAGATCTGGTAGAGGGGTGGTTAGCGTGTCTACCTCCCTATGCTAGGGTCGCAGGTTCGAATCCTGCCTAGGGCATGGTCGTATGTGTTTCGTCTTTGTTATTGTTGTTACGCTCATTGTAAAGGCCGTAAAGTGCTGTTTATGAGTCAGTGAAAAATAAATAAACTATTTATTCACAAATTTACCGAGGATCGACCCAGCGGAATGAGCCTTGATACGGGCAGGAGGGGAGGAGGTGGAGGAGGGGATGGGATCCTCGCAAATTTCTCCCAAACTTTCAGAGACATCGAAACCAGCGTCATTACATGAAATGCCCTGCTTAACACATCAATCCAATTTAATCGCAAACAACTTTTTATTCGAGTTGAACAAACTCGAGTAAAGTTTTATTCGAGTTTTCGTTCTGTACAAGAGAATATTTTATTTAAAAGAAAATTGATTACAATTTTAACCTCCGGGATAATTCAATGTATTACTAACTTTTAAGCTATTAGAAGTTGAAGAAAAATGCTATTAAATAAATATGCAAACGGAAGAAATCAACCAAAACACAACTTGAATTAGTTAATCAAGTTACACATAAAGTCGCATTTAGTCTCAAACTTTAGCCTTTTGCAATAATTCTCGATTGAAACACCACGTATCGAGCTACACTTAAGCATACTCTTGGTCGATAAACATCGATCCGCTCGTGTCTCGCTGTGAGAACTGATATCGAGAGGTCTGTATTATTTGATTTATGCATTGGTCTTAATTTATGAACAATTTTAAAATCACCTGCATAGCTCTATAAAAAAAGTTCCAACTGTAAGTTCAAAATCTACATCGGCTCAACGTCTCTCACGTGATTAAATAAAAAGTAATAGCGTTGAGGCAAGATTCAGCGATCGACCTTAAAAGGGCCAAATATCGACCGGTCGATCGCGATCGACCGGTGTGCCCTTTTTAGCGTCTTTTGATAAAAAGAAATCGCTAATGTCAGACAGACGCCAAAGTGAAACTATAAGCGCATTTTTTTTAAATACGCGCTAAAAAGAAGGAAAAATTCTCCGATTTTTAACAATGGAAAATATCAAATGTCATAGCAACGAGTCCAGTGCTTTTAAATGGGAAACGTAATATTGCATATTTTTTATACAATGCTTTCAAAGATAATTTTTGGACTATGAGGCCGTCTATCTCAAATATGTAATCTTATGATGACGTCATAAACCTAAAACAAGAAAAAAGGGCACCTAATATAATTTGTTCTGAAATTCTTGTCTCGCTCGTTCTCTCTTTGTCCGCTTGTCACTCACCTTTTATCTCTGTAGTTAATTAGCGTACGCCATAGGTTGCTCGATCATTTTTTCTTATATTTTTAAGTTTGACGCTATCTATCCAAAATAAAGGCATTTATATATTTTCTGAATTTTGAGAAGGATCACAGTGAAAGAATGTTTAAGTATCTTAATGGTTTAATTAATGTCTTCCTCCTCGCCAGGGTGGGCGCTGGCGTAGCAGGGGGCGGCGGCCGCAGGAAGAATGCTGCCCCGCAGGAAGGCCGCCTCTTGCCGTCGCACCGCTGTCTTCCTCGTCCTGGTCACCTTCCTCTGGCTTCAGCTGCACGTACCCAGCCCCGGCGGGGGCAACGGGACCTCGGGGGGCGGCGGGGGCAACTCCAAGACCGCCGGCCATTCTACTTTCGGGGGCGTGGCGACCGCTGGAGGGGCCCTCGACGCGAGCGACGCAGAGGCTGCTGCCGTGCTCGACATGGTTCCGCGCGTGCTGCACAAATTTCTCCTTCTGCGTTCCGGAGGGGATGGAGAGAGTCCCGCCCGGGGCAACGGGACGGCTCCCGGTAACGGCACTGGAGAGGCAGGAGAAGAAAACTCGCCAGCGACGGCCCCCGCCACCCTCAACGTCTCCGAGATAGCGAGGCGCATCGAGAGTCACAACGACCTGCAGATTGTACTCAACGAAGAGACTTTCGGACCTGTGCTCAACGACACGCTCATAATAGTGATACAGGTGAGGGAAAAAATCCCCTGGATCTCAACTATGTCGATAGTCTCCATCGCAAATCGCCCCAATCATCGTAAATAAACTATTAGGTTACTGCTTGAAAGTTTTAATTTCAGCAGTGGCAGGTTCGATAAGGGAGAAGCGAATTGTTTTTCATTTATTTTAATCTACATATATATATATATATATATATATATATATAATTGAATGTCTGTCCATCTGTCTGTTCCTTATACATTCCCACGCCCTTTGAGCTATCGGGACCAAACTTTGCAAATTGACTTCATATGACTCTACGAGTAATATAGGGTACCCTGGATCCCCGACAACCACCCCACACAGAAATATTTTCTTTTTTTCATTTTCTTCATCTGAATAACATAGGGACGAGTGCAGCTTATTATTCATTTGAATTTTAAAATTACTTAGAAGCATGATACGAACTTGAGACTTGAATGGTTCTACGAAGAAAAGAACAAAGTTTATTTTTATTGAAGATAGAATCCAAATCCTGATCGAATTGCCATAAAAATGCATTTAGAATCAATAAAATAGGTGATTTTATCAGTTTTATTACAATACCCATTATAAGCTACCATGACAACTCCCATAGTCGCCAAAATTGAGAGTTCAATGCATTTATATGGGAAAAATTTTAATGTAATATCGTTTGTCAATTTCTGTGTACGATTTTAATTTGTTTAGATGGAAACGAAATACATATTTGTTGCTTTTAATTGAATTATCTTCTAATCTAACATATAAAGGAGAATGTTTGTAAGTTTGTTCGATTTGAATGCTTTTAATGCGAGATAGGGAGGGAGAGAGATGGATGGTAACGGATGGGGGAGATGGAGAGAGGGAATTAGAAGGAAGGGGTGGAGAGAGGGAAGGGGGAGGGTGGGAGATGGAGGGGGAGGGAGAGAGAGGGGGAGAAGGGAAGGAGAGGGAGTTTATACGTTATTTTCGTCAGATTTTCTTCCTTCATTCATCTAAATAGGTAAATGCGGAGCGGTTTTCTTCATTTTTGCTTTATTAGACGGGTATAACTGTGTACTGTCTTATTCTTACGTTGCTTACAAGTTATGCGGTCGAAGTTTAAGATTCACTAAATCCGTTGAAATTCAACGGGCACTTCAGCTAGTATTGCATATCCCTTTGTCCGCATCATTGACTCCCGTAATTAAATGCCCGTCCTTCTTTCATTCTCTGAAATGTATTCGTTTTTCAGCATTCTGATCGGTGTCTCTTGCTTTCCTTCGTTTTTATTCTGTCTGATTTTCATTATAAACTTTAAATTGAATTTAGCATTCATGTTTCTTTTGAGGCCTAATTTTTCCGTCTTTCGATTCATAGGTTTTTGTCTCAACATCTGTTTTCATCTTTTTAATTTTTTTCGACTGCTTAAAAATTAAGCGTTTTCCAACTGGATGTCTGTCTATTGGCAATACTAGAAATAGAGGAAAATCTAGCGCACATTTTGAACTTTATATGGTAATGAATAATTTAATCAACATATGCCATACCTCTTTTTTTTATGAGATTCATGGTCGTATACAATGAAAATTTTCCTTAAGATCCAGATATTTTCTTGAACCCAAAAATTTATTTTATATATTTCAGTGCGCTTTATAAAAAGAGTAACATTTAAAAAGTTTTAAAAATATTTTTTTTATTCTAATGACATACAGCTAAACCCTCCATTTTCCACCTCTGAGAGTTCTTTCTACCTGCCTTCCGATTTCGCAAAAATAACAGTTTCCGTTTCCTTTCTTATCTTTTTCTCTATGTTCCATTCGAGAACTCTTCACCGCTTCTCCCTCCCCCCTCCCCCTCCCACCTCCTCCCTCCCACCTCCTCCCTCCCTCCCTCTTGACCCTCGCTATCCAACTTCCCCTCCCCCTGTTATCTCTCTTTCTCTCTATATATTTATGCTTTGGACGGCACAGCAGAGGCAGGCGCGCGCGCACACACGCACGTGAGAAAAACAAGTGATAAGCGAAAAAATACGCCTCGAAGGGGCGCTCGATATGAAATTAATGGTTAAGCCCGCAAATGGGTGTCAGTGACACCGCTAGACGGAGGATGAAAAGTGGAAGTAGGGGGTCTCTCCCGCTAGCAAGCAAGTTTTAGTCCAGCTGCTTTATCGTTGACATAAAAAATGTTTTTCTCCAAATTTTCTCGGCTTTTTCAGCGCTTTACTTTATCGACGAAAAACTTACCGAGTCTCTTCAGTGTTGTTAAGCAACAACTGATAACAAATTTCTGGTGCCGGAGCAAGTAAATGAGAAAAGTAAATCTACCGGGCGCTTGAATCCGGTATTTGTACTTAAGGGATGGCGGTTGAAATTATGCCACCTAGTTAGGAAGGAACCATTTCTTTAAAATGAAGAATGTTATTTCTATGTAAATGCTTTTATCGGTTAAAAAATAAATGCGCAGATGTAGATTCGAAGTAATGAATCGCTGCAATACCTTGAAGACCAACTTCTGTATTGTATCACATCTTAATTCACCGTTTGTTTTTAGTACTTTCCCTTCGTCTTTCACCCTCTCCCACTCCTTCTCAGCCTCTCTTTCCCATCCAAATTAATTATGTTCTTAAACTAATTAGAGATTTTTATTTTATTTCATTAGTTAATAATTTCATGGTTCTAATATATGTTTCTTAGCTTTAATCATTTCATTATGAAAATTATATGGTTGCCATAAACTTTACTGGATTTACCATATTTTTCTGTGTATTAGACGCACTTTTTTGAAGCTGAAACACGTCCTCGCCTCATACTGCGTCTTATCAAACGCAAGTTCAAATGTCGAAGGGGCATTTTTAATCAGTTAATTTTTTTTTAATTAACAGTTTTCGGCACAACTTTGTGGAATATTTCCATGATCCTGAGGATGACGTATCACGTCGAAACCATGGTCGCGAGTGTATAATGAAATAGTGGAATATTACATCAAATTTATTTCGGTTAATTGGTATCGGTAATATATAAAAGCCTTATTCTGTCCCTTTTTTCTCTCCGTATGTCACGCTCTGAAACCAAAAGCCGCGTACACACTTGTGCAGAACCTCATTGCGAACAAGTCCATGTTCGGGTTGATGTTCGCCGAAAGTTTGTAGGGGCCCACTCTGCCGAACAACGTCGCGAACAAGGTCATGTTCGTTTGCTGTTCTCCCTTCGTAAGGCTGCAATTAAAGAAGTCATCTTCTTTTTGCACCCGTCAACACTTATTTCCGCCTCCGATGCTATCTCCATCCACGCATCAAACTTTTTTATTTTATTGAAATGCGAAGCATGCCGCGGATCCCACAACAACTCTTTACACCTATAAGCTTCTATTAACTGTAAAGTTTTATCCTGTGTCCACTCCATGTTCACTCTGTGGCGAGGACAACCAGACTGAGGAGTTGAGTGAATTATGGAAGTGTTTCTCTGGAGTGAGAGACAAACAATTCCTGGAATCGATTCCGAGTGAATGCGTGGTTCAAAACAATGTTCGTGGAAACGTCCAAACTTGAAGTACCACGTCGCGAACATCCCTTTGATGTGACGCCAAAATACCGACAACTGGTGGGACGCCGCGAACCTCGTGTCGAACACAAAATGTTCGCCTTAATGTTGGGGGTGGCGTTCGCCGCGCCGTCCACACTATGTTCGCGTTGAGGTTCGCGACGAGGTTCTGCTCAAGTGTGTACGCGGCTAAACATATTCAAGTGGAAAGTAATGCGCTGAGCGCGAGGAGGGCCCACGGGTATCTGTAATAGGGTTCCGACCTTCGGTGCGCGGCTGCGGCAGCGAGTTAAATGATTATTATATGAGTAAAAGTATTGGCCAAAGCAGTTCAATTTGAATACTGAAAGCGTACCAATTTCGCAAGTAAAATCTTCCCTTCAATTTAACTCAGCCACGCTCGAGGGGAAGAGAAGGGGAAGGATATGCTCGGGGCGTGAAGAGGGCACGCTGATACCTGGAGTAGGACTACGAGCCTTTTGATTTGTTTAGAATAAAAGTAGTAATATTTTGTGATAATTGCTTTGTAATCCTCACTTTAATATATCGTCTGTATATGCCCACTCAATACGTTTTTATTTAATGTGTACCTTGCCAATAAACCAAATCACTCCACTTCATTTTTGACAGGCACTTATACTAGTCCATATATATATTATATGCGTAAGACACGTATCGCGTATGTCTGAATCCTTTTCGAGTGTAGCTTTTTGCCGTTTCGAGCTGTCGCTCTCGGAGCTGGCTCATTCGATGCAGACTTGCGACGCACGTTTTTTGGTTGCGGTTGCGCAGAGGATGCTTAAAATGGGAACGCGCGGTCATTTAAAAACTGGATTGGAAGAGGCTTAGGCACGTGTACCCACTTTTCGGCGTTCAGGCTTTCATTCGTTTGCTCGTATAAATTCGAAATATTGGCATAGTAATTTTGGACATGGATCATTTTAAAGAAAAATGATCAAGGATTCTTATCGTCTTTTTTTGTTGACGATTCTAAGTTTAATGCGCATAATTTTCACTAAATTTACCATTTATCGCTAAATACCTTGACGACGGACATTGTCGTTCTCGAATTCCTATTGTTGTAAAACCGTATATATGCCTACCAGCGTAAAATTAACGTGTTTTATAAGCCGTTTAAATGAAGAGAGGGTAAGGAGAAAAGGAGGGAGGGGAAAAGAGAGAGGGCAGGGGTGAAGCGGGAGGGAGATGGAGAGGGAGGATGTGTACATAATTTTTACTTGCATGAGAATAATAAAGAAATCTAGTCTTTTAAATCTGTTATTTCAAACTAGAGCAAACACACAAAAGGGGTCTTCACAGGGCTCAATTGCTGAGCCCACGGTTGGTTAGAGTATATAAATTCTCAAGTGTCCGTCTGTCACGGTACTTTTGGACATTTCACGATGGAATTAAGAGCTGAAAATTTCAAAACCGTTAAACCCCCAGGAGGTGGTGCTTAGAAAAATTAAACGTAAGTCCTAGGGTTCGACTCCAGGATACAGTTATATTTTCCCATCAGTTTACACGTAATTTTCGATTTTCAGTGTGCAAGTTTTTTTCCCTTCGTTCATCAAAACACCTAAATATGGATCGATTTTCTTAGTTTTTGATATATTTGACGGTTAAAACTGTGTACTATCTTAGTCTTGCGATGTTTACATGTTACACGGTCAAAGTTTTCAGAAACGCATTTTTTCGAAATTGGTGTATTTTTCGTACTCTTTCCGGGCTTTGCCAAAGCGAACGTCATTGTTACCCCTTATTCAAATTCAAGAGGCACTTAAACTAGTTTATATAATACTCCTAATGCTGCATTTTCTACAGAAAAAGATTTTCTGTATTCTTTCTACTTAAATTTAAAACATTTTTTCGACGTTTTTGCCATTTTCTATATGCATTTAAGTTAAGTGAGCATATATTTTGTTTCAAATTAAGATTTGAAATTATTTAATACATTTTTCCATTGCTTTTAGATTTAAAATTGCTAAAAAGCCCTTCAAAGTATGAAATATTTTGAAGCATGGTACATACAACACAAAGACCTCTTGTTTCTTTTCTGATTACATAGATATATACGTGAAGAAATCAAATATATCCTAACGAGAAAACAATTGCGATTTATTAGGCAAATAACATTTTTGTTTTTAATCAAAATATATTTTTTAATTTAGCAATAGATATTTCCAAAGATATAATTATGTCAACTTGTGTTGGTTTTAAATCTTTTATGCAGTATTTTTATAGTGAACATGTGCTTTATGGAGAAATATTTTTAAAACCTGAAAAATGATGCAGTTTTAGGGGTGCATATTATATTAAGGAGCATCTTGTACACCGAATAATACGATAGGTAGTTGAACAGAACTAAAATTCTCTTGTTTATAGTGGATTTTGGATTTGGTTACGCTCAAACTAAAATTCCTTAATGATGATATCTACCTGAGGTATTTGACCGCCATTGGAATTACATAATCGACTGCATGCAATAATTGCACATTTCCCATAAATCTAACATGAATGAAAACTCAAGAAATGAACGTACATAGTGCCCTTAGGTAATTAAATAAATCATAAAAGTTATTAAAAATATGGAAAATTTTCTTATTTTGTCATTGCCAATTCATAACAAACATTCATTAAATATTTCTCTAATAAAATGATAGCATGTTTTTAAAAAGTTAGACATGTACAGAACATGACTTTCTCCATAGAGAGTGATGAATGTGACAGCTTTCAACATCACAAACGCCCTTTAACCCAGGAGAGAACACACCTACAGGGAATCCCTGCACTTATCACTTTTTTTTTGTTTTTTCTAATTTTCCACCGCTGTAGACGTCAACTAATTCCAACCCGAATTTATTTTTTTCCCTCCGAACTGACCCAAAAATAGGGGTGAACACAGTGCATAAGGGCACAGGTTACGTGAGTAAATACGGTATTTAAATTAATTATTTTAAATCTTCTAAAATAAATGTCGTAAAATCTAAACACTTGAGCAACTGATTCAAAATGGCAATCACCTACACTGAAAAATCAACTGTCTTCATTAATATCGATGTCATTCATTTGTAATTTAAGGTTCACATTTTATATTTGGCATATAAGTTGACTTTAAGTTTTAAGAATTTTTTTTAAAGCTTCTAATGTCGACTTTTATGCCGAAATATATGGTAAGTATGTTGAAATCCACTAACCCTTCCCATAGCTGATGACATTTTTGGATGTTTTAAATTTGTTGATACATTTATATTTAATCATAATGCTGCCTATTAACATTTTTTAAATTAGTGAGTGCCAATTATCAAAGATTTTGATAGCAATGCTGTTTGATACATTTTCAATATAATTACTTGATAAAGAGCTTGCTAAGTTAGAATTTGTCATACTATTTTACTACTGTATGTCTCTCTGCTTTAAATGCAATTTCGAAGTTTAATCTTGATGCTGCAAATTTTGCGGTAAAATTTGTAAAGCATCGTGCTTTTTCATTTGAGATATATTTTATTCTAATTTTTTCAAATGTAAATATAGCTCTTTTGATTAATTTTTGTTCTTTTTATAATAGGTTCACACTCGTATTGCTTACCTACGCCATCTTATTGTGTCTCTGGCACAAGCTCGGGGGATCGAGAAAGCCTTGCTTGTGTTCAGCCATGACTATTATGATGAAGGAATCAATGCACTTGTGCGTTCAGTGGACTTCTGCAAGGTAATGCAGGTTTTCTACCCAGCCTCCATCCAAACACATCCTGACACCTTCCCAGGAGATGACCCAAATGACTGTCCAAGAAACATCAAAAAAGAACAGTGAGTTTTTATTTTGGTGAATTATGTCTCTTGAGTAGTTTCATTTAAAATCTATATTGATGGACGTTTTATATATATATGAACACTAACTCTACAATTTATTGCTTTTAAGCTAAGGTTTACATATTTTTAATAACTTTTATATTAACCTCACTCGATATATATTTATATATATATCACAACTTTCCTCTCGTGGCACGCGTGTCGATCGCTATCACATGCAGCTGTTCAAAATTTTTGTATAATTTCAGGTGAATATTTTTGCGATAGCATAATTTCATGAGTTACGTTCATTTAAACTATTGTCACTTTTCTTTGGAAAATATTGAAAAACGTTTTCGAAAAAAAAATTTGAAAAAAAATTAACTTTCAAAATTCCCGCTTTGAGAGGCTATTTTGGCCCCTTTTTGCCCCATTTTTGGCCCATAAGAAAACACGTAAATTGGTGTATAGGTTTTTACATTTGCATTTTAAAATTATGTCGCATCAAGATTCGAACTCGAGACAAACTATCGGATAGGATATAAATTGTAGTTTCTTATTTTTGAAGACAGAATTCATATCTGAGTAGAATTAATGTAAATGTATAGTTTTTATCAGAGAAAAGATGTAATTTTTCTGGGTGGCAACAATCTGCTGCCTAGGCAACCAGCTTAATGCTTTCATATGGGTAAACTTTTAATGGGAATCAGAGTCTTATATTTCGCCTTTAAAACCTTACTAGTGTAATGCCCATTGAAATATCAATGGGAGTAAAGATTCGGTCGTTCAAGCTATTTACAGAGATCAAATTGGCATCAGAAACATTAATTGTATTGAAAATCATTTCCCTCTCTCACCCTCCCGCCCTTTGTCCCCTCCCTCCCTCTCTCTTGTATTGAAAGCAATCAAAGCACATTTACACCCATAATGATTGTGTAATAGTACCGATTACTTACCTTTGATATTACTCGTGTTGCGCTTCGTTGATTTGTATACGACAAGAAATGTCTTCAGCCTTGATATCCAGATTAATTGAATATAACACCGCCTCCATCAGTGAAAGGTAACTTATGCAGGTAATTTCACCAAATTTGAAGTAACAGGTATAATAAATGTTAAAATATAAAAGTTATTTATAAAAATTTATTTTTATACCCAATACTTGTTACTTTAAAAAGTTGAATTGCTCATTGAATTGAGAGTAGAAGCTGATACCAAAACTTTGATAAATTTAAAATTATATTTTGCTGCAATATTTTTGCAATAAAGCAGCACAATCAGAAACAACAAATGGACAAATTATTTTTTACTTTTCAAAAATATCTTTCGACTTCCCATACAATTTCTATTTCTACGCCATTGATCTCTTTCCCTTAAATTTTTCATTATCAGCAAAATTCTGGTTGCAATTGAATGCCTTGTGAATGTTATGAAAATATAGTATTACAGGGTTTCCCAAACTGTGTTCTGTGGAACCCATGGGTTCTGCAGAATCTAAATGGGGTTCCGTGATAGGCAGAGAAAAAGACCCGATACACTCTTCCTTCTCTTTTTTTTACAGCAGAAAAGATGGGCTTCGCTTGTAAAATGTATACTGCAAGATACATAAACTATGTAAATAACAGTTACAATGATTATAAAGTTAATTTTATCACACCCTGGCATATCACCTCTTAAAGAGTTCCGGGAGGAGAAATATTTGAACATAAGAGTTCTGTTCCCAAACCCCTGGTGTATCGTTTTCCCATCGGAACAGATTTAAGTAATGACTTAAAATATGTTCTCTTGCACATTCAGAACAGTAAGATATATAAAATGATATATGATCAGGGCCGGATTAAGCAGTACGCAAAACACGCAAATGCATGGGACCCAGAGGACAAGAGGGCCCACAGGGGGCCGACCCATTCTCATCTCCTCTCATCGAAATCATTTCCAAGTGTTGCCGTACATATCACGAAGCTTGCAATACAAGCAGTTGTTAAAATTTTACAATCTGTGTCGAGCCTTAAACGTGCTGTGCATGGGGTTCATGGGTCATGTGTATTAATTCAATTTTCTGTTGCTTACTAATACTGCATAGTGGAAAAACATCAGTAAATGTTTTAAATGCTTTTATATGGGTAAGCTATAATGGGAATCAGAAGGCTATATTATAATGCCATTAATATTAAACTACGACCAATTCCAATTGCCGTCTTTTCCAATTATTCAGAATAAGCTGAAATGCTTGCAAAATGCAAGCACCGTCTACTAGTCTCTATAATATATATATATGCTTCTGAAATAGGAGGATATAAATTATGAGGCACTTCCAGATGTGCTAGAGACTTGAAATTTGACACGATTATGAGTTTTTGGTCACAACCAAAGGAAATAATCCGAAATTGTTGAAATTCCTATTTTTAGTGGCAGTTTTTGTCCCATTTTGCCCCATAAGAAAAGCATGTAAATCAGTATACAGATTATGTTTTCTTTTAAAAATTTTTTCCTTCAAGATTCGAACTTGAGACTTGAACTGTCAAAAAGCGAAGAGATTTTATTTTCATATTTTTGAAGACAGAATGCAAATCTGTGTAGATTTAGCGTAAAATTTTTAGTTATTATCGGAAAAAAGTGAGAATTTTTCTGGATCTCAACAATAGATTACCTTGGCAAAAAACTAAATGTTTTTCATATAGGTAAACTTTAATTAAAATGCCATTAATATTAAAGTGCAACCAATGGGAAGAATCCTAAATTGTTAAAATTTCAGTTTTTGGGATTGATTTTACGCCAAAGCTAAAATAAAAAGATACTAGTAGTGTAATTCCATGGGATTAAAATTAACATTTAGCAATTAATTAATTTCAGACAGACAGCTGGGTTTTTCTAGAATCAACAATTGATGAATCATCTTTTAGGATTGATGCTTTGTAATAAATCTGACTTATCCAACGCATGACTTTCTCCTCATAGAGTAATTAATGTGATTTTTCTCGGCATCAGAATTCTAAAATTATTGTCAGCAATTACACTCGTGAATAGCTTTTAAACGCTTTGAATTATTTTCACAGTGAAAAATACTTTGAATCACTTTTCACATTGAAAAAACAATATGTTAATAAACTTTTAGCGGCTGCTATGAGTAATAAAATAACTATGCAAAAGTAAAATCACCCCTGGCAGTGTAGGCTTCATCATCAACAATTATAGAATTTTGTCGTAGCAACGGAAACTAAGGTATCACTTAGCAATGAATGTACTTAATGTAAATTTAGACAAATAATCAAAATATCTCTTAAACAATCTGTTTAATGAAAAAACGTTTCAAACAAAAGAAAATAATGTTGTCTGCAACTTTGCTAATAACAAATATTTACATAAATAAAGTCCTGAAGGAGATATTTATAAGAAATGACAAACATCCAGTTTACGAGTTTCAGTGGAAACTTTTTCAGATCTTGAATTACTAGTAATTAGCTGATCTGATCATTAGTTTTTAAGTTAGAGCACCCACAAAATTCCTATCACCCGCACACAGACGTCACCGAGAAAATAGTAAAACCATACTCATGGGACTGCATAACGTGTATTTCCATTGATATCTTGAATTCAATTTTTTTTTCAGGAATACAATACATTCACCTATACTTGTTTATTCACTTCATCGAGCCACAGCTGACCCATATGAAAATAAAATCAGGAGACATTAAACTCAAGTTATCCTCTTTCAAATTCTTTAATTTCATCCTAGTCCTTCAGAATTGTCCTTACCGTCGTAGCTGGCAACCCCAAAACTCAACCTATGTCTGCAGCTATTTCACCTCATCCACAGCTCATAACAGTATCAAGTTTTTGTTCCCAAGTAGTTGTATTGCTTGATTTTTTTGCTGCGGACATACTGCCATTGCTACCACATCTCTTTGGACCCATTTCAACAAAATACCACCATGCAATTATAGCAAATTTAATAAAAATGGGTCAATCCAGACACTTTTCCCACTCAAATAAGGCAATTAGCTGCAACTTGTGCAACAGATGCTTAGATATTTTCGTGCGTCATTTCACCGCCGAGTCAGGGCGACGTTAACTCAAATCATCGATGACATTAATTCGAATATTGGTATTAATTTTTGAACGACGTTAACGTGAATCAACATTGAGGCAACGTTAAACCGAGGACACACTGTACTTGTTCATTTCTAAGATCACAGTTTTCAGGAATTCTGGATTTCAATTTAAAATATTGTTTTAATATGGTCTCCGAATTTAAATTTTAATATGTCCAATGGAATCATGCATTTCCAACAAGATGAATCAACTTGTATGTAATTATAACATATTTTATTACATGTGTTTTATTATATTTCCAAATTGGTACTTTGGTGTTATAATGCAAAAAAATATGTGATAATTATATTCTATCATGGATAACTTTGACATAGGACATGAAATTATTTGTGATTATATTACTTCCAGGGCACTTGTGCTTTTACTTGTAGATATTTAATCTTCTAATTTACAGATAATGACAAGATTGTTATTTTTAGTACATACATATTTTACTCTTATTTTAACTGTACTCCATATTTGAACCATTCTGCATCAGCTACAGAATATTGCATGCTATTAAAATTGCTTTTTATAACCACATTGGATAAATGTAATGGTGGCTTTAACAGCAAGTCAAATATTAAAGACGAAAATCTGATGTGGCCAACACATGACTTTCTCCATATTTGGGGTATAGATATTTAAATTATTATGAAGAGCATTATAAGGAAAAATTATTATTTTGTATTGTAAAAGAATACAGTCGTCCTTATTGCCATAAATTATATTTGAATATGTTTACAGAATTCACCGCTACATGGTGGTGGTGCTGTATACTGGAAATTACGAAAAAGTTAAATATCTCCTAAATGGAGGGTTCTACAAAAATTTGTTTCAAACAAAACTTGGAAAAAATATTATTCTCTACAACTTTGGTCCTCACGAAGATTATCAATAATGACGTTCTTAAGGAAATATTTGATGGAAACCAAAAAAACATTATTTTTAAATAATTCCTAAACAATAACTGCTACGGAAAATTGTTTCAAATGAAAGTTGTAGGAAATTACATTCTCTATAACTTTTGTACTGAACTATATATGTATATACAATAATGATGTTTTAACGAAGATATTTTGCAAAAACTGAATCGGGTTTCGAATAAACCTCGACTTCCGGTTAACCATTATTGTCCAAAAACTAATCAGTTCTTTATGCTCATGCTAAAGTGTTATATATGAAGTTTGGTATTAATATGACAAGTACTTTTTGAGTTAGAGCGCCCCCAATCACATACATCCACACACACCCATCATTCCGAAAATAGTCTAAATGTGTTCCAGGGACCTCAAAACGTGTATTTCCGTTGAAATCTCAGTCGATTTTTTTCATGATCACAATGCTTTCCCTATACTATGTATGGAGAAGGTAAAAATAGACACCAAACAAAGTATCACTGTTACCTCTGATGTGATCATTGAATGAGCTATTGGTTTTTCAAAATGTTTGTGGATTCTGTCCACAAAAAATTATTATATTATTTATCTGCAACTCTAGGGCCCTTTTGAAGAGGTGCAATAATGCTCCATATCCAGACCTGTACGGCCATTATAGGGAGGCCAAATTTACTCAGACAAAGCATCACTGGTGGTGGAAAGCCAATCGTGTATTTGACCAACTAGAAGTGACAAGAAACCACTCAGGTAAAGTATGTGTAGGTGAATCTCTTTGAATCAAATTTACATAGAGTTGAAAAATATGATTTTTGTCCTGTCATTGGCTGTGCAATACCATAGCTGAGATATATTTGTCTTCTCCTGAGATATTGGATGTGTGTGTGTGCTTTCATGTGTGTGTTCCTGTGTCCCTTGGGATATGATAAGTATTCTTAGATCATTCATTCATTATTTATCAAGGAGATTTTCATTGACTACAACTTTTAAAGAAATAACATACGAAAAATCATTAATTTTGATTTGAAATTGTCAGAGATATGATGGTTTTGGTTTTCTGTCAGTTTTAACTTGGGAATAAACATAATGTTTTCAGTTATAACATTATTTGAGTAATTTTCTAGTTATTTAGAAATTCAGAACTATTAAAGGACACATTTTCTTCTATAAATCACGAAAAATAATATTAAAAACACGAAAAGAGAATAATAAATAATGTTTTTAATGATTTTTGTGGGAAGATTTGCTTATTTGTACCTTGCGTTGAGGCTAGCTTTAGAGAGAGATAGACCTATACGGAAAATAATATGTTAAAGAGAGAGCTTGTAGTGCATGGAAAGGATGATAGCACATGAAAAACTGGTCATTTTTAAGAGACAGTATCAATTTTATGAAATCTGCAATAAATCACTGCTTGCAAAAGTATATAAAACCTTAGATACTTCTTGAAAGTCTTAAGATCTTTGCCGTGATGATAGGTCATTGAGTGCAATCAACAGGAAAATTCCAAAAATATAAAAATTTCATTTTCAGAGCAGTTTTTCTGGTCCCATTGTTTAATTTCTACCTTATAAGAAAAGCACGGAAATCGCTGAGGGCTTCATAAAATTCCCTTTTTGAATCACTTAAATTAAGATGTCAAATCAGGACATGAACATTTCTATAGCTGAAAAACGAGGTGTATTATTTATTTAAGAAAAATACAAATTAGTGTAAAAATAATTTTTTATTTATAAAGCAATGGATTACATTAAATCTCATTGACTTCAATCAATGGCATAAACATATGATTATATTTATTTTTAATTTAATTATTTCTTATTTAAAAAATACATTTCTCATTTATTTATAAATCAGATAATAAAAATCTATTTTGTATCTCACATATTTATGAAATTCATATTAAATTAGTTTGAAATTATTAGGTTAGCAAAGCAAGGTGCTAGATGGGCCTAGGTCCTACAAGGACCAGACACAGAGCCATTATGGGATTATCAAAATAACTGAAAAACTCGCCAATGTAAATTACAAAAATTTACGCTTTCAAAGGCACGAGGAAATGATGGCATGCTTGGGGAGTCTTAGGATTATGTGCATGAGCATACTAGAGATGTCTCCGGAGTGAATTTTTCGAAACATTTATTTCAATTTTTGAGACCCGACTCCAAGCCTAGTAACAATTTTAAGGAGATAGAAAGGTAAAAAAATGTCGGCTTACAATCGATTAAATATGGTATTAGACAATGTGAATTGTAGAGAGAGAGTGAGTAGTAACAAATTAGAAAGAAATGAGGGACATGTCACTCTCTAATGACAACTCTTCTAGTGAAATGAAAGGTGCTTTATGTGCTCTCTTTACCTTCATCCTGAGATCTTCACTGCAAAATTCAAACTTAGTCTTTGTTTATTTATTTGCCTTATTCAGTTCCCAAAAGAAATTGTGATTTTGGTTGGTTGATATTGGTGATTCTTTTTTTTTGCATGTTAGCTATTTAAATTCATATAATTCCTCCTCAAATGTTTTACATTCAATGTAATTTTATTTTACCCTAAATACATTTTTCATAGAATCATCTAGTTTTAATATCTGCTTTTAGGATTAGTTCTATTTCTTGAAGAAGACCATTACGTCACAGAGGACTTCATTCATGTGCTGAAACTGATGGAGAAGACTCGCAAAGCTAGCTGTGAACAGTGCAATGTGTTGTCACTAGGCACATACCTCAAGACTTACAACTATTATGGAGATGCGAAACGGGTATGTAATATCAGTTACTTTAAATGTAAAAAAATTGTTTATCTATCTGTATAAATAATAAGCTATATTTTAAATTCCATTTGTGATTCCATCACATTCAAAACCTTCTGCTGAAAGAGACGGCTACATTTTTTATGGCAGAGGGAGGAAAATGGTAGAGGGAAGGAAGGAGATTAGGAAGTGCTTTTATTTAATACTTTCTTCATGCATATCTCTCATTTTTGACAGGAAAATATACTGGTGTAATTATAAGCTGAAGTTGTATCATATGATACAACTAATATTGTGGCAAAAACAAATAAAAGAATAAGCTCTAAGAAACTCAACCTGAAAATATAAATATATCTCAGGTATCTCCAATAGAGATAAAAACGTTCTGGAAAACAAACAATAAAACTTCGTATTTACATTATCAGAATTCATGTTTTCCCTGAATTTTCGTCATTTTATTTTGGTCCCATTTATTGTCTTATCATCATAATGTAACTAGCTTAATTGCCTGTCGGATAGGACAGGTATGTGTGAATCAAGTATTAGGTTGAAATAAAATTTGAATAAAAAATTAATTAAACCAACTTATATGCATCTATATAAATCTTAAATTCATTTAATTGCATTTTCCAGAAAGTAAAAGTAGCTATGGACCTATATAAAAGTTGTGTCAAAGAAATATTAAGGAAGATAATAAACACAATTTATTTTGTATGCTATGAATAATGCTGGTACAATGCTACAATTATCACCTGGTACAGTAAACAATTTTAGGGAAAAATCCTCTGTAAAAGAAATAAAAACCTTGTTTTGGAACACCCATTAACACAGCTTCAATGAATATTGATATATTTATTTATTTCTGTTACCATCTTACTATGTATGGTAACCAAGAGGTGTTCTTTAAACTTCAAAGTAGCATCAAAATTTCACAAATATATGGACAGATGCAATGCCTAACTCTATCAGCATCAATTATATACAATTACATGAAACCAGTAAGAATGTAAATAATGTTGATGAGAAAAGATTTGCACATAAAAATATGTGAAATTTTCACAATAAGATCTAATTTGTGGACTGATTCGATGTGTATTCGAAAATCGATGGCCGAAAAATGTAATTCTATTCTTTTAGGCATTTCTTGTTTCAAGTCTTGATCTCCAATAATGATTCTAAGCACAGTAAAACCACTTTAAGATGACCACCTATGGTAGTCAGAGAATTTGGTTGCTTAGGGATTAAAATTTAGTTTATAGCAGGAATTGGTATTTTTTAAAGGCAGTAACTGATAAAAACTAAACGGATAATTTTAGACATTTTAATTTTTATATATTTAATCATTTAATATTCAAAACTATGTTAATCAAATAAATTAAAACAATTGAAAATTTTACATTTAAAATCACTGAAGTCCAGATATACATATTGTATTGTGAATACGTATAAGCAAAATTTATAATACAGCCAGTTTCTTCATTTACATGGTGAATGAGTTCTTTGAAAACATCATGCAAATAAAAGTTGAGTAAATGGAGAGCTAAATTCCAATAATAAATGAAAAGGGGGGATGCCCTCAGGCCACACCGGAGGGTTGAATTCTCAACTTATAAACAATTATAACTTGTTATTAGGTTCATTCTTGCATCATAAATTATCCATTCTTTTTCATATAAAAAGTGCTTTGTGCACACAAAAGGATAATTAACATATTAAGTTCATTTTTTCATTACAGATAATCCATTTCCTTTCATTTGCTGAGTGTTGGATCAAAATAAATTCTGACTTTCTGTTGAATTTTTCACAAACTTTTCAAGAATAAGTGGCATTGATGTGGAAATGTAAATCTGACTTTATGTAATTTTCAAAACTCAAATCTATCAAAAAACAAATGGTAATATTACAGAAATCTACACTCTTAGTTTCACTTCTGTCATTTACAGTTATGTCACAATTTCAATTATAGCAGACAAATGCCAAAGTGAAACTGTAAATGCATTTTTTAAAAACTTGCTAAAAATATCATGTTCTTAAAGTAGCTCATGTTTTGCCACACTCAGAGATAGATTCTTATCCTTTATTGTTTAATATGGTAGTTAGCTTAAGTAGTCTTGAAATTTGTTGTAAATTGGACAGTTGAACCTTAGCCTTGAATTATTGTCTTCTCTAAATAATTGTCTAAAAATTTGACAATATGAGTTTTTATATTAAGCAAAGTAAATTTTTAAAGATGTGGTATCCAATATGACCTCGATAACCATCATCATCAGTAATCGTTGTTTTGATCAACCGTCGCTTGGCTCCAAGTGGTAAAAAAAATTCTGTCGCCAATTGAATGAAGCAGACAAATGAACAAAATGATGATTGCAACGTAACTTAGAGAGAAAGAATGCTGCCTGCCAGTACCGTGTCCAGACATTCTGTAGCATGAAGCAACATACTATGTAACACATGTTTAATTTTGTAACGGACATTAATTTGCCTCACCGCCTCACTTATCGACATGGTGCACTGTGGCTGTTCTCAGAGAACATTTAATTGATTGTGTTAAAATGAAAAAATTTCCTGTAAATTGAAAGAGGGTTAAACAAAAACTAATACAATTTAGAATTTTTCCTTCAAATCTAAGAATCAAACAGCAAAACGTTCCTTCGCAGATTGCCACAGTAAACTGTCAACAGTTAACATAACCCCCCTCGCATATTTCTTAAATATTTTTAGCTTATTAAACCCTAAGTGATAAAAATGGTCCCAAAACTCAGTGATGAGAATGCTGCTTAAAAATGTGTCATCCCTGCAAATGAAACTAGAAGTGAATGAATGACAATGACACACTAAAATTTTCAGTAAACTAAGGTCTAAAAATTCAGTTTTATATGATGTGGGTAAGATCTTTGAATGAATTATTGACCTATGACATTGTTTGTATGGGAAAATCTGTTATGACTATCGTCGTTTCGCTAATCGTCTGGGTTTTCGGGAACCAATTAATGATGGTTATCAATCCTACTGGTGATGGAAAATCATTATTAACGTACCTAAATTAGACAGTTTATGTCTTACTCTGGTCATTTTTTCATTTTGTAATCTTTTGTAGCCATATTTAAATTTATGTCCAGCAAATAAGGAACAAAATAATTAACACAAATAAGTAAAATGGTGAACATAAAGCACTCATCATGTTATTCCCTGATGCAATGTAATGAGAAGGAAAGAATTTATGGAAAGTACTCCTGTGGTGAGTTTGAGTGATTATCCTGAAGAGATTCTTCCGTGGCTCAAGGTGTGAAAGCAGGTTTCCTTACCAGGACCATTGGCCAAAAATCTTCCTCTGCCTCTTGTCTTCATAGCAAATTTCATTTTTCTCAGTTTCATGTTTTGGTATAATGTTATTAAAGAACCTACTTTCAATGCACTTTATAAAAATCCAAGCAATTGATTGTTTTGTTGTAGTGTTCCAATATCTTTGTATGCTTTACTAATCAGCCAATCATGCTTCTGTCCTCTGAATCACCTCCATTGTTATTCTCTTGCCATTTGTGAATGACTCCTTCACTACTAAATTTACAATCATGTGATGTGTCTCTTTCTGCTGCTGTTTTGTCAACTACCTATCCTTGTGCTATTTCACAGATTTTCAAAAATTTTAATCTATCCGTAGTATTGTCACTTTTTATATGAATGTTTTTTACGCAGGAAATGACTGTGAATAGCAAGCGATCAGTTGCTAAATTTTTTATTTTATGAATCCTTCATTATATTGTGAGTGAACACACGTTATCATTTTATCGTACTTAATGTGTTATTTTATGTATTGTATTCGTCCTTGTATCCATTATTAATAATTTTGTTTAATTTAATCTTATTTTTTACTCATATATGATGCAAACAATTTTTTTATTTATAAAAGTGCATTACTCTCCAATAATTTGTAAATTACAGTTATGTTTTTAACTTCAATGGTTTTCCTTGTAAATTTTGGTTAAGATTTTGGGTGCAATTTCAAAATATATTTTCAAAACATAGTATTAATATATTTATTTGTTAAATTTTATCTCATTATATGCTAAACTTAATACTTCCTTTATGGAACTGCAGTAATTTATATGCTGATCAGTCGAACTAGCATCACTTGCTTTGTTTTGGAATTGTGCCATGAACATCTTATCCGAGATTCTTGCGGGTTTTATCCTGCAATATCTGTGTGCGTGTATATTATTTGTGTGTGTGCATGTGAGTTATTTATGTGTGTGTGTGTTTTCCATTAGTATTTATGTAATTTTAAGTTCTTTTCATTTATATTAAGATTAAGCAATGTTCAGTTTATGTACTGTCCAGTATATTAACCCTTTCATGACCGGGATGCTCATAAATGGACTTGTTTTTGTAGTTTGAATGTCATAGGATACAGTGGAAATGACTTAAACCTAATCTCCATTATTACATGAAATCTTATGAGAGAAAATTCCCCTTTTTTCGTCACATGAGTGATTTTAGAGGTGAATCAGAACGTAACCCCCCTCCCTCCCCCCCCGTTATATACTGTATTTTTATGGGGAAAAGTTCCCCAGTATTTGCTGTTTCAGTGTTTTATGGTACGTAACCACTGCGAGTAACGGGGACCCACTTTACAGCATAAAAGTTTGCTAATGTACAGTTACCTGGATTTTCAACTATCTTCACTACATTGGTCCTAATTAGTTTGGATAATTTGAACTTGTTTGTGCTGTACCTATTCTTTGCTTTTAACTTCCATAAATGTATTATTAGGTCAATTTCAGCTATTTCATCTGTTGTCTTTGTAATTTCCTTTGCACCTTCTTGGTGTCTTTTTGTTACACAGCACTTCCACAGTGCATTTGCCTAAAGCTTAACACAGGAGATATTCTGATGTTAGCAGTTCAACCAAATAACTACAGTTCTATAGAATGTAAATAAATTTTTTCATTGTCATTTAAGCAAATTAATTATACTTTTACTTAAATAATTGCAAAATGTAATCTTCACAAGTAAATAAAGGCATAGGAGCCTTTATACTTCTTATATTAAAGACAATGCTTTATTGTCAATTAATGAAGTTGTCTTATTTTCCAGTCTCAGTTTTCTTTTGACTGTTTCATTTGTGAAAATGAGAAAATTAGAGCAAGAACGTCATTATTGTATTTTATTTTTCAGAAAGCAGTCACCATCCGAAAATTTAAAGAATTGCTTTCAGTAGCTGCAAGTTTCTTGGAACTTTTAAAGAAGCTAAAGACAAAAATCATGCCCTATTAATAAATATAGCATTTCTTCATTGATTCCATAGAAAAAATATCTAAGTAAACAATGCAACCAATCAGCTGAGCACTTGCTGTAGTTTCTACTAGAAATCAGTCATGTTTATTCACTGAAGTTTTGATACACTGTTAATTTATAACTACATGAAGTTCCTGCTTAGGACGAAATTTGCTTTAGCATGGTTTCCCAATTAGGGATCCTGTTCACTTTACATAAAGAAGTTCCCGGTTTAACACAAACTGCAACACTATCCATTAGGGGAAAAAATAAAATTAATGCAACATATACATTAATTTATATTTATTCGTAGAATATTAGATCATTTATAATTTGCAGTCGCAAAGTCGAAGTAAAACTTTGCTTAGTCTTTTTGTGATTTTTACTGCAAAAGAATGAATGACAATGTCGGAAAAAGAGAAACTGTACACAAATGATGGAATACTAGACTAAAACACGAAATAAGCCTTGGAAGATGAGTTCAGATTATAATGCCTCTTGTAAAAACAGCACGCTTATAGTCATAGGTATAAAACTAAAAACAGTCTCAATACATATGAAATATCATGATCACGAAAGATATCAAGACCACTTAACGTGTGAAAAGTTGCCCGAAGTTTTTGGTTGTCACATTTTGAAACAACAAAGCCAAATGTTGCCTTGAAAACCCTTGTTGTCAATTGTAACCGTGTTTATTGTTTGTTTACGTGTTATGTATATTGTTTATGTATTGTAATTTATTTATATTGTATTGGTTCCTGAATTTTGTATTAACACGTAAGTAAAATGTACATTTATACTTGCATTGTATTACATCTCTGCTTCTTCGGATGATTTCTCTCAGCCTAGAACACGTATCTCTCACCTTTTACGAGGTGGTCTTATAGTTTTTATGCATTCACTTAACATTCGCACAACACGACACTTTTTAGGAACATATCTCTCATGTTAAGCGGGGACTACCTGTACATATCTTTCAATGTTTCAAATTTAATTCATGTAAAACTAACATTTTCTATGTTGAACAGTTTAAAAAATTTACGGTCAGACATCTTCTTATTGCCACTTTTCTAAATGGGCAATGTTTCTGGAACTGAATTGATTCCCATTCACATTGGTGTAATCTAAACCGTTAGTCTTTTAACCTTTTTAGTCAAAGTACACATTTGAGTATTCTTAAGTAATCACATGTCTCCTGGTATATTTGAAAGTTGCAGTGATATAAAATTAGGAAATGAAAAAAGCTTCACTAAAATAAATTAATTTTATAAATGTAAATAATGAAAGAATTATTAGATACTTTGTTTTTATTCTATCTTTCAACGTGTCCAGAATGACTGTGGGAAACCTCATGGGTTGAAAAAAGTCTAGATCAACTCTCAAGGGTTAATTATGTTATGTTAAATACACTGCTTTGAAGTGGTAGGCAAAAATATTACTGATAATGTCTTTCACTGAAAAAATGTCACTGTGACTTTTATGATACTATCATTGGTCATAACTTCATCCCCTTGTTTCTGATGTCCTGTATAAATGCTGATGTGAGGGGAGAAATTATTAGCATTGTTATTTTTGTTTTCTCCTTAAAAACTCTTCGAAGCCCTTCAAACTGGCCAAAACACCTAGATCATCTTCGCCAACTCTCTTGTGGATTGCTGTAGAGCTTAAATCTTTTAAAACAGCTGTCAGTTTTCTAAATATTTTTTCCTGTTACAGCGTGAATACTGTGTATTGCAGTATATAAATTAGCCTATAAAGCTTTTTAAAAATCTTTCAAAAAAATTAGGTTTGACTGAGTATATAAATAGGAATCACCAATGGCTGCTTCTCATGGCACATTTGGTCTTCGGTGAATCCATCATGCCTCACAGCAGTTTTTTACCAATACCAAATTTCCTAGTGTGAGTAATTGTATTGTCAGTCACAGTAGATATCAAAGACTGATACTATGTGTTATACATTTCTTATGAATTTAGGGAAACTTCTCTTTCCAGATAAAATTCTTCTGCTTCCTGATCAAATCAGCTTACTCATCATGAAATGCTTATTTCCATATGTTTTAAAAACTTTTATTTTATGGGACTTTAATTTTATCTATATACTATTCAGATGTTTGTTTCCATGTTGAAAAGAACTTTTATTGTAATAGACCGCTATTTTGTGAAGAAAGATTTCATGAAAAGTATTTGTTAAGTGAAAGAGGTGGGCTGACTTACATGGCAAAAGATTAAGGTTGATTTATATGCTGGGGTAACCTATATACTTCTTTGATACAGTTTCTAGCCTCGAGCCGTTAAGAAAATCAAATGAATGTCATTAATGGCATAGTTCCATTTCTCCCTATTAAATTTTGTATTCCTTGGAAATTAATGTTTAGTGAAATTATAAAGTACAAGTTGGCTTAGATTACACTGAAAGGTTATGTTTTTACTTTCTCATATTTTTCAATTGAATCCAATCCATCACTCCTGGATGGCTGTTTTTGCAGAGAGTTTTGACTGTATGTGAATTATTTTTGTAATTATTGTGTTAGCACAATAGCGGAATCATACTCTTTTTTTTATTCTAAACAAAGCCATGAATCTAAATTGCCCTTAAATGCATTTTTATTTTCACTAACTAATTTCAACATTGATTTTGACAAATTGCATTTATGTTAAGGATAATGTAACAAAATTACACCATATGGCCTTCATTCAGTGTGTTTTCCATTTATATGTTTGCATACTCATCCTTTTCTCCTGCATTTGTACTTTAACTGTTTTTGTCTTTATACTGTTCTATCTCCATCTGTGCATTGATGCCTTTGGCTCACCTGTGTAACCCCTGTGCATTTGTCCCAACTCCTCTGCCAGAAGGAGGCACTTAAAGCAAAACAACGTCATCAGCAGGCATCGGCAGGATCCATCTCCCCATCCTGGAGTTTCCAGATCCTACCCTCTCTATACCAGCACTACCAGAAGGTAGTGTATTGGTTATCTTCAACTAACTATGCTTCTTGATTATGCTTCCATAACAGTAGTAGTGTGTAACTGTCTCCATTTTCTGTTTACTGCCTTGCATTGCATTTTATTTTTGGCTTTTGGTATAAAGCATTTACTTACCTTCTTTCACCTATATCAGAAAAATCTATAAGCATTTTGGTAAATAATTGAGGTAATTTGCAGTGAATTCACGTCCTAAAGTGATTTGAGTTAGTTTTGCATGCATGGTATAATGAAGAGTGAAATAACCAGAAAAGCTCGTATTGCAATGACATTTATTTATGAGGTGGCCAGGGCAAAGCTTGCAGAAGGGATTGCCAGATTGGGCCATTGAATCAATTTGAACTGGATATTTTGATTCCATTTAAGGATCAAATGATTTGTAATGATTTATCCTATTAATTCCATCAAATTCTTCATTTAAAAGTTTAAAACGAAAATAGTCAAATTTAATAAAGATGGCATATAACAAAAATTAATATAAATTTAAAGAGCCATAAATGTAATGAATTGATATGATTTTTCATAAAATCTTTTAAGCAAATAATTTTCTATAATAATTTTGTTTAAAAACACTACAGAAAATTATATCCTGAAAGAAAAATACTCATCCAAGCCAGTAAGAGAAAATTTTTTGACCTATACGTATTTCGGCTACAATGTAGCTATCTTCAGGGCCAGGACTTGAGAGCGAATGAACTAGTTGAAAGAAGAGTCCAGTGGCATGCTCTCAAGTCTTATTTGATTATGGTCAGTAGAAGTTCATTTATTTTTCTTTTCACTCATGTAATATGTTTAAAAAGGTAAGAAAATCAATTTATGGGACAGGAGAAATAGAATAAATAAGATTTTAAATAACGTTTTCAACTAAAGATACAGTTGGTAAGCAGTAATATTGGTCTTCTTATGATTTTCTCCAGTAGACCTTTAAAATTACTGGCCACCGTTGGACTGTGGGAATTTTAATGCATGCATTATTTGGGCTGTGTTCTGTTAGATTTATTTGGGTTGTGGCACTTTGGTTAGATTTGGGTTTCAAGGCGAGAAAAGTGGTTAAGAAGATAAACCCAAGTAATATAATGCAGTGATTAAAAACTATTTCTTTCATAATTAGATATTCTTTACTATATATATGTGTTATCCTTCAAATAAATATTTTCCTAATACCATAAAAATAGCGAAATTTTATTTAGGTTACATATAAATAAAATTTTTAGTACTATATAATGTCGTCTCTGTGGTCAGAATTTATCACAGATTAGAAATCACACATTAGAAATGAACATATGCAAGTATAATAAGATTTTATAAAGAATTTAATAAAATAGAAATTATATTACATCAGTCGATAGAACAACATTATTTTAATGTCCATTGATCTTTGGAAAGTGACTTCAGAAAGAGAAGATATTGTGGCAAGAAATGATTTTTATTTTGCATTATGATTGTGACAGCTTTTGGTTCCTTTAATATTTTATAAAAAAATTTCATTATAATTATTTGGAAAAACTTATCAATTGAATCATTTGAATTGATTAATATACCGTATTCACCTGAATCTAAGACGACCTTTTTTTCCAAATTGTCAGTTGTAAATATCAAGAGTCGTCTTAAATTTGAATACGAAGTATATTTACGCATTTAATCGGTGTTTTTTTTACAACAAATGGTATGTAAGAGTAAACAATTCACAACAGCAAATTCAAGTACGTACATAAACAAGTGAAATAAACAAATAGTAATAACAATAAGTAAAACAACAGGAATAATAATTATTTAGACTAATAATCATTGTCGACGATCATAACACAGACAATGTACTTTTGTCTTGCACGTAATAGCAACCGCAAGGTAAAAACAAGTGAGAGCAGAAATCATTGGGATTCTCCTTTCAAACGACTCACTAAGTGTGACAGTAATTTTGAGTTGTGCATTCTTGTTTTAAATGCACAACCCTTAAGTTAAAATGACAGATCATGTTGAAGTACGTGGCACGAGTGCAAAGGGAAAGTTAACAAAAGGAATTAGACGGAGCTATGATGCAAATTTTAAGCTGATCATGATAAATTACACTGAAAAAGCTAATATCTGTTATGCGAGTAGAAAGTTCGGTGTATCTGAGGCAAATGTGCGTCGATGAAAACTCTCAAAACAGGAACTAGTAAAAGCCAGAGCCACAAGTGGAATAATAGTTAGGTGTCAAGAAAAGGGGTTGATTGAAATGTTTTTTTGTTGTCCTGAAATGAGTATATTCTGTCAATGTATTTACTTTATTTTTAATGTTATCTTAAAATGAATGCTACCATTTAATTTGTTTGAAAACCTGAATGGTTCTATTTGTGATGTGATCTTATGATTTTAAAATGTTAAAAGACAATGACATTCAAGAAAAGTATAGGAGAAAATAAATATTTGACAAGATTTATAATTTTTGCAGTAATAAAGGTCAATTGGAGCTTTTTTCTGTTTTTGAATCATCCAAGTGGTGGGTCGTCTTAGATTCAGGGTCGTCTTGGATTCGGGTGAATATGGTAATTTGCATAAGTGATTTGATTCAACTTTTTTGTTTAATTGAAACAAGTGAATTGATTCATCTGCAAATTGAATCAAAATTGGTCAGAGGTCAGTACTTCAGTGGGACCTGCAAATAAATGAAGGGCCTTCAATACTCTCACCAATGAGCCCACACAGCTGCATCTGTGCTTAGTTTAGGATTACATTTAACTATGAATGAAAAATTAGTTGTTTTGAATGATACAGTTTGTCATAGCATTTCATTAATTTATTTTAATTATTTGAGGAAAAGGGCTTTTTATTTTATTTCATTAATGTTTAAATACCCTTATTCAATGTCATCACAATTTATTTGACTACATTTTATAAGTTACTGCATATCTTCTAGTATAAGTCGAGAAATTTCTTGCTTTTTTAGGCCGATCAAATCCTACCTTCGACTTATATTCAAGTCGCAAACTAGATGGACATTTTTCTGGGTCAATAATTAAACATGACCTGCAAAAAACAACATTTGACTAACCTTGAAGCGGATTAGAATGAAAAATTCATGCTAACTCGTGGAATATGTGAACACTAATGATAAAATAATACAGCATCTCTGTACTTAGTTTCAAAGGAAAACAAAATTTATATTTTATCTTTAAAAAGCTTACCCAAATGAGTGGATTGAGGAGAAGAATCAATTCAGTACTCAAACAGTTTTTTTTATTTTGATCCTGAATTCAAATTGTTAAACACCGTTCCATTTCTTCAATGATGGAATTTCATTTTTTACTTATAATCACAGACTGAACAGAGTATGCATTGCAAATATGGTCACCAATTTATCCTTTGCCTTTTAAAATGGTTGCAATTGTTGAACGATTGAGATCATAAACACGACCAATCGAAGCAAGCGACTCACCTTTTTCTGATCTATGTATTTGTCCATTTTAGTTTCCATCGAAAGCACTCAATGTTTTTTACCTCTCTTAGCACTTTCACAAACATTACATTTATGATTGTTTTCCATATTTCAAGGTAATAAAAAACAATACGTACATAAATACGCCCATACGGTTTTGAATACAGGCGGCAAATGACAAGTGTTGACAAGTTTACGTGTTCTTACTGCGACCGATGTTCATAAATGCGGGAGGGTGTGTTTGTAAATGAAGTGCGAGGCACTATTCATCTGTATGTGGAATGTTCATAAATATGAATTGTTCGTTTCTTGAATGTTCATAAGTAGAGGTTCAGCTGTATATATATTAATTTTTTGTAAATTTCAAAATTATCTTGTTTTCATTTTCTTTGCTTCGACTTATACTCGAGACTTGGATTTTAGATGCTTTTTTAGGCTAAAATGTACACTTCCACTTATACTCGAATCGCCTTATACTCGAAGATATACGGTAAATGATATTTCATTCTTTTTTGAGTAGCTGAAATTTTGAGAAAAAAAATATTCTGCTGCAATGATAATTATGAATGCTAATAGTAGTTATGCAAGTCTGTTGCATTTAGAGTATTTTATATTATTGCAGATTCTTCATAGTTCAACACAATTGTTGTCCTTCTATCAATAGGCTACTTGTAACCATTAAAGCAGTATTAAAATTCTTAATAAAGTGTTTTGGCATTGAATTCAATCATCATATTATGTTACTTTTTATTGCAAGTAAATCTGTTTATTCCACTTATTGCATGTGTTTATACTTTATGGCAGTGATGGAACAAATAAGCCATGGGCCCCAGGGCAGGAAAAATTGGTGTGGCTCTCTTAACTAAGGTGAACAACTGCACCAATGCATTCATCACCATACTGATGCTTATGGCTTTGTGCTGATAACTCGTTTATTCAAACTATGTTTATGTCTTCGCATATTAGAGCCATTATCATAGCCCTATGTTACTGAATTTTCTTAAGGGGCCCAGCTTTCTCTATAGCTACTAATTATAGCTAACAGGACCACTCCGAGAGTCCAGGCCCTGCGGCACAGCCTTGGCCTAATTCCACCACTGCTTTATGATAATTTAGTAAAATCTGATTTATCCAGCACTCTTTCATCCTGTAAAACTTAATTAGCATTGGAGATGATATGATTTTTTCTTGTCTACAGATAGGTGGTCACTAGTTTTAAGTAATGTTGTTGGTTATTGTGATGAAGAAAGATTTCTGATTTTCTTTAATCACAACATTTTAATAAGAAGCATTCTATAGATAATAAAATACCTTGAGTGAGGCCTGTAGTACCAGATTTGAAAAATCTGATGTGTCCAGCACATGACTTTCTCCATGCAGAGCAATGAATATGATTGCTCTCAACTGCTCAACCGGAATTGAAGGTTTATTCTTGTCATTTTTCTTTTTTTTTTTTCTTCAAAATTTCGTTAAAACTCATTTACGTAAATATTTGATAAGATAAAATTTTCTAATTGTTGATAGCATTGCATACACTTCCAAGGGTAATTTTAATTGCGCATCAATATTTTGCTATCCATAGAAACAGATAACACTTTCTTTACATATTGTTTTTTTAATAAAGACTACTGAAAATGTTTTTAAATTATTCTCGAGTATAATTGCTGATAATTATTTCTGAGGACATTGATGTCAAGAACAATCATATACATAGTTCTGTTATATGGAGAAACTCATGTGCTGGACATATCAGATTTTTATTAATATGTACATGTGATAATTAATCAAAAACAAACAACTGGTAAATGTATGAGCAACAGTATTAAATTTAAAAATATTTCTATAATAGGATATATTTGGTATAAATTTCTTTATTGCATCATAGGATGGGCATTTATACTAACATAGAAATAAATATATAAAATCATGTTATGAAATGTGTCTAATTAATGCTGTGTAGGTAGCATGTATTACTCATATTTGTCTGTCTCTCCTTGCTAGATTTAGTTGGTATTTTGCTTGATTGGCATGATACAGGTTCCATCGATGCTGTATTTCACTATACAGTATTGTGAATCACAGTATGGGTAATATACCTCAGATGTTTCTGAAGTGAAAAGCAATTATAGATATAAAAAATTTTTTAATTATCCATGAATATGGACATATTTGTGCTTTTTATTTTTATGTGGTTCTACCACCACATATTCAGTCACTAGAACCTCCTTTGTTTTATGCATTTTTTTCACAAATCCATATTCTTACATATATTTTTTCAAGTATCTCTCAATCTGTCATGCTCTGTTTCTCAAGAACAGTATGCTGTAGAGAAATGCAGTAAACACAGTGTTGTTTCTATCAGCTAGGAGATCCCAGGAAAACTATTTTTATTGCCATCTGCCATCTAGAAACAAAATGGCAGCCATTTAAAAATTTGTAAATGAACCCTTATCTAATGCTGTATAGTTCCCTAAACTCCAATCTAAAGAAAAACAATTGACAGCAATACAGAAATCTACACTCTATGTTTCAGCTCTCTAACATTTACAGTTTCGTCATAATTTCAATTTAAGCAAGTGTGCAGACGGACAGACACTCCAAAATGGCACTAAAACTGCATTATATGTACAGTGTACATATAAAAAAATGTTGTACATGCTAGAAAGTATCTTGGACTTATGAATTAACTATTTCAAGAAAATAATTCATTAAATTTTCTCTGCAATGGTATACAAATACTGAATATTCAATATATTTTATGGTATTGATTTTATTATAATTATGGAAAATTTGCTAACATTCTATTATTGCCATTTATTACTTCCCACTCTTAGACCAACTTCATCCATGTATGTATTACATTTTTGAGTTTTTATAAAACTTTCGTCTTTTAATGTGCTTGACAGTAGTGACTAGTTCCAACTTTTGTTTTCTTAAAGAGAATATAAAACTGAGCATTAGGTTTATTCTCTACTTTGGTGCTCTGGCTGCTTCTCTTTCAGGCTGAAGTGACACCATGGGTAAGCAGTAAGCACAATATGGGTATGGCTTTTGATCGTATCACTTGGGCTGAGATAAGGAGATGTGCAGAATTCTTCTGCACTTACGATGATTACAACTGGGATTGGAGTCTTCAGCACATCTCTCAGCCTGCTCAGCCACCTCTGCAGGGAGGTGCAAAGCAAGGTGGTGCTGGTGGAGGGTGCTTAGGTCCATCACACAGACTCATTGCCATGGTCATGAAGGGACCAAGGGTCTTCCATATTGGAGAGTGGTAAGATGGTCATGAGCATTTGATGTAATTCATATCTCAACGTTAGTGTATATCGTTACTCTAACTTCCTTTCTTTTCTTTTCTATTTTGGATAACACTGTTAGAAACGCAATGATCTAGATCAGAGGTGGCCAAATTTTCTGTAATGTTACACAAATAATATGTTGAAAATGTGTCACATGCTACCAAATATTTTTGCCAGATACATAGATTAATTTTATGCTAAGCATCACATTAATGAAATTAGGCTCGACTTTGTGGAATTTACTCATAATTAAAAGAATGAAAAATGAAAACAAATACAGAATTTAAATTCTCATTTCTTGGGGTATTTAACACATTTGTGTACATATGCTAAAGATTTTAAACCAAAATATATTGAGATAGAGAGAGGAGGAAGATGTAGAGTGCAATAATGTTGGGCCGGGAATATTGAATAGTGAGATTGAAAAGGCTTTCAGAGAAATGAAGTCAAAGAAAGCAGTAAGAGTTGATGACCTCCCTATAGAAATGTTGAAAGAGCTGGGAAAAGATAGTTTTTATAAATTGTGAAGGATTTCACTAGAGCTGTTTTGATACCCTTGAAGAAAAAGAATAAAACAAACTAATGTCAGGATTATAGAGCAATCAGCTTAATTTCACATGCAGCTAAAGTCATTCTCAGAATTTTGAACTGGAGGCTAGAAGCAAAACCTAATAACTATATAGGCGTGGACCATTTTGGGTTTCGGAAAGGTCGTGGCACCAGGGATGCAATAGGAAATGAGGAAATGATAATGGAGGCATGGGAAGATGTAGAAACAGGGATAAAAGTGGGAAGGGGCCTGGTTAAATTGGTTAGATATGCAGATGACAAAGCATTCTGAAAGAGAGCTTCAGTTGCTAGTTAGTTCTTTAAATGAAAATAAAAAGGCATTCGGAATGAAAGTTAATACTAGGAAATCGAAAGTTATGAGATTTTCCAAGAGTGGGGATACCCAGGTCAATGTTACAGTGGATGGGGAAAGGCTGGAACAGGTAAAATGTTTTAGTTATTTAGGTAGTATTCCGTCAAATGATGGAAGAAGTACGAAAGAGATCAGTACAAGGATAGCAAGAGCAAAAGAGACATTTACGAGACAACGAGAGCTGTTGACTGGCAGATTGAGTAAAGAGATAAAAAAGAGGTTAGTGAAAACCCTGATATGGAGTGTAGCATTATATGGGTGCAAGACATGGACATTGAGAAAAGAAGATGTGAGGAGATTAGAGGTGTTTGGAATAGGAGATCATCTGATCAATATCAGCCATCAAAAGTAAAACAGGAATTTTAAATCAGTTATACTGCATCTGTAGGAGAGTGAATATAAATCCAGAGATGAGAGAATTTGATCTGGTTATAACTGTGATGGGAGGTATACAATTTTGGGTTGTGCAAGGAAGAAGTTGAGGGAACCATTTGTTAGAAGGTGCTTCCAGGAGTGGATTCATAGCATATTTAACAAAAAAGAGCACAATTAACTGAAACTTTCAACAATCGCCATGTCACCTCACATATTGGGAATAATGGACCAGATAGCCAGAATATTGTAAAAGGCTAATATTCGCACATAGGGATGATGAGGAAATTAAAAGAACATCTACAATCTGCAAAGGACCCACTTCCCTACGAAGTGACTTGCAGTTTCAGGAAGAGCTGTGTGGGACAAACAGGAAGATCAGTGCAATGCAGGATAAAGGAGCAGAAGAGGACATTGCAGAACACCACATCTGGACTCTTAGATTTATTTTGATGAAACCAAATTTTTAGTGAAAAAGGATTTAATCCATGAAGCTATAGAAAAATGCAGTGTTGGCTGAATTACAACCAAGACGATGGCTAGCATCTCAGCCACACATGCAAGAGATTCCTTTCACCCAACAAACTATCAACGAACTCAACGGCTAGCAGTAATATGATAAATGACAATGTCATCACCCGAAAAATGAAAGGACCCCCAACCCAAGAGGGAACCAGTTGTCAAAAATATTTATTAATAGAAATATTTAAACATTAAAAAATATACTTGACACAACAGCAGATGGTGCCAGTTGTTGCCAAGTGATTCGAGGCTTGTGAACCCGTGCCTATTCCTTAGTTGGAACCTAATAGTGAGGGTTATTTTACCACCTAGGTCATGGGTTCTGAACCTAGTGCTTGCGAGCATCACTTTGCTCTTGGAAGCTTAATTGTGCTCTTTGACAGCCTGACTGTGCTCTTCTGTGATGCATAAACTCTGTTTTCTTGGAACCAATAATTTAATTTGCTCAGTTGCTTTCTTTTTAAACACATTCAAGAATATTAAGGATAACTTTGACATTGGTTTGATTCTAGTCACGGTCATTCCTATTTTTTGCTCAAGTGTAGCAGTGCTCGTTTGATATTCTAAGATACAACTTGGTGCTTGCCATATTGAAAAGGCAGAGATCCCATGGCTTAGACCAGGGATGCACAAACAGCGCTCCAAGTGCGCCTGCGGGCGCACGGCAGAGCATATATTGTGGTGATAGCGGGGGAGGGGAAGTTTCCCCTCTCCCTGCACTCTCCTCACTCTCTCCTACTATTATTGTCCTTTTCTAGTCTTATGACGCAGCGAGTACCCTATTAGAGCGTTTTCCCCCTCCACCACCACTTTAAGCTTTCGAGAGGCGCGAATATGATGTACACCTTTGCCAAGTTGCCAGCGATCCGCTCTTGATAGTAGCATGGGAAGGAAGCGTAAACGTGGTAGATCTGGCAACACTGTCGAACTCGGAGCGATGTGAACATTATAGTAGTATTGTACCAAATATTGACAAATTAGTTCTTAACAAGCACCAGAAAGTGTAAATTAATAAATAAATTAAACTAGTGAATGTCTGAACTATAAAAGAGAATTAATCAGAAATTATTGTCATTATTAACGCATAACACACCTGAATAAAAAGGTATTTTTGTTACAACACCATGGTCACTCATGACTCATCTCGCATCTTAACACTATCCGCGATAATATTAGAAGAATTGGCCGAGCAAGCGAAGATGCGTCCCTAGCTCTCTTCTGAAGTTGCGTGGTGAGGGTAATGCATTCTCTCTCGCACACGTCTGTCTCACTCGGGCAGAGCGCGTCGTCTCCTCGGCCGCGCTCGCGGGCGCTCCGTGCGCTCTCGGGCTGTGCATCCCTGGCTTAGACCAACAAAGCCGACCAAGAGTGGAAAATTTTCATGACTACTGCACCCATTCATATTACAGATAAACAATTGACCTTTGTATTGCCTTGAAAACTAAAATCTGAATTTTTTATTATCTGAACCACCCTTGGTCCTAATTAATTCAGATAGTCTATTATATTTTCATGGAAACCTGGCTCTTTCAGTGCTTATTTTCTCTTTCTTCAGTGGAGTCCATCACAAAAAGAACAACTGTGAACCAACTGCTGTGATCCAGAAGGTGCAGCAAGTGGTGAAGCAAGCTAGCAAACACTTTTTCCCCTCTCACCTTACTCTCATATTTACCGGAGGTGCAAATGGGGGTGGGGCTGGAGGAAGCAATGCCAAGAATGGTAAACAGCAGAAACCAAGAAAAGGAAATGGAGGATGGGGTGATCGGAGGGACCACCAGCTGTGTATAAATATGACCCGTGTGGGCAGGTAGCGACAGTGATGCTGTGACAGCATGAGCCAGAAGAATGTCCGACGTGTGGTGCCCAAAGAAATATTTTATTTTTTCAAATCTGGTAAAAAACTTCTGAACATTTGTTGTTAGAAAGAAATGATAGTCATGGTTGAAGTGAAAGAAGTATTCGATTGTTGTATGGCAAAGAGTGCTTTCTAAATGGAAGCAGTTTGATGGTTTCTTGGGTTCTCATTTTTGCTACTCACATTGAATATTTTCATTAGTGTGCTTTTTACAGCAATGATGAATAGCATATTTTGTGTTTGATATATGTTAATTACATGGATAATTTGGCTCATAAAATTTATGCTGAAACAAAAGAAGAATTTGTGACCTTCTTTGATTGGTATTGGAATGCTTTATAAAATAAAATTAAGATGTAACTCATAAACTAGTATAAACCATTGGAGTGTATCATAGCCTCATTCATGTCTCATTTCATGAATGAAATAAATTAGAATGATGTGTCTTGGCAAAAAGGAACTAAATATTGGCTGCTGTATCTCAGCTTTTGTAACTACTTTTGGGTCGTAAAAATGTATTATATTTCACGTCCATTTTGAAGACTTGTATATCTTAAAATTAACAATCAATGCAACATGAGTAATGTTATGTTACTGTTCAATATTCACAGTTTATGATTTCACTCATTCAGGTGTTCTTTGCATATTCTCTAAACATACAACATGTCATTTCCTCTTTATCTCATAAATTCATTATTTTTAAGCTAAAAAATTACCATGACTCATCTTTATAAAAATTTTATTGGATCCTTTCTTTTTCTAATTCCTTCATGAAGCAGTTTTATTGCTTCTTTGTCATTTGTTATTATAATAGCATTTTTCTTTCAAAAACATATATGTATGCTTTACTTAATGCAATGACTTCTCATGCTTCAAAATCTTGAGGATGATTATTCTTTTAAAAGAAAATACTACTTATTAATGCCGCATAAGTATATTTTCTATTGTTTATATGCTGAAAATTAATGAAATATCTGCATTCTCAGGTTCCTTGTCACTTCCTCTCTTTCATTTGCTGCAAGAAATGTGATATAAATGCTTAATTTTTGTTCCTGAGCTGTAAAATCCATGAATTTTTGCAGATCCCTTAGTCATTTGTCCTTAATGGTATAAGTAACTAATGGGAAGTTTTATCAATAAACTAAACCACCAATATTTAGTTTTGGCAGGTTTGCAAACATATATCTTCCATTTGGTGTACAGCAGGTATGTATGACCATTTTCTCAATGTGATGTTAACATGAATATTCTTGTCGAGTTTAATAAGATGCATCAATGGTATTGTGATTGGTGGAATTGCATTTGTCCGTCATGAAAAAGTTTGTCATGTCTTGTTGTGGTTTATAAGTGTTTTGGGAACAGAATTTATTTTTCAATACTCGTGGAGAGCTGCTTAAGAATTACCATCATTGAAATAATGAAGACAATGTTTAAAGACTTCAATTTTGTAACTGTAAAAGTGGTGCTATAGTTAAACAATTTTATAGGCTAGCATTTATCATCACGTAACTTTTGTTTATCTGATTTTATTTCTAGATGAAACATTATTTTTTAAAAAATTGGTATTAAAACTGGTTGATCCATGTTTTCCTAACTGTGTCACAATAATACTGACAATACAAAATATTATGTAAACTTTCTGTTTATGATAAAAAATTGTTTCTTTTACTTTACCTGAATCACTTGTTCAAGTGAGAGATATGCACAAATATGAGATTTAATGTTCTGTGTGTAACATTATAAAATATTTTATGAATCTAGTCATAAATGAAGTGTATATAACCGTCTTGTTTTTATTTCTGATATGTGCTCCAAAACTAAATATAAGATTCTTTGTGATAATATAATCTCATACTTGTCTCTATTGTACAAGTATTAAGCACATTCTGTGACACTCCCTTGCACAAATGGGCTTATATCATGGCTGAGGAAATCATTTACGCTTGTGAATGGCATGCCCTTGTTAGTTTAATAATATATCTTTAGCATTTAGTGATGACATGTTAACTTAGCGCATAGTCTCAGTCTTAACAAAGTGTTGGACAAAAACTCTTTGCCGAGTGCTTGTGTAAGAGTTTTGAATTTTTCTTATATTTTAAACATTTGAAATTGAATTAGGCAATGAGCACAATTGTAAAGCCATGAAGTATGTTGGAATGGAAATAACCATAATGCATACAATGATGATATTAACACTATTCAGAAGGCTGGTCTCTTGTCATCTTCATTACCGTCAGAAGAGAATGAGAGAAAATTAAGTATCTTTACAAAATTTTCCATTGCATCTTACGTGTACTTTCACCAATTAATCTATATATATAAAATTGAATGTCTGTCCATCTATCTGTCTGTTCCTTATACATTCTCATGCCCTTTGAGCTATCGGGACCAAACTTTGCAAATTGACTTCATATGACTCTACAAGTGACATAGGGTACCCGGGAACCCCGACAACCACACCACACAGACAGACAGAAATATTTTCTTTTTTTCATTTTATTCATCTGAATAACATAGGGACGAGTGCAGCTTGTTATTCATTTGAATTTTAAAATTACTTATACCCGTTTTCTACTCTTATGAAGCTTGACCTTGAAAATCCTAGTCGTATGCTTACTGCTGCAGCCAATGAAAGCTTGAGAGACTGTCGATGGGGAGGGGAGGAAGTCAGTCGGTCTCTCGCCATCGTGCTGTTCACATCGCTCCGAGCACGTCTGTGTTGCCAGATCTACCGCGTTTACGCCTTAGCGTTCGCATGTGACTTTCTTCAAGAGCGGATATCGGGCAACAGCGTACTACTTTCCCGCACCTCTCGAAAACTTCCAATGGTGGTGGAAGGGGAAAACGCCTTGATTGGCTATTCGCTGCACCATGGTCAAGCTTCATAAGAGTAGAAAATGGGTATAGAAGCATGGTATGAACTTGAGAGTTGAATGGTTCTACGAAGAAAAGAACAAAGTTTATTTTTATTGAAGACAGAATCCAAATCCTGATCGAATTGGCATAAAAATGCATTTAGAATCAATAAAATACATGATTTTATCAGTTTTATTACAATACCCATTATAAGCTACCATGACAACTCCCATAGTCGCCAAAATTGAGAGTTCAATGCATTTATATGGGAAAAATTTTAATGTAATATCGTTTGTCAATTTCTGTGTACGATTTTAATTTGTTTAGATGGAAACGAAATACATATTTGTTGTTTTTAATTGAATTATCTTCTAATCTAACATATAAAGGAGAATGTTTGTAAGTTTGTTCGATTTGAATGCTTTTAATACGAGATAGGGAGGGAGAGAGATGGATGATAACGGATGGGGGAGATGGAGAGAGGGAGGGAGAGAGAGGGAGAAGGGAAAGAGAGGGTGGAAGGGAGGGAGAGGGAGTTTATACGTTATTTTCGTAAGATTTTCTTCCTTCATTCATCTAAATAGGAAAATGCAGAGCGGTTTTCTTCATTTTTGCTTTATTCGACGGGTATAACTGTGTACTATCTTATTCTTGCGATGCTTACAAGTTATGCGGTCGAAGTTTAAGATTCACTAAATCCGTTGAAATTCAACGGGCACTTCAGCTAGTATATGATAAATTTTAATTGTGAAGACCTTTTTTGTTCACAGCAGAGACAAAGGGTTAAAGATTAAATGTTGAGACAGTAAATTATTATTTTCAAAGACCAAAACTGACATTGCCACTACCAGTAATGAGTCAACTTACAAATGTAAAATTTTTATTATTTGGATTATAATTTAATACTTTCAGCTTCCATCTGGCTTATTACTTAGGAATGTCTGTTGATTTTCAAGTACAATCTGAGCATTCACTTTTAGTTTCCTTGCTTGTTTATGCCTAAACAGTTGCAAAAAATGAATTTAAAAAACACAGGTTTGATCATTATCAGTAGAACTGAATTTCTTTTTGGAAACTTCCAAATAATGACATTGGCAATTAATGCAATTATACAGAGGATTGCTCATTTGAAATTAATATAGTGAAAAGACAAGTTTGAGAACCAAACTGACATCTTATGTTAACGTATTTACAATATATTTTACCACTGTAGAGATAATAGAGAACGTATTTTAAAATATCTAATAAATATTTATCAAGATTCAACGAATTAAGTGAAATCATATTTTTGCATTCCCATTCAGAAGGAAAAAATGGGATGCAGCTCCAGGATTAAAATTTTCTTATCTTAAAATCAGGGTGTGAGAATTAGGTTCAGGAGAGGATTTATGTCTGGCTATTTAACCTCTATTATGTGGAAACCCTACTTATTAGGCTTGGTGATGGCTTTGACACAGGAAATGATATTGTTGCTGTCCCTGAGGTAGATGTTGAATTTTGTATTTTGCAAATCAGTTGAAAGTTTAGAATCATTGAGTGATGTTGCCATATTATGTCCAAAAAATTAAGAATCCCTTAAAATAAGTGAATTAATTTTACATTGCTTACTAGATGATACTAAATCCTATAGCAGAATATACCTTTTTGCATGAAACAATGAATTCCATCAGGAATGCTATCACATGTATAGAATCTGAAATGGGGTACTCTCATTTTTCTTCTTTGGAATCTCAATGAAAAGATGGCCTATGTAATGGCCCACAACTCATTGTTAAATGAATACAGAACCATTTGTGTTTGTGGTTCTTCAAAAGAAAAGGAAAATTTGGAAACATGATAAAAATCTGGTATGGTCAGGAATCAATTCCACTTGCCAGGCAAATATTCTACCACTGAACTACCATTGCAGATAAATTCTACTGTTTCAGAATGGGAATGTTTTCTTATGTTAGGACCAGGCTAGCCATGCTAGTACCTACCAACTCAATGGATGTCTTCAAAGAGATCCATCGAAGAAAATCCCAACTCTCTCAAATGGTGAGATTGCCCCAATTATAAATAAATGGAATGAATCCTTATGTGACCAGGAATCAAACCGGCAAATGGAGGACACCTCAATTATTTGCTGATTGGGAGATATGTAGGTAATCCTCAATGTTTAGATGTTATGTATTACGTCGCTTTTTATTATTAACCAAGGCTGTTGCAAGAGGTTCTAGGAAAATTCACTACTGGTAATGTGACTTAGCATTTTCATTCCCCATTAATTTCACTCGAGGTAAATTCAATCCCTGAAATCTAAATTATATAATGAGCTTAATCATAGGTGGTGAGGCTACAAATTACTCTATTACAGGGGTTGGCAATGTTTTCCTGTTGGGTGCCACTCTCTTAACGCGTGCCATCCTTAAATTCGTTTTCTCCATAACGCTTACAAAAAGTCGTTCTTATATTATAAGGAATCCTGAATATAATGTGGTATCACTGAAATACAAAATAAAATTGAAATAAGTGAAATTATTTTCAAAATGCATACTTTTCATAATTATTCTCTGAAATACCATGCCACTTAAAATCTCTTCGTATGCCACCTTATGGCATGCATACCATAACTTGTTGACCCCTGCTCTATTACATATGATCTATAAGACACATTTTACAGTAAAAAGCAACTTATTTTCTTTTAGTAAATAAAACGTATGAATTAAAGTAAAATAGACTGCTTTCGAGATCTAATTGATCGATTGATTAATTAATTTTGTATTATGCTGTCAGCCTAGGTCGTCAACAACAAGAAAAGCATTATTGGCATAAACAAGCTCCTATAATTTGAGTCATAGAAAGTTGACTACTGTAAAAGTAATATTAGTTATCGATTAAAGAGTAAAGTGATGTTAAAATGGATGATAATATTGAGGAAACACCCAGAGAATCTCGAAGGTGATTGGCCAGGGAATGAAGACGAAGATCTAGATTAACTCAACACCAGTTGGATGAAAGGAGAGATTACAATAAAAAATATGACCAAACTATGATAAAAAATGAAACACCCGATCAGAGAACTTCATGTTTAAATCTTCGGAATCAAAATGCTCAAAGATGAATTGAAAACAGATGACAAATGCAAATATTTCAAAACTAGCCAATATCCTGTCAAAGTTGATAGGTATACAAAAAGGAAATGTTTGAATTTGAAAATATAGAAGGTGGTTATGAAAATTTTAAAGAACCTTAGACCTTACTTTAATTCAAAACGACATAAATCGATACACAGGTACTAATTGATCGGCAGCATAACTTTGAATTGACATATATTGAGATATACCTGTATAACATAGAGTGAATGGGAATAAGTTCCAGTGCTTTGTTATACATACTGCACAAGGTGTATATTAATTATACACATAATAAAAAAGCATTTAAGTGCATCAAAGAGTGAGAATAGTTACTGCAAATGGAACATTCCTACATACCTGTGCACACATGTAAAGTCATAGGCCTGGTTGGGAATTGTTTTAATTACACTATACCAAAAACTGTGGTATGTCATAAACAATGGTGCAACAAGTGACAGGCCTTCTAAAGTGCATTTGATCAATGATATACATGAATTCCTGCAATGAATGAGAAGCTATTTACCAGGAATTATAAAAAGTCAAAATAAAAACAAAGGGAGTTTGTTATAAAGGAACTTCATTGCCAGAGGCTTCACTGACTGAGGTATGGCTGTATTGGATTGTGATGTCCTATCTTTCTCTCTATAGAATCAAACAATTTCCCTTCATTATATGGTTCTAACTTGAAGAGTTACATTGACTTAATAAAATAAAAAGAATAACTTTTACATGCCACAGTTATAACCCTTTATTATAATATGCTAAAATTCTTAAAACAATTTTAGCAAAAAATAACGTGATCTTAAAACATTTGGAATAACTCAAAAATTATCAATCCCAAAAGTTTTATTTTCAGAGGACTAGTGAAGATTTATGTGTTTTTCGATATTAAAGGAATTGAGCTCACTCATTCTGTACAGGAAGGGACTAATGTCAGATGTATCTTGAATGCAAAACTCTGAATAGTAGTATGCATAAAGCAGGCCAATCTTAAGAGACAAAACGAGTATTGCATCACAACAATGTACAGGCCCTCTCAGATGTTCAATGAGGCCTGGGCCACTTCCAGATTTTGAGGCCCCTGGTCGCAATAAAAATTTAAAATAAGCCCCATTTAAAAATAGATTGTTATCATGAAATGAAAATTAATTCTGATCCGAACAAGGAGGGTCTGAATAAACCCCTCTTGTTCCATTTAGTGATGTCATACCTGCCAAAAAAATTAACAATTCTCTGAATTTGGCCACCCTTGAGCTCGAAGTTTGGGCCAAATGGCCCACCTTGTCCTCCCTCAGATTGACCCTGATAATGTACAACCACATATTGTAGATTTTTGCACTATTATCCAGAAAATCAGACCAAAAATTTTGCCTCAACTAACATATTCACCTGATGTACCTCTTGTGATTTTTGGATGTTTCCAAAAATGAAATCCAAATTCTTGGATCAACGTTTTGGTTACAATGGTAGACGATCAAACAGCTGTAATGACCACTTACACATGTACTCCTATAACCAAATTAGTTCAGCCAAACCACTCATGCTCCAATTTGATGTAACTTTGGCCATAGGATTACATGAACACTGCTTGGATTCTTTTGAAAACATTTAAAAATTAATGATAATTACATTAATTGCAGAAGTTTACTACTACATTACATTTTCACTTTTTCACATATGAAATATACAGCAAAGTATTGTGTTCATGTTCACATTCAAAATTCTTATTTACTATCGCCTTGTACAATGAGTGCAAAAACTATAATAAAGATTAACACATACAATTCCTTCAGCAGTATTTGAACAGGACTCTAGCATTAGGAGCCATAAATGTGAACCAACCCTCTTCCAATGCCAGCCAATATGCACATTTTAGGTCTAATAAAGGGAATTTTGCAGTTTTGTCTGTCTTTAATCTGTGAACAGCTCTTGGGTGTAAATAGTAAAGAGTCTCCAATGAAATTTTGTTTGTATAGGGTACCACCTGGAATGGAAGTCTTGTCAAAAGTAAGCATATCCCACCACAATGGAAGTTAAATTATTCTTGTAATAAATTTTGATAAAATGTCAATGACACTATGGATTTTTATTATAATTGGTTCAGTTATATACCTGAATGTCAAGTAAACTTCACTGCTCTAAAAATAAGCATATACAACTTAGTGACAGGAATGGATCTAGAAACATCCCAAGGTGAAGAGCGATTCCATTCTCTAAAATCTGCCACTTCAGACCATTTTATTCCAAAAATCCTTGCCCTGGTCAAAACATTTCTTTCCCTTACCTTATGGACCTAATCTGTAGTGCAGAATCAAGATTTTTTGTGTAGAATAGGTTTAAGAATGCATGTGGGGATACAATGGGAAGGAAATCACCCCCCCCCCTCCTTGGATCCACTAATGTTTAGTGACATTACAACAAATTTAGTTTTCTTCTGAGCTTTCACCATACTCAACCTATACATAAATACATATAATAGAACTAGTGATATTATAGAGAAGTATATAGATAGGTTTGCACAATATACGCAGCACCTACTTTTATATCTAAACAAAATTTGGCCAAAAGGAGAATGTAAGTAATGTTCCATTTTTTCCACTTTTCTCCTGTATTTGTTAAAATATAGTTTATTTAGTTATGTAAATAGCTGAAATTTTTATTTTTCAACGTAACTGCAAAATGGAAGCAAGTTGGTGTAATATAGCCAGATTTTCAGATATTGGAGTGTGATGTTGACTGCAACTCAGTCATCGAGTGGAACCCTTAGAAATAATTATTTTTTCAATGATGTCCATCAAGTAAGGCTTCTCTTTGGCAAATATAGTTTATGATTATCTTTGCCATCATTTGTGATACTTCAATGTTTTTTAGGTTGGAACTTCCACAATCTATTATTTTATTTATTTTTAGAGATCTAAGTGATTGAAATAAGCATATTTCATGGTTAAAAAAATCAGGGAGCTTTGCTAACTTCTAAAGATTTTTGTACTCAAGGACCCCTATTCCGCTTAGACTGCAGATTGCTGACTCCTGCCCTAGGCAGTTGCCTGCCCCTACATGCCTCTGTAAACCTGCAGCCACAAACAAAAAATATTTCTGCCTGCATTAAGGGGCATTTGCCCCCTACATTTCACAAAAAATTGCACATACATATAAAATGCTGTTTATTCACTGGTTATGTTATGCCCCAACACGAAAAAATTTGTGCCCATTTTAGCAAACAGCAGGTCACCATGACAAAAGACGGGTCTCGCTGACATTGGTTCTTGTGAACATTATGGATACTTTGCACATAAATTATAGGTAAATTGCTGGTATTTTTTTACTAAAGAAGAATGAAAACTATTTAACTCATTAAAATTTTTTATTGGCGATTTTCAAACATACATAAAGTATAGCCATGAAATAATTAAAAAAATTTCAGTCATTTGAAACCAAGATTGATATTAGCCCTGCCAAACATATTACTTTCCAGATAGCTGCTCATATAATTTTGGAACATAGTCATCCCACTGAGCTTGATAAAAGTTTCCAGCAATTGGTTCACCCAGTTGGTACTTTTTGGCGAAGTTGCGGATTGAAAATTTACCGCGATGATCACCAGACCTAACACGACAATAAAATAATCTTATCAGAAACAATTACAAAATTTTCAGTCATTTGAAACCCAGATTGATATTAGCCCTGCCAAACACTATTTTCCAGCTAGCTGCTCATATAATTTTGGAACATAGTCATCCCACTGAGCTTGATAAAAGTTTCCAGCAATTGGTTCACCCAGTTGGTACTTTTTGGCGAAGTTGCGGATTGAAAATTTACCGCGATGATCCCCAGACCTAACATGACAATAAAATAATCTTATTATCAGCACAAAGGCAGAGAAAAATTATCCAAACATATTTACAAATTTAATAAGTTGAGCTTAAATGTGAGCAATCCGGAGCAGGCAATCTTCATATGCCAGCCATATTTGAGTTTTCAACTTGCAATTAAATAATGCGGGATATGACGTACGCACCTGTTTGTTAGACGTGGTTCATCAAACGTTAACTTCTTTGGTTGCTTGTACAGCAAAAAAACATATCTATGGAGACCTGGAAGATGAAATAAAATTATATTACTTGGAAGATTGTGGGATTTACAATAATAGCTGTCAAAATAAAAAATTGTAGAGCTTACTGGTGCCTTTCGGCGGTCCAGAACCAACGTATGCTGATAAGATTTCTCCAGCATCTACGTTCGATCCTGGTATATTTCCAACGAGCCAATGGTGCCATTCCCTGAATTTTGGATCGTTCCGGCTTGGGGCATCAGGGTCTGAGTGCCAAACGATTATTAATGTTATAAATAATACTAGAAAGAGAACTTGCAAATTTGAGAAAAATTTTATGAAAATTACCAGTCATGCACAAAGTATACAGGCTGTTGCTGTCAGCATCCCAGGAAACATAAGGTTGGTTCTTCACTTGTGTTGGTGTAAGCTCATTGCCTTCGTCAACCTTGAGACTGCCGTAGGTGATCTACATATATGCATTGACCAGATAATCATGAACTGATGAAATCAAATAATTTACAAATTTTACAACAACAAAGCGTTTACCTGTAAAACATTTGGTGGAGCGGTATCAATCACATCTGGTACCACGCCATTCCGCTCCATTTTGGATAATTGTGCTCTTCGTGAGACTACCGAACGCGCGATTATCTTATGGAGACGTAAGCCGGCTGAGGATCGCTGCGACAAAAACGACGCTAGCGACATGTTCATCTGCAATGTCGTCAGTAATATTAATGCATAAATCTTCATTTTTGATGATTTCACAGAGACTGCAACGTAACTTTTAAAAAACAAGCGAACCAATTACCAAAAACGAATAGAATTCTCCGCTGTATGATTACATTTCCGGTTATATGCCTCCGCTTCATAAAGAAGACCAAATATATTTATTCATAATAATTATTAAGAATTATGATAGTTAATGTCAAAAAATGTCCTTATGCACTTCGTTTATTAATCTAATTATAAGAATCATATTTTCAATAAACTATTTAATTAGCAATCCTTCGCCAATATAGGTCGATTTAAGAATTGGAACTTAAATTTAAAGATTGAATTAAATTATTGTTTTCGTTATAATCTTAATTATGTAAATTTGAAGCATACGAGGAGCAAAGTACTGTAGATTAACTCGATCATTTATTCGTGAAGATATATTTAACACATTTACTTTGAAAACGCATTTATTTATTTCAAACTGTCAATTTTAATTCTAAACTTACTCGAAAAAGACATATAGCTTAAATTGTTTTATTATATTAATTTTTGGGATATGCGGATTTCGCTAGTTATTTGTTCTGAAATGCGTCAGCTGCAGTTTTGTCTGCTACTGGATGATATTACGTTCGGCGACCTTTCGTACCGCATTAGTTTTTCTTGTGGAGTTTCAAATTAAAATTGGATATGTGAGTATATTAATGTTATTAGCTATGTTAAGTTTTTCTTAGATTTAGTATAGAATAATGTTTCTTATAATTTATTTTGTTGACATTCATTTATATGAAGGCCACAACTTTTCCTGCATCCTACAACGAATTTATTTTTAGTATCACAGATTGAGTATAAAATTTATAAGCTTTTAAAAATTAATTTCAGTTTCGTTATTTTCGTCATTTGCACTTTTGGGTTGATGTTAATTAAAATGTTTTTATATTAACAGCAATCTTACAGAAAAGGATAGAAGATTCGTTTGTGTAATGGATTGTGATTCGCCGGAAATGGAAAGTGATTCTATTCCTGGTACACCACGCCTACATCAAACTCCATCTCCTAGTTTAACATCTACCTCTGGGGACCAATTTGCCGCTTATAAAAAGTGGTACCGAAAAGTGGAGCACAGGTACTGTTAATGATGCATTTATAAATATCGTAGTTTCATCTCACAATCAGTTACACCAAGTGCTAATCGAGCTGTTACATTGTTGAGTTGTGACATTCACTGATTTATGTCATGTGGACTCGAAACTGTCATAGTTCCTCCATCCTATTTCTTATTTAGTTTGTTTTTAGTTGATATAAATTTTAAAATTCAATATCTTCCGGAACGGAAGTTTAAAATATGTTCGTTAAATTGAAATTCTCCATGATGAATGAAATTTATTTAAAGTAGAGAAGTATTATGCTATAGATCATTTAGTAATCGGATCTCATTAAAAAGTTATAGGTTAATGCAGAATCTGCATGCTGAAATCATATGGTGAAAAAATACTCTTTGTAGGTACATCTTTCTCTAATCATGTTTGTGCTAAAACGCCTTGCCATGTCGAAAATAATTATTGATCGTGAGGATGATAATTTTTGGCGGTTTAATTATGAAATAGGCGTGGAATGCATTTCAACTCATAGAAATTTTACTCGTCTGAATGCAGAATCATTCTGTTATTATGAGGTTAGGAATAGATAAAAATCCTTTTGTAAACAGTACTGAATGGTAGACACGAGAAAATATTTCTTGATGGTCCAGACTAATCATGTTAGTTTTTAAATGTCACTTGCAAAATACGTCCGTGAAAGTGATAACTTGCCATAATACATCTTAAAGAGCGAAAGATACCTCATTTTCCCAGGTGAGCTTTTTGTGTAATGCATGAACATAGGAAGTGGTGCGCACGGGGGGGGGGGGGGGGGGGGTCCACCAGGCCCGGACCCCCCATTCCCCTTTGGAAAATTGTGATTTTTCTAAACTGTGGTAACATACATCGTATACATAGTTATATTAAATTTGCGTTCATGGGCGCCGTCAGAAAGGAATAGAAGAGCAGCTTTAACAGTGGCGTTTTTCAATCGTTTATGGTATCAGTGCGTAAATAAACTGAAGAAACTGAGATTACGCTCAATCTGTCAAAATCGTAATTCGGACACCAATATACTCGCCAAACGCTGATTTTCTCAGTTATTGTCGACATTATCCATTTTATACGAGCTTCTAAAATTTTGAAAACACATGATATATACCAATTTACCATAAATAAAACGCACGGCATATCATAACTTTTTTGTGTATTATCTTATTATTGTAACTTTTGTTCAAATAGCATTCTGTGCATTGGATTTTATATTTACTATGTTACAACCAGTAGCGTAGCTAGAGGTTTCGGGCCCCTAGGCAAGAATCGCCGTTGGGCCCCCTAAACGGAAATATTTTAGTAAAAAGATTTTTTTATATATATTTTATTGGTGTTTATTTTTCTCTGTGTTGGGGGCCCTCTTGAGAAAGAGGTGGAAACGATAATCTGATGACAATTCATTAAAGTGACGCTTAACTAATCGTTGTCTTTCGCTCGTGGGGTTCCTTTTGTTCGAGGGCCCTTAGGCATTGCCTACTCTTGCTATATGGTAGCTACGCCACTGGTTACAACTTGTAATAACATGAAGAGATGGGCTAGGCTTAACTTTAGGATTAGATACCTCATGTAATCCGGCCTCGGTCAGGTCCCATGGTTGCCGGATTAGTGAGGTTCAATAGTATATCTGTAACCATTCTTCCAAAATTCGGCTGCATTACTAGGAGTGGCCAAACCAATGGAGCCTCGGATAATTTTTAGACGTGCGAGATACACATGGCTTTTCCAAATGAATTTAATTCACGGTAAACACGTGCTCGAAGCAGTTCAAAGAAAATGCGAGCTTCCTCTAGAATCAGTTCGCACTACGTTGTCCTGTTCGAAAAATGTTACCGCTTCCCTAAAATGGAACGAGTTTCATTTTCTAGTACAGTAAAAGAGCCACAGTTTAGGAGGAAGAGCAGCAGTTAGGCCACCCTTACTATTTAAGCAAAATATACATGTTTTTTCAATCAATTTCTTGAACTTTTAGTGTAAGGATAAGAGGAAGAATAACACCCAAACCGTAAAATCGATCAGAGAGCACTCAAACAGTAAATTTGAGAGGAAAGGCATAAAAAATTAATAATAAAAATACAAGTTAGCAGGGCGTTGTAGGGACCTGTTGTCAATAGAAACTGTCGAAATGAAAAAGGAAACACACGCACAATCAGGATTCTCTGGGAATAATACACTGCTAGAAATATATAGCTAGATACGTATTTCGAGTTCTACGCTGTCATCTTCAGTAGCTGAAGTCGTGTCTTCAAAAGAGGACGATACAATAATTTCTCGAATGAAAGTAAGAAGTTGACCTTTTTCTGTCTTTGAACAATGTCAGAAGCTCTGTTTTTTCTTTCAAGACAGCAGATGGTGTGAGATACATATCCCCGTCGACAAATGGTCACAAAGGAAGTGGTGGCGACAACGACAGTGGTGCAATCAGTTAACAACGCCGATGAGGACACAAGTCCAACAACGATGGTGTAGAAAACCAAAGACGTATCTGAAAAAAATTCACGATGTCGATGAAAAGTGTTTTTGGTGAACCAACGCTTTTCACGAACTGCCTCAGTTTCAGGCCTATACGTATTTCGGTCACCAAGCGACCATCTTCGAAGCCAGATTGAGTGACGACGATGTGAAGTTGGGATGTGTGCCTTATACCTCATCCTCGTAGTCCACGATGGACTCCTTTGGGTCTTTACGTGTTGGTGCCTGTGTGTTATTCCTCTCGTATCCGCATCTGATAAGGTCCCTCTTCCGTACGTAGTCCTCAGTTTCTTGAGAGAAGGGAGGTCCTCAGGAAGTCTTGTTGCTGATCGAGGTCGACGGTGTCGGTCCCATGGTGATGCTTTACATTCCCCGAGGAACTGTAGTTCCGGTGTCTTTTTGTAATTCAGTTCACCGAAGAGCTTCAGTGCCACCGACGCCAATCTCTAGTCTCGTCATGCCCGTCAGTGCGAATAGGTACCTCCTTCCTTATGCTCCAGCACAGAAGTGACCAGAGGCAGGTCCTCCCGGTGATGGAGAGGCGTGTTGTGGCAGCATCAGATAAGCGACCGCCCCCTGCTGGCGAGGCGTATAGTAAGGCGGTGGAGATGTTCGTCTACAGTCTGGACGATATTACTTTGGGATTGACGGTTGAGGCGGCTCGGGTGTGATATTGCCAGCATGTGCATAACAGATGCTCCCAGATCCGCGCGAAAACCATTTTCAAGTATCTTTGCACTGAGTGAGAGAGAGAAGAGAAAGCGTCCCAAAACGTGACCAACGAGAACCAATAGGAGTGAAAGAGGCGGAGCGTCACTGGGCTCAATTTCATTCTCTCTCAAGCCTCCGTCGTGTCCAATTTGAGTCTCTCTGTCCTGTGTTGTCTTTTGCTTCGCGAGTCCACCGAAAGGTGCATTCCAGTGTAGTAGATATGGCAACGCCGTTTGAGTTTTCTCCCCATAAGACGTCTCCCTACCTCCTAGCAGCGGAGACACACGAGCGGTCCCGAGTAAGTATTTTGTTTGCAGGGTACGTAGCGGCAACGCAACGTGGTTGCTCTTAGAAACACTTCCCTCCCCTCCGCCTGTGATTGGCTGTGAGGGAGGGGAGTCTTTCCCGCTAAACCCCCACCCCTCTCCTTCCCCGAAGTTTCAATATGAAAGAAATTTCGCCCAGACTGTAGTATAGAAGCTGCTTCCGTCTCTGAATGATGTGCGGTGACCGGAAAATTGGTGATAGCGATGCACGAGTTTTCGGTGCCTACCTCGAAAGTTTGAGGGAGTGTTTGGCGAAGTTCAGCTTGCATTCGAGGATCACCTCGAGGCAGTTGACTTTTGTCACTCCACTGCAGCTGCTCTGTCTCGACAATTACTCCGTCCGGGTCTCCGTTCCCCTAGTCGTAGAAGAGGATGGTCTGTGTCTTCCCGAGGTTGATTTCGATACACCAAGCCCTGTACCAGTCTATCAGATGGTAGATAGATAGATGTCTTTATTTTCAGGGCGAAATTGAGACCATAAGGTTCCCTCTTTCATTTAACCCTTATGGTAGATAGCGTTCTAAAGGCACTTGGCCGCGACGCGCTGCCTCACTGACCTGGGGAGCAGTGCTGCGTCGTCTGTATACTGGACTAGCATGGCGTCCCAGCCGAAGTCCGTCGGGATGTCTGCTGTGAAGATGTGGAACAAGACAGGTCCGAGGACGGACCGCTGTGGAACACCGATGTTATGTTCTTCCAGGAAGGCACAACGTGCTGCCGGGAGACTCGGAATTGAGTGACGATTTTGTGATTTGTGGGACCTTGTGACTTCTAACGAGTGCAGCGCTAGTAGGCTTTTCAGTCTAAATCGCAAAGCAAGGGAGGAGAGAAACCCAGTGCCGGCCTTAGCCTACTCTTATCGAGAAGCACCAAGGGGGTCAACGGCTTTACGTCCCTTCCGAAGGACGGCATCGCTGACTTACGTGTTCTCCTCTAAACACGCAAATAGGGGGTCGCTAAAGCTCTGACAAAGCTTACCTCCGCAGGATTCGTACCCGGTTCGCACGGGGTATGCTCAGCGTAGCAGGCCAGCGCCCTCGCCACTACCCCACGGCACCCCCTTAAGTGACGATTCGGAGTCACTAGGTTTTATACCAGGTAGTTTAGGGGGGGAGAGGAGGAAGAGAGCTACGTGGATTGGGTGGGACTAAAACGGGATCTAATTTGAACAAGACAAGTCCAACAACGATGATGAAGAAAACCAACGATATCGATGAAGAGTGTTTTTGGTGGGCCAACTATGTCGACGAACTGCCTCAATTATAAAACCTATTAGGTCTTTTGTACCCTGTAATTTAGAGTGGAGAGCGGGCAGTGGAGGAGGAGGAAGAGAGCTGTAGTACGTAGATTGTGTAAAGGTAAAACGTGAACTAATTTGAACAATTCAGTGTATGCTTCCGTGGTCGTGATTCATCTTCGTGTGTCAATGTTTGTATTTCAAGAGTTTCCGTTCTGTCTAATTTGGATTTTGGGTAGCCTTTAACCAAAGATGTTATCTATGCTTATTTTGTGGTTCCTTTCCAGAATATGTTTGGCGACGGCTTATTTTTCTGTTCTACAAGATTTTGCGTGTCAAGTGATCTTTGATTCTACCTCTGGGGTTTCGTTTTGTCTGCCCAATGTAAGTCGTATCCCAAGCCTGGCATTGTATTTTGTATATTACCGATTTTGATACAGATGTAAACTGTGTTAATGTTGCTAAAAGAGAAACATGCCATGCTCTAAGAAGAGTCCAGAAGACATCCGTTTCTATGTATTACTTGGAACAAAAAACAATGCAAAGCTAAGGTTAAACATAAATGAAAAAAATATGTACCCAGGCACATTTTCCTCACGTCTACGCTTGCTTTTCTAACTTAAACTATTGGTTGATTTTAGATATAACTAAACTAAGAAACAATGGTAGAAGCTGCTTAGGGATTCTAGTTTGCATTGAATGTTATCCACATCCTGTAAACGAAAATACGACCATAAATATTTAAGGGGCAATATTTAGTAAAAATCAGTAAATAATCTTAGTTCAAATTTATCGATATATTTAACTGAATACAAACGGCAAGTACAACTTGGATCTACGTATATTTATAAGAAAATATTATTTTTCAGAGATCTTAAATGCGACAAAATGTTCAAAAATTTTGTCTTTTTTATTACTGGTGAACGAGCTAAATGCCATTTGATCTATTACGTTAAAAATGTGAACAAATCTAATAGGGAAAATGAACCACTCCCCCACACGTTAAATCAAAGCGAAAGCTGTACTTATTTCATAAGGCTCATTTTGGTACCTAGTTTTAAATCTAATTTAAATGAGACACCCACGTTTCTGTTAAATGGAGTGTATTTGAAGAAAATCGCGAAAGGGCATAAGTAAGTTTGCGCCAAGCAAATACGAATAGCAATGAATTTCGTTGGTTCAGCCAGAAAGTAAGGAGCGCCCTTAGAGTATTTTGACCAATTTTTCGAGTCGCAAAGGAGGCCCATATAACAGTGGCATTTATTTAATTTAAAAAAAAGCGGGAGGAGTGATGAAAAGGAGGGGGCAAGATTTTTCTTCAATATACCAAATCAACTGTTTGTGTTCGTGGTATAATATATTCGAATCGCCGGAGATTGATCAAATTGCTACCTCGTGCCATTTCTATACCGAGGCTGTATCATGCGGCCCTCAAGAGCAGGAATATGTCTCACCAATCAGAAAATATTGCATGCGGACACCGCGAGATAAACCAAGTTTTGCATGGAATCTACTTTTCGTCCAGGTAAAGGGAGTTTGATTCGTATCCATAATCCCAAGTTCGATTCTAGGAGCTTTTATTTTTCCCATTAAAATGGCAAGGAAATGAGGACAGTGTAGTTTTCATTTGCACCCTAAAATTACTTATTATCATCTTACGGAACTTAAACCGAGATTCGCCTAATAGATTTTATTTTTAATTTCATACCGTTGATTTTCGAGCAGGTATCAAATTAGTTTTGAACGCGAAAATTCGACGTATTTTTTTTAGCTTAAAATCTCGATGGCTCAAGACGGCCACGAATAGGCTAAAAAATTTTACCGTTTTGTTAACATTCTCGAACTAAAGGTATTAGCGGATTTGCAATAAGACCAAAGTAGGCAATGGCCTATTGACGGCGGGGTTTTGTGGGACGGTGGGATTTATAAATTCATTTGCCAAGTTGTAAGACCGTCAATATAATTTATGAGTAAGTACTGTAAAGAGGGCTTTCAGCGTGATTTTAAAAATTATGGAGTTCGAAGAAGATTACTTCGAAATCATGAAAGACCATTGGTACCCACCTAAGGAAGTTTGTCGAGGTAATAACCATAAATACTCGGGAAAAGAACGGATTGTTTCTCTTGTATAATATGTAAATTAAATCAATTTTATTAAGGAGGCCGAAAAATAATTTGGCCCAGGGGCGGCAAGTTTCCAAATCCGCCACGAGGCATTCCTCATTCCTTTCTTTCCGAAGGAGCGCTGTTCGAGCTCAGGTGGACGTTTTCCTTCGTTTTAGACTTTTGAATGTTAAAATTTCTCGAACTTTCAACTATGAATAAAATTTGTAATTAACATCTCAAAGATCATATGAGACCAAGGGAGAGGAAAATGTTATTTTAATTGTTCTCGACAAAAATATCTTGTAAACCGATGCAGACAAAATGGCATCTTTGGCAAATTTTCGAATTTATATCTCCGAAACTAAGAGTTGTAATTTTGGATTGACATCCAGTTGCTCAACGCCATCGATTCCGAACTGTAGAAAAACCACGATTCGGTGAAAATTTCGTGTTTTCAAAAACATCGCTCCTCCTCAGTCATTCTCTATTCGGGGAGAGGCGAGGTTATGTAAGTACATTTTTAGACATATATGTAATTTCACTTTTGTTTCGAAAAATTAACTAATCTCACAGCAGTGTATTTTACCATTAAAATGTTAAAGAGCATATCACGTAAACATTTCTTCAAAAACAATTGGCATTAAATAACAACGACAAAATATTTCGTAAAATAAAATTTTAAAACGGGAACAGCTCTGCAACTAGTAGTTGAGAAATGGAAAAGACAAAGAGATAAAAATAATGTAGCGGTGGCTGTGTTTTTAGATTTTAAAAGAGCTTTAGAGACAATAAATAGGAAAATATTAGTCAGCAAATTGTATAAGTATGGCATTAGGGAAAGAATTGGATTTTCCATGAGTGGGCTACTATCCCTTCAAATATTTACAAAGAATAGAAAGAAGTGTGGCAAACCAAAAGGAAAAAGAGCGGATTATTCATCCATTCATCGGAAATACAATGACCGAGAGTAGACCTACTATATTTTCTATTTACAATGTAGCTGAAAAAGGTTCGGCATTTCGGAATGTTTGAATGCACAGAAACTGCGTCACACTATGTATATGCAGAGCTTTTTTGGGAGAACGCGGGAGGACGCCGTTCCCCCACCTTTTTCTATCACCCCCCCCTCCTGTTCAACAAAATTGTGTTAGAGTAAGAAAAAAAAGAAAATAATTTAGCATATTATGCGGTAAAAATAAAGAAAATTTACGTATGAAATTTATTTATCCATTTTTTTTATAGGGACAAAACTATATATTTTTTTAGTTTCGCATTTTTTGGATATACCTTTGAACATTTGATACAATTTTTGCGTTTATAATTTCTTAACATATTAGAGTTATTTATATGGTATTTATTACTCTCACAATTTTTATATGCAAGTTTCATGGATTGACGTTTTGTAAATAAAAAAAAATTGAAGGAAAAATTGTATTTAGCATTCGGACCAGGGGTGTAGTCCTAAAAAAAAAAAGTGCCAGGGTGCTAAGATCTTATATATACTGTAGTTCATGACCTGCCTAAATACGCAAAAATAACTAAGGCGTTGTTGTACATCAGTACTTTATAATCACATAATGTTGAATAGCTGTTTTATAACAACTATTTAAAAAATTATATATAAACAATATTAAATATAAGAAATTGTAAGGAAATTTAGTTTTTGTTTTACGTACGTTGATTGTTAACGAGGAAATATCACCCCCGACCCAGGGTTACATCCCCAGGTAGAAATAAATTTAAATGACATTAAACCACACTGGAAACAATCACTGACACATTATATTAAAGTTATATATTTTAATTTATTAATTACAATATTGTTTATTTAGCTATGCATAAGTAGTGTAAGCAAGTGCGTTACGCGTACGCCTTAGCGATATTAAAATACAGGAAAATTTCGATCAGTGGTTTTTTTGCGTTACAAGGTGGGTGAGAGGAGGAAGGATTTGAGAGTTCCGTTAAAATACCTCTTTTTTATAAATGAATAAAATTATAATAGGAATGAACTAGTAGAATATAATTAATATAATATATAACCAACAATTTTAAAATTAGAATACATGTTATCGAGTAAAGCAAAAGGCAATTCTTTTCAATAAAGGTAAACTAAATAATGAAGCATTAAAAAACGTTTATTGTAGAAAACTATGATTTGTAAAAAAAATCTATGAAATACAGCTCAGCAATAAAGATAATGAGTATAATTGAAATCTGAAAAAAAGGATTGTTGAAAAGTTTAAAAATAATTTCATAAGGACGAAATAACTTTAATATATCAAACTAGGTTTCCATATATTTTAATGTTAATGCATTTAAAAATTTTCATCGTATATGACTACATTTCAGTAACGAAAATGGCTAGAGACAGTTACCTACACTCGACCGCGCGACAAGATCTCTTCTTATTCAGAAAATGCCACTTCTAATGTTTCTATAAGAATTAACAAGGGCAGTAATGTTTGCAGAAATAAACACCTATGGCAACAAAGATGACGATGCATATGCATTCAGCAAAACAAGACAGAGTGGACACACTAGTATATAAACTTCCCACTTCTACAGCAATCACTTCCGGAGCACAAAAGTGGAGCGATCTTTCTCTATTATAATTAATAATTATAATAATAATATTATAATAGTAACTAGTAAGAGACTGGCATACAGGGCCGGCTTCAGACGCCTATGCCTCTAAGCTAAGTATGGTCTCACACATGGTGTAAAGACCACCCAGCTCAAAGAGACATATTCCAAAAAATGGAGGGAGGTAGAGAGTGTACCCTTGTACCCTTTTTTGGGGTTTTCCATGTCCCTTTAACGCCCCTTTTAATAGTTTCCGGATGTAGGAAACAATATATGGGAAGGACACACAGTATGAGTTTCGTGGAACGGGTCACAAGGGAACCAGTGCAGCTTCAAGATTTTAGTTTCCCAAAAAATGACGAAGGGAGATCTTTTACTGTTAAAAATTACAATAGGTTGTTGCCACATCGCGAGAAAATGCATAGAGATTGGTTAGTGTAATCGGAAATACGAAATTCGGTTTATTGTTTTTGCTGTAAACTATTTAGAAATTTTGACAGTAGTTTAACTGGGGAAACTGGGTTTTCAAATTGGAAAAATATATCCAAAGTTCTGAAACAACACGAAACCAGTAGAACACATTTGTTGAAGTACGATGATTGGATAAAAATTCTCAAAAAAATTAAAAATCACAAAACCGTTGATTCCATTCAACAGCATCTTTTGGAAAGCGAAAAACAGCACTGGTATAAAGTTTTGAAATGGGCTGCGGAAATAGTAAAATATCTTGCCAAACAACGTTTAGCATTTCGAGGACGGTTTGGCGGTGATTTGGGAGAGCACTTGTGGAGAATTGAAAAACAGAAAAGGATGCCGGAAAACAATAAATTGCAAGCAAATTACTTAGGAAAAAACATATAGAATGAGCTTATAGAATCAATTTCTTGGCGCATTAAGCAAAATATCATAAACATAACCCTTTAGGCAAAATATTATTTAGTAATATTGGATTGCACACCCGATAAAAGCCACCGAGATCAATTATTAGTCGTTATGTTACATTTTAATATGGATAAGATGTAAAAATCCATGAACGTTTCCTAGGTTTTTTTCCAATTCAGGATAAAACTAGGGAAGGATTATCGGATTTTTATTGGAGGAGCTGAATAAGGTAAAATGACCGTTAAATGTTATGAGAGGGCAAGGATACAATAACATGCGAGGCAGGCACTCAGGCGTCCAATCAAGGGTACGAAATCTAAATCCCATGACGTTATTTATTCCTTGTTGTGCGCATTCTCTAAATTTAGTTGTCAGTGATGCTGTACAAACATCATGCAAAGTAACTGATTTTTTCTGTTGTGCAAGAACTTTTTAATATCTTCTCTGCTTCAACTAAACGATGGGAAGTACTAATAAAACAAGTTCCCAGAATGACCTTAAAACCCTTGAGTGACACCCGATGGGGAAGTCGTATCAGTGCCTTAAAGCCATTAAGATATCAAATTGGGGAAATTTATGATGCTTTCTTTGAGATACAGAGCAATGATTCGCGAGATTCTGCCTCAAGAAATGAGACCAAATATTTAGCAAAAATAATCAAAAAATTCCAATTTCTTTGTTCGCTGGTTGTTTGGTATGGCATTTTTAAAAGGATAAATGGAACTATTAAATTGTTGCAAAGTCCATCCGTTGATATGAAGGCTTCAATAAATTTTTTTACGCAGATTCAAGCATATTTCGAAGATTGTATGTTAGAAATATGGCTAAATAAAATATTCATAGATGCTCGAGAACTGACAACAAAATTAGAGACAGAACCAAATTTTACGCAAGAGACATGAATTCAGCCAGAAAGAAAGAATTCCAATTTTGAATGTGCGCAGGTCGGTGAAAGTTTTCAAGATACTCGAGAAAACTTTCTTTTATTTTGTGTTGGATTAAACAGTTGCTTCCAAAAGGGAGCGGTTCCAGCTCCTTAAAAATGAAAGTATTTTAGTTTCCGTTATAACTTGAGGTAATTGAACAGCTTTACCTATAAATGTATTGAATTTCATCACCCAAAACCACTTAACTGCTCTTTATCCCAATACCTTCATAGCCATTAGAATTTTGTTAACCTTACCTTTGACAGTGGCATCTGCGGAAAGGTCGTTTTTAAAGTTAACAAGTAATGTGTATAAAAATAAATTTTTATAAATAACTTTTATATTTTAACATTTATTATATTCGTTACTTCAAATTTGGTGGAATTACCTGCATAAGTTACCTTTTACTGGTGGAGGCGGTGTTATATTCAATTATCTGGATATAAAGACTGAAAACATTTCTTGTCGTATACAAATCAACGAAACGCAACACGAGTAATATCAAAGGTAAGTAAACGGTACTATTACACAATCATTATGGGTGTAAACGTGCTTTGATTGCTTTCAATACAAGAGAGAGGGAGGGAGGGGACAGAGGGAAATGACTTTCAATACAATTAATGTTTCTGATGTCAATTTGATATCCATAAATAGCTTGAACGATCGAATCTTTACTCCCGTTGATATTTCAATAAGCATTACACTAGTAAGGTTTTAAAGGAGAAATATAAGACTGATTCTCATTAAAAGTTTACCCATATGAAAGCTTTAAGCCTGTTACCTAGGTAGCTTATTGTTGGACCCAGAAAAATTACCACTTTTTTCCGATAAAAACTATAAATTTACGGTAATTCTACTCGGATTCAAATTCTGTCTTCAAAAATAAGAACCTACAATTTATATCCTATCCGATAGTTTGTCGCCAATTCGTATCTTCACGGGAAATAATTTTAAAGTGCAAATATAAAAACCTCTACACCAATTTACGTTTTCTTATGGGCCAAAAATGGGGCAAAAAGGAGCCAAAATAGCCCCTCAGAGTGGGAATTTTGAAAGTTTCGGATTTTTTCCTTCGGCTGTGACCAAAAACTTATAATCCTACCAAAATTCTAGTTCCTAGCACATCTGGAAGTGCCTCAATTTTGTATCTTGCCAAAGTGGTTACAAACCGCTATATATATATATATATATATATATATATATATATATATATATCGAGTGAGGTTAATATAAAAGTTATTAATAAAAATTATCAAGAATTATTTACGCCCAACAATGTCTGACGATAGTTAACTGGTTTATAACTTATGTCAATAGAAAGTGATATTATGAAATCATTGAAATATGAAGACATAATTGACGACTTTACAGGTCCTCAAGGGTAATCGGAAATGGTCGGGGTAGAATCACGGCCATCGCAAGGGACGGTCGACCGCCAGGGGCGCAATAACCCGGGAGGTGGGCCATTTCTTCTTGAAAAAGGAAACCCGGACTCGTTGGTAGTATTTTAGCTGTCGGCCTTTCGAACCCAATTTACCTACGAAAGCCTTGGTTGCGATGGAAAGGCCCAGTTTAAGTTTCTTGTCGTCGCCCTGCATGAGTTTCCGCCTCATAGGTAGTATGACCCTTTGCTGCTTGGGTCAGAGCGGGCCCGTATGGAGTCACAAGTGACAGTGGCGGACAGGAATAGTGAAAGGGAAATGAAAGATTTAGCGCCGACTCATATTTTCGGATGTTAAGTTTAGGTGACCATGACTATGCTCGCATTTCCCCATATTATGGATGCTAGCGAGAATGCTTGTTGAATCTTTATATTATACGGTCACCACGGAAAAGAGGCAGGGCGCGCCCTGGCTGCTTAAAAAAGTACCGGGGCGACGCCCTGGCTCGACTACACCCCTGATTCGGACAATTCAAAAATTAAATATCAGAGGCCAAGGTAATGCAGACATCGCAGAGACTTAAGTTTTCAAAGCCTTTAAGCAAACATGCAGTCCCAAGGGTCCCCGATGAGTCACGGCGGCTCAAATACGAATATCAGCTGAGGGATATATAGTATGACCCTCACGACCCCCCGGGAACGGTAGGGTGAGGGTCAAATCTGACCCTCATGGCAGTCTACGTGTTAAAAAACTTGGATGTTCATGGTTACCAAACAAAACAGAAATTATTTTTATGTAGAATTTAAAAACAAAATAGATACAAAGAATTCTGTATTTGATAAGGGTATTCTGTCTTATAATAAGTTACCATTTAGTATTAAGGATTCTAGTAGCATTATTGAGTTCAAAAGACAAATACTTTGTTTTTGTAAAAGCTGTGATATAAGAGATAGGTAGGTTTGACTGTGATTTCATTATCAGTATCTTGGTTATTGTCTACGGTAAATGTTTAATACGTGGTTTAATATAAATGAAATGAATTCTCATTATGTGGTTATGTTTCGTTGTGCATTATGAATATAAAGTTTAGTCTTAAGTGTGATATGTAATATTTTTACCAATGATATCAGAGTGTTTTGTTTAACTTTTCTCTAAAATGTGATATTTTTTATTAGCCTAAGTGCTATTTGTCTGAATGAATAAATAAATAATTTCACATACTTTCGCTTAAGAGCACGATTGTTTATTTACATTCGTTGCTGTGAATACAGCCAACAATACGAAAGCCATAATGGGCACGTATAAATAGTTCGTAACGGGTTTTCTATTTTCCTCGTAAAAGGCAAGCGGAGAGACGGTAGAACCTCAAATTTTTTCCATATCTAGTTCGAATGTAGAACTATATATCCTGAAAATTTTGTCATTGTAACTTAACGTAATTTTTGAGTTATTTTGTATACGGTCAGACAGACGGATGAACCGAACACATAAGCTCTTTTTTATTTAAAAGGATCGCTAATAAAAGCCCAAAATGGTGTTAATTTCCTATACGTTACTCAAAATGATAAGGTCCTTCATGTTATGTGCGCATTAGTATTCGTGAAAAGCACGAAAGAGTCCAATCAGAGGTAAGAGTTTATGGGAATGGGATGATTCGAATATTTTTATTTAAAAAAAGCGCTAAAAACAAGCTTAAACTTCCTCTGTGAGAAATACATAAGTATATTAATAAAATCGGAAATGTACGGAGAAGTCAAAGAGCTTACTAAAACTATTAGCAATTTCCAAACCGAACTACAAAAAAAACGACTTAATACAAAAATTTATAAATTAAAATAAATATACTGGACAGTGACGAACCCAAGGGAGGGGGGGGTTGGGCAACCGGACATTTGTACACAGAGGCACCGAGAGAGCGGAGCCGGCGCGAAAAGGAGAGGCGGGAGCTTATTATTCATTAGCAAGAACTCTTATGTTTTTTTATATATAAACCATATATATAGGGTCCTTGTGTTTCGAAGGTTTCACTTTTTCGCGGTTCGTATTTGCGATCAGTATCTCCTTCCGCGATATCTTTATTCACTTTGTCGCGGTTGAAAGTAAAATAAAGGCTCGTGAAATTTATTTCTACTACTGTGAATTTTAAAGAAACGAATTCTTTGATTGTAAACGAAAATGAACATTTCTGCTCCATTGAAGGAAAGATATTTTTATCAATAGCGAATAATCTACATTAGGTACAATGACCTTCATTTTAATACATAATTATTTTTTCAGAAACGGGAGTTTATAAGTGATATGCGATTGATACAGTACGAAGTCCAAAATCCGGTCATCTCGGGAATTTTAGGTTGCCGGATTCTGGATTTTGGGTCATATCTGTAAGATATAGACGCTTCTGGCGTAGGATATAGGAGGAGGAACGGTTCCAGAACCGTTCCTTCTTTTGATCACTCGGAACCGAACCCGGAACGGAACAAGTTGGAAAATTTAAAGTAGGAACCGGAGCGCTCGTAACTGAACTGCAACTTCCCAGCTCTGGTTTGCAACAATGAAGAAGTAACCATGCAATAAAATATCTGAGTTCTACTCCAATGAAGACTTTCTTGTTTGATTTTCTTGATAACGGCTACTCCTACGATAAAAATGTATAGGATAAGATATACTCTCCTAGGTCTACAAGTTTTATTTTAAAACTATTTTGATATGACGGAGAGTTCATTTTTTATCACCAACAATGCGGTGCCCCTGATTGGCTTACGTGATTCATTTCTGTGACTTTCTTATTTTCTCTGACTGTGCCTTTAATAACAAATTTCATGAAAATCTGTTCGGTAGAAGCCGAGGATGAATATGCGGACGGACAGACAGAAGCTAATAGGCTCTCATGCTGGAAGCAAAACGAGCTGAAAAACTTCCTGAGAAAACATTATTGGCTGTCCTATAAAACCAAATTGCCCAAATCTGCCATCTTATTTTATAATATTTATAAAAGGAATAAAATGAGAAAAAATCACTTGGTATTAAGCTCCGCTTTATTGAAAAAAGATACGACCGGTTTCGACTAATATCTAGTCATCATCAGGTATTAGACTAGATATTAGTCGAAACCGGTCGTATCTTTTTTCAATAAAACGGAACTTAATACCAAGTGATTTTCTCTCATTTTATTTATGATGGAGTTCCACCAAGTAAAGGCTTCTTCCGCTGATTTTATAAAAGGAATCACACTTGAAATTAAACGCTTTTCTACGGCTGTTAAACTTAGACTGGTATTAATCCAAGTTCCATGTTATTCCAGTACGGTTTTGAAGGGCATTCTTATGGAGTACTTTGGTCGCTTAATAAAAGTTTGTCTTGCTCAATCAGTTCAGGTTGGCAATACGTTAGACAAATCAACTTTCTTAATATTCCGATAATGAAAAGTTGCTTTACTGAAATGGGTAATGGGTAGCGATGCTTATTGCAAAGAACACAAATTTGATCGGCGAATTTGAAATTTATCAGTCGTAAAACAGCTATCTTTGTCGACAGAATTTTTATTGTTAAGAAGACATTCCTTTCGGGCTTCCTGAGTTTCGCTTAATTATACAATCTCAACTGGGTGTGACGTTGTCTTCGAACATCGTCAGTTTCGTTTAACAAGTGTCGAGATTGGTTCAGACTTAACTGTGTGATGTGGAAACAGGTGAAAAAATCTGCTATGACCGGGAGTCGAGCCCGGGTCTTCCACTTGCTTGGCGGATATTCTACCACTGAACTACCGTAGCAGACTAATTCTCCTGTTTCAGAACGGGAATATTTTCTTAGGTTAATTGTCCTACTATAGAGAGGGAATATGGCCGCGGTCGTTAATCATAACTTGTGTTTGTCGTTTTAAACATGCTCTCGTAAACGTATAGTTTGTTTTCATTGTGTACCGATTTTATTAACAGTGTTAACTTGTGGATAGTGATTGTTTTCATGTTATGCGTTGTTACACTTGAATCATTAATTCTGTTGCTTCTAAATAGTAGTAAGTGCTCTTAAAAGCGTGCTTCTAGCTTTCGCTTAGTCTGTATTATTTGTATCTTATAAATACAAAAGATATTTTGTATATTTCGGATTTTTATAAAAACGTTATTATGTGTCTTGAATTATGGAGGAAATTTGCAAGTTTATTATTTTTAACGTATATTAAAATAAAATACTTTGTTGACCACGCCGGGAGCAAAAGGGATTTTGGCGTATTTTAAATTTGTGAGTATATATTGTGTGATTTTTAGGTAAAGTTTGTGTTTATATACTTCTAGCACGATTTCAACTATTTGGGTGTTGTAACCATTAAGTGCTGCGCAATGTTTTATGTATGTTCATTTTAAAAATCGCTTATGGAAAAAGGTACATGTAGGAGTCAGCATATAATGGAGTGGAAAGGTGCTAACTTATGCGAGATGTGGTGGTGGGAATCGTGTGGGGAATGTATGTGTCCGAATGTGTGGATTTTCGGTCGATGTGGAATTTTTTCCTGATTGTCTTTTTTTTTTAGAGTAAATCAAGAAATGGAACAGGTTCGGCTTTTTCTTCTTCGTGTGTAAAATTGATGGAATCGTACTGTTAGTTCAGTTTTTGTAATACATCTGTAATGTTGCTTTTTGATGCATCGAAAATTATGAAGAAAGCATCTACGTTCCCTTGCCGTGTGATGACGATGAGAGCTTGCCTCTCGAAATACTTATTTAGTGTCACTATATTTTTCTTTCGGCCGCAGATATTTTATTTTCACATAAAGAAGACATTCTCGCATCAGATATGTGAAATATCGCGATGGATTTCTTAATTTAAAACATAATTTTGTTGGATACGTTGCTACAGAGCCTATCAGTATTTTTGTATTTATAAAAATGCCGCAATACTACTTTTTCTGCACCGTTTACGACGTTTTCAGAAACGTAAATTTTATTTGCCAACAGAGCGGAGAAGACATCCTTTTCTGTGTTTGCTTCGCTTTCACCGGGAATTCCTCCTTATTTACCAACGTTCAGGCCTTATCTCGTCACGTTGCACAATCGCATCCATGAAAAAGTACGTTTTCTCTTTAAATTGTGATTTCGAGGTAATAAATCACAGCTTAGAATTCATCCGATAAAATTTTTCTGCATTCCCTTTTATTTTGGTGTAAAAAAAACATAAGATTCACTGGTTGAGCGGATTATGGAAGCCGCATTACGCGAAGGAGAAAGTCTTTTTTCCCTACGTTGGAAGATAATTCCGTGAAAAATTAGTAATCGACTCGATTTGGACATGGCGAATTTTATCGCTACCTCTAGTGGTAAAATTCTTTCAATATTACCTTCGAGGCTCGCATTCGCATGCATTGAAGCTCGTCCAGGATGATCGTTCCCTGGGAAAATAACTAGGTACGGTTTCTTCTCCTGCGAATGTTTCGGGGTCGCTTCCGCGGTCGTCAGGCACAGCGTCCAAAAATAGTCCGAAATACTATATGTAACGGCGGTCGCATACATACCCCTCAAAATTCCCATTCTCCCCATTCTCATCCACCCTTCTCTCCCTCACCATTCTTCTCCCTTGTGTTTCCACATTTCCCGTCATTCCAACTTATGTCTGTCGCATAAGGATCTTCGGATCATTCGTTCCATCAATTTATTAGCTTATTTGTTTGAAATGTATTAATATATTATGCTTATAGAGGCAAAATATATTGTTTATTATATGTATTTATAATTTTAAAATTTTCATTTTGTATGTATTCTTTATATGTATTCTTTAATTGTTAAACTAAAGACGGGCCCGTGGGCCGTAGTTTGGACACCACTGAGTTATACATTTGTGAAAAAAAAAATATATATATACATACATACTGTCTAAGATTGGTTGCGAGTTAGTATGGAGTAAGTTTGCGGGCCGCAGTTGGCCTACATTTACCGAAACGATGAGGGGGAGGGAGGAGTGGACGAGAGTGTGCTAAGGCTAAGGGGTTAGGAGCGGTCAGTAGATGATCTCTTTGCAGCTACGTACAGGCCATGAAGGAAAACCAAAGTATGATAACGGTCACGATTCCTATAGAAAGCGATACATATAACGCTTATGCCTCTGCGAGTAAAATTGCGAATAGACAATTTCAGGAGGCGCGAATACTTACGGAGATGTCACGCGCGAATAATTGAAACTGCGATTATAGGTACATGTTCATAGAAACCGGCTAATAATCAGCACCGCATTTGTCGAGGATCTACTCTGTGCTGTCACCAGAAAGAGTAATGGACTCTTGGATCTTTCGGTAACATAAGTAGCTGTGATAGTGTTCGCCTCCGATTATACATTTAGAAAGTGGCAACTTTGCTAATGATTAAGAGATTTCATTTAGCATTGGCGAGCAAAATATTACGTTGGCATTGAAGTCATTCACAATCGAAGATTTCCCTGGTGACGGTCGGATAAGACCATAAAATTACAGTCAGCCTTGCAGTTACACAAGCATTAACATTTCAGAAATATAACCTCAAACGCTTGCATTCACCCATGCTCTGATATTACTTCCTCAGGTTACATGCAAGGGGCAAATATTCCATGGTTTACAGGATGGTAAGCTACTTAAGTCTCCTTCTGCGACCTCAAAAGTTGATGCCATGAATTTCCGAGCATTCCCTTATTCCATTCAATATTCCAATATATGGATAATATACCTACGCCTGCGAAAGGAACTATTTTCGCCCAATCAGACGCCTGCAGAGGTTCCACGATGCTCTTGTGGAAATTTGCAGCGGTTTTTCTGTCAGAACAGAAAGCTGTCATCAGATTTGTGTCACGCATATGCTTTCTGGATAAGGGAGGCATATGACCGCTTCCGCCAAGGTCCATCATCGATTTTACTCAGATGATTTCGTTCTTTCACTCTTACAATTAGTACCATAATTTCGTCCATCTTCCAGAATAAAGGGGGTTAGTATATTTTCGCCCACTTGGGTAAAAGACTTGAAAATTTTAGAGGTTCCATGTTTCGAAAAAATATGTATCAGCAGCTGATGAAAATCGAGTGTAAGTTGAAGTGTCTCGCGGACTTCTCCTATAGAGAGTTCAGTTTTAGAAAGTTAACCAACACTGAAACTTGTTGCTTGGGTGATCGCGAATTTAAAAAACCGCGTTCTCCTCGCTCTCCAGTCTTATCTTTTACATCGAATTTTTCGTAAAACTGATCTCTTTTGAATGTTCATAACGGTGTGTACATGCCTCTTTCCTGTACTTACCCGTGACGTTTATTTCCGGAGTGGATAGATGCTTTTCGTGGCGTTCGTAGTTACTATTGCTGGCAGCTGTGCTCGAATTGGGCGGGAGCGCATTGGAACGACGTTCCATTTATTACCACATGAAGCCCATAGCGTTCCCGTTGTTAAAAAATCAGATAAAAATGTTCCGGTTACTTGGGTTTCCGTTCTTAAATTTTCCAGTTCTACTGCTGGCTGGCATAGTGAGAGTTTACATCGCAGGTTGATAAACTATGCGCCATTATGAATCTAAAACTCACTTCTAAACTATTTCTAGCGTTAAAAATTCACCTTAAAAGGTTTGTGGCCACAGTTATAATTATGAAGTCAACTGTACGGTTCGATTTCACGGATTGCCTTTTCGTCGTAAATCCGCTCCTCCAGAGCCTTTATCTGCATATCCTCCGACCTAGGATACACCATCCTCGCTGGGCCGCTCACCGTTTTCAGATACGTACATTCCATAGATAAGTGGGACCTTTCAATCGACTTACGCCGTTGATTTCTCAAACTGGATCGGGTACTTACGTATTATCTCCAGGACCTTACTTTGGTATTATCTTACTTACGTATTACAGAATAACAACGTATTGTTGGATTTACGATATTTTATTTTCAAAACCACATTAACAGAAACTGATTGGCCGGTCTCGACATTTACAAACCCAATCACCGGACAGCGGGGAGGGATACTTTGGTTCCGGGCGAGGCGAAGGGCGCGGCAGCGCCCGGAGACGACTACCCATTAAAACAAAGCGAGCCGAAGGCTCGTCAATATATCCTTCCATTTTTTTTAGAGGATATAACATAGAAAGGATATATTGACGAGCCTTCGGCTAGCTTTGTTTTAATGGGTAGTCGTCTCCGGGCGCTGCCGTGCCCTTCGCCTCGCCCGGAACCAAAGTATCCCTCCCCGTTGTCCGGTGATTGGGTTTGTAAATGTCGAGACCGGCCAATCAGTTTCTTGCCCGGTGATTGGGTTTGTAAATATCGAGACAGGCCAATCAGTTTCTGTTAATGTTGTACGTAAGTATGGCATGAGGATAATACGTAAGTACCAGGTTCTGCGAAGGGTCCTGGAGATAATACGTAAGTACCCTGGATCGTTTATCTCTGTGGAAATACTTAATGGATTTAAATAGATAATATGCTCATGGCCATAGTGGCCATAGAATTATAAGTAAAAATTAAGTGTGTGACCTACCGCTGCATTATATCTCCCCTACGGCGCACATTGGTACGAAATGTGAATCTGGCGGTACTAAATTCGAATTATTGATATTATCCAACAAAACTGTTTCTGTATGGTGATAATTACTTTCTAAAGTCATTTTATGCATCGGAAACATTTTAAGGTGGAAATTTAATCTCGTATATTGACTTCATACAGAGGAGGATATAGGATGGATTCATATATATACGAGTTTATACTAATGTCTAGCCAAATCTACCTTGGCGATTGCTACCAAATTTTCGGGATTTGTAGACAGTAACCTGAAAACCGCAGGAAAACTCCCAGAGCTTGTCTAGGTATCATGAGTTCGACCCCGGAAATTCCCAAAATGACTTTTTTTCCATTTAAATTACATTGGAGAGTTTTTTAAATTCGCTCTAGCCCGAACTATTGGAGATATAAAGTTGAAATCTTCAGCGATTATAGATATTAATAGGCCTAACAAAAATATGATATGCTGTTCACCTTGGTATCCTAGGTTCGACTCCAGAAATTCCCAAATATTTTCCATAAGAAATACACAGGAGAATTTTTTCATTGTGGAGGGAAAACTATTATTAGTGCATTAATGAAATTTTCAGAACTTAAATAATAAGAAATGAAAGAAAACAAAATGAAAGGATAATATATGAAATGGATGATATGTACCTCTTTTCAATAATTTCCATAGAAGTATACAATGTACTCTTTTGGCAAAAATGAAAAATTCTCATTTCTCTCAAAATACTCATTATTGGTTACAGTATTTCCATTAATAGGGCAATTTCTTTCATGGATGTAGTGCAAAGAAAAATTTATATTTTAAAAATATTGTTCGGTTTTGCAAAAATAACGCAACCATAATTTAGGATGAAATCAAAATGTATTTACTGGATTAAAAATATATACATTAAAACACATTGAGTGAAAAGTATAAATAAAAAAGTAATACTATTTATGAGAAAATTTTATTTCTAGTTTTTAAAACCTACTTATTATTAATGATATAATTTGACAAAAGTGATTAAATGTAAGGTGTGGTCTGATAAGTACTGTACTTCTTAAATCAGTACCACTGGCAAGCCTTACTACACTCTCCATTTTCCCTCTATCAAACTTTAATTTAGAATCCATTTTTAATTCATGTAAATATCTTAATACGTTTTCCCTTTTGAATGATTTTTTAAAATTGGAAGAATTTGATCTCAGTTATTTAAGTATCTCTTTTAAATAAAATATTTCTCGGTAACTAATGTATTTTAAGCACGATTAATACTATTAAAACAGACTACATTTACCACTACGTACTGATTTATGTACTGATTTTCACCTTCTAAAGTGTGCACTGATTTTTAGAATTTTTCATCTGGCAACCCTATCCTAGTGGAATGCGAGCGATTGGAATGAGCTTGAAATTTGACAGGTTCAGACGTATTTATGCCTTGCAGTTGCCATTAGCAACCGGCAGCGCTTAATACATTCGCACGCATGCAGCGCCGCGCAGCGAGCCCCGCGATTCAACCACCGCCGGCCGGCACAAACTACCATATTTTTGGCGATAAATTCAAAAGGGGCAGGTATGGGCAGCCAATTATTTAAAAATCTGTTTCTATACATTCCTCCCTACCAGATGTAGCAAGAAACTAACCAGGGCCACGCAGGACTTTTTTTGTAGGTCAAACTTCATGCATGCTTTAGGAATTGGAGGTTAATGTTTCAGAATGGGTAGCCTAGTACAAATGTAGTCACAGTGTACGTAAAATAAATTTTGGTATGTGTGGTAGAGCTCTTTTGGAAGCCAAATGAGTCATTAGAGAGGATAAAACCATGCCTGTGTGACGACAAGAATTCTAAAATTACACGCGTCAAATTCAGTGGAAAATGAGATGAAGTGTGTGGCTCAAATTGTACAGTCTACATGACCCAAATTACTGTTCAACGGGGGCTAATATATGTTTTTCCTTATCTACTGGACCCTTTACTTGCAGTTTAAGAATGTTTCGTGTCACTGACACTTACTTTCAAAAATGACTTTTGTTCCGCCAGATTCGCATTTCGTACCACCGTGCGGCGTAGGGCCTACGCGTTGCAAAAACAGGTTACACGAGCGTACAAACTACACTTTCGAAACGTACTCGAAAGCCTTTGTGTGTATTGCGGAGGTTCTCTCTTGTGTCAGTAATGCGTTCTTCCGTGTGTGGATTCGTCTTCCCCTCCGCCCCGCCAATTAATCGCGGCGTTTATTATAAATGAACTAGTATAAAAGCCCGTCATTATGACGGGATATCTTTAGTTAACCTTAAATATTTACCTCCCTCCCCCCCTCTCTCTCTTCTCCTTCCTCCCTCCCCCTCCCTCCCTCTCTCTCTCTCTCCCCCTCCCTCCCTCTCTCTCCCCCTCCCTCCCTCTCTCTCTCTCTCTCCCCCCCTCCATTTCTCTCCCTCTCTCTCTCTTAAATGTAAGAAGGGACTATATACGTATGTAGGCTCAATTTTGCCCTCAATATAGTCGTTGGTCTGTCTCCCTCTCTTCTTCCCCTCACTCCCCCTCCCTCTCTCCACCCCTTCCCCCTAATTTCCTATCTCCACCTCTCCCCTCATCCCCATCTCCACCCCCTCCCCTGTCATTCCCTCTCCCCCCTTCCCTCCCTCCCCTCCCTCCCTATCTCCACCTCCCTCCCCCTCCGTTACCATCCCGCTCTCTCCCTCCCTTTCTCGTATTAAAAGCATTCAAAGCACGCTTACACCCATAAGGTTTGAATTAACAATATGATATAGAGGTCTAACAATGGAATTGGTAGCCAAGGCAACATCCCCTTAAAGATTTCAACAAAATACGTAAAATAAACGTTTAATATGATCGGTTTCGAACTATAGGCGAAAAAGGATGAACAGAATAAGAAACGTAATTTTTTCTTCAAAATGGTTCATATCCGAAGATCGTAGGTTAATTCCTTCTAATTTTAATTTCGAAAACAATAAAAGCCTGCACGCCAAAAAATCGACTTTTACGTCTTACCTTACGTAAAATGGAAATATCTTCCTTGGAGTCGAACCCAGGACTTTTTTGAGTTTATTTTCGTCATTACCTTAAAATATGTTAATCGAGCATTCCTGCCAAATTTCGAGAACCTATCTCAATTCTTTCTCGAGTTAATACCATAATTCGCTACCAGAGGCACGACCTATGGAATAGCGTGACCAACCAACCAACAGTCCTGGGCTATTATTATAGTAAATGGTTATTCGATAAAAAAGATTCGATTCACGCCATTGTTTAATGTAATGTTTAAAAAAATTAGGTTTCATAGTAAGAGAGATTCGAAATAGTACCGAAAGAATTGTAGGAACATGTTACCTATCTTTGCTTCCATTATATGGGATCCTCGTGAGAAAGGCCTCATACTAAAGGTAGAAAAAGTGATGCGCAATGCAACAAGAATCATGGAGCGAACTCTTGCTCTTACGTATGGCGTACTTCATTATTTACTTGGGTATCGCAAGAGGAAAGTGCCAGTGACCGCTGTGATGTTACTTTTACATCAGGGGTCTCAAACTCACATCTCCGTTTACTTCGCGGGCCGCATTAAAGCGCCTCACTAAACCTCAGTCTTCGCTCCCTTTTTTATTCTATGGGCATTCACAATCTCCATCCGCAAGGGAGGAATCGCCATGTAACTTTGTCTTAAACCCAGTAATTATAAAAATACTGGATTCGGCCTCGAGGGTCCTTAGTACACGCAAGAAACGCGCTGGCAGCAGCAATAGGAACACTCTTCTGTAACTATGCAGTCTGATGTAAATGGGATTTATATTTAAAAGCGCTGATTTAATGGACTTTTTAGATTGTTTACAAATATTTGCGTGACATATTTTACAAGAAACGCATTTGAGTTTGGGTCCTGTAGTATAAAGTAAATTACTTAGCGGGCCGCATAAATGCGCCACGCGGGCCTCGTGCGGGCCGCAAGTTTGAGATGCCTGTTCTAGATAAACATAGAAAGCTTAGTACAGACGCCCTCTTATAAAGAAAGGGACGACCACAATGATAAAATACGTGAGATAGGCTTCAGAACGGAGGGATATCGAGGATCTTTTTCTCCTAGAACGATCACAGATATTTATAGGACATTTAAGACTTCATTTGAGGTTTATTTTAGAAAGACTGGAGCAGTTCAACCCCTGCCATCCACCTGTCTGGTGACTTGTTGGATATTATGTAGATGTATAAATTTTATAACGGGACGTAAAGTAGTCTTGATAGCATTTTGATTTTAGTAGATGTAGAAGGGCGTGTGGCACGTGTTTTGCACTCCGACTGCTGCCTTATCTTGTTTCCAATCCAACTTGACCTCCTCGCGGGCATCATCAACTCCTCCCTCGCCCCACCGATATTCTCCCAAAGCATTGCGTAGTGAAGCTCGTTTTATTGACGCTGGTCGTCGCCTTCCTCTATATCTGTCGATTATTTTGGCCTGGATTAGAGACCTTTGTTGAGATTGAACCATTTCGCGCAGCACTGGAGCGTAGATGCAGGTTACCACGCACTCTATGTTCACTTGAAAATAACTATGATGATTTTGATTGGATTTTATTCAGTCGTAGATCTCTATATCAACTCTACATAAGCCGTTAATCTAAAAAAACTAAACATAACGTTATATCAAATGCAGTTGTCCCTTCATATTGACTGGTGATATAAATGACGTTACATAAGCCTTGTGTCTCAAAAGATAACTGTATAGCGTCTGATCATGTTTTACGCCCAGCCACCGCCAAGCTCTACCCACTCCTCTGACGTCGTGTGACAATCCTGGTGTTTATCCTTTTTCTCGTCCATCCCAAGAATGGTGGCCGTTAGAAGCTGTTCAGTTGCTGCGAGACAAAGGGCGGATACGTAAATACGTATTAATATTACCAGTGACGTTGCTATATTGACTAGAAGAGCGCGGATATCCGAAAATTGCGCCATTTGTGTTTACTGATCTTTGTTACTGGTGGTCGAGAGTAATGTCTTGCGTAATTTCCAGTTGTTTGTTCACGTTCACAGGATTCGAAAAGGACAAGATGGGAGAAAGGCGGAGCAATTACGCAGTTACACTGTAGACTGTCAAGAGAAATCACACAACAAATTAATACTAGATAAAGAAAAATGACCAACAACTACGGCTGTGGTTCCTATAGTTACCGTGTTTCTTACGTAGGCCATATTATCGATAGTGAAGACAATTTCAAATCCGGTCTACGATCTCTCTCTCTCTATTTTAAACTTTTTAAAGCTATGTCGTGGCACGTATATAGCCCATCCTCGCACATAACTTCCCTATTTTTTCAGCATTTAAACTGGAAACAAACAAGTGAGGAAAGAACTGCAGAGCAAAGTACGTACATAAGACCCTTTTTTAGAATGCTAAAATAAGAACATTCCCCTGCAGATCAACCTATCTCGAAAATTTTGCATCTTTAATAATATTCAATACATTAATTATGTAAATACATTTTTGGAAGTATGTAATTTCACTTTTGTTTCGAAAAATTAATTAACTAATCTCACAGCGATGTATTTTACCATTAAAATGTTAGGCAGCATATCACGTAAACATTTCTTCAAAAACAATTGGCATTAAATAACAACGACAAAATATTTCATAGAATAAAATTTTAGGACTGATTGTAATTTCACTTATTTTCGCTTAAGAGCATAATTGTTTATTTACATTCGTTTCTGTGAATACGGCCAACAATATGAAAGCCATAATTGACCCTTATCGTCTCATATAATTTTCAATTTTTGTTTGAGTGGTTGTACAGCTTTTGGAGCGTTTTCATTAGTTGAATGGCAAGCTTTAGAATATTACATAGAATATTTTGTGGTCATATATATTTTGGTTTTAGTTTCGTTCCGTTTTTAATTAATTCTTCAATTGATGTTTACATTTGTTCACTAAATATACAGTAAAACTCGTTTATATCGATCACGCCTATAACGAAATCTCGGTTATAACGAAGAAATGTCTCGGTCCCTTGGACTTCTCCATAAGGGCATTGGTTAAATTTCTCGGATGTAACGAACACACATTTAACGAATTCTCGGCTGTAACGAACAAATGTTTGGTCCCGTAGCAAAAAAATGCCCCATATATAACGAATGTTGGCGAGCGGAGCGATAAGTAATGAATAGTTTCCGTCCGTTTACCCGCGCATTTAGGTAGAGGTCCGAAAACCTTGCCGACCTCCTCCCCTTCCTCTCTCTACGCCTTCCATACGAATTTCCATGCTTCCTTTGTTTTGAAATTGATATTAAAAATGTGAAATTTTTATGTAATTTACAAAATCGTATGTAATAGAAATCGAACATTTTACACGCCGCGAAGTTGATAAGCATCTCTTTGCATATGTAAGTACGGCATTGATGTCTATTCACTGCAAATACGGTAAAAGCTCTGTTAACCGGCTATCTTGGGGATTGTGGATAGCCGATCAGGAGAAACAGCCTGTTAGGGGAGCGTTTTTCGATTTTGAAATCGCAAATTTAGCAATAAGCAAACAAAATTAGGCTTAGGTTCACTATCGTACTCCCCAAACATAACTATGCATGAGGTTTGAATTTTCCATTTTAATTCTTCCACACGTGGTTAGATCTAGATATTTACCCATTCTTATTTCATTTGTTGCCACGCTTACATGCATAACAAAAAACTACTGAAAAGTATAGGGCGTCCGGGAAGTTTGAAGAGTACGACATTGAACCTGTTCCCAAAATTGAATTTATTGGAATATATTGTTCTTATTTATCGTTATTTACTCTATTAGAAAAGGACGAAATTATTTAATTCTTCTGAACGTTTCTGTGAAAACCAGTCCTATTATATTTTATCCAGTTCCTCAATTTTTTGCTTATAAGCATTTGTTAATTGATTTACTCGTCTCAGATGATGACACAAATGTCATTAATTTAGCCTTCTGAGCCATGATATCGTAGAGCGTGGAAGATCCGATGTAGAATTCTTTTGCTATGGCTGCTCTACTTTCTCCGTTTCCATTCGTTTGATCAGCTCCAGCTTTTGTGTTAGCGTTAAAATAACTTTTTCTCTTCTGTCCCTTGCTTTTAGGTATTTATTTTGATGCCATATTCAATGGATGGGTAATTTTTTAAATAATAAAAAGCGATAAAAGTGGAAATTGTAGAAGTACGCCAAAACATCTAGACAATGCAAATGGCTTACGTAAACAAAAACGCCATGCTTACTCAGCAGCCCCAGAAGTATACGGAGTAAATACGTAATATATACATATAATATTTTAAGAAATTTTAAAGTGGAAGTTGTGGTATTACACAAATACAATTCACACAAAAATTCATAAAAAAAGTAAAAGAAATACAAAATGAATTGTATTTGTGTAATTGCCGGTATCTAAGGGTGGCCGGTTCTAAATAGCCGGATAGCACAGCTTTTACTCTATGTGTCTACGTGTTATATGGGATATATAGGCCAAAAACCATGTTTCTCGTATATAACGAAGTCACGCTTATATCGAAGCAATGAGTTGGTCCCTTCAAATACGTAATAAACGAGTTTTACTGTATATAGGGGAATGGATATTGTTACTGAGACAGTAGTAGAGAGAGAACGGCGATTAGCCAAATATCATGAGTAGAAAGAAAAACGTAGTCAAGCACAACGTCAAAGACAGAGGCGTACCAATGAAACGCAAAACATGCATTAAAAAAAATTTCCCGTCCTAGGACGGGCGGGTACACTAGCAGATAATAACAACGACAAAATATTTCAGCGCAGCCAAAAAGAAATTGCTTTCATAGGCAGAAGAGTAAACCACCTGCGAAAGAGACAAGACTACAGGATGTGACCCAAATGTTTGTGGGATTGTAATTACTACGGGCGCTAAATGGCACTTGTCTCATATTATTGTTAGCAGTGGATATCGTAAGAGGCCATCACGAGCCAGGATTCGCTGCACAGGGCGCCGAGATAACTTAATCGATAAACCTTTGCGTGTTCTCGCTATCGATAATAGGACTATGGGGGAAGGCGGATCCTTCGCCGGACCGCAAATACCTCGCTACGACACGACGATCGACGTGCCATTCGAGCGAAAAATACGCCCCATCGACCGGCAACTTTTTGAACGACGCCGTTTTTTCCGATAAACGCCGTCGAAACTGCGACACGCCAAATTCGTACGAACGAGTCGTTCTCTCACTCTTGCGCGAATCGCTGTATGTATTTCGCGACGGAAAGATATTATCTATCCGTGCTGCATCGGCTGCGACATCCAGAGAGCGCCTTCCTCCAATAGGTCGAGGGTCGGGTGCAACGGAGGTCGGAGCCCTGTTCCAAATCAGAGAGAGAGAGAGAGAAGGATTCGCCGTGGAAGATCTTTGGACCGCCATCGGGATCATTCTGACGTAATTGTAGTCGCGCACCACGCACTTCCTTTTCCTCCCGCGGTCCACTCTCCCGCGCGAGACGCCCTCCTACGGCCCACTCTCCTTTCGATACCCTCTCCCCTTTTCGATACCCTCTCCTCTTTTCGATACCCTCCCCTCCCTCCCTCGGACCCCCACCCATCCCACCCCTAACCCTCTCCTCCCTTCGACCCCCACCCTACCCTCTCCTCTCTTCGACCCCCCACCCTATCCTCTCCTCCTTTCGACCCCCACCCTACCCTCTCCTCCCTTCGACCCGCCTCTTTGCCGGCCGCTCTCTCGCCGAGCCGAGTTTTCATCTGTCTCTCGGAGAGTCGAGAGCCATTCGCGAGTTGTACTTCGCCACCGCGGTAAAGATAGCTTCCATACGCCGTTTCGAAATCATCGGCAATGCCCGTGTACAGAGTGAATTCCGGAGGCGATGGGACTTCGGCGCCGCCCCCGGAAGCGGCGACGTCGTCTGCGACCCCCGGAAGGGCGATTCCTAGCCGACCCTCACGGCCCTCGTTGGAGGCCCTTCGCCTCTACCTCCCTCGGCCGTCTCCGCCCTGTGTGTCTCCGCACTCGCCTTACGGGATGACGCGAAACGATCGCTCCGAAAACGACTTGGACATCTTCTCGGAAGGACTGACCGCCGTGGAAAGCTGGATAGACGACAGGGAGCTGAGCCATAGGTAGGGAGGGGGCGCGAATCGCCCGTGGCACGCCCTTCCGGTGAGGTGGGATCGTGTAGGCCGCCTTTCCTATTCTGTAGGCGAAGAGTGGTTCCCGCCACGCCTCAAGAGGCTGCGGCCTCGAGAGTGCTGCTTGGCGTGGAAGGTGCAGACATGTTTGAGCGACGGAGGTAGGGGGAGGCGGTGGGATGGATGAATGGGTGATGGGAGAAGGGGGTAAGGAGGAAAAAGGGGGAGGGAGGGGAGAGGAAGTGAAGGATGGGAGAGCGAATCTGCAAAAGTTAATTTCTCTGAGCCTTTCGTTATAAATAATCCAATTGGCATTTCCATTTTTATTTTGAGGAAATTGATTATAAAACAATTTTGAACGCCTATTTTGATTAATTTACGCTCTTACGCATCCACGAAATGAAGTAATTAGCTCATACTCTTGTGTAACTCTCATGTTATTCTATAGCTTGCGCTCTCATTCGATGGAATAGCTATTTCGGTGGATGGTGGAACCAGTAGCAGTACACGATTTGAAATGTCAGATTGTTAAAAGAAAAATACCTCTGGATCAGTAATTCCCAAACTCTTTTTAGGCGCGGCACACTTTTAATGATAAACAGAATTTCACGGCACCCCGACCTTGAAGCTAGGTTCTTATATTTTTACATATGATTATTTCAATCTTTGAACACATCTATTTGTTGGTACTATGCCGCAATCGATTAATTATAAGAAAAATGATTGTCTCAGTTACCCATCAACACATCCAAATCGTTCATTTGTTTACACAAACAAATTTTTTCGCGGCACCCCTAAGATCAGACGCGGCACCCCAGTGTGCCGCGGCACACAGTTTGGGAACCACTGCTCTGGAGAATTCGATGATCGAATGTGAATTATTATCCCTCTCCATTTAAGAGGATAACAATAACTTTAAAATGTCTGTGAAATGAATGACCGCAAGCATAAGAGAGATTAATTTTATGATTAACGATATTTGCATATAAAACTTGTTTTTTGTGTTAATGTTATGCGAATTTTCACTCTCTCAATGCGTAGTATAGGAGAAAGTATTGTATTCTCGATGACGTCTGTGTATGTGACAGAATTTTGCTGGTGCTCTAACGCAGAAAATAATTAGCTTAAAACTGTATATTTAAGAATTTTATTAGTAATTGAATATCTGAAAAGGTTTTGGCTGAAACTGGTCTACCGGAAGTGGAGGTTTATTCAAACAGTTTTTTTTTCGTTTTTTCCAAGTATATCCTTTATAGCTCGATTTAAATATCTGTCATTATAAACCTTGTAGAAAATGTAATTTTCTACAGGTTTTGTTTGAAACATTTATTCATAAAATTGATTTTAAAAGATGTATTTGGTTTTTCCTCCCAATGCATGTGAAGTACGTCGCTAAGTGATACCTTAGTTTCCGTTGCTATTGCAAAATTTTATAATTGTTGATAGTGATAACTATACTTCCAGGGGTGATCTTACTTTTGCATAGTTATTTTATTACTCATAGCAATAGTTGGCAATTTTGTTTACTTATTCATTTTTTAATGTGAAAAGTTATTCCAAGTATTTTTCACTGTGAAAATTGTGTTCCTAACTACTCACGAGTGGAATTTCCGATATCTCTTCTTAAGGAAGATGATTATTCCTTTATTATTCATCGCTCTATATTATAGAGATAGTCATGTGCTGACTTTTTAAAATGTATCCCATCTCTTTAAACCTATTTCTGAAAGCTTAACGAATGATAGATGCTTGTGATCGTCGGAATGCGCTTCGGTTTTTACGATATTATTCATTTATTTTCAATAGGCTTTAAAGCAGCACTTTTACAATGAGCGAAATAACGCTATCAAACACATGGCAGGATTCTAATCCTTGAACCCTACGCTTGTAGATATACAGTCGAGGCAGCTTTACGAAGTAATGAGGAAATTATACATAAGTTATGCAACACGAATAATTTTCGAAGCGAAGATTTTCTTTTGTGAACAAAATCGGAAAGCCTTCTTCGTTTTTTTTCATTCGAATTCAACTCCTCTCGACACCTCAACTTTCTTATTTTCCATCGCTAAATGCAAATGTGTGTGTGTGTGTATAGACACACGCACGAGCGAGGCTCTATTTCAATTTCGCTCTGTTGTCCGTTCGTGAATGACATACGACGCCCGAACATTTTCTTTCAAATCCGATTTTAAATGTCGCAATGTATACTTGCTTTAACGACGCGCGTGCACTCGGCGAAGGCAGCGCCACCCCACAGATGCGGGTAAATTGCAAATTAGAAGAGGTCTTACTTAAAGCTTACCGGCTTTCGTATTGTGGGATGTTAGGTTCGAACTAAATGTTTGATTTGCCGTGGTCCTTGTGACAGGATTATAGAAAAATAATCACCTGATAGATTCCTTCCACCATACCTCTTAATATCCGGATTGAAATTCAGTTTGGTAAATCTAAATTTTATCATAAAAAATCTCTCATTTTTTATGTACGATTTTATTAAACTGCGGCAAAATCTAAGGAAGGATTAAACCCTAGGTTAATGAGGTTTGGACATTCATATTTTTTTAGACCCTCCGTTTCGCATCAAGAACTGAGTGACGTAATTGCCCTTAGGCCTTCATAACCTTAATCCGGCCCTTGTAATATCTAACTATAGCTGTATTTCTCAACCAGTGGACAGTCAGTCGATGGGCGGTTGAAGGGATTGGAAGCGCACGGCGAAAAGATTAAAAGTTTGCTGACAATGTTTTAAATGCAGCTAAATTATATTTGAAATTACATCGTCCATCGTAAAACAGATCGAAGGAAGTATTCGTAAAAATGTCGTATATATTTGAATAAATTGCTTCATTACTGAAAATTTTATTGATACATAATTTGTGAGTGGACAATGGTAATTTCTTGAAATTTAACTGATTGCGAGTCCTGTTATTAAGAAAATTTAGATAGGCTCATTTCTAACACATAATATATCTTTTATTAGTCAGAAAGTGCACTCGAAATGTTTAATGTAGCGGTGCTTACGTTGCTTTCCAACTTCCACCTTGATCGAATCGAAAACAAATCTTTGTCCTCTCGATTGTAATTCACGCGCCCTCGCCTCATCGCTCGCAGCATTCGTGCGGCATGCAGAGCATTCATGTAAATGTAAATGCCTTTTGAATCGGCGTCCACTCCTTCCCCTCCCCTCCCCCTCGCCAACATCTACGTTTAAATTAGAGAGTAATAGAGAATTTTCTCCGTCTTGGAAAGTTCAGATTGCTTGCAAATACATTAAGAGTAAGAAATTACTACTTTATTTCGTAATCGAAGCTTATTAAAACCACGGATAATCGAGGGAGACGGTTCCTTCACGCGGAGGCGCAGTTCAGTCTTAACGTGCACCGCGGGACAGCAAGTCATCCCCTAATTACGAAAATGCGATTCGAAGCGCGACATTTTAAGGCCGGGAAGAAATATGGTCCCTCCTAAGAGTAATGGCATGAATATTTGATAGGGGAATGGGTGCGCCTAATTATATAAAGGACTAGTGTATAGCCCGTCAAGAATGACGGGAGGAAAGATACGATCGTTCAAACTATTTAGGTAGATCATATTAGCATCAGAAACTTCAACTGTCTTTAAAATCGTTTCCCCCTCCCTCACCCCTCTCCCTCCCCATCTCTCCCCCCTCTCTCTCCCTCTATCTCCCACTATCTCCCACTATCTCCCTCTATCTCCCTCTATCTCGTATTAAAAGCATTCAAAGATCCATAAGGATTGAAATAACAATATGATATCGAGGTCTAACAATGGAATAGGTAGGCAAGGTAACATCCCGTTAAAAATGGCAAGATTTCCTCAAACTGTGTGAATTAAACGTTTAAATTGAGCGATTTCGAACTGTTGGCGGAAAAAGACGGAATAAGAACCTTTATAATGTTTTCTTAAAAATGGTTTGTATTCGAAGATTGTAGGTCAATTATTTCTAATTTTAATCTAAAAAAGAATGAAAGCCTGCACGTCGAAATGTCCATTTTACGTGTTACCTTACGGGAAATGGAAATTATCCCCTGGAGTCGAACCCGGATCTTTGATCTCGAGTTCGATACATTAAAACGTTTTGTTAATATATTATAATGCTATCCTGAAAATTTCATCAAATTCGGTTCACTCGTTTGCGAGATATTAAGCTTCAAAAAGCATTACACAGAAAGTGATAAAGTGACACTGCCTTTTATATAGTTCGGATAGCAACCTCGGAATAGACAGAGAGAGAGTGAGAGGCTAGTTTACCATTACAGACGACGAAGACGATGTTTCCATCACTACGAACTGCTGCTACGAGGAGAGAGAGGGTTGTTGCCATAAATCATTCATTTTTCTCTCTCATCTCTCCCTCCCTTTTCCCTTCCTCCTATCACCTTCCTCCTCCCCTCTCTCTCCTCTCTCACTCTCCTTCCCTCTCTCTCTCTCTCTCTCTGTCTCTATCTATCTATCTATCTCTCTCTATCTCCTTATATTCCTTTGACGCTTCTACGCCCTTGGGAATGTCTTCCGTCGAAATTCGTTAATCGCCACACGTCCGCTCGAGACTAATTTGGTCATGCTTCTTCGGACGGTGAAAGTTATGCCTCCCATTCACCTCCCCATCTTGGCACTATCCGTTTGGTAACAAGTCCGTAATCATTCATCCGTCGAACATGAGTAAACGGCTCCTGTAACAGGCTTTTTCTTTTTTTCCGACATACCTTAATATATAATTCAGTGTGTTAGTATGTATGTCCGTTTATAACTTAAGAACTAAAAGTTCCACAACTTTCAAACTTTGCACATGATTTTATATCATCCCTGAAAAGAGTTTAGGCAACTTTGTTTCCCCCCACCTCCTCCTTATAACCCCCTACTCTCTTGGATTTTTTAAAAATTTTCATAGTTTTTCTATTTAGTTACTCAAGTCGTACATTATCCCTTCTACAATGTGCATACAAAATTTGGGGGGCCTATTTTACCCCGTTCCCCATAATTTTGATTTAAAGTTACCCAGTCCTTAGACAAATTGACCCGGGCAACGCCGGGTACTGCAGCTAGTTAATAATATGCTACCACGTCACGGGTAGTTTCTCCAACTTGTTACTTTAAAAAAATATTTGTCTCGGGTATCTCCAATAGCCGCAACCAGGCCATAAAGAACCAGATGAACATTTCGGCTAAAAAAAACAGTCGTCTTCAGTGGTAATTCAACAAAAATGGATTCTAAGAGTTCTTCTAGAATCTATTTTAGGTGAATTACCAGCGTGTTTGTGTGGTTTCAGTATGACTGCAAATAAATATAAGGAAGCCTTTACTCACAAAACGCTGAAAGCACTCTGAAAGTGGTCTTTGTAATGTGAATTCCAGTTATGCATGCCTATGCATACCTAATAGTTGTGCATAGTAATAGGTGGGTTATGTTCCATAACCCATCAGGTACGTACCCTCCTGCAGACGCATTCATCAAAATGACACATTGCTTAGAATATACGTAATCGGGCAAAAGAAGGGAATGATTGCGATTATTATTAACCGACACCTGTTAGGGGTAGCACACTAACAATAAGATGACAGAAGTCAGAGCACCCCAACCTTATCCAAACCGTGAACCGCATTTCAAATTGAAAATATCAGGAAAGCCACACACAAAACATAAATATGCATGGCGTTAAAAATAATAGAAATATATAACAAATTCGTTACAAATAAGTTTGAGAAGTTTAGTCAATGCAATTATAATATCGTACACTAATAAAAGTGGCCATACAATTTTAATGTGATGTTTGACATTGCATATTATATGACAGTGTTTGATATTCAGGGATATATATATATATATAGTGATACAGAATAGTCTAATGCAGCCATTGAGACGAGCATCGGTAAACGTCGATCTACACATAAAGACTTTAATATCATCAATGTTGATAATCCACTCTCGCCCAACTTAACACCCAAAATATGCATTCATTTGTTTAAAAGTTTCTTTTAATAAAGGATACTTTTCCTTTTTAATCAGGGTCCAAAAATATTTTTTGATGATCTTGCTTTCGATTGTAAATGTAATTTCAGAATGATAATTTCGATTTCTACGTCAGCAATTATTACTTTTTCCATGCGTAGTATAGGATAAAGTATTGTTTTCATGAAAAAATCGATTTCGAGATTTCAACGGAAATACTGAGTGAGTACGTTTTCGCTATTTTTGCGATGATGTCTTTGTTTGTATGTGGCAGAATTGTGTGGGCGCTCTAATTAAAAAAAAACGACAATCAGATCAGCGCAAAATTTTATACTTGAGATTTTTATTAGTAACTCAAGGCCTGAAAAGGTTTTGGCTGAAACTGCTCAACCGGAAGTAGATGTTTACTTTTGTCATTTTTCCCTTTTTCCAAATATCTCCTTTTAAAACTCAATTTACGTAAATATTTGCTTTAAATTAAAGTTGTAGAAAATGTAATTTTCTACAAGTTTTGTTTGAAACAGTTTTTCATAAAACCGATAGTTTAAGATATGTTTTGATTTTTCTTCTAAATTTATGTTAAATACGTCGCTAAGTTTGTTTCAGTTGCTAAGATAAAATTTACTAATTGTCGTTAGCGTTGTTTACGCTGCCAAGGGTAATTTCAATTGCGCATCGATATCTTGTTATCTATAGGAACAGTTAACAATTTCCTTTACTTATTGTTTTTTAAATAAACACTATTGAAAATGTTTTCAAATTATTCACGAGTGTAATTGCTGATAATTATTTCTGAGGACGCTGATGTCGAGAGCAATAATATTCATTGCTTTATATGGAGAAAGTCATGTGTTATACACACATCAGATTCTTTGTGAACTGTAGAAAAATGTCATATTATGTTACTTTTCTTTCCTACAAAAACGGTTGAGTGGCAAATCAAGCAAATATATTTGTGCTAAAATCTTGGGATAAATACTCTTCTTCCCATTCCTCATGAAAATTGTACGTGTATATTCGCGCTTTCTTTTCTGGTGACTCTTGTGAAGCATATTGACATAAGGGGAAATAAAAAGAATACTTTATTTAAAACACGGCAAATCATACATAAATGGTAACAATTACTTGGTTCGTGCGTGGGAATTGTACTAAATAGCAAATGACAGAAATAATATGAACGTAACCTTGTAGCTTTGTGGTAGAGCCGCACTTTCATTTTTTTATTTTTTTTAGATGGACAAGGCCGTCTCTATTTACATCTAAAAATACTTAGGAAAGTCGGAAATTCAAATGTGAAATTAAGATTGGGAGTATGGGAGTATTCTTGCGTTTAATCAGTATTTGCAAAATTCATCGATATCATAATGATCGTAATATATATTTTTAATGATACACAAAAAATAAAATCTAAAGCGTATTTTTTTGGGGGGAAGAGGTGATATTAGGGTCAAATTTAGAAATCTTCGGATCAAGCTTGGAAATATTCGGGTCAAAATTGGAAATCTTCGGGTTGCCTCGGAGAAAAATGTGGCAACCGTACTTATAAGTGAGTCAGTGTTATTAATTACGAAACGTTGAATATGCGAAGCGTCGGAAGAGCGAACCGCCGAATAACGAGATCTGCCTGTATATGTTTTGGACCCGTTAAATATTAGAAAAAATTCCTTTCTCGACAGCATTCGAAACCACCCCAACTCGTATTACTCGTGTTTCAATTCTTAAAAGAATTACGACTCGTGTTTCAATTCTGCCGCTTTTAAGAATTATGTCGTTATATTAAGTTACACGTGGGAAGATCAAGATATATTTATGCTTAGCGGCTTTCCGTGTGATATAAATATTATTAAATCATAATATGATTTTCGATACTTTTATATTATAGTTCAATTTTCAATTGCTCTTCTAATAGTAATTAATGCGATCTTTTGATCAAGGATTAGCAACGAAAATTCATTTAAAACTATTTATGACGATACCATTGTTTGTGTCATTACTGACTAATTTATTTCTATTCTTTGGAATAATTCATCTGCTTGATTGATTCTATGATCAACAAACGTACATGATTAGTGGCTTTCTCTATTATTTTTATTGTTTAATTATAATTTCATTTTCGATTGCTATTATAAATATGTATAATTAATGCGATATTTTGACTAGAGATTAACAATAGAAATTCATTTAAAACTATTTACGACCATAACATTGTAATATAAGCCACAGTCGAATTTAATTCTATTCTTTGGAATAATCTTGAGGATTGTTATTTTGCAAGCGAAATACGTACCGGCAAATTTTACTGGCTTATTTGTTTCTTTTTTTTAAAAAATTACATGATGATATAACATAAAAATATATAAAAAATCATTTTTTAATCTACCAACTTTTATATATGTTTAAGTGTATTAAAAAGCAGAAAACAAGCCTTTTAAAGAAAACATTATCAATTTCCGAAGAAAGTTTGGTGGGTCTTCAGCAAAACAAAAAGATACAGTAAGCTCTTACACAGAGGATTGATTAATGAGAACAAAAGAAACTATTTACAATTTTAACGAAAAAATTGGGTTGTAAATATTTAAATTTCTTTTCATTATACATCAAGCCTACATGTACTTTTATGTTTTTCTGAAGATCCACCCAAATTTTAAATAAAAAATTGTAAATAGTTTCTTTTGTTCTCATTAATCAATCCTCTGTGTAAGAGCTTACTCTATCTTTATGTTTTGCTGACACTGGACGTCCAACGCTGATAATTTCTTCTATTAGCAATATGACCCGCCGACTGCCATTTTGGCGCCTTCACTCTTTTAATCACGTCACAGACTCCCGTCTTTTTTCTTAGCCTATCGTTCCTTTTGCGGTCTCTTCTGGTGATCCCTAACATGCATCTCTCCATGCTCCTATGTGTTGTTTGCAGGCGCTGGCTCGTTCTGGAGTTCATGGTCCATGTTTCACATCCATATGCCACAACAGGAATACTGGAATATTTGATTTAAAGATGTTTGCATTCTTGCCAGAAGCACTCCATGCCATCTTCACTCTCCTGTTGATTTCTCCAAGGAGCCAACCATCAGTAGTGATGAGTTGCCCCAAGTTACATACATACTTCTCCGAGTTCTGCTCCGTTGATATGTATCTTCTCAGAATTTTATGAAGGAGTTGTACATAACCTCTTTATGGCAGTTCTAAAGGAGCCGAAAGAAGCGCCTTCTGAGGAGCAAGTTTATCGGTCCAAGAGTCCGTCGAGCAATTCTTCGACGAGGATTTTTACATCCCGCGCCAGAAAATCGTCCGTGACCTTAAATGGTAAGGATGCCGTAGATCGCCAGCGTCCCCGACGTGCGCGGCGGCCAAATTTTCAATTCGAGATCATAAAAACGGGTAAATTTTCAATCTCTTTTTGGTCTCCCACTCACTTTGTGCGTCGCAACGGACGTCTCTCTCTCTCTCTCTCTCTCTCTCACTCGTCATCCCGCCCTTACCCAATGTCTTGCGCCCTCGGCAGCGATGCGTGCGACCCACTCACGCCCTGTAACTAGGCCGACTCGGAGGAGAAGAAATGTCCTTCAAGTGCATATACGTACTACGTACTATCAATATTCCAGGCTCGAATGGAACGGAGGAAAATATAGCTAGACTCTCTCTCTCTCTCTCTCTATTTCATGTCCCCCCCCCTCTCCCCTCTCCTTCCCCCCTCTCTCCTTCCCCCCTCTCTCCTTCCCCCCCTCTCTCCTTCCCCGTCTCTCTCCTTCCCCGTCTCTCCTTCCCCCCCTCTCTCCTTTCCCCCTCTCTCCTTTCCCCCCTCTCTCCTTCCCCCCTCTCTCCTTCCCCCCTCTCTCCTTCCCCCCTCTCTCCTTCCCCCCTCTCTCCTTCCCCCCTCTTTCCCCCTCCTTCCCCCCCTCTTTCCCCCTCCTTCCCCCCTCCCTCTCTCTCTCACGAAAACGCGCACACAGAGTATAGCGTCGTTTGCCCCAACGTCATTCCGTCTTTCAGAATTGCGAAACTTTTCAGCAAATATTACGCGACCATCAAGTTTAGCGCAACGTAATATCGTTTTCTGAATAAAATTTCGCATTATTGTTCCTTCCTACATGCGCATTTCGCCCCGTCATGCGTATTTATTACATTGTAAAAAATCTATACAGTTATGCATATACTAATAGTTGATTAAATTTTATTATGTACATCTTTGTTCGGTGTATTTGCAGCTCCTACGTTGTGATTTGATCTAATTGCCGAGGGTGTCCTCGAAAGAATATTCACAGAGCGATACTGATGGAGGAGGACTGCCCTGCGTTGCACTTGCTTGTTACGTAATCCCATCGTCAAGTGGAGCTCCATTTGTTTACTACATCACGAGGGGCGCTTCCTCAAGAAATCACGGTCAAAATAAATGTATAAACTTGTGTCCAAAATTTATACTTTGATTATACGTAATTTTAAAATTCAAATGACAAATATGCGTTATTCATTACCGTGTTAATGAAATAGATCAGAGTTTCCCAAATTGGGATCATTGAACCCCTAAAGAGTCGGCGAAAGCTTGCAGGGGTCCGCGGTGCTTATATAAGAAATACTTTAGTATTAATTTAGAGAAATTATAATTAATTAACCAGATATTATAAAATCCCAAGTATTCTCGAAGTCTGTCAGTATCGCTCGCAGCACCACCGGCGGTATAAGAACCAGGGGCATTGTGGTAACTCGCATTAGACTCATGCTTTCAGGATTTACTTGGCTTTACCCAATTTAAATTTTAGGCTACTAGCGTTTCTGATCACGTTTCTACGTTCTGGAATTTTTTTATTTATAGTGGCACATTCATCCGAACTTTCGTAAATACGTATGTATTAAATATGGCGTTTCTAAATATTTTCTGAGCTGAAACAATGTTTTATTAATTTCATTTATTTAAACTATAAATGTAATTATTACTAAAATATTGTATCTGCTTATTTTGATAGAAAACTTAATAGATATATCCATTTCCTCAATTATTTCCGTTTTATTTTTTCTCATTTTGAAGGTATTTAACAGAAATGCAAAGGTTCAAAAATTAAAATTTATTTTCTTAGATGCATTTATTGATAACATTTACACACATTTCTTACAGAACCATTCAATATTTGAATGTAAATAATAACGAATTTCATAGTTTTTACTCTCTCTTTCTGTACATACTTAGCATGGGTGAGGGTATTGTTTTCGCGAAGAAAAAAATCGAATTCGAAATCTCAACGGAAATACAGGAAAATAAGAGTAAAACACTACCGAAATTAGACACATTTGGTAAACTCCGTGAGCACGATTTATTCACGATGACTGACGCTGCGAAACTAATATATATTATATATTAGTTATATATTCTTATAATATATATATAATATATATTATATATTAGTTATATATTATTATAAAATTTTTCTAACTGCCGATTAAACAGAACCGTTTTCGTTTGATTTTTCTGTGGTTTCTCGTTCGATTTAAATAACGAATAAGCTGCCTCGTGAAAAAAACACTTTAACATTGCCTGCCGTTCGCTTAATTTTGGGCGATCAGCGTGGGTCGCCGGAGCGCTCGCGGCCTTCATTTATTTTTACAGGATAATGCTATCCTCGTCCTATCCTCCATCCACTTTGGTGGAATTCCTTGGCTACGAGCTGCGTTGCTTTCAATTGACGCGCATTCTCGTCAACCGATCAGTCGCCAACGACCTTTGGTTTTAAAACCTTACTTTCCTCGGGAGGACGGACCTGAACTTTTTCCTGTTCTTGCCAGGAGTTTCTATATAAGTATGTATCGTTCTTCGAGTTATCGACATCGCGGATTGCGGTTGGAAGCGAAGCTCTTGTTGCGCAATACCAATGTTAAAACATCGACTTACCCTGCAATCCAATGGACGATAAAGATCTCTCCGATAATAGCAAAACGGTTGGAAAAACGAAAGTCTTCTGCCAAGTTACTTCCACGGCGTTCATTCATCGTAGCTTTTGTCGTTACCATCGCTTTGTTCTTTTAAGTTTTCAACAAGAATCGAAGTTGTATCACATTCTGGTTTTTTTTATCAGCTGCTCAGACAGACTCCACTTTTTCTATGGCGAAGCTTTAAGAAAACCTCTCTCACTTAAAGGGTGTTTAAATAATATGCTCTTTCTTTCCAAAGGATGACTCCCTTACGGCAAAATAAGTATTGTTAGACTGTCGTTGCCACGAAAAATAGCAAAAAGCGTTAGGCTCTGTGTTTCTGTTCCGAAGCCATTATTGATTTAATTTAGAGTACGAGTTTCATTCAAAAAGTTACACCTGAAAATTGGTGCACCAAGTTGTTGAACTTTCCCGCTTTGAATTACAAAGTTTCAAAAGTTTCTGAAAGATATCACTGGAGTAGTCAGTTTTCAAAATGGAATCCCACAGCGAGGTTCGTCGTGAACAAAAAACTGTGAAAGAGTTTCTAACGGCTGAGGAGGTAACATTGGGGATTATATTCACAATAATATTCGTAGTTGCCGCTTATATTTTCCATCGCTTATATTTGGTTATCGCACTTTGCGTAGTCATTATATAAATCGGTCGCATATTTTCCTCCTATTCAGTCTAGAATATTTTTCCGCCCAATCCTACCGATAATGCCCCACCTATTTCGGCCCTTTTGTGGTCCCCGTTGGGTCCAGTGATACGCGCCAGTGATACGCTACCCCTCGCGACTTTGGGCCTAAATAGACGCTTCCTGAACGCGCCCAACCGACGGTGACGTCAGATCCGCTCAATTTCCCGACCCCGCGGCTTCGCGATTCGGCTCCATCATCATGAGGATGCAGTTTCCATCGCGATATTCTTCTGCTGCCGACACTCGAGTGGCGCTCGCTTCGCCGTGACATCCTTCGGACACTACGCTGTGAGCACTCGTGTCGCCAGATTAAGTACGCCAATTGAAAGCACACATGTTAAATCCTGTAACTCCTTCGCGTATCTTATATGCTATGAGTCCTTAGGTAACACTACAGTTGCCACCCTTTTTTGACCCGATTCCAGAACATTCCAATAATATTTCTAACATACTGCGAACATAACGGCACATCACGAATAAACCGAACAGTGTAAATTATAATACATTGCCTAACTTTGTTAATTATAATACTCAGAAGATCCTACACACATCTTTTTGTGACTATTCAATAAAATTATTGTAATAGTAATAATTTTAAAAGGAGATTTGACAAAACACGCTTTTGGAATCAGGACCGTGATGCAACTAATTTTTTAACAAAAAATCTGCTCCGAGTCTTTTCTTATTGTTAGTCTTTTTAGGCGCGTTTCGCTTACAGCGTGAGCGCCTATTATCGTCCGTCTGTCCGTCCGTCCGTCCATCCGTCCGTCCGCATGTTCGTTCTCGGCTTCTACCCTACGGATTTTCATGAAATTTGATATTAAGGACTTTCAATCAAATATAATAAGAAAATCGCAAAAATGAATCACTACGCCAATCAGGGGTACCACTTTACTGAGGACAAAAAATTAAATTTTCGTCATATCTCGTAAAGTATTGCTCATATCAATATATTTTTCAAATAAAAGTTGTAGAACTGGTAAAGTAGAGTATTTCCTTTCCTATACATTTTTATCGTAAGAGTAGCCGTTATCGAGAAAATCAAACAAGAAAGTCTTATATCGAGTTGAACTTATTGTTAGAAAATTTCTTGCATGGTTACTTCATTGTTGCTAACATAAACAATCTCCCAAACAAACGTTTAATTTCCTTACGTGTGCATGTAATATTATTAAATAGGAAGAAAATGGATTATTTATGATGAAGAAAAGAACTTTAAAACGCTATTTCCCTTACGTACAGGTATATGATTTCTTTCTAATACTCCATTGCACGAAACGCGCGCATTTGTGATACGTTGTACACTTTCCTAACTTGTTTACTTTCTCATACGAAGTATTGAGAAAGTAGGTATTGTTATCGCGAAAAAATTCGACCTCGAGATTTTTACGGAAATATACGTTTTAGGTGTCGCTGAATCCGAAAAAGTGGTTTTCGCAATGCCGTCTGTCTGTCTGTTACTGGCTCTGGAGCCTAAACGGTAGAGCGAAAATGAATGAAATCTCGTACTTAGGCATTTTATCATACTGAGCAGAGTATATATAGAATTGGTTGACATTGCTCAATAATTAAGGCTAGTTTATTCTAGGCAATTTTAGCAATAATTTGATTTTCTCAAAAACGCCTCAACGATTTTGATAAAATTTCGTACAGTTACTTTGATTATATGTCTGCAATATTACTACCTATTTCATTTTTTTCAATGAATAAGTATAAGGCTAGTTTTTTCTAGGGCAACATTAACATAAATTGGATTTTCTAAAAACCGGCTTATACGATTTTCATTTTCTAATGATAACTAAACGACGCATTATTATATGAGAAAGTTTGTGCAATGTATGTTGTACTGATTTTTTTAAATGTACTTGGCGGAGGTTTTATTATAGCATTTTCGCTCTTGAAATCGTTAGATACCATTCCGCTTTTACAGAAATCAGGGCTATACAAAATATCTTGTGGAAAACGTGACAAAGTATACATAGACAGACACAACGAAAATTAGAAGCACTATTCGAAGAACACATAGCACATTTTAAACACAATAGGATTCACAATTCAAGTGTAGCAACACATATATGTACAAGAATACAACCCGATCGCCATTGACAATTTAACACTTTTAAAATCCATACACAACGAAAACAAACTAGACACCTACGAAAGCATGTTCGTAGAAAAATACAAAGAAACCGTTATAAATAACGACCGCCGTCCTCTCCCCCACATTGCCCCTATACAGTTTAACCGTCAAATCACCTACTTTCACTTCCACACAAACACGCCACACGCACAGAATTATTTGACGTAAACCTGGTATTGTTTCCCATCCTATTCCTTTTTTTTCTTTCCCCATTAACCGATTTGTTGTGCGAGCGTGTGTGGTTGCTGAGTAGGTCCCTGTCGCGGTCGCACAGATTCACAAACAACGGTTTCATTCCTGGTCCCTGGCGCGGGTTAACACACCCATAAACCCATTTATCCTTCCCAACTTAGGATTAGTGCCAGAGTTAATGAGCGAGTGCATGAAGAGTGATTGCCAACAAGTCCCTGGCGAGGATTAATACCCCCTAAACCTTAAGTGTGTTTTTTGTTAATTTTTAGTCTCCTTTAATTTTTTTTCATTATTTTTAATTTTTTCCTTTTCTTATTTTCCTTTCTTTCCTTCACCTTCTGAACTTCCCTTTCTGTGTTGTCACTTAAATATTTCTTTTTTACGGTTAAGGAGTTGTATTTTTTAAAGTCAAACCAAATCAAGGGCAGCTTTGCTCTGTTTCAAGAGAAACTATGAAAGTAAATGCAGTAAAGTGGAATAGAAGCACTTAAAATGATTTTCTGGGAACCAACCCTCCAACGTGACTTACCCTAAAATATAAGATTGCCAGGAATAACAATGGAAAATGTTCTTCATTTTCCTAAGAAAAGGATTAGGGAGGTCTCGGTATCAGGGACTTTGACCTCCGTATTACCAATTAGGAGCGAGTGGAATTAGACCATGAGAAGGGTAAATCGTATAAACATAGTCCTTCGTTGCTCCCTACTACTCAAATAATTAGCCAAAGATGTAGCACCTTTTATTATGGTAATATTCGAGAAATCCATTTATCGCGGAGAGGCCCCGGAAGACTGGAAGTTAGCGCACGTGACTCCAATACATTAGGGCGGCGACAAAGAGGACCCAGAAAACTTAAGGCCGATTTCGCTAACCTCATTACCATGCAAGATACTTGAGTACATACTTGTTAGTAACATAATGCGTTTTATTGATAATAATTCATTGTTAGGCGATTTTCAACACGGCTTCAGAAAGGGTAGGTCTTGCAACACAAAGCTAGGTCTATTTGTGAATTATGTACTGAGAAGCGGAGAACATCATAGGTAGGTCGATGCCATATTCTTAGATTTTAGGGAAGCCTTTGATGAGGTACCTCGCAGAAAGTTCATAATTAAATTGGAAACCTTAGACGTTAATTCCAAAATTATTAGCTGGATCCGTGAATTTTTAAATCATAGAAAGCCGAAGGATGTTATAGATTGGAAATCCTCGAGCTTAGCGGAGGTCGTATCTGGCGTTCCACAGGGAAGTGTGCTTGGTTCGTTGTAATTTTTATTTATATAAACGATATCTGCTCACAGTCAGTAGTTAGCAGTAAAATTCGGCTTTTCGCTGGTGACACAGTCATTTATAAAAAAAATCAGCATTCCGGAAGACCATCATTATCTCCAAAACGATTTAGTAGCTATTTCAGCGTGGTGTAAGGAATGAAAGCAAGAAATCAACCAAAAGAAAAAGCTGCGTTATCAATTTTTGGATAACAAAAAATATCTTGCTAAATATTAACTAATCGTTCGACGGAGTGAGGATGCCTATTTCAGATTTTGTTAAATGTTTAGGACTTACGAACCATCGGGATCTCTCGTGGAACACCCACCTTCGCCGAGCGATAGGTGCCGCTAACAAAAAGCTAGCCTTTATAGGGAGAATATTTCGAAATAGCTCGGAAAATGTGAAGTAATTATGTCATTTATCCTTGAGTAGACCGCAGGTTGAATATTTTCCAGCTGTGTGGAATCCGTACGAAAAGGGACTCACTAATGAGATAAAAAAAGTGCAGCTAGATTTGTAAAGACAAATTACGATAGTAAACAAAGTGTTACGTCATTAATAGAAAATCTTAAGTGGGCTTCGTTGGAGTAACGTAGAATGCAGAATAGATTCAAACTGCTAGAAAATTAAATGTCGGAGGGAATGAGCTAGAAGATCTTATCAGGAGTCCGACATATCTCGGAAGGCAGGACAGCGAGGGTAAGATTCGTTTGATCGATTGTTGGTTGTAGCGATGCAGGGGATCGTTTTTTCCTAGGACGATAAGGGAACATACTTGTAATAGGAAGAGATAACGTAGGTAAACTAGGGAACCTTGGTGAACTGCACCCCCTACTATCCACAAATAAGGTGACTTGCAGGGTACTATGTAGATCAGTGGTTCCCAAACTTTGTGAAGCCACCGAATCCATGTATTCAAATATTTTTTCTCGCGGAACCCTAAATAAGATATGGTACGCCTAATCGCAATAAAATAAACTTTACAATCATTATAATGTTTATTTATATAGCTAATATATCTTACAGTATACAGTTTACAAGTGAGGCTCATGTTTCCTGCTGTAAATAAGAGAAAGAAGAACGGAACCCCATTTAACTTCTCCGGAACCCTAGTGTTTGGGAAACCCTGATGTAGATGAGTGTTCTTTTCTCTTTCGCCATCTGTTGAATGCAGTCACATTTAGACGGTGGATACGTTCCCACTTTCATCATGTTCCCATGTACCTTCTGAATTCTTTTTTTTTTTTTTTTTTTTTTTTTTTTTTAAATCATTGACCACTGAAGCTTGAGAAATACGTAATTTATTCGTTATAGATATACGTTACAAATTACAGGGGGCATACAGAAGTGTCAATCTAACTAATTCGTTTTAAGTCAAAGATACAGGAATGTTCTGTGAACTCTCATGGTATTATTGTAGAGATGGATTCAAGTTTAGATCGGAGTTTGGCCATAGTGACGTAAATTTAAAAAAATTAGCAAATGGATTTGCAAAGTGGGATTTAGAAGCTCTTAAGGAAGGAAAGAGAACCGTAGATGAAACGATGGAATTCTTTGTCAAACACCAAAATCGCCCTGTCAACATACTTTCTCGGCAGTCCAAAACATCGTACATACCTTAAAGCGGACCTTCACTCCAATAAACATAATTGACACAGAATTGGTTTCATTGCTAATTTAGTGAATGCCTTTGCATTTTTGTCTCGAAAATTAAAAATGATCGTAGAAAACTAAAATAATGAGATACTGCGAGAGAGGAGAACTTGACCCGGCGTAACATTACTCGCATTTCTGACTCGGGATCTTCGAAATTTAAGTGTTATAAAGCAAAACTACCAAAATATCCCAAGTTAATCGCTCATTCGAAGAAAAACTTTCTCGGTTGAGCCGCGGACGAATGTTCTTCTCGCTGACGTTCGTGATTTCTGTTGTTCTCCGAAGAATCGAATTCAGATTTATTATTTTCGTGGGAGAATAATAAATGGAGAATATGGAAGGAGAGATGCGATTGGTCCATCCAATGGAGGGACGATCTCCTTCGCCGGAGACTGAACGTGCGGAAAATATTAAATGAGGGCTTCTCATCAATTTACGCTTCATGGAATTCGCCTGTAATTGTAATTTTTATCCTGATGCTCTCCGACTTGGAGATCCCGCAATGGATTGAGTTTAGTCTTGCTTCCGTCGTGGAGACTGTTCCGCAACGCCGAGCAGAAGGACACTTGTCCTGACCTTACTCGTACTTCTTGTGTTAGGTCACCCGAGTATGGTCCGCCTCCCTCTCTAACCCCTCTGACCTCCTCTATCCCCCTCAATCCCTCGGAGTCACCTTGGACAGGCGGCTCCTTTTTACCAGCCATGCGCGCAAGGTGGCACACAAGGCCCTGGGTGCGAAATGCAGCCTCGCGCCGCTCCTTCGCAACAGAAACATCTCTGCCAAGAGGAAAACGGCCCTTTACAAGGCCATTATCCTGCCCGTTCTGGCCTACGCATCACCGGCATGGACCGGCCGGCTCTCCTGCAGGGGGAGGGCCCACATCCAAGCGGCAGAGAGAGCAGCTCTTCGGACGATCGCCAAGAGGAGGAACAGGGGCAAAGTGGCCGACCTCTACGCTTGGCTGGGCCTTCAGCCCATCCACACGACGCTGCGGAGATACGCGGCGAGGTTTTGGAAGGACGCGGCGGGAAAAACTCCGGCCATCATCAGAGACATCGCGTCGGCAACCCCACAACCCTGGGACCGGCACAAAAGGCCCCGCTCCTCAACGGGCGACGAGGACGACTTGCCGCCCAAGAGGAGGAGGATGTAAAAACGGCCCTTTTACGGGCCATACCAAGGACGCAGAAACAGGGCTAAAGAGAGCCCAAACGCCACGCTAGCATCTACTCCCAACAGCCACTTATGTGCCGCCTTTGGCGAGCAGTCGTGTGGCCCAAACACCCCTGCACCCAGCAGCAGGGAGTGCCTCCACATAGATGGCCCCTCAATCCCGTCTTTTCACCTCTATCCTCTCTCTACCTCTCTATCCCCTCTCTATCCCCACTTTCCCCCTGTATCCCCCTCTATCCTACTCTATCTCCTATCCTGCTCTATCCCCTCTCTCCCCCCACTATCCCCTCTATCCTCCTCTACCCGTCTTTCCCCCTCTATCACCCTTTATCCCTTCTATCCTCCTCTATCCCTTTTCTCCTCCTCTATACAGGAGGTCACATCACTCTTGAAGGAGTTGAATTGGATATCGCTAGAGGACCGCAGAATTAGCGCTAGGTTAAGGCTTCCGGAGAAATTTAGGTCGGAAGTTCTCTTAGAGGAGGTCTCAGGAATATTAGAGGCACCTACGTACATGAGCAGGCACGATCACGAGGATGAAATACGAGAGATCTACTGTAGGACCGAGCGATATCAGAGCTCGTTCTTCCCAAGGACCATACGGGATCATAACAGGAGAGTGATTCCCACGAGGGAAGTTATTAGGTAGGTTTTGGTGTGCTGCACCCCCTGCCACCCACCAGTCTGGTGATTTGCAGGGTATCATGTAGATGATGTAGATGTATCCCCCTCTATCCCGTGTTTTCCCCTCTATTCCCCTCTATCCTCCTCTATCCCGTCTCTTCCCCTCTATCCCCCTCTCTCCCTCTGTATCCCATCATCTATACCCCTCTATCCCCCTCTATCCCTCTCTATCCTCTCTCTCCCTCTCTATCCCCTCTCTCCCTCTCTATCCTCTCTTTCCCCCTCTATCCTCTCTTTCCCCCTCTATCCCCTCTATTCTCCTCTTTCCCCCTCTATTTCCTCTCCCCTCTTTCCATTTCTTCTAGTCTTCGTCGGCTTGCTCGTCTGGGAATATCGCCCTTGCCTAGTTTCGAAATATCCGACGAATTTGCTCTATCATCGAAACGTTCTCAAAAATCCCGAGGAAAGGCATTTACTGAGAGATTCACACTTTCAGAGTTGTCTTTAGTTTTTATATCGAAACGGAATGCATTTAATTATATTTTCAAAGTCAAAGGTACAGTTACCCTGAAAGGATTTTCTCATAGATATCAATGTAAATGGTTCGGGGGCACAGCAGGATATATGTGCATTTATTAACACCGCTATCAATACTAAAACACAAATAATATATGAAGCGTAAATTAATGTAAATAATCGCGGGAGATTTATAACTAAAGAGATGCTGATAAATAATCCACTGGACTTGGGTGCTCCTCGTCTGGCCCTCAAGAAGAGGTGGGAGGGTCATCTGCTGCCATTTAACAGGAACCCCTCAAATGCTCTTCAGTTCTCTCCGAATGATACACCATCAACGGCTTGAATTTGTAATCGCCGGAAGCATTGCGGCGATCTTTAGCAGCATTAAATCCCAGTGTAGTCTTTTCTCCTTTAGCTTGCGTGCGATTATACTTGACTCATATAACCTTGTATTTTTGCATAAAATATGAAGTTTCGTAGAGGACGAATAAACTAGTGGAACGCAAAAAATTATGATGATTCGCATTACTTTCTTGGCACACGGCACAAGAATAATTTTTTATACGGAAATAAATTAAGTTGATTAAATCCCTGCTCGACAAAGGATTGGAAAAATAATATAAAAAACGGAAACCCAGTTGCCAAGGGCAGTGTCTCGTAAGTGCAGATTTCTGCATCCGATAAATGTCAATCACGCCGCACGGCTTAAAACGACGTTAGAAATGGGAAGATAAATGAAAACACGCTTCAAAAGAACGCCTTTGGAGCAGTTGTCGTTGAAAATCTTGAAATGAGGTTAAATAAAGGAGGACGACGCCAAGTCGGTATCGACTAAATCACGAGAAAGTCATATCAAAAATCAAATTAGCATCTCGAGTAGTAGTAGTTCATATCTCGCCTTCTTTATTAGGCTTTCTTTACCAGCGAAATGATAGCAGCAGCGGAACGCATTTATGGGCACGTCTCGCCTGTCTGTCCGTAGTGTCGTGCTTTCTCGAACTGCTGGACCGGTTTTGATTAAATGTGAATGATCCTTATTACGCGCGTTTCGCTTCCAGCATAAGCGACTATTAGCGTCGGTCTGTCCGTCCGTCCGCCCGTCCGCATGTTCGTTCTCGGCTTCTAACGAACGGATTGTCATGAAATTTGATATTAAGGACTTACAGTCGAAGATAATAAGAAAATCACATCAATGAATCACGTAAGCTAATCAGGGGTACCGCTTTACTGGTGACAAAAAATTAACTTTCTGTCATATCTAAAGTTTCGGTCATATCAAAATAGTTTTCAAATAAAACTTGTAGACCTACTAGAGTATTTCTTTTCCTATACATTTTTATTGTGGAAGTAGCCGTTATCAAGAAAATCAAACAATAATGTCTTAGTTCGAGTTGAACTTGAAAAATTTCTTGCATGGTTACTTCACCATTGTTGCTAACATAAACAAACTCACAAAACTACGTTTAATTTCCTTACGTGTGCATGCAATATTTTTAAATAGGAAGGAAATGGATTATTTACGACGAAAAAAATAACTTTAAAACGCTATTTCCCTTACGTACACGTATAACATTTCTTTCAAATAGTACTCCATTGCACGAAACGCGCCCATTTGTGATACAGTTTCCTAACTTGTTAAAATCTATCGCCGTAATATGATTTTGCGCTGCTGTCAATTAGAACTTCGACTTAACGTAAGCCCTTAAATACACTTATATGGGAGAGAGGGGGAATTAAACCTTCATGCCAGAGCTTATCGAAAGCTCTCTCTATATCCATAAAGATAGTGGTAGTGCAATGTCCCCTGTTCATTACTTCCATCGCTGTGTTAGTCAGGAGGGCTGCTGGGTCCGTGGTGCTTCTATGCGCTCGGAGCCATACTGGTGGTTTGGTATCGTACCTCCTTCCCCCAATCTCGCCGTGATCCTCTTACCGATGATTCTCTCCAGCATCTTTCCTAGGACGCTCGTCAGACTTATGGGCCGGTAGTTGGCTGCGACGGTGGCGTCCTTCCCAGGTTTGGGAATCATCACTGTAGTGGCCATTTTCCACTCCTCGGGGTAGTAACCTGGGCTTAAACATGCATTGTAGAGAAGGAGAAGTGCATTTATTAGTGTGGGTGAATGCTTAACGTGGTTCCGTGTGATGGCGTCTGGTCCTGGTGTTGAATTCTTCGTCCGTCTCAATGCCTCCTGGAAGTCCTCTCTGGTGATGTTGTCCTCTTCGGCGTTCTCCTCCCTTGGTTCTCTTAAGGAGGGAATTATATTTTCATGTACCTGTTTTTCGATTGTAATTCTAAACGCCTCGTTGAATCTGTCGTCCGTTGGCGGCATTTGGATTTCCTCCATCCTGCCCCGGAATTTCCTTGCTTGGTCCGTTGCGGATACGAGTGCTCTGTCTCCGTCCATCAGGTGGGAATTTTATCCTATATATTATGCGCGTAGTGAAGCTGCGTGCGTCCGTGCGTATGTAATTACATCGGCGTATTTCTCGAGAACCGTTCGTCGTAAAGATATGCGGTAAACAGCGTTTTGTTTCTACTGGCTATGAGGTCCCTGGAAAAATATTTTCGTTTGCTAAAGTGTCCCCGGTTCGAATCCAGGGGACAATTATTTTTTCCCATAAGCTTACACGGGATTTTCGATTTTTCAGAGTGCACGGTTTTTTTCCTTCGTTAATTAAAATACGTAAATATGGACCGATTTTCTTCTTTTTTGCTTTATTCTACGGAAAAAGCACTATACTATCTTATTCTTTCGATGTTTACACGTTACACGGTCGAATTTTTCAGAAATACGCATTCTTTTTCGAAATTTTGGGGATTTTTCGTACTCATTCCGGGCGTTGCCAAGGAGACTCTCATTGTTGTCTCCGATTCATTTAAGGCCAATTAAACCTTCCAATAGACGAAATAAAAGCGTTGTTAGTATTTTCTCCGCATTGATAATCTAAATAAACGCTTGCATTGACGTCGCCTTTATAGTAGGTCCTGTAAGAAGATAAAAGCAGTCGTTGATAGACACTTGAAGGAAAGCAACTGTTTGTGAGTTCGTCTATAAGGATGCAACGATAACCATTGGAACTAAGGTAAGGTAGAATTAAAAATTTTTCCCCTTCGATTATACCGCGATATTAAACTAGCATTGAGTAACTCTGTGACATTGTGATCACGTAATTGCTCAAATATATTGCTGTAAAATCGCAGAAAATTCAAAAAAGTAGAGCTATTAGCCCAGCTACAGCTTCCAGACAAAGAAAGAGGAGCCAGAGATCAAAGGAAGAGTATTGGAGGAAAAAGAGAGAAAGAGATGCGGAAGCTCATAGGATGTCCCGTGTAGATGAGGAGCGGAGAGTACAAGAAAGACAAAGAAGTAGGGAAACACGTCAAATGAATAGGGGACAAAGAAGATCTAACATAAGACCGAACTATTTAGATTATTTGCAAGCGTAGCTGCAACGGGCTGCTAGTTGTTAATTAAAGTAAATATATTATATTGAATAATGTTTTGTTCGTTTGGAAATTTTCAATTTAATCTAACGTTTTTATTTGTATTTCTTCATTATAATGATATTTATGCACAGGTACAAGCTGTAAAATAATTACGCTTTGGAACAATAATACAAATTTGTTACAAAATATTTGTATAAAAAAGATATGAGAAAGTTTTATTACAAAATATCCAGTAAAACACAAATGAGCAAAAATTTTACGTACGCGTTGAGTTCATACTAATAAAATAACGGGGGGGGGAGGGGGGGGGGGGGGCGTGAGGGTTTAGTGAAAACCAAAAGAGGGCGTAATGTCAAGAAGGTTGGTAACCACTGGATTAAAGGATTAAGAGTCTTTTCGTTTATTTTCTCCGTTCGTTTTGCGTTGATTCTTCGTATTTCTCCTCCGGCAGCTGGAACCGAACTAGCTTCGTTCTCATTTTTCATTTCGTAGGCCCATATCGGTCTGTCCGGACGCATGTTCCTTCTCGGCTTCTACCGAACGGATTTCCGTGAAATTTGATATTTAGGACATCTGGGCGAAGGCAACGAGAAAATGGCATAAATGAGTCTGAAAAACAAACAGGGGCGCCACTGTACTGGAAACAAAAAACTAACTTCCTAATATTGTTAGTCAGGTCGAAAAAGTACCTGAAAATGAATGTAACTAGCCAAATAAAATTTTCTTTTCCGTGTAAAATTGAGTATGCGAGTTGCGTCAGATTTTACTTTTAAGTTGGAAATTTTCTTTTCTGGTCTTTTAAAAATTTTTCTCTACGAAAAAAATCTTCGTAGTAACTGAAGAAAATAAGACATGTTATAGTTACGAAAATACGTTTAATTTCCGTACGTGTGCAAACAGGATGTTGTCAGAGGAAGGAAACGGATTGACTGCAAGGAAGAAGTATTCATTCTTATATGGGTGTTTCGTGTGTCTGTCTACCGCTGGTTCGAATCCTGCGGAATGCATGATTTTATTTTTTTCATAAAACCGTGATATCACTTTTATTGCTTGCATATCTTCATTAACCGTGAGAACTGGTTCGTCTTGATCCTCTGCCATTTCTTCATCTTCTCTCTGCCATTTCTTCATCTTCTTCTTCACTAAACTTTTCCATGCTGGCGTCTAGGTCCGTTTCAGCTACTGTTGTTATAGCATCATGGTCGATTTCTGCATATGTATCGATAACTTCATAACATTTAAAACTTTCTACGTTCATCTCGGCCAACCATTCTGTCAGTGTTCTTTCATTAAAATTGACGTCTACTGATTTGGTTTTAGACAACGGCTCCAGCGAGCCACACTGTTGGATCCCTCCCCACCCTGGCGGTGAAGAGGCTGTATTGGCGATCGGCAAAAATTAATAATAAAACCTTAATCATTTAATGACATTTATATGATATTAGTTCTCTTCTTCTCACCCACACATACAAAAATGTGTTGCTCCGTCCCTGTGCATACGCATACAAATATTTGTTACTAACTAACTTCCGTTGTCGCTATAACCGAGTGCGTTAATACGTTACAACCGAGATGAATATATTGCAATTTTGTAGAAACGGGGTTTGGGACCTGAAGAATATGTCGTTATATACGAGTTGTCGCGTTAACCGAGGCCGTTATAGCCGAGATCTACTGTAGTTTGAACGCGCTCGCACCACAAAATAGCGAAACCCGATTGTATCTCTCTGTCTACTAAAAATTTCTTCTCCACCCTAAGTTTGTGCGTTAATATACATATTTACGTAATTTTAGTATGAATAACTACTGTAAAAAGATATACCTACCTCTGAGAAATTATACTAAATTTATATTTACCGATTTATTTTCCAATAAGTTGAATCAATCAAGAAAAGGGTCTCCAGGGATGTAAACGGTTTTTGCAACCATGAGTCAACTTAAAACTGAAATTTCCGGACAATTACCTATCTTTCAAAATCAGCTAAAACAATAATTCGCTAACTACAAATTCTGTTATTTTTTTAAAAAGAGTATCACCGTCTTTTACTTGAGCCTTCGATAACTCGAAGTTCGGCATGTGAGTAAAGGGCGACCTCTCCGATAAATCATTTCCGCGTTTTACCTCTTGCGTTGTTCTAGCGCTTACGTCGTTTCTCTAACCTTCGCGTCGCAACTCTTGTATGGCGACGCGAGCTGACGCGAACGAAACGACGAAGGTGTCTTTTCGTTCTACGCATTCGAAATACATTTGTGCCCTGAAACCTTATTTAAGAAGGGAAGGAAATCTGTGAAATGAAGGCGCACCTGTTCCATTGCGGGCAGAAGGTGACTTGGACACGCTATAAATAGCCTCCAATAGTCATAAACGCGCGGAAGGTTCGGGAATATGTGAATTATAATCGAAAACCCAATTCGACACTTAGCTGAATGCGTTCCAAAGTGCGTGTCGCAGTTATGGACTCGCGGAAGCGAGCGTCGAAATAGTTTTGCGGAATCGGTGTTGGTTTTTTTCTCGGAGAAACGACGCAAGAATGTCTTTCATCATAGCACGCATAGAAAATTTGCAGGATTCGACGCAAATCTGAATATTATATGGAATGATACATTTCGCCAGCCGTTCCGCCGTCACGAAAGTTACGCGCGCCTTTTTTTTTTACTTCCCATAATTTGTCCCGTCGTTGCTACGTCTTCTCTTCTAGATGCGAGAGGAAGTGAGAACGGAAGCGGGTAAGGGGAAGGCCCCCATTGGGAGGCTCAAATGAAGGCTCAATTGGAAGAAGGCTCATCTGGAGGGGGAGAGAGGCTCACGGGAGGGGGGGGAGCACTCCCTGCAACCTCTTCGACCGTGCGCCATTCGGCGTAGGACGTCCAGCGAGATCGGATCTTCGGTGACGAAGGAAAACCCCATTACGATCGGTTTAGATCGCTTTTTTTTGTCGCGTTTCGTCGGACAATTAGGTGTTTGTTTCCTTCCTTCCTGCGTCAGTGCGATGGATTCTCTTCGTACAAGTGGGAGCGAATGCCACTTCCGGCATAAGGAATTTCTGAGGAGTGCTCCTCCCGTGCGTCGGCCGTCGTTCGGCGGTCGCCCTCAGCTGTCCCGGAGGGATTCGATAAATGTGGCGTCCGAAAGAGGGAGCGCAGTCGCGGAGCTGGAACTGGTGAGTGCGGTCGTCTTGAGCGATAGCGTGCTGCGTTAGAAAACCGGTTGCCTGCTATCCATGTTCCCCGAGGAATCGCGTTTCGCTGTCTCCCCGAGGGACGATGGAATCTGCGTCACCCCGAGAGGAAAGGAGCTACGCCCCCCTGCTCCCTTCGAGTAAGACACACTCCGCCCCCCTGCCCCCTTCCCCAATTTCTTCGTTTTCGCCCCTTTTGCTTGGAATCCCATTAACTAAACGCGGACTACACTCGTCGCGTCAAATCACACTTCGCCTTTTTCTCCGTCGAAGTGTCTATAGCAGTGGTTCTTAACCTTTTTCGTCCCATGCCCCCCTTCTGATCTTCTAAAATCTCCCCGCCCCCAGATTATTTTCTTCAATGTTTTTAAGGGTTTCCACGCTATGTTATGCTTTCTCGTTAGGCACAAATTGCGTAAAAAATCCTTCATGATTTTAGGAAAAAATTATTTTCGTTCAAAAAGCTTCACATCTCCCTGGAATCTTCGTACGCCCCCCCCCCCCCTCCCCCGTTGAGAACCACTGATCTATAGTGTCTATGTGCCGGAGAATCGAAAATTCGGGAGAATTCTAATGGGAGCGATGAAATTGCGGTGTTTATCAGAAACTTTCGCGTTCTATTCGAGAAAACTGTTGGGAAAGTATTGCTTCGGCTGGATAGTGTGAAGAATGATCCTTAGGGTATTTGTGGCGGCGAATATAAAGAACGCGCTGAAGATTTATTTATTAACTTTGTCCCAATAATCTGGCGTAATAACGCTATGACCATAAAAAATGAGCGAGACACGCCGGCCGAGTGATTAATCTTCGGAATTAATGCCATATTTATCCTTTGACGCAGTGCTTCTAAATAGTTTTTGGTCCGCGGCTTTTCTTCATGAACGCTTAAACAGGCTTAATTAATTTCACTGCTTTAGTACATGCTTTAAAAAAAAAACTTTGATAAAACGTGTAAAAGTAGCAAATGTATCAGATTGTTGTGATTGGTGAAACATTATTTAGATTATTGAATAATTTTACTGAAGTATAACTAAACAATCAAAAAATGTTACGCTCTTCACTGGGAAAATTGGGCTTTTGGAACAAAGGCGCTTTCTTTTTGTCTCAGTAGTGAAAAAGACACGAAGTTCTTCATCTAGGCCAGGGGTACCCATTACGTCGCCCTTTAGGAACATTTGTGTCGCCCGCGGATGCAGTGAGATGCTAGAAAAATAAAAAAACTGGATTCGAAGAACGTTTTCTAGATTTTCAAAAATCTCTAGCTCATATTAGCATTTTTTCATTTCTTTCTCCGAAATAGAAATTGAAGAAATTTCTAGCAGAACAGGAGATATGTTCAACATGGATGCAACATCTCTGGAAAATGAAATAATTATGTTGCAAAGTGATGTATAGTTGAAAGTAAGATACAACCATTCAAATTTTTGGAAACTTGTTTCAACTGAAAATTTTTCAAATATAAAAACTTGCAATTATTTTGAAGTACATTTTCCTTCCACTTATTTATGTTAACCAATATATTTTAATATGAAACTAATTAAATCGAAAACCAGAAATACACTCACCAGTGAACGCCTTAAAGATTGTTTACGGCGCTCGGTTTCGAGTTACTAACCCAGTTACCAATCACTGGCTGAAGATAAGCAGTGTAAACGCGCCCATAGAAGATGCTTAAAATGAGACAAGTTCCACTCGTGTTAAGCATCTTCTCCCTTATAGGTGACGCAATTTCTTGGATGATCTCTTTATGACGATACTAGCAGAAATATCTTCACCGATAGTCCTCATTTGTTAACCCCTTAACTGTTGTTGTAATATTACGCGACTTTGTCCCCACTTCACTGTTTTTGACGTAATATTACGCACCGATGCGGAGCTTCGCGAACGTTTTGTTCATCTATGGACGGGAACTTCCCTACGCGGATGGAGAGTTTTTGCGTATCCTCTCGTGAGTAAATATTGGAAGGTTGGGAACAAACGAGTCCAAACACTTGAGACGTGGATTTCCTTCTTCCTTTCGAACGATGAAATCTTTCATTCGCAACAAAATTTCACCATTCGGAATTCCTTGAAGTGTATGAGGGAAAAGGACCGAACTTGAACCTAAATGGCAAACACTCAGTAGTCGTTGAACTATAGTTATCAGTTAGTCTGCGTATTTATTCCGCCTACTTTTACGAGTTTTTGCCTGCAGCGTTGGCGTAACTTACTGTTTGATTGGTCGCATAAATACGCGTATACTTCGTAGAATTCGACGTCTTTTACGAATATAAACGTAGATGCAAGCATATTGCAGAGAGTTTACTATCGATACTCACAATTTATATAACCTGATCAGAAATACTCGTGTAAGACGCGCACCCCCTTTTTTCCCCGGCGTTTCGGGAAAAATGAGCGCTGGGTACACGGGTGAATAAGGTAATTCCTATTTAAGAATGCTAGTAATTTTGTCGTTTAAAAAAATAGTTTCGTTTATTAAAGTTATTTAATTAACTTTTGGTTACACATAACTCATAAATTTAAATTTAATAGTTTCTCACTTAATTCCTGAAATGCTACGTTTTTCGTAGTTTTCTATAGGTACTTTGTTATTTTTACTTTCTCCATACGAAGTAATGGGAAAGTATTGTGATCACGAAAAAAATCGACTTCGAGATTTCAACGGAAATACACGTTTTGAGGTCCCTAGAACACGTTTAGACTTTTCGGAATGATGTCTTTGTGTGTGCGTGTGTGTGTGATTGTGGGCGCTCTAACTCAAAAAGTACATGCCATATCGTTACCAAACTTCAAATATAACACTTTAGCATGAGCACAAAGAACTGATTAGTTTTTGGACAATAACGGTTAACCGGAAGTCGAGGTTTATTCGAAACCCTATTCGGTTTTTGCAATATTTCTCCGTTAAAACATCATTATTATATAAACAATTCTATACGAGGGTTATAGAGAATGTAATTTCCTACAACTTTCATTTGAAACAATTTTCCATAGCAGTTATTGTTTAAGAATTATTTATAAATAATCGGTGTTTTCGGTTTCCGTCAAATATCTCCTTTAAAACGTCGTTATTCGTAATCTCCGTAAGGACCAAAGTTGTAGAGAATAATATTTCGTCCAGGTTTTGTTTGAAACAAATTTTCGTAGAACCATCGATTTCGGAGATATTCAACTTTTTCGTAATATCCTGTTTACAGCGCCAAAACCACGTAGCGGTGAATTCTGGAAACATAATCAAAATATAATTTACTGCAAGGACGACTGTATTTTTTTACGATACGAAATAATAATTTTGCCTCATTATGCTATTCATAATAATTTAAATATCTATACCCCAAATATGGAGAAAGTCGTGTTGGCCACATCAGATTTTTTTAAATTGATTATCTAAGTGCTTGGCATCCCGTCATATAACTGACCAAAATTCTCCTCCTATGTAAAAATGAATAAAGATATTGTTCAAATTCAACTTATAGCATTCATAAACAGGTATTGGGCGTCGAAGCAATGAAATAATACGTGAAGTAGTCGCAAATAAACATTTTTCTTTGTTAAGGCGTTGAAATGTGTATTCCTTTCGATTCCTAATAAATATTTATGCTAACTCGGAATTTAATTAATTTAATCTTGAATGGAAAAATAAACATCGTTCTTTTTGACGTCCGTATGTTAAACTTCGGAGTTCGTGTCTGGATACTAACTAATTTTGAAATGAAAAGAATTATATCTGACACTCATTCACGTGTTACCGCAATGGGAAAAGTAAGCGCTACTGAATTCAAAACCATTATCTTGAGGGGAAATATCCGATCCTTAAGAGCTAGGAGAGAACCGTAAACCCTTCTCTAAGGGAGGGAGGGAGAGGAAAAAGAGCCTTCACCCCCTCCTCTACTATCACTGTTGCCATATCGCTTGACAGCTCGTTCGAGACTAGTAGTTCACTGAAATTCCGGTGGAGCGCTCGTAAAGTGGTGCGGTTTTTTTTGTCCACCACTGTACTTTTGGACCCGATATATATATATATAATACACAGTTTTTGTCTGTCCGGAGAATATAATAGTGCTATCTATCAGCACGTGCAGGCTTTTATTTTTTGGAAATTAAAATTCGAAGGAATTAACCTACGATCTTCGGATCTGAACCATTTTGAAGAAAAAATTACGTTTCTTATTCTGTTCGTCTTTTTCCGCCTAAAGTTCGAAACCGCTCATGTTAAACGTTTATTTTACATATTTTGTGGAAATCTTGCCATTTTAACGGGAAGTTGCCTTGGCTATCAATTATATTGTTAGACCTCAAAATCCTATTGTTATATCAATCCTTATGGATATAAGCGTGCTTTGAATGCTTTTAATAGGAGATAGGGTGGGAGAGAGAGGGATGGTAACGGTGGGGGAGAGAGGGAGGGAGGTGGAGAGAGAGAGGGAGGGAAGGGGGTGAGGGAATTAGGGGGAAGGGTGGAGAGAGGGAGAGGGAGTGAGGGGAAGAAGGGAGGGAGAGAGAGGGAGGGAACGAGAGGGGAAGAGATGGAGGGAGGGAGGGAGAGGGAGCGAGGGGGAGGGAGGGAGCGAGTGGGAGGGAGGGGGAGAAGGGAGGGAGGGAGAGGGAGCGAGGGGGAGGGAGGGAGCGAGTGGGAGGGAGGGGGAGAAGGGAAGGAGAGGGTGGGAGGGAGAGGGAGTTTACACGTAATTTTCGATTTTTTACAGTGGAAGATTTTCTTCCTTAATTCATTAATAGGTAAATGTTATCTTCATATTTGCTTTATTCGGATGAAATGGAACAAATTTGTACATATTTGCTGAAATTTGGTTTTTTCGGGTTATCCCGAAAAAACCTAATTTCAGCATGACAAGCACCCGCGAAAGCTTCAACCAATTAACAATTGCACATATTTGCTAAGAATAATGAAACTAAAGCTATAGTTTACAATAAAGTTTTTAATCATAACATGTAAAATTGGTTGTTTTATAATTTTTAAAAAATATTTTAATCCCTATAGAATTTCTACCATTCAAAAAAAGATAATGGATTACTGTTTTTCTAACTTTTGCTCCTCCGGTTTCCCGGGCCACTCCAGCTAGTCCTTTAAATAAAGAAGAAATTTAAATAAATTCATCAATTATTTTTTTGTCGATACTTGTAAATGGTGTACAGAAATAAATGTTTTTTCTGCGGTTATTTTTGCGTTAAACTTACAATTACAATACCTTATTTGTAGTATGTTAAAAAATTTAGTAGCCCGGAAGACAATTTACAGGATGAAACTATCCCCTTGCATAAAAAAGTTTGGGCACATCTGATCTAGTCTCTTTAAATATGTCCTGTTATTATTTTTAATAAGGGTCATCGACGAAAAGATTCATTAGCATATACACGTAGTTGGAAATTGGAGCAACACAAATTCAGATAGGGGAGACCGGGGCAAGTTGATACGGGCAGGTTGATACAGTGCGAGTAGCGCGACAACGCGCATGAGGAGGTTTGTGTCTGCGGGTGGGGAGAAGCCTTCCGCTGGTGCCCCCAGTTCGCACGTGTGTGTGGCGATGCGGCTGTGATTGTGTCAAAGTTATTCTAGTAAAACTGTTTTTGGTAACGTAAAGTAAATATTTTTGTTGTTGTTTGAAGTCACCTGGAGTACTTTGATAAACCTTTTGACATTCTTTCTGATTCAGATGTTATTTGGGCGTCCAAAGGTAAGAAAATTCCGTTGTTGTTGATTGATTATGTGTTCTCTTTTTGCGTATCAAGGTTTGAGGGTAATAGCGTCGTTTGGGGCAAGTTGATACATTTTAAATGGGGCACGTTGATACTATTTTTCAACTTACCCCAATTACTTCCAGTTTTTTTTCTTGTTTTTCACAGGAAAATGGTCCGGAATTACATAAAAAAGACGAAGCGTGGTGAAGTACCGCGGGAGCTGTTGATTTTGTCCGATGACAGTGGAAGTGATTAACTGACTTTCATTTCCTTTTGAAATTACTTTTTCAAGAAAAATATTAACAATTTTAAGTAATTTTTTACACACACGCAGCATATTTTTTCAATCTTTTTGCTCATGATGCTGTTATCTCTCAAAATTATTATTTTTATTCAATAAAACAATTTTTTGCTCAAGCTTCTTGTTATTGTATCAACCTGCCCCAGGGTGGGGCAGATTGAGACGTTTCGACTTGCCTAACTAAACAGGCTTTCATGGGTTTCTTATTCTAATCTCAGTAGTTATAATAGGCTAAATCAAAAGACGGGGAAAAAACACATAATTTCATGATTTTTAAAAATTTTAAAAATAGAAACAAAAAAATTCAGAAATTAAAAACCAAGAAACGTATCAACTTGCCCCGGTCTCCCCTGTCGAAGGATATTCACTTCACATCTTTTAGCCAAAATAAATCAGGGCATCGAACCGAAAACCCGAACCGAAGAAAACCGATATTTTTTGCCGGAGTGGAACCGAACCCGAACCGAAAAAAACTAAATGTGTTGAATCCGAACCGAAACCGAAAACCGATATTTATTTCGCTCCTTTATTTCGGTTCGCATAATCAGTGTAAGCGAAAGGCGGAATTTTCCCACTGTTCAGTAACCTTCCATGTTCAAATGGCCATCGCCTCCCTCACGTTACCATACCCTATCGCCATGGGATCCAAACCCCGACCAAGTTCACTAATCCTCAATTCCCTTGGGTTGTTCCACGTATCCAACCTTCAAGTCTTTTCTAAGATAATATCTATCGACTTTCGGTAATTCCATGGAGAATTCCTTGAACCTTATGAATGCCTAATGGGAGAATGGAAGTTTTCCCCAATGTTCGTTTGCTACATACTATGTCCACAACCTTTCATTCTTTCATATGAACTGTGCGTAGCATCCACCACTCTGGCCTTGCTAATTATTGAAGAAAGATCGTTCCACGTTTGTTTCTTGCGTTAGTTGCCCTTTGTCACAGGTTAGTAATTTTAAATAGGTATATATTGTAAACTCGAAAAATTCAGTTTTATATTGAATGTTAATCGTTCTTGAAAATAGGAATAAAAATGTCATTTGTTATTTCCATTGAAATATTTAGCTTATCGGTATGAATAACGAAGTGTTTCCAGCTTTAAGGAGAAGATAAATCATCCAGCGCGAATGGAGAAGCTATTATTTGTTGGCATTGTTATTTATGTCTTTCAATGTGTTTTATTAATTGCTGAAATTCTTTTTATGCTGTTCATAAGTGTTGAGTTCATTGAATGATGTTAGTAATTTATTTTTTGAAAAACTGGGCGGATAATCCACAAGAGGCAAAAATTCTTTTGTCCATTGTTTAAATTAATTATCTAAGCTCGCAGTTACGATCACCAGAATTACAGAAGCATAAGAAAAAGGAGAGACTACGAACTTCGGATCACGTATTTGGACGAAATGTGGATCATGCAATTCTACATGCAAATAAATGTTTCGGAGTTTATGTGAATGCATCCCTGGTTTCGAGAAGTCAGCGTCAAAAATATGCAAAAACATCATATGTCGCTTATAATAATTATTTGTATTATTGTTACTTGCAGTCAATTTGGTTGGGAGGCTAGTGTGCACAATTGTACGTTAAGGGCTAGGCTTTGATTTCTGGTGGCAATATTATTTTCTTCTTTTTTCCCCGATTCTCAAAACGTTATTAGAAAATAATATTATCCGATAATTTAACTCTTTTCGATTTTCATTTGAGGGAGTTTGTTAATAGAGAACTTTTTTACATCCAAATATTACCTTGCAATTCACCATATTGGTGAGTGACAGGGGGTGCGATGCATCAAATTTTCCCTAACGGCTATCCCTTGTAACAGTATTACTCCTGTTGTGGTCCCTGAAAGTAAAATTTATATGAACAGAATAGGAAAAATTAAAAAAAAAAAAAAACTCCAATTCACCGTAAAGGCGGTACTTACGTGTCAAGACTCGCAGGACCACTTAGAGGACGCGCGTTTCGACAGCTACGCTGTCATCTTCAGGACATTGCTGAAGATGACAGCGTAGCTGTCGAAACGCGCGTCCTCTAAGTGGTCCTGCGAGTCTTGACACGTAAGTACCGCCTTTACGGTGAATTGGAGTTTTTTTTTTTTTTAATTTTTTTTAATTTTTCCTATTCTGTTCATTGCCTTCACCGTGTTTAGAGTTCTTCCTTTATTTATTAAAATTTATATATTTGATTTGATGTGGGAGACGTCATCCAACAGCCTTTTTTTTCCTACGCGGGTGCGCGTTCGTGCTGACAAACCGGAAGTTGCGCATCGCACTTCATTTGCGGAGGCCATGAAATTGTCGAATCTTTTCCGCCTCGCGTGTCACAAAAACTTCATTTTTTTTGCGTGCCAGCTAAATTAAATTCGTGATCAAGACTAAAGATTGTAAACGTAAAACTAGCGTTTACAATAGCTTACTAAATAACACAAATGTTTTGCGGCGCTAAATCAGTACCATAAATGCTTTGATTGGTTTTCGCCTTTCGTTGGCGTGCCAACCAAAATCGTCTTGCGTGCCACTTATGGCACGCGTGCCAGAGGTTCGCCATCACTGGTATAGACAATACATTCGTCATATGAATAATCCGGTCACGGCACTACCGCGGAACAAGTGAGAATATCGTATAGACTATACGATATTCTCACTAGGTGCGCGGTAGTGCCGTGACCGGTTTATATGTATGACGAATGTATTGTTGATGGCAATACGCGGTACCCGTCTTAACGCCTATAAGGTTTCACAGATACACATTCCGTGCATACGAAATATTTATATTAATGTATGGGTCATGTCGAATAACTGGGACCATCTCCAAAACTGACCACACCACAGACCTCACGACCCTCATTAACTCGGATTAGGAGCTCGAGTATTGAGGCCCAGGTCCAAATCCGAGCTCACATACTTGTCCCCTCGCAGCAGGGGGGGGGGGGGGCACCCGCCGACCACGTCTTGTGCAATAAAATTGATGTTGTTAACTTATCGAGATTGTGACTTAAACATCAAATTCGAGTGAATGCGAACGTAATTCTAATGTTTATTTACGTCTGGAAAATATATTCTCACAGTTCCTCTCATCAGGCCCACCGAGAGGTTAGGGATACCTGGGCAAAATCCTTAGGGACCAAGCCATTGGGGGGGGGAGGGGGGCGAAGGGAAAGAAGGGAAAGGAGATGAAATTTTAACAAAGTAAATTATCAGGTAATGGAAAATATAAGTGATAACATAAATTTTATAAACGTTATCATTTGTTTCGGTCTTATCAACAGTAAATGAAAAAAGCTGTGTTTGTAGTTTATATGTAAAAATATTAATTACTAGCAGAATTTTCCGTTGAATTTCAATGGATTTAGTGAAGCTACTACAGCACAACATACAAACTCTTTAAAATATCTATATAGTAGATACTTTTTCAATTACAATTAGCTTTTCTTAACAATTAATCATATTTGCTTGTAACAGTCCGTTTCCGAGCCTATTGCATTCAAATATAACGATAATTTTATTTCCTAACATATTACTTTCGCCAATTCCAGCTTCATTTCTTGTGTAATTATGCCTGGCTGAAATATTTACTTTTATGTCTTGTAAGCGAGAAACCCGTGAAAATGCAACGTACAGTTGTCCATGATTGAACACTGACTCCGGTAAATGTACACCAGATACGTGAGCTTATTTACGTTAATAAACATTATATTGTAGAATATAATGATTTTACTTACAAAAAATGTAAGATTCCAGTATACAATAGACGAAAGAAAGTTAAATTACTTTCATCAATCGTTATAAACGCTTCCTGAATAATATTCAATATCTATTTACGTTGCTATCCATAAACATCGATCGTTTCGTTGATTAAACAAAAGTGCGAATCGAATAACGCTAAACTTTCGTCTATTTGTAAGCTTCATTGAAGCTCCTTGAATCGGAGGTAACAATGACGGCCGCATTGGCAATGCCCGGAAAGAGTACGAAAAACCCACAAAATTTCGAATCAAATAGCGTATTTGTGAAAACTTCGACCGTGTAACGTGTAAACTTCGCAGGAATAAGATAGTATAGATGGTATATATTTGCGCTCAAAACGCGACTTATCGCTACTAATACGATGTGGCCACCTTGCAATTCCGCTAGACTTAATAGCGGGCGGCATAACCGCGCGTCTGTATTGTTCGTGTGCCCACTTTAAACAGACGTACGTGCAGTGTTTTGAAGTTATAAATATTCACTTAACAATGAATATTGTAGATCCAGGTATGCACTTTATTTTTACCTATTTATGTAATACAAACTCATATCGGTAAATTTTTTATGCATATAATTAATGGCACTAAAATAATGTAGGGTTTTTTTAGTTTTATTCTTTTTTGCATAAGACTTTTAAAACGCGTCTTACGTCGCTGCACAGAGATATCATTTTATGCATGCCCCATTGTTCTTCCTCTTTAAGTTGCCATATGATTTAACTGCGTCCGAGTGCGTCTGTAATAATAATATATTTTTTCAGAAAAACTCTCTGCCGGGCGAGGGCGACACCGCCCCCCTGTTTATCGGCTCGATCGTCCTATATTCCGTAGTCGAGATGATGAGTCAGATCTTCGCCCATGTCCGTCATCTCGAAACTATGTGAGCTCGCACGTTCCGCTGCGAGGGGCTCTCGGTCACGTCTTCGCTCGCCTTATCGTCTCGGCTCAATGCAAGAAATATAATTTTACGGCAATCTTGCACTAAGCATGGTTCGTTACTTCCCCCGCCTCGTATTAGCCACCTTCGCCCGCCTCGTTGTCGTCACAAATGTATCTCATCCGTTTTTGTACTTGTTGTCCCTTTCACTGGTGAACACAAAATAATAAAAAATAACAGCAGCAGCAGTTTGTGAAGGCGCGCGATCCTTTTTGTCCAATCAGAGTAATGCTGCAACAATGCAAGAATTCAAGGAACATCTACGAATTGTATGAATGCGTGCCGAAAATTATTTGACATTCTCTCTCTTCTTTGATTCCACAAAAAAAGCCTATACTAACGTTTGGGGAGTCTATATAATAAGATATCGTATACGTAGAGGGCTGGATTATCGTATGCTTATTCTTACGCTCATTTGCGCTTCCGGCCGAAGTGGGTTTTTCGTGTAATTATTTTATTTTTATTTTTATAAATTCAAAATTTACGGAGAAATTTCGGGAGGGGCGGTGTAGGGCCCCTTCGCCCGCCTCCCCATATCCGCTCCTGACTTGTTTTATAATTGCAATTCACAATGAATCGTAAATTTAATCTAAATGCTTATGCGGCCCGCCTTATTTACATTTGCATTACTACCCTTGCAATCCCCAATATGGTTTGTCAGGGTTACCGTAACACTAGACATACCTTCTAGCCGAAGCCACTATTTGTCCGTCTTATCGTGATAAGATATCTCTCGGTTCGACTATTTTCACGTAGTATGCATTGTTCAAGCCATACCATATAGCACACTAGCACCGCTGGGTACAGCTTTGGTCCGTATGATTACGAGGAAATCTATGAATAATGTTCTCTGCAAAGTTTGCGCGAGATGGCCAATCTCTAATATGTTTCTATTCCACTTGTATCATGTAGTGCAGGGTTTCTCATTCTCTTTTGGCCGCGCACCCCTTAGAACTCTACCAATCAATTGAAGTACCCCCTTATAAAAGAATAGAACAAATATTACAAAAATAGACTTATTTAAAAACGAACGAGTTTACATAAAATAAATAACACTTATCGAGATGAATGTGGCTGTTCTCCATTGCCCAAAGAATCAATCGGTGGCTCGATCGAAGAAAGCCACAATCGTAAGTCAGGTTCGACGTGCAATTTCTGACGATTTTTTTTGCCTTAATTAAACTCAGAGGCGAACATCCAGATTCGCACATGCGCGTTGTGGGGGAAAGGAATGAATATTTCGTTTGATCTTTAAGCCACTTCCCCATACTCGTTTGATAATTTTTCCCAAAAAGCAATCAAATATACCTTCGAGAATTTAATTTTCAGGACATTGTCAGTAGAAATTCCCATGAGGCTTTCTTTTTCTTTTGCTGTTAGATGTCGAATCGGTAAATCCACATCAAATGGATTACGCACCCAATTATCAGAATCGTCCGTTTCTGGAAAGTATGATCGTAATTCTTCTGTAAGTTCTTCCAAATGTTGCTTTATATCTGACAAATCAAAACTGAGGAATAGAAATCTGTACATATTTCAGATTCGCCTGTTTCGTTTTACCTGGTTTTATGATTTAATCCGTATCACGTCTTGTCCCTTGGTCAGCGGAAGTAAACAAATTACTTGAGCCGCCGCCATCAGCTATAAGGCTGCAGTTTACTGTTATGTGTGCATTCATTGTTTTAGAGACAAAATATACTGTGTTGTTCATGGGCACACATAGTGATGAAATTTATTGTAACAACATCAAAGTGAAAAAAGATGATTTGGAGTTTCCAATGTCATAATATACGTAAATTTCTCAAGTAACCCCTAGCGCATTTAAAAGTACCCCCAGGGGTTAGAACTCTGCAAGGACCTGATTTTCTAGGTTCGACCTGGCCCGTACGATCTAACTGTAGACCGGCTCGTGAGACATTAAGGAGGACCAGTTTGGCTGGCATGATTTTTAAAGCCCGAACCCGTAATTAATTCAAAAGGAATGCAGGACTCTACCAGGGGTACGCGTACCCCACTTTGGGAAACCCTGAAGTAGTGCATCGTATCATGTAAATTATACGAATTATCGTCCGATTTTTGGAAGCCGTTCATGTCAGATGACCGCGCAAAAACAGCATAAAAAATTTTGGGAAGCGGGAGCACCTAAAAAGTTCACATCCAATGAAATGTCGAATTCGATTTTTTTGCTACCATTCTCATACATTCCGCATATTAGGGGAAGCGTAAATCGTTATCGGCGAGAGCGTCTTCGTAGCAGATTCTTTCCGATTGATTTTCGAAATGTTTTTTCTGTACTCTTAATAATTTTCGGTCTTTATGGCGCCACATTGCCTTGTGACAGTATAGCAGGCGCGCACCCAGGATTTCCTCTTGGGGGAGGGGCTCATTTCTAATTAAAAACATACCACCATACATTTGGACAATTTGGGGTCCCCTCAACTACAGACAGGAGCAGAGGTTTGTTCTAATGATTGAGAGGCTTGAAACAGTGGATCGTTTCGACGATATATTAGAAAATCCATCTGTTTCAAGATGCATAATGAAGTAATTTAAGAGATATCTGTACAATGATTATAAAGTATTTCGTGAGAGAAATAGGAAATCGAAACAGAAAACCTCACGAATACCTACATATCTGGTTAATACAAACTCTTACAGTTTAAGGTTCTTAAGTAAGAAAATTTAGCGGTTTTCTGAGGGGGGTGGGGCTAACACTATAGTATCTCTTTTATCACAAATTCTATTTGTAATGGACTCAGATCCGCTTGTTGCTTCGCCTCGAAAGCGGATGTTTGTTTATATATGGGTCCCGTTGCTGAGGAATCCTCGAGAGGGGTGGACGTTGGCTCGCGGATGGGTCAAAACACCCTAACAGAGCCAAAAGGGGGGCCGGCAAAGGGCAGTGAACATGGGAGGTCCACATTTCCACGTGGCCGGGGAGAGAGGAGAAAGGTCAAAGGTTAACCTCTGAGCGGAGAATAACAGAGTAGCTTCATAGGTCGAGGTGATGACCTTGTATGGTAACTTTTCTGGGCTAACGAGTATAATTTCCTCAGAGTTAATAAAGTAAATGAAAAATCTTTTTAGTTTGTACAACTTTTATATTAAATGCACTAAAACCCTAAGAATGAATTAAATTTTGACATGGGGTCAGTGTCATCTGTTGTGATAGATTCTCAAATTTCCATATTAATAGCATGTCTAGTGTTAGGATACTAATTAACGAAATTTGAACATATCACATAACGAACTACATTCTACTATCAACCCTTAAAAATGATTCCGACTCATGAAGAATTTATGCGGATGTTTGGAGATGAAGAAAAGGCCGTAAATTTTTAATTGAAAGTAAAATCATTGAATGAAACCGTTGGATTGGGTTGGTGTTTCATCTTTACTGTATAAACTTCCTAGAAGTTGTTAATTAAAAAAGTTGTTATATATATATATATATATATATATATATATATATATATATATATATATATACTTGTTTAATAGTTCCAAATAGGAAACTGAAACTTTAGTTTTTCCTTCGTTTCTGGGTTCAAGTCCCGTCTTCGTACCGTGATTTTAAGCAATTTTTAAGTGCAAATTAAAAATAGTCTACGCTCATCCCTGTGTGTCAGTCGCAGGACGCGGCAAAATGCGTGGCATTGGATGATTAAATCGTTCCCTATTTCGAATCAAAATGACGGACGGAGACGAACCCTTGTCCATTCACTACGTTAGGATGTGTGGAAGAAATGGACCAAATTTCGTTGTTCTAGCTTTTATCGTTTAGGAGGAGTTCCATGAACAAACACAAAAATATACAAACATACAAATTCTTTAAAATATATGGTAGATTTACTTTCTTGTGCACACAGAACGTAATAAGTGAAAGGAAATGTATTGTGTACGGCGAATAAATGAACTTAAGATGTTAATTTTTCTTTCGTAAGTGAAAAAGAATGGATAATTTATGACGAAGGAATAAACTTGAACGTAAATATTACGTTACATTGTTCTAGTGAGGTATTTTAAAAATAATTTTGTATTTTTTTACTTATATCTCCGAAGATGTAAAAGATGGAAAGTTAAATGTTTGCATGTACATTTCCACAATGTTACCACTTATCCTTGAAAAGTTTTTGAAAACTTTACAGTGGCGAATAGGGAAACGTTCAAATTTAAAATATAAAATTGATTGCGTTTAAAACTAAACTAAACACGGCTCTAGTGCTAGTAACCGAATATGTTGCGGTATAACCACATGAACAATAAAAAACGAGGTAATTTATCCATTTACATGGTTAAAACTCTATACTTGTTGTTGGTATTTCCTTTCGACTCCAGGGCAGGGTTTTTCAGTGTATTGTCCTATTCTCAACGGTGGGCCGCAAAACGTTCAACAAGGGCCTCAAAGAAGGGTCGATCCAAGAGATTAGACACAAAATTTAGGCTAAATTGTTACCAAGATAATCAAAATCAACTAATGGGATTTAAAGTTCATTAAGGTGTACCGTTTTGATTTTAAATACATCTTACTTAACAACATTGTGGAAGGTATAATTTTTGATGGGCCGAATAACATATTTTCTTTTATCACTGGGCTGCAGAAAAAAAAGTTTGAAAACCCCTGCTCTAGTGGTTAAACTTTCTTTGTCTCATAATGTAACACGTGTAAATCAAATTTTTTGACTGCAGACATTATTTCGTTAACGTTTTAAAATATCTCAAAAATACGATTTTGACGCGAAACTTGTGCAGTCATGCGGAGAAAATTATCAAGATTCATGTCCATATCGTAGAAATTGAAATATCATCCGAAAATCTCCAAAAATTATGTTTTAATACGATTTTATCACAATTTTTATAGATTTCCCTTCATTTGAGTGTAGCAAATACTGAATAACAAGTAACATGATATAATTTCGTAGTTAATTTTAAATCAAATTGAATGACTCTATTATAATGTAGCTTTTTTCTCGAATTGTAAGATGTACTTTTCTTTAGCCAAAGTCAATCTTTCTTAGATTTATAGAGTTTGATAATTTAATTTTCTTATTCCTTCTGTTTCAGGATATTTGTCAACAGAAGTCTACATCTAGAAAATATCAAGTTTTATGGATTTGATATGGACTATACTTTGGCTGGTAAGTAATTATTTTATTTCAATTTAAAACAGAAAAACTCGTCGCATAGCGTCTGCTTAACTGTGTGGGCGAGTTCCATTTTACTTCCAACCACCAAATTCTAAGACATTTTGATGTCTCTGTGAGCGGCGAAGGCAGGGGTGTGCTGCAGCCGGCTCGCGCAAGCCATTTGTTAAAAAATTTTATGCTCTGCGAGTCGGTTGTTAAGCATTCCACATTATCCGGAGGTTAGCGACGCATCACGGTCTCATAATAATGGGACGACAATAGTTTAAGGGCGCTCTCTAGATTGTGTAACGCCAAACAGTTGCATATGGAATATGCTTATTCGAATCCACCACCCTTGATATATAGTCATTAATGATATTTAAACATTTAAAATAAAAATTTAATTTTTATTTACAGTATAATCTTGTTTTTTTTATTGAAATCCATTCTAATTCCCGAAAAGATCAGTTAACGCGATCTCAGGGCCGAAAAAAACGGTCATAAATTCGATGCTGAATGGGATGCCTAGCTGCCAGGGGCGGTTATACTAGCGACTCGGTTGTTATGTATTTGGCATCACACCTCCTCGCACTTTTGCAATTTTACTAATGTTTTCATCGAAAAATGAACCAGCGGATCAGTCTCAAAAGTAACTGGACAGAGAATTATCGAGCTCGTCGTAATGGCTGAAATTTTTCAAAAAGCAAGCAATTTTAAAAAATACTTGTCTCAGGTATCTCCAGAAGCCACAACATAATCATTAAAGAAAAAACAGATGCGTATTTCGGCTACATAACTGGCAGCTTCAGTTGTGGTTAGTCAGAAATAGTTTCTAAAAGAACTCTTAGACTCGATTCTATTTTCGGAGAATTACCACTGAAGACGGCTGATACCTCTGAAGTAGTTTCTAAATGAACTTTTTTTAATTACCTATTTCCAGTCAACTACTACAGAAGACAGCAGCTTTTTATTTTAGCCGAAATGAGCATCTGGTTTGCATAACTTTGCTGTGGCTATCGAAGGTGCCCGAGGCAAACATTTTTCAAGTTCGTCTTCTCGAATTCTCAAAGTGTTTTTTGGCATGATTCAGAATGCTTTCCTTCCTAGGGAACCATATACGAACGGTCAAAAGACGCAGGAAAGAACAATGCATTTCCATGGTCAGATTCTAAAAGTGGTTGTCCAATGCGCTTGATTTTGTTCCTTCCTTTTGAAGATAACATAAAATGTTTCTATTACGATTAGAAATATTTTACTTGGCAAAAACATTTTTCTTGGCTATATTTTTTCTTCTTTATCCATTATTTTTGGTAGACCTCACTCCATGTTTTGTCTCTGATGTCGTAAAATTTGTGTCACCCATCCTTTCTGAAACAGTTTCTTTTCCTGTTCATTTGAGCTTGTCATTCCTCCAATGACGAGTTCCCAATATTCAAAAGAATGTTTTCTCAGATGGAAAAGTTTCAGTAGTGAAATTTAAGTGAGATGCACACCCATAGATGTAGCGAATGGGTGATCTTCGAAGGGATTCTGTGAGAACTCGCTATACCGCATGAACTCCATCGTCAATTGCTTAGTTTCTCTCCGCATTGTATGCTGCCCAAAGAACAAAATTTTCCAAAGATTTAATCTATTTCGGTTTCAGTCATGCATAATAAGTTACAAATCTTTTGTCCGCATGACTTATTAAAAAATTATTTGCAAGATGAACCGGTAGAATTTTGGATCCAGTTTCAGATAAGGAAAACTGCAGGAGGCTATTTTAATTTTGAATGAAAGTAAAAGTTTTAAATTTGTAATATTTAGCATCTTCCTATCACTTTCACTCTAGTTCTTGAAATTCGTAAAATAGAATGCTTATAAATGAGATAATACTGATCTATGCTCATTTGTGTTTAGTTGAACATTGTCAACATATATTGACTAGCTCTCACTAAACTTGAAAATAAAATGTTTAATAACAATCGCCTAAAACAGTTTTAAATTGCCCGTGATTCAAGATATTTTTTGCCACGAATGAGTGGTTATGTGGGAAGTGATCAGGAGATGTGACGAGTGAACAAAATAAACAGTGTACTCAGAGGCAAATGATTTCGTTATGGGAGAATATAAAATTTCTTTTATTGAAGATAGATTAATTTGTCCCCAACGCTAATCTGATAAGCTGCCGAGGATCCAATCAGACTTCATCAGATACTAAAAGTCATAAAACTGTTCCTTTGCAGAAATTACAATAGCAAATGCTGTACTATATCCGATAAAATTTTTGTCGATACCTTACAAAATGTTTTCTTAATTGCCGTATACGAAATCAATATATATTATAACCTAACATATGTCTTTTTATCGTTGATTAATAAATTTTAATGTTCGCTTCGTTTAACAGTTTACAGTGAAAGCTAAACTTGAGTACATATTGGAAAGAATGTAAAAGCACAGTCGTTGATTAAATTGTTTTAAATTTTCAATTAAATAGAAAATGGAATTCGTACGTTGTAATATTTAAGATATAAAAAGAGTTTTAGGTTATAAATCTAGCTAAAGAGTATATTGAAGTTCATTTTATTTATTAGTAAGTGTTATGGTTAATTTAGATTTTATTCCAATCATATGATTTAAAAATCATGTATACGTAGTCACAGTATATCAGGATTAATATACTTACGTAGGAGAACATACTGATTGTACTTGAGAACCTTAAGTACCTTGAACAAGGTAGGAATTTATGTAAATGAAGTGTGTTTCAGTCATGGACAAATGTAAATAGGTTTTTCGTGAACTGTATCTTGGGATTTACTAAAAATTTAAATATTTGACGAGAAAGTAGTGAGAACGTTTTGAAAATCTAAAATGAATATTTTCACGTGATAAAGCACACTATTTTTCCCTGTTATAATTGATGGGCAATTCTACTGGTCTATTTACAATAGATATTTTGCTTTTTTAAATTTTATTATTTTTGTGTATATATTATTACATTTGATGCATTTTTTTCTTATGTTTCAGAGTACAAATCACCTCAATATGAGAATCTCGGTTTTAACCTGTTGAAAGAAAGATTGGTTTCATTGGGCTATCCTAGCGAAATTCAAGAGTTTGAATATGACCCATCATTTCCTGTGAGGTAAATAAATATCAGATACTTATGATTAAGGATATTTTTGTCTGTCGCTATAAAAACAAGATTTTAATTGAATACCATTGTCTTGCAGGGGACTATGGTTTGACTCACTCTATGGAAACCTGCTGAAAGTCGATGCATATGGAAACATACTAATATGTGTACATGGATTCGAATTTCTGAAACAGTAAGTTGTAATGTAGCATTGATAATATGATGTAGCTTTAATAAAAACTTAAGCATGCTTTAAAGAATTGTCAGGCAGATTTTTGTTAGTTTTTTAAATACAGGCGACTCCCGAGATGCGACCGTTTGAGATTCGACCAACTCGAGAATTCGACCGGTTCGAAGCCCGCTTATTCGACCCAGCCGGTCAGTCGGTCGAATTAGGAACTATAGAGCATTCCACCTGAAAGTTTCAGTATGGTTTCAAACGGCATCGTTTCTCCCCTCTCCTGCAGACTTAAAAATCCAATCGCCCCCTCTTTCTCTACGACACCGGGATTGCCAAATCTCACTAGTAATTTAAAGTTGCATTAAAAAAAATTTTAAATTTTAAATTGCGCTATTTAATGCAGAATCTGATGATATACTTTTAAATGAAAACTAAAAATTATATTCTATACAAAATGTGATAAACAATATTTGACCTGAAATGGACATTTTATGGTCACGTTTGTTTCAATCGATGATGTATACGTTCTGTTTTAAAATAATGTAAAGCAGTTTTTTGCATTAGGTTCAGGAATTTTTAAGGATCATAATGGTGCTACTGAAAGTTTAATAAATTGATTTTAAATATTTGTTTTCTGCATTTAATTATAAAAGTTCCTTTTGCGTGTTCCAGCCTGACTTGAAGAAGTTTGTCTGTGGGAAACTTTTTTATTTATAAAGATACTTTCATGGTCTAAGCGAGAAAGTTGTAGGTAAATGTTTGAAGTTATTTTTGGTGCACCCAGATGTGGGGTTGGGTCACCAAGGGGAGGGTGAACAATGCAAAAGTTTTATTGCGGTCCGGTCAAAGGTTGGCAGATTACCCTCGCCTGCTCTTCCCTCAGTTACGACTCAGCAGTTGGACTATCTTGTGATATCATCATTTTGTCTGCTCATAAGTTTGCGGGCAAGTACTTACAAATTTTGCCAGTTTCATTGTGTATTGCAAATTAGTTGTTTTAACCATTCTTCAAAACGTTTTCAAACTGAAGCTGGTGGGGAATTATTCCTTTTTTTCAAATAATTTGAATTTGATTTTTTCTTGATCTATTTGTTATGATATGATGTTCTGTGAAGTTGGTAATGGATATTTTACAATATTAACGAACTTACGCCATTTGTAAATTTATAAAATTTCAACTTTTTCTTTAATTAATTATTTGTTGTGAAATTATCACATTTTTATCATGGAAGATTTTTCCAACTATAAAAAATTAAAATTTTTTAAAATTTTCTACTATTTTGACATTTTCGCAAGGGTAGGTAACTTTACATCACAAGAGAAAGGACTACCTAAGACCGATTTAGACAATTGAACGCTAGCACAGAAAAAATAAATCTGAGCTCATAGGGAAAACAAGGGCACTTCAAAGGGATTCTATTCTTTTAAGCTGCTTTTTTCACTTTTATGAGGGTTTTGGGACCGCCGGGGTGTTTGGGGCACTATAGCAGCCACATGTGCAACACGCTTGTGGTACGTGTGAGAGAAATTTTACTACGCAGTATTTTTGTTTTGGTTTAGAAAATCATGTATTAAGGCAAAAATTGTAACAATAGCATTTACTTAATAGGTTACATAAAGGAAATTTTAATTTACCAGACTTTTGCTGGCGTTAGGGTAGTGAGACGTGGCAACACCACGTGCCATTTACCCAATACTGAAACTTAAAGATGGAATGCTCTATATTTTACACAAAGTAGTTTTTGGTCCGCCCAACCACGCGAGGTTTAGTTTCAGTCTAGACGTCGTTATTTCTGCTCTAATTGCTTGAATTTGTGCTGATTTCACTCGCTTTTTCTGTTAATCTTTTATTTAAATTTATTTATAAATTTATCACTTGACATGGTATCGTCATTCCTACTCTAATTGTTTGAATTTGTGCTGATTTCACTCCTTTTTTCTGTGAATCTTTTATTTAAATTTATTTATTTATAAATTTATCACTTGACTTTTCATCTAAAAGAAATGTAATAATGATAATGCAAGTGAATCAAATAAAAGAGTGCATAAGACTCATAGTTATGAATTGAAATTAGAAATTTTAAAGCGTGCTGAAATTGCGCGATTGTTGGTGGATGTCTCGTTCAACTATTAGCACTTATGTGAAACGAGAAAATTCTAGAATGTGATAAATTCAGGTAATTTGATAACAACAACAAACAGTTGTAGGCGCGGTGTTGTGATTCTTAAAATGGAAAAACTTTTAAAACTTTGGGTAGATGATCAATGTCAGAAATACATTCCTATTAGTAAGGCCATGATTAGAGCAAAGGCTAAGGATCTCTATAATGATTTGAAGGAAAGGATGGATAAAATTTCTGTTGATGAGCCTCCATTTAGTGCAAGCTTGACAGATTTAAGAGGAGGGCAGGTATGCTTAGCCTTAAATTAACTGGCGAGGCTGCAAGTGCAAATACTGATGCTGCCTCAAGTTCTTAATTTCGCTGTGATATATCTATAGATACAGTAAAACTCGTTTATATCGATCACGCCTATAACGAAATCTCGGTTATAAGGAAGGAATGTCTCGGTCCCTTGGACTTCTCCATAAGGGCATTGGTTAAATTTCTCGGATGTAACGAACACACATTTAACGAATTCTCGGCTGTAACGAACAAATGTTTGGTCCCGTGGCAAAAAAATGCCGCATATATAACGAATGTTGGCGAGCGGAGCGATAAGTAATGAATAGTTTCCGCCTGTTTACCACGCACTTTTAGGTAGAGGTCCGGAAACCGTGCCGACCTCCTCCCCTTCCTCCATCTACCCCTTCCATACAAATTTCCATGCTTCCTTTGTTTTGAAATTGATATTTTTATGTAATTTACAAAATCATATATAATAGCAATCGAACATTTTACATGCCGCGAAGTTGATAAGCATCTCTTTGCATATGTAAGTACGGCATTGAATTCCATTCACTGCAAATACGGTAAAAGCTGTGTTAACCGGCTATCTTGAGGATTGTGGATAGCCGATCAGGAGAAACAGCCGGTTAGGGGAGCGTTTTTCGATTTTGAAATCGCAAATTTAGCAATAAGCAAACAAAATTAGGCTTAGGTTCACTATCGTACTCCCCAAACATAACTATGCATGAGGTTTGAATTTTCCATTTTAATTCTTCCACACGTGGTTAGATCTAGATCTAGATAAGTTGTGTGACTTTTGCAAAGCTGATCATAAATTTACAGAAATGTTTGGCATTTGGGATCTTGATGTTTCTTGCTATGTTTTCCATGCTTTAGTATTTAATTTCTTGATCCATCAGATCAGCTTTGCAAAATCCACACAACTGTTATATTAAGATTCAAATCAAAATGAGTTGCAGAAACGAAACCTTGACCATTCAATAAGTTAGGATGTAAGGAAGAATTGTAGCAAATTTGGTCATATAACTTTTATTATATAGGAGGAGTTCCATGAACAACCAAACACACAAACTCTTCAAAATATATAGTAGATATTTCCGAATGTTTGTTTGTTTCTTTTGTGTCTCATTATCCTTGCCTAAACTATAAGACCTAGAACAACCAAATTTGGTGTGGTTCTTACTTACATATAAATTTAGTGAATGTTCATGGTTTGGTTAACCAGGAATTGTCATTGCTGCAAATATAGATGATTATCATTTTAGTATATGATAACACGTAAAAATCAATTTCTTACCACATGCTTTTATGGGCTGTAATTTCTCCATCCCTGTTATAGATTTTCCAGGTGCAAATTATTCTTAGTTATGGTGACTAGACATTCCATTTTTATGCAAAATATCCTGCATTTCATCACATTGTAAAGGTGTCCTAAAGAGATTGTTTGGTCAAATTTTTCACATTTTAATCTTAAAAGCTATAAAATGTTGTTTATACTAGTAGTTTATAGTGAATTCTTTTTCTACTCTGTTTATGCACCCACATATATGGGAATGTAAACAGCAAAAGTTTTGTGTGGTAAGAGTGCAGATGACGTGTTTTTTCATGTTTTGGACCCCTTCCCCTCTTGAAAAAATATTGTGTGCACCACTATACTCGATTACCATCAAGAACTATATATTTCATTGTGAAGTGTCAACAAAAGTGTAAGCACCTATTGTGGTCATGTATTAAAAAAACGACAATATGCCTTATAAAGAGAAAATGAAATGTATTTTTGGATGTTCATTACAGTTATAAAAGTGAATATGTCAAGATTAATGTCTTGTAAGAGATTACAAAAATTGCAAAGTCAGTGGAATTTAAGAAGATTGTAAATCAAGGTTGTGGTTATGCTCTTCAGTGTGTCTTATTGTTAGTCCAAGCACATGAACTCACAAATCGAGTACCATACGATTCAATATTTTTAATTGTTAAACTTTCAACAATTTTAACAAGTAGTAAACATAGAGTAAATAAAAAAGATTTATTTAAATTATTAAGAGAAAATTTTCTACCTCTGAAGAAGATGTTTATGGTTATATGTAATCATTGTCATTTTTTTTTACAGTTCTCAAGTTTATGAATTGTATCCCAATAAGTTTCAGCAATTGGATGAATCAAGAGTGTATGTTTTAAATACTTTATTTAATCTTCCTGAGACATATCTGTTAGCATGTCTCATCGACTTTTTCACCAATTGTCCACAGTACACAAGGTGAGTTATCATTTTATTGTCATTTTACGATCAATTTTGGGGAATTAAGGGATGCATTTAATAAACTCCTAAATGGTGGAATCATTTACACAACTAATAAAATAATGCTCTGTTCATTGATCAAAATGATTGTTCCTTATGAATGAAAAATTTAGAGGCATTTTCCTTTCCATTGCTTAATAAGCTTGTTTACCTATTAAATTTTCATTAAAAGGCTCAGCCACATCCCAACTATGGGAGGGAAAAAGGGAACAGTTTCCCAGAGCCCAGGTTGTCAAAGGTGACCAGCTTGGCAGGAAAAAATTTTTGGGAGTGTAAAGAGATAGTATTTGGAAACAAAATTAAATGATTTAGAAGATTAATTAAAAGGTTTGGTTTTATTTACTCTCTGAAGTAAGTTTTTGTGTTATTCACATACTTTTGTATGCTTTGTTTTACCTTTAATTTTACATTTTAATTTTGAAATTCAAGTTTCAAAGGCAAAGTGAAACAAAGAGATAATAAAATAAGAGCATTAAAAATAAAAATTGAGTATTTTATTTTAAAAGTCCTTTCTGGCATCGGCATCTACTCAGGAAACTATACTGCATGGAGCTAAACACTAGGCCTACCCTAGTGAGATCTACACATTGCCATATGTTGACTGATGTATATAAGCATCTGTCATTAACCCATGAAGACCTCTCCCAGACACCTTCACTTTTTCCTATCAACTGCCTCCCTCCTCCAAGTTGACCCTAACAACTTCATAATCTCTCAGACCTATCGGTCTTTCCGTCTCTTGGAATCAGTTGATGACCCTAGTCATCCAACGCTGATCATTTCTTCTAGCAATATGACCTGCCCACTCCATTGTCAGTTCTCCTTTAATAAAATATCTGATGTGTCCAGCGCATGACCTTTTCCATACAGATTAATTTCTCCCAACCTCAGCATCCTCAAGAATAATTATCATAAAATTCTTATCACACACAGATACATCATCAAGAAAACAGTAAAAACATGTTCAGGAGATCTCAAAATGCATACATATTTCTGTTGAAATAACAAATTCAATTTTTTCACGAATACAATACTTTCTCTTATACTACATATGGAGATAGTTATGGTTGTCAGAGTTATCTTCATGGTCAATTGAGGGAGCAAGATTCATTGAGAAAATAATGAAAACTTAGTCAGGGGACCTCAAAATGTGTATTTCCATTGAAATCTCAAATTCAATTTTTTTCATGAGTAGGATATTTTCTCCTATACTAAGTAAGCAGATGTCCACTCTTTAGCTCCAACAGGCATTCTCCTTTTCTTCGTACCTCACTAAAATGTCCCAATTGACCTTATCCATTTCTTGAAGCTTTTGAAGTTTATCTTTGCTGGACAAAGTCCGGCAGTTGAAGGTAGTCAGGCTGAGGTTAAACGAATTGGGTAAGGATGAGAAAGAGTGGCAGTGATAGTCTAACCTCTGGGGATTCTTAGTACTTAACTCTCCCAGACTCCTTCATTTTTCTTGATCTACCACCTCCCTCCAAGTTTGCCCTAAGAGCTTCACAAGTGTGGGAGGTCTCTCTGTTTTCAGAAGGAATTAATATAGAATTGTATTTTTTGTACAAAAGAATTTTCATGCTAAGTGCATTTTGTGTAAAGCATTTTTGCATAAACCAAACAACTATACACCAGAGAATATAGCTGCTGGACTGGACCAAGCATGAATTTCATTTTGACAAAAATTTTGTGTTATCCATTTTCATGTTTAGTAGTTTAAACTATTTGCATATCTGTTAGGCAACACTTCAGAGTCAACATACACGTGTGCATATCAGCTTCGCTTTAACAATTCAAAATGGCAACTAGACAAGAAACTTGGTCTTGCGATGAGGTCCAAGCAATGATTAGGTTTTTTTGAGCAAAGAAAGTTTGACATCTAGTCAAGAAACTCAGGAGTTGGTGGCAGTTTGGGTGGGACGTGCTCTAGCATCTGCCATACAGTCCAGACCTTACCCTCAGAATTATTCTCACTTCCAAATGTTGAAAATCTCCTAGGAGAACTTTAGTTTAACTTGGATACAGGCATGAAACTTGTTGTCACTGCATAGTTGAATGCCCAGGGCTTGAACAAGCTCATTTAATGTTGTGACAAATGCCTGAATCTGTTTGGTAACTATGTTGAAAGAAAGTGTATCAGTGGTGGTTTCATGTGGTTTATTCAGTTACTTTCAGTAAATAAATTCATATAAAATATAAGCTTTGCTGTGTTACTTTCCAATTGGCCTACATATACAAACACATCTCTACCTTTTTTCGCATTGCACTTCATACATTGTCCACTCATGAGGAAGACTCCCCTTATTTATGCTAGATCTAGGCATTCAGTTTGATCACAGTAAACTTTATTCCCTTTGAGAAGCTTTTGTGTAGCTGACTCTAACCTTCCCTCAGAGCCAGGTGACCACCTCTGTCTCCTCATTTATGGAATAGTCCATTTGAATCTTCTGACGCTATACTTAAAATCACATTTACTGAAATACATTGTTTTTTTTTTCATCAAAAAGCATTCTTTTGCTTGTACCATTGCCATTTTTATCTTAATCTGTTGATAGATTAGAAAGTCACTTTTACAGGGCTAAGAAAAGGAGTTCGATTGGCATCACTTACCAGATATTTCAGTGAACTGACTAGTAGTTTTAGATGTCTTTTTGCTATACTCATTTGCTAAATATTGCAACAGCCTGTAAAAATATCACATCCCATGTGTCATAGGATTGTAACAGGGAAATCACCAATGGTGCACTAGGTGTACCTTAGGATCAGATAGGGTTAAATGATTGTGCTACTATTTTCTTGTTTTTACCAATATTTTGCTATCACCTACAAACCTAGCATTTGTTAACTTATTTGCTCATATCATTTTTGTTGTGTTTAAAGTATATATGTATGTACTGGTATTCTTGAAAGAGTGGATTTTAATCTCATTCTGTAAATTCGTAGTTTTGCCTTGAGCTTGGTAGTCACAATAAATGTAATAATTATCTTCATCATTCCATTCCACATTAATATTTAAACCTAAACTTGTAAAAAAATATGCATTATTAAATATCACTGCTAATATTTCCAGTAAACAAAGAAATCTTGAATATAATTCAATTCATTTATGAAGATAATAGGTGCATTGTCTATAATTTAAGAAAGATAATATTCTTTATTAAAATTGTGATATTGATATATCAATTTCCAATTTTCAGGGAGAAGACAGGAGTTAAAGGTGGTGATCTCTTCATGTCATTCAAATCAATATTCCAAGATGTGAGGAATGCAGTGGATTGGGTCCATATTCATGTATGTTTTGATTTCCTGGAACTTAAAATTCCTATGATAGTTCCGACTCCAACTCTTGCAGTTGGAATAGCATACTTCTACATAATAGCTTGCTTTCTTGAAAATTTCCTCTGTCAGTGTGCAGGCATTTCATGTACTTAATCTTAGCTGTCTTACAGTTTATTTTTTAATATTATGTGCATAATATTTAGCTGCATGCAGTATTCACTTGTGTGAAGTGTACAGTGAACACTGGTGGCCAAATAATCAGGGCCAGCCACCTGCTGCTTATACATGTTGTATGAAGTTAATAGGAAATGAGGAGTTAGGTACTTGGATATCATATTTTCTATAATTTTTAAATAACCTTTTGTCCGGTATTTAAATATGTAAAATAATACCATATTTACTTGCATAATCTGCACCATAACGTAATTCATGCAACCTTATTTCTCGATGTGGAATTAAGAAAAAATAATGTAATAATGTATTTCACGCACCCAAAGTTTTGGTCAGGAAATTCTGAGAAAAGGGTGCATGAATTATGCACGGCACACCTTTGGGTTTGTTTACTCCTCACTGCACAATGAAACAAATTTCATGCCGATATTGTGTAGAACACTTTTATCACTATGAACAGCAGCAAGAGAAAAAAATCACTTTTTTCTATATAGATGGGACAAATTATGACTAAAATGATTCACTTTCATTTTGAAGATGAGAATTGTACCTAACGAGGAAAGTAACGGAGAATACAGGCAGTCCTCGACATCTGTACATAATGCGTTCCTGAAAACGTGTACGGATGTCGAGCAATAGACTTACATGTAATAATGGGGGTTCCGTTCCCAGAGAGCCAAAAAATATTATAAAATCTCTAATTATGGTATAAATGTTTAGTTTTTTGAGCAGGGGCCTTTTAGACACAATCTTCGATTTTATAATATAGAGAGATAGGGCAAAATGCAATAAAATATTTAAATAATTGCACAAATAAACACTGCTGTACAGAAAAAGATGGCGATGCATCAGAAACTGGTGACTGACAACCAGCACCACTCAAAATATTCGTTCGTCATTTCACTGATGCAAGCAAGTCCGAATTCGGCATACAAAAGGCGGTTCAGGGGTGTCTTGGGTTCTTGTTCCTTTGTATTATCCTAAAGTTATCACACATATAGCATAATTGATTATTATCTTTTTTATTATAATTTATCATTATTTGTTTTTTATTATTCTTTTTTCTCAAGAAATTTTTATTACTGTAAGAGTTACATTTATTCGTACTGTTTGCAACACAGTGTTTCCATCCTTATTATGATCTAGTCATTGACTATAGTTTTTATATTTTGGTATTAAGTTCCCTTTTTCTTGTTTATGTCTATTTATTTTTTTGTATTTTTGGTGAAATTATCTTTGTTTATGGCACTTATGTTAGTGTCTTTTCTGGTAGGGGTGGAAGACCAGCTCTTGTTGAACCCCAATGCCGTTTTACAGGCTATGAGTTGGATAAGAAATTACTTTGTGATTAATGAAACTTATTCTGTGATTTGTGACTACAATGTGATTACAGGCTGTAAATAAATAAATTATTATTATTAAAGTGTGAGTTGTACGAATGTCGAATGCAAGAAAGTCGAGGACCGCCTGTAGTGCACATGTGAAATCCCTCTTTTTTTCATTAAAGCATTGAAATGGAAAACTGTTACACTAACTGCTCATTTTATGAAGGCTTACTAACAAATTTTTGCGTTAACGCATTTGAAAAAGTAATGCCCCATTTTCGATATACTCAATGAATTTTCACAACAATGAAAATACACCAAGCTGTAGGAATGTAGCAAGCCCTGCCAATTGTTGACATCCTTGTCCATGCAGTAGACTATCAAAATATCAAAGGATAATGAGGTCAATAAGATCAGCGTCAATGTACACAATACTGTATGTTTGTTTTCATTTGTAATTGCATATTACTGTAATTTTCCGATTGTAATACGCACCCATGTTTTTACGAGTGAAATGTGAAAATTGTTCTATCACAATGTATAATACACAACTCATTTTTTGTAAAAAGATCACTAATTTTTCACTTGGTTATTAGCAGTATCGAGACAGTTCTCACCTTGCCGGCAAGTTAAATATGCGTGAGAGTGTTTATGATAACTTCACATCTATATAGTTTTGACTCTCACTTTAAAGATCGATACAATGTATAAAAACGTCTCAATGTCGCATTGTGTAATAATCTGGTCAGTTGGAATAACAGTTCTCGCCTTGCCACCGAGCGAGATAGTTTACGTGAATATCACGTCTAGTTCTGACTCTGCCTTCATACAAGCCGGTCAAGGTATGTAAAACAATAAGGATATATTAAATAATTATCGCACTGATCTTGCCATCATTCCCAGGGGAATGACGAGCCAGTTACAAGTGATGGATGCCAGTTGCAACTGACCATTTAAAGTGCAGATACGTCAGAAGTGGAACAAGTGGCTTTCTGCTGGTGCATATTCCTTTACACCACCTGGAAACCAAAAGAAACCTGACCTATTATTTATTACTCAGTGGATCAAAGGGTCCTGGGATGCAGTTGATCCATCACTGATTAAGCATGGCTTTAAAGGTGTTGCCTCACAAACGCCATGGAGGTTCTGAAGACGACATCATATGGGATGATTTCGCTGTAGTGGATAGTGAGGATTAAGATGACGTTCTCGGCGACACCATTTACATAGACAATGAAAGAGAACACAAAATCACCAATGAACTATTTGAGGACAGTGAGAACAGTGATAATGAATTCAGAAGCTTTAGTGATTCGGTCAGCTAAAAGTAAATAAATAATTATTCTTATATTTGTTTTTAAAAATGATATTTAAAGGAATGTTATCGAAATGCATTTTGGTAAAAATGTCTGAAAATATAAATTATTTCCTTACTGAAAAAAGTTGTATGCATTTGTTACCATGTATAATACGCCCCCTAACTTTTTGTCAATTTTTCGTGAAAAAAAATGCATATTATAATCAGAAAATTACAGTAGTTATTGTTCATTATAATTAATAAATACATCTCTGTACTTTATATTTACCGTTCTTTACTATTATTTATGTATGTATTGTCTCAGGTCACCATATCTCTATTGACTTAATTTAAATTAATGGGAAATTAATTTTCGTTTAACGAATTTTTGCTTAAAGAATTACTTTTAAGAAATGCATACCTTTGGTAAAATGGGGAATTGGTATATTTATTTCAGCCTTTTTTTCGTATGTACCATATAAACAGCGTGACTGAAAGATGTGGTTTTCCCTCACTCTTACAATTCCACCATTTTAAAAAATTCTCACATCCCTCATCCCTCCCATTGTGTGAATTTAAATAGCATATTATGATATGATACGGTAATTTTCATTCACTAGTCAATAGTATGAATCCTACTGCGTGTGATATTTCCCACATAATTTTATATTATCTAGAAGGGTTTTAGAAGAAAAGAATTTATGCTTTTCCGAGTACTAAGAACTTTTTATAAAACATATTTTTTTCATTATTTCATCATTTAATGGGAATTTAGATAGTATAGAAAAGGATAGTAAATGAAAACGATATGGAGCTAACCTAATTTATGCTACATGGTTAGCACTTATTATTTATTCTTGTTTCTCTTATAATTCAGATGTAACATGTTGAGCCATTCGATATAATGGCACATTCAATTTAACAGTATGATTTTGGTCCTATGGGTGCTGTTTTAATGTGCCTTTACTGTATATACCTCACTGAACCTTCTAAATTTTGTTTATTTGACATTTCTTGTAATTGTTCCATACATTTGTAGTTATTTTTTTTAGAATAGCTATTGATTTCAATGCTGCTCCTTAATTCTTTCACTCAGATTATGCACCACCCAATAAAAAGGTTTACAAGCTTTTGCAGTGACCCTACAGTGGGATCTTGAAATTGTTGCATCAAGTACATGACCGCCAGTATTTTATGCAGGTCATTGGTAGAAGGGTGGATAGAGCATCTCCCGCCGAATACTAAGGTTGCGGGTTCGAATCCTGCCGAGGGCATGGATATTTGTGTTCGTTGTAATGGGTTGTATGTAAGAGTGAACTATATAGTCTAAATATCGCCCTTGAAAATAAAGTCCAATTATTATTATTAGTAGTAGTAGTAGTAGTATTTATCAAAAATATAAAGTTAAAGCCACATTTCATCTAAATGTTAATTTTACTCTTTAGGTTAAATAAAACTTTTAATTTAACAGCTGAATAAACTGCTATTTGTTTGAATTTCTGTACAGGGGGACTTGAAGGCAAAAACAATTGAAGGCTTGGTTGAATATGTAAAGAAAGATGAAAGGCTCCCTATGTTCCTGACTAGAATAAGAGAAAGTGGTGCCAAGGTGTTTCTGCTCACCAACAGCGAGTACCTTTTTACTGACAAGATTATGACTTATCTCTTCGATTTTCCACATGGAGCACGGGTAGGTTATAAGTGCTGTAGAGAATGAAGACATTAATTAATTAAGCTATCAAAATTTGAGAGGTCGATTACTGGTGCTGTAATTTTGGTAAATTTATGGTGAATTCCTGTTTTAATTACACAGTTCAGCTCTGCAGAGTGGGTAAGTTGTATTTGCATATACTGTAATTAAGTTCTTGGCATCCTTAGAGTTGATAAGAGTCTCATTATTATGAATGGGTGGCTTTTGAGGATATACTGGTAGTCACTGGTGATGCTTGATGAATATAAACAGACATGGAATTAAAAGATAGAAGAATGTTTTATAATATGGAGGTTATTTACATGATGATGAATACCATTGAAACATTTTCCTTTTAGCACAATATCACTTATAATCATATAAGTCAGAGGCTTTTTATTGATTGAATTTTAAATTGCATTATGCTGTAAATTTTCTTGGAATGGAAAATATATTTTAATTTTTATTAATAACTTCCAGTCTTATCTTTTCTAAAAAAAAAACTTGGGAGACTTTTCTCAAGAAATTGGATTTCCTCTAAAAAATCTTTCGTCATATTTTTGAAACTTTGGATTCTAATCATATGCTTTTTTTAGATTTCAATGCATTCTTTTTCATGTTGACTATTTTCTATTAATTGATGCATTCTTCCAGTTGATAATGTTATCGCTTGTATCAGTTAATATAAACATTTTCATCATCATGATAGATGTTAGCATAACAGCATGTTGTATCATACCTTATTATATTACAGCATGATTTATGAAGCCACACCCATGAATCTTCCCTAGTTAATCCTCTAATTCAAGGATATTACTTGAATTTGTGAATAGTTGCTGCAGCATGTATCATTCTGTATCTTGTAAAAGTCCATTGTAATACATTTTTCAAGATTTGGTGTAATATTGTTTAGTGTCTCGTTCTTCCTCTCTTAACTGCTGGATCATAGCAGTTGGAGTATTGAATAAGTTTGTGTGCTTGAGATACTTGGTATTTTCAGCATGCATTGGGGCTACAGCTTACTTTGATAGATGCAAGGAATATCTGAGGCTCTTGATCTCCTTGGCCAACCTCCTAGTATTGGACTTAAAGACTTGGAGGTAAAATTTGAATCTCTTTGCATTTGTGTTTTGATGTCCTTTGCTATAGGCTGCACACGAAAAGGGCAATTTGAAGTGAAAAATATCACATTTTGTCCTATATAAGTGGACTTAAAGAGTAATGCCAATGATAAAGTTATAAAGTCATGTAGGATTTATCTCTTTTCTCAGTCTAATTGGTAGCATAGAAAGTACTTTATCAATAGGAATACAGTAGCTCTTTTCTGCCTGTTTTGAATTAATGTGCAGCAGCTGGACACTAGCTGTAATATTGTTATGGAATTATAAATAATAGAGTGACAGAATAACATTAATAGCTCATAAGATACAAAATTATTTTTGGATTTATTTGTAAATGGTTCCAACATATTATTTAAATCTTATTTGCATTCGTCTTTGGTATTATCACTGAAAATTATGATTATATCTATTTCTTAGTTAAAAATTTAATTACTGTATCAGTTGATTAAAGTATTTCCATGCAGAGTGCTGCTAATTCAGCGAAGAGATATCTTTGCTGTTATTACAGTTCATTGACTTTCTGCTTAAATACATTATGAGCAGAAACTTTTCCTGAAGTCATAGAATCCCTGATGAGTTTTTATGATGTTCTTAAGTATGTTTCTAGTGATCATTCTGTGTATTATTCATTATTTGATTGGCATTGTTGACCTACCAGCCTGAAGAACCACACCGAGATTGGAAAACCTATTTTGATTATATAGTGGTGGATGCAAGAAAACCGCTGTTCTTTGGAGAAGGCACAATATTGAGGCAGGTGGACACTGTTACTGGCGCACTGAAAATAGGAAACCACATGGGTCCTTTGCATAAGGGGCAGGTATATTCAGGAGGTAGGTGTCTCTCATAGTCACTTTATTTTCATGCCAAAGTTTGTATAACCATACCTATGCACTCTAGAATTTTATGATAAATAAGCAAATAAGTGATTTCTGAAACCTTCATGGGTGTCATTTTCTTGCCCCTTTCCTAAATTTCTTAAGTTCAAAGAAGATGAGGATTAATAACTGAGGATGTAAGTGTGGTATATAATGGGAGTTCAGAGAGTTCTTTTAAAAGAGAAAATGTTTGGGTGTGGATGCTCATTTTAGAACTGATAATGGATGATTGACCACTGAAGGCAGATACTCAGTATCTAGAATGTACTTTTCATTTACTCAACTATTTTTCTGCTATGGAAGTCATCTTGAACATCACTTTTTTCTACCCTTAGCAGGGGTGTACCAAGGGGGTGGGGGAGGGCACCGGGTCTGTGCCCCCCTTCCCAGATATAAATTTGACCAATTTATGCATTTAAATCTGGCATTGGCATAGCTGTGTATTGGCATGTTGTGGTGGACTGCACCAGGTTCCATATCCTAGAGGCCTTGAATATTTTTCAAGCCTTAAGAAATTCTGAACTAGAAACTTTTTTCGAGCTTATAGATAGCAAAAGTGAAATGCGGGACTTCTCCACCGCTCAGTTTCCCTCCATTTTCACGTTCCCACCCATCCTCACACTTGTCTCATGCTGTGCATCCAGTGGTCTAAAGACTTTGGCACAAGACAATCACTTATAAGCTTGTATAGTTAATTATTTCAGAAGACATTGATTCATTTTGTGTTACGTGTTTCTTATCAAAATAACATCTATGGAGTGCAATAAATTTATACCAGAGTAAATTCCGTAATTGAAAAACCTTGAAAACAATTTCTAGAACAATGTTTCCAAATCACTCGCTGAGGTTTAAGGCATTTTATGATAGAAATACAGCAAGTAAATTTTGTATAAGCTGCATGAGAAAAATAATATTTTATTCTTCTAATGCTAAGACCGCAGAAACCAAATAACTTTTGTGGTACAATTTCTTAGGCTGTTTGCGCTTCTTGTTACTGAAACCAAGTTGCTTCATAACTGGAGAATTGGAGTTTTTATCATAGGATTACTTTGTAATTCGGGTTAAATGATGTGAAAAATGTAGATTTTAGGAAGAATTTAATTCATTAGTGTGTGAAAGGCGATTTCATCTTTTTTATTCCTACAGGGTGGTAAAAATGTCCTACAGTCTTGATAAATTTGGTTCGGTGTGTCGTGAAGTTAGAAAGAACCTGAAAGTATGCCATGAAATTTAAAAGGTTGCAGAGCACTGTGCTAGGGAGAGCTATTAGAGGGATGAAAGAGGGAGAGAAAAGGAAAGAGTACTCGATTATTTTATAGAGGGGAAGTAGATAAATAAATTAAATTTGATTCCACGTAATTTTTACGGTCATTTTCTCTGGTATTTTAGTAAATATATGAGAAAGAGAGAACAAAATTTCTATGTAATCTTCAAAACGTGTTCGTACCGATAACATTTTTTTCACCCTAAATAGCCTGAGTATTGATCTAAATGCAATATTCTCCATGAATGTAAAACAAGAATGATTAACACGTACCTTTTAATGCATTTAAAAAAATCTTTAAATGAGGATAGGAACTCAGGACCTTAAATAAGGATTTGTAAATAGGGTTGCCAACCTCCGGCTCTCGGGCCGGAGATCTCTGGGTCATCGCCATAATCTCCCGTCTCCGGGTGAGTAGCACAAATCTCTAGTTCAATTTCGATTGCAGTCCTTTTTATAACTTTTTTGCGTTTTTTGTAAATGATTCGAATTAAGATAGTTTGCACTTTAATTTCCATTGTATTTTGTTTTATACAAAAAACAAATTTACAGTGCTCTTAAAATTTCGTTAATTAGCGATGTTAAAAAAAATAAACGATTTTAAATTATATTTCCTAAAATCATGAGTGCCTTTTTAAGAATATTGAATATATTTATCATTAAATTTTCATTGGGTTTCTTCTAATGTATCCATGTTTCAAGCAAACTCAGGTTTATGAATATCTTAAAGTAGGCAACCCGTAACATCATCTCCGGTTCATGAAGATCGAAAAGTTGGCAACCCTAGTTGTAAACCATTCTCAGTTTCTTTCTTATCATGAAATTAAGAATCTCATTTATCTTGAAAGTCGAATAGGAAATAAATAATTTTTACCTATTTACTAATGGATTTTTCACATTCAAATTCATATCTTTGTAAAATATTTAATAAATTCCAATGGCAAAACACTGTGTAACTTACCATATGATTTTAAGATTTTCAGTGACGTAAGAAGATCAGCGTTTTGTGGATATAAGTTTAAACATTATAATGAACTATAATTGAAAAAGCTTGTAAAAGTAACTATTGCTTGTAAAAGTGCATATTGAATTAGCCAATCTGCATTATATTCATACATGAACTGAAGTTTGCCTTATAATTAATTTAAGCTTCAAAAGAAATGTTTCATTGTGAGTGTTACTGAAGTGTAATTGTTTAATGAATTATTTATGTTTTTCTCTAAATTTAGGATCATGTGATGTATTTACTGAGCTAATTAAAGCCAAAGGAAAAGATGTGCTTTACATAGGTGATCATATATTTGGTGACATTCTCAAATCCAAGAAGATCAGAGGCTGGAGAACATTCCTTATTGTGCCAGAATTAGTCCAAGAACTTCATGTCTGGACAGATAAGTGCCACTTGTTTGCAGAACTACAAAGTCTTGATGTAATGCTTGGTGAGATGTACAAGTAAGTCAATGCGAGCACTCATGCATCAGACTTGATTTATGCTCTTTTTCACTGTGAATTTTGTTTGATTGGTCTTATTCATCTTTAAAAAATATCAAGCTTTTAATCTAAAAGATTATTAAATTAACTGAATAACTAGTTTTGTTTTGAATATCTTTGAAATGTCTAGCATTTATTATCCTACTTATAATTATTGTAACATTTTAAATTAGACGGTTATAGATATTAACCCTTAAGTGGGCACGTCCATATGCATAACGTAAGTACGCGTGTGGCGCACTTCGTGCGCCATTGATATTTTCAGATAAAATTTTTGTTTTGTTTTGACTTTTGCTATGTATTTATCCTTAATTCAATAATATTCATCCATCAGTGCCATTTAAAACCCATAATGCATAAATTTCATGTTAATCGGGTCTAAGATAAACTTTTTCAAAGCATCGGATTTTTTATTCGTAATGACAAAGTAAGGTTCCGTGGTAGGGTAAATGTGACAGTGAGCGATTTAGTAATATTATTTTACTTAGATTCGCAACAGTGTTGCACGCTGGCGCACAAAGTGCGTTAAATTGGCAAAAAATTGTTTTGTTTTCATTGTTTATTTTTATTTTTTTAAGTTCAATGTTGTAAATATTCCTAAAAATAAAATTTCATGATTTTTCTCTTTTTATTAATCTAGGAATCTTGACAGCAGTACATTGGAAAAGCCTGACATATCAAAGCTGAGGAATTCAATTCGTGATGTGACACACAAGATGGATCTTGCATATGGCATGATGGGCAGCCTTTTTAGATCTGGGTCACGTCAAACATTCTTCTCCTCACAAGTTGTTCGCTATGCAGATATTTATGCGGCATCATTCCTAAATTTAATTTATTACCCATTTAGCTACATGTTCAGGGCGCCTTCAATGCTGGTAGGTAAAGATGGGCAATATTATAATACTAGTAAATAATCTTCTCTATGTGAATGCAGTGGAACTTTTATTGATTCAGAAACTCCACATTATACTTATACCGTATATGTATACTCATATATAACGCACAGTTTGAGGATCAAATTTTTAGGTTATAAAGTAGGGGTGCACATTATACACAGGCAACACTTTTGTGTGCTTAAAATCGGAAATTAAAGTGTACCTACCTCGTACAAAATTCTTGCTTTTTAGGTGAAGTAAGGGGTAAAGCACAATAATTACCGATAATCCAGTATATACATATATCAATTATACGTATAGAACATCTAATTACTTCTATGCATTTTTAATTCCACTCTCTCCAAATAATCCGCATTTCACTAGCTCATCAGCTGATTGCTGTAGTCTTTGCAAAATTGCCAGGTAGACTTCCCGCAAAACACAAATGGAAAACATACCTAGATTAAGCAAATTGAAATAATTTTATTTAGGTAGTGATTATAGTATGCACATTTTAAAATGTAAGTAATTTAATATATATATATATATATATATATATATATATATTAAATTACTTACATTTTAAAATGTGCATACTATAATCACTATATATATATATTAAATTACTTACATTTTAAAATGTGCATACTATAATCACTACCTAAATAAAATTATTTCAATTTGCTTAATCTAGGTATGTTTTCCATTTGTGTTTTGCGGGAAGTCTACCTGGCAATTTTGCAAAGACTACAGCAATCAGCTGATGAGCTAGTGAAATGCGGATTATTTGGAGAGAGTGGAATTAAAAATGCATAGAAGTAATTAGATGTTCTATACGTATAATTGATATATGTATATACTGGATTATCGGTAATTATTGTGGTTTACCCCTTACTTCACCTAAAAAGCAAGAATTTTGTACGAGGTAGGTACACTTTAATTTCTGATTTTAAGCACACAAAAGTGTTGCCTGTGTACAATGTGCACCCCTACTTTATAACCTAAAAATTTGATCCTCAAACTGTGCGTTATATATGAGTATACATATACGGTATAAGTATAATGTGGAGTTTCTGAATCAATAAAAGTTCCACTGCATTCCACAAAATCATTCATATATCATTTGGATGCCATAATTATTTAAGTAGGGTTGCAAATTGCTAGTTATATTTGTGAGCCGGCGTATGTGCAGCATCGATATATTGATCGATACTGGTGCAGGAACTATGAGCGTGTGTTCCCGACGTGGGAAATATGAAACTTGTGTTCCGGGAACGGCTCCCTACCTTTGTTATAGCAATAAAACCTTCGATAAGCTAATTATTTATCCAAATGATTACCTTCATTGTAGTGAATTTTTGTAAATCGAATGTTCGTAAACGGTGGGATACCTGTACTTGTTTTATTATTTATTTTTTCACTTTGATATAAAGGCCTATTTATTATATATTTCTGTATATAGGTTAAAATTTAAGTTTGTTTTTTTAAGAATATTAATTTTATTGACAATATTCTTAACAACTGATGTAAATATTTTACTAAATCTCAAGTTTATACTCCATGTTGAATCAAAAGAAGTTTACACTAATGGACTCTTTTATCTTACTCTAATTTCCTGTTTTTTTTATTTTTAAGAGGAAGAAAGACCACTTGTACAAATTTGGTCTTGTTAAAAAATTGCCACTTTATGTATACCATTTTTTGCGAAGTTTTAAGATTTTTCTAATTCTTAAATATGCATAGGAATAACTGGCTTTTTCTGTTGTGGTAAAGAGCTTTTTTAAATCCACATGAGAGAGAAATCCTAGAAATTTTCATCATTATGAATATTTTCAGATGCCTCATGAATCCACTGTTGCTCATGAACAGAGGTTTGTCATGGAGAGTCCTATGATTTCTCGAGCACGGCCATATTTCACAGATCAAGAGGAGACAGATCCAAAGCATCATAAGGTAAAAATGGAAAGGTTTTAGTATTTCAGATGTTTTGTAGTTGCATGGTATTTGTGTGTCATCCATCTGGTGGCAGAGTATTAGGTGTTGAAGAGCTGCACTCTGGATCACTAGGACAGCCTGGTATCAGAAGTTTGCAGGATCAGATTTACAGGACTCGTTTTCTTAAACCAATATTTGATGTAGCAATTGTTGGGTTTTTAACATCGAGAAATTTTTTTAAGTTCAGGCGTTGGATTTACAGGTGTCACAGTTTTTTTATGTAATTGGTAATGGGAGCAGATTTATTTGACCACATTTTCTGGCACTTGATTTTTGCATCCTATCCCTGATGTAGCACAACAATAAAGGGTAGTTTATTCTAGCTAATTTTTATAAAATGTTGATTAATTAAACAAGTTAGGAAAGTGTACAGTGTATCACAAATGGAGTACCGGTGGCCCCGCTTAATGTGCCCCTGGCAACGCAGATTTGTTGTATCACAGTTTTTTCCAATTATCAAAAAATTAAAAAGCAAAAGTTTTATATACTTATTAAAATATCATATGCATAGTGCGATTGCAGCCTAATATCCTATGCACAGTGCAATCATAGCCCAGCATGGTGGTGGATCATCTGAGGATATTTTCAAAGCTAGTAAAGGTTGGTGTGATCACTTCAGAAGGCGATCTAATTTGCACAACCTTAGAATAATTTGGGAATCGGCTAGATGTGCCCATTGATGGATGGGCATAGCAACTGCAGAGCCTGGTTGACTCAAGACTTATTCATAGCATGGTTCAGATCCTATTTTTGCTCAGCTGTAAAAAAATATTGTGAGGCTCTACTGGCGTTGGACAATGCACCAGGCCACCCTTTCCATCTGGAGACTGTGCGCAGACTTTCCCGTTGAAGTGGCATTTCTTCTGCCAAACACCACAGCTGCCCTGCACCTCATAGATCAGGGCATAATAGCGACCTTCAAGGAAGAACTTTAGGCAACTCATTGAAGAGACCGATGAACAGGACAAACATAGCATGTGAGACTGGTGGAAATTTTTTCATATAATAAAGGCCATCCGTAACATCGATGAGGCCTGGGATGAAGTTTCTTAGTCTTGTATGAAGGGTGTTTAGCAGCAACTGTACCCAGAAATCATACATGACTTTGAAAAGGAGCTACCCAATGCCATAAAGACATCGGCCACATCGTCACCGTAGCGGGGATCTAGGGTATTGGCACGGATGATGTAGTTGAGTTGCTAACCTCCCATGATGTGTCCCTTACTAACAGTGAGCTGTGACCATGTGGCTTCTGTAGAAATGCAAGAGCCTTAGTCCACCCCTGTGACATGGCTTTGTAGGAAGAGCACGACAATGACTTCACACGAGTGAGTGCCATGAAGAGGGGCTGCGATGCAATGCTTGAATGTTACTGACAAATTTTGTGTAATAAGCGAAAAAAAACCAAGGAGCCGATCTGAGACTCTTATTTGAATACAGAGATCCGTAGATCCCCATAAGTGTCCCAGGAAAGATTTTTATATTATTTGTTTTTATTATACATTAAATTTTTTCATATTGTTTACCATGTGATTTTATCATTTCTCTTATACATGACTATAAAATCCAGTGATAATATGTGTTTCCATTGAATGTGGGCCCAAAAATACCATTTGTAAAATTATTTCCCTTTGGGCACTGAAGGGTTGTAGAATTCCTGGTGAACGCAGATTTTCGTTTAATGCGGAGTTGTTAGGAACGCATCCGCCGCGTTAAGTGTATTTGAAAGAAATGATTATAAAAACGTTTTTGAACTTGTTCCTTTATTGAAAATTATTCATTTCTTTCACTTGCAGAACTCGGAGTTTACCTATGGAAAATGGCATTTTAAGGTTCTTTTCTTCATCATAAATAATCCATTTTCTTTCTATTTAAAAATATTGCATTCACACATAAGGAAATTAAACGTATTTTTGTTAGGTTGTTTATGTTAGCAACAATGATGAAGTAAGTATGCAAGAAAGTTCAACTCGAATTAAGATATTCTTGTTTGATTTTTTTGATAATGACTACTCCTACAATAAAATGTATAGGAAAATAAATACTCTAGTAGGTTTACAAATTTTATTTGAAAACTATTTTGATATGACCAATACTTAATGAGATATCAGTAAAGTGATTTATTTATGTGATTTTCTTATTTTCTTTAACTGTGTCCTTAATATCAAATTTCATGAAAATCCATTTGGTAGAAGCTGAGAACGAACATGCAAAACATGGAAGCGAAATACATATTAAAATGCCCTAACAATTTTGATTAAAATAACCTTCAGTTATAGAGCTTAGTGTCATAAACTGTACTACGTAAGCTATATTTCTAAAAAAAGTAATTATATAGCCTCCAGAACAGTGGCGTAGCTAGGCATGCGTGGGCCCCCGGGCTAAATCTTTTCCAGGGCTCACTAAATGTGAAAGTATTCCATAGTTTCAAGAGGTAAATCCGCCCAGATTTAAAATGTGTTCAGAAATATACCATGCCAATGCACTAAAGAAAAGTATCCGCTATTTACTCAACCTATTATTAAAGCGTTACATCTTAACCCCCTCCTCAATCATGTTTTTTTCGCGGCATTTAAACCCTCAGCATGACCTTTTTCGGCGATGTTGATTTTGTTGTGCATATATTCATTTAATGCTAATTAATTAATCATCAAATAATTTCAGGAAAATACGCATAAATTAAAGATGCCATATATTATGTAATAAAAAATGTATTTATTTAGTTCGTATTGATGATTCTGGTGATGAAATTTCATATTTTAATATGTACAGTAAGTCCCCGACTTACACGGGTCTGAGTTACACGGATCCGTAGATACATGGATACATGACGTAACTTACCAGCACGCTCGATCGTTAAACTGCCACTTAATAGATGGCATTACTAGTACGGTGATCCCTTGTTATACAGGCAATCGGTTTAGGGGTTTTCGATTATACGAGATGCACAAATTAATACGTTTTTCAATTTACGAGCCAATTTTCGCTTATACGATCTCCTTCCTCTCGCAAACCGATCATTTTTCCCGGCACCTGTTTTTGGCTTTCGTAGGTTCCCGAATCTTCTCGAATGCACAGAACGTCACGGCATCCCAACTTTAATGATGTAACTATTGTTTATAAAATTTATAGCATGGGGTGTATTGGGAAATTAATTTTCGTTTTACTAGTTTTCACCTTATGAGCAGTTTTCGAGGAACAAATTAAGCTCGTAAACCGAGGGATTACTGTATGTTGATGCACAGCTGACAGTGTCGCTTTCGCCATTTAGATTTGTTATCCCGTGGGTGCAAGTTTTCTTATAATTACGTTTTTATGTATGTACTGTACTGAATATATTTTCATTTTCTAAACATTTTTTTTATAAGCACTACTTTTTTTAGCTTTAACTATCCACTGAAACGAACGTATATGTTAAAAAATATATCATATTTAAGCATTGTTGGACTTACACGGTTTTCAACTTACGTGGCGACCTTCAGAACGAATTAACAGTGTAAGTTGGGGACTTACTGTACTTTGCTTCCTATTTATTTTTGCAGTCCCTACAGCATCTGTTGGTCTCTCAAATAATCTTTGATAAAGAAATTATCCATATACACCGCTCCCCAGTTATAACGCGGGTATCGGGGGAGGAGCAACCCGCATTATAAGACAACTGCGGTATAACCGAGGTCATGACTTTTGATTTTTTAAATTTCTATACTTGCTACAAACAACAAAAGTCAAATAAAAAACAATATACAGTGAGTAGAAGAAATTTATTTAATCGATTCCTTGAAACGTCAGTATATTTTGTTTTTACTTTAGTACATACTAAAAAAATGACAGGACTTTCTTTCCAAGAAATAGGGAGGAAGACCCGCAGTATATCCGATTCTGTGGTATAACTGATGGCGTTATAACCAGGGAGCGGTGTACAGTAAAACCTCGTTATTTCGAAGTTCAAGGGACCGAAAAATTACGACTTCGTAATATCCAGGTTTGAAATATATGAACTTTCATAAAAATCGAACTTTCTCACTTGGACAGCAAAGTCACGATACAGAATCTTATCTATCCGTTCTACAAATGAATAGGCCTTACAAGTTAGTATACATGGTGAAGTCAAACAGAGCTGAAGTGAACACTTAGTTTGCGATTCACAAACACCACCTCATGTGTAAAATAGGCTCGAGTGAATATCCTGAAGTTCCCAGTACATTTCTAGTTACACTTCAGAAGAAAAGATGTTCAACCACACGCTGAAAGATTATCACTCATCTATAGAACCACGAATTAACTGCGACAGATCAAACTCATAAGTTACCGTATCTACCCGAATACAAGCCGATGTTTTTTGTCAAAATCTAACATGAAAAAATCACCCCTCGGCTTAAATGCGAGTCCGAGGAAAATTTGGGTTATGGTTAAATCTCAAAGTCTCTCGTTGCTTTCACGTGCAAATGATAGTTCTATATGTTTCGTAAAGTAAATATTTGACCTACGATGAATATATATAAAAATATCTTGGCTAGATCGCGTGCGTAAATTGACGATTACGCAAAATCTGTTGATGGCTTGAATGCTCAACTGTTTGAGTTTCAGTAAAACTTTACATGGAACGAGTATAATTATAAAAATGAAGTTTCTTAAGGCAATGTATATGCTAATTTCATTGGAAATAGATGGATGAAAAAATATCTTGGCTAGATCGCGTGCGTAAATTGACGATTACGCAAAATCTGTTGATGGCTTGAATGCTCAACTGTTTGAGTTTCAGTAAAACTTTACATGGAACGAGTATAATTATAAAAATGAAGTTTCTTAAGGCAATGTATATGCTAATTTCATTGGAAATAGACTTGGATAAAAAAATATCTTGGTGAGATAGCTTGCGTAAATTGACGATTATGCAAAATGCGTTGACGACTTTGAACGCTCAACTGTTTGAATTTCGGTAAAACTTTACATGGAACGTGTATAATTATAAAAATGCAGTTTCTTAAGGCAATGTATATGCTAATTTCATTGGAAATAGACGGATGAAAAAATATCTTGGCGAGATCACTTGCGTAAATTGATGATTATGCAAAATGCGTTTACGGCTTTGAACGCTCAACTGTTTGAGTTTCGGTAAAACTACATGGAACGTGTATAATTATAAAAATGCAGTTTCTTAAGGCAATGTATATGCTAATTTCATTGGAAATAGATGGATGAAAAAATATCTTGGCGAGATCGCTTGCGTAAATTGATGATTATGCAAAACGCATTTACAGCTTTGAACTCTCAACTGTTTGAATTTCGGTAAAACTACATGGAACGTGTATAATTATAAAAATGCAGTTTCTTAAGGCAATGTATATGCTAATTTCATTGGAAATAGACGGATGAAAAAATATCTTGGCGAGATCGCTTGCGTAAATTGATGATTATGCAAAACGCGTTTACGGCTTTGAACGCTCAACTGTTTGAGTTTCGGTAAAACTTTACATGGAACGTGTACAATTATAAAAATGGAATTTCTTAAGGCAATGTATATCCTAATTTCATAGGAAATGGACTTGGATGAAAAAATATCTTGGCGAGATCGCTTGCGTAAATTGACGATTCCTCAAAATGCGTTGATGCCTTTGAACATTCAACTGTTTGAATTTCGGTAAAACTTTACATGGAACGTGTATAATTATAAAAATGCAGTTTCTTAAGGCAATGTATATGCTAATTTCATAGGAAATGGACTTGGATGAAAAAATATCTTGGTGAGATCGCTGTTACTATATTTGACCTTTTGTGAAAATGAAGACGAATGAAATTACTGTCACTGGATGTGGAACATTATTCAGCAACGCAAAATTATTAATTGGAGTAATATTTCAAAACGTCAACAAGTAAACCATTTCCCCCACATTTCTTTGATCTCGAATAATGTATTCTAAGATGTGCATGATTGCCCGACACACTTCAGCATAAAATCTACAAAATTTACGTTTTTGCCAAAAAATTGTGGAAATTTTTGGGTCAGCTTAAATCTGGGGTTGGCTTCTTTTCGGGCAGATAAGGTATTTGTTTTAGAAAAGCATTATGAAAACTTAAACGAAAAATGACCATTACATTATGATGCACTCTAATTACCAGCAGTAGAGTGAAATTACTGTTTGGTAAAATAGAATATTGCAACAGCTCGTCGATTCGATGCTTAAATAAGCTGATGGATTTAACACATTTAATTTAAAATGCAATAAGAACACTTAATATGCATTAACTAATAAAAAGTTGTAAATAACAAATATTACAGAAATGAGATTGAGATTTAAATACCTTTGTCATTCTTAGTCTCTCAAAAGGCCGATATTTAAGCTTCGCTTAGCTTTCTTTTGATCTTTTGCTTCGAAATCTCTCTCAAAATGATCACGACTCTGTACTGTGAGACAGACTGCTGATTTCAAGGTGGTAACAAATGTTACGAGAACATTCAAGTCATGTGACAACCAGCAATATGAATATTACATTGTGCTTTTCTTGTATGACATATGGGAAAACCACTAGGTTCTTATTTTTGGCTCATCACATATTCTCAGGAAAAACAAATGCATGATCATTTTAGAGATGACATTCAATATAAATTTGTATAGCGTTATTTAAAGATGTGTTTAGTAATGGAAATCAGTATTCCACTGTCTTTTCTGGAGCCAAGATATCACTTTCTCATGAGAAAAACCTTGCCCAGGTTAGGGAGATCATGAGGATTCAGATGATAGGGGTTCTTGCAACTTTGTTCATTTCAGCTTGGTTCTTGAATTTTGCTATCTGCTTGAGAATGTGAACATTCACACTAAATCATTTGCTTTGAGTGATGTACCGAGAGTGTAAACAAAACTTCGCAAGTGGTCTAGTGATGCAAAGATAAGGTGATTTATTTATTTGCATAATCTATGACTTTTATTTCATGTTGGCTGTTAAATAGAGTGACCATATTCCAACAAAATGAAAATGGAACATTTCTCGTCTTTTGTAAAAACAAAATGGGACAAAATTTTTGCATGATCTTTTAATGGCAGATATCACTTTCACGATCTATAGCGAAAAAAGCACATACTTTCCTTACAGCCTGGAACATGTCAAACTAGGACAAAGCTCACAATCAAAAGGGAATCCGACTAGCATTGTAAGACAAAACTCGGAAGGGAATAAATTAGAGGAAAATCCAGGCAGGATATTATACGTGGAGACCAGGTTTGCCACCTCAAATTTATCAATGATCCTGAGAGATTTCCTAATTTGACAATTGCGACTGTAATTAACATTGGTTGTTCGTTTGATATGTTCCATGTTTCCGAGAATCCTACATTTCTAATAGCGATATCAGCTTAACTATCATGTAATCTAAATTTTATTATGAGTTTCAAAATGGTACAAAATAGCTTATTTGACCAAAAAAACATGACTGTCCTGATGACAATGGGACGTTTGGTCACCCTAATATTAAATAAGTAGGTGATAGGCTGAATTGCAAATAGAGTTTGGGTGCAGTAACGCATGTGAGAAAATAAGTAGTGTTTATTGCATAAATTTTTGCAATGAATTTTATAAGATCATTTACTTTTTCATTATGTACGACATTTTCACTGTATTACTGCATCATAAGGTGACTGGTCACCACTAATACAGCTAAACTGCTGTAAGTTGCTGTAGCTATTAGATTATCCATTACTAATGTGTTTATTTCATCTCTTATTTCTTATGTATTTAAATAAGTGTCTTTAAAGAAAATGAATGTAAATTTAAAATGTGTGAATATCATAATTTGCAGATATTAGAGAGAAGTCATAGTTTGGTGCCCCATACAAGACCAGAAACCCCGAGACGAGTTACCCACAACCATGATGAAGATTACTCTGATGAAGAAGAGAGTAACAGCGATGGTAAGAACTCTGATGCAGCTCTGCAGAGGATGACCAAATCAGTAGAGTGAGGAAATGGATGGAAAGGCAGTTGAAATATAATGCAAAATTGTAATGGAAAATTCAGCTGGAAAGAGGGAAATGATTTGAGATTTATATTATCCTACCTCTCAATCGTATGAAAAAGCTAGCAGGTCCTATTTAGAATATCTACTTGAACTTAAACCTTTATGCTGCCTGTTATATATCCTTAAACAGTAATATTTCCCTTCCTGAAGGCTTTAATCATGGCTGTGTGTTCCAGTATCAGTTATTTTCCATAACTGCAATAGAATACTGAATGCATCTTTTTACTTTAAAAGCATTGATTTGCATGGGCATTTTTAATAAAAATATATTTTGTCTTGTGGAATTATTTTCTAATTCAGGAAATCGAATTGAATTCATTTTTTATATACAGTGTCATTAAACTTTGATTTTTGATTTGTATTTGTTAAATTTACTTTATAAAAATAATAATTTCATATTTAAAACTGTACAGATTCTTGATTCTGCATGAAAAGAGCATTAGGAATGTTATTTTGAGGATAATGAATCAAAAATTACTAAGGTAGTGATAAAAGCGAATCTCCTTTTAATTTAACAACAGAGTTCTGTTAGCAAGTAATTGAGTGGCCAATAAAATATATGGATAACATTTTGCTAAGAAATAAGAAAAATATACTTGGATGGCCATGTGGGAGAAATAAGGTGAAAAAATAATCGATTGTGCCTGTATTTATGTAATTACATGTATGAAACTTGATTTTCAAGTGAAATGACAATTTGCTCATATAGGATACAGGCACGCAGCAAGAATGAAGTCATGCGATGAAGTTGAGGGTAGCAGTCATGTGTGAGGTTGTGTGTGGGCCTTTGTTATTTTATATTTTTATTTTTATAGAATTAGGAAAGAAAAGTGTCAATAAATTTATATGAAGGCCATTTTTTTATTAACATGTGTCCCTTAATGCTGAAGATGAATTGCTCAAGAGCTTGGTTTATGATCATTCAGTGTAATATGGAAAGCTACCCAAGGTTTTTGGATGAAAAATCTAAAGTAATTTCTTTAGCCTGTCGATTATTTTAAAAAGAATTTATGTTAAGTGCCTGTATCAGAAATTTATAAGTCTGATTAGTAGTTTTAGTATCAGATATTTAATTCTCCATTCCTACTGCTGTTGGCTTTTAATAAAACCCTCTGTGATCTGAACCAATACAAAGCTGAATTTCAAGCCGGCAATGCACAAATATTTTTCAATGTTGAAGTTTTTTTGTAAAATCCGTCATGTACATAAAATGGTTGAAAATAGACTAATTATTATCCGTTTACTAGCATTTATCGCAGGATTACCCTGTACAATTTATTGCATAAGTTAAGTGTTTTCTGTCATGTTAGATATGTGAAATAGTGAAGTTCTATTGATTTGAAGGCAATGAGGAACCTTCTCACAAAATGTCTTTTTCTTCAGAAAATATTTTTGCAAGATTGTGGTTAACTCTAATTGATCATATTTGTTTGAACAGTTTCTTAATATGTTTATCAATAATTGTATGTATTTCTCAAACTTTTCTTACTCATATATTATGACAATAGATCACTTTCTGAATACCACGCAGAAATACTTCACAGGAGTGATTTTAAGACTTTGAACTAATCGGTGCAATTTTCTTAAGGATCCCATATGTACTGATCTGCTATAAAATTCGAATTTTCATTTTCAAAATTTTAATTTATGTTATTGGTTTTATTTAACATAAAATAGCAAATGAGTAAATAGAATAAGAATCACTTATTGAAAGCAATTCCAATAATTATGAACACAAAGGCAGGCTTCTGAGCAATAATCAACATGCAGGTCTTGCCATCTGTGAATTACTTTGGGATCCATAAATATGGGGCCCGACAGTGCATTGCACCGATTGCACCAATGTTAAAAATGCCCCTGTTGCTTCATCGTAACATGAAGTAATTTGATGAAAGCAGCATATATCATTAAGTAATTTAGTGAATATTGAGTTGTTTTCTATTAATGCATTTAACATCATAACAAAAAATTGCATTCTGTATAGTTGGGCTAAATGCTGTCTAATTTAAATGAACTAGTCAAAGAATGTTTTAATGATGTATGGCTTACCATTGTGCATATTAATGAAAAATAAAGTGGTTATAAATTATTACAAAAATAACTTGAAGCTGATGCTAAAATTGTAATGCATCATTGAGATTGCAAAAAATAATTGCAAAATGATTCTTGGATGTGTTTATAACTGAAGACAATTTTTAAAGCTGTTGGACTTAATTTAAAAGGCAAATCAAACTTTACTAATTGAATTTTGTAGTTGAATATTTTCCTTAATAAATCACATTGTTTTGTTTTATTACATTTTAGGCATTCTTTATAAAAACTAAACAAGTGAGAAAAGAATGGCAGGGAAAATTACACAAGGAGTTTTGTTCACCGACTGCTATCTTTTCAGCAGAGTGAAGAATCATAGATGTGATGTATTGTTAACATTCGTAGCAACATGTAGCTCTTGGCAATTTTGTCTGATTACTCCCTAGTAGCTAATCCTACATCCAACATATTTTCACCACATAGACTGCTCTATTATGAAATTTTAGATTCTCAAAGTTGAGGGATTCCAGAGATATTGCCCAAATGTACAGAAAGATGGACAGACAGACAAAGTGAATACATGAGCAATTATTTAGGAAAAAGAGCTATAAATGAAGGCCTCATGGTCAAGTCATATCCATCTGTACGTCTACCTGACCTCATGTTTAATCTCTGAAACTACTAGGTGGGTTTTCATGAAATTAAGGTCTTATGGGCAAAGAAAAGAAGAAAATGAAATAAATGTTTCACATAGCCTAATCAGGTATGTCATTTTACTGGTTATAAAAAATGAAATCTGTCATCCTGTAAAATATTAATCATACCATAAAGCAGTGGTGTGCAACCTTATTTAGGTAATTGCAGGCCACTCAGACTTGAGAGCATTTTTGAAAAACTTCAATATATAGACAATTTACATGCTTATGGTAGGTTAAATTTATATTCTAAAGCCATAGTTTTCACCTTTCAGTAATTATCTTTCTCCCTAATGATATCCAGAAACCTCTGCTTTACTGGTCTTTATTCCACATTTTTTATTTCTTTTCTCTTGGAATTCAGCCTATCTACTTTTCAACAATTTTGGTTCCGGAATGGTTGCCTTATAAAATGAATAAATTATTATTAGGTAAGATTTTTACTTTTTTATTTAAAACAAAATTTTTCATTTCTACTATTATATTTTTACTTCCTCATGCGAAGTATCGAGAAAGCAGCTCTAACGATTTTGATCAAATTTCGTACAGATACTTGAGTTTACGTCTTCAATAATACTGTATAGTTCATATTTCTCAAAAAATGAATATAAGGCTAGTTTATCCTAGGCAACTTTAACAATAATTCAATTTTCTCAAAAATGGCTGTAACGATTTTGATTAAATTTCGTACAGTTACTTGAGTATACATCTACAATAATACTACATATTTTTCTCAATGAATGAATATAAGGCTAGTTTATTCTTGGGCAACTTGAACAAAAGTTGGATTTTCTAAAGACAGGCTCATACGATTTTCATTTTCTAAAGATAACTAAACGACGCATTAGTATATGAGAAAGTTTGTACAATGTATGTTGTACCGATTTTTTATACAAAACTGGAAACGTATACTTTCTCTGATTATTCTCCTTCCTTGTTTGGACATGGGTATGGTTTCCATATTTTGCATAATAGATTCTGGTAAACAGCTGTTCAAGGATTACATAAAGCAAGGAATAGAAAGTAAAATTGAATTATCTAGTTGAATATATTGTAAGAGCTCAATTTCCAATCAGTTTTATCATCTATCTTTGGATAATCATAAAAAGATATTCTCTACAATGGAACTGTGGCCCTGGAAGATTAGTCATTTCTTGATATTTTAATATCATCCATAATCGAAAGAAAAGAACGCATCTGAAGAATATTACTCAGAAGTTGAATTTGTTGTGTAATTGAGCAAAGATGTTTTTTTAAGACGATTCCAGAAGCACTTTATGGATTTGAAGATGAAGATATAAATCCAATGTCTTGTTGCTATCGATAAGATAAAACTATATCTTAATCATCCACCAGATAAAATTTTCTCATACAATATTTGTATTCATCGCATAAAGAACCAAAAAGGTCACCCACAAATTGTTTCATGAACTGCTAGCTAGGGCAGAGGGCAGCAGTTTTTGTCTAACTTCAAGGTGGCAAACTGTCTGTAGGTAACCATGGCTTTAAATAATGCATGATGTAACTAATTAGCTAATAAATGTTAAAGTTGAAGAAAAAAGAGAAGAGTTGGTTAAATCCACATGATACACTCCCAATCGAGTCGAAAAAACATACAGTCGATGTTGACATTGAAAATATTTTTTTTTGCAAGGGTTGGAAAAGAAAAGCACACACTTTCTGTATAGGTCTAAATACATAGGTAATACTCACCCTTGTTCCAGGCCAAGCAACTGCGCCACTAATCGCTGAGGTAAAGGTTTCCTACACCCTCAACCCCCACCCTCGTTACCCTTGAGGACAATGGTTCTTTCCCATCCATTTCATCCTAGGAGCCATCATTTTGTCTCTAGTAAGATAAAATCCATTGTACACTTTATTGACCAGATGAAAATTCTATGAATGTGGGATGAAAAATTAAACCGAATTCTTTTATTTTCTGAACAACCCTCGCCATGGAGCGAGTATTTTTGAGAGAGATATAATCTTCATTCTGCCAAATGGTATTTCCCAAAGTACTATGGATGAATGGTGAATTCCTCCACCAGAGGGCAATGTGCAACTGACTTCAACCCCTCCCCCACCCTTAATCCAGATAAATTTTAAAGAGAATTTCAGTCTTCATTTAGCAGCGGAAATGGTGATATTCGTGATTTAATGCTACATACTTAGTTTTTATGATAACTATTTGTCAAGTCGTTAGATGAAGGTCAGTACATATTCTATTTTTTTAAATTTGTTAAAAGCTTGATGTTATTTGCAGGTGGTGACATAGCAATAATGAAGAATTATCAACGGTTAATTCCACTTTTATTTACACATATAGGCAGCATCGAGAAAATAATCAAACATACTAAGGGGACCTCAAAACATGTATTTCTGTTGAAAACCCAAATTCAGTTATTTTCACGAATACATTACCTTCACGTACACTACGTATGGAAAAGTAAAAAGGAAAGATGACCTTTGACCACACTGCTTTTAAGGCACTTTCATCAGTTTTTATGTAATTGAAAAAAGTTGTAATTTATGTAAAATTTTATCAATAAAAAACATTTTTTAGAACTAGGAAAGGTTCCAGAACTGGATCCGAACCCGTTCCTTCTTTTGATAACTCCGAACCGAACCCAGAACGGAACGAGTTGGAAAATTTAAGATCAGAACCTGAATGTTCGGAACTGTACGGGAACTTCCCAACTCTGGTTTCTCTTGACAGTAAGATCGCATTTACTTTATTTTCTGTGGTCAAATCACCAAGTTGTCCAGCTACAGTTTCAAGACTGGACTTGGTTAATTCTTCACGAGCTGAAAAAGGCTTTTTTTAGCAAGCAGAAAAGCAATTTCATACTATGCTGTTTCAAGCACAGATAAGCATATGTGGTTTTGCTTTTTGAAAAAGTTTTGTTGTTTTTTAATGCTGTGGATCCCTGTTATTCACAGGGGGTACATACCAGAAAATGATCACAAATACCAAGGAAATTTTTTCCCATAAAAATACATATAAGGGGGGGATACATTCTGATTGACCACTAAAATAACTCGTGATGAAAAAAGGGGAATTTTCTCTCGTAAGATTTCATGTAATAATGGAGAGCGTGGTTGCATACTATTAGGGGTGACCTCAAGAGCATTTTATCTGAACTACAAGGAGCACGGGAAATTAAATATTATTATTCAAGATGAATTTAATACTGAAAGGCAACAAATAAGCCAAAGTAAAAACTATGTGCAATGGTAACCTACACACTTAAATCGTAACGCTTACGACCAACTTCATTTGGAGCGATTAGAAGGCTGGCATGATATTATCTTTGGGAAATAAGGCGACATTTTTCAGTTGGTTTGGCCAAAACTGAGAATGACACTCATAACCTATCACTATTACCAGCAGTTCATTCTTTCGGTTCCCAGGTATTTACCATACAAGGGGAGATTCTGTTATTTTTAATTAAGAAACTTAAGATGAGTGTAAACTTTGGTGGTGTTTGGTGTCTCCGTTTGACACTTGATCAGCTGTTACATCCTCCTCAAAGTGTGCATATGTTTTCATGTCTTTTGCCTTCTATGCATAGAATGCTGCAAATAACTTTATGTAATTTAATTTCAAACCTAGATCAGTCTGGGTATGGTGTTGAATTTTGAACCACTAGCAGCGGAAAGCAATTGGCCAAACCACCATTGCTATGGATATCCCTTCGAATTATCAACTCATGCAAGCAAATTAGTTCAATTTTTCGTGCTTTTTGCAAACGATATTAGTCAAGTTGGGATAAATTATCTCGTAAAGCCAACCCTAGCCTCAATCAGCAGGATAAATTCTTTTCTGCAAAACAAACATGAATGTACGGTTTATTGTGAGAAACTTCGTATGAACACAGCATTGGAAGAAAATATTCTCTCCTACCTTGACGATTCAACAAGTACTGCCATCAGTAGATTTGCTAAAGCTGGATGTGTCTAGGGTTGACATAGAGCGACAATGTATCCCTATTTAGCATATAAAAATGTGCAAAAACCACAAGAAATTGAGTTAAATTATGAAGTCTATGATTGCATCATAATGAGTACCACTAATTTTAAGTAAATTCTTCAACTACCTAATATTGAAATTGAAGAAGGAATACAATTATTATTTCCTGAAAACTAATTTAAACTTTATTTTTTCCTACTTAACATGCCATTATTACTGCAAATGGAACAATCGCAAACATTGTCTTAACAATTTTCGATGGAATTACCTTTTAGTATGGCTTTAAATAGAACACGTGACCACAACCTTCTCCAACGTAACCTTCCGGTGGACTGATGTAAACAATTGGAAATTGCAGGGACTTTTGGTATTCTGATGTGATTTAAATATTTTGTAGTATCATATAATTGAAAAAATTAATAATGTTATCCCATGTTAAAATTTCACCATAAATTTTTATAAACAATTTTACTCACAAGCATTAAATCATCTCTTTTAAATTTCTCCACTCAATTTCATTATAGCTTTATGGACAACATAATATATTCCCTTGGGCCATAGTGCCATTCCTCTAACCAGACAATCGTCATATACCATGTTTATGATATTCATCAATGGAAAACAATTAGTTTATCATTGATGGGGTTTATTTTATTTGTCGTTTCATTGCAGTAAAATTATATTAGTATTATTACACTAAAGCTCATTTTAGTAACACCAAATCTAAAATATTAAGGAGCTGATGATATTATCGTGTTATTCTAGCTTTAGATATTTATTTCTCATGGTCACAACTGTTTTAGATGGTAGCAACAAATTTTATAAGTGCATAAACACTTTATGTATAAAGATTGTTTTAGTAGCATTCTCCAAGAGAAAAATATTTTGAAACTCAAATAATATAATTTTTGATCTATCTATACTAATAAAAATTTTAGGATGGTCATTGTGTCAGACACTTGGCCTTGAAAATAGTACACGTCACTGAGTACCCCCTTTCCATGCACACCATTCCCTCCTAGACCAATATTTGTCTGGCATCCATCAAGCTCGCTCTTGAAACCCCACCGTCAACCGCCAACTGCAGTCCTTTGGAAACTTCAGGGAGGTAAAGTCGTTCACCAATCAGAGGATACTGTTCAGCAAGGAAATGACAGGCAATCGCTGAGGTGAGATTGAGGCCATACCCTATATCAAACTCTCGACGACAATGAACTGCCTATCGTCCTGTACAGGATGCATTTCTCCATACAGCTTTTGTTCGCGATGACCATCATTAAGGCACAGGTTCAGAGCTTCTTGAGAGTCAGTCTCTACATCAACCAGAATAAGTCTCTGTTTGGTCATGGCCAGCTGCACGTGGCCTAATCTTGAGCTCGATCGAGACAGGTCAACATCTACCTGGCCAGCATGAAGCCCGTTGGACAAGAGAACATGATTTCAAATATCATTTTCAAAGAAGCTCTACAAACAAGAGCCAATGAATTTATTTGATTTTTTATTTCTTTTCTCCTCTTCGCACCTTCCTATCATCCCACATGAGCGAAGCTTGCGGAGGTGAGCGATGCAAGTAGAGACGGAGTCCCTAGTCATTACTTATAAAAATTATTTTACATAATGAATTTTATGTCACTCAGTATATTTTAATTGAAAACTACTATAGGGGACCATTCCTCAGTGAACATAATACAAAGCAACTACATTAAATTAAATACCCACTGCATTTTTAGCATTGGTGCAATCCATGCAAAACACCAATAGGTCCCTCATATGTACTTTGACGTTACAAATAATTTGACAATGTGCCATTATTATTCCCATTTCATTAACTTTTCTATTTCCAAATTTTAAAAGCACCATGGGTCGAATAATCAGCTCAAAGCTTTTAGAGTAACTGTAGTAGTAAAGGAAAATTCTAAGTTCCTTCATTCATAAATTTGCTAAGCAAATTCTGCACTCCCTCCAAACAGAGACCATTTATGAGAACAGACTCCTTAGTTCCATATATAATATATAATAGCTCCATATATAATTTAAAACATAAAGAATTTTATTATTCACAAATTTCTGGGAGAAAGAATAAAGCAAAATCAGGTAAATTAATTTAGGAATATTATATAATTAATCAATTTAATACATATAGTACTACTAGAAATTTTTTCCCTCCCAAGAGGAAGGCACACCGTGATACAAGTGTAAACTCACTGGTTCTAGATGGTCGTGAATTCCATGAAAATTTGCCAGCTGATTCGGACGTAGATGGAGTTGTAGTGAAAAATGTTAATTCCAATTGTGTCCTCTCTCCCCATCAATTCAAAATCTCTAACCCCAAATAGTGATACTCCCACCTCTAGTATCACCATGAGAAGTCAGAATGTTATGTTAAATTGACTGTATGACAATGAATCTAAACGATTGTGGAATCTATATCACAATTTAAATTACTATTTCTGAATATTCAATGTCTAAGTAATAAAATAATTGAATTAGAATTTCTGTCAATAGAAGAGAAGCCTGAATTTATATGTATTTGTGAGCACTGGATGGAAACTGTGTCAATTCCAGGTTACATTTGTGCATCATCTTATGCAGACTCTCTCATGTGCATGATGGTGTTGTGATTTTTGTGAAAAGTGATATTTCCTATGATAATATCTCCTTTGATATTAATCATACTTATATGTACTGATAAAATCTTTGAATGTGCTGCCTTGATCTTTTCATGGCAGAATGAATTATTTAATCTTTTTGTCATGTATCACTCTCCTTCAACAAGCTTTGCGACATTTATTGATAAACTTGAATATCTTCTTGTCTCCATTAGCTCACATTCCCTGCTATCTCACAGCATTATGGCTGGAGATCTAAACTGCAATCTCATTAGTAAGGGACCTGAGCAAAGCAAACTTGAATCTCTCTTTGATACCTACAATTTTAAAGGTCTGGTCAAATGTCCAACTAGAATTACACCTCACTCTTCTTCAGTGCTAGATGTTATTTTTTTACCAATTATTGTATTTCTAAAATAGATACCAAAGTTTTTGATCAATTAATCTCAGATCACAGTGTTGTCTCATCAGCTTTTAATATGAGACCATCCCAAAACGTTGCCCCTGCTCCCTGATTAATTAACTTTTTTACGCCACAAAATACCCAAAATTTTTGTAATTTACTTACTAAACATGATTGGTCAAACGTTTATCATGCCTTGTCATATAATGACAGTTTTAACAAGTTCTACTCAGCCTACCTTTTTTATTTCAACTGCACATTCCCTTTATCTAAATGTATGCAGCACAAGTGCAATATATGTAAGAACTGGGTCACCAATGAAATTAGGTCCTCAAGGCGAATAAAAATGTTTGCTTCAGCTGACATTCAATCGGCTGATGCTAATACCCTTGATTACTATAACGCCATCAAGCATCAGGATCTGGTTATAGGAATTTGGAATATAGGTTCTCATTCTCTCCGACGCTCTGCAGCGCAGTCTCGCCATCAGGATTCTGATTCTGTCTTCAATAAAAAGAGACTTTGTTCTTTCCTGCATAGAACCATCCAATTCTCAGGTTCGTACCATGTATTTAAGTAATTTTAAAATTCAAATGAAAAATAAGCTTCACTCATCCCTATGTTATTCAAATAGAGAAAATGAAAAAAAGAAAATATTTTTAAAAATTAGAAAAGTCATCCAAATTGATTTAAAAACCTGACTACATCACTTAACTCTATATTCCGATTAAAATGACACCTCTTGTTTCTACGTGCTGTAGTTGTAGAGTTATAAAAAAACACACTTTACTTTATAGATACCTATAGATATATAGATAGATATGGAGATAAGCGATGGATGGCTAACACGTTTTAAAATTAGGCATCAGATCAGACATCTAGATGTTTCGGGTGATAAAAAATCGGCAGACTAAGGAGCTGCCAACAAATTTTGTGACTTTTTTAAACATTAGTTAACCCCTGATCAAATTTATAATGCCGACAAGCAGGGCCGCTGCAACTGGGTGTGCGAGTTGTGCACGGCACACAGGCGGCAGGAGAGGAGGGGCGGCCAGAGAGGTATGGCTGAACTTGAGATTTTCGCGGCTGCCTAACGATGAGTCGATGGAGGGTGAGGGCGGCCGAATATTGCCTACCTGCCTACAAAATGAAAGGGTTAAGGGGAAAACCAGAGCAGCCGAAATATTTTCAACCGCATACCCGCTGAGAAGGGTCTCTCCGGGTTCTTAAACCCCTTATCTGGGGGCAGTGTCGGCAATGACCGAAAAAGGGCAATACTCAGCCTTTTGGAATCTACGCCGCGGGTATTTCCCATAGCTCTAACACATTCTTCTCCAGGGCAGGTGTCCCTTGGATCACTTAAAACAAATATTTAAAATTCTTCTTCTTCTTACATCGGGGAATGGTATTCCTAAAGCATTTGTTTTGGAAATGCCTGTTGCAAACCAGAGGTCATTCTTCTACGAACTTTAATTTTTCTCCCTCGCTATTTTCGTTAGTATTTCATCGCTAGTCGTTGCAGGAAGATCGAGACACCGCTGGTGCTTTGAATTCATTTTGTACAGGTTTCTTTCCCGTTTGAACTAATTCTACTTTAAATTGCTGGTTTTTAGAGTTAGACCATCTGATACTTTGGATTCCACATTTGTTGTCTAAGAGGTATGTATCTTTTCCATGCTAGTAGATGTGTGGTGTTGTCTCGGATATAATGCGATCCCAAAATTAGTGTAAAAGTGAAAATGGCAAAACATTTTATTATAGGTTTCGGATCTGAATTTAACTCAATTTAATTCAATTAACTTTATAAAAGTCATTCCACATACAGGCAGTCCTCGACATCCGTACATAATGCGTTCCTGAAAACGTGTACGGATGTCAAACATAGGTTATCATGTTATAGGGAGGTTCCGTTCCCAGAGGGCAAAAAAAATATTACAAAATCTCTAATTATGGTAAAAATGTTTAGTTTTTTGAGCAGGGGCCTTTCAGACACAATCGTCAATTTTATAATATAGAGAGATAGGACAAAATGCAATAAAATATTTAATAATTGCACAAATAAACACTGCTTTACAGACAAAGATGGCGACACAGCAGAAACTGGTGGCCTGGTGGCTGGCAACCAGCAGCACTCAAAATATTCGTTCGTCATTTTGCTGATGCACGTAAGTCCGAATTCGGCGTACAGAAGGCGGTTTAGGGTTGTCAATGTATAATGTATGAAAGCGCTAGTTTTTTTTCATTAAAGCGTTTTGCTATTTTCGTAGTTTTTTGTAATACAGTAAAACCTGGTTAATTCGAAATTCACGGGACCAAAGAAAAAGCATTTCGAATTACGAAGAACCTCTATAATTCGAAATTTACAAAAAAAACGTGATTTACCAAGTTTAAAAAATGCAAATATAAATTACAGAAAAACAAAAGAATAAGACACTATATTAAAATACAGAAAAAAAGGATGTACTACATATGCATACCTCAAAATATGATGTCGATGAATAAAAGTCAAATTTAGGATTACTCATTTAAACATTGAAACATATATGAACATATAATTAAACCACTAAAATGTTAATAATGTCTTTCACTTATTTCAACTTAAAAGTAAATAAAAGTGTGTAATAAAATATATAATTTAAATTTATTTTTAAAAGTTGGTTATTTTCCCGTTTCAATTTCAGGGCACTCCCTAGCGCAATGTTTTGCGTAATGGCATCAACTTTTTCACAGATATTCATCGGCACGTCTGGCATCCCGGACACGTACCTTTGAAGGGTATCTTAAGCTTTTAAAACATCCTCCTTAGATGGCAATGGCACATCCAACCTAGCATCGACGTTATCCACATAGTCTTCTTCGTCGCTATCACTCGCAATGGTTTTCGATTCGTCGATCGTGGGGTCATACACAACCGTTGTAGCCAAGTCATTATCAAAGGAAACAAAGTCTCCGAAACTGACAGGCCCCAATACATTACTGTCGATTACTTCCTCCACTTCTGTACCTTGGAACACGCTTTTCTTAAAACAGTTGGCGATGAGGAGTCACCAATTGCCACACCGATGACAAGGCCCGGCACGCGTCTAAAATCGTCCATTTTTGTAAATCATCCTGCGAACATCCATTTGTAATTTGCACCAAGTATGACGACAATAGTTTTTTTTCTGTAATGACTCCTTAAATTTTGAATGATGCCCTGGTCGAGTGGCCGCAGAACACTGGTTTGTTCGGCGGAAAATGCAGCAACTCAACATTGGGCGTATTTATCTGAGCCACATGGTGAGCAGAACATCGTCTAGTGTCAACAAAATTTTACGATTTTGCACCGCCACACGTCTTTGCATTCTTATTAAAAAACTTTTGAATATGTCTGTTGTCATCCACACCTTTTTGTTATGCTCGTAAATTATCGGCAAATAATCACGATTAATACCTTTGAAACAGCGTGGGTTGCCATATTTTCCGATGATTATAAGTTTTTCTTTATTCGACCCATCCATATTTGCGCAGAGCACGGCGCGGCAGTGAGACGCTCCTTACTACGTTTGCCGCCGTGACATTTTTCGCCTCGGAGAACCAAGGTACGATCGGGCAACATGTTTAAAAAAATGCGTTTCATCCATATTAAAAATGTCCTTGAGCGCGTACTTCTCCAAAACATGTTTATTGCTTTGCAGCCAGGCGGTCACTTCCTCTTCGTGAATTTTTTGGGCATCACCACATACTGCGAGACAAACAATACTGTGGCGTCTTTAAAACCATCCAACCACCTATTGGACGCTTTAAAATCTTCAATGTTCAAAGCGTTCGCAAGACTTCTTGATTTTTCAATGAGCACCGGGCTTGTCACAGGTAAATTCGTCGCTCGTACTTGTGAAAAAAAATCGGACAATTCTTCTTCGAGGTCTTCGTTTTTCGCAGGCCGTGAACGCTGACATGTAGCGCTCCCTTTAAATTTATAAAAACTTTCTTCAATCTTCGCCCGATTCTTTAAAATTGTAGATAAAGACGAGTTCGGAATCCCATACTTTGAGGTCAACTTTCCTTTCGATTCTAACTTCTTGTCAATGTTTTGCAGCAAAGACATTTTTTCAGCAAGAGTAAGAGTCTTATATGCACCACGAACTGGAGCCATTGGAGGGTATATTTAAAAAAAATATTTTAAAGCAATAAATTTAAATATAGTCTCTCTTGCAGTTATTAAACTAAGAATATTATTTAAACAAGTAACTAACAATGATGAAAAATACAATCTAATACGAAACAAACAACGAACCAAAGGAATATTGGAACGCGTTTTCCACACAAAACTCGCAAAAAGTAGATAAATTGAGGGGATGGACCGAAACTTGTGACAATACCCAATGCCCAGTGGGTATGATCGCGATCGCACAATGTTTGTAAACCAGCCGACATAGTGCCAGAAATATTTTAGTAAATTTCATTTAGTTTCTTTTTGGTAAGTTTTATTTCGAATTATGTCAACAAAAATGCGTTGATATTCCGAGAATCGGGCAAAATTTTTTTTCGAATTACGAATTATAGAGATTTTCGAATTATTGAAACACGTATGAAATTGGCTTTTTCGGTCTTTCAAGTGTTAAAAAATTTCGAATTACGTCGAATTTCGAAATATAGAGGTCCGAATTAACCAGGTTTTACTGTATTGCCTAATCGTGGCCCTAAAGAGAGTGATGATTGAAATGAAAGAAAAATCGACAAAAAGGGCGAAAAAAAGTTATGAGTTGGGAGAAGAAAATTGAAGTTTTAGATAAGCTTGCGCATAATGAACTGCTTCATCAGTTGGTAAATTACTTGGTGTGACCGAGTCCACAATAAAATTGATAAGGAAAGTGAAGAAGGGATTAGAGCTAGTGTTGCAAGTGATACTTCAACGAGTACAAAAGTTTCTTTTGTACCTAGGAATACGTATGTAGAGAAGACAGAGAAGGCTTTAAACCTGTGAATAGAGACTGAAACTCGCAAGAAAATCTCGCTGAGTTCACTTGTCATTCGCGAGAAAGCCAAGCAACTGCATAATCATTGTCTCAAGTTGTTTCGCGGTCTGCTAACAGGATATCACCAACGTCATCAAAGCGTGAGTAGATCGGTTCCTTGCTCTTTAAAAAAATGTGGCGTTTATTCAGAACGTCACAGTACATATTGTATTATTATATTTGTTCTTCTCCTTCACAATTGAACACACGCTTGACCGGCTTAAGTCCAATGAACGTCTGAATGAAGCTAAAGATTCGCCGCTTTCGGCATGCCTAATTATTTCCATCTTTGTCTCAATTGTGTTCAGTTTATGAGTCCTACATTTCTTTTCACTTGTATTAGTACTTTAAGTTTTCCGTTTCTCACTCATGTTTATAAAATAATAGGTGTAAAATGCACAAACAAAGAAACACTCCTGTACGTACAAACAAAGATGTTAATGTTGCCGAGACTGAATAATAATAATAATTTAATCATTATTAACCAATTTTACGGTGGTATTAATCTTGTCAAATTTCAGTACAATATTAAAAACATTACACACAAATCTTACATTACATACAATATGTATATTATTACATAGCATACTTTAATTTGTTAAAAGTGTTGGCTTGGCTGACAGACAGCACCATTATGCGATAGCTCGAAATGTTTGTTCGTCAGCTGATGTACGAAAGAGCGAATTGTACGGATGTCGAGGACTGCCTGTATTCATAATTGGAAATTATTGATGAATTACAGCATTTATTATGTCTATTATGCATTCAACTTGGAATTTTTTGCCAAAGAATAGCAAACATTTCTAATCTTCTGAAAGCTTTCAGTGTGACAAGACCAATATGCTGCATTTTAAACTGTAAAAATGATGCTATTGCTTTCATTTTATGTCACTTCTTTATTTCCTGTATTTAATACTTGATAAATAGCAGGCTGACAAGGTAAAAGCATTATATCAATGCTATGAAATGTTTCCCTGTCACACACCAAAATCTACAAAAATAAAATCCTTTGCATTAGTAATAAATGGCATAATATATCACATACACCTTAACAATTTCAGACTTCTGGCTATTACCGTTTTGATTCAATCGATACAACATTTATACAATAAAATGCTCTAAAATGGTATTGGTTAAATAAATAGTGTACAATTTTTGCATGCCCAACTGATGATTAGCCCACCACCAGTGGAAATAAACAAAAATGAATTGTCACAAACTTTCATTAGCACAACGTTATAAACATGCTAAAAAATTTGTATGTATTCCAATAATTCGACTAACTTTTACTAATTGAAGAATCAGAAACAGCTTTCCTCAAAAAAATTTATAATTGCTTCAGCAAATTTAATATAGATTACCTTTTCCAAGCGAAATATTTTAATCATTTGGAGATGTCTCAAAATGTTTCCATAATTTCAACATTAAATTGTTTAAAAAATCATTACACCTCACCAAGGAGCAAATTCACATTACACTGTCACCACTAAACTCTTATTTTTGTTTCTATAAATTCCATCCTATTTATACAGCATATTTAATTTATATACAAATTTAACGTTAACCATTTTTTGAGAGCCTACTTTCATAACGTGTAAATCTTAAAATTATAACAGTAAATCGGTGCAGAGATGCAAACTTTTGCATTTAAAAATTATTGGTCAGGTGAAGAAATTCAAGCAAGCACGGGTAAACGGCGGGAGTAACTATGACTCTCTTAAGGTAGCCAAATGCCTCGTCATCCAATTAGTGACGCGCATGAATGGATTAAGGTGAGATGAATTGCTTAGGTTCACTATCATACTCTCCAAACATAACTATGCATGGGGTTTGCATTTTCCATTTTAATTCTTCCACATGTAGTTAGATCTAGATATTTAACCATTCTTATTTAATACGTTGCTATGCTCATATGCAAAACAAATTACTGAAAAGTTGAGGGTGTCCGGGAAGTTTAGGGAATACGACAGTAAACCTGTTCCCAAAGTTGAATTTATCAGATTAATATATCTCTTATTTTTATCTTTATTTAATCTATTAGAAAAGGACAAAATTATTCAATTCTTCTGAACATTTCTGTGAAAACCAGTCATAATATTTTATCCAGTTCTTCAATTTTTGGCTTATGAAGCATATGACATTTATTAATTGAACCATCTATTTCGGAGATATTTTGATTTTTCTTAATACCAGTATACAGCCTACCACCATGTAGCGGTGCATTCTGTGAACATATTCAAAATATAATTCTACATTATCAACTTAAGATTCTGAGTTAAGATAGGACATTGATATTTCTTCATTGACTATTGAGTATATTTACTCTCCCATGCATTTTTATTGCTAAACTTATAGAGAGTTTAATGTTTGAATTATAAATAAATCTCAGTAAATAAAAAATTTTTATTGTGCCAGAAAATGAGACCCCAATTTTTTATTTGATTCGGTTAATTTTTAATTTGAATTGATAATTTTGTTATATAATGTGGTGACTTTAATTACTCTGGTAACTACTGCTCTATTTTCTAAAAAAAATCAATTACATATTTGTTTTGTCAGTTCAGGCAATATGGAACATGAAAATTTTTAAACTAATTGGCAACTAAATCTGTTACTTAATTATTTGAATAAACCGTTAAAGAATTTTAAATTTTACAATTCTAAACAGGTCTCAATAAATAAAATGTGCTCCTTCATATTGTGTTAGCAAAGTAATCTTTTATATTTAAGTTTTTAGATTACATTTCTCTATTGAATTCACCACAACCATTTTTCCTCTTTATTTTATGTACTTTCAGTTGATGCTGAGCCAAAATGCACTGGTTTGAGCCATAGAAGAACCATGAATCGAAGAGTACTGCTTTGCTTTGACAAAAATTGATGCATCTGGATGAGAGAGTAAAGAGGATTATGAGCTGGAGGCTGTATATATGGGATGAAAGGTTTATTATTTATCTGTATGTTGATAATCCTGGTTTGTTCACTATATCAGACGACAAATATCTTTTATAATATATAGCTGTGTCTTACATACGATATAGAAGGAGAATATAAATTATAAGGCTCTTCCAGATGAGCTAGAGATTTGAAATTTCGCACGATTACAAGTTTTCGGTCACAACCAATGGAAAAAACACAAAATTGTTGAAATTCTAATTTTTAAGGGCTGTTTTTCAGCTATTATTCAGAATAAGCCAAAATTTACAGTTGGATTAAACCACACCCCAAGAATTGGATTACTCTTTAAAATATTGTTTAATCAATTTACCCTTAATGTAAATAAACCAAAAATATAGTGCTACTTCTGAAAAAACTTGAACTGGTATTGTCTGTAAGAATATTTTTTCTTAGAATATAAAGCATCAATTTTGTTTGAACTTGAAAGACTTGATTTAATTACATTTTATAAAGAATATTCCATTTTGTTTGTCAAAGTTTATTAGCACACCTATAAATTTTAAATTTTTGTGAAAAATTTGGCTTTCATTAATAACGAATTTACTATAGTAATAAGTTATTTGTGAATTACAGAGGACCGCATATAAAAATATATTGAATTTAAAAAACTTAGAAAACTTATTAAATGTCAAGTTTTCATATTTAGATAGACTTTTGAGAGAGCCCTTTATTTGCTCACATTTGCAGACTTACCATGCAGTTTTATGGTGAATATTGTTCAGCAAACTGGATGTTGGAAAGTAATTAAATATAATGTTAATAGGTGCAGTCATTTTTGAATCAGGATTTTCTGTGTTCAAAGTTTAAAATTTTACCAAGAGGGTTTGTCGTGGTTAAATAATTCCAGATTTTGTTTAATTTAAAAATTTCAAGGTTGGAGATAATTGTACAATATGCTTGAATTAATTTATGGGTTTTTTATTCAAGACAGAAAAAACTGAGACAGTCAAAAATCTATTCTGCATTCAAGTTATCAAAATCAGATGAGATTAATGCAAATGAAATTTCAGTTAGTTTTGAGAGCTTTGATCGTAAATCTGTACTGTGTATGCAAAGAAAAATATTTTATTAAAAAATTTATCTCATATTATTGATTCATGCATTGGAAATGGTAATTTAATTATTCTTAATCCAAGGCAACACTTAAAAAAAATTCTAAGTTAGTCGAGAGACAAAATTCTTAACAAAAATTCCATCAATATCCAATTTGCTAGATATGATTTCTTTGTAAATAACCTTTCTGTGTGTAATGAGTTATTATATTATTCAGAGTAATGGTAAATTATTTTTATGATCCAAATGTATAAACTTATTTGATTTCTATTCTCTATCATTACTGCCATTTTTTAAAATCTGAACAAACCAGAATTAACAGCACTTTTGGGTATTACATGTATTGTCTCTCATCTCATATTTTTCCTCTTTACTTTAGCACTATTTTTTTAGAGAATGATTAAAAAATGATTTTATCCTCGCTGAAGTATTTTGTAAAAATGTCAACTTGTATTTGTTTGCCATATTTAAAATTTTTTTCTGCACTTCAAGAAAATTTTTAAACTGCAATTTTGTTTTGTGCTATATTCAAAGCTTTGTAAGTGTGATAGAAGTCAAGAATTTTTTTCATGTCCAGAGTCAAAAATTATTCTCCAGAATTTTTTTGAAGGGCAGAAATCCAAAATTATTGTCCAAAGTACAAACAAACCATTTTTTAAGCCCCAAGTCAAAACTTTAAGTCCAGACTTAAAGAATAATAATTTTATTTTGAAGTGCAGGATTACAATAAGTAAAGAAAAATAATATATTTCAGAGTGCAAAAATTTTTACTGAACTTGTATGTATACATTGCACATTATTTTAATTGCAATAAAGACAATTTACTTTGAACAAAACCTGTTTACTCCATTAAGCTAAAACTAATTTCTTTCTCTCGGAGGCTGTTTTAGATATCGTAATACTTAAGGGGTTTTTTAGGTATATTTTGGCACAATTTTCCTTATTTTTAGCTTAAAACTGCTATTTTTATCATAAATTATTTCAATTTTTGCTGTTTGTTGATCAAATTCTTCAACAGCTGACATAACTGCATATATAACGACAATTTATCTTCATTTACACTATTCAACAGCTGACACAACTGCATATATCACAATATAATTAATTCACAATATAATTAAGTCAAAACATGATTAAATATCAAACACATTTTGCAGCTGAAACAAACTGAACAAGTGCTTAAAATATTACTTGCCTCTGATAAAAATAGCTGCGACTGAAATGTAAAATAATTAATACATGCATTTCAACTACAGAACAGCTGCCATCAGTGGTGAAATGCCGCTGACAACAACTGCTCTATAGCTTAAATGCATGTATTAATTTTTTCACAATCCAGTCACAGCTACTTTTATCAGAGGCAAGTAATTTTTTAAGCACTTGTTCTAGAATCACTTAAAAAAAGAAACATTTCACATTATCAATGGCCTAGCATTAATTAATAATGTCTCCTATTGGTCAAGAAATACGTTAAGTAAAAAGGAGTGCACACAATTGATTCTAAATAGGAGCAATGTTCCCATAAAAGATGGAAAAATGCAGTATTAAACCATACAAAGCAGTGCTTAATTAAAATTACTTAAATACCGGAATAACCACTTTTATAAACTGTTTATGCAAGAAATACACTTTAAAAAGCAATATTTAAAATTTTATGGTATATCTATTTCAACTGTTAATAAAATTAAACCTCTTTATATTTGCCAAATTAATTTTCTTCGGATAAATGGATTAAATTTACACTATGTACCTCAGATGCTTTGCTGCTTTTTAAAAGATTAATTACATAATATAAACTCAAGAGACTACATCACTTCTGATAGCAATTTAATTTTTATAGCAGCAAAGATTGAACTAAATACATTTTGTCTTTATGAATTATCTTGCTTTGTTTTAAAAGTATAACTGAACTTAATCGAGGTGAGATTTTATTTACAACATCAAAATATAACAGTTTATCAAAGCGAACACATCACTTATGAATTAAGTAGTAATCACATTGCGTGACTCAAATTATCGTTAACAAATTTCACTGCTCCTTATCAACAGCTTAACACTTTCATGGCCAATTTGTTAATTTACAAGTAAAATCAGCGAATCATAATTTTTATCATTAAAAATTTATCAATGTTATATTTTTAACATTAAAAACTGACAAATATATGTATATACATTAACATTGCAAAATATTTATTAAAAAACTGATATTTGAGAATTTGCAGATTGTAATTTATGAAATTGAGTACATAAGAAAACTAACATATTTCATTAAATATCTGTATGCAATTGAGTTATTAATGATAAAAATTTAAAGAATTCCCTCTCAGTAGGGCGAAGAATAAGTCAAAACCTCATATCAAGTTTACCAAACTTATCATTATGGTAATTTAATGAAAATATTTTAAACAATAGCCATGAAATGGTTGATTAATCTCAAATACAACTCAACCAACAAGAGACAACATTAATATTTACATTAGAGACCAACTTAAGAATAAAGAAATAACTACAAAATTGAGAATCAAAATAAATATCCTATAATTATTATACCAAGTAGAACTGAATGAGCTTCCCACAATCTATATATATATATATATATATATATATAAGGGTAGCAACAAGGTGTTGGAGGAAGCCCAGTGGACACTTACCTAGAATGAAGAGCCGCTGGGGGTGCTGAGGACACACGAAAAACACAAAAGAACAAAAACTACACAAAAATGGAGCTTTCGGGCTGATGCCCTTCTTCAGCGACGGAGAAACATATACTGTTTGAAGTGACACACTGGGGGAATATGGGGAGGGGGGGAGGGGTAATGAGAGAAGTTCGGGGATAGGAGGAGACGGGTAGGAGGGACGGCCAATAGGGTTATCGGAGGTTAAGACCAGGTGGGGAGAAAGAGTTAAGGAGAAAGATGTAGGCCAACTCCCACTGTCGAAGTAGGGGAGCGGGGGTATCATCCGGTAAGGCACGGATAATCCTTACAGTGAAGCAATTATTGAAGGTAGCCTGGTGTGAATTGGCGTGAGAAGCCACCGGAAGGGGACGGTTAGTGTTTACGCTGTTCCGGTGGCCATTGATTCTAATGTTGAGGGGGTTGCTGGTGAGGCCAACATAAAAAGCAGGACAAAGTGTGCAGGTGAGGAGGTAAATGACGTTCCTCGTCGTGCAATTACTTCTGGAGGGGATGGGGTAGGTGATGTTGGAGGAGGGGCTGGTAAATGAAAATGAGGGTGGGTGGATGGGGCATGTGAGACAACGGGGTTTGCCGCAGGGTTGAGATCCTGCAGCGGATGGAGGGTTGGGAGTGGGGGGTTCTTTCTTCCACAGGATGTTTCCCAAATTAGGAGGCCGGCGGAAGGAGAGAATGGGGGAATTAGTAAAGGGGGGTTGGTGGGAGGTGGAAGTAAGAATTGGGTGGGCAGCGTGAAGGATTTCCTTGAGGACCTCGTGAATCCCGGGGTGGAAGAGGGTGGTAAGGGTAAGAGAAGGGGTAAGATCGGGAATAGGAGGAGTCTGAGGGTGGTCTTGTTGCTACCCTTATTATTACCTTTCCTTTTCCTTTTCCTTAAGTATATATATATATATATATATATATATATATATATATATATATATATATATATATATATATATACACAAAAGTTTGTGTGTCTATAAGAACAGCCAAATGTGGTACGGTTCTTACTTACATCTTAACTTACAATTAGTGAATATATAAGGTTTGATCAATTGGCTAATTATAGTCTGTGCTATAATATTAATATATGGGATTAACATTTAATTCCATACGATAACGTACAAATCCATTGCTTTTTGACTTGTGCTGACTTTTATTCTTTCGCAAATTTAAATCACTTAAAATGAAGATATGAACTCAGAACATAAACAGTTATTAAAGATCACTATGTACTCACAGCAGAAGGAAAAATTAAGAACATCGTCTATTACCAAGCATTGTCAAATGAATCAACCGCATTCAACATCAATTTTAATTTAGAATCCAACACTTAAGATTTTTATAATTAAAATATGAAGAAATTTTCCAAATAAAACTTTTCAAATGTAGAATTTTTTATTCATAATTATTGTCTTAATTTGAAGTCAGGTCATTTTAAAAGTAACCTGTGTAACGCCGAGTGAATTTGCTTGTTATTTATAAGCAAAGAACTTTGCAATACCATTTTAATTTAATTTCTTCACCAGATAACTATATAAAGATATTTATGTAGAATTTTAAAATAAATTCAAATAACTCCTCAGAGACTTGACATACAAAGATAATTACAGTGTAACTTTCCAGATAAATCCCTAATGCGACTATATCTTAAAAGGGTATTTTATAGTTTAATCTACATTTTTCATTAGAAATAACTTTATGAACTCTGTATTTATCTCAGAATCACTGCAAATATGTCTTCAATAATTTGTTGTTAAAATACATTAAAGTTATGATGATTTCGTGTTGTGCTGATGCAAATTGTATAATTGTAAAATATTAGTTAATTACTTCATTTAAAAATGAATGCAAGAGTTTAAAATAATACTAATATTTGTGATGAGAGTTTAAAATATAAATAAATAACCTTGTATGGAATTACGATTACAGATTCACACACACATTTAAAAATTTTCTGTAATTATGAAAAAGATATGTTGCTTATTTGTTCCATATACAAGTAGAAGGTGCTTGCATTCTGTAAGCGTTTCACTTGACTTGGAAGGTGCACTATAAATATTGATGACTGTTGCAAAGTAAAACTTCGAAACTTGTTAAATAAATAAAAAAACTTCAAATACACATTCACCAATTCTCATTAAAAAGCTTTAAATCAACACTACTGCACTAAAGATCGTCAATTCCCATTTAAAAATCATTGCATTTGTTACAATGGTAGTTTATATTTTTCATTGTTCTAAAAATACCTTTCTTTCCTGTAAAAAATTTGTTTTTTGCATTAATAGAATGGATTTGAGTTTAGTCTTCTAAAAAATAAGAACACTAATTCTATAAAACTGTTCTCATCCTGAATTTCTATCTCAATTTTAAGTAATTTAAAAATGTAATTTCAATAAAGCCCTGCACCCTATTTCCATGCTTTTCCTATTAAAGAGGGTTAGAAACGATAAACAACAGGGTCGGAAAAACCACTCTCAGAATTAAATTCATTGAGGTTTTGGATTATTTCCTTCGTTTGTATTCAATAAGCTTTTATCTATTTATAATAGATAAATGTGCATTTCCAAAGTACGTGCCTAATTTACTTCCACACAAGAAAATTAAAACAATCATGGGCACCCGCAGTAAGGGACAAGGGAGGGCACTTGCACCCCTTACATTTCCCAAAAATTTTACATATGGCATTTTAAAGTTTACGCTGGGACAAGCAGAGCTGACAGATCACGGTGCAAACGGCGTGACTGCACCGGGCCCTGCACTATCTTAAAATATTTGTTTTATTTGAGGGCAAAAATCTGCTGAAGTGTGGCTGCAAGTAAATGTTTTGAGTCGCTGGTGGGTGAACACAAGGAAGAAAACAAACTGAGAAAAAGAGATCGAAACTAGAAGCCAATACGAGACGGAACGTCTTAGTGAGCGAAATTCTCTATCCGATGCAACTCCTCTTTCAAACGCGATGTACCTTCTCTTTCACACTCGTTGATCCCTAATTGGAAATCCATTATTTGAAATAAACAAATGACTTCATTGAATTAAAGAATGGCAGCTAATGCTAATCAAAAAGCGCTTACACATTAGGAAATAGATAGTACAAACGTCTGCTACGGCGGCAGAAGTATCGGCATACTTATTAATATATATTAGTGAGATATTATTCCTAAATAAAATAGTACATGTTGCCTAATTATGTTGTTGTTTACCCACATTTCCATGCTGATACAAAAACAGTTGGAAAAATTTGAAGAAAACCCCCCTCCCCTCACGATGAAATGCGTGTCGAGTGTGGCTCGACATATGAGCTGGTGCCGATGCTATTGGTGTTGAGTCACACTCGACATGCGAGTGCAAAAGGTTAATACCCTAAACTTGTTTCACATGTCACTGTGATTCAATAAAGACCTATGTATTTACGTTTTATCAATAAAAATGTTTAAATGAAAAATTCCATATTAAATATTAAAAATGCTAAATCATTGCTATTCTCGGGATATCTGAAAATCTAATTCCCGTTTCCCAGGAAAAAAATTATCGCCGTGAACCCAAAACTCGAGCACCGAGGGTAAACATTTGCTCGGTCGTATAGAACATTGCTTCTCAACCTTTTTTGATGAACGCTTAATAAATGTTGCAGACATCAAACTAAGCCTATGAAATTTCACTGCTTTAAAACGTGTTTTTAAAGGACAAAATATTATTATATTTTAAAATTAATTAAATAATAAAAATCTATTAATTACTCTCAAAGGATAAGTTGCTTGAATGATTAAATTTATTCAAATTTTCTTTATTTCAAATGCTTTAGTAACAATTAAAAATCCTCAGAATTTGTGGCACACTAGTGCCTTCCTCATAGCCCACTGATGTGCCATGACACACTGGTTAAGAAACTCGGGTATAGATTTCCCAATATTCTGTAAAGTTATTTGACCAAGGAAAAGAAAGATTTCTTAAGCCAATTTACGATATTATTTATTAAACAAACAATACATATTTTAGGTAAAAAATAAGATGATCACTTTGTGATTGAATTATGTATAAGTATTAGTAAAACAATTCTGGCATTGGATTGCCAGCTATAAATGTCACTTAGTATGCATCTGAAGATGACCAGAAAGTGCTAGAGGTGATGACTGCAGCAGCAATGATGGCGATTTCCTTGGCTTTTATGAGGAATAAAGTTGATTATTTTAATGTACATCAACCTTGTTTTTGCTCTTGTAAATTTTTCCAAAATTTCTGTTTTAAAATCGGGGTGCGTCTTATGGGCTGGGTAGTATGGTACATCTTTTTAGTAAATTCTTGATTTTATGTATAAGTGGAAAAAATGTGGAAGGATATGAAAGCAATTCTATTAAACAAGAACCATTGTCAAAGTAAATCTGGGAATCTTTGCAGATGTTATGTCTAATCAAAGTCTCTTCCTATGAAAAATTTAAAAGCAAATGCAGAAAAGAGAAATTGCGAAAGCAATTTATTTGTAAGTATATAAATGGTTCTTTAAAATATTATTACCTTTCACTCAATAAAATTGCCAAAATAAATTAGACTTTAAATGTTTATTTTCTGGAATTTTCAAGGAATTGAGACATCATTTAGAATGAAACTTGTTTAACTAGTGACATTAAGAACTCAGAACTGAAAAGCTTTAATGTTTTAGGTTGTGTCGTATTCATTCAAAATGCGAGAAATACTGACAAAGAATATGAAAAAAAATTGACAAATTAATTGATAAACCTATTAAGGTGTATGTAAATTCATTGTGATGAATGATTCATCAATACAGTAAGACCTCACAATTAGTCGTTCCGATGTTCACGTCAAAGAATCATCGCTGAATAAATAGGTATCAATACCTGCACACCGTCGTCGAGTTTCACAATTTTGTCATCTGGCCCAGGGTTTTGATCTGTCCAATCAGCTGTTGTTTTATGCTGAGCTCGCAACTACACCAATTTGGAATCATACATGCCCTCTGAAGCACCAGATTTATGAATAAATATCTTTTCCTTTATGAATGCATATAACTTGTGGATTGTGCCATTACTTCTCTTATATATTGATGATTAAACATATAAGGATTGTGCAGTGACATATATTGCTATTTCTTAGGGAATTAACCTTAGTTACAGAGACACACATATCTAGTGATCTTTGTGAAATGATTTTTTGCTACATTTTATGCATAATCCCAATCTATTTTAAGCTAGCCTTTGACTGGAGTACCGCAACCTTACTAAGTTGATTATTTATATGTAATAAACCTTCAGTATTTGTTTACATTGATGTTCATTTATACGTTTTATCATTTAGTTATATTTTAGTACTATCTGAATATTGTATTTATGTTTTATTAAAGATTGCTATATAAGATATCAGGGATTAGGAACATACCTCCCTTGTATTAGTTATTTCTTATGGCAAATGGCTCTCTGATATTCGTCGTTTCGCATTTCATCATCTTTTTCAGACTGTAACCTCAACGAAATTCGAGGCCTTAACAGTACTTCATGATCTTTATAATACTCAGGAGTTGGAATCTGAGTTCAAACACGATGAATCTGCCAGTGTTGTCGAAACTGACAATGGTATGTCAAGTGACGACGAGTCTTGAGGGTGTACAAATGAGTCCAGCCAAACTAAAAAAGAAGGAAGAAGATGAGCTGCTTGAATGGATGAATGAATTGAAGTGGGATGATCAAAATTTTGAACCGAATGTGCACCATTTTTACGAATCTCTTTCCGGTGCAAGTCGTGGAACATTTGATGCCGATAAAAATGAATTGGAATATTTCAAGGCAGTGTTTGATGATAGTGGTTATTGTAAAAGAAAAATTGGGTCCCTTCAATTTCGTTATAAACAGGTTTTACTGTATATTAAATTCCATTTTAAAACCATTAATATCAATTCTATGCAATATAACACATTTATTCTCATTTTAAAAAGCATTGGATTTGTTGCTATTGCAGTTTTATACTGTTTAAGAAACCGCAAAATTATCCTTCTTTTTTCTGGATTAAAATCAATTATTTTCTCTCGTCCGACAAGGACTTCAATGCTGCTTTCTAAAAATATATAAGCCTCGTTCTTTCAGCTGTACAACTGTTTTAATCCCCAGCTCCTGTCTTAATTATGACTAATAACAGTGTACAGCCCTTCAAAAATGACGAGAGGAAAGATACAATCGTTCAAACTAATTAGGGAGATCATATTAACATCAGAAACTTCACCTGTCTTGAAAATAGCTTCCTCCTCCCTCCCTGTCTCTCTCTCTCCATCTCCCCACTTCCTCTATCTTGTATTAAAAGCATTCAAAGCATGTTTATACCCATAAGGATTGAAATAACAATATGATATCGTCTAACAATGGAATAGGTAGGCAAGGTAACATCCCGAAAAAAATGGCAAGATTCCCTCAAACTGTGTGAATTAAACATTTAAATTGAGCAATTTCGATCGGTAGGCAGAAAAAAGATGAAAAGAATAAGAAACTTTATAATGTTTTCTTCAAAATGGTTTATATCTTAAGATTGTAGGTCAATTCTCTCTTTAATCTAAAAAAGTATGAAAGCCTGCACGTCTAAATGTACATTTTTACGTGTCACATTATGGAAAATGGAAATTATCCCCTCGAGTCATACCCAGGTCTTTGATTTCAAATTCAATACATTAAAACATTTTGTTATTATATCATAACTAGAATATGATGGGTAACATTAAAAATTATAACATACTGAAAACACTAAAATTAATTTTTATATATTATTTGTTAATATCATAATAATAGATGACACTTAGTGCACTTTACCTTTCGTTAAATGCTTTAATCAGATTAATCTAATACATAATACTGAATAATACGCTTCTTCTTGCTCGCTTCTTTCAAGAAAAATAAGCTTTGGAAGATTGTAGTGACTTGATTAATTAATAACAAAACAATACAGGTTGCATAGCAACTCATGCTAGATTAAGCGTTAAAATCTCAAAAAATACACACTTTTACGTATTTTTAAAATTTTAAAGGGGAAGATGCAACAAAAGACCACTACAATAAAATAATTTAGAATTTCATTCATCTTTTAGTTTTTAGTTTGAAGTTTCTAAGTTAATATTTAGGTATTTTAATGAACAAAAGAAAAAATGTCTGCACGGTCAAAGTTGTTTTTCCCCATGCTTTTCTATGGCAATACGAAAGGATATCTGGAGTCGAACCAAGGACACTTTATGTAAAAGTAATAACATTTTCTAGTAGTTAATGTGGTCATCTAAGAACACACCAAATTTCATATCTCTAGTTGCTTCCAGTGCTGAGATATTGAAAGGTTCTAAGAGCGTTATACACAGAAAGAAGGAAAGACAGAATTGGAAAACTATATGTATAATGATACCCTGAAAATTTCATCAAATTCAGTTCAGCCGTTTGCGAGATATTAAGTTTTAAAAAGCATTACACACAAAGTGACACTCTTTTATATAGTTTGGATATAAAAATGCAAATTTAGCACCAAGAACTTTTTATTTGCATCGTAGAGACAGAAAATTGTCAGTGTCTAAACAGTAAGAGAGAAAATATGAGGTTTTGATGGAAAATGTGAGAAGTGGTTGAAAAGGAATATATTATACGGTAAATTGTTATTTAGCATACTTTGATCCTTCAAAAGACAAAGAAAATAACCCCATTTGCAGTTCCACTATCTTCAAGTCACCTTTACAGATAATTTGGGCTTTCCCTACCACATAAAGATAATATTATGGCATTTAAATAAGCATGAGTGTTTATTCTTCTGGTTTTATTTATTTTTATAAACGAGAATATGATACATTGTGAATTTATCAAATATTTGCATCATCCCTCAACAACCATCGTGTCACCCTGGGGTGTCAAGTCACCCCAGTTGAGAACCACTGGTATAGCCCATCAAAAATGATGCAAGTAAAGATTCAATCGTTCAAGCTATTTATGGAGATCAATTTGACATCAGAAACATCGTCTTGAAAATCATTTCCCTCTCCCCCCATTCTCTCACGTTTTAAAGGCATTCAAAGCACGCTCACACCCATAAGGATTGAAATAACAATATGAAATCGAGGTCTAACAATGGAATTGGTAGGTAAGGTAATATCCCGTTAAAATGGCAAGATTTCCTGAAAATGTTAATTAAATGTATAACATGAGTGATTTCGAGCTGTAGGTGAAAAAAGATTAGCAGAATAAGAAACTTTATGTTTTCCTCAAAATGATTCATATCTAAAGATTATAGGTCAATTCTCAAAAAGAATAAAAGCCTGCACGTCAAAAAGTCAATTTTTACGTATTACCTTATGGGAAATGGAAAGTCTTCCCTGAAATCAAATCCAGGACTTTTTTCAAGATTTTTTTCATCATCACCTTTAATCGAGCATTCCTGCCAAATTTAGAGTTTCTATATCTTTTCTTTATCGAGTTATTCACATTTTTATATGATCACCAACCAACCAACCAATATATAAAGCAGAAAGCTCATTCGTTCTAATTTGTAACACAAAATTGAGTTCACTCACCCATCTTCTTTCTTGACATCGCAAAGTAGAGCTGGTCTGAGGCAGACACAGGATGTCAGTGTGTTTTAGACCTCATTTCTCAGAGGCACACATCTGAAACGATGACAGAACCAAATCAGAAATTTTACACCCCAGGATAAAAATTCTACAAAACCTTTATTAATCATAATTAATACTAAGCTAAGAGTATAACTCTATTAATATACATTTTGTATTTAATATTTGCCCATAAACAAATACTTTATTTCCAACAAGTTTACGAACTCTTTAAAGAAAATGATACATTACAATGATATAATTCATTAAACATGTTATGCAATAGCAAAAGGTTGTAGGTACATAAGAACGAATTTATAAGAATAATTATTCCATTACAAATTAATTGTTAAATATTATTTATTATATAGATTGTAAAGAAAATTCAATTGGAGAATATTTCATCAAATACTTATCTATAGTAATATACCTCCTTTCTTGCTACATAAAACTACATTAACTACGCTTTTATTTGTCTAACCAATAACGAGAAAATTAATTTAGAATTAAAATTCGGAAGTGGCAGAGAATTCGGTCACTTTTAATAGGAATAAAATGGTAATGAACGGAAACAATAATCAGCATAGTCATCAAGCACACGAATTTCAACCAACAGAAGAATTTTAGATTAATAAGTCCTGAATATAGAGAGATTGTCGCCTTCAGTGTTTCAATATGACTAGATTAATCTAAATTAGAGATACCAAATAGCGACAGCGAAGTTTTTCTTGCTAACAGGCAAATGAGATCACTAACGAACTGTCATACAAAAAAATTGCCGCACGTCTAACATGAAAATCAGAAAACGGATGATTAATTAAGATTTTTTACTTAAAGCAGTGCACAGTTCATAGAATCTTATACAAACCACAGATAAATGTATATTTGGGTATGTACATTTAATTCCATTATTAAGTAGCAAATTCCAATAGCATCCATGTCAACTATAAATCAACGTCGAAAAGAGAAGTTATTTAAAATTTACTTACCTTTGAAGAAATGCCCTTGAATGGTGTGATTTCTTGTATGCAACAAATGCTCCTTTTATGAGTAGATTTGGCCATGATGGCTGGTTCACATAATAACAACACCTTTATTTTTTCATAAGGTTAAAGTTACATGGGAAACCGTCAATAAGACAAACACAATCACAAAAGAAAATATGTACAAAGAAAAATAATACTACATAAAAACATCAGCCATCATTATAGTCGATCCAACATCGGAAGACTCCTGGCCATTATAACCTACAGATACAAAGTTCTTTCAAGGTTTCTGTTCTGGCCGTGAATACAGAAAAACGATTATAAATTGTAACCAAATTTGATTCAATATCAATTAGCCAGGAATCCCTTGCATGCTGAACACAATTATGTAAGATATACGGGCAGGGCATTTTATTCCAAGTAATTCCCCAACTTCCGCAGACAAGAGTACATAAACATTGCTCTGTCCATTTCCATCAACATAACCAAAATTGGAGTTGCAGTTATCCCCTCCAAATGCGATACACTCTTCTGGCCAATCATATGTTTTTAAAACAAGGTGACTTATAGTCCCCTCTGATTCATTTTAAACATTTCAATTCAACTAGCTTGTGTGAGTCCTTAAACATGACGATCAAAATACTGTACGAGTATTCGAAAAATTTTTCGTGATAAATTATTGCTACCATCAGTGGAGATCCTGATGTACATATTCAAGTTTAATTTTTATTAAAGGTAGAGAATGTGGAGCTAATACCTTGTCAACTATTGCTTATGTCTTAGCTGTGGCTGGTGAAATTTTAGTAGCCATCTTTGAATCCGCAAATAATCTTATTTGTGCAAATCACTGATCGATAACTCAAAGTGATGTCAAACTGAATGAAAGCCTAAAGTTACAAGCAGAAACAATTTCAGCCTACTTTCTATTTTTAGTAATAGCATCATTTGTAATTTTTCCTCATGTAGTGCCAGAATTACTGTTTCTCATATGCTTGGCTGAATTTAAATGCTACTCCAAACCTAATTTTCCCTTTTCCACTACATATATTGATTTTACAAGTATTGCTTTTGTCACCATCTTTGTGAATCGGTGTAATGTAAGCAATTTTAAAGAGGTCAGAAAAAACGCCACTGCTAAAAGATTTTAAAATAGTATAAACAGTGGGTAAACCAGTGATTGACTGCACTTTTTAAATAAAAAAGGGAGAGAGTTCATCTGGGCCAGTACACTTTGTAACATTTGTAGACAATAATTTCCATAGTACATCCTCAGTTGAAACTGTCATTTTGCCAAAGGAAAACGTGTAATTTATGTCAAAGGCAGGCTTTGTGTCAGGTATCACAGTACTGTGGACCTTAGAAAAGTTCCTTACAAAGAGGTTTGAAATATCGTGGTCATTATTTGCAACATGTTCTTCATAATAATACATTATGCTTGGTATTCTATCCAATTTTTGATGATTTTTAACATGTCTCCAGAAATACTTTAAGTTATAGGGAATATTTGTTTCCATGTTATTTATATTGTTTTTGCAACATGAACCAGAATGTTTTTTGCATTCACCTCGGATTTTAGAAAAATTATGATAATCATCATTACTCCCAGTAATTTTGAAAATTTTATGGTAATGTTTCTTGAGTTTGATACATTCCTTTAATTCAACACTAAACCATTTAGGATAAGATGATGTTTTGATTGTTAAGGTAGGAGTACACAGTTCTATAGCTTCATAAAGAATAGAGTAGAAAATTGATAGAGCATTATTAATCTCCAAATTGCACAATATTCCTAGCCAGTTTAAAGTATCTAAGTAGTTAGTCAATGTAGTATAATGACAGTTTCTATAATCATAAATAGTAAATTGATAATTGCTATAATCTAGTTCTTTGGCCAACTTTACACTGTAATGAATATCAAGGTGATGATTAACACATTTTAAAATAGGATATGGATCCTTTTCGGAAGTTACTTGCCCTGAATTAGAAAAAGCTAGATCTAATAGTAAATTGTACAAATAGTACTCATCTGCTTAAGACCCAGTAATGTAAAACTTTCATTTATAATTCTTGCTTGAGTGGTGAAAGACATGCTATCACAGTCAGTGTTCCAACAGGGATCAAGTAAATTGTAGTCCCCAGTACAATAATATCAAAAAATTGTTATTATTCACAATATCTTCAACCACTTCACAATGAGATAAGTACTTATCAATGGCAGAGGCTGGGGGGATATACACTGCCCCAATTAAAACCTTTGCCTCTTGACTACAAATGTTTACAAAAATGTTCTACATTAATAATTTGGCTTATAACCTTTACAGATTGCAATTTTGTTTTAATAGCAATTAAAACCCCACCACTACGAACTTTATTAGAAGTAATTACACTGCGATCATGTCTATAAATGTCTAAATGAGGTAAGTCCAATTCAGAGTTATGTCTTCACTGAGCCTAGTCTCAGTGAGTACGATAACGTCATAGTCAGCGGTAGAAATAGCTAGTTTAAGTTGCTCTAATTTTGTCCTTAATCCCCTTACGTTCTGATAATAGATTGAAAGCGTTGTTAAGGACATAAGTCTTTTGACACTTTTTGCTTTTTTACTATGTTAGGAGTGACAATACTACTTGATATGCTACTCCTTTACATTCAAAGGAGGAATAGTGGCCTTATGTTTTTATATAAATTGTTAAATAACCATATTAAAAGCCCAGAATTACTTAATTTAATAAACCTCAGAGTGCCTTTAATGTATACAAGGTTAGATATGACTTTTCATATACCATATATGGACAAATTATATGTGCATTTTACCTTTGTATACTATGATGAGAGACTACAACCTTATAAGTCATAAAGTTGATATATTCAATGAATCACTGCAATCGTTTAAAACTAAGCTGCAATGCCTAACTTAAATGTGGTAGAAATTTATGCCAACTTATGTCTATTTTAATTCAGGTAAATTTTTATTAAGTACCATGAATCTGATATAATTTTACTTTATGCCTTAGAATATTTATTTATTTATCATTTTTAAAGTTTACCCAACAAAATAATTACAGGATAAACTGGTTTACATTTTAATAAATACACTTGATTCTAATTATCTTGATATCAAGATGGCAAATTATATATGTAACGAAAAAGCAATACAAAAGCATATACATTCACAAGCATAAAATATTCATTATTCAATACAATGATATATATATATTACCATACACGACCTATGAACTATTTATAAATAAGGCAAGTAACAATGGTAGTTATACAATTGTAGTTATGTATTACCAATAACAACGAATGAAATATATTTATAAAAGAAGTGAGGTAGATAACAATCATATATTCCTTCATTTTCAAGATATGTACATAATTTCAAACAATGGTGAAATTATAAATTCATACATATCTTTTATTGAGTACCCCAATAAAGCCGATAATTATGTTATATACTCAGACTTTCTAATAAAAATGTCTAGATTAGAGAAGTACTTATTATAACTAGCACATATCCTCGTTAATGTTGAGTTCATACAAAGGTTTGTACGATATTGTTATATTGTCAGATGGATTTTGAGTATAATTTTTATAGGATTTGTGATTTTTATGTGCGATAGTATAATTTTTCTTACTCTAGAGTATAGTATAGAGTATTATTATTATCAGTGTAAAATTCATAATAGAGAGGAGTTTACCTTTATAAAATATACGATAATATTACAATAATAAAATTTTATAAATTTCTATAAATTGATGCAAAGGATGATTCGAATATACTTATGTGACAGGCATTAGCTGTAATAATGGGAGATACAAATGGAGAAAGACAGTCGGACAATTGTAAAATTAGATAAAGGATTTGTTGGAAATTGACGCACGAATGCTTTTTTTGAAAATATATTACGTGAGTTTTTGGATTTCAAATAGGAAATGAGGTGGAAGTTTACCGTGAAGAAGGAATCACCCGAGTTTTTTATGGTTCTTAAGTTCTTATGAAGGCTAATTCACTTACTAAATAGAGTATCTTCGTTAGGACAATTACAAGTGTATTTTTCTACCTGTTCCGGACATCTGTGTTTGTAAATCAGTAGGTTCCTACGGTAGGTACCTACATTTCAAATTTATACGAATATTTTATCGGTATCAATTGAATATACCACAGGTTTCCAAAGTACATGGATAAGATAAAAACCTGAAAGTATTTTCCGGAGTATAATTGCTATTCTTATAATTACACTCGTGAATAGTTTTTAATAACTAATAATTGTTTCCGCATAATTTGTAAATGCCGCCGAAACTACCCATGTAATTGTTTATGAAGACGTCCTACAGAAAAATAAATGTTACAAAAAAACGCATACGTATTTGGACCAAAAATTCGTTATTAATTAATTAATTACATTGTCGGTTATTAAGCAATCTGAAAATATATTTTAATGCCTTATTTTTACCCCTCTCCATGACGAATCCAAATTTAGGTTTGCAAAGCAAAAGTTTAATGCCAATAAATTTGATTTACTGCAAGTAATTTATAACATTTAAGCAAATTTTATCGATGCTACAATAAGTTATAATTGTGTTCCTACTAAAATGAGAAATCAAGATATAAAAAGGAATTGTTTATTTTTTGTGGTTTTTTTGTCGAAATTGTAAATATCCAGGTTTATAAGGGGAAATGTTGGTTAGCCTGCGCGCCTGCGCGTTACTTCTGGTTACTTCGTAGAAATCTTAAAATGGCTGACGGGGTTGTCTGTTATGTGCGTAATAATACAGTTCGAAATTTATTTTGTTTCCATCAGACCTTTTTAGAAGGAAAAAACTAGACCTTTTTATTGTATTCGAAATTTAATGTTGATGGTTATGATCGTGATATATGTTTGGCCGTGTGTTCTTCGAAAACTGGTCCACGTGATAATCATTTTGACAGCAGAGTTTTAATACTTTTGGTTATTTTATGTGTTTACACCAGAACTTTTTACAAGTAAAAAACTAATCCTTTTTATTGTATTCGAAATTTAATGTCGATAGTTTTGATCTTGACAAAATTTTGGCCGTTTATTCTTCGAAAACAGTGGTGCATGTGACGCATTTTGACAGCAGTTTTTAATTATGTACTTTTAGTTTGATTTGTGTACGTTTTAAGACACTTTAAGCGAAGTGAAGTATTATCTAAAGTTTTTTATAGTTTCAATGTGTGTAATCTTCACATTGCTTACTGGACATTAATTAACTTCTCTTAATAGTACTATTTCTTATTTTATAATACAATGATATGTGAATTTGTATATGTAATTATTCAGTATGCCCTGCTTTGCCACTTAATTGTAATTTATGGTGATGTTTTGATGTATTATTGTTTTTCGTTAGTCCACTCGTGCTGTTATATTGTTTTACTTTGTATTTTCTTTTGTGATTGAGTTTGTCTTATTGATTTGCCATGTAACTTTGATCTTCTGGAAAATAAATGTACTGTTATTATTGTGTGATACAGCTGTCCTGGTCAATCTCCTCGAGGATTTATATCTACAAAGGTAAGGAAATCTTAAATAACTTCTCTGTTCATCTTTGATTTATAGTTGAAATATCTTTACCGTATATATATGTATATAGGAAATGTTATATTTATCATATTTATGTATAATGGAGTAATTATTTTTATAAATTAGTCCTTATGTATAACATTTTGTTACTGCATAACATGTTTAATGAGTGATTTTATCGTTGTAAAGTATCATTTTCTGTGAAGAGTTGGTAAAATTTTTTGCAAGGACGGATTTGTTTATGGGCAAATATAGCCAAGATATGGCGTTACACTCTTAACGTAGGATTAATTAAGGGTTTGTTATCAATGTATATTGTGTTTTGAACGTAAAAATTATAGTTTACCTCATAAAATGAGAATCTGTGTTTTTAAAAACGTATGAATAATACATTATTAGCCGGTTTCCATTACTTTATAAACTTCAAATCAAAAGTTATTGTTAAGGTTTTGTAGAATTTTTATCCTTTGGGTGCGAGATTTCTGAGTTGGTTCTGTCGTTGTTTCAGATGCGAGCCTCCGAAGAATGAAGTCTGAAAACGCAGCCAGCATGGTAGATCTTCCACAGGCCAGCTCTGCTTTGCGATGTCAAGAAAGAAGATGGGTGAGTGTGATTGATTTTGCATTTCAAATTAGAACTAATGAGCTTCCCGCTTTAAATATATATTTCATGTCCTGGCATGTGCAGAAACTACATTAGTCTTACGTATTTTTACACATAGGGGTATTTTCTCTCTACGGCAGCTTTAATATATCTGGAAGCTGCGGAAGTGCTCTTCTCGTACCAGCATCTGTTATGCTTTTCTCAGTTATTAAAAAACAAAGCTCTACGATATTGACATTCTTTATTAATTTTTCCTAAATGTGAATCATCTCGTCGAGTAGCTAATCCGTTTCCTATTGCTGAGTTTAAATTTGTGTCGTTTCTTCGTCTTCCGCCGTTGGCTGCATCGATTCTGTTTTGGCTTCTTCTTATATTACTCCCTTCTTCAGTTTGTTCGTTTCTTCTTTGTTACCTGATTTCGTTTATGGTCTCTCTCGCTGTTTGCCTTTGCTCATCTGTCCGTATTTTATCTTCTCACTCTTTCTCTTCTACGTCGTTCTTCTTTATCTTCTTCTGTCTCTATAATATTTATTTATTTATTCATTTAGTCACATGGTGGCTGGATGTGCCAGGTGGCGACAAGTAACATAAAATGACACAATAAAGTACGTTTGAATCAGATTTACATTAAAATTTTCGAAAGAATCAATTTAGATTCACGTCATTGGTACATAAGTAAAAATTACACAGATTCAAAGGCCTCGTTATCTTCTTCTTTCTTCCATTTGATGAATTAATGGGCTATTATTGCCTTAAACTTTAATTAAAAGTTATATTTGTAGTAATTAAAATGCTGATAGTAACAACAACCTGGGAAATTGCAATTGATAGTGCTTTACCGTCAGAGGTAATAATGAGTAAAAGCGTTGTTATGTAAACTAAACAAACAAAATTATAAGTTCTATTTGATGAATTAACGGAGTACTAGCTGTACCCACACAGTGTTTTCACTGTTTTTTCAATTAATTTATAAAAAATTAAGAATTGTGTAGAATAAGTTGATCTCAATATTTCACGTTTAACTCAATAATTCGCATTTAACTCTGATAATGCATTTCCCCAGTATAGGTAAGGTTAGCGGGTAGAAATCTCGCTGAGGGCGAGACATTGCTACAGCATTAATTTCGATGCTTAAAGTGTGAAGCGAATAACACTATTCTTTCACTTATTTGAAGGTTTAATTGGCACTAATTGAATTGGAGGCAATGCCAGGAATCTTTCTCTCTCGGTCACAGTGCAATCATCATTCATTTGTCTGCTTCATTCAAAACTGGCATCGGAACTTTTTAATTTTTTTGTACCATTTGGCGACAAATGAGGGTTGATCAAAACAACGATTATCAATGGTGATGTTTATAGAGGTCCAACTGTATTTCAAATGTTTATATAAACTCAGATAGCGCTTGCAATTGGGAGCTTTTAGAATAACAAAAGATTGTTTCATTTTTAACTCTTTTTAAGTACTAAGTTAAGATTCCATTATAAGCACCTGTTGGCATAGGTTTGTAAAAGTTTGAAAGGATTGAAAATATACGTTGGATTCGTTATAACTATTTTAATTTTTATTATTCCATAGCTTGCGATTATATACTTGATACGTTTTCGTGTATGGTATATTCCAAAACGTGGTATTGTACACAGTCCGACATCGCATTCTTTACATACGTACAGTGAAGCCTCGATATATTGGACTAAAAGGAGGGGAAGGCCTGTCTGTTATATCCGAAACATCCGAAGGAAACGTATGTGTTGCCTTAAATTGTTAAAATGCGCATGTTATGAAAGACAGTGTTTTACTCTGCTATATATTTATACAAATTGTTAAGAGCGCATGAAATAATAGCACAGAGTTTTCTAATTAATTTAGGAAAATAGGAATCGTATTAATTTTTATATTTTACTAGTAAAAGGTGCTTGCAGTGTGCTAGCAGGAGCATACTTTTATAAGATCATAATTAAGAATGAAATAAATTATAGTGACCATAAGAAAAATTGATTTTCCCTTGCGTTCTTATTTGAAATGGAATTATTCTTAGGAATGGAACTTGGGATACTTTTTCGAGATTTTAGATTTTTCCGGACCCTGGTGGAAATTGGCAGAAAGCAACAATGAATACAAAGAATGTTTTAAGACAAACAAACCCCACAAGTAATGCAAGTCAGTCAATTTCAACCAGTCACAAAGGTCAAACGGAGGAACAATTAATTTTTGCGGATTTGCTACACCAATAAATTATACATTGTATCTACCATATATACTCGTGTATAACGCGCTGTTTGAAGACCAAATTTTCAGGTCATAAAGTAGGGTGCACGTTATACACAGGTAACACTTCTCTGCACTTAAAATGGGAACCTACCTCGCACCAGATTCACGCTTTTTGGGTTAATTAATGGGAAAAGCACAATAATTATTGATACTCCAGGTTATACATACATAATTATATGTATAGAACACCTAATTACTTCTATACATTTATAATTCCATCCTCTCTAATTATTCCGCATTTCACTAGCTCATCAGCTGATTGCTGTAATTTTTGCAAAATCACAAGATAGTCTTCCCGCAAAACACACAAAAAAAACATAGAATAAGCAAATTGAAATAATTTTATTTAGTAAATGATTCTAGTGTCTACGATTGACAACGTAAGTAATTTAAAACCCATAGAATCTCGTGTGTGAACTTAATCATACCTGTCGCGTTTCCTGTTTCCAGATTTGTTTGTTAAATTTTTACGTTATTCCTTCTCTTAAACAGTTTTAGAATGAGATAGGAAAGAGAGAACCAACGTCCACTTTAAATCAAAACTAATTTATAGATCCCTTTTTGTCTGATTTAAAAGGATTGGCAACAGTGGCGCTGCAGTTTTCTACACGGCATCACTTTGCCCAACTTACCATGTGAGGTTGCTGCCATCTCAACTCAGTCGCTTTAATTATTGACGATGTCTCTCTTAGACATAATATGGAGCTTATTGAACGTAATACACTTATGGACAAGTCCAAACGTTTTAAAATTCATATACCTCCCAAAAATCAAGGATGTGTGTCATACACGTGGTATCAGAAAAAGTCGGGATTTTTTGGAATAAAGTACGAGTGCGCATTATACACGGCAGTTATACACTGGGACGCATCATACACGAGTATATACAGTAATTATATACATTATAATATGTATATATATATCCATATATTGCGATGTATAAGTCGACCTTGAATTTTCAACTTGAAAATACTAGATTAGGTATATGTTCGCAGTATAAGTCGACCCCCTTTGTTTCACTTAAAAATACTTCTCATGAAATCGTTGCCAGGCAAAATCAAGGTCCTGTACGATCCAAGTTTTAACAAGATACAGAAATAAACATAGTAATAAAAAAATATAGGAATATTTTTTCGAGTCCGTGCTATTCTTCTTGACCCTTCCATTTGACAGGTGTTTTAATTTCAACCAATAAGAAACTGCTATTCTCAGAGAGCTTGACCAACTAAATAATGGTTCCTATGATTTGATTGATGTCGGCTGTTAATGATGCTATCAAAATTAACTGCACCTAGTTATCGCAATCAATATCTACGGTGGTGAAATTCAATAAAGTATCGCATGTTGGCAGGCATGAGGATGGTTCTGATAATTACATTATTCCCCTTTTCAAAAAAGGAAATGTTTTTTCCGCATATTTTTTGATTATTTTTTTTTGTCTTCTTTCATGTACTTTTTTGTACTTGATTTATTTGCATATTCCACATATAATTATAACTTGCAATTAGTATGGTTAATTCCGATCGAAGTGTACCTCTTCTATCTCACTTACTTCTACAGCATTACAATACTTTGGATGATACAATTAAAAAAACAAGGTAATTGTCCGTAATAAACATTTCATAAATGTCGTATTAAAGAATTGATATTTTAATAAACAATCAAGTAATGATTATAACATTCTAAATTTTATTATTTATTTATAATTATAATATCATAATTATATGTGGAAGGTGCAAATAAATTAAGTACAAAAAGGTACGTGAAAAAGACAAAAAAATAATCACAAAAAATTGAGGAAAAAAACAAAAATACAAAAAAGACATAATAATAATACAATTTTACTAGTTAAAATATATGTACAGACCACTTCTGAAAGAAAAAAATGCTGGCTGCTGGGAGCGAACCCCAGCCCATCCGATACTAGACATTCATTCTACCCATTCAGCTATCGCTGCTTCTGTTTGTAACCTTAAGGTTAATGGTATATGTTGCATCCGTGCTTACACCTGAATTTAAATTGTTAAGATCTTTTAAACAAGGGCCCATTGGCAAAAACGCAGAGAGATATAGGTGATGTTTTAGTTCTAGTTTCACCTCCTAAAAGGGTATTACGAATTTCAATATTAATGTTATGGCCTCCCCTTGTTGGTAAATATCGATGTTATTCATCTGTAATTTAAGGTTCACAATTTTATATTTGTCGTATAAGTCGACTTTAAGTTTTAGGAAAATTTTTTTAAGCTTCAAAGGTCGACTTATACGCCGTGATATACGTTAGTTATAATGTTGCGATGTATTCATTAGGCCTTCCAAATAACGCACATGTGATAGGTCCGCATGAGACACAATGTAGTAGTGGCGTCATTTAACTGTTTTGCATCGCCGGACATTCTGTCCGTTATATCCTAAGTACGTTCCATCAAGGTCCAGTATGCAGAGGGTTCAATGTACTGTGGATTTCTTCCTTTTCATTGGCTTCGTGGTACTTTTGTTTCAGATGGTACACTTCCTCATGGCTAATCTCATCACAATTTACCGAAAGAAGTGAATAATATCAGTCAGTCTCTCTTTTACAGTAAGCACCGCCTCGAAATATTCCAATTCATTTGCATCGGAATCAAACCATTATCAGTTTTGTCTTTTCATTGGGAATCAGTGGTCTAATGAAGTTTATTCTAATGAGTACTTGAAGTTGTTTTATTTATTTAACTAGTTTATAATTTTTACTTTGCAAAAGCCATAAATAATGACTTGAAACGCTTACAGAATGCAAGTACCTTCTACTTGTATATTGAACAAATAAGTAACATATCATTCTTGTCATTAAAGACAATTTTTAGTAATGTATGTGTATCTGTAAATGTAATTACATGCAAGGTTATTTGTCAGGTGCGTTTCGCTTCCAGCATAAGCGCCTATTAGTATTAGTCTCCATCTGGTCTGTCCGCATGTTCGTTATCTGCTTCTACCAAGCAGATTTTCATGAAATTTGATATTAAGGACTTACGGTAAAAGATAATAAGAAAATCACATAAATGAGTCACGTAAGCCAATCAGGGGTACCACTTTACTGGTGATAAAATATGAACTTTCCCTCATATCTCGTAAAGTATCGGTCATATCAAAATATTTATCAAGTAAAACTTGTGCAACTAATAAAGCAGGGTATTTCTTTTCCTCTACATTTTTATCGTAGGAGTCGCCGTTTGCGAGAAAATCGAACAAGAGTCGTAATTTGAGTTGAACTTTGAAATTTTCTAGCATGGTTACTTCTTCATTGTTGCTAACGTAAACAATCTCACGGAAATATGTTTAATTTCCTTACATATGCATGTAATATTTTTAAATGGGAAGAAAATGGATTATTTATGATGAAGAAAAGAACTTTATAATGCTATTTCCCTTCCAAACACGTAAATAATTTCTTTCAAATACTCCAATGCACAAAACGCACCCATTTGTGTTACGTTGTACACTTTCCTAACTTGTTTATATCTTAAAATCTCATTATAAATATTAGTGTTATTTTAAACTCTTGTACTAATTTTTAAACGAAGTAATCAACTGATATTTTATAATTATACAGTTTGCGTAAGCACAACATTAAATTACCATAACTTTAATGTATGTTAACAACAAATTGTTGACAGCATATTTGTAGTGATTCTGAGATAAATACAGAGTTCATAAAATTATTTCTAACGAAGAATGTAAATTAAACTACAAAATATCCTTCTAAGATTTAGTCACATTAAACGTTTATTAGGAAAATTACACTGTAATCGTTTTTGTGCATCAAATCTTGGAGTAATTATTGGAATTTATTTTACAATGCTACACAAACATCTTTATATAGTTCTCTGGTGAATAAATTAAATTAAAATGGTATTGCAAAGTTCTTTGCTTATAAATAACTAGCAAATTTACCCAGCGTTGCTCAGGTTATGTTTTAAATCATCGTGACTTCAAATTATGGCAATAATTATGAACAAAAAATTATATCTATGCTTGAATTAAGTTTTATTTGGGAAATTTTTTCATATTTTAATTGATATAAATGAAAGAGTTGGAAAATACTTTGAGGATTCGTAATTAAAATTGAAAATCAACGCAGTCGATTCATTTTGTGAGGTGATGCTTTTTGCCAGGTGGAGTTCGTTCTCTAAGCTTCCGGTAGAGAACGTGCATGTAGAGTACAGGTAGTTCCGCCTAATGTAGCAATTGAAAATTACTAGAAGTTACCTTACGCCTCAGTGATCGGAGGTAATATGTAGAGTGGAGGGGAACGAATTCCATTAGAATAGAGGGGCATTGAAGGTGAGCGCGCTTCCTAGAAGGGAAATCCCCTTGCACGCAGAGTAGAGAGGTGACTTCTTAAGTCAGTTACCATACGGTAGCTTTGCTTTACGCATGGACAGTTATATGCGGGATGCTCAGGAGTTCAAAATAAACATTCTTTAAAAATTCAGATAATACCAGGTTCCTAGAAAGGAGCGTCTGTCTCACACAACATTGTACGAGGGTTTCCCAGAAAGTAATGCACCACATGTTTTGAAATTACTCACATTTAACGAATATGTGACAGATTTTGACTTTTATCGATAAGTTTCCTGGACAACGAATGTCATTGTTGAGACTCGAGATTCATATTATTGCCTAGCGAGGGATAAGGGGGGGAACAGCAGAGGGAGGGAGGGGGATAAGGCATTGTCGAGTACAATTTGTAACGTGTTAACAAAGGTATTGCCCACTTATTGTAACAAAGTATTATTCACTTGACATAAATTTATTTTAACAAAACTCTTTGCTTAGAGAATCGTTCTAAGAGTCAGAGCATTGAATTCCTGTGTGATTTTAATTCTCTTTTCTACTGTTTTTGTTTTTCGTTGCATTAATTCTTTTTGTTTGTTCATCTGTTGTTTGTCGTGTTGTATAACCAAACCACATCCAACACAGTGTAATGTGAGCAAATAAAGTAAGTGGTAAATGTTTTCACTTGTATAAATTGTGTAGTATCGAAAGTAAGATTGTGTAACCCGGCCGCTGTATGGGTTTGTTGTCTAACTAAGTAGGCTGTTATGAAGGTTGGCGTTGTAATAGTGTCTCATCGCACCGTCAAATGTCATGGATGTCTGTGTTGACCAGCATCATAGCTAATCCTAATATACAATAAACTTTGAAGCTTCTTTGTTTATTGTAAAAAATTCTGTCAACATTTCAAATTTGAAATGCAGGCATCTCTAATGGAATTGTAAAATGTTATTTATATTCCCCTATATTATTATTATTATAGCACTGACTATAATTAACCAATTGACCAAACCTTTTATACATTCATCAAGTTAAGATGTTAATAATAATTGTACCAAATTTTAGTTATTCGTGTCTTATAGTTTATGGCATGCATAATGAGACACGCAAACAAACTTTTGCAAATATATATAGATTGTGGGAAGCTCATTCAGTTCTATTTGGTATAATAATTATAGGATATTTATTTTGTTTCTCAATTTTGTAGTTATTCTTTTGATTCTCAGGCTGGTCTCTATGTAAATATTAACGTTGTCTCTTGTTGGTTGAGTTATATTTTAGATTACTTAACAATTTCATAGCTGTTGTTTAAAATATCTTCATTAAGTTATCGTAACGATAATTTCGGTAAACTCCATATGAGATTTTGACTTATTCTAACATAAGCGTTACTGAAAAGGAATTCTTTAAATTTATTAACATAAATAACTCAATTGTATACAAATATTTAATGAAATACTTTAGTTTTTCATGCACTCAATACTTTCATAAATTACAATCTGAAAATTCTTCAAATATAAGTTTTTAAATAAATGTTTTGTAATGAGAATGTATTGCTACTTACAATTTGCACATTTATAATGTTAAAAAATATAATTATTGATAAATTTTTAATGATTTGATTTGCTGATTTTCCTTTTAAATTTGACAAATTGGCCATGAAAGTGTTAAGCTATCGATAAGGAGCACTGTGATTTGTTAACGATAGTGAGTTGAGTCACGCAATGCAATTACTACTTAAATTTAAAATAAATTAACCTCAAGTCGTTAAATTTTACGCACTTACTGTACATTACCTGGAAATATAAGACAAACTTTGAGAATATGCTATATTTTTTCATAAATAGGGTGTTTGCTTTGATTAAATCAGTTATATTTTGCATAATAGCTTTGAATCTGAACTTTACATTAGAACAAATATGTTTTTGATGTTGTAAATATAATCTCACCTTGATTAATCAGTTATATTTTTAAAGACAAAATGTATTTAGTTCAATCTTTGCTGTTATAAAAATTAAATTGCTATCAGAAGTAAATCTTTGTTTATATTATGCTATTAATCTTTTTCAAAAAACAGTAATACGTCTAATTGAGGTAATATAATTTGTGCATTTATACAATAATTAATTTGGCAAATATAAAGGTTTAATTTTATTAACATTTGAAATAGGTATGACATGAAATTTTAATATTGCATTTTTGAAGTTTATTTCTGACTTGGAATAGTTTATAAAAATGTTATCCTGGCATTTAAGTAATTCCAATTAAGCATTGCTTTGCGAGATTCATTATTTTTTCGTCATTTATGCAAACATTGCTCCCATTTGGAATCAGTTGCGTGCATTCAATTTTTACGTATTTCTTGACCAATAAGAGACATTGTTAATTGTAATTAAGGTCATTGATAATGTGAAATGTTTCTTTTTTAAGTGTTTCCAGAACAAGTACTTTGAAAGATTGCTTGCCTCAGATAAAAATAGCTGCGACAGAGTAGTGAAAAAATTAATACATGCATTTTGACTTCAGAGCAGTTGTCGTCAGTGGCATTTCGCCACTGATGAAGGCTGTTCTGTAGTCTAAATGCTTGTATTAATTTTTCCACAGCTCAGTCGCAGTTATTTTTATCAGAGGCAAGTAACTTCTTCAAGTGCTTGTTCAATAATTTATTTCAGCTGCAAAATGTGTTTGATGGTTTATTTTTTCATTATATATGTATTTATGTCAGCTGTTGAACAACAGTTGAAAATATTGTGTTATATGTAATATGTCAGTTGTTGAATAGTTGAAATGCAGGTAAATTGTCATAATGTTGAATAATTTGTTCAATAATCAGCAAAATTTGGCTGAATTGGTGGTCAAAAATGTCATTTTTAGGTTAAAAATGTGCTAAATTTAGCAAAAATATACCTAAAAAAGCCCCTTAAGTCCAACGATACCTAAAAGAGGCTCCGAGAAAAAGAAATTATTCCTATCTAAAAGGAGTCAACAGGTTTTGATCATAATAAAATGTCTTTATTGCAATTAAAATGTACAGTGTATACATACAAGTTCAATAAAAATTTTACAATCTGAAATAATACATTTTGTCTACTTATTTTATCCTGCACCTGAAAATAAAAATTATACTGGACTTAAAAGAATTTTTGACTTGAGAAAAAAAATTGATTTGTTTACAATTTGTACTTAGAAAAACTTTTGAAAAAGTCCCAATTCCAGAAATCTTTCAAGTCTAAGAGTTAAAAACTATTGTCCAATTTGTAAAGTAATTTGTTTACAATCTGGACAATAATTTTTAACGCTAGACTTGAAAGATTTCTGAAATTAGAACTTGAAAAAAATTAATTTGTTTACATTTTGGACTTAGAATAATATCTGACTTAAAAAATTTCTGGACTTATTAGCACAAATCAAAATTGCCATTTAAAAATATTCATGAACTGCAGAAAATTTTTTAAATATAACAAGCACTAGAATAAAAGTTGGACATTTTTACAAAGTACTTTGGCAAGGATAATATTTCTTTAATCATTTCTATTGGTGAGAAAGTAGAGAGGAAAAATAGCATGGCTTAGAAAAAAATATGAAATGAGAGACGATAAATATATACCCAAAAGCGCTGCTAATTCTGGTTTGTTCAGATTTAAAAAAATGGCAATAATTATACAGAATGGAAAAGCAATAGCTTATATACATTTAGACAAAAGAATTTGCAATTGTTCTGAATAATATATAAATAACACAACACTTTGGAAACGTATTTACAAATAAATAACATCTAGCAAATTGGATATTGATGGAATTATTAAAAGAACTTTTTTCTGGACGTTGACTTTAATTAAGAATAAAATAACCTGCACAATTTTTCTTAATTAAGAAATTTAACTCTCCACAAAGTTAAATCTTTTTCTAAATATCGTCTAGAATCAAGAACAATTAAACTACCATTTCCGATGCATGGCTTAATAATTGGAGAATATAAACTTTTCACAATGAAAATACTTTACATAGTCTGGATTTTCAATCAAAACTCTCAAAACTAACTGAAATTTCATTTGCATTTTATCTCTTTATCTGATTTTGATAACTTGAATAATGAACTGAATTTGTATTGCCTCAGAATTTTTTCTGCCTTGAATAAACAACAATAAAAACCCCAAAGAATATTTTCTGAATTAATTCAAGCAGATCCTACATCTCCAAATTTCTTTAAATTATTAAATTAAATCTGGAATTATTTAACCACGACAAACCCTCTTGGTAAAATATTAAATGTAGAACACCAAAAATCCCGATACAAATAATCTTTTTTAATGGCTGCTCCTATTTTAAGATTAAATTTAATTAATTACTTTCCAACATCCAATTTGCGGAACGATATTCACATGACAAGTCTGCAAACATGAGCAAATACAGTGCTGTCTCAGAAGTTAATACGAAAACTTGGCATTTTATAAGTTTTCTAAAGTTTTTAAATTCAACATCTTCGGAAATTCGTAAATAACTTGTTACTACATTTGATTCTTATTAACGGAAGTGAATTTAACAAAAATTTAAAATTTATAGAAGTACGCTAATAAACCTTTACAAACAAAATGGAATATTCTTTATAAAATCAAATTAAAGAAAGTTTTCAGAGTTCAAACTGAAAACCAACACCTTATATTCTTGTAAATTTATAATAAAAAATTAAATGCATTTTATAAAAAAGTTGAGTTATCAGAAAGTTTTTAAGTTCAAACAGAAAATTGATGCCCTACATTCTCAGAAATAAAATACTCTTACCGACGATATCAGATAAAACTTTTTTTTCAGACGTAGCACTATATTTTCCATTTACTTACTTTTAGTGGAAGTTGATTAAACAATATTTTTAAAAGAAATCAAATTCTTGGGGAATCGTTTAATCCTATCGTAAATTTCTGCTCATTCTGAATGACAGGAGAAAAACCTAAAAATTGGAATTCTTATTGTATTGTATTTATTTTCATTGGTTGTGAGCATAAAGCTATAATAATGCCAAATTTGAAGCGTTTAGCTCATCTGAAAGGGACTTATAATTTACAATCTCTCCTACATCCTCCGTAAGATGCAGCTACATATTATACAAGATATTTATCGCCTGACATATTGAACAAACCAGAATATAGCAACATATAGGTATAAAAACCTTCTCTCATCCCATATGTATAGCCTCCAGCTCAGATTCCTCTATATTCTCGCACCCAGGTGTATCAATTGTCGTCTCAGCAAAGCAGTACTCTTCGATTCATGGTTCCTCGACGCCTCAAACCATCGCATTTTCACTCAGCATCAACTGTGAATGCCTACAATGAAGAGGAAAAATGGTTGTGGTGAATTCAATAAAGAAATATTAACTAAAAAATCTAAATATAAAAGATTAATTTGCTTAAACAACATGAAAGAGCACATTCACTTATCAAGGTCTATTTAGAATCTTAAAATTTTAAATTCTTTACGAGTTTATTCAAATTATTATGTGAAAGATTCGTTTGACAATTAGTTTTAAAATTTTAACCTTCCATAAGGTGTAGTGCTTAGCGTGTCAGCTTCCCATTACAAAGCTGCGGGGTGCAATCCCCGCAAATGGAGGTTTTTTTCACAAAAAAATTAATTACTTAATTAATAATAAAAAACTATCATTGGTGTCTGGCAGTAGGCAGCAGTACTGTCGGTACGGTATAGAGATGAAAACAAATGATGTTGGTTGGGTATATATTCAATAGAACAGTAGGCATGATTTGATCGGCTACAGTACTGCGATGTGGAAAGCAAGAGGGAAACTACCACATTACATTTCCCTAATAATGATTATATTATATAATATTCCGGAGGTAAAATAGTCCCCCAATCAGATCTCCGGGCATGGACTGCCTTGAGGAAAGCAATTGTCGAAGGTAACTTATGCAAAGATACTTGGAATTTAAAAACCACGAGGAAGGCAGAAAAGCTAGAGAACCTGAAAAATGAAATAGGATTGACGTCATAGGGCTGAGCGAAGTCAGATGGGAAGGAGAAGGGCAGATCCGCTCGGAAGAATTCACGGTAGTTTACACCGGAGGAAATAGTGAGGCAAGGGGAGTAGCTCTGGTACTTAAAAGATATGATGAATAGCGTGACAAAAATAACAGCAACGAACGATAGGTTGATGGCAATAAAGCTAAAAGTTGTCCCAGTAAACATGTTGATAATCCAGGTATATATGCCAACAACCGCTATTGAAGAAGAATAAATCAGGGAGATGTATGAGCAAAAGAATGACATTTATGAAGTAGAACTGCACAATAATGGGAGATTGGAACAACACAGTTGGAAAAGCCCAGGAGATAAAATGAGATGCCAAATAGATTACATCCTAGTAAAACAAAGATTCAGGAACAGCATAAAAAATACTAAGACATTACCAGGAGCAAACATTGATTCAGATCACATCCTTCTAATACTCTATGTAACCACAAAGCTGAAACAAATAAGGAAAACGAGAAGAGAAAGACAGACTTGGGACCTAAAAAAACTGAAAGAAAGGCAGAATGCTTTCAGCATGAAGTCGGAAGGTCGCCTTAGAAATTTGGAAAACAAACCAGAGACCGTGAATACAGAATGGGAAGAAATTAAAGCCAGCATCAAAGACACCTTGAATAAAGAGATTGGGAAACAAGAGAAGAAAATCAGAAACCCATAAGGAAATGCTGGAGATAATGGATTAGAGACAAAAATGGAAAAAAATGTTAACAGTGAAGAAGGTAAAGCCAACTATAGATGCACAAACAATGAGTCGAGAAGGGTAACAGATAAAGCTAGGGAAATTTGAATAAAAGGAAAATGTGAGGAAATACAACTGAGAAGTTAGGACGGTATGATATGATGTATGCTAGGGCACTGGAGTTAGAAGATTAGAAGTCTAATGGGATTTGTGGTAAAGCAATTATGAACGCAGATGGAAAAATAGTCGCAGAACCAAAGGATGTAGCACAGGTATGAGAAGTATACATTAAGGAACTATACAGCAAGCAGGCAGGATCAGCACAAATAGAACGGAAGAAGAGGATAACATTGAAGAAGACAAACTTGGGAACAAGTAATATGGAAAGCGAAGTACAAAAGGCAATTCTGGAACTGGATAAAGGGAAAGCTACAGGCAGCGATGGAATACAGGCAGAGGTACTTAACCTTTATCCGCCGGATTTAAATACCCTCTAGCGGGGTCCCGCTGCCGGATTTAATTTTGGACATTTAAATATTTTGTGTACGTCTTTTGCAAAAATCGCATATCTCGTGAACTATTGGTGATAAAATGTTCAAATAAAAAGCATTTTGTGGTCAAACTATCAGAGAATTACATCGTTCTGCCTATTTATAGAAATAAAAAGGGTTATATAACCCTAATAGACTAAATTACGATGCCGAAATAACTTATTGTTGATATAAATCAAAATAAAGTGCAAAAATACTGCATTTAGTCACTTTTTGGCAATGTGGTTCCTGCTCAGTCTGCAGCTGACACAACCCCAGTATTTACACTTCCCTATAGTGTCGAGCTAGTGTGGTATTCCTCGAAGCAGGGCTCAACACATAGTCCCACGTCACATGTCTTGCACCTATATTTCGTCCTTGAGTTATTGCTCTTTGAGGAACACACATGGCAACAGATAAGGGTCCCCGAAATGGGCCAATGCTTATTGTCCTTGGCCTCTAAGCACTTTATTTGCATTCCACTAGCACTAGGTCGCCCCCTTGAGAGAGTCTGGGAAGGAAGAGTTCTAGCGCCCTCTTCAACCATTTGCCGCACAAGGGACAGTCGGAATTGCCGATGTGAAAATGCGCCACCGCACGAGGGAAGGAGAATCCAACTATTTAGGATAGTTAGATCGACTAAATGAAAAAATAATTTCTTTGTCCATTTCCAAGTGCGGCGACCGATGGTGTAGCTGTTAGCCATCCTATCTCAACTAGTTATATAAAAATAAAGGAATCACTAAAAAATAAACAGACGAACAGCTACAGATGTTTTGAACGCACAAGTCTACATCCGCTCTACTTCGTAGTCTGCAAATGAATGAACGTAAACGTAGTAAAACATAGGTATATGCATATATGTGGAAATGGAAGAAGAAAATAAGAAAGGGAAGGAAGCTTTGGGGTAGGGCTTAGTCCTGGGGTGCAGTTTATTGCATCTCTTTGGGTTGCAACGTAGTAAAACAGAAATGCGGAAAAGGAAGACTAACAAAGGGAAGGGACGTTTGGGGTTCAGCTAATTGCATCTCTTTGTGTTGCGAGAGAGTCTCACCTCAGCGGAGACGTACACTTTGAGTGAGGCACTCTCGATTGTTTGTTTACTCTCCCCTTCCCCAATACGCAAGACCTTCGGCCTTGGGAGAGCAGATGGAAAAGAGGGATGCCTCATCTTTCTTCTCTTCCAAAAATTTTGATTCTATGACAAAAACGACATCTGTGAGCGGCCTCGGAGCTAAGCGGGACACCGGTGTCCCTTTCGGAGGTTAAAGGTTAAAGTCATGGGATCGGAAGGACTAAAAGTGATTACGAAACTAATTAACAAGCTTTACAACTCGGGAAAGAGGCCTCAGGATTTCTTAGATGTGACAATGATCCCTCTAAAGAAGAAGCCAAAGGCAATGCAGTGTAAGGACTACAGAACGATATCCCTACTGTCACACACTTCGAAGATCATCACGAGGATTCTTAATAAAAGACTTGAGAAAAATGCCGAAGAAATGCTAGGGGAAGATCAATTCGGCTTCAGAAAAGGACGAGGAACCAGAGATGCTATCAGTGTAGTGAGAATCATATCAGAAAGGGCAATAGAATACAGTCAAGATTGCTGTGTATGTTTCCTCGACTGGCAGAAGGCCTTTGATAAGAGTAAATTGGGTACTGCTGATGAGGATATTAAAGGATATAGGTGTAGACTGGAAAGACAGGAGACTGATCGGTAATCTATACGTAAATCAACTGGTAAAAGTCAGGTTGGAGAATGCGGATACCAGCGGAGTACATATCGGTAGAGAAGTAAGACAGGGCTGCTGTCTATCGCCGATTCTATTCAATATATATGGAGAGAGGCTAATGCAGGAACCGTTAGAAGGCATGGGAGATTTCTAAATCAGAGGAAGGATTATAAGAACAGTGAAATACGAGGACGATCAAGTACTCCAGAAAATGATAAATAGACTAGTGATAACAGGTAGGAAATATGGAAATTAATACAGAGGTTTAACTACTGACAAGTATTAAATATTATCTGTTAATAATTTCAAGTAGTAACAGCAATATTCATTTTAATTTATGCTATAAAATCAACTAAATTGATCAATTAACTTTATAAAAATCATTCCATGTACTCTTAATTGGAAATTATTGACAAATCACAGCATTTATTATAATGTCTATATCTATAATACAACCTAAAACCATTGTCATATTGGATAAAATTACAGTTTGTTTTTACCTTTAAAAACGATCAAAGAACATGAATTCAGAATTGAATTTTAAGCCAAAGAATAGTAAGAAAATATTTCTAATCTTCCTAAAGCTTGCATTGTGACAAGACTGCACTTAAAGAGGTAAAAACTGACATTATCGCTTCTGACTTGATCTCACTTCTTTATTCATTGTCTTTAATACTTTGTAAATAACAGGCTAATAAGATAAAAATCGTTATGTTAATGCTATGAAATATGTTTCACATTTTAAAAAGCATTGGACCTCTTGTCGCACACCAGTTCCACCAAAAATAAAATCCTCTGTCATAGTAATAAATGGCATAACACATGACATACACCCCGCAAACATCAGCCTTCTATCTCTTACAGTTAAATTTCTGTTTTGATTTGATTGATTGAACATTTATAAAATAAAATGCACTAAAATAGTATTTGAATAAATTTTCTACAATTTTTTGATGCTCAACTGATGATTAGCCAACCACCGATGGAAATAAGCATAATAAAAACCAACTGTCACGATAAACTTCCATTAGCATAGCAACTTTCCAAAAATTTGCATGTACTCCAAGAATTCGACTAACTTTGACTAATAAATCTTTTTCCTTAAAATATTTCCTTGATTGTGTCAACAATTTCCGTTCAGACACCTTTTCCAAAGTATTTTAATCACTTTCAACTGTCTGAAAATGTCTCCATAATTTCAACATTAAATAGTTTACACATCACCAAAGAGTAAATCCAATAAACATTTCACATTACACTGTCGCTACAAAACTAATATTTTTGTTTCTATGAAATTATCTCATATTTTTAATTGATTTACGTTGAATTGGAAGTCAGTAGACTGAAAAGTAAAAGTTCTCCAGCTCAAAGTATTTCATAAAATATGCCAAAAATTGAAGCGTTGATAACACTTATGTTAACGATAATTAGCAAATCTTTGAAGGTCTAAATTATAAAATCAATTTTATTCTATCAACAAAATATCCACTTAAAGGATGTTGAGATTTATCACTTTCCGATATACGCTGAAGTTACTACATTTTCACCGTTAATAGATGAATAACTAGCACAATAAGTATTGAACATATAGTAAAAAAACAAATGCATGGTTACACGACTAAATTCCTCCTAGCTATTCATTCAAATAGGTCGATAATTCTCACTGGGAACTTCTTGAGGTAACAGCCAACAAAAGTATCACAAAACAACCAATATGTCAAATGCAATAGGCAAACTACTTAAAAGAAACACACGGAATATACTCACTGTTATTATTTCTTGTTATCACACACAGGAGAATATAACAGCTCAGTCCTGTGATGTCTGCTGCAAACATTCCTATGAAACGAGAATAAAATCTTAAAATATATACTGTAATTTCATGCTGAATAATATTCCAGATTACATTATGTAATGTCTCTCGTGCTAAATCACAGAGGTAACATTGGAATCTTTTCTATTGTAACTCAAATTCAAAGATTTGTAATGAAATTAAAGACTTATATTACTTAAGTGGCTTGGTTAAGCTCAATACTTATTTCAAAACCACCTGACTACCATATATTGATTACGGAAATGAATATCAACTAAATAAATCATTGATTTGAATGAATTTTTCGGTAAAGGGTTTCCAACATTTAATAAGTCTAGACAGGAGTTTGCCCGAAAATTGAATACATACTTGGGAAGAAACCTTGTCAATATACTTTCAATTATTCATTAAAATAAAATCCTTCGTCATAGTAATAAATGGCATAACCACATTTCAGCCTTCTATCTCTTACAGTTTAATTGCTATTTTGATTTGATTGACTGAATATTTATAAAATAAAATGCACTAAAATAGTATCTGAATAAATCCTGTACAATTTTTGCATGATCAACTGATGATTAGCCAACCACCGGTGGAAATAAACAGAATAAAAACCAATTGTCACGATAAACTTTCATTAGCAGCAAACTTTTCAAAAATTTGCATGTATTCCAAGAATTCGACTAACTTTGACTAAGAAATCCCTTTCCTCAAAATATTTCATTGATTGCTTTAGCAATTTCCATATAGATAGCCTTTTCCAAGCAAAATATTTTAATTACTTTCCTCAAAATGTCTCCATAATTTCAACATTAGTTTACACCTCACCAAAGAGTTAAAAGTCAATGAACATTTCACGTTACACTGTCACTACAAAGTAATAATTTTGTTTCTATGAAATCATCTCGTTTATAGAGCATACTTAATTGATTTATGCTGAAATGGATGTCAGTAGATTGAAAAGTAAAATTTCCCAGGTACAAAGTATTTCATAAAATATGCCAAAAATTGAAGCATTGATAACACTTATGTTAACGATAATTAACAAACCTTTCAAAGTCGAAATTATAAAATCAATTTTATTCTCTCAATGAAATATTCACTTAAAATAAATTGAGATTTATCACTTTCCAATGTAAGCTTAAGTTACTACACTTTCACCATTAATAGATGGAAAAATTAGTACAATAAGTACTGCACATATATAGACGCAATTAAAACACATGCGTGGTTACACGACTAAATTTATCCTATCTATTCAGTAAAATACGTCGATAATTCTCACTGGAAACTTCAAGTAACAACCAATACAAATGCAATTGGCAAACTACTTAAAAGATTGTACTCACCGTTAATATGTATTTCTTGATATCACACAAGGGAACATGACAGCTGTTCTGTGACGTCTTCTGCAAACATTCCTCTGAAACAAGAGAATGAAATCTTAAAATATGTACCTACTGTATTTTAATTCTGAATATTATTTCTGATAACCTGATTACATTATGTAGTGTCTCTCGTGCTAAATCACTCCGATAATATTCGAAAATATTGTATTGTAACTCAAATTCCAAGATTTGTAAAATATAAGACTTACATTCCTTAAGTTGCTAAGTTAAGCTTAATACTTATTTCAAAACCATGACACTAGTATGTATTGATTACGTAATTAATATCATTTCAATAAACGAAATACAGCATTGCTTTGAATGAATTTCTCGATAATGGTTGCCAAAATCAAATACAGCTGCACACGGAGAATTCTGTCTGAAAACTGAATAATTAGGAGAAAACCTTATCAATATATTTTCAGTTGCGCATTAAAATATTATTATTTTATCAAACATACGCTTTAACGAGATTAAAATACACGAAAATGAGATGGATTACCTCAGAAACTCATATCAAACTCCCACCGTTGGCCAATCCGATCATAGGCTAACACCGTATACATATATCATTTCTAAAAATCAGTTGATAGAAAACGAACCTTTACCTTCAAACTATACGCTTACACAACCACTCGACAAATTAATAACCATATTCATGTCTCAACCTGACTCAGTTCACCCAAAATACACGTGATTAACTTTCACCAAGGAAAATAATTGCATAGATCCACATATATCTTATGTAAAGGTCTCTCCTAATTAATGTAAAGATTATGCCGACATAAAATTCAGTGAAGAGATCAACCATTTCGTTTAATTAAGAAATAATTTCACAAAAGCTATGAACTAAGGATCAGAAGAAATAATGACCTTGAGACAAAATTGAACGGTAATATTAATGCGATGATGCTACCCCGATGCGGCGTTCCGACAACGACAATTAAATTTTCGCTTAATTCTAACTAAAGCATTTAAAACCGACAATCAATCACAGTAACACGAGGTCGACGTAAATCTCTTGCGAATTACGAACGGAAAGTTAATTACCCGTTCACGACCCTACTCTTCCTGGACGTAGAATTACACCCAGACCCATCCCCTCCCCCACTTTCATTTTGGAGCGCACCCAGTGACACCTATCAACAAAGATGAGCGTAACTTGAAACTCTGAAAACCGTTGAGTTGCCAGGGGCTGCTCCTGGCCTACTTAGAGCAAGTAGCCAATCACGAACGTTTCCCCTTCCATCGCCCCTCTCAACTTTCGTGCGGGAGAGCAGATATCGGCGCGCGCTGCCAGCTCTTGCTCAGCTGATATACTACGCAGTTTCTAAATAAAATACTTCCCATCCTTTTTCATCCGGGCTTTGGACCGGCACTGGCGAAGTTAAAACTTTTTTTTCCTTTTTTGATTTTAATGGTCCCTATTACTATGAAAGCCTACACTACATAATTAAAAAACTAGACTAAATAACTAAAAAATACGCTCAATAACTAAAGAACTACATTCGATAACTGAAAAACTAGACTAAATAACAAAAACCTAAATGAAATAAACGAAAAGCCTAACTATAATAGATAAATCGTGCGATATCAATCGCTTATGTCTGTGTCACTTTCCCCAGAGGAAGCACTATCACTCTCACCTAAATTGATTATAAGGGGCTCTATTACATTGTCTTCTTAGAAATTAAGCAGGCCTATGCTACACTCACCTGCACTTAGCCACATCGGTGATCGGCCCCTTATTCTCTGCCTCGCGCTTAAAATATTCATATACATTATGAATAATTTTTCGCGCTTGGCGGTGCACAACTTCCCTCCTGTTAGCCATTGCAGATCACGAACTCAGCAGGGTAACAAAAACAACGAAACTGATAACAAAAATAATAACAAATAATAACAGTAACAATAACTTAGAATTCCACAGCAAGGAAACGGCGGTAGATACGCCAACGCAGTCCGACGCGATCTCTTCGAGAGCAGGAGTGAGACTGGTTTCCTCCCCACTACCTTCCCAAACAAACAGTCTCCTATTGGCTGTTTTCGAGGCCAGGAGTCTTCCGATGTTGGATCGACTATAAAATGTACTGACAAAACAGGAGTGAATAATTACATATACAAATTCAATCTCATTATATTACAGAACAAGAATGAACAATGGTATTAAGATAATGGTGACTTAATATCCAATAGTCACACTGAAGAAATTCAAAAGATTCATACAGTAAAAAACTTTTGATAAAAACTTCACAAATGGCCAAGTCACTCAGTGCCTTAAAAAACGTAAACAAGTATTTAAATACTGCTGTCAAAACACTAATATCCGTTACGTGGATCACTGTTTTCGAAGATTAAACGGTCAAACTTATATCACGATCAAAACTATGAACTATAATTATATATATAACATATAAAACTAGACCATCCCAAACGTTTTCCATGACGTATAAGAAGAGACTTCGTCGCCGACTGTTCCCGATCAACCGCGAGAAAACCCGATCACTGCTTTCCCCTCCGTTGCCACATGCAGGCAGTGGAGGGGAGTACAGCTATGCCCTGCGTTCTCGCTTCGCGTTATATTTCGTTTGTTTGATGTCCGAAAAATAATGTAATTTCTTTCACATTTCTTTAGCCTAGAATTTAATACATAGAGTGATATTTCATTATTATTTCTGTGTTTTGAGAAGACGCTATTACTACAGAGCCGCGCCGGCCTATGGGTGCAAGGGATGCATCGCACCCGGACGGCAACATATTAGGGGCGGCAATTCACGGGCGGAGGCAAGAATCTCTTAATTTTGTGTTTTGCACAATTTATTTCTTAAATTAAATACAACTTTTAATCTAAATATCGAAAAAATCTGGGCCAGGGTGCTTTTATAAGTCCGTAAGGGGCGGCATAAACTGCTTGCACCCGGGCGGCAAATATGCCCGGCGCGGGCCTGGCTATTAGGATTAGGAGCATGCCCGTCCCTTGGTCTATAATGCCGCCCCAATTCTGGTAGATGACTAATATAAACAGTGGTGTGCTGCCAAATACAGTAGGACCTCGATAACCGTCGTTAATTTGTTCTTGAAATCCCCGACGAATACCGAAACGACGATAATCGAAACCGATTTTCCCGTAGGAACAATGTCATAGGTCAATAATTCGTTCTAAAAGACCTTTACACGCATCGTATGAAACAGAATTTTTAGGCCTCAGTTTGCTGGAAACTTTAGGCTGCGTCATTTTCGTTCATTCACTTCTAGTTTTATTTGAAGGGATGTCAAATTTTCCTAACGTCGGTTTGCCGAACTGATTGCTAATATTGTCAATAAATTTTTGAAATCACGTATCTAGGCAAATTCTTGCGTTTAGGTTTGTAAATTTTCTTAACGACTAACAATAAGACTATTGCTTAACTCGACATCCTATTGTTACTTCGGTCCGCATATAACTAACGATGGCAAAATTAACGTTATTTAAAAGTCATCCATAGGGAGCGAGTACGTTTAATAGAAATATGAAGGGGGAAGGGGAGGAGGGGTATAGAGATAGAAAAATGCAACAATACATGAATTCGAATAACTCGATAAGGATTGAAGGCATAAATTGATACTTAGAAGTATTGCTCGGCTCGTACATAAAAACGCAACTAGGATATAATTTCTATTTATGTTCCGAGTTAGAAACCGGTGAAAGATTTCCATTTACCGTCGTGATATCAAGTAAAGATCCGATTTTAGGCCGTTAGGCTTTTATTAATTCGCTATTAAAATTTAGACAAATTAACCTACGAACTTCGAACGAGGATTGTGTTAAAGAAAATGAAATGGTTTACTTCTAATTCCGTATTATGCATTCGATTCGAAAACACTCTAAAATACATTTTTAATCAAATATTTTGGTAAAATTTTCCGTTTTTAGTTGATAAACGGCTTGACGACATTGTTCATTGCCGAACTCGAGATCCTATTGCTGTCAAACCTTATAAGACACGCTAGCGTTAAATTAACGTATTTTATACGTTGATCAAAGTAAGAGATTGATGGAAATAGACATAAAGAGGGAGGACAGGGGAAAAGTATAGCGGGGAAGAAGGGAGAGAGAGTGGGGGGAGGGGACGGTATATAATAGGTCTGTAGAAATAGGCTTAGCGACGGATAAAAAAAGAGGGAGAAATTGACCAGAGGAGAGATACAAAGCAGAAAGACAGAGGACAAACGCGAGGGAAGAGAGGAGGGAGGAAACGAAGAGAGAGAGGTGGGATACAGGGAAAGGGGACTGAGAGAGGAGTGAGAGGAATTCGGAAGAAATAAAGAAAGAGAAATATATTATGAAAAGATAACAGATTATAATACGTTAAACTTGATTCTCCATCATTAACGATGGGCATTTATCCTAGTTATTATAACAGCAAATGTTTGTTATAAGCCCTGCACCATATAAACGACGATAATTCCGGAAAGGTGATAACAATTTATAGCCTGGCACTCAATAATTTTTAATTCATAGGGGAAAATTCCTCTTTTAATAATATCTGAAGCGAACTAGCTATTAATTAATTTGAATTAACCCGCTGCTTGAACCGCTTAACAGAAAAATAACAAAAACCAATATTTTATGTACCTAACAAAGACAACAAAATATAATATAATTCAACAACATAAATAGAAAGATCAGCATGTAACTTTCTATTTAGCATGACACTATATTTATTAAACGACACAAAAAATACAACACTCACAGAGAGATGTTCCTCTTTAACAGGCATGAAAGAATTGAGTGAAAAATAGTGTCGTGAATTTCGAAAATGACAAAATGGTGGGGGAAGAGGTTAAGAGGGATGATAGGGATGCGTGATTTCCTATGTGTAATAATAAGACGGTTAACATACCCTCCCCCTCCCCCCCCCCCCCTTCCTTTTTCGGGCCAAGAAAGAGCAACGATCTTACAGGCCGCCAAAGATGGCACAAAAAAGGAATCCCATCAGTAAGAAAGGATCGTAAAGTGAAGAATCCTAAAAGTATGTTTTGGTCTGTCTTTGTAGCGCTCGCTTAACCATACGCAGCTGGAGGTTACGATCTGAGCGTGCGAAGGAGAGGTGCTGGATTTGTGCCTCTTCTTGCGAACCGTATTCATTCCAAGAATAAAAAGTCTTATTACCTACCTACTCCGGCTGTTGCCGCGAAATTTTCCCCCAAGGAACGCGGTGAGATAAGTGGAAGACTGCAGTGGGGGAGTTGAAAGTACGAGGGGCGCACTTAAAGTTTCTAGAATTCCATATTCGAAACAGTAGAATAACAATGCCGATATTATTCTGTTTATCTCCAATTGTTTGTAGTGTAAACACCCTTGTTTGTGATAATTTAGCCTCTTTAGTTTATTTTTAATCCGACTTTAAAGTCACAAAGAAAAATGGATTTGAACAGGGAGCATTTTCGCGCCATGATTTATTATGATTTTAAATCACTCCTCACTCCAAAGCAATGTGAAGAAAGACTCCGAAATGCTTTTGGTGAGATAGCTCAGTCATCTGCCACGATATACAACTGGTTCAACGAATTCAAAAGAGATCGTTGTTATCTGAGCGATGAATTTAGTGAAGGTCGTCCAGTCTCCGCTGTCACCGATGAAAATGTTGCTGCTGTTCGCGCCTGATAGAAGAAGACAATCGAACGACCTACCAATTTATTCAAGGAAGGTTAGGGATTGGTATGAGTCAGATACAACTAATTTTGCACCAACATCTAAAGGACAAAAATATTTTTTGTCGCTGGGTGCCCGCACAGTTTGAAAGATGAAGAAAAATTCTGTCGTGTTGAATGGTGCAAAGAAAAACTGAAGTCGTATCACCAAGGCGAGTCCAATTCCGTCTGAAATATCGTAACAGGTGACGAAACGTGGATATGTGTATTTGAACCGGAGTGGAAAGCCCAGTCGGCTCACAATCAGTGGATCTTCTCAGGGGAGAGAAAACCAACCAAAGTTCGGAAAAGTCGCAGTGTTGGGAAAAAATGGTGGCTACTTTCTTTTCTAAAACTGGACATGTAGCAACGATTGAAGTAGAAGATAGGCGCGCAATTACAGCTGAATGGTATACAACCGTCTGTTTGCCGGAGGTGATTGGTAAAGTAAAAGAAAAACGACCGAAAGGGAAGATTGCGCTACATCACGACAACGCTCCGGCGCATGCAGCCACACGAACGATCGAGTTTTTGGAGGTCTCAAAGGTGACCACCATGGATCATCCCCCTTACAGTCCCGATCTGGCACCTTGCGATTTCTACTTATTCCCGAAGATCAAGGATAAAATGCGAGGCATCAGATTTCAAGCTGCAAATGATGCAGTGGAGGTCTACAAAAATTATGTTTTTGAAATCACTCCACGAGAATGGCAACACTGTTTTGATGAATGGTTTAAGAGAATGCAAAATGTATCGACTGTAATGGAGACTACTTTGAAAAGCAATAAAAATGTTACCTTGCAGTCAATATGTTTCTTTATCACATTTTCTAAAAAAATTCAGTGCGCCCCTCGTAAACGGTTAAGAACCAAGCGCCGCTCTTTGTTGTCGGTCTCCAGAATATGTTGCTCGCCCGTCTGAATGAAAGCCTATATAGCAAACATATCTAATTTCGCGGATCCCGGAACAGTCCCTCTCACCAACTCCAAAGCGGCCTTCGGACTCGCTTTAGTCCTGCCTTCTGTTTTTCGGCCGACCCATCGCTCCTTTGACCCCGTCTTACGGCCGCCTCAGACTTCCTTCGATCGCACCTTCAGTCCTTCCTCCTGTCCCCATCCTTCGTGCTCCCCCTTTAACTATCCCCTCTTTTGGTCGTTCCAGATTTCAACTGCCGTTGTGCCGTGCATAATTCACACAACTGAAGTATCCATTATCATCGCACATAATATTTATATAGAAAAGATAGAAATTAGTGCCGTTGCCAAAAGGAATTATCAACATTTGCCGAGTTAAAACGACCGGTTCGGCGGAAGTGTACTTTTTTAACAACTGGTTCGGCCGAACCTGTGCGAACCACTAGGGTGAGACCACTGCGTCTAACTTCTGCAAGGACAAGGGATCTAGCAACGGGGTTCCGAGAGAAATTTTGTAAAGAAGATAACTCTTAAGAAGATAAAATCGGGTGCAAATTATATTATCCGGACTTCAGATATGGATCGTAAATTCGAGGAAAACGGAAATTCGCGGAAACGTAAAATCCGTTAAATCTTAATATTGCTCTTATGCATCATTAGGCGGGAACAAGAAAAAGGCGTAATGTCGAGGGAAACGTAAAATCGAGATCGTAAAATCGAAGTTTCACTGTATGTCATTTGGGATATACTGACAATGAGTCCGTACTCGTTTAACGTTATACTACTATCGTTATTTTTGATCACATAACTATTATTGTGGGGTCAAATATGACTCCATTTTTCAAAATTGAAAAAAATAGAAAATTTAAATTTTGGGTTTCAATTTCTGGTCATTCATTAGAACAGACGCTCGACAATGTGGGAAAGTTGTATTTATATAAAAATGAATACAAATGCATACTGCAGAAAAGAAAAACTGAAAAAACTCCAAATTGACTAAGGGTTCAGAATATTTTTTTTTCAAGTCCTGAAAATTCTTGTTTTTCTCTTCATCCTTCCAGGTTCTGACTGCAATCTAATTTGGAATCAACTGAATAATTTTAAAAAATATCGACTCTAAACTGTAAAAAATGACGATGTTTTCCAACCATATTCTCACACCCACATTGCAGTTTATTTCACTCTCATGATCAAAACTTGGTTGTGGCACTTGATATTCTTCCTCATTATCACCTGCACTGTTCAAGCACTCACTTAAATCAGCATAATGCCGCCTATCCTCAACAAAACCCTCACCCGACATTTTCATTTGCCCAATAATGAGAAGTAGGACACAACTACTATAATGGGGCCAAAAACGAACCGAAACGGCAATAACTCGAAATCAAATACCATGTACATTAAAGCTTCAATGTCAACTGAAAGAGAACATTGAAGTAGGAGATTAGATGGATTATCAAATCCACTGCACTTTCCATAATCGAGTAAAAAAAGAAAATGTGTTCTTTCAGGTCACTTTTGACCCCACGATAATAGTAGAAGGTTAAGTACGTGAGCTCCCAGCTAGCAGAAAATTTTGCTGGCTTTGAGAATGCCACCTTTAAAAAATAGGATCTCACTTCACATTCAAGAGTACAAGGGTCTTAAACAGGCAGACGGGAGAGGAGAAGGCTCTCTTATCTATTCATCTCTCGACTGGGCAGTCTTCTCTTCATTTAACCCTCACCCATGGGTTCGAACTCGCCTGCATGAAGTCTCCTCAGCATGTGCATGACTTTACATGCCAGTTTTATTTTGTGTTATCATTTTGCATGTGCTTTGCATTTATGATCTGGATGCTTGTATTATCAGCTAAGTAATTGTCTGTAGGGTTAATCCTATTTGTGTTTTTTATTTTATAGTAATTGATTAATTTTCAATTGTAAAATGAGACATTAATATATTATCATATTTGAGGTGGGAGATTTTGATTAGCATATATATATATAGCATATTATATTAGCAATTGAGATAAGTTAATATTTGTCAAGTGTTAAGTGTGGATTTTCACCTATTTCTATTATATTGGTGATACCTAAATATTCCTATCAACTCTCATTCTTTGATCTAAATCTAATTCGTTAAAAAAAGGTTATGTATTATTTAGTATAAATCTTATTTAAAATTTTGTCCCCTGTTATGAAAAGGTCGTTTTTTGACTGAATTGAAGTATCATTTCTTGTAGACCCATATTTCATATTAATTGTGAAAGATTTTTTTTGTTTCGAGTGATATTTTAAGGAATATATTTTATGTAATTTAAGAAGTGAATTTTATTTTCTTTTATAGATGGTTGCTAGCAGTGATGAGCTGTTAAGAAATTTGGATAAGGGTGGCAGGAGGCCTGCATGCCAGGTGCACCAGATTGTTCTAGTTTAGTAGTACTGTTCTGCTAGCTTAATGAATGTTTACATGACCATGTAAAAATGTACAAAACTTTTTGAATGTGCATGACATTCGTTTAATTTTGGATATAACATTTTTTAAATGGCTAGCTTTGCATTTTTAACTGTCACAATGCACCCTTCTACCTATGCATTAGGTTATGTTTTTCATAATTCAGATTGTGAATATGCTAGTCTGTATCAGATTAATAGAGGTGGCCATCACCTTTTATGTTGGTCTGATGATGTTAGATTTGATATAGATATCCAGTACATATTCTGTGATTCCTTATAAAAGTGTAGCCACCTACTTTTCATTATTTACTTATTCTAATTGTTTTAATCCTTTTATAGTGAGCATTCGGGAATTTATGATTGGCATATAACTTGGGTCAATGATTTATTTACATCACATACTATATATTTACTAGCAAATGAAATTTAAATGCCTCATGCCATTGCTGTCTTTTTTGTTAGAAATTTAACATATTATTTCCTGTAAAACAGTGGAAATTGTTATCTTATGGACGAATAGGAATCCCAGTGAAATATTGAATCCAATTAAGGAAACTGGTAACACGAGTGAACGCTGCTGGGTAGCCTAATTCACATCCAATAGTGGAACCAAATGACACAATGCCAACTTCAGTAAAAGCATTGTCAGTTTCTTGAATTATCAGAGGTCCACCGCTATCACCCTGTAAGAGGTTAATTTTAAATCAAAATGTCATTATATTTTACTGGATCATTAATAATTGAATTATGATAGACTGTGATTAATAGATTTCAAAGATTTATGAAAGAACTTTCAAATGACCACATATGATGAACCATTCACTATGTATTTTAGTATTCATGTATTCCAATGATTGACTAGGATAGAGTAAAAACTAATCTTGTATTCGACATGTTGCACTTACATTGCAAGTGGAGTGTCTTCCTGTTGTGTCAGTGCATAGTTTGGAATCTGTGATCAAACTTCCAAACACTTTAGCACACTCATAATTGCTAATTACAGGCATTTGGACATACATCAGTTGGTCAGTGACGCCAGGATCAGCTATGGAAAATACATTTTGAATTTCAATATTCCTAATCTAAATAGTAAAAAAATAAAAATCTCCTTGTAACAATAAAAGAGGATGTACTCACTTGAACGTTGTTTAGGGGAATTTACTCCATGCCAGGAAGTGCATGCTGAAACAACCCCCTTGCTCTTTCTAATTAAATGCTGTGAGGTGTATTTTGGAATCCAAGATTTAATCCTTGGATAACCTTTCAGTAAGTTAAAATATGTATCCAGGCATTTTATAAGGAAGTGTGGTCCTCGGCATGGAGGTAATTCCGCTAAACTGGTATGCAAGTGAGTACATACTTCCTTTCTTATGGTTGCTAGGAGATTTTTTATTATTTATACTTAACCATAGGGTTCTGATAAATAATAAATATATCTATAATATACAGTGCTTAATTAGTAGCCAAATAAGAAAAGGAACACCTAAACTTAACTTGCCTAACCACTCAGAACAAAACTTAATACATAATGAGATCTATGGTCTTTAACCCGGCAGGGCTCACACCCGAATTTCGAACGTTAATGCTCGCACTGAGTCTGAGAGACCCTTGCAAAATAGTCATGATAACTTAATCTACGCAGTATATTTCATAATTTTAATGATAATATGACACTATAGCACTGCTGTCGAATGTATTTTATGTGTCACACACAATACTGATACATGAACAATGTCTCATTTCATTTTCTAATTGCAATATGGCAAAAATACTTTCCTCGATGTAGCGTTATTGAAAAACGGTTATACAAAAGTGTTAAAAAGATTCACTGCTTATAAAGATACATATCAAGTAAATACAAGGTATACACAACATCACTGCGCAGAACCTATTGAGTTATAATTATTCCTTGATCATATTCAGGAACTCTCAAAAGATGAAAAATTATATCTCCAATAAATAAAATGAAATCTATTTGGAATCAGATATTCTTCATTCATCCTTTCTAATGTTTTCAGTACTTATATTGTTTTCAGTTTTCAATATCAAATTACATCTTTTAAATATCATTTTTAGTGACAATGTGGTGTAAAAACACTGCAAAGCACTGTACCAAACACAAATAGCGTCAAACAAGAAAAAACACTAAAATAATACTGACACAAATAAACGTGTGGCTGTGTAATATATATGTTTCAATGCATAACATGTCAATTTCATGACCTTTATAAGATTACTCTGAGTTTGGATACATTGCTAAAATAAATAAAATAAGCCAAAAAACAAAAAAATAATGGCTGTAAATTTTTGCAGTGATTGTATTTTTTATTGCACTTAGTTTTACTTGAAGGATAGTTCATACACTAACTAATATGGATGAAATCGTTAAAAATGCTTTCTTACCTCAAAGCACGAAATAGTGTATTGAATGCTCGCAGCGGGTCTGAGAGACCCAGAATGATGAAATAGCATTCTGTGCACTACAATGACTACTGATATTAAGGTAAGATGTATGTAGTGCAGGGAGTAATGGAAAGGTATAGGGAACGACAGTTCTACAGCTTCTACCATCTTGCAGCAAACATGATTACTAAATCAAGTGGGTGTCACAGACCCGGTGCGTGCTCTGCCGGGTTAATAAGTAGCTTGAAAAGTGTAAAATAAAAAAACAATCTTGTACATCGGGGCCATCATGGGGATAGGTTTTATGACGAAAATTGAAGTTCCAGGATCAATTCCATGAATTATCCTATCCTTTTGATTTAAATGGGAAATCTGAAACCCATCGTGCAGGGTTGTTTCCCTACCCACACTACAATACATAAGAAAAATGATATCAGCACTGGATTTTCGCTATTCTCTGTGGAATGGAAATTCTAACTTTTCTCGTAGAATTTTCTTATCGATCATATTTCTTTGAATTTTGCGTTAATAATTGCAATTTTGCAATTTTTATTCTGTCATAACGAGATTATTGTCATGGAGACGATTATTTCTCAAATGCCCTGGGGTATAATCTAGTATACAAATGCGTTTTTCTCCCGAAATCACGTAATCAACTGAATTTTTTATGCAAATATAAGTATAATACCTGATGATGTTACATAAAGTATGTAATGTGGGAAAACAAAGTGCAGCTTGTGTTGCTTCATACACCGTACTAGATTACTGTTAAAAAAAATATTTTCATGTATATTCGGGACCGGTCAAGCATTTAAGGGGGCTCGGACACAAATAATTTTGGGGGCCCTACTCCACCTCCAACACAAGAAAAAGACACAAAAATGACGAAAAATATAATTTTTAATATATTTTATTACTTCCTAAAATTTAAAATAATTATAATTTAAAACAGCAGTATAGTAAACACAAAAAACGACGTATACTATCTATAATTACAGGTAACCTCCGATTTACATCGGGGATGTGTTCCTAGAACCAGTGACGTATATCGAAACGACGTAAATCGGACATGTTTTTCCCATATATTTATCTCTTATATATTTATGAAAGTTTTTTTGTTTGTTTATTTGTGCATCTATACATTTCCACACCATTAAAGCTACAGTAATCAAACTTTCAACAGATACTTTCTTCACAAATAGGAAGGCCGTAGGCTACTTATTAATACCAAATGTTTTATGTTAATTGTACAAAGAGAAAAATAACTTTGTATGTCAGAAAGAATGGAACAGTTCTTTTCGAGCTGTTCTGATGCCTAAACTGTTCAATAAAATAACTGTTCTCAAAGAACAGGTAACTCTACATCTTATACATAGCGAGAAAGGTGGGAAACGACTACTTCCGGATTAAACTACGCGTATTTTCCCAAGTCCTATCATTGATTTGAATCAAATTTGGTACGATTGTGGAGGGCTCCCAGAAATAATTCATACATGGTTTTTGCTTCTCTCTGCCCGTTTTATTCAAAACGGCGGCCGAGTGGATTCTAAAATACCATGCATCATCTAGAATTCCGATCGGATTTGAACCAAATTTCCCCGAGCAACGCCGGATATTTCTGCTAGTATGTTATAAAGGAATTAACTAATTAAATGATTAACTCGAATTCTCCATCTGCCTAGCGATTGAAAGGAGAAGCATTCGATACATTGCAGCGGTTCGCTCGACGTTATATCGGACATAGAAACGACGTAAAACGGAGAAACTGTACCCTATTTGTAAACGACGTTATATCGAAACAACGTAAATCGGAACGACGTAAATCGGAGATTACCTGTATTTCGATCAATGTTTATTGATTTATTTAATACCGTTTTCTCTACGAACTTGGAGAAATCGTAATTTTTTAATAAAAGTTTGCACAAAATTTAAGGCAGATTCTTTAATAAATAACTAACATCTCTAAATTTTGGGGGCAATAAACGAATGTCTATTCGGGGGCCCGGATACCTCGCATCCGCTGCACCCCCACCCTTTGACGGGCCCTGTGTACCTTCTACCAGGTTAATTCCATGTCACAGCCATTCTAGAATGAAATGTTTATTCTCTTAGAGGCGTTAAAAATAAATCTTATTCTTTAATGCCAATTTCTAAAATATTCATGTTGACCCGGAGATTTCTTCTCTCGCCCTGAGGCAAGTCCTAAAACCCGGAGACTTCGGGTCAAACCCGAAGAGGTGGTAACCCTGATAATGCCGCATCTATTATTCTATTTCTAACTTTTTTCGTATTGAGACATTGTTGTACTTTGTATATACATTTTAAGTCTATAACGATAGGCACAAAGATTGGGTCAGCGCCGCCACGGATTGAACGCATCGCAAGAGCGTAAGAGTCACAATATTGTAGCGGTGATATAAATTAAACACAATGTCTTTTTATGTAATGGAAACACCGGTTACAATATCACATATTCTGCCGCAACATTGTTAATACCAGCTACTTTTAAACGCACACATTAAATTACAATGGAAATGCGCAGGATTTTTCCGCAGCGCCAAGTATCGTATCCTTGGGGGTTAAAGCTCAGACAGATTTAAAGTCTGCCTTTTTAAGTGAATTAATCATTACCCTTACAATGAATCTTGGGAAGAGATTGCGATCGTTTACCGTTAGTGCAAATTATAAGGGAGGCAGAGGTTATAGGAAATCGTGCAGCAGGGCGAAAATACGATATATCAGAATCGTGCATCAGGGACTGGAGAAAGATATATTTTATAAAATTAAAATTGTAAGTACCTTTTAAATGAGTTTGAAGTTTATTAACTGGCGTTCGTCAAATTCTACAAAGTATAGGCGCTGGAGCTGATTTGGCCGCCGGGAAACTGGGCTAAGTCCCGATAGGCCGGTGCTGCCTCGTGAATTTGTTTCTGCATACGCGTATCTACAATATCTACATATATATCTTGGTGGACCTTGATCAGGGAAAAGGAATCGGTGAAGAGGTCGACTTTTTTTAAATCCGGCACGGATTTATATTTTTCCCTTTGAATTGGCACAAAAATAGGGGTGTAAGTGATACACGAGGGCGCGGGTTACACGAGTAAATACGGTATATATATTAGGATATCAAAAAAGAAATACTCACCATCAGATGTCTTTCCCCAACCGCTAATTGTGACATAATATCCTGTTAAATCAACTGATCCTTCTGAAAAACTGGGTAGACGAATTGTATTAACGTAGTCTGAATGGAAAAAGAAAATTCAAAGTCACTCTTTGTCTAACTAAATGTAAATATTTTTATCAAAATGGTTACTGGAGATACAAAGAATTATTATTATAATATTATTATAATGTAACATCAATTGTTTTATGAATATTTAATAATTGCAGTAATAAAAACAATAGTATTTCATGCCATGAAAATTTCCTAATTAAAATTCTTCAACCATATTTTTAATGGTACAGTAAAATATTATTGGTCCCTGCTTCGTATCTTTGATGTTTTGTAAATGGAAAGGGTTAAAAAAATGAAATGTCTAATATATTACACAAAACTTGTAAAGCAACCACTCCGTGCCATGGATAATTTAGTCACTGTTTGAAGCAGTATACGATAATTATTATAATTGTTATTAATTGTGAAATCTTGATAACTTGAAACCATTTCAATAATTTTTAATACACAATTTTCATTATCCACACACATTTTTAGTAATATAAGTAAATAATGTTTAATAAAAGGAAGTAACGATGTAGTGCACCAAAAATAAACATTTCATAAACCACGTAGAGGGCACAAAACAGCTAAACAAATATATCGGATGTCCGTGGCAACACTGGCACAACTCAAAAAATGTGATTTTCGAGTTAATACAGCTGAGGTTTGTTATAAGACTCTTTCATCTTGTAGATATCATGTAGGATCATCAAATTTAAAGATTGTAACTTATGCTATTCAATAGGAAAATAATGTTGCTAGGTGCAGTTTATTTCCAGATTTTCTGAAAACATTGATTTTGAGTTGTGCCAGTATTGTTGCCGGTGTGCAATATCTATAAAAATATCTAAAACCAAAACGAAGATGGACACAACACAGTATTTTCATGTCACCAGCAGTTGAAATTCTCTGCGGCACCGAGAACCATTTCAAATTCTGCTTACTTCTCCATTGGGCGCAAACAGCCCCTCCCCTCTCCTCCTCGCCCTATCATTTCCATGCGTATAACCACCAGAGAAGCAGAACTGACAATGAGACTGCTTCTCGAGACCCACTCAATAATAATTGAGTAATACGAAGCTCAATCAAGTTCAAATGACAAAAATATTAAATATGTTTCTATAATTTTTATAATAGTAACTAAAGTTATTCTAAGTAATTAAAAAAGTTTGTTGTGTTGTTGTTTCACTAGGCAAGCAGTGCTTGCGTTACTTGCATAGACCGACCACCCCTGATTTTAGACCATATTCTATAATCAGGGGCGGCCCGAGGTATTTTGGCGCCCCAGGCGAGAAACGGTTCAGCGCCCCCCCCCCCCCCCCCCCCCCCCCCCCGTAAATTTTTGTTAAGATATTTTAAAAAGAGGTCGTTAATTTATTCATTGACTCGTAAAATGAGTGATAATGAAAAATAAAAGGAATTTTATATAGATTCCCGCCTGCCCCGCGATATAAATTGGTATCCATTATTCATCCACTTGCAAGTAATGCAGAGATAGATGGTAGGGTTAGCACCCCCAATACTTGGACGCCCCGGGCAGTCGCCCTGCTCACCGGTACCTCGGACCGTCCCTGCCTAAGCTAAACCATAAGCTGACTGACTCATTAGAATTTAATACACCCATAGAGTCCAAAGGAATTTGATAAAAAACGCAAAAACTCAAATTCATACTCATCTCGTTGCATATAAATCGATTACACAAATACATGAGCTCTTCCTGATTCGAAATTTTTATTTGCTTTCGAGTAAGTTAATTTATCGACTCATCGTAACACAGATACGTTTAGGAAATTTGATGATTGGAATCACTAGAAGGAGGGACCTTTAACAGTCTTATTATTGGGGGGATTACAATTGAGAACGAGAAAAAGAGAGAAGAGAGACAGACGGAAGATGGAGAGAGATGCAGGTCGTCTGGGCGAAACGAAGTCGAGCGAAAACAAGAAAATTAACTAAATATCAAATTATACAAGAACTATAAATGTAAATAGTGATACATTGTTTCTGAGTATTCGTGTTTGAGTATTGTTTAGAGAACTATGCTTATAATATTGTCCTTCCAGGCGCCCTCTTGGCGCCCCCACTGTCACGGCGCCCTAGGCGTCCGCCTGGCTCGCCTGGACCTTGGGCCGGCCCTGTCTATCATCAGTAAGAGGTACCAAATATTATTCCATAATTTTGGATTGTACAGCAGATGTTAGTCGTACAGAACAAATGATGATTATTGTGCGATTTGTTTCTATTTAAGAAAATTTTATTAAAGTAGAAGAACATTTTTTTGGGATTCACTGATATTGTTAATTCAACTGGAGAAGGCGTAACCAATTACATAAAAAATTAGAAGCTTTTAATATGACTATAAAACATTTGCGAGGACAAGGCTATGAAAATGGGGCAAATATGAGAGGAAAGAACAATGGCTTACAGAAATAAATTCTTAAAATTATTAACCTCAGAGCCTTCTATTTACCTTTCTCTGTCCATACACTTCATTTATTATTAATGATTCAATTAAAGTTGATTATGAAACTGAGCTTTTTTGGAATTTTCAAGACATACATATAACTTTTTTCAGCTTCCACTAAACCAGGAGTTTTCAAACTTTTTTACTTGCATACCCCTTAGAGCAGTGTTTCTCAACCTTTAGTAGAGCAGGGAGCACCTAGAGGTATTCATTAACTTAGGAGGAGCACTAGAACAAACCTTTCAGGAAAACATTTGTTACCTACCAGCTGGAATGTCCATCATAGTACACTTGTCATTACAAAAACGATCTAGGAAAAATCGGTACAATATACATTGTACAAACTTTCTCATATATTAATGCGCCGTTACTTATCTTTCGAAAATGAAATCGTATCAGCCGGTTTTTAGAAAATCCAATTTTTGTTAACGTTGCCCAAGAGTTAACTAGCCTTATATTCATACATTGAGAGAAATGAAATACGAAGAATTACTGCAGACGTATACTCAAGTAACTGTACGAAATTTTATCAAAATCGTTCGAGCCGTTTTTGAGAAAATCAAATTATTGCTAAAGTTGCCCAGAATAAACTAGCCTTATATTAATTTTTTGAGAAATATGAACTATACAGTATTATTGAAGACATAAATTCAAGTAACTGTACGAAATTCGATCAAAATCGTTAGAGCCGTTTTTGAGAAAATCAAATTGTTAAAAATGCGTAGAATAAACTTCCCTTAATTATTGAGCAATGTCAACCATTTCTTCATATATGATAAAATGCCTAAGTACGAGGTTTCAAGTATTTTCGCTCTACCGTTTAGGCTCCAGAGCCAGTAACAGACAGACGGCATTGCGAAAACCACCTTTTCGGATTCAGCGACACCTAAAACGTATATTTCCGTAAAAATCTCGAGGTCGAATTTTTTCGCGATAACAATACTTTCTCAATATACTTCGTAGGTATATGAGAAAGTAGAAATGAATGAATTAACTAAAACATCGAAATGAAATTAAAGACGATCTCAAATATATATATATATATATATATATATATATATATGTATGTATATATATATATATATATATATATATATATTGGTTATTTAATTAAAAAATAAAACAAAAAAAATGAAGAAGGAAAGCTTGCAGAGCACCTACCTAATGGTTACGGAACACCAGTGCCCCGCGGAGCATCGGTAGAGTAACGCTGCCTCAGAGCTTTTTTCTTTCTCATATACGATGTATATTGAGAGTATTGTTATCGCGAAAAAATTCGACCTCGAGATTTTGATGGAAACATACATTTTGGTGTACCTTAGTCCGAAAAAGTGGTTTTCGCAATGCCGTCTGTCTGTCTGTTATTGGCTCTAGAGCCTGAAGGGTAGAGCGAAAATGAATGAAATCTCGCAATTAGGCATTTTATCACACAGAATAGAAGCAATGAAGAAATGGTGAACATTTCTCAATAATTAAGGGAGTTTATTCTACGCATTTTTAACAACAATTTGATTTTAACAAAAACGGCTCTAGCGATTTTGATCAAATTTCGTACCGTTACTTGAGTATACGTCTGCAATAATACTACACACATCATATATGTCAAAAAATGAATATGAGGCTAGTTTATTCCTGGGCAACTATAACATCAACTAGTGTATAGCCCGTCAAAAATGACGGGAGTAAATATTCGATCGTTCAAGCTATTTGTGAGGATCAAATTGGCATCAGAAACATAAATTGTATTGAAGGTCATTTCCCTCTCCCTCTACCTCCCTCTCCTTCCCTCCCCCCTCTCTCTCTAGAATTAAAAGCATTCAAAGCACGTTTATACCCATTGAAATAACAATATTATATAGAGGTCTAACAATGGAATTGGCAGGCAAGGCAACATCCTCATAAAATGGCTATATTTCCTCAAACTGTGTGAATGAAACGTTTATATTGAGCGATTTCGATCTGTAGGCGGAAAAAGACGAACGGAATAAGAACCTTTATAATGTTTCCTTCAAAATGGTTTTCATCCGAAGTTCGTAGGTCAATTCTTTCTAATTTTAATCTAAAAAAGAATAAAAGCTTGGGCGTCGAAAAGTTCATTTTTACGTGTAATTACGTGCTATCTTATTGGAAATGGAAATTATCTATCCCCTGGAGTCGAACCCGTGTCTTTGATCTCGAGTTCGATCAATTAAAACGTTTGGTACTTACGTATTATCTCCAGGACCTTACTTATGTACAACATTAACAGAAACTGATTGGCCTGCCTCGACATTTACAAACCCAATCACCTGACAACGGGGAAGGATTCTTTGGTCCCGGGCGAGGCGAAGGGCGCGGTAGCGCCCGGAAACGACTACCCATTACAACAAAGCGAGCCGAAGGCTCGTCAATATATCCTTTCAATGTTATATCCTCTTGACTGTTGCGCCGCAAATGGAAGGATGTATTGACGAGCCTTCGGCTCGCTTTGTTTTAATGGGTAATCGTCTCCGGGCGCTACCGCGCCCTTCGCCTCGCCCGGAACCAAAGTATCCCTCCCCGTTGTCCGGTGATTGGGTTTGTAAGTGTGGAGACTGGCCAATCAGTTTCTTGTCCGGTGATTGGCAAGTTTCTGTTAATGTTGTACGTAAGTATGGTCCTGCGAAGGGACCTGGAGATAATACGTAAGTACCAAACCTTTTGTTATTGTATCATAATGCTATCCTGAAAATTTCATCAAATTCGGTTCAGTCGTTTGCGAGATATTAAGCTTCAAAGAGCTTTACTGACAGAGTGACTCAAGCAAATTATACCCAAGGTAAGATTTGATTTTCTACAAAACGGCTCATAAGATTTTCACCAAATTTTGTATGTTTATAATATTTCTACATAGTTCATATTTTTCTAAAGATAACTAAACGACGCATTCGCATATGAGAAAGTATGTACAATGTATGTTGTACCGATTTTACTTTCTCATACGAAGTACCGTATTTACTCGATTCCAAGACGCACTTTTTTCACTTTTTAACGTCACTGAAATCGGGGTGCGTCTTAGAATCTATGAATCGCCGTATTTATTTGATTTTAGTTGAAAACTTACGTATGGAGAAAGTCATGTTTTGAACACATCAATTTATTGATAAATAATCATTATAATCACCTGATGATTGTGATTATTCACCAAAACTGTTTGTCAGAGCCGGGACTAGGTATTTTGGTGCACGGGGCAAATAACGTGAATTGCTCCCCTAACTCAAACCCTGATTTTTATGACATGTAAAATATAATAAATATAATTACTGTCTGACCGTCACTGCCAATCTCACTCTATCACTTTATTTCAATAAATTTTATAGTTGTAAATATATATATGTTTATATAAAATACATATACATATTATCACAATTTTGGTGCCCCTTATGATGATGCACCCGGGGCAAGAGCCCCGCTGGCCCCACCCTCGTCCCTGCCCTGCTGTTTGTGGCCATATAGGGCTCTGTGAAATCAGTCGATGTGTTATTAAAGCTGTGTGTTGCTTCAATTTTGTATTCATTTTAACAATGCCGCATTTTCCCCAGATACAACTGCCCCTATCACTACGCGATATACAATTGCTAGGTAATCAATGAAGATATTTGAATAGTGATAATGTTCCATAAATCAGAGAATTGTCATTTATTGTTATACAAATATTTATCCATACTATAAGTGCTGCAAAAGTAAGGATGAAGCATTTGATTGTTATGTTGACAATATTAGTATGTTAATTATGAAAGTGGTCTATCATGAAACTTTTATGACTGCAACCAGCCCTGCATGTGTTATATAAACCATTCAAATACATTTACATTAATTAATACTTTTGCTCTCCATTTGGCTCTCACCTCTGTGGACATCCAATGGATGAAGTTTACAATTTCATGAGCAAATATTATGTCATCCAAAAATGGAACTCATAATTCTATTTTTTTGCTAAATTAATGTTCCCATTCACGGTAGATGAATTAGTGTAGACTGTTATTAAACTTACCTGTAAAATATGCATAGCTGGATAATTGCAGAAGAGAAATATCATTGTCCAAAGTGTTAATATTAAATTGATCATGTACAACCTTTGCTATAGCTCTGAATACTTGTCGACCAGGTTCAGAGTTATCACGTATGTTTTGGGCACCAAGTGTGATGACAAAATATTGGTGTCTGAAATATTTAAAAGAAATAATTACTCAAAGTGGCATTTTAAAACAACTCTGTTCTTTTACTGTATTTTAGTGTGTTAAATCATTACTATTGAAAACCTACCATATTTTAATGTGTTAAATTATTTTCATTATTATGTTACTATTTACGTAACTATAAACAAATATCGATCTTAAATTTACAAACCCAATCTCCGGACAAGAAACTGATTGGCCTGTCTCAACATTTACAAACCCAATCTCCGGAAAACGTGGAGGGTGAGGCGAAGGGCGCGGTAGCGCCCGGAGCCGGCTACGCATTAAAACATAGCGAGCCGAAGGCTCGTCAATATCCTCGGTACCTAGGTGATGCGGACGTGGATACTATAGTATTCATAATTTAACAAACTAAAATACAGGATAATAGTATCCATAATTTAACACACTAAGATACAGGATAACCGAAATAATTACTCAAAGTGGCATTTTAAAACAACTCTGTTCTTTTCCACAAAAGATCATAATTTAATTACTAATTACAAATTATTTGTTTCAATTTTATGTTACAACTGTTGTAACTTTAGTTGAGTATAAGAACTGAATGAAACCTAGAATATTATCTAAAAATCTGAATTCCAAAAGATCTACTGAGATAAATACCATATATCGTGGCGGTATAAGTCGACTATTGCTGTTTAAATTTCGTATAACTTAAAGTCGACTTACCTATATGCTGAATATAAAATGTGGATCCTAAATTTCAGATGGATGACAACGATGTTTACGAAGAAAGTTGATCTTTCGGTGTAGGTGATCGCCATTTTGAATCAGCTGCTCCAGTGTATGCATTTGATGACGTTTATTTCAGAAGATTTAAAATAATTAATTTTAATACTGTATTTAATCGCGCAACCTGCGCCCTCGTGTACCACTCGCGCCCCTATATTTTGGCCAATTCGGAGGGGAAAAATGTATTCGTGCAGGAATAAGTTGACGTCTATGGCGGCGGAAAATTATAAACAAGTTAGGAAAGTGTACAACATATCACAAATGGGCGCGTTTCGTGCAATCTAGTATTAGAAAGAAATTATATACCTGTACGTAAGGGAAATTGCGTTTTAAAGTTCTTTTCTTCATCATAAATAATCCATTTTCTTCCTATTTAATAATATTACATGCACAAGTAAAGAAATAAACGTTTGTTTGTGAGATTGTTTATGTTAGTAACAATGAAGAAGTAACCATGCAAGCAAATTTCGAAGTTCAACTCGAATTAAGACATTTTTGTTTGAATTTCTCGGTAACAGCTACTCCTACGATAAAAATATACAGGAAATAAAATACTTCTCTTTACTATTTCTACAACTTTTATTTGAAAAATATTTTGATATGAGCAATACTTTACGAGATATGACGAAAATTAAATTTTTTATTACCAGTAAAGTGGTACCCCTGATTGGCTTACGTGATTAATTTTTGCGATTTTCTTATTATATTTGATTGTAAGTCCTTAATATCAAATGTCATCCACCATTCTTTGATAAACTTACTCTGCAGTGCAGTGGGCAGCTGTGAGGATCCATTGATCGGAAATGAGAGATCCACCACAAACCACTGCGTTGTCAATGTTGAGAAATGCTTGCCAAGGGAATTGGCCTTGCCTTGCTAAGTAACCTCCAATGATTCGGGAATCGCGTTTTAATCCAGCGGTAGCTGTTAGGAAATAATGAAATTAAATCATTTATACTTTTGATGTGGAACTCTTTAGATGTCGTTACTCGTTTAAACCTGAAATAATTTTTGGAATTCATTCATTTTAGCTGTTTATTTTCTCCATACGTAGTGTAGGAGAAATTATTGTATTAGTGAAATAATCGAATGACGGATCACAACGGAAATACGTTTTGACTATTTTCTCGATGATGTCTCTGTGTGTTTGTGTGGCTAAATTTTGTGGGCGCTCTAACTAAAATCTAATTATCAGATGAGCACAAAACTTTATATCTAAAAATATTTTTAACAAATGATCTGAAAACGTTTTGGCTGAAACCGTTCAACCGGAAATGAAGGTTTATTCCTGACGCTTTAATTTTTTCCAGACATCTCCTTGAGAATTCAATTTATGTAAATATTTGTCATTAACAAAGTTATAGAGAATATAATTTTCTACAAGTTTTCTTTGAAACGTTTTTTTATAAAACCGATTTCTTAAGAGATATTTCGAATTTTCGTCTTAATTTTTGTTAGTACGTCACTAAACGGAACCATTGTTTCCGTTGCTATGATAAAATTGGCAAAGGGAAGGGGGGAGAAGTAAACTTTATCAGATATAGGCGATACGGGTATCTCTCGACTCGAAATTAAACATAGATTTAATAAATCGTAAATTAAAGCGAAAAAACTCTGGAAGTGTAGTGGGGAGGACGGGGAGGGGGGACAAGTATACTTCATCAAATATAGGCGATATGGGCGTCTGTCTACTCGGAAGTAAACATAGATTTCATAAATATCGCAATTTAAAACGGAAAACATCCGTTGAGGGAAAATATACCGAATACCGTAAGACCTAGAGAAGAGTCATAAACCCTTCTCTAATTGTAAGGGGTGGGAGGGAGAGAAAAAAGAGCCTTCACCCCCGCCTCCACCATCACTGTTGCCAATTCGCTTGACAGCTCGTTCGGGACTCGTAGTTCACCGAAATTCCAGTAGAGCGGTCGTTTGCCTTGCAGTTTTATTGACCAGGAATGTACATTATATCCAAGTTTTCCTTGTAATTTTACAACTACTTTAGTAAAGTTCTTTTTTAAAATCTATTAAGTGATAACGATGAAAAAGGACCATAAAATATTTTAATTTAATAATATTCATTAAATTGTTTATATATCCATCTTCGTGGCCATCATGGGCATACAGTAATCTCTTACTATTATATCTCTTATTTTACTATTATAAAAATGAAGTGGTGTCTGTCTGTCTGCTAGTCAATCACGCAAAAACTACTGCACCGATAGAGCTGAAATTTTGCATTAACATAGTTGGGACACCCACTTAATACATAGGCTTTAAACAAAATTTGTTCGCCATCTTGAAAAAAATGGCGGCCTGCTATCTCGGAAACGGTTAGTCTAATTCTAACCAAATTTGATGAGATGGTCTGTGGGCCTATTTAAATAGTAAAAAATATATTCTGAATTTCATCCGCCATCTTGAAACAAAATGGCGGCGTGCCATTTTAGAAAGGTTTAGTCCGATCCTATTGCCGATGGTGGGTGGGTCAGTGGAGGGAGCAGGAGAGTATTTGATGGACGCGGTGGCCAGCGATGGCTCCACCAATGCAAACGATCTTGGCCAAATGGTCATCCTGCCCTCCACGTTCACGGGCAGCCCGCGCAAAATGCAGGAGCACGCGCAGGACGCACTCACCTATGTGAGCAGTGGCGTATCCAGGAATTTGTCAGGGGGAGGAGTTTGAACCCGAACTCAAAAGGGAGGGTTTGAAACTAAACCCCATGATACTTTTTTTTTAGTGATTCGTGAACGTGAAGGAAATTTTTTAATATAGAGGGGGGGGGGTTATGACCCCCAAAACCCCCTCCTGGATACGCCACTGTATGTGAGGCACTACGGCCGGCCCGACCTCTTCATCACATTGACGTGCAACCCGAAGTGGCCAGAAATAATGGCGGAGTTGCTGCCGGGACAGAAGGCGGTAGATAGGCAAGACATTGTGGTCCGCGTCAAAGATATTGTTTACAAGCAAGCTTTGAAATAAATATTAAAACATATTTTTCTAATTTATATTGCCTTCATCCTTTGGTAAAAAATGTGCAAAAGGTGAAATGATTGAATTACCATATAATACATAATTTTACTCGCCAAAGACGTCTGCCATAACCCGGGCATCGCCGGGTATTTTCAGCTAGTACATCATAAAGAAATGTGAGTTGCGAGGTAGTTCCTAGTCGATAGATATCCATATCGCCTATATCTGATAAAGTTTACTTCTCCCCCCTCCCCGTCCTCCCCCCTCCCTATTCCTCTGGGCGAAATGTCGTTGGACGAAATAAACATTGGACGAAAAGTCTTTGGACGAAATATCCATTGAACGAATTGTCTTTGGACGAAATATCCATTGGACGAATTGTCTTTGGACGGAATATCCATTGGACGAATTGTCTTTGGACGAAATACCCATTGGACGAAATGTCTTAGGACGAAATGTCTCTGGACGAAATGTCCTGGAACGAAAGTTTCATCATGTTTGCTTTTTATCAGAATGCTGTTGTTCTTAGGTGTTAGGCAACATATAATTGATGGAAATTATCCAGAAGTAACTGAACATATGTTGATTGCCTCTAACGTGCTATATGCGTCTTTCTTTACGATCAGTGTATGTTTTATATCATCCATGGATATTTTATGCTTCCTTATGCTACAATATTTGCGCTTTTGATGAGAATCGATTGCACTACTACTGTACCTGGTTGTGGCTTATCTCCTGGTTTATTCCTTGCCAGATTTCTCTTGATCTCATCCCAAACAGTTGCAGTGTACTTTGGATAGACATCTGGCGGTCTCCTCAACTTGGAGATATCCAATGCCTGCAGAAAAAGAATAAATGCTGTTTTAAATCTATATATATATATATATATATATATATATATATATATATATATATATATATATATATATATATATATACACATACATATATATACATATATATACATATACATACACACACACACTCACACATATATATATATATATGTGTGTGTGTATGTGTGTGTGTGATTTCATTTTAGATGTTAGAAGAATTGTTGGTTTTTCTGAATAATTTGTGAAATAAATAATGTATCATATGGAGTATCATAGACGCTGCAGCCAAAATTTGTAAACTCGCTTACGATTTTGTTGTTTATTTCAATACCTGAATACCAATAACGAACAGAGTCAAAATCACAATAATCTTCATGTTGAACTAGCTTTGGGGCGCGGTTGAACCTTTATGAAGCGCTGACTCAGTAAAGTTTTATTTCGCACTAAAACGCACTTGTACTTCTGTCAATCTTATATATTATCTAGAGCTCCTCTATCGGATTACGTGATCGAAAGCATTTTCGCAACCTATGGAATGACATACATAATAGTCGTATTATATCAGTGGCAAAATTACAGTTATCATATCACTTGTTGTCTTTTCCGATTCCGATGCATTCTCCGTTTAGGTTTGAATAGGTTTTTATCTTCTTAGCTATCTTTATTGATAATCTAATGAAATCGATTGAGTTGCTATTTCTGTCTCGATGAAAAGAAGAATCAAACGACGTTATGTGATTTTTAAATTTATCAATGCATATGTGTATGGATTCATGCATGTTCACGCGTGTGCGCACGTGCGCATATATGCGATAAAATTAACGTTTTGCTTAAACTCGTCAATTTTCATTCAATAAAATTTACATTATGAATTTACGGTGAAAACAAGATAAAAATTTGGGACCCAGGTTATATGTGAGAGCTGTTTGCTTATTTTAAGTAGATATTCAGTGCAAGATATTTTTCAATAATTTTTAATTGAATTAAATATTTTTGAAAAGCAGTGGATGACATCATGGAAAAAAGGTGCAAGATATTTTTCCAGCAGTGACTGGGAGGAGCAATTTCTCTTCTTAGGCAAGTGTTTGTGCTTAATGTGTTATGGAACTGTTGCAGTTCTAAAGGAAAGTAATATTAAAAGACATTTTGTAACGACTGTCGCATCATTCAATTTTGCTCGTGTGTTGAGCAAATGAAAAGAAAGCATTTGAAGATGGCGTAATGGTCGAAGAGGTAATGTTATTGGCAACTGAATCGTTATTTGAAGATATTCAAAATAAAAGTGAAGTAATCTTAATATATAATTTAGTGTGTTTGTATGTATGTCCGTTTATAACTTAAGAACCAAAAGTTCCACAACTTTCAAAATTTTCACATGATTTTATATCATCCCTGAAAAGATTTTAGGCAACTTTGTTTCCCCCAACCTATAATCCCCCACTCTCTTGGAAATCTTTTTAAATTTTAATATTTTTTCAATTTTTTTTACTTAAGTCGTTCATTATCCCTTCTACAGTGTGTATACAAAATTTGGGTGGGGGCTGTCTCCCCGTTCCCCCATAATTTTCATTTAAAGTTACCCAATTCTTAGACAAATTGATCCGGGCAACTCCGGGTACTGCAGCTAGTTACATATATTAGTGAAGTCCGCCTTTCAGGGAAAACTATTTCACGGAGAGGATAAAGTTTAGAATCGCAGTTAATTCAGGATTCACCCTAATGTAATTTTTCCCCTACAATTATATCAGTGTTTCTTAAACCTTTTTTTTTGTCTCCGACACAAATTCCTGTCGCAGCGACCCATGTCCTCCAATATTCACTTGTGATAAGTGGTAAAATAAATAGGAATTAAACAAGTAAATTAATTTTTTAAGCTCTCAAGCCATTAGGATTGGATAGATTGTTAAGAGGAATTGTATATTTTGATACATTTGATAGAGTCACGTAAGACCTTAGAAGATTATCTCAAAATGGCTTTAGCCAGGCCCGCGACGGGCGTATTTGCCGCCCGGGTGTTGTATTTAATTTAAGAAATAAATTGTGCAAAATACATTGCGCAAACTGTCTCGTATACAAATCGTCTCGATATGTTACGTAAAAATACTTTATTTTTGAAGGCGGTCTATCAAAAGCTAGGCTCCCTTTGTAAATTTGTAAAAGCACAAAATCAAGAGAGATTATTGTCTCCGCTCGTGAATTGCGGCCCCTAATATGTTGTCGCCCGGGTTCGATACACTCCGTGCACCCATAGGCTCTGGCTTTAGGAAGTAGCTTCAATTTAGTATTTTATGAATAGCCCCTTCAAAACGCCTGTAATAGTTCCAGAAGAAATGACTTCCTATTAAGAAATAGAGGACAGTCTTCGAGATTTAGATTCAAAAGTGTGAAGAAGATAAATATTCAGATAATATTCAACAATCCACCTTATCTGACGAAGTATATATGACGCCCCTCTCCTCCTTCCCTCTCCTCCCTCCCTCTCCTCCATCCCTCTCCTCCCTCCCTCTCCTCCCTTCTAAAACGTAAGAGACTTATAGTCTCAATTTCGCCCTTAATAAATTCGTTTGTCTGTCTGTCTGTAGCGTTTCTCAAGCATTTGCCCCATTTGGTCGTCTACGTGAGAGCCGATATTTCCAAATTAATTATTATTAATTCCATCTTAACACAATTATTGCAATATTAATTGTTAATAACACTTACGCTTATGACTAATTTATTTATAAAATTCTTTATGCTAAAAATTTATTTTCTAGGAAAAAATGTGGTTTAGTGGTTATTAGGATTGTGGGATCCGCCTTTTTTTTTTTACAAATTCGTGGTTTGTGCGTATGATGCAGAAGATTGTGAATTTTTTCGGTATAGTATATATATTAAAATCGTACATCGAGTTGTCCGTAATTAACGCGAGTTCCTCTTAAATTTGTAACGTTGCCTTTTCATATTTTTGTCATAATTACTTAGCTCTATACTTACAGATCATAACTAGCAGAGAATTTGAAATCCAGTCAGTCCAGAAGGTTCGAGAAAAAAGAGATATAATTAATGTAATGAGAAGAGGTAGGAGAAAGAATGAAGGAGAGGGAAGAGGAATGGGGAGAAAGAGGAGAAATTAGGAAAAGGAGATTGAAAATGAGGAGAAAGGTGAATGATAAGGTTAGGGCTAGAGCCTGGAATTAAGTGGTTTTAATTGGCGGAGGAATGAATTTCAAACTTTTACAGTGGCAATGCTAATTAAGGCGAAGGACGTTTGAAGCAAGTATTTGTTCGACGTTTCATAGGGTTGGTAATGAATTTTGCTCTTGGCAATTTTTCGATCATTCGGATCTATTCATCGTTGAATCTGTACGTTGAATAATCCTACGCTTTTTTCGTCGTTATTTTTGTCCGTTCATATTTTCGCGCGTCCTCAGGCCGTAGCTCCTACGGCGGCCGCTCGCTTACTTTGGCGCTGCAGAGCAATGCGTTGGAACGATTGGGGCATGAGCGGTTGATTAGCGCGACACGTGAAATGCCTGTCAACTCGTAAAACAAATGTGCCAAAGGGCATGACGTCTGCAATTTAGGAATTTAAATATTCTTAATATATTATGTTAATGGTGAGTTTCTCATATTATTTGTATGTTTTATGTTTGAGATATTCTAAACAACTGTTGTGTGAATATAAACACAATTGCGATAATTTAAGGCTAATCTTTTAAATCATTGTTTTTAATAGCAAAACAAGTACCTACCTAACCGGTCTTCTAAAGTCTATCTTGCCCATTCTGGCCCTCATTAAACATTTGTAATCCTATATTCTATAGCATCTATCACTTCAATGTGGCCGTTGCTTCTTCGAGTTTGGCATGCCTGCAATAGTTCCATAACACTGTAAACTTTCATGTTTGATTTCCAATCACAATAGTAAGACTTACGTACTGTTTGGGCTCTAATAATTTTCGAGATATTGTAAAATTTCAAACCTGAAATATTTATTCGGGTCGTCTAAAAGGGTTGAGTAAAAGATGGTAATTTCCCATCGGTATATTAGTAAAGGGGTTCATATAACGTTACCCGTTAGCCTAACATGGCGTATTTAAGACTGAACATGTTAACTTCGATAAGTAATAAAATATATAGTCCGTATATTACCCGATATAAATTAAACCAGCCTAAAGTTACATAGAATAACAGCCCCATATAAAACTATAAATTTACGAAGTTCATGAACCATACCATCGCCTATTTTTCAACATTCAAAATAAAGGCAAACCATACCACTTCTTTTTTCTTCAACCTCAAGCACCTCTCTCCCATCTCTCTCCATTCCATCCTCTCAATTCCTATCACCCTCCCTCTCTCTCCATCCCTCTCTCTCTTCCTCCCTCTTCTCTCTCCCTCCCTCTCTCCCTCTCCCTTCCTCTCTCTCCCTCTCTCTCCCTCCCTCTCACTCCCTCTCCCGCCCTCTCTCCCTCCCTCTCTCTTTCCCCCCCTCTTTCCCTACCCCTCTCTCCATTCCTCTCTCTTTGTATGTATGTATATGTACATATGTGTATGCCTTTGTGGGTACTTGTATGTGCGTTTATGTGTTTAAGTTTATGACTATGTATCAGTTATGTACACGCATTATTTTTATTATCTATCTCTATGTTCCTATGTACAATGTGTAACTTATGTTTATTCTCCTCTGAATCTGTATATAATACTATCTGTAGGTTTCGTATGTTTTTCACGCACACCTTCTAATGTGGGCGTTTTCCTGCAGTGGGGTTTTTCCTAAGGCTTACTATATGTTAATAACCTTAGTTTTTCCACACAAACAACTATCTTTATATACTTAACTCGTTTTTGTACATATAAAGCAGATTGTCTAATGTGTACTTCGTTATCATTTGTCAATATTATTTGTTTTTTATTTTATCTAACTGGCATTGGATTAGATGGCAGAAGGGACTGTCCAATCTCAATCTTTCCCAGAATTAAGGCGATATTCTATTCTATTCCATCCCTATTTATTCACTCCTCTCTATGCATCACTATCTCTCTCTCGGTCCCTCTCTCTTCACCCATTTCTCGCTTCAAAAGCGGCTTATCAACGCTCCTGTCCTTCCACGCCTCGATTACTGCGATACGGTCTATCTTGATCTATCTAACGAGCTATCTTTAAAATTGCAGCGTGTCCAAAATTCCTGCGTAAGATTCATTATTGATCTAAAAAAGAGTGACCATGTCACTCAACCTCTTCATAAGCTTCGCACTGGATCTCGTAGACGTCTTCACCTCCTCTCGTTCTTTTACCAAATTGCAACTCTTCAAAACCCACAATATTTGTACTCCAAATTTACCCAAATGAACTCTGTACACCAATCCAACACTAGAGGTAACAATCTCTTCGTGATTCCACATCACAGGACTGAGATCTATAATAAATCCTTCCATTCCACAGCTTGCAGACTATGGAATGCGCTAGCCACTGACATCCAAAACGCAACATCTCTCCACATCTTCAAACATAAATATTTTAAATTACTGTTCTCTGCCCAAAACTCATGTTAGCAGTAACATATTCTTCTTATACTTTACGATATAGGAGCCTTTATTTCTCCTTCCTTAATGAACATAAATTTATTTCTTTACAGGATATCGATTCTCTCACAGTGTGTGCCACTATCGACTATGTTAACTTTTAATTGCCTAGTGTCTACTATGTAATATTAATTATATTCATCATTATTGTTTTATACTAAATTATATTATTCTGTTTTATTTTATACTATGTATGCTATATTATTTTTTCCTTCTGTTCCATTTTATATGTTTCATTTATATTTCCTTTTATCCTGCCAGATTTTTGTATATATCTTGTAAATATTATGTCTATATCTTTATATGTATTGTGATGACGGTATACATTGTGATTGTATTCAAGTTTTCTCCTACTGTACATACTATTTAATGTTTTACTTTTATATTTACTAACTAGGGGTTTCGCAGGATTTTCACACTAATGATCGACTTTTTGTAATGTTGTATTCTAACTTCTATTGAAACTATCTATGTTGACGAAGGGTTAGATGTAAGAATGGACCTTTTGGTCTAAATTTCGCCCGAAAAAAGACGTGTATCTATCTAGCTATCTATCTTCATTCCTCTCTCTCTCCATCCCTCTCTCCCCCCCTCTATCTCTCCCATAGGGTTAAATGTAAGAAGGGAATACATATATAGTATCAAATTCGATCTTAATAAAGTCTTTTGTCTGTCTGTCTCTCTTTCATTCCTTCACTTTTCTTCACTCGCCCCCAATACATCGTCCCCCTTTTTTTCTTCCTCTTTATCTGTATTTATTATGGAAATGTAGAGGAAAAACGCTCTTGAAATGGAACCTATTACGTCACTGGGTACTATGATAATCTAAAAGACGCAAAGCCATCTAAGCCCTGAACGCGTGATTCAAATTGGAATTACCTTTCTCCACTTAAAAGCCTTATGAAAGAGGAAAAATTAAGTTTTAACGGAGATTATAAGCAAATACTGACGTCATCATATTTATGCATCGTCGGTTGAATTTAACTGGAATTTGAATTAGGTCGTCATTCCAGTATTCGAAGCAATAAATTACAAATTCCCATTTAACTCTTTGCCACGGTAGTTGATATTTAACTTCAATCTTCAACGGAAATGTTTATTTTATCGGCGAATGCTGATCACTTATTTGGTCTATGCACCTTAATTAAGCCTCTTCGCTCTCTGCAGAATATTCATTCACAATATTCCTTCGCGGCAATCAAGATGCGAGGCACCATTATTTTTTCTCGTACAAAATTGATCCCTGATCTAACCTTTTTTCACTCTGGTCAATGGTTTCCATCGCTCTTTTCCACTCAATGGACGCGTATAACAACCGTTTAATGGACTCGTTGTTAACAGAATGCTATATGCTGCTTTCTCTTCTGAACGCACTTTTTATTTAATTTGGTGCATTTTGTAACAGTTGTTAATCTCTCCTTTAATTATTTATTATAAAGCAATTCGGAATCTGCGCTGTTTTAAGCTGAATTCTCTTCACGTCGACTGCTAACGTCTTCGCAGAATCATTCATTTTCAAACGAATGCGATATTCGAGTCAATGAAGCGGTTGGGTTGGGGTAAAAAGTTAGTTAAAAGCTATTTATTTCCACGGAATATTACGGTATAACGATACATCTATTGACCAAGGAGGAATGCGGAAAATGTCAATCGGAGGAGGAAGTGACCTTCTTATTCTTAAAAAAACATCACGATTCCTCCCTCTCCTCCTCCACCGCGAACAAAGTCTCTCTCTCTCTCCCCAGTTCTGTTCCTCCCACTCTTCTTCCATCGTGAATAAATCCTCTCCCTCCAACTCATCTCCCTCTCTGCTCACATCCTCAATAGAGCCGTTTTCTCACGGAGCTCACGCAACACGCGTTGCCTATCTGGTCATTCGCGTCTCCGCTGTGAAAACTTCTCTCACGAGAGCCGTCGCTCGAATAAACTGTCTCGGCGTGAGTTGAAAAGCGGCCCCAGTCAGCCGCTGACTTTGGTCCCGAATATAATAATAACCTTTCAAAAAACTTTTATTTTAAATTACCGAAGGTCTTTGGCCTTGCTTGCTACATGGCAGAAGTGAAATGCACGTTCTGCTCGGCACGCGTTTCCAGAAACGGAGCAGTTTTAATCTTTTGGGTCCTACCTTCACGATTACTCCTCCTATAAGGAAGTTAGCAGTTACGACAGCGTTACATAGATTGTGTAGCTTTCTTTCTGGAACCATCGCTTGCTATGAATGGCCGGTGAATGACCCGATTCTTCTTCTCTTGAACAGTGTCATTAGAGCCGAGGTTCCCAACCTGGTGCTCGCGAGCACCGCTCTGCTCTTTGGAAGCTCTGCTCTTTGACAGTCTGATTGTGCTCTTCTAGGGTGCTTAACATCCCGTTTTTTAGGACGAATAATTTAATTTGCTCGGTTTATTTCATTCCAAACGTTAAGAATAACTTTGATGTTGATTTAATTTTATTTATTATCATTACTACTCTTGAGGAAGTGTAGTGGTGATCTTCTCATATCCTAGGATACAGCTTGGTGCTCGCTTGATGTTCTAGGCAGAGCCGGTCTTATGGGCGGGCGAGCCGGGCGGTCGCCCGGGGCCGCCGAATAGAACATTATGCACTGTATCGCAAAATCTTTGGACAGATATTTTTATATTTCTCCCGGCTATGATTAGAAGATTAAGTAAAAATACAAATTTTATCGTTTAGTAATAGTTAAACGTCTCTTGGTGGCAGATAAAAAGAGTGATAGGTGGAAGGGTGTGAAGAAGCGTTAATGAAAAATATTATTGATTTGGGAATGTCCATTTATAATTGCCGTGGTCAAAGTTACGATAATGGAGCAAATATGGCTGGTTCAAAGAATGCCGTACAAGCTCAAATACTGCGTATTAATCGGCGAGTTCTTTATGTCCTGCGGTTGTCATAATTTAAATTTAATACGCGGTGACATGGCAAAGTAATCTCTAGCAGCCAAATCGTTTTTTGGAATTTTGCAGAAACTTTTTTCTGGTTCGACACAATTATGGCAGGTTTTTAAAAATCATGTGACTAAGTTCACAACAAACCCATTATCGGAAACTAAGTGGGAATGTAAAATTAATTGTGTTAGAGTGATTCAATTTCAGTTGGGCGACGTTTATGACGCGTTAGTTGTAGTTAATGAAACTGCAAATGATCTAAAACGCCAGACAGAAGCACTTTCGTTAGTTATAGAACTGAAAAGATTAAAATTTTTGATAATTTTAGTAATTTGGTATGATATTCTCGCGCAAATAAATGCTGTTAGCAAGATGATGCAAAGCGAAAACATGCAGTTAGATCAGGTATTATCACTTTTGCAAAGTACAGAAAGTTTCTAAATTCAGTTAAAAGAAAATGGCTTTGAAAGTTCGAAAACCGTAGCAAAAGACCTAGCAAAATTATTTGAAGTGGATCCAGAAGAAGTCATTTTTCGGGTGGAATCGTCCGTTCGACGAAAAAAATGAAAATTTTTCATATGAAGCCGAAGACGAACCAATAAATGATCCTGGGGAAAAATTACGAGTTGACTTTTTAATAATTTTTTGGACCAAGCAATTCTCTCACTAAGAGAACGATTGCAGCAAATAAAACGTTTTAATTAAACCTTCGACTTTTTTTACTGTATTTCGACACTGAAAAACATGTCCAATGGTGATTTGCTTAAACAGTGCAAAGACCTAGAATTATTGCTTTCTGAGCAACGTGGTGAATTTGAAAATGACAATTAAGGATTAAGTCTGTTTACTGAACTTAAGACTTTGTCACGAATTATGCCGGACCATTGTGAAACGGCACTGGATACCATGCGACAACCGTTTTATTGAACTTGTGCCAAATTTTTATATTGCACTTAAAATTTTATTGACTGTACTGATCACTGTGCCTAGTGATGAACGTAGTTTCTCAAAGCTAAAATTAATTAAAACAAACTTGCGTTCAACGATGACACAAGAAAGGCTGGTTGATCTTGCTGTTATTTCAATTGAAAATTCTTTAGCATCATCGCTTGATTATTCCACTTTAATTGCTGATTTCGCAATTCGTACAGCAAGAAAAATAAACCTTTGATTGATGGAAGTTTATTATAAAATACATTAAACTTTAAAAAATATTGTACCTTATAATGATTATTTTGTTTTGAAATAAAAATTTTCATCCAGCTATTACTCTTTTGTTTGTATCAGTTTGAGGTTGTTTCTCACAATATCCTGCAATTAATAATGATGAATGGGGCCGCCAAATATGTTTGCCCGGGGCCGCCAATTGTCTAGGACCGGCACTGGTTCTAGGATACAACTTGGTGCTCGCCACATCGAAAAGGTTGGGAACCCCTGCATTAAGGGTTTCGAGCATGGGTCCTATTAGAGCTAATCGCCATCTTCTTTTTAATCTGGCCTTACAGTCAGAGGGCCAAATTTCCATTTATTATCGTTTTCCTTGAAGGTATTAAACACGACAAAGCTATAGAACTCTTTTCGACCTTCTTCCTTTGTTCTGTTTTTAGCTTGATTCGTTCACATTTTAAATAAGCCCAAGCGACGCAGAGACAATAACAGGGGATCATAACAGATCTATAGCTACTAGCTGTACTACCCGCGAAGAGTTTGCGCGGATTTTTTAAAATGAATTTATTACTAATAATATGAATTAATTAATGGTGAAAATGATACCCCCTAGAAATCTATTCTATTAAAGACGTCTTTTGCTATATTCATGCATCATTGAAACATCTCCCTCCTCACTCTCTCTCTCTCTCTCTCTCTCTCCCTCTCCCACTCTTTGTCTCTCTCCTTTCTCCTCTCTCCCTTATACCTCTCTGTTTCCCCATTATTCTTTTCCCCTCCCTCTTTCCCTCCCCTTCCTCCCCCTCTCTCATTTTCTCCTTACCCTCTCTTGATTTAAAAGGCTTATAAAAACACGTTAATTTTACGCTCGTACTCTATATACGGTTTTACAACAATAGGACTTTGAGGGTGACAGTGTCCGTCGACAGGGTTAAAATGACAAATTTAGTGCAAATTGTGTGCATCAAACTCAAAATTTCTTATCGTAAACGTAAAAAACAATACGAATAAGATTCCTTGATAATTTTTTTCTTTAAAATGATCCAGGTCCGAAGCTCGTATTCCAATATTTCGAATTTATATGAGTAAATGAATGAAAGGCTGCACGCCGAAAAGTCGAGTTTTACGCGTTATTTATAGAAAGTATAAATGAGTCCTAAGATTCGAACTCGGGACTTCATGAAAATGAAAATACTTTTCCAGGGATCTCATAGCTGTTAGTAACACCTCATATCTCTACGACGAAAGGATCTTGAGATACAAATGGGGACAGACAGACACTTGTAAATTTAGATAAAGGATTTTAATAATACGATTTATAAACAAATAATGACGTTTCTCCAATAGAGTATTTTTGAACTTTTCTTACATAAAATATATGGCAGATATACCTTCAAAACTGTAAAGCTATATAATTTTATGTAGGTACTAATTAGATGTATATTTGAAGTGATGTTAAATTCATAGTTAAATTACGTTACATCTTCTTATATAATGTTCTAGATCTGTTTGTTTGTGTTTCTTTACAGAGCGGAAAAAACGAGAACGATGATGTTTATTTACCCTTATAAATAAAAAACTTAACACTTTTTACTTTATTCATATATACTTTCTAAGTATAGGAGAAAGTATTGTTTTGTGAAAAATATCGAATTCTAAATTTCAACATAAATACATATTTTGGGGGGCCCTGAGTACGTTTTGACTATTTTCTCGAGTCTGTGTGTTAGGACGATTGTTTACACTCTTAACTCAAAATCTATTAATTGAATCAACGCAAATCTTTATAATTAAGGGCTTTAATTATAAAATCAAGGTCTGATTAGATTGAGGCTAAAATTGTTCAGTCGAAAGTAGAGGTTTACTCAGATCCTTCTTTCGTTTTTATTTCAAATATCTCCGTTGGAGCTTAATTTATCTAAATATTTATTAAAGTTTACATATTATTGTAATTTTCTACAAGTATTGATCGAAAAATATTCTTTTTTTATAAAGCGGATTGTTTGAAGAGATGTTTCGATTTTTCGTCTGATATTTTATGTAAAGGACGTCTTTATGACGGCTCTGCTTCCGTTGCTACGATAATGTTTCCTAATCGTTGACAGCGACGCGTACACTGATACGGGGTAGTTTTAATTCCGATTGTGTAAAATTTTCCCAATACAACTTATTTTTTAAAACAAATTTTCTTGTAAATATAGATCCAGCTCCGCCAATGGCAATTTTTATCGCGCATCAATTTTGCAGCAAATAAAAATTTTATTTACATATAATTTTAGTCGTAAGTAGTCTATTTCCTTTCATTTAACACTAGTAGACGGTGCTTGCATTCTGCAAGCATTTCAGCCTACTTTAAACAATGGGGTAAGAACAACCCCTAAAAATGATAATTTTAACGATTTCGGATTTTACCCAGTGATTGTGGCTGGACATTTATAATCGTGCCAAATTTGAAGCCCTTAGGTCAGTGGTTCTTAACCTTTTCACCTTGCGCCCCCCTTCTGATATTCTAAAATTCCCACGGCCCTTTCTCAACCCCAAAAAAATTTTCTTTCGGGGGTTTTGTAAGGGTTTTTATAAAAAAGTATTAGCAATATTAATCGTTGTTTTGTGAAATCGTTTTCTAAGTACATATCTGTTTACCTAAGAGCATGAGCTGAGTTCGACTGTGTCAGTTTATTTCGTGAATTCTAATCTGTTTCATTTTGGTTTCGACGCACAAGCTTGCGTCATTTTTGGGCAGTCGGCAAGAAGTTGCCGTTGTGTTAAAAATACGTGTAGTTTTTTATGACATTATTTCTACATATAATAAATTCATTCGTCTATATTACACCTGTTATGGAAGTAATAAGTCAGTGGAGCATTTGAATACAAAAGTACAATACCAATATCATCAAAATATTTATAAAATAAATATAACAATATTAAAGCATATAAAATGGGCAGCATTAGAAACATGTGAAAGATATAAAGTTAAGGCAAAACTGATTTTGGTCCAAAATGTTTCGCTCCACCCAGGAATTCTCATACGCCCCCACAGGTTAAGAACCGCTGCTCCAGGTCATCTGGAAGTGCCTTGTAATATTTATCCTCGTCTGGGGCAATAATGGGGCGAAACAGCTACTAAAATTGTAATTTTATGAATTTTATTTTTTCCAATGTTTGTTACAAATGCCACATATTTCTCCCAAATTTCAATGATGTAGCACCTGTAGAAATGCATTGATATTGATTTGTTTAAATTTATGGATTTTTAACGACCAAAATAATAACCTTTGTTGTAATTTTCAATGTTAATTGCATCTAGTGCACCAAGCTCTAACTTTCTGAAAAATTTCGGCTCCCTAGCTCGAGCGAAAGTACATAAACATTTGTCTATTTTTTTAACTTTTATGAATTTTTAACGGCCAAATTGATAAATATATTTAAATTTATAAAATCCCCTTTTGGTTATTCAGCAAATTCTTACCATTAGAAAAAAATTCAGCGTCGAAGCACATTTGGAAATACCTTAACAATTAAATATTTGTTTAAATTTTGGGATTTTTCTAACTGCCAAAAAATAAACCTTATTTTAATTTTAAATTTTTCTCGTCCGTTCTGCAACTAGACCTAACGACATACCAAACTTCAAGTTTCTAGCTCATCTGGAAGTGCCTCATAATTTGTAACCTCCTCTTTCCCATGTCAAAAGCGTCAATATATTATAGATCAGGGGTCTCCAACCTTTCAGCACCCAAGATCTAATATTCAGTTATAAATTTACCGAGGATCGATCCAGCGGAGTGAGCCTTGATACGAGCAGAAGGGGAGGAGGGGGAGGGGGGAGAGGGGAAGGGGAGGTGGAGGGGGATCCCCGCAAATTTCTCCCAAACTTTAAGAAACATCGAAACCGGTGCCATAACAGGAAATGCCCTGCTTAACATCTCAATCCAATTTTATCGCAAACAACGTTTTATTTGAGTTTAACAAGCTCGAATAAAGTTTTATTCGAGATTTCGTTCTGCACAAGAGAATATTAAATTAATTTAAATTTTATTCACCAAATAGTTCAATGTATTACTAAGTCGTAAGATATTAGAAGTTGAAGAAAAAGGCTATTAAATAAATATACAGACGGAACAAATCAACCAAAACACAACTTGAATTAATTAATCAAGTTACACATAAAGTCGCATTTAGACTCAAACTTTTGCTTTTGCAATTATTCCTGATTGGAACACCGCGTATCGAGCTACACTTAAGCATACTCGTGGTCGATAAACATCGATCCGCTCGTGTCTCACTGATATCGAAAGATATCTGTATTATTTGATTTATGCATTCCAATTGCTCTTAATTTCTGAATGATTATAAAATCAACTGGATTGCTCGATAAAAATTTCCAACTGTAAGTTCAAAATATATATCAGCTCAACATTTCTCACTTGATTCAATAGAAAGTAATGGCGCTGAGGCAAGTTTCAGCGATCGATTTTAAAAGAGCCGAAGATCGACCGGTCGATCGCGATCGACTGTTTGGAGACCCCTGTTATAGATGTTCTGTGCGCGTACGAAAGGAAATTACCGCATTAGCCCGAACATAAGGCGAGGTTTTTTCAAAAATTGTCTTTCAGGAAAGTGGGGGTCGCCTTATATTCGGGTCCTTAAGTATGAAGAAGTTACTTTTTTTTGGATTTTCTCATTGGGAAAATAAGGAGTCGCCTTATATTCGGGGTAATACGGTAGAGACATTTACGTATTTGTAATAGATCTTGTTCACTTATGCTGCTACGAAGATTGTTTTCATTGACAACAATCAATAAAACTTTGTAAGAAATTTTCTAAATCCAAAGTAAATTACACGAACCTCTTGTTGGATTTTTTTCAAACTTTTCAAGAATATAAATGGCAATGATGTGGACGTATACGGTAAATATTCTATTTAATTATTTTTAGTAATTTTATTTGAAGACATTTTTGGTATGACTAACATTTAAAAATATATGTCGGAATTTTCGTTATTTATTTCTTGTAAAGGAGCGCCGTTGGTAGGAGTTATGTGAACCAATTATATAATTCTTATTGACTTTGCCGAGAAGTTCTTAATACCAAAAATTCATAAAAATCCGCCCTATCACTTTCGGAAACTTACGGACAGATTAAAGGGAACCACCTGACCACAAGGCGTTAATTTTTCTTTTTCTGAATAACTCCTACAAATGTTCCACACTTAAATATAACTAGTATGAAATATTTACACATCTCTGCCGAAAAAATATTTTAGCTGTAAATCTTTGGCTAGTTATTATTATTTCTATCTATTGGCTTAACTTATTGCTTCCAGAGATATCCAATGAATGAATGATATTTTGGACTGTATATTGAAATACTAGAAATAGAGGAAAATCATGCGCACATTTTGAACTTACGTCATGATACCGAAAAAACTTATTCTTTTCGAAAGTTGAACAGCATCATCTCTTATTGTTTTCCCACAAACAGGTTAAATCTCTGACATTTAAAAATAATGCTAGCGATCAAAATATCCCTCTACATACACGCCATCGATACTTAGTAACCTGAAAAGTCACACGCTTATCAGAAACTTTATGGCCTGAAAGAGGTTCGCCTTCTTGCATAATAGGTTTAACAGGTACAATGACAGGCGAGTTTTGTGCTTTGTCACTATTAAAGAATTACAGCGTCAAGGTTTTACCTTGATTTTCACAGTGGTAGATATTAAATAATGAAATTCTTAGCTAATTTCCGGAATAAAATTTGGAATTACATTTTCTCCAGGGTCATTAAAGTGCATATATAGAGAAAAATTATATATTAAAATTTTTCATGTCGTTAAATCAAGTTGGTGGCGATTATCTGTTTTAATATGATGAATCTAAGCGTTAAAACATTTATTATCGATTATAATATGTATTCCTTTACTGTAGATCTCCTAGAAGTGGCTTACCTTTTTAATAGAAACCTTCAATACGTATTCTAATGACATAAAACTAAACTCTCCATTTTCTATCTCTGAGAGTTCTTTCTACCTGCCTTCCGATTTCGCAAAAATAACACAGTTTCCGTTTCCTTTCTTATCTCTCTCTGTTCCATTCGAGAACTCTTCACCGCTTCTCCCTCCCCCCTCCCCCTCCCACCTCCTCTCTCCCTCTTCACCCTCGCTATCCAACTTTCCCTCCTCCTGTTATCTCTCTTTCTCTCTCTATATTTATGCTTTGGACGGCACAGCAGAGGCAGGCGCGCACACACACACGCACGTGAGAAAAACAAGTGATAAGCGAAAAATTACGCCTCGAAGGGGCGCTCGATATGAAATGAATCGTTAAGCCCACATGGGTGTCAGTGACACCGCTAGACGGAGGATGAAAAGTGGAAACAAAGACGAAACGTAATCGGAAGGAGGCGGTCTCTCCCGCGAGCCGGGAAGTTTTAGTCCAGCTGCTTTATCGTTGAAATAAAAAATGTTTTTCTCAAAATTTCCTCAGCTTTTTCAACGGTTTGCTTTATCGACGAAAAACTTACCGAGTCTCTTCATTGTTGTTAAGCAACAAGCGATAATAAATTTCGGGTTCCATAGCAAGTAAATGAGAAAATTAAATATGCCGGGCGCTTGAATCCTGTATTTGTACTTAACCCTCCAGCGGGCGCGCCATATTTTCGGACACGAGCGGGCGCGTGGTAGCAAAACTGCTACCATGCCGTTTTCCTCAAATTTCGGCGTATTATAAATGCTTTTTTTTGTTTGTCGATCTTTCTTCGTTCATCCCTTCTTTCTCTATCATCAAATCTTATGGACCTCAGCAAAATTAAAATCTTTTGTAGCTCACACAAGCCCGTAAAAGCCGTATTCCCGTACCATCACGAGTCCATAACTCATGTCCATTTGTGCGGTTTTCTTCACTTTCCTCCTCATCTTCAGCTGTAGTGTCACTATCCAGTTCTTGTTCAGATTCAGTGTCGTGATTTTACTGATTTTCTAATGTGATAATGTTTTCTGCATCACTCCATACTTCTTCACCATCTAGCAAATCGTTTTTCTCCTCAGAAAGTTCCTTCAAAATCTTTAGATAATCCTCTTCTCCTACTTTCTCATCCCATATTTTACGGATTCCCTGTAATTTAAAAACTTTCCTTCACATTCCCATTTCACATCCATATATGTACACGCAAACACACACCAGGCTGACACACTCAAACACAGAAATTCCAACTGGCCTATTCGAACGAAATACCTACTAAAGATGTTAAAATAACAGTTTACAGTAATATAATTTATAAATCGATTCAATAAAGTTAAGAAAATAATACTTTACCAACTACAGTATATTATGTTATGTAAAAAAATACTCAACATGACCGGGGGCGCGGTAGTACTTTTGATACCAACACACTATAAAATATTATTAAGGACTTAGATCTGTACCAAGCGTGGGGATAAACGCCACAGAATGACCAGTATGAAGACTAGAAGAGATGGGAGCCGGAGTAAACAAGCGGCAATTACGCACAATTTGTTTACTTCCTTTCAAATTCCAGTGGTAGCAGATTAGCACGTCCGAGGGTTAAGGGATGGCGATTGAAATTATACCACCTAGTTAGGAAGGAACCATTTCTTAAAATGAAGAACGTTATTTCTATATAATTTCTATGTGTGAAAAAATAAACGTGCAGATATAGATTCGAAGTTATGAATCGCTGCAGTGCCTTGAAGATCAACTTCTATATTTTTATCACTTCTTAATTCACCGTTTGTTTTTAACGTCCCCAAAATTTGCAATGAAACTATCAGCAAAAGTGATAACCTTGTTACATTTTAAAACAACTTGTTACATAGTTTTTCCCCGAAAATGTAATGTTCGTTTGATGATCAAAGCTCCTACGAAAGTCATGCATTTGTTTTCTCTTTTTCACAGTGCTGTTATCTACGCTTATACTCAGGGCTGATATTCAGCCGGTACGCACCGGTACGGCCGTACCGGTTGTTAAAATATGGAAATACTTCCGTACCGGTTGTTAAATGTTATAATAATAATTGCGGTAAAATTATAAGTAATATAAATTCTATTATAAACTCGTTAGTTTAAGATTCAAGGCAAGTAAAGCCTTTCGTTAGCGCTCCAAGCGGACGAAGTTCCAATTACTAATAATAATAAACAACAATCGTGGCGGCTTGTTTTGTAATTGTTTTGTAGATAAGCTGCCAAAACATGCGAAGCGTAGCATAAATGTGAACTACACATTTCATTCTTCATTTATCTATAATCGATACCATCAAATTTTCATATAGTTTAGTTTTTACATTGGTTTTGTTAGTGCGTTTTACACCTTCTGTAAATGTGAGCGGTAAAGTAAGTGTGCAGTGTTTTTATATTTATAAATTCTGAATTTCTAATAAGATATTAAAAATAAAACCCCCAGAATGAAGAGACAGCAAAGTTTGGCTAAGTTTTTTAACGTTCCTTCTAAATCTCAAAAACATGAATCTGCTAAATCTGCGGGAGAACAAAGAAGAAAAGATAACAATAACGAGCCGCAACCTGGAATATCTTCTGATGTTGTGCAAATATTAGAACAACCTGGAACTTCTTACGGTACCGTACAAGAATCAGTACAAAATAAAACAAATAATTTATATTTCTGGAATGAAAAACAACTTGATTACTACAAAAGAAAATATGAGTGGCTTATTATTGCTAGTGACGTAAATGTTGGATGCCAATGGTGCTCAAAAGTTGTCTTTAAATGTTGAAAGTACCAAACACTTGCATATTTCATCAGAATGGAAATCATGTTCTGTTAAGGCCCATGGTTCAAATATAATAAATTTGCAATCATCAATGAGGAAAAAATTAAAAGAACATCATGAATCAGTTTCACACAGTAAAGCATTTGAAATAATAAAAACTTCCGAAAAAAATATTATATCAAAGAGTGCCGATGAAGCTAACGAAAAATATATGGAAAGTACTATTAAAATCTTTAACACTATCTATTGTATAATTAAAAATAATAGACCATTTAAAGACATGAAGTATTTAATAGAACTTCAAAAAAAGAATGATATTGATATGAGCGTATCATTGCATTCTAGATTTATGGTCCCGCTTGTTGCAAAACATATATCTATTGAAATGAGAAAACAACCTTTTTGGAAAACTTATAAATCAAGGCAGTAAAATTTCAATCATTATCGATGAAGCATCAACTGTTTCACATAAAAGTGTTTTAATCATTTACTTAAAATGCGAAATTCAAGACTTTGAAGATAGTTTAATAGTTTTTGTTGATCTCGTGGTGCTGGAAGGCACAACATCTGAAGTAATTTATCAAACTTTATTGTCAATACTAGAGAAAAATGGTTTCAATGAGAAATATTTACATGAAAACCTTACTGGATGTTGTACAGACGGTGCCAGTGTAATGTTAGGGAGAAAGTCGGGAGTTTCAGCCAAACTTTTAGAAAAATTTCCGGATGTTTTAATTTGGCATTGTCTAAGTCACCGTATACAATTATCTGTGGATGATGCAATAAAAGATGTAAATCAAGTAAATTATTTTCAAACATTTCTCGATAAACTTTATGTTTATTATCATACATCAAACAAGCATCAGAGAGAATTAAATAATATATCTGAAGAGCTTGGAATTGAAATAATGAAAATTGGAAGAATATATGGACCGCGATGGGCAGCCTGTAGTTCTAGAGCTGCAAAAGCAGTTTGGAAATCATATCAAGCTTTGTATATTCACTGTAATAGAAACTGTGAAGTGGGAATAGTTAAACATTTGAGAAATGAACATTTTATTAGAGATTTGGCTTTAATAAACGACATTCTAACAGATATGTCAATACTATCTAAAGCTTTACAAGAAAGAGATGTTTCAGTACTGAAAGCAGACAGATTAATTCGACGAACGATAAAAGTAATTGAACATATAAAATTAAATAAAGGAAACTATGAAAAAGAAGTGGAAGTTATTATAAAAACGAAGAAATATAATATACCATTTGAAACAAAACAAAGGAAAGTATCAATTCCAAGAGAAAAACTATTAGATTGCCTAATAAATCATATGAAAACGCGCTTGCTGTTTGATGACAAAAGTGAAAAATACAATGAACTTTTAAGTTATTTCAATTTATTAAATCCTGAAACTTGGCCAAATGACGTTTGTGAAGCTCCTTGGATTGAAGGTGAACATAAATTAACGAAATTAAGTCAAATAATTAAATATGACATTTCAATAAACGATTTTCGTGACTTTATTGATAATAGAGATATTGAATACATAAAAGTCCCAGACAGTATCATAAGGGCTAAAAATATTTTGAATGTAATTGCCGTTAGTTCAGCAGAAGCTGAGAGAGGATTCAGCACCATGAACAATATCGTTGATGTTAAAAGAAATTCTCTACTTATTGAGACCACAAGTCACTTAATGAGCATCAATTTAATGCGAAAATCGTTGGAAGAGTTTGATGCGGTTCCCTATGTCAAATCATGGCTCAGACAGGGGCATCATTTAGCTAGCGACAGCCGCGTCAAACAAAAGATGACGCCAACAATTTCTCAAAATCAAAAAATGATTTGGAAATTCCTGGAATAATTTGAGCTACAATTTATTTCAATTGGTAAGTAAATAGTTTTATAATAATAAGGCTTATTTAGAAAATAAAAGAGAAATTTCACGTATATCCATTCCTTACGCATGCACGCACAAATATTCTTTTTTAGTTTTAACTCATACCTATATTAATTTATGTTAGCGTACCGGTTGTTAAATATTTTGAATATCACCCCTGCTTATACTACTATACAATCATCATACGATTATTTTTTGCATTAATTGTTTTAATCTCTAACGGAGTTGTGTCGAATGTAAATATCCGCGAAGACTAGTAGTAATTATATAAACAGATTTATGGTGGGCTTTGGGCAAAGAACTGTTCTTAAGATAAATGTGGCTCATCGTTTCCGACAGAGAGTGCTGCAGGTTATTTTATTCTCTATTCGAAAAGTGCATTTCTTTCACTCAGCGCGGGCTAATCCCTGTAAACTTCCTCTGTGGGACGCCTTGTAAATCAATTCAACTTTATTGCGCTCGCGTGGGATCCAGCAATCGCCATCAAAGTGTCTGTACACAACACACTATTTTAGGCTGACTATATCTAAAAATTTATGTTGTTCAAATAGAAATCTTTTACTTTGTGGCACTCGCCACGACTCAAATCGCAAATACATAGGTATATGATCGCCTTCTAATAATTTATCATGCATTTTCTCCTTTATAAGGTCTTTAATATAAATATTTGCCTCATCATAAGTAGGTAACACTGGAATTTTTGATTATCAAATATTAAGAGCGACTTTTCTTAATTGAAATTTGTTTGCGAAAAATAAGTAGGATTTACGGAAGATTCGCAAGTAGTCCCTAAAGTAATTACCCTCAATTTATATTGAGTCGACAAAATTCAATGAAAATTGCCGAAAGTATGCTAATTACGGTACCAGTTTCTGAATGAGACTGCATTCTTTTCAGAGAGTAAGGCACTTCGAAGCACGAGAGAAAGATTTGCGTGAGTCACTTACTTTGCTTCGCGTGTGATCCAAAGAATGAGTCATTGGAAGAGGAAAAGAGAGAAATGAATCAGTGATGGGGTGTTTGTTGAGGGTCCATACCAATACGGTTTTCCCCCGACATTCCGAGTCGATGAAAGAGCCCCTTTCACCTCTTGAATTTCAATGAGAGCCCGCTTTGATTGTCAATTTTATCGCCGCTGCATCCGAGAAATTTATTTATTTACTTTGTCTTCTGTGTCGCAAGTATCCTAAAGGCAGGTGCCGACGAGTGCTACAACATTGAATATATTCTTATCTTAACACACATTAATTAAAATTTTAAAATTACACATAATTATACAATATACACAATAATAACTAAGTTATCCATAAACAAATACAATAACATATAATTTATTCTAATCAATTATTACCTATTTTTATGGGTTATTTATCATTTCACGTCTACCGTAGCGGTTAAGGGGCTTAAAAGATCACCACAATACTTCACCCCATCAAGCATTCCTTTACTTCTTCCAACTCCATCGTCATCTGTTACAGTTTACAACATTCTCTATTATCAAACCAAATTCATTCTTAAATATTTTAACACTTTTTGGTAAGAGTTTGAAGAACTCCAATCCCTCTTTCCCCTATTAAGAAGAGAATTTTTGGCAATATATGTTTTTTGAGGCCTAAATTTAATTTTAAACTCGTGTCCGTTTCTTTCAATAAACTCTGACTTCTCTATCCTACTTCTTAAATTAGATCTTCCCATGCCTTATTTTTGCCAAGTATGCATGGAATATACCCCCTAACGATTAGGGGGTATATTCCAGCAAGAGAGATAGCGTAACCTAACATTTTAATCATTTCGATTACGCTATCTCTCTTGCTGGATCTTCCTAAGGTATAGCTCGCTGCCTTTCATTGCATCTCCAATAATTTCTTTAGTTTCCCTATCTCTTAAGGTTTCCATACGTTCGTAGCGTATTCTAATGTAGGACTAACCAAGGATTTGTAAGCACACTCCCTTGTGTAACTCCTTGATGTGACATGAATTTCATCGATATAACTCTGTCCTACTTCAACTATTTGGGATCTACCTATGAGGAAATTTTTTAAGCTCTTATCAATATTTAATTGTGTTAAATTAGTTAGTAGAATATCGTGAGGCACTACATCAAAAGCGTTAGAAAAGTCTACAATGATATTGTCTACTTCATCACCTTTATCTATCGATTCTGAAACGTCTTGACATAGCCCTAATAACTGAGTCTCGCAAGAAAAACCTTTTCTGTACCATGACGATTTTTACATAACCGGTTGTTTACTTCCCAATATTCGCACATGTAATCAGCTATAATTCCCTCCATCAGCTTGCAAACTGCAGATCTACAGTCTAACAGGTCGATGTTGGTTCTGATTCCACCTTTATAAATAAGTATCACAGTTGCCTTTTTCCATTCATTTAGGATAGTTTCATTATTTAACGTAGCGTTCAATAAAACCCTGAGATAGGCTACTGTTTCTCTTGAACCAAATACTTCCCCTACAATATCATCATGTCCTTTTGACTTGCGATTTCCCAGCCAGTTTTTCAAAATGTCAGCATCTTTAATTCTGATATATTTCGCCTCTTGCGCTACCCCCACATCATTGCATTCTGCTTAAATGACAGTCGAATGAATCTAATATGTTTTTGCTGAATTATTACGACACGCGGTTTTCAAGGTGATTTTCTAAGGATTTCAGGAATTCGCTGGGAATATGCGCTTTTAGAAATTTCTTGATTGGAAAACGTATTTACCTCCTCCTCAGTTAAATATGAAAAGAATAATGGCAAAAAATACATCACAAGAAAAAATTAACGAGAGAGACCATTTAAAATGTATAAGACTGACAGTTCAGAATTCCGGTTTGCTACCATATCAATGGTAAACAAAAATGTCTTACTATTATTAATGAGAAATAGGTTTTTAATAAAACGTGTAGACTATGCTATTTTGCAGCTCATGTGGCTACGTGCTAAGTTTATATCTCGATTTTAGTTATTTTTAAAATTTAAGAAAAAAATTATAGCTCCATCTGCTGACGTAATATCAAAAACCAAGCTTTATTTATTGAGGTCAATTTAAAATTTTAACCTTAAGATTCTTCATAAATTTACTAATATAATTATATGAAAAGGAATTTATTCAATTAGTAAGTAAAACATTTCCATAATCTTAATTTAAAAATTTTGAAGGCACCCCATTCCATCCATACATTTTTCAAAACACTTTCTTCTGTAGCTTTAAACGAGATGTCATTAAAGGTCACACAAATTATGAAAAATTTGACTTTCTATCTATAACCAATTGGTCAGAATCTTGATTGAAATTTTCGAAAGTACCCCCTGCCGTCCACCGATTTCTCCAAAAAATTCTTGGCAGTTTAATAATTTGAATCATAGATCACAGACACATCGCAAATTTCAATCTTCTATCGCTTACTGTTTACTTGCTATTTTGATTTAATCGATTGAACAAATGGACAGACAGCGAAAATACGTTTTCGAGATAATTACATACTTATATATACATTATACATTACATTACTTGATGTGACGGGAGTCTGTGACGTGATTAGAAGAGTGAAGTCGCTCAAATGGCAGTGGGTGGACCATATTGCTAGAAGAAATGATCAGCGTTGGACGTCCAGTGTCATCGAACGGATCCCAAGTAACATCAAGAGACCAAAAAAATGACCCAAAGACAAATGGGACAGAGAGCTTGTTAAGTTCTTGGGGCCAACTTGAAAGAGGGAGGTAGTTGATAAGGAAAACTTGAGGTGTCTGGTGTGTGCGTGTGTGTGTGTGTATACACACGCATGTAGTACATGAGCCTGAAATATGATGAATAACTTGGAGCGGATGTTACTCGTACAGGCTCTAGGTTTCCTATTGCCCGAGATAGGGGTTTTGTCCTATAAAGTCCTCGACCCATGCCTTTTACCACTCTTCGGTTGCCACGCTTCCGAATCTCTTTTCCTCCCTCTCCCGATCACTTTCTCCAGATTTTCTCGATCGCTCTCCCACTAACCCTTCTTCCCCGGCCCCCTCTCTCTACCTCTTCTTTCTCCGGCCCACCCACATATCCTCCTCAACTTACTGCTAACACAAGGGCTTCTTCTTCTTCCTGCCTCCCGTATCTTCTCCCTCCCACCCTCTCGCTCACCCAAATCATCCTCTTTCCCTCTCTCCGCATCTCTGATTCATCTTATTCTTTCGAATTTCGTTCTTCCCACGCTCCTCCTTTCTCTATATTTTCCAACAGTTTCTCGCTCCTTTTACACGTCTATTACACAGTTGGGTTTTAGATCAATGTTGTCTATTAGCTTTTTACTTTCTCAATACGTAGTAATGGGAAAGTATTGTGTCCACGAAAAAAATTGACTTCGAGATTTCAACGGAAATACACGTTTTGAGGTCCCTACGTCCCTACGTTTAGACTATTTTCGGAATGATGTCTTTGTGTGTGTATATGTGATTGTGGGCGCTCTAACTCAAAAGGTACGTGCCATATCGTTACCAAACTTCATATATAACACTTTAGCATGAGCACAAAGAACTGATTCGTTTTTGGACAATAACGGTTAACCGGAAGTCGAGATTTATTCGAAACCCGATTCGGTTTTTGCGATATTTCTCCGTTAAAACCATTATTATATGTATACAATTCCATACAAATGTTATAGATAATATAATTTTCTACATATTTTATTTCAAACAATTTTCCATAGCAGTTATTGTTTAGGAATTATTTATTAATAATCAGTTTTTTCGGTTTCCGTCAAATATCTCCTTAAAAACGTCGTTATTCGTAATCTTCGTGAGGACCAAAGTTGTACAGAATAATATTTCTTCCAGGTTTTGTTTGAAGCAAATTTTCGTAGAACCATCCATTTCGGTGATATTCAACTTTTTTCGTAATTTTCAGTATACAGCGCCAACACCATGTATCGGTGAATTCTGTAAACATATTCAAAATATAATTTACGGCAATAAGAACGACTGTATTCTTTTACGGTACGAAATAATAATTTTGCCTCATAATGCTATTCATAATAATTTAAATATCTATGCTCCAAATATGGAGAAAGTCATGTGTTGGCCATATCAGATTTTTTACTTTCTCCGTACGTAGTAATGGGAAAGTATTGTGATCACGGAAAAAATCGACTTCGAGATTTCAACGGAAATACACTTTTGAGGTCTCTAGAACACGTTTAGACTATTTTCGGAATGATGTCTCTGTGTGTGTGTGGATGGATGGATGTGATTGTGGGCGCTCTAACTCAAGAAGTACTTGCCATATCGTTACCAAACTTCACATATAACACTTTAGCATGAGCACAAAGAAATGATTAGTTTTTGGACAATACCGGTTAGCCGGAAGTCGAGGTTTATCCGAAACCCGATTCGGTTTTTGCGATATTTCTCCGATAATACCTCATCATTGTATACATTGATTATTACAAAAAATGTAGAAAATATAATTTTCTACTTCTTTTATTTCAAACAATTTTCCATAGCAGTTTTTGTTTAGGAATTATTTATAAATAATCGGTTTTTCGGTTTCCGTCAAATATCTCCTTAAAGACGTCGTTATTCGTAATCTTTGTGAGGATCAAAGTTGTAGAGAATAATATTTCTTCCAAGGTTTGTTTGAAACAAATTTTCGTAGAATCATCCATTTCGGAGATATTTTGCTTTTTCTTAATACCAGTCTACAGCGCCACCACCATGTAGCGGTGAATTCTGTAAACATATTCAAAATATACGTAATTTACAGCAGTAAGGACGACTGTATTATGATAATTTTGCCTTATAATGCTATTCATAATAATTTAAATATCTATACCCCAAATATGGAGAAAGTCATGTGTTGGCCACATCAGATTTTTTTAAATATCTCCTTTCAGATTCAATTGTCATAAATATTTTAAATTATAAATGTTGCAGATAATGTAATTTTCTACAAGTTTTGTTTGAAACATTTTATGAAAAAACCGATAGTTTAATTGTAAGAGATATTTTGATTTTAAATACGTCGCTAAGTGATGCCATTGTTTCCGCTGCTTTGATAAAATTGTCTAATTATTGATAGCGTTAAGTATGCTGCCAACGGTCATTTTAATTTCGCATCGAAATTTTGTTATCCATATAAAAAGTTAACAGTTTTCTTTACTTATTGTTTATTTATTTTAAATAAAGACTATTGAAAATGTTTTAAAATTATTCTCCAGTGTAATCGCTGATAAATATTTCTGAGAACGCTGACGTCGAGAGCGTCTGTATTAGAGTCCTGCACGGGCCGGGTACAGGCCGATTCTTTTGAATTAATTACGAACCCGGGCTTTAAAAATCACGCGAGTCACACTGGTCCTCCGTAGTGTATCACGGGCCGGGCCGAGCCTAGAAAATCAGGCCCGTGCGGAGCTCTAGTCTGTATGGAGAAAGGCATGTGTTGGCCACGTCAGATTTTTAATTTAGTATGTACATGGAAATATTTAAATATAAAGTGCAGCAATTTCCTGGAAAAGATTCCCTGATGAATCTAATTTTATATTAAAGATATGACCGAAACTAGGGATTTTTTAAAGCTGTCGAATGATTATGCGGTTTGGATCATAACCTGGCGCAGGGCGATTAAATAATGCGGAGAATGTGTGGCGAGGGGTAGCTGAGGACTCTCTCTTTCTCTCGCTTTGGTTCCTCGAGGGTATCGCAGGACAACGCATCCCTAAGGCATCGTCTTCCTTCCCTTCCTCCGTTTCGCACCTTAGCTCATCTCCTATGGTCTCCCATTACTCCTCATCCTATACTCTTACCTCTCCTCCTTAACATTACCGCTCTCTCTCTCTCTCTGCCTCTCCTCGTTCCCATGGAAAACTTTTCCCAAGTTACGTCGGACTTTCCGCCGGATGTCCCGATAACTTATTTTTCCTATTTCGATACTTCCCTTCGCCTCGACCTCCCTCTCCCCCACGCCACCTCTTTCCTCATACCTAACGCTGTCGGCGAAACGTCCGGGTATCACGCCTCTGTCGCTTGAAATGTTGGAGACATTAAAACGATCGTCGAAGAGCGACGCAACCAAAATATTGTTTCTCTTCTATATCTTTTACAAAAAGGAACTTATCCTAAAGCAAACAACTATATATCATATTCACAGTAGCGGATCCAAGGGGAGAGGGGCGATTGCCCCCCCCCCCCCCCCCCCCCCCCCCTGGATATTCTGTAGGGGTAGCGAAAGGGGAGGGAAGCCGAGAGAGTTGTCATGCTGCAGGTTTTCCCCAATAGGCTTCACTGTGATAATTAACACACTATTTTATCGTATACCATGGTTTATTAATAGAAAATAATTTTGACAAAGATTTAGTGTACAAATTAAAAATATCCCCCACACCCATAGAAAAATATTCAATAATCTTGGGAAGATAAGCTATAGGTAAAGCAAAGCCCCGCAGCTCCGGACGCTCGACCTCCCATCTAAGCGAACCGAGCTGATTTGACGCTTCCATCCTGCCATCGTTCGATTACTTACAATTAGTAAACATCTTACTAAAAAGTATCAAGTTTACAAACGTCTATTCTCTCACACAATGTATGCAACGTGCGATAAAAACAAAGTACTATAGTTCAAACGGCTGTTTTCCGCGATATAATTGGATCAAATTTCGAGGACTCAAACGTGGATGCAACAGATCTGGAAAATGAAATACTAATTATGTTGCAAAGTGATATTGAGTAGAAAGAAAGATGCAACGATTACAATTTTTGGAAACTTGTTTCATCTGTAAAATTTTCAAACACAAAAAAGCGTGCATTTATTTTGAAAGCGTATGTTCTTTCCATTTATTTATTTGAATCAATATATTTTAATATGAATCTAATTAAATAGATAATTAGAAATTCACTCACCAATGAACACCGTAAATATTATTTACGGCGCTCGGTTTCGAGTTACAACCGCAATTACCAATCACTGGCTGAAGATACTTAGTGTGAGCGAGCCCATAATCGTTTAAATAAAACAGAAATTTAAATAAATTTAGAAATTATTTATTTTGCCGATTTTCATAAATGGTGAAAAAAAAATGTTTTCCTTATGGTTATTTTTGCGTTTAACTTATAGTGACGATACCTTAATGCACACGTTAAAAAAAATTTTGCCGATTTTCATAAATGGTGAAAAAAAAATGTTTTCCTTATGGTTATTTTTGCGTTTAACTTATAGTGACGATACCTTAATGCACACGTTAAAAAAAATTAGTAGCCCGCAAAACAATTTACAGAAGAAAAGCAGTCCTTGGCATGAAAAAATTTAGGCACCTCTGCCCTAATTTATATAGTTACGAAGATTCAGTGGATAAAGCTTACAAGTTGTTATTGTGCGTCAGAATACCTCTGTGATCTCCAGTGATCTAATGTCTTCAAAATATACGTTGTGTGTACCTTCCGAATGAATGGAAATATTCTTGCATCTTAAAGAACTTAGCGAATGAGAAAAATCTCAATACGAAGTCAAAGTGATAATCTTGGTCATTGAATTACATAGTTATTAAACGAAAACCGGGCGCAGCAATCATTATTCACAACTATTTTAGTCGGCATCAACAAAGGGTGCTTTACGAGAGAGTGCTGCTTTATAACCGGAAAGGGAATTTGGTTTTGTCGACCGTTTTGTGGAAAAATGCAGTTGTCTCGAATATCGCTCAGATTTAAGCCAAACCGCGAATTAGATAATCCGTTTTTTTTTGGAGTTACATGAGGCGCATCTGCAGTGCGACACCCACGTCTCCCATAATCTCCTATGTTGACGAGAGTAATACTTAAATTGCATGGTGGGGATGCAAAATTTCATTTCACTTGTTACTTGCTTCCAATTTATAATTTTAATCTCTTAAAGTGCTCGTGAAACCTAGAGAGTTATATCCAAATCCATACAGAATCGAACAAGGCAGAGACCTATATATCGACTTTTATTCCAAAGTCAGTATTGACTTTCAGTATTTCGTCTGAGCAGAATTATTGCCTATCGACCGAAGACTTGACGACAGAGTGCATTTTTGATCGATTATCTATTTATAAGAATTTCAACTTGCTTTAGAGATTAGTCTCTTCAGGGTAACAACCAAGGTGCGTTATGCCTGGGAAGGCGATTGGTCTGGCCTCCTCTCTTTTTAAGGAGACAACCCAGGGAGGCGGGGAAGAAAGAGAGAGGCTGAATAGGGGAGAGAGAGAGAGGGAGGGAGGTCGAGATGGGGAGAAGAGGGACGTGGCTAAAGATTTGACTTGGGTGGCCGTGCAAGCGAGACGTGGCTCCAAGAGAAGAAGACCCTTCTCCTCCAGGATCGTATGACTTACCTTTTTCCCGCGGAAGACGCAAACTCTCGGAACATCGATCCGGGGTTTTGGCGATGCCACATGGTGGTCCTTCGCATTGCGGATGCGACTCCGGGGCGAAGAAGACCTTGAGTGCACGCGACGCACCTTGTGTCGCGCGCGACACGGGGGAGGATGGGGAGAAAGGGAGGGCTGGAGAAGGGCGGAAAGAGAGTGGCAGGTTTTCAGTGTCTGGCGAAAGATTTCGCATCGAGCGAATGACTTTATGGATTCGAATTTGAATATACGGCAGAGAGAAACGGGAAGTTCTTCGATGAGACAAAAATAAAAGCGTACGTGCGAATGCTGGTTTGGCGCGCCTGCCCGGCGAGATGAAGTGGAAAATGAGGGTTTGTATGCATTTGCGCATCTCGGACAAGACCGTAATGCAGACAATGGCGTAACTAGGAGATAAAGGGCAAACTATAACAGTATTAGTGGTCTCCCTCACCCTACCCTCTCAACCAAGAAATATATGTGCTCAATAAAGACTTAAGCCCAATATAAAGCCTATCAAGTTGTGATTATTATTAATCAATCGTCAGGAATGTGGTGAAAAGAGTTATGTATTTTTAATTATCCTGTCCAAAAATAATGATTAGCTGGAAATGCATTCAGAAATTGGGATAAAAAAGAAATCGCTAAAAAATCTTAATATATATGTATATTCGGAAAAAATCGAGAGCCCTTCCTAGACAGGAGCATTTGATCATCCACGCCACTCTATTGTTACGCCACTGAACCAACGTCTCTATTGGCGAGTTAACGTCGAGTGCTTTTCGGTTGCTGATGGCTTTATCTCTGCTCGATTCCCCTACCGCACCAGTCTTCGGTCTCAGAAGTTGAACTAAAGACGTCATAAGCAATACGATTCGAAATTGGTACCTATATAAGCGATAAAATGAGACGCCTCTACGTTACAGAAATCTTCAGTTTATTTTGAGTTCGACAAATAAAAATTTTCATAAATATCGAAAGGCCACATTAGTGATTAAATTATTTTTAAAGTGTTTTTTTTAAGTAGAGAAGCTATTTTCAAGTCCATCATTGGTCTAGATCAGGGGTTACCAACCTGGTGCTCTCGAGCACCGATGTGTTCTTTGAAAGCCTGATGGTGCTCTTCTACGGTGCATAATTTCTTAGGACCTATAATTTCATTTGCTTTGTCGATTTCTTTCTAAACGCATTCAAGATCATTAGAAATAACTTTGATGTTGGTTTGATTTTATTTATTATCATTATTACTCTTGCGGAAGTGTAGTGGTGCTCTTTCGATATTCTAGGATACGACTTGATGCTCTTAGATAAAACTTGGTTCTCGCCACATCGAGAAGGTTGGGAGCCCCTGGTCTAGATGCTCTCACCGATTTATGGAAAATTAACATCTAATTCCTGTTGGGCTTTATTACTTCATTTATTAGAAATATACATATTTTAAATCTTCGATCATAAGAAATAAATATATTATATTTACATTTTATTCATATGGTGAATTATTCTTCTAACGCTGTTGAATTACTTCAACCTAATTAGCCTCGAAGAAAATGGGTATGAATAAACAAGGCCTCACCTCACAGGATGGCATTAAAGCGCAAGAATAAACCCCTCATATCCTGAAGAATAAGTTGTGATTGCTACTAATAAAGAACGCTTTTCATTATTTGCACACGTTTAACGACGATTAAAGAGGAGGTGGTGAGCGCGCCCCACACGTAACCCTTCCTTCCACCATCCCTGTCAATGTCTTCGGTTGCTCGAAAAAGAAGGAATCCCTGCTAACGGGACCTCTTCCTCCCCCGCCACGCCTCCTCCTCCTCCTCTCAACACATCCCTCCTCCGCCTCTTCACCTCCCCTTTCTCCACGTGAAAGCGATCCTCTCCCGTCAAGGGATCTCTCCTAGCGGTCGCTCTTAGGTTCTCTTTTCCACCTACACCGTTCTCCTTCTCTCGCTCTCATCCTGGAAGGTCGGATATGTCACGCCTGTTTTCAAGGGTGGAGATAGGGATAACCCAGAGAATTACCTACCTGTCTCGCTGACATCTATAACGTCTAAGGTTTTAGAGCATATTAAATTTAGTTCAATGATGCGTCATCTAGATAGACATAGTTTATTAGCTAACAATCAGCATAGTTTTAGGAAAGGCAAGTCGTGAGAGACCCAATTCGCGCTCTTCACAAAAGATATTTTAAATTCCAGTGAAGCAAATACTCATGTAGACGCCGTATTTTTAGATTTTAGAAAAGCTTTTGACAAAGTTCCTCATCATAAGCTTATTCGAAAGTTGAAACGGTACAGGATAGAAACGTTTCTCAGTGACAGAGAACAGCAGGTAGTAATCGATGGGCATCGTTCGGTTCCCGTGAATGTCACCTCCGGCGTTCCCCAGGGAAGTGTCTTGGGCCCGCTACTTTTTGTAATATATATTACCGACCTCAGCAAAATTGTAATCAGTAGCTGTAGATTATTCGCGGGCGACACAGCGTTTTATAGAACGTAACGTAGAAGATCTTCAGATCCTCCAACGGGATTTACATTCCATTTCGGAATGGTGTATAAGGTGGCATTTAGAATTAAACAGCGATAAATGTTCTTTAGTTAGTTTTTGGCAGGGTAGACTGCACCAAGTTATCAATAGTGAGTATTTTCTCTACACTGACCTCATAAAAACGGCTGGAATCTTACTAACGAGCGATTTATCTTGGAAGGAGTATATTGGCCAGATAATAGGAGGAGCTCTTAAAAGATTAGGAATTCTCCGTAGAATATTAGGGATATGTGATGAAAAGACCGGTTAGGTTTGTTACTTTTCCCTAGTTAGACCGTTAATTGAGTATGCGTGTAGCGTAGTGGACCCTTATGAGATAGGCCTTATTCAAGAGTTAGTAAAAATTCAACGAGAGGGAGCGTGTATCGTGAAACTTAGTATGGTAGGCAAGTAACTGTCATGAGCCTAATAGAAGAGCTTCGATGGGTGTCTCTGGAGGAACGGCGATAAAGGTCTGGGCATCGATTATTGCAGAGATTTAGATCAGAAGACTTTAATGATGAATTATCAGTCGTAATTAAGAGCCCAACTTACGTAGGACGCCACCACCACACTGACAAGATTCGATGAATTGATTATAGGACCGATAGATACAAAGGCATCCTTCTTCCCTAAGACAATATAAGAGAGCATAATAGGAGGAAAACATGATAGGTCGGAGATAATCTCCCCCTGCCACACACCAATTGCGATGGCTTGCAGGGCATTTATTCAGATCCTCTCTCTCGGTCTATTCTCTCTCCGTGCTCTCTTACCAGTTTACCTTGCCTTCTCTGTATGTCACCAGGGACGTAACTAGCCTCCCAACTCTGATGGGGGTGGGAGCAGCGTAAAAGCCAAAAAGTATTTGGGGGGCGCACACCAAAATTTAAAAATTAATACATATAGCAACGTAGATCTGTATTTTAATGCCAACGCGTTGTTTTTTTAGAACGAAGCTTTCTTCATTTTTTAAAATAATTTTTTTGCAAACTTTGGGTCCATTTTTTTCAAAGTAAGATATTCTTGGGTAGGATATCACGGTACTTTATCGATTTATTATTATAAGAACTTTGATGTTGTCCTTTATCCGAATAAATTTTGAAAAACATACCTTACAGATCCATTAAGCCATAAGGAGAGGAAATTGTGAATTTGTAATTATTTTAAACGAAGAACAATTCATAGGAACGCAGTGATTATTCATATTTGGAATTCAGCATGACTAATAGAATTGGATATGGAGAGAAAGACAAATTATATTAATATGTTGTATAGCATGTTATTTGTTCAGTATTGTGTTAAGCATTGTAACGAAAAGAAAACTGAAAATTTGTGCGTAACGACATTTTTGTTTTGAGTTCTACCAGCCATAATCGCGGAGCTTTTAACAGAAAATTAGAATACCGTAAGTGCGCGTTTCAGAAGAAATCTATGTATGTATAACCATTTTATTTTTTTAAATTAATCTATTTCATATTTATAATTAATAATTAAGAGCTATTTAATTATATACATTATTTTCTGGGTTGAATTTAAATTTAAATGTTTGGCACCAAATGATTCCCTCAATATTTCCTAATCCATAAAACACCTCAAGACAATCACATGATCACGAAGGAATACGTCTTGAAGGTTTCGTTTTTTCTTCTTCTCGCGCCAAAAATTAAAATACCATCAATTTCTCAAGGAAGATTGACCAGTGACTCATGCATTTTACAACAAAGGTATATATTTACTTAATAAAAATATTCAAATAATGATAAAAAGAATGAATTTATGTAAGTTCTTAGATAGTCAATATAGTTTTAAACCGTCATATAACAGTCAAAGAGGTAGAGAGATGAAGGACGTGTTTTGACAGGCTTTTGGAATTGGTAGAAGATTGGAATTTGATAGGAATATATGATTAAGATATTAGAGGCTGTGATGAAAATAATTCCGAAAAAAGTCTTGGGTTCGGTTTCAATAAAAATTTTCCTATAGTACAATAACACTTAAAAATCGATTCTTCGACATACAAATTTTTATTAATTTCAAATTAAAATTAGAAAAAATTGACTTTCCATCTTCGGACCTGGAGTGTTTGATGAGAAAATGAATAATACGTTTAAATTGATCCACTGTTATTTTTGACGGGCTTTTACTCTAGTTTAAAATATTAGGGGCGTATTCCTCTTTGGTCTCTCTATTCCGCGCGGTGATTTCCCTTCTAGGATACGAGTGTGCCTCCAATGCCCATCTTTTCTAATGGGATTCTACATTTTCCCTCCAATCCCCGAGGCGTAAGGTATATTATAATAATTTTCAATCGCTACGTTAGGGGGAACTACCTGTACTCTACATGCACGCTCTCTACCGGAAGCTTAGAAAACGAAATCCACCCGGAAAAAAGCGTCACCTCACCTTGTCTAATAATATAAAGGATAATACCAAAATAATATTAATACGAAAACAAGATTTTAACTACTATTTATTTCGTAATGCATAATGCGATTAAGGGGAACTAGATGGGAAAGAATTCTGAACCTTCGAGTTAGATACATATTTTGCACTTCTCCCGAGAAATGGATTGAGTAGGGGCAACGTCGGTTTTGTACGTGAAAGAAGCCGTTTGCTTTCCCTCGTATTTCTGAAAGATATCAGATAAGCCTGTGAAAGGACACTGTTATTGTTTCGCTATTGAAAGGCAAATTGGTCGGTCTCCTTCCAGACCATTTTCAAGAAAAGGGTGGAACCCTAGGGAGAACCCATTCCAGCTTAGGGTGCGGACGGAAATTTTTCGTTTGTTCCGGTTTTCCCGCTTACACCCATCCATTTCCGCACAGGGGCGCTAAAACACTCGAAATACGAGGGCGGATAACAATAACTTCAATGCTTCATAACTGATATAGGTAAGAGAGTTATGAATAATAAAATATAACAACTTACGATCGGGAAAGCGTCCTTAACACTTAACTTGGCAAGGTTCGATTGAAAGTTGGGAAAAAATATTTTGATATCTTTTCGTAAGTCATTTAGCTTCTAGAACGTGGAGAAAATGAAAAATGTCATATATTTTAATTTCAGCTTCATTGTAGTTAAGGGTTAAACTCTCGGCGCCCCGCGTAACCCAGGCTGAATACCGCTGTCGTATAGAAACCGCGCAATCGGTTGTTTATAGAGCCCCCTCCTCCCTGGCCTCCCCTTAGTTACTTCCATGTATGTCACTTGATCGGAGGGAATTTATGTAATCAATATTATTAGTGTTATTCTAATGCTAGATAATTATTACCTTTTCATTGCAGGATCATTCGGTCGATGGCATTGGAGTATGAAGGCTATTTAGGATGATGTAGAAAATTTTAAAGTTTTCCTTTCGATCTACATTATTTCGGACCGATTTGAAGTCCTAAATTAAGTTTAGACTGTAGCTAAAGCCAACACCAGCAGAAATCCTCGCATCCTCTCTCCCCTTTTCTCCCCCAGCCCACACCTCTCCCCCCCCTCCCCCCTCCCCCTCCCCCCTCCCACATCCACATCCTTCCCGGAAGATGAGAGCGTGTCGTCGCAATTGGTGGTCTGGATATCGCACAGGTCAGAAGGTGTTGGCCGCGCTAACGAAACCCTTTCTGTGGTTCTATCAACACGACGCGTCGTGTCCTTCCATCTTTGCGCTCAAAGACCTAGGGATCGAGTGGTTCTAGGCGGGAGACGCTGCGCACATACTGAAATCCCTCGTCACGTTCGAGAGAGGCTGCGGAGTGCGAGTGCGAGTGGGGAAGGGGAAGCGAATGGAGAAAGGTGAGGAGGAGGAAGGGGGAGGGGCAGGGCGATAAAGGGAAGGAGGAGGAATGGGGAAAGGGGTTGGCAGGGTGGGGGAGTTAAAGAGGTGAGGCGGCAGCTTAGAGGCAGGAGTCGAATATGGTATTGTGGTACGTGAATTTGCGATGGGTCGTTGACCCTAAGGCGATGCTGTCACCTATTCTCTTTCTTTTTCTCACTTCTCCCCCTTTCCATTTGGAATGGCCGGCGCGTGGACAGGAAGAGACCGAGATGACCGATTGAGAGAGACAGACAGACAGAGAGAGGGTGGATGGGAGGGATTTGGGATTTCAAACGTACATTACCTACGATACATTCTAAATTTTCACAACGCTTTTTAGCGATTTTTTTTACAAATAAGATGTATATATTCACTTTGTTTGTCTGTCCGTCCGTCAGTCCATCAGTCCGACTTTGCAGAAAATATCTCTGAAGCGGTTCAACTTAAACTAAATTTTCAGGATATGTTACTACATATAAGAGCCACATGTGGCAAGAATTTGGTGGACCGGGATCGGCTGCTGGGAGCTATTTTTGTCTCCTTATTTCCCCGTAAAAAAGCATGTAAATCGGTGATGATGTTTATATATTTGCGTTTTAAATATTTTTCTTCAAGATTCGAACTCGGGACTTCAGCTGTCGAAAAGGTTAGAAATTGTAGTTTCTTATCGTTGAAGACGGAATTCAAATCCCTCTCTCTTTAGCGTACATTTTATTTATTTACGTTTCTCTTATATTAGTCCAATGAAGAAATAATTTCACGTGAATGTTTAGGAGATGGTATATTTTTCCAGCCGTGGAAATGAAACTCAGCAAACATCAGATTCCTGTTATTCCTGTTAATCAAACGGAAAAATGAAAATCCGATTGATTTGTTTTACACGGAGAATGGTCAAAGACGTAATGTGGTGTAAATATAATAAAAACTGAAAGAATCTTTAAAATTTATACGGCTGTGCTCAAGTTAATCGGCGTTATTTGAAATATGAATGCATGTGACGTCATCATATGTGGACATAATTCGACATCGCGAAATTATTTATAAAATACTAAGTATTCTGCCTTTGCGCGTTGATGCCGTATTTTGCAAAAGGATCTTTAGAAAACATAAAGGAATAAATATCCTTTAACGTCGATTTTATCTGTACAGTTTGAGAACTGTTACAATTTAATACGAATGGCAAGTAGAGCTAATTATGATAATCCAGCCGGCGAATTTATTTTCTACTAAATCTATCATTTTTATGTAGAACAAATTTTTTGTTTCTTATTGCTTAATATACATAACTATATACTTTTACACTAAAATAATGAGTTGGTACGAAGAAAAGCAATCTTGAAACTTTTCCTGGCTGCAATAATATCTTATCCCATAAAATTGCGTCTTTATCGATTGATTTATCTCGACAATCATGAAAAACATTAAACCCGTCCATATGTTTTATTTTATAACTGCCGACATTTAAATAGCTATAGCCACGAAATAAAATTTTTGGAAATTGATATAATGCTATTTACGTCGTTACAACGAATTATTGTAAAATTTAAAATTACTTTCCTTTCCCACTGCTCCTTGGCAGAAAATCAAGGAATCAATTCTAAAATCGATCATATAATAAATTTGAAGTTACTGATATGACTTGATTAAAGCGGTCACCCACAAGGAGAGTGGAATAATAAGATTCTATACTCGCTAGAGTTAATTTTCTCCAATGTATACTATGAAATTTATAATCCAACTTGATTGACAAATCAGTGTGACAAATCACTTTTGAAAAATGTCGTTACCTTGGCAACACCGCATAAAGTGATCTCTCTGGCATAATAAAAACCTCTTTTCTCGTATACATCCATCTATAAGCGACATTATTTGTCGAATTCAACAACAAACACTCCAATACGTAAAATTGAAAAAAAACAAACACGCCATTCATAAAAACAAATCAGTTCCGTGTGAGATGCGTCAAGCGCGCCTCTTTGAGTTCCATGTCTGCCTTTGGATGAATGGGAGTTAGGAGGCGGACGTTTTCGGAGTGGTGCTGTTCTCCATTCTCGTTCGTCATTGGCGAGGTTCGGTTGGCCGTCCATTATGTCGGATGCAAAAGATACCCTGTTATTTATGTACTTCCAATATCTTTCTCTTTTTCCCCCGAGGACATTTTCTTGTATCAGAGAGCGATCGTGGAACGTAGAACGTTTAATGCTAAGGCGTAATTCGAGGAGACACTTAATAGTATAACGACTTAAGATGAGACGGCAGTCTTTTTCAATATATTTTCCCTCTACATTTCATTTAAATTAAATGGATGATGAATATAATTGCAATAGCTACATTTACGTCACTAAGTTACGTCTAACCCTATTCTTATCCTCCCACGCTCGCATCCCCTTTTAGAAAGCCTCTTGGCATACCTCTGAGCCAAACACTCCTCCTAGCCACGCCCTTCCGAAGGGTCACCGCACCTCCCAAATGTTACCAACGGAGGATGGCGAATGGGTTGGGGGGGAGGGGGGGCGGTGAGGAGGTCAGCGTCCCCGTATACTATACGAAAGGACAATGCCACTCCATCTGCAGTCGGAGCACAGCGCACACTCGGTGGATGAAGGGAGAGAGAGAGGAAGCCATCCATCCGTTCTTATGGTGGATGGATGGATGGAACAGGAGCGAGAATGGTGCAAACGCCTCCGCGGGGACATTGACAGTTAGGCATTTGTTTTGCCCCCGTGAAGAGGCGGAGAGAGAAAAGAGAGAGAGAGAGGGGGGGAGGAAAGATTTCTGTCTCCGGAAGCTCTTTCTATCTCTCTTCTTCCAATCACGCCTTTCCTCCACGTCCCCTTCCCTCGAGCTTCCTCTCTCCCTCTCCTTCTTTCGCTTCTCCTTCTACCATCTTCCTCCTCCATTCAAACGTCACGCGGAAGCGACTCTCTCTCTCTCTCCATCCTCTCTTCTACCTCTCTCTCTCTTTTCCTCCCCTAGATTCTTCCACCCACTTCTCTTCGGATAACCGATTCTTCTTCGGCACATTAGAGGCGTGTGGAGTGTATATAATTACACGATAGTTCCGAATGTTCATAGCTACGCATAGTATAATTTGGTTCTACTTCAATGAAATAGTTAAGAAAGAGAGTCTTCGACCTATTTGTTAGACCAGTGTTTCTGAAGACTCACAAAGAAGTACCTACCACAATTTCTGCTGATTCTCTCTCCCCACGAGAAGTTCAAACATTTTTCATACGTTGTCTGTTTTTCACTTTGAAATAATAATCAGAGCTGTGGTCGGGAACAAATAAGTTATTAGATTAAAATAAACATCATGTCCGATTCAACTCGCTGACAGCAGTGAAAAAAAGCGCCGGTTCGTTGTTGAGAAACAGTTCCTTGAAGCGTCGAAATTCACTCGAAGTGAATGCTGAACAAAAAAATATATTTTGGAGTTTTAATTGACGATCATTTCATATAATTTTTAGGAAGAATTTGCGTATTTAAACGAAGGACCCAATCCTCAGCACTACGCTTTTAGGGGGTTGATATATTGACATTCTAAACGACTTGAAAAATTTATAAAACAAAACTCGAAAATGTACTGCGGTTATAATTACACGGTGTAACTATAGCCAATGTAAATTACACCGGTTAAATTTTGACTCATCATCGTGCTTTCTTCCGACAATCGCCCTGTTTCCAAAATAATACCGGATATAATGACCCTAGAAACGATTAGAGTCCAAATGTTTCTAACCAGGTGTTCATAGAGTAGGCCCAGCGGCTACGAAAAGGGTCCATGAAAAATTAAATATACTAGTGTAAGGGCCTGTCAAAAATGGTGACCATCAATTAACGAATTTTTAAATTAAAATAAAAATACTTTCCAATCTCCCGTCTCCCCCTATCATTCCTTCCCATCCTCTGATTCCCATTCTCTCTCTCCCTCCCCCCCCCCCCTTCTCCCCCCCCCCCTCGCCATCCTCCTAACACACAAAATATCTCAATTTTCCAACAAAAAAATAGTGTAACATATAGGCTAGTTAATTAATTTTAAATTATTTAGAAAATTAAAATTTTGATTTCCTCAAGGCTTAATAAACGACGCTTAAGAAATTTAATAAACTTCGAGGGCCTATCAAATGTGGCCGCAAATTGAAAGTAATCTTTCCTCGATGCATTTCTCTCATTCGTTTACAAATGTCTCATTCACAAATCGAAGAAATATGATCACGGGCATCAACGAAATCAAACCTACGACTGTAATGTCAGCAAGTGCAGTCAATAAATCCAGTTACATACGTGTAAGTTCAATGTCTTGGTGGCGTAATAATTCTTATGAAGTTAATTCGAATGAAAAGCTAATACCTAATCCGGCTTCAAAAGTGTGACTCTAAGTGCCGACAAATACCGATTCCTACTTCCTGTACGAAAGTTTTTCCAGCTCACGTAGACAATCATTTCGCCCGAAGAACGCCCCTGGCCACGATGTACTCTCCTCACCCTCTCCTCTCCTGCCTCCCAATCTCCTGCCACCTCCTCTTCTTTCTCCCGTTCCACTGCCTCACCCTCTCTTCCTTCCCTCTTTCCTGCAACACCCTCTCCCCCTCCCCTCCATCCCCCTCTCCCCCTTCCCCCTCCTCTCTCCCCCCTCCACTCACCTTCCTCCCCCTCCTTCCTCCCGTCTCTCACCTCCTCCCTCCACTCTTCTTCCTCCCCCTCTCCTCCCTCCTCCTCTCCTCTCTCCCCCTCTCCTCCTTCTCCTTCTCATCCCTCCCCCTATCCTTTCTCCCCCTCTACTTCCCCCTCTCTTCCCTCCTCCACTCCTACCATTGCATCTTTCCTGCCTCCCATTTTTTCCTCTTGCATCCAATGCGCCGCTTTCCATACCGTTCGAAGGAGGCGAAATGTCTCTCCGGCAGCAAAGCATAAGTATGCGACAAAAGGATCCTTTCTCCCCTTATCTCTTTCCCCCCTCGCCCCCACGGATTGTATACCCACACCCTTACGGCTATCCTTGCATTCCTTCACAACGCGTATCTCCCTCCTCGCCTTTTCCACCTCTACCAATCACGTGTAACGGTGAACTGCTATTCTAGGCGAGTAGTATATGCGCGCGCGAGATAGAGATTGTGAAGGAGAAAGAGGTGTAGAGGAAAACAAAGTGAAAGGCCGGGATGATACAGTCAGTGGAGGGCCCGTGATCCGTCATCCATGGGCGCATGTGAGGAATACTGTTTTGTGGTGGGGTAGGGGCGCTTACTAACAACTTCGAAAATGAAATGAATAATTCTGAACATCCATTTGACTTTTTTTATGGACGGATTTAAAAAAATGTGAAATTCTGGAAAATTTTAAATTGGGAAAAATAAAATCCTCGAGCCTGAAACAAGTATATATATATAAAAATAATTTAAACAACTTTATGAAGTATGCTATTCTCTTCCAAATCACTATCATGCCTTGACATAAACATAAAATTATTACCGGGGGTTATTTAATAAAATAATAAGATGTTTTCGAGAAAGGTGAGCCAGAAAATAATTAAATGTATATTATACAATAGTAAAAATAGCTGTGGAAGAGGAAAGGTAAATAAAGATATTGAGGGCAACTAGATGGTGAAGGAAACCCATTGAGCATATACCAAAAGGAGAGCCGCTGGGGTGTCGGAGAGACACATTTGTAGACGTAGATGGTGGAGCTTTCGGGATGATCCCTTATTCAGCACAAGAGAGACACAATATACAATACAATAGTTATTTGTTTTAACTTGTGTGAACGCTAAACTACAATATTGTAGAGTTATAGCAAAACTGTTGTTTTCGGTACTTGCTACTTTAAATACTCGAATTCCGGAATTCTAGGGGCAGAATACTCCTTAATGTTTCCACTCTGACATAAATGTGTAACTCTAGGCGAATGAAAGAAAAATGTGGTTATTCTCTTATAATATACACTCGAAAGTTTTGAAAGAAAATTTACTAACCTTATAAAAACTTTCAATCCTTTTTCTCAACCAATCGATTGGATATGCGATTTATCCTCTATGTTGCACTTTTAAATGCCCACCGTAGATCCCGTGGCTGGATTTAAACAAAGTGTATATGGAATGAATGTACGACAAAAGAGCAAGTCTTTTGTCTGTCACCGATATGGAATATATACGATCGTATTCAAATAAAATATATTTGCGAATAAAAATTATTCCACGTGAGAACAAGAACTCCCTATCTCCTCCTGTTACACAATCCAATGGTTCACTGACCACTGCATAAGAACAACCGAGGTGATCAGTGACGTATTTACGGAAGGGCAAACCGGGCAGTTGCCAGGGGCGGCAAATTCGAGAGGCGGCGTTTAAACTGAACTATTTGTTTTCGAATTAATTAGTTTGTTTATATTACCTATATTGCTACATATTTTTTTCATTACGAAACTAACTTATTAAAGTGAGCTAGGACAAAATATCTCAATAGGTACAAAACAGGGGCATATGGGCGGCAAATCTCTTCTGACCAGGAGCGGCAACCGCCTTTAATACGTCTCTTCCTACACTTTGAACATTGTTAAGCACCTAAAGTTATTTATAAATTTGCAGAGCTGGGAAAGTTCCGGATCCGTAACAAGGAACGGCTCCAAAATCGTTCCGGTTCCTGGATTCGGAACCGGAACGGAAAATTGTGTTGGATCCGGAAACCGAACCGGAACAATTTTGGTTCCGGAACGGTTTCGCAATGGTTCCCTTATAAAATGACTAAATTATTACTAATAATTTTACTTTTTTTATTTAAAACAAAATTTTTCATTTCTACTATTATATTTTTTATACAAAATTGAAAACGTATAATTCCTCTGATTATTCTTCCTCCCTGTTAAGCTGAATCTAGTGTTTGGACCTTGGTATCCAATCCATCTACAATTGGTTTCCATATTTTGCATAATAGATTCTGGTAAAAAATTGTTTAATGATTACGTAAAGCAGGGAATAACAAGTAACACTGAATTATCTACTCGAATTTTAAGAGCTCACTTTCCAATCAGTTTTACCATCTTTCTTTGGATAATCATAAAAAGATATTCTCTACAATGGAATTGTGGGCCTGGAAGATTAGTCATTTCTTGATATTTTAATATCATCCATAATCGAAAGAAAGGAACGCATCTGAAGAATATTACTCAGAAGTTGAATTTGTTGTGTAATTGAGCAAAGATGTTTTTTTAAGACGATTCCAGAAGCACTTTATTTTAAAAAACATTTTTTAATTGTATACTATTTATTCTTTTATCAGTGGAAAATTACAAATCCTAACCCAGCAGTTCAATTCTATCGAGTTTGAAAATCTTATTAAGGAAAGTCTTGCAAGTATATTCTCAATCAAGCTAAAACTAATAGCTCTCTTAGTTAAAAATTCATGCAATGCAGATATAGATGTCGGGTATGATTCGTAGCATAATGTAAAATTAATTAATTCCAGTAAACTCATTGCTTTCATTTTTTTAAAGTCTCGCTTATAACTGTAATTTTCAGGTTAAACATCACCAAATCTTTTAAATCTAATTTCCTCCCATTTTTAATACTATTATAACTAAAATAGTATTTCTACTTTCGGTCATTTTGTTTTCGCCGTTTTGACGTTCGCCGTTTCGACGTGTAACCCGGGAGGAGGGTAGGGGAAATTTTGTTCGAGCGAAGATCGGAGATAGGCCGGAAAGCACGCGCCCCCAACGTGCATCGTTATTGTATCGCCCATTCCCCCCTTAATTATTAGGTTTGAGGGCATTTCCAAGAGAAATATAGAATCATAGTGGATACCCTTGTTAGCGGGTGTGCGGGGCAATTTTTTGGTTGCTTTCATCTGCCATCCGTTTTCGCACATGGCGGTAAAAACATCGGAAGGGGAAAGAGGCATGCAGGGAAACATGTTTTATGACTGGTAAGGTTTAGGCAGCTTACCAGTATTCTATAGATACAAACGAACCTACAGGTAAGTGCCCCTAGAGATTTAGCGCCCCGGGCGGCCGCCCTGCCCGCCTTTACCTCGGGCTGGATAAAATCATGCCGCGGGCCGGATAAAATCGTGCCGCGAGCCGCCATTTGGACAGCCCTAAGAATCAAAAAGGTCACTCATAAATCGTTCCATGAACTGCAAGCTTGGGCAGAGGGTGGCAATTTTTGTCTGACTTCAAGGCGGCAAACTGTTTGAAGGTATCTGTGCTGTAAATAATGCATGATGTAACTAATTAGCTAATAAATGTTAAAGTGGGAAAGAAAGAGAAGGGTTGGTTAAATCTATATGATACACTCCCAATCGAGTCGAAATAACATACAGTCGATGTTGACAATATTTTATCTTTGCAAGGGTTGGAAAATAAAAGCCCACGTTCTATCTAGGCCAAAATACATAGGTATTACTCGCCCTTGTTTCAGACCGACCAACCGCGCCGCTAATCGCTGAGGTAGAGGATAGGTTTCCTACACCCTCACCCCCCGCTCTCGCTACTTTAGAGGACAATGGTTCTTTCCAATACATTTCACCCCAGGAGCCATCGTTTTGCTAGATAAAATCTATTGTGCACTTCAATGGCCAGAAGAAAATTCTATGAATGTGGAAGGAAAAATTAAGCATTGAATTCTTCCTATCTTTGCCGAACAATCCATGCCATGAGATATATTGTCTTCATTCCGTCAAAAGGGTTTTCCCCAAGTACTATGGATGAATGGTGAATTCCTACACCAGAGGGCAATATGCAACCGACTTCAAACCCTTCCCCTACCACCATTATCCAGATAAAGTTTTAAGAAATTTTCAGTCTTCCCTTTGCAGTGGAAACGGTGATATGCGTGATTTAGTGCTACTTAGTTTTTGACGATTACTACGTATTTGCCAAGTCGTTAGATGAAGGTCAGTACATATTCTATTTTTTTATTTGTTAAAAGCTTGAATTATTAGCTGGTGGTGACATAGCAATGATGAAGAATTACCAACGGCTAATTCCACTTTTATTTACACACAGGCAGCATTGAGAAAATAATCAAACATAATAAGGGGACCTCAAAACGTGTATTTCCGTTGAAATCTCGAATTCTATTATTTTCACGAATACAATACTTTCACATACACTACGTATGCAAAAGTGAAAAGGAAAGATGCCCTTTGACCACACTACTTTTAAGACACTTTCATCATTTTTTATGTAATTGAAAAAAGTTGTAATTCATGTAAAATTTTACCAATAAAAAACATTTTTTAGAAATAGGAACGGTTCCAGAACTGTATCCGAACCCGTTCCTTTTTTTGATCACTCCGAACCGAGCTCGGAACGCTCGGAACCGAAACGGAACCTCCCAGCTCTGTTTAGATGATAACATTTCCTGCAAGTTAAAGCTCTTTGCATGCGATACCCTAGTTTACCGCGAAATACATACCGATACAGATAGAGACTATATGCCAAAAGGACTCGAACGCGATAGCAACTCGGTGTAGCGATTTCAAAATTCTCATACTGGCTAACGCCAGTATGAGAATTTTGAAAATCTATTCCCAGAAAGAGGAAATGGATAGAAACGCGTATTACAAAGGGTAGGGATCCCTATATCAGAGGGATTTGAACATTTTTTTGCTGATGTGCCATTTAGAGCGTTTTTTAATGGCCGAGGACCCCTTATAACAGCGATTCCCAAACTTTATTGTCTTGCGGAACCCCATTCATAAAATTTTCTTGTTTGCGTACCCCCTTCCTATTTTCCATATTTTTAGGGACCACTATAGCTATAAATGGATAAATTTACCAGTTTAGAAACAGAATTTTATATTTCATTAGCACAAACTTGTTTTGAAATTTACGGTATACATTTTAATAGTTAATATTCAAGTACAAAATATTCAAGTTTGAAATTAGCAATAATATCAAAAGTAGAATTTTTGTGAGATGTATAATGTTATTTTGATGATGAAAGAACAGAAGTATTTCGTTAAATTTTACTCAGCTGACATCTTGCATCTGATTCTAGATCGTGCCTGTTTCTGCATTTGTTTTTAGAATTTAACACACATAGTGAAGATCCTAGAAAGGAAGAGTTCTGGGATCGCCAATTCAACAAAATGAATCATGGTAGGGTTTGTTCTTGTTAGGATGGGGACCTAACCCTGAATTTTACATTGCCTGAATTACTTCTCTTTCGTGATTTTGGCTTTCGCAGTGTTTTCCGGGAACGTACCCCACCAAGGACGTTGCTTACCTGTAACTTTGTTTTTCAAAGATCTTCGCGCGGATCCCTGAAAATTAGCTTGTGGACCCCAGTTTGGAAAACACTGCCTTAGAGCATTTAAAATAATAATAATATGAATAACTCTTGTATTACGATAGACCACTAATGTTTGTAACATTAGTAATTTTTTCGTATTTTTTGTTTTGTAGTGGTAGGTATTATTAGTAGTAACCTCGCAAATTTTGATTCCTATGGCATGCATAAAAGAAAAAGTAATAAGAAAAGTTATAATCTTCAGCACATTCACCTATCAAAGCACTCGAAATTCCCTTAGGGATTCGCATACCCCTGGCTGAAAACTCCTGATCTATAGCACTGGTGTTGCATTACCGGGAAATTTAATGATCCGCCTTGAACAAAAACAATTAATTAAATTATAGCTGACCCGAGTACTGATAGTTCCCTGAGACCAGTGGTTCTGAACCTTTTTCAGTCCAACGACCCCTTGTGCACTGCACAGCTAAGAAAACTACACGCGAACCATATCTCATGTTATAAATTGTCTGAGTATTGCATGTTCAACTCATGCGGCGATTGTGTACCTTGTTAAATCCCGTTTACCCAGTAGTCGCCTCTAATGTCGAGGCTCACCGACGGTCACCAACGTATGAAACTGTCTCCAACTAATACCATACACTATAATTCTATAGATTTTTATTAGTAGAATCTCTTTAGTCAGACATAAGCTATGCCGTACTATAGAATTTTCCAGACCATGGGAGTAACCTACAATGAAGGGTAAACAAAATATATGCAATCATTTTTGGTTTTATGCATTTAAACATTGAGAGATTCGGCGTCCAAATACGCACATTGCACACGAACACAGTTCTTCACTCCCTTATCTGGAATACCCATTTTACTACGCCTTTCTGCAAATTTTATTTGACTCATCAATTTCAATTGTGAAAATATTTATAGGTCATCTCTTAAAATTTCACATAAAGGTGATTGTTGCGCGCGCAGTATTTATGTAAGGTACACTAAATTGCAATTGTTTGCAGTGAATTATCTTAACATAGTTTTTTACGAATGATTTTCCTTGAGGGTTTTAATAACTTTTAATACTAGTTTAGGGCCTTTAAGTAAAATGAAGACAGAAGTTTGTTATCGTCACGAAGAAACATATTACCTTTGTTAACTGTGGATAAATTTATTTAGCGACAATTAATTATTCTTTGAGGCATTTCAGATTGTCTATTATATTGATTTTTATAGGTTTCGACTGATTTACGGTGACTTTTCAGATGGGAAATAGTTGAATCAGAGAGAGAAAAGGGAGAATATTAAACTTTTGGTGATTTTATTTTTAAGTGATTAGATTTGTTTTTACTTCTTCCTATTCTAAGTGAGAATTGGTTATATATTATGTCTAAAAGAATTTTATGAGTTTTTAATATAAACTCCCCGATTTTGTAGCGGCGACATCGGGAAAAAAATCCATGAATTTTTTTCCGAATCACGGAAGTTTCGGATTACAGGAACAAGGATTAAAGTGGTTATACTATATTATAGTCTTCAATTAACAGTTTTGAGCTTTCATAATATATGTGTATATCTAAACCCTGTTATTATGTTACACAACGCCAGTTTCTTAACTTCCTACTTGCAACCACCTTGATGTCCAGCGTCCCTCAAAAAATCCCTTAGCGCCCTCTTGTGGGGCGATACCGCCCACGTTGGAAATCACTGCCTGATACTGTCCTTCGCTGTGGCCAGCAGTGTAGGTCATCAATAGTTGTGAGTGCCTTGGTGCGCTTTCTGCTGAAAGCTTCGAAAATCGTACCAAAAATTAGAATGTCCTATTTTGTGATCCTTTGATGGTAAGTCGCCATTTATCCACCCTCGTTATATTAACTAGGAAATATTATGTGTTCTTAATATGTCTAAGATTTCTTAACATAGATTCCTAATGTCAAGTTTCTACTATGAACACAAATCAGGAGAGCACGAAGCAACTCCTTTCATGTCTTCCGTCGTTCCATCAGATTATTACACTTTATTATTAATTCTTCCGAGGAGTGCCATCTAATCTTGGCGCCATTTAAACACAAAGGAAAGAGACAAATAAACTACGCACTGAAATTTATCCGCACAAAGAACACCTCTGGCAGTGCACGCAAATAGCGCCGTGTATTAGTGCGTAAGCGGAAAATTCTCTCTACGGTCGCTATTGCGGTTCCCTCTCTCTCTCTCTCTATCTCTCTGCATCCGAAGCCATTAACATGCTCAGCATTTTAAGTCTTTTCGCATGTTCCTCGCGGACACTATTCTGACTTCTCAAGCAGCTTCTCCCATTTTCTTCGTGTTTGTTCTGCCGCATCATTCGCATCAGACGCCTGCATCTCTCTTGGAGTTCGTTATACTCTCCCTCTCCCCATCACCCTCCCACCCTCTCCCCCTCCCCCCACCCCCCGCCTTTCTCAGCCGCTCCACTAAAGTAGTAGTCTCTCTTGAACTACAACAGCGCACGCTCTCAGCCCCATTCTGCATTAATAAACTAAATGCTAATTCCGCGTTTTTCAGTTCTGGTCTGTTGCTTCCCGTGGTTTTGTCAGAGTGGGGCTGTTACGGAAGGTCTCAACTCGCGAGCAGGTGAGCCAGATGAAGATGGAGGGTGGGGCTTTGGAGGGGGGAGAATTGGTCGAGGGATTCTTAAGAGATAAGAATCGCGGAGAAGAAGCTGGTTGTTTCAAATTACTGAGATGGACGATAGGAAACCGATTAAAACGCTCGATAATTAGAATTTCACGATAGATATAATGAAACGAAAATAACTCCAAATACTGTAACCTCGATCTAAGATTTGCCGGCGAATGACTGTTTTAATGCCTTCTTAATGTTCCGAGAATCGTTGTTAAGCGAACACATTCCAATTGATAAAAACCACCAGTGTCTTCTATGACAAATAAATTTACGTACTATCTCACAAAACGAGTTTTATTGCACGCGAAGCAAACGTATATTATAAATCTGTCAAGTTTTCATAACTGGTTTCCATCGTTAATACGGCTCGCCTGTCACGAATTGGCTCTCGCCTAATGACTATGATTCAATAATGAACTTTTGGCACTTATTCGGGAGCGTTTGCAAGCAGTGCCTATGGTGAATACCACCTTCGCCGTACCCTAGTTACGGCACTGCTATTGAATGCCGGGTGCCTTTAAATGCGAAACACGTGTAACAAGTTAGGAAAATGTAAAGTGTATCACAAATGGGCGCGTTTCGTGCATTGGAGTATTTGAAAGAAATTATATGCATGTTCGTGAGGGAAATAGCGTTTTAAAGTTCTTTTTTTCGTCTCAAATAAGTCATTTTCTTCCTATTTAAAAATATTGCATGCATAGGTAAGGAAATTAAACGTATTTTTGTGAGATTGTTTATGTTAACAACAATGATGAAGTAACCATGCAAGAAATTTTCCAAGTTAAACTCGAATTAAGACATTCTTGTTTGATTTTCTCGATAACGGCTACTCCTACAATAAAAAGTATTGCAAAAGAAATACTATACTTGTTCTACAAGTTTTATTTGAAAGTTATTTTTAAATGACCAATACTTTACAAGATATGACGGAAAGTTCATTTTTGTCACCGGTAAGGTGGTACTCCTGATTTCCTTACGTGATTCATTTACGTGACTTTCTTATTATCTTTGACTGTAAGTCTTTAATATCAAATTTCATGAAAATGCGTTATATAGAAGCACAGAACGAACATGCGGACGGACGGACGGACAGACCGACGCTAGTAGGCGCTCACGCTGGAGGTGAAACGCGCCTAAAGACGAGAAAATCTATGAAAAGTTAATTTTTTATGAGGAGGGAGTTTGCAGAAATCGCAAGTCTTCGTAAGCGAAAATCGAGAAACACATTTATAGAATAAGGGTTTACGAAAAAATCCTAATCTACAAATATAATAGAAAAGTAATTTTTCCATCTGTTTCAAAGAATGTATTGAAATTGGACTCTGTGAATTCCCGAACTGCAGGCCTATTGCCATCTTTCTAACTTTCAAATTTTCATCTTCCTTGCGACATCATCTCTAGTAATTTTAGTCGAAATTGTGCGTTTTACCAGGAATAAAATCGGAGCAAATACGTTGCTCAAATATCTCAGATCGGTACGCTTCTATTCTATTCGATACAATCGCTGCTTTCATTATTAAGTGCTCAAGCACGATATTTTATATTTATTTGGCCAAATTTTTTGCAGAGTTCTTTGTTGATGACGGAGATTTTCGGATAATGAAGTGACGCATAATCATTATGTGTAAAACATTGATATATAGCGCACTGTATCAATAAAACGTATTAGTTATAACGCAAGACAAGCTCTTCCCGTAATTAGCAGCAGCAAATTTGTCGCTTTGATTGAGGACGGAGATTTTCATTTTCCTTAAGAAGAAAACAGAATTATTTACCATATACTTCACGCAGCATCGTATAAATTAGGTCTGTATATACGGCTTGAGTCAAGAATTGAAACTCCCATATTTCTTTCATGTAAAGATTCATCCATGACAGAAGAATGATTTCATCCCACTATTATCTCACCGTGTTTAAACATCATATTTAGGGACGTTCTATAACACACTTGCGGAGTCAGTATTTCTAAATTTATTTCACGTAACATGACAAATTCGTGATATATGATGTGACATAAATGTTGTTTTTCAACCCGTACTTATATATAAAGAATTGCCGTATCTGCTCCAGTGAAAACCATTTATGTCGTTTTCTCTTAATCCTGAATAACAATATTCCAAACAGGTAAAATGATGCATGTACGTAATTTTAACTCTTAGAATACGACATCCTGAAAAACTAGGCCTCCGGTCTATACGATACACCGCGTTTATTATTAACAACTTTTCCATTAACTTGGACTTTGGAAGCCTTATGGCGCCCTTTGACTGACTGACTGTGCTCTTCTACGATGCTTAATTTTCTGTTTCTTAGGACCAATAATTTAATTTTCTCGGTTGATTTCTTTCTCAATGTATTCAAGATCATTAAGAATAATTTTGAAGTTGGTTTGATTTTATTCATTATCATTACGGCTCTTGCGGAAATGTAGTGGTGCTCTTTTGATATTTCCTGATACAACTTGATAACCGCTTGATATTCTATGATGCAACTTGGTCCTCGCCACATCGATAAGAGAAACCCTGATTTATACATTCATATGTATATGTACCAGAGGCTCTGCCCCTGCGGCCTACGTCTCCGCTAATCTAATCTAATTTACAAAGAAGACGGAAGAGGAAAGGCAAACTGCATATTAATGGGGGATTAAACGGCATAGTTGGAGAAGGACAAGAAGAAAATGTTGTCGGTCGATACCGACTTGGGAAAAGAAACCGAGGAGGAGAAAAACTGGTAGGATTCTGCATTAATAAAGATTCAGTAGTTACTAATACGTGGCCCAAGAACCATAAACGCATTAACATAAGCTTATACTTGGAATAGACCAAGAGATAGAAAATGAGATTCCAAATTGATTACATCATAGAAAACAGTTGAACAGATTGAAGCACAGCGTAAAAAAATCAAAGACATTACCAGGAGCAGAAATAGATTCAGCTTACAGCCTTCTAGTAGTCGATTTAACTACAAAGCTTAAACAAATAAGGAAAACGAGAAGAGAGAGATTTTAGTTCCGGAATATCATTAATATACCACGTTCTTTTAATGAATACGTTGGAAATCTTTATCGCCGTGAAAGAACCAGAGTCGTAATGAATCGAATAAAAAAATACAAATTCTAAAATTCTCCGCGCTGCTTGTACGACTCTTTTGCTGGATCATTTCGTGTCCTCTTCCCTTGATATACACAACTACCTTCTCTTATTAAACCTCTCTCGCTCCTTACTCTCTCTCTCTCTCACTCTTTTTTTCTCGGATTACGATTCAATGTTTAAAATTTTAAACCTATTGTTTCTTCTTCTTCTCCGAAAACGTTTCATTTGCGTTCGCCATTCTTATGATTATCCATCGGGTTTCCTATTCCCATAGGCGTTAATCTCCCTTCTGAGTCAAACCTAGTTCTGCTAAATATCCTCCCCGCCATTAAAATGGGCCACCTAACACTTTTTATTTGAGCGTGCGAAGTAGAAATTTTAAATTGCAAGAAACGTTAACTTTTTTGCATTCTGAAGTTAGTTCCTTTCTTACGCAACAATTTTTATTTAATATTTAGGCGTTCTTTACCAGCGAATCGCACTTAGTATGTGTGCGTCTCGTCTGTTGCGACTTTCATCTCTTGATGGGTTTAGATTAAATTCAGTTTGAGTGGTCACTATTAAAATTTATCGCCTTTTTATGATTTTGAAATTAGAAGTTCCACTTTACATAAGCTCTTATATAAACACAGCTCAGCTAACATATGTTGCGAAATTTTTGTAAACCAACTTAAGATTTTGCGAGCAGCGCTGCGACGGACAGACTACAGTAAAACTCGTTTATAACGATCACGTCTAAAACGAAATCTCGGCTATAACGAAGAAATGTCTCGGTCCCTTGAACTTCTCCATAAGGGCATTGGTTAAATTTCTCGGATGTAACGAACACGCATTTTACGAATTCTCGGCTGTAACGAACAAACGTTTGGTCCCGTGGCAAAAAATGCCCCATATAATTTTGGCGAGCAGTGCGATAAATAATGAATATTTCCCCCCGTTTACCGGGCACTTGTTCGTAGAGGTCCCCTTCCTCCATCTACCCCTTCCATACGAATTTTCACGCTCCCTTTGTTTTGAAATTGATATTAAAAATGTGAAATGTTTATGTAAATTAATGACCGTAATAATAATAAAATCGTATGTAATAGCAGTCGAACATTTTACATGCGGCGAAGTTGATAAGCATCTCTTTGCATATGTAAGTACGGCATTGAAGTCTACTCACTGCAAATACAGTAAAAGCTGTGTTATCCGGCTATCTTGGGGATTGTGGAAAGCCGATTAGGAGAAATATCCTGTTAGGGGAGCGATTTTCGATTTTGACATCGCAAATTTGGCAATAACCAAACAAAATTGGGCTTAAGTTCACTATCGTACTCCCCAAACATAACTATGCATGGGGTTTGCATTTTCCATTTTAATTCTTCCACACCTAGTTAGATACAGACACTATTTACCCATTCTTATTTAATACGTTGCTACGCTTACATGCAAAACAAAAAGACTATTGAAAAGTTTAGGGCGTCCGGGAAGTTTGGGGATTACGGCAGTGAACCTGTTCCCAAAATTGAATTTATTGGGTTATATCTTTCTTATTTATCTTTATTTACTCTATTAGAAATGGTCGAAATTATTTAATTCTTCTGAACATTTCTGTGAAAACCAGTCATAAAATATTTTATCCAGTTCCTCAATTTTTGGCTTATGAAGCGTATGATGTTTATTAATTGATTTACTCCTCTCAGAAGATGACACAAATTTCATTAATTTAGCCTTATGAGCCTTGATGTCATAGAGCGTAAAAGATCCGATGTTGAATTCTTTTTCTATGGCTACTCTATTTTTTCTTTTCAATTCGTTTGATCAGCCCCAGCTTTTGTGTTAGCGTTAAAACAGCCTCTTCTCTCCTGTTCCTTGCTTTTAGGTATTTATTTTGATGCCATATTCAATGGATGGGTAATTTTTTAAATAATAAAAAGCGATAAAACTGGAAATTTTAGAAGTACACCAAAACATCTAGACAATGCAAATGGCTTACGTAACCAAAAACCCCATGCTTACTCGGCAGCCACAGAAGTATACGGGGTAAATACGTAATATATACATCTTATATTTTGAGAAATTTTAAAGTGGAAGTTGTTGTATTACACACATACTATTCACACAAAAATTCATAAAAAAATAAAAAGAAATACAAAATGAATTTTATTTGCGTAATTGCCAGTACATAAGGCTGGCCGGTTCTAAATAGCCGGATAGCACAGCATTTACTGTATGTGTATACGTGCTATATGGGATGTATAGGCCAACAACCATGTTTCTCGTACATAACGTAGTCACGCTTATAATGACGCAATGAGTCGGTCCCCTCAAATACGTATTAAACGAGTTTTACTGTATTATTTTCGTAGTGTCCGTCAGTAAATCATCAGAAATTAATCGTCTACACGCTGACTGCGTTTACCAAATGAGGCTAATTTTGGTACCATGTTGTTCGTATTTTCTACATGAACGACAAAGAGGCATCATTTTTTTTACAGAAACATCTGGGTTTGTGCCCAGGCGCGATTTTATTGTTGCTTACAAGATTTGCGAGAAAGACTGTCTCGGAACTTTCTTGGATATTTTTCTCGGAAGCTATAAATGGTAATTGTTAATGTTATTACTTTGCGACAAACGGTGGCCGATTTCTGAATATTTTTTAAAATTATTTACTTAAGGGTCGGTAAAGAGCTAAGGACAGGAGAGGCTTTTTAAATGTTTCTTTTCAAATAATCTTCATGAGAATCGTCGTAAAAGGAATATGCTATGTTTGCGTTTCAACTATAAATTAAACTATAAGTTTGATAATTAAATTAAAATTACTGTTTTTCATGTTAGGTTATCTTATACCATAGATGGCCAACTGGCGGCCAGCGGGCCTCATCCGGCCCGCTAGGCCTTACGGTCCGGCCCGCCGCCTGTGTCAAAAAGTACGCTGAATGTTTCTAATCGTTTGTTTTCTCATATTATAACCATATCACATACTAGGAAATACCTATTATATGTTTGCATGTCATCACGATATAACATAATATTAAAGAAATTATTTTGTCTGTGTATTTTTAATTATGTGAGATCTATTTATAAAACCTGGCTCGCCGGCCTGTAAATTTCGGAAAAGTGGCCCTTAGGTAATTTTGGGTTGGCCATCCCTGTCTTATACAATAAAAACGTATGTACGTGCTTGGGAATATTCCAGTGACATATCAGGAGAGTGTTGTAAATTTAACTGTCAGACATGCGAGGGCTTTAATTATATGGATTATTTATTGTTTAATCCTTTCGTTGACGGTGGGAAGCATACTTATCACTTAATATTTCTTTCAACTGAGCTCTTGGAATGCCTGAAGAAAGGGGTTACAAGGTTCGGTGCCTTTCAGATTCCAAAACAGGATACATTGTAAAATTTGTTCATTAATTCCTTTCCTCTGGATATTGGCTATGAAAATGGTTGCATTTATATGGAGTTATCTGATTCATATGAACTCTATGTTGCCCAATGGATTGTGGGAAACGGCTTACCACATAATTGTTAATGATAAATGAATCGTTAAACATGATATCAACTCTCCAACCCCACCTCTTCCCTCTTCCAACCCCGCCTCTCCCTCTCCACACTTCAAACCTCCACTTCTACGTCTCCCCCTCCATCTCTCCTCCGTCTTCCTGTCCCCTTACCTACCCACCACGACCGGAAGAGCCCCATCCCACACTCTCACCGGGAGAGCGGTTTCTAGTCTCCGCGAATTCCCGGAACATAAAATGTTGCTAGTGGCGGACGCTTTGAGGTTGGCACGAATGTGCCTCGACAGCACGACGGGCCACTGACGCTGCATCACGACTGCGGACGCGTCAGTTGCGATTCTAGCGAGCGAATGGCCAACGGCGGAAGAAGACGCTGATATTCGTAGAAGGGAATTCGAATCTAGGGAATCGAATTTTGTGCAATTATGGAACGGGTTCTCTTTGGAACCACCGCATACGCATTTAAATCCACGTCAGCACTTCGGGAACATAGGCGCGACGCCACGTCATCCCATCCGCTAAATACTATTAATTTCATTAATTGAGTAGGGTTTAACGAATAAAATCTCCATTAATATTTCTTTGCCCCGTAGCGTTTACTTTTAGCGTAATTTAATTAGGACTATTTTATTTATTGTTTATATTTCGTTGGTTCCCTTAATGCATTTTACCTAAATATATATCAGTTATTGCGGACGGTTACATTAGTATAATGAATAATTTTTGATAATTCTACTGCAGAATAACGAAACAATTTCTTTTTATTTCGTTTAACTTGCACCTTGTTCGTAGGATTTCATCTCAAATTCTCACCGGAATCTGCGTGCAATCTATAGAAATCAGCTTCATCTTTTACTACTTTACTTTTCAACTTTGGAAATAAATGTCTGCCTGTAAGAAATGTCGTAATCTAGGTTCTCAAACTCACGCGGTCAGGATCCACCGGAAATTTCAATTGGTTCGCGAAAATGGAGCGTTTTTCATTTCATTTTTTATTTTTAATTGGTTTTTTTTTAATTTTTGATTCTGCACAAATAAATCAGATACATACTATTATAATTTGACATCGATATTACACGTTATATTTATCTAATTAGATGAATTGGGTTGAAGGGGTTAGAGATTATGTGAGCTGCCTTAAGAGAGGTTTATTGAGGTTTGAGGACCTCTGACTTTAACCAATTTTTCGATGCTTTCCGATAAATAAATGGCGCAAAAACCTGGCCGATAAGGGAGCCTCCGCTCTTAAAAGCTATTTTCACACACTCGTTAATATTTCATTATAGCTTGAGTAGATATCTCCCTCGGATTCCTTTACCTGAAAGACAACACTCATTTCCTCATTTCACAGCGAAGAGAGTGTGTAATGAAAGGTTCTCTCTCTCTGTTCTTTTCTCCATCTCCTCCTCCTCCCGATCGGACATCCCTACCAAAAAACCAAAGGTGCGCCCCTCGCCTCACATATGTATATGTATGGCTTCCATCTGCGCCTTTCCTACGCCCCTCCAATGCTCCCTTTAATCCTTCTTTGGAACGCTAGCTGAAAGAGCCCCACTACATAGTAGGAACATCGGTGAGAGTTTAGGAGTGGCATGGAGGGGGGGAGGGGGGGATGAGGAGGGATGTAGGGGGGAGGTGAGGCGAAACATCGTGATTTCTACCACATTTATTTTTCTGGTGTGATTGCATCATTCTTTTATTTGCTTCAATCTGTTATTTTATTGGTTGAAAACGCCAGAATATAGATATGCGTCTATCTTCTAATATCCTAATATAATAGATGGTTATATTTCTTTATTTTATCATCTATCTTAACGGATCGTATGCGGCTCCGGATAATAAATCGCGATAATGTATAGCTAAATAATCGAAAATGTTTTGAAATCATTCCCTGTACACTAACGTTATCCTGATCGATTTCATATTCACGTGCAAGAACGAGTCTTAGAAACAAGACTGGATTAGGATTAATCCTCGTAATTAGGCAAAAATTAAGATGAGTGTGGCTTGTGCTCCATTTCTTGCTACCATCGATTGGAATTCATGGGCGGATAGGGCAGTACATACGTTAAATTGACTCATATCCGCGTTTATGTATTTGACGTGTCAAAACCGATAGCTTTGAACTTACAGCTCTGATATTTACTTGATCAAAAAAATTGTATCAAAGTAAAACAAAATATAGTCATTCGACGGTATGGTGAGTGGTCTTCGTCGTATTCCAATATATATATTTGCTTTGTTTGCAGGAGGCCTTGCTCTCATAGTCCTATTTCGTGGGCTCGCTGGTACACTGGTATATTTTCCCTTTAATATTGGGAAATGTAATGAGAAACATATACAGTTTATTATTTGTGAATTGTGACAATCTCTTTATATAATGAGTTAAGAAATCCAGTCACGATTTTTGGAGTTAGATGGGAGAATAATGTAAACCGCCCATAACTAAAAAGCTTTTCAATCTTTCTCGATCAAACTTTCAGGAATCCTTCGGCTTTTCAACTTTTCAATTTGCAACTTCTCGCCGTGTACATAGAAGTCCTGGATTTGACCCCAAGAGCATATCTTACCTTTTTAGGCGCGTTTCGCTTACAGCGTGAGCGCCTACATATTCGGAAATTATCTTAAATCGCGTCTAGAGAGTGGCTGCAAGTGTGTAGACAATAAAACAAGAATCCTACGCCGATTATAATATAGATCCTACATGGAAATGTTATACTATTTTATATGCTTTAGAAAGATCCAAGTTTTTCAAATTTGCGTATCATTAGCAGCTGCAACGTTTTCGACCTGTTGCAGTGCAGAAAAATGGACACCATCGTTGCCGATATTCTTACGTCTTTCACAATTTTTCGCAATCAATTTCTTTTAAAATTTTTATTTTTCACTCGATAAAAACAGTTTTCATTTGTGAACGTTTTTCGCTAATCCGCTCATATAGTAAATGGGAGTTTGTACGGGTTCAATTGCGCAATCTAATACTGTTTTTGTGAAAAAACTGACAAAACTGTGAGATAATTTACAGAAATACAGATGGTGAGAACTTGACGGTAGCTGGGCGTATATTATAATGTCGCTGGACGCTATATACTTATATTTTGAGAGATATGGTTTCTGTATTGTAGTTTATGGCGCCATGTTTAATAAATTGACGTTTTGTGAAAATCCACCAGAATAAACAACACGTTATTGGTGTTATATATTGTTCATATATTCATAGTTTCCATTCGGGATAATAGCACGCATAAAGACGAAATATCATTCGATTTAATTTAACCATTTAAGGTTTGGAGCAGTAGCGTAACAACAGGGTGGTCAAATGCCAATGGGGCTCAAAGGAGGCCCTCGAATTTTCTCGCATGTGGGAAAAAAGAAGATTTTTGTAGCGATTTCTCTTTTTCGTCCTAATTTCTGAGGGCATTTCCAGTTAATCGTTATTTTTGGACAGGGTAATTGAATTTTCAGCTTATTCCTGATTATTTATTAATAAGTGCAACTTGGTTGGTTTTTACTGTGGGATTCGTTTTTTAACTGAACATATGATATATGTATTTGTTGTGTTAGACGGAGAGGGGCCCTCAATAATGTTTAGCCACGGGCCCTTCCGCTCCTTTTAACGCCACTGCTATGGAGCCGCACACAGACTGACGAAAGGCATGGCAAAAACAACTTTTTTTTTTGGATTCGGGAACACCTAAAGTGTGTATTTCCGTTAAAATTTCGAATTCGATTTTTTTTCACGATTATAGTATATATATACCTATGTACATACCAAGTACACGAGAAAGTAAACAGTGGCCGCCATTACGGATTTTTTTCTGTGAACCCATTGAGTCTTCTCCCCTTGGGAACACCGCCTTCTTAGTGCGATGAAGAAAGAAAGAGACAAGATTCTTATAGAATAAAACGTGAAAATGTTCGGTCTCATCATCCATATCGTATGCTGGTTATCCTCTCTCTCCTTTAAACGCTCTCTCTCTCTCCCTTTCCTCATCCACTGCCCTTGCGCGCTCTCTCTCTCGCCTTGCTTCACTCTCACTTGTGTTCGCATCTCGATAGCATTAGTGGCGCTGATTGTTTGTGTTGTTTACGCGCGTGTGTTGTGTGCACGCAGACGACGTAATTTGGGTCGCTAAATCAATGAAAAGGAGAAGACAGCGTTGACGCGTGTTTCTAAGGGTTGAGGGGTGGGGAAAAAAAATGAGAAGGAAGCCATAAGCTCACCCTTCAAAAATTCTGTCATCCCTTTCTCTCCTCTTTCTTCCTTCTCTTTTCACTTTTGCCGAGGAGAGACGGAAACGTGAAATAATGCGAAGTGAAAAGGATTGGAAGCGGGAAGAATTTTTTTAAAAAAATGAACGCGTTTGCAAAAATTAATAAAAAAAACACCGAAATATAGTTAGGATTCTCAGTCGACGCGTAAAGGCGAAACAAATGAAGAATTTGGGTGAAAAACACGTCGTAATAGAAAGGATTACTTTTCTAACGACAAAAGATGCGGCATTTGCCGTCTCGAAAACGGAAAGAGAAAGCGGCATTCTTCTTCCAACAGCAAGAAAAGAACTCTTTAAGGCGACACGTCATTCCATAGATAACGCAGTGAGCTCTCCGTGTCCATTCATTTAATTGAGACAACAACGAAGGATTGAGGAAACCAAAAATGCGTTTCGGATAAATAGATCTTTTCTCCGTTCTCTCTGTTCCTTGCTCGTTTTCTCTTCTCCTTTCTCTCGCCTTCTCCTTCTTCCGTCATGTTCCTCGTGGAGATACACGATTGCTTCCTCAATCCACGGCAAAGGGAGAAAGAAAGAGGGAAGTGAGAGAAGGAGAGGAAGAGAGAGAGGTGGAATAACGGAGAGGATGATAGGAGAGGATGAGAAAGGGAGGGAGAGAGGGGGAATGGGACACGACTTACGCCGAACGGGAGAGCGAACGAAGATGAAATCAGGAAACTCCTATTGGTAAAATAGCTGCGCGGAACAGATTTTATATGTTGTGGTTGTTGCATTCCCGTTTGTCCTGCAACAGCATATTAAATGATTTATTTGAATCAATAAAGTCGACATTTCAAAAGCTTACTATTTTTCTTTCGACATAAAAGTTCAATTAAATGTTATTCAATAGATAAATTTTTTCGTTTTTGTCGTGATGCCGTACAATTCCACGAACGCGTGCGCTTGCGATTCGTCGATGCGCGTAACGGCGATCTCGTGATTCCTTACGAGCTCGTGCACACATGAAATATTCATTGCCATTCGCACGGCGTCCTCGTTACGTTTCCGCCACGCCGTGGCGCATAATTCACGATCCGTCGCAATTTCGCGCTCACCCAACGCGGAATACTTTGTCACGCGTCGGTCACGTCAGGCGTCTTACTTACTTACAATCGATGCGCGGGCCGCACGAAATCTCTCCGCCATGTCCGCGGGCCGCATTCGATACTCTTATATACTTCCCACACAATTTGTAACCTTTGGACATTCACTCAATGATTCCTTGAATGGATGAATAAGTGCATCCTTTCCCCTTTTCATCCTCTGTGCCTCTTGAAGGGCAATATCAGCTCTCTCTCTCTCTCTCTCTTTACAAATCCCTCTCCTCATCCCTAAGTCGGTGACACTGCTTACATTATTTCTCATCTAACAAGCCACTCCGAACTTTACCGTTAGAGGCGTCCTTCGTACCTATAATAGAGCGCGCAAAGGGACTTACATATGGCCCCGCCCTCGTCAGCCGACCGCCCATGGGACCAGTGGTTGGCCTCCGCCTTCCCCTAGACCTCTGCGCCCCTCTGTCCCCAATTCTCGCCAGGAAGCTTCTTCCCCTTGCCTCCTCTCTCTCTTTCAGTGGTGCGGTATGGCGCCGAAATTATATACGGCTGCAGGAGCTACTGCCCCTGCGTCCAGCGAGAAATAGTGTGTGGCAGAGGGAGGGGGCGGGAGGAAGAGAGAAGGGGGGGCGGGGGCGGTGGGATGTGCGGCTTCGCAGATAGGGAGGCCCTCGAAACAATAGGATGTTCCTTCAAAGATTTAAGGATCCCGGGTGAAGAACGCCCGCTCTTCCTTCATTTTCTGGGGCTTCTCCTTCCTCCATTCCCCCGCAGCACCAGCGCCACCGACCGAGTTTTCTGACACAAATCCTTCTTCACTCTCGCCTTCCTGCATATCTACCTCTCTCTCTCACTCTTCTCTCTTTTAAGAGGTATGAAGTAGAAAGAGATAGTGGAAGATAGGGATAAGTAGATGGAGGAAGGGAGACTGAGAGGGAGAAAGGGTGACAGGAAGACATAAACACGATTTTATTAAGTGCGAAATTGAGACTATATATTCCTTACATTCAACCCATTGGTAGCGTACGACATAAGATAGAAGTTACACATTAATTGTATAGGTATTAATTACATATTAATTTCATATTTGATTAGTAGAACAATGAGAAATACAGGCAGTCCTCGACTTACTACACTCCGACTTACGACGTTTTCTACTAATTAAGGAACATGCTCCAGAATTAAGGCGCCGCTCCACACGACGCTCGGCCTAGCCAAGATGATGTTTGACGCCTTAAGACCAATTCGGCCAACAATATTTATGACAAGTAATGACACGACAACGAAAGGCAAGACAACGAACGGCCAAAACTAATCAAAGAATATGTCGTACTGATTTAGTGCCGCAAAAACAGTTGTGCTATTTAGTTAGCTATTATAACATTAGTTTTATGGTTACAAACTTTAATCTATTATATCTTGATCACGAATGTAATTAAGTTGGCACGCAAAAAAAATCAAGAACTTTTGTTAGGGCACGCGAGGCGGAAAAGATTCGACAATCTCAGTAATATTGGCACGAGAGCAATAGAAGGTTCGCCATCTCTGGGCCAAAAGTAACCATTTTCAGTTGGAGAGATTAATCGTTTATTTTGAGAGAAGATAGCCGAGAATGTCTGCGGCCAACTCGGATACTAAAGACGAATGCGCCATTGCCTTTTGGGCGAGGAAAAAAGCTCTCCGACGATAACAATTCGTAAATTGTTTAGTTTCTATTTGAGAAAAATTACGTGCCTTTCCATTTCATACGCTTACTTCTATTCTTTAGGTTTGTCTTTGTTGTTCATGTATATGGCGCAGATATACTTACATATTGTCATATTTAAAAAATCGTAATTATTATTGATAATCATTATTATTTTTAATAGGAAAATATTCCGCGACTGGCAGCTACGTGACTGCCACGAAACGCGTTACTAAAAAAACGAGCAATAAATATTTACCACAGCTAACAACATAGGCACGTGGACGGTGAAAGAGGAGAGAAAGAAAGGGAGAGGTTTGGTTGAAGCAAAATGCAGCAGATGGATGAAAATAGAGGAGACAGAGAAAATGATTCTTACGAAATCTTCAAATTTAGCTGAATGTCACAAAATTTATTTATTTTTGTTGCTAAATTGAAATCCTTCATCAATACTTGGAGGAGAATTGGTAGTGTGTTTCGAGTGCTAAGTACCAAAACTCGATGTACTTAGGTATGCAGTCAATCTCTGAAACGCCTGAGATATAAAAATGTTAAATTTTATGGAATTTTTTTGTATATCAAGGAACTATTCTTTGAATGTACCATATAATTCTATGTTATCTTTGGAGTTTACGAACGAGTCAGTGTATCATTCGATTTAGTACACAATTGTGGATGTGCGTGCCTGCTGGCAAATAAGCAGGAACACACATACTCAGCATAAATCGAAACCAACTGTGTCGGCTTTTCCTCTTGGTCGTGAGCCACCCTCGTCACCCGGACCTCCCCAAATGGGATTTTCCAAAAGAATCGTATTCCTCTACCGCATCATCAGGAAGTCGGCGATTGTTCGCTTCACGTTAACACGCTCACTCGTTACATTTGAAAGGATAATTAAGTAGGCTGTCAGCGTTGGCGAGGATTACATTAATGGAAATCAAATGTATAATCCGTAAATTTAAAGACTGGTAACTTAAGGGAAAAGGGGAGTTAAGGTGGAATGGAGAGAAAGGCGAAGTTTCGAAACTGAACGGGAATGAACGTGTAATAATATTAGAAATCGTGTTCGTTAAGTTCAAATATGCAAAGATATACATATATACATTAAAACCTAAGTAGTGTGAGTGTGATATAGGAATTTCCTATTTCTTATATGTATCACCTCATAATCACGCTAAAGCTCGTTTTAAAATTCACATCCAAAAAGAATTAATTCTTGGTTTAGGTTTATAAATCTCCGGGTTTGGGTCCAAAATCTCAGGGTCAGAGCTCATGGAAAGGTGGTAACTCTGCCTGCAAAGCCATGATGAAAAAGAAATCCGAAAAATTTAACACAAATATATTTTTATAAAACTTTTGATAATAAAACTTTTAACATTGGAATGTTTACCATAAAAACTTCATTTAGATTTGATTTTCCCAAAAAAGCACCTCAGAAAATATACATAGATAACTTTCGATTAAAACTTTACTCCAGCCCGCCGAATACTTGGCAGCTTCCAATGCGGCTCGGCGAAGGATTCAAAACTATCGATGTGATCCGCCATATAGAAAAGGTCGCCGCCACTGACTGAAAGGGATAACCCTATTCCCTCACGCTTTCCTCACATTTTAGATGTAACAGAAATTCTCACAGATGAAAATACTCAATCGAAGAATATTGATGCATTAGAGGCCAATGACAAGATTAGAGTGTTGCAAGGAATAATAAAGAATTATAGTCCTCCTTTAGATGTATTAAAATATATCGCTAAAATGACTTGACACCGAATCATTAGGCGCACTCCTTTTATATAGCGCGCAACTACATCTCAGGGTGTAATCAGACGTTCCATCGCCTGGGACATTGTAACAAATTTGATACAATGGACCCAAAAAGCACCACAAAGAAACAAACGTAAAGGTGAATTTCGATGAAAATACGATTTTTCAAGTAGTTTATCATTGTAGCTAATTGCTAGTTCCTATTTTGATTTAATCGGGTGCACAGACGGACAGACAGCGAAAATATAAAATAAAACGCGCAAAAATAGTCGATAAGTACTCGAAAAAGCCGAAGGAAAATTCTCCTTTGACCGGGAATCAAACCCGGGTCTTACACTACTCTGGCGTATATTCTAACTACTGATTGTGAGCCAAACTCTTCAGAATCGTGTTGATTCTAGCTGGTACATATAAACTTGCCCCAAACGAATGTCCTCAGTGCCTATCTGCAGTGTGTTTAATGTTTAAGCGGATGTTTGTCTCGAATTACGTGATTCCAAAGAGAACTGTTATTCATCTGGCTATTTGTGACTTGAATAGAAAAATTCTATTGTAAAATGGTGTCACCCCCTGCCATTCACTAACCGTGGTATCTCACCATGCCGTACACCAATCGTGATGTCTCGTCTTGCAATTTGTCTCGCGGCGAATTTGTCGAAAGATGAATTGACGCACGACGAACTAACCGAGACGAGTTATCGTAGAACCATATTTTTATGGCTACTTTTCAGTGGCGGATCCAGGAGGGGAGGGGGGGGGGAATAGATGGGAATAACCCCATGCCCTCCACTCTTTAAATTCATTCCGCGCCAAAATTTCCGCAGATTAGGTCTGTATTGCAAGGGATAGAAATATTCTGATAAGAGCTGGGGATTATCAAAATGTAGGGTCGTTGGCAGAGGTGGATTCAGCAGGGGGAGGGGACGATCGCCCCCTCCTCTTGAAAAGTTTCTGGATCCGCCCCTGCTACTTTTTAAAAGGCCTTTTTAAGGACATTTCCGAATGTCATCTTTCACATAACTAACGTCATTTATTTGGCTTGAAGTTTCAATTTTTAGGATTTAGTTATATTTAAGTCCCGAAATCCTATTCCTTACAATAAGAAAAGTTAATTATATCTCGCGGCGAAATGTCCTAGACCCTTCTGGAAATACCATACGGAAAGCTTTTAATGATTTATAATATCTTAAAAGAATTAGCCGACAAAATGTCACTTTACCTTAAGACAGGGCTTCGCAACAGGGGGCCGATTTTGTAACTCCTTCGATTCGATCGAAATCGAAAACTCCCAATTTCGACGTGAAAGCTGGTAAGTGATCGAAATGTAATTATGAGGGAGTATGCGATTTTGTAACTCATTTCGATTTCGATCGAAGGAAGTGAGCTCGGTCGAAAACAGTGTTGCAAAATTTATGCTTCGGCCGGGTTGGCGCATGCGCAGTTGACTCTGAGAGTGAGTCTGTTTGGTTTGTTTACGCATTTCAATTAGGTAAAAACCTAATTAAAATGACTAATGCAACTTAAGTCCTAATACAGTATTCTTATAATATGTTAAATAAAACTAATACAGCATACGTTAAGCAAATATTAGATGATTTTGTACGTATTGTGTTTATCGAAACTATGCATTGCTACTTCAAATGTTGAAATTTTTATTTATTATTATTTCGACGAATGGATATTAGTTTATGGCATTGGATGAATAATTTGTCATTAGTATCATTGACTACGGCAGAAACATTAGGTTATAACGTAAAAATTGGAAGGATATAGCTGAATATTGGCCGGTATATATAATGTAAAATGTGGAACGCAGGACGAGGGATATTAATTCGTTTTTCGTAAATGAATTTATTTAAAGGTTAACATTGTTTGTTTTGTTATGATTACTAGACCGTCTAATGGTAAGATTTTGATAACATTTGTCAGCATAGTTTTGCAAGTTCTATACATCGTAAGAAATATCTTTAAGAAAGCATTTATTTTGGTTTGTATCATTTATTGATGTTGAAATACAACGTTAATGAATCTTATTAAATATTTTGAGAGCATTGTTAAATAGCTACAAGTTTCGTTTAAGTCAAAGATCGAGAGGCACTCTAAGCCTCAAAGAAAGTTTTATATATGTATTTGCCAAGGCAGACTTTCCACGTCTCAGGTCGCGCCTATGAGAAATTTTGTCCATCTTCCGTGACATGACCAAACGATCAGGTGCTGAGTCGTCGTGAACAATATTCAAGGATATAATGCTAGAGATTATCGATAGGTACATTGCAATTAACTTAAAGGTCTACAATAAAGAACCTCGTTGCTACAATAAGGAAGTTAGGAGTGTGCTTAGGCGTCAGAGAATAAGCCACATAAAAATAAGAAATATGCCGTCTACAGCATCCGACGAGTATTAGAGCAGCTAAAGTTCAGATGTATAAGGAAGTCCGCTCAAAAGCGAGAAATATTATGCACAAGGCTTTTTATAATTTTAGGAAAATGTATTAAATAATTATTTGAAGGAGGACCCTAAAGCGTTTTGATGCTATATGAGGAAAGTCTAGGGTAAAGGTCCTACCAGAGCCCGATGTACTTGCATTACTTGCAAGTGAATAAATATTGGATACCGATTAATTCGCCGAACAGGCTGGAATATTTATGGTAATCATTCCGTTTTTTCTATACCTATAATCTTTACAGAGCGATGAATAAATTAACATGTACTTCGTAATTATCTCAACAAACATTTACGGAGGAAGGGCGCTGGAGTGCTATTTCGCCCGGGGCGGCGCCGATATTCCTCGGGTAGGTCCTAAGCACCACCATACCCTCCCTGCGTAATGACTCGGATGACATTATTGAAGATAGGATAAACGGTAATTTCCATCAATGCGTGCATTATGCACTCGCTTTGAGGAACGACCTGAGAGCCGACATAGTACTTTCTGAGGGAAGAACAGCAAAAAAATTAACTGCGATTATATCTAACAAATCCCATGACCCCGAAGATATTCCTGGTCGTATTTAAAGGGAATTAACCGAATAAATAGAACCTTTTCTAAAGATAATATTCGATTAATCAATTTCCCGCAGAGAAGTCCATCAGGACTGGAAGTTGGCGCACATGACCCGAACTCATAAGGGAGGCGACAAACATAACCCAGATATAACAGGCTGATTTCCCTAATGTCAATATCGTATAAGTTACTTGAGCACATACTCGTTAGCAACATAATACGATTTATTGGTAGTAATTAATTGTTAGACGGTTCTCAACACGGCTTCAGGAAAGGTGGGTCTTGCGATACTCAGTTCGGTCTATTTGTGAATTGTATTATGAAAAGCGCAGAGCATAATAGGCAAGACTATGCCGTCTACTTAGATTTTAGGATAGCCTTTGATAAGGCACCTCAAGGAATTTACTAATAAAATAAGAAACATTATGCATTAATTCCAAAATTATTAGCTGGATCCGTGAAATTTTAAATTATAGGAAGCAGAAGGTTGTTATGTATGAGAAGTTCTCGAACTTATTTTTAGTGGATGTTGCCTCTGGCATTCCAGAGGGTAATGTGCTTGGTCCGTTGTTATTTTAAATTTATATAGACGATATCAGCTCAGTAGTTTGAGGTAAAATTCAGCTTCTTGCGGGCGGCACAGTCATTTATAAAAAATATGCAATCTGGAATACCATCAGTATTTCCAAAATAATTTAGAATCTATTTCTGCGTGGTTTAAAGAACTACAGCAAGATATCAAACAAAAGAAAAGCTGTGTCCTCAATTTATGGAGAACGAAAAATAGCTCGCTAGATGTTAATTATTCGTTAGAGGGAGTGAGGATTCCAAATTCAGATTTGGTTAAATATCTAGGAGTTACGATCCATCGGGATATCTCGTATTACACCCACGTTCGCAGAATGATATGTGCCGCTAACAAAAAGTTCACCTTTAGAGTGATAATAATTTGAAATAGCTCCGGAAAAGGGCAGGAAATGCGTTATTTATCCTTGCTATATGCGTCAGCTGTGTGGGATCATTACGAAACGAGATTCACTAATGTGATAGAAAAGATGCAGCGCGCTGCAGCTAGACACGTAAAGAGAAATAACGGTAGTAAACAAAGCGTTACGTAATTAATAGAGAATCTGAAATGGGCTTCGTCAGAGGAAAGTAGACTGCAGGCTAGATTTAAACTGCTAGAAAAATATATGTCGGAGGGAGTGAGCTAGGTGATCTGCTCACAAGTTCGACATCTCTCGGAAGGCAGGACAGCGAGGATAAGATTCGTTAGATCGATTGTAGGATGGAGAGATATAGAGGATCGTTTTTCCCTAGAACGAAAAGAAAACATAATAGGAAAGGGTAACTTGGGAAAACTAAGGACTTTTGGTGCACTAGATCCCCTGCCATCCAACAATAAGGTGACCAGCCGGGTGTCATGTAGATGCTGTTAATTAAATATAGGTTCATGGTGAATGTAAATCTAGAGTTGTTTGGACTTAATTTATGACTGATGAAAATCTTATGCGAATTCTTTCTTTTCGTCACGCAAATAGTGGATGCTCTGCTAAAATGCTAATAGAGGCTCAGTGGCGCGCACGGATGCGCACATTTCGCACGATTCAGCCGAAGTCAGAGCGACGAGTGGAGGCAATAGGAGGGGATAGAATATGGATCGTAAAGAAGAAAAGAGAAAGTGATAAACGGATTGAGGTGGTGAGATGTGACGGTGCATACGCGAGGGGATAGCAGCGGCCTTTAGGAAGCGGTGGGGGAGGGAAGGGGACCGTTAGGAGGAGGCTGGAAAGGTTCCTGTGGGGGTCATTCCATAGGTTTTAAAAGGGGAAGAGTCCGGTGATAATCCCATTACGAGGGACTGTGGAACGCAGAGGGCTTCACCATCTCGCCTTTTTCTCCTCTTCGCCCCTTCAGGATTCCATCGTAACCTTCTCCTCTTTCCCTCGCACCCTCATACCCACTCCCCCGCTACTCAATCTCCTTCTCTCTCCCTCCTTCACACTACTCCACTCCTTCTCCCTCTCTCTCGCACTCTTTCCCTCTCACTCTCTCTCTCCATCTCTTGCTCTCTCACTCTTTCCTCCTCCCTATCTCTCTCCTCACTCTTACTAATTCTCTTTCACTCTCTCTACCTTCCTTTCCCTCTTCTTCGTCCCTCTCTCACTCTCTCTCTCTCTCCCTCCTTACCTTACTTTCACTCTGCTTCCCTTTCCACCTCTCCCTCCCCCATCTCTCTCCGCGCAAATTTCGGTGCGTCGACCACATTTTACTTGCCAGTATTAAATGAGTGCAAATGAACTTCATCTTAAGCGTTCTTTTGCCGTACTTTTGGAAGGCAGTATTTTATCGGAAAAAGTGGAACTAATGACTGCCGTGGATACTTGCTGAACAAAAAACTAACGCTTCGCTTGGTAAACGCTTGAATTCGCTCTTGATTTCGGGATAGAACCGTTAATACCTCGGTGATCTCTAATCTCTGTAATTTGAAATGGGTTCCAAGTTCTCGTAACGAGGCCAGTTCAAAGGGCGCACAGTATAGAGACATTTTGAACTGTTGTCCTAATGGCGGAAAACTGCACTCCGTACACTCTGGCAGTGGCGGATTAAAGGGGGGATCGCACTTCGCGCGCGCCAGGAGCCCCTTGAAATAAGGGGCCCCGAAAAAATGTTTTTCTATATAATCTCAGAAATATTAAATGTCATTTTAAACAAGACGTAAACAATTATTTTTTTTGCAATGTGGTACTTTATTTATGAATGCGATCATTAAGAAACAAAGTGGTAGTAGTTTGGTGAGGTTTCACCATATATTTAAATTGCAGGGCCCTCAATAGTTCAGCGCGAGGGGCCCCAGAATGCCTAAATCCGCCACTGCATTCGGATGTTCCCTATCATGCATCTTTCCATAGTCTGCTTTGTTGTTAGCAAGTGCTGAGCTACTCTGGCGTTGATGGTCAATGTTTCGCATCCATAGGTCAGAACAGGCTGATCACATTGTTCATATAATCTCCTTTTTAGTAAGATTGGGATATCTGATTTGAAGATGTTTGCATTCCTGCCAAAGGTTCTCCATGACATCTTCACTCTCCGGTTGATTTCCCCAAGAGGTGTTCCGTCTGTTGTGATGAGCTTACCCAAGTAAACATAGCTAGTTACTTCGAGTTCTGTTCCGTTGACATATATCTTTTCAGGATTTAGGAAGAAGTTGTACACGACCGTACTTTTATTAAGATTCATTTTAACTCAAGCTTCTTGGTTTGCTTGCTGTACTTCCTCCCTTCTTCTAATGAGCTCTTATGGGCTTCCTGCGAACAGGATGATGTCGTCTGCAAACCGCAGGAGACTCAAATGTTCACCATTGACCTTTTTAATCCCACTCTATTTTTTAAAATACTTCCTCTAGAGCCGCTGTGAATACTTTAGGAGACATATCATCTCCTTGCCCCACTCCCTTTTCGGTCTTAAAAGCACCTGTTTCTTCATGCAGCTGTACAGCCGACCTAGCGTTTTTGTAGATATCCTTGATTGTTATGTACGTTCCTTCAACCTCTTATTTCTTCAGATTATTTAGCACAGACGAAATTTGGATAGAATCATATGCTATCTAGTAGTCCTTGAATCTCATACAGAGGGGCTATTGTTTCTCTTACTAGTATAAGTGCCCGTCAAAAATGACGGGGAGTGATTTGGTTTATTGGCACAGTACACATAAAATAAAAATATATTGAGTGGGCATAAACGCGGACAATGCACATACAGAGTTGATTAGCATTTTAAAATTATGGAATTTTTACAATTTCATATTTTTCCCATCGGTTTTGTCCAAAAACATATAACTGTGCCAAATTTCAAGCTCATCTGAAAGTGCCTTGTAATTTTTATCTACGTAAGGGGGCGATAATGGAGCGAGATAGCCCCGAAATTTTGAAATTTTTAAAATTTCGGAGTTTCCACTTTTCTGGTGGAGTGTGAGAGGAGGGAGGGAGAGGGGAGGAAGGGAGCGGGAGGGAAAGGGAGAGATAGTTTATTTTCATTAATTCCTTTAACCATAAAGGAAAATATGGCATCTTATATATGTAATATTTTTTTAGAATCAATCATTTTAGAATAGGAAAATTGAATTTATAGCTTATATTTTATAAATTATATTTTTTCGATAGCATAAGATCAACTTCGGATATGTTACTCATTATTACTAGTTTTACAATTCCTCCCTACTTAAAGTTGATACCCCACTTTAACATTTAGATTGTCTAAGATAATTCGGCAATGACTCTTAGAACTATTACGTGGTAGTTTGTTCCCCCTTCAATTTTTATACTCTCTTAAGCAATTGTACGTTTTGGTTCGTGAAATTTTTGTCATATTCCTTTTCACGTTGATTGATTTTATTTGCTTTCATTATTTAGATATTTTCAAGTTTATCAACACATCAATTTGTCAAATTTATTGCTTCGTGATAATAAATTGAGGTAATAGTTATATTTAACGTTTCACTTTAATATTCTTCCCGTATCAAATGAGCGGTCCTCGCAGCATATTTCATAATTCAGAAGGTTGGGGCCCACATTTTTACGTAATCATCTTATAACAGTCTCATGCATTATTTATCGCTTTCAACGTTACATGAAGCAGGGTTGTGTGGCTGCAGATTGTTACGTCATCATCACATTATAAAATAAATCAAGTGCCTTTCCGTATGTCCCCTCAGCAAAGGTTATTGGTGAAATTTCATAATGATTTGATTTTGCCAAACTTTCGCAGTTTATCCGGAATGACCTGCATTTTGTTCTAGGATGGCTAATTCCCAACACCCCGATAAATTAAATAAAAAAATAATTTCTCTTATTTAATTTCCCACACTTAAATAATACTGGAATAACACGTAATATAATATCTTATATTTCAACTTTAAAATAACTTAAAATCAAGAAACGTTGCCGGGACTTGAACCCAGATCCGGAGTAAAAAATGCAGTTTTATTTTCATATCGTCAAATTTCAAATACGGGATAAATCCGTCCAGACAGAAAGTTCAATCTTTTTGAAGCGAAGATTTTTCTCAATATAGTAACCTGAATAATCCCTGTTACGTCCTCTTAGCAAGATGGAGGAGCGAGAAGTGAGTTATTATTAAGCAGCGCTCGTGAGAGTGAAAGAAGAGGATAAGCGGAAATACAGAAATTTTCCGATCTTAAATAAATATATGAATTCGACGTTATTTTTCATTATTCGCAAATATCACCTTAAAATGTTTTTTTTACATTTCCCACGGTAGAACCGAGGGCTATTTACTGGTGTATTTTTATGCTTGTCGTACATGAGGGATGAGTGACACCTGGTACATTTCCTTCTATAAAATTTACTACAGACATACACCTGTTGAAAAAATAACCTTCAGTAGACCAATCAACTTCTTGGGTTTCTTGAGAATCTATAAAATGTATCCTTCTTTATTCAACATGTGTCTTGTTGTGCCTATAAAACGCATATCAAATTTAATACGTGGAGGAAACTCTTATAAATGTACTTAGGAAGGTTATTGGAGAACCGTTGGTCTTCCGCCCACAATACCGTATATATCTTTCGGAGGGATCATCGTTAGCAGGAAGGAGCCATTTAGTAGTTCTCAAAAATTAACATGACGCATTTCAGGAAACCTAATTGAATGTCGCCTTTCAAATCAATTGCTAAACGCCACGATATCGTCGAAAATTAGCCCCGATTATTTCATTAATCATCATAATTTAGTACAGGGGTGGGCAACTTATTTTTCAATGTAGCCACAGGTGTGACGAATGAGAAGTGAAATTCGCCACACCATGCAAAAATTAGGTGCAAATTAGGTTGTTCAATCGAAAATTTAAAAAATAACACACTGTTTGAACAAGATTATTCAAAACATGTACATTTTGACTACTCAGTATTTACCTCTGGCTTTTCCTTCCTTCAGCCTTTGAATTCCTCCTAGTATTTTGTTTTTCATTATACTTGTCTTATTCCACTACAATTTGTTCTCATAGTTCATTCAAGTATGTATTCTTCCCGTACATGTACCACATCCTTCCACCGTCTTTCTTCCTGAGTTCGTGATTTATTTTCCGCGGATACCATTACGCTTTTTTATCTTTTAATTCTAGTTCTAATTCTTTGCGATTACCTTTGTCATTCACCTAATATATATTTCTAATGTATCAGAGGTAAATCTTTTGAAGCACGGGCCTTAGTTATGGCAATCCAAGACGTTAAGCACTACGTACAATACCAGTGAATATTAGTTTGCTAATTTACAATTAAAAGTATGCAAAGAGGAATGCAGTGTGAAACAATTGCCTACAGATATTTATGTAACAGCTAAAGAGTCAGATTATTAGCGTGTAAGCTGAGACGTTTAAAACCTTTGCTTTAAATGGGTCTTTTAACAATTTGATTGCCTTGTCATATTTGATTCTCACTACCACATGGAACCAGTACTCTAAAGCGGCTGTTGGAGGCCACGTAGTCCACACTAGACTTTCATTACAGTGTTCTTATAATGTGAATAAAAATGCGCAAGCTACATTACGGTAAAACAATATTCCCTATGATTTCATGTTATGTCATTCAAACACTTGTTTCTATTTCCACAGAACTTGTGGAAGTTGTACCAAGTAATATACTACTGTTGTATTTTATTTAACATAAAACTATAGCTACAATGGAGTTGCAGAAAATGGATTTTAATACTCCATTATCAAAAAAGGAGGTCTCAGGAATAATAGAGGCACCTACTTACATGGATAGGCACGAACATGAGGATAAAATACGAGAGATCGACAGTAGGACGGAGTGATATCGAAGTTCGTTTTTCCCAAGGACCATACGTAGACCATAACAGGAGTGTGTTATTTGCGAGAGAAGTTGTTAGATAGCCTTTGGTGCGCTGCACTCACTGTCACCCACCAATCTGATGATTTGCATGGCATCATGTAGATGTAGATGAAAACACGAAATAGTTATAGTTTCTTGCAACATTTGCTCGGCAGCTAACGTGCTGCTTTAAAAAGAATAAGGATATGAAGAAATGAGTATCTTTGCCTTTGAAGATGAAGGAGTTTTTGGGGGAAAGATGGAGATTACGCGCAATTAATTTTAGCAATGAAAAGATTCTAAACAAATAAATGAAAGTAAAGCAAGCGACAAGCGATAGAAGGCAGAATGCTCAAACTTGGCGCAGTGAAAAGAACCTTACGCTTAGAAGGATGGCGTAAAAACGATCCCTTGGAAAAAAAAAGAGGCAAGAGTGTAGATAGAGCGGAAAGGAGCGAAGCAGGAAAGCTCGAAGGCAGCCATTGAGATAAGAGATGAGGAAGGGAATGCGAGAGAGAGAGATGAAAAGGATCTGCTGTGAGATGAGAGAGGAAGAGGGGATGGGAGGTGAAAGCGTTGTTAAGGGCTGTTAGGAAGGCAGAGGGACAGAGGCAGGTAGATGGAGAGAGCGCGTTTCTCTCTCTCTCAGTGAGCAGAGAGGAGGTGAGAGGGGGAGTAGGAGGGTCGGGGAAGACGAGAATAAGGTTGAGGCAGGTAAGGGAAGATGCAGGATATATATAATGGCTCCAGCGGCGAAGAGGCGAGGGGAAGGTTCTGGAGCCGAAATGACGGAGGAGAAAGAGTGTGAGGAAAGGTTGGGTCTCTTTCGGAAGATGGCTGCTGCCTCAGAGGGATTCTTTTGCAATTCGATTCTTTAGAAACGCATATGCATCAGATAAATGAATAGCGTTGTTACTCCGTCTCCACGTGAGATTTATTAGTAGTGACCTAGTGAGTTCCTTCGATTACTGATTACTAATGTCATCGCGGTGTCTATGTAATTACCGGATACAATCGAATGAAAGTGTTTAATTTTTCTATTCTCACTCACAAGGACGGTGATTAGGGTATTTTGGGTGGGCGACTTTTCTATGAGAAAAAATTAAATTTTAATATAATATTTTAAGCGATAAACTACCTTTCTAAAAGCGTTTAAAGCGTTTAATATCCGACATCGTGCTATGTTTAAATCTTCTCTCGGACTTGGAGTTCTCATCATAAAAGAGGCCAAGGCAGCACATGAGGTAGAATAAACTGTACGGAATATCAAAAAATATTCGACAACCTCATGAACTATTTAGAGCGGTTGTGAGCCGTTGATAATCACGACCAGATTTGCCGTTTCCATCTTCCGGTGAATTTTTTCATCGCTTCTTTCTGATACTTCTACATCACAGTGTTCACTGAGTCAGTATTACGCTGCGCAAAATTAGAATATTTTTACCACTTCTTTCCCATCGATTTTCTTATCTAATTCTCAAGTAACTTTCAACGATATCTTCAACCACAGAGCAAGAGTTCATTTACACGATTGGATTAATATTTAATTTAACTACGTTCCACGTCCGTGGTGATGCCAGGCATGGCGTTCATCCTTCCAACAGATACGATGGCCATCACGCAGCTGTGACGTGCGGTTTTTCCTCCTTTCCTTCCTCCGAAACCCCTCCCAGGCGCTCATCTTTCCTCTAAAGGAGCCGCCGACCGGGATATCTCTCCGCCCGGCGCCCTTCCCTAACTTCCTGTGGAAGAATACATCTCAAAGATGTCGGACAAATTTTATTATAGTCCTCAAAGAATACATTTGAAAAATTGAATGGAGACAAGTGATCTCCGACCATAAGGGTCCCAAGGAAGAGACGTCGCGAACATTTCTTTTATAATTCAAAACATTTATTGCGAGGCCTTTGGTTTGACATTGAATCAAACCGTTGGATTGGGTTGGTGTTCCATCTTTACTCTATAAACTTCATAAAAGTTGTTTAAATTAAAAAAGTTATAGCTATTGGCTTTTGCTTCTAGCCTCCTGTTCAAAATTCTGAGAATAACTTCAGCTGCATGGGAAATTAAGCTGATTGTTCTATAATCCTGACATTTGTTTGTGTTATTCTTTTTCTCCAAGGGTCAAGGGCGTACCGGAAAATCTGGGGGTCCACCCGCAGCAAATAATACGGGGCCCCCTATGGACGCCTTCATCAGTACGGTTTGAATGATTGGGGGCCCCATAAATCCCGCCCCCCCCCCCGCATTGCCGGGGTTGCGGGGCCTATCAGTACGCCCCTGCCAAGGATATCAAAACAGAACTAGTGAAATCCTTCGGCAATTCCCCCTCTTAATATATCTTTCGGAAAAATTAATATAAACTCTCTTTTCCCTCTTTTCTTAGAACTTTTAACATTTCTACAGGAAGATCTTCAACTCTTACTGCTTTATTTGACTTTATATCTCTAAGTTATATTTATGTTTATCTTTGCCTGAGTACATACAATATTACGCGATAGAAAAGTAGAATTAAATTATAAAATAATAATGATTATAATGTTTAATGAGATATCTGGGCCTCTTTTTCATTTGTCAATTTATCAATGCGTGGTCCCATAATGGAGACACATAGAAGTCATTCTCGAAAGACAGGCCATTTCGCTGTTTTGTTTTAATATACACCATTGACGAAAAACCTAATTCGCAGAAGTATGGCGTTGCAAAAGGAATTAATATTTTTAAAGCTTCAGTCACTAACCCTGGATACCCGTTTTCTTGGGCTAACCAAAACTTATCCAAACTATCAGATGAAAATTCTAATTGTAAGGTTTTATCTGCCGATAATTCAATCAACTGGTCATGAATTTTAACTTCCAGTAGGACAGCTACAACTGCATTTTCATTAAGCGGATTTAGTACCCATCTTTTTCCAATGTCATTATTAGGAGTTCACATAAGTATGTGTGTCTTCATACTATTAATCAATGTTTCAGTTACTACGTCCTTGTCATCTAAATTTTTTTCTACAAACTCACAAGTAAGTGGAAATGATTCTAGCTTCCTTTTTTGAGACGTATTAACCAAAGGCCTAATTTTTTTATGAAAGCGTTAACTTCGTCTCCCACAGGAATAAAGTTTTTATCCCGTCCTTGTAAATTAATATTCAGATCATTTAGATCTGCAAAAATATCCGCTAAATAAGCTAACTGCAGCTGCGACTTAATATTCTTTAAAAATTCTGCGAATGTTTGCTGTTGGTTCTCGCAATATATCAGCAATTCAGCTCTTAGTTCAAAGATCCTTGTCAACGCTTTACCTCTCGATAACCATCGCACTTCAGTATGGAATAAGAGAATAGTATGCTTAGTGCCCATTTCTTCACACAGTACGGCGAACAATCTACTCTACAGTGGACGACTCTTAACACAATTAACTATTTTTACTGCTTCGTTATTGTATAATTTCGGCGGCATTTTCTTTTCAGCAAGAGCTTCTCTATGTAAAAAACAATGTACCCATATAGCAGTTGGCATGAGAGTTTTTAACTTTATAATCAATCCACTTTCCTTCCCTGCCATTGTCTTTGCACCATCACTGCATATTGCAACACATTTTTCCCAATTTAATCCAAAGCTTCTCGTAGTTTCAAGAAACAAATCAAAAAGACATTGTCCCGTTGTACGACCAGAAAATGTTTAACAAAGGAGCATATCTTCTCTGATAGATCCATCTGATACTTATCTCACGAAAAGTAAAAATTGCCCTAAATTTGAAAAGTCCGTTGACTCGTCAGACTGAATATCAATAAATTCGATTTCCTTGACCTTCTGAATCAACTGTTCACGAACATCGTTAGCCGTTTCGTCATTCGTCTGGACACCGTATCGTTTAATAAAGGAATATTTTCCAATTTTTTAGCATCGGTAGGCCATAACACAGCTTCTACCATATCCATTGCTGCTGGGAGTATGAGATTTTCTGCAATAGTATGAGGTTTACACATTTTATCAAATCTTAACGACATTCGGTAAGAAGCTTCAAGCGATTACTTGCTATCACTTGTCACTTAAAATAATAGTCTTGCTGATCGTTGGGCGCTTTCAGTTTTCGCTGGAATAATTCCATTGGTTTGTTTTCAAATGTCGAATTAATTTTGATGGTTTCATATTTTCAACAGATAGCACCTCACTGCATATAACACATTGTAGCTTATTGCCCATTACATAAAATCCATATTTTAAATAAGTCTCATTATAATTTCTGCATTTCTTACTTCGATTTTGTTTATCACAAGAGGTTGAAGGCTCATTTCTTCACGAACGCGTCCATAAAGCAGTCCCTTAAAAGTAGCATAATAATAAAGGAGTAAATTCAAAATAAAAAAATATATAGAAAAACAAAAATATATCCACATATGTACAAGGTACTTCTCCCAGAAATATCCTTTATGATCCCTCGCTTACGATCTACTGATTGACTGGAGGAGTGGAGTGACCGGCCGGCACTGCGTGTTGGACTCTGTTTATTGGTCTCATGTAATCCACAAATTTCCGTTGAACATGCAGCAAATTTACCTGATGTGACAGTTTGGGGTAGTGTTTCCTCACATGAAATCATTGGACATTTTTTCTTTAGTTACTGGTGATGATAACTTTCAGATGTTGAGAGAGTAAAATTTCCCAAGGATACATGATCTTTATGGAAGTGAAGAGTTTTACTTTCAGAAATACTGATCTCCTTCACTATACCACGGAATGAGGCCTTAGTAGGACGTTGGGTTGGACGACGTGGGTCGGTATAGTATCCTCCACTTTCTCCAGATCTTGCCCCTCCTGATTTTTATCCTTGGAGAGTATTAAAGAACACAGTATGTGCTACCAAACCACCAACAACTGAAGATCTCAAAGAACAGATCAGTAATGCTTTCAATCTAATTACAGCTGAAAGTTGTGCTGCTGCATTTCAATCAGTCATTTGCAGGTCTCAACAATATTTAAATGCAGGAGAACATCCATTTGAAAACATTCGGTGAACCAAAAGTGCATTGAAATCACGGACATTTGAATTACCAATCTATAAATAAACGCAGTTTTGCATCATTTAATTTATACAATTATTTTACGTTTAGTATGTGGGTACATTTTTAGTGGTCACCCTGTAAAAAGGCTTTATTCAGCATACATTTATTAACTGCGACTCTCGCGATAGTTTCGCAAAGATCCCATGTCGTGATGATGAAGCGGTGGCCAGGGAATCCTTATAAGTTAGGAAAGGCAAAATCGCTTGATGAAACCAAGCTATTCTAAATTACAAATTATCATCTTAATATTAAACCAGAAAAATGAGCGTTATGACGACGAATCGATTAATTTTGACTTGATATAGGAAGGGGCTGAGAGTGGTATAAGTTAGGAAAGGCAAAATCGCTTGATGAAACCAAGCTATTCTAAATTACAAATTATCATCTTAATATTAAACCAGAAAAATGAGCGTTATGACGCTGAATCGATTAATTTTGACTTGAGGGTGGCTGATAGACACAGGAAGGGGCTGAGAGTGGTAGGATGGAGATGATAGAAGGATGATGAGGCTGAGAGAGGTGTGAGGATGCTTTAAGACGTAGGAGGTTGAGAATGGTATGAGGAAGCGGCCTCAGGAGGATGCTGCGAGAGGAACCAGTCTCGGGAGCGCTTGAGGGGAAGGGATTTTGAATGAACACCTGCGCACTACAGGAAGCAGCCGCCCGCCTCCTCTATCCCCTTCACCTCCTCATCCATCCCTCTCCTTCATCCTCAAGACTGGAACTCCGAGCATTCCATACCGAAAAAGAGAAAGTGGTGGATAGCAGGCTTCATCGGATGTAGAGTGGGGTTGGTCAAGTTTTAGGAGTCCAAGGTCCTTTAGGGAAAACCCAAGAAAGTACGTTCCATATAAGGCATCGCAGGTAAAATCTCCCTAACTCCTCTCTCTCTCTGGCCATCTCCCTTCTCCCACCTTCTCTCTTCCTCTCCCTCACCCCCATCTCTCCGCCCCATCTATCTCCCCCCCTACCCTCACTCTCCCCCACCCTCACTCTTCCTCTCTCTCTCCTCATCTCTCTCCCCCAACCCCTCTCTCCATCTCCCTCCCCACCCTATCTCTCCCTCTCTCTCTCACCCATCTCCCTCTCCTCCCCCACCTCCTCTCTCCATCTATATCTCCCCTCTCCCCATCTCCTCATCCACCCCCTCCCTCCCTCCCTCTCCCTCCGCTTCCAAATCCAATGTACCTCATTCTAATTCCAGTTGCTATTTTTCTCCTATTAGAATAGCATAGTTACGAGTATAATTATTATTTATTTGTATCTTAAAATTTATAAAAAATTGTATATTAGTAGTTATGTTTATATAAACTTATATTTATATCGTAGTAATTCGGTACTTGAACCAAAAGGTGCCTCAATGAATACCTTTCTATATTCCTACCAGGGACGGATCCAGAAACTTCTCAAGGGGGGGAGGGGGCGATCGCCCCTCCACCTATTGAATCCGTCCCTGCCGACGGCCCTATATTTTGAAAATCCCTACCCCTATCAGAATCCTTCTATCCCTTCTAGACCTAAACTGCGGCGTATAATTGAGGAATTCTGCGCGGAAGGAATTTAAGAAAGCACCCAGTGAGTGTAATGTGGGTATCGAAGGATGGGGCAATCACCCCCAACCCTCTCCCCGTGGATACGCCACTGATTCATACATTTTCTAAGAGGCATCATATAGGTAGATACACAACTCTTTAACGCGAAATAGTGTTTTTTCGAACTGGATATTTTTGGCGTGCATTACGGATTTCCGTGTTCTAAACTAATTCGCGGATAGATTTGCTTCATATTAAAAATCTACCGCATATTAATAAAAATCTATAATTTCTGGTTCGAGACCTGAGCTTATACGATGTATATAATTATTTTTAAATACTGTAAACCAGAGGTTCCCAATATTTTCGATGTGATGAGGAACAAATTATATCCTAGAATATCGAAAGGGCACCACTACACTTCCGCAAGAGTTGTAATGATAATGAGTAAAATCAAACCAACTTCAAAGTCTTGAATACGTTTAGAAAGAAATCAACCGAGCAAATTAAATTATTGGTCTTCGGAAATGGGATATGAAGCACTGTAGAAGAGCGCAGTCAGGCTCTCAAAGAGTACAGCGATGCTCGCGAGTACCAGGTAGGGAACCCCGGCCGTAAACCTTTAGTCCGGCCTTCTTGGGATATAAGCTATGCCATATTTTTTTGGACCATAGCAGTTGGAATACTGCCCCTAGCACGCGCAAGTCACCAAACCATATCCGTTTAATTACGTATATTCTTTGCGAACTACATCCACTGGTTTATTTCTATTAATATCACTTAAGAATTTACACGATAACTCCGATTGATATCTTTCCTTAAAGTAGCGTAGTATTTCTTGAAGTAATGAATTACAGCTATGAGATAAGAAAAGCACAAAGACATTTTTCTTCATTTCAGTTTCTGCTTTGAAATGTGGGCTGAACAACTTTATTTAACTCATAAGTTATAACCTCTACAGGTGATCTCCAAAAATTTCACATAAAGGTTTTTCGTGCTTTCTGCAAGGTGCGTTAAATTGCAGTTGTTTACAATGAATTTCAAATGAATTATCTTAACATTGTTTTCCTCACAAATGACTTTCCTTTAGTGGTTTAATAACTTTTAATACGAGTGAGTAAAATGTGCAGTGTGAGGAGATTCGACAAGGAAGTTTGTTATCATCACGGAAAAACATATTACAGCTGTTAATTACGGATAAATTTATTTCGCAACAATTAATTATTCTTTAAGGATTTCAAATTGCCTATTATGTATCTTGATTTTATAGGTTACGATTAATACATTTTATTTGTTTACGGTATCTATTCGGATGGGTAATAGTTGAAGAGAGAGAAAAACATTTCGGTGGCATTATATTTAAATGATTAGGTTTTCTGTGAGAGGGAGTTAACGTATTATTTGATGTGTGTATGAATGAATTTATGCGAGTCTTTATTTAGACGCACCGACGCGTCGCGACGTCAGAGCGCCAGAATCGGGAAAATATTCCATGATTTCTTCCGAATCTTGGAAGAACTCGGATTAAAGGGAGCACGGATTAAAGAGGTTGTACCGTATATACATACATACATAAATTTTATTTTCTGGTAGGTATTAGGCACACACAATTCTAGGCTATCCAAAGCCTTTCTCTAAAAGTTTCCGTATTGAATTCCACCTTCAAATGTATCTAATATAACTTTCTCCTTCATTCCTCTTAGCCTCTTGTTAGCCCAATTACACGTGAAATATTATTGTACAATAGCATTGTACTTTGTAAAACCTACATTGCGCAACGTTGTTGTTTCATTAATATTGTACAAACTCTATCAGTGTTCAACCTTAGTGTGCAAATGCCAAAAAAGGAATGTATTGCAATTATAATGTTATTTGCTATTTCACATTCAAAAAATGAAAGGAAAAGGAAGTTGTGGTCTAAAGCAGTGTTGCGTAAACTGGGGGGCGCGAATGATTTAACGGGAGCCGCGAATCGCTGTTTCTTTCTTATAAGAGGGACGCGAGTTTACCTGGCCTGGCGCAGGCTGCCTGATTTTATGTGAATGTAATCGGGACCGATAATAAACTGGCAGGTCAATCTAACGCAATGTAACAATGTTACGCTCTGGAATTTATAAATTCTTTGTAGAGCTACACAACTAAGTACAGTTGACCCCCGCCGAACGCGGGGGTTACGTTCCGGCCAATGGCCGCGCACGGCTATTCCGCGTGGTATTGGTACACTATTGGGAAAAAAGAGGTTACGTTCCAGGACCTTGGATGTTAGACCTAAAAACCTATAACCCTTGCGCCATTAAATGTAAAATTGCTTGTCGGTTTCATGAGCCTTAGACCGATAGAATGCCTAGGGAAGGTTCGGCCTCAGTCACAAATATTCTTTCGTGAAAATAAGTCGAGCGTACTTTTATTTGTTCGTATTCTTCAATCGCCCGGTAGATTTACTCTAATATTGTTATTTTCCCCTGAATATGGATAAGTGGATTAGTAAGGGTGGTGAAAAACGTAGTGCTGCGTGCTCATCTGATGGATATGTTGCAGCAAATAAGATACAAAAGGTACGTGAAAAAGAAGTTTCTGACGAGACAACTCTTTGTACTAAAACACTAGTTGTGTCGTGTTATTGAGCTAATGTGAGATTATTTTTTGTATGTAATGTCAACAATTTTTTTCCGATTGAAATGGGGAGTGCCATCCTTTACGTGGATCAAAAGAGGGGTGCGGCCTGAAAAGTTTGCGCACCACTGTGCTAAAGAATGGTACAACAGAAGTGATTTTCCTTATACTATATAGACCTTTTAAAAGAACTTCGATACAGTGCGGAAGAAGACTACAAAAACTACTTGCATATGAATAATGAAATATTTGAAGAACTTCTGGATAAAGTGTGTTACTTAATTAAAAAAAACATAGTCATGAGAGAAGCTATGCCACCTAGAACAAGATTGGTTGCCAATCTCGGATTTCTAGCTGGTGTTGGAAATTTCAAAGGATTTTCTATGAGAATATCGCACCGATGCCTTGGAAAAATAATTATTGAAACTTATGAAGCCGTAATAAAAGGTACAGTAGAAACTGTATCCCGTTAAAATACCATAAGTGGGCAGGACCGTGCCAAGGGTGTTTGGCGCCCGGGTGCAAAATCCCCTCCTCCAAAGCGACTACTAATCAATCCTAGTCCATCCGAGAGCCGTTCTACGATCGCATCTATATGTCGTGGGAAATGTACGAACGTAATACCGCCACAGACCCTCGCTACGATGGAGAGTGCTATTAGGCGCTGCGCCCCATCTTCCCTGCTGACTCCGAGCTCCGATTTTCGGTCGCCTCTAATAATACGTCCTTTCCGAGAATATAAAAATGCGAATGCATACTGCGAGGATTCGGAGGTAAATTTTGACTGATAAATTTTGTATCCGGAGTGAAAGAGTAAAAATCATCGCACATTCATCGCGTCCCAATAATATATAGGTGCAAATGTCTTGATGGGAAGACACCCTCGACTAGTTGCGCTCTGGTGCCGTGCACCCCTTGCACCCCGAGTTGGCGCGGCCCTGTAAGCGGGGCTCGTAAACGTCATCACTCCCTGCTCCGGATCGTTTGGACTCACGTATTTTCACTATCTCCTTTCGAAAATTAGTACGCAATGAACTCATTTTTTCAAGCAAGCTTTGCCTTAGGATCTTGCTTTTTATAAACTTTTAATAATTGTGCATAGGTTGCTCCTTTCGTATTTCTGTTGCTGAATTTGGGGTCATTAGTGTTCCACAGCACTGAACGTCCTGCGCGCTTGAAGGGTTAAGGAGTTGAATTGGATGTAGCTAGAGGACCGCAGACTTAGTGCTGAAGAAATTTAGGTCGGAAATTCTATTAGGGGAGGTCTCAGGAATATTAGAGGCACCTACTTAAATGAGTAAGCACGATCACAACGATAAAATACGATAGATCGACTGTAGGACGGAGCGATATCAACGTTCGTTTTTCCCGAAGATAATACGTAGACCATAATAGGAGAGTGTTACTCGCGAGAGAAGTTATTAGGTAGGCTATGGTGAGCTGCGCCCCCTGCCACCCACCGATCTTATGATTTGCAGAATAATGTGTAGATTTAGAAAATTTTAATACGGCAACGGAAAAACAATGGTATCCCTTAGCGACGTACTTAACATAAATTCGAACGAAAAATCAAAATATCACTTAAAAATTAGGTTATATGAAAATATGTTTAAAACGAAACCGGGAGAAAATTACATTCTCTGCAACTTTAACAGTGAAAAATATTTACATAAATTGATTTTTAAAGGAGATATTCGGATAAACTGAAAAATGACAATTATAAACATTCACTTCCGGATGACCAGTTTTTGCCAAAATCTTTTAAAATCTTCATTTACTAATAAAAATCTTAAGTAAAAGTTTTGTGTTGATCTGATTATTAGTTTTTGAGTTAGAGCGCCCAAAAATATTTATCATACATGCACAAACATCGCGAAAATAGTGAAAACGTTCTCAAAGGACCTCAAAACATGTATTTACCTTGAGCACTCGAAATCGACTTTTTTTACGAATACAATACGTACCCGACTTACGCTGTTTCGACTTACGATAAACCCGGACTTACGACGTTAATACGTACATCGATAACTCGAAATCGACATCCGACGCGCTCCGAGTCAACTTTCTTGTGCGTATTTTCGGCCGATATTCAGTTGGATGAGACGATTCGTCCGCATTGTAGGTATTAATTTATTGATTCGTTTAAGTCTTAAAAATGTTAATTATACAACATATAACTTCTTAAACTATTAATTTATATCCTAAATAAGGCTTGGTACATATTTTTTCCAAGGTTATGACGTATATCAAACTATAACATGTAAGTCTAGGGGAAATTGATATTCGACTTGCGATAATTCGACTTACGATGCGATTTTCAGGAACGCGTTAAGAGTCGTAGGCCGGGAACGGCCAGTGCTATGCATGGAGAAAGTAAAAAAGTTGAGATAAGTTGATCGAGCGATATAACGAATGTATGGTCTCTAGATGCTGCAGCTTATTTACACAGGCGGAATACATTTCTCATATCTGTCTGACATCTACGACGTACAATGGCGTGCGCGTTTCCTGAGAACAGATGGATTTTCCTTGTTAAGCGCGGATCATTCCCAGAAGCGAGTTCCGCCGAAGGGGTCTTGAACCGGTCGCCATTGTCTCCTTCGAATGTCACTCGCATTTCTTAACCCTGACCTCTTTACGACCTCTCAGTCGCTCTGAGCCTATTCACGCCGTCAATAGACCTTTTCCATCTATCGATCTTTGATAACTTGTAAATGGTGTGCGAGGCGTTCCTTGTAATTTCTCGAGAATGCATAATCGATTAGGAGATTTGACCCTTTCCATCGCCTTCCCGCCCTCCCCTCTCTTCCCACTCCCCCCCTCCCCTCCCTTCCCCCCCTTCCTCTCCCCCTTCTCCTTCCTTCGCCAGACCGTGAAACAAGGACGCTGCTTATGAAGCAGCTAAATGAAACGCACCCAGGCCTCTTTGAATACAATGGCACCGAGCGTGTTGGTTTCAGCTTCTAGGGTCACTGGCTATCCTCCTCTGACAACCAATAGTCCCACTGCCCCTCTTCTGGAGATTTGGACGTGGATGTGATGTCGAAACAAGTCATACAACTCTTTCCATGTGTCACAGACCTCTGCGCATCCGCTTGGTGTTAAGGTAAAATTCATTGTAAAAAGTTTCGAACGAAATTCTATTATTAAAATCCGTTTTGACCAAGTGAACGTAAATCGAATGTGAAACCTCTAACAGTTAAAAGAAAATTCGCACTCGAGAATAAAATATTGAAAAAATATGCACTCATATTAAGGTTTATATAAAAGCAGTATACAGGGCTATGGACAAACAAATGCGTATTTCGACTACAATGCAGCCGTCTTCAGCAATCTGTTGGTAGATTTAACAAAAAGAACGTTTGTGGCGGTATATTTATTTTACTAAGTGCGCCGTGATATAGACCTTATAGATCTATACAAAGAGCTACATAATTGTCCATTATTATTGCGACACGAGTTCATATCCGTGAAGTTTGAAAAAATCTCAACCCAGAAATGAAAATCCATGTTTCAAGATAGAATCGATCGTCTTCAATTAAATTCTAAACTAAATAAAATATAATTAAGTTCTTATTATCTTACGAAGACCAAAGAAAATCGAAATCTTTGAAAGCTTTCATAGTAGACTGGAATCGGGAATGCATACTGGAATGTTTAAAAGAGCGAAGAAAGCTTTTCATGGAAAATAACATAAATCCCTTTTGATTCGTCCATCTCTCTCGCGATTTCTCCCCTTTACAGAAAAAAAAACGCTTCCATATGAACTTTGACACATGCATATATTTCCAATAGTCATAAAAAAGGTTCGAAAAACCAGAAGCACATTTGGCTACGAAGCAGCTGTAGTCAGTTGTTACCCACCGTTAATAGAGAGACTTCACTAATTTCATGTTATCCAAAAGAAGAATTCGGCAATTCTTCTATAGAACTCGATACATAAGTTCACAAGGAACAGATTAGATGAAGTGTAGGTCGGGTAACGAAGCATCACCCTGTCTTGACTAATGTTGAATCGATTAAATCCCCTGAAAGCAGTGCCGGATTAAGACTTCGAGAGGCCCTAAGCTATGATAAAGATAAAGACCCCCATATATACATTTTGTTACTAAACATTTAAACCATTATTGATTTTATTCGAATTTTTAGCATGAATATAGGTACCCTTTGGATTTACGTGCTCCTTAAATATATTACCTACTGAATTATTTACTAATCATTTCTTGGTATTTGGAGACCCCTAAATATTGCGAGACTCGAAGCTATGGCTTATCTAGACTGTACGTAAATCCGGCTCTACCTTAAAGCATACTTACCCTAGCTTCATTAATCCTCCAAATATTGCACACTCGAGCGCAAAAAGCGAAAACTAATGAGTATTATGTTTCGAAAAATCGCTAAAAAATAACTTGGACAAGGCTCTTTTTTTGCTGACTTAATCTTTGAGCATTTTTTTAATGGTCGCGTACCCCTTTGTACCTTTTAAAGTGATAATGAAACAAAAAACACTTGTAGTGAAATGGATAACTGATGGTTATAACGATATACTAAGAGTTTTGGCTTATTTTTCTGTTTTATAGCGTATGTACTATATATCAGTCTTACAATTAGTCGTAACACCGTAAATTTTGATTCCGAAGCCATGCATGGCGGATGAAGTAGTAATAAGAAAAATTATAATCTTGAACACTTTCGCGTAGTACCCTATCAAAACTATTGACGTATCCCTTCTAAGAATACGCTTACCACTGGTTGAAAACCCCTGAGCTATAAAGATATATAGATCGAAGGAATTAATAATTGCTGCTAAATTGGATTATGAAGCGCTAAGTATAGAATAAACGAGAGAGGAAGAAAGAAATTTGAGAGAAAAAGAAGCGCGCGCACGCACTAGTAGTGCAAATCGCCCCTCTCACACAAAAAGCAGCGTCTCTGGAGACTCGATTCCCACGGGCGGTCTTCCGGAGGAGGAGGAATTGGGGGGGGGTTTGTAGGGGAGGAAGGCTGTAGGGGAGTAAGGGTAGGGCTGTAGGGGGAGGGAATGGGGGCGGTAGGAGAGGAAGGATAGGGCGGGTATGGAGATTCCACTGAGTAAGAGGGAAAGAGAGGTTGGAAGAATGGGAGTAAATATGTTTCGCACCTGCGATAGCGAGGGAGGAGGAGGTGGGGGGGGGAGGGGGAGAGAGGAAAGGAGAGGATGGAGAAGGAGCAATGTCCCACCAAATGGAAGTGTTTACGGCCGAGAGAGTGAGGCAGAGAGATAGGCTACGTCTTCCTCGACGCGGTGGCAATTACTTGGACACTATCTATCTGCTCGCTCGTCTTTTTCTGTCCAATCGGCTCGCTCTCTTCCCCGCTCCACTTCCTTCCGCTATCACTCTCCTTTTTCCTCCCGCTTTCCCCATCCCTATCCTACTCCTGCTTAATCTCCGACGCTCTTCGTACTCGGCTTCATTGCGCCCCTCCACTTTCCTTTGTTTTCACATCCGACCTTATCTCCGTCTTCCCTTGCATGCGTCCCACGCCATCTCCTAATACGTGCTACGGTAAGTTTTGCCGTTGAAGAAAGGGTGAGAAAGTGGAGGGAGGGTGCGAGGGGAGGGAGGGGTGAGAGGGGAGGATGAGAAAGTGTAGGGAGGGGTGAGAAGGGAGGGTTGGTAGAGGGAGGGTGAGAGGAGAGGGTGAGAAAGTGGAGGGAGGGGAGGGTGAGGAGGTGAGGATGAGAAAGTGGAGGGAGGGTGTGGGGTGAGGGGGGGGGGGGGGGGGGGGGGGGAAGGTCGAGGTAGGGTGAGAAATTGGAGGGAGGGTGTGAGGGGGCGGGTGTTGAGACGGTAGATCTTAAAACATTATCTATTTTGCTCTTCCTCTCTTCCATCGCGCAGAAATATCGGCTCTCATGGAATCACAATTTTTATTCGAGTTAAGAATAATCACGAGTTTTGGGAATCCGTTCGATTGCGCCTCGGATGTATTCCAGTTTCTCTTTTTGGTCTAGATGAAAGAAATCATCTACGCAAATTACCAAGTTGTTCGGCGATTAAAAATTATAGCCTTAGAGATAAGTACTGTCTTGGAGATTGGCAACTGTATAAATAAAATACGCAAATATATATGTACTTCATTGTTTTGTGGATTACAAGGTTGATGTGTTGGAAGGGCTCGAGTGTTCCCAACACATTAAAACGTGCAGCGGCCATGGAACTTGCTCGTCGTACGATGCCTGTCCTGTTTAACTAGATATGTGTGTGGTTCTGTCTATTAAAGCGATGGGGCCATGTTAAAGACACCGTTGAGAAAGGCGATGCCAGTAACATTTTCCCAAAGCATTATAATTAATAACGGAAAATGAATCGAATCATAAATGGCATTCAAACATTCATGACGCAGCGCCAGCAATGGAAATCTTATCGCAAAATCCTTATCCGAACCTTAAATTAAAGATGAAACAGTTGAATAGAAAAGGACAGCGATAAAAAAATTACAATAGGAAAATGTTAAGCAAAAAATATATTGGCAAGATATTTTAGACCTGCGTAGACACACCGAGCTAAAACTGAAATAAACTAAGAAGAGTTTTACTTATGTCATTTAATCGAAATTATGGTTAATGAAGTCTAATAATAAATTAAGCCTTGACGATATAAATTTTTACATATTTGAAACCTTAAGTTTTTACTTAGTAAATAGTTCATTGTAAATACGGAAGTGATGAAGAATTGGATGATTTTTACAATTACACAGAATATTTACTGAATTAATCAAAAGGTAATAAGTAATAGCTGTCCGCTTTGACTGGTGATTCAGAGACCGCATGCACGTATCAACCGGCTTACGTCCTTCGCAGGAGACTTCTGCTTCACTTTCCGAATGTCTTTTTCACTTGGGAAGCTAGTATTCTCCATCGGCTAAAGGAATCGGATGACAGCGAATGCGCAATTCGGCTTTTAATGTAACTCATAAATTTAAATGACGCATCGAGCGATATGCAGACTGAGTTTCCGTAAAAAAGATCTTCAGTTCGGTACTCTGCCGTCCCTCTTGTCGTTAACAAGTAGTTGACGTTCATAAAAGTAGGTCAACTCGGGAAAGTTGTTCTTTTGTTCGTTTTCCCTATCGGGAAGTTGGAAACCTTTGAAGGGAAAACGCAGAAAATGTCGAATCTTACCAGAATGTCGTTATTTTTTCATTATCAGTTTCTGCCGTTCGGCCGAGGCTGAAGAATAAAATTGCGTCCGCTCTGCCAGGTGTCGAGGCAACTTGCGCTTTGAAGAATTCCGAGGACGAGGTCCCAAGACATTCATGCTCCCATAGGACATCATGGATGATTCATCCGCGTTGAAAGTGATGTCAACGAAAGTCTGCCTCTTTCGGCGTTCAACATTCCTTTCGGTCCTATTCTGTTTTCTTTCAATGTGGGTGATTCATTCAACGTAAGGGATACACGTGAACGCCCCTTTAGAGGAACTCCGTAGGATTCCATAGAAGCGGAGGTTTCGCTATAGTCTGAATGAGTAACGATTGATTTACTTGATAATTTAAAGTGCGTTTAAAAAAATGCAATTAAAGTTTCACTTTGGCGTCATCTTGTGCACTTTCTTAAATTGAAACTATGACGAAACCGTAAAAGATATACAGTTGAAATTTAGAGGGTAGATTTCTGTACCGCTGCCATTCGTTTTTCTTTAAATTTGAGCTTTGAAAGTATAAAAGACGAAATACTGAAAAAATGAGATTATACTTCAAAGTTAATGCCACTTATTCTGTAAAAGTTTGAGAAAAATCCAACGAGAAAGTAGTAATCCTTATAATATTACCCTAATGCTTCTGCTGTCGTCAATAGTCGTCAAGGTGATTCTCCCATGCCTCCCCCTCCATCTTACCTCTGCCTCTCTTTCCCTCTATCCCCTGCCTATCCCCCACTCTCTCCCCTCCCGCCTCTCCTTCTCTCCGCTCCCTCTCTCTCCCCTCCCTCTCTTCCCTCCCTCCCTCCCTCCTCCTTTCTCTCCTTCCCCTCCCACCCTTTGTGTTACACCCATATCTTCATCCGACGTAGTTCTCCTTCCATCATACACTCTCCCTCCCCTCCGACCCCTCCCTCATGTAACCCTCTCTGTTTTCCATCCTTTCTATCCCTCTCCTGTATCGATCCCGTGATCACTAGAAACCCGTGGCGCATTGCAGGCTGGGATTCAAGCACCGTGGAGAGGCGTACGGCTCCGACCAGAGGACCCGCTCGAGGAAATTATCCCTCAGATGATTTTGCGGGTGTTCTATTTTCGAGTGTGCGTTGCTTAATGAAGCGTAAATAATGGAATGGGGAATTCTCAGCTTCGATTTTTTCAACATTTTCTATTAGGGATTGCTCCATTCCCATGGAAATAGAATTACAGTGGAACCTCGATATATCGTATTAAAGGGGGAGGGCTGTCGATTATTTCCGAGTGCCCGTTATATCTGAAACATCTGATGGAAACGTACATGTTGCCTTATATTTCTAAAATTTGCATGTTATAAAGGATAATGTTTTACTCTGCTAAATTATAAAAATTTTAAAACGCGTGCAATAATTGCGCGGAGTTTTTCTAATTAATTTACGAAAAATATGAATCGTATGAAATACGTATTCAATTTAATTTTATATTTTACTAGTAAAAGTTGCTTGCAGTTTGCAAGAAGGAACATATTTATATCAGAACATAATTGAAAATGAAATAGATTATAGCGAACATAAGAAAAATGTCTTGCGAAGCGAATTTGATTTTCCCATGTATTCTTTTTTGAAAAGGAATTATTCTTAGGAATCTAATTTGGGATACTTTATCGAGATTTTACATTTTTCCGGACCCTGGTGGAAATTTGGGAGAAAGTAACAGTAAACAGAAAAATTGTTTTATGGAAGAATACCTACGCGTAACGCAGGTCAGTCCGTCACGACTATCAAACATAGGAGAAACTCGTTTGTAAGGATTTACTGCGCCATAAAATTATACATCGTATCTAATTAGACACATTATATTAGGTATATAATTAGATTTAATGTTTCGACGTATTCATTAGGTCTTGTTTGATAAGTCCTTATGAAATTAAATGCATTAGTGTTGTCGTTTAACTACCTCGCGCCGCCGGATATTCTGTCCGTTATATCCGAAGTCCGTTCCATCGAGGTCCGATGTTCCGATGGTTCACGTAATTCTGAAGTTAATGCTGCCTGAATCAAGCTACTTCTTCTTCAATGTATTTATTTACGATTGTCTTGCCGGCGGAAATTCTCCGAAGTAGAAAGGGGAGTGCAGCATTTTTTATGGAAAGTGAGACGTTTAGTTCAGTAACCAGGTGGATGAGAGCGGAAGGATACCTTCTACCAATTTCATCATTCTGGAATGCGTTCTTGATATGGCAGAGCGCAAAAACAATTAAGGATAATTAAGAATTTATTTCTACAAATTTATTCCTATTCTTATATTGTCATCTGACGCTCGTTTATAAATGAATTAAAAATATATAAATCCATGCAATCTGAGAAAGGATAACCAAGTCTCGTGTTTAGCTTATTAATTTGCCTTAGCTTTTACATTCTTTTCAGAAGCATTTGAAACAAATACATAAAGTAAAACCTCGATCTGTCGTTTTTGAAGGGACCGAGATAAAAATATGATCAAATGAATAACTCGTCCGCCCATGAGTGACCCAACAGAGGATCTAATTCTGCTGCTTCTATTTATGAGACATGCGCTCTAACAACCCCTCTCTATCAAGCCTCTAAATATGCAGTAAAAATGCTGCTTATTCTCATAAAATTGGTTTAATTTTGTGTTGTTAAAATTAAGCCCATAATAACTTAAAAAGTCAGCGTTCCTTAAACTTATAAAAAAATTAGCAATCCAAACAGGACAGGGCTCTGAAACTCAAATTGCAAGGCGGTCAAACAGAATTTTTCGTCATATATTATGCGGATAGCTTGTCAGAATTATGAGAGAGCATCTTTTTGAAATTTGAAAACGCATGTATCATATCAGTATATATTTTAATTTAACTTTTAACTTGTGACGGATGTTCATCCAGGTATTGTCGCACTGCGGGAAGTAATTATACACGAGTGACTTGCGTTTTAAAATATACCTATTTATATTGTCTAAACTGTCAACGGTTATTAATTCAAATGAATGATATCGCGTCATGTTTTGCCTAAATATATCACTTGATTTTCTTTCATTTTTTATAATTATATATTTACTAGGGGGACTACGCCTTCCTGCTCGCTCCGCTCGCCAACCCTCTGATATCGAGATACGCTCTGCCGCCGGCTTTATTTCATATTTTTTACTCTGAAAATTGAATTTGGGATTTTGGTAGAAACGGAAAAATAGTTTAATGAAAATACTTTATTTATTCATTATTTACTCAGAACTTCATCATACACGATATTCTTAACAGATATATTATATTCTCTATTACCACCCGTAATCTGAATCTTAAAGCCCTATCTCGATTTTGCCCAAGATATAATTGACCGTGCCCAAATAAATCCTTACCCTGGTGAATATTTTATCGAAACTCTGGTCCTGAGCATAATTAAAGTTTCTGTGTTCTCGGACACCTATAAATCTATTTGCTGTCTGTGTACGTCTTCTTTCCATTATTTCCTGTCTTTAATCGTATCTATAACGTTGATTTATTTTGCGATTTTTAGCACTCATCTCTTCAATCTGTGTAGAATGTTGGGAACAGATTTGATACAACACACCCACGACCGCAGCACCGGAAGTGCTTCTGTGAACGGAATCATGAACCAGTGTAAACAGTCGCTTGTTTTGGAGATCGAGTCGCGCTGGGTCAAGAGGATATAACATTGAAAGGATATATTGAAGAGCCTTGGGCTCGCTTTGTTTTAATGGGTAATGTTCTCCGGGCGCTACCACGCCCTTCGCCTCGCCCGGAACCAAAGAAACCCTCCCCGTTGTCCGGTGATTGGGTTTGTAAATGTCGAGACAGACCAATCAGTTTCTGTTAATGTTGTACGTAAGTTAGGTCCTGGAGATAACACGTAAGTACCGGTTAGGTTTATATTGTATTATTTTAAGAAATGAATAGGACCCAACAGACGTAATTAATTCAACTTCAATCTATATTCGCAGATCCACAAAATTCAAGCGATTCCATTTGATTACATGTTAGTTCGTGATTCCATACAGAGAGGCACTGTCGCCGTAGGTGTCCTATATAAAATCTAAGCCGAATGTTGGCATACTTTTTCATGATGTCGAGAAAATCGATTTTGACTAAGTCTTTCTTCCAAATTTATAGAGGCTTGTGAACTATATCTATTTTGTTCCATGATTGTTTAATCTTCATCGTAACCGATTTAAATAAATTAGTGGTCATTTGTTTTCATCGTTGCTATAATGAACAGTTCATTATTGTTATCGCAAAATCGAAGTCTTAGTTATATTTATTTTTACTTATTGTTAGATTCAAATATTGATTGTGTCTATAAGAAAACCTACAATAAGGCATAACACTACCACATAAGTTGAAACAGTATTACAAGGTTCCGAAATTATCCTAGGTTCCGTTCTACGTTAAGCAGTAGAAAGGTAAGGTCATCTGTTGTTTCTCACGTAAGGTACAGCATCTTGAGTACATTTATGCTACTATCTTAGCCTTCTTGTAAATTTTACAGGAAGTATAACTAAGTGCCCATGGTTTTGTGTGTTTACGTCAGTATTTAAGCAATACAAATGACGCTACATTAGGCGGGAATTGTACTGTAGTTCCCGTCGTTTCCGTTCGATGGCGCTAGCGTCGAGCGTAGCGTCACGCATAGTGCGCTTATAATATAGAGAGATATTTACGGATAAAAGTGAATCCATATCGCGAGGGTGCAACTTATTCTCACTTCGACTGAGAGATTTCGTGTGCTACTTTTAGAATCGCTTGGTAAGGCTTGCACTTGAGAAGGTTTATCTCAGATCACATCCGGAGTTAGGGCGAGGAAGATAAACACATTCCCAATCAGATTACGTCACGACTCACCCGCGCATGGGTCGTCGCCGCACGCGTCATTGGTTCACTCGAACGCAGTGAAAAATCTTTCAATTCACAAGAACAGGGTGTTCCCAAACTGTGTTCTGCGGAACTCAAGGGTTCAGCAAATGCTTAGTGGGGTTCTGTGAAAGACTTTGAGGTGTGTGTTTCTAGGGTAATTCTCAAGAGTTTTTCGAGTCTAAATGATTTCATATTTATACAAGAATTAAAAAAAAATCAAAAATAAAATCTTTTTGCTTTATAAAAGAGGCGGCCTTAAAAGGATAAAACCAGAAATTTTTCAGATTATTTGTGCGTTATAAAAGATTTTGGTGTCATATTATTTTCAATACCGTTGCTATACATATCATTTATGTAATACTTTCGCTTTCATAGGAGGTTTTCAAGGTTGACCTTCATTTAAAAAATGTGTTTTGCTATTCACTATATATTCAAAATCCATTTACTCCAGCTTATGGAATGAGATTACATATTACGTAAATGATATGAAAAGTAATAGTAATGAAAAGAATATGACAACAAAACCTTTTATAACAAACAAATAATCTGAAAATTTTCTTGTTTTATCCTTTTAAGGCCGCCTATTTTATAAAGCAAAAAGATTTAATTTTTTTAATTCTTACTTGTTTTCATATTTTAAGTGCGAAAATGAGTAACATTCAATAAAAAATAACGAGCATAAATAATTTACCCTAATCGCTTATTTACAATGATTGATATCAAAGTTTGTGATTTGTGAACTTTGTGATTTCAAACGACTCTAGTGCTTGTAGGCTCGTCAGTTCAAATCACAAAGCAAATAAGATGAGAAACCCGGTACCGGCATTATCCTACTCTTTTCGAAAAGCACCAAGGAGGACCAACGGCTTTACGTCCCTTCCGAAGGATGAAGCGTTGATTCGCGTGCTCTCCTCTAAACACGCAAAAACGGGGTTGTAAGATCTATTGAAAAAATGCAGCTTTCACAGGTTCTCAATAGCTCAGCGTAACAGGCCAACGCACTCGCCACTACGCCACGTTCGCAAGTTTTGAAATTTCGAAGATACTTTTCTACCCAGAAGCCATCTACCGCAACGTGAGGAATAAAAATACATTCCCAAAGGAACCATCTACCGATTACGAGTTGTTAATTATTTTATGAAAAAGTTCAAAATTTTTAAACCAATAGTGAACATTATTGAGGCATAAAATGACATAATATAAATAAGCTAAAATTATCGTACAAGTAAGCGTTATAACTTCTCTCGTCATCAGTGTTGCCACTTTTTTTTAGCACTTGGGAGCTAGATTTCATCTTTTTGGTAGCTAGAAAGTAGCTAGAATATTTAATTACCTGTAATATTCATGGCTGTGTAAGGAAGCTAACCATATGATGTTTCTAAACTATTAGAGTAATGCAATTGTGTGCTGAACATATGCATCAACTATTACACAGACCCAAAGGATGAAACCTTCCCCTGAACCAATAACTTGGCTAATTGAAAAACTTTTCTCCCAACACCGGGAAAAATGTTTAAAGAAAACATGCACACAGTACTATGTATTTTACTATACAAAGTAATTAAGAGTATCCATGTATTGTGGCGATCATCCCTCATTTTACTCAATCACCTTGAGCATTTTAACTGTGGTTATTTAGGTCAGGTTAGACGCGAGAAAAATCCCGCAAGTTACTGTCAGAGAGTGGAGTCCGTAACGAAAACACTGCCGCGTGACGACTTGCGCGACACAAAGTGAGTTCTCGACATACACCACCACGTTCTACTGTAACCAAAAGTTGAACTTATTGCGACAGTTCACACATTAATTCGAAAAAGTTTCGATATCTTTGCGAGTGGATCCGCGAGTTCACTGAAACATGGCAGCAAAGAAAGTGGTAAATCGAAGAAACGAAGTTTTTGATAACGCTTTACAAACAGCACACTATATTATGAGACATGCGGTCACCAGAATATAGGAATAAATTTAAAAATTCTGATGTGGCCAACACATGACTTTCTCCACATTTGGGGTATAGATATTTACATTATCATGAATAGCATTATAAGGCAAAATTATCATTTCGTATCGTAAAAGAATACAGTCTTCCTTATTGCCATAAATTACGTATATTTTGAATACGTTTACAAAATTCACCGCTACATGGTGGTGGCGCTGTATACTGTAAATTAAGAAAAAGCAAAACACCTCCGAAATGGATAGTTCTACGAAAATTTGTTTCAAACAAAAGTTGGAAAAAATGTTATTGTCTACAACTTTGGTCCTCACGAAGATTACCAATAACGACGTTTTTAAGGAGATATTCGACGGAAACCGAAAAAACCGATTATTTATAAATAATTCCTAAACAATAACTGCTATGGAAAATTGTTTGAAATAAAAATTGTAGGAAATTACATTCTCTATAACCTTTGTATAGAATTGTATATACAATAATGATGTTTTAACGGAGAAATATCGCAAAATCGGGTTTCGGATAAACCTCAACTTTCGGTTAACCGATATTGTCCAAAAACTAATCAGTTCTTTTGCTCATGCTAAAGTGTCACTATATATGAAATTTGGTATTAATATGAGAAGTACTTTTTGAGTTAGAGCGCCCACAATCACATACATCCACACAAACACACACACATTCTGATAATAGTCTAAACGTGTTCTAGGGACCTCAAAACGTGTATTTCCGTTGAAATCTCGAAGACGATTTTCTTCGTGATCGCAATACTTTCCCTATACTACCTACGGAGAAAGTAAGAAGCCACATATTTTTATGCACGTATAAAGACATATCTAATCAAAATGGCGACGCGAGCTACTAAAGGAGAACATTAAATTTTGCAGCTTAATTACAGGTTCACGATTACTTAATGCTTACGAGCAATATTTTTTAAAGTATTGCGTTCAATTATAAATTTAAAACTTTTAGCAAGTAATTTACTCGCACTAATCGTCTGCTGAATCACGATCGTTGAAAACTAGCAAATTCGGCGTTGTTCCGTTGCCTTTCGAATAAATGAATTATTACTCACATAAATAATTAACCACTTCCATAAATAATTACTCACTTTGATATTTCGATGCCATTTCCTAGCAGGAACATCGAGGGGTCCGCTCGGAGTTGAAACTCAATCCATCTCCTCCAATCCTTAAGGCAGAAAGAACGACATCACGTAGACTTCTGTTTTCCGCCATCTTTGACAATTCATCGTAGCACCTCACTCTTCCTTTTCACTCACCATCAACAAATAGCAACGAAGAAATCACCGAAAAACGAAACTTTTCGATTAGAAAGACGGCTGCGCTAACCGCAGGATGTTTTCTCAAGCTGCAAAATGACTGGTAACAAGTCCAATAAGTCCTGACTCTGTCGAGAGTTGAAGACGACTGTCCTTCTCGTGACCGCAGATTTTAAGAAGAGTAGCTTCGTTTTGTCAGCATCGACCAATCACCATCAAGTTGTTCCCCCCCCCTTTTTGTTGTAACACGGAGCTATACAGCCCCATGCGAAACTCGATCGGGTTATCCACCTGCCTTTTGTAGCGTTTCGCTTACTGAGAAAATTTCTCCGAACCAGCGATGTTCCAGAGGATCAGATTACCGAAATAGATTCCTGTTTTCGACTTGGCGTCCGACTTGGATTTCGCGGTAATATTCGATGGTTTATGATTGGCTGGTCCAAGTGGTTAGATATATATTTTTTTAAAGATATTGGTCTGTGATTGGTTGAAAAAATTAGTGTGGAGTAGGTGAGCAGTAGTCGTGAAATATTGATAGCTGTTGGACGTGCATATCCATATTTCGTGGAAGTAAGTGAAAGGCGGTCGATTGTGTGATTTATTCATTTTAGATGCATTCAATTTGTACTTTTATTACTGTTAATATAAGTGTGAGGCTATTGAAATAAGATCGAGTAGCTAAACTGTGCGTTTTTGTTGAAGTTGTGTTCGACCTTTTCAAGGTGAAACTGGGAAGAAACCATCATGGCGGTTCAGTTGCTCGACGCTGTAGAGATTCGGAAGAAATTGCTCCTGCATGCATTTCCACTCGCCTCCGGTCAGAAGAAGGCTTCGAAATGTAATAGTGAGTAATCAATCGATTATTTATAAATAATTTTGGAATGTGATAACAAATTAATTACGCAAAATAATGCATTCCAGTTCCGAAATAATATAACAAAACTATTACGAACTAGGTTATGGCACCTTACGCCTACATTAGGACTTTTTATATGAAGTGTCACGTGAATGGAAATTGTTTTCAAATGCCTTTACTGGTTATTGAAGTGCGCCGAGGGAAGGCTTCCGTAGTGAGTTTTATTATCTCTTCTTCGCGAAATTGACAGTAGCTATTAGAAATATTTTTACGTGCATGTCTCGCCTTACGGCTCAAGCAATTGCGTTTATTCGTCTTATTTTAAAGCTACGTGATTTGTTTTATTCTTGAAAATGTCAGTTAAGCGTGAAATTATATTTACGCTCGTTACATGGGGATGATGTTCGCGCGTCGTCGGCTTGGTTGGCTTAGATATTGGTTTACATTGGTGACTTCCAGGCAACGTATTTTGAGTTAAGCAATGGAAAATTGGCAGTTCTTTTCCTTATAAATTATACTTTCGGAAAACGTAATGTGTGCGGTGCGGTCATGTTAACCTCTTATTGCGAAGCAAAGGTAAGGTGGAATTGGTTTGAAATTGTAATTGCACTAAAAAGTATTGTGAAGGCACAACTAGCTTTGTTTTGAAAGTCGAATATTCTCTCAGCTCTATCGCGTTTTAAATCGCTTCTTGCTGCTTAATCTGGTCTTTTAAATTGTTATTCACTGTTTCTGTGAATTGTATTTAATTTTTTACTGTAAATTATTTTACTATAAATTTTTTTACTATGAATATTTTACTATAATTGTTTTACGACACAAATCTTTTACTATAAATTTTTACTATAATTTTTTTACTATACATTTTTTAGTACAAATTTTTTTACTATAAATATTTTATGCATAGATAATGGAAAATTTCTAATAGATTGTTTTAAATTATAGTTCTGCATAAGATTGTCTTATCACAACCGTCTAAACTTTAAACGCTGCGTTATGATTTTGAATAAAAATTACTCTACGTTTTTTTATGTAAAAGATAAGCTATTATCAAATTAAAAGTTATGTATAATTAATTGTTTTATGTGTTATAATATCTTGTTTAAATTCTAAAATATTGATAAACATTAAAAACCGTTCGTACCTTGCTTCTCTTATAATGCGGTGCCATACCTTAAATACCGTCAGCGCTTTTGACAGTACTAACAAGCAACCTTGGCGCAAGCAGTTTGGGTCGGATAGGTATAATCTTTAAGTGCCTGGTGCACAATTTAATTATTTAATACTATAATAGCCCAAGTCAGTTGGTTGGTCACGCTTTCACGATGGCCGATATAGAACGTTTTAACAAACTTCCCGAATAGGTATAAGATTTAAATTTGGCAAGGCTGCTTGATTAACATATTTTACGGTAATGACGAAAATAAATCTCCAAAAAAGTCCTGGGTTCGACTCCGAGGAAGACATTTCCATTTTCCGTAAGGTAACATGTAAAAATCCATTTTTTGATGTGCAGACTTTTATTGTTTTGGAAATTAAAATTAGAAGGAATTAACCTACGATCTTCGGATCTGAACCATTTTGAAGAAAAAATTACAAAGTTTCTTATTCTGTTCATCTTTTCCCGCATACAATTCCAAATCGCTCATGTTATACGTTTATTTCACATATTTTGTGGAAATACTGCCATTTTAACGGAATGTTGCCTTGGCTAACAATTATATTGTTAGACCTCAAAATCCTATTGTTGTATCAATTCTTATGGGTGTAAGCGTGCTTTGTATGCTTTTAATACGAGATAGAGGGGGAGAGAGAGAGGGAGGGGGAGAGACAGAAGTAGAGGGGGAGGGGGAAAGAGGGGGAGAAGAGAGAGGGAGATAGAGGGTGGGAGAGGGAGGGTGGGAGAGGGAGAGAGGGTGTGAAAGGGGGGAGAAAGGGAGGGAAAGAGAGGCATCTATTTTAAGTTTAAATAAAGATAGCCCGTCAACAACAGAATATTCGCTAGATATGTTTTATATGACAAAATATTTCATATGCGAAAGTGGGATATTAATTATTGTAAATGAAAATATTAATTATCTATCTATCTATCTATAATTCTTCCGTTGATATTTGAAGGGGCATTACACTAGTGAAAACATAAAAATTGAGCATGCAATCCTTTGAATCGCCTCTCTCCCCTCTTGAATCCGTCCCTGTTTGCGACCCTTTATTCGAAACATCTTTATCTCTCTCAATATTTCTTTCCTAAGAAAGAAATAGTTTTAAGAAGGCACTCAGTGGGGGCAATAGGGACATCCAAAGGAGGTGGGTGATAACGTCCCTCGCCTCCCCTTGTATCCGCCATTGTCTATCAGAAATATTTTACATAGCGTGTAAATGACTGGTGATTTTCATTTAGCGAAGACCATAAAAAGTTTCAAAATAACTTCGCTTAGCTTGAAATGAAGAAAATAGTTTATTCATTTGATGTTATTCCTAATTCACTAATTTTTAAATATTTTAAGCCGCAGTCAGAAGTCCCTTCTACCCAAATGAAGAAACTTATAACTTTCTCCATACGTAGTATAGGGAAAGTATTGTGATCACGAAAAAAATCGACTTCGAGATTTCAACGGAAATACACGTTTTGTGGTCTCTAGGACATGTTTAGACTATTTTCGGAATGATGTCTATGTGTGTGTGTGCTTGTGATTGTGGGCGCTCTAACTCAAAAAGTACTTGTCACATTAATACCAAATTTTATATATAACACTTTAGCATGAGCACAAAGAACTCATTATATTTTGGACAATATCGGTTAAACGAAAGTCGAGGTTCATTCGAATCCCGATTCGGTTTTGGCGAAATATCTCCGTTTAAACTTCATTATTGTATACATTGACTACTACAAAAAATGTAGAAAATATACTTTTCTACATCTTTTATTTCAAACAATTTTCCGTTGCAATCATTGTTTAGGAATTATTTATAAATAATCGGTTTTTTCGGTTTCCGTAAAATATCTCCTTAAAAACGTCGTGAGGACCAAAGATGTAGAGAATAACATTTTTTCCAACTTTTGTTTGAAACAATTTTTCGTAGAACCATTCATTTCGGAGATATTGAACGTTTTCGTAATATCCAGTATACAGCGCCACCACCATGTAGCGGTGAATTATGTAAACATATTAAAAATATACGTAATTTACGGCAATAAGGACGACTGTATTCTTTTACGATACGAAATAATAATTTTGCCTTATAATGCTATTCATAATAATTTAAATATCTATACCCTAAATATGGAGAAAGTCTTGTGTTAGCCACATCAAATTTTTTCAACTTATTCTTGTCAAAATCCATCTATTTCATTGCTTCTTCGTCTTCTTCACTAATGCACTATTTCGTTCTGGCATTTTTATTCATTTACTTTATATTGACTGGATCGACAAAACGGCCTTTTGCAGACTTTTGAAAGGAGCAGAGACGAGCAGTTATACCGTGCCATCGGCAGGTTTCAATATAACGACACAAACGCGCTCTGCTCCTCTACATCCATTCTGTACCTTCTCTTGCTGACTAATTTATCTTCTGCTGATTTCTTTGCTCATGTTCGGCAAATAATAATCATATTTTATCGCTGCTTTCTTATATATTTGTCTGATATTCCGATTCTTTTATTTTATTGTCTCCGATGCGGAATCTCTTGCCATAAAACTACATATGTAAAAGGATTAATTCAGCGGTTTCCTAACTTTACAAATAAGAAAAATTTCCTTACGCCCCTTATATGTCCCATATATGTAAATGACACGCCCTAGCCACTTGGTAGCTAGAATTCGCTGTTTGAATATAGTAGGTCTCACAAATGTGACAGTTAAAACGACAGTAAATACAATGTGAAGTCTTTTGCCCCGCTCTGAGACTTACCGCACCCCCCCCCCCCCCCCCCCCCCCCCCGCATTTGGGGCCGCGACCCAAAGTTTGGAAACCACTGGGTTAATGGATGGAATAGAAATTATAACAAAATTTGAGGTGGCCAACACATGACTTTCTCCATATTTAAGGTATAGATATTTAAATTATTATGAATAGCATTATAAGGCAAAATTATTATTTCGTATCGTAAAAGAATACAGTCGTCCTTATTGCCGTAAATTACGTATATTTTAATATGTTTGCAGAATTCACCGCAACATGGTGCTGGCGCTGTATACTCGAAATTAAGAAAAATTTGGGTATCTCCGAAATGGACGGCTCTGCGAAAATTTGTTTCAAACAAAACCTGGAAGAAATATTATTCTGTACAACTTTGGTCCTCATGAAGATTACCAATAAGGACGTTTTTAAGGAGATATTTGACGGAAACCGAAAGAACAGATTATTTATAAATAATTCCTAAACAATAACTGCTATGGAAAATTGTTTGAAATAAAAGTTGTAGGAAATTACATTCTATATAACCTTTGTATAGAATTGTATATAAAATAATGATGTTTTAACGGAGAAATATCGCAAAAACCGAATCGGGTTTCGGATAAACCTCGACTTTCGTTTAACCAATATTGTCCAAAAACTAATCAGTTCTTTGTGCTTATGCTAAAGTGTTATATTTGAAGTTTGGTAACGATGCGGCAAGTACTTTTTGAGTTAGAGTGCCCACAATCACATACACACGCACGTACACACAGACATCATTCCGAAAATAGTCTAAACGTGTTCTAGGAACCTCAAAACGTGTATTTCCGTTGAAATCTCGAAGTCGATTTTTTTCGTGATCACAATACTTTCCCATTACTACGTATGGAGAAAGTAAAAACGTTTATTTTTCAATACAAAATTTGCTTACATGACGTACAATCAAATTAATTTATATTGCCATTGGACTTCACCTGTCTGCGAAATAAAATATTTTTTGAACTCTTCGGGAACACTTTTAGCATCGGCTGAATAGTTATGACATATGTACGCCTCCTTGTAAAGGGAAAAGCTTCTCTTTAGAGACTCTGCCTTCTTTTCACCAGGTGCCTGCAATTATCTCATGTGACGCATTATGTTCCTCATCAAAAGTTCCTGCATAATACTATGCGTGCCTTTGCAATTAAAAAGTGACTTCCGCTTTTATCGGGCGCTTGGATAACTATATATTTACCATCTAGGGCGCCTATGCAATGAGGGAATTTCCATATATCTTCTTGAAGGCATGTTTCTGAAAGAACGACAGCTAATGTAAATGCACGGGCGAGAAATTCTGCGAATCACAGAGTCGAGAACCCACGTGACAGTAAATCGCGGCGATATTTGTTGACAGTGTAAACACACAGGCGAGACCCTTGAGCGAGATGTCGCAAGTAACTTGCCAGTCTATTCCCTGAATTACATTTAAGGATATCTGCAACTGCTAGTTGTTTGTTGTTTATCGGGTTACCATATCTTCGACTTATCTAGGACGTTTTAGATAGTAGCTAGGAAAAGCTAAAATCTTTTTTCGATTCGCCAGATTTGTAACAAGTCGCTAGGATTGATTTTTCTGAGCTAGTTCGAGTTGGAAGTCGCTAGATCTAGCTACAGATTCGCTAGATTGGCAACACTGCTCATCATATATTGGTCAAAATGACAACTCACGCTGAAATCCGTATTTCCCGCTATCATTTCTAACGTTGGGGCACAGAATTCTGTGAATATGTAGTAGTTCAATTTCTTGCTACTAAAACTCCCTCTGACTCACCGGCAGAGCCACCGGCACCAAATAGACTTGGAATGTTTGAACATTCACAGTTTAACTTCTAGATGAGATACGAAATTGTTTATGAGCTAAAAACCATCTGCAAGCCATAAGCTTCCAAACATTGGTACATTTTTTACGATCCGATCGTTCGTTCAAGAGATATGAGGAAACAAAAAATGTTCTACCTCAAAACAAATAAATAAATAAATAACGGACGAACGCATATAAAAGATTTTATAAAAATAAGTTTTTACTCGATAAAAGCGCAAAAAACTCCGTGATTAAACACTTGCCTGACCTGCGTGCAACAGTTAGAGGATATTTTCCTCCTCCAACAGAAATATTTTATTGGCTTCACAATTCTTTCGTTGCACCTTGATATGTGTCTGAATTTTTATTTAAAGAAAATGAGCAAGTATTTGATATTTTAACTATTTTATATTTGAAATGGAAATTACGAATTTCTGGATCGAGGTTTTTAAGAGAATATTCCGGTATTTTCATCCGTGCTTTGAAATACCATATTGGTTTTGTAACAAGGTATCTCTGTAGGAGACCCTTCTCTCTATATGCGACAGCAGATAAACAAATAGAGGAATGGGCTCCATGCACATAGATGATCTCCGATCCTTGCATTAAACAACAGTTTCTCCAGATATCGAACTTCAGTCCAAGGGAAAGCAATCAAATGCAAATCATTGAGCTTTTTTTTTTAGTGAAATACTAAAATTCCCCTATAAATATGAGCTTAAAATAGCTTATCTTTGTTTTCCGTTGCTTTCTAAAGTGTGGATTGCTTTTGCGAATTTAAAATAATTGTGTTCTGTATAACATACATATTATGTAAATTAAAATGGAAATGAGTATAAAGTACATTTTTACTGTCATTTTGCTTAACACCTCTGTCCATCGAAAGATCAGGAAAGATGGTGATTACTAAATATTTAACACACTCAGCTTCTTGGGTATTCAGTCCATCTCTTGCAACACGCAGTAGTTTTTCAATCTACGAGAATTAAGTGGAGATCACTATTAATAATGAGGAAAGAGATGTATGAGAGCCGTAAGCCTCATCCTCCAGCCAATCCGCAGCCACCAAAGGGATCTCCCCTTCCCTTTAGGGAGACATAGAAGAAGGGTGGGCCCCCGATGAAGGGGCGGCGTCATTTCCCCTGGGAGCCCTCCTGACATTTACACTCGTCCTTCTCTCGAATGCATGCAGAATATCTCCCAAAATGCTCCCCGTTGTCCCGGGAGCCGATACATCATCTAGAGACCTCTTTTTAAAGGTCAACTCCGCTACGCGTTTTTCATCTTGGCAGTAAACCGCTTTCCCGCCCGTGCTCTTCCTCTCCCACCCAACCCATAATTCCCTTCCCCACTCCTCTCCCCTTTCTATCTTCCGTTTCGTCTTCCTCCCTTCCACTTCACCACTGCCGATCCTCTTGGTTCACCTTCTCTCTGCTCCTCCGGGGCCGATGGGGGAGGAGGCCGCCACCTGATTCATAACTCTGAAGTCGATTGGGATTCTGTGTTCGATTTCGAAAGACTTAAATACAAGTCTCGAGTTTTTGCTTTGGTAATTACCAGTGATGCAAATTTTGAAGAATTACATACGGATGAAACTTCATATTGTGGAGTGGAGCTGTTAGACGAAGGCGTTCTGTAACTGATTGTGAGACGCAAAGGTCGCCACCGCGTCTGAACGAAACCCCGCTCTGTAACGGAAAAGTTCCGCATTTAAATGGTAGCAAGAATTGTCTTTTTTGTTTATATATTAGGGGTAATATGTAGAGAGCAAATTTTTGTATCTCCTCCTGTTATGTTTTTCCCACGAAGCTTATGAGAATTGTGAGAAGTGCATGATGCAATTCAGCGCGATTCTAACCAAACTAATTCCTTCTTTCTGCATTAGTTACTATAGTCGATATTGAGCGATTATGAAGGTTTATTATTATTGTTATTAAGCACATTGTTACAAGTTGGCCATAGGGCCAGGTGGAAACAGTATAATCTATATCTATCTATCTATCTATATAATATATTTTAAAGCGTGTATTTGTGTGTTTGTTCATGGAACTCCTCCTAAACGATAAAAACTAGAATAACCAAATTTGGTACAATTCTTCCTTACATCCTAACTTAGTGAATGGTCAAGGTTTGGACAACCGGGATTAATCAGTGCTGCCAATATAGGGGATTAACGTTTTTCCATAAGATAACACGTATGAATCGATTTCTTGACTTGCAAAGTATTCTTCCTTCAAGCATAAAAATACCAAAATATGGACCGATTTTTTTCGTTTTTACTTTATTCGACGAATAAGACTCTACACTATCTTATTTCTGCGAAGTTTACATGTTACACGGTCGAAGTTTTCAAAAATACGCTATTTGTTTCGAAATTTTGTGGATTTTTCGTACCCCTCCCGGGCGTTGCCAAGGCGGCCGTCATTGTTACCTCCGATTCAATTAGCTTCAATGAAGCTTATAAATAGACGAAAGTTTAGCGTTATTCGATTCGCACTTTTGTTTAAGCAACGAAACGATCGATGTTTATGGATAGCAACGTAAATAGATACTGATTAATAATCAGGAAGCGTTTATTGATGAAAGTAATTGAACCTTCTTTCGTCTATTGAATACTGGAATCTTACATTTTTTCTAAGTAAAATCATTATATTCTACATTATAATGTTTATTAACGTAAATAAGCTCACGTATCTGGTGTACATTTACCAGTCAGTGTTCAATCATGGACAACTGTACATTGCTTTTTCAAGACATAAAAGTAAATATTTCAGCGAGGCATAATTACACAAGATATGAAGCTGGATTTGGCGAAGGTAATCTGATAGAAAATACAATTATCGTTATATTTGAATGCAATACGTTCAACGGATTGTTACAAGCAAATATGATTAATTGTTACAAAAAACCAATTGTAATTTAAAAAGTATCTACTATATATTTGAAAGAGTTTGTATGTTGTGCTGTAGTATCTTCACTAAATCCGTTGAAATTCAACGGGAAATTCTGCTAGTTCAATATAAAGTAACATAAATATTCCCCACGCATAGCTGAATAATACACTGAATTTTTAGAGATAAAAATAAAGCATAAATAAATATACATACATACAAATACCTATATACATATATAAACAAACATTCCAGTGGTGGATTTTCGCGGGTTCATGACACGGCTACCGTAGCGGTCATAAAGGAAATATCAAAACTAATATTGTAACTTTGATCATAATAACGTTATTATTAAATAAAATGTAAAAGCATGCTACGCAAATGATTGGTATAAACAACATTTTGAGAATTTACTTCGTAAGCTGATCAGATAACTAGGTCAACTTTCATGCATAGTAAATTTCTCATTTTTTTGAGCCAATGTTAAATTCTTTTAGTAAGTTTTTCTTTTATTAGAGTCTATTTTTGGCATCTCACTGCTGAAGACGGCTGATATGTAGCCAAGTTTCATTCTAGAATGTCAAGTGAACATCACTATTTTTATGAAAAAGTAGGAATGATTACGAATAATATCAAACCAACATAAAAATAGTTCATAATGATCTTCAATACGTTTAGAAGGAAATCAACCGAGCAAATGAAATTATTGTTTCTAGGAAATGGGATATGAAGCACCGTAGAAGAGCACAGTCAGGCTGTCGAAGAGCACCATGAGGCTTAAATCCCTTAATCCCTTCCCTACAACATTGCTTTCATTTTATGGCGATTAAACCTCAGGTAGTTATTTTTATAGTTTATATATAAGGAAAGATATTTCGCCGTCAACGGTTATTAATGAATTTCAAGAGCGTTGTTAGACATAACAAACGATTCAAACCACTGTGAAACAAGTCATTGCACAGCGGAATTTGTGGTCGTACCAGGATGCGTCTTATTCGTTCGCCACCTCCTGTAGTTGCGCACCAGGGATGACAAATGATTTTTGAGTCGCCTGCCAAGGAAGTAATGTGAACCATCACAATTTTTACTCGAGTGCCACTAGTTTACTCCTTCTCTAAGAAACTTCATATTTTATACAGAAAATACAAGCTTACGCGTGCCGAGTAAAATCGCATGCGTGCCACTTCTGTCACTTGTTTGCCATCCCTGTTGTACACAAATTAAAGCGTCCTTTTCACCCTCCCTCTCGGCGACCTTTCCTCCCTCCCCCTTCTCCCTACATCACGCGCTGTGTATCCGCAGCCTCCTCATTGTGTTCCCCGTTCCCTGGAGACACGGGCGATAGACTTTGGAGGGAGAGAGTTTTCTGAGGGAAAGATGCGACGGAATGAAACGATGTGACGGACGGTGGAAAGATAGTTGAACTGAAACGGTAAATATTATTAATGCCTTAAATTGTTCGTATGTAACATTAAAACTTAAAATTTCATTGCTGCTAACTTTGCCCTGAGATCGATAGCCTCAAAAGACAATAACATCCGAGCTTTAACGGGACCGACCCGAACTCAGTTTCAAATATAAATTCGGTTAATACGGAAACATCGAAAAGAAATTTAAAAAATACATTTATCATTACATCAGGGGTGTACAGAGTGTGGCCCTCCGTTGATGTTCGTGCGTCTCTTCGGAAGATTTTATATCATAATATTGGACAATGTTTAGGATAGGTTAATATGGGAAATCATAAAGTGAAAATTGTAAGAGAGTGCAAAATGTTAAGGTTAACCAAACGCACTACTTTTAGCAAATTTGAACTCCTGAAATATTGTACTCCTTTTACTGCTTCTTTCAAAAGAATTGTACACCTTTTCAAAAGCGCACTATATTGTCTCGCGATATCTATTCCACACAGGTGCATTAGAGTAACATATGTAAACTTGGAATCTATTTTACTTTTACCAAAGTGAAACCTAATATTTGGATGTTAGCACATAATATTCAGTGACATTCTTCCAATGAAAATAAATATTATAAGTGTATTTATTAATACTTTTAATTTAAGAAATACTCCAAAAGCAATATTTGTGGTATTTTGCGTTTGAGTGTTGATAAATAAAAATATATAAAAAAGCATTGTTTTTAATCAACCAACTTTTATAAATTTTTAAGTGCCCTAAAAATCAAAAACAAATCCTTTACAGAATACATTATCAATTTTCAAATGAAGTTTCTGCATCTGAATCTGAATTAATACCCTGAAAGCCACCGCAATTGGTGTGTGGCAGGGGGAGATTATCTCCGACCTATCATATTAACCTACTATTTTGCTCTCCCATATTGTCTTAGAGAAGAAGGATCTCTTGTATATATCCGTCCTACAATAATCAATTTTTCGAATCTTGTCAGTGTGGTAGTGGCGTCATACGTAACTTGGGCTCTTAATTACGACTGATAATTCATCATTAAAGTCTTCTGATCTAAATTTCTGCAATAATCGATGCCTAGACCTTTATCGCCTTTTCTCCAGAGACTCCCATCCAAGCTCATTTATTAGGCTCGTGACACTTACTTGCCTACCATACTAAGTTTCACGATACGCGCTCCCTCTCGTTGAATTTTTACTAACTCTTGAATAGGGTCTATCTCATTAGGGTCCACTACGCTACACGCATACTCAATTAACGGTCTAACTAGGGAAAAGTAACAAACCTCGCGGGTCTCTTCGTCACATACACCTAATATTCTAAGGACAAATCCTAACCTTTTACGAGCTGCTCCTATTATCGGTCGAATATACTCCTTCCAAGATAAATCGCTCGTTAATACGATTCCAAGATATTTCTGTGTTTTCACCAATTTTATGAGGTCCGTGTTGAGAAAATACTATTGATAACTTGTTGCTATCTACCCTGCAATAAGCTAACTAAGGAACATTTATTACTGTTGAATTCTAACTGCCGCTTTTTACATTCCGAAATGTAATGTAAACCCCATTGGAGGATCTGAACATCTTCTACGTTATTAATTTTTCTATAAACCACTGTGTCGTCCATGAATAATCTACAGTTACTGTTTACAATTTTACTGGGATCATTTATATATATATATATATATAAAATAACGATCTCAAGACACTTCCCTGGGGAACGCCGGATGTGACATTCATAGGATCTGAACGATGTTCATCGATTACTACCATCTGTTCTCTGTCGCTGAGAAACGCTTCTATCCATCTTACAACTGTTTCGTTAATCCCGTGCAGTTTCATCTTTCGAATAAGCTTATGAAGAGGAACTTTGTTAAAAGCTTTTCTAAAATCTAAAAATACGGCGTCTACCTGCGTATTTGCTTCACCGGAATTTAAAATATCATGCGTGAAGGGCGCTGTGTCACACACGACTTCCCTTTTATAAAACCATGCTGATTGTTATCTAATAAACCATGTCTATCTAGGTGTCGCATCATTGATCTACATATAATATGCTCTAAAACCTTAGATGCTATAGCTGTCAGCGAGATATGACGGTAATTCTCTGGATTTCCCCTATCTCCACCTTTGAAAACTGGAGTGACATATCCGACCTTCCAGCCTCTCGGTAAAACTCCTTCTATTAGCGTTTTCTCGAAAATAATCCTTATTTTGTAGGTCTTTAGCAAAACAGAAAGATGCAGCAATCTCTTACACAGAGGATTGGTTTAATGAGAACAAAAGAAACTATTTTTATGTAAAAGTTGGGTGGCTCATATTGTAAAGATTTTATTTCTTTCATATGACATCAAGTCTCAGTGTAAAATCTTACAGTACCTTTATGTTTTGTTGAAGACCCATCCAAATTTTACATAAAAATAGTTAATTATTTCTTTTGTTCTCATTAAATCAAATATACCTAAAATAATTTTCTAATCTAATAAAACAATTAAATCCCGTATTCATATTTTAATCCGTTGAAGATGATAATTAAGATTGTTTGAGAATTGTAAAACAGAAAACTTAACAAATCAAAATGGATATATCATAGCTGTTATAAATGATTAACAAACGTAGGCGATAAATGTTTTGATACGTGTTAAAAATGTAATATTAATGTTTCAGCAACGTAAAGAGAATTGACCATACCTAAAGCGATTTTTCTAATATAATGGAAAAAAACTTAATTTTCGTACACTTACTTTATTAATGATTTAAGCTTAATTAAACCGTTTATGTAACGAAGATAAACATATTTGATTCCTCAATAATGATGTCCCGTACCCTGATTGGCTTTCCATTCAACCAATGAAAACACCAACTGAGCATTACACTTGGCACATGACGCATAACCAAGCGAATTGTATAGGGGGGCTGATTATCGGAAAAATCGGATGTGTTCAACACATGACTTTCTCCATACAGAGCAATGAACATGATTTCTCTCAACATCAGGGTCCTCAGGAATAATTATCAGCAATTACACTCGGGAATAATTTTATAACATTTGCAATAGTCTTAAAGAAACAATAAGTACAGAAATTGTTAGCTGTTTCTATGTATAACGTGTATTTCCGTTAAAATCTCTAAATCGATTTTTTTCATGAAAATAATACTTTCTCTTATATGGAAAAAGTGAGAAGCGCTAATTTATCCATGTTAATGGATAACACTCTATTTCTTTTATTTAATCCCTTTTTATTCTTCAGTATCCTACGCCTACTTCTCCAGCTCCATATTCACGAGTCAGCTGATGATTCAGTTGTTATTGTGTAAACCGTTCGCTAAAACAAAGTGGAAATTCTATCGTTTATTAAGAGACGCCAATTCGCCTTTTACGTGTTTCGATGTGTTCCTCAAGGGGAGACCCATTATCCTTGCTTCCAGTGATGACTCTTCATTCCTCTCCTATCTCCCCCTTCGTCTCTCCACCTTCTCCTCTTCTTTTTCTCGTGGTCATGCAACTTCCGCCCGCCTTTCAATTCCCACCCCACCCCTCTTTCTCATCCTTCCTCCATCTGTCCTTCCTCTCTCCCTCTCCCCCATCCCTTCCTCCCCCCCTCCCCCATCCCTTCCTCCCCCCCTCCCCCTTTGCCCCCCTTGATGCTCTTTGGGATTTGAATGCTTTTATGTATATGTCTCTCTCCGACACCCCAGCGGCTCTCCTTCTGGTAAGTGCTCACTGGCTTTCCTTCAACACCTAGTTGCCCTAAATATCTTTATTTACCTTTCCTCTTCCACAAGGTGTGTGTGTATTTAGGGAACCAGTGAGCACTTACCAGAAGGAGAATCGCTGGGCTGTCGGAGAGTTGTGTCTCTCTTGTGCTGACGAAGGGATCATCCCGAAAGCTCCAACAACGTCTACAAATGTGTCTCTCCGACACCCCAGCGGCTCTCCTTCTGGTAAGTGCTCACTGGGTTTCCTTCAACACCTAGTTTTCCTAAATATATTTATATGCCCAAAACTATTTTTACTTGTGTAAATTTTAAAATTATTTTTTATATTTTAGTATATGTGAATTTCATTAAAATAAATTTTCTCAAATTTAATTTTTGTTTTAGTTAAATATTAAAAACTTTCGCAAAAATGTCCCCAAACACCTTAAATTATATTCATCAATTTTAATCTCTACAACTGACTTCGTTATCAATATATCGATGAATAATTCTATATTGGTCATTTTAGTTACAGTTGTATTATTTATCGTAAAAAGGATATTGTTTAAACTTCGGAACAGCGTATAAATGTCTTTAATATGTGAACAAATGCGAGGCGAATTTATAGTCCCAGTCAATCATATGCAATTACGTGAATCCGGCTACAATGCAAATCGCCTTGATCACGATAGATTTTCATAGAAAAACACGTAGAATTTTTGCGTTAAAAGCTAATTTGTTGACCGATTCAACGCGTATTCGAAAACTGAAGACAAAATAAAATTTATTTCTTTTAGGCGTTCTTTGTTTCGTGTTCAAAATTTCTGCGATGATTCTGAATGATTTTAAAATGTGATTGAGTAATGTGCTACACCATGGGTACAAATCTCTGAAGTTGATAAGGGCCAAAAACGATCATGATTGGACCTACTAAGTAAGAGGGCCACACTGTGAAAGTTTTGTATATTATACAAACTTAAGTATACTATTGCGGATTACCATAAGCAATTTTACTTGCAATTTTCATTTGACAAAAAATGAAGTGATAAACAAATATAACTTAATTAAGTACTCATAAGAGATTGAGGTCTGCTAAAATAGCGCACCCTATAGACCGGTGGACGAAATTCGAGTGCTTCATACGCTTTCGAAATCGCAGCAGTATTTTATCGTTCACTACAGTAACTGACAGTTAAGACTGGAAGTGTATGGCGAACCCATGAGACATATTCGATAGATTGCCATTAAGAAGTTCAATTGTATATAAATGTAATGAAACAAATGAGCTATTACCTGCATCGATGTCGCCCCGGAGGTCGTATGTTGTGTGTATTACACTCACACCCGCGTTTACATTTACATGAATGCCCTACATGCCGCCAGAAGCGTTTGGCAGGGGGTGTGTCACTGCACCAAATGTACCCTAACTAATGCCTCTGTTGGCCTCTCTTAACGCGTCTGGAAAAAAATATCTGTAGAATTTCTCGGGTCTAGCGACTATTTCGACGTATTTTCTCGTACACTCTGATCTGTATAAACGGTCCTGGAATCGATCCATTGATTTTAAGATTGACGACGATTTGCCTAAAAGGTACACGAGTACATCGTGAAAAAATCGTCGAAATCGTAATTCCTGTTCTCGAGTTATTCCACTAAATATGCCTCCATATGTTTTCCAGAAAGGAGTGCGTTCTAGACAAACACACAAACTAACATATCTAGGCTACTATTATAACAGATTATTTTCGTATGTTATGTTTCACCATTTTCGCTATGTTAATTTAAAACTATTTTACTTTAAGTATGTACTTTTTAGTTTTACAGCGCGGTAGTATCATTAATGTAAATTTTAACAGTATTCATAAACACTACATTTCATTATATCAGGATTATGAATATTTTTATTAAACAGTATTCTGAGGACCCTGAAATTTTATATGCACATGGAGCTCAAAAGTATAACGCCGGTCCTGCCATATAAAATAGCATCTCGGATATTAAATTTACCAGGAAAGAATCTGAATTCTTTTGTTTTGCAAGAACGTTTCTACCCTCCTCTTTTTGGAGACATGTAATATAATAAAAGATTTTCGAAAACCTAAGCCAAAAAGGGTTGAACAGGTTACTAAATAGCCAAACTTTACGCCTGTGTTCGAATTTTTATTCAGTGACTGTAAAATCTCATATATTGCTGTCTTTGTCATATTTTAGTTTTATGTGTCAGTGACTCGCTGACCAATCCCTAATTCAATGAATATCATACTCTACGTTTACAAGATATAACATTCCAGTAATCAATTTTGTGTTAATTCGAATAAAAATATAAGACAATCATTCAGAGCCCCCGCGGGAATCCTCCTAATTGTGACTTTCGCAATTTAAATCTTAAAAGCCTACATATAAAAAACAACACCTTCCCTCTACACACAATTCAATTTTTTTCTAAACTGAACACCTGTCCCATAGCAACGGTCACACAGAGCCAAGGGGCGTCCCGAGGAATTTTGGCGCCCCGGGAGAAATAGCACTCTAGCACCCTCCTCAATAAATGTTTATTCAGATAAATAGGAAGCACAAGTTAATTAATTAAACGCTCTGTAAATATTATAGATAAAGAAAAAAACAGAATGAATGCAATGAAGATTCCAGCATGTTTGGAGATATAAATCGGTATTAGGGATGGGCGATCTTACCCTGAAAGATCGATTCTGTGAATCGATCTAGATCGTATTAATAAAGATCGATTTACCGATAAGATCGAACCAAAATGATCGATTCAAGAAAGATCGATCTTCGATTCTAGCCACAAGGAAGGTTATAAACTAAAAGAATAATTTTCGTGTTACAATTTTTTTATTATAATAACTATCGATCTTCGATTCAAGCCATAAGAACCAACATTTTACATTAACATTTTAGAATCATAATAAAAAGAAACGAAAATTAAAAACATAAAAGTTCGCGATCAATTACTGTGTGGCATTAACTTCCTCTCTAATATGATTTTTAATTTTACAGATTTCTGACTGACTACCATTCGCATAATAAATGGACATGCCCTCAGCGAGATTCGAACCCGCGAACCTTACATTGGAAACAAAATACATATATTAAAATCCTACACTGGGGAAATGCATTATTAGAGTAAAATGTGAATTATTGAGATCAATTTATTTCACACACCTTAATTTATTATAAATTAATTGAAAAAAACCGCGCAAACATTGCGCGGGTACAGATAGTAAGGTTAAGTTGCCGACTAGGTTTGATGCCCACAACTAGAGTTCACCACTTTCACCAATCACCACTGCCCCTCTCCTTCATAGGCACCCCACCATGTGGGGTCGAACGATTCTCGATTCTGGACTAAAAGAATCGATCCACATAAAAATCGTAGAACAAAAGATCGATCCGAAAAATGGAATCGGTCTTGTAAAAAGATCGATCCTGTAAAAGATCGATCTTGGATCGCTCATCTCCAATCGGTATCCAATATTTATTCACTTGCAAGTAATGCTTAGATAAATGGTCGGAATAGCATCCCCAAGATTTTGGCGCCCCGGAATTTTATACATCTAGAAAAAAACCATTTCTTACGCCAACCGATGAAATTGGAACCTGTCTCCGACGTAAACATACGCCAAGCTAATTTCAACAATAATTTGTGTAAATCGCTGACCCACGCACATAACTAGACGCACGTTTTATTTACCTATGAAAAGTATCCTTGGATACAAATTTCGCCAATGGCGGACGCGTTTCTCGTGAGAGAGAGAGAGAGAGATAGCGGACGTGTTCCTATCCACCCGTACACCCAGTCACTCTAATGTCCCAACAACATTTCTCATTCCCATTCTCCCCTCCCTCATCTTCCTTCTCCTCCCCCTCATCTTCTTTCTCTCTCTCTCATATCGCCTGACTTCCACCTGCGATGACAACCTCCTCCTAACGCACTCATTCCTTGCAACGAAACTTCTCCTGGCGCGACCGATGGCACACCTGCGTACTCGCCTACCCTTCCTTACTATCTTATCGCCCTCCTGTCCTCTCTCCCCCCCCCACCCTAACATCCTCCCCTCCCACCTCCTCCCCTCCTCCCTCCCTTCCCTCCTCCCTCCCTTCCCTCCTTTTCCTTTCTCACCCTCCCTCCTATCCTCTCCTACTTCTCCCTCTCTCTCCCATCATTCCTTCCATCTCCCCTCTCTCCTCTTCCTTTCTCTCTCCCCTTCCCTCCTCTCCTCTCCCTCCCATCATCTCTTCCATCCGCCCTCCCTCCCTCTCTCCCATCGTCAGTTCCATCTCCCCTCTCTCCTCCTCCCTCTCTCTCATCCTCTCCCCCTCCTTCCCTATCTCCCATCTTCCCTGTAAATATGTTTTTGTAAAAGTATGTAAAAAGAGGTGTGTGTGTGTGAAATCATACATATACATCTTATATAATAAAATTGAATGTCTGTCCATCTGTCTGTTCCTTATACATTCCCACGCCCTTTGAGCTATCGGGATCAAACTTTGCGAATTGACTTCATATAACTCTACGAGTAACATAGGGTACCCGGGATTTCCAAAATCGACCCGGGTTCGAATCCAGGAGGCAATTTTATTTTCCCATAAGTTTACACGGGATTTTCGATTTTTCAGAGTGCAAGGTTTTTTCTTTCATTAATTAAAACGTAAATATGGACCGATTTTTTTCGTTTTTGCTTTATTCGACGGATAAAACTCTATACTATCTTATTCTTGCGATGTTTACATATTATACGGTCGAATCATTCAGAAATACGCAATTGTTTTAGAAATTTTACGGATATTTCGTACTCTTTCCGGACGTTGTCAAGGCGACCGTAATTGTTGCCTCCTATTCAATTAATTCCAATTAAACCTTCAAATAGGTGAAAGTATAGCGTTATTCGCTTCGCACTTTGTTTAAGCATCTAAATTATTTCTGTAGCAATGTCAACATTTATACATAAAAACATAAATATTTATGGATAATTATTCAGTTAACTGCGTATGGGAAGCGTTTCTAACGATTCAATCAAAGCAGTTGAATCTTCCTATCATCGTTTGAATGCACGAATCTTATCTCTTTGTAAGTAGAGCCATTATATTATACATCCATAATGTTTATTAACGCAAATAGGCTCAAGCATAAATTTTTAATTAAATGAGAATAGGGACACACGTTATTATTTTAAACACATTAAATGGTTACCTTCTCTTCATTGATATTCTACATAAACGGTTGCATTGATTGTTATATAAAAAATAAAGGACATACATTTGAATAAAAAGAAAAACATAAAAGTTCGCCCAATTCAGAGGTATCAGAGATATCTCAGAATTAGTTTTTACTTTCTCCAATATACGTAGTACCTATAGAGAAATTGTTGTTTTCATGAAAAAATTCGAAATCGAGATTTCAACGGAAATACACGTTTTGAGGTGCGCAAAGGGAGAAATGATTGTATTACCATGTAATACATAATTTTATTCACCAAAGACGTCTGGGATAACCCGGGCATCGCCGGGTACTTTCAGCTAGTAGGTATATACAATGCTTTTTTGTGACGGTACGTGCCGGTACGGCGTACCGGCACCTTTTTCAGAGCGATGTTGACACTCGTCTAATTTCGGTACATTTTCATTTTTTTAATTCTTTAAAACCTAAAGTAATAAACGGGTTCTATAAATATTAAACATTTTTATTTTAATTATCAACTTTGCTATTAAAAGTTCATCAAAAATTCAATAGAGAAGGGGAAAGACTCTTTCCGAAAGAGGGTGCAGGAAGAGGTGGACGTGGGTGGGAGTACCGGCACCTCTTTTTCTACAAAATCAGCACTGGGTATATACATATGTATTTGTATGTGTGTATGACTATGTAACCAATTATGTATACCTACGCATTTCATTATTTTTATTACTTATCTCAATGTTCACATGTACAATGTGTAACTTATCTTTATACTTATATGTGTAACTTATGTTTAGTTCTCCTCTGTATCTGTAAATAATACTACATCTGTAGGTTTTGCAGGTTTTTCACACCCCTTCTTATGTGGGTGTTTTCCTGCAGTTGGGTTTTTCCTAAGGTTTACTATAGTATGTTAATTAATCTTAGTTTTTCCCCACAAACAACTATCTTTATATACTTAACTCGTTTAGGTGCATATATAGTAGACTGTCCATTGTGTTTTTAAAAACATTTGTGAATGTTATTTTTATTTTATTTGATCTAAAAAAATTTTTTGTAAGTTATTAATATTTGTAACTGTAACAATAGGTTATATGGCAGAAGGGACTGCCCAGTTTCAATCTCGCCCAGAAATAAAGACGATATTCTATTCCATCTCCCCTCTCTCCTCTCCTCTTCCTTTCTCTCTCTTTCCTTTCGCCCTTAATAAGTCGTTTGTCTGTCTGTCTGTCCCTCCTATCCTCTCATCCTCCCCATCTCCTATCTTTCTCTCCCCGCTTATTTCCCTTTTCTCTTCTCCACTTGAATTTCCCTTTGACTTTCATTATCGAAACAGCGAAACGAAATTTAAGTCGCCTTCCATAATTCGTCTGTTGTTCGCAATAATTTTCCAACAAAAACAACTTTTTCGATGAGCTAGTCTTCGCCGTATCATTTATTGTGGAATCTCCTTGCCTTTCGTGAGTATGCAAACGTTTAATTTATTGGAATTATTCCTTCCGTTGTAATGACTGTTTCCATTTTGGTGGTTTCAAAACATAGATACTAATCCTATGCGGCGACATTCGAGGAAAGTATTCCAACGGTCGGGAAAATCGTTTTTCCAATGATTCTTTTTTAAATTAATATTTAAGATTTCGACGTAACAATTATTCTCACAACGTTCGATTCAACCGATCTGCAAGAATCCTCTTTCAACCTATCATCATTTCGTTCGCATTACCTCCTTCTCCTCCTCTCCACTTCCCACCTTTTTTATTCTCTTCGAGATAGTCTTTATTCCTCACACATATCCACGAGTGAAATGTAACGCCGACGTTATTCTGAAACTTTATCTATTCATAAAGACCATGGTTTTTCTTTCTTTCTATTCTGTTTGATTACATAATCATTGCTCATTTGTCTCAAAAGAGGAAAATGTTATTAGCGGTGCGTGGTGCACCTGTAAATGTTCGCGTATCTTAGGCAGTCGGCGAATTTCTGCTTCTCTGAATCCCATACATTTAAACTGTATATTATCGTTTTCAATAAATGCGAGATGCGTCAACGACAACCCCTTACGCAGAATCATCGTTAAAGTGAAGTTATAAAGTAGTTTTTTCGATTAATTTATTTTCCCTCGATCATCTTTGATTCAAGAATGGCGAATTCGCGAAAATCCCTATTTTTTTTCCGCTATTAACATTTAAAAAAAATTAAATCGTTCGCGCACGTCATTCCCTCGAAATACGGCGTGTTTATTCCTTCTTTGGCTAATCTACGCACGAGCATCGCTTTACGTTACGTTTGTTATTTTAAAGAAAGGCCGCCATTATATTCGTCGATCTTCGACGACGCCTCCTAATGATTAGAAGAGCTCCCGTTTCCCCCCAAATTGGCCAAGAAAAGAACCTCGTAAACGGGAGCACCTGGGCCGCACACACACTTTTTAAAAGGCGGGTCATAACCGCGGGAATTAGGGCGACGTCGTTTTGGGTGGCGTGGGAAGCTTTGGCGGACTCCCTTCGAAAGAGCCTCTTCCGCTCGCCACGGCGATATTGCGTTGCAGAAACGAAGAAGAGCGAATGTTCTCACTTCCATGCGATCGCTCTTCGGCTGCGAAGAGAGTGAGTCACCTGAGTTATTCCCCATCGATGCTATTTGTGTTTAAAAGGCAGTACTTTATTACAAAAGATCCATTTTTTTGCTATATGGCCCCTTAAAGTCGATTGTCCGGCATGCAAATTACGCAATATATGAGGTGAAGGCAAGAATAAATTGTAAACATATTTTTTCCAGAAGCGTAAAAGTGTTACTTTGGTGACGCGTGGAAGAGTACTCTCCTGTTCCTATTACTAGGTTAAACGGCAGAGAAATAAAATACGAAAATGTCGTCGTATGCATCCTATTAAGAGGAAAGATAAATATGAATATCGAGGACAACTATGTGTTGAGTGAAGGAAACCCAGTGAACACTTACGAAAAGGAAAGCCGCTGTTGTGTCAGATAGACATTTACACGGGTCAATAGAAGCTTCGGGAATGATCCTTTCGTCAGCACAAGAGAGCGACAACTGATCATTCGAAGTATATAGTATTTAATATCCACTGTCTGTATTTGGTATTTTGTCGGTAACGCTTACCATATAAAACCTTGTGCATTTACAATTGACTTTTCGACGTGCAGGCTTTCATTCTTTTTACTTTCTCCATACGTAGTAATGGGAAAGTATTTTGATCACGAAAAAATCGACTTCGAGATTTCAACGGAAATACACGTTTTGAGGTCCCTAGAACACGTTTAGACTATTTTCGGAATGATGTCTGTGTGTGCGTGTGTATGTGATTTTGGGCACTAACTCAAAAAATACTTGCCACATCGTTACCAAACTTCATATATAACACTTTAGCATGAGTACAAAGAACTGATTAGTTTTTGGACAATATCGGTCAACCGAAAGTCGAGGTTTATTCGAAACCCGATTCGGTTTTTGCGATATTTCTCCATTAAAACATCATTATTTTATATGCAATTCTATACAAAGGTATTTCTTCCAAGTTTTGTTTGAAACAAATTTTTGTAGAACCATCCTTTTCGGAGATATTTTGCTTTTTCTTAATACCAGTATACAGCGCCACCACCATGTAGCGGTGAATTCTGTAAACATTCAAAATATACGTAATTTACGGCAATAAGGACGACTGTATTCTTTCACGATACGAAATAATTATTTTGCCTCATAATGCTATTCATAATAATTTAAATATCTATACCCCAAATATGGAGAAATTCATGTGTTGGCCACATAAGATTTTTTAGATAAAAATTACAAAGAATTAATCTACGATCTTCGGAACTGAACCATTTTGAATAAAAAATTATAAATTTGTCTGATATCTGTTCATCTTTTCCGCCTACAGTTCTAAATCGCTCATTCTAAACGTTTAATTCACACAGTTTAGGGAAGTCTTGCCATTTTAAGGGGATGTTGCCTTGCCTACCAATTACATTGTTAGACCCCGAAATCCTATAATTATTTCAATGACAATGTAACCCTTCGTTGAGTAAAGAGGAATGGTAAAATATATAAAATTATTATTAAATTGGGGACCCCTGCTATAAAATATAACTTTAGTTTACTAAATTTCCAAAAAAAAACTTTGATTTTACTATACACTTGTAAAAAAATATATAATGTAAATTTTTTATCTTCTTTTTCATTTCTTCTTTCGCGTGCCATTCAAAATTAGCTCGCGTGCCACTTTTCCTTTTGCATCCCATCGAAAATGCAAATAGCATTGAAACATTGGAAAATAATAAGTTGTCATTTGACTTGTTCGTCTAGTTTTTGACATATCATATTATACTTTCTTTCGATATTGCATCCCTACGTATACCTAATAGACAAATTTCTAAAAATATATGTAATCAAAACTGCGAATGTCTAGGATCTAATATACTTCCATATTATTCTATGAATCTTAACAAATTAACTCAGCTTTAATATACGTAGCTAACAGTCTCAGGCGTAGAATTTATTCATATTGTTGAAATAAAAAGGTTTACTTGGTAATTCTACTAAAAATTGTATTAAAAAAACGACCTAGGTTTCGTTGCTGTGCAACATCATCAGGTGATAATGTTGCACAGCAACCAAACCTAGGTCGTTTTTTAAATAATTTTTTTATGGAGTTACCAAGTAAACCTTTTTATTTCGACTTAGCTTTAATGTTTTTGCGTCAGGTGCAGCAAAAGATTAACATTTCCTATGAATGGCTTCTAAATTAAGCGGTGACCATTATTTTACAATAGCGATAGCTGCTTCGTCATTTGATCTCAACAAAACCTTGATTAACGGATAACTTATTTTTCATCATCCCAATTTAAATTCAATTTAAATAAACATGAGTTAATAACTGATTTACTCTTCTCAAATTGAATAAATTTATAATCCAATTATTTCCAATTAAATCCAAGGAAATAAAATGTACCTACCATTTTGGTCGTTTCGCGAAGACCAATTATCATCGAAAGAGCACAGTGCAGTCCCTGTCCTTAATTTGTGGCTGATAATAATATATAAAAAAAACCGTTAATTTCAAGCTAGTAATAGTTAAGCAAATATTTCAGTGTTATATCGTTTAGGTGATTTTTTTAGACTGTATTTAACTTAGCGACGAATCCGTAGTGAATTCAAAGAGCCGAGTGTTCGGTCCAACGGAAGAAGAGAGAGAGAGAGAAGCAGCAGTCGTTCTTTAAACTCATTCTTTCTCGCGCCTCACCCTCAGAGGCGGCAAAGGCTGTAGAATTTAGCAACGTGGTAATTGGAGGAATGGGTGAATCACCACCGTCGGTGAGGCGTGACTTGCCTCGCGGGTTGACTAGCGTTCGAGGAGCGAACCTCTTCTTGTAAAACACTTTCCCGGACTGATTCGGCAAAGGGAGACGCAGTGGGGCCATATTGCGTCGCCTCTCCTGCGGACGCACATGCGTATACGTGCGTATACACCAGTGGTGCATCCAGAAATTTACTTTGGTAGGAGGGGGAGGCGGGGGGAGGGGCAAACATCTCAAAATTTACTTTGTTATTCTTAGTTACTTAATTTCTATCATTTTAGCTGTGTAATAGGACATTTTAATTAATAAACATATAAATTCTGAATTGTACTTGTTCGATCCTCATTATTATCAACGGAATATCACAAAAAATTCAATTTTTTGCAATATAGTGACTCTGTCTCGGGGCGGTTTCCCTCCCCCCCTCCCTCCCCCTTTGGTTGCGCCACTGATATAAACACAGAGAAATGAAGAAGATTGCGGAAAGCAGAGGCATGCGGAAAAGCAAGAATAATCACGGAGAGATTACCTATGAGGTTGGCACGTATACACACTTGTACATATACGTGTGTATATATATATATATATATATATATATATATATATATATATATATATATATATATATCATCAAAGAAAAGCGTCGCGTTGGAAGACAGCCTTAATTTTTCACCGCAAAACATAAGACGAGTCACTTGGGATGGCATATATTTGTAAGCGGTTGCGACGCTATTTTCCAGTTCTTTTGTTTCGAAGGAAAGCGATGCTGCTTCTCACAGAGACGAACATTTTCGCGTCTCGTTTAAAAGTGAGGTCTGCTTTTGTTCTAATTAACCAGTCACGTCTGAGAAACGTCAAGAGAGAAATGTTTGTAAATGGGTAATATTTTAACGCAATCTCCTTTTTCGAAGAGAACTTCCGGAAATGTATTTTTTACATTTCCTTATTATAACTCGGGTGATTTTGGTCTTAGAAATTTAGCTGAAAAATTAAGAAAATATTCAATATCATTAGAGGTAAATCGCTTAGCTTCACTTTCGCTGCGCGTGATACTTAGGTTGTCCGTTTCGTTAAATGTGGCAATAAAAACGTGAATCCAACTGTTAGTTTTTCTTGAATGGTCGGTTAAATGTGCGTGTATGCGTGTGTCTTTCTGGTCAACCAGCCTCTTGGACTATCATAGTTGCAACTCCCTCTCTCTCTTTCGGTGCAGGAATTAGTCTATTCTTTAAGAAGAGCACCAAAGGGGCCAATTGATTAGCGTCCCTTCCAAAGAACGGAGAGTTGACTTGCAAGGTCTTCTCAAAACAAACAAGCGAAAATCCGACCTACGGCGGATTTTAACCCGGGACCGCTGCTTGGAAGGCCAACTCTATAATAATTCCGCCTATTCTCCCTCCTCACACACACGCCGACATTTTGTGGAAAAAGGAAACACCAACATCCACTAATCTGCTAGGTTCAACCCGTGCCGCACACTCCGATACCTAGCATGCCCCATAAACCCACCCTCCAATTCATTCTCAAGCTCCACCACTAACACCCCTTACCCCATAACTTCTCCTACCAACTGCACCACACTCAATGTCATCATGCACCCAATGTCCTGCTTTTTACGTTGACTTCAGGAGAAAACCCCTAAGCATGCGCATGACTGGCCATCGCAACTTAAACGACCGCTGCTCGTGGCCGTTCATGCGAGCGAACACAATGCTAAGTTCAAAGATTGCTTCACATTGAGGGTCATCCGCTTCCTCCCCTATAGCAGGGGTGTCAAATATACGGCCCGCTTATTGAATCAATCCGGCCCGCGTAAGATTCTGAAAATACTTGTAAAATTAAAAGTGTAGTAAAATATATATTAAATTTTGCAACAAATTAATATTGTCATATTTTTACATTGATGTCACTTGTCAGTGCGGCAATCGGCAGTGTCGACTGCTGTAGTCGGCTAGACTACAGCAGTCGACCGTCATTTGTTTCAAACTTATACGGAACTTTCCGAGCTAAACCGCTTTGTTCATGTTGATCAACTGATTTCAGTACTTCTTTTTACTTCTTTAAGTATTGTTGAACTAAACAATATCACTAAAATAAAATTTTATTGTATGATAAAAGTTATAAATACATACTACCCATGTCGGTTAAAAGAAAAGTACCTAGATGTTGTTTGCCGGCCGTTCTCCGATAAATGGAAAGCCATTATGCTTAATTTGTCGGCAAACTGTTGCAGTTATGAAAGAATTCAACATTAAAAGGCATTATGACTCGTCTTATATATCTCAATATACAAAATATGCGAGAAAACTGCTTGAAGAGAAGTTTGCGGAATTAGAAATCACAACAATCGATTTTTACAAATGTGTGCAATAGTAGTGATGCAGCAGTAAGAGCAAGTTTTGTTATTTCTCAAGAGATTGCAACGTCTTCGAAACCATTTTCTGAAGGCGAATTCCTCAAAAGATGCATGATGAATGCTGCAAATATTGTATGTCCAGAAAAACAGCAATGTTTCGCAAATATCAGTCTTTCGCGTAATAAAGTCGCCGGCCGAATATCCTAATTATCAGACGATTTAGTAAATCAGCTCAAAGAAAAGATGAAGACGTTTATTTCGTTTTCAATAGCAATTGACGAAAGTACTGACATTTCTAATATTGCACATTTAGCAGTGTTCATATGTGGTGTTGACACAGAAATGAATGTCACTGAAGAATTCGTGGAGTTAGTACATATGAATGGTACCACTACAGGAAATGATATATACAATGGCGTCACAACTTCTTTGGATAAATTTGGTGTGAACTGGTCAAAGGCATTGCAACAGACGGAGCACGGTCAATAGTAGTCTGTAAGTTAGAAGCAGCTTCTAGATTAAAAAATAAAATCTAGTGCGTGAATCCAAATCGTGATTTTATTGCATTTCATTGTATTTTGCACCAGGAAACTCTTTGTACGAAAATTTTGGATATGGAGCACGTAATGAGTGTTTTAATTAAAACAGTAAATTTTATACGAAGTCCAGCTCTCAGCCACCGTCAATTCCAACAATTAATTCAAGAATGCGATTATCATCAAGGACTACACTGAAGTGAGATGATTAATTAGCGGTATGGTTTTAAAACGATTTTTCGAAATGCGAACAGAAATCGAAACATTTATGGAAACTAAAAATAAATCAGTAACTGAGTTGAAAGATGATAAATGGATACAAGATCCTACATTTTTGGTGGATATTGTTGGACACCTGCATATTTTAAATACAAAAATGCAAATATGTAAACAAATAGTGACCGAATTTTATGACAATCTTTGTGCTTTTGAAATGAAATTGAATCTTTGGGAAAAACAAATCTCCCTTGTAAATCTAATCCACTTTTCCACATTGAATTCAATAACAGAGAATACTAACATATCTGCAAATATTTTGGAGAAATATGTAAAACATTTCTGGGCCATACTTCCGTATTGCCCCCAGTGTAATAACCCTCTATTTTCTTTTGTTTTTAAACGTGATAAAAAAAGCAACAATAGAGTTTCTTAAGAGATATTTTGATTTTTCTTCTAAATTTACGTTAAATACGTCGCTAAGTGATACCATTGTTTCCGCTGCTATGATAATACCTTCTAATTGTTGATAGCGGTGCGTACGCCTCCAAGGGTGATATTTTTTTATCTATAGAAGCAGTTAACAATTTTCCTAACTTGCTTTTTTTAAACAATAAAGAATATTGAAGACATTTTAAAATTATTCTCGAATGTAATCGCTGATAATTATTTCTGAGAACGCTGACGTCGAGAGTAATCATATTCATTGCTCTGTATGAAGAAAGTCATGTTTGGTCCAGCAGATTTTTAAGAAAAGTTCAAATAATGTAAATAAGACAGAAATTGAGGAAGTGACATTAACCAACATACAAGTATTAAACGATTATATAAATTATTATAAAGATATTGGTTTATTTAAGGCAAAACAAAGGTGTATACGGAATGTATAAACATTGATTATAAAGTTAATGGATTGCAGGCAATAGCGCACACGGGATTCTCTCAAGAGGGGGTGGGTCCGAAATATTTGACAAGCACAAATGTTGTATGCAAATGTCGCGTATTGCATTGTTCATTATATTTAAGTTAAAGACAAAGGGGGCAAACCGTTTCCGATTCCTCTCTGACGGCGCCCATGAACCCAGATTTAAAATAACGATGTTTCTCCATAGTTTAGAAAAATCAAAATTTTCCAAGGGGGAGGGTCCGGACCCGGCGCCCTCCTTCCACTCCCCCCCCCTCCTCTCCCCCCCTTTCCCCCGTGTGTGCGCCACCTATTGCAGGTATTGTGATTCATATTCACAGGAAACTTTTTCCTCAGAGCGGGACCCCCAATAAGTCCGGGCCCCAGTTATTTGCACCGGCTACCATCCCCTCTTCCGGGCCCTGGGTTAAATTTTCGTTCATTTCCATAACAGTGTAAGAACAACTTAAAACGGCGATAAAACTATAAAGAAAACGCTGAAATACAAAGTATTTGCCACAAGGGCAGTTCTGGTCACTCGCTTCGAAAACAAAGGATGTTGTTCGCTTCGAAGATGCTCGCTCACCGCTCGCACGAGTACGCGTATTGACGCCAGAACTTGGGACACCGCCATAACATTACATTGTATTGTTTTTCTGCTTGGTCGCTCGCACCGCCCGCGTCGCTTGTACGTGGGACGGAGACTTAGCCTTGCCTATTAAATTTCAAAATGATACTACTAATAAGTTCTGGGTTTACGAAAAATCTGCACACATCCCCAATGTTGACTGTGAAAGTTGGTTACAATCGCAAGAATATTACTCCCGGGGAATTTCCGAAAGTTTTTAAAACACTACCAACCTGAAGTACCAACTAATGAACACTAATGTTTTCTATACAAATCTATTTAAATTCTTTGTTAATATGAAGATATATATAAAGAATCGCAGCCTTGTTAAGTTTATTATATATTCTGTTATATAAAAATGTCTGCACTTATGAAATTCAAAAATGAAACGAAAACTCAGTCGACATTGTGTCATTTTGGTTTTGGCACGATGGCGCTACTGTTTATACGTCATGCAAAAACGTGAACCAGATGTCAGAGGTTGTCTGCTACTTACACAGTACCTACAGTAAAACATCAAAAATTCCAACTAATGAGGAGGAGTATTCTAAATAAACGAATTGTCCACATATTGGAACACACTAATATATTACACGTCGTAGGCCATAAAAATGAGAAGCACATAACTGTCAGGCTGAATCCGAGATATGTTAATTGTATCGGCAACAACTCAATGTATTATGCTTTTATTTAGTGTTTTCAGCTTTCTTCTATTATGTCATTATAAGGGCCGGATTAAGAGACCCATGGGCCCCACGCAGAGCGCGTTTAAGGCCCCACCGAAATCGTAATTTTTTTTAAAAGTAACATTATACAATGTTTGTGATCTGAGCGGCAACACTTGGAAAGGGTTTCGGCAAGACGGGGTAGGGTCTCCTTCTCCTCGCGTGTTTTGCATACCGCCTAATCCGGCCCTGTAAACAAGTAAGCTAGAAGAAAACCCATTCTCAGGGACGTTAACTTCGTCAACGGCCATACCACGATGAAAACACCGGTTCCCGTCCGGTCACCGAAGTTAAAAATCATAGGGCCCGGATAGTACCTGGATGGGTGACCGCCTGGGAACACCGGGTGCAGTTGTCATTTTTGTAAAATTTTCTCTCGTGTTTTACGGATCCTGTCGAAACGATTGCTATTTTTCCGACTCACATCTTACTTTCTTTCCTTGAGTACATTTGTCGTGCTGGATCCGAAAAGCGTATATTCGATTTAAAAAATCGACCTATATTTAATACTGGCAATTTTCTATTCTTTTAAATAAAAATTATGGTTATCAAACCTTTCTGGGGACGTTTAAACGTTAAAAAAATTGGTAATAAGCTCCGTTGAAAACCGTTATTCGGCCCACCGTGAACCGAAATTTTTAATGTGTAAATAAAAAGGTTGCACACTCATTTAATATAATATGTCGAAGAAGCTGATGCTTTGCAGTATTTCAACAATTGAGGAAAATAGAAGAAAGAACAGCTCTATGAACAGGAAAAATTATGGTTTGGGAGTCAGGAGCGTAATTTAATAATTCTATCCACGATTAAGAGATCCATGGACCCCAAGCACAACACATTTAAGGCTCCACCCAAATCGTAAATTTGTAAGGCTTGTGATCTGTGCGGCAGCACTTTGAAAGGGCGAGACGAGACATGTTCGGCCCGCAGTGGGCCCTCTTGTCCTCTGGGCCCCACGCAATTGCGTGTTTTTTGTACCGCTTAATCCGGCCCTGGTCATTATCATTTTTCGTTTTATAAAAAAAAATATATGTAGTATTCGGCTATTCGGCCATCCAAAGGCCGAGGCCGAAGCCGAATAGCAGATTTTGGCCGAATACCGAGGCCGAAGCCGAGCTTCGATGCATCACTACTTCTTAGAAGACCTACCCTTCTTATGGTCTATTTCCACTCTCTGATACCGCGGCCAAGGGCCTCGCTACCGAGCTTCTTTCGTTCACCGCTAACTCTCTGATCCTTTTCCATGAAAAATGCCTAACGTATTTTCCAAAGTGATTTTTTTGATAATCTTACATTTTAAAGAAAACCACCTAGGAAGATTGTTCCCAGAAACAACTCATAAGAGCTTCTATACTTTTGCTGAATTTAATTTCGTTGCTTCTCTGAGTAGAGCGAAGAGCTTTATTTTTCAAGTCTTGGAAGCAACATCTTACTACACACAGAGCTTGCTTGAGAGAAAGGAGGAGAAGAGAATTAATTGTTTGGTGATCCATTCTGAGGAATCGTTACAGCATCCGAGATCCAATAGGTAACTTATTTTTCTTTGCATAGTAATGTTTCCTAGAGTTATTTTGTCCCTCTTTTGTAACGAAGTATTTTACTAATTTAGCACAAATCAAGATTATCATTTTCCTCGCTAAATATGTGCCTACATCTTTCGTATATCAATAAAATACTCTTTATTAAATGACATAGTTGTCACTTATTATATATGAAATATTACTTTATTATGCAGGTAGTGATAATAATTGATCTTAATTTCCATTATAATGTACCTTCTTTCATTTGATCCGCAATTTCGACGCTCGTGAATTCGTAAAAGAAGTAAAGAAATTACGCGAGTAAATGAGTGACGGACTTTTCTTTCACGAGTGTTATTAAGCCATAGGCAGGGAACCTCCGGTTCGCGAGGCCTCCGAAACCTGACCGCTGAGAATTTCTTCTGTATCTTGGATTAGCAATCCGTGAAAACTTATTCTGTAGAAAATATTTAACGTTTAAAATTCTATAAACATTTCTTTCAATCAATGCAGGTAATAGGCACAGGCCTCGGGCCCAGAATGCAAGGGGGGGGGGGCATAAACAAGGAATATAATCTCAGCGCATTCTTAAACACATATCTAAATATAGCAAAACTTTAACAGTTCCTTTGAATTCAGACTGTCCATTTGAATTTTTAAAAAATATTTATATGCTATATCAATTCCCATCTACACATTTCCTCGTTATATATCGTTTTGCATATTCGTCTCGTGTGACTGGCAAAGGCGCAATTCAGAAATGAGCTATTAAAATTTCTCTCCTCCGATTTCCTTTTCTGATGTGTTTTTACTAATTTTCTTTTTATCATTATTTTGACTTTGGTGTTACTCTAGAAAATATAATATAGATCCCAAATAATTTTGGACACCAGGCCCTCAATAATGATATTTACAACAGGTTACAGTTATTGGGAGTGAACCTTGCCATCAGAGCTAGCTTTTATTCTAAACATTACAAAGAAACTACCGCCAGCGAGAGCATTCTAGGCATTATTGTGTGGTCTGCAAAGCTATGATGAAAATTAGAATTATGAAATTAAATATGGAAAATTCATGTAATTCACTTAAAAAGTTGGTCTGAAAATCTTTTAGGGAAATTTTTAATGTTCAATAGTCGAAATACAACCAAAATTGAAGAATAATAACTGAATTTCATCCGTTATCCGTACGAAATATCTGGATTAAAGCTAAAATACCTAGGAGTCACACTCAGTAGCAACTTGTCTAGTAGGGAGCATATCAAAACCGTCATAGCATCGGCGAACAGGGTTCAAGGGCTTTCCTCTAGAGTCCTGCGGGGATGCCCATCGAATGTGAAGGAAATCGCTTACTTTTCCCTAATCGTGGAATACTGTAGCGCCGTCTGGGACCCTTTCGAGGAGGGCCTAACTAGGGAGCTCGAAATGGTTCAGCGTAGAGCGGCTAGATTTGTAAAGGGAGAATACCTGTATGATGCGAGTGTATTAGAGATCTTGAGGGACCTTAAATGGCAGACGTTGAAGAGTAGAAGAATTGAGTACAAAAGGACACTATTCGAAAAGTTTAAAAGCTCCGAATTCGTTGAAGACGTACGCGGCATAGTTGTATCTATCGGTGTTAGCGAACGTAATGTTAGATCAGAGTGTACGAGAAAATATGTCGAAACAATCGCTAGAACCGAAAAATACTACTGATCTTTTTTCCCATACAAGATAAGACATTCCAACAGAGGAATTAGTTAAGAGTTCATTGGTGCTGTGACACCCCCTGCCAAATGCTTCTGGCGGCTCGCAGGGTATTAATGTAAATGTAAAGAATACAGCTAACGGAATAGACTATTCTATATCGTCATCATCATCATAAGTTATTCATATTAAATAAGACACTTCGTACTTTTCCACATTTTAAAAATTCTTTCGGCCGAGTTCGCACGTAATACGGCATAATCTGCTCTTGAATATTAGTTTTATTAAATAAAATCCACCCTTGTCAGCTTATGCCACGTTCTCTCGAGTGAAATTTCTTGATGGGATATAATTATCGGAAATAAGTCTTTAACCGAAATGCTTTGGCATAACTAGAAAGATCTCGAGGTTCACCAAAGACACGTTGTTAATAATGTAACCTAAACTAATGCTAATAAAATTAGCTTGATACATATAAAGGTATTATCTACATGAAAGTTATTTAAAAATACTCATTTTTATATTATAATTTGTATATTACTGCACTTATTTTTACAGTACGCCGTTATGCGTACGCGTTATTCGCATCGATGAAAGGTTCTCCAAACGTTTCCTTTTTAGCTCTTCTGACAACAACTTCTTTGTTTTCATAGTCTCCAAATTAAAACTTCAGATCGGAGTTTCCCTTTTCAAGCACCTCATCGCTAACGCTCTCCACATATTTTCCACTACTATTGCAAACTCCCTTCTACCCGACAAGGGGTGCTCTTATGTGGGGGGGGGGGAGAAGGAGTAAGGGTGCCCTTACGCGGGGAGGAGGGGGGTAAGGGGTGCTCTTATGTGGGGGGATGGGGAAGAAGGGGAGTAAGGGGGTGAGGCCGGCGGGTCGGAAGGGACTTCTCTTTCCGGTCCAAAATGGACGGCAACAATGGGAGAACACCTGCTTCTCTCACAACAACGTCGCCGTCATTTCTGCCGACTTCACTTGTGGTCTGTAAAAGATGAAAGGGTGGGGATAATGCGATGGAGAGAGTAAAATAGAGGGGGTGGAAGGAGAGAGGGAGAGTGGAGTGGGGGGGGGGGGGGGGGGGCCTCCGGTTGCGCTGCATCCCGGATGCTAGAGGAAGCGGTGGGATGGGGTCCGTAGGTGTCGAGGGTGGAAGGACTTCCCTCCGAGTTTAAACTAGAACGACTGGTTTGATACACCGAAGGAGATCGAAATCGAATGGAAGGAGGGGATGGGAGCGAGTGACGTAATGCTCGAAGCGAAAATTATGAGAAATAAGACGAAATGAAGGTCGTGCATTAAATTATACTGACCATGAAAAATTTCATGCGCGATCGAAATTTTTTAATTCTAAATTAACTTCCCAGATTTAAGTTAAGGCGAGCGGGGCCCCATTGCCCGGGTGCCAAAATCTTGGTGGTGCTTTTCCACCGATTTATCTATAAATTACTTAGGCGTAGATAAATTTTGGATAGCAATATGTATCGCCCAAAAGAAAGAAATCTTTATTCCTGTTTCAGAAGTCGAACTTTTAATTTTAATAAAATAATTAACAAATGCATTTAAAACATTCTAAAATCATTCGAATGGGGGCGCTGAAATTTATTCGCGGCCGTTACGAAATAAACCCAGACAGGTGAACGAGGCTTTCCTAATTGATCATTTATTTAATTATTTATGATTTTATATGAGATGATGATCTCGGTTTACATGATCGATCAGAGTTTTGAGGTTTTATTTCATGCAGTATTGATCGGCATATATCCTAATAGCAGCCCTGTAACGCCAGTCATTTCAAACAATCTTAAATTTTAATAACTGTCTTTGGAGACTACGCCTGAGTTTATATACAAGTGGAAAGAATTACTCCTCAACAGCAATTTACGATTATGGAGTAGTGTTAGTGTGAAGAATTTCTCCTTAATCGTAAATGAAAGCATCGATTTCATTCCTCATTTCCACTATTTTTGTTCTTCAAATCGTGGCTAACTTCTTTATCATTTTAACTTTGTTAGTAACTTCAAATTCTATTATTCATCCATATGCGTTTCTTCGTATAAACTTTCAAATGCAATTTTTCTTAAAACATCAGTTGGCCATAAGCAGCATCTCGCCATCCCTCTCCACCAATCATACTCTCTCTCCAGTATTCTTCTCAGCTCTCATATAATCTTTCGCGCAATGAGATAAAAGCGCAGTGCCACAACTGCCAATTAAAGCGGTGTGTAAAGGGGACTTATTTATTCATAGTGTCATTAACTTATACTAAAGAAAAATACGCGGCCATTCTTTGTGATCGTATGGATTTTATCTCTTTGAAACATGTAATGCCATGCGTTCATCCAGTTATAAGATATATGAGAAACGTAAAAGCATCATTTGCACGGCGGGGAATCGAAAACGCGTGATCGGTATTAAGTTGACGGCTAAGACACGTGAAGTGTATTCGCGACGAACTGCCGAGAGAAACATATGCTCATTTCAACTACATGTATGGGCCGAAGACCAAGGCAGGCATCTGTTACTTTGAGGACCTTCATAACATTAAACTATTACTATTCATTAAGTCGAAAGAGAAATTAGTTGTATCCGTTTTCTCGTCTTCATCTACTAAGTTTTGAAAACTCTTTGTGAAAGCAGGTTATCCTTGGGAAAAACGATGTACTCATAAACGATAAAATTGTCAGTAGTATTCAAAATAATAACTTATTCTTGATGTAGTCTTTTGTCTTGCATAGAAAGGAAAATTATGCTTTAAAAAGTAATGTTAAATATGTAAAGGATTAGAAGGTAGGCGATGTGAGAGGTAAGAGAGAGAGAGAGAGAAAGAGAAAGCGAAAGAAGAAAGCGGGTTCGAGGAATAGAAATGATAAAAAGGTGGAGTGGAGGAGTGGTACGAGAGGGGATGAGAGGGGAGGGAGTACATAAGAGAGGGAAGAGTGATATGGAGGGAGATGGAGAGAGGGGGTGAGGGGGGAGGTGAGAGGTAGGGATGAGAGGGGGAGAAGAGAGGTAGATGTTAGAGGGAGGGGGGAGAGGGAGGGGATAGGGAGCGAAGAAAAGGAGGGGGGAGAGAGGCAAAGGGTGAACGTGACACAGTAGGGAAGAGTGATATAGAAAGGCGAGAGGGATGGGGTGATAGGGAGAGGGTGATAGGGAGGAGGTGATATGGAGGGGAGGGGGGGAGAGGAGGTGATAGGAAGGGGAAGAAGGGGAAGGGAAAAGATAGGAAGGAGTGATAAGGAGAGGAGGAAAAGGAGAAAAGAGAGGCAGAGGGAGAGAGCGTGGTAGAGTAATTGGGAGCGAGTTTTTATACCCACGTTAAAACCTTCCTGTTTTTGTTTGTAGCGGCTTTTTTCGTCTCTCCCCTCCCCCTTCCTCCTCCTACTCCCTCCTCTTCCCCCTCTTTCTCCACCGGCTGTCATCCCCACGCTTCCTCCATTCCCTTTCTCCCACTCCTCACTCACGCGCAACTTGGTAGAACTCTTTTTTCCAACCTCTCTCTCGCTCTCTCCTCATCCTCCGCTCCTGACTTCCTGAGACGCCCTTAGCATCACTTCCGGTGGCGGGAAGGTGCTCCTTCCGAAAGAACACCATTCCAACTCAGTGCCCACCTGACCATCAATTCGCTCTCAGCTTTCTATCTATGCTTCCTCTCCCTCCCCCCCTCCTCCCCTCCCTCCACCCCTCAGTTCCTTCCTCCAAAAGTCGTTCGCTCTTGCGTAGAATATTCGCTCCCCCTTCCCACTTTTCCTCCTTCCTTATCTTTCCAGCTTCATTACTTTTTACCCTTCTCCTCCTCTCCCCCTCCTCTACTTTTCCCCCTTCCCTACCTTTCCACCTAATCTACTTTTCCCCCTTCCCTACATTTCCATCTAATCTACTTTTCCTCCTCTACTTTTCCCCCATCCTTACTTTTCCCTCTTCTCTACTTTTCCCCCTTCCCTACCTTTCCACTTTTCTACCTATCCCCCTGAACTAATTTTCCCTCTTCCTTACCTTTACCCCTTCCCTTCTATTATTTGTTTATTCTTTTTCCACCTTCCCTACCTCTCCCTCTTCTATACCTCTCCCCTACCCCTCCCTCTTCTCTGCTTTTCCCCCTTCCCTACCTTTACACCTTAACTACTTTTTCCCCTTCTAGTAGAGAAGACCTACCCCACTTTTCCCTTTCCTCTATTTTTTCTCCTCTACTTTTCCCCATCCTTACATTTCCCTCTTCTCTGCTTTTCCCCCTTCCCTACCTTTCCACTTTTCTACCTATCCCCCTCATCTAATTTTCCCTCTTCCTTACCTTTACCCCTTCCCTTCTATTATTTGTTTACTATTTTTCCACATTCCCTACCTCTCCCTCTTCTCTGCTTTTCCCCCTTCCCTACCTTTCCACCTTCTCTATTCTTTCCCACTTCCCTACTTTTCCCTCTTATCTGCCTTTCCCCCTTCCCTACCCTTCCACCAACCATGCTTTTCACCTTTCTCTATTTTTCCCCCTTCCCTAATTTTCCCCCTTCCCTACCTTTCTACCTTCCCTACTCTACCGTGAAGAATGACTTGTAAAAGCGGATTCGATGCGGTTATAAATTGCGCGCAGGTACGGATCGGGTGCGAACGCGGTAATCATTGTTTGCGGACTCCTATAGCACTGAATTAATCCTGGACCTTTTTTTATTTCCCCTTTCGCATAGGATCGTTGTTTGAGTGCACATGAATGCATCTAATGCCGGTTCCAAACTCTCATCAAATTGCCCTATTTAATCGTTGTGAATTCTCTCTTTCGCCGTAAGAGAAAGAATCTTTCCATCCGACGAAACGCTTTCAATTTCTACGCAGGAACAAACTTTATTTGTTCCGAGTTTTTATAAGAAACCACGAGTGCAAAAACTGCTTCACTCGCGACTTCCGTTCCTTTCAACACGTCTTTTTTTGCACCCTCAGCATCTACTATCTTTCCACTTTCTCCTCTCGTTTTCTCCCTTCATCGCGATGTTTCATTTCCTTTTCCTTCTCCCCTGCGTTTCCTTAGTTCCTTCTTTGCGACCAATATTCTCCTTTCGCTACTATATTCGCTTTCCCATCTCGTTTTCTTTCCTTCATAGCTATTTATGTCTCTCCGATAGAGGCGCCTAACAACATCCTGGCCGTTTTCATTTCTCTTTTCCTGACGCAAGGACACATTTTCGCTCGGTGACCTATCTTCTTTCACATCATCATCGCCTTTCCCACCACTCTCCATTTTCTATTTTCCTCGCACGCTTTTCCATTCTATTATTATCATAATATTATACATTGTTACAATTTGGCCATTAATGTCAGGTGGCAACATTATAATATTCAACATAATATGTGGCACTTAAACCAATCATATTTTGCTCTATCCTCAAGGTAGCAGTGACGATCGCACAAGTTATCATCTTCGCCTGTGTCACCATTCGTACCGATGAATTCGGGAAAGTTTTCTTTGTTCTTATTGCAAATCTGTCGGTTGTACCTTTAATTTTATGGATATATATATTTGGGAGTTTTATTTGGCTTAGAAGTCGTCTTCAGTGTCTTCTCTTTTAGTTTTTGCCAATTGTCTTCATGGAAGTGTTAAGCACCTCTGAACTTTTAATACGTCTGACAAGGGTCCACGGGTCAGGATTACTTGGAGTGAGCCTATGTATGTAAGAGTCCATAAACAGGAATTAACGAGTTGAAGCCATGGATTTTGATGGCTCAGGGAAGCAATTAGTGGCATTTATACTAGGTTTCTTGGGCTTGGAGATGTTACTACTTTGTCCCATCTTTCTCCAACTAATATGCTGTGAATTTCATTCTAAATTTCATGGTTAAGAACATGAAACCTCTTACAAAGCTCAGCTGTCAATTTAATGTATTTATTGTATTTCATTTAACAATAATTTTATATTTAGGCACAAGATTCTCCTCAGAAATATCTTCATGTTATATGACACGTGTACTTTAAGAGAAATTTTGCTTTACTTTTCATATGGCACACACACGCTGCTAAATATATTGAAGGACAGCTAACATTACCTGTCAAACAGATCTCTGAAGTTTTTGCAGTAAACTTCTTACATATGGCCTAATATACCCCTTGTTGCCTCTTACATGCGCAGGCATCTTCCCCCCAACGTACCTTATGCAGAAATTATTATCTGAGTCTTCTCGAGCTGCATGAAACACTTTCAACATCGTTTTTGTCAAAATAGACTTAATAATTATTGTATTTATCGCTTTTCCTGGTACTGACGTCACCTCCCCCACTTATTGCATCCCAGAGTGTCACTGTTTAGAAAGCGTATAGCGAAAGCAGAAATAATATTCTCACGTATCATGCATGATGATGACATTAAGGAGATTGTTTTGTAGTTTTACTTTGTCGCAGTCTTTAAAGATGTGTTTTACGTGTGCCATATCTCAATCTTTAAAAGCTATGCTTTGCGAATGTTATATTTGAGTAAGAGTCCGTAGCCAAATTGTTTTAATGCTCGCGTGATATTTGCTTCAACTCCTGAAGATTGCTCATGCTTGACTGAATGCCTTTTACTAAATTCACTAAGTCTTCCATTGAACCTCTCTGATTCGTTGAAATTAACCTCTCGTAAACCCTATTTTTCGTATTGCAGGCTTAGTAAAACTGATTATTCTACGCACCAGCTTATTTTGCCATCACGAATTACATTGTTTTCCCTGTAGAGTTTTTAAAACGCTCAAAAATCTAAACTCTTCTTTTTCTACTCATCAATTGCGACAAACGTCTCCAATTTCTGAGGACTCGAAATTTTTGGGCATTCGTTATTTTCGTATCTAATTCTCTGAAGCGTTATTCTTTTCGTGAGTCTGGTGTCACGAATATCCTGCTTATCTCCGACTATCAGACGGCTTAAAAGGAACGATACAGTTATAGAAGTGAATGCAATGCAATCGAAACTCCTTCAACCAAACAACGCTTTATTATTTACATTTTGTGAAAATATCAACGGAAATGAAAGAGACTGAGATAAAATGACGCAGCAGGAATCACCGGAAACGATTTATCAGGAAATTAAAAATGAGAACAGTAATCGGGTTTAGAGGCTGCGATAGAGGCGCCACACGTCAAGACGTTTTTAAGTAGCGGCGTATCTGTAGCCATTTCATACCGCAGAAGTACGCTTTTTGAAAATGATAAGATGTTAAAAATATGCCAAAGATAATAGTTGCAAGAGCTGAAAAAAATTGTCAAATGAGTGGAAATAGAAGAGTACACGAAAAAGCGTTACGAGATTTCTTATATCTTCTTGATTTTTTTTAACGGTAGAGCCATAGAGCCATTTTCTAACAAATTAATCTGTTTCCTGAAAAATTCCTTTGCATTTTATAATTCTCACATTACTATATTATTGCGTTTACACTTTTCTACGCAATCACCGAAAGTAAACTTCTAATACTGTCTATTTCTACCGATAATTGAGTGCATTTTAGTCTCTTGTATTTTTGCTAATTTAAACGAAAATATTTCATTGTAGCGACCGAGAGAAGAAAATTAGTTTTACGCAAATATAACCTAGGACCTAATGTGAATTTGTAACAAAAATATAGTCTTTATAAATCAGAAACAAATATTTCAAGCAACGACAAAATTCGCTAAAATTTTGACACCGGTTTATATATAGGTATATATAATAAAATCGCAATGGCATCATGATGCATTACGCTCTAATTTGGTGAATAACTCGATTATTAATAAGTTTAGAAGCCTGAAATTTCTCAGGATTTCAGTGTTGATGAATCTTTACGTTTTGACTGAAAAATTTAGAAAAAGGTCACGGGTTCGACTCCGGAGGATGAATGTCGTTTCCCACAAGATAACCCGTAAAAATCACCTTTTTGGTTTGAAGGCATTCATTCTTTTACTCTTTAAAATATCTTAAAATTAAGTTATTTGCGCTAAAACACGCCAAAATGAATGAGAATTCTCATTCTTACCGTCGAATACTCAATCTCATTCGAATTCTCTCATAGTAGTTTTGCTAAATTTTTTAACATTTCAATAATAAGATTCCATGGTTGTAGGTGATGTTGTTCTCAGTAATTTCCGTGCATATGCATTAAATAAAGGCTTAAAGGTCGAAAATAAGATTAAAACATTCACGAAATGATCGAAGATATGAATTTAATTCAGATAAATCGAACGCAGTATTTATGTTATTTATATTTTTTGTCTATATTACTAAAATCCTATTTCTGGTTCTCTCTCTCTTTAACGCTCTATACCTCAGCCATTTTTAACCTTAGGGAATTTCAGCCCTCTAAGTTTAATTTTTATCGAGTTATTCAACTAATTTTCTTAATCTGTTATTAAAAACCAAACATACATCCCTTATAAAACATATTCATTAAACTCATATTGAAAACATATTCCCGTTAAATTAATCTAAATCCAATAGGTACATGGTAGGAACGAAGAAACAGTGATCAAAGGAGAGTAGGGGGTTGGCGAGCTCCAGCGGGCAGGGGGTTTACCCACTAGTATATATATATATATGTATATGTATGTATGTATGTGTGTGTGTATGTATGTGTGTGTGTGTATGTATGTGTGTGTATGTATGTATGTGTATATGTGTATAGGTATATGTGTATATACATATATATATATATATATTTGTTTTATATATTAGGTCAAAAGAGGACCTTAAATTCGCATAGGATGTCTCTATGGCTGTCAATTTACTTGGTGAAGAATGGTTTAAATCCGCACGCAATGATAGACTACATAAATATGCTGATTGCAATCATGCCACCCTTCCTAATGCTTTCTAAATAGTGAGCTGAAATTCCAGAAGATCTCGACTATTAATTCCAAATTAGAGAAAAACTCAGCCAAGCTATTAAGTGACACATAAAAAGGCATATGTTACATGGCAACACTGTCTCAGCGCGTTGTCTCGTATACAAAGTGAGCCCATTAGCCATCTGCTCTAACAATAAGAAAGGTTGTATCTAAACAACCTCCTTTCCCTCTCACCATCACTCCCACTTTCTCTCTCTCTCTCGATCACTCCCTCTTTATCTCTAGATTCCTCTTCCTTTACCTATCTCTCTATCACTCCCTCTTTCCCTCTCCATCGCTCCCATTTTCCCTCTCCCTCTCGCTATCACTCACTCTTTCTCTCTCTATCACTCCCTCTTCACTTATCTCTATCTCCCTTTATCACTCCCCCTTTACCTCTCTCTTTCTCTCTCTCTCTTTTACTCCCTCTTTCTCTCTCTCGATCCCCCCCCCTTTACCTCTCTCTCTTTCTCTCTAGGGTTAAATGTAAGAAGGGGACTATGTACATATATAGTCTCAATTTCGCCTTCAACAAAGTCTGTCTGTCTCTATCACTCCCCCTTTCCCCTTCTCTCTTTTTTCTATTACTCTCCCTTGATAGAACGGGAGAGGAGTAGAGAGAGGGAAAGTTTTATTGATACAGAGTGAGAGAGAGAGGAAGAGTAGAATGCAGTGTTGGAAAGAAATTAATGTTAAATCGAAAATTAATAACACATCTTCAGCCTATAGCTTTCATTCTTCCGTATAACAAGCTATTAAACAACCTCTATCCCTAACGTCTTAAATTTACCTAATGTAGTAGCATAAATTGTTATTTAAGTAAACATTTCATTTTTCTTAATTTTTCCTTTGTTTGATATTATTTCTCTCTCACTCTCTCTCTCGTTTCATTTTTTATGCTTTACGGTCACCAATGTTTTGTAAAAAAACATTCGTCCTAAATTCCATTCTCTCAAATGATGTCATCGAACTTCGAACCTGGAATATTCGACGACTCTCCTATCTGACCAGGAAGAAAAATTGAGTTACTTTTAAAATAGTCAGCGAACTGCTTTTGCCTTCACTCCTCTAACAAGAGAAATTAGGGCTTACTCCCGCATCTCTGGATGTTGTTAAGATTGCAGATTCCGTACTTATCAGAAAATCCATCCGAGTAAATTCGCAAATGAAAGTGCGTTCTATTCCTATTTCTCAGTCAGCATCCTTCTCCAAAAAAGCGCGCATTCTTTATTAGTCACCAAATTCACCATTATCTAAAAGATTATGACAGTTCAAAATATCTCAGATTGTTTGAGTCAGGTGATAGTGAGAAGAGGATTAAGTGCTCACCAGCCGTTCATATTTAATTTTGAAAGAATTACATCGAAAATATGTTAACTTATTTACTTGTTTATTATTTAATTGTAATTAGTTCCTATGCAGATTTTTTCTGCCTTTTAAATTAGCTTCATAGCGATAGCAAAGGCGAACACATACAACTATTTCTTCGGCAGGACTCGAACCTACGACATTTGGGGATTAAACACGCGAAACACCCCTTTACCAATTTCAGCAGTATTGGTTAATAATAATAATGCATTATTTTTAAAGTTTGAATCCTCTTTTTAACTTTGAATTAACCACTGTCGACGATACTTTATGCCAAATATATCTAGCCTTATCGAGTATCTTTTTCGTTTTCCTATGCAACTTCCCTGCGGCGCAGAATAAAGGAATTCTGTGTGGAATGGAATGCATCCAGTTGAAGTAATTATGGTTATTCAATGGGTCTGTTGAATCTCTCCGTCGTAATCCATTAGCGAAGGGAGGATTTTGCTCAAATGTGAAGCAGTTGCTTTATACGTAAGATATCCTCCTTCCACTTTTCAGTTAGAGAGGGAATAAAGGTTTTTATAATATTTCCGTTTCTTCCGTATTACATTACGATTGTTCTTCGCAATATTTCTTCAAGAACGTGAGCGCTATGGTAATTTAGAATGGCTGGTTTGGATTGGGTTTATATTTTTGTCAATATTAAACTTAACAAAACCCCCTAGAAGTAATGATATAATTGTCTCCTGAAATGAATTCGCGGTTCGCCTTCGGTCTTATATTAGTTGACCCAATCAATCCTCAATTCTCCCCCGTTCATCCGGTTTGATATGCTTCTTGCTTTGGGCTATTTTATTACTTTTTAAATGTTGATTTGTGCTGTGAAAAATGTGATATTTCAAGCAATGATTTAACGAAACGGTGCCCTTTTATGTGACTTTCTTCGGCGACAATTTGTACTCAGCACACAAACCTCGCCACTCATCGACTCGAAGCATAACTTATGATGTGTGTGATGCATTTTGATGCATGATCAACGAATGATGCATGATCAACGAATGAGCCAGATACAAAACTTTCTTATGCTTTTGGTGTCTTTATACACAGCAAGGATTTTTTACGCAATTTCTGTCTAACGAGAAAGCATAATATTATGTGGCAACGCCGTATCTCACCACCTCACGAGTTGACAGGCTTGAAATCGCCGCGAGTGAATACTGTCATAATAGTGTGTCCAATTTTCAAAATATTATTGTTTAATGTTACATTGGGAAATGTTTACAAGGTAAGTTGGTACAAAAATATGCCTTATTCAGAAAAATGTAGTTTTCGATTTTTCTAATTTTGTGCTAAACGTCAAAGTTCGAAAAATGTCTAATTTAGAAATAAAAATATTTTTCTATAATTATAACCTTGATTTTAAAATCATGTGTTTCATAATGAATTTCCATAAGAATATGCACAACACGTAATACTTTTCATAACTATAACATTTTACGTAGTAATGATATATCCATAAAAAGTTTTTGTTGTACTTTTTTGGTTCTCACAGAATTACGTAGAATTAAAAAAACTTTTTAAAAATTATACAGATTATTTTGAAGACTAAATAATGTCTACCAAGACGAGAAAGCACAATGAAGAATATATCAAGTATGGCTTCATCTCTCTGACCGAGAATAATGTGGAACATCCTCAGTGTAATATGTTATAAATTGCTCAGCAACGATGCAATGCGTCCAAATCGATTGGATCGTCATCTCTACAAATAACATCCAAACCTCGTTAGAAACCGGTGAAATTCTTTAAAGTAAAAAGTGATGTTTTGAAAAAATCAAAACTTGATATAACCGGAGCAATCCGGCAGCAAGGCAATGTTAACCAACGCATCCTAAGAACTTGCACATATGATTTTAAAAAAAAAGCCATACACTTTTGGTAAAACCTTAATAAAGCCGAATCTGTTAAGAGCTGCCGAGCTAATAGTTGTAGAAGACGCCAAACAGAAATTAGCAAAAATTTCGCTATCCAATTCAACTCTAAAAGAGAGCATTATAGAGATGGCAACTGACATTCGAAAACAACTTCCGCATGAAGTTCGATCTTCGTCAATGCTTGCAATACAATGCGATGAAACAACTGATATTGTTCAATATTCACAGCTACTGAGATATGTACGATGAAACAGTTAATGAGGAAAAACTATTCTGCTGACTTCTTGAGAGTACGATAACTGCTGCTGATGTGCTCCGCTTGGTTGAAGATTCTTTGAAAAGAACCGCCTTTCTTGGGACTCGTTAGTTGGCATTTGTACTGATGGTGCACCAGCTATGCTTAGCTCAGAATTTGGCTTTATGAAACGAATTCTGTATAAGAGTCCTTCAGCAATTAGTACCCACTGTGTTAGGCATCGAGAGATTTTGGCTGCAAAAACTCTTCCACCTGCCTTGAAAGAATATTCAATGTTATCCTTCAAATCATGAATTGCATAATATCCAGTGCAATTAACAGCTGTCTCTTTGCGCATTTATGTCATAATTTGGATGCTGATCATGAAACTTTTATTCTATACAAGTGTTCGTTGGCTTTCAAAAGGAATTATGTTTGAGCGCTTTTATGAGTTGCGATATCAAATTAAGAGTTTTTACTTGCCCACGGAAAGTTAGAACTTCATAGTGCTATGAATGAAAATGTTGATACCTCAATGGTGTACCTTGTTGATATGTTCAAAAAATTAAACATTTTGAATCGGAAACTTCAAGGAGGGGATCTCAATATTATTTACCACTACGATGTAATTCATGTGTTTGTTGCTAAGTTGCAACTCTGTAGGCAAAGAGCCCAAAATCAAAACACGGCATCCTTTGCAAATCTTGACGAGGCCCTTCAATTTTTATATAAATCTCCAGAAAATGTTTCAAAACCATCTGCAGCAAATGGAAGAAGAGTTTTGTCATTATTTTCCAGATCTCGCAACAAAGACCTCGGAATGGAACTTCCGCTGGAACTTCAGGAGGAGTTTTTGGAATTAAAGTTTGACTCGCATGCAAATCACAGTTTTCCAGACCTGGAACTGGATGTTTCCTGGTTCGTGTACATGCCCCTGTATCCTAATTGTGCCCAGAAAGCTCTGGAGTGTCCTTGCGCCATTTTAATCGACTTACTTATGTGAGGTTGGATTTTCTTCTCTGGTTGCTCTCAAAACAAAGCATCATAACCGCTTGGACGTTGAAAGTGATCTTTACTGTACTCTTTCTGAGATCAAACCAAGATTTGACCAACTGTTGGAAAAAAGCAGTGTCAACAATCACATTAACATTGTAACAAATTAATTAATTATTTTTTAACTTCTTATGAATTGTTATTATCATTATTCCTTTTATTATTTTCCTTCTCCTTCTTAACTTAAGAACTTTGCTTTTTACTTGTTTTTATTATTCTACAATTCTTTATTTTATGTTCACTGTGTATTTTTTATTTGCTCTTATAGATTTACTTAATGCAATTTTTTCTGTATTTTGCAACTTAGGTTAATTAACATATGCATTCTATTTTTATTTTTTATTTGTATTCAATGTGAAATTGGTCATGTCGGTTAAATAAACTAATAAAACAAAAATTACAAATATGGTTTTGATAAAAGTGATTGGTATGTATGTATGTGTATGTATGTATATGTATGATAAAACCCTTTAAAACATTAAAGAAAATTTTCTAAGGAGGTGTGAGAATTTATAGAAGATCAGAAGGGTGGCGCGAAATGAAAAAGTTTAAGAACCAGTGTTCTATTCTGTACGATACAATGCCTAATTACGAGATTTCATTCATTTTCGCTCTACCGTTTAGGCTCTAGAGCCGCTAAAAGACAGACGGCATGACGAAAACCACTTTTTCGAATTCGGGTACACCTAAAACGTATACTTATTTCCAACAAAATCTCGAGATTGAATTTTTTCGCGATTACAATACCTATATGAGAAATTAAAAATTAATTCGTATTTTGATTGGACTCGGAGTGAACCGCCGCAATTTATTACGTTTCTGGGTTATTTTTACAAATTTTCCTTAGCTAATAATTTCAAATTCGAATGTATCAAGATAACCACAGATATATAGTATGATAGATAACAGCTGATTCAAGGAGGCAGAGAGAAAGCAGATTATAATGATAGTAATTTATTTTGCCCAAAAAGGTTTCCCCAATTAAATGCCTTATAATAGATGTATTACGTAGATGTATCTAGTAGAATGCATAGATGTACTGATAAGAGCATGCCCTTGTCAGAATTCGAATTTATAATAAATTCATAGTAAAAATAAATTAAAATTATAAATAATTTATAAAAAACCTTTTTTACGAATTAAAATATTAGTAACATTTTGAATTGACATCGCATTATATATTTAATGGGGTTAAAGGTGTCTGGATAAGGTCTCCTACCTTAAGAAGGGGTCATAAAGTTCGGAAACAGCAGACGCAATACCGTGCGATGCCGCGCATTCAAGGAGACCAATTTGGAGACATTTGCGAAATATCGAAAGTACGAAAATAAAGCATCGATGTGTGGATCGTGCCCCCTTCGCGGCTACTGGCAGAGCGAACGTAGGTGCCAAGGGGCGAGGTGAAGGAGGGGAAAAGAGAGGGAGGGGGAAGAGGTATAGGGGGGGAGGGAGGCGAAGGAGGGGGAAGTAATCGCCCTCGAGCTCTACCGCTCGAACGTCAGTCAACAGTTCTGGCTTAACCGCCGGTGAGTGAGAAAGGGGAGGTTGGAAAGTCCTTTCGCTCCGCCCTCCCTTTTGTTATCCGCGGCCAATAAGATCGGCCACAGCGGGGTTTTCGGAAGTGTGTTTCTTTCGAGGCGAGAGTGCCTTTTATCGAGTGGAACCTCTTTAGGTGGGATCGTTGGTGGTATAGTTGGCCAAAAAGGGCGACGGAGGATTAGAGGCGGACGGGAGGAGAGTGTGTGGCGTCGGGAATCGAACGAGGAGTTAAGAGAGGTACCGACGAAAGAGATAAAGAGAAGCCACGCCCCTTTGGTGTCCCTAGCTGCCGTGTCTGGGTGCTGCCGTGCTGGCGATGACGTCACCGACGGTCATCTTCCTTTGAAACGAGACAGGTAAGAATGAATAAATGCCGCACTCGGCGGCCATATATTTGTTTGTTATTACAGTCTGTAATACTACGATGGCTGAAGGCGCTAAGGATACCGCGGTAACACACCTAAAATGCATTGCAAATATTCTGATTTTCCTTGAAAAAATATGTGTACGATATGTGTGTGCCTTCCATATCGATTGTAAATCGGAAATCGATTGGAATAGGTGTTTATTTATAGCCTATGTTTACGAATTTGGATAGTTGCGAAACCAAATGTGGTGGGTTTCCTCCATTGATAATACATTCCGTAATCGAGAAAAAATTCTAGCGCCGTCCACTGTAGTTGAGGTATTGCTTTTTATTATCAGTTTCTTAATAACATGTCAGTAGGCAAATTGTAATCTAGTAACAATAAAGAAAAATATGCCTCTTGCTGGGATACTTGGCCATTCGGATATCTATGGTTATGTTTTGATTAAAAAAGTATTGGTGAGATATTTATGCAAGCTTTGATTCCGAGGTCAGTTGATAGGTGGCGCCTGAGCATCGGAACGTGGTCCATACTTAAATTACAAAGAGGAAAATGTTACATTAAAAATTATGCAATTTCAACGCTCCGAGATAGTGCAGCATTTACCTCAACTTATTTACGAAGCGATTTGAGAATTGAGAATTAGCTACGGGAAATAAGCCCAAAAAAATTAAAATCTGATAAAATCATAGAATAAAATGGGACAGCCGCTGCAAGTGGTGCGTTTGAACGTGAGTCCTCTCTTATCGGGCACGTAAACTTTTAAACCAAAATGTAATGCCGCCATTACTGATTTCACTGATGATGATTACACATAACCTTAACATCACAGCCATATTTATGTATGTATGTATGTACAACAGCGTAACTAGATATTTTAGCGCCCGGGGAAAACTACTAAATGTGTGCCCTCTTCCCCTTCAAAAAATTATTTTCTCTAGTTTATTTATTGTTATTATTTGGATTTTCTGAGATCCTTGCTTAGTTGCGACCGAGGCAGATGCCCCGCCCAGGTTACGGTACTATGTATGTATGTGTGGGTGCGTGAGTGTGTGTGTGTATGTGCGCGCGCGCCTGTTTGAGTGTGCGTGTGTGTGTGAGTCAGTGGGTGAGTCAGTCACCATTGAATTATTGTGCTACCATTTATCCCTGTGTTGATAATTATTAGAAATTGAAAAACTAAAATTTCTTTAGGTATTATGTGCAATTGTTACCATCATTTCTAAAATGCAGCATTTATAATTATTTTCAGTTCACTTCTTTCAAACTTCCACAAATAAAAGGGTTACAAAGTACGTTTTGTCAAACTAGGGACTCTGCCTCGCTTAGCTCGCCAATTTCGGCCGTCAGAAATGCGAAGAAGCACTTGTTTATATAATTTTCTACGACAGTATTTAGAAACACAGAAATAAAAAGATAGAATCTCTCCCTATGTCGATGCTTATTTATAATTTATTGTTGACGGACAAACTTGCGACTTAGGGAAATTATTATAAAAGATTATTACCCGTTTTATTGCTTAAGACACAATAAATGCTAATTTTTTCGGAAACAGATTTATCTACGTTGCTGCAGTCGTTACTAAAACTTCGATTAGTAGTATCTTCGAGTGGTCGTTCATTTGTTTTATACATGTATCCCTCGCCATTGACGGGGATTACGTTCCTGGAGAGACTGCAAACCGCAAATCCATAAATTAATTGAGAAAATGGGATTCGATTCCCATATTATTTATTTATTTATTAACAGCCAGACTTGGCCTTTTACATAGGGTATTATAACAAATGTGGAGAAAATAACATTATCAACGATAACAATAACAGTCAACTGTAAACAAGAATGAAAAATAAAAAATATGATAGATGCAGTTATGATGGTAATTGACTGTGAACGACTACTGGCTAGTTTCTCATTACTGCGAAGCTGTTTGATGAAAAAGATGAAAATAAATCGATGGAAGGATTGAGGGACGATAAGGAGTGAAAGGATTGTGGGATAGAATGATCTCTGGGATATTGAAAGGTGGAATTTGGGCCGACACAGGAGTCTGGAGTCACACGAATTAACCTAAGTGCGGTGTTTTATTACTTTGTTTACGATCATAGGACAAAAAACAAACAGGGAAATTAAAAAATAAAATGTAAGCGAGCGAACGAGCGTGGAAACAGATAAAAACTAAGGAAAGAGAGAAAAGTTAATTAAATTTCATGAATTATGTAACAGGTATGCTGAAGACAAGAAGAAGACGTTAGTTGAAGATGGTAGAAGAGGAACTTGGCTTCTTCTGATCTCTCCCCTTTGTTTTTAATTTTTTATAAATTTCCATATGGGGAGATATGGAAATTCAGTTTTCTTCTTGAAATATTTGATATTTTCATGGATCCATTACTTTTACTTTCGTTAGCCATCTTGAATATTTCCATTAATTACTGTAAACTGTTTTTTTCTTTTGTTCTTCCTCTTCTTTTTCACTCCCATCTGATTGCGCAAGTTCTACAAGTTCCTCATTGTCCATTTCTTCTTTATGGAAGTTGAGCATACCTTCCACTTCTTTTTCTTCTTCTTTTATGTCTTCAAAGTCCTCCTCAACCGAAATTTTTTACCATTTCGATCATCTTGTCAACTTCCTCGCGGACTCTTGGACAGCCTTTGGAAATTAACAGCTTCGGTCCTAACTTTCTGTCAGAAAGCTTTCTTCGATGATTCCGTAACCTCGTCCCAATATATTCTCAAGTATGCCTTTGCTGAGGCTGGTCGCCATGACTGGGGCATTTCTCACGCCCTTTTTATTTCCACTGACACGAGGTAGTGTTTGTTCCCAGACTTTTTCCTCGCCAAAGCTTTCCGAAACTGCGGTCTCTGTATTTGCTCCAGAGTTGTATGATTTCCAGCATTCGTCGGAAGAACATTATTTCGGGATATTTTTCTTACAAAACTTACCTCTCTCTCTCTGTAAGGATGACACCCATAAGTATGTATGTAAGAATATTTTTCGCTGACACGACACTCCAAATCAGCCTTTTTCATTTTGCTAAAAGAATGCCATCTAAGTTACGAACGATAGTAGATGAATTGGTGATAATTATTAATTTTTAATTAATGCTCGACCGTTAAATGCAACATTTTTTTCCATCGCTATGCTATGAAATGGGCAGCCAGCACGATACACTTTTATTTTATACTGAATTCAGGCGGCTGTTCCGGATAAACGTGATGATGAGAAAAATTTTTAGCAACGATTTTTTTAAAGAATAACCCATTACAACTATCTTCTCTCCTGGATATTCATTTTTGGATTCGAAGTCTGGCGTGCCTTTGCGATATTTTTTGTGAGACTTAAAGAAATTAAATCTGAGTCTTAAGAGGTTTCAATAAGATCCTTTTAATACAAGAGGCAAAATACAGTCAATGACAACAAAATTAGCATTTTGGGTCAGTTTCTTAGAAAGAGATTCGTTGGATTGTTTTGCGACACTGCAGGAATATGTATCTCCCGACAAATTAAATATTGATGGATGGATTGGTGAAATAAGATATTAAGGAACATTTGGGAGGTCTCACGGAGCAATTACGAAAATATTTTCCAGAAACGGACGATTATAATAACTGGGTGAGCAATCCATTTGGTGTGGATTTTCCAATCTCACATCTAACAGGAAAAGAACAAGAAAGACTCATGGATATTTCTAATGACGGTGACTTTAAAATTAAATTCTAGAAGGTATCTCTGATTTCTTTCTGTGCACAATTATCAGAGCGTATGAGGGTGTGGCCAAAAAAGCAGTCAAAATATTGATTCATTTTCCTATTAAGTATAAATATGTGTGACTCTGGATTTTCGTCTATGACAAAAATCGTCGGAATCTTACTTACGATCTTACTTACGATTGAGGTTTTCTTCAATCGACCCAATGATTTACTCTTTATTACATGGAAAACAGCCAAATTCATCCCAATAAGTGTCTCCAGTCCTAAATAAAACTACAGGTTCGGAGAACTTGAATCAAGCAAATATGAAAATGGTCCGCAAAAGGAAAATGAGCTATTCAGCTGCAGATAAGAGATACAGTATCTTACCTCTTATCCGGCTATATTCTGTGATCGTGCCACAGGTACCAATTCGAAATGGACTGTTTCTCCGAACTGCAGCTTTATTTTCGTAGCTTTATTTTTTTATACGCCGCGTTTTCCGTATACTCATCTCCGCTCTATTATATAATAAAAGAAGTATTCACTAGGTCTCGATTTTGAAAAATGTTGGAGTTCGGTAGGCCCAATAGAGTAATGAAGGTGCGAAAAATTCTGCGAAATTACATAATCGTAGCGTAAAATGCATATGGAAGTTCCAATTATTGCTATGTATTCAGATAGGTCAAACAACAAAAAGTCAAGATTTATATTTCCGCCTACTCTGAATGCGAAAAACGGCGGAAAACTGTCGAGACTTTTCTTTATTTTTCTCTCGAATTTTATTCTCATTGAATAGCGTTGAATTTTGTTATTTTTCCCGTCGAAATACATAAAAATAATAGGAATTCAATATAAAATGAAACTACCGTATTTTCTGATATATATAGCTCGCGTTATCTGTGCATAAAATCTTTACAAAATCTAGAAAAAATTGCGATGCGCGTTATTAATGGGAAAATAAGTAAATACTTAAAAAGTGAATTTTTAAAGGCAATTTTTATTTACGGTTGTTATTACGACTCTTCGATTCTTCTGTCCTTTTGAAGAGAAATTCACGTTATATTCTTACGCGGTTTTATAAGAAGAAGATAAAGATGCAATTGTGATTCCAATTTCAATAAAATAAGTACAATAGGCCTTCATTTGCGAATATAACAGTGTACAATGATTTGTGAAACAAATTAAACCTTGTATTCTATACTTTTAATGCTTCTTTAATATATAATTATATACTTATCTAAGGACTCAAAATCAGGGTAATTTCAAAATCTGCCGAGAATCCCGAGCTAGCCGAATAAGAGAAGCTATAATTTATTCCTACGGCGCCTCTCTTCAAGTACGGGAATAATAAAAATGTAAGCCCAGAACAGACTGGCGTTAACACATTAAGGGATGTAACGTGGAATTAAATTCCTCCCAGATTTCTCACTGACCCAATTTTTCCTTTCTTCCGTTAAATTACAAATTATTGGTAATATTTTCGAATAGGAATGTAGTCCTCCTGTAATACACTTATAAAATTACATGTATTCCATATTCTCCCAAATTCTCAACATGCCGTCATCATCATCAGCCCTTTTCAATCCATCACTTTCCTCCTCCAACTACTCCAATTTCATAATCTCTCTCACCAACCTGTCTTTCGTCTTCTTTTCGGTCTCTTGATGTTTCTTGGGATCCATTCGATGACACTGGACGTCCAACGCCATTTTAGCGCCTTCACTCTTCTAATCACGTCACAGACTCCCGTCTTCTTTCTTACCCAGTCGTTTCTTTTGCGGTCTCTTCTGGTGATCCCTAACATGCATTTCTCCATGCTCTTGTGTTGTTTGCAGGCGCTGGATCATTCTGTCATTCATATGTCAAAACGGGCGGAACACATTGGTCATACAATCTCCTTTTTAGGAAGACTGGGATAAATGATTTGAAGATGCTTGCATTCTTCCCATCTTCACTCTCCGGTTGATTTAACCAAGAAACGATCCGTCGGTAGTAATGAACTGACCCAAGTGAACGTCGTCTTCGGATTCTGATCCGTCTAGTGTAGCGTTTTGAACACATCTTCCCAAACTTTATTAGTTTGTGGCTCCCTTGATGTGAATAAAAAATTCGTGGCCCACCAACCTATAAAAATCACTTAAAATATGATTTATCAATTGCAAAAACTAATTATTTGCTAATGAACCTTAGTTATTAAATTGTGTGTTTATTGGTTTATTTTATCAATTTAAAGGAAATACTCGCGACCGACTGACGTGGGTCTTCTTCCAACTACATTAGCACGGTGATTGAAGAATAGTGTCATAGTAAAAGAACAATAAGATCTACTTTCGTCGTACTGTATCGTGTAATTAATTCAACATAATTTTTAATCGTTTACTTGTTTATTTAGTATTTTTCCCTTTAGTAGGCCCGTTATTAGACGCCTCCCTCCGCCCCCCTCTCCCGGAAAAAACCTCACGTCTCTCTGGGGGAGGGTCGCGGTTCCCACTTTGGGAAATACTGCTCTAGAGCTGCTGTGAATAATTTAGGAAACATAATATCTTCTTGTTTCGCTCTCTTTTTGTTATTAAAGGCACTTGTTTCTTCGCGCAGCCGGACAGATGATGTCGCCTTCTTGGATGTGTTCTTCATCAAAGTTATGCACGTTCCTTTTACTCCTTGTTTCTTCAGTTCATTTAAAGTTGACGAATTTCGGATAGAATCGATGCTTTCTTGTAGTCGATGAAGAGAAAACTCGAACTAATTTGTCCGACTGATTATATCTCTAACGACTGAAGCGTGGTTGCTGTTTTATTATTTATGTGGGTTCAGTTTTTGTCTCTGAATGTAGGAGATCGAGGCAGCTAACTAAATTAAAATATTGCAAAGTTTTCTGAAAGTGAAACAAGATACGGTTTGGAACAAGGTAATACCCAGTGGTCATTAACCAGTGAAGTTGGAGAGCCGCTCTGAGTGCGTTTCGGGTGAAACCCTTCATCATACGAGGTGGGAGAAGATAACTTCTCTGTATTTTTCCCGTATTTTTTCGCGCATTTGTCCCTTTAGTATAACTTTCTTTTTTCCGGAGGTCAATATTTATTTCACCGGTGCAATTTTCGTATTTTTTATTGAGATTATATAAGGTATTTATAGTATGAAACAGCTTCTAAATGGTTTTACCCCAGTCCATGTTCTACAGTCTTCTTCTTTCCAATACACGATTTACCTTGGCTTTTTCTGCGTTTCCATTATTCCCATTCCATACAATACACCTGTTATTACTAATCTATTTATTATTTTCTGGAGTTTCTTTTTCTTTATTCCTAGAAGTACTTGACCATCAGCATATTACTGTTCTCATATTCCATCTTCCTATCTTCAAATATTCGGTGCCTTCAAACGCTCTTTCCGATCAATGACAGCTGACAATCCTCTCCCGATAAATACGCTCGTACCAGCTATTCTGAATGTACAACTTGATTCGTGGTTAGATTTACATTCATCCATCTGTCTTTCCGGTCTACGCACTTGTATTTTTCAATTTCTTCTTAAACTTTACGTAATTTTGCGCAAATATAAATCGTCTTGAAATTCTGCGAGTACGAGGTTTTACAAAGAGAACAAACATATCGGTACCTTTTTACAATATGTTTTTCAATTTTTAACAGAGTAAGAGATTTAATATGTTTATGTTATTTAAGCAATGATTACTCTTATGGATTTTCAAACTTTTCCGAAAACGTACGCTTAGAGAACTGATTTTTTTTATTTCCTGGCACAGAACGATCATTTATATTTAATGTTATTGCCAAATGCTCCCAATTAACGCTTTTCGCTGCATTTTCACGATGATTAATGTCGATTTTATAAACTCGACCCTCGCGTAAGGCGTCTTCGATCAAATGGAATCGAGCCAAAGCGATTTCTTCCGAATTCGAGGTGCGCCTTACAGTGAAAGGAACGCAAAAGTGTTCGTGGAATGTCACCATCGTATCCCTTCCTAATCGAGTGACAAAGAAGGTCGCGATGTCATCTGAATCTTTAAAAAAACGTTGTTTTTAATGAACGTTATCTGCTTTGTTGAAATTCCCATCTGAAAGGTACACCATCAACGACACCGGAGTCAATCGGAAGCAAAGTGACCTATTTAAAAATTAATGCATTTCCAGGATTCTTCTCGTTAGATCGCAAGAGAATCAAGTGTCACCGCCAAATATTCAGAGGTACTACCCGGTCGATGCTCAAGATTAAAATCACCGCAGAAAAGTGTTGTTCTCCATTGTTCTCTCCTCTGGGCCGGGGCGCCACTCCCTCCTCTGGGCCGGAGCACCACTTACTCCTCGAGACAGAGCACCACTCCTTCCTCTGGTCAGAGCACCGCTCCCTCCCTTTACTGCGAATTATGTCTTACGCGATTTTACTCAAGAAAGGGAAGTACGATTTCGACGATTTTTTCGTAATACGCTGAATCCATCTCTGGGACCTTTTGTAGATGTCATCCTCTATCATAAGGTCATAAGTTCGATTTCTACATTTGATTAACACGGATGTAATTGAACCATGCTAATCATTTGGATTTTTTATTTACTTAGAAGCGTCATACGACCTCGGATTTGAACAGTTCAATGATTGATAGAGCGCATTTTATATTCTTTTGAAGAGGAAATTTAGAATTAGCGTTAAATTATTCTTAGAATCAGTAAAAAAAGTGATTATTTTTGTACATTTTTACAATGATAAATGTAACCTATCAGGAAAAGTCGCCTCATTTGTTATTCCAATGCTCTTATGCGCAGAATCGTGTAGCGTTAGTGTGCGTACTATTGTGTTTATTTAAGTACATATCTACGTGTGGGTAACCAGTTTCTTACGCATCATATCATACTCTGGTGACTTCGAGTTTGTAATTCACATTCGCCGTTTCTTTAATGTAAGATTTCACTCACACATATATACACACACATGTGTAATGTAATTTGCTCTGCAATTCTTTCCTCACTTGTTTAACTGGCACGAGTTTCACCTAGCACTGTTTATAAATTTTTATTAAATCGGCCGAATTTCACTTTCCAACGCATTTCTATTAACATGAGCCATAAAAAATATAGCAACTGAGCCAGGTTGATCGAAATCAATTTTTCTCCACTCTCGGATAATGTTCTCACGGGAAATTACGTCTCTATTTTCTCGTCACTTTTCCCTCTCGTTCGAGACGCTCCTCGCCCGGCACGCGCGCTTGCGCAATTCTGTCGCAAATCCACGTCGACCTTCGATTGCAAACGTGGGAAAGGGAGCGGAAGACATCTTGCCGCCGCTTTGGAGGGCGGACTAGTGTTTTGTCCGCGAGCACTTCCATGGGATCTGTGGACGGACAAGGGGATTTCACGGCGTCGCGAGGGACGGTGGTGAAATAATATTTTTTTAAATTAATTTCATTTCTTTATCACCTCCGACAAAATGTAATGCCAGCGATTAACAGGAAATAATAAAGATTACCTTAATGCTTCCCAACTGCCGTCGAAAGCCGCGTTAACAATCTTAACCAAGCGGTAACAGTCGGAGCCAATTATTTTTTTGAAATTATAAGAATCATTAAATGGGCAGGTGATGAGGTATGACGTCAATCAGAAATTCGGGACTTGAAAAACTTGCCTATAAGTTATTGCGTGGCGGTTTTTGTTAGCTATTGACAAATAATCATCGTTCGGCAGAGATGAAGAAGTATTTCCGAGACCACATCCTTCGTACATCACCGTTCCAGGTTTTCCCCCGCCCCCATTATCTCCTGCCGCAAATACGCAATCGTCCAGGAAAGAAAGACGGCCACTTCTTGCGTCACACAGCGGGACTCACGGCTCTTATGCTTGGACTGTTTTGTCTATTATTTGCGCCCTTAGCTTCCAATATGTTTTATCCTACTTTACTTTTCTAAGGATAGCTGACTCTGAGGAGCGGGAGAGAGAAAGAATGTAGGAGAATTTATGTGGAAAGTTGTGGAGAGGGAGGAGAGAGAGGGTGGAGAGAAAGTGGAGAGAGGGAGGGAGGAGAGAAAGTGGAGAGAGAGAGGAGAGGGAGGGGAGAGAGTGTGTGGATGGCATGTAGACAGAGCAAATAAGTCATCTCGTGAAACTATAAACACAGTCGAGATTATATTTTGCACTCTTTCGCCTACGATATTCTCAGGCGAATATTGTGGAAATTCGAGAGTGTTTTTCTTTTGTCAGATCCGTAAGTCTGCCTTGAGTACGCCGACCAATGAACGCAGCGGTTGATGCTGCGATGGGTTTAACACTGAATGAATGGTGACCTTGTTGAACCACGTGACGCATCAGTGGAGGGTAGTTTATTCTTATCTTTGTTTACAAAACATTGATCTAATCGACAACGGCTGAATAGATTTAATAGAGTTCACCTAGTACGGAAATGAATGTCAGAAACTATAATGTCAAGTTAGGAAATTGTACATCGCAATACATATATGTGCGTTTCGTGCGATGGAGTATTTGAAAGTATAGTATATGTATAGTTTGAGGGAACGTTCCCTATAAAACAGCGAAATACCCGATTATGCCTCTGTATCGTAATTTCTTCAATTCCCTAAGTTCTTGTATTAAAACGCGTATTTTGGTAATTTTAGTATAATGATGAATTACCATTTTATTTTATAATTAGTTTTAATCAAACAAACAATCGAAATTTATTTTAAGCAAGCTTTACATTAGTTTTGTCGTCGTAATATTTACGTTTATGTTCTTTTCTTCGTCGAAGATAAGCCATTTCCTTCCGCTTACAAAATGCTACATGCTACCTGTTTTCCTAATAATAGCAAATCTTATTTAATTCAGTCTCTGCAAAGATTGTTTTAGTCGACAACAATACACGAATTTTTCTATCTCCGAAACTAGTTATAGCATTTTTTAAAATTTTCTTGCAAACCGCCACTCTTGTCATACAAATGTATTTGTCAAGAAATACTTTATTTGGCTAGTTGTACAAATTCTATTTGAAAACCTTTTCAGTGTGATTAAATATTTTGCGACTGAAGAACAAGCACTTTAAAAAAATACTTGTCTAAGGTAAAATTTATTGTTTTCACCTCTCTCGGAATCATGCATATGTACCTAGATACGTTTTTCCCGGCGGACCTTGCCCGGGAAATTAGTAAGATCGGAAATTAGTAGTATCGGAAATTAGTAATCTTCAGATTCATTTCTCAATTTGCGTAATTAAAGTTTCAAATTTTGATCTGACCGTTGCATTTCATTGAAGTGAATGGAAACTTGATGCAAAAAATGTATACTTTTACACAGCATCATACTGGCGATAGCCCAGGTGCCTCTCAACGTGGGCGCCGGATTTAAATATACCCACGAGCATTTATTTTATCTCTTACATAATATTAAAGAGAACTTTCTTTTGAATCGCTGACTTGGCATTGTACTGTGAGTAGCATCTTTGTTGCGGATTTTTTTTAGCCTGTTCATGGAAAGCGAGGCGGAAAAACTTTTTGTAAATTATAGTCGCATTTAATCTTGCGTCTTATACAGATCTAGAAGAAGATGCAATTAACCTAGCTGTACCTGTAAATACTTTGGGTTCGTTTTCACTGCAGACTAGAAGGTAGTTTTGTGTGAGAGATCACCTCACAAGGTTTCATTCCTCGCTCCAGTGTCATAAATCGAGTCGATATATATTTTAGCGTATATAAAAAGTTATGAAGTAAGTATTCTGTGTAGCTACTAGTGACTAATTTTTATTGTTATTATTCCACAAAAGATTAAATACATTGGATATTTCCTAGAATCAGCAATTCCTGAGGTGGCAACGCTATTTCCTCATTTAGCGTTCCCTCGTTTTGGTAATTATAATCGGAGTCAATTTCTATTAGGACAAGCCGATGTACAGAATTATCACAACAAAATTCAGATTGAATCTTCATTACTTGTTTACTAATAAATAAAAAATCAAGTTTTATCTGTCAGATTAGTTGTTTTTCGACCAAGAAAAATCTCCTGGAATTGGCTCCTCCTAAGGTGGAAATCTTCCGGAATTAATCCCTCGTAAGGTGGCAACCCTGGGTATATCCAATAGCAACAACAAGTTTATAAAAACCGGATGCGCATTTCAGCCACAAAACGCTAAATTTAGAATGTATTTTCAGTGAATTGCCACTGAAGACGGCTGCTTTGTAGCCAAAAATTGCATCTGGTTTTTAAAAATTTTTGTGGCAATTGAAGATACCGGAGACAAGTATTTTTTTAAATGCTTGTTCTTGAAGTTTTTTTTTTCAGCCATAAGACGAGCTCGATAATTTTCTTTTGAATATTTGCGAGATATGAAAAAAGATCGTTTTTTTGTTTCTAGTAAAGTAGTACCCCTTATTGGGTGATGTGAACAATTTATGTTAAAATCTTAGTAGTGTAATAGCCGTATGTATTGGTTCCACTCGAGTGTTATACAGATGTAAGCTGTGATTTCACTATGGAAGGAGTAGGAGGAGACGAAGTTTTGCCTCGAAGTATTTTGATGGCGTAGCAGTGAAACCCGTAGGACTAAGAGTAGAGCGATTGGCAAACTGGATTGCGCTTTCCGTTCTGTTTCAGTGGCTGGTTTAATTTTCATTGGGAAATCGACACACACACGCCTTGTTTGTTTTGCTTGAGTAAAACCTAACCGCACGCAAGAACCGCGACACGCTTAAGTGGTTGCACCGCTGCAGCGGCACATTTGTGTAGCGTGTTTTTCCATTAACGAAAAGAATCTCGAAACGAGTTATTTAATGCCAGTTTTGGCGCCTGGGGATCTATTTTTTCATTTATTCTACATAGATATATATATGTTTATATATATTAGGTGAAATGTCTTGTCCAATGTAGTATTAATATGTAATAGTAAACGGCAATGCGTGCGTGAGTGGAGGAATGGGTTGGGTTGGTTGATGGGGGGTGAGGGATTGAAGATGACCGTAATCGCAGAAGTGATTGCGATGGAAGTATAGCGTGGTATGTTCATTGGGCTACCCACAGCACGTCATCTCTTTCTTACATCAATAAGATTTTTATATTGGCATTGTTTATTGCGTATGTGCAGGGGCAATCGCCTCAATGTGGATGCATTCTTAAACAATTCTTCGATCGATCGCCTTATATCAAATCCGTCGGATAACGGAAAGAAAGAGATCGTTCGTTTTTCGGCCTCCCCCTTATTTCCCCCTTCTCTCCACACTCCATTCTAGCCCTCCTCCTTCTCCCTCTTCTCACCCTCCCCTTCCCCCTATTCGTCCACCCACTTCTCATCCCCCCTTTCACCCACCACCCCTCCTCTCCCCACCCCCCTTCTCTCCCACACACTTCTTACCCTCCCCTATTCCCCTTCTTCTCCATTTCCCCTTCTCTCGCCCTTCCCTAAAAAAGTTTCTGAATTCCTATTCTGGTTCGTGGTTTAATACAATCACCAGTAGAGAGAGGCACTTTTTCGCCGTCATAAGATTTTAATTTCGTCTTGATTCTTACACCGACATGACGAGCTAACATTAAGTTTCAAGTGAGAATAATATAAAGTGGGAAATTGAAGAATCTAGAAACGTTGGATAGAGAGATGAAATTGGATAGATTGACCTAGAGCAGGGGTGGGAAACTTGGGACGGGCCGTATTCGCCATTGCGGTTACTTAGTTGCGCCGCATTAACAGATGCAAATGCTTCGGCGGGTCGCATTAGGGTCCACATCGGTAGTTATTTGAGAGAGTACGAAGGTTTCTATACGTGAAAATTGATAATCAATATTATTTTATCGTCTAATCCTCGCAAGAAAAGGTTTTCCGATTTTCGTACTTTTTATTAAAAAATACGAAATTGTCTTGTGTTACATTTCATGGTTCGTTTTCGTAATGATATCGCGGGCCGTATAAAGTGCTCCCGCGGGCCGCAGTTTCCCCACCTCGGGCCTAGAAGGGAAAGACAGAATGAGCGATGCGAGGATGAAGGGCTCCTTTTCCACAGAGGAGATGTCTTGCCTGGCAGTGGCTTTTCAAAATCACTGGAATTCCCTGTCTTGGGACCGAAGCCAGCTCTTCCTCATCTCCCACGGGCTGCCTTTTCTCTGCACGCCCGATCTTCTTCCACCCTCTTGGCACCATCGCATTGCCCTTCGACCGAATGCCTATCTACCTCCCCAGGAACCATGCGAACGGGATACGCAGGGCAAAGAGAGCGTATCTATTCGATTTAGCTCCGCTTTTCCGAGGATAGCTTTATTAGCTTTATTCTCGAACATTTTCTGACTGAAAAATCTAAGTACATTACCTCGATTTTTATTTTATATTGGACAGTAGCCAACTTTGGCTGACCACTTTGCTGTAATATGGTACATCAATAGCGCGAGGTTTTCATTTATTGTAATCTCCTTCGCGCAATATGGAGTTTTAATAGGTCGTGATGAAGAAGTTTATGGTAAAGCACTCAGTCTCCAAATATTAGGTATGGTGGATCGTTCTCTGGAAAGCGCTTATTTTTTTCTATTTTTCGGTAGTTCGACGTTGTGATAATCGAGCATTGCGAATAAATCCGCTATTCGAATGAGATTATGTCTACTTATCAGATAATACATTTTCGCTCCGCTCTGGTTTAGTTTATTTCCTTTCCTAATGTTTCAATTTGGTTTCGTCTTCTTTATTAACTCGGGTTTGGATTAAGAAGGAGAGCTCCATTGTTTTTAAGCCGAATACATAATGGAGCCATGGGTCGTCTAGAGACGAAGTATAGTGAAGATGTTACACAAGTATGTCGCTGTGTGGTAGAAACGTTACATACATATAGTACATATATATCAGCGGTGGCCAAACTAACCTACCTTCGGAGCCTCATACGATAATCTTGAGATGTTCGAGAGCCGCATGACACACAATTTATGTTCATTAATTTACGAATAGTAATACGTACTCTCTATCCGAAGCAATTCAGATATAATGCATGTCCTTTACGCATTTTCTGCACGTCTCAAGTCACATTACGTCAGTGGTTCTCAACCTTTTACCTCCATTGGACGCTTAACAAATTCTGGGATATGGAGGCGGGCACAAACAAAAAATTGTTAGAAATCACAATAAATTACGCAATGAGTTATATAATTTAATATATTTAACTAATATTTTTGATTAATGCCTGAAACAATTAAATTCTATGAAAAGAAAACATAATTGTAATACTTTTCTCTACCAGAGGAGGGAGAGAAGCTCGAGTTCAGAAAGTTGGATGGAAAGAAACGTGTCATAAATCGTCATAGGCGACAGGATGTATGGGCACTTTACTGGTAGTAACGATTATTTTCATGAGGCAAATGAGATATTGCTAATGTTCGTAACGGCATTAACAACGTTTTCAGCGGCATTGCAAACGAAAATATTAGTAACAAAATTTTCAAGATTTGCATCATTGGATAAGGGATTATGAACATCTTCGTGTTTGCAGAGGAAAGCGGGCACCTAGAAAGGGCTCGGCGGACACCACGTTGAGAACCTGTGCACTACGTCATTGTTTTCCGTAGTGAAAAACGTCGTCACGCCGAATGGAAACTTTAAAGAGCCGCATGTGGCTGGAGAGCCGCCGCGGTTTGGCCACCCATCGTATATGTATACATATTAACAAGAGAAATTTCCTTATCATCCTGGATAGTAATACTTCTCAGATTCCTTTATATATTTTAAATCGCGCAAATCAGTCATAATTGCAGGAGGCGTTGAGATATCCTCGAGTGACTGTCCGAAACAACTTGAGAAAAACAGCTCAAAATGTGCCTTTATCGATGGACCATAATTTCATGTTTTCCGAAGAATTTGTTACACCTCCGAAAACGGGACTGGTGTGCCTTTTCGCGATCGGACTATTTGATGAAGTGTCATAACTCCCCGAGGTTCACGACGTGTCTTCGAACACCGCAACTTCGTCTCCCTATCCTGAACGGGACACATGCGCCCGTGTTCCAACCTCACGCCGTCCCTCCACGGTCACGTCCCTCCGGCATTTCCTCTATACAAGGGGGATCGGCCGATAAGGTCAGCCAGGGCAGCGTCTCCGAGCGCTGCGCGCAACCGAAAGAAACATCTCCAGGTAGGGAGCGGAAAGGGAGATGGGGAGAGAGGGGGGAGGTGAGAGGGAGGGGATGGGGGGGGGGGGAGAAGGGGGGAGGGAGAAGGGGGGAGGGGTGAGAGGGGGAGAGGGGTGAGAGGGGAGAGAGAGGGCGGGGAGACAAAGGAAGGGAAACATGGAGAGAGAGGTGGAGGGATAGAGGGAGGAGGAGATAGAGAGATGAGAGAAAGGGGGGAAGTGAGAGAGGGAGGGGAGACAGGAAGGGAGAGATAGGGAGGAGAGAGGGAGAAGAGGCGGAGGAGACAGGGGAAGAGAGAGTGAGAGGGTGGCAGAGAGGTGGAGGAATGGAGAGAGAGAGAGAATGGGAAAGAGGGAGAGAGAGAGGAAGAAAGAGAGGGAAGGAGAAGATGGGAAAAGAGGGATAGAGAGGAAGAAGATGGGGAAAGAGGACGCCGACGCCGCTTCTCTATTCTTCGGAATCGGGCCTCGATCGCGGCGGCCACTTTCTCGCTGGATCTGCCGCTTCTGGACCAGTACCAGTCATCTCACGTAGAGGTCCCGTACTCTTCGGCAACCATCCAACCGCGGAGGCCATCGAGGGAGGGAGAGAAGTAGAGGCATGCATGCAGATGGGCTCCAGTGACGAGGGAGTGATGGAGAGGTGAAGCTATAGGACCTGCCCCCCCCTCTCTTCTCTCCTCTTCCTCCCTTCTCTCTTTCTGTCTCCCCTTCTCCACCCTCTCCCTCCCTTTTCTCCCCCCCACTCCATCTCTCCTCCTCTCTCTCTCTCGCCGATGCGGTCTGCATTGCTTCAGCAGGTGATATCGAACTTTCCCTCGGGAATTTCTCGCTAATTTTGAGGCATATAGGAGTATTTCCCTAAGAGGAATGCTTGAAGGAGGACTCTGATTTGTTTTTCAAAATGTATTTATTTAAAAATTACTACACGATTCTGGGAGAGGAAAAGTTTAATAAAATTTCAACTACTTGTAATTGTGTTCGGATAAATATTTGAGAGAAAGCGTTGGCCTCACTGAAGGTAATTTTTATGGTGCCAGTGCCATGGGAAATATAGCTTATGGTTTTTTAAAGGAGAATAAATATTTTAACTTATATTTTATTTAAGGCAAGCGATTCGCGGACTTTTACGAGAGCAATAACAGTAAAATTGGCGATCTTCAAATCGCGGCCAAGAAAGATGTCGAACTCGCGATCCTTACATTGGGAGGCAAACATGATAACTACCCCAGTCGCAAAACGATGATTTCGGGGTTTAGCTATGCTAAAGAACGAAATGATTCGTGGATGGAGGCAAGGAGGAAGAGTGTCGTTTAAACAAAAATTTCCTTTTTTTTAATTCAAACTTTTGGATGTACCTACATAGTTGGATCGAAGTGCGCATGTGAACTCATACATACACACATCACATTTTACCCAAGTACGACATGCAAGAAATCGATGTAAATATTAGAAATGGGGAAGGTGCAGATGAAAAAAAATTTTGTTTTCTAACATTTGTTAAACTTGGTTTAATGTGCTAAACACATCAAGGTGACAGTACGCGTCTTTGCTGAGAAAAATACGTAACACACTTCAAACATTTAAATGAAGACATTAAGTAACGACATTGTAAAGGTGTGAAGATGCCCAATCGTTACGTCAACTAAGGAAAACTCAAACCTCAACTCTGGGTTATTTAGAGTAGATACTTCCACATTGCGATTCCTTAGTCCGTGGTTGGAGCCAGTGTTTTGTGGGTGCTTTACGGCCGTTCATCCATTTCATAGAAGCCAGACACTTGGCGACCCCTCCCATTTCCTCCTCTCCCATTCACTTTCCCCACTCTGCTCTGCCCTTCCCTACGCCTCCAGAATCCCAACTCACCGCAGCCTCCGGAATCTTCTTCGCCCCCGGCTAAAAACCCTTCCCTATACCCACTTTCCGATTCTGGTCGATCTCCATATTTTGATATCCGCGAGTGAACGTGCACTGAACGGGCGACCATAACTCTTTTAGCGTTCCAACGATGAAGACATCCTTTCCGATGCTGTTACTATCATGGGTGCGATTGTCCCGCGATTCCGAGAATCGCGTATGACTCACTTGGTATGCGCCGTCCTTCTTTGCGCATGTGCAACCACCTCGATCGAAAGTGATTTAAAAATCAATGCCGACGTTACTTCTTAGTGACGACTTAGCGAAATTTATAAGATTGCGACATCTGTAATCGAAGATAAATGGTATAGGTAAGAAGTTGTCCTTTGAAAATGATTATTAGCAGCAGAAAAATAATATTGAGTCATCTCGCAATAATCGAAAATCCAATATATTTGTGTCTTTCGGAGACGTGGCGCACTCACTCGGGCATGTTTTTCCAGTCTTACAATTAGAAACTGACAATTTTAAATGAGCACTTCCGAATTGCACCTAAAAATCGCTGCCGTTGAATTGTTAACTTTGAATATGTTGGTCTCATAGATCAGTTAAGCCATTTAGGTTTTTTATGGTTACGTCTCTCTTTCAGCATTGCCGCGTAATAATCGATTGAATATTACTTGTATGCAAAATGTTCGTGTATATTGAAATAAATAATTAGCAAACGATATGCTTTTGTCTGATTTTCCTAAACGTCCGAAGTGTCTGTGTAGTGTGTGTGTGTGTGTGTGTCAAGGATTTAAAACCATCAAATTATAGATCTCTTATCGACGAAACTGCCTTACAATGCGTTGACATTGACGTGAAGAGAGCAAAACAACTTTGCACTCTCTACCTTAAGAAAGCCGTCGTATTAGCCCAACTCCTACGTGTTCAAATCTGCTTCTATTTAGGTCGCATAAAACAGCGGATCACGCGCGGCGGCCAAGTGAAGCATGTCCCGTGCGAGGGAGTGAATCTCACGTGGGAATGCGGAGGGAGGCAGAAAGGGCCTCTTTGGAGAAGAGCCGATTTTTTGTGTGCTTGCGACAAGGGTCTTAGGGGGGCCAGAAAAAGGTGCCTCTTTGGGACCCCACCAGACCCTCAACTCTTCCAGGACCTTAACTCTCTCCGGCACAGGATTCTGGGCCATAAAAAGCCCTAGTTGCACGGAATCGACTTTTTATGTATATAATGTTGATCAAATTTAAGATGTTAATCATAAACAGAGCTATTTACATGAAAATATATTTTTTATTCATTTCTCAGTCCGACGATTCTTCAGGCAGAATAGTAATCGAAGATAAAATAGAATAAAAAGTCAAATGATATGCATAACAAACCGTTATTTATGCAGTGATATAGGAGCCACTGTAGAAATCCTCGTCGAGGCTATAGGCCGCATTATGAAAATTTATAATACAAAATAAGAAAGAAATTCCGAAGCACATTTTATTAGTTACTTTTGGAAATAATACTAGAATATTTTTTACAACTTTATTTTATAAATTAAACACCAGATTTGATCTAACTAAAGAGTTGTGAAAATTGCATTCATTGAGAAATTGAATCCTAGCCTAAATTGAAAAATCTATTTAACGTCAAATTTCAGTGCGACCTATGAGCATGCATTTCCAAAGTCAAACGTTTCAAATCGGGTGTAGGTAATGCTTGTTGTAGGAGTTGGTAGGAGCCTCTAAAATTTCAGCGGATTTTCCTTCTTGATTGATAACTTCAGTAAGTAAGGCAATAAAACCATCCTGAACCTTATGCAACAAATAATTTTTCCATAGAAGTCATAGAACCACCAACGATTATTACTTTCATTGGCATTCAAAATGTGGGTATCCCAACTAATTGTAAGTAAAAAGCATCGCTTTTTTCTTTAAGTTTTACCCTGATTTTGGCGAAACATTCAATTTTTGACAGGTGATTTGATCGAAGAATTAGTACGAAAATGGAGATAAAAAACTATGTCAAAGCAGGATGCGTTATTTCACCAAAGTGCTGTTTAAAAAAACATTGTATTCTACCAATTTATATAAGGTGCCCGCGGACCGCATATATGTCCGTGGAGACCCGCGGTTGGTAAAACACTAGTTTACGGAGTTCGCAAGCTAGCGGGAGAATTCTGAAATAAGTACATTTCCTTCCTTTTAATATAAAGTGCGTTTCCACAACATCATTTGCAAAGGGAAAGAAGTCTTTTCTTAAATATCCCGTGATGCATCGTGTATCCAACGTGTTTTCATATCTATATTCCATCATTAATGCCCAAAATACATCCTTCTGCCACCGGAGATAAATAAAAAAACGTGAATCTTTATATCGTTCAGCGAATAAATATGCTCTTTTCCTATATTTTCGTAGGATGAAAGTATTCCCACCCTCAGTATCCATCCTCCATATGATGAGTTGAGAGCGTCACTCCGTCTCCTTCATCCCTTTATCGTGAACGCTCTCAGGTGTCGTTCAACCGCCAGCTTCAACGTCCTTCCCTCCGCATCCTCAGCCGTCCATATGGCTCCGAGACCGGAGCGAAGGTGTTTCTTTATTAAGGAGGAAGGAATCCTAAGGGATTGCATTGTGGTGACTTCAACGCCTGTATTGCTGACCGAACGTAATTCATCAGTGGATCATTTCAACTGCGATATCTAGCGTACAAAATAAGAATCCACCTTTCCAAAATCATCTGTTAAACTCCCTTCGATGCGACGTTATTTGCCGGCAAAATACCAATAGGCTACTCTCTAGTTCTGTTCGGAAGGGTGGCAAAAAATATGGGATCGTATGGGAGGTAAATAGGGGTAGGTAGAGAGGGTGTCTCTTTCTCTTCCCCCGCCCCCACACCCCTCTTCCCCTAGACTCAAAACGCCTCGCCAGCCTCCTGCTTCCTTTCCATTATGCCCAAGAGATAGAAAGGGATCCAGCGACGGCTCCTCTGGCTTCATTTTATCCCAAAGCTGTTCCCGAAGTTATGCTTCAAACCGCTGAACGATTTGCCATCTTCTTTGCCATTAAAAAAGCTTTTAGCCAGACGTGTATGCATATTTGCGTGATGATTCGTGAATCTTTAAAAGATCTCACCGAGTTCAACCTTCCGTTAGCCCTCCGAGGTCAAAGGGTGCCAACACGAAATTGAAAATGACTCGAAAGAAATAAATGACAGCATTGAGGCGTTTTTTTATTTCACGCTCCCATGAGGTTTGAATAACACGAAGTTTTACTAACTAAAGAATGGCAACCCCGAGGACTGATGAATCGTAAATATTCCGGAAAACCAAATATCGTGTCATTTATATCTTAATGAAGTTTTATAATGTTTGGGAGCATATACCAAAATATATAGATTTCAATGTAGACAGGGTGAAAAATTCTGTACTTGAATGGTACTTGACCCAAGTTTTTCCACTTACACTTTCACCAAGCTACCAAAACAGTATAGAATTGACGGTGGTAAGCTAAGTAGTTAACCTTGCTATACTAAAGGTCTTCAAAAGGGCATAACATTTGTATCAAATCAGTGAGATAAGCTAAGTTTCCTCGATGATAATAATTGTTTTTGTACAATTCGATTCTCAGGATACGTATGGTTCGAAACATCCATATATCATTTTTCCCCTGATGTTTGTATACAAAATAAAGGGTCGCTATAAATTTCTTGAGTTATTTTTCACTTTTCTAATTTTCAATCTGTTATATTTTAAAATTAAAACTAACGGTCTCTGTAATGCCAACTTTCCAACTGAAAGATTTTGTTTCCAAGTAAAAAATTTACAAATACCGATGGATATTCGCACAGGAACGGTTTTGGAGAAATATAAAAATAATGAACGAAAGAGGAAAAAAAAGTACGCAAAGAATTGTGATATCGTGTGTTACAGCGTTATCTTTTTATTCCTATTATAATAGAGCACAGCTTCGTAACTGGAGTGCCGCGAATTCCGAGGAATTTTTTAATTTTTGTAAAAAAGAAAATTCAAATCAATTGTTACCATCCAAAGAGGAGTTAATGGACCCAAGAAACAATCGTGGACTTAAACTTAAATCTTTGGATGTATTTAGGCTAAAAGCTAAATCTTTCAATATCTGGATTTGCAATCGCTAAATTACTTCAGTCGCTAGCAACATATACTATATGCTAATTAAGATTATCATCAGTGGCCTATACTAAAAATAATAGAAGGACACGTTTAAAGAACTTAGATTGAGAACTTCCCTTATTTCTTTCTAATGTTGAGCTAAACATAAAACTCCATTGTTCCAAAAGGCAAGCCGAAGTTTCCTATTGAAGAGCATAGTGTTTTTTAACATTGTTAAATTATATACGTACTTCATTTGCAATTGTTTTATTCAGTTATCTAAATAATGTTCACCGATCATAATAATCCAATATATTTAGGACTTAGTTCTTCTTTATTATTTTATATCTTAATTGGGTCAATAAGTTTCTAAATCGATCCTCGTAAAATTTCAAATCATAATTTCCATTTTTAATTAGGAGTTTGTTTATATCTTCAAATAAAAAAATATTCAGGATAATTCTATTTGCCTTGCCTCAGTAGATGTAAATTCATCAATTAGGACAACCAATAATAATCGATTTTTTATAATGAAATGGGTATAGATAACGTACCTTAGATAAGCGCTTCTCAACCTTTTTTATAATAAGGTCCATCAAAGCTATGGAAAGTCATCCGCTGCCCATCTTAACTACAAGAAAGTTTCCGCGGCCCACATATACATGAATAGGTGAATATATAGGCTGGAGAAACTTCTATATTACAGAACAAAAGTTGCGAGTTATTTAAAAATGTAAAGCGAATTATTAAAATGTTCATTAACTATTTATAACGTTTGATTTTTACAACATATTAAGATTTCAATACATTTTTATCCGATCTTACATTTTTTTCAATTTTCGCGACCCAAATCAACTCCATTTGTGTCCCACTGGTTAAGAAACACTGCATTGAATCAGTGTTTCTCAAACTGTGGGCCGTGGCTCCCCCAGGGGGCCGCACAATTATTTGAGATATTAGGTGAAATGCCAAAATATAAAATACGAATAATAACATTTCATGAGGAAATTTTAGGAAATACAATATGATAGAAAGTATTAACAGTTTTATAAAATAAAGGAATTTGTATTAAAGTTTATTAGTTTTACTTAATTCAAAGGGGGTCGCATAACATTCAAGGGGGGCGCGACAGTTGAAAGTTTGGGAACCACTGCCATGGATGAACATTCTTCAATATTTATTTCGATTTACTAAAGCTATTTTTAGATAGGGTAAATCCAGAAAGTGATTAATTCGATGCCGGTTCGTAAAGGGTAAAGTTACATTACGCTGAATTAAATGTTTAAAAAAATCTAGTAGGCCGCAAGACAATTTACAGAATGAAAGTAGCCCTTGGCATAAAAACGTTTGGGCCCCATTGCATTAGATAGTATGACCTTATAGTACGTACGTAACCGGTCAGAAGAAATGTTTTCTATTTTGTGTCGGTCGAGAGCGGGAGCTACGGTACAGAGGGGGACAGGAATGGAATGGGCTTGACGAGTGGAATTTTTTACGCAGCTAGTATGTCCAGGGCCGCTTTATCCAATGGGAAAAGTGGGCTAAAGCTCAGGGCCCCATGATGTTTAGGGGCCCACGCAAAACAAAGATTTTATAACACTCACTCCTAATCGACGCATTTTTCACCTAAACAAATTACGTTTTAAATCGTGCTATTTTTATAATAAAATTTGATCCAATTTTACTTGTTTATACTCGTTAAGTATTCTAGTTTCAATAAACAAACCAATTACGATCAAGATATGACGTGGGGAACATAAACCAACGTAAATAAATATGAATTACGCAAAAGTCATTAGATTTATGGCGTGCTACACGTGTGTGTAGAAGTTTCGCACCGTCTGCTTAAAATCGTTTTATAAATTAAACAAGGAAATAGTTCCTTTTTTAAAGTAAAGAGTGAGAGAGCAAGATTATACTTTGTCTAGGACCAAACATTGCTTTAAAGCGGCCCTGGCTATGTCCAGTGCTGCTTAATACAAAATAACTAACTACCTTCCCCAACAAGAAGAACTCGCCGACATCTGACGATAGGAAACAGATAACAATGTATCTTCAGCAATTCCTTTCGTATGTAACAAAAAAGAGAGGCGAGGTTTTTTTTGTATTGGGTAATTATTAGGCCAAAAGAGCCTTCACCTTCTTCTCATCTTCCACTGTGGCCTTAGCTGTTTGTGTCGGAAGATGTGCACTGGATGCTAAAATTCGTCGACGGAGCGTATACCTAGTTCTATAAACTCATTTCCATCTCTCGTTAAGGAGAGTTGGTCTGCAGATGGACACAGCTGCTCCGATTTCTTTAACGAGAGAACCTCTCTCGCTCCTTAAATACCCTTAAAGTTAAAAACCCTTATCAACCGCTTCCATCCACATCCGTCTTCCATTTATCCATCCATCAAATTATCAGGAATCTTCCGCTTCTGTATTTCGGCACAAATTCCTCCGCACGAGTCAGTCCCTTTCGATCTTTCTTCATTTCTCCATCCCACCATCCCTCTCTCCCCACATCTCCCTCCCCCCTCCACCACGCCCCCTTACCCCTCTGCCGTTCCCACACGCATCTCTCCCATTATCTCCTTCCTATCGCCTCATCCTTCTCCTGAGGCCACTCCGTCGCTTAACCGTGTTGCGCCACTGAATTCCATTGTCATTCCCTCTTCCTACCTCCCCCCCTCCCCTTCCCGTTTCCCTCTTCTTACTCCCCCTTCCCCTTTCCCTCGCTCTACGTAAACTGCGACCGCTGATGGCGCCAACATGCCTATCTCGAAATAACTCCTCCACATGCAACTACACGAACACAATCACTGACGCTCTTCAGGTAATGTAGAAGTTTTTTCACTTTATTCAAGTAACTTTCTGCCCTTCATTTTTGTGGCACAGGAGTTCATACAATTTAGCATAAAACAAATGACAATCATGAAGGCATAAATTTGCGCATAAAAAGCAGCATCGAACCGGATTAATGTTGGGAATATAAAGCGAAAGGATGGAAACCGATAAAATATCACACGTAGGTGCCTCGACAATTATTTTAGCAATGTTATTCATCTTCTCAAATTACATTTTTAATTTTCTTTCCTTTAGCGTATTTTTATTGCATAAAAAATGTATTGATATTATATTTTAACGTACGATACTATTTCTATTCCGTGAAACTAGTATATTTTGCCGAATCTGTAAGTAGATGGAGTGTGCTACCTCAAGGGTACTGCGTTACTTTTCCAAGTGGAACAGTTAAACGTCTGCTGAGTAGGAAACCGGTGCTCAGCCGAGCATTGAAATCTCTAACTCTGCCTCACTTTCATTCTAGTCTCGCCACTCGTAATTATTAAAAAAACCTGTTATTCTTTCAGACGATCTTCAAATGCTACACATGTGGTTGAAGTTGAAATAAAAAGCAGAAATGAATCTTTTTACTTCTTTCTTAAGCGCTCATCATCATTGAGTGGAAAATTTGAAGTTGTTAGATACTATAATATTTCTCAATTGATTAAAATTGTGTTATTCGTATATCGTCCTCATGCAAATACCGTCGATATAGCACGGGTATCGGGGAAAAAAGTTATCCCGCGTTATATCGAGATAACTCAACTTAGAAATTCGCTTTTCTACGCATTTATTGAGCTTTCTACGTATTTATCGAGCTAATAACTATAGCTAGATAATTTATCAATATTTTTCCCATAAAATACTTTTTAGTTGAACATATTATCATTAATACTTACAGAAATATGACAATAAATAGTTTCTGCCTACGTGCGTTGGTCTATAAATTATTCCTATAATCTTTTAGACATTCGAACCTATATTTCTCCAGAAGGGTTACCTTGGATTCAGTCTTCGATACTCTAGTGATATTCAGTTCAAATCCTTTAATTGCATTTAAATTGTTATATGTCCAACATACACAACGAATATCTATATTATAATTGGCATAGGATTCTTGTTTGTTTTCTTACCTACACACTTTTGCAGCCACTCACTAGACGTGATTTCAAATAATGTCCGAGTAGGTACGAGTTTGAAATTTAGCAGGAATGCATGATTCACGCATTAAGAAGCTATGACGAAAAAAATCCCGAAAAAAGACCCGGGTTCGACTCCAGGAGATAATTTCTGTTTCCCGTAAGATAACATAACATGCGATCTTTCGACGTTCAGACTTTCACTCTTTTGCAAATTAAAATTAGAAAAAAATGACCCACAATCACCGTACGTGGACTGTTTTAAAGAAGAATGTATGTACAAGGTTTCTCATTCTTATCGTCGATTTTCGCTTTCCGTTCGAAATTACTCATATTTAACGAGTACGTGACAAATATCATTGTTACCCGAGATTCCTATCATTGCCACAATACTCATACGTCGTACGATAAAAATACGAAGCATTTACGTAGATGTATCGAGCGAGAGGGAGGGAGGGAGGGAGGCAGAGGGAGTGAGACAGAGTGAGAGGGAGGGACGGAGGAGGATGGAGGAGAAAGGAAGGGAAGGAGGAAGGGAGGGGGATACGGCAATATAATTTTCTTTCCCGTCATATTGACGGGCATTTACGCTAAGTACTTATGTAAGTATTATGGATATGAGTTTAAAAAAATTATGTTCAATAAACTTTGAAGCTTCTCTGTGTTTATTATTAAAAATTCTGGCAGCATATCAAGTTTGAAAAGCAGGCTTCTCTAGTTTGATAACAAATACACATTTACAGAAGAAGCATAGTTTTCCAAGGAAACGTCATCTCGATAGAAGAGACTTACTTAGAGCAGAATGCTTGTCGAATGGAAGTAATTGTGAAAAGTCGTGGATCGTACCAGTGCGACCACTGATAAACTAAATCATATTTTCTTTCTTTTATAATTGTAGTCCTTGCAACCGCCTTGGTCTGCTTTTTCCATATCCATCAAATTATCTTTTCTTCAACTAATTATACATCCTCAGCTTTTACTCCCTCAGTAGTCCACAACAGAGGTGTACCTTGGCGATATGGCGCCTATGGCAAAGTTTTAGGAAACGCCTTGGTTGTATAGGATATCATTTTTTATGCGTTTTAATAAAGAATAATAGCTTTTTTATTATAAATAAATCGACGTTTGAGTATTAAAATAACATTTATGTGAAAATTAGCTTTTCGCACATTTTGCGGGGACGTTTGGCGCCTTTCTGCAAGCGGCGCCTATGGTAAATGCCACCTTGGCCATACCCTAGTTACGGTACTGGTCCACAACACGATCATCTATTAAAATCTTTTCGATGGCTTAGAATCCAAATGAGAATGGCCGCATACTAGAGTTGAAAATGTGTGCAGCGCAGTGAAGCAAGATTAGCAAGACAAACTCATAACACCCCATCTATAGCGTTGCTTTGTTATTAACGATTTTGGATTGGGTAATTGTAGGGTAGACAGATCGCTGGGTTGAAACTTATACAGGAATATAGATATTCTCGACACGGGCCTCGTAAAAACAGTAAAAACTCAGAAATATCATTGTATCATATTAATGAACGATTTATCCTGGAGAGAGCATATTCGACGATAATAGGAACGGCTCGTTTTTTCGAATAATATATGGGGTTTCTGGTAAGAAAAACCCTGCCTTGTTACTTTCTCTAGTTATACCGCTAATTAAGTATGCGTGTATCGTATGGGCCTAATTCATGAGTTGGAGAAAATTCAACGAAAGGGAGCGCGTTTCGTTAAACGTAGACATGGTAGGCGAGTAAGTGTCACGAGCCTAATTAATGAGCTTGGTGGGATTCTCTGAAGGAACGGCGATAAAAGTCTAGGCATCGGATATTGCAGAGATTTAGATCGGAAGATTTAATGATGAATTATCAGGCGTAATTAAGAACCCAACTTACGTAGGACGCCTCGACCACATTGACAAGGTGCGAGAAATTTATTGTAGGACGGATAGATACAAAGGGATCCTTCTTCCCAAGACAATATAAGAGAGCATAATAGGAAGAAAACATGATAGGTCGGAGATAATCTCCCCCTGCCACACACCAACTGCGATGGCTTGCAGAGTATTTATTCAGATTCAGATCGGAAAGCTTAGTTGAAGAAGTAATCGAAGTAATTGGATCATCCATTTATATAGAAAGGCAGAATCAATATGATAAAGTACCTGAGATAGACCAGAAGTCGGCAACTTATGGCACGCGGTTTTAAGTGGCACGATATTTCAGAGAATAATTACGAAAAGTGCGTATTTTAAAAAGAATTTCACCTTTATTTCAATTTTATTTTTCATTTTAATGATACCGCATTATATATAGGATTATTTATAAGAACCGCTTTTCATAAGCGTTACAGACAAAACGAATTTAAGGGTGGCACGCGCGGAGGGTAACGGGTTATGAATTCTGATAAAGAGTGGCACCCAACAGTAAAACGTTGCCGACCCCTGAGATAGACTATAGTACGGATTGATATTGAAGTTATTTTTTGTATGACGGCCAGACTTCCTTCGAAACTGCAATTGAGATTTTTTACGAAATGCGATGGACCGCAACCCTGCCAGTCATCCGTCTGGTGACTTACAGAGTATTTTGTGGATGTGCTTCGACCTCGTTTCCACGGTTCAATAACAACAATTACAGACATTGTGAAATCTAAAACAATTCTTAAACAAGTTAGGAAAGTATCACAAATGGGCGCGTTTCTTGCAATGGAGTATTAGAAAGCAATTATATACCTGTACGTAAGGGAAATAGCGTTTTAAAGTTCTTTTCTTTATCATAATCCATTTTCTTCCTATTTAATAATATTACATGCACACGTAAGGAAATTAATCGTTTGTTTCGGAGATTGTTTATGTTAGCAACAATGAAGTAACCATGCAAGAAATTTTCTAAGTTCAACTCGATATAAGACATTCTTGTTTGATTTTATCGATAAAGGCTACTCCTATGATAAATATGTATAGAAAAGGAAATACTCTACTTTACCAGTTCTACAACGTTTATTTGAAAAATATTTTGATATGAGCAATACGAGATATAACGAAAATTTCATTTTTTGTCTCCAGTAAAGTGGTACCCCTGATCGGCGTACGTGATTCATTTTTGCGATTTTCCTATTATATTTGATTGAAAGTCCTTAATATCAAATTTCATGAAAATCCGTTCAGTAGAAGCCGAGAACGAACATGCGGACGGACGGACGGACAGACCGACGATAATAGGCGCTCACGCTGTAAGCGAAACGCGCCTAAAAAGTAAGAGGTAGAAGCACGCTCTTTTAAGAATTTTCAGGGTTTGCCTATGAGGGGAAAACCCATCGACGTGGGATTGTTAAGTCCACACCATATATTCCCATGCGTGAAAATTTCACTCCTTCAGCTTCAGTACCTTGCCCACGATTCCGAATTTATAGTCACCTAGCGGGGAAAATCTATGAACAACTTGAAAAATCCAATCAAGGGGAAATTCATGAGAGCTATCAAATTCAGAAAGAATTATCCAAATATTTCTTAAGCACAAAAAGATTGATTGTCCTCCTACGTAGAGACAGACAGACGGAGGGACAGAGTGATGACACAAGCACATTTAAAATAAAGTGCTAAAAAAGAACACGAGGAGTGTTATTATTGTTACTGTTTTTATAACCGTGTCACCGTGATCGTCGTTTTGCGTGGTTAAATGACGCACAATAGACAAGTTCGATGTCATCGAGAACATACAATAACTGGGAAAAGAGCGTTACAGTGTATTTATGCGACTGCCTTTTTCGTATCCTGAGAAGTTGCGCGTTTGTTTTGCGAATGAGCGGAAGGAGGCGTGAGGAATAATGGGAGGGAAGTAGCAGGTAGAAAGATACAATGAAGAGGGAGTGGTCGTAGAGGGAGAGAGAGAGAGAACGGGATTTCCAGGAGTGGGATGGGAGAGGCAAAAAGGAGAGGGGCAAAAGAGAAGAAGACCCAGGTCGAGGGAGCCACACGTAGAAGGTCACGGTTGTTCCGAAAGGAATGTCTCATCCTTTTCAGACCCTTTCACTTACCACTACATTTCCCTTCATTCCCCGTGCTGCCATCTCCGAGAACATCTTTCCTTTCGATCCAAGCCAACGGAACCCTTTTTTCTTCTTCTGTCCTTCGGAGATTTCGAAACTGGTGTCATTGCACGAAATCCAAATTTCTCCTCGCTCCTCTTTACCGCAAATAATACTTTCATCAACGCGAATCGGCTTACGTCGTGGTTGGAAAAGGTTTAAGGGTCGCCACTGCATTTATAGTATTCAGAGGTATTTTTGCGGAGGGAGAAAGAAGATTAGCCTTCTCCTTAAAACGATGCCAAAGGAAATCCTCTCTCTTGACCTCGTGACAGAAGAGTCCATCGTTTAAACTATTTGAACCTTATCGAAACATTTCGTTAAAAAGAAAAAGCGATGCCCTTCAGATTCATGGGATCGCCCTCGTACGTGAAATTGGCCAATCCCTTCCCTCCCGAAAGTATTCTATTACGGGTTGTTGAAAAAAGAGAAATTCAATCTCCAATTCCACTAGCGCGGTATATTAATGCGTTACGTGTTATACGCTCGTTATAAATGGATTTATGGACGTTGTCTGCACGGAGCGATTTCGAGGGTCTTTTTTTTTTCTAAAAGATCACTACGGAATATTTAAGATTGAAATTGAGATTTTTTTAAAGGAAGTTAGATGGATTGAAATCCCTGCCATACACCCGTCTGATGACTTGCGGGGCATTATGCTGATGTCTTCGACGCAACACACGTCATTCGTTTTCGACATCTGATGGAACCGTTGTTGGCTCGAATCGCATTCATTGTGACGATGAGAGTAGGGAGTGGTTGGGACTGGGGAGAGAGGGAGAGAAAGGGGAGAGAAAGGGGAGAGAGAGGGAGAGAAAGGGGGGAGAGAGAAAGGGGAGAAGAGAAAGATGGAGAGAGGGGTGGGGGAGAAAGGGGTGGAGAGAGAGGGGGGATGGGAGATACAGGGGTTGGGGAGAGAGGGGGGGAGTGGGCGGAAGTGCGCGTAAGCACGGCAGGCGTTGAGGGCGTTGAGATCGCGGATGTTAAATTCCGAAGTCTGTGTGTAGCCATAGGTCCGCTGCGACCCGTTCCCTCCGTGCGACACAAAGAGAACGGCATTTGTCCGCTCTCTCTCTCTCTCTATTTCCAAGACATCGGTTAGCGACTGAACCTCGCTTGGGAATGGGGCCAAATGACTTCGGGCGTCAATCCGTCAACACGCATAGAATTCGACCAACTTTACAACTTGCGCGAGAAACACGCCACTTTTGGCATAGTATTTATATACCTTATCAGAAACCATTAATACCCTGCAAACCGCCATAAGCGTTTGGCAGAGGGTGTCATTCCAACCGACATAAACTACATAATTGTGTCGTCTCGATTGACCTATCTTATCGCATCTAGGGAAAAGGATCTTTATCTCGGTTCTAGCGACTATTTCCACGTATTTTATCCTTGAGCTAATGCGAAGTTTAGATTGAAGAGATCAACAGTGCTCAACTTCTAAAAAACTAATAATGAACAATTGAAAACAGCACCTATCACCATCTGCCTTTCTCATAGGCTACTTATTACCGATCTTCACTACCTTAATTCTCCTATTACTATATGGTTTCTCCCCTTTACTTTCGTCCCATTTTTTTCTTCGTGTTCCATGTCGCTCCACTCGACTTCAGATTCTTATTCATTTACCATAATTTCGGCTTTTCTCTCTTTTTTATCGCCTCCCGTTTGTGTATAATTCCTAACTTCAATTCCGAATCTTGACCATTTCTCAAACATTTCCTTCCTTAATCAATTATCTACTATGTAATCCTTTAATTTCCCTAATTTCTGACGCTTATTGCTATGATCATCGCTTTTATTGTTAATATTGTTGTGTCTTTATATTTATTATAGTTTCTATTTATTACATTGTAATCTCGTTATGTTGCTGTTATACATTTCAGTTTAATTGGCATCTTTGCTGTTTGTACAACTAAATTAATTAATTAAAATGAAAAAAAATGCGATCGAATACCATTTCAGCAATGGAATGCTTACTTATGAATTGCAACCGAAGTGCGATTCTCGTTTTTCGTAACCTTTCTATGGCGACTGAAGATGCCCATGACCGTTACTCACTTTTTAAAAAGTGTTAATGCTAAGTTGTCATTTTTAACTTTAATTTATGCAATAAAACGAGAACGATAATTCCCTATGGCAACAATCAGGATTGTTAGTTTAAAGGAGCGCTTTGTGAAGGATGCTTATTACAAAAGAAACGAGGCATTTGAAAAGTCTCCAAGTCGGATTGGCACCACTGTCACCCAAATTTCAGTTAGGACCATACCAACCGAAATCCTCGCATTGATTATTTAGTTGGCTGGCACAGGAGACATCGAAATTTGAAGGAGGGCGCACATCCCTCTTTTGTCCATTCTTCTCTAGGATTTCCTGGCCGATTTTATTCCATTTCGCGGAAAAACCCCTTTCTCACGCCCTTTCTGTCTCCTCTCAACATCCTCCCTTTGCCCTTAAGATCTGCCCTCGACCAGCCTCCTCCCCATTCCCCTCCTAAATCACTCCTGCATATAAGACTGCTGCTGAGTGACCGCTCTCCCTCTTACCCTTCCCTCTCTCCCTTCCCTCCCCCGACTGCGGGAATGTCTCTTCCTTTTTCCCACTCTCTCTCTACACGCACCTCACAAATCTCCCCCTCACTCTGCTTCGCCAACATCTTCCCTTATGTCCCCGCCTTCTCGACTCGCCAATTCTCCGTCCGTCTCCGTTGAGTTGAGGAAAGCCTCGACGAGTCGATTTCTCCGTCTCGAACGGTTCTCGGTAGGAAGCGGACTGAGAGGGCGCGCCCAGGAGGAGGAGGAGGGGAGATGTTTCTTTACTGAAAGTGACATTGCTTGTTTGCCCTCTGGAAAGGATATGGCTTCGGAAAAGACGTCTGGTAGAGAAAAGAGATATAGAGTACATAGTTAAAAGTTAAGACATCATTCTCCCTTTGGTCATTTTTAGCATGCAGCTCAAACCTATTCGTGCAGACGAGATTAATAACTCAAGGGAAGCCGATGCATCTTGTACGAAATTGTGCAGGTGTTTCGTGCTAGTTTCACGCTTTTCGTTTATTCGGGTGTCCGTCTTCTGTGTGTTCCTTAATCTTCTCCTTCTACGATCTCCCAGACAGGAGGCCGCGAGACGGCTGGCCTCTATCGAGAATGTTTTCAAGCGACCTGTGAAGCTACCGATTTATTTACTTATTTATTTGCAGAGGCAGCATAAGGCCAATTGCACTGAATATCGTAATGACAATAACAAGGACGAACACACACGACCACGCCCTAGGCAGGATTCGAACCCGCGACCCTAGCATTGGGAGCTGGACACGCTAACCATACCTCTACCAAGATCGGCTATGATGAAAAATCGACCTTTAAAACTTAACTCGCCCAATTTAATTTTCGATAATTGAAAAAAATTAAACGTTAAAGTCTTCAGACTACAGAATCCCCAGGAGGTACCTTCCGATGAAATAAAAGTGATATTTGGACAACTAGAATGATCGCAACAACAAGGAGGCATTTCAGTAGCATAGGTAGATATTTGTCTTCCTTTGGGCGAGATTGAGAATACACAGTCTCTTCTTCCAGCTAAACCATTGTCAATTAAAAAAGGGAAGATATCTAATAGCGAAAAAGTCAATATAAATTTAAAAAATCACGAAATAAAATGCTACATAAATACAAAGCCAAGTTAGCCGTATTAGATGGATATTTGTTTTTGTCTAAGGATAATTAATTTATTATACACTAGGGATACTAATGCACCGAAGAGAAATGCTCACACATTAATGAGGGTGTGCAAAAACCGCGAAACCTATCAGTAGCATTAATTAAATATTGAGAGGATCACAAAGCATAAGTACACATAATGAAATACACAGTCTCACGCCTGAACACGAAATTTTTAACAAATGCTACCGAAAAATAAAGAATACGAAAAACTAACGCCCACAGATAATTTTCGTGTATATCTGAAGCATTAGCGGCTTTTAACTGCATTGCAGGTAAGTTCACCCATAGCCTCGTGTATTAAAAACTCTGCAGCGTAAACCTCGTTTCCGTTATCTACATTCTTAGTTAGAGGATACCTTCTACAACACTCCCTTGCAAATCCAAATACGTCGTGGAAACACGGAAACACGTTTTGAGGTCCCTCGAGTACGTTTTCACTATTTTCGCGATGACGTCTGTGTGTGCGTGCGTGTGTGACAACATTTTGTGGGCGCTCTAACTCAAAAACTAACAATCAAATTAGCACATCATTTTTCACTTAAGTTTTTTATTAGCAAATTAAGATATGAAAAGATTTTTGTTGAAACAACTCAACCGGAAGTTGATGTTTATTCTAGTCGTATTTCCTTTTTACTTTCTCCATACGTAGTATAGGGAAAGTATTGTGATCACGAAAAAAATCGACTTCGAGATTTCAACGGAAATACACGTTTTGAGGTCCCTAGAACACGTTTAGACTATTTTCGGAATGATGTCTGTGTGTGGATGGATGTATGTGATTGTGGGCGCTCTAACTCAAAAAGTACTTTTCATATTAAACCAAATTTCATATATAACACTTTAGCATGAGCACAAAGAACTGATTAGTTTTTGGACAACAACGGTTCTAGAGAAGTCGAGGTTTATTCGAAACCCGATTCGGTTTTTGCAATATTTCTCAATTAAAATATCATTATTGTGTATACAATTCTATACTAAGGTTATAGAGAATGTAATTTCCTACAACTTTCATTTGAAAAAATTTTTCATAGTAGTTACTGTTTAGGAATTATTTATAAATAATCGGTTTTTTCGGTTTCCGTCAAATATTTCTTTAAAAACTTCGTTATTGGTAATCTTCGTGAGGACCAAAGTTGTAGAGAATAATATTTCTTTCAAGTTTTGTTTGAAACAAATTTTCGTAGGATCATCCACTTCGGAGATATTTAACTTATTCGTAATTTTCTGCATACAGCGCCACAACCATGTAGCGGTGAATTCTGTAAACATATTCAAAATATAATTTACGGCAGTAAGAACGACTGTATATTTATAACAGCTAACAAATTTCTTTACATATTGTTTTTTCAATGTAATGAATATTGAAAGTGTTTTCACATTACTGACGAGTGTAATTGCTCATATTTATTCTTGAAGACGCTGATGTCGAGAGCAATCATATTCATTGCTCTGTATGGAGAAAGTCTTGTGCTGGACACATCACACTTTTTTTCAATATTAAAGAATATTTTGCCGGAATATAATTTGGCTGAAACCGATAAAAAATATATTAATCAATTACTTGTGATAGCGGAACAAAGCCTGTGAAAATCGAATGTAATTTTGAAATTTTTTTTCCAAAGTGTATTTTACAAACAGTATCCTATCTCTTGTGCGAGGCTAAATTTTACGAGAGATCTTGAGGGTTCTTACCATTAGTCTCGTCCTTGGGAGTGTATTGTTGAGAGTTTAGGACGAGCGAGTTGTATTTCAAGAGGGCATTGTGGACTCTTTCAGAATCCCTTAAAAACCTCACACCGTCCATTGTAGCCGCCAGGGAGCGTCGCCAATTAGTTTTAGTGCTCGACTCTCTCTCTCTCTCTACGGTGGTATGTCCGCAGGAAGTAAAGACGGATAGAGACAAGAAGAGTCTCTCTCTCTCTCTCTGCTCTCCCGGATGGTGAGATCGACATGCGTGAACGTGATGCTGGAGGGGGAGGAATGGTGGGTGAAGGAGAGCGTGGGGGTGGGAAGAGAGGCGCTGTAGAAAGGATTGGTGGGAGTCAGGTCCATGCGTCCACAGAAGAAATATGTTACCAATGGGAGTGGTCTGGTTCATGCGTCAAGAAAGCCTTCCTCCCATTCACATAGGAAGACGTTGGCGCATGAGGGCATCACGCGAGTGCCCATTGCATTACCTTTTATTTGTAGGTAGTGGCGCCCTCAGAAGGGAAAGCTGTTTTTTGGAGCACCATTTCATTCGGCTCCGTAAGGAAATGGGAGGAGGGTCTTGCGTAGGGTGGTCATGGCACAACGCCTCTGCAATCCCCTATTCTACACCCCAACTCACCCTAACCACCCCTTGTTTTATCCCTGCAACCACGATACACTAATAAAGATCCTAAAAGCCGCCCACCCAATCCTCACCTCCTCCTCCCCTCACCCACCAGGTCCCCTTTCCCACACCTCCGGTCCTCTCCTTCCGCCGACCTCCCAAACCAGCCAACATTTTGTGGGAAGGAAAACGCAATACTCTGCTCCCTGTCGCAGACCCCGATGCCTAACATGTCCCACCATTACCGCTAACAACGCCTACCCCATAACTTCTCCTACAAACTACATCACCCAAAATGTCATTTACCTTCTTACTTGCACCCGATGTCCCGCTTTTTACGTTTACCTCATCAGCAACCCTATAAACATGAACGGCCATCGCAACACCAACATCCACCTCCTAAACTCTTTATATAGAAACTTTCCAAATTTGTAATCTGGTGTTTTGCTTGTGTTTTTCTATTTTCTTTTTTTTTTATGGTTCTCATTCTATCATTATCATTTGTAACTGTTGATGAAGGGTTAAATGTAAGAAGGGACTTCACAGTCTCAATTTCGCCCTGAATAAAGTCGTTTGTCTGTCTGTCTGTCTGTCTGTCTCTCCTCCTGGCCTTAATCTCCTCTAGTCTTCCCTTCTTTCCACCCTCTATCCCCCCTCCCCCCTACCCTCCACATCCATCAATCCCCGACCTTTCCATGCTACCCTTAAACCTAGAGTCCTGCACGGACCGATCCTTTGTAATTAATTACGCGCCCGAGCCGGGCTTTAAAAATTACGCGAGCCAAACTAGTTCAAGTAAAAAAAAAGTGGCATGGGTTTATTTAGGTAAACTAACCCAGGGATAGTAAATAACGAGTGTGACTCGTCCTGCCTACTGAATTGGTTAATATATGTATTTTTCCTATAACATTATATTAGTGTATTTTGTATAGTAATTTATTTTGTTTGTCGTCTTCCAAGGCATACATACCTATATGTGGATTAAAAATCCTTTTCAAATCGTTGAACAACACAGATGTTGGTAGAAAATTTGGAACACAATAATTACGTTTTCCGAGCCGATGGGCTTTAAATGGGCTCTGAGTAGTCCCACCGGCCGGGCCGGACCTATAATTTCGTCGACAACTTTACGGGCCGGTCCCGAATTTCTATGGGTCGGTTGTGCTCAGGCAGAGATAAACAAAAATATAACTTATTAAAGACTAGACAGTCTTTTTATTCTAATCGGGATACAATAATGACTTGTAAAAACATTACTGAAGTAATAAAGTATGTACTTATAAAAATTGAAGTATATTACGTTACCGTTTTAGGTGATCGTCACCACCGACGTACGAGGGATATCATATGTTGGCAGGCGTCTTACCTTTTCAGAGCGCTTAATTACGTAGATCTTCGTTTCCATTGTAATGATTCTACGTTTCTTAGAACCAGAAACATCTCCGCACTTGAATTTCTCTTATCAGATACTTTAAGGGCAAATAAAGTTTTAAAAAACAATGCAAATAATATCAGTTTTCAACAGCAACGCCAGTGTCGTAAAATAATCTAAATGACTCGTACATCGTGTACCGCCACTCAAAAAATAACCTTTTGTATTTGGTTTTCGAGGGATTTAACCATTTTGCTGCGGAAATCGGATTTTCCCCACGTGCTTAAAAAACACGTTTCACTGACTCACTTGATTTGACGGGTTTTCCTGTGAAGTCGCGTTAAATTACATTTCAGCGCGTTTTTGCGTGGCGTGTCGTTAATTGCCATACACACTGTAGCCTGAATCTACTTTAAAGCGTCAAAGGTCGTTTCAGCCCGGCAGGCCAGCCGAACGTCGTAACTGATGATCGGCGCCTTAAGTCCGGAGCACGTACCTTAATTAGTAAATGTCGTAATTCCGGAGCGTCGTAAGTCGTAGCGTCGTATGTCGAGGACTGCCTGTATATCGTTTTAATTATATTTGTATTATATTAAAAGTTGATTTAAGTCACATGTCTACTTTGCCATAGGATAAGTAGGCTTTAATAAATGTAGCAATCGCTCTTTCATTTTATTCAATGTCAAAATACTTAAATTAATACGTTAAAATATTTTGAGCTTGGTATATATGGCATGTTTGTTTTCATTGCTACAACATCTTTCTTTCATTCGCTACATCTTCCGCGGGACACGATAACCCGGCTATATAGATTACGGGGAAATTGTTTATATCAATTATACTTTGGAAAAAATGAAACGAATTAGCCAATCACAATTTGTGGAAAATCGGCGTCTAAGTATTTAAGTTACTTGCATTTATTAGTAATATTTAAATTAAAATCAACAAATATTTGGTAGCCATATAAACAAATCAAAATCGCACACAGAAATTGAAAAACGATATTAAGTTCAAAATGTTCTCATATAAATGCATTGGACTCTCAACTTCTGCGACAATGGGAGTTGTCATGGTAGTTTATACTTGGTATTTTTATAAAACATTAATCACGCCCTTTTCTGATTCTAAACGGACTTCTACGCTAATTCTACCAGGATTCGGATTCTGTCTTCAATAAAAATAAACTTTGTTCTTTCCTGCACAGAACCATCCAAGTCTCAAGCTCGTAACATGTTTTTAAGTGATTTTAAAATGACAATGAAAAATAAGCTGCACTCATCCCTGTTTGTCAGTTGCAGGACGCGGCAAAATACGTGGATGATTCAATCGTTCGCCATTTTGAATCAAAGTGACGGACAGAAACGAAACTGTTCGCACCTTTTATCCGATCGACTTCTTTCGCTGTTTACGTAGTGTGCGCATAGGAAATCTCTCCGCTCACCGGCTTTAATTCCTTCCGTGCTCGACTTGTGTCGCATTCGGTCCAGAATGCGGATAGGAAAACGTGGAAATGTGCTGGATGCTGCTCTCTCCTCCGACGAAGAGTAAATACAGTCAATCGATCAATCAGTCCTATGACAGCGAGTAGGTGCTCTTCTTGGAGATGCCATCAACGAAGAGGAGGAAAGAAACACAACATGATTTGACTTTGGAGAAACATGTGGCCCTGTGTGGGATGCAGTGTCACCTTTCCGCAGATTCTGTTTCGCGATTCGAAAATAAAGGCGTTTTATGCCTCACCGGTGGATGGACAAAGACTGGTGGGTTTGATTCTGCGGAAGCTACTTGCGACAGTTCATAGGGCATTCGAGATATCTTATCTAGGTTTATTTTTATTCTATACGGTATACATTTTTGCGTCGGAATATATGAAAATAATCCAATTAGGCCGCTTTTGTTATAAGATGAAATAAGTGTTATTTAGTTAATTGGAAAGGTTCATTTCATGAACGCGTATATGACTTCACTATGTCTGCCCGGAGTAGAAAACTTTCGTAGCGAATCGTTAATCTCACTAAGTAAGAGACGAAAGACGATCATAACTTGTGCGAGGAGAGACACACAGACAGACAGACAAAAGACTTTATTGAGGGCGAAATTGAGATTGTATAGTCACTACTTACATTTAAGAGAGAGGAGTAGAAGGAGAGAGAGACAGACAGACAGACGACTCTATTGAGGGCGAAATTGAGATTATATAGTCTCTTCTTACATTTAAGAGGAGTAGAAGGGGAGAAAGAGAGGGGGGAAGAAGAGGGAGAGAGGGGAAGGAGGGAAGAGAATCGTGGCTTTAGCGAAGCTACCCACAAACGAATATCGCATCCTACTTCCTCTGGTGCTCGCTTCCGCCAGGAGGCGGACCATCGCCGTCTTTGGGAAGAACGTACGATCACGCGCGCACGCAAGAGACGCTCGCAGGCGTGGCATTCGGGCACGTGCGTGCGCCCTCCCTTTCTCCCCCCGAAAACTCTCCGGTCGTCGCCCACGCCGCTCCCGTGCGGCCAATATTAATTTCCGAATTCATCTCTCTCTCTCTCTCTCCGTCCTCTTCACCTCTCCGCTCATCATATAGGTACTCCTTTGCCCCTGGCATTCTTCCCCTCTATGCTACGCCTACTCTTCTCCTCCTATTCTCCTTGCCTCCTATCTTCCTCTCCAGTGGCGCTTTCATATCAGTTGAGGCCCCTAGGCGCTGTGGTATTATGGGGCCCCTCTTGCTAGAGAATTTAATGTATTTCAAATTTTTGGGGCCCTAAACATTGGGGGCTCTAGACGCGCGCCTATGCCTAAACGCGCTGCTGTTCCTCTCCTCTTTTCCTCTTATCTCATATCTTCCTCTTTCTCCCACTCCGAAGCTAGAAACGGGGGAGGTAGTACTTCGAAAGCTCTTCACCCCCCCCCTTTAAGATCCGATTTCTTTTATTTCTCCTCTCCTCCTCCCCTCCCCCTCCTGCCTCTCTTTCCTTTTCTCGATTGCCAAATCTTCGTATCTGTGGTGGCGTGCTGTGTCTCACGGAGATCCATGATGGGACGTGGCTTCCGAGACTCGTCCGCTCGCCTCCTCTCTTTCCTTTGCCCCTTGAGGACGTCGCTTCCATAAGCAGACTGGGGCGGCGAAATGGTCTCCGTGCCGGAGAGTGGGTCCAGCGAAGAAGGAATTCTCTTTGAAGAAATGCCTCACTCTCTCGGACGCTTGCGTCGCGTCCCTTTCTGCCATGCGTTTGCCCTTGGATTTCCTTTACCATCTTCATCGCTCTATCTCACCATCTCTTCCTCTGCTAAGTGCACGTAAAACTCAGTTGTCCTTATTGAAAAACTATGGGAGGAATTAAGCCGTCATATCACAATGAAAAAATATAATAAATCTATGTGGAATTTACGTAAAATTATGGAAATTAATCGAGAGAGGTCCCTTTTTCCTAAAATCATTAATTTATTAATTGTTTGACCTTATCGGGTGGTGACTAGAATTTTTTCTGTTATCTCTTGAGTTTTATAATGTAGCATTTGATAAAATGAAATGCTTCTACCTATGTACGTTTGTATTTAAATTTTAAATACCACATCCCATACAAATGTGATCAAGTTAGTGAAATCCGGGAATATGTTCACTGCGCTAATGTTTACTGTCTCGTAAGAAATTTCGTAATTTTTGCGCGGAGAATACTTTTGATAGAACAACCGTTCGCAAAGAGGAATTTGCTTGCGTTTTTCTGAAAGGATTCCTCCCCATCCGTGCTCTCGCATTTTCTTTCCAATCCAACCATTTACATAGGCTCTCATTCCCTTCCCAGATATCACCCTGTGGCTACGAGTTTCTTTCCTCATTCTCGAATCATAATGTAAGGAAAACCATATTTGCGTACAATAGCTATAAAATTGGACTAGATTATTTAAGGAATCACTAATGAACGTTTCGAGTTTTATTTATAGCTATAAAAGGGTAGACGATTTTTGCATCATATCATAAAGATAATTTCTTATGCTGCTCCTTAGATCCAAAAGTTGTTTGTCTGATTGTTTTTATAAAACAATTAGACCCAGTCTGCGTCCTGAAAACTCCACCTTGACGACATTGATTAAAATAGACGAAGCCAAAATCGAAATTTCTGCCTTAATTTGCATGGCATCGGAAATTCTGCTCGAAAACTGCTAGAAGACACGATGGTTGGCGAAGTAGAGGATGTGAGATTCCTCTCTGCCACCCGCATTAGGCGCCGTCATTCGCGCTAACTTCTTCCTCGATGCACGTAGGAGAGGGCGTCGCTTAAAAGGCAGCGAGTGTTTGAATGAGTGGCACGGGACAGACCTCCTTCCTCTTGCTCCTCCTCGTTAGGCGATCGAGGCCCCAAATCCAAAGAAGAAATCTTTCTGGAGGCCATTGTTCTTCTGGAAACATCGTGACTCTGTGGATGGCTACGCGGTAGCCGAGCACTCCTCCGAGATTTGACTCTCTCCTTCAGGGCGAATGGTTTGCTTTTTATTAGCACTGCGATGCTCGGCTGGAAGGCTTCCGATACATATATATCCGAAGAAGACTTTCGTTAGTTTGCAATAAATAGATCGTATTTGTGTCTAATTAGTCAACTTCTGTTGCCCATTTACGAAACTATCCACCCAATATTCAAGTAATTTGAATGAACTTTTACGGTGCATTACGCATTTTTCTGAATTTGGCTGTTACTCTGGCAGCTTTGAAAGGAGGTTTAGTAAAGTAAAAAATCACTAAAGGTCATATGTTTCTCAACACAGTTTGTTCCTAGCTTCCATTTAGTATGCTATTCAAGAAAGTATGAAATTTAACATAGCAATTTATATATATTAGAGGAATACATCTTCCGATTAAATTTAATACATTTTGTTGTCGCTATGATGCGTTACTCTATATTAACTAATATTTACGAACTAAAATTATGATTCGCCAAATTGGTGGGGGGTCGCAATGTTCAAAATTTCCCTTTAGCTGAAAACTTCTCTTCCATCGATGCTTCTTAATTGATTAGTCCCAGCGATTCATCGCGCGTGGCATTTTAAAATCCTTTTTTCGGAGAATCGCTAAATCGCCCTACGCTTGGCAGTGTCGCTCTCCTTATCGCCACATCTGTAGCTAATTATAATTTTCGAAGCGATCTCTAACATTCACCTCCGCAACATCCAAACACGCTTCACGTAGTACCATCTACCCTATATTCATCAAGGCTAAAGCAGATTCCCTCAAGATGGCGACCGAAGGGATAGGCCCCCACACGTGCGACTGTTGCGTGGCTCCCTCTCCCACCTGCCCCTCCCCCACCTACCATTCCCGCCCCCGCCAGATGTCTCTCGAACGTAGGGACAGGTGACGGACTCATCATCATCTAGCCCTATACGCGCCTCCATCCATCCCGTTATCATACCGCAAGGGAAATCCCACGAAAGATATCGTGCGGACACTTGGCCCATTCCCATCTCCTCCCTCCGCTTCTCTCTCTCTCTCTCTCCCTCTCTATAGGATTCCCTCCTATCCATCTTGTGTCAAATCTTTTGCCCTTCTAGACGTCCTTCCCTCCTCAGCCCTTCTCAACCTCTCTCCTTCCAAATTTTCTCACCTTCGACTCTTAATGTTGCATCTCATTTTCAGGATGTCATCTTTTCCTGCTGCTCACGTACGATTCCCAGACTTTCGCTCCTAAGACTCGGAGGTAAAATACGGTTATTACAACCGTCTGGGTCCTTTCGATCCGTTTTAAATTTCCGTCCATATCAGCTGCCGCTTAAATTCCGGCTTGGGAAGGTCATTCCGTTTGAATTTGAGTGATAATTATTTACAACATGACGTTTACACGCGTTACTTATTTTGAGCGAGTATGGATATGCGACGAAGGCGTTGTCCCGGAGAAATCTCTTAACGAATATTTTGTAATCGCCTGTTGTATTGTGAGCAATGCACATGGAGTTATTTCTAGAACACTCCAGTTTGGATCGCAATCGTGCATTTATATCTCAGTATATTTAATAAGCACTCGAAGAATAGGGGACCGTCTCATTGGGGGACGCAAGTGTCATTTCCCCCCTCCTCCTTTTTATTTGGAACCTCGGATTTACCAAGGAACGGTAATTACTAATATTAATTGCCGTCTCCATCAGAAGTACGTTTCTATTGATAAAGACCAGACTTAATTTTGAAAAAACTACAGCAGAAGCACGAGTTGTAATAGGGTAGTATGCTATCTTAACTCTTGTGCAGAGAATGAGAGATCTGCACTACATACTTGGGCTAGTAACCGCCGAATTATTCGTCAGGAACAGAAAAACATCATTGTCGAATAAAGATATTATAGCGAAAGATATAATGAAGTCTATGCTCGCCGCTCTGAGAGATCCTTTAAGGTCACTCTGAAACATGGACGTCTCTCTAAATGGACCCGGAGCGATCAGCATTTTGCGGGGCCTCTTATTTATCTAAAATCATCCAGGTATAACTCGCGCACTAAAAAATAATGTCCTTATTCTTTATAACGCCTATATGGACTATCTGCAATTACATATATTTCTTATTTTGATTTTTAAAAGAACAAAAACAAGACCTCGTAGGAAAACCAACAATAATTTAATCATTTACGTGTGATTCATATTGATCTATGGCAGGGTTTCTCAAACTTTTTTTGCAGCGTACTACTTTGGACTCAATCAATCTATTGAGGTGCCCCCTTGTAAAATAGTACTACAAGTATTACACAAATTGATTTAAAAACGAACTAATTTACATATAATAGATACGAAAATCCATATTTTTCACATCTACTTTGTGGGGAAAGGAATTAATATTTTGATTGCTCTTTTAGCCACTTCCCCATACTCGTTTGATAATCGTGCCCAGAAAGCAATCAAAGATATGTTCGAGAATTTAATTTTCAAGTAACCGTCTGTAGAAAGGTCCACGAGGCTTTCTTGTTCTTTTCCTGTTAAATGTGGAATCCGAAAATCCACATCAAATTGATTGCGCGCCTAGTTATTAGAATCGTCAATTTCTGGAAAATATTCTCGTAATTGTTCCGTGAGTCCTTCCAAATGTTCCTTTATATATGACAAATCCAAACTGAAGAACAGAAATTTGTACGTATTTCAGATCCGCCCGTTTGGTTTTACCTGGTTTTATGACTTAGTCCGTAGCACATCTCTTGTCCCTTGGTCAACGGAAGCAAACAAAATACTTAAGCCGCCGCCCTCAGTGATAAGGATGCAGTTTACTGTTATGTATGAATTCAGTATTGTTTATGTGTACACATAATGTAATAATTTATTGTAAAATATATTGTATGAAAACATCAAAATGAAAAAAGCCGATTTGGAGTGTCCAGCGTCATAATGTCAGCCATTACGTAAATTTTCCCAAGTACCCCCTAGCGCTTTTAAAAGTACCCCCAAGGGTACGCGTATCCCACTTTGGGGAACCCAGATCTATGCTCAATATTCCGTCGCAAATGAATTTGGAAAGCTGCATGCACGCCTGCAATTTGAATATGAATATAAACATAGAGAAAACTCAGTTGAATGTCGACATAAAAAACGTGAGGCCAACTTATTAAAATTCACCGTTTATTTCGCTGCGTACTTTCGGATATTCGACTTCCTCGTCTTTCTTGCAGAAAACTCTGTAAATCATGGAAATCCAAATTTGAAGCTATTTTTCTCTCGATAGATAGAACAACCAATCCATTCAATCTCTCCGGAGACATTTTTGTCCTAAGATAGTTTTTAAAAAATTATTTACAGTTTCGAATAACTTTGCTTCACTAATGCCACTGTGGCTGGAATTGTTTTGAAATATCTTATATTCTATCCCTGTGTTTGGGAAGGAGCCATTTAATGACCTGAAAAATTAAAGGATTTCAAATGCATTTTAACAACTGTCGATACACGCACAGTTCTGAGAATAGGTCTGTACTGTCGATGTTGTGTAAATCTTTATCATTCAGAATGTTGTCCAAATTTATACACTGTTTTTTCATTTCGTCTTCAGTTAATTCTCCAAGCTTTTAAATATCACACAGAAAGCACAAATTACCGTCGTTCCCTTCCATTTGTTCAAAACATATTGTCAGTAACACGATGTTAAAGAAAGCGCTAGTTTCAGGTGCCTCTTCAATCGAAAGATTGGCCTCGTCCTCATCTACTGATAAAGTAATCTTCCGTTTTGGTCGACGTCCAACTCAGCTGTTATTTTATTTGCCAACTTCATTGCGGAGGTAAAGTTTTCTTGTATACCTTCAGAAACGCAATCAGTCGTTTGATATGTTTAATAGCCACATCAAGTTGCATGTCTCTTAAATGAAGAATTTTACTCGTAGCATTTATTTCGAACAGAATGTGATACCACACGACAGTTTCCAAGATAAATTTTAAAAAATTGGATCTCATAGCAGGGTAATGAATCCACCTCACTTTTCATTTCTGAGTCTTCGGGAACTTAAAGTAATAAGTTTCTAATATTACTTGTCTGGTAACGGTTGACTTTCATATTCTCTACATAGCATTCCCACCTACTGTCTGACAATGGCTTAGGAGTCATAGGCTGGGAATTAAATGAAGGAAATCTGTTTACGTGTGCACTGAAATCAAAAGTTTAGCAGACGTTTTGGAGAGATGGACTTAGGAGACTTTTATTTGGATATCATTAGACAAATGTAGTTTTCGGGCCTCACTGTGTGCTGTCCACATCGTTCACGCTTATATAGCGGCAATCTTCATTTTGCTGTTTAGCGCGGGGGCCCTTTTGACGCGGGGCCCCAATTAGCCGTCCATTAGGGACGGTCCTGCTGGAAGGATGGAAAAAGATGTTTTGGCTATGGTGCATACTGCATTTTCCTGAAAGCGTTCATCATGATAGCGATTCCGACTCTATTCGTGGATGAATCTATTCATTCGTTCCGATTAATCGCAAAAATTGAATCTATTAACTTTTTACGATTAATTGTATGAGTAAATTATAAGATTTTGGAGTATTTGAATTGTATTAAATTCTATTTTTTCTCTCATTACAATTGTATGTATTTTTATCTCTAATGGTAATAGAGGTCAACATGTAAGTTTTGCTATAATTTACGGAGCAAAATTTAACTATTTTAAGTACATTTTTCAGTTAAATACAAACTTGATTTGATGCGTGGTATTTTTAAAAATTTAATTAAATTTCTTACATTCCTTATAAACAAATGTTTTCCTCCAAACCGTACAGTTGTACGATTAGAAATGAAAAAATTAGTTTGTTGGCTATCTTCACCCATTTCTCCGCTTCTCTTGGCTGCTGTTACACATATCAATAAGAATTTGTTATTTTTAGGTGCAACGTGTCGTTTTAGTACTTTTATAAGTACAATCGAATGACTCGGACGAATTTATGTAAATTATTCGATTATTAATCGAAGTCGAAACATCTGATTCGAAACGATTCAGTGACCAAATTTGGCCAAACCTATGTCATACCAATTATGAATATAGTAGAGATCGGGGGTGTTCTCAAAGTGGGATGGGTTGGCACGTTGTCAGTTATTTATGTAACTAGCGTAGTTGAGGGTCAAATATGACGGGTATGCGTGAATGAAGTACTCTGTTAAAATACAATTTAAATAACAATTAATGAAAGCAACTTTTATATGCACTGCAGATTTTTCACCTGTTTCCACATTTCCCATTAATCCAGGTTATGCCTATCGCATAAGGATCTTCGGATCATGCATTCCATCAATTTATAACATTAGAATTTATTTTCATTTACTCGATGCCTAGAAATCTCTAGATAACTTCCCATGTAATAACCTATGCAGCTGCAGAAGATTTATCAGCCGATAATGCGGCCCACCATGGAGAAAAGGTTCACCCCTAAATTATCACTACAGATGTTTATATGAACAAGTTACTCCGAACGCAATCTCCTAGTTACATCGAATAAGTAATTCACTTAATTTAAAAATATCATTCTTGTCCTTTCCGCTCAAAAATATTAATAAATAATCTCTAGAGCAATTAACTCAGTTCAAGTTCCTAGGATCATATAACGAACAGTGGTGCAACAAAGAGCAGAAGGACACGCGGAAAATATTATTGGTGTCTCCTTTATCCTAACCACGTAAACCAACATATATACGTATGTCATCAATTAAAACTGAAACCCATTATCAAACATAAAGTTGCGCTTATTAATCAATTATCATGAATATGCTGAAAAGGTTAGGCTTTTCAAATTCCTATGATAAAAAATGATTGTTTATCGGAAAGTCATTCGGAAATTAGGATGAAAAGGAGAAATTGCTAAATAAACATTTTTTCTACATTCGGAAAAATCCAAGAGCCAATAGGGACCCGTGGGCTCCTAATGGCCCGTGTAGTTTGATCACTCACGCTACCCTATTGTTAAGCCAATGGTAACAAACGATTTTGATAATGATGTAACAGAAATATTGAATACATTTCAAGTTTCCAATGGGGCCATAAGCAGCACGCTAAAACAAAAAAACCAGGAAATTAACTCAAATTTTATAAAACTATGGAAACTCAAGTGGTTCTAGATGGCAGTGAAACTCAATTATAATTAACAAAAGAGAAATTAACTTCTTAAGATTAGTAAAAGTTTGAGTCTTGGATGAGTCAGGATTAGAAATGAGATCGTAGAAAAGTTCTCGAATGTAGTTTCAATAGTACAAGGAACAGGGGCGGATCCAGAAATTTCCCACGGGAGGGGCGATCGCCCCTCCATCTATCGAATCCGCCCCTGCCAACGGCCCTATATTTTGAAAATCCCTACCCCTATCAAAATCTTTCTTTCCCTTGCTATACAGACATAATCTGCGGCGTATAATTGAGGAATTCTGCGCGGAATGAATTTAAGAAAGCACCCAGTGGAGTGTAATGTGGTTATATCCAAGGATGGGACGATCGCCCTCCCCCCTCGTGGATCCGCCACGGACAAGGAATAGTGGAGGAAAACAACTAATATGTTTACAGATAATGCATATGTTACCTAAAGAGGCCTGCTAATATCAGATGTGCGGGATATGGAAGAGCAAGAAAGAAATGGGCGAAAACTTGCGCAGCCGGAACACCTCTTCGGCTTATTCCTCATAGAGATGGAGATCATTATTTTTATTGATACTTAAATTGACCATTTATGGCCCAAATCCCTAATATTTATACATTCCACGATTCACTCTACTCATTTCAAATCCGTGTCCTCCTATCTTTCCATCGGTAAATGTTAGTCTCTTTTTTTTCGTTTCACGTTGCGTCGAGCCTCTCTCGTGAGACTCCGGGATATTCACTCCAAACGAATTATTTCCCCCATTCCACGCTCGCCTCCTTTCTGCGCTTCCCTCCCCCGCTCTTTATTCAATTCAGCATTTTATTCGCTGGCACTGACCACGTGACGCGAACGTCGTGGAATGCGACCTAAAATTAACGGACACCTAACCCATCCCTCCTCCTTTCTCCGCTTCCCATCTCTCTTTCTCTCTCTCTCTCCCTCCTCTTCCTATCTCTCTCTACCCACTCCCTTCCGTTCTAACATCCTCTCTCCTCTTCCTTTCTCTCATTTTCTCCATTTCTTTTCGTTTTACGCAATCCCTCATCAAGTGCACCTTCAGTTGTCGCCTGCGCACCTGGCGTGCCTTGGCACCTATCGCCGCACCTGTCTCCCGGAGGTTCCCACCTATTGCACGGAGGTGACCTCGTTTGATACGAGACGTGCGTACGAGACGCGGAGTGCTTCACGGGAGACGTTGAGCCGCGATCCTAACGGCCGTTTGAAATCGCCGCCCTTAAAAAGGAACGTGCTTTTTGGTCGAAGCGTGGGATTTTAGAAATTCCCCCGCTTTCTGTCACTCCCGACGCGATATGTGTAACCCGGTATCGCCACGAATCTTTTTTTCCGATCGTTTGGTTATCTCGCGGTCGAACGTAGCGCATCACTTGAATTCTGGATCCGAGAAAAAAATATATATTTGCAGAAAAGCTGAAAGTTCTAGTACCTAGAATACAGTAAAGCGCCGATTATTCGGGGTCTTATTATCCGTGGTCGTGTGCAGGGAGCCGAATTACTTCCACGTTTACATTGTTGGTGTCTTAATTTTTTTTCTCACTCCGTTACATTTTAAGTTTAGTTTTTCGTAGTTCTTTGGCGATGTATGTAAATACATTTACATTGTTCGAGTATTCTATTCTCTGAATAAAAGACTCCAACATGCGAATAAAAGTGTAGGAGAGTGAGTTAAAATTACATTATAACTTTAGATTGTCGCCGTTCTTTGTCGAGGTATTTAAAGGTTTACATTGTTGGAGTCTGACATTCTATTCACATTTTTTTCAATTATGTATTCTATTAATGTAAGAATATTTCCAATAAATACATTCTATTTGGATAATCCCTGATTTCCGATTATCCGAATCCCGGTTCCCCCAATTACCACGGATAATCGGCGCTCTACTGTATTTAATTGAGGTGGTCGAAGGCGATGACCGAGGAGATGATTTTATGGGCACACTCAGCGAACTGTTCGAGGGCGAACGATCGCCTTCTTCCTATAGTGGATAATTTTAATCGCGGGAGGATAGGTGAGAGGTTAACAACAACCGCGCGTAAGAGTTCAATTCTTCGGATTGCCTTGCAATATATATATGTATATGATCTAAGTAAAAGTCACTGGCTAGCAAAAAATAAATAAATAAAAAATGAAACGAATTAATGAAATGGGTTAATTCAAACAAATAAATAAATAGTACAAAAAATATAAAAACCTTGTCAGTCATAAACTAAATCCCTCGTAATTAAAATGTGACTATTATAGTTAAGTATTATTTTTATTTTAGTTTTTCATCTGCTTTCCTCTATCTAAACAGTCCATCATTATTTTTTGAGTGATTTATGAATCTTAAGGGCCATTGTAAATTTTGAATGTCGGATTGAGTTTCTCGATGGAGCAGCCTTTTGCTAGGCTCACACGCGGCATTGTGCCAGGGACTGTTACTGAGGGATAATTAAAAATATGTAATTTTGTTGTTTCACAAAATAAACTGCGACATTTCCACCCCCGTAGATCTCTGTTTAGCGGAGAGACACGAATGGTTTTAGTTATTGGCTAAATGTTTAGTGTAACAACGGTTAAAATGATTTCTAGGAATGAGTGAAATTTTGACATGTAGTGCAAAGATCATCGGAAGAGGAAAAAAGAGAAAGATGCAACTGGTAATAGGTAAGCGGAAGCCTGTTCCATTTCTGAGTACATATTAATTTTGCGGTAAGGGCGCCTTTTGAGTAATACGACGCGTCTCCTCCCTAACCCTATAACATCCTCCTCTTTTCCTAATGCGCCATTCTTCCTTTTGTCTTTATCCTCAGTGTCGCTGTGATTGCAAGTGCTGGCCGCTAAGCCGAAGCCCCTAAATCATTCAGCCAGTTCTGTTTGAGCTGCCGACTTTACCATTGGACCACACAGGGTGAGTTATCAACAAAATGAACTAGATACTCTTCGTAAAATATAGTCAAGAAATGCTTAATGTTTCATTTTAATTTTTCTAAGAGAATCCTTATTATCAACTTTTATATTAACTTACCGTGAAAAAAAAAAAAAATATATATATATATGTATGTATGTATGTAGGTAAGTTTTAAGACACCAAAAGTAATATCTAATAACTCGAGAACGGCTGCATATATTTTGGACATTATTTCAATTATAAAGTGTGCCACATAGTATAAAGACTTATGTGCGATCACCGTGCAAAATAACGACACGAGTTCGATTGCAGGGACGTTTAATTCCCCCAATTGGATAACATGAGCGGGACATTCTCGAATTTTTATCTCCTAAACTATAAGTCGTAATTATATGCTTTCGCGAACTTTTTTTGTTGCAAATGTTGTCCTCTATCCAACTAACAGATCATATAAGGGCTATAGAGAGTAAAATATGGATGTCTCATTGTTGGATTGACGGAAGTTTCGTCTCTTTACTGTGGCGCCACAAATGGAAACAACCACATACCGAACTACATTCTACAATAAATTAAAGAAGTTATTTATATATATATATATATTTGTTTTCTTTTCACTTCATATCAGAATAAAAAGTACAACATGGCATTTTACACAATATGTCATATTATTTTTATGCGGCAAACGTTTAATGACTAAGTTATAGATTAGTTACAAATAAACCTTATAAATTTCTATGTTGATAAGTAAAAAAGTGAAACTGATGAAAAATATATTGTCATACGAAATTGTTTTCGGTACTTTTCTGCTCGCTATCTAAAGTTTGGATTCATTATAACCGTATTAAGAAAGTCGCTTCCCCTGGTCATGTCGGAGCAGGATGAGCGATAACATTTAAAACGCTGTTGCCTGAGGTGCAGAAGATAGAAAAGGGGAAAGTAGGGGGAGAGAAGAACGAGGAGAAAAATAAGGGAGAGGGTGATGAAAGGGAGGGGAAGAGAAAGAATAGGGGGAGAAGAGTAATAAGAGGAAGAGGAGGGAGAGAGGGGAAGAAGAGGGAGAGAGAGGAGAAGAGGAGGAAGAGAGAGAGGAGAGGAAGAGGGGGGAAGAGGAGGAAGAGAGAAGAGGGAGAGAGAAGAGGGAGAAAGAAGAGGAGAGAGAGAGAGGGGGGTATAGTAGGGAGTGGGGGGGGGGGGAAGAGGAGCGAGAGATAGTGGAAGCTGTGTCGAACATGAGGGAGCGACCAAACCACCATTTCCCCCAGCATCGGTAAGTTCGAAAATTCTTGGCACGAGCGATACGTTTTGGAATGAAACGGTCATCTCGACCGAGTCCAACGGTTGAAAGAGGGAAATTGTAACGGCCTTTGGGAGGATGTATGGGAGGGGGAGATGCGATGAGAGAGGAGAAAGAACAGGTGGATGAGAGGGTGCGTGGAGGAAGCGAGTGGCGGGTGGGGGGGGGGGGGGGGTGGTGGAAGAGAGGCAGGATGGAGGGTTTCACTCCCTGAGAATTGGATGGAGAAGGTCAGTGGGAATTGTGAATAAAAGGAGGGGAGAGAGACAATAGAAGGTGTAGGAAGGTGCGTGTGGGATGTTTGGTTAGATGTTTTTATTTTAATAGGGTGAAAATAATGTGTCTGCATATGATGACATATTTGGAATCGCCCTCAATCCGCGCATATACACCAGACAGCTCAATCCAACCGCTTTCGTTAACTTCCTTCTTTTTTTCGGTCCTTGATTTATTAATCCAATTTTGATTTTGCACCTCACCTACGGATGTCTTTCATTTTTTGTACCTGACGTCCGCCTCCCTAACATCCTCACGGATTCCTCACTCATTCTCTTCCACTATCCTTCGCTTCCCTGCTCAGACTCTCTCGAGAATTGCCGCAAATTCACTTTGCGACATTATTTATCTTTGGCAATTTTTTGGTCGCTGTGCTACGACGAGTGTTTTCTTAATTTGTTCGTTGCCGCCCTCTCTTATATCTGTTGTCTTTCTTTATTTTCTCTTTGCCTCATAATTTCGCAACAACCTTTCCTGTAAGCCGATTTTTATGGTTATAAGTAATTTAATGAATTAACTATCTCCGAAATCGGAGCTCTGTTGGAGTGTTATGGTAAGAAGGCCCTCCGCTGCCCAAACCGCGTCCCTCCGACCCGCGCGCCCCCGACGCCCGCCGCCCTGCGTTGCCGCCGTCGCGCACTGAGGCTCGAAGCCCTATTCCAACTAACCGCGTGTCCCCCTCGCGCCCAGCGCATCTCCTTCCCCTCCACTTCCCCTCTTTGCGCATGCATAATTTTCAGGCGAAATCGAAAATTAAAATGTACCTTTTCGAAAAAACCGCATATTTTGGAAATCGGTGCTCCGGCAACGTTGAAAAACTGTCCGAAATTATGGAGGTTTTCATTCTGTTTTCGAAAACGGTAGCTTCGCATCGCCGCGCGCTCTTTAAGGCTGCTTGGCGACGGTGCTATCGTATTAGACCCGCATATTTCACGATGTATATGTGTGTCATTCGAGAGATAAGTGAGTGCGCGAATGCGGGTTCTGTTGACTGCATAAAAGCGTGCGGACAATAACTAAGAGATTGTGAAATGAGCGTTATTTCATAATACGCAGCTCGATTCCGTTCTCTTTCGTCGGCACCATCTTCTCTTGTGAATTTATCTCCCAAATGTCGCACCAAATCGGATCACAGAGACAATGGCAATTTTAAAATGCTTAGAGGAGACCAATGTTCGTGTCTATCTGCGGTATAAGCTAAAAAAAAATAACCTACAATTTACGTTACAAGCAATACAAATGACTTTCATTATTTATACGCAGTGAAACTCCTCTTCAATAGATGGCAAATGGACGTTTCGAGTTCGTTGAAATGGCGGAAAATAAAGATGTGTGTACATAAATATGAACGGCAACTATGTGTTGAGAGGAGTGAGCAGTTTCTCTCTTATGCTGGCGAAAGGAATGTGTACACCATAATCTCCTATTTATGTGCGTAATATGTCTTTCTGACACCCAAGCAGCTCATCTATTGGTAAGTGTTCACTGGGCTTCCTTGATTCAACAACTCTTTCCCTCTCTCCCTCCCTCTCTCCCTCCCTCTCTCCCTCCCTTTCTCTCTCTCTCTCTACTGCAAGTACCAACACACAGGACCAATATCTACGATAAATCATTCAGTGTTACCGCAGTAAGGCTTTGGAACGATCTTCTTCCAACAAAACTTTCAACCATTAAACACAATACTGTATCCTTCATTTATTAAATTATCTGTATAAAATATCTTCATTTTTCCTTCCAAAATTTAAAATGAGTTTTTGTCATAAACCGTTTCCAAGTAAAGCACTCACTGCCACCGTATCAAGGTGAAATTTCAAATCAATTAATTTCTAATAACGTTAGGATCTTTTTTACTACCTGAAATCTCATTCAACACATTATCTCATATTATTTCTCCAAACGAGTTTTTAATGCATTTTCTATTTTTATAAATTGTGAAATGTTAATCTATGTAATTATATGTAATTCGTATGTCTATAAGTAAGTATTCATCTAATGTGTCTGTATGTATTTGTGTGTATTTATGTATATGTGTATATGTATGCGTATGTTATTTTAAGTTACCAAAACTTGTTCAGTTTTTATCCTTTTCTTTTTTCCTTCTTTTCCTTTTTTGTCTTGTAACATATTTTCAACGGGAATTATTCATCTTGACTATATGCACTGTTTCTTACATGTAATTATATGATAAGTTTCCATAGCTATTCTTTTGTGGAGGTTTTTCATACACCCCTTCTTATGGGTGTTTTCCTACTATTGGGTTGTTAATAAATATACTTAGCTTTTCCTATTTTCTTTTCGCTAAATCTTTTTATCTGTCGTAAACTTTAGATTTCAATTGGAGTTATTTTTTACTTTTTCGCAATTTCGCAGAAATCTGTAAATATGTATTAACATTTAGCATGGATAATTGTAAAATATTTTATAATCGGGTGTATATGTATAAGAAGAGGCTATCAAGTCAGCACCTCGCCCAAATAAAGGGGCTTGACTGTATGTCTGCCCCTTTATCTCTTTCTTCCTCACTCTCTATCATTCACACCCCCTTCCTTCTACAGGATTCCGTGAAAATATCGAAATAACTGTTTTTGTTTCTCCGTTTTTCGTTACAGCAATTTTGAACGTTGTTCGTTTCGTTAATCAAAAATTATTTCGTTATTTCGTAACGTTACGCCTAACGTCTTCCATCATTGCCCCCGAGCCATTTAGGAGTGCTCTACACCAGTGCTCCGCAACCGGTGTGCACCTTACTGCGCCGCCACAAAGTACTCGGTGTGCCGCGGTAAATTTTGAAATTATAGGCATGAGAAAAATAATATTTTATTCTTCTAACGGTAAAACCACAGAAAACAAATAAATCTTATGGTACGATTTCTTAGGCTGTTTCCGCTACTTGAAACCAAAAACAAGTTGCTTCGTAACTGGGGAATTGGAATTTTTTTCATAGGATTATTTCGTAATCCGGGCTGAACGATTTGAAAAATTTATATTTTAGCAATAATTTTATTCACGTGTTTGAGAAAGGCGATTTTATCTTTTTTCCTACAGTCTCGATAAATATGGTTTGATGTGCCGCGAACTTCGAAAGTACCCGAAAGTGTGAAGTGTAATTTACAAGTTTGCGGAGCACCGTCCTACACGATCTGAGAATCGGTCGAATGTCAACGAAATCCACCCCATGCCCCTATAGAAAGACCATAACCTTCGGTTTAGCCCCTTCACCCTCAGAGCTACAGTCAGTCCACATTCAATGCTGCAGACGGTCTTGATAACTCTTTCAAGTCGTCTATCAACTGAAACCTTTTCTTACCTTTCCTATTCACTTGAAGGTCCATTTTTTCTGCTCCATGCATAGCATTTTATTAATTTCTTTTGTATATTCTCCTTTATATTTCCCGTTAGTAGGTGTTTTTTCTTCTGAAAATGGCTTATGCTTTCGCTGTTCCAGTCCTTATTTCATCGGTACATTTTGCTTCCTAGATATTTCCATTCTAATTGTTTTCCATTAATACTTATGTTCAAGTTATCCTCCTAATCCGTTATTCGCGTTGCCTTAAAATTTTCTGTATTTATTAACATTTCGTATCTTCTACCTATTATAACCAGCCTATTAATCGTTTTTTGGAGGTCCTTTTTCTTTCTTTCTAGAAGTACATATATACTTGATACTCCGCACATTTTACGGTTCTTATAATCCTTCCCTCAATCTTGATATCTCTTCTGCCGTCTAGCGCTTTCTGCATTCGGTGTTGAAGGAACGTTTTCTCTACGTATATAACCCAGACCACTCCTGTGGCTGAGGTATATTGACGAGATATTTCTTCTCTGGGCGCATGGGCCCGACTTACTCAAATCCTTTTTACAGCGCCTCTCTTCCCACCCTACGCTCTCCTTCACCCACGACTCCTCCCCCTCCAGCATCACCTTGCTGGATGTCGACCTCTCCATCCGGCAAAGCAAAATCCACACGAAAGTTCACCTAAAACCCTCCAACTGTCTTCAGTATCTCCACTTCCACATCTGCCACCCCCTCCATACAAAATCTCAATCCCCTACGCCCTAACCCACCGATGACGGAGAATCTGCTCGGACAGAGACTCACTCGCTCTCCGAGCATTGCTCCGCCCTCGAAAATGCTTTCCTCCAACGCGGATACCCGCCTGACCTGATACAGGACCAAATCCGACGGGCAGTCTCACCCAGCACCCCTAACCCCCAATCCAGCAGCCCCGCAATCCCCGAATCTACCCCTCAATGCGAATGACCGCAATCTTAAATTCAATATTTGTTTCACGGTGAGTGCCATTCGCGCCCTCCCCGATGACGCTTCCGCCCCCAATTAAATCGAGGTGGTGTATGAGCAAATTAAAACGACATTTAGGAAGAAGATAGAAGAGGAATGGAAATCTGCATAATTTAAGATTTAAGCAGCTTATTTGGAGAAGTACAAGAGGAAAATGTTGTCGATAGATACGGACTTTGGAAAAATGTAGGAATGTAAATATGTTTGTATATTTACATACATGCATGTCATGCATAGTGACCTCAACATTGAGGAAGTGATGCTACATGTGCTTTGAATTAAATATAGATTAATAAGCAAATGTAGGCTGCAGAGAATTGTTGCTCGCTTGATCGAATGAGGCAATCTATGTTTAATTGAGCCCAACCTTACCGCGTTTCTTCGTTACATATTCTCCTCCATGAAAATTTATTTACTATCTCCAAAATATCTACTTAACGTAATAAACAAGGGAAATCAAGATTTATTCTACCTAAACTTTGTACATTAATTAATCAATTAAGAAAATGTGAATTTATCAACCATGTAATGTCATGAGTCAATTTTTATTTCACGATGATTTTATAATACCCGATTTACTGGTTTTTGTTTTTTTATCATATGATATACTTTCATTTCTAAATAAAATGGGAAGGCAATGCATTTTCTACGGCGGAAAGTGTTGAAAGAGCTGGAAAGCGAGAATGAAACGATGGCGAAATAAAAGAAGCCTTTGATCTGTATCGCAAAGTCGTACTCCACGCTTTTCTGTTTCATCATTTTTAGTCTACTGCACTCTTATGCCGTCGATCCTCTGGAAAGAAGTATTCTTCGCAGAATCAGCCAAAATCCAATGGTAGGAGGAGAAAATCTCGGAAGCGAAAAGTGTCGCTTTAGATAAACATAATTGTTTTCCACGTAATTAGTAGTTTGCGAAGAAACTAACAATTTCTTACTCCCAGTTGCCTTAGATCCATTCTGAATATCTCTGTATCTGCATTACAGAAATCTTCAAATAAGCGAAAACCTTTCCGGAAACATTCGTTCAACTTTTGAAAAGTTATAAAAGCCACATTAGGTAGCCCAAATATAAAAAAATTACCATGGCGAAAAATTTAGCGGAAATTGATTCCACGGCAGGAATTAATGAGTATTCTGTAAACTAAAGTAAGGCGCGTTAACGATATGGTCAAATTGGTACATCGTCAATGTCTGTTTAATATTATTATTTTCAGAGAAGTTTTCTAAAAACGCACAGCTATAGGTTATATATATATATAGGTATGAGAAATCCCGCCTTTATACCAACCAACATCTCTATGCGCCTCCAACCACCTCCGGCGATGTGAAACTACATTGCGCCATCGCGTTAATAAACCGCCTAGCGGTGCAGATAGTTGAGCAGATGCGACAGCAAGATGCCCGTCTGTGCTATTGCTATACTTTCCACAACATCTCCCAACGGAGTCTACTCATCCCTCATTTTCACTGCTGTGTGCGTACCTCGTGTTCTGCGGACGCATCGAATGCCACAAATTGGCGATTCTGCAGATGCTTAGTTATTCCCCTCCTCCATAACCATATTCCTCCTCCTCCTCCTTCTTCGCCCTCCACTCTTCCTTCTTTGCTCCCCTCCTCCTCCTCCTCCTTTATCCCCCTCCTCTTCCTTCGTAACTCCCTCCTCCTTCTTCTCAATCCCCCCCCTCCTCTTCCTTCATAAACCCCACCTCCTTCGTCTTAATCCCTCCACTCCTCTATCTTTACCCCCTTCCACTCCTCATTCTTAATTCCCTCCCCCCCTCCTGCATCGCCCGTTTCCCTCGTACCTTTCCCCCACCCCTTTCTTATATGCCTCCCCTTGGACAATTTCCCTTTCAGAAAACGCATGCAGTTCATTCTATGGTCTCAATCCCGTTTTTATTGTTTTACCTGGTTATTGATTGTAATGTGTTTATTATCTGTGTATACGCAGTTTCTTGCATGCTCATATATAAAATTGACAGATTTTTTTTGTTTTCAAGACAACTCTTTTCTTTTGCTATAAACTTATTCGATAATATATACTCTTCTGGTTAAGAAAATGTTAACTATCCTTTTGGTTAACGTTTCGCCAATTTTAACCACTCCATTCACAAGTATCAAAGTAATCTGTTTCGGTGGTATACTTACATGGAATTGGCTTCTGATATCCTTAAAAAAAAGCGAATTTCTCTCAGCACGACTTGTGTATATGCTTTAACAGAGACTATGTAATGGAAAAAAGAATTCTTTATATGGCCGAAACAAATTAATTTCTCTAATTTATGCGATAGTTTTTGGAATGATTCATGCTTTTTTATAGAAATATATCGTTAAGCTCTTAAAATATGATCATATTACTAAACACCATCGAAAGGTACTATATGGAGGAATTAGCATAAGTGCTGCTGATTGCATGTGAAAGGATAATTACTAATTTAGATCTAAGAGCTAGAAGGACAAGAAATTGAAATCGGAATGGATGTCCATTGCTCTGGGTTTGTCATAACGAAGATTTGAACTGGCCATTTCCGAAGGACCGCAGACCGAATTCCATGTTAAGGCTTCTAAGGAAATATGTATATGTCAAATGTATGTATATCTATAATACAAGTAGACGAAAACTCAAAATTATAATTTTAACCATTTCGGATGTTTCCCATTGGTTGTGACCAAAACCATATAATCGTGCCAAATTTCAGGTAAGAGACTCATCTGGAAACGTGTTGTAATTTTTATCATCGTAAGGGGCAATAGTAATGGGGCAAAAATAACTTCTAAAGTTGGAATGTCAACAATTTCAGAATTATTCCATCGGCTTTAATCAATACCCTACGCCAGGGATGGGCAAATATTTTGGCTGGCGGGCCATATTACCAGCTTAGGTAAGGTTTCTAACTCATCTGGAAGTCTCTGCACCAATTTACGTGATTTTCGTAAGGAGCAATAATTGGGCAAAAATAGTAGCTAAAATTTACATTTTAATAATTTAGGATTTTTCCCATTGAATGCCTATATAGTACCTGCCAAATTTCAAGTCTCTAGCTCATCTGAAAATGCCTTACAATTTTTATCGTCCTATGGGGCAATAATGGGGCATAAATAGCCCCTAAAAATTAGAATTTCAACAATTTCAGAATTATTCCATCGGCTTTAATCAATACCCTACGCCAGGGATGGGCAAATATTGTGGCTGGCGGGCCATATTACCAGCTTATGTAAGGTTTGACGGCGATATAACATTGTTAATGTAACATTATTTTAAAGTGTTGTCGGGCCGGATTGAAAGTGCATGCATGCAAATTATGAAACTTTTAGCTCATCTAGAAGTCACTGCACCAATTTACGTGCTTTTCTTATTGGGCAATAATGAAAATTGAATTTCAACAATTTCGGGTTATTTCCTTTGGTTGTGATAAAAACCTATAATCCTGCCAAATTTGCAGGCGTAGATGATGGAGCTTTCGGGATGATCCCTTCGTCAGCACAAAGAGAGACAACTTGTATCTCTCCGAAAACCAGCGGCTCTCCTTTTGGTAAGTGCTCACTGGGTTTCCTTCAACACCTAGATGCCCTCTCTCTCTCTCTCTATATATATATATATATATATATATATATGAAAGAGGAAAGGTAACTAGGTGTTGAGTAAACACGTTTGAGGTGCTGGAGAGACTTACACACATCAATACATGCTATCATGATAATCCCTTCTTCAGCACAAGAGTGTGTGAATATATATATTTATTATATATATATATATGTTATATATATATATTATATATATATGTTATATATATATATATATATATATATATATTATTATTAAGTATTTAAATTTTAAAAGTAACAACCGAACCAAAAATACGATTAGCGGTGACACAAAAACAGAGTTCTCGCGTTTCACATAGAGGTTTGTCGTCGTAAAGGGTATCAGCTCGATATCTGTACACGGAGAGAGAGGGAGAGATACGAAGGAGTGAGTTAGTAGAGTGGGGAGATAGGAAAGGGGAGAGATTCTGTAGGGGATGGAGAGGGAAGGAGTGCGTACGTCATCATAACCTCCGATGCGTCAAGAAGCGTCGGGGAGATTCAGCCTTTGAACGAATACTTTTCGAGCGCACGGCGACGGAAGTCGTTATGTTAGACCGTTGGTTCACGTTCTTCTTCCCCAGCCCCCTTTGCCATACGAGAGAGCCATATTTCCAACGCCTCTCCTCACATCCACCTGCCCACGTCGCGTCCCTCGCCGAACGTGTCTCACCCCGTTTCATAGCACGGGGAAACGCGTGCCACCGCCTCTCCCATTTTGCAGCGAGGTTTAAGCGAGGACTAATAATTATGAGGCCATTTGCTGCGTTTGAAGTAAATTTTAGAGAACCATAGGCGCAGCAACACCGTGCATTCTTTTACAGTCAAATTATATATATGTATGTATGTATGTATGTATATATATATATATATATATATATATATATATATATATAATAATATAGTTTTCCAATTCTTTCTTTCTGTGTATAACGCTCTTAGAATCTTTCAATATCTCAGCACTGGAAGCAGCTAGAGATATGAAATTTGGTGTGTTCTTAGATGACCACATTAACTACTTGAAAATGTTATTACTTTTACATAAAGTGTCCTAGGTTCGACTCCAGATATCCTTTCGTATTGCCATTTAAAGGCACGGGAAAAAACGATTTTGACCGTGCAGATATTTTTCTTTTGCTCATTAAAATACCTAAATATTAACTTACAAACTTGAAACAAAAACTAAGATACGAACGAAATTCTAAATTATTTTAATGCAGCGGTCTTATATTGTATTTTTCCCTTTAAAAATTAATTGTAGTGTTTTCAGTATGTTATAATTTTTAATGTTACCCGTCATATGACGGGTTATTATTTTAGTATATATATACTAGTAGACGGTTCTTACATTCTGCAAGTATTTCAGCCTACTTTAAATAATGGGGTAAGAACAACCCCTAAAAATTAGAATTTTAACGATTTCGGATGTTCCCCATTGGTTGTAGCTAAAAACCTATAATCGGGCCAAATTTGAAGTATCTAGGTCATCTGGAAGCGCGTCATAACTTTTACCCTCTTATGGGCCAAAACCGCCCCTATAAATTATAATATTGAGAATTTAAAATTTTTTCAAAATTTGTTGCCAAATTTAATGATTTAGCACATCTATAAATGCATTTATATTGATTTAATTGTTTAAATTTTATGAATTTTTAACAGCCACAATAACAAACATTGTAATTCTTAAAGTTAGTTGCCGCCGGAACACCTTTCTAATTTTATGAAAAATTTCAGCTTCCTAGCTTGACCCGAAAGTACATAAAACATTAATCAATTTGTTTAACATTAATGAATTTTTAACGGCCAAATAAATAAAAGTATTTCAATATCTGTAATCCCGTTTTCGTTATTTAGCGGAGCCTACCACTAACAAAACTTTCAGTATTGTAGCACATTTATAAATACCTAAACCATGAAATATTTGTTTCAATTTTAGGATTTCTCAAAGGTCAAAAATATAAACTTTTTTATTATTTTCGATTTTTTTTATAGATTTTGCCGCTAGACATACCTACGTACCAAATGTCAAGTCTCTAGCTTATTAGGAATTGCCTCATAATATCCTCTTATATCTATAATATAAAGCTGAAGTTTTGGGTGGGTGGGGGTCGAAATTATTTGGTACTTCCTGGAAAGCTAAAGACTTGAAGTTTGTCATATTGATTATGTTTGGTACACAATTAAAACTCCGAAATTGTAAAAATTCTAAATTTTAAGGGCTGTTTGCCCCATTTTTACCCCATAAGAAAGTGAAAATTATAAGATACTTCTAGATGAGATACATACTTGAAAATTTGCATGATTATAGAATATAAGTAACAACCGAAGGAAAAAATTTTAAATTGTAAAAAATCATAATTTTAGGGGCTGTTTACCCCATTTTTGCCCCACACGAGGATAAAAATTTTAAAGCGCTTCCTGAAAATCTACAGACTTGAAATTTGGCAGGATTATAGGTTATTTGTACAAACTGATGGGAAAAATCCGAAATTTTAAAAATTCCCAACTTCAGGTGCTGTGTGCCCCATTTTTTCCCCACACTAGGATAAATAATATATGGCACTTCTTGAAGAGCTACAGGATTGAAATTTGCAGAATTATAGGATATTAGTAAAAACCGAAGAAATGAATCCGAAATTGAAAAAATTCGCGGGTGAAATCGCTTCGCGAAGCGAGGTGCGGGGTTGGAAGCCATAGGCGCCAGGGACACAGCCCCTAGTATATCTGTAATAAACTAGTACATTCTGCAAGCATTTAAGGCTTTTCGAATAAAGAGGTAAAAACAATCACCAATTTATTTGCTTTTATTATGCGTCATTAATGGGGCAAGTTTTGGCCCTAAAAATTGAAATTTTTATTATATTGGATTTATTCAATCAGTTGTGACCAAAGATCTATAGTCCTGTCAAATTATAAATCTCTAGCTCATCTGGAAGTGCTTATAATTTTTATCCTCATATGGGGCAAAAAGCCCCATAAAATTATAATTATTATATCGGATTTTATCCATCGATTGTAACAAAAAACCATTAATCGAGCCAAATTTCAAGTCCGTAGCTCGTATGGAACTGCCTCATAATTTTTGCCCTCGTATGGGGCCATAATGGGGCAAGACAGCCCCTAAAAATGGGGATTATTACAACATCGGATTTCTTCCGTTGGTCATAGTTTAATATAAACGGCGTTATAATAGGTATATCCCTCTGATTCCCTTTAAAAGCTTACCCATATAAAAGCTCGTTGCCATGACAGTATTGTTGGGATCCAAAAAAATTTCCACTTTTTCCGATAAAAACTAATAATTTACGCTAATTCTACGCGAATTTGAAACAAACTACAATTACTAAACTACGAGCTGAATGCTTTTATATGGATAACCTTTTAAAGGAAATCTGAGACGTATATTATAATGCCATTAATATTTAACTAACAATAAGACCAATGAAAGAAATCTGATATTGATATAATCCCCATATTTGGAGCTGTTTGGCCCATCATTGCCACACACGAGGACAAAAATTGTGAGGCAGGTCCATATGAACCACAGACTTGAAATTTGTGATGATTAGAGGTTTTTTATTACAACCGATGGATAAAGTCCGATATTATATTAATTCCAATTTTTCGGGGCTATTTGTCCTATTTTTGCCCCGTACGAGGATGAAAATTATGAGAATAGAGATTTGAAATTTGGCAAGACTATAGGTTTTTTGTCACAATCTATGGGGAAAATCCTATGCTATAAAACTTTAAATTTTTAAGGGGTTGTTTTGCCCCATTATTGCCCCACACGAGGTTTCAAATTATATGGCGTTTCCAGATGAACTAGAGTAGGGGTCGGCAACGTTTTTCTGTTGAGTGCCACTCTTTATCAATACTCATAACCCGTGACCTTCCGCGCGTGCCACCCTTTAATTCGTTTTGTCCGTAACGCGGTTCTTATATAATAAGTAAAGGGCGGATCCATAGGCACTAAAAACCTTTTAAAAAGGCAGGCAAATAGGCACTAAAATAGAAAAAAATAGGCGCTTAAGAAGGCAAAATAAGCTACAATTGGCACGAAAATAGGCAGTGAAAGTATCGTTTTATTTCCATTTCGCTAATCAGTCACAGTCGGGATTTATGTTGCAATTAATTACCAAATATTTTTCCAGGTTTTCGATACAGAACGTTGTTCTTTTGCCAGTTAAAATGTTCTTATACTGGGAAAAACTTCTTTCAACTTCACAGGAACTGGGGAAAATTTCGGGGAGTCAAGTTCACTTGCACTTATTTTGCCTTCATTTGCGACTGTACTGCCCCCTTATAAAACATCTGCAACCTCTGATATCGCTTTCCACCCAGGGTTTCGCTGGAATACCCGCTGCAATTTAGCGAAAACTGCTTGACCATCTGCACCGGGGACTTGTTCCAGATTTTTTGTTCCTATCGATTCCACTAGGGGGCGACATTACTGCATTTGATGCAACAGTGTTGCTGCAAATTCGTTGCACTATTCGATACGTGATCACAGGACGAAATAAACTCCTATTGTATTTGGCCGGTTTGGAATGTCTCTACCAGAGCTCCATAAATCTTGTCCGCGTACGAAATTATACTGTTGACATGGCATACATTTACGAAAGACAAACTCTAAAAGCCTTCTAATGCAATGTTTATTTCTTAGATAACTGCATGTCCGCTATTAGCAGTTAAATCGATACGTTCTTAAAACGTATTTTCTCTGAAAGCAGAGAAATATCGGTCAAAAATGCATTTATAGGCTCTTATCCATGAAATAGGCACTAACCAACGAAAAAGGCAATTATAGGCACTATAAAATTAGCATATTGTCTTCGTAATGACCTAAAATGGACTTATATAGCATAAGCCTAAACTTCTGAGCATGGGAAAAGAAAAGGCATTTAGGGCAAAATCCGCCCTATGATAATAAGGAATCCTAAATATAATGCGATATCATTAAAATGGAAAATAAAATTCAAATAAAATTGAAATTCTTTTAAAAATACATACTTTTCGTAATTATTAGTTGAAATATCGTGCCACTTAAAACCTCTTAGCGTGCCACGTTTTGGCACGCGTGCCATAGGTTGCCGACACCTGAGCTAGAGACTTGAAAATTGGTAACTCTATATATTTTTTGTGACACCCGATGGAAAAAATCCGAAATTGTAAAAGTTCAAAATTTTAGGGTCTATTTTGTTCCATTATTGCCCCATATAGGAGGATAATAATTATGAGACCGTTCAAGATGAGTTAGAGTCTTGAAATTGGCACCATTTTAGGTTTTTGGTCAAAACCGAGGAAAAACTCCGGGATTCTAAAAATTTCAATTTTTTGGGGCTGTTTCGCTCCATTATTGCCCCAAACGAGGATAAAAATTATAAGGCGCTTTCAGATGAGCTTGCAATTTGACACGCTTATAAGCAAAATCGATGGAAAAAATAACAAACTGTAAAAATTCCAAAATTTAAAAATGCTTGCAGAATGCAAGCACCGTCTTCTACCAGGATATAGGTAGATACAAATTATGAGGCACTTCCACATTAGCTAGAATCTCTAAATTTGGTATGTCGGTAGGCATAGCAGCGAAATCGACGAGAAAACTCGCAAATTGCAAAAATATTTATTTTTTTGCTGTTAAAAAAATCACAAAATTTAAACAACTATTTCATTTTTTAGATATTTATAAATGTGCTACGATGCTGAAAATTTTTCTAACGGTAGAATTTGCATACGAACCAAAAAGGGATTGCAGAAATTTAAATATGCTTATTTATACGGCCGCTAAAAATTCATAAATGTTAAACAAATAGACAAACGATTATGTACTTTTAGTCGAGCAATGGAGCTGAATTGTTTCAGAAATTTAGATCTTGGTGTTCCAGCGGCAACTAACACTGAAAAATACAAAGAAGTTTATCATTGTTTATCGTTCAAAATTCATAAATTAAAAAAAATTAAATCAATATAAATACATTTACCGAGAAGGTACATGTTAAAATTTGTCACAAATGTGTGCATTTCGTAACAAGCATTGTAAAAAACATAAAATTCCTAAAATTGCAATTTTTAGTGACTAAAAAGTTAAACAAATAAACAAATGTATATGTAATTTCAGTCAAGCTAGGTAGCTAAAATTTTTAAGAAAGAGCTTGCTGTTCAAATTGCAAAAAAACATTGAATATTTCAATGAAGTACATTTCTGTGGCCGTTAAAAAGTCATAAAAATTAAACAATTATATATATAAATGACATTTAAAAATCAATCAAATTTGGTAGAAATATGTAGCATTTGTAAGAAACATTGAAGATATGAATATACCTATATATTCTTCTCTTCCTCTCTACAAGACCTATTCTCTCCCTCTCCTCAACTCTTCCCCTCTCCCTTCTCCTCTCCCTCTTCTCTCCCTCTCCTCCTCCCCTCTCCTCCTATCTTCTCCTCTCCCTCTCCCTCTCCTCCTATCTTCTCCTCTCCCTCTCCTCCTATCTTCTTCTCTCCCTATCTGCCATCCTTCACCTCTCCCTCTCCTATCTTCTCCTCTCCCTCTCCTCCATCCTTCTCTCCCTCTCCTATCTTCTCCTCTCCCTCTCCTCCTATCTTCTCCTCTCCCTCTCCTCCTATCTTCTTCTCTCCCTATCTGCCATCCTTCACCTCTCCCTCTCCTATCTTCTCCTCTCCCTCTCCTCCATCCTTCTCTCCCTCTCCTATCTTCTCCTCTCCCTCTCCTCCTATCTTCTCCTCTCCCTCTCCTCCTATCTTCTTCTCTCCCTATCTGCCATCCTTCACCTCTCCCTCTCCTATCTTCTCCTCTCCCTCTCCTCCTATCTTCTTCTCTCCCTATCTGCCATCCTTCACCTCTCCCTCTCCTATCTTCTCCTCTCCCTCTCTTCCATCCTTCTCTCCCTCTCCTATCTTCTCTCCCTCTCCTCCACCCTTCTCCTCTCCCTCTCCTCCTATCTTCTCCTCTCCCTCTCCTCCACCCTTCTCCTCTCCCTCTCCTTCAACATTCTCCTCTCCCTCTCTACCACCCTTCTCTCCCTCTACTCCTACCGTCTCCTCTCCTTCACCACCCTTCTCCTCTCCCTCTCCTCCTATCTTCTCATCTCCCTCTCCTCCACCCTTCTCCTCTCCCTCCCCTCCACCCTTCCCCTCTCCCTCCCCTCCACCCTTCCCCTCCCATTTCTTACCACCCTTCTCTTCTCCCTCTACACCACCCTTCTCCTCTCCCTCCCTCTTTTCACCGCCCCACCAGGCGCCAGCGTCAGCCACACTCTGGCCCAGCGTCCCGACGTCTCTCCCTCTCCCTTCTTTAATCTTCTCATACCATATCATTAAGAGTCTCTTCCGATGTTTGCCTCACCACCAGCACTCCTCTTTTTTCCAAGTCCCCTTACCTCCTCTTCCCTGCGCCCCCGCTCTTTCTCTTCGCTTCGTTGCCGCTGACTTCCTCGAGAGCCATGCCGAAAACGCGCAAGAAAAGAAAGGTCGCATTTCTGGATGGTCGATTAGCAGACGAGTGCTTTCGACCTGGCAACGCCGCTCTCACCTGCCCTCACCTTTGCCCCTACCTACCCTACCCCTCTCTTTTATCCCTCCCACACTCCAGTCGCCGCTCACTTTTGTGTACAGATGCGGATGTCTGGTCGTCATGGAAACTAACCTACGCCGCCGTCACTTTGCCCCTCCCACTTCCACCTCCATCGCTTCCTTTCTTCCCCTTCTTCCGTTTCCCCCCTCGCTCTATCCTTCCCTCTTCCTTTTTGCTCTCTCTCTCCATCCCAATCTCCCTCATTTTCGCCCTCTTCCCTTCGCTTTTATCTTCATTCACCTACTCTCTCGCCCTCTTTTAAAAACTAAACGTTTCGTTTCATCCTCATCGGGAGTGCACCTGGTATTAGAATTCGGTTTATTTGTGGAACACAATTCTTTCTTATCCGATAACGTATCACTTTTTTCAATTTAATGCATAGATGTGTAGACGTTTTCGTGATATTTTTTGGAGGACTATTTTCTCTGCACCTAATTTTCCCATAGACACGCTAGCTGCTTGTTATAATAATTGTCAGCTTAACTTGATTTAATTTGCCTATTGTTGATCTATAATCCTCTAGAGAAGCCTTAACTTAGTAAAATTCCATAATTTGGAACAAATAATGACCCACATTACGTAACAATTCCACTATGTTAATCACTACCGCGATCATGTTTCTACGTACGTGCGTTGTCATCGTGCAAATCGACATGTTTATATACAGTAGTACTTTAAGAAACAACCAATAAAATTGGAGAGAAAGGAATTGTATACAAAACAAGAACAAACAGAGAAAGGAGTTGCATACATAGCAACCAGTAAAAAGAAACTGAAAGGAGTTGCACACAAAGTAACCAAGCACTAATCAGGGGTATTTAATGGTGTATTGAAGGAGAGCGTGAATTTCAGACGCTTGAAAGCGGGGGAGAGGAAGTGAACGACTAATGTGTTTGGAATTTGTGTGCGGTGAATGATTTCATTTTGTTACAAATGATGTGGTTAAAAAAAATTACTATCTGATTTTTTCCCGTTTTCACATTTCCCATAAGTACAGCCTTTTGCCTATCGCATAAGGATCTTCGGATCTTTCATTCCATCAATTTACTACAAATAACCTGATAAAAATTCGTTATCTGGCCTCAGCCGTCTGTGCAGTGATGTCGCACTTAAATCCTAGAAAGATAAAAAATAAGTAACTGTATTTGATAACCTCTCACCTCTAAACAACTGAAGAAAAAGTTGAAATTTTAAATACATGCGCTGTATCTTTTAGTATCTTATCCTAAATTAACTCAGTAAAGCGATTCTGGATGTATCAGTGTATACAAAGCGAATTCCTCTCAAATCAGAATTGGATTCGAGGAAACCTTTACCAACGAAAGACTTGGTGGGAAAAATAATTAATCAGATATGTTAGGTCGGAAGTGTCCCAGGATATTTTAAGTTTTGTCATTGATTAACAGAAAAAGACTACATCGTCAGACGTGGGAATGCTCGCTTCTTAGATTGCATTTCATTCAATCTTCGGAGTGCCAAAAGAGAGAGGTTGCCTTAAAAACCTCAAAACTAGAAAATCTATCATAAAATTTACTTTCTTTCATTATACACGCAGTAGTTTATACTCTAATGAGTTGTGTCGTCACTTCAAAAAAAAGCATCGCCAGTGACTCTTGCTAGAACTATGCCGATTAAATCTCTTTCTTATCCTACTATAATTGTTTTTAATCTTTATTTTAAGTGCATATAAAATAGGTAAGGGATGGTTGTGAGCATGAAGTGAAATGAGCGAAGGAGAAAGAACGGGCTAGAAGAAGAATAGGGCGAAAATAGAGTACTGGATGTTGTTCTTCCGCTTGTCGTCACGGGATTATTCATAATTCGCAGTTGGAAAGATATCCATTATTAATTTTCCGGTATTTTTATCTCTTTCTCCAGCTTTAATATTTGTATTTAAACTAAAACCCCTAAATAATAACCTTTTTGTCGTATTCTATATAGAACGCTGTAGTTCAAGAAGATAATATATTAAACATAAAAAGGTTGCATATGGAGGCGAAGAGAAAAATCGGAAGTTATACTAAATCGAGATATTGCGATGGAAATATAGAAGTCAAAAGAGTGATGAAGAGAAAAGCAAAGAAAAGGGGAGAAAGGCAAAGGAGAGGGGAGGGGGGAGAAGTCCGCAAATAGGGGAAGGGTCGGAGAGAGAGTGAGAGGGAGGGAGGGAAAGGGAGAGAGGGGGATTGAGGGAGGGAGGGAGAGAAAAGGAGAGGGATATACTAAGTAAGTGTTGCATCTAGTGGAGAAGCGAAGTTGCGGCGGAAGGGGAGGGGGGGGGAGGCTATCGCTCAGAAAAGGGATGCCCCGACATTTCCACCTGCTAGTCGACTCGACGACACCCGCACCCATTCCGTTCGTCACTTGTTTCCCATCTTTCCCCTTTCCATAATTTATTCCACCTACTCGATTTTCCAATGAGTCCCGCATTAAAAGTGGCCGCGGGAGACTCGTCTGCGCCACGTTCATGCACCTCGCTTATTGACTCAGCCGCCGCTCCTGTTCGTTATCCCCTCCGCGTCCGAAGGCTTTTCAAGGGAAGAGACAGGGAGAGAGAGGACTTTCCCTTGACAAATGACCGCGGTGATGGACGTCCTTTTCTTGAGAGGCAGATCGATCGGAGCGCTCTCTTTCCCTCTCCGCCCATTTCTTCTTCCCATCCTAGAGGCCTCTATAAAAGTTTCCAAAATAAGTCCGTTAATGGAAACACGTTGCTGCGGCAACCTGCAGAAACATCCGAGTTATTCATGGGCTCCCCTTTGTCCCCCTCGCTCCGAATTCACTGGAGTGTTCCTCCGCCCCCACCCTCCATCCTCCGCCTCCCCCACCTCCGTCCTCCGCCTCCCCCACCTCCGTCCTACGCCTCTCCCACCCTCCATCACCCGCCTCCCCCACCCTCCACCCTCCGCCTTCCCCACCCTCCGCCTTCCCCACCCTCCATCCCCCACCCTCCATCCCCCGCCTCTCCCGCCCTCCATCCCCCGCCTTTCCCTCCCTCCATCCCCCGCCTCCCCCTCCCTCCGTCCTACGCCTCCCCCTCTCCCACCCTCCATCCTCCGCCTCCCTCACCCTCCGCCTCCCCCATCCTCCGCCCCCACCCCTCCATCCATTATCCTCCGCTCATTGTTCGCGCGGGAGGTGTTAGGAGGCGAGGATAAAAGAGGAAAGGCAGCGGTCGACGGAAGGATAATCCTTTTTCTCCATCGTCGCCATTTGGAAACATTTTCGATCTTATAATCGGATATGACTGTTTCCTTCGTCATTAATGAATACACGAGAAACCTTTATTTTTATTTGCAAAAATACGATATAAGTAGTATATCGACGAGGCGATCCCTTTTTTCTCAGCTTCGATTTTAGAATAGCCGCAGTATGTGAAAAAAGTTATCATTTCTATAATATATAGATAAGGAGGCCTAGTTCTAGTAGAGAGGCGTTTCAGACGCTCTTTCGGAAGCAGATGAGAAAGGAGAAAGGCAGACCTGGTGCCGTCCCGAGGTACGGGTGAGTCATGGGCGCGCTATACCGATAACATGTCTATGCATTACTTGCAAGTGAATAAATATTGGATATCAATATACATATATCGTCAAACAGGCTATCATATCGATATTTTCCCTTTTATTTGTTCGTTATCAATAATTTTTTCATAGCGATGAATAAATTAACACGAACTTTGAAAATATCTCAACGAGCATTTACGTAGGGTGTGCTATCTCGCCCGGTGCGCCAAAATTCCTCGCGCCGCCCCTGGGCACGCCTTTGCAAGTCACATATTCCCTAGCGATCATAACATCATTTTGCTAAAATGTAAATTAATGAACTGCTATAGTACCTCTTTTGCACGAACATAAGATATCGATAGTATCGCCTTGCGCGTTCTATCTTCTATCGACCGATCTCGGATCGATCCTTCGGGTCGCGGATGTTGAGGAAAAGTTATCGACCTAAAACCGGCGGATTCGGAACGCCCCGGAGATGATTGCGGACACGCTGGCAATCGTCCCGGGATCGAGATGCAAACATATCCGTTTTCATATCGCTTCGTTTCTGTTCCGACCCCATTTTCAGCTTTCTCGCGCCATTTTCCCTCCTTTTTGTCAGTTGCTCGAACACGCATGTGCGGGGGGCCATCGAATAAGGGGGGTTTTTGTTCATCCGAGTGCAGGAGCGCGAAGGGGCGACGTGGGAAGGAAGGCCGAGAAGAGGCTTATGCGTCCAATCGGTACTTGTTCCCGGATATCCCCACTCCCGTAGCCTAAGCGATCCTTCCACCCTCCCCCGCGGCGCAGCATCCCTTTCCTTAGGCCGCATCCACCAGTCAGATCACTTCGTCCCACCCCCACTCCGCCCACTCCCTCTCATTCCCCTCCACTAACCCGAGTCGTTTGATGGAGCTCCGTGGTGTCTCGCGGCAACATCAATGATTTTAAAATTATCGAAGACTTCATTTGCGTTTTACTCGAAAAGATCACAAAAAAGAACGGAGTTTTTTTATTACCACGATGGTTGACATCTATCCCCTTTCTTTATTTCCAATAAGGATTTTGGACGTTTCTCGTCCGCTACTTTAGATTTGCAAAGTAGCGTTTGCTCCACGTCTAACGTATGGTTTTCTTTTTTACCTTCTTATATCATCCACCTTCGGAATTTAGATCCTACTGACCTATGCCATAAAATTTCCGGCGTTGTCCGTGTCATTCCTTCGAATAAATGAACAAAATCTTTCATATCTCTCAAATGAGACATGAAGATTTGTCCCTAAAATTAAGATAGCGACTTTCGCCAACCGTCCTCATCCGCTTCTTCCTTCCTCCTCCTCATCTATCACTTTTCCTCCGCCTATCTTTCCCCTATCCTCCCCCTATTCTCTATCCTCCCCATATAATCCCCCTATCTTCTCTATCCTCTCCCTAACCTCCCCATATCCTCTCCCGATCCCTCCCCTCTCCACTCCCTATCCTCTGCCCTCCCCCTATCCTCTCCCTATCCTCTATCCTCCCCCAATCCTCTCCCTATCCTCCCCTCTCTTTCCGAATCCCCTCTCTCGTCACCGACACCCGAGACTCACCCCGCAGCCTCTTTTCTGCGTCTACTACGGCTTCGCAGAGGGAGTGGCGAGCTGCTAATAAAGGGTTGTTCCTCATCGATTTCTCACTCCCCACACACACACACTCGCCGGCCCCACCCACTCACACTCGAGGCTTCCCCCTCCTTCGCCGCCTCCCCTCCCCCCATCCTCTCCCCTTCGCCCTCTCTTCTCTTTTAATCTTTCAAGGCGAAATTCCCCAACCCACAGGCATTCGCTGGAGAATTTCTCTTCCTCCCGCGTTTCTTTTCGCCTTGGCTTACGTTTGAGGGCGATATCGAGCGGGAGATTCTCATCCGCCATTGCTTCACTTCAGCCAATGGCTCCGACGCAGGATTGACGTGGGAGCCGCATTCGGCAAATGGTGTGCATACGCTAATCTCTCACGCACACATAATCCTCGCTCGGTGCTCTTTACTGGTTCAAGGGGAAAACGGCGCTAATCGAAAGAGAGCAAAAGTGATAAAATGTTCCCGTAAGAATATATCTTAACAGATTTCATTCGTCGCCTCAATCTCCATTTATTTCTGTAGAATTAAATTTTTGGATATTTCTTAACTAATAACGTTTATTAGACAGATATACGTAAGCGTAACGAAGTAAACAAAACATGGAAAAACGTTTAATATATTACTGAAATTTTCTTTTCGATACGGCGCATTAAATGGGGTTGAGGGTAATCAAGTATGGTCAGTTAGTTTAAAATAGTAATTTTCCTGTTCAAAACAATCTGGAGGGTTACGTTAATTTCAGTTAAATAAGAAAGTGAAGCGCGTGAAATTTATTATACATGCAATAAATATATTTATTACATTCGAGTAATCGCTAAGGTCATTGTAATTTTATGTGATGTTAAATTATTTTTTAAAAATAGGTTGAGCACTATGGAAAAGGGACTTTCCTGATATGTATTAACTCTAAATGCCGTTATATTAATTTTTCCGCATTTTGAGTTAATATATTTCAACATATAAAATTATAGCATCTGTATAACTTCCTCATTTTACTACGACTTAATATTCCAGTCTCTATCTCCGCTGTCCCTCCACTTAGTTTTCTCCTCTACGCTTGATCTGCCTTTATTTTAGTTTGTTGTTGTCAAACGAAAGTTTTGGTCTTTTTCTTTGAGTTTGATCGAATGTTGTAAGGATAGTTTCATAGTCAGAGTAAAATTCAATTCACACAGCAATCCATACGGCCATCAATAGAGCGAATCCTAAATAAATATTGAAATCAATGAAATAATGAGACATTCTTATGTAATATAGTTTAATTTTATAATAGACGGGGGGTTTTTAACCATTTTACGCTTTGAAAAGAACAAAACACTGAAATGAAGGTTTATTATGAAAGAAATAGTGTCGGTCGCTAAGCAATGTGTCTGTCTCTGCGCAACTTTTGTTTGTACAGAGCAGCGCTCCAGATTTTAGTATGTGATCCGAGGCCTCTATTATATATATATACTTATATAGTTGCGGAAGAGGAAAGGTAAATAAGGATATTTAGGGCAACTAGGAGTTGAAGGAAACCCAGTGAGCACTTACCGGAAGGAGAGCCGCTGGGGTGTCGGAGAGACACATTTGTAGACGTTCTTGGAGCTTTCGTGATGATCCCTTCGTCAGCATAAGAGAGACACAACTGCTTAACTTAATTACATATTATGTAAGAACATTTTTCCAGGCAAAATAATGGGTACATATTGCAATTGTACATTGATAACCTCTTTAGGTATACTATTACACTCACACTTTGTAAAAGAATTATTATTTTAAAATACTCACTAATTTAATCTATTGAGAGTATTTTAAATGCTGTATAACAATCTGTGGCCACAATCAGTTGCACCACCTTCTTCCAACGCTCTCCTCAGGATGACGATAGATTCAGGACTTTGCCGTTCAGATTCATCGTCGTTTTCCTCATCGCTCTCCTCCTTGGGGTGATTGTCAGTGACATATCTCTTCGTCTTTTAAGGCTGTACTAAGTTGTAGTTACGATCTATGTCCACCCATTCGTTAAACTCCTATTCATCAGGCTCCCCTACCATGACTCTTGACACTTTTTAACTACATCACCTAGTACTATGGCCTCGAAAATATGCTTCATTTTGATGATTTGAATCCGTCCTCTGAAATTTATTTCTATAAAGCGGTTGACTCTAACAAACAGTGATTCAGAGACGTATGTACCTAGGCGATATGGCGCCTATGGCAAACTTTTAGGAAACACCTTGGTTATGTAGGATATAATTTTTTCTGCGTTTTAATAAACAACAATAGCGTTCTTATTACATATAAATTAACGTTTGATTATTAAAATAATACTTATTTGTGGGAATGGACTTTTGGAACTTTTTCGAGAACGTTTGGCACCTTTTGCAAGCGGCAAGTGGCAAATGCCATCTTCGCCATACCCTAGTTACGACACTGCAGTGATCACATTAAGCGGCGACCACTGTAATTGAATGTTCCAGTAAGCAAAAATGTTAACGATATTTTATTCGTTAAACATAATAAACAACTCTATTAGAGTTTGGTTACATAAATAACTACCCTAACCTATAATAACCTCGGCTTGTTTCGTGTGCTACAAATAACGCCAGACACAACGCTACTAATTATTTGGTACGCTAGGAATATGACCAGATACAATACACAATCTTCTAGATAAATCCTCAGAAAATTTTTCGAGCACTCATTTACACGATATCAATATATGTATATTGGAAATTTTATTTATTTATTCTAGTTACCGTCGTATTATTTACCGTAATAAGGGTATCTTTTAACCTTCGAAATAACGTCAAATTTTGTGAATATACGGACAGATGTGACACAGTTGCACGAAACGGCAACAACGCAAATCACATTGACGACGGAAAATATTCACGTAAACATACGTCAAATTTTCGCGTTAAAAACTTATTTCATGAGCGATTCGGCGCTTATTCAAAACTCGACGGATGGAAAATGAAATTTCTACGATGATTCTAAATAATTTTAAAAGCAAACGATTAATGTGTTACACTCATTCCCGTGTTAATCAAATTGAGAAAATAAAAGGCGACGCACTATTAGGTATATAGCGTCATCGTCTAATAAACATTTTTGGGCTTTTATTATTGAAACACTCCAGAATAGCCTCCCTCTCTCTTCCACTACGCCACTCTCTCCCGTTCCTCTCTATCTCTCTCCCTCCCCGCCCTCTTCTCTCCCACGCCGCTCTCCTCTCTCCTAACCCACCTCCCCTTCTCCGCTCTTCGCAACAAGATCGAGGTGATTCACCCTCGGCAATAGGTGCCTTTTTGTCTCAGCAGATGAGTCTATGACTACCACGACTCTTGCATTTCGCGTGCCATGTGACATTCAGTAGAATCGTAATTATTAGTTTCAACAACTTCTAGTCAGGCGATGAAACCAAATTTTAAACCCATATTATGCGTTCGATTTAAAATAAAATGGGACCGAGAAATTTGATGCAGTCGGTAAAAGGAGTGAGGAGATGAAATGTTAAATTGAAAAGCGACGGAAGAAGCGGGGACAAAATATGAGAGGATGAAAGGCAAAGCGAGCGAAGAGTGATTGAGTTGTCGTTGACGGATGGAGAATCGAAGCAAGGACGCTCTCGATGGAAAGCCACATCCTAGTATAAGGGGCGAAAGAAATAAACTTATCGGCGAGTGAGTCAGGTGACTGAAAGGTCGCGAGCGAGGTTTCTCTCTATCCGCATCACATATTTCCTTTCAGATAACCTATTCAATTGACCGGATCCGACTTCTTTCACTCAGAGCAAATAACATTGGTTCAAATATTCGTTCGATTTTGTTTCTTCAAACTATAGCTTTTATGATTCTTTTACTCTAACACGTGAAATTGCTTCCGGAGATCCTCCCCCATCCCCCCCACTCGTTCCCCTGTCGGATCTGAACGTTAAACGGAAGACGTAAATGATGAAAAACTACGAATGCTGTACGCATTCAGTTTCGTGCCTCGTTTTCGCCGATATCGATTTGCGTCTCACGTTCGCTACCAAAAAATGCGCCCCCTAACGTCGCTTCGAAAGCTATTTTTTTCTCCCGGTGCCCGTTTCCATAGTGACGAGAAGACTTTTTCGTTTTCATTTCCTCGAATTCGTCTTATTTTACCTCGACATAGGCGAATTAAGTCTCGAAGACTACGAACAGCAGAACTTCTTCTTTGGGATAATTCAGATGTCGATTGTTTTTAAGCGTGCCTGTAACACGTTGCAATTCAGTGCTTTCAATTTTTTGTCTCGCGATCCATTGGAAAGCAGCATAAAGAAAAATATTTTCCTACTTCATTTTTTTCCGTAAACTCGCAACAAAAAGCAATCTATAATAAATGGCTGTTTAATAAGAGAATTCCTTTCCTCGTAACATTCGATTCAATTCAGGTAATGCATCCGGTGCTGATGTTTTCTTCTTGGGCCTGGCGACGCAGCAGTGGCTCGCGACCCGTAAAAACGATAATCCGTTTCTTCTTCGCGTCTTCGTCTTTTTCCGAGGCTGTCGCAGACGACAGAATAAGACGGATGCAGAATACGCCTCTTTTGCTCTTTTCGGAGGCGCGACGTACTACAGTGACGAACAGCTTCATGAAACTATCGATGTTTCTTCTTTTCTTCTTTCCCTACGACGAAAAGCCATCTTCTGTTTATCGCCTTCCTCCCTTACCCTTTATCGCCCTCCCCCGTTTCCCTTCCTTCCCATCCCCTCTTTTGACTTCCAACCTCCCCATTTGACTGCCCACCTGGGTTCGCCCGTTGCTCGTCAGGTGGGCGGGGGTCGATGGAATTGCTACGTGTCGGTCTTCCCTCCCTCCGATTCCCCATCATCCATCCCTCTCTCCCCTCCCCCCCTCCGCCATTTCTTCCGCTGTGGATGTGAGGCGATGTTTGGTTTCCATGGCGACTCGGATCGATACGTCGCTCCCTCCATCGCCGTCCCGCTCTTCTTCCATTTCTCCCTTCCCTATCTCTCTCCGCTCTTTCCACGGCCATTATTTCCGATAGGACCTCATCGTTCTCTCCATGTTTCACCCCTTCCTTTCTATCGCGTCCTATCTCTCTTTTCCAGTCTCTAGCATTCCTCGTTACCACTCCCCGTTCGATCAACTGCGAAATTTCTCTCCTTCGACAAATTCCCCGCAGTCGCTCATCTACCGAATCGCAGTTCTTTTTACGTGAAAGAAATTAATCGTCGGTCGAGTGTTAGATGGCAAGTGGAATGAGTTGTCCTTCAGAAGGCGCGTTCCCATTATAGCGCACGTTCCTTTCTCCTTTTATGATTAATTCCTCGAAACGGCGTCTGATTTGGGAACACGATTTTTATCGACTTCCTCAACGATGTATCTGATCGCATCCTTTGCCTTAGTCCCTCACGCACTGAAGGACAGTGTTAGCTACAGGAGCTCCTAGACCAGGAGAAGGTTCCCTCAAATCCAAGTAAATCGCTGAAGCTCGAAAACCTCGAGGAAAAGTGGCGGAAACCCCTAGTCGTAGGCGACAGGGTTCATACATTCAAAGTGGGTTAGTCCCTCGCCAACTATTTGTAGTTGCTTTCATTTCCTCCTCTTGTACTCTGTGGCTCGGTATCCATGGCTCCAAAAATTGTTTTAAATGGCCTTCTCCATCACAGACCAGCATCAGTTTTCATCCATTGTATTTATAAAGATTTTAGCTACAAAAAATGCACCATCACGTTCGATCGAGTTTTATGCATATCAGATTGTTTTGAATCGTGAAAGTGATGCATCTTAAGATTGCATTTTCACTAAGAATTCATACATCTGAGATCTGCGTAAAAACAAAAGGTAGAGCGAGCGACTGCCAAACACCAATTTCGATTGTGCGCTTTGTATGCATTTGGTCCTCCTCCACTTCACCCAGTGCCTCAGTGAGGGCTGAGAACATGATCAGGGTGCAGGTTCGTAAGGGGCGCCAAATGGATATTTATTATACAGCAGCCAGAAAAAAATTAATTTTGTTCATTTTTGGGCGCCTAAAAACCTCTACCCAGGGCGCCAAATGGGATCACTACTTCACCTATTGAATCATCCACGGCTTCTCCCATTCGATTTCTAACACCCTCTCTGCATGCACATTCAATTTTTCCTTCGCTATTTGATGTGACCCAGGATTCACTAAGGAAACATTTCCGCCTAATCGGTCGTTCTGTAAAACCGTTCTTAATGTTACGTTCGTTATTTGCACTAAATCAAGGGATAACTTCTATTCCAATGATTTCTAACCGTGCTGCCTATATTCCCCACGAGTTTGTTTTGCAGATGATGGAATATTGTCATTTCTGCAAAGTGCCTAATGACTTTTATGGCGCTGCAGTGAAGTTAATATATATTAAGTTACACCGGTATTTTATTTTTCCTTCAAATATGTTATGTTTTTCAACATAGATAATTTTGAAGCACTCTATGTGTATACTTATTCATCGGAAACAGGCATTTCAGAGTACGCGGAATCTTTAGAGCTTCGAAATAATTCAGATAAATAAATTTGGGATTAATAATAAAATAAATATAAGTATATAAATAAGAGAAAATGAATTAGGTCAGACATGGGATCGGAAAATTCGAGCGAAGAGATTTCATGGTTAAATATGTGAATCATATGACATTCATAAAGCGAGAAAGAAGGAAATGTTTCAACTGACTGATAACTTTAAGGAAACCGATAATTGAAGCTTGCGGACGAGAGGAGAATGCGCACGACTACGTTTAATATGTAACCGTGGACCGATGTGCGGATAGTATTTATCCGTGAATGTAGAGGTTTATCGAGATATGAATACCACCCGGGTGGCGATAGAATAACGTCGCTCTCATAGCGAATGAGCCTATGGCAGTAGGAGCTAACACGACCCAAGATCGAACCTCGATTTAGCGATTATATCGATAAAGCGAATAATACATCGATCCCACTCTGAAATTGCGAACGTGAGTGCTATGTTTTTATCTTAGGTTAGTGTTTGGGGATACACATTGCCATTTCGCGATATCGAACTTCTGCCGCGTCCTCTCTCCCTCTCCTACGCTCCTCTCTTTCTCTCTCTCTCTCTCTCTCCCTCTCCTCCTTCCCTCTCTCTTACGCTCCTCTCTCACTCTTTTCTCCCTCTCCTACCCTCCTCTCTCCCTCATCCGAAAGCATCGGTCGATGAAGAAGCGGCGTAGCGAAGACGTTCGCGGAGGAACGAGTGGGATGAATGGAAAGAGGTTATTATTTGGCAGCGGGGAAGTATATATCTAACGGAAACCGCCGGGTGGCCGTCGACTGACGCCATTTTGTTCGCCCTGCGCACGCCCCCTTCCTCCCCCACCCCCTCCTATAGGATCCCACGAGAGAGGCGATAAGGCGCAGCCTGTGAATCATGGCTCCTGCTACTCTTCTCTGCTCCTCGTCGTTCCGGCTGCGTAGAGAGCCGTGCGCCAAAGACGCTCTAAGCTGCCGCCGCCGCGATACGCGCACGCTTTGCATGACGACGGCTGAAAGAAATAGAACAATCGCTCATAGCGGGTAGGTGTTGGTGATCGATTCTCTCACTTTGCGGAATATTGGTAGAATGAGTCGTTTCCATTTATAATGCATAACGTCAATATTGCATTTCAACGTTTTTATGCATCGAGGCCTGAAAAACTTTATCGATTTATCTTATCTAAGTTAATATTTGTCTTTGAGTATCAATTTTCAGACATACTGAAAATAAATGAGCTCAAAATTTACACGTCAGAAAATAATTCCATTGTCGAATGTACTTCTAAACTGTTATAAATATATTTTGAATCGTACTTTCTGATGTTTTCCCTTCATTTTCCCAGAAAATAAACTTTTTTGTATAAACGTGATATAATGTGACTATGCCAGAAGGCAGCCGCGTCTTATTGGCTAAAAAAAATACCAGACGTCTGTTTCTGTTAATACAATGAATTTTATTCGCAAAGGCAAAAGGAAGTTCGGCGTCTATGATAATGATATATCAAAAAATAATACGTCAGGCTGGAAATAATAAAAAATTAGCTATTCATTACAGCTTATAGAAACTCATTGCAATTAAGAATCCGTGAATCACCATTTTGGATACGTGGGCGAAGTATATAAATTTGTAACTATTGGAGTAACCGTGATTATCTACAGCCATAAAGCGAGCTCGAATAAAATTCATTTACAAAAAATTCCCGATTAACCGAATGTTTTGGGTTCGAGAATGTTCTGCTTAGTCGAATATTCCCGTAGATTAGGGTTTCCCAATCTGTGTTCCGCGGAACCCAAGGGTTCCGCAGAAGCTAATTGGAGTGCCGCGATAGACAGAGGATATGCTCTTCCTTTTATTATTTGTACTTAGCAGGAAACATGAGCCTCACTTGTAAACTGTATACTGTAAGATACACAATCTATGTAAATAAACATTATAAAGATAATAAAGCTAATTTTATTGCGATTAGGCTTACCATCTTTTACTTAGGGTTCCGCGAGAAAAATATTTGAATATAAGGGTTCCGTGGCTTCAAAAATTTTGTGAACCCCTGCCGTAGATCATCAGTATTTACTTATTTAAAGTAGCCATTTATAATGAGCTTGACAACGATAATAAAGAAGAAGGCACACAGACATGCCCTGAGAAGGATTCGAATCTGCGATCCTGGCATCGGGAGCCAGGATGGCTAAACACCCCTCTATCACGGCTGGTCTATTTACGCGCTACATGTTACTGTATAAAGTAAGTTTATAGTACTACATACCATCACATTAATACTACGTATTAACACCTCTATAGGACAAGTCAATACCTTACATATTTGCGGTCGTAATGCAGTATAAAACTTTAAAATTATTAGTTTTAAATTTTCCGGTTATTCAATATCCTGCTAATCTGTAATTTACTTATTTTTAATTCTGTGTTAATTTCTCTTCTCCCCCAACTCGATATGATGGACGGCATCATTGCCAATTTTAGTGCTTCGAAATCATTGTCAAATTCAGCGATGTTTATTTATCATTTTTTATTATATTAATTCGCCTTTGTTGTTAGCCATTCATGCTTTACGGATTCTCTAACAACCCCAAAATCTTAGTTCATGTCTTATACTCGTTGCAGGCGGATTTCTAGTCCGCGAGTGCTACGCACCTTCCCACTGCTCTTTAGCAAATCGTTATTTTCGGTTCCGGAAGTGAGCGGACCATCTTTCGTCACATCCGATTGTCCTTCCCTCCTTCGCCGCGCCACCGTTGCCCGCGCTTCATCTCCCCTCATCCTCCTCTAAAGCGGCATTACTGCAAACCGCCATCAAATGTGAGTCGACTGTCTTTATTGCTATCGAATCTTCAGCCCACGTTTCGATATTTTGTTGTAACATGGCAGGTGTCAAAGTTGTCAAATAATTTGATGGTTTTTAAATAAACGCCACGATCAGCCTAGATCAAAGTTCTTAAACTCACGTCGCCGCAAAAGAAGGCAACGCGCGAAATACGCATTCCATGACGTCGACTTTCACAGTCCTCGGCCCGTTTCATATTTTGCGCACGTTCGGTCTCCGGCGAAGGAGATCGCCTCCAATGGATGGGCCAATCGCATCTCTCCTTCCATATTTTCCTGAAGCCATTTTCCACGAAAATAATAAATCTGAAGTCGAGCCTTCGGAGAACAACAGAAATTACGACGACAGCGAGAATAACATTGTTCCGCGCCTCAACCGAGAAAGTTTTTATTTTTAAGTTGAAATGAACGATTAACTACGGATTAATTTTTGCGTTAATACTTAAATTTCGAAGATTAGTTACAACGAATTATGCGTTTGTTTTTCATACGCAGTTTCCTATGTTTATTTTGCAGTATTTTATCGACTTATCAAAAGTTTCCGGAATTCCTAAACATACCACACCCAGTACTTTCTATTTCGGGTTCGAAATTTTGGAACCAATTTTCGTATAAACTGAGTGAAAGTTTCGACATTTGCAAAAGGCTTAGAAAATGAAATGGTATTCCAAAAATGATACAAAGTGAAAAAAATGATCCTCGGGCGCACCCTATGGGTCATCTATGCTCACTCCTGTTACCGTCCTTCGCCGGATTTTTCGACTTGCTCATTCCGCGTTTTTCGCCCTCCATTCCATCTCTACTCATCCCTTCAAAACGGCCGATTTAAAAGTATTCAGCGCTGATTCATTCGCCGCTTTCGATCCGAACGAGACGCATTATTGCGTCATCGATATTCATCGCTTCTCGCTCGCCCCGCTACCTCCAGCTGTCTGCGAGAAGCTCATTTCTCGCATTTGCATCGGAATGCCCGCCAGCGCGTGACACGGCCTCCTCTTCGCCTATGGTCACGGCGAGCCGGGTGCGCCAATTCCTATCATTTTTTCCGGCCCTGAGCAACGCGACACAAGAAGCTGAGCTCTCCCTCCCACCATCCCCCTCTCTCCCTCTATCTCCCTCCCTCACTCTATCACCCTACCTCACTCTAACACCCTATCTCCCTCACTCTATCCCCCTCTCTCTCTTACCCCTCCCTCCTTCTTTTCATTCCCCATCCCTGCCTCTTTACATACCCTCTCCCCCCCTCTATCCCCCTCCCTCCCTCCCACCATCCCCTCCTCCCCTCTCTCTCCGCAGCCGCAAGCCACGATAGGAAAAAAGCTGTCGCTGGACTAATATGGGACCGCGGGGAATCCTTATGCAAGCGTGCAAGAGTCTTAGTTTGGGAAACTGTGAATCCGTGGAAGGGGCGAAGAGAGAGAGAGGGGGGGGGGGGGAGGGGGTTTGGAGGGAATGGACTTGCCTAAGCTCACCTCGGGAGATGATCTTGCGAAATGGGGTGAAACAGTAGCAGGAGGGTGGCGGATGAGGCCCGCGGAATGAGATCTTTCCCACCTCTCTCTCTCTCTCTGCCTTGTCCTTCTTTCGCAACATCGCCTTCCCTCGTAGCGGAGGAGGGATGGAAAGAGGCAGATGAGAGGGAAGTGAACGCATTCTGTGGGCGCAATGATCACGCAATTCTGTGGAGATACGTGCGTCGAGGTCCCGAGACCCTATTTCCAGAGATAATTATGTCGTCCTTTTGCATCCGTTTAGTTTTGCCTGGTCTCTGGTTTCTTCCGAACCGCCCTCGGGCCGAGCGATTCGGTATAATAATCGTGCATTGAAATATCGACGCTCTCTGCGACACTCGTTAATGGTAAACTTGGTGAATGAGGCATCTCGCGATAAAACTCAAACCGTTTCTTAAAATACTATTAAATTTCCGATAAAACGGCGTAGGAATGCGTGAGCGCTTTACGACCGACGGAGAGCACGATTTTTATTCTTACTTTCGCAGTAATTCGAATGATATGCGGTCTCATTTGACTTTTTATCGGGTTTTCACTTTGATGAAGACAGCGAAAAGCGAAAACAGAGGAAGGAGGATAAGATTTTAAAAAGGCACCGACGTCGATCGCATGGGTAGGCGTCTCATCCGAGCTGCGATGGATCCTGGCGCATGCGCCCTTCTGATTCCCAAAATTTCTTCTCCTCCTCTATCCCAGCATACTCGCTATCATCCCCGGAATTTGTTACCACGACGGATCGAACTTCAAAAAAGAGGTTCTTTAAAAAGATATCGAGGGAACGCGGCGATCACCCATCCGCAGAGGAACGGTCGAATGGGGCCGTCTCTGTTTCTCTCGGGAAGACAGAGCGGATGGAAGGAATCGAACCGGGACGCGTCGAATGAGAGAGAACTCTCCTCCGTGGGAGCGATGCAAACTAGGAATAAGGAATAGTGGGTCCATTTTCCCCCTCCGAAAGGCGCGGCGGCGGCAGATGTCACCGCGATAGTCGACCGAGGAGGGGACGGCAGGCCGCTCTCGCCGTTGCGTGTTCAGACTCCCCTTTTCCTCTCCTCTCTCGCTGAGACTCGTGAAAGCGGCTATCGAACGCCTTTGCCTCCGTCGCGGGAAACTGTGGCTCACTCTCGGGCCAGTCATCTGCGGCCGAGACGGGTGCGCCAGAGGGGAGATAGTGGTGCGGAGGGTGTTATTAGGGGAGACACGTGCCGGGGGACAGGTGTGCGGCGGGAGGGCAGGTGCCTCCGGAGGTGGAAGAAGTGGGATTCCCCGGTTGATGCCCAACGAGCCCCGATGCTCTCGTGAAGAAGCCCGTCTGTGGCGGACGGAGGAATAATCTCCGCTTCTTATTCGCTGGTGAGTTGAGCGTGACTTCCTGACTCTCCTGTCCGATGTGCACGGCAACATACAGCGGCGATGATTGTTATTACTGGATTCGTTGTTTAAAATCCTTGATTTAATTCGGGTGGAAGGCATCGTTTTCATCGCCATGGGGACACTACACCATTAACGAATATCGGCGAGCGAATTTGAGGGGATTTAACCGCGCGAGAGAGTTCTATCCGATACATATATTCAGTTTATGTTTTTGTTAACTGTTGTCGCGTGTATAGAAGCTTTAAAAGTTTCAAACGGAGTGTCCGTTTGACGTGCAGCAGCCGTGTAAACAGTTGAGAACAGTACCTAAATAATGGCTTATGTTTAACAACAAATCATTATCTTCGTAAGTGTCCACTGTGATTAAAGAAACCGGCATAGCTATCGTAATTCCCCGAAGATAATAGAGTTGATTCAAAGTGAGCATGTGTCAGTGATCTTTTCAAATAAAAGTTATTCGTTTCAATTTTGAAGAGTCTATTTCTAACGAATTATAGATATTTACACTTAGATTATTGGTTTCGAGAAAAGTGATTTTAAATGCTAAAGCTTGTTTTGCGTGAATATTTCCATTTCTAAAGATGACTAACAACATGAAGACAGGAGTTTCTCATTCCTTGAACTCCTAAGAAATGTGTAAGAAGTACTAATGGGCTCAAATCCGTACGAAGCCTCATGGAGTTGTTTTCCATTGCCCTTTCTCACAAGATCTCTCTCTCTCTCATTCCTCTTTGCACCTCCATTCTACGTATTCAAATGCGCGAAACCTTTCCCCACGCTAATTTTTATCCTTCTTATTCCCTCTTTTCGCCATGGCAACCATCGACTCCGAATGTTTTCGGCACGATACGTTGTCATCCCACTACCCCTCCCCCCTCCGCCCCTCGCTTTCACCCCACCCCACCCTTTTCCCCCAAAACCCTCTTCCCCAATTTGTCCGAAACTTCATTTTAAATAAAAATCTTGCTCTCTCTTTCCAGTCTCTTCCTTCGCTTCCCCCCCTCTCTCCCTCTCCCCTCTTCCTCCTTCCACGAAACCTCACTGTCGCCATCGTCCATTCGATTCGATTCCGAGTAAACGAGAGAACTGCGGCATCTCCTTCCGTTCCTTTCGCTCCTTCTATCGCCTTCTATTCTTCGTCTCTTCTTCGAGGCCGCGGCGCGTGCGCCTTGCTGCCGTGTTCGGACACGAGCGTCGATGGCGTCGCACGGCCGCCACTCCACATGCCCTTATTTCGAATCGAACGCCGTTTATTTGCCGACTCGCCAAAGGAAGATTCGTCGAAAAAATCGATTCCCTTTGGCGAGCTGATTTCTTCTTCTTTACGCTTCTGCATCTCGTAATTGGTACGCCCTCGTTCGAAATTCTCTGAGCTCGTTGCGATCATTAATGGCGTCGGTAGGATGTACTGGACTTGTTATAAGAGTGAAGACTTTTACTCGTGTCGCTCCCTCTCCTCTGCCCAGCAAAACTACTCCTCCTCCGTACACTTTACGATTCTTAATGCGGCTCCTCCAGTCGTACGCGAGCCGCCGCCATCTTGTTTCGGAACGATTCTTCCCAGTCGCTCAGTTTTGTTATCCTACTCTTTCTTCCATTTCGCGGAACCGTTTTCTGCTCTCTTTTTCTCTATTCTTAGCACTGCTCCAGTTAACACCCGGACGAATTCGATCGCATCTACAAATCTCGTAGGTTTCCACCGAAATTTCAGTTTTCATTTATAAGAGTTATGGTCCAAATATTGGCGGAACACTAAAACATATCCCGTAGTATTGATCTAACAAAAACATTTTTATTTGCCATTCGATCGAAACTTTTGCGCGCATCTCATTCTAAAATAAAATAATAATTTAATGCCGGTGCGGCGTGACGCTGGGAAACGTCGGTCTTCTGCGTTGCTGGTGCGAGATTCTACATACGGGCCAATCGGATCAGTGGCCATGGCGACGGAGTGTGCAGAGGAGGAGGAGGAAGCGAGGGGGCGGCGGGTCTTCCCTGTGATCGCCCCTCCATTCGCGTTCCTCGCCGTGCGCCGCCGCCGTCTATATTGACCCATGAGGTGATGCTGGGACGGCCTCCTTTTCGCTCCCTTCTCTCCTTACCTCCCCCTTCCTTCTATCTCCCTCCCCCCTCTCCCCTTCCCTCCTCCCCTTCCCCCGTATCTCCTCCCACAGACCTCCCGCTCGATAAAGGATGAGAGGTCACGAAATCAGAGAGCACCCTTCTCTACCTCGTATCTACCTGCGGAGCCGAGTGGAGGAGCTGCATTGGTGGACCCTTGCTACTTCATTCAAAAGCCACACCCAAGTTTTCGATTACTGCATTTTCGCAAATCTTTCATGTAACTATTACTAACCGAAATTCTATGCTTCTCGTCTCTCTCGATGAAATTAATTTAAACGATTTAAAACTAAACCGTTCCAATAGTTTGTTTTTGCCTTTCTTTAATTTTCGGTCTTCGCGGAAAGGGTTGAAGAATAACTCCCATGTGCAAACTTTTTTTGTAGAAAGATAAAAGATAAGAGTACGTTTGAAACAGGAAATGGTTAAGGCCCTAACGAAGCTTTTAATTTCTATGCACATACATCAAGAAATTTTGAATACCTAAAAGCATTTTCCTACTTCAATAGTAGCAAAAGAAGTGTTGGCATGATTCGTGAATGTATTGGTGAAATTATGTTCTTAAGATCTGAGCAACATTTTATATTCGAAATTAAAATTTAAAATGACACAATCGGATTCGACCGTTTAAAATCTCTTAATTAATAGTCGTCCACGTAATTTTCTACATTAACAGGAGTGATTAACCATTTCTACATTGAGGCTTGTACCGAATCCTTCTGCGGGTCGCGTTGGAAGTTGCATGTGATTCGGTTGGGATGGAATCGAATTTAAATGGGAAGTTACCTAATTCAATCCCTTGGCATCGCTGCGCTCGGCATTTTTACGTTCAGTATTAACATCAAATTGTTTTTTCACGCTCTATAAACGATGCTTTCGGTGTGTTCGTTCCATTTTAGGCCTCTATTAAATGTTAACAAAAAATGTCTTTTTTATCGGTGATAGGTCAAGTCGTCCACTGCAAAATGTCCAATGTGCAAAAATGTCCACCACTAAAATGTCCAATAAATTAAAATGTCCATTACATTTAAATGTTCATTAAATAATGTCCTTTGAATACATAGTATTTAATGTGTATGAGAGCCATTATTGTACAAGCGTCCGGCAGTATGAGCCATTCAAGAATGCTAATGATATAAAAACACATCTCAGATCTACATCTTATCATCTTAAAATACATCGCAGTACAACCGAAGAGGACGGGGAAGATGAATGACCTATTTAAAAATTATGGATAAATTAACAATGAATTAAATACTCGTCCATCCTTCATTCTATTCTTTTATTTAAATTTCTTCCATATTATTTGGACATGAGCCATCTATTCATTAGATATTTTTATTTGTTGGACATTTGGAAAGTGGACATTTTAAATAGCCGGAAAAATGTTGTGTACTGGACATTTTGTATTGGGCATTTATGTTATTTTGACATTTTAATTAGTTGGACAATGTTGCGGATTGGACATTTTGCAGTGGGCATTTTAACCTGTAACCGTTTTATCTACTACTACTATTACCCGATTTGGTATGCATATTTTATTTCTGTTGATGTTTAAAGTTAAGTTTTCATGGAGTTTATTTTCAACTTATTCTGTACTGCCCATGCATTTAGCTCATTAAGATCGTTTTGTAACTCGGCGTTATTTTTCACTAACCTGTAAATTATACTGTCATAAGTAATCGATCGGACTTCAGACTTTAGTTTCTTTGGCATGTCATTTATATAGATTGCAAATAATAGTGGTCCTAGCACACTACCATGAGGAACTCCCGATCGCTCCCTGTATAGCTTTGATAGCTTGTCTTCTATTTTAATCCTTTGTTTATGTTTGTAGAGAAAAGCTTTGATCCATCTCACAATTCATGGGCCGAAAACGGATTTCACCCTTTTTTTTAAAGGGTACATCGTGACATAAAACATCGAAAGCTTTTGTGAAATCAATGACAACAGTATCTACTTGTTCTCTACGATCGAATGCTTCTATTAAGTTTTGGTTGAGTTCAAGCGTCTGTGAGTTACAAGAGTAGGTATCCTTTTCTAAAACCACGCTGGCATTCACTTAATTCTAATTTTTCTTTTTGCCAAAAACTCCTAATTCAGTCAGCTATAATCAATTCCAGAAGTTTACTCACTATTCTTGTGAAGTTGATTGACTTATAATTGTTTTGTGACGCTCTGTTCCGGTCCTTATGTATCATTTGGTATATCACCGTTATTAAGCGCCGTTAAGAATGTTCTATGGAACTATTCAAGCCCTCCGATTTTTATAGATTCCCAGCATATACCATCCGAACAATAAGATTTGTTTTTTTAAATTTTGAGATAATTTTCTTTGCATCATAAAATCCCATATTGAATGAAGAATTAGCCCTATCATTTAGGCCAGTGGTTCCCAACCTTTTTCATTACATTACCCATTTTGCCATCATTTAAAGCTGCCATTAACCCCAATTGCAAATGCCCAAATTAAAATAAACTAAGAGGTATTCGATAAACCGCAGGAGCACAGCTTTCCCTTATAAATTCCAGCCTCCCTTACAAGTTGTAGGAGAATTAAATCTTTCAAAATTGAGAAGATACAATGCTCGCTGTCAATTTGTTTAATTTTGATAACATTAAAAGAAGTCTTAATCAGAAACACAAAGCAAAAATTTTTTCCACTCGCTGTTTCATCTTCCAATACTGTTAAGACGTAATTATAAAACAAACATTTTTATTCTCAGTAACCTACAAAAAAACTGAAATAGTACTTTTTAACTGCAATCCCCAGCCATTTAATCATGTACCATGAAAAATAATTGAATAAAAACGGATAAAATGTTATTTACTAACGTGAAATTGCTGGAACTTAAGTTCTCCGAGTAATGAACAAAATTTCTGATATACACCAAGACTATTTTCAATAAACCTGGGTACGTAAAGGATTATAATAAATATATGCATTTGTTATATATGTTTTATTAAAAAGATATATTCTGGCAGGAAACAGAAGAGTAGCTGCAAGAAATCAGAAAATTCATTAATATTTTTAATAGAAATATCTATCTTACGAAAAATTTTATAGCGATTGATTTATGCAAGTCCTCTTCTTATAAAGTAAACCCTCGACATTCGCGGATTTAACCTTCGCGGTTTTGGTTATTTGCGGATTGTCTTTGTATACCTATTTAACATTCGCGGTTTCGATTATTCGCGGATAGTTTCTCTGCAAGCCTATATTACATTTCCAGAATATACACCTGTCCCTCTGTAGTTATGCCGCAGAGGTGTAATTAAATGTGTAGTGAACGTTGTTATTCTTTTATCTTTAATTACATTACCGTAAAAGTAGTCGTAGGCGAATTTTTTCACATTTTCATGGACGGGCATTATTGGCTCCACTAAACTACCTAAGCTTTTATATAGGACTGAATAATCTATATTGTAGTGATGTTTAAACTTGGCTTAACAGGACAAATTATCATTCCATTAATTTCATTCAATAACTTTAAAAAAATATTCTCGTAATTTGGAGAATGTCGAGGGTTTACTGTACATTCAATGTGACTAGTACAAACTAAGTATATTCCGGTTGGCTCACAAATAGAGAATAATTAATTGGCTCATTGTCAGCCTATCTTTTCCTATTGTCACTTCAGATAGTTTTTTCACGGCTTTACTAGCACTTTCACCGTTATAAATTTTCCACAAACATCCATTACCCCATAAAAAAAACCTGTTTTTTTACCCCCGGAGGGATAATTACCCACAGATTAATAGAAAAGGAAACTATTTGAATAGTTTAAAAGCCCCGAATTCGTAGAAGACGTACGCGGCATATTTGCACCCATCGGCGTAGTGAGCGTAATGTTAGCAGATCAGAGTGTATGAGAAAATACGTCGAAATAGTCGCTATAACCGAGAAATACTACACTTATTTTTTTCCAGGCACGATAAGACAGACCAACAGAGGCATTAGAGTTCATTTGGCGCTGTGACACCACCTGCCAAACGCTTCTGGCGGCTTGCAGTGTATTCATGCAAATGTAAACCCTCGACTGTCATGGAGAAATTCGAATATCGAGCATTCAGCCATATTTAATTCGTTTTATTACAGGGCAATATGGGACCGTAATAGAAGACGATTAAGGGCATTGACCAGTAATGGCGAACCTATGGCACGCGTGCCATAAGTGGCACGCAAGTCGATTTTGGTTGGCGCGCGCCAACGGAAGGCAAAAACCAATCAAAACATTTATCGTACAGATTTAGTGCGCCAGAAACATTTGTGTTATTTAGTTAATTATTGTAAACGTTAGTTTTTACAAATTTTAATCTCTTGATCACGAATTTAATTTAGTTGGAACGCAAATAATCAAGAACTTTTTGTGGCACGTGAGGCGGAGACTTACACCCTCAAATGCATTTCGGGAATTATTTGTAGATGTAATTAGGACTAAAAGGTGTATTTTTCAAAATGTGATATGAATTTACATTTTTCAACAGACACCGTTTTTACGGTTTTACTAGTGTGGCAAAATTTTTTACCGTTGGATGGATGGCTTAGGGATATCGTTGGCCCCTTAGTTGCTATGACGAACCGGCCTCTCTTATCCTATTTCAAGTAGCACTATAGCCCAGGCATGTCAAACTCGAAAAAGCATTAGGACCGCATTGAAGTGGTGGATGTTATAGAAGGGCCGAATTATGATTACAGTTGATTAATGAGGGCCAGAATTGGAAAAATAGACTTTATTTAAAAGACTGGTAATTTCCTTTGATATTAGGAACAATGATAGGGGAACTCGGGGTAATATGGGCCTTGGAGAATATGAGCACCTATTCTGTTCCGTCTTGATATTACCAACACAGAATTTTTTTAAAACTTTTAAGTGTTGGTAAGAGTAGTTCAGTGTCATGGCGTCCGAAGGAGCTCCGCTGTAACGTGCTGCAGTGTATTGTATTCCCAGTCGCTTTAAAGGGAAGAGTTTCTTATATTCGTTGAGTTAATTGTGTCATTAGTTGTTTAAGTTCATATTTGAGATAGATACCATTATGTTTTCGTGAAGAAATAGAAACTAACAAGGCGTGTATTTGAAACATGGTTCGATAGCTAATGAAACAATGCTGAAAGGACGAGGTCACTAAAACGTCTACAATGTAGCAATTCTTTCTTTCAAGGCATAACACTATGGGTAATATGAGCACCTTTATTCGGGGTAATAAGATTACAAGCATTTTACGTTACATTTACATATTTTTCATATTTTTATAACTTTAAAATTCTTAAAGCTCATTTATGCTTTTAGACTTTAATATAAAGTATTTTCATATTTATTTTTCAATTTATCATTGCAGATATAAACCAGTTAGGCCAACGTCATAACTTACACCGAAAGTATCTTTATAATGTTTAAATTTTGTACCTTTTAATGCGATTATTTGAATAAATGTACTCTAATAAAAAATGCACGGTTTTATAACTTAATAATTAATTAGATATGAACTGCTCATATTCCCAACATGCGTGCCCTTATTACCCCGAGACGTGGGGAATATGAGCACATGTGATTTCCTGCACATTTTTTATTGGCACATTTACATGCATTGGTAAAATTGCGTACAAATGTAAGAAAAGGTACAAAACATAGTAGTGAATATTTTTATGTGGAAGCAATAAATTTATATAGGCCACTAAGTAATAATCTTGTCCTTTTCACAAAAATAAAGTGTTTATATAAAATCTCGAATGATTTATTTGAGGGAAAAATTAACATTTGGGCTGCAGTAAAGCGGAGAAAGGTCATATTCGCTGCACCAACCATGACCTGCGGGTCGTAGATGTGCCAGGATAAATGTTGACTTTACGAATCCTCCGCCGTTTGACCGTTTGCGAGCCGTTTTCGGCTAACGAAGGGTTCTTAAGTCGCAAATCTAATATGTATATGCCTGTTCTGTTTGCATTCGGACACCGCGAGTGACAGTGCAACCAAATGTTGCATGGACTCCGATTTCGTCAATTGGAAGGTCGAGGTTTGGATCCGATCCCAAGGTCCCGATTGATGACAGCAACGCACTTTCACCGTGCATTTCTCTCAATATCAACATTGTTTAGTTAGTTACTACTAAAATGATGTCGGCCATTACCATAAATTGACCGAAAGGAGTCGATTTAAAAAAAAATATTTAGGTAGACGACAAGATTTTCTACAAAAATCCTCGACAGCACATATCTACGACTTATATTTTACGAGATAATAATTTAACAATGTCCCGATAAATATCCTCAATGCATTTCTTATGAGGAACAGTAATTCCGCAGAGGAAAAAATCTCATATAAAATTAACAATAAGTATAAGGAAAATTTGGTAGGAATTATATCATTCAAAAGTGGAAAAATCCAGCTATTTGTTGTTGCATAACTTAAAATAATACGCTAAACAGTGGCCGAGCACATGTCATATGCGTGTAGAGTACAACACTAATAAGTCGCCAGACAGGAAAAGACAGGAAATCAGGACGGATGAGAAAATCCTGGATCTTTATATATATATATATGAGATACGGAGGCTTCATACACATACATACGCATATTCACGCAAAAATTATAATATAGATTTACGATTCGCTGTATTTTTGACCGTAAGGATTGATTTTTTTGTGTAAATCGTATTCTACTGTGATTATGAAACTACGCATCCTTACAACGTTAGATCAAACTCTAAGAAAAAGACCGAAGCGTTCGATTGAAACCAACAAACTAAAATACAGGCAGATCAAATCGGGAGGATAGAAAATGACCGGGAATACGAAGCAAGGAGCAAGAGACTGGCAAATCAAGTCGTAAGAAGAAAAAAATCTGATGTGGCCAACACGACTTTCTCCACATTTGGGGTATAGGTATTTAAATTATTATGAATAGCATTATAAGGCAAAATTATTATTTCGAATCGTAAAATGCAGTCGTCCTTATTGCCGTAAATTATATTTTGAATATGTTTACAGAATTCACCGCTACATGGTGGCGGCGCTGTATACAGGAAATTACGAAAAAGTTAAATATCTCCAAAATGGATGGTTCTACGAAAATTTGTTCCAAACAAAACTTTGAAGAAATATTATTCTCTACAACTTTGGCCCTCACGAAGATGACCAATTACGACGTTTTTAAGGAGACATTTGACGGAAACCGAAAAAACCGATTATTTATAAATAATTCCTAAACAGTAACTACTATAAAAAATTATTTCAAATAAAAGTTGTAGGAAATTACATTCTCTATAACCTTAGTATAGAATTGTATATACAATAATGATGTCTTAATTGAGAAATATCGCAAGAACAGAATCGGGTTTCGAATAAACGTGTATTTCCGTTGAAATCTCGAAGTCGATTTTTTTCGTGATCACAATACTTTCCCATACTACGTATGGAGAAAGTAACAAGGTAGATACATACGAGTACATATATCTCACACCGGCGACAACACTGGTACCACTCAAAAAATGTGATTTTCGAATTAATACAGCTGAGGGGTTTGTTGTAATGCTGTCTTTCGTCCTGCAATACTGGCAGAATTGCAAATATCATGTGGGATCACCAAATTTCAAGGCTGTTATTTATGCTATTCAATAGCAAAATAACCTGATGTTACTAAAGTGCAGTTTTTTTCTTGATTTTCTGAAAACGTTACTTTTCAGTTGTGCCAGTATCGTCGCCGGTGGGCGATATGTATGTCATAATTTATCATCGCAGAAAATTACAATGGCCTAATCAAACACTTCACTTTCTGGGTGATTCGAATGTTCGTAATTCTCCCGTTAAGTTTTAACGGTCAATCCGCTAGCACTCTTTTAATTTAACCCTTGTTGATATTGCAGATTATGGTTAACATAAACCATGCAATGAAATAAGACGAACAGATTTCCTAGAGATTGGTTGAAATAGCAGTTTTTTACTTATTCGTGTTTATGAATAATATATACCCATAAATACTGTCATTTGGGAAAATGTGGGCTACGCCACTACACGCATACTTGTATACATACATACGAAATGGCACGTGGCTCGATCGTATTTCCTTTTTATTGAAGTATGTACTGGGAGGAAGTTTAAGTTGGGTAATTTATTTGATGTTTATTATTTAAGAGCAGATAAGTATATCTAAAGAACCACTTGTGCCAAATAAAGGATATAGTCCAATCTTATATATCCACGAAACGGTATACGTATATAGCGAATCGACGTAATTCACCGATGGTCGAGTCTAATTATTTGAAGTGTTTTAAAGGCCCCCTTTTTGTTTGTCTTCCTGACTCACGCGTCTTCCGCTCTCGTCATTTCCGCCCTCGGGCGTCTGCCATCTCCTGATCCTAGTCGCTCGATCGTTGCAGGAAAAATGGGTTAAGGAAAGAGGTTAATATCTTATGAGGAAAATATTATGTTTGTTCCTGGGAAATTATTTTTAGCAGACATGACTTTTTGTTGATACCGTGACCAAATAAAGTAAACGTGAATTTCTACCATTCTTAAGGATACGACCTGGAACGTTTATAATTTCATTCGAAAGGACTTTAGAACCGACTTCAATCATTTGATTATTCTACTTTTAATACTTTATTAAGAATAAAATATTTTTCGGCACTTTATCCTTTTTCAGTGGCGTCTGTTTTTTTCGGAGCGCATTGAGTCAATAGTTAAGTTATTCACCGAAAACAGAGACATTTCTCATTATCTTTAATTTTAATCTCAGCGATTTGTACGCAGCTTTCGATCCAGGCAAACAATGATATCCTCGTGCGATGGAAATTTTTCTTCCTTCAGACGGTCTTTCTTCATCCTCCTCACATCCTATTCTACGCAACTCTTCTTTGCGTCACTCTTCGTCGTTCGTTTTCCTTGTCGACGTTTCCTCGGAAGAGTATTGCATCAAATAGGGCAAAACATATTGGCTTGTATAATTTAAATGGCGCTTAGTTTATATTCGGTTTCCACGTACCTCAGAAGTCTTCGGTTCGAGTCGCAGCGTCCAGAGAAATATCCAGAGAAATTCACGTCCACCGCCGTCCACAACGCCGTCATATCCTTCCGATGTTCCGAACTTTCCTTCTTCCGCCTAACGACATCGGATGTCCTCCTTCACGCCCACGCTCATCCTGCACGCGACGCACGCCAACCACCGCACTTTCCCGACTCGATATCCGACAAAAATTAAGAATTCGCCTTAAATTAGTCATTCTGAAAAGTTGATGAATGACTTATATCCTCCTTCCGTTGAAATACCGCCGCAATAACGGATTATATCGGTCGTACTTTTCATTAATCCCGAGAAAATCTTCTTCTTCTTCTTTCGGAAAATAACCGCCGAGTAACATCAACAGAGTATTTTCGAATGGAGTCATCTTGGACGATTTCTTGGAGTGAGACAATGCGCGATCCCTCCGTTTCTCTACCGCCTCCAATTCTCTTGCGATTTCGCTCCATTTTCCTGAAATTACGATTCCGTCTGGGTTTATCAGACGGGCACTCTATACAAGTGGTTCTCAGGAGATATTTTCTTGTGGCCGCAGACGCGGCCAAAAGCAAACCGTCGTGGCCGCATCAAGGAAACATTACAGAAATTGTAACGATAATCATGTAAAAACTTCCGTATACTTTCTTATTTAATGACAACGGTTACTTATTTATCATTAACAATTGTTTTTCTTTAAATAATTCGAATTATTGAAATTTTATTATGGCCGCACCGATATTGTCTGGTGGCCGCATATGGCCACGGTGGCCGCACTTGAGAACCCTCTATACTATAGTGTTTCTCAACCGCCGTTCTGGGGACCAGTACCGGTCCGCGAAACTGGTGGAAAGTTAAAGAAAATTTTAAAATGATTTATACCGCTAGGAATCTTAGGACCGGTACTCTCTGAAACAGTTTTCTGCTTGCTACAGGGCAAAAATCTGTTTAGTTGTGGCTGCAGGTAAACGTTTATAACCGTGCATACACCGACTCGTTAAATGGTATTACCGAATGTGGTTTATAAGGAAGATAAGGACCACGGTCGCTTCACTTTCTGAATGATTCGAATGGTCGTAATTCACCCGTTAAATTTCAAAGGGCACTTACACTAATCTATAATATTTACCTGCTTCTTACATGGGATATAGAAGGATACAAATAATGAGGCACTTCTATGTGTGCTAGAAACTTGAATTTTGCAGGATTATAGGTTTTTGGACAAAACCGATGGAAAACATCCGAAATTGTTGAAATTATGATTTTGAGAGGTTATTTTTGCCCCATCATTGCCCCATAAGGAAAGCACGTATATCGGTTTAGAGGGTTATCTAATTCCATTTCAAAATTATTTTCCGTCGAGATTCGAACTCCGGCTTACACTGTCGTAAAGTTCTGAAATTTTGGTTTCTTATTTTTTCAAACAGAAATCAAATCCGAGTAGATTTTGCGTATTTATTAACAGTTCCAGTTGTATGTATGTTTGTATTTTCACACCCTGACGTGTCTTTGCTTTGTATATAACTACCTACATAAAGTCCAAAAAATTGGTCTATTTTGGTTTATATCTGTAATGTAACCATGAATGAAATGCACTAAGCACGTACGTTCCTTGATATTTCCAGGCCTAACACTTTATGGTAGTTTTCAGTCTACTTTTAAAGAGCAGAAATCAGTCAAGCAATTAATAATGAACTAACCCAAAGTTAAGAATAAAATGGATAGCAACGATGTTAACAAACTTTATGTCATTACTATTAAATGAATTTTCGTTATTTTTATATTTCAAAATATCGCATCAATTATTATTAGAAGAATAATTACAATAATATTATAATTTGAAAAACTTCATGACCCAAAATAAAAGTCCCTCAGCCCTCGCCTTTCCCCCACTTCTTGACTTTTTCTCCTTCCCCCCTTCTTCCACCCTCGCCTTTTCCCCCTTCCCCCACCCCTCACCTTTTCCCCCTACGCCTTTTCCCCCTTCCCCCACCCCTTTCTCTTTCCACCCTTCCCCCACTTCTCTCCTCTTGCCTTTTTCCTCTCTCTTCTCTCTTACCTCATCCTCCCTACTCTCCTTTCACCCGCATCTCCTACGCTTCATCCTTGGCGTCGCCCTACCGCTGTTCTGATGACACGAAAGGGTCAAGAGTAGTGTAATTTTTAATGCAGTTCTGCCCTTCCACAGCATCCACCTCATTACCCTCGCATTCTCAAAATTAATGTTTAGTAATTTATTGATGTTGGATCGCGTTTAAAATGGTTTGAAAAAAAATAAAACTTAATTTGCTAATGCCCGAGTGAACCTTTTCTGCATCTTTTGTTTATGTTTTGCATGCACGTTATTCAGTTGAACCTCACTTTATACCATAAACTTATATCGGCTTTTAACATTTTATTATAAGGAACGACATACTTGATTCTCAGTATGGCCTTCCGCCGTCGTTGTAATCACTCAGCAAATTTCATTGACTCTCCTTAGTTATGTTTTTCATCTCCTATGGTTCGCAAATATCTCACGGATTTTTATATATATTTTTGGCATTTATTGAATGTTACAAAATTTCCGCAAATCAACTTAAAACTTTGCAAGCAGCGCTGCAACGGACAGAGTTTCCATTATTGAATATACAATTACAGCATTAGCAGGAGTTATCTGTCATAAACAAAGGTTATTCGTTCTATTACCGTTCACTTGGGAATACACGAGAGAAATACTCCAAAGGTCATGACGGCAATAAAGATATAATACTAGTATAAGGTTTATATCTCCACCACTGTAAAATCTCCTTTTAAGCTACTGCTTCTTTTTTGAAGCCGTATTTAGACTTATCATATCACGTCTAATTGAGTACAAATAAATGGAGAACATAAATGATAAATGTTCAGCGTGCATAAATCTCATACCCCCCATCCCTCCTCCCCATTCTCCCATTCCCCCATTCACACTTATTTACGCCGTATTCAATGACTCGATCGAATCGACAGCATCCGCGTCAACTCCTTTTTCCTCCTACATCGTTTCTCGCTTTTTCATTTCCTTATATTGGCATACTTCCGCAGCAGCCCTACCCTTCCGTCCTCTCCCTCGCTCCTCTTGTCTCTCCCTCCCCGTCTTTCGCTTACACACTCTCTCTCTTCTCTCCCTGCTCGACACTTTTGAATTCGTTTTTCTCGCCGACAATGGTGGGCAAGAGGGCGAGGTCATCAAGAATTCCACTCGTTTTTACCGAGTTTTCTCCTGACACACAAAGAAGACGATGGTACCAAGTAAACGCCTCTCTCTTTCTCTCCTCCTCTTCCCCTCTTTCTCCTCCTCTCCTCTCCCTCCCCTTTCCCTTCTACCTACTACTCCCCTCTCCCTCCTCTTCCTCCCCCCGTTCTCCTCCTCTCCTCTCCCTACTCTTCCTCCTACTCTCTTCTCCTTCCTCTTCCCCACTCCCTTCTCTTCCTACCCTCTCTCTCCTACTCCCCTCTCCCTCCTACTCCCCTCCCCCTCCTCTTCCCCTCTCCCTCCCCCTCTTCCCCTCTCTCTCCCCCTCTTCCCCTCACCCTCCCCCTCTTCCCCTCTTTCTCTTCCTCTTCCCCTCTCTCTCCCCCTCTTCCCCTCTCTCTCCCCCTCTTCCCCTCTCTCTCCCCCTCTTCTCCTCTCTCTCCCCTCTCCCTCCCCCTCTTCCCCTTTCCCTTCTACCTACTACTCCCCTCTTCCCCTCTCCCTTCTCCTCTTCCCCTCTCCCTCCCCCTCTTCCCCTCTCCCTCCTCCTCTCTCGCTTCCTAATCCATATATCTCACTTTATTCCTCTCCCCCTCAAACCCATTCACTCCCTTTCTCACTTGTATATAATACTTCGTTCTCCTTTCGTTGCCAGTTGCACGCACATTTAACTAACTATAATTGTGATGATTTTTCTGCGTGATTCTCTAAATAAAGGAATCGCTGAGCCAAGGAATGAGATAAATCTGCTCAAACCCCGCTTTTCACTCCAAGAAAACATCTTCTTCTACGGAAGAAGAAGAGTTCATGGCAGTTTCGTCTCGGGAAAATGATTTTTGAGTACATTTAGATGTCGAAAAACATGATATCCACGGAGCGCGACGCTAGAGATCTCCCTGGAAAGAGCTTGTCCTATTTATATTTGCTTGTGCGATTCAATTTGAAGGACCGCCGCCGTGAAACAGCACATTTGCTGGTTCTATGTGTCGTAGGATAGTCCCCAGAACTGCCGCTGATGACGCCCGAAATGGAAAAACCTCAGCGCATTTATAAGTGCATTTGTTGGAATATATCGTGAGCTTGCGAATGGCTTCAACATCGAGTCCCTTCTATTCCGACTTTCCCTTCCGAATGGAAAAAACGACGCCCGAATTTATATCGAGCAGAAAACGCAGAAATACATGTCAAAGAGAAATTTTGCGCCAACGAATTGCCATACTTTGCGTACAAAAAACCATTCTCAAGACTTGTGTTGCAGTATTATTCTTTCTAAGGACTAGAATACGGATCCTATCTTAACAAATAGCGGATAATTGCTAATAAAGATATTCCACTTTTGTTAGTCTGAACCATTTTAGAGTGTATAATACGTCACAGCTCCGGTCGCAGAAATGATTCGAACTTGCTTTATCCACGAATGAAAAACTATGGCAGCTTTCGGCGGATTGTGAATTTTTCTTCGACTAGAGTAGAAATTTTGCTTAGATAGCAGGATTAAAATGAATAATACTTTATTGGATATATTAATCATTCTATGACTGCTCGAAATTTATGACGGTATTTCAAATCCTTTCATCTGACTGAGGTATCGATTAATCGAGCGAGTAAGTCAGTTCGACGCACGGCCGTGCCGCGAGGAGGCCACTCCCCTTAACGACATCAAACGGCGAAAACATTCGGTTTGGTTCCAACGGTGGTCATCCGAACATCTCCTAACGAGAGATCTTTTGGGTGCATGCGCGTTCCCATTGCGACCGCCGCCGCCTCCCCCGCTCCGCCCCATATACCTCTCCGCCCGCCCCTCAGAATCCGTTTCGCTCTCTGACCCATTCCTTCATTATTAACTCTCCTCTCGCTGCCGCCTCGGTTCAATTAAAAGCGGAACCAGCAGGCGGAGAAAGCGAGAGTGGCTCATAATGTAACTCGCTACTTCTCTCCGGAGGAAGAATATACCATACCTTCGATCGTCCCCTCTACACTTCTCGCTCTCCAGCTAATGGTAGCCAAGGGTTTGCGTGTCGCTCTCATCTCTCTCCATTTCTTGTCTGATTTTCCACGAGCGAGTGGGTCCGAAGGGCACAGCCATCACTCCTCTCTCCCCCCTTTTTCCCCTCCCTCCACTGTTCCCACCCACCTCCCCTCTCTCCCTTCCTCCTTCATTTCATCCCCACTCCCCCATCCACGTCCATCCCTCCCTCTCTCGTCTTACCCCTCACGTCACTCTCCCCATCCCTTTCCTTCTCTCAAACTCCTCTCAGTTCTCCCTCTTCCGCCTCCGTTTCATCTCTACACCCTCCCCTACCTCTTACACCTCCCTCCCTCACCTCCCTTCCTCCTCCTCCCTCTCCCACCTCCACAATCTCCCTTTCTCCTCCATAACATCCATCCTTTCCCCTCTTCCCATCCTCTTGTCGCTGAGACAAGTCTGCAAACTCACCCATGTCAACGGACGCGTGCCTATGCTCTCTTCGGGGCACTTCTCTGCCTCACTTACCCCTTAAGAATATATATAATACAATATTATATATACACACACACACACATATATACATGGACACACGCACTTGTGGAAGAGGAAAGGTAAATAACGATATTTAGGGCAACTAGGTGTTGAAGAAAACCCAGTCAGCACAAGAGAGACATAACTCTTTTGGTAAGTGCTCCTTGGGTGTCCTCCAACGCCTAGTTGCCTTCAATATATATAATCATCGGCGTTTTTCAATCCATTGACGGATGAAAGTCTCCCCCAGTCTTCACAAGTTTTCCCGGTCAACTGCCTCCCTCCTACAAGTTGGCCCCAAGCTCTCTGTCCCGCCTGTCTTTCGGTCTTCTTTCCGATATCTTGATGTTTCTTGGAATCCATTCGATGACACTGGATGTCCAACGCTGATCATTTCTTCTATCATTATGACCCGCCCACTACCACTTTACTCTTTACTCTTCTAATCACGTCACACACTTCCGTTATTTTTCTTCCCCATACGTCAGAAGTCAGAACACATTGGTCATACAATCTCCTTTTTAGGAAGACTGGAATATTTGATTTAAAGATGTTTGCATTCTTGCCAAAAAGCACTCTATCTCATCTTCACAAATCGATTAATTCTTCCAAGAAGCGATCCGTCGGTAGTGATGGGTTGACCCAAGTAAACATAGCTGGTTACTTCTCCAAGTTCTGCTCTGTCGATGTATATCTTCTCAGGATTTGGGAAGGAGTTGTGCATTACCTTTGTTTTATTAAGATTCATTTTAAGTCAAGCATCTCGGTTTGCCTGTCCTAGCTCTTCAGTTCTGCAAAGGAACTCTTCTGGGCTTCGTGCAAACAGTATAATATCATCTGCAAAGCACAAGTGACTCAGACATTCTCAATTTACCCTTATGGCTTTTTCTTCCCTGTTTTAAATACTTCCTTCTAGAGCTACTGTAAATACTTTAAGCTATATATATATATATATATATATATATATATATATATAAGTATATAATATCCTTTCTTAACACCATTTTCGTTCTTAAAGGCACCTGTTTCTTCATGCAGCTAGACAGATATTGTCGCATTTTGATAGGTATGTACGTTTCTTCTACGAGGTCTGACAATTAAATAACGTAATTGACAACACTGTAGAGCGTGTGGAAACACTGGGCGAATGACGATTGTTGCATACAATAGGTACAGGTCTGAATGCTGCTTAGTAGTAAACTTGTCTTGACAAGTCTAGCGAGTGCAGAGCTGTTGTGCTTTAACTGAAGTTGTGTTTGGATAGCTCGTCACGAAAATGGGTTGATAGAAAGGATGATCCGAAGATCCTTATGCGACAGGCATAAGATGTTATGGTGGGAATGAGGAAACCTAAGAAAATATTCCCGTTCTGAAACAGGAGAATTAATCTGCCACGGTAGTTCAGTGGTAGAATATCCACCCGGCAAGTGGAAGGCCCGGGTTCGATTCCCGGTCATGGAAGATTTTTTCACGAAAATGGGTGATAAATATATTGAACAAAGAATCAAAATGAAATTTTTGTTAAAACTGAAAAAACCAACTTAAATCTTTGAAATGTTAAATTAAGTTTATAGAGATGGGGTTTTGTCAAGAGCATGTGTTTTTGAATGGTGTAAATGCTTTTACGAAGGAAGGGACGAAGTTGAGTTTGACAGCAGATCTGGACATCCGACAACATCAAATCGGATGAAAACGTTGAAAAGGTGAGAACTCTGCTGCGGAATGATCGACATTTTAGTGTCAGAAGGGTATCAGAAGAACTGAATATCAATAGAGATTGTACGATTGATTTTGACGAAAAAATTGGGGATAAAGAGAGTTTGGATATTTTCTGTTATAGCGCCACCACTTTCTTGAAATCTATTAACCCAGCAATAACAATGAAAAGAAAGCGAGCCGAAGCATACGGGTGTTTGGAGACAGAGCTTCATTTTGCTACCGAGGATATTGGCGAGCCTTCGGCTCGCTTTCTTTTTAGATTATAATGCTTTTATATCGGGTGTAGCCGTCTCCGGGCCTCTCTGGAATAGGGTGACCAGATGCTTTTGGTAACAACCGCGACGAAACAAGTTTTGAAAGAAAAAAACCGGGACATTTTCTAAAAAAAACCCGGACAATGGGTATTTTGATTTTTTTCTTGAATATTCTAAAAATCAAATAAATATGTTTACAAAAGAATATATAAACAATAATTTATTGAAATAACAATTAAATTACATTTCGTGATTAATTAAGCAGTATTACAATAAAACATATTAGGTGAAAATGGTGTTTTCAATCATATTTTAAAGTACATACTTCTGCCAGCCTTGATCAAATTTTCATCATTTTTAATCATGTCATAAAAACTTTTACAGGTCATATTAAAGTTGAATTTACACCTCATTGTGGAATTGATGTTTTTTATATCCAAACGGTTTCGTTCATCAGACCATTGAATGTCTATTTGTGAAAACATTCTTTCCATATTTCCATTATGTGCCGGAACGGCAAACAGAAAGTTACATAGTTTCTCCATTTCTGAGGTCTATTCTAGAAATTCAAATTTTGAAAAAAATATGACCACCGGCTGTAGCAAGATCTATTAAGCCACTCATCATTCCTTTCTTTCCTCTCTTTTGAAATAAAATTTTTAAGGAATGAAAATTGATTAAATAATAAACTTTCGTCAACTTGAAAGCCCATGTCAATAACATTTTTTCACATAATTTGCACTTCTTCCCAAACTGGGGAACTTTTTAATAGCATCCATTCCATATACTTCAATTTCAGTAAGAGTTCAACCCATTTTTTAGATAGTCATAGGTTGTAATGTACATGTCAAATATTTCCTCTTTAAATGATTCTATTTCATCCTTCTGAATATTATTATCAGATAAAACTCCGAGGACACTCAAAGGAACAAATTTTTCGTTAATGCGTAATGTAAGCATGCCAATAGTTTCATGCGCGTAATTCATTACCTCCATTACACAATTTTGTGAACATTCAATTTTTAGAATTTGTTTATTAAATAAACCAACTGGTGATTCAAAACATTTCAGAATACATTTTGGGGGCTTTTCTTCAGAAAAGAAATATGCTTTCAATGCTTCGAACATTTTTAATACTAATCAACCGCATTGTATAAACTGAACCAGCGAATTTTTGAATGGGTCAATAACTTTTCATACTGCAAATATAATAGAGAACAAACATTTTTCAGTCGCTCGGTACGTACTGCAAAAGTTGAAAAGTATGACAATATTTTTACCACGACCTTTCTACATCAGAAATCTCTCAGCTGCCGACTGCATAGCGTTATGCAAAATATGCGCCGAACATCCAACATCTAGTAAATTGAGATTAATTTTCTCGCGTAATTTATAAAAGACATTGTTTTTGCTTTTCTCAACAGTTTGGCACGACATTCTATTTAAGATAAATGGAGTAAGTAAATTGTTGCAAAGTCCATTCGTGATTATGAAAGCTTCAATAAATTCTCTTGAGCAGATTCAGCAATATTTCGGAGCTTGTAGGTCAGAAATAGGGTTAAATTAATTAATTATAGATGCACGAGAACTGGCAACAGAACTAGAGGCTGAATCAAAATTTATGCAAGTGACCCAAATTCTGCCTCGAAGAAAGAACCCCAATTTTGAATCTGCACAGGTTGATGCAAGTTTTCATAATCCCCAAGAGTAATTTTTTTTATCTTGTGTTGGATCAAACAATTACTTCGATAAAGGAGAGGTTTCAGCGACCCAAAAACCACAGTGAATATTTTAGTTTCGTATATAACTTGAGTGAACTGAAAATCATGGATAAGAAAATTCGTATTTTCTTAGAATCAGCTCTAACAATAAGTGAAATACAGTGAGTCTTTGATTTTTCAGCACTTAAATGCAAATGCTTTTTATAAAATAGTATTTGGAATATCGAGTTTGGTTTTCAAAATAATTTCGTATAAACGGGAATAAAAAAACTACTGCATATACCATCACTATTACAAGAAAAAAACCGGGACATTGATGCGTCCCGAAAAAATAAATCGGGACACCGGGACAAAACTCTGAAAACCGGGACAAATCCGGGGAAACCGGTACGCCTGGTCACCCTACTCTGGAACGAAAATATCCCTTCCCATTGTCCTGTGATAGGGTGGGTAAATGTCGCCACAGGCAGATCAGTCATGGGTTTGCAGGCTTTCGTTTTGCGTGAAAGGGTTATCTCAAAACATTATCTGGTCTGTCTGTGGCGACAATTACCCACCAGATCACCGGCCAATGGGGAGGGATAGTTTCGTTCCAGAGAGGCGAAGGGCGCAATAGCGCCCGGAGACGGCTACACTCGATATAAAAGGCATTATAATCTAAAAACAAAGCGAGCCCAAGGCTCGCTAATATCCTCGGTTACTTGTAATTAAAAATTCCAATTATACATAATCTCGCAAAATAAATATTTACATAGCGATCCAATGAGCTTCTCAACAATAAATATTGTGTGCTATAACCGAAGATTTCTGAGTGGTGGTGCTATAACAGGATAGACCCGAAAGTTTTTGCGAATATGGTGTCCAAGAGCTTCAGTAACCACTAACTGCAGCGAAGAAGGGAAGTTTGTGGTGATCTTTTGCAACAAATCGAGTAGAACGGCGAATGACTGAACAGAGTAGAGTCATCACTGGAGATAAAAGTTGGATTTTTCAGTATCACCCTGAGACAAAGCGGGAGAGCATGCAATGGAAATCTTCGGGCTCTGCCCGCCCCAAGAAAGCGCGGATGTCAAAATCAAAAGTCAAGACAATGTTCTTTTTGACTGCAAAGGAATAGTGCACCGAGAATTTGCCTCACTTGATCAGACAGTCAACCAGAAGTTTTATCTCCAAGTTTTGGGACGTCTGAGACAGCGGGTTCGCCGTGTGAGGCCGACAAGTGGATCCTGCACCATGACAACGTGCCTTCACACACAGCGCTTTTCGGCAAGGAGTTTTTGACGAAAAAATCGATCGTGGTCCTGGAACACCCTGCTTACTCACCAGATCTCATTCCGTGTGACTACTTCCTCTTCCCTATCCTGAAGATTCATCTCAAGGGATCACATTTTGATAACGTGGAAGATATTCAGGAGGCTACGACGCGACGGCCGTTCTAAACAACTTGCTGGAGAATGACTTCCGGAAGTGCTTCGACAGTTGGAAACAATGCTAAAATTCATGTATAGCCGCAGGAGGGAACTACTTTCAAGGAGACCACTGCAGTTCAGAATACAATTTAATACAGTGCTGACTGTGAGTACAGTCTTGTTATTTTATTGTCAGACCTCGTACTCCTTGTTTCTTCAGTGCACATAACACCGAAGAAGTTTGGATAGAGTCGAATGCTTTCTCGTAGTCGATGAATCACATATACAGATGTAATTCTTACTCATTGGTCCGACTGATTACATCTCTCATGACTTGGATGTGGTTCATCGTATTATACCCACTGCGAAATCAGGCTTGTTCTCTGAGTTGAACGGAATCAAGATGGTTTTGAAGGCGCATAGTGAGTACTTTGGTGAATACTTTGTAGTGTGCTGGGAGTGGGCTGATCGGTCTGTAGTTATTCAAATTTTCTTTGGAATCCATCTTGTGCAAAAAGATGGTGGTTGCGTGGTTCCATTTTTCTGCTATCTTCTTCTTCTTCCTCAGAAACGATGTAACAATCTTGGCGAGAGCCTTTTCTATGTAGTTACCTGTTGCTTTGAAAACTTACCCTCCACTCCAGATGCTTTTCCATTCTTCATACTCCTGATGGTGTGTCTCACCTCTTCTGGAAGGCTATCTGGAACCTCTTAGGTGGGCGTATTTCCTTCATTTACTCCATCATTTGCTAGAGGATCCTCGTATAACATAGAGTTGGAATTTTTCTACCCGTTTTAAGATTAATTTCCTACTATGGGTTATTTCTAGCATCAAAGCCACCAGTTGTCTCTTGCCAATCGAGAGATGGCGCTTCATTTTCTTGTAGCTTCTATTGTTTTCTATCGTTTTCTCGATTAGCTCATAATTATATTTCTTCACATTTTCTTTGATGGACTTCCTTATAGTTTTATTTACTTCTACGAAGTGGATCATTTCCTTATGGTCATTACTAGTTGTAATTTTCTTTCTTTTTTCCATCAAAGTTTTATTTTTTCATTTACTATTCTCTGGCTTTATTTTAATTGTTCCATCTATTTCTTGAGCGGCTTCCTTTAGTATCTTTATTAATTGTGATTCAACTTCTTGGTCTTCCAGCGAACTGAATCGATTTTGTAGTTGGAGCTAAAATTCTTCTTTTCGTTCTTTTAGTACTTGCGTGTTGATAATAGACTTAGGCTTCTTCTTTATAAGTTGTCTTTTCAACTTTGAATTGAACTTCATTCTGCATCTTACCAATCTATGGTAGGATCAAGTTTTCAACTGGTTGGGGATGGAAAAGTCTTCATCCACACGCTTTTTATGGACTTGTATGTAATCAATTTCGTTTTTGATGCCATTGGGTGCCTTCCAGGTTCATTTTCTACTAGGACTCTTCTTCATGAAGGTGTTCATTATATATAGACTAGTACAGGCAAGTCAAACTGGCGGTCCTTTCTCTGTCTTGCTGCGGCCCGAACGTTCATTTCTCTCTCAACTAAATTGTTTTAGATTTTAAATAAATTCTTTATTTTTGTGGAAAGGAGAAAATATTTTTTCTTAGTTATTGAGATACAACAGAAGGCAAGTTTGTAAATCATTGCTTTTAAAAGCAAAATAAGTAACCAGTCTTCTAGGTAAAGTCTATTTTGCCAAATCTGGCCCTCATTAAACATCTGTAATCCTAATGCGGCCCTTCTATAACATCTATCATTTCAATACGGCCATGATGATTCTTCGAGTTGAACATTGCTGGACTAGTACATTGCATAAAGTACACAAGTCGATCTCGTTCGTTTCTGTCTCCCTAGCCTCATTTTCCAACTGCGCAGTTGTCTTCCTTTTGTTCTCCTACCTTGGCGTTGAAATCACCCACGAACACTTTTAGATGGCACTTCCTATTTTATGCGGTTCTCCAATTTATTTGTATTAATCTTCAACTTCCTCATCTGAGTATGATAAAGTTGGCGCGTAGAATTTGATTATTGTAAGTTGATACATCTTATTTATTTGAAAAACTGGTTTAGTTGGTCGCTCGGATGAGCTTTACATTTCCACGATATTGTTCTTTCATTTTTTGTTGAAGATGAATCCAAATCCTCCCGTTCTTCCTGTGTCAGTTCCAAGGTAATGAAAAGGATGTCCACTCTTCAATTCCAATAGACCTTCTCCTCACCTCACTAACCTCTAATACAGGGGTCGGCAACCTATGGCACGCACGCCAAGAGGTGGCACGCGAAGATATTTTAAGTGGCACGATATTTTATAGAATAGTTACGAAAATTTTGCATTTATAAAAGAATTTCACTTTTATTTTTATTTTATTTTGTGTTTTAATGATACTGAATTACATTCAGGATTCCCTATAATATAAGAACCGCTTTTCGTAAGCGTTACGGAGAAAACGAATTTGAGAGAGTGGCACGTGTGAAGAGTCCCGGATTATGAATATTGATAAAGAGTGGCAACCAACGGAAAGACGTTGCCGACCCCTGCTCTAAAATGTCCCACCTGATCTTCTCTAGTTCTTCTTGGAGCTCTTGAAGTTAATGGAAAAAGTTCGGCAGTTAAAGGTAGTTAGGTTGAGGTTAAAGGAATTGATAAGGATGAGAAAGAGTGGCAATGGGTGCTTAACCTCCGGGAATTCTTAGCAGCCTCTGCCTTCATGCCTTGTCCTAACCACTGCCACGGTCGGAGACAATCCAGCCTCCGGAGAATGAGGGCCGTTTTTTAAAGATGTATATGTCATAAGCCTACTGTGACACACTTCGAAGATAATCAAGAGGATTCTTAATAAAAGACTAGAGAAAAAGGCCGAAGAAATGCTAGGGGAAGATTAATTTCGCTTCAGAAGAGGACGAGGAACCAGAGATGCTTCGGTGTAGTGAGAATCATATCAGAGTACAGCCAAGACTGCTGCATATGTTTCGTCGACTGGCGGAAGGCCTTTGATAGAGTAAATTGGGTACCTACTGCTGATGAGGATATTAAAGAGTATAGGTGTAGACTGGAAAGACAGGAGACTGATCAGGAATCTATACGTGAATCAAGGTGTAAAGGTCAGGTTGGAGAAAGCGGACACCAGCGGAGTAAATATTGGTATAGGAGTTAGACAGAATTGTTCCTTATCGTCGATCCTATTCAATATATATGGAGAGAAGCTATGATAATGCAGGAAGTGGTAGAAGGTACAGGAGATTTCAGAATTGGAGGAAGGATTATAAGAGCATTGAAATACGCGGATGATCAAGTACTTCTAGCAAGAAAGGAAAAGGAACTCCAGAAAATGATAATTAGACTAGTGATAACAGGTATAAAGTACGGTATGGAAATAAATACAAAAAAATCCAAGGTCATGCGAATATCAAGTAAAGAAGTAGGAAATTTGAAGATAAGTATTGGAGGAAAGCCATTAGGACAAGTTTCAGAATACAAATGCCTTGGAAGCATCATAATGAGGGAAGGAAAATGTAAATATGATATCAAGATTAGAATAACGAAAGCAAAAGCCGCTTTCAGAAGAAATAAACTCTTACTAACGGGGAATATAAAGGAGGATATCCGCAAGAAGTTGATAAAATGCAATGTATGAAGTATAGAAATATGGGACAGAAACATGGGCGCTAAGGAAAAATTATATTAAATATTGGAAAGCTTCGAAATGTGGACATGGAGAAGAATGTAGAAGATAAAATGGACAGATCGGATGAAAAACGAGGAAGAATAGGAGAGGAGCGAACGATTATACAGACTATCAAAAAGAGGAAGGCGAACTGGATTGGATATTACATGAGGAGAGAGGGCATCATTAAAAAAGGAAAACTGGATGGAAAGGTAAGAGAGAGAAGACTGAGGAAAATAGGAGTATATGGAGAACTAAGTTTAACCATGAATAATCACGGACCTGTCTACGGACAGACTACCTATGATGATGATGTCATGGGGGGATTGTGGACCTTAAAATGCCACGCTGACTTTGGCCGGAGATATCGCAGAAAGACTTCACCGCATGGTTGACCATACCGGTGTGCGAGTTGTGCTTCGCCCTTTAGCCTCCGTTTACACCCTTCCGTCGTCTTTCAGTCAGTGAAATGAGGTGTGTGTCATGGGGGCTTGTTTAGCGATAAAAAATATCTGAATGGTATAAAATTGGAATTGAATAGGATGAAGATCAAGTTGTATATTTTAAAGCTTAGTAAGCTAAGAAGTGAAGAGTGCATATCGTTTTTATAAGAGGGGAGCAAGCCCAGGACGAACAGAAGGAGATTGATTTGTTGTCAACAAAAATTTGAAATGATATCATGAAGGTAAAAAGTTCATCAGAACGAGCAGCTATACTAGTGATTCGAATAAATAACAACTGAAAACACTGCAAATCTATTCATTAACTTTAAAATACTGGAATGAGAAAGTGGAAGACTTCTACTAAGAGGTTGTAAAACTGCATTCGATGAATATATTGAATATTGACGCTGTAAAAAAAAACCTTAGATTTGTCTAGTCCTGCCGGGAAAAATCCTTCTCATATTATTTCATACACCGGCTTTTCTTTACAAATCTCGGATTGAATTAGAAAAATAAAATTGTTTTAACAGCGATATTGTTAACTTCTCGATGAACGATCTCAGCAAATAATTTTAAATGATCGCATTTTGTTTACTTTCGTTGGTCAATACCATCGCTTCCATCTTTTCTTAGTTACATATGCCGGTTTCGACCGAAACGCTGCTATCGAGGAGTTTATCCATACAAGGGATTTGACGGGTCACCTCCCTTAACTCGCCACCGAAGACTCAGAATCGCTCGCCCTGCCCCCTTTCTGCCCCTCTTCTTCCGGCCCCCTTCCTTCCCGCCACCGGCCCTCGCTGCTGCCCTCCCACCATCCTTCCCTCTTCCTGCCCCTCCCCCCACCTCCACATCTTTCTTTACACTCTGCCGGTCCCCTCCCCGCACTCAGGTGTTCTCGCTTCGACACAGTCTGCCGCACGCATCGCTCAAGGAATGACATGGAAAGGGGAGAGAGAGGGGGGGAGGGGAGGGGAAGGGCGCGGAGATGTTCGCTGTCACTGGCACTCCTGCACCGACAATAAATGAATGCGGCACGGCGAGAAAGCGACCTCTCGGACTCAAAAGGATGAGAAATTAGCATCACAACGCAATGGGAGCGGTACTTGCTGGTAAGAGAGAGAATATCTCGGTGGCGAACGGGAATCGAAGGGTGCGAATACCACACGAAGTCTCGAGGGTCGCCAGTGGCGACGCGATCGACGCGACCTCTTTAACTTTAGTGTATCTTATCGCTATGTCGCTTTCGATCATCCGTTTTGGGATGTCGTCGTCTTATGTCTCTCCCTCCCTCTCTCTCTCTCTCTCTCGTAACGACCTCACTTAAGCCGTCTTTCACGCGTACGTGATTGCGATCGCAACTTACTTTAGAATTACGTTTACTAGTCGAAGTTAGGAGAGTTAGTTTTACGTGACGATTATGATTTTTAGAACGTTATCTCAAACTTGAAATTCGTTTCTCTTCTCATTCCAGCCGATGAGAAAAATCCGTTGTGATATCAGTTCTACGGATATAGCAGTTGCGAAGCATTCAAACTGGTATTGTTACACAGAAAGTATCTCGAGAGCGATTTCTAAAACGGTAACGGACATGGCTCGCGTTAGTACAGAACCGAGACCAACGCTTATGTTTCTGCGAACAAGTTGACCAATTCCAACTGTATCGATGTAAACTACGTCAACCGCGGGACAAAAAAAAGTGTCGCAGTGAGTCTCCGGGAAGCAAAAAAAAAAAAATCCGCTAATTTTTACATCCCTTCTATCCTTTGGGTTTCCGCCGCATTTTTATCTTTCCCATATTTCCAATCCTTCGAACGGGACGACCTTCTCCAACACTCCCGCCTTCTGCCCGTGAAACGATTCTCCTAACCTTCTCACACTTCACTTAATTCTCTCCCTTATTACGTTCATTTATTTCATCGTTGAACTGGATTCGAATACGTACGTAAGAGCGAGATCAAATCACAACTCGTAGCCAACGGATGATCAACGTAAACTCTTTAACAGTAAGCTGTCGAATAAACCAAAATCGCTTTCCAGCTACTAAATTGGGTTTCTAGATTGAACAGGCGGGTGATAAAATAATGAAGTCGATTACGTGATGTATTAAATATGCACCTGGTTTACAGGACACCGATTGCGTCCAGATTCACATTAGTAATTTTATCTTCAGTAGAAAGTAGCAAATAGTTAATATTTTACTACGATTCGGTGCTAGGTTTTTCCAAAGATGGTGTACATGTTTAACCGATTCATTCGTTTCGCTTTCTGCTCATGTGGCATTTGATGCGTTCGAAGGATATGGATGTAAAAATCTGAAAATGATGTAGCATTTTTTAAATCGACTTCTAGATTTGTTTCCCGTGCCTAACTTTGGAAGACGATGTATTTCAACATATTAATTAATTTCCTGTCACGCGAGAATATATGTTTTAGTTATTTCATTTAAGCTTTCAGTTTCTGTTTTTTCTTAGGATAATCGGCTGTGCCATTTGCATGAGTGCTCGTAACCCTTCTGATGGTTCCTTCGAAAGTGATTCTCTTCCACTTCCGCTTCCCTTTTATCTCGACTCCTCGTTTTCTTCATCTGCACCCTCCTCCTCCTCCTCCTCACGACGTCCACCATTCCACTTCCCTTCGCCAACTTCTTTTTCTGCGTCGTGTTCCCGCCTCCAGTTCATCCTTAAAATCCCATCTCGTCATACGGAGGGCTCTCAAATCCAACGCTGAAAATCGGCGCCATCCATTATCACATATTATGCCGTAGGAAATCGACAGTTAAAAGGATATTGCACGAAAGTAAGATTAGAAATGTTTTATACGACTTCAATACCGAGGTATAATATTATAGTGAAACGGAACCTCAAAAGAAGGTCGGGACCATTCGAAACATAGAACATGTCGAATTTCCTTATAGCTTCGAGTTAAAGAGGATTTATCGTAGGCTAAAATATTACACATAAAAGCAAGAGAATTATTCGACGATTTTCCTCAGATTCGTGCAGCAAATTTTTAGAGGATACGGGTCTGAGAACGAGATTTCATATTCTGTATATTAACGATAAGAAACTCTGTTGCAATCGCGAATACTCGCTAATTATGGTCTCAATCTGCGATAACGAAAGTTCCGTCGAATTTCGACGAGGAAGTATCCGTCACTTTCTCTCTCTCTCTTCACCTTTTCTCTCCCTCTTATCAGAGAGCCGTGCGAGGCCACAGCATCCGCTGTCTCCCCCTCCCCACCTCCCGTCTCCAACTCATCCCTTTCCACTTCCCTTTAGTATCCCGCCCACCTTATCTTGTCTCCGTCGACGACGGCAGCGGGACCGACATCTCCAATGACGCATCTCCTGTGCTCCGGTGGAAATGAGCGATTGGGGGGAGGGAGGGGGGTTAAGGCGGGGGAGGTGTACGGAGGATGGCGAGAGATGGACGGGGAAGCGGGTGGGAGCGATACGGAAGTTTCCATGGCGACCGTGTTCGGGATGGCCGAGATTAAGTGAGGAGAGCGTGCAGATAGAGGGAGGTATTCCCGGAAAATTGGGGCCGAGATGCGCTCTGGCGGCGAGATCTGGGAGATGTTGGAGCGTTTGTCGACCGCAGCGAGCGTTCCGTGGCGAGCGAACTCTCCCCCCCCCCCCCCCCCTTCCTCCCCCCGTTTTCACTTCTTCGAGGAAAGTATTCTGGTTTTTATCTCTGCGGATGTTTTCACAAGAGCGAATGTTTCTCGAAAAAAATAGGCGTGCCCGTATATCGAGGAAAAGCTTTTATCTGCCTCGTTCTCCGTGAAGGAAACTCGTTTGAGAGGAAATCTCTCGAGGTGAGTGATCCTCCATTACGGTTTCATTACTGTGCCGTGTACGCACGGCGATTCATTTGTTTCATTTCTCTCGGCGATTAGCGCCAGCTGTTTTACGGGTGCAAATATCGACGCTACCTTATAATTCGAAGATAATTGTTATATTTGTTCGTCGCCGAAGCACATTTTCTAAATGGCCCATCTTTCTAGTGATCACTTTCCTCTACCAACCTTGTCTCGTTCCACTGCTTTTTTCACCCCGCAGTACTTATGACTTAGCGATGACGAAATGCCTGGGTGGACGAGGAAATCTTCCTTAGCTTTGATCTCGCTCTAGCGGTCCGCTTTCCAGGCCTTGGAAGATTTTCATTATAAAACCGAAATCTCTTTCGGAGAAGTTTATCGGCGCTGGGTGCGGAGGGCATCCGAATTGTTTACCGTGTTTTAGCAGTCTTCTCGGGACCTGAGATTCCTTTCGTGAAAAAAAGCTATCACTCCCTAAGTCAGTGGTTTCCAAACTGTAGGGCGCGGTGGGCAGGTCAAAGGGGCGCAAAAAGACTTCGCATTTTATTTACTGTCGTTTTAACTGTCACAATCGTGAGACCTACAGTATGCAGTCCCCGAATTCTAGCCCTCAAGTGGCTAGGGCGTATAATTTGCCATATATATATATATGAGACATATATGTGAAGTTTGGAAACCGCTTCCCTGAGTAGCCCATCTATGGATAATATGATTACGCAAAATGGCATCTGCCAATCCCGGCGGAGGAGTAGAAGACGAAGGATTGGAAGAGGTCTCTAATTGCTGTTGGCCCCTAGAGTAGATTCAGTTACAGCCGCTAGAGTTTCCGCAGTCGATTTTTTTTCGCCTGGACCCGCAAAGAATGAAATTAATTTTGGCCTTTTCAATATGGTATGCTTAAACGTTTTCGGTTTTGGATGAAGAAACATCGACGATACGATCGTTATTTTATGGAATGCTCTCTGTGCTTAAATTTCAAATCAGAATGGGAATGAGGGTGAATGCTTTCTTGCCAAATTATTCGCTTTCCTGCAATATATCGACTCTTCGGCCGTAATTCCACAGGTTTTTCGTGCACACGTTTCCAAATGCACTTATGTGGAATTGAGTTACTCGTCGTATGCGAGAATCACTGGAATCGATAAACTTCATCGATGTATCGACGAGGAGACGACGACTATGGAAGTTTTCGGAGCCGCAAATGTATTTTAAGAAAAATTCCCAGTAAAATTATCGTGTACATTTTACTTTCGCCGTCCGGCTGTTCGCCGCGAATAAAAAGGAAACGCTTTATCGCCCACTATCGCTAAAAACCTTTCCTCTTTTAGAATGGCGCTTTTATGCGGCCGCAGACACCATACAATGGATCGCGTTGCACCAAGTCTCGTTTCTCCCGTGTCCATCTCTCGCCACATCATACTCCCTCCCCCTCTCCTCCCTCCTCCCATCCCCCTCCTCCCATCCCCCTTCTTTTACTCCCTCCCTCTTTCCCCCTCCCCTTTCCTTCCATCCTCCCCCCCTTCCCTCCCCCTTCCTTCCTTCCTTCCACCTCCCTCTTATCTGGCCCCGTCCTTGTTCCTCATGCGTGGCGAACGCGAAGGCTGCACCAACCCACTTAGTAGCCCTTAATTGGAATCCGCCGTTTGAGGAAGCAATACTGTTACGAGACGGGCCTCTCTCTCTCTCTCATCTCTCGATACATACCTCGCGATCGTGCATTAGAGTGGTCGCGAGTCGCTCATTTTATTATTCACTACTTGATATATTTTTTAAAAAACTGCCGTTACTCTCAACAACGTTTACAGGTAATATAAAGAAGCATTGTGTTCAGTTGCTAATAATAATAAGCAGATAACACAAATGAAAAGAAACAAAAAGCAGAAAATAAAAATATTTTGTTAGACGAGTTTCCTTATCGGTTGGCGTTTCTATTGTTTCGTTCCTTTTTTTTGCGACAAGCAATCTCGTTTGCTTCCTTCTACTCGAAATCCACGATTCAACGGACGGCTTAGGATGTAGGTATACGTAATAGGTGAAATGGCGGTCCAAGCTAAACGTTGAAATTAAAACTTTCGGTAGGCAAAAATTGAAACTGATGGTATGTATCAGACAATAGCGTCTCATTAAAAGCACGGCCATTATGAGAATTTGTGGGCTGGATTACGGCATTTCCAATTCGTTCCACAAATATTTCGATAGGCCGCCCAGAAATCCTTGCATTTTTGCCGAAATGGTATATTTTCGGTTATGGATTTATACAAATCTAATCTGGAAATTGCAGCTGCTGATCGAGATATTCAGCTGAATAATCGTCTCGGAATGGCTTCGCGATATGAGCACGAAGTCGTATTCAATATTCTTTGCAAGCGTATTTCGAATATTCGAAACAGGTGCGAGGATACTACTCCCCTGAGAGCGTCCCGTGTCCCGCGAAAATATGATTAATAAAAATTCCGTAAAATCTAACGCAAATTCATACTTTGTAACTTCAGATGCGACGATAAAAATTTCATTTTTATATTTTTTCACTGATATCTCAACTTCTCTTGGTATCTTCCAAAATAAACTCCCCATCCGCCTCCCAATGGCCACTTTCGAAGCAGCGAAAAGGGGACTCGGTTACAGGTGCGGTCCCGCCTTGTAGAAGAGGTTCCCCGCACCTGCGTTTAAAGCACAGCAGGCAAATCTTCGTTAAACTCATATTTAGCGAGTCGGGCACCGTATGCAAAAGGAGACAACAACACGACCGATCGTACCTACACTTCAGCAATTTTGTGCCTAAAGACATTCGACGCGGTATTTAATCTTACTGCGAATTCAATTGGGCGACAGAGTGCGAAGAATAGTAATTGCGACGATGAGGAAACACTCCCGTCTTATTCTACAGTTGCTTCGACGGTCCACGTTACATTTGGGACAGCAAGGGCGTAACCTCTAGTGGGAGAGGGTGGGGGAGGGGAACGATGTCGAAAGCGCAGAGGGAGGAAAAGGCAGCGGAATGCGCTTCAGAGGCAGATTCACTTCTATAGCTGGCCATTCGCTCGCTGCGTGCGAATCCGACGTCGCCCGAGCTAACGAAAGGGGAAAAAGAGAGGGAGGAGGAAATAGAGTAGGGGGAGGAAAGAGAAGAGGGGAAGGAGAGAGAGAAGGGGGAGGAGAGAGAGAAGGGGGAGGAGAGAGAGAAGGAGGAGGAAAGAAAATAGGGGAGGAGGAAAGAGAGGGAGGTAGGAGAGAGAGAGGGAAAGGAAAGAGAGGGGGAGAGGAGAGAGAGAGGGGAAGGAAAGAGAGGGGGGAGGAGAGAGAGAGGGGGAGGAGAGGGAGAAGAGAGAAAGAGAGAGCGAGGAGAGAGGGGGAGGAAAGATAATAGATAGAGGAGGAAAGAGAGGGGGGGAGGAGAGAGGGAGGAAGGAAAGAGAAGAGGGGGAGGAAAGAGAGAGGGGGAGGAAAGGGGAAAGGGGGGATGAGAGAGAGAGCGGGAGGAAAGAGAAAGAGGGAGGAGAGAGAGAGACAGACAGACAGACAAACGACTGTATTTAGAGCGAAATTGAGACTGTAAAGTCCCTTCTTACAGAGGGGGAGGAGAGAAAGAGAGAGGGGGGAGAGAGAGAGGGAGGAGGAGGAGAGAGAGGGAGGAGGAGGAGAGAGAGGGGGGGAGGGAAGAAAGTGGGGAGAAATAGAGGTTTGGGGAAATTAGAGGGGTGAGAGAATAGATAGGGAGGAATGACAGAGGGGGAGGAATGAGAGTGTGGGAGGGGGGAGAGAGAGAGAGGGAGGAATGAGAGGGTGATAAGAAAGATTCGGAGGAAGAAAATAGAAGGGAGAAGAAAGAGGAGGTGAGGAATGAGAGGAGGGAGGAAAATGAGAGCGGGTGGAAAGAGCGAAGAAAGTGAAGGCGGCGTATTAGCAATGACTTTCCGGTCCGCGGTGTATCGTTGTTACCAAAGATGCATTGGCAACGGAATCGACTGGAAAGGTGACGTAACCATGAATAGTTCCATTTGTACGGCGCCGAAGGACGATAGATAACCAAGTCGAATGAAAATAAAAGTTTAATTTTGAAGTTAAACGAAATTGAAGCGATAAATTCTAATTCATGGAGATAACCTCGTGGTATTCTAGAGGTACCTCGCACAAGCAATTCAGGATGCATTACTTCTCTCCTAGTCAGCGATACGTCTCTGTTTTCCGCCTGCACTTCCACATAAGAGCATCGGATCCCACCCCCTTCTATACTTCCTCCTACCAATGCCTCCTCTTCACTGTGTCCACCCTCTTATCTCACCTCTCTGCCTCGCTCACTCACTCACCGACATCCCAGCCATATCAACCTCCCCCTTTTACCCTATCCTCCGTCCCCTCTTCACCTTCCCATCCTCCCTTTCCAATCCCCTATCCTTCCCTTTCTTCTTCTCTCTCCTTTCTGTCTTTCCTTTCCTTCCTCAATCCTCCGTTCCTTTCCTCTCTTCCTCCCTCACTTCTTTTACCTTCCTTCCACCCTCCTCTCTCTTCGTCCCCTCCTTGCTCCCTCCGCTCTTCCTTTCTCCTCTTTCTCCCTAATATCTCCCTCACTTCTTTTACCTATCTTCCGCTCTCCTCCCTTCACCCCGTCCTTCTTCTCTCCTCTCTTAATCCCCTCCTTCCTCTCTCCCTTTTCCCTCTTCCTCCCTCTCTCCTTTTTCCTTTCTTTCTCCCCTTCCTCTCTTCCCCTTTTCTTGCGCCATCTCCTTTCCCTCCGTTTTTACTGCATCCATCTCTCTCATTTCCTCTAGAGCACCGCGGGATTGAAATTCCTTCTCGCTTATTGTACATCTTTCCAATGGATGAAAGCAATTGGTGACATGTAAGACTGTGTAAAATTACACCTACATTAAGAACTTCTTCTGAGTTGCTGTATTGCGGCTTCACTTTACCGTCTTTACGTGACGATAATCAAATATCGAACTAACTTTACGGCTTCGATCCAAATGCCCATTGAGGCATCTCCGATAGCTCTAACAAGCTGCATAGAAAGAAGTGTTCATTGTTCCGTCACTAATTGTTTCTTTGTAGTTGAAACGGGTATCTTGTTTTTTTCAAACGTTTAGTGCCTTATTTCGGGTCTTCGTCATCAATTACACACGACCATGTTCTCCGCAAGATTCGAACCGGCAAACGTCGTATCGAAAGGCAACCACGTTTACGTCACTTCTATTCTAGTTCTTCGATGATTTTCATTCGAGCTTAATTGCTTAATTCTTTCCTTTCTTGAAGATTTCATCATTTAGAAAAGGTTAAAATGAAAAGTGAATGCATTAGTCACACTGTTGATGAATCGAGGTGCTTGCATAGCGCACGAGGTTTGTTTTTGTCAGTAGCTTTGTTAGTTAAATGGTTCCTCATAGCTTATTCGATCGACACAAATCATTATTTCAGTGGTAGAATATCCGCCCGGCAAGTGAAAGACCCGGTTTCGATTCCTGATCATAACAGACTTCTTTCGCCTCTTTCCACATATCCTATCATTCCAGTTAATGCCCGTCGCATAAGGATCTTATGTTAGGATCATCCATTCCTTCAATTATTTATTTCGATGAATCTGATATTCCTCTTCTTACCACTCTGCTTCGTTCTAAGCATCTATGACTTCCTTCACGCAGAACGTTGCTTCTCAAACTTTGGCATTCCTTTACCGCTTTACTTTTAATGTCTACTTGTTTTCCTCTTTGTCGAGTTAATTCTCTCTCGCATCATTTTTCTCGTAGTCCTAAAACGCAATGGTTCGCTCCATATAAGGGCTTTCCCTAACCCCTTATGAATTTATTTTTTCCAACTCACTGCCGTAAAATCTCGTCTCATACACGCTTCTTTTCTTCTCCTCTTTCCTGCCTGCCAAAATGCATTTTCGATGGAGATGGCAGGAATAAGAGGAAAAGTATAGAATAAGGAAGCACTTACCTTAGGTCAATTAGTACAATGTTCCCTATTATCCCCTTTCAACTCTACCTATGAATTTAGACTATCGTCGATATTTCTTTCTATTCATTTAAATGCCCAATACCTTGGCCTTATTATTTGTAACTGATGTCTCTTAACTTACCTCCTGCTTAAAAATGGTGTATATATCTTCCAGTTATTCTTTCGAAATTGATATTAAAGAGTGCTAGATGGGCAGCCCTGTGTGAAGTCCTTTTTCATTTCACTTTACTCGTTTCAACATTTCAACCTCATTTCCATCTTTCGCCGTTTAATCGTCATTTTGTTCCATCACTAATCACTACCAAACTATTTTTACCTTTAATCTTTACTACTATCTGGAGTACCCGGCGTTGTCCGGGACCAGATGGAAAACAGCATTTGTTGAATTAAGCAACCCCCCACCCCCTCCCCTCCCAAATTTTTAAATCGCCATATAGTCTGTGTTACTCGCAGGGTAAAATTATATATCTATGAGAAGTTTGGTACCGATATCTTCAAAAGTGTGCATTTGCATAGAAAACAAATATAATACGAATGTCACTTTTATAGGTATATATAAGATATCTTACTGATTGCAAAAACCATTCACTTTCTAATAGCTTTGGCCGCTCGTTAGCGTAATCTCTCAGCAAATGAAAAGGTAAAACTTAGTTCGTTTACAATTAGGCTTGAAATTCAAATTGAAATGCCTCTTCTGAGTAACGATAAAATCTTGGTTACGACCAATTAAACTGCAAATACCTTTGAAGAATAACTGTCACCTCATCTTTTAAGACAAATCTCCTTTAATGGAATATCTCTTTTATCAACTACGTTACGAATATTTAAATCCACCTTCACGTTCAGCATTTTATAAATCCTAAAGTTTCTTGCTTTTTATAGTGTATATAATTTGGCAGAGCTCTCATATTTAGAAACATCTAGAGTATTCCTTTCATTATCTCTGTCGTTATTCCATTATCACGTGTTTGGAACGCGCAAAGACCCAAAGAGTTATTTCACAAAGTCCCGAATTCGCCAAATAAAGCAGAAGCATACGGAAGGCTAATATAAAAAAAATATTCCTAATATTTTTATTACGATCAATTTTTATTCAGAAAGATGGCTATGTTTAGCATATTGGTAAACTTCATTTTTTTAAATTTGATTATAGAATCGAAATAAATATTTAAATGTGGAATCAAAATACTATTCTTAAAAAATTTGCAGTCCGTCGTTTAACGGTTATTATTAATGTTTTGTAAAGTGCAGTCCTCTATGCGAATACATGTTTACATCACAGAGCATGTAAGAGCTAACGAGAGAATAATACTTTTTCAAATTGCCGTTCTTTGAATCATTCTTCGGTACAAGTTGTTTATCCCGAGCGCCTCTTTAATTTTCGACATTTACCCACCCAGTCACCGCCCACATGGTGAGGGTTTCTTTCATTCCAGGGTAGCGACCTGAGTGGCCTACACCCGATTAAAGACAAAGCGAGCTGAAGGCTCGCCAAGGCGTTACTTTACGTTGCCAATACGAATTGAAATGGTCAGGGATAACCGACAAGTACCCATTTTTCTTTGCAATCGAAGCATTTTCGTTATAACGCCTCTGCTTCGAGTTCTCTGCCTTTGCTCATTTTACGCTCTCATATATGCACGTACATAGTAGATAGAAAAAGTATTGCAAGCGCAAAATTTCGATTTTTACGGAAATACACGTCTTAGGTGTCAAAAAAAAGAGGTTTTCGTCTTTGTCTGTGGTTCGGCTGGGCAGTTAAAAGAAATCGAACGATATGTCGTAATTCTCAAACTATCTCCGTACAGATGAACGACATAGCGCAACTATGAGGGGTATTTTACTCTTGTCGTTTTATTCAAAAATGTCTCAAACCATTTCGATTAAAATTCATTAACTTATAGAAAATGGAGTCCTAAATAATACTGCATAAGCCGTATTTCTTAAAAATATAACAATATAGCGTCCAGCGACATTATAATATATTTCCGCCCAGTTACCTCTATCAGCTCTCCTCAGTCCCCTGACGTCACTCAACAGTCTGAAGATTGCGTCAGTATCTATATGGATTCAACAGTGTTCGTGCGATAATATTGCTTCGCCAATACAAATATAATACTTTATATTTATGCACTGGTGGTGTAGTGGTTAGCGTGTCGGCTTCCCGTTACAAAGTTCCTGGGTTTGATCCCCGTGAATGGGAGTTTATTCACACAAAAAATTAATTAATTAATTTTTTAAAACTATCATCGGTGCCTGGCAGTAACAGCAGTACTGTCAGTATGGTATAGAGTCGAAAACAAATTATGTTGGCTGGGTCTATATCCAATAGAGCTGTAGGCGTGATCGGGACGATTTGAACGGCTACAGTACTGCGATGTGGAAAGCAAGAGGGAAACTACCACATTAAAATTCCCTAGTAATGATTATATGGTTGGACAATATGAGTTCTCTCGAGGTAAAATATTCCGGAGGTAAAATAGTCCCCCAATTGGATCTCCGGGCGGGGACTGCCTTGAGGAAAGAATTTCTCGAAGATAACTTACGCATAGGTACTTGGAATGTAAAAACCATGAGGAAGGCAGGAAAGCTAGAGAATCTGAAAGAAGAAATAGGATTGACATCATAGGGCTGAGCGAAGCTAGATGGGAAGGAGAAGGGCAGTTCAACTCGGAAGAATTCACGGTAGTTTAACTCTGGAGGAAATAGTGGGGCAAGGGGAGTACCTCTGGTACTTAGGAAAGATATGATGAAGATCATGACAAAAATAACAGCAAGGAATGATAGGTTGATGGCACTAAAGCTAAAAGCAGTCCCAATGGGCATGTTGATAATCCAGGTATATATTCCAACGTTCGCTCATGAAGAAGAAGAAATTGAGGAGATGTATGAACAAATTAACGATATTTACGAGGGAGACAGAAGAGGAATGGTAAACTGCATAATAATGGGAGATTGGAACAGCATAGTTGGAGAAGGACGAGAAGAAAATGTTGTCGGTCAATACGGACTTGGGAAAAGAAACCGAGGAGGAGAAAAACTGGTAGAATTCTGCGTTAATAACATGGTTCAAAAACCATCAACGAAGGCTGTACACATGGAAAAGCCCAGAAGATAGAATGAGATGCCAAATAGATTACATCCTAGTAAAACAAAGATTCAGGAACAGCATAAAAAATGCTAAGACATTACCAGAAGCGGACATTAATTCAGATCACATCCTTCTAATAGTCGATGTAACTACAAAGCTTTAACAAATAAGGAAAACGAGAAGAAAAAGACTGACTTGAGACCTAGAAAAACTGAAAGAAAAGAACGATGAATTCAGCACGAAGTTGGAAGATCGCCTTAGAAATTTGTAAAACAAACCGAAGACCGTGGATACAGAATGGGAGGAAATTAAAAACAGGATCAAAGATACCTTGAATAAAGAGATTGGGAAACAAGAGAAGAAAATCAGAAAAACATGATCACTAAGGAAATGCTGGAGAAAATGGATGAGAGAAGAAAATGGAAAAACGTTAAGAGTGAAGAAGGTAGAGCCAACTATTGACGCATAAACAATAAGTTGAGAAGGGTAATAGATAAAGTTAGGGAAATTTAGATAAGAGAAAAATGTAAGGAAATACAACAGATGGAGAAGTTAGGACGTTACGATATGATGTACGTTAGGGCATTGGAGTTAAAAGCAGAGCTGCAAACCGAACCGCTGAACCGAACCGCAGTCATTTTGCTGAATCGCGAACCGAACCGAAACCACTGATTAATTTTTCAATGAACAGAAAACCGAACCGTAATTTTTTGCAAAAGTGGTTTGGATTCGGTTCGATCTCAATCCACAAAGTACGGACCAACGAAAAGATCAGGAATTTCCATTAGAACAACCAGCGGGTTTGCTTCAAAGGAAAGAGTGCCTATCTCTTTCCACTCTGCTATTATTGTTATCCACATAAAAATCATGTTAGGATCAAAAATACCATTTTTAATATAAATAAATTAAGATGATGATGGGATTGTAATATAATTAACATATATAAATTTTTCCTTTAAATAAATTCTTCTTTCATTTAAAATAATAATTACTGCAGATTGATTTATTTACAGATTGATACTGAATGTGTAATGTTTATATTGGATAAATTATTTCTGGATAGTATTTCAAATGATTAATTTAGTTGAACCGAACAGCAAACCGAACCGAACCACTTGTCAAAATTCCCATTTGAACCGAACCATGAACCAAACCACTTCCAAAAATTTAGAACCGAACCGCGAACCGAACCACTCCCAAATTTTGAAGTGGTTTGCAGCTCTGGTTAGAAAATAAGAAGCCTAATGGGATTCATGGTAAAGAAATTATTAATGCAGATGGAAAAATACTGGAACTAAAGAAAGGAAAAGCTACAGGTAGCGATGGAATACCGGCAGAGGTACTTAATGTCATGGGATCAGAAGGACTAAAAGTGATTACGAAATTAATTAACAAGAGAGAGAGAGTGGCGTCACGATTTCTTAGATGTAACAATGATCCCTCTAAAGAAGAAGCCAAAGGCAGTGTAAAGATTACAGAACGATAAGCCTATTGTCACACACTTCGAAGATCATCACGATGATTCTTAATAAAAGGATAGAGAAAAAGGCCGAAGAAATGCTAGGGGAAGATCAATTTCGCTTCAGAAAAGGACGAGGAACCAGAGATGCTATCGGTGTAGTGAGAATCATATCCGAAAGGGCAATAGAGTACAACTAATATTGCTGCATATGTTTCGTCGACTGGCGGAAGGCCTTTGATAGAGTAAATTGGGTACCTACTGCTGATGAGGATATTAAAGAGTATAGGTGTAGACTGGAAAGACAGGAGACTGATCAGGAATCTATACGTGAATCAAGGTGTAAAGGTCAGGTTGGAGAAAGCGGACACCAGCGGAGTAAATATTGGTATAGGAGTTAGACAGAATTGTTCCTTATCGTCGATCCTATTCAATATATATGGAGAGAAGCTAATGCAGGAAGTGGTAGAAGGTACAGGAGATTTCAGAATTGGAGGAAGGATTAAAAGAGCATTGAAATACGCGGATGATCAAGTACTTCTATCAAGAAAGGAAAAGGAACTCCAGAAAATGATAAATAGACTAGTGATAACAGGTATAAAGTACGATATGGAAATAAATACAAAAAAATCCAAGGTCATGCGAATATCAAGTAAAGAAGAAGAAAATTTGAATATAATTATTGGAGGAAAACCATTAGAACAAGTGTCACACTATAAATACATTGGAAGCATCATAACGACAGAAGCAAAATGTATCGATGAAATCAGGACCAGAATAACGAAAGCAAAAGCCGCTTTCAGAAGAAAGAACCTCCTTCTAACTGAGAATATAAAGGAGGATATCCGGAAGAATTTGATAAAATGCTATGTATGGAATATAGCTTTATATGGGGAAGAAACATGGGCGTTAAGGAAAAATGATATTAAATACTTGGAAAGCTTTGAAATGTGGACATGGAGAAGAATGCTGAAGATAAAATGGACAGATAGGGTGAAAAACGAGGAAGTACTACGAAGAATTGGAGAGAAGCGAACGATTATACAGACTATCAAGAAGAGGAAGGCGAACTGGATTGGACATTACCCGAGAAGAGAGAGCATGATTAAAGAAGTGATATAAGGAAAACTGGATGGAAAGAGAGAGAGAGGTAGGAAAATGTTTCAGCTGATAGACGAGTTGAAGGGGAAAGATAGCTATCGAGACGGAAAATGGAGAACCAAGTTTAACCATGAATAATCGCGGACCTGTCTACGGACAGACTACCTATGATGATGATGATGATTTATGAATGCCACACTAATTATTTTTGGAGTTAGATGCCACGCCTTTCTCCTTCACTACATCCTGCGAGTTTCCTCAATTTTTCCGGTCATAACATTTCGTCGGGAGTATAATCCCTCTTAAACTCTCAAGAAGTATATGTTGTCGAAATTCGCTGTTAACCTTCGCTATTTGCTCACTGTAGTTCACTTTATAAGAGAGTTTCCCGACTCGAGTTTCCACATCCTTTGAGCGGAGGATGCCCCTTCTTATTCTTCTTCTCTCTCACACACACCTGTTTCTCTCTCTCCCTCCCTCTCTCCCCGCCAGAACACGCACTTATCCTGCAATCGTCCTTTTCCGGTGGCTACGTCTCACGGTATCCCCCCGCTGTCCCCCTCTTCACCTTGATCCATTTCCATTTTCCGCCATTGTGATCCCCACCTGCTATATCTCCATATCTCCGTATCTCTTCCCACGCCTCTCAACCCATTAGCTTCACGCTTCCTCTCTCATTCGCTACTTCTCCCTCCTTCCCTCTTTGCTGCATCACTTTCTCTATCGTTTAATAAAATAGACGATGCCAAATTCACGCAGATTCGCTTCTTTCTCTCTCTGTCTCTCTCGTCAGGAGCCCTGCTTTCTTCACCCCTTTCTTCGCCTCCCTCCATCGCCCCCTCCTTCGCCCCCCTCCATCGCCCCCTCCTACCCCCCTCCTTCGCCTCCCTCCTTCGCCACCTTCTTCTCCCCCCATTACAACACATTAGGTATATTATTTTTAAAAAAACTTATAATGCGTCACCCCAAATCCGTTTTTCTATTCGTCGCTTAAGACCGATCGCTTTCTAACAACAGGTGTATTAATAGTCAACAGTAAACTAGCACGTAAAGTCCGAAAATTTAAAAATGATATTGCAGTTTCCGACAGAATGTAAAACGTTCTGTCCGCCACCAAAATGACCTTCTCCGTAAACACTAATAAATATTTTCGCTCTTGACACCAAGATTCCTTATCGGCAATTACGCTCGTGGATAATTTATAAACAATCAACAATTTCACAGCGAACAGTAATATTTCTTCACGTTGAAAAAACAATAAGCAAACAAAATTGTTAGCTGTTGCTATGGATAACAAAATATCGATGCACAATTAAAATTTTCACTTGGCAGCGATCGTAACGCTATCAACAGAAAATTTTGGCATAGAAACGGAAACAGTGGTATCACTTAGCGACGTATTTAACGTAAATCTAGAAGAAAAATCGCAATATCCCTCTAAAAACGATCCGTTTTACGAAAAACGCTTTCAAACAACGCCCGTAGAAAAATGCATTTTCTACAGATTGTATAATAACAAGTAAATTAAATTAAGTTCTAAAGTAGATATTTTGAATAAAATAAAAATGACTAGAATAAACTTCCGCTTGGTCAGTTTCAACCAAAACCTGTTCAGATCTTGAATTATTAATAAAAATCTTAAACGTTATTTGAAGTTTTATACTGATCTGATTGTTGGGCTGCTGCGTTATATCGCCCAAAAAATTGATGTCTCACGCACACAAAGAAATCATCGAGAAAATGCTGAAATCGTTTTCAAAGGGGAATTCAGAACTTGCGCTTCCGTTGAAAATTCGAATTCGATTTTTTCGCGAATACAATATTTTCTCCATATACTACGTGTACGACTACTTCGCCCACAACCCCTCTCCTCCTCCTCCTCTTCCATCCCGCCCTCTCCTCCTTTCTCCGCACACTTAATATCATTATAACATCCTTCTTACATTCACCTAATTTTCTCTTCCTCTCCTTAAATGTAAGAAGGGACTTCACAGTCTCAATTTCGCCCTAAATAAAGTCGTTTGTCTCTCTGTCTGTCTGTCTGTCTTATAGCACATCCTTGCCTTTGCCGTCAACTCTCCTTCTTTCCATCCTTACATTTTTTAGCGATATTTTTAAAAGTCACTTTGTCTGTCCGTCCGTCCGTCCCTCCGACTGTGTGGACGATATCTCCTGAAACGATTCAACCTAGAGAAACCAAATTCTCATGATAAGTTACTGCATATGAGAGCTGCACCTGGAAAGAATTTGGTGGACCGGGATCAGCTGCTTGGGGCTAATGTTGCCCCATTATTGCCCCATAAGAAAAGCACGTGAATCGATTGTGAGGTTTATATATTTGCTTTTTTAAATTATTTCCCGGGACTTGAAGTTTGGAAAGTTTGAAAGTTTAGAAATTGTAGTTTCTTATTTTCGAAGACAGAATTCAAATCCATGTAGCTTTATCGTACATTTTTAGGTTTTATCGGAAAAAAGTGGGAGTTTTTCTGGGTCTGAACAATTGACTGCCATGGCAACTATCTCAATCCTTTTACATGGGTAAGCTTTTAATGGGAATCAGAGGGATTACTGTCATTAATATAATATAATTTATTTTTTTGTAAAAAAAATCGCCTTATAATATTTGCTTTCGCAGTGTTTTCCGAACTTGTTCTTTTTACCTACTACGCTCCGTTAACACACGCATCAGCGCGCGTATTCGTTGGTATATGCGTGAGATAGTTCCGCTCCGGCGCTATAAATATATTGTTTTATATATATATATATATATAAATGCGCATTAATACGTGAAAGCGTATTTTTGCGAGGCATTTCATGTAGTCCTCCCTTTGGAAGAACTCATTTCATTCCATCATTTCCGCTGCTTTCTCGACAAGCACCTTGCTGTTGGATGAACTCCGTTCTGGATCGAGGGATGCGGGCCACCGTCTCGTTTCCTCTTACTTAGTTTGCAATACGTGAGACTATGTGCTTCGAGATTTCAATCTCGTGAAGTTGCAATCCCAGGTACATTTGGAAGAGAGACATAGTTCGACGACTTTGTTTCCAAGGCAAACAGTTTCGTGGTTGCTCAGAGTAACACACACATTCCTTATCGCCGTCCAAAATCTTCAATAGCTTTAACTATCGGCACTCTTTCGCGATGTCGTAAAACAGGGATTCCCAATCTTTTCGATGTGGCGAGCACCAAGTTGTGTCGAAGAACATCAAGCGAGCACCAAATTGTATCCTAGAATATCAGAATAGCACCACTACGCTTCCGAAATAGCAGTAATGATAATGAATAAAATCAAGCCAACATCAAAGTCACTATTAATGATCTTGAATACGTTTAGAAGGAAATCAACCTAACAAATTAAATTATTGGCTCTAAGAAATGGAATATTAAGCACCGTTGAAGAGCACAATCAGAGCAGCATCAGGATTCCAAGTAGCATAGCGGTGCTCACGAGCACCAGGTTGGGAACCCCTGTCCTAAAACATCTCAGATTTTAAAGTATTAATGTCTAGCGGAAGTGCCCGTTGCATTTCAACGGATTTATTGAATCTAAAACTTCGACCGTGTAACATGCAAACATAAATAAATAGATAAAGCAAAAACGAAGAAGATCGGTCCATATATACGTAGGTATTCTGATGAACGAAGGAAAAAACCCTGCACTTTGAAAAATCGAAAATTACGTGTAAACTTATGAGAAAGTAATTATTTTGTTAAGCCCCCCCTCCCCTCCAATTTTTTATCGCCATATAGCCTACGTTATCCGCAGAGTAAAATTATATACCTATGCGAAGTTTCGTGACGATATCTTTAAAGCTGTGGATTTGTATAGAGAACAAACATAACCTAAATTTCACTTATATATACAAGCCAATAAGTATATGTTTTTACTATCCGTGGTATTCTTTCTTCTGTCATCCTGTCCAGATGGTCGCACCATCTTCTTTTATAATCTTTAATCCTCTCATTTAGGTTATATATCTTTAATTAATTTCCATTCTAGTACATCCTTTAACACTCGTCAGAAATTTCATCTCCGACCCGTGGATCTAATTCTTATCTTTCGTCTTTAGTACCAATGTTCGCTCGCATATGCTAGGGTTGGGACAGCTATTGTTTCATAAAATTTCAGCCATGTCTCCTTTCTGGTTTTACTTCTAAAAGTCTTATGTATTGTACCGCAGATATTACGGAATTTTGACAATTTTTCTTCTATGTCTTTATCCTTGTCATAGGACACATCACCACCCAAATACTTGAAATGGTTTACTTGTCCTAAGATGTGATTATTAATGACTATTTTAGTTCTTACGGGATTTTTTCCTCTAAAAGCCATAGTTTCTGTTTTGTTGGGAGCTATCTTTAAGCCAAAGCGTTTACATAGCTCATTTAGTTGGCATATCGATCTCTGTAGTTTTTCTGCGTTTTCTTGGATCACCACCTTATCGTCTGCGTATAAAATTGCATTTAGGGATGTTTTTATATCTAGCTGTGTTCCAGGATGTACCTTCATTTTCCGTGTACAAGACATATAGTCTACTTAATATATGTTAAAAAGTGTTGGAGAATTATTTTAGCTTAGATTTGATATTACACCGCTCTCTTTCATACTTACCGTCTTTGTTTCTTCCCTGTTTAGCCCCCATTGTATTCTGTAGTAATTTAATCTTTTTCTTCTTCAAGTCGTCCAGCTATTTTAAATAAATATATACATTATTTAGTTTTACAGCGGATAAATCGCATTTAACACTAATGCCGACTTTCTAAAGTTTACCATAAAGAAGGATTGGAATTTGTCTTTGTTTGATAATCTCCTTCCTTATCAAGTCGTCCAAAAATATGTTAGGTGTCTGCGTTAGATAAAAACTTATGCGTTAGGTGCCATAACACAAGCAAAAATTATTAAAATTACTTTAATGTTATATATGCTTCATGAACCTTCAGAATAGCTTACAGATATCTTCATTGTTTGATATCTTGCAAGATCACTCTGTAGGGGCCATACATAGGGTTACCAGACGTCCGGATTTCCCCGGACATGTCCGGGGACGACCGGGCGGTGTTTTAAATGTTTCCCGGGTTTATAAATATTTATGTTAAAGTAGGGTAGGTATTGCATGCACACGTAAAGAAATTAAACGTATTTGTTTGAGATTTTTTTATGTTAGCAACAATGATTAAGTCCCCATGCAAGAAATTTTCAAGTTCAACTCGAATTAAGACATTCTTTTTTGATTTTATTGATAACGGCTACCCCTACGTAAAAAATGTAAAGGAAAATAAATACTCTACTTTATTAGTTCTACAAGATTTATTTGAAAACTATTTTGATATGACCAAAACTTTACGAGATATGACGGAAAGTTAACTTTTTTGTCACAAATAAAGTGGTACCCTTGTTTGGCTTACGTGATTCATTTATGTGATTTTCTTATTGTCTTTTACTGTTTAATATATAAAATTTTATGAAAATCCGTTCTGTAGAAGCCGAGAACGAGCATGCGGACGCACAGACGGACAGGCGGACAGACAGACGGACAGACCGAAGCTAATAGGCGCTCATGCTGGAAGCGAAACGCGCCTAAGGTACTTTTAAAAGTTGACGTTTGGTCGATATTCAATCAAACTTATTAACGTTTATCATCTAATTAAGAAAGTTTTAGTACAGAACGCGTTCTACCATTATTACATGTACGTATTATTATGAGCAATTGATTTTCGCTTAACGCGGTACTGTTAAGGAACGCATCTATTGCGTTAGCCGAGGAATACCCATTTTAAAAAAAGTCAGGTAGACACACCCTTATGAAAATTGTAAATATTTGTGAGAAATATAGGTCAGGGGCGCGTAACCTATGGAACGTGACTCGCGTGCGTATTTTGACGATGATACGGTCTGTGGTATTTTCTACTGATAGTTATGCAGATTTAACTGTTGCCATTAAACCTGGTGAAGTTTCAGCAATAAAAAATGGTTTAGACTTTATTTTCGTTTGAAATGTCACTCGTTCGGAACTTATAATAAGGCCCGCCAAAGCATTTACATCTACGAATGCCACATAATAAGGTTGAACGCTCCTGATCCATAAAAGCATATAGACAGACAGAGAAGAAAATTCCCATTTGCACCGTTTTGGCAAAAAAAAAACCATTACCTGCGCGTAAAAATAAAAAAATTATAACAAATTGAGTATCGCTATATTCTATTCAGTTTAATCGGAATATATGAAATTTTGGTAATTCGAATTTATAATTACCGAATCTTAGCGACCACTTCTCTTGACGATCGATTTTTCTCAGAATTCCATGAGAGCAATGTAATTTTTCTCTCATAAAATACCATTCCTCAAACTTAGAAATTTTCGTGGTTAAAAATTTTCTCGATACATGCGTGTTATATCAGCAATCTACATAATACCCTGCAAATCACCTTACTGGTGGTTGGCAGGGGGTGTAGTACACCAAGATTCCTTAGTTTACCTACGTTAGCCGTTTTCATTAGCGACCCTATATTGTGATCGAACCCACGTGGAGAATGACCGGAACGAGGAGGGATTGAATCCACCATTATTTCACACTTATTTATAATCTTAATATACAAAATTGTAAGCAAAGCTACGAAAAACGAGAGGTCCTATTCGTTAATAAATATTACCCTAACGGAATTTTTGTGGATGAGGCAATATTTACGAGAAAGCATTAAAATAAATGTATTTCTGCATTTTAAATTTCAGACAAGAGCATCGTATTTCTTCCAGAACCCCATTTCCTTTAACAGATGTGTCACACAAACTCTCGGCCCGCCTGGTTCACTTATGCAGCCCGCGAAGTAACTTAGTTTATACTAATACATGGCCCAAATGTCTTATATAATATTTTACGTAAATCTTTGTGAATAATCTAATAAGTTTAAGAAGTGTATTGGCACTTTTAAATATCTGCTAAATTTTGCTCCTTCCTATTTTTTAACTCCTGCACAATTTGAGTAAAGATTGAATGTTTTTTTCACTGTCTGCGTGTTTATTGCATGTCCAAAAAACCTAATCTGTGAAGCCAACTATAGTATTTTTGTAATTGTCAATAGGTATTTCCTTCCTTGTGAACTGCATCTCCAAAGAATATGAAAGGTTGAGAGCTGGGTATGTGTGGACCAGGTACCTACATATGCGAGTTTAACTGCTTGAACCAGCCCCTGGCGATCGAACGTAGAATCACTTTGACGGCCAGGTTGCCAACTAGAGGAAAAAGAGGGGGCAATTTTGTGGGCGGGGAGGGCTTTCCATCCTAAGGAAAAGCGTTCTTATCTCTTTACGACCTCCCCCGCGTTCTCCTCGCCTCGGGAAGAGGGGTAGGAGGAGGTCGCAGGCAGTGATGAAATAGTTGCGACACGCAGACATGTCGTGAAGGGGCGGCGTGTGACTGTGTGGTCGTCGGAGGGTGGGCCAGCGCATTCACGCCGCTTAGCGTGAGTCCATGCATTTGAGCGTCCTTGTGCCAGAACATCTTACGAGAGCATCGGTATTCTTTTCGAGAAAAACTGACGCATCAAAAACAAAATCGATCTCATTGACTCTACACACACACACACACATATATACACAGGGCAGTGCCCAGACATTCTGCCGCCTGAGGCGAGATATACATAATATGGCGCCCCCTGGCCTCGCAGGCCTTATGAATTTATTTTGATAGGTTTTCATTTATGTCAAATTTGGCGCCCCCTTCGAGAGGCGCCTGAGGCGGTTGCCTCGTCGCCTCACCCATCGGCAGGCCCTGTGTGTATATATATATATATTTAGGGCAACTAGGTGTTGAAGGAAACCCAGTGAGCACTTACCAGAAGGAGAGCCGCTGGGGTGTCGGAGAGACACATTTGTTGTGTCAGTTGTGCTGACGAAGGGATCATCCCGAAAGCTCCACAAACGTCTACAAATGTCTCTCCGACATCCCAGCGGCTCTCCTTTTGGTAAGTGCTCATTGGATTTCCTTCAACACCTAGTTTACCTTTCTTCTTCCACAAGTATTTACATATAGATATATAATTACGATTCCAGAAAAATGTTTTCCAAAGTTCTTAGACGAAATATCGAGTCGTGAATCGTCTTTTGTCACCTCTTAATCTCCACGCTCCGGTGTTTGCCGATCATTTATAAAGCTCCTCTTTTAAATCTTTCAATAATGTTTAAATGTACCTACGTTGTGAGCGAGATAGGACTGTTTTTTCATTTTTATTGATGGTGAAGTATGAACTTGTTTGCGCTGAGGAATTTATTTTTTGTATTTGACAAAATTTTCGCCGTCCTCGAGTGTCTTCCATTGGACATAGCGTTCGCATTCATTAATTTTTCATTTCGAAAGAAGAGCAAAACTTTTTCAGGAGGGATAACCGAACACAATCTCTTTCGACCCTCCTTGAAACATCGAATTTTAACCCTTTAAATCGGGCCGACATTTCATTCCGGTGCGCCGAATCACGAAAGCGAACTAAGTATATGAGTCATTCTCCTCGAACCGAAATAGCTACGCGAGGATGTCTAGGAGCAAATCCAGTGGCCAATGGGGGCGAATCGGGTATTATTCTCTCTTTCTCTCTCACTCGGCCCCACCCACACGAATCTCTCTCTCTACATTCTGAGAAGCCATTTGCCCTTTTCTAAGAACGAGCTGGCCACGCCCCCAAAAGGCCGTGAAATCTCGGATGGAGGAAGAGAAGGAGGGATTGGAGATGAAGGAGGGGAAGAAGAGAGGATGAAGATGTAGAGACAATGTGGGAGAAAAGATGCCATTTCCGACCCTTGAGTGAACTACCCAACCTGAAAGAGACCTTTCGAGTCCAACCTGTTTAACCATCTTTTAAGGTCCCTCTAGGACAGGGGTCGGCAAACCTTTTCCTAAGAAGAGCCACTTTTTCAAATTATGTATAAAACGCAACATCAAAAGAGCCGCAGTCATTGACGGCGGGGAGGGGGCGATTCTCACCTCCTTAACCTTGCTGTTGTTTTACTTTTTGGAATTATCTCCGTAAACCAAACGTTTGTTCTACGTAATGCGGCCATACGTCTTTAAGTTTTCTGCAATATCTATTAAAATAGTTTACGAAGCCAATTTCTTTTTTTTTGAGGTTTTATCAGGGAGAGTTCCTGTTGGGAACCGCACGAAAATCCTTAAAGAGCCACTTTCGGCTCAAGAGCCGCAGGTTGCCGATCCCTGGTCTAGGAGCAATTCGTGCACGAAAATCGACGACGTTCTGGAATTGCCTTTTGAAGATGGTCATCCCTCTTAAGGGAATCCAGCTGAGAATGACGACGATACTTCGAAGCAAATTGTCGAATAAAGATTTCTGAAAAGTAATTTGCAAAACTGAATAACATAGTCGGTCCATTTTCACCAAGTTGGAACGATGCCCTCTCTCTCTCTCTCTGTCCCTTGACCCGCTGTTGCGCCGAAATACAAATTTCCTGAAATGCACGTAAAGTAAGAATACGGTGTGCATTAAAGAAATTGAGTTATGTATCTTTTAAAATAATTTTTTTAAACTGTAAAATGTAACGTAGGTCACAAGCAATCTGCTGTCTGCAGAGATGAAATAGATCGATCGATGTTCGCCTTTTTCTTTTCAGAACAATCATGGATCGTAACAGAAGAGTCAACCTACGAACGAAAATTGACTGACTTTTTGAGTGCATTTACTTCCGGACAAACACCACCACATAGATGGATTGCGGAGTAACATGTACATGTTGACCAATCTTTAACCGTATGATCGGTGGTGATGAAATTAAGGCAATGAGTATAAAAAAAAGGCACAATGTTTCTTTTTCAAACGTAAACTATAAAATCTGTGAAACCTACTACGCGGATAATGAACATCCTAATAATAAATATATAAGTTTAGAGATAGCGAGATAACGGAAATGATGCGCGTTTCAAAGTCGAAACGTGGAGCAGCGACAGTTCAATCTAAGATGTCACGGTTATAACTTCCTTCGTCATGATTACAATGGAAAAAATAAATACTTGAAATCCCTTTTAGTAGTTTCCGCTGAAATACGGTCTTCCCTTTCTTCCAAAACTAAAAAACAAAGTAAACAAAGTTAACCCTATCCCTTATTAAAACTGTCTTTCAATTAATATATGTATATCACTACCTATCACCACCGACCAGCCTCTTCGATCGAAACTGCGTACATTCGCTGTTAGGGTGGAACCGACACAGTGCTTCGCCGCGAGGAAAGTTTAATTTTTCTTAACCCACACGAACCAATTTGCTCCGCGTTCCTCTTGGATCCCTTCTACAAGTCCACGGCAATACTCAGGTTGCATAATTCACAATTCAATTTTCGAATCAAGTCAGCGATGTCTACGGTGAAAACTTAGTCGGGAAATCAATACTAGATGCTGTCGGCATTCGAGAAAAGTGTTAATCGTAAGACGCCTCGGAAAATATACAAAGACATACTTTATATTTACATATACAGGTATTCCTCGTTACATTCGAGTTCGAAAAATGCGATTTCATTTTAATGCACTCAACTAATTTAGACCGATTTTAATTAATAGCACTCGTTTTAATGCGAATTGCGAATTTTCTGTTTACTCTCGGTGTGAGGTCTCCCCACTCCCCGGTCGTTGGAATCCACCGTATTCTTTCCTTCCTTCCGAATTAGAGAGAAAACGTATTCTCTCTCAGCTTCCAGCGCAGACTTCGCAGGCGGTCAACACCGTGTTTTACTACAAATTTCTTATCAGTGTCTAAGCGTTCTTTTTCCAACTAAATAATTATAAACGCAATTGATTCATACTAAAATTACATAAATGTTATTTAAAATAATAAAATGGATGTACTGTACTGGACATCTGTTTTAAGCAACAGCAGGAATATTCTAATGCTTTTTGTAGCAGATCTAGGACATTTTCATTGGTTGTTATGGGAAAATTGTTCGATTTACGCGATTTCCACCTATGCGACTTTTTTTCGGAACACAACTGTCGCATAAATCGAGGAGTACCTGTACATACACGAGCTTATATTTTTATTCGAATTCATGGGATGACCAGTTAAAAGGAAAATGAAAATATTACTCCTTAAGTAAGCTAAAAACTCAGAAAATTTCTGTAAATCGATAGCTATTATATTATGAAATGTGAAATCTATCTTGAATACGGTATTCAGAGTCTGTTCGACTTTATTTTTTCGTGGATGTAACACGAACGCAAATTAGTTCGGTTATTCCTATTGCTAATGTTTATTATCTCTCACAGTCGTTATTTAGGCGCTCGTAGCCTACACTCCACCTCTACAATCGCCAATTGGCTGACACATCTCTCGGCCGCAGCACAGGATGTGGCCAGGAATAACTTTGGGAAAGAACTCCCCTCGCCACGCACCTCCATCTCCTCGCCTGAGTCCCTTTCTTCTTCCCCTCGCCAAGCACCTCCATCTCCTCGGCTTTCCCACAAGGTGGAGCTTTTTATGAGTGGGAAACATCCGGGCGCCCTCCTTCCCCTCGAAACAAAAGCGAGCCGCGGGAACCTTTTCCATTAATGGCGCCTCGGTGGTCGCGAACAACGAGGCCTCCTCACTCTGTTTTGGGCCGCGCGACCCGGGGAATGAAATGCAGCAGAAATTGTTTTTAGCGATATTTCACTCGAAAAGGTTTTTTTCTAGCGACCAAGATGATGTCCAATTAACCACGGCGTGTTGAAGAAACGACGTTAGCCACTCTTAGCAACGCGCGATAGACGTCGTTTTATCAATTCGCCTTTTTAATTGCTCTAAGGCATTCCGGGGCGGACCTCTTAAGATAATGAAGACGACGTTTTTGCGACACGTCTTAATTTTATCTTATAAAATGTTACTCGTTGAAGTTCTGTACTGTAATAAAATTTTATTGTTTTTCACATTTAAATACAATCATAATATTTATTTATTCTTGGAGAGGAGAAAATGAGAGCGACAGAAAAGTTCTCTCTCCGCTCACTAGTTGCTAACGGAGGCTTCACAATGGAACCCTGAGGAGCGTGCACTCTTCTCCCCACTCCCAACCTTGGGCTCCCTCGACTCCTGGAAGGAGTATAACGCGTTTGATGGACGTCCAAAGGGCGAAAAATTAAGCTCCAACGGTGCGAAATAAGAAAGGACAAAGGAAACCAATATATTACCCGTGTTGTCTTAGCAAATTTGTCTCCCTAGCATTCGTAGCACACTTTTTATTCCCAAATCCTCTGTCGGATCAAAAAATAAGTGCCTTTTATAACAGATCTCAGTTCTGCTAAAACGACATTATACACCCGGCCCTCCTTTAACACAGGTTCTTATAACACGGATTCGCAATTGCACGGTTTGTTTTTTACTACCAAACATTCATACAACGCGGGTTATGGTTCGCATCGACGCGGTTTGGTAGGACTTGGGATGTGGGATTCCCGATTGTTGAACGAGAGAAAGACGAGCTGGAGGGCTATTGCTCTTCTTACCTGTTTCCTTCTTTTTATTATTGTTCGTGCATTCGTATCCTCATTTCTTTTTAATGTTTAATACATATTATGGCTACCCCCATGAATAAATCCAGGACTGCACTAAGGGCGGCTTTACAAGTGTTTAGTACTCGCGCGAGTTACTAAAGCAAGTAACTAAATTTTAGTAGCTAAAAAAGTACGAAGCGTTTACACGGAGTTATCTCACTTGCACTTCTCGGCCATGAGATGGAGCACCGTCGTAAAATTAAAAGGCTATTAAAATTGCAGCTACTCCTTGTTTGCGAAGAAATAGTTGAGATTATAGAGTCCGAATGGTTAAAAAAAAGAAACGTGTGTGGACAACAGAATGGCTGGCAAGAAGGAACACACGTGGTGCCTCATGCTTGTTTTTTAAGGAGCTTGCTACAGAAGACCCTGCAGAATTCAGAAATTGCATGAGGATGTCGTTAAATGATTTTCGCATTTTACTTGGAATGATTGAGTCATCTATTCAACTACAAGACATAACAATGAGGGAAGCAATATCTGCAAATGTAAAGCTGAATTTTCTTGTTCCATAAGCACTCGTGAGATCTGTACTCTTGAACAAATAGAAGAGTACGTTCCTCAGACCACCTATTGCTCATATTTGCCTTCAAGAAGAGAGCGAAATTAAATAACAATGGGCTCTTTGCGACTGGGTCCCAAATAACGACTTGACAGACATGTTCAGACGTGTTTAGTTACAATGTAAGTAGAGTCAAAGAGGAGTGGGGGAAGCTACTCGCGCGAGTGAATAGACCAAGTTTTTATTTACTCGACTAAACAAGTAACTAAAAATACGACTTGCATTAGTGCTAACTTTATTCGTTTACATGTAGAGAGCTACTAAAGTTTAGTTACTTGCTTTAGTAACTCGCGCGAGTACTAAACGTGTAAAGCCGCCTTAAAACTCTAGAATCAAAGGTTGCTATTATTCAACGACTTGTCAGTGGAGAGACGCAAAAAAACATTAGAAGTTCTGTGGCTCAGTCGTGCTCAATAGCTGCAAAGAAAACGGCAAGAGTGAGAAACCGATTGTTGGAAATGATTTTGGTATCTGGATGGAAGACCAGAATCAAAAGAAGATGGCGATTAGTTCTAACACCATCCGTGCAAAGGCACTGAAGCTTTATGATCACTTACAGAAAGAAGAGGCCGAGCAATTCTTAACAAGTAAAGGTTGGTTTGACAAGTTCAGAAAGAGTCAATAATATCAAACTTAAGGGTGAAGCTGCCAGTGCTAATGACTTTGCCGCTTATAAATTCCTAGACGAGTTTAAGGCTACTGTGAAAGATGAAGGACACAGCAAGTTTTTAACGCAGATGAGACTTCCTTGTTAAATGTGTATAAGAGAGGTTTTGGATTTTTTTTTCTGGATGAGGATGCACGAAAGGGTATGGACCGCTACCCCATTTCACTATGTAAAACAGGGTTCACTTAACGCGGGTTCACATACCACGGTGTTTTTTTCCAGAACGCATCCCCCGCGTTATAGGAGGGTCAGGTGTGCAAATAAAATCATACCCACTATGTAGATTTCCACTTTAATTGACGAATATAAATGAGACATTTTTATAGTGAATTTGATTTCATTTGCAGGATTCAGCGGTTGGTAGTTAGTGATTTGCTGACAAAAGGGAACATCAAAATCTGCAGGTAGAGAAAAATTTTTCAAAGATTAGGTGAAAAGTAGGTTTGAGTTCTCCCAATGAGTAATTCTCAATAATTCAATAACAATCGATTCACATATTGCTCACGTAACTCGATTTTGAAGTAGTTGCTGGAGTTTTGGCCTTATGACCATTGTAAAGTCGTAGCTGCTTATTCATCAACTTAGGATGTAATTTTGACAATAAGATATGTATACAATGGTAAGGAATCTATGAGCTCCCTAAGAGTAGGATTAGTGAAACGACCACTGCTGATACTTGATAATGTTCGCATGTGATATAAAGTTAATGAGGCCTGAAATTTTCAAACTTCGTCAATTAAGAATCGAGAATAGTTTGGTCTACGTAGTACATCTTAATATTTTCCTTTGTTTGCAATTCAACAATTATCCTGCAATTCATCTCTGTTTGCTGGTAGGGGTCGCAATGAACTAAATGTTTTCTAGCCTTTCTCGTTTGCACTACTCTTGCTTTCGACTACCAGTGCCATATCTGGGAGGCTTGTCACCAATGTTTACGCATACACCTTTGAAATATAGCTTTAGGAAATATAATTTTTCCTCCGTTGTAATAAAGAAATTTTTCACTCTAGTTAAAACGATTGTGATATTTGAACTTAAACGGAAAGATATTTTTTCGCACGACAGCGGGATTTGTGGCGCGCCATTTTCGAGTGTCATCTATGGCAAATGCCTTTTTCGCCACACACTACTTACAGCAATTACGATCCCTGATGATCGCCCTCGGGTGAAATCAACCACGACATCGTTTCTCTACAATCAAACCAAAGTGTTTCATTTTTGTGGTAGTGTCATTCCATATAGTATAGGATTTAGGTTCAACTTAGGATTCAGCCAGCGACTCTCTAGTTACACCCTATTGAAATTCCTTAATAAGTAGTCACATTTGTTTCATATTTCTAGCTACACTGTGCTGAAAATTTTCCTGTTCAGTCTTTGATACTCGATTCCAGAATTATCATGTTTTGAAATTAAGTTATTGGTCCTAATTATTAGAGGGTAATATTGGATGATCGTCTTTTCAGGTAAAATTTCCTTTGAAACCAGCAATTATGGTTTCTTTGAGGCGAGAACACTAGATGGCATGGGGCTAAGTTGTGAAAGAATGCCTTTTTTAATGACCATACTAAAAATTAATGCATCTTTCAATCGCCAGAACTCAATTTCGAACGCACAATAACCTACAAATTTAATTTAATAAGTACGTTTTCTTCGGAATTCGGCTTTATGCAATTCCGAAACGTTCCGCGAAGCCGTGATTATTCGTTACCTAACCCCGCCCTTAGAGGAAATTTCTTCTCTCCTCGCGTTTAGAGAATCGTTCGTACGCCTTTCCCCTTCCACCTCTGCTCGAGAACACGCACGCTCATAAAATTCACTCGCGGGATATGCCGCATAGGTCACGGGACGTGAAATGCACGCCTCTTCACTACTCGTGAGAATGGAAGCCGCACGGAATGAAGCCGCTCATCATTAACACCATCTCTCTGCCAAAATAATATACTTACTACATCCAGGGAAAAATGCTACCTCGTTTTTAAATTTGATCGTACTGTTGGGAGTCTCAATCGATAAAGTAAGCATGTGTTCGATGCAGGAGGTGTGAGTCGTTGTTCGTTACACAAGTTTGCTGTAAAAGCAGAGGTTTTCAAACTTCCCGAAGTCACGGAACCTTAAATATTATTCCCCCCCCCCCCCCCTCCCCTCCGCAATTCGAAGCATCCATACTTAAAGAGGCCGCAAGGAAAATGGAAGGCAGTAAGTTTCTCGCGGAAACTCGTCAAGCGGAAGGAAAAGCAGAAGATTGACTTAATCGGATGGATTTCGGGTGTTTCATTGAGCCGGAAACACTTTCAGTAGATGTATTCCTCCTCCAGTAAGGGCGCAATAAGACCTCCCACGAAGAAAAGAGGGAAAGATGGCTCGTAGGAGGAATCGGGGGAGGCAGAAAAGGGGTCTCCGATATATCTAAATATCTCCCCGCCCCCTCGGAAACCCGCACCGCGACACTTCCGCATAGGAAGAGGATGTGGGCTGCGCGGTCCGCATCTGAAGGGTCGATCGAGAGCTGGGTAAAATGGGGGGTGGTGCGGAGAGGTTTACCGGGAAGGAGCGCTAGTCTCATATCCGTCTCGAGTGATCGTAAGGGGAAGTGACGTTCGTCCTGGTCGGAAGAACGGCGTGCAGCTCGCCTCTCTCCCGTTCCAGACTAGGATGGGTTTTTCCGTCAGATGCGATGGAATCCGTGCTCTTTTTCCTAAGCGGCAAACTCGGAGGAAGCCGTGGCATAAAGAGCGGACGGGAAAAGATGATTCTCCGAAAGCGTTTCCTTTTCCTCGTCGACGCGTCGCATCTCTGGAAATGAACCATTATGGGCGCTAATTTTTAACCTTGACGAGTCGAGTTATAGAATACCGATTTGTTTTCTTTGGCGTGTGCTCTACGTGGCATCCCGTGCACCCGTGGGTTCAAATCTCCGTCTTTCGGTCGACGATGGCAACATCTTTTTCAATATCGGCGTACAATTGCTGAAACGATGCTCCGAAGAGCGCGAGAGACTTCGTCGGCCAAATGAAAAACATTCGATCTCGTTTCGACATGGCGTGCGCAGCTTTCGCGAGGGAATTTGATCCGTAAACTTTCGAGTCAGAGAATGCTTAAAGTGACTTATGGGCAGCGTCTCTATTTCTAAGCGTTCGTTGACCCGTCGTTATTTTCGCCACAGGCTCTTTTATCCGGTCGACCATCTCTCGCCCACAGGGTGACGGGAAAGCACGGGCCCGACGGGGAGCCAGTGCACTCCGCACGCATCTTTTCAAGGCCGTTTTCAAACCCTCTCGAATTATCCCTCTTCAAAAGATCAGAAATGTTAACATTTAGAAAGTGGACGTCGCACCGCAATTCCCCTCTTTGTTAGACAATGAGTAGAAAATTAATACCGACGGAACCCCGCGACGTCGCGTCATATTCCGTGATGCGTGCGAAAGGCGCATCTTTTGCGATCACCGCACCACGCCCAAATGGCGCACTCTTTTAAACGATCCTCGTTTACGTTTAGGGAGCGTTCTCTCTGATATATTACACAAGTTTCGATGAGGACGACTCCGAACAAATCTCTGAGGAGCGACAGGAACGACAAAAACACTTTACGTCGACCGCCATTCGGAGATTTCGCGATGGATGAAGCGCAAAGCGGGAAGACCTTCCACGATATCGTTCGCGGTCGAACCCTTAAATCCATTCGTTCGGAAGGGTTCGAGAGAGAGAGTTAGTTGCCTGGAAATCCTAACGGAGGCTGTGGTCGCCGTCCCAAGGAACCTCGTCGTTAAAGAATATTAGTAGCGTGGGCTCTTTTTTCCTAGTTGTGCTCCTCACCGATGCGTGCGTGGCCATATGCACACTTGTCTCTCATCCGGCCCCTCCTTGCCACCCCTCCCCTCCCTCCGACTCTCTCCTTACTCATCTCTCTCCCCGTCTCGGTGGACGCCGAGAGCTGAGTGCGTCAGGTGAGCGAGTAGGAAAGGGGAGGAGGGGAAGGCGAGAGATGACGGCTAATGGAGGAAGAAGGGGAAGGTCCTCCCCCCCTCCAACTCCGTCCGCTCGCTTCTCGCTCAGTTGATGTTCGCTAGCCGTGACGTGAGGGTCTCCGCTACTGATTCGGGGAGTACTCCTCGTGAAGGATAAACCGCTTTGGAAGCCTCCCTGTGCGAGTGTTGTTATACTGCATGTTTGTGCATCGTTTGTCTTCGTGATTCGGTCGTGACCGTCGGTTGCGAGGCTTTCGGGTGCTGAAATGCTCTGGCATCCCAGCTTGCCCGCATCCACCGCATCTGAAAACCTCCCGGGAAATCCCTACGGAGGCGGGGGCCTTTCCGGGGCCGCTCGCCTCCTTTCGTCTCCACCGATGGGCACCAGGTCGGCGGCCTCCCCGGGGGTGGCGGAGTCCGCCGCTCTTCTGTGCGAATCCTCACCGTCCTTCGTCGCCTCGCCTTTGCAGGATGCCTCCGGAATGCCCCGGCTTCCTCCACCGCCCCCGCCGCCTCATAGAGGTGGCCTGAAGTGGAGGCGGACCTCTTGGAGGGGCGCGGCCGGTGGCCGGCGGAGGCGAACCGCGGGGCAGCAGCCGCAGAGAGGAAGCAGGCGGTCGTGGGTGGGGCGAGGGTGCGGGAAGGAGCCTATGCCTGCAGAGCAGTCGTTGCCCCTCGTTAGGGGTTCGCCTTCGGGGAAGAGTCGTGGACGCATGGCGGCAAGGAGGGCTGCGAACGCCGCCGAGGACTCGAGGGTCGCTATGGAAGGTAAGATGGACCCCTCGACTTACTTATAGCGCGTGATGAAACTTAGCTTTACGTAACTCGAACTAATCGCAGTTTCCTCCGAGTTATTTTGTGATCTCTGCATTCCCCCAATTGTGTTTATGCTTAAAGCAACGAGTGAACCTTGTTTTTCTAATGTGCCTTGTTTGCCACAAGATCGAACTGTTGTTTGAATTGATATTAAATATTACATTAAGCCGTAGCGTCTCCATAACTGTTGTCTCTGTTTGCTATTCGTGTATACATTATTGTTGTTTTTATCATTTCTATTATGTGACGTGGCGCTCATTCATTGGTGAGATTATATTTAACCGCTGTGGCCTCGCAGCAGTGGCGTATGGCAAATATTGGGAGCATAGGACTAAAAACATTTGGCGGTTCTTAGCATAAGCTAAATCAAACTTAACATTAGAGGGAATAATTTTCACGAAAAGTAGTTTCATCATCAATTAAGTAGTGTGTCTGCTTAATTTAATTTTTGGTGCTTGCGATTTTTGTTTTTCCTGAGACCACAGCTCAGCTCAGCCCGCTCGTAGACCACCCTCGCAGTTTCTTCTTTCATGATTCTATAGTCATTTTAATTTATCAAATCATTCACTATACCTCATTGTTTTAAACATTTTTTGTTTACTATAACGCACCCGCAGTTTAACTAAACCATTTTGAGTAAACCATTTCGTAGACGAACATAAGCAGTGTCAATGAATTCTGCGAGTTTTACAATATTACTATGACATAAGCGACTAAGTTCTATTCCTAATGAGATGTTTCCTACCGATGATTATTGCGCTAATAGAAACGTTTTCTTTTCCACTGCGTAAAATTGTCTGGTTGGTCGTAAATAGTTCGCCGAATCGAGTTAAATCTTTTACGTTGGACGTGGTGATGTCGCGACAATGACGAAGCTGTATTATTAGGTTTGAAATAGAACGTGCGCGCCATCTGTTTACGCAATTTGTTGCTTTCGAACGATCATTTGCAGTAATTTATTTCTCATTTTCTTCTTTTTTATTTATCATTGTCCGAGCACACAAACACAAGTACATAATAGTCACTTTTAGTTGCGTCTAGCATATATATTTTCACGGTCTCATCGATCGTCGCGAGCGGCCAGTTCACCTTCGTCGTGGTGGATGGCTGCAGTCTCGCAATAAGCGGCGGAATTTCCGTTCGGCACGTGGACGCGAGACGAACAGCAGCGACGTAACGAGAGACGATGGAAGCGCGACAAAACATCCTCGGTCGTCGAAGTCTCCGAGAGCGTTTCTCCAGCCTTCGATCGAAAATGATCGGTGGCTCTCTAAATACCCTTTGCGATACGTTTCCTCCGGACGCGATCATGTGACGAACGCGAAGTGTGCGTTTGCATCATCACGTGGGAAGGCACACGCCCTCTGCCGCACACCCACCTGCTTCGGAGTGACGTCAGCGTAAGAAGGGGGATGAGGCGAGGGGGATTTCCTCCTAGTCGCGTCACCGCAGCCTCCTCTCTTCGATTTTCACGTAGCGGATTCACTAACTCTTCGTAGTCGGTCACGAATCTTTCTCCCTGAATCACATGTGACAGACGCGACGCGAATGATCGTGTCCTGTGAATTCTCTTCTTCCCCTGTCTTCCACCGTTCTTGCCCCCCAAAATGCCCCTCGGCACCCACGGCGAGGGAGGGCCACCCACGCCTCCGGAACGGTTCGAACGAGGCCCCAGCGTATGAAGGTCGATCGAAAAAGCTCTCTTTCGTCTGAGTCAGAGAGGCGGATTCCCCATCCGATGCCTCGCATTGGAGCAGAATAAGAGTTGTAGCGGCAGCACTTATTCCTATACTATGCGGAAAGAGTGGAACGTCATAAAGAAGTTATGATGCAAATTTTATTACTGCGCAGTTAAAACTTAAGAAATATGTTGCGTGACTTTCAGTTTCCAATTCTTGAAACGTACACCCACATCTACATAATACCCTGCAAGTCACCTTATTGGTGGATGGCAGGGGGTACAGTGCACCAAGGTTCCTTAGTTTGCCTACGTTACCTCGTCTTACTTTGTTCCCTTATCTTCCTAAATGCACAAGCCTTGATCAAAGGGATAACAAGAATAGGATACCAGATTACTTTTAATTTTTTGGTGATCATACTAGTTTATGCAGTTATTATTGTCGGAATAATGGGCTCTTTCGTTTATGAATATGAAACCATGAATCAGTTATGACCAAGTGGTCAGTTGCCTAACACATTCCTTAATTTCCATTTCCAAATCATCATTTTACCAATAAAAATGTTATTCCTCCCCTCCGCAGTCCCAATTTCCCGTTATTATATAATTATATACTCTTCGCTTTCCTCTTTTTTAAAATTCCATTGAATTTCTTCGATTTCTGCTTTATTAGTTGGTTACTGCTTAAGAGTATTATTAGCATGCTCGCAGCAATAGGTTTCTGCTTTAATAACCGTTAATCTATCGTCCGTGATTGTGGCGTTTCATCCTTTCTCGCAGGGATTGATGTTTCTGTTTACTTGTTCGATAAGATAGTGTTGCCAAAAGACACTGTTTGTATTCAAGTCGCGTTTGCTGATTTCCGTATTTGTTACGTTTCTTTTGCCAAGGAAGTTTGTGTTTAAATTGGTTTAACCGTCTCTCCGCAGACATGCAAACGAATTTCCATGGCATTTGCTATTTATATCAAGGGAGACGAAAATGGGAACTCGGGACGAAACATTCGCCCGACAAATAGAAAATTCAGTTTTTCCTTTGGCTCGTAAAATATTCGCCTGAGAAATTATTTTATATTAATAAGTTATAGAGCAGAACAAAGCAAACATTTCGTAATATAAAATATCTTCTATCTTTCTATGTAAAGTTTTATACTTGAGGATTTTATTGGAACACAAAATGGTACATCTGGGTGGTTTCACTCAATAAGGAATACTAATTATCACTTACACTAAAATACGGGATAAAGATATTTCTGTCGTGTCAATCGACAAGGGCTGCCATATTACCGGATGTAAAATTTGAACTTCTTCAAAGCCACATCCCTGATATAAATTCTTTAAATTCTGTTCTTATAAAAGGTGAAAATGCAGAAAAATGATAACGAACTCGTTCGTATCGCTAATATGAGTGCATTTGCCCTGCTAATGACCAAAATTGACATTTTAATTTCTGAATATTCTAACAGTAAGATATACTCGTTTTGTTTATGATACATGTCTTACTTACATTCCTTTCCTTTACCTTGAGCTATTGTAAATGTGCGTGAAAGTTTGTAATTAAAAATAAGACAAGTAAGTTCAATCTGAAAACTTCTATTACTTATATCAACGCAAAAAATTAAAATACTTTTTGTGAACTGTGATTCGTTAGTTTAATTGGGAATAGTTAAATTTATATTCAGAGACACCATACAAAATTTAAATAAATGACGTGAGAGTTAATTTTACTGTTACGATTGTCTAGCAAATCCACAGCACCTACTCTAATGTTTATATTTAGGAGCTATAAAAACTTTTAGTCCTTTTTAATTAAATAACATATTTAACCCTCAAACGACACTTCATTTACAGTTACAAGAACGGGAAAGTGGGGTCTGTGGGACCCCAAGTATATAAAATGTCATAATAAATATTTATTATCAATATATTAACTTTTTTCGTTTAATTAATTTTTTGCATATAATACGTTAAGCGTAAACTGATTTTTAACATTTTATAAAGTTTTTTGTGAAATAGGGCTGTTTTTATCACAACAGTGCTATTTAGGTTTAAAAAAATCACATTTTTCAAATTAATTTTTTATTAAAACATTATTCAAATTTGTATATAAAAACAACAAAAACCTAACACTTAAACATGGTAGATGACTGACAAAAAAATTCGTAATCTTAGAAATAATAGAACATCTCTAATTTTTGTCCAAATCACCAAATTTTACTTGCTGCACTCCTTACAAATCATCGCCCTGTGCTCATAGCACATTGCTTGTAAGCAGCTGCTGCACAACTGTTTGGATCCTTTGTCTTTCTCCCTTGAGCAAATTACACACCGAACATTCCCATCCAAATATCAGAATCGTCACCTCCTAAAAACTCTTCCTCCGGGTCATCATCCAAATCTAATAGCGCTCTTTCGATTTCCGTGATAATTACCTAATAGAAACAAACACCAAGCTAAATACAATAAACAAAGCCACAATTAGATACATATTAGAGGTGGAAATATGATACTTACAACAAAAAATGTAGGCCGATAAAAAATATATTTGTATAGAAATGAGTAACACGAATGGCTCACTGGGGTCCAATGGACCCCAACGCTATTTTGAACATTTACTGTGGACGGTCAGATTGCCACTGGTGCTCAGGCGCGCGTGATAAGCCAGACAGGGATAAAACTGAATTTACAAAAGGTACTACGAAATGCAAACATAGCCTTCCACGAAATCCGGAACAAAACACTGGGGTTAAAGAAGTATTTACTACACACTGGATCAAAATTTCTTATAACATCAAATCGTAATATTTTAAAAGTTCTATTTATATTTTTATATTCGAACTATGTTCATTATAACACATTAAACTACTGTTTTTTATTACCTAAGTTTCTCAAAGAATTCGTAATTTTGTAATGTATGCTCACTTTTTTAAATTTGCATAAAAGAGGCTTTAAAAATGGCCATAGAGCCACATTTAATACATTTGGGAATAGAATAATTACTACTTAAATACTTGGTGACATTGTCGTGAAGATTTTGTAAGTTCTGTGCACATGGACGTTTGTAGCGAAATTGCCATTGAGAAATAAATCCGCGCATTTGTTGCAAAATGTTCACTGGAACAACTTACTAAAGTTGTTGATACAATGTTGCCAAAAATATCAGCTAACCAATCTAATAAAATTTTGGTCGTAACAGTGGACAGAGGTGATCATTTTATGCGGAAAAATTGCACGTTTTCAAATATATTTTGTTTTGAGATTCCGAATTTGATTACAGTTGAAAACAATATCCACGAATAAAAATAAGCGGCATCAATTCCAGCTGGCGTGTTCGATTGCTGGAAGGTTATTAAAATGACTGGATGATTAATTTTAATATATTCTCGAGGAACACACACACAGTGGAACAAGGATAATATGAAAGGAATACTAAAATAAATACGTTTTAGTTTAAAACTCGGATAAAAGGAGCACAAGCGGGTAGGAACACCTTCTGGTATATAGTCTATGTTCTGTTCCATATAATGTTACAATTTAATGAGCATGTTCAACGCGAGCCTATGTTCTTATTATGTTCGTTATTATCAGCGTCGTATTATATAACCACAATCGACACATTTTTTCAAGAAGCAGTCTACAAGAGATCGTAATGGCGATTACATTTGTTTCTATAGGCGGCGACGGCAGTTTCCGTTGGAACTAAGGATCCTTTCACTTTTTCCGGGATTAAACTGGCAGGCACCAGCAGGTGTCACCACTCCACTCCTACACCCACCTGCCGCCTCATCTCGATATATTTTACTTCTTTCTCACCCCTCCCTAATTCACCTCTACCCCCCCCCCCCCCACCTACCACCATCTTGTCCCCATCACCCATGAGGAAAGTAAGAAGGTTAATAATAATAATCTTTATTATAATAAGAGAGCTGTCTGTCCGTGTGCCTGAATATGTTAGTGTCCGTCTGTTTGTCACACTATTTCAAAATACGCTTCCAAATGGAATTTACAGCGGAAACTTTCGATACACTTAAACCCCAACGAATCATGGCATGGAAAAATAAAATATCCCAGAAAAATTCCCAGGTTCGACTCCAGGAGACGATCATATTTTCCCATAAGTTTACACGGGATTTTCGATTTTTCAGTGCAAGATTTTTCCTTCATTCATCATCCAATTACCTAAATATGGACCGGTTTTCTTCTCTTTTTCTTTATTCGACGGATAAACCGGAATCCTATCTTGTTCTTGCTATGTTTGCATGTTACACCATTGGTGGGGAGCCTTTCCAAATGGCGGGCCGCATAAGTGGTGGCGAATCCTTCGGGGAGCTACGTTGGAAGTTGCTAATGCTTTCGTGGGCCATGTTAGAGCTTAATTATAAGATTATAAGGTATCATATAAGTGGAAATCAATTATAAATCAGGTATTTAAGATTAATATTTCAGTATTAAATGCTTTATTACCATTATTTGGATTAAAAAATATGAGTTTGTGTGTTAAATTTTACGGATATCTTTTACATCACTACTTTGCGGGCCACACAAAACGCTCTCGGGGGCCTCTCACGCGGGCTGTGGGCCTGAGATTCCCCACCCCTTTGTTACACGGTCGACATTTTCAGAAATATGCATACTTTTCCGAAATTTTGTGGATTTTTCGTACACTATCCGGTTGCTGTCAAGCCGACCATTATTGTTCCCTCCGATTCAATTACCGTCAATTAATTCTTCAAATAGACGAAAGAATGGCGTTATTCGCTTCGAAATCTGGTTTAAGTATAGAAATTATCGTTGTAACGACGTCAATCTTTATACATAGCGACGTAAATAATTACTGATAATTATTCAGAAAACTGCGTGTGGGAAGAATTTAAAACGATTGACCAAAGCAATTGAATCTTATTTCATCATGTGGATACTGGAATATTACCTTTTTTGTAAGTAAAATTACTATATTCTACATTTTTAATGTTTATTAACGCAAATAGGCCCACACATCTCGTTTACATTTACCAGAGCCAGTGTTCAATCATGGGGAACTATACATTGGGTTTTCAATTGTTTCTTTCTTACAAGACATCGAAGTCAACATTTCAGAGAGCTACGGGCAAGAAAAAGTAAGAAAAGGGCGTAATTAAATTGTGTAAAGTACTTTTGGGAAATTAACGACAAAAGCATGCATATCCATCTCAGAAAGATAGTATTGTATAAAATAATGACATCCATTTCAAAGTAGAGATAGAAGCAATTAAAATGATAAAATGATAATTAAAATAACAAACATTCAAAATCCCTGTTGTGTAATATCATAAGGAGATTATGTAAAATGTCACGTATTGTAAAGTACAACAAATAATTATGGAGTTAGTAATAATTAATAGGTAAATAATGAAATGAATGGCATTGGTAGATTTGTACTGGGCAGAAACATGGACACTAAGGAAAAATTACATAAAATACTCGGAAAGCTTCGTAATGTGGACATGGAGACGAATGATGAATATAAAATGGACAGATAGGATGAAAAACGAGGAAGTACCACGAAGAATTAGAGAGAATCGAACGATTATACAGACTATCAGAAAGAGGAAGGCGAACTGGATTGGACGTTACCTGAGGAGAGAGTGCATGATTAAAGAAGTGCTAGAAGGAAAACTGGATGGAAAAAGAGAAAGAGGTAAGAAAAGGTTTCAGCTGGTAGACGACTTGAAAGGGAAAGAGAGCTATCAAGACAAGAATAAATCTGCGGAAAATAGGAGTATGTGGAGAACCAAATTTAACCATGAAAAATCACGACCTGTCTACGGACAGACGACCTATGATGATGATGAATTGGCATTGGTTGTAATATGAAAAGAGAAAGGACATATTTCAATACAAAGAAACGTAAAAAAATGAATTGTGTTAAAGTTCGCGATTAATTACTGTGTATCATTAATTTTCTCTCTAAGAACACTTTTAAACAACCAGGTTTCGGACTAACTTCATATAATTTTAGAGTTTTTGTGGACAGATGTTTGTCGTATACACTGGAATGTTGGACATCGATTTAAATGAAGGAATTTGTGTTATTTTCATTAATTTATATGCTTACACCAATTTCTTGGTTGAGTAGAGGCAAGTTTTGAATAATTCTCTTCTATGGAATGCTATAACCCAAAGTCACCGAATCATGGCTTTGTTCACAGTCATGCCTACCGGCACAATGGGCCGGATAATGCTAGTAATTAAAAATAAGCCGTCTATATTTAGGTCAATATTTGGACATTCATTCATTGAGATTCTCGTCGTTGAATGGCTCACACGTTAATCCAGGGACGAGTTGTCCGGAGGTATCTATTGCTGTGCAATGCATGCTGCTAGATGGGACTTTGTCGACGGTGCGACCGCCCTCCCTGCCTTCCTAAAATATTTGTCGTGCTTGTAATCTGCGCACAAAAAAATCGGAAGAAATGTAATAGCGTTTCATTTCCTTTCAAGTGGAACACAGAACATAATAAATGAAAGTAAATGAATTATCTACGACGAAGAAATGGACTTAAATACATTAATTTCTCTTTCGTGCGCACAAGGTGCTTTGTAGGTTAAAAATAATGGATAATTTACCGAGGAATGAACTTGAACGTAAATATCACATTACAGTTACTCAAGTGAAGTATGATTTAAATATCTATCGATTTCTCCATACGTATTGTTGTAGCAGAAGGTATTGACTTCGAGATTTCAACGGAAATAAGCATTTGAGATCCCCTGATTATGCCTGTACATGTGTGTGTGATAGAATTTCATATGCGCTCTAACTCAAAAACTAATAATCAGACTTTATACTTAATATTTTTATTAGTAAATGAAGATCTGAAAAGGTTTTGGCTGAAACTGGCCAACCGGAAGTGAAGGTTTATTTCTGTAATTTTGTTGTTTTTCCAAATATCTCATTTCAAACTTAATTTTTCCGAGTATTTGTCATTATCAAAGTTATAGAGAATATAATTTTGTAGTTTGGTATTAATGGTGCATTTATTTAACATTCGCACTCGAGAATGGATCCATCGAATGGCAAAATTAAAAAAAATATTTCAATAGAAAATTTACTTGAAAACTTCTAAAGTTACCTTCTTGCCTATATTTATTTTTAATTGGCGAATATTTTATTCGTATGCCGATATGTAAAATTAATTCGATGGCATTCTCTGGACGAATCAGGATTTTACACATTTATTCATATGTGTTCAACTAATTGTATTTTCGTCCGCATGCTTATCGAAATCCGACCATTATACCTGACGAGCGTAAATCCTCTTCTATTCCTATCACAAATTTCAATATTCGACACCAAAAACTCTAATCATAACGATGCAAGGCCTATCTTTGCCATACCCGGGCCCTAGGCAATTTTTTTTTCAGGCCCTCCCACTTCAACGAAAAATGTAAAAATTAAGTCAAAATTTATTTTTTTTAAATACCCAATATAACATTCTAAGATAAAAACCAAGAGAAAAAATTCAAAAATATATTTTTATTTTTGGTATATAAACATTTACTTTTACAAAGATTTATACGACAATTAGGTACAAAATACAACAAGGGAAAAGTAGCAATAACAACAAATTAAAGAATTAAAGAAAATCGAAACCAACAAAACATTTTATATAATATACTAGCAGAAATACCCGGCGTTGCCCGGGGAAATTTGGTTTGAATCCGATCGGAATTTTATTCTAGATTATACATGGTATTTAAGAATTCACTCGGCCGCCGTTTTGAATAAAACGGGCAGAGAGAAACAAATACCACGTATGAATTATTTATGGGTGCCCTCCACAATCGTACCAAATTTGATTCAAATCAATAGTAGGACTTGGGAAAATACGCGTAGTTTAATCAGTCCCCGCCGTTCAATTACGGATAAGGAAGTAGTCGTTTCCCACCTTTATCATTGTGTATAAGAAGTAGAGTTACCTGTTCTTTGAGAACAGGAAGTTTATGAGAACAGTTATTTTATTGAACAATTTAGGCATCAGAACAGTTCGAAAAGAACTGTTCCGTTCTTTCTGACCCATCTCTAGCATTTAGCGTTAGCATACAAAGATATTTTGCTTTTTGTACAATTAATATAAAACATTTGGAATTAAAAAGTAGCCTACGGCCTTCCTATTTGTGAATAAAGTATCTGTTGAAAGTTTGATTACTCTAGCTTTAAAGGTGTGGAAATGTATAGATGCACAAATAAACAAACAAACGTTCATAAATATATAGGAGGTAGTAAACAAGCAAAATAGGTACACGAAATATATGACCATAAAAATCAAAATAAGCAATAAATTTCTTTACAAAAGGATCATAACACCTGTCACAATTCACAAAAATGCTATACAGTAAAACCTCACGTAACGCGGTAGTTGCGTTCCTTGAAATCGCGTTATATGAAGCATTAAGTTAATAGGAAATAAGGGGTTAGGTTCTTATAGGGTGACCACATGTCCCGTTTTTCGGTCAATTTTTCTTCAAATGTCCCGTATCCCGTGTGAAATCAATACGGTATGCACTTTGTGCCGTATTTTTTTATTATAAGAAATATATTGACTTCTGATATGTCCAGTGGAAAATTCCATCGATAATCAATATCTGTTTAAGAAAAAAAATAAGGGACGTGAAAAAGAAGTCTTGATTTTGTTCTCACATTTTTCTAAATTTCGTTCTTCTATAAGTCGTAACAATGAATCTTTTTGTATGCGTACATACCTTGAAGACAATAAGATTACCTCGGACTCCACGTTAGATTTCACAATCCATCGAGAACTTATATGCGATACGTTGTCCTGGTGATCAGCAGAGACGGATTCGCCCAATTTTACGTTGTGGTAGTTGAAGCATTTTGTGAACTTCTCAAACTAACCTGCACTTGCCCTAAAGGGAACGTTAGTGGATGATTCAGCATTATGTTCGCTTACTGTTTTATCACTCAGTGGTACCCTCTTCAATCCACACGCGTAGTAATTTTTCCAATGCTTAAGTGCAGATTTCGTTTTGACATTCTTTTAATTTTTCACCTGCAGAAGTCGCTGGCTCTTATTTTTTCTTCATTTTTTTGTGTGGTACGAATAGTCGACTCATTCACCCCATAATTCCGCCCTAGCACTGTGCTTCCGTGTTCTGATTTAAGTTTATCTGAAATTTCAAATTTTTGGCTGTGCGCTGTACTTTTTTCTTCTCGCTTGAAAAATCACTATTTTTTTGTTTACATTGCATTTTCAATAAGAAAGATAAATATTAAGGATAAGAATAATATTTTAAATCACAGGAGGCAAGGTTAAGACAACCAGAGAGCCTGCTGATTGAACGAACACGAGGTTATTACCGGGTTACTCCCCAAAATTCTTTCATCTTGGAAATTATCGAGTGAAAGTGTAACAAATTCGGCCATAAGGTATTGAGAAGCATGCATACGAATCTCTCGACGTAACATTTCTGTAAAATGATTACATGAATCACTTTGTTAGTGTTTTTTCTTTAAAATGTTTTAATTTGAAGTTTTATCATTTGTAGATTACGGGAAATTTGAAGAATGACTTTAGCTTTGACTTTTCAAACCGCATCTTAGCGACATCGCGTCTTGTGAATTCGCGCTATGTGAAGTTTTACTGTATACTAAAAAACTAATGAACAATATTTAATTAATTAAATATTTTTTTTCGTTTTAATCTCCGTAAATTCGTCAGTAATTGATTCAAAATCAAGTTTTTGAGTTACCTCGGACTCAATTTGCAGTAGACCTTAATTACGTTTCTCCGATAATGATAGCAGGTGTACGGATGTGTATAAAATTTATACTTTACATTAATTTGCCGAAGTTAATTTGCTTTTACTTTCAAATTTTTAAGAATCTGATTTTGTCTATGACCGCGGTCTTGAAAAATGCGGGCCCTATAGGCACATGCCTTGTTTGCCTAGGCCTAAGATAGGCCCTGTAACGATGGCATGCTGATGATGATGATCCGCCAAGCAAACTTATCATAAAACAGGGGCATAAAATAAATGACGTCCGAATTCCGCCTGGTAAAACACAGCTGATAAAATATCTCCATCCGGATAAAGCCGACTTCCAATATTTAGCTAGCGAACATGCTTTGGTTATCTTTCTTGTGGATTTTTAATCTTTAAGAATTTTGAATGCATTGAACGAGACAATTTCGGGCGCAAAATTCATTAATTTCTTCTGTTATGTCTTCTCGGTCATTAAAATATTTCGTTCTTCTCATACAGAACTTCGAGTCGAATCGCCTGCCAGCCCTCGAGAAAACATGGAGATAACCCGTGCAGACAAAGAGAAATGTGAAAACGACGAAGCGGAAGAAGAGAGTGAAAAAGTCGATGAAAAAGAAGAAGAAGATGAAGAGGAGGAATCGATGGATGGGGTCGAGGGTGCGGCGGAAAAGGTGCGGGAAAGAGAGGCAAGAAGGTGCACCAAGGGCGCCGCTGCGGAGCTCGAATCGGGATTGACGGGGGCCAAGAAAAGAAAGTCCAACAAAGTGGTGAAGCGAGAGGTGTGTGTGAGTGGTGCCTTATCTGTTTTCTTCATATCTCGCTCTGTCAGTAAAATCTTTTGTCTGTCTGTCTGCCTGTTCTTCTATCGCGTACGCTTTCGCGGTTCGTATTTTGCTTCGTCTAATATAAAATTTTGAATGTAACTCGTTCATTTTAATTCTTTAAACAAGCTGTCGAATCTTCTTATGAGCACGACGTTGCTGTGAGGTGATGGCGTTTGTTTGGTTTTTTATGTCGAGTGTCAATCTCGAGCAAATTAGGGTATAATAGAAAGTGTTTACCTTCCAATTACTATATAAAACGATTAAAAGTTTATCGGTTTAGACATGAACTGGATAACCTTTTTCTGTATAGTATTGGAAGTTTCCTATGCATCGGCGGGCCAGATTAGAGTTGAAATCGCAAGTTGCCTAGAGATTTTCGGAAATCATAAAAGTTAGAATCGATTTAAAATGAAATCTACCAATCTTCACTCGGACGCCTCGACCCATCTTGCCTTGTTTTTAAGTTTCTAAACATTGTGTATTAACTTAGTCTTACTTATTTTGTGGCGTTGTTTTCAGTGTCGGTAGGTCATGCGAAACGCAGCTCGCCCTGTTCGTAAACGATTTGTTGCAATGCGGAGAGAAAAACACTCAGGTTGATGCCATTTTCATTGATTTTAGAAAGGCGTTTGACAAAGTACCCCATAATAAATTAATAGGAAAACTTGGAAAGTACGGCATAAACCCTAATATAGTGAGTTGGGTAAAAGACTTCCTCTCCAACAGAAAACAGATAGTAGTTATTGGTGGGAAATCTTCATACCCGGTAAAAGTCGCTTCAGGTGTTCCACAGGGAAGTGTCATAGGCCCACTACTATTCCTGATATATATAAACGATATCTGCTCGGTAGTTCGCTGCAAAATAAGACTTTTCGCAGATGTCACCGTTTTATATAAGGAGATAACGAGTCACGATGACCAAAAATCGCTCCAGGAAGATTTAAACGTCCTTTCAGCGTGGTGTCAAGATTGGAAAATCGAAGTTAATCACAGCAAATGTTCCCTATTGAGTTTCTGGAAGAGTAAGAACAATGAATTAGACTCGGAGTACAGAATTGATAGATTGAATATCCAATCTGCGGAGTACGTTAAATATTTAGGAGTCACCATTTGTCGTGATCTATCGTGGAATATGCATATTCGAAGGATCGTAGGCGCAGCTAATAAGAAATTGGGCTTCGTAGGCAAAATAGTAAGATGTAGCACAGAACAGGTACGAGAAACGTGTTATTTATCATTGGTCAGATCTCAGGTCGAATACACTTCCAGCATATGAGATCCGTACGAAAAGGGACAGATACTTGAATTAGAAAGAATCCAACGCAGAGCAGCCAGATTCGTTAAGCATGAATATGAGCAAAAATTAAGCGTCACATCACTCTTGAAGGAGTTGAATTGGATATCGCTAGAGGATCGCAGAATTAGCGCTAGGTTAAGGCTTCTAGGGAAATTTAGGTCGGAAGTTCTCTTAGAGGAGGTCTCAGGAATATTAGAGGAACCTACGTACATGGGCAGGCACGATCACGAGAATAAAATACGAGAGATCGACTGTAGGACCGAGCGATATCAGAGCTCGTTTTTTCCAAGGACCATACGGGATCATAACAGGAGAGTGATTCCCACGAGGAACGTTATTAGGTAGGTCTTGGTGTGCTGCATCCCCTGCCACCCACCAGTCTGGTGATTTGCAGGGTATCATGTAGATGTAGATTGACTAGATTGAAATATATAGCAGATCAATATGTTTGCGTGTGAGTGAAATTAAAGTTGATATAAAACTTAATAGTCACCTTTTATTTTAATTTCGTATTTATATATTCATACTCCGTTCAGTTAAACGTTATTGTCAGGGATCACGGGCATATATTAACAAAATATTTCTCATTTTCTATACAATCCAATAAAATGTTGGCGCGTTCGCTAAATTAGTAAAAACGGGCGAAGAATGATTTTTACTAGAAGAAATTGATTTGTGTATAACACGTGACATTCTCCGCACAGAGCAACATCAGCGTCCGCATGAATAATTATCAGAAATTACGCTTGTGAGTAATTTAAAAACATTTTCAATAATCTTTATTTTAAACTAGCAGAATAGCCCGGTCTTCACCCGGAGTAACAATTATAATTAATATCTTGTAAATTCCCATTGGCAGTTACCTAAAATGTTTCATGGTTTTTAATTTATAATTTCTATTCCTTTAACTCAATTGTCTTGAATAGCGTACTTAAAACCTTTTACAGTAAATTTTCATAGACTATGTTGAGGGTTTTTCCACTTTGCGAAAGAATATACAAATTATTTCCACTACTTACTCTTGAGCGTAATACGTAAAACTGATTATGAGAAAAACATTGTGCAGGCAAGTCGATCCAGAAAAATTTCAGTGGCTGATCTAGGGCATTATTAATAGTCATTGCAAAAAACCAACCTTTACCGGAAATTGAAGTCGTTTGAATTAAAAAGGGTAGTTGCTAGTAATCATAGGGTAACGCTGTACGAAAAGACTCTGTCCTTTTACGCATCCTGTCAAAATTACTGCTTCAATAACATGGGGATATAAAGAATGGAGAATCCTCTTAATAACCATAAAAATATTTTTAAATTGAAAGTATTCACATTCAAGTATTTACTCTACGCCAGGGGCCAAACACCCAATCTCACACGCACCGGGTTTATGGGGAATTACTCCAACGCCAAGGAACCTTTCTTGTTCGCACACGCACAAATACACGCAAGCCAAAAACCATACACGAGTACTTTCTTTCTAAAATAAATGCCTAAATGTGCATTTTGGAAACAACGGTCAGTAGGTCAATCAAAAAAGACGAAGAACCATGGGTAATGGAGAGTACATATATATATATATATATATATATATATATATATATATATATATATATATATATATATTTATATATATATATATTTATATATATATTTATTTATATATATATATATATACACACACACACACACAGCGGTGAGTTGCCAAAAATTTAACAACCGGTTCTCTCACATCAAATAGAACTTCCATAAATTTAACAAACGGTTCTCTCTTTTTATTCTTTCCTAATGAGAAGACAAAAAATATTTTTGAAAATGTACACATTTTCATTTGTTTATTACTGATATTTTTACAATCAAATGTCTATTTACGTATAAAAATAAAAATTTCACAATAAGTTGTGGGTCTTGTACAATAAATATATAATTTAATATACATAACAATTTTAAATCCGGGTTTAATTGCAAAATTTACTGCACATAAAGGTAAAAATGACTATTATAATTTTTTCATATCAAGCACTTAATGTATATACTATATTATTTTTATTTAAAACAAGGATACAAAACGTATTTGTTAAAAATGTTATGATAAGTATGCTGCAAGAAATTCACATCTTTTTATATTAACCCGAGATATTTTAGGAGAGCTTATCGTTTCAAATAATGTCCTTAGAATGAGAATGAGAATTGTAAATTAACCTTAGTAAACACGAAATAAAATGAAAAGAAATCACGGAATAGCTAACAAATATAGCTATATTACAAGGATTTATAAATTATATTCAGGTAATTGATGAAAACAATTTTCTTAAGCAATTAAGTAAATTGTCATTGTTTTTTAAAGTAATCTATCGAAAAGCGTACGTTATAAGACTAAGAATTCATGATTTCTCAACCAAGATCGAACATATGGTTCGGGATTCCATAAAAATTTCTGTGGTTTACCTAGCAAAGTTATGGATATAAAGTCCGAAATATGTTCGACTTGCTCTTTTAAGACTGCAAATATTATTCATCAAGGAAAATGCCATTTCAGCTCTTGCGGTACTATTTGCTATCGTTTTCGAAATATTTTTTTATTTCTTAATTGTTATAGGGTCGGGATGATTATTAAATTTGATATTATTTTCCACATAATCACGAAAATCGTTACATCGATCTCAAAGTTCAATAATGAGTTTAAACGATGAAGTTTTTCCTCTCCTAACATCCAGAGTAACATTCTTCCTCTTATATTCCATGAATTAGGATCCACAATGTAGAAAATCAACAAAACACTGGCACTAGATATGTATCGCTTCCCGTATTCCAAAATCCTCAATCTTTGCACTAAAACAGTGGTCTTCAAGGTGGGCGATAGCGCCCACCAGTGGGCGTTTTTGGATTTTTGGTGGGCGTTAAAGAACTCAACAAATGCTATTCTAATTTTTACACTGAAAAATAAAATTCTATAAAAAAGCTTAATGATACGCGCACATATTCTGTACAACTATTACAATTTGTTCGTCGTTAACTATAGTATCGTATCATACTATACTAGCGACAACGTATCCATGCTGCGGTAAAATCGAAAGGCCCATGAGGGTGGTCGGCGTCTCTCGCAGAAGCAGCGAATCGTTTAAGTTTATTTTTATCAAATATATAAAATCATAAATTTTTAAACACTGTTATTACCACTGAGACCGTATTCGGCAATCTCATCTAAGGACAATCCCACTAGTATTAGGGTTACCATACCTCCGTAAATCGCTTTGCTACTGGGGGCGCAAAATTATCCTTTGCTCCGGGTACTACGTATGGAGACCGTAAAAACGTGTCAATTGTACGCTTAAAAAACGAATTTGTGGTATTACTCTGCCCGTATTCGAAAATCGCTGGTAAGAAAATGAATTTTCACCCTTTTAGGCGTTCTTAGGTTTAAAGTCCAAAGTAATTTTAAAATTAAAACAAAACGTTTCACCCATCCTCGCATTATTCGAATGGACGAACGCATGGTCTTTGCGTGGAAAACCGCCGCCTGAGGCAAAAAGACAAAAGTGCCGCCCCATTTCATGACACACACAGACAAAGTGATGACACCAACGTAATACCACCTCCTGAAGCGGTCGCGGCGAAATATTTCTATAGGAGAGTTTTGCTTCGGCTTTAATATTGTTGAAAATATTATAATTTTCGTTATTATTAGCTATTAAGCAGTAATGTAAACGGTAAATTTTATGAAAACTCCTCCTTATGAGACATTCCTGATAAATACGATTTTTGATATAAGGTATTTAAAAGCTTTTTTTTTATTAATCTTCGAGTCTTCTCCACTCCAGTGCGTTACCGGAATCCATAATGTAACGCTGTTTTCTTTCGTAGCCGATGATGATCTCGTAATTCTAGTAAGTTGGATTTTCGTAAAACCTGTCTCTTGAAAATCGAATCTTCGTAAGATTCGCTCGGTAATTCCTTTTGATAATATTCCTTTGATTTTTTTGTTTTAATGCCAAAATTCATATATATATATATAAAACATGTATTTATCAGTAGTTCGTGCGAAGTGCACTAAGCACCACGACCTAACGAACTCTTTTTTGGAATACTCGATATCCCGAAATTCGAGTTTTTCTTCTCATAAGTAAAAATTTCGCAGTATATATAGTTTCATCTCTCTGTTTTTCCAGTTGGAGCCGCGAATGGAACCCGTCGTTCTCGAAATCGTTCCGGATGCCGCGGAGGAAGCAACGGAGGCCGAAGAAGGGAAGGCAGAGGAAGAGGAATCATCCCCCGAGGAAGGTCGAGGAGATGAGACGCGAGCACAGCGAACGGACGAGGAGGACGTGCGCTACGTTTGTCCCATCTGCGAGGACGTGCTGAGCTCCCAACACCTGTTCACGGTACACATTCGTTCCCACAACGACGTCCGCGCGGGCGCGCCCTCCGATGCTTCTGCAACGTATTCCGCCGGCGTCGCAGCGTCCACCGGTGGTCTCAAGGCCTTCAGCTGTCGCATTTGCGGAAAAGCTCTAAGCTCATCCAGTTCGCTGGACAGGCACATGTTGGTCCACTCTGGAGAACGGCCGTTCAAATGCAGGCTCTGCGGCGTGGCCTTCACGACGAACGGAAACATGCACCGACACATGAGGACGCACGCAGCCAACTCCTCCGCCGGAAAGGACCCGGAAGAGGTGAGCGACTGCGGAAGCTCGGACAGCGGAGGATCCAAGAAGGGGAAGGTAACGCCGAAAAAGTCTCGAACTTCGACGCCCGCCACCACTCCGTCCCCGGGGAGCGTAAGAAAGAGGCAGGCCAACGGCGGCTCGGTCGACCCGATCAAGGTCCAAGGAAAAGGAAACGGAGGTTCGCCTAGGAGAAGAGCGGCGAAGGAGGCGGCGTCCGACCTGGGGTGGCGGTGTCTCGCTTGCGACATATCGTTCAGGAACCAAAGAGCCCTCCGTCTGCACGCGTACATGGCGCACAGAGAGCTAGAACCGGAGGAGGAAGAGGAAGACGACTTGGAGGAGGAGGATTGCGAGGAAGAGGAGGAGAGAGGCAGCGGACGCAAGCGGTCCAGGAGAGACGGAGGAGAAACGAGTTCTTCCGGGACGATGCAGACGCCCACATTGGGTTTCCAAGATTTGACCTTCGTGGACTTCTCCACGCAGAAGTTTCCCCTGATAGCTCGCGCCGCTTGCGAAAAAGCCGTCCACCGCGCTTCTAGCGAATTCCACCGATTCCACTGCGGACTCTGCGGCCGCGCTTTCCCCTGTGGTTCCGCCCTCCACATCCATGCGGATTCGCAGCATCGAGCCGCTTCTGCGTCGCCGGCCGCAGCCGCTCCGCCCACGGCAGACGACCCGAAAGAAGATTTCTTCGCCGTCCTGAACCTGCAGAACAAAACGAGGTGCGGTTCGTCCCCGCCTCCTCCCGTTCAGGGCAGCCTGCCTCCTGCTCACCTCCGCCTTTTCCCGCACCCAAACTCCCCCTCGCTGTCTCACCTGCCATACGCCGAGAGAAAGAGAAGGGAGGAAGAATTCGACAACGCGTTCTACTTCAACAGCCCCGCAATGAAACCAAAGGATCTCCATGCAAAAAAAGGAACTTCCGAGGAAGAGGATGACGATAGAGAAGCGTCCGAGGCGCCGAGAGATTTGGCTGACATAAACAGCATAATATCGGCAGTAGCGGGTAACGCGTCCGCACTGATGAGGTCGGTGGAAGAGGATGAGGAGGATGAACTAGGAGGAGGATACGAAGAGGAAGAGGAGGAGCAAGAGGAGGAAGACGCGACGTTCGCGGCAGAGCTGCGAGAAATGAAGACGAGGGGAGAATTCCCTTGCAAGATGTGTTCCAGCATCTTCCCTAATTTGCGCGCTCTCAAAGGACACAGCCGCAGTCACATTTCCGACATAGTGGACGCATCCCCGGGAGAAGAAGAGGGAGCGCATCGCTACCCTTGCTGTCTATGCGGACGTCGCGTCGCATCCGACAAACATGGGCTGATGCGTCATCTCCGCTCTCACAACGGCGAGCGGCCGTATCGCTGCGCGCTCTGTCGCTTCGCATTCACCACCAAAGCTAATTGCGAGCGACACTTGAGAAACAGACATTCGAAGGCTTCTAGGGAAGAAATTAGGCGATCGGTAATTTACTCGCCGGTCGCTGACGAGAGTTCGACCGGCCATCCGAGTGCAGAAACCGAAGAGAAGGGAAGGCAGGAGCTGGCGTGCGTGTCGCAATGCATCGCCGCTGCCTCGTCTCCCGTCCCGACGAAGCTGTCTGCCTTGCTGACGGCAATAACCGAACCAAAGAGCAGTTTACCGCCTTCCGATTCTTTCGGGATGGATGCGGACCATAAGGACTGCAATTTGCGGATGAGCAGCAGAGAGTGTGGGAACATGGAGGACCTGTCCAGTGTTGAAGCTCTGGTCAATTTCACCAAAAGCCCCTCTCTTCCACCGCCACTTTCGATGATGAGCGGTCAACTTTCTCTTTCCATGCAGCAACATCTTTTTCGTCCAATAGCTGTAAAACAGGAACTAGTTAAAGACAGCATTAGCTCCGAAGCTCCGTTGGATCTGAGTATGGATGCCCTCGATTTGAGCAGTAAAAAAGTACAAGACGAGCCCGAAGATCTGTCGAGGCCAGCTGTTGAGAAATCGCGACCAATTATTCCGGGGACGGCGGGACCGATAGGCGTAGGTTTCAACGGGGGACTGTTGATGCCGGTACGGCTACCCGCGACGCCAACTGCTAGGTCGATGGTACCAACGGCCTCTTCGGAAAATTCTCCGATATCTCAAGTGTCGAAGATGGACCCTGCATCCGTTTCTCTATCGAACGGATCATCGAGAGTGGACATTTCCGCAACCAATCCACCATCTGCTCCCTCTTTTTATCCCAATCCTCTCCAAATGTACCTAAATTCGCAATTCCCAGCGGCCTCGTCCGCGAGGCCCCCCGTCGGAAACTTCCCATACCTCTTGCCTCTTCCTTTCCCGAGTTCCTCGGCCCCTCTGATTTCGCAGCTGCAGACCACGCAGGCCCAATCTCCGTCGCTGCGTCCCCCGCCGCTCCCGTCGCCGTCCATCAGCCAACCTTCTCACAACGTAACGCCTTCTTACCCGGGAATGTCTGCATCCACCGCCCCGCCATCTATGGAGCGCCTCGAAAAAGAAATTCTCCGTAACTTGCACCTCTCTTCGGGAGGATCACTCGTTCTAGATGCAGCTTCGGTCGCCGATAGGATCCAAGCGATAGCGATGGCTGCCGCGGCCGCTGCAGGCTTCCCTCCCGCACCGGCCTCTTCGGAGCATCCTCCCAAGTCGTCCCAAACCAAAGAATCAAAACCGAGCGACCCAAATATCGCATCGATGCGAGAGGTGGCTTCGTCTAAAGAGGACCATAGAATGCAACCTGGAGTGAAAATGGTAATAAAAAACGGTGTGCTGATGCCCAAGCAGAAGCAGAGGAGATATCGCACCGAACGACCGTTCGCTTGCTGTCACTGCTCGGCGCGCTTCACGCTCAGATCAAATATGGAGAGACACATAAAGCAGCAGCATCCGGAATTTTGGAGTCAGAGACCGAGAGGAGGAAGACGCGGTGGAAGCTCCGGCCTTTCTGGAGCGACGTCTTCGCGAACGGACGCTTCTCCGTCGGCGGCCGATGCGAGGCTCTCAAACTCTCCCGATGGCCCGCTGCCACCGGCGGCTTCATTACCAGCCGAATCAGCAGGGAAACCTATCAGCGAAGATGGCTGTTCGGAAGACTATAGAGACGACGACGTGAACGTTGAAGAAGGAGAAAATAATAACATGCACTCATTACCAGAAGACAGAGTTTCCATTCCCGAGTCTTCGACAAATCTCGATGATCCAAATAATAAGGCCAAAGATAGTAATAAGACAGTGATCTCAGAGGAGGTGAAGAACGCTATTGCTCAGCAACTCAAATCAAAGCTTATCGCCGATTGCCGACACGTTGTCAGCCCTTTATATGGGGGAGAGGAGGCAAAAAGGATAGATGCCAAAGAGGAGGGGAAGAAGACCACCAAAGACTTTAAAGGTGAAAGCAACGCGGACGACGAGGAAGACAGTGGTGAACTTGTAATAGACGAGGAGAAAATGGACACGGAAAACGACTGCAGCGCGGGGAAACGAAGGAATTCGGGGTGCCCTGTAACCAAAGAGGATGAGTCCAGCGGTGTGGACCTAGCCAGCGTCTCTAAGTTGTTGGACAATGCTTCCACTCAGACTTTTCAGCAGTATTTCAAATCGGAGGAAGACGACGAGATGGAGGAAACGGATCGAAGGGGTGGAGAAAGAGGTGGAGGAGACGAAGGGTACGAGGGCGGGGAGGATGGCGAGGACGAGGAGGAAGAGGAGGGGTGGAAAAGCGGGGACGAGACAGGCGGGAGCAAGGGGACATCCTCTGGAGAGGAGTGCTCTTCTAGGGGAGGAAGGGGAGACGACAGAGACGACAGCCTCGAACGCAAATTAGCCTCCGTTACAGTCGAAGCCGCGACGGCCGCCGACACCGAAGACAAAGGCAAACGGCGCAGCGCTTACTCATCTGCGCCGAATCGGGTTTCCTGTCCTTATTGCATGAGGAAGTTCCCTTGGCGCAGCTCGCTCAGGCGACACATCCTGACGCACACCGGCCAGAAGCCGTACAAGTGCGCCCATTGCCCTCTGCTATTCACCACCAAGTCGAACTGCGACCGCCATTTGCTTAGGAAGCACGGCAGGGGCAGCGGAGGGGCGGGCGGAGGGTGCGGGGGGAATAGCAGCGGCGCCGAAGATGCGGCGCCCGTCGTCGCTTCGTCGGTAGGCGGTGTTTCTCCGGGAGGAGGCGGCGCCGCCTCCGGCGCCTACACTATGCGTAATGTTCCGGAGCGGCCCTACAAATGCAACGTATGTCCCAGTTCTACCTTTTCCACTCAGAATAACTTGAAAAAACACCTGGCTGCGAAACACCAGAACCTTCAACCTCCGCATCAGAGTCACAGCGGTAGATCGTCGACTTCGCCTCGGGGAAGTTCCGAAAAGGGAGGGTCGGCTTCTTCGGCCAGCAGTCCACGTTGCGCCACAGAAGAAAGGGACGTGGACGACGAAGAGGACGAGGAAGGTCTTGTCGGTGCGGAGGACGAAGAAGGGGTGCTGGATGAGGAGGAAGAGGAGTTTGAGGAGGAGGAATTTGCAGAGGTCAGCGGAGGCGAAGCGGTTTGCAACGGAGAGACCAAAGGCACCAGAAGCCAGGGTAATTCCAACAGGAAAAGGGAGGTGACACAGCCATCCTCGAAGAATGTAGAAAGACACTCTGAGCACGGCAACCAGAATAACAGACAGCTCAATGGCAGTGTGGCATCATCGTCAGCGGACGAAGGGGAGCGAGGGAAAGCTGGAGATAAGTCGCGATCCACTCCACCGCCGCACCAGCAAAATAATCAGGTGCACCTACATCACCAACATCACCATCACCACCACCACCACCACCCTGGCTCCGATCTTCCTTTCAAGTGCCATCTTTGCGAACGTAGTTATGCCGAGAGAAACGATGCTCTGAATCATATACGGGATTCTCATTCATCCGAGTACGAGCTACTGGTTGCTAAGGGTGCTCTCGACTCAGCTGCTGCCGTTCCTTCAGAAGATTCCCAAAATAATAACAATCATCAAGGTGGTGCTAACAACAATAACATCGGAGGGATGGAACATGTGGCCGGGGAGGAAAACTTGGAACAGCTTCGAGGGAAGTTTCCCGACTATGCCAACAGAAAGGTGAGCAGAGTTTACAAGATATTATTGAACAAATAGCTCAAGTTTATTATTATAGGAACAAAAAGTAAACAGTCATTACAAAACGTAAAAAAAATTATAAGCTAAGAAAATGACCACTGATTTTTTTCAATTTATTAACATAAATGCGATTTAATTATTCTCTCTTAAAAGTTATTGGATGATTTGGTGCAGGTTTCATTATATTGTCATTATTTATCCAGGTGGTTTGCGCATTCTGCATGCGTCGCTTTTGGTCTGCCGAGGATCTTCGGCGGCACATGAGGACTCACACGGGAGAGCGACCTTTTTCCTGTGACATATGCGCTCGACGCTTCACTCTGAAGCACAGCATGCTTCGGCACCGAAAGAAGCACTCTCCGGCAGAAAGAGGAAATCCATTAGCAGTAGCCACCTCTGAAGCAAGCGACGAGGAAGCCATGGCAACTAGACAAAAGTCAGGAGATTCTATCACCGGCCACACCAATTGGGAGAAGCTCCCTGGCAAGGATGAGGAAGGAAAAAGACGAAAACTTGCTCCTCAACAAGAGATTGGACTGGCGGCAGCTGCGAGAGCCATCGGCGGAGCAGCTGGTGCTGGGGACTTGATTGGAAATTTACTGGGAATTCAAGATGGTTCTATAATTGACAAGATGCTACTCTCCAAATCGGCCAATGATGCAGCCAAACTTTTAGGAGTTGAAGGCCATGACTGAAGGATAAATCTCTAGTATTATGTTACGAGAGTGTTTTGTTTCCAAAAATCTAATTAACGAACAATAACTTAAGAATCTCTCTAATTGCTCTGATTAAAAGCAAATACGTTTGGTGCTCACAATCATAAATTATCATTTTGCGTTGACATTGTGAGATTATGATGGGGTCAGCATTTGAAAGCTTATATCCCACAAATGAATGGGCAATACAAATAATGAACACGCTCAAGTTTATTGACTTTAACCAAGGTGCACATGCTGTTATCTAATTGATCTGTTACCCTATCTCATCATGGATTCAAGCAGAGGTGTGAAATTAATGTATTTGTACCATTCCTAAACAGTAGTACATTTCTTTACCGATTTTGGTGGAAATTGTTGTGTTCAGATGTATGCATAGTTAATATTCCTTATCCTAAAGGACTATTGCAATATTGACCATCTCTCCATGCTAGATTTCAAGTTAGCATGTATCAGTCAAATGCCTTAATTAAGATCTTTTTACATTAGAGTAGATGGCAATATTTTGCCAGTATTTTTAAAATGTATTTATATCTGTATACAGAAGTATAGCAATTCACATTTTCTAATCTTTATACAAGAAATATTTTTTGCATCATAAGCATAAGGATATAAGATTAGATAACAATTTGTGGTGAAAATCGCTCCTATGATCATAAAAAAGACATTTTTCGTTGAATTTGTTGTGGACTTAATCTTGCGCCATAGAAACTGTTTTGGAGATGAAATGTGTTTTGGTTACCAGTTCACTGTTTATAAGTGAATTAAAGCATAGGAATGCTGGAAAAGGTATTTTATCAGTATGGCAGCAATACACAAGCCACTTGGATATAATTTATATGATGAATGTTAAGTTTATTTTCAACCTTCAACATGGTAAAGGCCTAATGTCTCACTGGCTTGCCAATGCTCATTTGATTGTCATGATTTTGCAAATAATTAATGTGAGTCTTAAACGATGTCGGAAAATTACCATTAAAGCCACCATGAGAAGGTAATAGTCAATATATAACAAAGCAATGTAAATTTTGTGTGAAAATGTTTTATTTTAATATTTATTTACCTTTCTACTCACACTTAACAGAGAGGATTTAAGATTAAAATTTATGGATGTGTAATATAAAATAGCTTTGTTTGCATTCCGTAGTACTTTGATCATTCCACATTTTCTATATGTCATAGACGTGATCTCTGCACACCATCTTCTGAATCACCTTTTGTCAGTATTTAGGAAACCTTTTTAAGTGATGTTAAAAAGACAGACGCTTCTATTTCATTTAATGCTAGCTGAGGTCATTTATCATGTGTTTGTGTTTGAACGTGATTCATCTGGTGATGAAAATTGGATCTGTGATTCTTGACTGAAGAATTTATAGAATATGGGCAATATCTTTAATGGCAAGTAATTGTTCGTTTTTGTATAAAATACCTAATGCAGTTAAATACACATTCTAATTAAATCAGGGAACTCTGTGATTGAATTGTGGTTTGTTTTTATGATATTAAGTGATATGTTAAAATATCTATTGTTATGTTTGTAAGGATATTCATTTTCAAAACCCATACCTCTGGAGATAATTAATGGAAACAATTTGTTCCAAATTCTATTGAAGGATACTTGTTTCATTTTGCTATTGCTTTTTTTGTAAAATATTTTGTTTAAATACCTCATTTTCGATACAAAAATGACTATCAGTAACAGTTTTGATTGTTAGAGTACATAGTGGTATCATACATTGAAGTCATGCATTCTAAACTGTTCTGTAGATAGGCATTTTTCTGATTTGAAATTCAGTGTTATCAATAGATTATTGAAAACTTTCATTTTCAAAACACATAACCGATTTAGGTTGCACTTCCATTTTTGTAGTCATTTCTGCTTGTCAGTATGAAAATAAAATTAAACTATTCATAATTGTGTTTTCATTAAAATGTCTTATTTAAACAGTTTCCTCAAATGTTTTACAATTTATATTTTCCTGATTAAGTGTTTGGAAATTTTGTGTTCCAGCAACTAAGACAAGGTTTGTAGGACAGTAAGTTGCTCTTGCTTATGTTGTAGGGATATGGTCATATTGTTTTTAAGGTATGAAAACTTTAATGATTTCAAAGCCAATTATTCATTATCTCACAATTTAATTTGCTAAATATTTTATACTACGCATAATGAATCATTGCTTCCAGTTATTTTTTCAAATAAAGCCGCACATTAACCCTTTGTGGGTTGGGCACCACAGCAAAAGTTTTCTGTACTAAAATGGTAAGGTGCAAATTCATCATAAAATAACTATCTCAATATTATATACTCCATCCAAGCTGCTTTTTGAGCATGGTAATGTATGGGAATACCTGAAGAACTTATATTTATGAAGGTTCTCAGACTTATTGACTTATGCATTCACGTTGCGTTGTTATAGGTACCTATCCACTGTTATTCTATCATTGATGTTTTTCAACCAGGCACTGTTGCATCCCATCTTGATGCATTTTCTTAGCAAGCAATTTCATGTTTAAGTACATTTCATTATTTTAAGTTGCTCTTACACTAAGCTGTCTTTCTCAATGATCATTTGAAGTCTTCTTATAAAGTGTGCTTTTACCCTATAAGTGTTAATTTGAATAGTGTCAAGCCAAAATTTCGAGTAATGCAAACAAATTAAATTGCCTCAAAGTTATAAAATATATGTATTAGAATTATTCTTTTTACATATTTTTGTATATGATATCTTCACCTCCTCTGTAATGTAGGAAATAAAAGCATAATGAATCACTAATTTTTTTAAAGTTGAAAAGTGGCATGTACTATATTTTTATACTAATAATTTTGTTCTTTATAAAATTTTCAAAATTGTTATACAAACAAAGAAATCTGATGTGTACATTATATTGGTAGTTGCTTATGCTTTCTTCACAAAAATTTCAAGTTGAAATATTGAATCATTCTTTAGTTATATGTATATCTTCTCTTCAGGGAAAATTTCTAAAAAATATTGAGCATAACTCTAACCTTTTCCATAAGTTTCTATCCCTTTTATACAGCTTCATTTTCTACTGCTTTCCTTTCTCTTTCATCCCCTAGGCCTGTAGTAGTGCTCAAACTCTCTCTTACACTTCTCATAGATTCCAATATTGCATCCAGGGTACCAATGCGAGGAACGCTTATTTTGTGGTCCACTTACTGCACACTTGCTCTTCATAACAGTGGTTGTTGCTGTTAGCAGTTGATGTTGATGATGGTGTTAATGGCATAGTGGTGGTGGGCCCAGGTTTACACAAGGGTTCTAACATTTCAACTATATAGTCATGTCCTTCTAGTCAGATGTGTAGGTCTGTATTGTCACAGGCAATGTAGGAATTCAGGAGGGCCACATCCATCACATTTTGAAATAGCTTCTTCCAATACCTTCTTTTGGCATGATTTTCTGCAACATGGTAGATCTTTTGGTCCTTCACATCAACTCCACCCATATCCTTGTTGTACTGAAGGATGTGAATTGGTTTCAACACATTTCCTTTTCTTTCCTATAGAAAAAGCATTTTCAGCATTGAAGGCAGTTGTCAATGTATGTAAAACTTTTCCAGTTTTCTTTTCTTAAACATTTCAGTATGGAGAACTTGTCCTGAGACTTACTCTTACACACTTCAAATTTCTTTATATGAAATCTAGCATGTCTTTTATTTGGCATATACTGGATATGTGCTGTTCTGTTTTCCATGGCCACCAGTGATTCATCTAAATCAGTGGTCTTCAACCTTTTTTGAGTCACCGCCCACTTTTACCATATGTTGTCCTTTGAAATAAGTTCACCGCCCACCCAGTGGCGTAGTGAGGGTTTCTGGCACCCGGGGCAAAGAATAATTTTGTGCCCCCAGTAGCAAAGCGATTTACGGAGGTATGGTAACCCTTATACTAGTGGGATTGTCGTTAGATGAGATTACCGAATACGGTAATAACAGTGTTTAAAAATTTATGATTTTATATATTTGATGAAATTAAACTTAAACGCTTCGCTGCTTCTGCAAGAGACTCCGACGACCCTCATGGGCCTTTCGATTTTACCGCAGCATGGCTACATTGTCGCTAGTATAGTATGATATGATACTATAGTTAACGACAAATGAACTGTAATAGTTGTGTGTGCATATCATTAAGCTTTTTTTCTTACCATATGCCATGGCTCATAATTGGGAGAATCATTTGGAGCTGTTGTGTCAGTATTGTTTAGATGCAGTACTCTGCTAACAAGTTGAAACTCATTTCTTGGCATGACAATAGAAAAAAAGGGATGATGCTAGGAAAATCTGGTGTCTGAATTTTTTTTTCATTGAGAATCAAACCCATATTTAGTATTACTTCAAACCAACATTTTAATTTTTTCTCTGTGAGAGGTTTGAAATTCTTCAATCTGTAATGAGGATTGCTCTGTATACCTATGTTCCCAATGGCTTGCAATAAGTTTCGAGGCATATCTATTAGTCTCTTGTGCAATCAATGTCCAAAGTTCAAGAGGAAAATAGAGAAAAATATGAACTCAGGTTTGAATTCTTGGACAAGTAGTGCTGTAAAACCACCTTTCTCACTTTGAATGTCAGCTTACCCCTTCTAACTTCTACGGGAATAATATTCTCCCAGTTCTGCTCTCAGAATCTTGCAAGGATTCAATTGAATCTCCCTATTACATTCCCTGCATTACTCAAAACATCAAGACTATATTGCAGAGGAATTTTATTTGCAGGATTATATGAGATTCAATTTTGCTCTTTTCAAAAAAATTTACTTCCTCTGGCAATTGATTCTCTTTCTCTGGCACACAATTCTCTAAATCGAAATTTGGGCTGCTGCTATTTCTATCCCCATAGTCAATATCATCAACATCACTTCCTTCTTCAAAAATTTCAGCTAATATCTCACTTTTAGCAGAAGAAACAAACTTACAAGAAGCCATTTTCACAAAAAATTCAACAAGTGTATAAACAAATGAATTGCAAATTTCTATGGCCAAGAGAAACATGAACCCCTCTCAAAACACTCTATGTATATGCAAGTAGTCAGGCCACTTTGCCGCATGAGACCAGATAAAATATGGCACCTCCTTAATTTTTAATGATTAATTTAAATATGTATATACATATATATTATTCGGAAAATAGGGTATATTTAAAAAAGATTTTTCCCTACCAGAAACTACAATTGTACTGAAAATATTTATTCTTTATGGAAATAACTCATAATGGATTTTTGTTTCAACTGTCTGTCAAATTCTTTGGTAACATTCATTTTAATATTGTTCAGTAATACAAGATGATTGGTTTCATAGCCCTCTATATTAATAAGAAATGTTTCAATAGTATTTATTGCTTCTCACACTTCAGATTATTTTGTTGGAGACCTTGTGTCATCTTCTTTATATTCATTCTCATCATGTGAAACCAAATCACTCATTCCAACTTCCCTATCTTTAAGCTCTGCTTCTTTCTGAAGTCTTTTTATTGGAGCAGAAGTAATCAGACCATCATCAACTTTCACTAACTCGACAAATAATGCTTGAATCTGCATTTTTTCATTTATTTAAGCCCATTCTACAGGCTCATCACTTAAAAGCTTCCATAAGTTTCTATCTCTTTTATACAGCTTCATTTTTTTCTGCTTTCCTCTTTCTCTTTCGTCCCCACTTCATATTCCTCAACTTGTCTATTAAATCCCACATTAACAAAACACTTAGAAATTGTACTCATGTTAACTTTGAACTGAGATGAACAGATCCTGTGAATGGCCTGCAAAATATATAGAGCAGGGCTTCCCAACCTTTATGTGGGAAAGGGTGCATCTGACTCTAAAGCTAAAGCGATGGGCACCAGTATTCTTGCCCTGGTGAATAAAACTGTGAGTTAAAATACACGGTATTTAAATTCTATTGGACAAGAGTCATGAAGTCTTATTACATTGGTATAATAATTTAATATAATTGCTTTTTGTCTTAATACTATAAAAATGTATATTAATTGAGTATTGTAATTCAATGGAAACGGAAAAATCTGATGATTTTCTGACTCTTCCCATTTTCCGAAAAATCTGAGATAACGACGTAACTTTGAATCAACGTAAATAGGGGCAACGTAAATCGGAGTATTACTGTAAAATGGTTGCCATTGATGACAAAAGGACTTCAACTCAACAAACGTTAAATTTTCGCGTCAAAAATCAAATTGTAGGTCGATTCTATCCATATTCAGAAATCTACAATAAAAATAAGAAAGTTTATTAATTTTTCATTTTAATAGTCCAGATCCGAAGACTCTAGGTCAATTTTTATGGTAAATATAAATTATCCTCTGGAATCGAACCCTGGATGTTTCTGTACATGTTAACTCCCCAAAATTGCTCCAATTCGTCACAATTATGAAACACTGAAAGGTTGGTCCAAATCATCCATTATTGTGATTTTCATATTCATCCATGTCACTGTTAAATTATAGGTCGTTCACCGTCAACAAGTAACTCATGGGTTCAATTTCAGGAGTGCATCATCACTTCAATTAAATAACATCGGAATAGGTAGATTCCACTGTGCAGGTCTTTTTTCTTTAACATTTTAAAATGCCCTATACATAAGATATTGACGCAAAATTTGCACAGTTACGTGAAGATAAGTGCAAAGATTCATTTTTATCATTGCATAAATTCAAATCTCATTATAAAATATCCAAAAATTATGTTTTGAGGTTTTTGTGTTGTTATATTTAATCAATTTAATACATATAAAGAATTTTATTATTCACAAATTTCTGAGAGAAAGAATAAAGCAAAATCAGGTACATTAATTTAGAAAATTTATATATTTAATCAATTTAATACATATAGTATTACTAGGAAATTTTTTCTCTCCCAAGAGGAGGGCACACCATGATACAAGTGAAAACTCACTGGTTCTAGATGAAGTTGTAGTGAAAAATGTTAATTCCAATTGTGTCCTCTCTCCCCATCAATTCAAAATCTCTAACCCCAAATAGTGATACTCCCACCTCTAGTATCACCATGAGAAGTCAGAACGTTATGTTAAATTGACTGTATGACAATGAATCTAAACGATTGTGGAATCTAAATCACAATTTAAATTGCTATTTCTGAATATTCAATGTCTAACAATAAGTAATAAAATAACTGAATTAGAATTTCTGCCAATAGAAGAGAAGCCTGAATTTATATGTATTTGTGAGCACTGGATGGAAACTGTGTCAATTCCAGGTTACATTTGTGCATCATCTTATGCAGAGTCTCTCATGTGCACAATGGTGTTGTGATTTTTGTGAAAAGTGATATTTCCTATGATAATATCTCCTTTGATATTATTCATATTTATACTGATAAAATCTTGGAATGTGCTGCCTTGAGCTTTTCATGGCAGAATGAATTATTTAATCTTTTTGTCATGTATCACTCTCCTTCGGCAAGCTTTGCGACATTTATTGATAAACTTGAATATCTTCTTGTCTCCATTAGCTCACATTCCCTGCTATCTCACAGCATTGTGGATGGAGATCTAAACTGCAATCTCCTTAGTAAGGGACCTGAACAAAGCAAACGAATTTCTCTTTGATACCTACAATTTTAAAGGTCTGGTCAAATGTCCAACTAGAATTACACCTCACTCTTCTTCATTGCTAGATGTTATTTTTTTTACCAATTATTGTATTTCTAAAATAGATACTGAAGTTTTTGATCAATTAATGTCAGACCACAGTGTTGTCTCATCAGCTTTTAATATGAGACCATCCCAAAACATTCTCCCTGCTCCCTGATTAATTAAGTTTTTTACACAACAAAATACCCAAAATTTTTGTAATTTACTTACTAAACATGATTGGTCAAACATTTATCATGCCTTGTCATATAATGACAGTTTTAATAATTTCTACTCAGCCTACCTTTTTTATTTCAACTGCAATATATGTAAGAACTGGGTCACCAATGAAATAAGGTCCTTTTCAAGGCAAATAAAAATGTTTGCTTCAGCTGACATTCAATCAGCTGATGCTAATACCCTTGATTACTATAACACCATCAAATATCAGTATAGGTCTCTCATTAAAAATGCCAAAATGTCTTATAATGTTCATTGGTTAAAAAAAATTAATTAATACATATTTCTAAAGCTTGAAAAGTTATAAATAAAATGAGGCAATGGAAAAGCTAGTTCATTACCTACCATGTTAGATAAAGAAAAAGTTACAATATCTGATCAACAATTACCATAATTTTCCAATTATAATACGCAACCTATATAATACGCACCCATGTTTTCATGAGTGAAATGTGAAAATTCTCTTATCACTATATATTAGAATTTAGAATTAGAAGGGTGGGCTATCTACAGCCCTTGCACTACGACCATTGTTGGTCTATTGTGCATAGTATCACTATATACATATAATACGCACAATACATACAATTCTGCATCTGTTCCTTATTTTGGTATCCAAATGCTTTATTGAGGCCTATCCAATAAAACTCTCAACCAGAATATTCACTTCACCAGAAAACCCAATTCCCAGGGTATTCCGGATAACTGGGAGTTTACTGTATTAGGCTTTTTAAAGTTTTCAAAAATTTTCAGACTTTAGTCTTTTAAAATTTTGCAAATTCTATAGACTCAAAATTTTTAAAGGCAATAGTGTTTCAATTCTTTTTAAAAGCTATAGCATTTCAATATATTTTTATGTTACAGACTTTCAAAAGTTTTCAAAGATTATAGTCTTTCAAAATTTTTCATGGCTAGTCTTTTAAATTTTTCAATGACTTCAGCCATTCAAATTTTTTCAAAGGCTCAAGTCTTTCAACACTTTTTATAAGGTTACAGTCTTTCTAAAATTTTCAAAAGCAATAGTCTTTCTAAATGTTTCAAAGACTGTAGTCTATCATATTTTTTCAAAAGCTAGATTCCTTCAAAAATTTTTCAAGTCTATAATCTTTCAAATTTTTTTAAAGACTATAGGCTCTCAACTTTTTTCAAGGCTAGTTGTTCAACATTTTTCATAGATGATAGTCTTTCAATAATTTTCAAGGCTGCATTCTTCCAAAAATTTTCAATGGCTATAGCATTTCAAAAAATTTTCAAATGCTATATTCTTTCAAAAACTTTCAATGACTATAGTTCCAAAATTTTTCCAAGTCTATAATCTTTCATAACTTTTAAATATTACAGGCTTTCAAATGTTTTCAAAGGCAATATATTTTTAAGGTTATAGTTTAACAATTTTTCAAATGCTATTGTACAAAAATTTATCAAAGCAAGAGTCTTTCAAAACTTTTAATAGTGTATAGCATGGGTGAGGAACCTACAGCCAGCAGGCAGCATCCGGCCCCCAAAAGCGACTTGTGTGGCCCGCGAAGCAGTGATGAAAAAGAGATCCATAAAATTCAACGCATAAACTCATATTTTTAAATCCAAATAATGATAATAAAGCATTTAATACTGAAATGTTAATCATAAGTACATAATTCCACTTATATGATACCTTTTAATCTCTCAGTAACTTCAATTTAAACTGTAATCAGGCCTGCCAAAGCATTGGCAACATCCAATGCAGCCCTCTCGAAGGATTCACCACCACTTATACAGCCCGTCATACAGAAAAGGTACCCCACCCTTGGTCATTCAAAAATTTTCAAAGGCTAAAGTCTTTAAAAAATTTTCAAAAACTATAGTCCTTGAAAATTTTCGAGGTCTATCGTCTTTTAAAAAAATTCAAAGACTATAGGCTTTCTATCTTTTTCAAAACCTATAGCCTTTCAATTTTTTTAAAAGCTATAACCCTACAGATTTTTAAAAAGACTATAGTCTTTCTAATTTTTTTAAAGGTCTTTCTAAATTTTTAAAGGATAGTCTTTTTAAAATTTTCAAAGGTTATAGATTCCAAAATTTTCAAATGCTATTGTACTAAAATCTTTCAAAGGCAAGATTCTTTCTAAATTTTTTATATGCTATAGTCTTACAAAAATATTGAAATGCAATAGGCTTTCAACATTTTCTAATTGCTATATTCTTTCAAAAATTTTAAATACTGTAGACCTTCAATATTTTTCAAAAGCAATAGTATTTCAAAAATTTTCAAAGGCTATAGGATTTTTAAAATTTAAAAAGTCTACAAAAGGCTACATTCCAAAATTTTTAAAGACTGCAATCTTTCAAAATTTTCAAAGCCTATAGTCTAAATTTTTGGAAGGCTAGTCTACATTATGTCAAAAGCTTTCAAAGGTTATATATAGTCTTTCAAAAATTTTTAAAGGCAATAGTCTTTCAAAATTTTTGAATCCTACCGTCTAAATTTTTTGAAGGTTCAAAACTTTTCAAAGACTGTCATTCCAAATTTTTCAATAACTATCTTTTAAAATTTTTTTATAATCTATAGTATTTCAAAATATTTCAAATGCAATAATCTTTCACAATAATCAAAAGCTATAGTATTTCAAATATTTCTAAAGGCTAGGGTCTTAAAATTTATTTCCGAGGCTATAGCTTTTCGAAAGATCTCAAAGGCTATAGTATGTCACATTTTTTCGGTCTCAAGTCTAACAACATTTTTCAAAGACTATAGTTTTTCTACATTTGTTTAATCCTTATCGGGTTTCATGATTTTACTAACATAGTTGCATTATCAGGCGTAAAGAAAACACAAATCACTTGAATTACATTGCTATACATTCTGTGGAAATGTTTCAAATAGCAGAAACACATGTAGCCGCTGCGGCGCCAAGGATGCAACTACGTAACTTTTTTCATTAAAGGTATTGAAAATAAAAATGACAAACATCTGAAAAATTTACTGTTATTTATTTATTGTGTATACAATGTAAAAATAAAAGAATATATAAGCTATCAAGGCTGTATTTGTAATAACAACGTCGGTAACTATGTCTGAAAATTGAAAATGCCACTGCAGCGCCATGAACCCAGATAAGGGTTAAAGGCTGTAAATTTCAAAGGTTATATAGTCTTTCAAAGGTTAGAGATTTTTAAAATTTTTCAAAAGGGATGGGCAAACTTTTCTGCATGGCAGGCCGCGTCAGTGTTTGAGAATTCTTCAGCGGGCTGCATTGAAAGGTACCAATGCTTAGGCGGGCCAGATTAGTTTAAATTGGAAATTGCTTAGATTCTTAGGCATCATACATACGTGAAAACAATCACAAACAAGGATTTAATGACTAAATTTTCAAAACTAAAGGTTTTGTTATCATAATTTTACCAAAAGTAATACGAAATTGTGTTAAATTTTACAAATCGCTTTTTAACCAAAGCTTCACGGGCTGTGGTTTGCCCACCCCTGCTATAGATTCAAAATTTTTCAAATGCTATTGTCCTAAAAGTTTTCAAAGGCAAGAGTCTTTCAAAATTTTTATAGGCTATAGTTTTACAAACATTTTGAAATGTAATCGACTTTCAACATCTTTCATAATTTTTAAAGACTGTATGCTTTCAAAATTTTTCAAATGCTATTGTCCTAAAAATTTTCAAATGATGCGTAACGCTCTAATTTTGTAACTAACTCTATTAGAAATAAATTTAGAAGGCTAAAACTTCTCAGGATTTCAGTGTCATTGAATCTCTACACTATGACTAAAAAATTTTGAAAAAGGTCACGGGTACGACTCCAGAGGATGTTGTTTCCCATAAGATAACACGTAAAAATCATCTTTTTGGTTTGAAGGCTTTCATTCTTTTACTCTTTAACATATTTTAAAATTAAGTCCTCGACTCCAGAGGATGAATGTCGTTTCCCATAAGATAACACATAAAAATCACCTTTTTGGTTTGAAGGCTTTCATACTTTTACTCTTTCAAATATCTTAAAATTAAGTTATCAACATGAAATTTGCACTAAAACACGCCAAAATGAATGAGGATTCTTATTCTTACTGTTGAATACTCAGTCTCATTCGAATTTGCTCATATTTTGAATTTATACTCAAGTTTTGATAAATTTTTTAACATTTCAATAATAAGATTCCATGGTTACTGGTATTGTTGTCCTTGGTAATTTCCATGCATATGCACTTAAATAAAGGCTTAAAGATCAAAAATTAAATTAAAACTTGCTCGAAATGACCAAAGATATGAAGTTAATGCAAATAAATCAAACCCAGTATTCAGGTTATTTATATTTTTTATCTATATTACTAAAATCCTATTTCTGGATGTCTCTCTCTTTAACACTGTATACCTCAGCCATTTTTAATCTCTGAGAATTTCAGCCCTCTAAGTTTAGTTTTTATCAAGTTATTCAACTAATTTTCTTAATTTGTTGTTTAAAACCAAACATACATCCCTTATAAAATATATTCATTAAACTCATATTCAAAACATGTTCCTATTAAACTAATCTAAATCCAATAGGTACATGGTAGGAATGAAGAAACAGCGAGCATGGGGAGGGGAGGGTGGGAGGGATGGCGAGCATCAGCGAGCAGGGGGCTTGCCCCCTAGTAGTTTCCATGTTTTGCATAATAGATTCTGGTAAAAAGCTGTTCAAGGATTATGTAAAGGAGGGAATAAAAAGAAACACTGAATTATCTACTCAAATATATGTATTGTAAGAGCTCAAATTCCAATCAGTTTTATCATCTTTCTTTGCATAATCATAAAAAGATATTCTCTACAATGAAATTGTGGGCTTAAAAGAGTTGTTCCTTGATATTTTAATATCATCCATAATCAAAAGAAAGGAATGCATTTGAAGAATATTATTCAGAAGTTGAATTTGTTGTGTAATTGAGCAGAGATGTTTTTTATTTATGATGATTCAAGAAAAGCTTTATGGATTTGAAGATGAAGATATAAATCCGTCTTGATGCTATCAACAAAATAAAACTAAATCTTAATCATCCGCCAAATAAAATTTTCTCATACGTTTGTATTTATCGCATAAAGAACCAAAAAGGTCACCCATAAATTGTTTCATGAACTTCAAGCTTGGGCAGAGGGCGGCAATTTTTGTCTAACTTCAAGGTGGCAAAATTCTGAAGGTAACCGTGGCTGTAAATAATACATGGTGTAACTAATTAGCTAATAAATGTTAAAGTTGGAGAAAAAAGAGAAGATTTGGTTAAATCCATATGGTACACTCCCAATCAAGTCGAAATAACTTACAGTAGAGGTTGGCATTGAAAATATTTTTCTTTGCAATGGTTGGAAAAGAAAAGCACTCACTTTCTATATAGGCCCAAATATGTAGGTATTACTCGCCCTTATTTCAGACCAAGCAGCAAATCTCTGAGGTGGAGGAAAGGTTTCCTACACCCTCATCTGCCCTACACCCTCGATACCCTTGAGGGCAATGGTTCTTTCCCCACCATTTCACCCCAGGAACCACCGTTTTCTCTCTAGTAAGATAAGATCTATTGTACACTTCAATGGCCAGAAGAAACTTCTATGCCTGTGGGATGAAAAATTAAGCAGTGAATTCTTATCTTTTTCTAACAATCCTCACCATGGAGTGCACTTCTTCAAGAGAGATATAGTCTTCATTCAGCCAAAGGGTTTTCCCCAATACTATGAATGAATAGTGAATTCCTCCACCAGAGCATTGTGCAACCGACCTCAACCCCTCCCCCACCCTTTATCTAGATAAATTTTTAAGAGAATTTCAGTCTACCCTTAGCAGCGGAAACAGTGATATACATGATTTAGTGTTACTTAGTTTTTGACTATTACTATTTTCCGAGTTGTTAGTTGAAGACCAGTATATAGTCCACTTTTTTGTGTTAATCCTTTGAATGAGGCAGATAAATTTTAATCCCAGTCTGGTGACTGAATTAAAAAAAAAATTTATTCTATTGCAGTAAGTCCCTAAAATAGTTTTGTGAAGTATTTTGAAATTTATTATTAGAGAAATATCTTTTTTCATAATGATAAAAGTGAACATAAATTGACGTCCTCGGAATTAGTTTCGTTTATGCAATCTGCCTCACCAAGTTCAGCCTCGACCTGAACCTTAACGGATGACAGGAATGCAAGAAAGAGTTGCATAGAGATGGCTGGCAGCCTCCATTTAACCGTTCAAAAGGTAGGGGACTAGGACATCAATTTAAGTCCTCAGTCACCCAGTAGCACACTGAAGGATGTCAAAGGGCTAAAGGCTTGTTCTTCTTTGTGGGAGGTGTTATAGCAATAATGAAGAATTATCAACGGTTAATTCCACTTTTATTTACACACACAGGCATCATTGGGAAAATAGTCAATCATACTAGGGGACCTTAAAATGTGTAATTCAGTCATTTTTACAAATACGACACTTTCACATTCACTGCATATGGAGAAAGTAAAAAGAAAATACTTTAAGATGACCTTTGGCCAAACTACTTTGAAGACATTTTCATCATTTTTTGACGTAATTGAAAAATATTGTAATTCATGTAAAATTTTATCAATAAAAAATTTTTTAGAACTAGGAATGGTTCTGGAACCGTTCCAGAACCAGATCTGAACTGTTCAATCTTTTGATCACTCTGAACCGAACCCGGAACGGAACGAGTTGGAAAATTTAAGGTACGAACCAGTATACTTGGAACCGAACTGGAATTTCCCAGTTCTATTGCTAACATAAACAATCTTACAAAAATACTATTAATTTCCATACGTGTGCATTTTTAAATAGGAAGAAAATGGGAGTATTTATGTTAAAGAAAAGAACTTTAAATGCTATTTCCCTTATGTACATGTATATCATTTCTTTAAATATGTACTCCATTGCACGAAACACACCCATTTGTGATACGCTGTACAACTTTCCTAAGTTGTTATAACTACTTTCCAGCAACCAATTATCATCAAAGTGAGTATAATATCTTTTAATGTCTTTCTTTTCAACATGATCACCATCATTACTTGACAATGTTTTTGTATACCTCTTATTTTCTGACTCCATCTTAATATAGGCAAAACGGCTTATAAAAATTAGTTCAAGTAAAATTTATCCCTTTGGCGATCAACAAAATTATATTATATGAAAGTAAACACAGCTAAAATTAAAGAACAATGGAGTACTATGTAAGACCAAAGCAAATTTCAATTGTATCAATTTTTCCTACTTAGCTTGGAGTCCCATGGAATAAGAGTAGATCTCCTAATTTTCTGAATACTAAATTGAAGAAAAGAAAGGATAAAACTAGATTATATCCATGAGTGGATTGGGAGAAAAAATCAGCCCAGGCAAATACAGGCAACTCCCGAGTTTCATTGGGGATGCGTTCCAGAAAACGTATTCGAATCTTGAATAGTCAAACGCCATTTCTCCATATACTTGCATGTTATAATCGGGGGATACGTTCCTACATCTCAGGAAAAAGTCTCTCCTCACGTTCTATAAAGATAAAATAACATTACTAATATGTTAATACAACAATATTAAATTATGAATAAATTATATAATAAATATTTAAAATGTATAACTTATTTTTTGCACTAAAAAGAAAAAAATAAATTGTTTCGAACTTCAAAGATAGATGTATGAATCTGCTGTGCAGACGGCCTGGTCGACTGCATGAGTCGTTTGTTACAAATGACTCGCGCGAGCTGGGTAACATACCTGCATACATCTATATATACATACAACTATTTATTGCAGCGAAATTAATATAAAAGTTATTAAAAATGCACAAAATAACTTAAGAATAAAGAAACAATAAAATTTAAAATATTTCCATACCTTAAATCTTTTTCAACTGCACTTACTGGACTTGGTTTATAAACTGAGAAGTTGGAAGAAGAGGAGCTATTGGGTGGGAAACTGGATAGGCTATTGACTGGGGAATTGGACGGGCTAGTCCTTGCAGCAGATGTTGAAGCAGCTTCTGGTGGCTGCAGTCTTTCAACCTTCTGAAAGAATTTATACAGCTTCAGTTGAATTTTATCCTTCTTCTTTTGTTCATAAAGGACCCTGTAGCAGGCTACGTCCTTAAGAACAGCACTTTGCACCAATGAGCTCCTCTCAGATCTTTTCATCAATCAAGTTTATAAAATTATCCAGACTCCGGAAGATCTCACTAAGATCTTTTAAAGACAAGTCCATAGGTTTAGTTGGAGAAACCATAATATCACCTTCACCATCTTCCTTGGTATCAATGGACTGTTGCAATTTGATGAGGTCTTTATTGGTCAACTCCTCTGCATGAGATGAAATTAGCTCATCGACATCTGCCTCATCCATTTCTAAGTCAAGTTGCATCCCCAGTGCAACAACTTCTCTGGTGATCTGCTCAGGGGTCTCTTCAAATCCTTTAAAATTAATGACAAGCTGTGGGCAGAGCTGATTCCATGACCCATTCATGGTTGACTGCTTGACCTCAGCCCAAGAATCTCCAATGTTGTTAATTGCATTGGAGATGTTGCAGCCTCTTCAGAAGTCTCAGGGCTGGTTTCAGGTGTAAGCGACGTAAGCGGTCGCTTACAGGCATCACTTCAGAGGTGGGGCAAAATCAATATTTCGGATTTTTACATTTTCATTTTTTTCAATGTTTATTGCATAGAACTTAAAAACATCGCGAAAAAAGTATATTTTATACTATGATATGTCATTTACATTCAAGGTCTGTTTAAGGTGCAAGCGACGTAACATACCGCTTACAGGTGTCACCTAAGAAGGGAGGCAGGATGAACGTTTTAAAGTTTCACATTGTCTAAAACATGCCGATACACTGTGCACCTTCCTTAACCTCTTTAGCCGAATATAACTTTTGAATACTTGAGGTTTGTTTCTTTGTGCAACTATTTAACATTTGGGATCTCTACCTTTTGCATGTAGCTTCCCTCTCTGACCCCTGATAAATGACTTTGCAAAGAAAAAAGCTTGAAAAAACTTAATCTCATCCTTTTCAAAAAGTGGGTTCGTAAAGTTGCAATATAAAAATATTGGTAATATAATCATTACATAGTAATTTTGTTATAAGGTCAGTGAATGTTTTATTTCTATTTTCTGATAATATTTAGCTGAATATTTTTTTGAAAAAATAAAACTAAAATAAGTTTATTTTCTTTTTTTTAGTAGATCATTAATATTATTTCATGCCTTTGATATCCAGGGGGGTGGCAAATTTTTACCTCGCTTACACATATTTTTAACTGAAACCGGCCCTGAGAAGTCCCTTAGGGTTGGACCACCTTCCATATCAGTTGCTGCAATTGCCTGCTGCATTGTGCGTGGAGCATAATACTGCTTGAATATTGCAATGACCATTTGGTCCATAGGCTGGAGCAATGAGGTGATGTTTGGAAGAAGAAACGTCTGCGGTCTCTGCCATATTTTCAAAGAGCTTCTCAGCAAGTATTACTTTGTTCCTTTCCCCAGATAGCAATAAACTGCTGGGAAACCCATAGCCAACCATTTGTTTACGGTATTACTCTTGGAAGGCTCATTCAAGTTTTTTCTCAGGTTTATCAATCCAATCCCTTCTTCATGGGACTTTGTTGAACGAGTGTAACACGTTATCACTGAGAGGGACATCGTCTTATACTCGCTTGTAGATTGAGAATTAAAAACATAGGTATCCATCCCTTTTCAATAAATATAAAAAAGAAATAAAAGTTCTGTGGCACATTAAGTACATGAATCAAATGGAGAATGTGCCAGGAAGACTACCCGATTGGGGTGCCAAAATGTCTTCAGCCGGCTCTGGTCCCACCTAGAAGGCTTTCAAGTCCCACAAGTGGGTCGCATCCTACCGGTTGAGAAACACTGGTGTATGTACATGACAATAAATGTTGCTTGTCAAGGAAAAATTAAGAATTAATATCATCATAGGTAGTCTGTCCGTTGACTGGTCCGTGATTATTCTAGGTTAAACCTGGTTCTGCATATACTCCTATTTTCCGCAGTTTTCTTCATGTCTTGATAGCTCTCTTTCCCTTTCAAGTCGTCTACTAGCTGAAACCTTTTCCTACCTCTTTCTCCATCCAGTTTTCTTTCTAGCACTTCTTTAATCATGCACTCTCTCCTCAGGTAATGCCCAATCCAGTTTGCCTTTCTCTTCCTGATAGTCTGTATAATCGTTCGCTTCTCTCCTATTCTCCGTAGTACTTCCTCATTTTTCACCCTATCTGTCCATTTTATCTTCAGCATTCTTCTCCATGTCCACATTTCGAAGCTTTCCAAGTATTTAATATCATTTTTCCTTAGCGTCCATGTTTCTGCTCCGTACAAAGCTATACTCCATACATAGCATTTTATCAACCCCTTGCGGATTTCCTGCTTTATATTTCCCGTTAGCAGGAGTTTCTTTCTTCTGAAAGCGGCTTTTACTTTTGTTATTCTAGTCCTGATTTCATCTGTACATTTTGCTTCTCTCGTTATGATGCTTCCAAGGTATTTATAATCTGAAACTTGTTCTAATGGCTTTCCTCCAATACTTATGTTCAAATTTTCTTCTTCTTTACTTGATATTCGCATAACCTTGGATTTTTCTGTATTAATTTCCATACCGTATTTTCTACCTGTTATCACTAGTCTATTTATCATTTTCTGGAGTTCCTTTTCCTTTCTTGCTAGAAGTACTTGATCATCCGCATATTTCCGTTCTTATAATCTTTTGTCCGATTTTGAAATCTCCTGTGCCTTCTAACGCTTCCTGCATTAGTCTCTCTCCATATATATTGAATAGAATCGGCGATAGACAGCAGCCCTGTCTTACTCCTCTACCGATATATACTCCGCTGGTGTCCGTATTCTCCAACCTGACCTTTACAACTTGATTCACATATAGATTCCTGACCAGTCTCCTGTCTTTCCAGTCTACACCTATATCCTTATCAGCAGTACCCAATTTACTCTATCAAAGGCCTTCTGCCAGTCGACGAAACATATGCAGCAATCTTGACTGTACTCTATTGCCCTTTCTGAAATGATTCTCACTACACCAATAGCATCTCTGGTTCCACGTCCTTTTCTGAAGCTGAATTGATCTTCCCCTAGCATTTCTTCGGCCTTTTTCTCTAGTCTTTTATTAAGAAACTTCGTGATGATCTTCGAAGTGTGTGACAGTAGGGATATCGTTCTGTAGTCCTTACACTGCATTGCCTTTGGCTTCTTCTTTAGAGGGATCATTGTTACATCTAAGAAATCCTGAGGGCACTCTCCCGAGTCGTAAATCTTGTTAATTAGTTTTGTAATCACTTTTAGTCCTTCCGATCCCATGACTTTAAGTACCTCTACTGGTATTCCATCGCTGCCTGTAGCTTTTCCTTTCTTTAGTTCCTGTATCGCCTTTTCTACTTCGCTTTTCACAATACTTGGTCCCAAGTCGTCTTTTTCAATGCAATTCTCTTCTTCCAGTTCCATTTGTACCGATCCTGCCTGCTTTTTGTATAGTTCCTTAATGTATTCTTCCCATACCTGTGCTACATCCTTTGGTTCTGCGACTATTTTCCCATCTGTATTAATAATTCCTTTACCACGAATCCCATTAGACTTCTTATCTTCTAACTCCAGTGCCCTAGCGTACATCATATCGTATCGTCCTAACTTCTCCATGTCGTATTTCCTCATATTTTTCTTTTATCCAATTTTCCCTAGCTTTATCTGTTACCCTTCTCATCTCATTGTTTATGCGTCTATAGTTGGCTCTACCTTCTTCACTGTTAACGTTTTCCCATTTTCTTCTCTCATCCATTTTCTCCAGCATTTCCTTAGTGATCCATGGTTTTCTGATTTTCTTCTCGTTTCCCAATCTCTTTATTCAAGGTATCTTTGATGCTGGCTTTCACTTCCTCCCATTCTGTATACAGGGTCTTCGGTTTGTTTTCCAAATTTCTAAGGCGATCTTCCAACTTTGTGCTGAAGGCATCTTTCCTTTCTTTCAGTTTTTCTAGGTCCCAAGTCTGTCTATCTCTTCTCTTTTTCCTTATTTGTTTCAGCTTTGTAGTTACATCGACTATTAGAAGGATGTGATCTGAATCAATGTCTGCTCCTGGTAATGTCTTAGCATTTTTTATGCTGTTCCTGAATCTTTGTTTTACTAGGATGTAATCTATTTGGCATCTCATTCTATCTCCTGGGCTTTTCCATGTGTGCAGCCTTCGTTTATGGTTTCTGAACCATGTATTAGTCACTACTAAGTCGTTATTAACACAGAATTCTACCAGTTTTTCTCCTCCTTGGTTTCTTTTCCCAAGTCCGTATTGACCGACAACATTTTCTTCTTGTCCTTCACCAACTATGCTGTTCCAATCTCCCATTATTATGCAGTTCACCTTTCCTCTTGCGTCTTCTTCGTAAATCTCGTTAATTTGTTCATACATCTCCTCAATTTCTTCTTCTTCATGAGTGGACGTTGGCATATATACATGGATTATCAACATGTCCACTGGGACTGCTTTTAGCTTTATTGCCATCAACCTATCGTTCGTTGCTGTTATTTTTGTCACGCTCTTCATCATATCTTTCCTAAGTACCAGAGCTACACCCCTTGCCCCACTTATTCCTCCTGAGTAAACTACCGTGAATTCTTCCGAGTCGAACTGTCCTTCTCCTTCCTATCTAGCTTTGCTCAGCCCTATGATATCAATCCTATTTCTTCTCATTTCTTCTTTCAGGTTCTCTAGCTTTCCTGCCTTCCTCATGGTTTTTACATTGCAAGTACCTAAGCGTAAGTTACCTTCGACAAATGCTTTCCTCAAGGCAGTCCCCGCCCGGAGATCCGATTGGGAGACTATTTTACCTCCGGAATATTTTACTCCAAGAGAACTCATATTGTCCAACCATATAATCATTACTAGGGAATTTCTAATGTGGTAGTTTCCCTCTTGCTTTCCACATCGCAGTACTGTAGCCGTTCAAATCGTCCCGATCACGCCTACAGCTCTATTGGATATAGACCCAGCCAACATAATTTGTTTTCGGCTCTATACCATACAGACAGTACTGCTGTCTACTGTCAGGCACCGATGATAGTTTTTTTTTGAAAAACCTCCATTCGCAGGGTTTGAGCCCTGGAACTTTGTAACGGAAAGCCGACACGCAAACCACTACACCACCAGTGCTTAATTAATATATGCTTGCATATTTTCATTTAGTGAAAGACTATTAGGTAAATTAAAGAGATGTGAGAATAGATTATATTTTCATTCTGTACACTTATTTTTATTACAAACAACTATAGTGAAGTAGGAAGTAGCTTTCTAATGATAAAACAAAACAACAAATAGAATGGCAGCTGTATATATTGAAGTTACTATTCTGCTTTATCATCCTCTTCAATCTTGTCATTTAGTTTGTTTTGCTTCTTGAACAGTTCAATTATTTGATCTGTTGCTGTGGGTTCTATACATGTTGAAGATGACAATCTTTCCTGTAAATATGACATTAAGAAATAAAAAAGATTAAGAGAATCACACTATAGTAACATTACTTAATATAAATGTTCGTACATTCGGAAATTTTGCCAAATTGAGATGAGATGATCTGTTTGTAAAGGGTGACCAGACACCTTGAATAGAGGCATTATCTGTATGCCACATTTTTCTGTATCGTATAGTTAAACCTCCTTCCTGAGTCTTGAGTAAATTCATCCATTTTCCAACCTCTTCTTGGGTAAAGTTGTGACAATTTACGTATTGCGTTTCTCCATTTACTATGGAATGGCAGTGATAAAAAGTTTAAAATCAAAGATCAAAGCCGAATTTCACAATCCAAGCATTTTAAATTATTGCTCACGATATTCTGCAGACAAACACGGAGTTCTGTGGCGGCGAGGTTTCACATAAACGACTACACCAGGGCATCTATCAGCAAAATCAATTAGTTCATTTTCCAAAAACTTCCTGTAATTTAGGCCGTCTTGAATTAATACTTAAAACCCATTACTAACAATCTTTAATTAAAATGCTAATCATACTAAACCCAATGATACTAGGATTACGCATATCTCGAGAAAAAGAAGACATTCGCAGAAATACATTGACAAAAAAGTATACGGTGAATCCCATCCCAATTAAAATGTAATTATAACTTATATTAGAGAACTTAAAATATTTGTTCAAGCACAATTTCTCATATAAAACAAAATTAATGTATAAATAGAGAAAAATCTAGGTATATATATCGAGGAAAAATGGACCGATAAGAAAGCAGAACAAGAAAGATCTGAACCCAAAAATTGAAGACGTTCTTCATTAGAATCTTCAGCGCTCATATTTCAACTCAACCCTTAAGTAATTCAGACATTTAGTCTTCTTAAAATTCAGCTCATAAGGGAAATACGTGTTTCATAGATAAAAATTATGCGTACCTTACTCCACGGCTAGCACCATGGTTTTTGCAAAATTTTATCGTGATTCTTTGTAGTTGGCAAATGTATCTTCCTACTCCATTTCGCAAAGGTGCCCGTGGAAATCCCGATGGCATAAATAAATGGGAATTTGACATTTTATACTTTTATATTAATCCGAAATAAAACTACACAGTTACACCTATAGACTCAACATCGTGCGTACTGTACACTTTCCAATTATATTATCTATGAGAATATCTAAGGGTCAAAGAAACAGAATTGTACAGATTATTTATTGTTGCGGTTTTAAATATAGGATATTTTACTTATACGAAATATTTTAAAGAAAATTTCCAAAATATTATTATAAATTTGTTAAAATTAGTTTATTTGCAAGTTTTAATTTGTCATATATTTATCAAAAGAGGAAGTAACAGCGTAAAGCATAGCTGAAAACATACAGGTTTTCGGTAGAGAAAAATCTTTTAATATTAAAAATTATCTTTGTAAGGAAATAAAAAATTAATTTGTGAGCTATTGAAAGTATTTTAACGAATTGATTGTTAATGTTGCTTTGTTTTAAAATGAAATAAACGAATATTGTGCGAAGTAAAAAAATAAGAGTTATTACGGAAATGTTGATATTCCTGTTTGTTTTTCAGTCAGTTGACAGATTGCCGCCGAAAGTTTTCATGGCTGTAATACTAAAGGTTAAACTGATTTTGGGATTGATCATATGAGGGACGAACGCTAACGTTTTGGAAGTATTCGTTATGATAACTCCTGAAAAGTTGTAGGAATGGAATGGCATAGCCGGGAAGAGGTTTGTCCACTTTTAAACAGTCATTTTATATTGTATTGCGGTTTTACTTTTCATATTTACTTTTTTCACAGGGTGAACCTAGTGGAATGCTTAATGCGGAGGATCGTTCATCAACTAGTCATCCCGTATACAAAGAACTCGCTTCAATAAACTGCACGATAAAAGCTATGAAACGAAATGTTTTAGTTGAGAGGCTGAAACACTTAGACTTGAGTGCAGCTGGTAGCTATACAGTACTGTCGAGACGTTTGAGAAATCATTATAAGAAAAAAAAGCTTTTGGAAGCAGGAATTCCATTGAAAAGTGAAATACTTCCATATTATGTAATCGTGGACTTTGAAGCTACTTGTGAGGAAGTTAACACTCCTAATTATCCGTATGTAAATGATTTATGGAAGTTTATCTATTAAAATTTAATTGTTACGATAAATGATCATTCTTTAAGTGATTATAATTGATTTTAGGCATGAAATAATTGAATTTCCAGCAGTATTAGTTAACATTGAAAAGAAGGAAGTCGTAAGCCATTTTCAGGCATTTTGTAGACCAACTGTCAACCCAAAACTGTCTGAGTTTTGCACTGAACTCACTGGAATAACTCAGGTGATTAAAATGAATGACTTAAGTAGGTACACATCTTATAAGAATAATTAACAAGGCTGGTCTTCCATTGTTTCAATGTCTTTACCTGAAGCATCTGACTTTTTCTCTAATTAGGAGCAAGTTGATTCTGCTGATGAATTTCCGGCAGTTTTGAAAAGATTTGAGCTGTGGCTTAAAGATAATAGCCTAGGAGTCGCACACAATTATGCAATTGTAACTGATGGACCTTGGGATATGGGTCGTTTTCTCTATGGACAGTGTAAGGTAAGAGAACGATTAATGTGTTCAAAAAATGTTTATACTTTTTTAAAAGATGCTCTTAAACAAGATACTTTAATTATTGAAAAATTTTAAGCTATGACTTGAAGGTACTTTAAGAAACATTTAGAATCTTTGTGAATCCTATCAATGAGAAGATTAAGAAAATAAAAAAAAATCTCCGGAGCCATGAAGCCTGGCTCCGGAGATTTTTCTTTGTTTTCTACGTATAAATCAGCCAGTGATAGCTCATATTTTCTTTTCATTCAAGAAGATTAAGAATTAATTCAATTATACTCATTGTTTTAAAGTTTCCATAAGACTTTAAGAAGGATGACTTTATATTGCTAAATCTACTAGTTCCTGAAACTTAAATATTTCAGGTGTAAATGCTAACAATTGACTATAGCTAGGAAAAGTAGATTGTCTACAACTAATTAGAGGAAGCAATTAGAAAACGTTGAGAGACTTGGGTAGTTGAATAGAATTGGAATTTTATAGGGAACTAAGTTATGGATTGTAGTGTTGGAAAGAGAAATGAAAAGGGACAAAGAGGTAGATTTTTGTAAAGGGAAAAGGTGGTATCATAACAATGTAATAGGTGGAAATTTACTTGGAATATGCCATGGGCTATATAAAAGTATCAACTATATCATGAACAGCCAAAGATATAGGAATAGTATTTTAAAGTCATAGTTTTCCCATGGCAGATGCTCACTCCGATCATAACTGCTATGTCTGAATAGTAAAAAAACATGAGATCCCAGACTAGGAATCAAATGGCTTTATTTCTGCAGAAAACACGATCCCAGGAAGGTGTCCCTGCAACCAATGTGTGCAAGAAGAGAGAATGGGAGGAGTTGCAAAATCACCACAGATGAAATTTTACACTAAAAATAATAAAAGTTTACATTTATGTACATCCACCCTTGACTTGCACACCCATATCTCAATAAAGTTTGGCCCCCAAGCACAAGATGAGAAATGAGGCATTGAAATCATATTGGATATTTTTAAGATGAAGAAGGTTTTTAAGTTTTTTGGATTTTTTGCATAGTCAGGGAGAACCAAGAGATGTGATGATTCAGTGTCATTGAGGAAATGCAGCATTAGGTGAAAAATTGATGCTCTGGCATAATCATTTGCTAGGGTTACCTTTTCTTGGAGATTATGCAACCAGTGAGAACTTTATTCTATAGCGGTGGTCCTGAAATTAGCATCAACACATTTTCCTTGATTGAGATAAGTTATGTCTCTCTTATTCTCTTCATTCTCTCTGTCGGTTACAATTCTAATCAAGATACACAACTGTCAACTCCTCAAATTCAAAATTGAATCAAACTCGGAGTCTTGGAATCAGATAACCCTTGATCTTCCCCTGAGTGAAAGTGGGTTCCATGCAAAATTTTATTGCATAGATTCAGTTTCCAAATGCATAGATTTTGTAATTTTACCTTCTGCTAGGCTTTAGGCACACACTACCAAATCTGTGTTATCCAAAACCTTCCTGTTAAAGTTCTCATTCCCAATGCCTTCTTTTAATGCACCTAATATACCTCTTTGCCTCTATCATAACATACTTCCTTCTATGACCTTTCAGTAAACCATTCTGAAATTGTAATTTCTGTCTATCCCTTATTACTTAAGTACCTCATTTCCTCCACTATATGCAAAACTTCCTCATTTGTTTTCGTCTCTGTCCAGCTGATTTTCTCTAATCTATGCCATACCCACAGTATCAGTTGATACAATAAAGTTACATTACCATCCATTCACTCTTGTAATTTTAATGTTATTATAGATTGGCAGACCTGAAAATAAGATAAACATACATTGATAATCTCTTAATTCAAAGTTCAATTTCCATGAATAATAGAACTTAGTGTCCTTAAATAGATTAATTATTTTCTTTAATAACCAGAGGAGCAGCAAATTTTCAGCTCACATATATTTTTTAATTTAAACTGGAAAAAGGCAAAGATTTACAGATTGTCTTCACCTTATGAATGGGTTACATTTCTAGAGTGTAATGTTGGTTTAGTACTAGACACAAGTGTCTTCTTTATGAAGACACCTAACATACACATATTACATTAATCTTTATGATTAATGTAATATGTGTATGTTAGGTTCATAACCCATCCCTGAAAGACTATTTAACCCATACAGGCAGTCCTCCACTTTCGTACGTTCGACTTTCATATGATCGACTTTCATACAACTCGCACTTTCGTACATTATACATTCGCACCCCTAAACCGCGTTCTGTACGCCGAATTTGGACTTTTGTATGTCAGCTGACGAACAAACATTTCGAGCTATCGCATAGTGGCACTGTCTGTCAGCCAAGCCAACACTTTTAATAAATGACCAAATGAAGCAAAATGCATAAATATAATAAAATTCAAAAGAGTAATGGCTTCGTGGCTGAAATCTAAATTATTCTACCCAATGAAGCAAAATGAGTTTCTAGAAAGTCACAGCAGATTAAAATTTTTTTAAAGAGCAAGGAACCGATCTACACACGCTTTGATGATGTTGGCGATATCCTGTTAGCAGATTGTGAAACAGTTTGAGACATAATGATTGTGTAGTTGCTTGGCTTTCTCGCGAATGGCAAGTGAACTCAGCGAGACTTTCTTGCGAGTTTGGGTCTCGATTCACAGGTTTAAAGCCTTCTCTGTCTTCTCTACATATGGATTCCTAGGTACAAAAGACTCTTTAGTACTCATTGAAGTACCACTTGCAACACTAGCTCTAATCGCTTCTTCACTTTCCTTATCGATTTTATTGTGGACTTGGTCACACCAAGTAATTTACCAACTGATGAAGCCTATCTAAAACTTCAATTTTCTTCTCCAAACTATCATTTTTTTGCCGTTTTTACAGACTTTTCTTTCATTTCAATCATCACCCTCTTTGGGGCCATGCTTAGGCAATATTACAAAAAAACTATAAAAACAGCAAAATGCTTTAATGAAAAAAACTCGCACTTTCGTTCATTATACATTGACACCCCTAAACCGCCTTCCATACGCCGAATTCGGACTTTCGTATGTCAGCGAAATGACTAACGAATATTTCGAGTGCTGCTGGTTGCCAGCCACCAGACCACCAGTTTCTGCCATGTCGCCATCTTTGTCTGTACAGCAGTGTTTATTTGTGCAATAATTTAAATATTTTATTGCATTTTGCCCTATCTCTCTATATTCTAAAATCGACGATTGTGTCTAAAAGGCCCCTGCTCAAGAAACTAAACATTTATACCATAATTAAAGATTTTATAATATTTTTTGGCTCTCTGGGAATGGAACCCCCATTATAACATGTAAGTCTATTGTTCAACTTTCATACATTCGACTTTCGTACATGTTTTCAGGAACGCATTATTTACGAAAGTAGGGGATTGCCTGTAATTTATTTGAATTTGGTATATAAAAAGTGATTAGTTAAACAATTAACTTATAACCTAACAATAAGAGTAAAATAATACAAAATGGTTAAGAACAAGTAGAGTGTTTTCCATGAACATGGATAAAATTATTGCGCTTTTTATTTAATGTGATTTTTACCAACACATATTCAATCACTAGAGTCTCATATGTTTTATAGCAGGAGGATACCATTTGAACATGAGGGCAGTGTTTAAATGAGAGGGGCTTAATAGCTAAGTTAGCATTGTATTGCACATCATTCTACATAAACACATTTGTACAAAAAAATATACTCCTTTCAAAAATTTATACTTTCAAAATGACATTTTTTATTAAAATTTTGAACATTTCCCTATCTGCCTTTGTAGAGTTTTCAAAACTCAAACTTTTCAAAAATAAGTGACATCCATGAGGAAATGTACTCTCAAATACTTCAGTTTTCTATCTTTTAAACCTTTGGATATGGAAGCATGGCAATCAAAAATTATTTAAAACACCTCACTTGAGTAATTGTAACATAATATTTACATTCATGTTCATTCCTTCATCATAAATTTTCCGTTCTTTTTCACTTACAAAGTGCTTAGTGCACACAAAAGGAAAATTAATGTATTTAAGTTAATTTCTTTGTTGTTGATAAACCATTTCCTTTCACTTGCTATGTTTTGTATAGAAACAAAAGGAAATTAAGTGTATTTACTTATTTGAAGTAGATCTTGGTTACTTCAGTTGCTACAATAGTAATTTTTGTTGACAAAAATTGATAAGTTAGTGCCAGAAATTTTCTAAGTTCAAAATAAATTATGACTTTCTAGTTAGGTTTTTCCAGAATAAGTGACATTAATGTGGAAATAGCTCAAACTTTCAGCTTTCCATCTTTTACATTTTCGGAGATATCAAAAAAGAATTTTAATGGGCCTCAGTCTGAACTTCTATGCTTTTCAAAATTCAAATCTAAAGAAAAACATATGGCAGCTGTCAAAAATTCACCATCAAAGTTTCAGCACTGTATCTTTTACGGTTTCGTCACAATTTCATTTTAAGCAAGTGCACAGACAGATGCAAAAGTAAAGGTACATTTACATTTACATCAATACCCTGCAAGGCGCCAGAAGCGTTTGGCAGGGGGTGTCACAACACCAAGTGAACTCTAACTAATTCCTCTGTTTGACTGTCTTATCGTGTCTGGGGAAAAGAATCTGTAGTATTTCTCTGTTCTAGCGATTGTTTCAACATATTTTCTCTTGCACTCTGATCTAACATTACGTTCACTAACACCGATGGGGATGACTATGCCATGTACGTCTTCAATGAATTTGGAGCTTTCGAATTTTTCAAATAGTTTCCTTTTGTATTCAATTCTTCTGCCCTTCATCATCTGCCATTTTAGATCCCTCAATATTGCCTATTTATAACTTATATTTGATAATATTAAAATATCTCTGATACTTTCGCATCATACCGTTATTCTCCTTTTACAAATCTAGCCGCTCTACGCTGAACCATTTCGAACTCCTTAGTTAGGCACTCCTCAAAAGGGTCCCAGACGGCACAACAGTATTCCACTATGGGTCGGATTAGAGAAAAGTATGCGATTTCCTTCACATTTGAGGGGCATCCCCGCAGGACTCTAGAGGAAAGCCCTTGGACTCTGTTTGCCGATGCTATAATGGTTTTGATGTGCTATCTACTAGACAAGTTGCTACTGAGTGTGACGTCTAGGTATTTGTAGCTATTGACATATTTTAGCTTTAATTAAGATATTTGGTATGGGTAACGGTTGAAATTCATGGAGCGGGTGAAATTGATTGCTGCACATTTCTCTATATTCAGGTCGAGTTACCAATCTTTACACCATTTCGTAATAGCCTGAAGGTCCCTTTGAAAATTGTCCTGGTCGTGTATTGTGTTGATTTCTCCATACACAAATGTGTCATCCGCGAAGAGTTTAACTTTACCCTTTATATTATCTGCTAAATCATTTATATATATATCAAGAATAACAGAGGTCTGATTACACTTCCCTGACGACGTCTGATGCAACTCCATCGAGAACTACTCTCTGGGTTCTATCGGAAAGGAACGTAGATTGACGTCAACGATATAGGGTGGTAGTTCTCCACTTTTAATTTACTTACCGTTTTATGTATTGGTGTAACGTGGGCTGTTTTCCATATCAAAGGAACTACTCCCTCATCTAAAGATTTTGTGAATACGATCTTAAGGTACGGAGCTAATACGTTTGCTAACGAGTTTATAATAAATGCAGGGATGGCTTGCGGCCCTGGCGATTTTCTTTTATGGACCTGACTTAGTAATTTAACGATACCGCTTTCGGATATTTCTATGTCGCTCATATTTGAGTCTATACGAGTAGGGAAATCAATGAAATCACCGCTGTCAATTGTGAAGCAATTTTTGAACAACCGATTTAACATATTAGCCTTAGTAAAAGAATCGTGTACACTTTCACCGTTGTCTGTACGTAGAAGAGGTACTGTGGACTGACCTTGAATTTCTCGCACGTACAACCAAAATTCTTTCGAGTCATTTTTGAGTGAATTCGAGAGTGTCGTGGATCAGTAGGCATCAAATTCCTTACGTGCTTCGTCTCTTGCAGATTTACGACTATTTCTGTATATTAAATACTTGTTCGCGTGATCCCTACCAACTTCTTTAAGGTGCTTTATGCGCGTGTGATGCCATCTTTGTTTCTTGAGCAAGACGCGGAGTTTCGGTTTCATCCACTGCAGGTCCTTGCAATCACGAATTGCTTTGATCGGGACAAACGTTTTTAGCCCTTCGCGAATGATTCGCAAAATTTCCGTCCAAGAGTCATCTATGCTGTTACTATTCACAAAATTGATGAATGTCGCTATTTGGTTTGTAACATAATTTTTTAAACCTGGGAGATCTGCTTTACTGAAGATATAGACTAATCGCATTGGCTTATCTATTGTCGCAGGGGTGTATTTGAAGTTGGCAATTACTATTTTATGATCACCTATGCCGTCGTCGATTTGTAGGTTTCTAGTCGATAGTGGGTGGGTAGTGGCTAGCAGATCTAATATGTTTCCGTTTCCATTGTTGTCATATCACGTTGGCTCGTTGACAATTTGCTCTAGCGAGTTTAGAGTAAATGCTTCAATTAATTCATGACAAGCTTCTCTATTTTTTCCACCACTAACATAGGTTATGGATTTCCAATCGATCAATGGAAGATTAAAGTCTCCTCCAAGAATGATTACAGGATCGTTCTTTCTCCTAGCTATCACCTGCAATGTACAACTGAGTTCTCTAATGTTCTCGACTCCTGAGTCAGGTGGGCAGTAAAATGAGCAAAAAAAATAATTTTTTACCATTTCTCGTATGAAGGGAGCACTATATCATTTCGCAGTGTTCGCTGACGTTAAACTCCTCTAATTGGCTTAATATACTGTTTCTGACGGCGATGAAAACCCCACCTCCGACTCTTTCCCTCCTGTCTGCGATATACCACGTAATCTGGTGGGAAAATGTTGTTAGAATTAATGTCGCCTGACTCTCTGTTCCCAATCGTCTGCACGATGGCTTTTAACTAACATAAGTGGCAAAAATCAGCCTGTTTCCTTTGAATGCTTCGGCAGTTCATAATAATAATTTTTATTGCATTTTCTACGGATATTTTCGTTCTGGATTCCCCCGCCACTTGATCTAACAATTTATTTTTCTACTTCTCACTCTACCGCTATTCTTGGACTCCCTAGGGTTAATGTTGGCAGACTCTTTTCTAACAGATCTATTGGTTTTATCCTCATCTAACCTAAAAAAATTCCAGCGTGTTCAAACACCCTATGCGCTACCGCATCCGCTGCCTCGGCTGTATAGTGGACACCAGAACCGTTTAGGGGTACCCTATATGAGTCCAGCATCGGAATCAGGTCAACGAAGTCCCCTCCATTGCCCCTACAGAAGTCCCACAGCCTACGGTTCAGGCCGACCACACGGCTCCTAACCATAGAACTGCAGTCCGTCCGAGGGACAATGCTGCAGATGGTAAGCCGCACATCAGAACTCGACTCCTCTCGGACACGAGCAACCTCAGCGGCCAAGTACTTAAAAGAACTTAAAACCTCCTTGTACCCACGCTTCGAGGCGTCATTGGTCCCAACATGGGCCACCACCCACAACGAGGAGCAACCCGTGCCTAAAAACCGACGCCCTGACCTCCTTCGTCACCTGGGGCACCGTACCTCCTGGTATACACCTGGAGAACACCCGCTCATGAACACCCTCCCGGCGGACCCGTGACAGTAAAGGTGCCACCACACGCCAGACATTGGAGCTCCCTATCACTAACAGCCCCCTCTTTCCCCCCGAGCTCCCCTTGGGCCCGGTCCCCACCGAGGAGACGGGAGCGGGTGCAGGCACAACGGCTTCGGAGTCGTCCTCCCACAACCCTGCAAACCTATTACTAACAGGAAGAGGGTTCATCGAAGTTTTCCCAGCTCCCTGCCTCTGCAGCACCACCCCACAATCCCCCTAAATGGACACCACTCTCCACTCATCGGGTTTCCCGGCCCGAGCACCCTCAACCTGCGATAAGGAGTGACAGACAACCCCAATCGCTCTATCGGCTTCTGCACCCAGACTAACCCGAGCTGCCAATTTGGTGTGGTTTGCTTTCAGGGATGACCTTGCATCCCTCACACGCACCAAAGCCACCTCGGACTTTTCCACCCTCCGAAGGATCCGCAACCGCCCTCTCAACCTCCGTGATTCGAGACCTCATGGCCTCCAAACCAGCGTCGCGCAAAAAGGAGGAAACGAGAGTCCTTGGGGGTAGCCATCCTAAACTCTAAACTAATCTGAACTACCTAAATGTCTTAAAAATATAACAAAATGCTCGGCTAACTTATTCGTGGGCTGTCTTAAGCACTGTAATCTAGGGTTAATGCAGGTAAAAAGTGAAAGGGAGAGGGTGATTCACTACACAAACAACGTTAGTAAGCAGGAAACAACGTTAATATAACACAGGTTAGCACACAAACAGCGTACAGTTCTAATAAGAGGAAGAAGCTACGTGTACCTAAGGGTCTTGACGTGCACGCCTTGAGTCAAGGTCGATTACAAGAATAGGAAGTGAAAGGAGGGTTCTGAACTACACAAAAAGATAAACCCTTTGCTTTGCTAAATTTTATGCACGAGAACGAAATCTGTTAGTTAAAACTAAATATTACATATACGAGAACGAAAATACTAGTGAATGTTAAATAAAATAACTTATCCCTAAAGTAGGTGTTAGTAGAGCTTAAGCAATTAACACCTAAACACTTAAAAAGAAAAAAAAACGTGGTATTATCATAACTTTAGGATAGTAGAACTAATAAAACAATAAACGTATATTAAATTCAGAAGGGAAAAGCGAGAACTTAGTCACAAAAGTGAATAAACAGCACCACATATAATAAATAAACAACAAAGTTGAAAGTAGTTAGCCTTAAATTAACCAGGTTAGTTAAATATTAGTTAAGAATGTGAAAGTATCTATTTGAATTTGGTAATGGAGATATTATAAGTAGGAACACTAAGAATAAACTACAAATAAAGACGTGGACTCCGGATATTCTCCGAATGAAGATTACAATTAAGACGAATAATCTAAGACATGCAAAAAATAATAATAATAATAAAACTAAAATTATAATCTAACCAAAAGTACTTAAGCTATAGCTACAGCAAGCCAAAGACAGCTATACTATGGGATATGGCAGGTAAGAGCGCAGCAGCGGGAGCAAAAGTGAAAGCATGTCTGCTCACGATGGAGGCCAAGCACCAATGAAGGCATGTTTTTTTAAGACATGGTAAAAATTACTTCATTTGCCTGGAATACTGCCACTTCTTGCTTGCTGGAGGTGAAGTGGTTGTGTTAGAGCAGGTGTTCCCAACCTTTTTGATATGGCAACTCATGAATGCAAGTTTTCATGGTATGGCTACCCATCGATTTATTGTCACATGATTTTTGGATCTTCGGCAATCATCTGTTTCGTGCATTTTAACAGCAATTTGCATTTTTTTATTAATTACCAGAGGCATCCAGGCAATAATTTTATTTAAAAATCCTATTAATTTAGAATTTGTTAAAAAAATATTCATAGTACAAGGTGTTCATGATCCACTTGCATGGGCTTCATGACCCACCTGTGGGTTGCAACCCATAGGTTGGGGAACACTGTGTTAGATAATGGAGGAGGAGGAAGGGACTGTTGCTAGATTGTCAACCATTCATTCGTCAAGTTTAGAAGCAGAAGCGAAGGTTATCCATGGATTTTCTTCTAGTTCTGAAGGAGCAGACAGTCTGGGATCTGGAGCAGTAGGTGGGCCTGGTTGTGGTTCACTTGGTGGTTCTGTAGCTGAAGTATTGTAGAAGAACATATGAAGAGAGGTCTGGACAGTGGCCTTCTTTTTATCAAGGTAGATTTCCTTGTAGCAGGCTACTACATTCACCATGCCCTTTTTTATGCAACACTACTTTACTTCAGGCACAAGATTTTTAAAAAACCACTCCTCAAAGACTTCCAAATTTACCCAGACCTTTGCATTTGACATCCAAATCATAAAGATTTTTTAAATAACCAAAGGAATATTCTGCCTTGACTGGGAATCGAACCTAGGTCTTTCATTGAACCACCAAAGCAGACTAATTCTACCACTTCAGAATTGGGTATTTCTTATGCTCTCAGTATACAAACTTCCCCAACACTTTCATTTGTGTTTATCTGGCCATTTCACCTTTGGGATGTAAATGTAACTGAGCTCATTCGTTTGGGAGAAGTTTGTACAAGCTTGGCTGGTGTAACCTCAGCACGTGAAGTACCTTATTCTGAATAGGGAGAATGAATCTACCTCGATAGTTTAGTGGGTTGAATGCATGTCCAGCAAGTAGAAGACATAGATACAATTCCTGGTTGAGGCAGAATATTTCTCCAGCTTTTCAGAAGTCTTCTTGTCCAGCATATGCCTATTGCACACAAACTTCTCCAACACTTTCATTTGTGTTTATCCAAATCATAGGTAGTGAGCCTTTAGTTACACCTTCCAGAGCACTAGGCTTCTCTGAGTAGAACACAAGGAAGGGTTCAATTTTACAATAATAAGCAGCATTTGTCCTAACTAAACTGCTTTGATCCCAGGCATGCTATTTTCTTCTTTAGAGATGTGTATTCTTTCCAGAACAGTCCGGTTTTGTTGACATTCAATACTTGATGCTTCCTTAATAATAATAATTATTCCTTAATAATATCAGCAATTGTTTTAACAAATTCAACTGCTCCATTTTCATTAGTACTAGCAGAATCCTCTGTAATTCTTACATTGTGTAAATTTGCTCAGTGCTTGAAGCAGAAAAACCACTCATGACTTGCATAGAATAAACCTTAAGTTTCGCCCCATTTTTTTCAAGCATGCTTGTGTAAGCTATGGGTCTTCTCTTGAGTAGGACCAAGATTAATAGGAATCTTATGTTGAGTCATGACTTGCATCCAAATTTGTAGCAGTTGTTCCATCTCCTTAACGGTGCCAGTTATTTTCTTGTTAATGATCATGCCTTGCATTAGAGGTGTATACCTTCACATGTTTCAAGTTTTGTTTCTTGTCCTTTATTATAGTCACAAGTGTAGACCGATACATGCCATGCATATTGCTGATGCAGGTTGACGTTTCATGCCACTTAATAATATCTGGTTTCAAATGTTATTGCCTTTCTTTTCATTTTCTTTGTCTCATTGGCCATTATTAGAACAAAAGCACAAAGTAACTACACAAAGAAATGTACAATGAACAACAAAGGAGCACTAAGTAACAAAAAGAAACACACTTAATTCCAAATGTAAATTTTAAAAAAGCACATAATAAGGCACAAAGAGTGGCAAATAATGAATTACAATGTATATATACTCAGACATACACATTGTAGTACAAATCTAATGAACAAAATGCACAGAGAAGCAAACATGGGACTCTGTGAACAAACAAATCCATACTATGGACAAGAAAAATCATGATGCTGTAAACCGTGGAAGTCTAGAAGTGTAGGTTGATTTGTAAACATGGAACTCCATTTAGTTTAAAGATGGTTTGGAGTCAATATTCATATGGGTGGGCATTCATAAGCCAGATGTTCATAAGTAGAGTAGTTTGTATTATTATTATTGGTGACAGTTAACAATATTTCAGTTTCTGAAGCAGGAATTGCCAGGGTCCCTGAAGAAAGATTCTGTGGTCTGCTGAATGTCAATGCATCACCACAGTTTGGTTTCAAATAATTCTTTTGAGAGAAAAATTTCAGTGGTGTTGCTTTTATTTTGATTTTTACTTTCTCCATACCTATAGTCGGTTCACTAGCTAAAGTCTTTTGGCCTTGAAGCAGCCAATAGGAGACGGTTTGTTTGGGAAGGTAGCGGGGAGGAACCCAGTCTCACGCCTGCTCTCGAAGAGTTCATATCGGCCTGTGTTGCCATTTCTACCGCCGTCCAAAGCCCGGATCAAAAAGAAGGATGGGAAGTATTTTATTTAGAAACTGCGTAGTATATCAGCTGAAGGTGAAAATCCCCAAGAGCTGGCAATGCGCACCGGTATCTGCTCTCCCGCACGAAAATTGAGAGGGGCGATGGAAGGGGAAACGTTCGTGATTGGCTACTTGCTCTTAAGTAGGCCAAGAGACTTCAGCTAGTGAACAGACTATAGTATAGGGAAAGTATTGTTTCACGAAAAAAATTGATTTTGAGATTTCAACGTAAATACATGTTTTGAGGTCCATAGGACACATTTTGACTATTTTCTCGATGAAGTCTGTGTGTCTGTATGTGATAGGAATTTTGTGGGCACTCGAACTCGAAAAGTATTTGCCATTTCAGTACCAAATTTCAAATATAATATTTTCATCGTAGGAAGAAGAGTTTTTCAACAATATAAGTCAACTGAAAGTGGAGGTTTATTCTTGTCACCTTCCGATTTTAGTGAAATATCTCCCGTAAAATTCCATTATTGTATATATTGATAAATTAAAAAGTTATAGAAAATTTTTACAACTTTTGGTAGAAAATTTTTTCTCTGTAATGTGTCTTTTAGGAGGTGTTTAATTAATTCAAAATTTCTCAGTGCTCATCTACAGCATCTAGCGGAGAATAAGAATACCACAAGTATGAAGAAAGTCATGTGTTGGACACATCAGATTTTTTTGATAATAGTATGTATAGATACAAAGTATCATTTGATTTAGTTGAACCATTTAGGCTCTAAAGCTGTGCACAGGCAGACAGATGGCATGGTGAAAACAATTTTTTTGGACTCCAGGACGCCTAAAATTTGTATTTCTCTCAAAATCTTAAAGTTGAAATTTTTTCGGATTACAATACTTTCTCTATATACTATGTATATGAGAAAGTAAAAAACTAGTGTTTAGTTTGCAAACATCTGCATCTGTGTATGCATACACATCTTCTGCTTGATATCAGTAGTACAGCTGTTGACATTGGAACCATTCAGTTGTTTTATAAACAAATTTTGGATCAGTCATCAGTTTCTGCAGAAATTCTCTGTCTCACAATTCAGCCCTAACAACCAAGTCTTCAGATAATAATGAGCTTAGCACATCAGTACCTACCATGAAGGTATGAGTGTTGCTATAAATAGCTTGGAAAAATCAAGAAAATTGGAAAATTTTCTTGAAAATATCTCTCATTGAAAAAGAATAATTGGAGAGAAGATGTAAGAATAATTTTCAGGCATTATGAAAAAATAGCTTAAGATTTTGATTGGTTGTTACTTTTTCCATACATAGTATAGGAGAAAGTATTTACTGTATTAGAGAAAATACTCTGAATTTGAGATTTTAACAGAAATACACGTTTTGAGGTCCTCTTGAGTACCTTTTGATTATGTCTGTGTGTGTGTGTGTATGTGATACAATTTTGTGGACTGTCTAACTCAAAAACTAACATTCCAATCAGCACAAAACTTTATACTTAAGATTTTTATTAGCAAATGAAGATCTGAAAAGTTTTTGGCTGAAATCGGTCAAGTGAAAGTTTATTCTTGTAATTTCTCAATGTTTTCAATATTTCCTTTAGAACTCAATTTATGTAAATACATATCATAAAGTTGTAGACGTTGTGCCAGTAATTATTCTTTAGGATGCTGTTGTCAAGAGTAATTGTGTTAATTACGTTATATGGCAGGGATGGTAAATGATTTTTGAGTCACTTGCCAAGAAAGTAAATTGAATCATCAGAATTTTTTTTGCATGCCACTAGTTTAATCCTCTAAGAAACTTATTTAAACATATTTTGTACAGAAAATACAAGCTTACACATGTAAAGTAAAATCACAGGCATGCCATTTCTGGCACGTGTGCCACATATTTGCCATTCCTGCTCTATGGAGAAAGTTATGCGCTGGACACATCAGATTATTTTATTAGTGAGATGTGCGGGTTAGGTAAGAAAAGGCCAAATATGAGGATGATTTCCCATGTCTAAAAAAGTTGGGAGATTCTAAGGGTGATATTTTGGAGAGGATTGAGAGCTGCTATGTAAGTTGAACTATGTACATTGACAAAGGATATCAGTAATTGCTATGATGGAATCATGCTTAGAATATAATCTACTTGGGAAGTCTTAATTTTTTGGAATACCATACTTTGGCTCTAATAATAAAATAACTATATAGTGGCATTTTCATGTAGTTTATTGTATTATTTGTTCTGAATCATGCTTAAGAGTCTGAAGTAGGGAAATAATTTGAAATTTATCTGGAATAATTGGAGTAAACTGATCACATTGGAGGTGCAGGATGAGGGACAAATAGTTGCTAAGGACTCCGTTACATATCTTGCATCTCTCAACTGCTGCTGTAATATTACCAGAGATGTTACTATTCCTAAATCCTACCCCTTCACTCTTGCATCCCATCTCTGCTAGACCAAAACTTTCTAATGTATAACTCATCTCACTCTCTTTATCACATGCATCTACCGGCAGATTGTTTTTTATTATCCCTAATGGTATTGCTACACTTTGAAACCTGATGGTTCTGTTGCTATGAAAATATAGCCAGTAAAAGTTACTTTCTCTTGTTTCATTAAGGACCAGTTAAAATTTGAAATTAATTCAGTATTTTCATATGACATAGTATTAAGCTTCTGTTGAGCATTTTACCTACTTATTTTTTCTTTTTCTTTTCAGATATCAGCAATTGAATACCCAAGATTTGCTCAAAAATGGGTTAATATTAGAAAAATTTTCCATAACTTTTATAACACAAAACAGGTTAGTAAATTCTATTACAGTAATCTTTGTGGTATAATGATATTAATAATTTATTGGTATAGAAGATAAGGAGATTTGGTATAAATATAGGAAAGTCATCGCATTACATGTTACACACAAACTAATCAGTATAATAAGATTTCTTTAGCAGAATAGAAATTTTATTGATAAATTTTTAAGTTCTTTTTGAGCATTCATGTTTATGTATTCTTCTTGTAATCATTTGAAGATTTGTTATGCAGCTTTGTGCCATAGTATGAAAGGCTAAAGGTAAGCAATTTCAGATGAGTTTTGCTCTGTTCACTTTTTTCTCTTGTGAATATATATATTCAAATGAAGTTTTGGTGATACTTCTTACAAACATAATAGCACCACCATATATGTATGGACATGTTAGGTTTAAAAGGTACATCAGCTTGAAAAGAGGTCTAAAAGTATCGTTTCTTTTTTCTGTTCATACATATCTATTGGCTGATGTTTGTAGCCTAAAATGTCTTACTGTAGACCTAAGAATGCAAGCTTTAATGGAGGGTTATAATACTTTTATAGGGCTATAACAGATTTAAGGCACAAAATAAGTCTGCTTATGTTTTTAGTTTCATTTTTTAAATTTTTGTGGTAGCATCTAAAGCCTATGCAATGTGTAGTAAATTTATGTAACAAATATTTCACTATTCTAAGTTTTTATTACTATCGAGCTAAACAACTGCTTATCATGGGTTCAAAGAGAAAAGACAAAAAAATCTCTGACTTTGCTACAGAAAGTGTAAATTGTGGATAGACTTGCTAAGGGTGAAGGCTCAACATCTGTGGGTAGAGCTTTGGACAACCATATGCACAACAAAGAGAAATTACAATAAACTTAAATCGAGTGTTGCTGAAAGCGCACCAAAAGGTGCAAAAAATGTCATTTTATACTCGTGACATTATGTACCATACATTTTTTGGATTGAGGATTAGACTCAGAAAAGGGTTCCATTGGTTGAGGAACTGATAAGAAAGAAAGCAAAAAAGATTGTACGATTACCTAAAAATGGAATGTGTCAACTTCAGGGGAAGAAAGTTTTTCTCACTTGCAAATGGGTGGTTCAAAAAATTCAAGAAGATAGATGCATGTTGAAGTGGCATTAGAAAACTGTAAGACTTTGGAAAATTTTGGATTCAACTAGATTAGATATTCACTACTGACAAAACAGTGAACTCTACATTGCTACCATGGTTTTCAAGGTTTCTCCTAGATCAGGACCAGATTTGCCCAGACTCGCTCAATGCAATATTTTTATATACAATAATATAAATATAGTAATTAATATAATAATATTAATCTATAATATACAGCTGCTTCTTACATAGGAGGAGGAGGATGCAAATTATAAGACACTTCCAGATGATCGAGAAACTGAAATTTGGCACAATTATATATCCAAAATTGTTAAAATTCCGATTTTTAGTGGTTGTTTTTACCTCATGATTGCCCTATAAGAAAAGCACGTAAATCAGTGCAGAGGTTTATATAGTTGCTTTTTAAAATTATTTTTTGTCAAAATTCAAACTCGGGACTTAAACTATCAGAGAGCTAATAAATTGTAGTTTCATATTTTTAAGACAAAATTTCAAATCCATGTAGATTTAACGCAAATATTTTTATGAGAAAAAGTGGGAATTTTTCTGGATCTCAACAATGGACTACCATGGCAATGAGCTTAATGCTTTTGTATGGGTAAGCTTTTAATGGGTATCTGAGGGCTATATTTTAATGCCATTAATTTTAAACTATGATGTTTACTTATGATGACCTAACAATTGGAATTGAGATGGCATGAGAGTATTCTCATGCTATTTTTTTAGTTTTTTTATTTATTTAATGAGTTTTGAATTTTTACTTTGCAAATGTCACAAATATGTACAGTATACCTTGAAGTAGACTGAAATGCTTGCAGAATTCAAGCACACTCTACTTGTATGAAATATTAATATAATATATTAATACTTCTGCAGTTACATCATTACTTAGCATGACTCCAAAACCATATGGAAGGGGATGTCACTTCATTGTGCCAGCAGTAACATAAATCTCTACATGCTTATCACATTTGGAAAGAGTATTTAATTAGTTTTTACCCTAGTTCACCCTTATATTTATTACTCTTAGCTTTCCCATTTTTCTTTATTCCCTCTTCTCTTTTCCCCCCTCATTTTTCTGCTCTATATTCTTGTGAAATTAAAGCTTCTCCTTACTTTTCCTTCCCTCAAAATTTTGTAATTTCAAGTATGAAAGTGGCATCTCCACTATGAAAGCTGTCATATACAACAGATATTATGCCCCATTGATTTGTTGAATAAAAATTTCCCTTCAAAGTCATACGTTTCTCATTTTAATTTTCCATTATCCAAGGCTAGGCCAGGTGGCAACAATATAGTACTCAAAATAATTAATTATATAAACTTGATATGAAAAATATATATATGTACATACAGGAGAGGTTCTTGAATATCATGGAGTTTAACTTTCATTGTTTTGATCTTTCACAGGCAACCTCTCAGTAAACCAATTTTGTTATCATGGAAGGTAGTTTTAGTCCTTCATGAGGTATCCGTACATCTCTAGAACAATGATTTCCAAACTCTTGCTCTGTGTGTCACAAGATGTACTCATAATATGCACAAGAAAATTTTAATGTTAAATATAACTTTTGGTAAAAACAAATCAAAACTAGGTACATAAAATATATAAAGATCAGTGACTGTAAATAACGCTAAAAATGTGGCAATAAGAATTGAAAATGCTTGAAGAAGAAATGCCTATTAATTTGATCACTACTCGCCTCATTGTAAGATCTATGTATGATTCTCAGGTTTCTTAATGCCCTATGGGCTTCCTGAGTGGCAATAGCTAGGCACAGTTCCATTGATGACTCATTACATGTTGATCCATTTAGTTCCACATGAAGGTTTCAAAATGACAATTTGATGCATCCCTATAGTTATTTGAATATCAAATTAACTACATGGTGTCAAGTAGTAGCAAAGTAGTGGGATATCTCCCCAAGTGCGTAACATCAAAGTTGTATTGTATATGCCAGGTATGGCAAATGATTTTGAGTCACGTGCCAAGAAACTGCTTTGAACCACCAGAATATTTTTTCCCGTGCCACTAATTTACGCCTCTGAGAAACTTCATAGTTTATACAGAAAATACAAGCTTATGTGTGCCAAGGAAAACGCATGCATGCCACTTCTGGCATGCATGCCACATATTTCCCATCCCTGGTATATGCTTTTGTAATAAATCGGATGACTTGGGATAGACTTTGTATTTCGCTCAGTCAGAAGTTAATCTTCGTAAAGGATAACAGTTCAGTTGCTTAAGTTTAAGAAAGAGAAACGCAACAACAATATCAATTATAGTTTTTGAAAGTAATTATAGTTCACAAAAATAATTCTAGTTGAAGGAAATATTTCTAATTTATGAAAATAATAATAGTTTGCAAAATTAATCTCTTGTCGTTTTTAGTTAGAATTAATGTTTTCTTTTAACCAATTAAAATAATTTTTATTCCATATATACCATCCTAAGTTAATTCGCGAAGCTTATAGTTGGGCATTGCTCCTTTGCCAATCACAGATAGGTGTTTCTTTGCTTACATATTACAGAGTTTAAATATTGCGCCAGTCTTGCCACCGTCACATTACCAAATGTTACAGTAATGCAAATTGCTTAATTATTTGCTAAGCATCAGAGAATAGCTTAGGATCATCAAATTAAATAGTAACTTTATTCTTTCATATACATCGATATTTAAATTTTTAACAATTGTAGGGGAAATAACGTCATGGGTTTTAACTAGGGTTGCCAACTTTTCGATCTTCATGAATCGGAGATGTTGTTATGGGTTGCGTACTTTAAGATATTCATAAACCGGAGTCTGCTTGAAATGTGGATACTTTAGAAGAAACCCAATGAAAATGTAATGATAAATATATTCAATATTCTTAAAAGCACTCATGATTTTAGGACACAAAAATCATTATTTTTTTAAATATCGCTAATTAAGGAAATTGTAAGGGCATCGTCAATTTGTTTTTGTATAAAACAAAATACAATGGAAATTAAAATGCAAACTATCTTAATTTGAGTCATTTATAAAAAACGCAAAAAAGTCATAAAAAGGGCTCTCCGCTGCAATCGAAATTGAACCGGAGATTTGTGCTACTCACCGGAGACTGGAGATTATGGCGATGACCAGGAGATCTCCGGCCCGAAAGCCGGAGGTTGGCAACCCTAGTTTTAACCTATCACAAATATTACTTGTGTATAAGTTGACCCTCAAGTTTTTTACTAAAAATTTGGTTTTGAAAACTCAGTCTATACTCAAGTATGTAAAACCTCTTTATAATGAAATTGAAGGGACCCAATTTTTGGAACATTGTTGTAAGGAGGTTCTTTGTATGGAGGTTTTTTCAGATTCATCATATATGCATATTAGTGTATTATTTTTGGTTATAACAGAGTCGGTCAAGCACTGAAGTGGGACTGGATGCATATATCAATGGGAGCCCAATGATATTAATATTTATAATAATAACAAATGATTTATGGAGTCCCAGTTGAATATTGTAACTTTGAAGGAGTGTTTCTTTATTGGAAATCAGTTTTCAAGTAATTTTTAGTAAAAGTTTTTGCAAAATTTACTCTCGATACTTGAATAATAATTATTGGGGGGCATGGATGCCTCACACCTGCCGCATCCCCCCTTTGGCCGGCCCTGGGTTATAATTTATTTCAACACTAACATTTTAGTTAATGTTTCCAAAAAATTCACTTTATGATAAAAAAATACATTATTTTTTCATTCCTGTAACATTCATCAATTTTCATAGTAAAAACAATCTATATGATGTGGCAGTTTATGATGTAGGGCATCTCTGGGCTACTGAGCTTTATCATTATTATTGATCTAAACTTGGATTACTTTATACTGAATTTACTTTTTCAGTATTCAAAACATTTAAATAGCAAATTTTGCAATTTTTAACACTATGTACATTAGAGACGATAGTATATCAATAAATAGCCAAATAAAAGTAAATGACAATATTGCACAAAAAATATTAATGAAAAAATATTTTTGTCCTTTATTTAAATAAAAGTTCCGTAATCAGTTGGCCTCCAATGTTTACCACAAAGAGCTACTAATTAGAAACTATCTATAGAAAATTTATTTATTAAAGAAATTAATATTTTATTACGTTTTTAATAAATTTTCATTCTTAATTATTCATACAGGCAAATCTCATCTTTCGCAGGGGTTACGTTCCTTAAAACACTGCGAAAGACGAAATCGTGAAAGAGAAGTAATTAAGGCAATGGGAAATACAGGGTTTAGTTCCTATCCCAGCTAGAATGGATCATTTTTCCTCTGTATTGGTGACCGCAGAAAAATAGAAAAAGAGACGGAAAAATGAACATCAACGAAAGGGAGACTTAAACAAGATAAAAGAACATGAAAAAAGTATCAGAAAATAAAATCTTATTTAAGTTCCGTAGTAGGATCGAGCAAAATGAACGGTGGTTGCCTAACATGCAGGAGCTAATTTTCCAACTACAGCAGACCTCATCTTTCTCGGGTGTTACTTTCCTGAAAAACTTCGCGAAACTCCACCAATAATAAATGATGCATAAAACACAGAGCTTAAGCATTTGAACTACGTCAAACCTGAGCAAATACCCTAATGATTCTGAATAGGAAGAGTCAAGAGTTGAGAGTTAAGTCTTTCCCCTCGGGACTTCCCTGTCTTCAAAAAGAAAGAAAGCTTCTCAACAGTGATACCAGCTTATATTTTGTAACTTTTCACATGTGAAGGGGCATAAAAGTGTGGGAGGATTGCATCCCAAAAATATTTAAAAGTATATATAAGACACGTTTATCTAATTTTTTAAATAGAATACGAGGTGTTACCCAAAAGTTCCCGAAATATATCTGAAAAAAAAAGTAGACTTGTCAAAAGTCCTAATTGCCACCGTCCCCTTCAAAGTAGTCCCCTTGGGAGCGTATGCAACGATCCCAACATTTCTGCCACGATCGGAAGCTGTCCTGGAAGTTCTTTTGTGTCAGCGTCTTCAGCACCTCCTGCGATTCGGTCTGGATCTCCTCTACAGTGTCAAATCTTCGCCCCTTCAACTTGATTTTCATCTTGGGGAAGAGGAGGAAGCCACAGGGGGCTAAATCAGGCGAATGAGGGGGGTGGGAGACAGCCGCCATGTTTTTGGAGGCCAAAAACTGCTGCACAGCCTTATCGGTGTGCGCCGGCGCATTGTCGTGATGGAGCACCCAGTTGTTCCTGCGCTATTTCTCTGGCTGCTTTTGCCTCATGTCCTCCCTAAGCCACTTTAGGACGTCGCAGTAGAACTTCGCATTGACGGTCTGACCTGGAGGGACGAATTCCTTGTGGATAATCCCGTCAATGTCGAAAAAGCAGATCAGCATTGACTTAACATTACTTTTGACTTGCCGCACTTTCTTCAGTCGGGTTGAAAATGGACTCTTCTACTGGGACGATTGCTGTTTTGTTTCAGGGTCGTACCCATAAACCCAACTTTCGTCACCAGTTACGACCTTAGAAAGGAAGTCTGGGTCATTTCTGACCTGCTCCTGAAGTTCCATGCAGACTTCCAGCCAATGTTGCTTTTGGTCGTCAGACAGCAGCCTTGGCACGAATTTTGCATCAATCCGCCTCATGTTGAGTTCGCCCGACAAAATGCACTGGCATGTCCTGTATGACTATCCCACAATATGTCATGGATCGTTCGCCTACGGTCCTTGAGGATAGCCTCATGCACTTTTTCAACATTTTCTGGTGTTGTGCCGGTTGAAGGTCGTCCAGAAGGTGTGTCATCATTAACTGACGTTCGGCCATTTTTAAACCGGTTAAACCAGTCGTAGGTTTGTGTCTGACCCAAAGTGTTATCACCAAATGTTTGTTTAAGCACTTTGTGAGTTTCCGCCGCACTCTTGCCAAGTTTGAAGTAAAAGTTGATGCACACATGTTGCTCCTTCACGTCCACCATTTCAACGAAAAAAAAATCGCAAAACGACACAAACACGACGTTATAAAAACGCGTAGAACAAAAGAATGCGTGCACTCAGCGCGAAGCCACATCGCACACTGGTTCACAAAGGATACATGCAGTGCTACCGAGTGCCACTAGTCCATACTACAACCGGTTCCCACATGACGTTCAACTTTCGGGTAACACCTCGTATGTTTACATAAACTCAAGAGTATCCTAACCTCCATGAAAATCCTGAAAATTCTCAAATGTGAGAGAGAGATAGTGGTATTCAATGGGAGTCCCTAAAGCAGGGATGGCAAACATTTTGAGCTTGCTTTTTTTAGTTTCTTGGGAGTGGAAAGAAGTGCACACATTTAGAAAACCATCCCACGAGAATATCCTAAGCACTAATTAACTAACCTAGCCAAAAATGAAAAAATTACACTTCAAAAGGACTAAAAACATTTTTAAATCTTTAAATTAAAAAATTCTTCAACACTGAGCTGGATTGCATTATATAATTAAAATAAGATCTGTGAGAGGGCCGCAGAAAAGGAACTGGCGAGCCGCATGTTTGAGATCCCTGTTCTGTACAGTACTTGGAAGAGTCCAACTTCAATTTCCAGTCACAGAAGTTACTTATAATGATGATATTTACAATGAAACATTGATTCTGTTGGAAAATAAGATTCTTTCCATGGTTGACAAAGTGTTACACGATTATGGTATCCATTCTCTGAAACGTAATAATCAAGTTATTCTAAACAGCGAATATTTAAGGGAAACGAATTATGACATTGATGAATTGTTAATGTACATGAAAATTAACCCCAGTTAGTACAAGATCAAATGAATGCCTATATCAAAATTGTCGAAAGTGTAGATTATAAATTAGGGAAAATGCTTTTCCTTGGTGTTCCTGGAGGTACAGATAAATGTTTTTTAATCAGTTTACTGTTAGCTAAGGTAAGATCAACCAGAAATATTGGAATAGCTGTTGCTTCTTTGGGAGTACTGAGATTTTATTGCATGATGGACGAATGGCTCACTCCACATTCAAATTGCCTTTGAATCTTACTTACATGGATGCTGCAGTTTGTAATATAAAAAAAGGATAGCATTAGCAAAACTCTTAACAAGATTGCATATTAGTTGATTGGAATTAATGTGCTGTGTCAAATAAGGCAGCATTTGAGGCTTTAAACCTTACCCTCCAAGATATACGAGAAAATGACAATTGTTTTATTAGATGATTTTTGTCAAACTCTTCCAGTTGTTCCTAGAGGAACTAGGATGAGGTAAATGCATATATGAAATCATCATTTATGTGGAAAGAAGTAGAAAAATTAAGCCTTCCAACATACATGAAAGTGTATTTAAAAGCAGGTACAGGTGATGCCCAAGATTCGACCAGTATGCGTTCCAGAAAACGTGTTCGAATCTCAAACAGTGGAATGTCAAGCGCCATTTTCCCATAAAAGTGCATGTTATTATTGATGTTCTAGCATCTCGGGAGAAAATTATTAAGTTTCATCTCATATTACATAAAGTTAAAATAACATTACTAAAGTGCTAAGAAAACGATATTAAATCATTAAAAAGCATAAAATAACTTAAGACTAAAGGAAAAAGTAAATAAAAATATTTTCATACCTGAAATCTTTTTCAACTTTGCTTACTGGACTTGGTTTATTAATCGAAAAGTTGGAATATTTTTGTTGGAAGAATGTTGGCTGGGGGAATGGATAAAATAATTTCAAACCTTCACTGCCAATAATATATGTTTTTCTTAGAAAAAGTAATTAGGCGAAACCAAATGTCTTGTAGAGCAATGACACCTGCTGCACTGGTTGACATGAGCACAAATGATAGTTCCTGTGTCTTCACTGTAACTGTATTCATGAATTATTATGAGTTTCTCTTTTCCTCGAAATTACTTTTTGGAACAAGTTTTTCTTTCCATAAAATTTCTTTCAATATCTTTTAAACACAAATTTAAAAAAATAAAACTTGCAAAAGCTCTTTGAAAAAATTGAGATATCACTTCTGAACTTTATTTTGAAATAAGTTACGGTTAAGCCAAGTATTGTATTCGCATTAAAAATTAATCATATTTTGAATAAATGTACTAAAAACCTCACAAAACTCTATTCTTTGGCAGGGGAATAGTAACAACTTTGATTTATCAGATAAATTGAATAATCCTATATTGAATTAATGAGGTTTTCCTCTATTTGTTTAATTCTGAAGAATTGAAGGTCATGATGTTCAAATTTCTTTATCACTATGGCAGCTGAAGTTATTACAGATAGAGGGACTCTACAATGCCGTATGACAGGGATCGGCAACCTGGGGCCCATGGGCCACATGCAGAGCACTTTATGTGACCCACAAAGCTGTAACAAAAAAGCGATCAGGAAATTTTCACATCGGTAATTTCACATTTTTTTGGAAAAATGATGGTCCCAAAACCTTAATGCTTGTAAATTACATAGCCTGAGTTTCACTTATATGAGACCATAGCAATTCCAGGTAACTTCTGATTTATTCACTCATTGGCCCTCCGAGGCTTTCTTGACTTCCAATGTGGCTCTCCAAAGCATTCACAACTGCCAATGTGGTGTGCCATGCAGAAAAGGTTGCCAACCACTCAGTGGCATAGCAAGATGAAGCCGGGCCCTGGTTCGAGAATTCTTTACGTGCCCTCCCCCCCTCCTCCAATATATATTTTTTGGTTATTTTATTTTTTAAGGGGAAAATTTTAATGAAATAAGTTTCATGATCTCGGATTCTTTTAACTGTATATAGCAACTCTTGTGATTTAAAATGACACAAAGGGTAAAATTTTGTATATGTCGACCATGGGCCTTCGGGCCCCCTCGAGCTCCGGGCCCTGGATCGACTGATCCGTCGGATCCATGGTCCCTATGCCACTGCAACCACTGCCGTACAGCATTGTGGAGTCCATCTGTTATAATATAATACTAAGCAATGATTTAACATCGAATCACACAGCATCCAATAATTGATGTCTTACTTATGGTGATGCTTAGCAGTAAGTTATTGGAGTACTTACAAGCAGATCTTGGTTCGTACAAGAGTTTCATCTGTGCTAAGATTCTCATGGAGTGTATGATGATGTTGAAAAGGATTGCTTGCATGAGCTAAGATTAGTTCAAATTTAACTCAAGGATCATAATTTTTATATTTAGGTGACAAAATCTTTCTATTGTTTATGAGGTAGAAAAATTTTTAAATTAACCGGAAGTGATTTAGAGAACATTTAGCTAAACCAAGGGATACAGTGTGAATTTGTTGACCAGTAAGAGAAAATAGTTTGTATTCTTGTGATGCTCATTTCTAGCAAAATGACAACAAATGCCTTCGTCTCTGTAATGTTGACTGGATGCCATTTCTTCATTCTTGATTTTGACAAATATATGATAGGGCCAGAGTTGAGTGAAGGAGCATGCTTTGTACAAGGAGTTTCCATGTAACTGAATGTTGGAGTACAACCTGATTAATTGTGATTTCAGTGTACTCAGGAGGATTATTAATGTTATTTAAATCATTGATGCACGTATCATCTCTTGTCACTTTCAACCAAACAAACAGGTTTCTTTTTCTGTACTATAATGTCACTATAGTCTGGACCAAATTGCCTCCTTCACAGGTATCTTCTAAAAACTCGACATCTTTCTTCTTTGAATATTCTTCATCGTTACTTAATGAGTTTATATACAAACGAATTCATCATCACCAACTCTTAACCATGAAATTATCTTTGCCTGTAGAAGTCATTTTGAAAGATGCCCCTAAATTTAAAATATCATAACTAGAAATCTATGTGAACCAAAGAAAACCACGAGTATGTAAACTACCTTACCTTCTCTTTGGTATGATGCCATCTGTATGATGCATTATCACCTGCCATTTGTCATTTTTATAGACAACTTTTATAAATTTATGCTTACTCTGTCTTGGTGGTGATATATCGTTGTTGGCACTTCTGGCTTGGCAGCAAACAATGATATATCGTCACATGGCAATAAAGACGATTAAGTGCAGTAATGTTTGGATGTCCTATTTACTGAATATGTTTGTCCACTTTAGATTTGATTACTTACTGGTTATGGACATAAGTTACTCTAACAGTTACCGTATTTATCCAAGTACCTATCATCCCCAAATAAGACCATCCCATTTTTTTGGGAAGCCAAATTAAAAAAAGCAAGTTTCATTAAATTTTTAATTTGAGCCAAAATATAAGAGATAATATTATTACAAGTATCTTATTGCATTATACATTCCTCTTTCTGCAGTTGCCAATGTTGTTCCTCGTAGTCAGCAGGAATACATTGTGAAATTGTTGTGCAGCTTCTTATGGAGAAACAAGCTCTTCTAAAAAAATTTTTGATTCCATCTTCTGCTTGCCTTGAAATATTGTTGTGATTTCCAAGTTCCTTTGCGATTTGTAATGCTTGCAATTGGCACATTTCTGTCAAAATTGCATACCCGAATTGGCGTCTTTCCTTCATGTATGTTAAAAGTTTCTCTTCTATTTCAGAGAATTTAGCTTTCACAAGAAGCTCTATCTTCTTCTTCCTTCAGTCTTTAATGCATGCTTCATCCACATCAGGGCTCGACAAATCCTGGGTGGCCAGAAATTTGCTGTGGTACCTAGAATTTTGGAAGCAGTTATTGTATATTGATGTCTGTTTTTGCTAGTTTGAAAATCCCGCTTCAACAATCACTATATTACCAAACTGCACATTGCTACCAGCTAATAGTCAGACTACTAAAACGTGCAAAGAGTTTACCTGGGACAAAGAGCGCTATGCCCAATTCTCATTTATATGCATGTGGTATTGTCCATTAGTGTGTTTAAATTATTAGACTCAGTATTGTGTTTCACTTAAAATAGTCTGTTTTTGCAATTTTTTTCTGTTTGTTAGATACCATAAGAATGAAACGTGAGAAAAACAAAGAGACAAGAACGCTCAAAGCAAACAAAACAAAAGGCAAAATAAGGAATAATGGAAATAAGGGTAATCTAGCTTATTTGTTGTTTTACATCAGAATATTATTTTATATAACGTAAATGTGCATGCTAGTTCATACCCACAATAGTGGAATGTTTAAGTTTGTTGTTATTCGTTGTAATATAAATCCCCTGAAGGAAAAAAATGTCTGGCTGCTAAATTTTTGAGCTGTCTCCTAGATACAATGAAAATTTGTCATGCCCTATTTCCAGTGGCATGATTGCCCCTATCGTTTGCTTCTTTCATTACTTTTTAATTTTTTCTCTCACTGCAAAAGAATGAAAATGCTTGATTTTATTCATCTGGATCTATCTTGCCCAAGGTTTTTTTTAAACTGAGTTTGCGATTCGATGTGAGAGGCAAGGCAACAGAATGTTTATGTTGTGTGGACAATCTTACTGATTGCACTGTTGCCAAGTTGACTGTTTACAAATCATGTATTGAGAACAATCCAAATTTTCTCTGGTAGTAAATCCTCGAATAAGACACGCATTCTGATTTTCTAAAAAATAGGTAGTTAAAAAAAAGGTGCAGGTGGTACTAGGATAGATACAGTACTGGAGGAGAGTTAAAGAAATAATGTGTCCTGATGATGTTTCCTTACTAAATATTTAAAATTAATGTACTTTTATGCCAATGAAATTGGAATATTTGACATTTTCAACTGCAAATTTGTGTAATCTGATGCACGTTAAATGCTATATGGACTACATAAAATTTGGATATGTGTTATTTCTTGAGCTCATTTTTATACTAATGTATATAGAGATTGCCTGCTTTAAGCTGTTTTATAAGTGGCTTCCTTTCTCAGAACGGAACTTAAATACACTTGCAAGCATGATTGATCAGTGCAAGCACATTACAAAGCTGGTTCAAATTAAAACAGTAAAAGTTAAATGAAAATTATTTATTGAAACCTAGGAACCTCTTTACTTTTCAACACATAGCTGTTTAGAACCATTAATATCTTAATAATCACCTGTGCAGACAAATGAAAATCACAATTAGGTGAATCAACTAAAGCAAATCAGCTTTTTATGTTATGTTAAATTCATATTTATAAATAATTATCCACTTTTGTTTTAATTTGAACATTGTAGGTTACTCATGGTAGTAAGAGTGATGGGAGCTTAGATAATAAAATATTTATTTAGGATTAAAAAGTCATATTGAAATGGCTTGCTAAGTTCTTCATATTGTGAATCCTTACAGCGCATGTGATGCATTTTGTTCAATTTACAGGTATGTCTGAAGTTGATGCTAGAATTTCTTGACATGACCTTTGAAGGCAGGCCTCACTGTGGACTTGATGATGCCAAAAATATAGCTCGCATTTTACTTCAACTTGCTGCAGATGGAGCACCGCTATTGCCTAATGAGAAGATACACAAACCTAAACTTCAAATTGATTCTTCCAGTAATCAGTCCTTAAAAAATAACAGGGCAATGCGTATGCAACCAATATCCAAAGTGGTGACTCCAATACCTAGACCATAGTGTCTAAAGTGGAACTTAATGGAAGATACTAGCTACGAAAAATATTATTATTCAAGATTAATGCATTTATTGCCTAATTTTGTGATTTTTAGAAATTTTGAGAAGTATATTTTTATTTTAGCTTCAAATTTGTGAAATTTAATAATTCCAGAAATCGTATATTGTTGATGTTGTTACCAATGGCCGCATGAAAATGTGGTCAGTTTTTGTGTAAATATAATTTTTACCCTGCCTTATACTTAAAAAAATGATATAATATAAAATGTATCTTGTGCTTTATTTAATTTTTACTTCAAATTCATTCTTTGTACTATAATCTTAATTGACATTATTGTTTGAATTTGCCATACACAATGAAATCATGATATTTTTAGGCTACATTATTAGTCAAGTTTTGTTTTACTGAGATTATTATTTATTAGATTGGCTGAAATTAATCTCTGAAAATTATTCCATAGTTCTTTGTCTCAAATTAAAGTTTTATTACGGTTTAAAAAATAAACTGATGGTTGGTGCTACCAAGATTGAGTTAAATGGGAGATATAGTGAAAAGAATTACAAAAACTCTTGATTGTAAAGAGGCAATTGCTAAAAATAGTGTCTATTATGGTAGAATATATGATACCATATTTTTGTATATATTTTTCTGGATTGTGGTTTATGAATTACTAAGACTATATAAATTATTCATCAAACATTACCTCATGGACTTTAATCTCAAATATGTCAGTATGTTATAGAACAAGATGTAGTAATTAATTTTATTCTTGAGGAATAGTCAAGTAGATAATATAAGTAATATAATCTAAATTAATATAGTAAGTTGGAAAAGTAGCTGGGCTAAATTTGATACCATACTGGCATGGTTTTATTTAAATTATAAGATTTAAGAAATTTTAAAATTGTTAAATTTAGGCAAATGTGGAAAATTTTCCATATTTACCATTTTATTAAAAAACTTGATACAGTAAAACTCTTGTGTAACATAATTGAAGGGACTTCATTTTTTGGTGTTTTTTATAGAGGAGTTCTCTGTATAGAGGTTTTTTCAAGTTTATCATATTTGCTAGTAAATATATTATTATCAGTTTTTATTAATGTCATTGGTAACATTTTTGCAAAAAGATGTTTCCACGAACTTACAACTTTATTTTCAGAAACAATAAAAAACAAATTATGTATTATCATTCCTGTGACAACAATACATTTTTATAGGAGAAAACAGAATACTGCATGAGCAATGGGAGCTTATTAAGTCTTGCACCTTTGGATTAATGAGCTGTGCCTACCCCAATTAATAATCAAAACTTGGATTACTTTGTATTAAATTTACTTTTTATTCATTATTTAAAGTATTGGAATGGCAATTATCACAAATTTTTGTTCATTAAAATTATTAGAACGATTGTATTTTTATACTTTGAAAAACAAAGATTATCAAAAACTACAATGATTCTAGGTAATTTTAAAATGCAAATGATTAAAATATTACATTCATATCTAACAATAATGGATTGCCAAAGTAAGAGTTTTATTAAGAGAGATAGGTCAAATAGTACCTTTGGTGCCTTGAGAGATTACTACTGATTACTAGATTACTAATATGGAAATACACTTCCTAAATGTTTTCTGTTTTCAAAATTTCGTCATATGGAGGTTCATTTCAATGGAATGGACGAGATCTATATTTCATAATATAAAAGTTCTGTCATTACCGCAGGTTCGTAAAATAAAGGTTTTCTATAGACAGGTATACCCAGATTTACATCAGTTGGAAGTTTTGATCAATTAATACCCGTGTATCGATTGACTTTTGAATTGAAGTTACGTCGTTAAACATTTAAAATTTTTATTGACATCTTCCTGAAGCTATTACTTGATTAGAATACTCTATGAAAATTACTTTTCAAATATACTGTTATCTAAATATCTACTCTCTGTAATGTAACATCTAAATCAGTGGTTCTAAACCTTTTTCGCTGAAAAATATTTGGCAGTGACCCCTTTATTATAAAAGGAACAATGTGCCCTGCACAGTTAAAAAAACTACACGTGAACCATATCTCATGTTATAATATGTCTGAGTATTGCCTGTTCAACTCGTGGCAATTGGGGACCTTGTTAGATGCCAATTACCCAGTAGATGCCTCTAATGTTGAGACTTACCAACGGTCACCAACATCTAAAATTGTCCCTGACTATTCGAAAATATATAATATTTTAATAGATTCTGGAACATTTATACAGTCAAGCATCGCTAATTCATTAGTCTGAAACCACCTGTAATCCGAAAAGATTGATTCCCGACTGGCCACCTTGGCACTGTGACCCTACAGTATGTTCCAAACCAAGGCCATCTATTTGAACATTACAAATACAAACAAAGGTGCACCTGCAGTAGGGCAGTATCTAATGCTTTTTTAAAGAAAATACAATTTAGTGTTAATTTAATTTACCCTAACCATGTCTTGTAAGAGATCAAATGAAAGTAATAATGCTGGAAATTCATCTAATCATAAGTGAAAGCATAAGACGCTATCAATTCAGAAAAAAGTGCAATTATTAAAGATACTCGACCAAGGTTAAAATTTTCTGCATAAATTAAACTTTTCATTTAAATAAGAATGCTCTGATACAAAATTTATAGAAAATAGGATCAATCAACCTTTCTCTTTTAAAGTGAATTTAATTTGCCTCAATGCGATTGTTGAGCGTGCATTGCCTTTGTTAAACACGTAATATCCGGTGTAATGTTTGTTGTGTTCTGCCGCAAGACTGAACACAGATTTTCATCCGTCAACTGGTTCTGATATTTTGATTTGTTCAATTTCATCAACGAAAATGTGTTCGCATATATAAGTGCTTCCAAATAGACTTGTGCGAATAGCTGCCATCCATTGTAGATTTGAATAGGATTCTTTAGGAAGGCATTTATAAAAATTTAGCAGAATTCCCTCCTTAAATTTTGAACTCAGTTCATCATTACTCTGAAGATTGATGAGTTCCAGCTGTAAACTGGAGTCGGCATCTTTATATGAGGCTTCAAAATGATTTACACGTTTTTAACAACGTTTTGCCGTTCAAAGTCCGTAAATCTCTCACCGAATGACTGCTGGATACGTTCTATATGAGTGACATATTTGAAACTATTCACATTATATTTTTTAAATATTTGTTGTCAGTTAGGAAAGTGACAGGTATTGTTCTTCAACAGTTGCTCTCGAAATAACTATAATTTAATTTATAATGTTGATACATTGTTAGTAAGTTCAAATATCAGGTGGTTTTAACTTTGCAATCTCAGATTCAATTCGTTTAAATGTGCAGTAATATCAGCCAAAAATGCCAAGTCACATACCCATGTTGGATGTACAAGATGATTTACTGCTTGTCCTTTTTCTGTCAGAAACATTTTTATCTCCTCGAAGAGTGATATAAAATGTTACAAAACCTTGCCTCTGCTAAGCCACCGGACTTCAGAATAGTACAGAACATTGACGTATTCAGCTTCATTTTCTTCAAGAAAAGATTTAAATTGTCTGTGGTTTAGCGCACGTGATCTGATGAAGTTGACTGCATTTAAAATATCACTCATAACTTTACTATATCCTAGATCCTTCCCAATTAGGTTTTCCTGATGAATTATGCAGTGATATTTTATCAACTCATTTTTGAGCCCCAACTTTTGGACATGTTTGGACAGAAGGGATACCACCCCGTTTTGAGCACCTGTCATAGAAGGTGCACCATCAGTAACTATCCCCACAAGTTTATTTAAGTCCATATTATGCTTGTGAAGACTTGTAAGCAGTCCCTCAAGCAAATCAGATCCTTTGGTCTGATCTTTCAACGGATAGAGCTCTACGAGTTCTTCATACACTTCAAAATCTGGTGTTATACCACATGCGAATACATATACACATTTGCGGGGTTGATGTGACATCTGTCAATTCATCTACTGCCAGTGAAAAGTAAATTCACTTATTGAATAATTCCGAAAATTTGGTTTCAACATCATAGGAAATATCTTTCAGTCACCATTGCACGGTCATCCGATTGAAGCTGATGACTTCAAACTTCTTAATGCAATTTGTACAAAATAACTTTTGTGACACAATACTTAAACATTTTTTCACAAAATCACCATCAGTAAAGGGTCTTGAAGATTTAGCAATCAATTGGGATATATCAAAACTAACTTTGACAATCTGCTCTGAAGATTCGAACACTTTTTAAAGACATTTTGTTATGCTCTCAGTGACTGAATCAGGGAAAAACCTTTTGTTTTCTAAGTTCCCCAGAAAACTTTTCATTGAATTCTGGGTGCTTTGTTTCAGAATGCCATTTTAAGTTGTACTCTTTTGGTACGCTTATCTTTCCATCCAATATATTCTTGGAACGGTTTTTTCTTCTTCTAGGGTTCGTTTCTTCGTTTTCCATGTATTAGTCATTTTAATGAAGTCAATTGGGGCAACTGCAAAATATTAAATTAAATGAATATAAAATACGGGCTGTGTTCATAAGTAAAAATAGAAGAAAAAGAAAGAAAGTAAACCATAAACCGCAAATTCAGGTTTCTGTTATAGATTACATTTGTCATGGAATGTGGGGCTCGAGAAGAGGGAAGACTGACTTCATGTTTGGCAGTTGTATACATACCAAAGCAGTGGGAAGGGTAAAGAAACACTTAAGAGAGCTTATAAGTCTCAAAACCTCAGTCTTCCCTCTGAGACGTGCTTCCAACACTCAGCAGAAAAATGAAGCGAGAAATGAGTTTTCGGGATTTATGAATTCCTTTGTGCTACCTAAACTGAAAAGTTCAGGTTTTTCGTAAATTCTTCAACTTTATATGTAAACATGAACCCGCATACCAAACGTCAGCTCAGTAACTATTATAGTTATGAGTGAGAGTTTTGAACATTGTCTAGAGATTCTGATTTTTGTCTGTTTTTCATTTCCCGGGACTCGAGACACTCTGAAAATTCCCGAGACTTGATAAATTTAGTGAGTTTTCAAATTCAATCAAACAGGAAATATAATTTAAGAGTTCTATTTATTAAAAATTTACTCAAAAGAACTACTATATAAGCACACTATATTAAAAGTTATAAATTATTACAATATTTTATTTGTCTAACATACCTCAATATTATTACAAAAAATTAAGTTCTCCTCGTAAGGCCGTTAATGACTACTGTGGTTGCGGACTTGCAGAATGCAGACACGAGTAGAGAGTCGCTACTTGCAATCACAATTCTATACCGAGTTCCCGCCTACTGAGTTGCTGATCAGTCCAGGAGAATCATAAGGGCATTTCCCTTACATCCCAAATAGTAAGGATAGTCAACATGCGGCTTTTTTAGAATAATATTACAGATGATTTGGAGTTTAATGCAGAAAGGTTAGCTATCTCTATCGTAGAGGGGTTTCTGCAGATTCCAATATTCTACATGCCTCCCATTCTTGAGTAGGAATTGATGTCAGCTGTTTATTTCCACAATATTTTTACAGATCTCACGATATGCAACTTGCAAAGACCACGATTTGGGTATCTCTCGCTCTGCAAAATTTGTTTGTCTTTCTTAGGAATCTGCGGCGTAAATTCGACAGTGTACCGAATAGGTCAAAAAGTGCATCTTGGAGTGGAAGACTGTGACTTCCAAACGAAGATGCGACCGCCAGTACAAATACAGGGTGGGTGGAAAGTAATTGAATATATGTATTTATACCTATATACAGTGGCGGACTGGCCAGGGTGTCAGCTTGCCCGATGGCAAGTGGGCCCTGTGAGCCCCTGATGAAGTGGGCCCCCTTAAACATTAGACAATATGTTAAAAATGTTAATGACCTTTTAGTAGCTTGAAAATATAATAGAAGTTCCAATATTATTACTGTATGCAACTAAAATTTACGTTGTATTACTATTTTAATAAAAAAATTTTAATAAAATCATTTTTCGAGGATACTTTATATTTAAGAATATAATAAATAACTCTGAAAAAATAATTCTGATTCGGGTTATGTGAGGCCGACGCATACGTTATATAGGCTCGGATCTTTACTATTGCGACTGCGCAATGAAGCTTAGCTGGGAATCCCAGCCTGGGATCGTGACGTGCAGCCGGAGTCAACTTTGTATCGAGCTATTGCATACATTGCAAAGACAGCAAATATTTTTTATTGCGTCGGCCTCAGTTTGAGTGTGCTTTGTCAGCTCTTCACCTCGTGCTTGCTGTGTTTTATGTGTTTTATAAAAGGTATGTATTTAATTAATATTTTTTATATACTGTGGCCCTATGCCCTTTAATTTAAATATAATGTATTTTCTTTCATTGTATAAAATTAGTATAAAAATACTAGGTTGTAAATATATTTAAGCTGCAGTCTCAAATAATAATATATACGCATAATGCAAATTCAATAAATAATGATACCTTTTATTTACTCTACAGTTAAAATTACTGTGATTGTTAAAATTGTTGTTAATAATAGATGCATCTATTAAACATATTTCCATTGATGTGTTCTTGCGGCGAGGTCCATTATGTATTTCTAGCAGAAATACATAATGGCTACCGTACTGTAGAAATTTTCTACAATACGCTACAACAGTTTACAAACAAAATGTAGAATACAGCAACACAATAATAATAACAACTTATTATTATCAAATGCAAACGTACAAATAGCCAACTTATGGCAAATGTTGGATTCAACATTTAATTGTAGATGTTCATTTTTCCCAACGTGGAGTATTTTTAATTAAGTTTTAATTTCAGGAATATTACCCCTACCAGCATGGAAAAGAAAAAGCATAAATCTGGATCACTGAAACGCAAAGAGCGACAAGAAGCAGAAAGGCAGGAATAAGCCAAGCGATGCAGGTCTATTACAGATTTCATAATACCGCAACCACCATCCACATCAATGTACAGTTCCGCAACAAATAATCAAGAAGCAAGAAACAATACTCATGGTGATGATGCAATGACTTGTGAGTTACATGAACAGGAAAGAGCTACTTTGAATGTAGAGACAAATACAATAGCATCCTTTACTCACCAACCCAGGCCCAGTACTTCTTCTGGCTTCATTGTTCCGGTATCTGTACTACCTGTAGTTGCAACATCTGAACACATAGGTTCAACTAGTTACATGGAATCAGATATACCTTCAGGCATAAATGACTTGATTTCTGAAGCACATCCTATAAATGAACCTACACAAGAAAATGAAAGATCAACTGCTGGAATCTTCCAATATCCATCACGAGCAAATCTGAAACAGTTTTTTGCTGAACATCCATTTCAGCCACTTGATGATCTGCCATTTGATGTTCGTTTGTATGAGAGGGAAATTACGAATGACTCAGTCCCAAGAAAATGGCTAACATATAACAAAGAAAATAGGTGTTTATATTGTTCATACTGCTTGGCCCTTGAGTCTCCCAACACTTGTAATCTATCACCCTTTGTATGTGGCTTTAGTGACTACAGGTGTATTAGCCAGAGCTTGGCTTTACATGAATCGACAACAACACATGTCAGAAATGTTCAGCAATTTATCAGTGTGGTTAATGATGGCACCTTAGATAATTTTTTTGCATCTTCACTAATTAAAAAGAAAGAAGAAGTGTTGAAGCAGAGGAGTATTGTCATAAGGATTATAGACAACATAAAGATGTTAGGCAAGCAAGCACTTCCTTTTCGAGGTCACAGAAATGAATCGGCTTACACTCTGGATAATGAAGTTCTGAATCATGGCAATTTTTTAGTTACAGTGCAGTTGATGGCAAAATATGACCCCATTATGGCAGCTCACGTTTCTGCAGTACAAAACAAGTCTACACAAAGAATCAAACGATTAGAACAACAAGGAAGGCTCTAAAGTAAAGGCCGTAGTGGACTTGTTACATACCTGAGTAAAACAACTATTAACATGTTAATCCAAATTATGAAGAATATGATACAAGAAAGAATTAGTCATGAAGTTTCTCAAGCAAAATATTATTCTATTCAAGTTGATTCAACACAAGATAATTCATCCATCAATCAGTTTAGCATTATTATTCGGTATGTGCTTAAAGGTGTTATCTGTGAGCGACTACTTTCAGTTGTGCCAAGTAATGATGATACAGGACAGGGACTTTTTGATCTATTGACTGAAACATTACAGCATCTTAAAATTGATCCCAAAAAATGTTTATCTGATAGTACAGATGGAGCTGCAAGCTACCATGGCCAGTATAATGGTTCACAAAGTAAAATTACTGATGTGGCTGATCAACATGTTCATATATGGTGCTATGCCCATGTCTTGAATTTGGTGATAACTGAATCAACAAAATGTTGCATGCCTGCAGTTTCTTTTTTCAATTTGCTCGAGAATTTAGCAACTTTTGTGAAAACATCATACAAGAGAATGGCTATATGGATAGAAGTTGTTGGAAAACATCTAGGACAAGAAAAAATGAAACGATTAAAGCTAATTGGGGAGACAAGATGGTCAGGAAAATCCAATGCAGCAACAACTATATTTGGACGTTTTGATGATACTGCTGTCAGTACTTTTGTAAATCTATTGACATGCTTATCAATGATACAAGATTCAGACAAGTTTGATGCAAAAACAAAACAAGATGCAAATGTTTTACTTCAAAGTCTTCTAAAGTTTGAAACAATATTGACAGCATTTACTTGCTTATATATATTTGAAACTACAGCCCCATTATCAAGTTATTTACAGACAAGTGGTTAAGATATGTTTACTGCATGGAGTTTAGTAGATTCAGCTACAACAAAGTTGAAGGAACAGACAAGAACATTTGATAACGTTCACAGCAAGGCATTGGAATTTGTAAATGAATGTAATGACAAGATTTCACAGTTGAATATGGATGAAAATCAAACATTGGAAATTGACTCTTTGGAAACAGCATTGCCAGTTAAGAGGCAGAGGGAGAAGAAAAGAATGGCAGATGAGCTTATAGAAGAAATTCCTCATATTCTCTATCTGATTTTCGAGTAAATGTGTTTAACCTAATAATGGACCGCATTGTCCAGTCACTAGATTCACGCTTTGTATAACAAAAAAAGTTGTATAAAGATTTATTCTGCTTGGACCCAGCAAAGTTTAAAACTATTGCAGAGAAGGGCCTTGAAGATGAAGCATTGGAAGGTATTATTAAACTGTCTCCACAAATCAGCAAAGATCAAGTAATATTGGAATTGTTTTCTTTTGCTTCGAACTTTGATGTATTAAAGCTATTGATTAATGATGGTGAGAATATGGATTCCAGTTGCAACAAGTGTAAAATTTGTAGCACTTGCCCATCGTGTGTACTAAAAATTCTGGCATCAAACAGACTTCATGACAAGGCATATGATAACCTTTATGAACTTTATGAAGTCATCTGCACACTATCAGTTACTCAAGTCCAATGTGAGAGGACATTTTCAAAGCTAAAGATCATAAAGACAAGGCTAAGAAATTCACTGTCTGAGGAGAACTTGGAATCATACATGTTGCTATCCATTGAAAAGGAATTGTTAGATGAATTGGATGCAGAAGCAATTATTGACAGATTCCCACAATCATCAAGTGAATTCAAATGATTGCTCTTAATATAGTGGATTGCATGAAATATGCTTTTGAACTACCTGTTAATGTGTAAAATGTTCAGTACAAGCAAACTATTTAAAAATATCCGCCATTTATTTAAAATTTAAAAAAAAATAATTGAAAAATTCAATTATAACAATCTGTATTTACATTTAGTATCTACTGTATACTGCCAGTAATACATACAATATATGTACACTGTAATTACTAAAAAATATACATTTATTTCGCAAAAATTTTAATTGTACCTTTTTTCCAAATATGTACTTTTTGAAAATTTTATTTATTTCTTATAAAAATTAAATGATAGCCTTATAGTTGTGGGTGGGCCCCCTTTGTCTCCTGGCAACCAATATTTTTAGACCCAGTCCTCCACTGCCTGTATACCTCGCAATTGAAACCTACAACACGTTTGTATCTTTATTTCTTTCAAATAACACGTACAAGGAGACTCACTCAACACTTGAATAATTTATCGATTCAAAGGGAAAATGGGAGAACCGCCGACAAACTGTTGAGCGCCTTTTGATTTTCGGCGCCACTATGCATATCTTACCTCGCTTACTGCCTAGAGCTAGCACTGATTATAAGGCTCGGTAGACCCGACAGTCAGGGGGTACGTTATTTCTGCAGTGCAGCGTGTATGAATCATACCGACTTGAGGCCCACTTCGGGGTTTAAATACAAAAAATGCAATTTTAAAAAAGTTTTGAATGAAAATTTCCCGAGACTCGAGACAATAAATCCCCCACCCTCTTCCCTAGAGCGTAACGTAATTTATGGATGATCCCATACAAATTGGGTTAGTTCTCCCAAACTATGAAAAAACCTGTCAATTTGTTTTTATTTTAGAAGTTTACGTAAGCGGCCGCGGGCCGCACAAAACGCTGTGACGGGCCGCATGCGGCCCGCGGGTAGTGCACCACTGCCCTACTCCCTTACATTTAAGGTGCCTGTTTCTTCATTGATAAAAGGTAAAATTTTAAATATTACTTTATATTGAGTACTTTGTTATTAATATAATTTGAATACGTAGTGCTATGAAAGTATGGGGTATTGGGGTGGGGGGTGACAAAATCTGCATTTGCACAGGGCGGCAAAACTCCTATCGCCGGCCGTGCCTTCAACCGCCTTGATGTCCAACGCCCCTCACAGAATTCCCTAACGCCCACGCTGAGAATCACTGATCTAAATAATGAACGATCTTAAATATATTGCGTCAGTTAATACTCAGGCCAGTGCTATATAGGTGAATGATTAATTAGAGCCCTGCATACCCACAATTTACCCGACCCGCGGGTACCAGCAACAAAAGCTGCGGTCGAGTAGGGTAATTATTGTTTCTATGCGGGTACGGCAGAACGCGCGCTAGGGATGTTCGAAAAACACTTTTTCGTAAATTCATTATCCGACTATGCGGAAAAGTTTCCGGTTGCGACCAAAATCAAGCATAAAAAATTATTTCAAATACTAGGTCAATATCCTGAGGTGCCCCAAAGTTTTCGAAAATAGCCCATTACAGAGGAATTATCGAAAAACATTTTTTGAAATTCAATATCCGACTATGCGGAAAAGATGCTGGTTGCGATCGGAAGCATGCATAAAAAATTATTTTCAAATAGATCAATATTTTTTCACGTTTCAGCTGACCTCGGAGACACACGACGTCCGACTACTACCTTACAATCATGAATTTGTGGTGATCACGGTGAATTTTTCATTTAAGTGAAATTACGACGCTCGATCGTGGTTAATTTCACGCCGAATCGGATTATGCATGTTGTAATTTTCGAAAAATCTGGAAAATTATTTAATATTAGAGAAACTAAAACATCGGCACGGTAACAATGTTAATAATTCTAATTCGCTTTATTAATTCTGCCTTTACATTATTAAACACTGCTATCCGAAAAAATTTCTACCTTACCGATGATATTTCTCTGCGAATAAGACGTACATGTTTCCTGATAACAAAACAACGCCTTTGCAAGGGAATCGTCTAGTGCGATCAGACGGCCACGTTTGAAATTCGTATAAGAAACGTAGTGTTGCGATTCTATTGCGGTAGGCTCACAGAGACGCAGCATAACTGTTTACTCGGGCAGGGAATTATCGTCTGAATGGCCGCTGTTTGTTTCCTTTGAATCTATTACGTCTGATTCTTTCTTGTCCGAGCTCGGACTCAATTTTTTCGACCATCTAAAGTCAACATCGAGGCATGACTGAATAGTAACTATAGCGTGATTACATTAATAAATAAAAATTGTCAGGTTTTTAGCAATATACTCAAAATTTGTATTTATGATTGGAAATTGCAGCCTTAAGTAGTTTTTCATTTTCCTTACTTTTTAGGCGCGTTTCGCTTACAGCGTGAGCGCCTATTATCGTCGGTCCGTCCGTCCGCACGTTCGTTCTCGGCTTCTACCGAACGGATTTTCATGAAATTTGATATTAAGGACTTTCAATCAAATATAATAAGAAAATCGCAAAAATTAATCACGTACGCCAATCAGGGGTACCACTTTACTGGGGACAAAAAATTAAATTTTCGTCATATCTCGTAAAGTATTCCTCATATCAAAATATTTTTCAAATAAATGTTGTAGAACTGGAAAAGTAGAGTATTTCCTTCCCTATACATTTTTATCGTAGGAGTAGCCGTTATCGAGAAAATCAAACAAGAAAGTCTTATATCGAGTTGAACTTGGAAATTTTCTTGCATGGTTACTTCATTGTTGCTAACATAAACAATCTCCCAAACAAACGTTTGATTTCCTTACGTGTGCATGTAATATTATTAAATAGGAAGAAAATGGATTATTTATGATGAAGGAAAGAACTTTAAAAAGCTATTTCCCTTACGTACAGGTATATAATTGCTTTCTAATACTCCACTGCACGAAACGCGCCCATTTGTGATACGTTGTACACTTTCCTAGCTTGTTATAATAAAAAATCTCCCAGCCAGGGCCGGCCCAAGGTACAGGCGAGCCAGGCGACCGCCTAGGGCGCCGAGGCACTGGGGGCGCCAAGAGGGCGCCTGGAAGGGCAATATTATAAGGATAGTTCTCTAAACAATACTCAAACACGAATACTCAGAAACAATGTACCACTATTTACATTTATAGTTCTTGTATAATTTGATATTTACTTAATTTTCTTGTTTTCGCTCGGCTTCGTTTCGAAAGCAAATAAAAATTTCGAATCAGGAAGAGCTCATGTATTTGTGTAATCGATTTATATGCAACGAGATGAGTATGAATTTGAGGCAAGGGACAAGGTTTTTGCGTTTTTTATCAAATTCCTTTGGACTCAAGGAGTATTAAATTCGAATGAGTCAGTCAGCTTATGGTTTAGCTTATGCAGGGACGGTCCGAGGTACCGGTGAGCAGGGCGACTGCCCGGGGCGTCCAAGTATTGGGGGTGCTAACCCCACCATCTATCTCTGCATTACTTGCAAGTGGATGAATAATGGATACCAATTTATATCGCGGGGCAGGCGGGAGTCTATATAAAATTCCATTTATTTTTCATTATCAATCATTTTACGAGGCAATGAATAAATTAACTACCTCTTTTTAAAATATCTTAACAAAAATTTACAGGGGAGGGGGGGGCGCTGAACCGTTTCTCGCCTGGGGCGCCAAAATACCTCGGGCCGCCCCTGCTCCCAGCACGTCATATTGTAATTCGTTTTTATACATAACTGGGCTTTTACTAAATTCACGTTCATCTTATATCTATTTTCTGTTCATGTTTGCTTCATCAAGGAAAATATTCTTTCAACGTTGGCATTGCTGATGGATATGGACAATATTGGCTGAATCAATTTGTATATGTTGCAAAGTTTAACTTTATTCAATATGTGAATCCACTTTTGGAAAATATTAAAATTTTTAGGTATCTCTTGAATAACGGAATTTATCAAATTAAGTTCGTCATACATATCATCCATATTAACTTTTGTTTCAAGTCCGCAATTTCGCACAATTCATCATACCTAATTTGGAGTTTAGATTGACACAATTAAATTTTTTAAACGGGTTGTTTTAAAAATTATACCATCCATTTAAGCAACGCAACGAACGAACATACTTCTTTTAGATCCGCCGTTATATTTTGCTGAATAATCAGAGGGAAGGATTTTAACGCATTAGTTACTTTGAACCCAAAAAAATTATCTTCATTTCTTTTCATTAAATCTTCTTTTAAGTCATTCTTTATCGTATCAAGTACGTACAGAATTATAAAAAGATATCACTCTTAATTTGCCAGATTGAATTTTTTTTTAAAAAAAACGCTTAAAAATTAATTGACCCGAACATCTGGTCAACCCTAACCGAACACCGAACATGAGGTTCCAAAACCGAACACCTGGCAACCCTAACCGGAAGCTTAGAGAACGAGCTCCAACTGCCAAAAAGCGTAACCTCACCTTGTTTAATAATATAAAGGAATGAGGTTATTTTTACCCACAAGCAAGTGCTGTATGTAAATGAAAGTAGGAAGATCCTGAATTTAAGTTGACGCCATAATGAAAAAGTGTTTAAAAAAAAAAGTTTTCTTCAGCCATTGAGTGAAGTGAATGAAAGTAAATTTTTTTAGTGACGGTAGAGGCGTTTACTGATTTTCGAGTGAATAAGAGTTTACTTATAAGTATTTACTGGGATAATAAAACATTAACTTATACGTATAACTTTTAACTAGGACAGTGTCTACGTGTCAACGGCAAATTGTTTACAAGAGATTTTGTTTGGCTGGCAGCGTTCTGCTTATATTTCCTATGATTAACACTGTCTTCAGTGATAATTGCCATATTATTCTAAATTATATAATGCAGTCGCCGGTCATATCTATGAGCGAAGAAGAAACGAGTGCTGTGTTAAAAAAGTGGAAAAAATGCATATTATATATGATAAAATCCTGCGAAAAGAAACGGAATGTATTTACTTAATTATGGAAAGTTTTATTTGCATTATTTGCTACAGTCTCACGATCAAAAATGATGCGAGAAATTTTAAAAGTTTGACGTGCATTAAGATTTTCGTTAGACTTACTTGAAAACGGCAATCTCTACGATAAAATATAATGAACAATCCATAAGGCATTCTTTTTTACTTGCTCCATATATAGGAGAAAGTATTGTATTCGTGAAAAAAATCTAATTCGAGATTTCAACGGCAATATACCTTTTGAGGACGAGTTGACTCTCGTACGCCTGATTTATTAAAATATTAATAGCATATGAAGCTTCGTTCGTAAGTGAGGGAACCTCCTGTATTTCGATTTTTCTTCTTGATTTACGTTAAGTACGTCGCTAAGCGATGCCATTGTTTTCGTAGTTATAGTAAAATTGTAGAGAATGAGTCGAACGCTTAGAGTCGTATATATCTTAAGAGTTGCAGACATATTTCTGCGTAACATGGATGTCGAAGCGTAGATTTTTATCAGAGAAAGGTAAATAAATGTGAGAAATATCACCAGAAAACAAAAGCTTCCAAAGCAAAAACGAGACAATAATAAGTTACCACACGGAAAGGTGTCCTTCCCAGGGACGTCTTAGGACATTGGGCGCCCATAGGCAGAGTAAGTTTTTGCGTCTCCCCTCCTCAAAAAAAACTTTTTACTGTAAACTTAAAAAAAAAACACTTTTCTGAAAATCACAAAAAAATTTATACGCGGATAGGTGAAATCATTATTTGTTAAGGTTCGCAAAGCTATAAGACATTGTAAACATTTGGAGTGGAAAGTGGATACAAAATTGAATTTTCAAAAAAATAAAACATTATATTTAATGTTAGCTATTGCAACCTCCTTTTGCGTGTCTTCTGTTCTGCGAAATTATCGATGACATCATTGTAGCAAAGAACGTTAGTAAGGTCTGCTTCGATGATCATCGTTGATAGCGTGTTGAGCCTTTTCTCCATTATTGATGATCTTATTGTTTGATCAGTGGCGGGCAACCTTTTCTACCTGGCATAGGTTGCTGCGAATTCCTCGGCGGGCCGTACTGCAAGTTGTCAATGCTTCTGCGCGCCAGATTACATTTTAAATCGGATGTTTACTATAAATTCTGAGGTATCACATCAGTGAAAATCAATCTTAAATTATGTTTTTAGAGTTGGCTTTCAATATCAAATGTTTTATTATAAAAATTTGAATGTATGTGATATAAATTTGTGTTAAAACTCTTTTTAATGATAGCTTCTCGGTCCACATAATACGCTCTCGAGGGTCGCATGCGGCCCGCGGACCGTAGGTTGCTCACCACTGTCTTAGATGATTCTTCACTCTTTTTAATGTCGAAAAGGACCACTCACCAATACAATTTGATATTGCCGTACAAACGATAATTCTAAGTGTTATGCCGATGTTCGGAAACATTTTGTAAGGAATTTTTATAAATTATTTCTTGAAGTAAATGCAAGAAAGATTTGGCGCTGATGCTGTCGGATCGAGTTCCAACTAAACGAGTAGCAAGTACAGTGGAGCGTCGATTATCCGGGACTCGGTTGTCCGTGGGGATGGATTATCCTTGGTCGTGTGCGGGGAGTTGAATTATTTCCGCGTTTATATTGTCGGTGTCTGATATTTTTTTCTCACTCCCGTTTGTCGTCGTTCTTTGGCGAAGAAGTATTTACACATTTACATTGTTATGAGTATTTTATTCTCTGAATAAAAGACTCCAGCATTTGAATAAAAGTGTGAGTGTGTGAGTTATTAAAATTACATTTTAACTTTAGTTTATCACCGTTATTTGCCGAGGTATTTGAAGGTTTGCATTGTTGGAGTCTGAACTTATATTTACATTTTATTTTAATTATGTGTTCTATTAATCTAACAATAATTCCAATAAATACATTCAATTTGGATGTAGGTATGTACTTCTCGAAAATGTATGCATTCACCTGCGAGCGATTCTTCTAAATCCTCGCAATATTCCTCCGACAATGCCAAAGCACGTTGTTTTATTTCCGAATTTTCCAACATTTCTAACCTTAACAAAAAACCTAATTTATTATCTAGTTCTTCGTAAATAGCTTGTCTTCGTTCCAACTCAGATAAGAGTCGATCAACAATAATTAAGAAAACATCTCTTCGAAAAACGTCTCGACTTTTGATTAAGATTGTTTCATCACTAGACATAGATTCATCTACCTCATCAAAAAACACTTTCCGTTTTCGTTTTCTTTGATATGCTTCTGAATAGTTTTTGGTCCCAATCATAAGTATAGATTTTTTTCCTATTCGACGTAATTTATCACGAGCAGCTTTAATGTAACCTACGAGCGATTTATGTAGACTAACGACAACGCCAATGTCAATATCAACACTGCAACTTTTAACTCACTACGAAGAATCTTTTCATTATATTACACCAAAATATTAACAAAATTCCAGTTTCTAGTCTTTTCAATTTTTTTTGCCTTTAGCTTCAACTATGGTAGCTTGTTTTTCAGTACTGTTTTCATAAATCGCATGCAAACAGGATATAATATCGCAAAAAGAATCTATTATACTATTTTATTCCCGCTTGTAGGCCACTATAAACTCCAGGCATATTTGATGCATTGTCGTAACTCTGTCCTCCAAAATTGATTGTACTCAGTGTTTAATTTGTAGCCAACTGAGAAAGAGATGCCCAACCTTACCTAATCTAAACACTCAGAACAAAACTGAACACATAATCAGATACATGGTCTTTAATAAATATAAAATAACTTGGAAAGTGTAAAATAAATAAAAAACAATCTTGTACAAATCAGATGTTGTCCTGCAAGAGGGAGGCTGAAATGTACAGACACTAATCAGCCATTAAATTCTTGTAACTTAAACATTTTTCATTCATAACATTTTAGAAACTTCCTCCGCCGCGGCGTTCCCTTGCGCTCCCCCAGAAATTAAGTACTGTTTAAACTTATAGAATGCGTCTCCAAAACCGCCAAGATAGCCTTTTCTAGTAGTTCTTCGGACTTGCGGCCGGAATGAGTATAAATCCTAAAAATCGTCCAAAAGGAATTCTGCTTGGAAGAACATAACGAATAACAAAGGTTAACTGGTAAATATGGGATATATCGGGTGTTGAGTGTACACTGATCGAATAATATTTAGCTTCTTTCACCTCACGAACTATTTCACTTAGAACTTTTTTCCCATCAGTAATATGAATTTTTCACAAGTGTTTTTGGTTAAGTAAGATACATTTTCCTTAACAATATTGTTGTATCTAGCTATGTGATGGGACATGAAATGGTCGAATTCAGCAATGAGCTCGAGGCAACCTAGATAATTTCCATTATAAAGAGAAAGGTAAACCCCGAGACGTGAGAAATTTTACTACTGCAACGATCCTTTTTAATCTATCTCGCCAATACTGAACCCCGTTTTCAAGTTGAAAACAGATATTTTCATCTATACGTTCCCTGATTTTACCATGGGCAACGAATGAAAGGTAAGCTGACATATGTTCTTTTGAATTTTCATGTGTTTTTAGTCTTGTGCTCCCATTTTTCCAATCATTAAATCCAGTGACCAGCATCGCTGCATCAACAGTAGCAACATTATAAAGGCGGCTGTATACACAGTAAACAAATCCGGTAGAAGGAGAATACGCCAACCATTCACGGTGTTTAACTTCTCCATTTTTAAGCTGTTTTGAAATGACCGGAATTTAAGTACCTTTTACAATCGCCATAAACACGCAATGATTTTGAAAAGTTATCGTCGAAATTTTGTTCGAACCCATGGATTGCTAAATAGTCACGTCTAATATCGCTTATTTCCCAGTTGGCCGGATCAGTACACACAAAAATATTTCGAACAGATTGCAATTTCGTAATCGGAAAAACTATTATTTATTTTTTGATTTAGTTTCTTTGACTGCGGGAATGGCACTCGTACTCGTACAAACGTCTTTTGAATCGTCTGAAATATCAGGGACAGTGTTTACAATATCAGTGTCTTCTCCCGGTGCACATACACCTGAAATATCGTTATCACTGTGTTTACTGTCTTTCTTAGAAAAAAAATGTATTTTATGCACTTTTTTAATCACGGATTCTTGTTTTTCCTTTCTGTTTATAGCGCCTTTTATATTCTCTGCACCACTTAGTTTCTTTTTATTATCACCCATCGCGCGGGAATGGTAAAAAAATTATTATTCAGCAAAAATCAAAAAGCATGGCACAGACACAAGACAGCACGAGAGTTTCAGGACAGCATACCGGCTGAAAAAAATTATCTCGGGATTTGGGAAATAAAAAAAATGTTAGATTTTTTTATATGAACAAACTGTGGTGCAGGATTATTTTAAAGTATAGTTTTTTAAAATTTATTGTTTTGATGCTTCGGCTATTTTGCTCATATGCTAAATGTTTAAAAAGAAAATTTTCAAACGTAAAAAATTTCAAGTTTTTAATTAATATGAACAGTGGAGATGTTAGCATTAATCGATGAAATTTATAAGAAATAACGTTTGTGCACTTAACTGGTTTGTTTTTTTATTTTTAACTCCCTTCGAATAAATATGATTTCCCTCCCTAATTTTAATTTTCTAAAGCGACCGCTCACTCATAGGGAATCATGAGCGGTCGTCTTAGGGAGGTTTTAATGTATGTATACAGTATGGCTGTTTTTAAACTTTTACATCGATTATGTGGTGAACGCCCGCCAGAATAAATTTTTTAATAAGCACTTCACAGATTATATAAGAGATAAGGCGATAAAATGTTCTTAAAAACTGTTTCTCACTTTATCTTCGTAGCAACAGATTTCAACAAAATAACTTTTAATTTTTTTGTTATCAATATGTCTGAAGCATTAAAATATCCGGAAAATTAACGAAGAATGATCTCATATTCGTAAGAGCGTCTCTGGAAAGGCGGAGTATGCTTTTTTCTTCGCTCCTTTTGTTTCTGTCTCTTATTTCTTTGTTACTTAACATTTTCCCTTATCTATGTTTATGTCTGCGATATCAACATTCTATATATGCTACGTTAGGAATAGCAAACACTAAAAAGCTCTTAACGTATTATCACATACATTCCATAAAACATATGCATAATTCATTATAGTTTCTTAAGGTTCACACCAGCATGAGATTTATAAACAAAATCGATAGAATAAATTGTATCATATGCAGACAGGAATAATATGCCAAGTTTGGAATAATTTTGAAACAGGCGTAAAATTCTGCAACGACCGGAAATTGAGCGCGGGCTTTCCACTTGTGGGGCGGATATTCTACCAATGAACTGGCAGACTGATTCTCACATACCTATGTATCTGAACGAGGAGGTTTTTGTTAGTTGTCTATAGAGGAGTTTCTTTGTCGTATTTTTGTTGAAATAAATTAGTTTTTGCATTAAAAAATCTTTTAAATTATCATTATACAAGCAGTGTGCAGCGGGTAGTCTAGTAAACAATAAACCTTTAGAGCGTTTGCCTTTTTCGTCGAAAATGTATTTAAAAACTACCTTTAAGTTCTCATTTCGTGGTCAATGAAGTGACAAAATCGCATTTCATATTTTATTAACTACATCGCATTTATTTCCGTTTTCCCGCGTTTTTTAACAAGGCACTCGCAAGGAGCGAAAAAGATATGGCATTAACGCGCATATCTTCAGAAGTCGCTCTCTTTATCTCATCCTGAAACGGAAATGCGGGAATCCCACTCCCTCCCTTGTATTTTAATGGTTTCCATGGCGCAAGTGTTAAGGCGGCGGCTAGTATTCCTGCGATAGGTCGCAAAGAGGCAACACTGGGGAGAGTGGGAAGGGGCGATTATAAGACGAAGAAGAGGTTCCGTCAGTGAGAGTGTGTGAAGGGCGAGACGACGACCTCTTCTAGAGATCCGGTTAAGAGGTAAGTTTCGCGCGACGCCCACGCGATCGAACGCTCGCTCGCTCATCCATTGCGAACCTTAGGTTTTCGATTCTTATTCGTCTTTATGACTGGGGTGAAATTTGACTCTCACTGAGAAAACTTTTCGGTAATTTCTTAAATGCATTTATCAGTGCACTCGGCTACGGATTCCTCGCAAGGCACTCGTTAATCCCGATTCCGAAAAAAATGTAAATATTGACGACTTCATTATGGTTGCTTACCGATTATGTGAGCGGAAGATGGAAGATCTAGAATTATAAAATAATTATGCATACAGAAAACATGGTAAACTTATAAAAATAACAAAGCGAGCTGTCTTTTGCCCTAGGCTAATTGGAAAATAAACCAGCATATAAGCCAAAAATCGAAGCAAGGCCGGTGGCAAAAGACGCACACACCGAAACACATTACTTGCTTTGCAGACTGTTGCGTCTAGCCAGAGACCGTAATTCTAGGATATTCCATGTGTTTCGATGTGTGTGTAATCGCGCGAACAACTGGCGAAGTGTAAATACCCGAAAACTCGCACCTCAAATGTAAATGTCCCTGGCTAGACGTAACAGACCGCAAACCTAAAAGGTGCCTTTGTGCGTCTTGTCTTCTGCCACCTGCCTTACTTGAATTTTGGCGTATGAGCTGGTCTGTTTTCAAATTTATAACATGGTCGACAGGTCGGCATTACAAACGTCGCTCTGCATTCGTCTTTGGATAATTTTTCTACTATTATTACATTCTTTTGTTTATAGAAAATCCTTAATATTTCACCAAATTTTTACTTTCTCCATACGTAGTACATATTAGGATAAAGTATTTTATTTGTGCAAAAAATCGAGTTCGATATTTCAACGGAAATACGCGTTTTGAGGTCCCTTTGAGTACGTTTTGACTATTTTCTCTGTGATGTCTGTGTGAGATAAGAATTTTGTGGGCGCTATAACTCATTAACCAATAATCATCACAAAACTTTATGCTTAAGATTTTTATTTGCAAACAAAGATCTGAAAAGGAGTTGCCTGAAACTGTTCAACCGGATGTGGAGGTTTATTCTTATAGTTATCCGTTTTTCAACATATCTCTTTTAAAACTCAATTTACGGAAGTATTTGTTAACACTAAAATTGTAGACAGTGTAATTTCCTACAAGTTTTATAAGAATTTTTTTCTTCATTAAACCAGTTGTTTAAGAGATATTTCGACTTTTCTTCTGAATTTTTGTTAAATACGTCGCTAAGTGATACCATTGTTTCTATTGCTATAATAAAATTTTCTAATTGTTGATAGCAATGCGTACGCTGCCAAGGGTAAATTTAATTGGGTATCTATATTTTGTTAAAAATATCTCTTTCCCGTCTGGTAAGATTGTCTTTATGGTCAAGAAGATCGGAAAAGTTGGTCTGGGAGATTCTGCGAAGGATATAATTAAGGTATTGCTCTACCGGGTGTTGAGAGGGAAGTGCGGGTGGAATGTATTGAGAAGGAGGTTTGAAAATGGAGAAGGTCACTATTGTGGCTGAGATATATTGACGATATCTTGTTTATCTGTACTAATGGACCTGACTCCCTCCAATCGTTTTTGTCACGCCTCTCCTCTCACCCCAAGCTTTCCTTCACCCACAATTCCTCCACCTCTAACATTATCTTTCTGGACGTCGACCACTCTAGCCAAGACGGAAAAATCCGCACCAGCGTCCACATTATATATATATATATATATATATATATATAGTGTCTCTCTTGTGCTGACTGAGGGATCCTCCCGAAAGCTCCAACAACGTATACAAATGTGTCTCTCCGCCACCCCAGCGGTTCTCCTTCCGGTAAGTGCTCACTGGGTTTCCTTCAAAACCTAGTTGCCCTAAATATCCTTATTTATCTTTCCTCTTCCTCAAGTATATGTATGTATATACACACACACATTTGTAGACGTTGATGGATCTTTCGGGATGATCCACAAAATTTCGAAAAAATGGCATATTTTTGTAAACTTCGACCGTGTAACATGCATGCATCGCGATAATAAGATAAGCCGTAGAATAAAGTAAAAACGAAGGAAATCAGTCTATATTTAGGAATTTTGAGGAATGAAGGACAAAATCTTGCGCTCAGAAAAATCGAAAATCCTGTGCAAAATTATGGGAAAATAAAATTGTCTCCTGGAGTCGAACCCGGGACACTTCCACAATGGAAAATAGTTTTCCCTGCAATATGCTTTCATCCCTCGTTCTTAAGTTCGTTCATTTAATCATTTAATATGTATTAATTTTACAGATAAATCCTTTAAATCTGGAAGCGGTGAAAAGCCAAAATGAATACCAGTCAGCGAGCGGAGATTCGAATATGGGATATACTCATTTTCGTCGCCTTTGTAGCAAGCGTAGCAGTGGCTTTTCTGCTGCCAGCTGTTGGAGCTCGTCCGTCCTACGTGGAATGCGTATCCAGCTCCGAATGTAACCCTGGTTTTTGCTGCGTCTTGGGTGAGATTTTTGAATTTCAGTTATTTAAGTCCATAGCCTAAAAGTTTGTCAACTAAAACAGGAAAATGCGTGCAGTGGAATCCCGATTTGATATTTGCCTGTGAGAAATGCTTTTTACCTTAAATCGAGGAAAACTTTAAATGAAAGCTGTGAAAATCCAAACATATAACTATTTTAGTATTCATACGAAAAATACGTTCTAAAAATGTGGATATCTGGAAAGAGGAATTTACTTACATTTTAATAATTTATAATTCAATTTTGATTATTATCAACTGAGGTCCCAGACGCCGTAGTGCTTATGAATTACACTTTTCTAAAGTAGTTGGCCATCGTTTCAGAACTCGCTGAACTCCAGAACTCTACCACTACGTGCAGTGCTCGGAGGACATTAAACTTCAACTCCACTATTCTTTCCAGGGAAGCAATTGTCTTTTGCACTAAGTATTTACGGTACTTAGCCTTCAATGAATGGATTACACCAAGATCAAGTGGTTGTAAACTACCGCTAGAATTAGCAAGAAAGAAATATCCTTGATGTTTCAGGAAAATATTATTTGGTAGATTGGTTAAACTTTTCTTAACCTTTCTATTGGCAGTTTAGGAAATCAAAAAATATCCTACATGTGGTACATACATTTGTATTGCTTGTATATCAGCATACCGAAGTAGATATATGTATTTCTGAGGCACCATGATCATGAAAATTTTCCAACTTTTCAGATCCGTCTGAATTACAGCATAGGAACACATTCAGACGTTATTTAGGCTTTACTAGATGCCCGTTCAGCTCCGAAATCGGAGCTCTGTTGGAGTATTATGGTAAGCAGGCCCTCCGCTGCCCAACCCGCGTGACCCACGACGCCCGCCGCCGTCGCGCACTGACGCTCGCGGCCCTCTTCCTGCCTTGCACCGCCCACACGATCTACGCATCTCCTTCCTCTCCACTTTCCCTCAAGCGTGGCTGAGGGCAAGTGGAGGGGAAGCTTCGCTTCAGGGCATGATATACACCTTACTCAATCAACGTATATATTAATTGAGTACGGGAAGGTCTGCGCGAGGGGGGCACGCGGGTCGCTGGAATAGGGCTTCGAGCCTCAGTGCGCGGCGGCGGCAGCGCAGGGCGGCAGGCGTCGGGGGCGTGCGGGTCGGGGGTACGCGGATTGGGCAGCGGAGGGTCTTCTTACCATAATATTCCAACAGAGCTCCGATTCCAGGTATCCGCGTGACTTACTCGCGCCCCTCGCATATCCTTCCCATCCACTTTCCCTCAAGCATGGCTGAGTGAAAGTGGAGGGGAAGCTTCGCTTCGGGTTGTGCCTGACACATGCCTAGGCCTTTCTCAATTAACATATACGTTGATTATATCTTGACAACCCTCTCCCTTCATTTTTTATTTTTTGTTCAGGAGCAGAGAATAAAATGAAGCAATTTCATCCGCATTAAAATATCTTTGGGTTCGTACATGGGTAAGATATGGCAAGGAATTCATCCAGTGATAAACACTATTTTGGTTTACACCTCCACTTTCTCCACATATACTCATCTAAGAATACCATTTTCTATTTTGAAACGGGAAAAACGATTTGTATATCGAATAGAGGAATAATCCAATCAGGAACCATAATTTTTACTTTCTCATATACAAAGTATATTAAGAAAGTATTATTATCGCGAAAAAATTCGACCTCGAGATTTTGATGGAAATATACGTTTTAGGTGTACCCGAGTCCGAAAAAGTGGTTTTTGCAATGCCGTCTGTCTGTCCGTCTGTTCGCGGCTCTGGAGCCTACACAGTGGAGCGTAAATAAATGAAATTTCGTACTTAGGCATTTTATCATACAGAATAGGTATGAAGAAATGTTTGACATTGTTCAGTAATTAAGGAAGTTTATTCTAGGCATTTTTAACAACAATTTGATTTTATCAAAAACGGCTCTAACGATTTTGATCAAATTTTATACAGTTACTTGAGTTTACGTCTTCAATAATACTATGTACATAGCTCATGTTTCTCAAAAATGAATACAATAAAACCCCAAAATTAGCGGGGGTTACGGTCCCGAAAACACCGCGAATTTGGAATCCGCGAAAATAGTAGCAAAGGCCTTCTGAGAAAATGGGGGTTAGGTTCGCGGCTCTCCATTATTTTACAGCAATAAATGATGAAAAGGTAGGTTAAAAGTGGTTTTGAACCAATAAAATGTAGCATTTAAATCTGCCGTAGCCGTACAGTTTATGGCATATTGCCTGACCACTGATGCCGCACTCTGGCCACTAGCAAGTTTATTTAGCAACTCAATTTTCTCACTTAAAGTCAACGTCTTCTTTTTGCTTCTGCTTTCTGTATTATCACTTGCTTTCCTCTTGGTAGACATTTTCGAAAAACGGGGTCACAGAGTGATTAAAAAAACCTCGCGGATGGGGAAATTCATTTGTTTAGTGCTTTTTCTCTTCACTTAAAGATGACGGCAGTAGTCGAATACACCGCGAAACTGCGAATCACGCGAATCTGGAGCCACGAATTTGGGGGTTTTACTGTATAAGGCTAGTTTATTCTATGCATCTTTAACAACAATGTGATTTTCTTAAAAACGGCTACAACGATTTTGATCAAATTTCGTACAGTTACTAGAGTTTACGTCTACAATAATGCTACATAGTTCATATTTATCAAAAAATTAATATAAGGCTATTTATTTTTGGCAACTTTAACTACAATTGGATTTTCTAAAAAACGGCTCATACGATTTTCATCAAATTTTGTACCTATAGTTATTTAAGTTTATGTTTATAATTATTATATGTAGTTTATATTTTTCAAAAGATAACTAAACGACGAATTAGTATATGAGAAAATTTGTACAATGTATGTTGTACCGATTTTTTTTGTTAAATGCAGCTAAGTCATAATCTCGAGAAAAAGTAAATCGAGGAAATGAATAGATACATTATTTATGTGGAGTTTTAGTCGGGAGCATAAAAATGAACACTAAATGCGGGAAAACCTTAAATAGGGTCATATAAATTGGGATTTAACATGGATTTGAGACGGCAGTAAGTCAAATTTTCGGTTATTTGAATAGGTAGGTTTTTCCATCATTGTAACCATACTTTGAAACAAACTAAACTGATATATAAATGGTCAAAATAATGAAAATATCTCAATAAAATAATACAAAATACACATGAATGTATTTATAATTTCCATTGAAATTTCACTGTCTATTATATAAAAAAGGGAAATATGTTATAAATAAATCTTTTATTTTTTATAACTTTCGTTGACAAACGCAAGCCTTAAAATTCTCTGAGATCAAAAAACTTGTCTGTAGTAGCATGTAAGTATAATATTTGCACCTGCCGCAGGAATGAACCGCTACAGTTCTCCATCGTGCCATCCGAAGAGGGAAGAGGGACAGATATGTCGCCGAGACTCGGAAAACTCCATCAACACAACAGTAGCATATCCCAACAGAGACCAGTTACACCTCACTAACGTCCACCGGGTATTGTGCGGTTGCTCTGAAGGACTATACTGCGAAGGGAAGAGCGGTACGTGTGTCCTGGAATCTAGACCATAGCCGGAATCTCAGCATTAACAAATTATGATACCGGCTCCTCGACGGTAAACGTATTTTGGCCAATTAAATGGCCGAAATGCACCAAATCTGGTTATAATTTATTAATTTTACCCAAAGTTGCACTGTTAAGTTACTGCGTATATTTTTGAAAATAAAATTGATGCTATGGTGGTGGAAGAATTCTTTCATTCTGACTTATTTCCAATAGTTTAATATAAATTCCTACGTGTGATTCATCATCTTTCTTAATATGTTTATTATATAGGAACACTAGTCTATGCCGTTTTCTTTTGAATGGTAAAGATTAAATCGACCACCTTGCCTTTAGTGGTGTGTATAAAATTAAATGTGGAGATTATGATAGTTTTTATATAAGACAAACCGGGAGAAATTTCTAAACACGCATTAAAAGAGCACCAGAAATGATTCATTTTCAAATCTCATAAATCCCAGTTCTCCAAACACCTCCTGAAAAATAACCACTCTTCTGATTCCAACCATATAAATCATCCATATAAAAAACCAGTCTCGAGACTCAACCATTTACAGCAAATGGAAATTCTTTTCCATCTTAAAAACAACCCCAATGATATAATTAACGACCTTCTCTTCCCTGCACATTCCCTGTGCTGCTTTCTTCCATTTTTCTCCTTACTAATCAATACTGCAAACTGCTCTACCCATCCCCATCAATCTCTCCCAAACTCAGTGGTTCAGTGGCATTTGCCCCCCTCTCCCCCCTTCAAGACAGAGTCACCGAGAGGGCGGGGCCAGCAAGAAAAGGAGGGGCGGGAGCTTGCTGTATATAATTCATTAGGAAGAACTCTTATGTTTGTGTGTATACAGGGACCTTGTGTTTTGCAGGTATCACTTTTTTGTGGTTCGTAATTGCGATTAGTATCTCCTTCCACGATATCTTTATTCACTTTTTGGCAGTTGAAAATAAAATAAAGACTAGTGAAGTTTATTTCTACTACTGTGAATTTTAAATAAACGAATGCTTTAAATGTAAACAAAAATGAACATTTCTGCTCCAATGAAGGAAAGATATTTTTATCAATAGCGAATAATCTACATTAGATACAAACAACTTCATTTTAATACATAGATACATATTTTTTCAGAAACGGAGTTTATAAGTGAAATGTGATTAATAGAGTACAAAGTCTAAAATCCAGAAATCTTGGGAATTTTAGTTTTCCAGATTCTGGATTTTTTCCCTGGATTTTATATTTTATATATATATATATATAGGGCAACTAGGTGTTGAAGAAAATCCAGTGAACACTTACCGGAAGGAGGGCCGCTGGGGTGTTGGAGAGAGACATTTGTAGAGGTTAGAGCATTCAGGATGATCCCTTCGTCAGCACAAGAGAGACACAACTGATTTGGCAGTGACACTGGTGTGATGGTGTGGGGGTGTAAGGGAAGGGAGCATGGAAGGGTCGGGGATTGGAGGATGCAGAGGGAGGGGGGGGGGGGAGGGGAAAGAGAGGGTGGAAAGAAGGAAATATTAACGGATATTGAGGCCGGGAGGAGAGAAAGACTTTAAGATTTGGATATGGGCCAGTTCCCATTGATGGAGTTGGGGGGCAGAAGTGTTGTCCGGGAGGGCGCGAATGGCCCTCACCGTGAAACAAACATTGAAACTAAGATTGTGATTATTTGCATGAACGGCCATGGGTAGCTGTCGTTTAAGACTAACGCTGTTGCGATGGCCGTTCATGCGAATGTTGAGGGAATTGCTGGTGAGTCCGACATAAAAGAGGCTTATATATATATACATACATACACACATACACATATACATATATATATACATAAAAATGCTTAAGGAAAAGGAAAGGTAATAATAAAGGTGGCAACAAGTTGTTGGAGGAAGCCCAGTGGACACTTACCTAGATTGGAGAGCCACTGGGGGAGCTGAGGACACAGGAAAAACACAAAAATAACACAAATATGGAGCTTTCGGGCTGACACCCTTCTTCAAGGATGGAGAAACATGTACTGTTTGAAGTGGCACACTGGGGAGGATATGGGGGGGAGGGGTAATGAGAGGAGTTTGGGGATAGGAGGAGGTGGGGAGGGGGGACGGCCCATGGGGTTATCGGAGGTTAAGACTGGGGGGGGAGAGAAAGAGTTAAGGAGAAAGATGTGGGCTAACTCCCACTGTCGAAGTAGGGGGGCAGGGGTGTCGCCCAGTAGGACGCGGATAATCCTTACATTAAAGCAGTTATTAAAAGTTGCCTTGTGTAAATTAGCGTGAGAATTAGGTTGGTATTTATGCTGTTCCGGTTAATTCTGATGTTGAGGGGGTTACTGGTGAGGCCAACAAAAAAAGCAGAACAGAGGGTGCAGGTGAGGAGGTAAATGACATTCCCTGTGGTACAATTACTTCTGGAGGGGATGGGGTAGGTGATGCTGGAGGAGGGGCTGGTGAAAGAAAATGAGGGTGGGTGGATGGGGCATGTGAGGCAATGGGGTTTGCTGCAGGGTTGAGATCCTGCAGTGGATGGAAGGTAGTTCTTTCTACCACAGGATATTTCCCAAACTGGGAGGCAGCGGAAGGAAAGAATGGGAGAATTAGTGAAGGGGGATTGGTGGAAGGTGGAAGTAAGAATTGGGTAGGCAGCATGGAGGATTTCCTTGAGGACCTCGTGGATCCCGGGGTGGAAGACAGTAGTAAGGGTAAGGGAAGGGGTAGAATCAGGAATAGAGGAGTGTGAGGGTGGTGTTTACTGGTTGTGGGTGTAATTGCCCTCCGGATCTGGTCACGGATCAGGCCCGGTGGGTAACCACATTTTAGAAGGGTATCTTCAAGGATGGAGTAATATAATGAGAGAGACCTCCTGTCTGAGCAAATCCTCCATCCTCAGCAGGCTAGGGCATATGGAATCGAGGTTATATATATATATAAACTTACAGAAGAGGAAAGGTAAATGAGGATATTTAGGGCAACTAGGTGTTGAAGGAAACCCAGTGAGCACTTAGTGGAAGGAGAGCCACTGAGGTGCTGGAGAGACACATTAGTAGAAGTTATTGGAGCTTTCGGGGATGATCCCTTCGTCAGCACAAGAGAGACACAACTGTGTGTGCGTGTGTGTGTATGTATATATATATATATATGGCAACTAGGTGTTGAAGGAAACCCCAGTGTCATTGCCATATCAGTTGTCTCTCTGATGCTGATGAAAGGATTATCCCAAAAGCTCCATCAACGTCTACAAATGTGTCTCTCCGACACCCTAGCGGCTCTCCTTCTGGTAGATGCTCACTATTTTATCCCAGTGAGTACTTACCAGACGAATTGTCTCTCTTGTACTGACATAGGGGTCATCCTGAAAGCTCCATCATCAACATCTACAAATGTGTCTCTCTGATGCCCCAGCAGGCTGCGAAAACAAGGTGTGTGGAGAACCAAGTTTAAGCATGAATAATCACGGACCTGTCTACGTACAGACTACCTATGATGATGACATTGCATTTGTTGTTATCAGAGCCAGCTTTAGGACAAATGCTATACAGGAGGAATAGGTTTTGACGACCCGTTGAAGGTTATATCTATACACCTGTGCCCGTACGGGCTTCCTTCGGCGCCCCTTGACCTTCGGCGCTCCAGGCGACCGCCCGCTTCGCTAGCCCCTAAGGTCGGCTCTGGCTGTAATATGAAAAGAGAAAGGGCATATTTCAATAAAAAGAAACATTTTAAAAATATATTATATTGAAGGTCGCGACTAATTACTTTGTATCATTAATTTCATCTCTAAGATGACTTGTAAATAAGCATGTTTCTTACTGTTATTAGAGTTTTGTGGATAAGTATGAGTCGATACACACAGGTATGCAGGACATTAAGTTATGCGAAGGAATTTGTGTTATTTGCATTCATTTATATACTTACACCTATTTCCTGATTAGTTAAAGTCATGCTTTGAAATAAAGCATTATTTGTATTCCGATTCTCTTCTATGAAATGCTATAACTCCAAGTCACCAAATCAAGGTTTTACTCAATCATGCCTACCGCCACAATGGGCCGGGTAATGCTAGTATCGATAATGCATGCGGTTCGATCCTATCATAAAGAACTGCATATATCGTCAGCTGTGGTTTTGATCGACAGTTGAAGGTGTTGGTGGAAATTGCGTGCTATTCAATTAAGTTGACTAATATAGAAAAGGAATTGGAAAATTGCGCTAAGTAAATGACGGACAATCAGAATGAATTTGTACTTGAACTGTTTTAATTGCGTTGCATTCCAAATTCTATTATCAAATTAAAGAAATGAATAATATGAAAGACAGTGTGGTAAGCTGTGGGTTTTTTTCCTTCTCATGACCTGCTTTGAATGAACTTAATTTTTAATGTGTGTATTGTTTATTAGTGTGAAGATGAATGGTCCGAAATCCAGCAACGCTTTGATAAAGAAGGGTTGGATTTCAAAAGTCTCGGACCAGAGGAACGCATACTTCATGTGTGGCGGTGGCTGGTTGACGCAGAAAGCAATTTACGAAGCTCAAGAAAAATGTTGGATAAATTACGTGAACTTCAAAGTGAAGAAATGGAGGTAATTTTGCTTTCTCCGTATTTCCTTATAAGAAGTCCCTGTAAACTTGGAAGCCAAATCTCGAATGGCCGCCAATATCATGTAATGCTTCCACTCGATTTTCGCTGCTCTTGTATAAGACTTGGATATTAATGTGAATGACAATGTACTATGTATTTAACGGAAATGACGTAACATTAAAAATACCCTTTAAAACAATAACTTGTTGCGCGATAATACTGTGTGGATTACAATTTCAAATTATAGGAGATGGAAAGTTATATGTGTCATATCCGAGAGTTGGCAGAAGAGAGAGCAGAGCATTTAGAATCAGAAACTGAGGTCTTGCGCTCTCGCCTCGAGTCATCTCAGCACCAGGCAGCCACCTTAGCTAACCTCTTACGTCAAAGTGGACTTAGAGGATCTTCTGAAGATACCATTGGAGAACAGGTATTTTTACTCATAACACCAAATTCCAAATTTTTTAGCTCATGAAAAATGTCTCCCAGTTTGCATATCGTGATCATGTCACAAGGATTTTTGTTTAGACTTACTAAAAGAAGTTATTTATATAAATAGATCATATGTTGCAAGCATCACGTTTTTCGTACTGCTTGATCTCTTCAGAATCCTTGACTTCTGGATCATTTTTGTAGAAATATATATCTAAATTTACATAGGACTCTACCATATAGGCAAGCTAGGCAATTGCCTTGGTCAGGGGTGCTCAATCTACAGCCCACGAAGCAATTTTATGTGGCTCACCGCCAGTGTTTCATAGTTTTCAAAATCCTTTTCATTTATTTTAATTAACTACCAAATATTATCTGTTAAAATATCTAATGTTAAATTGCGACCTCAGTAAATATTTCTCAATTCAAGTAAGGAAGCTGGTTTATAGTAGGTGATGTGCTATTAACCCCGTAACTGGTAAGAAAATGTACTACGTAGTACAGGAATCATAGACGTTCTCTATGCATAGCAGTTTTCAAATGTCTTATGTACCATACCTTATTTTATTGTTATTATTATTATAATGTAAAGGGAAAAGTTTGTAGCTTTCTGACACACAGGGTATAGTGATCAAGTCGTGTTGGGACAATGCATATCTCCCTCTCCATGCCAGTGGAGATTGGGTGCCCGAAGCAGAGCAAACGTAATAAGGGTTGATTGTAGGGCAACAATCGAGGGGTGTAGAGATCGAGTCATGCTGGGTGCCTTCAGCACCCTGACAGAATGCATATCGCCCTCTCCATGCCATTGGAGATTGGAGTGGCGCAACACTGCAGAAATAGATCATTACTATGTAGTTCTAATTCTGACCAATAGGGGTGCCACAGGCATGTCACCTATTGTAAACTTTAGCCCAAGTAAGTTCTTTTTAATGCTTTTTTAATTTTTTCTCAAAGATATTTCTAAGATTGAATTCCATCATGATTTTTAATATTGAAATATTAACCCTAAAATGCTAATTCTAACTCGATTTCCATGCATTTGGTGCCTAAAAATCTAGGTAAATTCCGATTTAACTATAATCCCTTGGCAATTTCCAATGTGGCCCACCAAAGGATTCAATGGCACAATGCAACCCACCATGCAGAAAAGGTTGCCCACCACTGGTCTAGGGCAGTGGGTCTCAAAGTGTAGTCCACAAGAGTCCTCCAGGTGGTCTATGTGCTGGTCCAGAATGCAAGTTACTCATACACAATGCCAAGGCCATAATAGAGAACTGACCAGAACCATAATCTCCAGCAGTCGCGTGATGTATTACAATAGTGATAAAGCTAAATATACCATTTTCAATTAATTCCTTTTGCATAGCTCACGTGATTAGTCTTAAAGCAATTAATGTTGACCAAAACAAATTAAATTAATACCACTGAAATCAGCTAAATTCTTTACAGTGTAAAATCTCAGTAGATAAAGCAGAATATCCTAAAAACTGTTCCTACTCCCCTCCTTTGTTTGGAACAATCAAAAATCATTACTCTATTTAAAGTTTTAGCAGTGGCCAAATGGAAGTGGATTGGGGTAGATGGTCCGCGAGGTCTTTCGAAGTGGTCCACGGACCAAAAAAGTTTGAGCACCACGTTCTAAAGCACCACATGGTTAGGGGCACCTGTTTTACATTGAAAAATATATTTTTTATTTTCTTTGTTATTTGATTATACACAAATTTAAGTTATTGTTACAATCAGAAACTAAATGCAACAGTTTATGAATTTCGGAAGTTTTTTCAAAGGGCACCAGTTAGACCTCTTGCCTAGAGTGCTAAAATACCTTAAGCCAACCCTGACTTTACATATATCATCTGGATTGCATTATCTTGAAATAAAATTACTAATTTTTCATAACATTGTCGCATTGTTTCCTTTTCTAAACTCAAATAACATACAGTGATGAGTATATGTTTTACCACTTGCCGCTTCAGATGTTGTAATATTGGGTAAAATGAGCCAATTAAATCAAAAATCAACAAAATTGCCCCTATAATGTCTATAACAATACTGATGATAAATTTAACTTAAATTGTTGGTGCGTCATCACAAAATCAAACAATTACCAACATATTTTCAAATATGCAGCTCTTTTCCATCCAACCTAATACTTTGTAGTTGTGCAACAGTGTGATGCAACACAGTGGATGCAGAGCAGTGATCTAAAAGATAAACCAAAGTATCATCTAACATAGGGCTGTCCAACTTCTTTGGTGTGGCTGGCCAAATATGCTGAAAGCCATGGAATGGGGTTGGGGGAGGGAGGTAGGAGAAATTTTGTTTGAGCGAAGATTGGACCTAGGCTGGAAAGGTTGCACCCCCATCGTTCATCGTTATTGTATCACCCATGACCCCCTAACTTAGTCAATTTGGGGGCATTTCCAAGAGAAATATAGTGGATATAATGGATACCCTTGTTAGCAGGTGTGCCGGGGAAATTTTTTGACTGCTTTTGTCTTCCCGGTTTTTCCCATCTGTTTTCGGAAGGGGAAAAGCCATACAGGGAAGCATGTTTTATGACTGGTAGGGATTAGGCAGCTTACCAGTATTCTATAGATACAAACGAATCGACAGGTAAGTGTCTCTAGACCTTTGGTGCCCCAGGCGGCCGTCCGGCTCGCCTGTACCTTGGGTTGAATAAAATCATGCTGTGGGCCACCAGTTGGACAGCCCTAATTTAATTTATGCTAGAGACTTGAGCTATCAACTCCTTTGGAAACATCACTCTGTCATTAAAATAAAATAATAGCACCTCATAAATATCTATAAATCTTCTTTCTTAGAAATTTACCCAGACAATTGTATGCCCATTTTAGAATAAGAGAATTACAACATATGATAGGAAAAAACTACCTTTCAACCATATTAGAGCACCTTCATAGTCTTGGAAAGTCTTTGAAACAAAGTGTATGGGTACCGCATAAATTATCACCAATAAACAAGATGCAGCGCATCATCATTTGTTCTTCATTTCTGCAACGTCAACATCAATGTCCATTCCTAAAGCATACAATCACAGGTGATGAAAAGTGGATAATCTATGACATTGGATCCCAAACTTTTTGAGATGACATCTCCCTTTTGGTTTTCACTAAGCCATCATGCCACACCATGTTCTTGATTGAAATAAATGTAACCCTTTGCACTTGTATTTACATCATTATTCATAATCAATTAACTTGTAATTATTTTACTCATGTATCTGGTATATATTGGGAAGATTGAAAAATATGTTTTAACTATTTCAAGTAAATTTGACATTAAAAATTGTTTTTTTTCTATGGTCTTGCGTCCCCCTGGAACTCTCTCATGCCCCTCAGTTTGGGAACCATTGATGTACACCAATGTTAGACATAAAAAAACAATGATTGAGCAAAGGTCAAACTCCTGAATCCACCCCTAAACCAGATATTCACCAAAAAAATCTGTTGTGGCCAATACATAACTTTCTCCATATCTGGGGTATAGATATTTAAATTATTATGAATAGAATTATAAGGCAAAATTATTATTTCATATCGTAAAAGAATACAGTCATCCTTATTGCCGTAAATTATGTTTTGAATATGTTTACAGAATTCCCTGCTACATGGTGGTGGTGCTGTATACAGGAAATTACGAAAAAGTTAAATATCTCCAAAATGGATGGTTCTACAAAAATTTGTTTCAAACAAAACTTGGAAAAAATATTATTCTCTACAACTTTGGTCCTCACAAAGGTTACCAGTTACTATGTTTTTAAGGAGATATTTGACGGAAACCGAAAAAACCGATTATTTATAAAAAATTCCTAAACAATAACTGCTATGGAAAATTGTTTCAAATGAAAGTTGTAGGAAATTACATTCTCTGTAACCTTTGTATAGAATTGTATATACAATAATGATGTTTTAACGGAGAAATATTGCAAAAACCGAATCGGGTTTCGAATAAACCTCGACTTCCGTTTAACCGGTATTGTCCAAAAACTAATCAGTTCTTTGTGCTCATGGTAAAGTGTTATATATGAAATTTGGTATTAATATGACAAGTACTTTTTGAGTTAGAGCGCCCACAATCACATACATACATCATTCCGAAAATAGTCTAAACATGTTCTAGGGACCTCAAAACATGTATTTCCATTGAAATCTGTCAATTTTTTTCATGAATACAATACTTTCTCTATACTATGTATATGGAGAAAGTAAAAAGGTTATGCTCTCTCTATGTTGGGACATGAGAGGCATAATACATTTAAAGCTGCGTCATAACCAAACCATTTCTGCTCAAATCTATTGTGATCAAATAGACAGACTTCATCAATAATACTGAAGCGATGTCCATCATTGGTGAATAGAAAAAAATGTCATCCTCTATCATGATAACACTAGACCATATGTTGCAAAATTGACACTCCAGAAATTGAAAGAGCTTGAATGGGAGGTTTTGCCTCATCCTCTCCAGATATTGCTCCATGAGACTACAATTTGTTTTGTTCGATGCAACACTATCTTGATGAAGTAATTTTAAAAAATATGGAAGATATAAAAGAAAATATGGAAAAGTTTTTAAATCTTAACCAAACTCTTTACATTTTATTATTATTATATTTTTGAATAACATTTTTACTATTGAAAATAATAAACGTTTTTATTTTAAATAAGAAAAATTCAACTTTTTTCCATCCAACCTAATTCTTGGTTTGTTGCAGTACGTTTGGAATTACAGTGAAGGGAAGAAATACTCGTTTTATTACTCTCAACCGAAGACCGCAGAAAAGAAATCTCTCATAAAGAGTGATTTTTTTACGCTGTTTCATCATCGAATTATTTCATAATCAGAACTAAATACGTAAATGAGTTGAAAAATGCAGATTTTAAGCAATAATTTTCTTCATCTGCATAGGAAAGCTGTGGAATTATTTTCTGTCATTTTTGTAAGCTATAGGGTGATAAAAATTTGGTTTTGTATACTGCAAGTTCAAGTGAACTCCAAAGTGTGCCATTAAATTTAATGGTCCAAGAGCACTGCTGTAATTGATATTTTATTACATTTCATTAAATTTTTATCTATTTATTCATGATACAAATTATAGGCCTTATTCATGTTTCCTTATTAACTACAGTGTACTCTCGATTATCCGGGCTAATGATGGGGAGAAGAAGCACGAAAAATTGGAAAACACGGATAATCCGAACATAATCTTAATAAGTACTTTATTTTGTCACAAACATAAAAATATAGTTCTAAAATTTATTGACAATATTCGTAATTATTGTTTACACATATTGCATATTCCCCTTTTTCAAGTTTTTCGATTGACTGAAGCTTTTGTTTTATGGTGAGCACAACTTTCTTCCGTTTTTCGATCATTTTCCTGGGACTCGCACTAAAAATTATAACTTACGATAAGTAAAAAAGTATAAATATAATATACATAATAAATATAATAAGTTAAAAAGTATACGTACATATAAGTAATTACAATATCGCGGCAAGAAGCGTGCGCGAGAAACACACCAACCGCTGCTTTAGCTATACACAGACTGAGGATCGTGAGTTGTCTCCCATCTCCACCCCTATTTCTAATTCATTTGCAACTTATTACATCTTTTTACTGCTTAGGTCATCAACACATTGAGCAAAATGTCCGCAAAGCAAAACACGCAGGATTTTTATTCTGCTACAAAGTAGGTGACACGCAAACATTTTATTCTGCCCGGCCACTGCACGGGTGATTGAGAGTACACTGTAACAAAAAAATACACGGATAATCTGAGCACGGATAATCAAGAGTACACTGTATACAATTTTGAATTGTACGTTTGTTAAAAACAATTGTGATTTTAAAAAATTAAAACTGTTTGTAGGTTGCTCTACTTATTGCCGATCGTGCAAAACTGATGGAAGAAATTGATGTGCTTAGGAAACTTAAGGGAACCAGTGGAGTAAATGGATTAAACAAAGAAAATGATCTTCTCTCTGAAATAATAAAAGTGAGTAAAAATGAAACATTTTCCTGGCCATACAACTTTACATATGTGCTTATATCTGAAATGTGGATACACTATGGTACCAATATTGAACAATTTGCAACAAATGTGAAAATAAATTATACTGCATTATATTCCTCTCATACAGCTGGGGTAAATATTACAGCAAAATAGAATTTCCAAAATCTTTTGGTTCTCTTCATTATGTTGCATAAAAATGTACAATCTGTTAAGGGCCCCATACATGTTGACACAAGTTGTGATGCATGTAGCGCAACCCGGTATCATGATGCAGATTGCAGTGTCTGTGGGGTGGTATCAAGAGTTTAAGAGACAGTGTCAGTAGGTTATGCAATCAGGTTTCAGTATCATGCCCCAAGCAGGGAGCTCTGCAACCAGAGAGCTGCTAGTGCTAATGATTCAATGTGTATTCAACTGTTGCGCAACTTGGTTCACGTCTTTAATTTTTTAGTACTTTTGAAGCCATTGTCTGCCATGGACGGCGATTTCTGGGAGGAAAATTATGCAAATCTTGCAGTTCATTGGTTTCAAGTTCTTTCAATAAATTAGCAACTGCATACTTCTTCCTCTTGATTATCCATCTCTTCGACCACTTTTTTGTTTCCTCTTTTTGAAACATTTTCTCAAAGCAACACTGGTACAGATAAATTCGGTATCGACATTTTATCACACAAGCACTACCTTCTACTGTAGTTTAAAAGCCATTATCAACCTTCGGTTCGCCACCTGGTATCAACATGTATGGGGTCCTTGCAGCTGTTACAAATTGCAAGAATCATGTTGCACTACTTGTATCGCCACCTGGTGTCAACGTGGCCCTTTATTCTTAACACTTTTACAGCTACTTGAGATACTAAACATTTAAATGTCATATTTTATTAAAACTGGTATAATATGTATGATGTGCTTGTGCTCAGTGATTCTTAACCCCTGGGTCGCGATCCAAAATTGGGTAACCAAGCCATTTTGAGTGGGTTATCTAAGGACTGTCTATATCCAAATATACAATTTCTACTAAATATGTGTTCAATTCAAATGGATTGAGAACTTAAAAATTCATTTACTTCTATTTATTTGATCATTTATTCAAGTGAAGTATTGGTGGTTGTGGGTCGCTGCGACCAGAATTTGGTTCACTACCAGAAAAGGTTAAGAACCACTGCTATAACAATTTTTCAATTAGTAATTATGGAATCTCTCTTTATATTAAAGTTGTTGTCAGTCACTTAATCAAGTATATCCTCCCTGGAGATTTTTATATTTCCTTTTTAAAATGATTCAAGCTCAGGACTTGAACTATCAGAAAATATATAAATTATAGTTTATTATTTTTGAAGGCGGAATTCAAATCCCTCTAGATTTAGCATAAATTTTTAGTTTTTATCGAAAAAAGTGGGAATTTTTCTGGGTCCCAACAATTGCCTACCATGGCAACGAGCTCGATGTTTTTATATGGATAAGCTTTTAATGGGATTCAGAGGGCTATATTATATTGCTCTCTCTCTATATATATTGAAGTCATTGTTGGTCACCTAATCAAGTATACCCTCCCTATAATTAGAAAAAAATCTTTCGTCACTCGCTAGGATCAAACCACCAGACTTATGTCTGTAAACCATACTCCATATGACAATGGCCACCATCCAACTTTTGGAGAGTGAGGAACTCTTAGGTACTTCTATTACCCAAATGGAAATTCATAAGATCAGAGTACATTCTTATGGGCAGTTTTAATGAAAATTAAAATTACTATACCCGTTTTCTACTCTTATGAAGCTTGACCGTGGCGCAGCAAATAGCCAATCAGGGCATTTTCCCCTTCCACCACCATTTGAAGTTTTCGAGAGGCGCGGGAAAGTAGTATGCTCTTACCCGATATCTGCTCTAAGAAAGTCGCATGCGAACACTAAGGCGTAAACGCGGTAGATCTGGCAACACAGTCGAGCTTGGAGCGATGTGAACAGCACGATGGCGAGAGACCGACTGACTTTCTCCCCTCCCCATCGACAGTTCGGTCTCTCGAGGTTTCATTGGCTGCAGCAGTAAGCATACAACTAGGATTTTCAAGGTCAAGCTTCATAAGAGTAGAAAACGGGTATAGCTTAAAGTACCTGGCGATGCCCGGGTTATGCCAGATGTCTTTGCCGAATAAAATTGTGTATTATGTGGTAATACAGTCATTTCTCCTTTTGCACACCTCAGAACATGTATTTCCGTTGAAATCTCGATTTTGAATTTTTTCATGAAAACAATACTTTCTCTGTACTACGTATATTGGAGAAAGTAAAAACTAATTCTGAGTTATCCCTGATACCTATGAATTGGGCGAACTTTTACGTTTTTTTTATTCAAATTTATGCCCTTTCTTTTTTATATAACAATCAATGCAACCGTTTATGTAGAATATCAGTGAAGAGAAGATAACCATGTAATGTGTTTAAAATAATAACTTGTGTCCCTGTTCTCATTTAATTAAAAATTTATGATTGAGCCTATTTGCATTAATAAACATTATGGATGTATAATATAATGGTTCTACTTACAAAGAGATAAGATTTCTGCATTCAAACGATGATAGGAAGATTCAACTGCTTTGATTGATTCGTTAGAAACGCTTCCCATATGCAGTTAACTGAATAATTATCCATAAATATTTATGTTGCTATGTATAAATGTTGATGACATTGCTACAGAAATAATTTCGATGCTTAAAGTGCGAAGCGAATAATGCTATTCTTTCACCTATTTGAAGGTTTAATTGGCATTAATTGAATCGGAGACAACAATGACGGTCACCTTGACAACATCCGGAAAGAGTACGAAATATTTGTAAAATTTCTAAAACAATTGCATATTTCTGAATGATTCGACCATTTAACATATAAACATTGCAAGAATAAGATAGTATAAAGTTTTAGCCGTTGAATAAAGCAAAAACGAAGACAATTGGTCCATATTTACGTTTTAATGAATCAAGGAAAAAAGCCTTGCACTCTGAAAAATTGAAAATCCCGTGTAAACTTATGGGAAAATAAAATTGTCTCCTGGATTCGAACCCAGGTCGATTTTGGAAATCTCGGGTACCCTATGTTACTCGTAGAGTCATATGAAGTCAGTTTGCAAAGTTTGGTCCCGATAGCTCAAAGGGCGTGGGAATGTATAAGGAACACATGGATGGACAGATGGACAGACATTCAATTTTATTATATAAGATGACACAATTTTAAATATTGCTTAATTGATAATTGTTATGATGAATTGAATGTTATTTATTTTCCATTAACGCTTCTCTTATTTTCCATTAGCCATTCACTTTTGTAGGATTGTAGTATTTTGCTGTCATTCATGGCGTATCATCTCTTGAAGGTTGTCTTATGTTCATTCTTAGTTTGCAACTCCTTGTACTGTTGTTTATTGTTCTTTATGGCTCTTTCTTTGTTCATAACTGTTTCTTCTTTATTTTTGGTTCATGGTTTTGGTTCTTTTGTAGGTTTTTCATTATTCTTCATCTTTCATTCATTCATTCTTCTTCTTTCGTTTTACTCTTCTTTTTTCATTGAGGAATTACATATAACTGAAGCATGGCAGACAAATGACATATGTACAGATGTGTATGGTGTGACCATAAAATTTGACACTGATGTGTCTGGAAGGGCAATATTAGCAGCACACAATGAACATGTACATAAAATTAACGATATAGTGCTCTGACCTATTGAGGGTCAAGAGGTTGTGTATTATAGCCTAGATATTGCAAAACATAAAGGTGTCGATCAGACAGATGAAGATATTCATTCAACTTCACTACTTCGAATACTTGATTTCCATAAAACTAACCAGCTTCCCACTGCATAGATTAAAATTAAATGATCATTATATTACTTCAGAACTTGAGCCTCAATTATGGCCTGTGAAATGGAAACCCTTTAAAGGTTTCTCAGCTCTACCCAAACAACATATGTGCACAGATTTTAACAGATGTAAAATCTGGAAATTCTGTATTTATTCCACGCATAAAATTATGTACTTACAGATGAGTCTTCAAATCTTCCATTCATATTACAAAGACGTCAATTTCCAATTCATCTGGCATTTGGGATGATGAATCCACATAAAACAGGTTCGCACAAAGCGAAGTATGACTGCTCCATATTTATCCGAATATAAAACGACTCTGAATATAAGATGACCCCTCTTTTTTAAACTCAGCATTTAAGAAAAACCAGTAATTTTGGCAAATTTACTATCTGATTATGTTCAAATATTACAATTTTTGCATTCAAGTTGTAATTACAATTATTAAACTTTTTATACAAATTCTTCCTCATATCCACACTTACCTATTCATAAATTTCCTCACTTTCACTACTGGAAGAATCTTCAACAGCTGCTTCATCTCCCTCCATCCACAGAATGCCATCTTCTGATCCATCCATGCTGATGGAAACAAAACACTTTTTGAATCCACGAACAATTGATTCTGATGAAATGTTGTCCCATGCAATTTTTATCCATTGTGCTAATTGCGCCTCATTGTCAGTTGGTTTTTTTATTTTTGAGTACTTTTTCAGTATACAGGCAGTCTGCTTTTTGTCGTTCTGCTCATACATCAGTTTAAAATTAAAACATTGTTTCATTCTTCCGTCCTTGTGATCCATTTATTTGACACATTGATTCTTTTCGTAATTTCGGTTTTTTTTGTTTCCCTCGTAAGTGCCTATGTGACAAACAACTTTGTTTCATTCTTCCGTCCCTGATCCACTTATTATGCACATTTTCATAATTACTCTACTGTTTGAGAACAAGTTGATTCGTCTGGGCCATTCAGTTCGCGTTTCGATATGCTCCGGGACCTACTTATATTTTAGTGCTTTTATAGATTTCTTAGATTTTTTTACCCTTTAATAATGGCAGACAAAAAGGAATATGATAGTGTATGTGTTATTTTGGCCAAAAAGTGCTCTAGATAGCCTGTGTGTTTGGAAATTAAATCCAAAATAATAAAATGCAATGTGTCAATACGTATGCTGTGAAATTAATAAAAAATTTTAAGTGGAAAATTTCAAAGTATATGTATATTTTTTTTAATGGAAATATATCACAGTATATAACAGGGAATTTTATCCCTCAATTTAATGTCGTATCTATGGAAAATAGTGATCCACTTTTTGTCGATTCACTTTTCGTCGTAGTTTTCAGGAACGTAACCTGACGTATAAGCGGGGACTGCCTGTAAACTGAGGGAAGTCTTTGTGCCATTGTAGTTCTTCGACGAAGAGAGAATCCATTTTGCCTCATAAACCTAGTATTCCAATTAACACTCGTCTTTAAATGCTGTTTTGATACCTTTAACAATGTTGCTTTTTCCAAGGTCTTCATCTGTATATTCTCCTGTATAACTGGTAGGTCATTGTTTTGTTTTTCACGCACAAACACCACTACTTGCTCTTCTATAACTGTGTAGTGCCCTTCTCTGTGTCTGTGAAATGCTTTCCGTGTTGAACTGGCGCACTTTAGTTTTCTTTCGATTTTTTCCCCTGCCACACAATTGTAACACGAAACATGCAATGACACAATTGTTCGTTTCTTCAGCGTGTTTTACCAACATGAGCTTAAAGTTCTTGTCGTAACTATTTTGCATTGATTTTGATATTTGTGAAGATGTCAATATAGTAATCACCCATATTTTACTGTAAAAAATTGGAATTCCTTTAACAAAAGGTTGAACGAAGAAAAAGTATGAATTATGAGCCCTATGGTTAAATAATATGATGAATGGAGGAACCACCTAATAACCATAACAATATTTTGAAAAGGAAAGTACTCACAGGGGAATTTATTCCATACCAGGGGCCAAACACACATGCAATCTTACACACTCTGGATTTAGGGGGAATTACTCCAACGTCAGTGACTTTTATGTTGCTCTCACACATACACAAGCACACACGCCCACACACACACACGCCAGCCAAAAACCACACATGTGTACTTCCTTTCTAAAAAAATAGCCTAAATACTTATTTAAGAATCAACGATTTCATCATCAGTAGGCTGATCAAAAGGTTGACCGTACATGAAATCTACATGCAAACTGTAAAACTAACTCAACCACAGCAGTTTTGCTTTCAACAAGATCTAGGTATTCTATTTAGCTTTAGCCACACTGACATTGTAGTGCATGAAGCATCTGGTTTTGGATCTCAAGCATTACATTGTGGTAGTGTAGTGGCTGGCGCGATGAGATTCTTTCTTGGCGCATACCTTGGCAGCCGAGTGACCCGGCTTTCCATTGTGATAGGATAAAATTACAATCACAGGCATCAAAATGAATGTCACCAATTTTTACAACATACGTTTGGTTTACACTAAGTTATTCCATACTGTGCGACTCAAGATTTATCAGGTGCTAAAACTGGTTAAAAAAACCTTGTCTTATATTCAGTTAAATACGGTAACTTACCATTTCATGACATAAACTCTTCATTAACCTACTATTAAAATACCTTGGATGCCTGATTTTTAGCGGGATGCTGCCTTGACAACCATAACATTGTTAAATCTTGAGCTTACATTGTTGTCTTCCTAAGTGTAAGAAAAGCATGCTTCGAATGCTTTAATACAAGAGAGAGGGAGGGAGGGTGGGAAGAAGGGGGACAGACAGACAAACAACTCTATTGAGGGTGAAATTGAGACTATATAGTCCTGTCTTCCATTTAGGGAGGGAGGGAGAGTGAGGGATAATAATGGAAAGAGAAAGGGAGAGAGGGAGTTTACCTGATGGATCAAGAAATTAAATGCTAAAGCATGGAAAACATAATAAGAAACATTAACATCCCAAATGTCAAACATTCCTGTAGATTTATGATCAGCTTTGCAGAAGTCACACAACTTTTATATTAAGATGTGTTCAAAACAATTATGCAGACCCCTGGGGGGGGGGGGGGGGGGGGTTGTGACCCACAATTTGAGAAACACTGCCATAGCAGATGACCCAGGAAACGGCATGACTTATACATACGACATATGCACATTGATTATGACAGGCCATGACTAATATATATATGGCATACCAACTCAAGTGGTTAAATTGCTGTGTAAAAAATCTAGTGGCCAACACATGACTTTCTCCATAGTTGGGGTATAGATATTTAAAATATTATGAATAGAATTATAAGGAAAAATTATTATTTCATATTATAAAAGAATACAGTCATCCTTATTGCCGTAAATTATATTTTGAATATGTTTACAGAATTCACCGCTACGTGGTGGTAGCGCTGTATACTGGAAATTACGAAAAAGTTAAATATCTCCAAAATGGATGGTCCTACAAAAATTTGTTTCAAACAAAACTTGGAAGAAATATTATTCTCTCTCTCACGAAGATTATCAATAACGACGTTTTAAGGAGTTATTTGACGGAAACCGAAAACAGATTATTTATAAATAATTCCTAAACAATAACTGCTATAGAAAATTGTTTCAAATTAAAGTTGTAGGAAATTACATTCTTTATAACATTTGTATAGAATTGTATATACAATAATGATGTTTTAACGGAGAAATATCACAAAAACCGAATCGGGTTTTTAATAAACCTCTACTTCCGTTTAACCGTTATTGTCCAAAAACTAATCAGTTCTTTCTGCTCATGCTAAAGTGTTATATATGAAATTTGGTATTCTATATAGCTTTAGCCACACTGACATTGTAGTGCATGAAGCACCCACAATCACATACATCCACACACACATACATCATTCCGAAAATAGTCTAAACGTGTTCTAGGGACCTCAAAATGTGTATTTCCGTTGAAATCTCAAAGTCGATTTTTTTGTGATCACAATACTTTTCCTATACTACATATGGAGAAAGTAAAAAACAGTGTTATAATAATATCTGATTGATGTTATGTACTTTCTCCATACGTAGTATAGGGAAAGTATTGTGATCACAAAAAAATCGACTTTGAGATTTCAACGGAAATACACGTTTTGATGTCCCTAGAACATGTTTAGACTATTTTCGGAATGATGTGTGTGTGTGTGTGTGTGTGTGGATGTATGTGATTGTGGGCACACTAACTCAAAAAGTACTTGTCATATTAATACCAAATTTCATATATAACACTTTACCATGAGCACAAAGAACTGATTAGTTTTTGGACAATACCGGTTAAACGGAAGTCGAGGTTTATTTGAAACCCGATTCGGTTTCTCTGATATTTCTCCGTAAACATGATTATTGTATATACAATTCTATACAAAGGTTACAGAGAATGTAATTTCCTACAACTTTAATTTGAAACAATTTTCCATAGCAGTTATTGTTTAGGAATTTTTTTATAAATAATCGGTGTTTTCGGTTTCCATCAAATACCTCCTTAAAAACGTCGTTATTGGTAATCTTCGTGAGGACCAAAGTTGTAGAGAATAATATTTCTTCCAGGTTTTGTTTGAAACAAATTTTCGTAGAACCATCCATTTTGGAGATATTTAACTTTTTCGTAATTTCCTGTATACAGCACCACCACCATGTAGCAGTGAATTCTGTAAACATATTCAAAACATAATTTACGGCAATAAGGATGACTGTATTCTTTTACGATATGAAATAATAATTTTGCCTTATAATTCTATTCATAATAATTTAAATATCTATACCCCAAATATGGAGGAAGTCATGTGTTGGCCGCATCAGATTTTTTACAATGGTCACCAATTCATTTAATGAGCCCATCATAGTGGGAGCTCCATCGGTGCACATTCTGACATATGATTTCCATGATATTTCACATTTAAAAAATAATCATTCATTACTTTGAAAATATATTTACCAGTTGTTCTTTCTCTAAGTTCTTTTCAATAAACCTAACAAATGCTAATAGTTTACTAATTTTAATATATTTTTAGGTCTCATCAGAGAAAGAAGTTCTTCGACGGGAGGTGCTGGAAATGTGCCAACGAGTGCAGATTTCAGAAAAAGCGTCAAAACAGCTGGAATTAGACAATGAGAGGCTGGCTTTTAAGGTAAGCACATGACTTTTTGAGCATCTCAAAAATTTTCTTTTTATAATAGGCTTTTGCAGAGTTAATAGAATTGTTGTAATATGACATTTTTATTGGCAATTGACCTTCTTTATCACAGTTGTCAGAGGCGTTGGCTGAACTGGAAGAGAGAGAGACACAGTTAAGACAGTTAGGTGGGTGCGAGGAATGCGTTTTGCTTGGAAATCAATATCATTTCTATTATTATTCAATAAAATGTTTTTTTTTGAGCATGTCATTTTTAATTATTTCACATGGCACACTTTCTTTTTGTATCTCGTGCTTACATTTTGCTATATTTCCTTTAGTTCCAAAGTTATTATTATTAAAGCTAGTTGAGACTTAACAATGCTATACAAAATTAATTAAATTTTAGTACTAACACATACACTCAGTCCAAGCATAACATACACAATTCTCTTGTGTCATTGTCTGGGATGACTGGTGAGGCGTAAAAACTCATAAACCATGTGTGTTCGGTATGTTATGTTTTTGGACTGAGTGAATACGTTTGTTCTAAAATTATGTTAATTTTGTATGGTATTGTTGAGTCCCACCTAGCTTTAATAACTTGAACTGCCATAGTGCTCTACCAATTTGAACATCATGAAAAAGTTATTATGAATGAAAGTCCTATGTCTCCATCATGAAATTTCCTTCGGTAAAATACCGTATTAGCCTGAATATAAGGCGACCTCGAATATAATGCGATCCCTAAGGGTTTTGAAAGTTTTTCAAGAAAATACAGGCGACTCCCAAGATTCGGCCGTTCGGGATTCGACCAACTCGAGAATTAGACCGGTCGAATCGACCCAGCCGATCAATCGGTCGAATTAGAAACCAGTCTACGCAAAGTAATTTGTGGCCCGCCCGACCACGAGAGGTTTAGTTTCAGTCTAGACATCGTTATTTCTGCTCTGATTTTTTGAATTTGTGCTAATTCGACATTCGACAGTTCGAGATTCAACCACGTTTTTTGGAACGCATCCCCATTGAATCTCAGGAGTCGCCTGTACTGGAAAAAAAACAAAACAAGAAAACACTGAAAATTTTCTGTATTTCACCTTTAAATAACTATAAACATATTAATAATATTATGCACTGTATTTAGGGTAAGCCCACGCTTATAATTAGGCTCTCGCCAGTGTTTCACCTCCTTTTCAGTCTTTTTCATTCAATAATGCACAATAATAATAACCACAGAAGTTTTACACCTGTCTCTTAACATTTTATGTTAAATGATTCCTGAACGCATCAAGCGCAAGCATTCCCCGCTGATGCAGTAACGCACCTGGAAGGAATTCGGAGTGGTGAAATTTTGTTGCAAATGAAAGATTTCATCATTTGAAAGGAAGACTGAAATCATTATTTCAAGTGTTTGGATTTGTTACCTCCTAACCTTCCAATATTTACTCACAAGAAGCTAAGTGAAAAAACTCCCCATCTGCTTAGGGAAGTTTCCATTCGTAGATGACTGGAGTTAGAAGTGTTTTGGGCTTTGTGCATGACTATATTGCCACCTCTGCAGGTTTCACTCAATATCCATGCTCCAAATAGCACTAAGTGAACTTACAGGTTGAAATTAATTTTGAAAAACATCAAAATTAATTAATTTTAACCATATTTTGTGATGAGATGCATTGCATTTAATTAAAAATTAAAAGGATATAAAATTAATTTTATATAATATTTTTATATAGAGATGAGCCAGAAAATCGTAGTTATGCCCCTGTGTACCTGTTATACAAACAGGAGGAGATTAAAGTTTACTGTTTAAAAAATCATTAGTTCTCAAATATAATGCAAGTGCTTTACAATGTCATTTCAGAATAAAACATCACGTTATATTTGGGCCAATATGTTATTTTTTATCATTTTAATTTAAGCATGTTTTCTCTTTAAATAAGAATTTTTAATTGATGAATGTTGTAATCCATGGATTTTAAGGTTCTTATTTCTTAGCACAGTAGTGAAAATGCTTAGTATTTATCAGGTGATACATGAATGTTGGTATATGTAAATGCAATTTATTTTCTGAAGGAATATTTGAAGAATAAGATGAGCATGCTTGCTGTTTCTGATCCCGGCTGGTTGTGTATTTTCTTTTTTAATTGTTACTTCCAAATTTAAAGACTTTATAGGTGATTACTTCCAGTACCTTTTAGGAATGAGATTATTCTTCAAAATTACACTTTTAGGTTTAAAAATTCATTATTTCATTCCATGGGTCCAGGACAGTTCGGGGCAGGACAATTCAGTATAGGACAACCCAAGCCAAAGCAGCTGTGAAAACACACATTTTAATTTCTTATTTGACTATTTTTGTGAAGTTTAAATTATCTTTTGGATTTCCCATTTCAAGAACAGGTGTAATTTTTTTAGTTTTGTTTTTCTCGCAGAAAACATTTTAACACCCGAGAAAATTTTGTAGTTAAGAACACAAATATGTTTGTAGTTAAAATTTGGGTTTCGTTTCTCCCCACCAAAATAAATTACAAAAACAAAAAAGTACAAAAGTAAATAGTTTTTAAATGAATATGTATATATTATTTACATGAATAATACATACATTTTAGATCCTAAAGCCAAACGTAATCTAACCTATCCTACCCAATCTCAAGGGTGTTAAAACAAGAGACAAAAGTTGTATTGAAGCCTAAGACCATACCTAACCTACTCTCTCTCTCAACCAAACCCAATGGGGGCATATAATCCACTTAAGTCTACGAATTGTCTAACCCAACCCAAGTAGGGATACCATCAAAGGATTTAGGCATTTGCCATCAATTTTTTTTTGCTCGGGGAATGGAAAACGGTACCAAAATTTGTTGGTAAGAAATGGAAAGTTTATTCTTCTATAAGTTCCTAAGATATATTATACTATTGTGTTCACCGAACTGGCCTTGTGCCGAACTACAGTCTGGACAATATTACTTTGGGATTGACGGTTGAGGCGGCTCGGGTGTGACGTTGCCAGCATGTGCATAACAGATCCTCCCAGACTCGCGAAAACCAGTTTCAAGTATCTTTGCGACTGAGTGAGAGAGAGAGAAGAGAAAGCCTCCCAAAACGTGACCAACGAGAACGAATAGGAATGAAGAAGGTGGAGCGTCACTGGGCTCAATTTCATTCGCTCTCAAGCCTCCGTCATGTCCACTTCGAGTCTCTCTATCCTGTGTTGCCTTTTGCTTCGCGTGTCCACCAAAAGGTGCATTCCAGTGTAGTAGATATGGCAACGTTGTTTGAGTTCTCTCCCCATAAGACGTCTCCCCACCTCCTAGCAGCGGAGACACACGAGCGGTCCCGAGTAAGTATTTTGTTTGCCGGGTACATAGCGGCAACGCAACGTGGTTGCTCTTAGAAACACTACCTTCCCCTCCACCTGTGATTGGCTTTGAGGGAGAGGAGTCTTTCCCGCCAAGCCCCCACCCATCCCCTTCCCCAAAGGTTCAATACCAAAGAAATTTCGTCCAGACTGTAGCTGCATTGAACTGGTTGTGCCAAACTGGCCATTCCGAACTGTCCCTTCTGAACCGTCCAATTCCTACATGCCATTGAGTCTTGCTTGTTTTTTTCTATTTTTATTGACAAACATTTTATTTAACCACAGTAAATATGTTTCAGTTAAACTTTAGGTTTCTCTGTGATGAGGGTCTGTATTTACATCTTTCCCAGTAGCATCTTCCATTAAACCTACTGATCTATCGACTGATAGGCATATTTGAAAAAATATTTTATTATACAGTACTTCCCTGTTTTATGAAAGGGATGCATACCTTAAAAGTTGTTCATTAAACGAAAATGAATTTCCCATTAATTTAAATTTACTAATTAGAGATACGGTGACTTGAGACAATGCATGCATATATGAATAATATAAAAAAGGTAAATATAAAATACACAGATGTATTTATTCATTGGCAGTCTACCATATGGACAAGGATTCAGGATATCGACAATTGGCAAGGTTTGCAGCATGCGTGCAGCTTGACGTTTTTTTGTTGTAGTGAAAATTCATTGTGTATACTGAAAAAGGGGTGTTACTTTTTCAAATGTGTTAACTCGAAAATTCGTGAAGTGAACGTTCGTAAAACAAGGAGTTAGTGTATTGCATCTACACAGCAACCCTAATTATGGGGGATGAAAAAGTAAATTGTGTGCCCGAAGGCTAATTACAATAAAGAATGGAGAAACCTTATAACCACAAAAAATGTATAAAAAGGGAATTAATCACATATATGCCATTTTAGAGGAAATTACTCCTCATGTGGCATGGAGTAATTTCCCCTAAATTGGCATGTATATGATTACTTCACTTTTTATTCATTTTTTATGGTTATAAGGTTTCTCCACAAAAATCTCCCATGATCCTTATCCATCCAGCGGCCCGAAAGTTGGGTACCACTAATCTAGAAGAAGCAGAACTTTTTTGACTTCTCCAATTTTCTCTTGGTATTTTTTAATTATCCCACGTTTGTGTTTTTCCAATTTTCTAGCAGGTTCATATTTCTTGTGCTATGAATTTTTTACAATTTAGTGTTGAATATATGAGAAGTTTGATTCATCCTTTACAGAACGTGGTTTCACACGTATGATTTTAATTTTCTAGGTATCACAAATCATACTGCTTATTCAGACTAAAGTCAACTTTGAACAAAACAGCTAGGTTTACAAGACAACATAATGTTAATAAATTCGGTTAGGATAATTGGACATTTGGATAATTGGTGTTTGGATAAATGTGCACTTTGAAGCATTTTGTTTGCAATATTGTATTTCATTCCTAATGATTAGTCTGAAAGAAAGTGTTTATTGAGGGAGGGAGTCAGAGCCACTTGAACTTCAGCATTCACAAATTGCTAACCCTTCGTTCAGACCATGATGAATTTTTCCAAATGTGTGCTTTATTGGACCAGAAATTAAGTTAAATTTCATCAGTATGTATGAGCTTGGTTATTAATTTGATTATTTGCCTGCTGTAGGTATGGAATGTTAATGCAGATATCTTTAATTTATTTTCTTTTTTTATCATGGAAATACAACCATTAAACATCAGCAATTAATTAACCAATTAATATTAATTTTATATCACCTTTAAAATTTTTACTATTGTGAACTGCAGTCATCATATTGGCATACTTTTGAGTAATATCACAATGTACTTACAAATTTCTCATTTTCTTATTTTTTTGAAGTATTACATAAAACCAACTAAAACAGTGAATAGAAAGATTTATTAATTGCCATGGATGTTATCTAAATATACTCGTATGGTTGTTATGATATTTCTCTTCTTGTTTGATTTTTATATATTTAAATGTTTGTTTTGTTTAGTTAACAATGGCAGTGAGAGAATGGCGCTGCAGGGTCTAAGTCTGCTTTGGGGTGGACCACTTGGCAAAGGACTTACTAATACTTTGGGACCTGCCTTCACCAAAGGCATCTCAAAAGGAATTCTGAGGAAAGTTGCTGGAATTGGTGAGATACCATCACCTCTAAGGAGCAGCAGTGGTGAGGCTAGTGAAGAACAAACAGACATCATTTTACCTCATCAAATGAAAGGAATTGAAGACAGCAATAAAATTTGCAATACCTCTTTTGTTTTAGAGGAGGTAGCACATCAAAAAGAAGGAAGCACAGATGTCAACTCTAATTCTACTGGCCCAGTTGATTCAATGTAAGAATTTTCTCAATTCATTTTTTTATTCATCTTTTTTAATTTGTTACACACACACACACACACACAGGTATACCCTAATTTTCTTCGTAGATGCATTCCCAAAAAGTGCAAAGTAAATCGAAACATGTTTTCCTCTAACAATCAGTGATATGAGGAGGGATGCATGCTGGAGTTAAGGATAGTTTGAAACAATTGATTGTAATAACCCCTCAATGTTGGCAACAAACTTCATCCAATTTCGGACAGGAAAAAATGCAAATAATAGATCCAACGGAAAGAATATTAGAAGAATTCCCTCTCAAAGTAAACAATAGTTCTGCGTATCAGAGTCACCTGCAATAGGATCGAGACATTGCTGCATTTCTAATCTGGATTTCAGACATAGTCACCTAGCTGCATGAGATGATTCTACTCATGCAGGCATTGTTTTGTTATCAGGAAGCATGTACGTCTTACTTGCAGAAAGCTATTAATTGGTATAGTAGAAAAAGTGCATATTCTTTGGGATAATAGTGTTTAAGAATATAGAGACAGAATTAATAAAGCAAATTAGAATTATTAATATTGTTATTGTGCTGATATTTTTAGTTTCTCTAATACTAAATAGATTTACCAAATATTTCAGAAAATTATTATATGCCAAATCAGATTCAGCATGAAATTCACTATGATTGAACATCATAATTTCACTTCAATGACAAATTCACCATAATCACATCAAGTTCTAGCATTCAAAGCTATTAGTCGGATGTTGTTTGACTCCCTGGTTAGCTTGGACCTGAAAAAATTGTTCCTGTGCCCTGGTGTTCCGAGTGTTTCTTGTCTGAATTCACCAATTTTTTAATAACTTTTATATTAACCTCACTCGATATATATATATATATATATATATATATATATATATATATATATAGGTATATATAGCAGTTTGTGACCACTTAGGCTTGTATCACCCTACCAGCCCACGGGAACGGTGCAAATACATCTGGTGACACTTCCGACGCGACTAATGAGATAGGGATTAATTATTTATTATTTTAATAACTCAGAATCAGTAATATAATATCCTACTAAAATGACAAAATACTTGTAATTTTTACTTTCCTCTTTGTCTGGCATCTAGCGGCTATCCAAAAAATCTGAGCTTTCTCAGATGGGCGATAGATGGTGAGGGACACACACCGTAGTACAACTAAGAAAACATTGAGGAAATGTTTGTTTATTACATCATGTATTTCTACAAAGTAAACTATTTTGTAGTTTGACACTTTTTCTAATATAATTAATAACTGAGAACCAGTAAGGGATAGAACAACGATTTATTACGTATAATTAAGTATACCGACACTCGTAAATGTAGTTACTTGGTAGTCTTCATTCGTTTGTTTCGGGTTGTTATTCTATAACAACCCGAAACAAACTTACTTACACTTTTAATTCTGCTACGTCATACTGGTTTAGAGGGCTTGAATGGTGAATGTTAACATTTTTAGTTACATAATAATTAGTTAGAGATAAAATTTGTTATTTAACACCCTTACCTATAGAAACCATGGAAGAATGTGAAATTTCATTGCTTGAGACTAAAAAGAAAAAATTAATTAATTAAAAAAAGATTTTTTTAAAAATAACATATTATGTGCTAAAAAGGAAAAAATAAATTTTTATTTATTTATCAATCACGAGTTCGGCTGGTAAGGAGGAACAAAATTTACAACAATTTCAGTGGAATTGTTGTAAATTTTGTTCCTCCTTACCAGCCAAACTCACGATCGATAAATAAATAAAAATTTATTTTTTCCTTTTTAGTGCATAATATAAAAGTTATTTTTTAAAAAACCTTTTTTTAATTAATTTATTCTCTCATTTGGTTCTCTCATTACAAAGGCCTTCAATGACAACAAATTAAGCAATCACCTAGACAACATTGGCCTGAGTATGGAGTGATGCAATGTTTTTTTCGATATAGTATTACATAGACTAGAATCTTTCTTCATATAATGGCAGGTAAGTGAAATGTTATTGTCATGTGCCAGTGATGTCCAATATGTCACCAGTTAATGACAATGACTCAAGTGTACTGAATTCTAGTCCAATCTCTTAACTAATTTGCAATTTCCTTGCCTCATATACCGTGTTTACTCATGCACTCCATGCACACTTTTTTCCCCTGTGAAAAAAGGGGATGTGCGTCTTACACTAGAATTTCTGAACAGGTTATATAAATTGTGAGTATAGATAGTAAATTCTCGGCAATATGCTTATATCTACGTTTATATTCGCAAAAGACGTCAAATTCTACGAAGTATACACATATTTATGCAACCAAGCAAGTGTTTAGACTACACCTGCACTGCAGCCAAAAACTCGCAAAAGTAGGCAGAAAGAATATGTCGATAACTATAATTATAGTTCAATGACTACCAAGGGTTTGCCAGCTGGAGAATAGATAGGTGCAAGTTTGGTCCTTTTCCCTCATCCATTTCAAGGAATGGTGAAATTTTGTTACAAATGAAAGATTTCATCATTGGAAAAGAAGACGGAAATCCCCATCTCAAGTGTTTGGACTTGTTTGTTCCTAACCTTCCAATATTTATGAGATGCTATGCGAAAAAACACCCTATCTGCATAGGGAAGTTCCCGTTCATAGATGAACAAGCAAAATATGTGAAGCTCTGCATCGGTACGTAATATTATGTCAAAAGCAGTGAAGTGGAGACAAAGTTGCATAATATTAAAACAAAAACAGTGAATAGGGGATGAAGTTGCGTAATATTAAAACAAAATCAGTTAAGGGGTTAACAAAAGAGGACTATCGAGGAGGAGATTTCTGCTAGTATCGGCTTCAAGTAGGAGGTAGAAGATGCTTAACTTGAGCGGAACTTGTTTCAGGTAGCAGGAATCGGTGAAGAGGCCGACTTTTAAAAAAGACTTATTCTGGTTCAATTAATTTTTTTCCCTTCAAACCAGCCCAAAAATAGTAGTGTGCAAGTTACAGGAATAAATACAGTATATGTATCTAGAATATCTTTTCTATAAAAAACACTTCTGGATGGTATTTGATATATTGGCTCCAATGCACTAATTAATTCCTTAAATCCCCTATCTTCAACAGTAGAATATAGTTGTTGGTCCATAGGTATCATATTTCCAATCTTTGAAGTTATCATTTTTGCTCTCGGATCACAAGCATCCTTTTTTTAGGGCTTAAAAAGACACTGATGTTTGTTGCCTAGTTGATATTTTTGTACTATGTACTTTATTACTACTTTTCTCCTTCTCTTCTAAATATTCAGAATTCTTTGATGTATGCTTCTGAAAATGGTGAATTAGTGTTCATGTGCAGCCAGTTGGGGTTCTCAACTTTTCTTGCAACTATTACACTCTACTTTGTTTGATGAAACTTTATTGAAATATCTCCATATTACAGAACTTTTTTCCATTAATTCAGTTAATATTTCTAAACTTTCTGTCATCTTTATGGGTAATTTGTGATATGAAAATATTAAAACTAAATTATCAAGTTATGGAACTCCTCACTCCTAATTTTAAAATAATGATACCCGTCAAACAATGGGATAACACAAAGCAAATGTATAAAAATCTCAAGTTTTCAACACTGATGTTTATAAAGCATGTTTCAGACTATAGCACTTAATTGGAAGGAATTAAATATGTATATTGACTTCTGTAGTTGTTACCAGTGTTGCCAATTCACATTCGTCAATGACCCAGAGAATTTCTAATCTGACCCAGAGATTCTCATAGGTGAAGAAGGAAAAGTATGTTTTTGATATAGTATTTGAATTTTTGATACACAATAGTTAATTATTATTCATACAAATGTGAGGAACGCATTTATTTATTGATCTATTCCACGCTGCTTTATAAATTGTTGACCCAGAGAATTATACCTGTAACCCGGAGAGGCAGCAACCAATTGTTAAATTTTTATAAATACCTTTTATACAGATAATACCTTTATATGCATTAACTTAATTTTAATTCCATATGCTTAGCCTACATTATTTGCAATATTTACATTGAACTTGGCGAAGCTCAAAGCCTTCCTTCTAACAGATGTTATCTCCTGTGTCATTGCTACTCTGTAGCTCTGAGATTTTTCTCATAATGAGGTCTCATTTGAGAAAGCATAACATAGACTTGATCATGGTGAATTTAATATAAAATTTATAATCATATTTTAAATGGAGCATCTTAATTCCATTTTGTATATCCATACTTTATTCAGTTAAACTAATATTGGTGGTCTCGGTATAAATTCACAACATATTTCTTGTTTTCCATATAATCCAATACAATGTACACAGGGGAGTAGCCAGGATTTTGATTTGGGTGTGGTTTTACGTAACCGCAAGGGAAAGATACCCCTGAAAGCGAAGTTTTTTTAATTAAAATTTTTGATACCTTAAGCATTGATTTATTCATTGAAATTGGGGCTATTACTAATTTATATTATAAAGAATGATTTGTATAAATCATATCAATTTATTGAACACATAATGAAAATATTACATCAATTGGTTACCAACTTGGAAAAATAAAACCACTGCTAAAGAACGAGATCTAGACGTCTGATTTTCATAGCTAATTCATCAATTACTGCTTCACTTGAAGGTGTAAGATCTTGATAAATATGTAAAGAGTTAATCCATTCAGGCAGTCATCTCCCATTGAATTACACAAATAATTTCTCAGATGTCTCAGCATAGGAATGACCGCTCTGCTGAGACTGTAAAAACTGGAAGCGTAATTAGGATAACCAACAATCTATGTATATTTGGGTAATATGAGTGTTTGCACATGTTTAAGGCATCTATTGCATTCTTTGCATGTTTATCTATAACAATTCTACTCATATAATACCCCTGGTTAGCTTACATGAGTCATTTACATGATTTTCTTATTGTCTTTGACTGTAAGTCCTTAATATCAAATTTCATGAAAACCCATTGAGTAGAAGCCAAGAACAAACATGCGGATAGACAGACAGACTGAAGCTAATAGGCACTCATTCTGGAAGTGAAATGCACATAAATAGGGATATATACTTAACGAAAACGCTGTCGTGTAACAACAATTATTCAGAATCAATTACAACATAATTACTTTATTTACTTGTATGTAAACTGCCACTGCATATAAGCTGCAGTCTTTTTTTTTTAGAGAAAATCAAGTTAAAAAAGTTCCTGCATATGAACCAGACTTCAACGATTGTAATTAGATGTAAAAAATTCTTACTAATTAAAAATCAGTAGTGTTTTGTTTCCCTTGAAACTCCTGTGAAAAGCTAATCTAATATATAAAATTTACTTTGTCGTCATCGTCATCGGTGGGAAATCGGAACTCTGTAATGCTATTTTAACAAACTTTCCGAGTAGCTAGAAGATTGACATTTGGTAGGAATGTTCGGTTCTTAAAGTAGAAGCTATTTACAAAAAAAATTTCCAAAATTGACCCGGGTTCAATTCCCAAGAATGATTTCCATTCCTCATAAGATAACATGGGAAAATCGATATTTCGACCTGAACCTTATTTTATTTTCTTATTAAAATTCACATATTTGACCTACAATTTTCGGACTTGGACTCTATTAAAGAAAAATCAATGCAGTTTCTTATTCTTATCATCTTTTATCGCTTTCGAATCTAAATCTTTCGAATTTAACGTTTTAATATCATATTTTGACAAAATTTAGCGTTTTTAATATGAAGTTGCCTTGCCAACCGATTACATTGTTAAACTAGAAATCCTATTACTCTTAAGTTTATAGGTGTCAGTTCACATTAAAATTTCTATTAATATACATTTCAGTTTCATATAATATAATAATTGATGGTACAATACATACCAAATCAACACGTATAAACATATATACCGTATATACTCGTGTATAGTACGAGTTTTTACGACCAAATTTTTATTGCAAAAATTGGGGATCGTACTATACACGAGTAATGCATTTGAGGATTTAAAATTCATGTATCTTCACGGGCATTTTCGGTGAAGTTATGCCACCCGCACGCATTCTAATTGTAGGCTAACCTTAACAGTGGGGTCCTTTATCGTTGTTATGTTGCTTCGTGAAGAGTAGAATATTTTTCATATATACAGCTTCAAATTCACAAATACTTGATATAAGTGAAGATTTACGGGCACTTCCTTTCTTGAATTTTATGTATGTACATCTTTGTTTGCGTCTTTTTACAAGGTATGGATTGGAACGAGTTGGATTAAAAGTATCGTAGACGGCATAAGTTTATGAAATTTCGACATCTTGGAAAAAAGAAATTACTTTGTAATATTCAAGTCTTTATTGTTTCTTCAATCACACACCGATCGGTTTCCACTACAAAGTCATTCTAAAGGTGTTACGTCGGTTAGTAACACCATTAGAATGATTTTGTAGTGGAAACCAGTCGGTGTGTGATTGAAGAAACAATAAAGACTGTGGAATATTACAAAGTAATTTCTTTTTATCCGTTATCCCTACCTATTAAGTAGATGAGCGAGTGGAACCATTACGTACGGGGAACGTAATCCAGACTTACCAGAATTGAAACGATTTTATTTCATCTTGTGTAATCATTAATTATTAAATTATTAATTAATTAAATTATTAAATGTTTTAGGATTAAGATACTTATCCGAATTTTAGTGTACTCGCAGGAAATACTATTTACGACATTTACGGTCTATTTATTCTATGGTGGTGTGGAAAATCAAGGTCGTTCGATATATTTTGCTCGTAACCATCGAGCTATCGAAACGAAATATATCGACCCTGGTGGAAAACTGCGGTCGTACTATAAACGAGATATATGAAAAAATCAGGTTTGTTCACCAAAAAATCAGGGGTCGTACTATACATGGAGTCGGCATATACACGAGTATATACGGTAATTGTTGCTTAAAGGAATAATTACCAAAAGGTGGAATCTTTTAATTACTACTTAAAGGGTATGTTGGATCAAGCAAAAATTTGTTTATTTATGCTAATCAAGGAAAAACAAAAAATATAGTTTACAAACAAGCTTTAAAATAAATATTAAACATATTTTTCTAATTTATAATACCTTCATCCTTTGGTAAAAAATGCGCAAAAGGTGAAGTGATTTTATTACCATATAATACATAATTTTATTCGCCAAAGACATCTGGCATACTTTCAGCTAGTATAAATATGAAAATTACCATTCGCCATTTGATAAATTCATTTTCACAAATTTTACAAACCTTACCAATGAATGACTCCAACTGACATTCAAAACTAAGTGTTCCGAAGCGTTAGAATAAATCTCAATCTGTTAAAACTCAATTGTATTAATCAGTCTGAATGCAGATCTTTTTCATTAACATTTCTTTTTTGAAATAATTACAAATGATTTTCGACAAACTTGTAACTTGCCTTTCAATGAATTAATCGTTTGACGAATTTACTTTCGACGAATTCGCTTTCGACGAATTCGTTCTCGACGAATTCGTTTTCGACAAATTTGCTTTCAACAAATTCGTTTTCAATGAATTCATTTTTGGACGAATTCACCTAGAACCTATGCCGTAATATATGGTAGTTTAAAACAGCAGACATAAATGGTTTGTTTGTTTATTTTATTTTAAATTAAGGAAAGGGTTTGATTCAGCCACTCCCAGTCTGCAGAATCTGGTATCTTCATCTACTTTTCATCTGTCTTCTGAAAACGGTGGACGAGGAAATCTTCCTGTGGACTCCCCACGTCGGCTCGCCAGTTTACTGGACTCTCAAATTACTTCTTCACGCAGTGGACTTGTCTGCCTGGAAGAAATTAGGAAAATGCAGGTAATATTTGGCTGTCAACTTTTTCAGCATTTTGACCCTTCGAGCTGATGATTTAAATTCCCAATTATCGCATCTGGCTATATCATAATTACTGGTTATTTATTAATCAGGAAAGTATTATCAGATATAAGAAGCTAAAATTTTTAACAAGTGAAAAAGTATTTTTATTTTTTTATTTTTAATAATTCATAAAGTGTCAGAATGGTAATAATAATAATAATTAATAAATTTAATAAATTTTATTCATAAATGCTTGGAAATTACAGAGGTAATGACTTTAAACAGTCATGATACATCAAATTCTACAATAATAAATTAATATACTTGACATTCAAAAGATAAAGAAAAAAAGAAGACATTATGGTCCTCCTGAGCTAAAAACAGCTCATCAGGAGGTGCCAAGTCATACATAATTAGTACACATATTTAACATTAAATGGATTTGAATCACATTTCATTTAATGGATCGAAACAACCAAGTTTTTAGTTCTATTTTTAGGTAAACTATTGAAGAGGATAGGAATAATCACATTTAATTGATTTTTTCCATTATTGTTATAATATTTTGGCACAACATATCTGCTATCATGTCTTAATATCAGAATGTTTCTCAGTTATTATTTTAGTTTTATACATATTAGTATAGTAATTGCTAACAATCGAAATAAATTTATATAATAAATTTATTGGTAACATATGTACGGTTCTGTAAATTTCTATAACATCTAGAGTAGAATTTAAATGTCCTTTGATTACATATTTAATAATTCTATTTTGAGTTTTAATTATACATTGTATATTACTATAGTATGCACTAATAATAATAATACAATAGAGCACTGATTATCCATAGTACTATATATACTCTTGTATAATGTGGTTTGAAGAACAAATTTTTATGTCATAAAGCAGGGGTGTGCGTTATATACGGGTAACACTTCTGTGCACTTAAAATCGGAAATTAAAGTGTACCTACCTCACACCAGATTCTCACTTTTTGGGTGAATTAAGGGGAAAATCACAATATTTATCAATAATCCAGTTTATACGTATATTAATTATATGTATAGAACACCCAATTACTTCTATACAGTTAATAATTCCATCCTCTCCAAATATTCTGCAATTCACTAGCTCATCATCTGATTGCTGTAGTCTTTGCAAAATTGTCAGATAGACTTCCTGCAAAATACACATCAAAAACAAAAACAAAAAACATAGAACAAGCAAATTGAAATAATTTTATTTAATTAATAATTCTAGTATATATATAATTAACATTGCAAGTAATTTAAAACTTGCAGAATGACATGTATGAACATAATCTTACCTGTCACATTTCCTGTTTGTTAAATTTTCTCATTAGACCTTCTATTAAATAGTTTTAGAATGAGATAGGATAAATCAAAACTCTAGCTATTTTATAGATCCCTTTTTGTTTGATTTAAAAGAATTGGCAGCAATGGCGCTGCGGTTTTCTATGCGGCGTCAGTTTGGCCAATTTACTCTATGAAGTTGCTGCTATCACCACTCATTCGCTTTCATTATTTATGATGTCTCTCTAAGACTTAATGTAGAGCTTGTTGAATCTAATACTTGTAGATAAGTCCAAGCATTTTAAGATTGTTAACTGGCAATAATTTAATGTTTTAATATATTTATTAACGGTGCTCTAGTTAATACTTAACACGACGATACAATATTGTTCTTATACCCCACAAAAATCAAGGTGCACATTATACATGGGGATAAGAAAAAGTCGGGAATTTTTGGCAAAAAGTACGGGTGCGTGTCATACACAAGAGCGCATCATACACGAGTATACATGGTAATTAGGGGAATCTGGGACCCGGATGTTAAAAAGATATGGATAATCCAAACTGAATGTATTTTTTAGAATGATTTTTACATTAACCTTTAAAGGATGAGTTTAAATCCCAATTGTATCTCCTGGTGGCCGGACATGTAAATGGTCTTCTTTATATTTAATGCAACTATTCAGCTAAATTGATATTATTTGAGAACTATAAATAAAACTTTATGGAAAAGAGCTCCTTAAAGTAAAAACAACATGGGATCATATGAGTTTTATATTAAGTATTGTACATGTACTAAAATAAATACAAAGAACATCAGTCAGACGGGTGGAGCTTCAGCGGTGGGTGATAATTTGTTTTCCAGCCCATACATTCTGTACGTCTTCAGGGAGATTTACTTCTCCAATAGAATGACAATGACCGTCTCTAACGACTAGATTTGTTTTGTGTTATTCCTATCAAGCCTTCAGTAACCTTGCAAACACCCACAATCCATTCTTGAGCGTGGTCTGCATCGACCTGCGCAAACTTGTTGTGAGATCTTTGTACTCCAAAGTCACCTTCCTTGAACCTTACTTCGACCTCCTCTGGTATTTGGTGCATTTCTGAGACAAACACAGCCAGCGATTTAAAATAATTAGTGTGGGCATACCTCGCTATGAAGGGGAGCATCCTTGTTAATGCGCACAAGTACAGGTCCCAATCGCCATCACTTATTGCTCTTGTGAACATAAGCGAAACGGAAATCATGCGTACGTAAGACCACCAAAATGCAAAATTTTCATGATGTTCAGATTTGGTTTCAGCGTAATCCTGAACGAGACGTTGTGATGTATGACTTTGGAAGTAGGATACAAGGGCCTGAAAATCCTTACAATTGGTGCTTAGCTTTACTTCATCACACACCGACCGACCGACTTATATTTTGTATTTATCATAGTACGTAAGCGTGCACTCTACTGTTTCCGCCTAGTTTTAAACCTGTCCGTAGATGAACGGTAATGATGCGTTCAACAGCACATTCCTACCACCTGTATGTGATGCATCAGCCGATTCATTTATTACTATGACGTAATCAAAATTGTACGTGACGCGCATGGCTGGAAAACGTACGACGAAAAATCCTGTTTTTTTTATTTGACAGCACTATAGAGCGATATTTATTGAATTTATGACATTTCCTGCTATCAAACATGACTGGGACATGTTTCATTGTGTTTTTCGCTCTAGAAAACAGACGCGAACACTTAAAACCAAATACCTTGCACCAATATGTGCCAGTGTGGCGCACTATGTATCAATGGTAAAGATTCATTGGAATAAGAACTTTTTAAAATAAATAATGTTTTGAAGATTGAGCTATTACCTCTATATTGTTAATACTTATTAGTTCATGGCAACTCTACACATAAACAGTGAAAAGTGTTCTAAAGAATTTAACGTCCTGGATGGTATTAAGTCTACTAGAATTTTGCAGCGAAACTACTCTCTGCATTCAGTCCTTCCTACGCCAATAATTGACAGCGCTAGGTAAGCACTCGAAGAACGTGAACTTGCAGTCCTTTCCTATCGTAATGAGTCATAATCAATATAATACGTGACACACACGGCCGGAAAACTTACGTATGGAAAATCCTAATTTTTTTGTTTTGACAGCACTATAGAGCGATATTCATGAAATTTATGGCATTTCCTGCTATCGAACATGACTGGGACATGTTTCGTTGTGTTTTTTGCTCTAGGAAACATAGATGCGAATACTTAAATCTTCTTCATAGGTCGAAAAGAGCCAGTAACGTGTGATTTTATGAATGGACGCTATTTTGGACGCCATCTTGAATTCCGGGGTAACGGTCAGAAATACAAGGTGGCAACAGCGATTTTCGTAATCAGCGGGGTCGAAATATCTTAGAAAACCTTGTTGGCCCATTTTACACAGAAATGCTCCTTGAAAGTAAATATCAGTTTTAATTGACTAGACTATTGTGTTTGTTACATCACTCCAGCACTCCTGCCGGTTTCTGATTATGCTAGTTATTTAACAAATAACCAATAAAAGTTTGTGCAGAAGTTACACAGTTGTTCTTTCTTCCGAAATAAACATATACTTGAGTCTAATAATTTCTGACACAAACTAAGAACAACTTTTTTTTTTATAAAAGATTGTTCCCTTTGTAGGTTTGTAACCTACTTTTGTTCCTGAACCACTATAAATTATACAATCCCCTAAGTACCCTGATGGGTCACATAACGTGAACATTTTTATCCCAGTATGCAAAGCTTTTATTGGAATTTACTGCCTCCAAGACAGCCTCCCTTTCCCTAAAGGTAGAGACACATCAACACTGACTTCTTAGTCTGGTATAAACACTTTCTGAAATTTATTTTTTAAGTATTCACTAATAGGAAATATTTCATACAATTTTGTATCTTTATTTACAATTTCTTTATCAGTTTTATCTACAAAATGCAAAATTTTGCTCAACAATGAAAACCTTTCTTCACTCATAACGTTCTGAGAGTAGGTTTCTGAATGATTCCCATCAACACTAGTAAAGTTAAAAACACTCAAATCTCATTAGGAGCAGTTGGAACTCACTTTTAATAGAGCAATTTTTTCAGCACCGTGATTTTTTTTCTTTACTGTTCCATGTAACAATTTGTTTTGACTACCATGAAGGAAGTTAAAGTTTCATAAAAAAACAAAACACTTTTTAAGAGATCAGCTGTATTTGAAACTGGCACTATTTGTTTTCCAACTAAATCACAGGGCTGAGGAAAATTAGACTTTCAACATCTTCCCAAATATAAGCAACACTTGTTTTATGTGGAATACAATAAAACCTCCATATAACGAAATTGGTGGGACCAAAAGAAGGGGGCATTCATTGTACGGAGGTTCGTTATAGAGAGGTGACGGGAGTTTCATAAATGCAGGGGCAGACCAGCTATGTGCAAGTATGTCAGGCTTAATCATGGGGCTCATCTGATCAAGTGATGCACTGCCAAACTATTGTATATATGAGTAACAGTAGTGCATTCTCTGAAAACAGTAGTCAATATTGTCTCGATGCAAGATGAGATGAATGACTTTACATTTAAATGTATTCCATTCATTTATGCCCCCTGCTTGATGACGGGGATGAGTGTTTGTGAATGAGAGCACATAAAAAGTTTCACGTCATTAATTCACTACAAAATGAATTGTACACATTACAGTTTGTCGTGAAATATAGACAAAAAATGTATAGTGCTTATCATATTCTCGGGAATAGTCAGTCATTCCATTTAGCTTTAAATAATATCTGATTTTGGAAGCATTCTTTCTGACAAGGGTGTTGTTAGCGTAAAATACAAATAGAATTTATTAACTACAACTACGACAAGGTTATAGAAAAATTCATTTTAAAATTTGTAGCAGAATTACCTTATAGTTCAAGATGAAAAAACGAATGTACACAAAAGCAGACATAATAAATTCGACAGAAAAATAAAAAACTTCCCAAAGAAAATCCACAAGTTTTCGGATTCATGAGCTGCTGCTAGCACCGATGACAGTTATTGAACTGATAATTCGCAGATGACTAGGAAAGAGAGAGTGGGGAGGGAAAGGAGAAGGGAAGGCGATGAAAAGATCCCCAAATGGTTACCTACTGTAGCAAAAAGTAACACTTTGTCAGACTGCACCCTCCCCATTGTATCACGAAATTTGTTAGCAGTTTCTAGGTCAACAGTTTCCAGACTTAACTGCACCCCCATTCACTTAAGAATCCATGCTGTGCCTTACTCCCCCGACCTAAGTAACTTAACGTCACACTAGGTCAGGGGTGGGCAAACCGTGGCCCATGGGCCATACGTGGCCCTCAAGAGCATTTAACGTGGCCTGCGAAGCTTTGGTGAAAAAGCAATCTGTAAAATTTAACACAATTTTATATTACTTTTTGTAAAATTATGACAATAAAACCTTTAGTTTTGAAAATGTAGCCCTACAATCCTTGTTTGTGCTTGTTTTTCACTTATGTATGATGCCTAAGAATCTATGCAGTTTCCGATTTAAACTCTAATCTGGCCTGCATAAGCATTGGCATCTTTCAATGTGGCCCGCTGAAGAATTCGCAAACACCGATGCGGCCTGTCATGCAGAAAAGTTTGCCCATCCCTGCACTAGGTGTTCAGTGGGGTTTAAAACATTTGTGTTTTAATTGCAACAGGGCAGTATATTGTAACATTACACATAATGAGGGTAACACAGAGCCAGGACTAGATATTTTGGTGCCTGGGACAAAGAACGTAAATTGCACCCCTAGCCCAAACCCTAATAATTATAATTAAATGATAAACAAATGCATATCATTTAAATATTTATTTCGATTGCGATAACATAATTATACATGGAGCTCGATAACGTTTGGCACTGCTCATCGCCGTCATTCTCACTTTATCACGTCATTTCAGTAAATTTTACTGTTGTAAATGCTATGTTCATATAAAATACATATAATAACAGTTTTAGCACCCCCTAGAATGATGTGCCAAGGGCCCCGCTCGCCCCACCCTGGTGCAGTAGCTGAGAAATTTTGAGATACCGCTACACAGAAGCGATGTAGCACTTTGTTCTGAGGTATCGATTTCGTTCATTCCCCATATTTTTTCTTACGATATCATGTCCATACACTTTGTTATAATTCACCCAGTTGAGACAATTGTTATTCACATAAGTGACAACATTTGGGAAGAACTTTACACATTAGCGATGGCGATAGATTCGGTTGAATGTTTTAAGTATGATAATATTCTAACTATTGCACCTTGTGATGGCAACAGCTTAAAGAGCAATCAGCGAGCATGATCCATTCTCTCATTCGGCTGTTCCCAGCTAGGGATGGTGATTCGGAGGGAGTTGGGGGATAGTGAGGCACGTCTCGTGTGTTGTTACGGCAATGCTGCTTTTGCACCAATTCGATCCAATGAAAGCCAATGTTTATGAATGTGTTTTCGTCAAAATTTCATTGCACAGAGGTGGATTACATTTTGGGGACCAGTTTCAGTCTTCGCTCTATGGGAGTTCTGTAGCACAGCGGTTTGTTATGGGGAGGCTTTGTGTATGCATTTTACGTGGGGGTGGGACCGAGATCAGAGTTCGTTATGTGGAGGTTTTCGTTATAGGGAGGTTCATACTGTATTCACATTGGTGTGACTTATTTCTTCCTTGTCTTCTAATACTTCTTCACTGATGGAATATCCTTTTGATTCATTAGAATCTATATTAATACTGCTTTCACTGGATACAACCAAAATATCAAGCACATTAATACCAAGAAACACGAGAGCTAGAAGCCATGGTGAACTGAATAAAGGCTTAAGGAAAACCCAAGGATATCTTTAATGAATGGTTTTCAGAAAACAGTGAAGCAAACTCTCTATTAATTAACTTCTAAATAATTATCATTAAATAAATGGTCCTAATTATTTTGGTTTCTTGTTAAATGTTATTTCAGTCAGAAACAGAGAATCTAAGAGGGCAGTTGTCTTCCATGATTGAAAAATACAATGCTCTTGCTATCAGACATGTGCAATACAAGGCTAAGAGAAAGGCACAAGTGGATGACTTAAGGTGAGTACTTTTGCTTTGTTTGCCTTGACTCTGCATTCATATTAATTATGCTAGATGTAAGTTGTATGCCAAAGCTGAAAAAAATATAGTTGTTAATGATGCTTTTAGGAATGATTGCTTTGTGAGCATTGCTTCTAGTTTGAGATAAACAGCACAAAAAAGATATATGAATGAATGCCTACATAAGTTGGTATGGATTACTGGTGTTGTCCTTGAAGGGATAAAGAAAAATATTAACCAGAGATTGAGAAAGTGTGTATTAACATTTTTAGGAAGAAATGAGAGAAATATAAGTACCCAATGAAAACTCTTAAAAATTGTATAATATTGCAAATCTTTGCCTTTCCCAGCATATAATCAGCATGAGCCATAAATCTGACTATGAAAAGCAATGGAAAATTGGAGTTTGACCCATGCATCTCTTGTGCCAAACAATGGTTTTATAAAGCGCATTCAAACTTCTATAACTTGAATTTTCCATAACTCGTAGTGAATTTATTCAGAAAAAATACCTATCTTTTCTGTGTTATTTTTCTTCCCTTACTCCTGAATCAGTTCCCAATAATTGCCATCTATTGCTTTATGCAGACACCAGCAAAATTTCCAGGAAGATTAATATGCAGCGTGACTGTATGTGCATTAATGAAGACTTTTAACGCAGGTTGGTTTGTGATATGCCAAACGGAGATGAATCCCAATCCTGAGAAATGCAGTCTACTCTCAAGTACCATCAACAAAAACCCTTTCGTCTTCTACTTCTTGAATGACAGCCCAATCCCAAGAGTTTCTTTTAAGAAAGATCTTGGTGTCATTCTTGACACCAAACTTACTTTTTTCAAAATCTGACTTCAATAATGAAGGCAATGGCTCACCTTGGGATTCTCTTTCGCTTTACCAACATTAAAGACCCTACTGCACTTTAATCTGTAGCATTGTTCTCCCAATAATTACCTATTGCTCACCCATTTAGTCCATATCTGCTCCATCGTATCTCTCTCTTCTTGATCCCACCTTAAATTTCTTTATTATAATATAATAGTTTGTCATCGTGTAACCTTGTTTCAAAATTTAACCAAATCCTAAATTCTGACTGCCCTCAACTTACACCCCCTCCATATATGTACTTAGAATGCTTTCTGACTTTACTTTCCTTTATAATGTGGTAAATTCCGAAATCGACTGCCCTGAATTACTTGCCATTTTGAAGTTTTGTGTTCCCACAAAAAAGACTCATCTTCATTCTATTTTCACCGTAGACACTCCCCACTTATCCTTCAGTTGTCGTTCTCTTTTTTTAACAGAATCTTCCTTCTTCTTAATCACCTACAACCTCATCCCAACTTTGAAATTTTTTGTGCTCCTTTAAGAACCCGCCTCAACAATGCCTCCGAGTCACTTAAACATTGTTTGTTAATAATTTATGTAGTTGTCTTTTTGGTTGTTATTTTTCTGCAATTCTTTGTTCTTTGTGAATTTTATATATTCTTTTGTTGATTTTGTCATGTTTTTATCGTGTTGTGTGTTAATTCCTTGTTGGACCCAGTCTGCTGTAATTGCTCTCTGTGCTGTAAGTGGATTCTTTCATAATAAATATATGCAGTTCTGTCATTTGAGGCTGACTCAGAAATGGTGATGATTTGCTGTAATGAATTCTCCTAAGTCTGCATTTTAAACTAGCTCATTTATCTAATTTCTTTATTGTACGCAGATGACAGCAAAATTTTTAGGGAAATTGATTCATTTTCAGATTGCCTCACACTACAATACTCGCTGGATTCAATATCTAGCTGGTATGCCGCCTGGAATTTGAGACTGAACCCCTCCAAATGTAGTACCTTAACACATTCCATGCGGATGACATCTTAAGATGTCATGCAGAGCATATGCTGCTGGCGGATGATATCTTATGATGTCACGGCCTTCGTAATGGTTCTTTTGTTTGCTGGGGGTTCTCGCAGTCTAGCAGATGCATTCTTTTACTGTTATGCATTCAATTGATGCTTACCCTTGCTAGTGGAAGCAGCCATTTCCAATTTTCTTGCTTTGATTTTTTTTATCCAGTTGTAATTTTTAGGTAGTAACTTGTAATTTTAATTTAGTGATTTTATTTGGGTATTTTTATTATTTTTATGACAATAATACAAAGGTTTCTTATTATTATTTAAGTTGTAAATGGGTTTTATCTATAATTACTTTTTTAGTATTTTGTTTGTTATTAACATGTTTAGTGAAGTTTGTTATATTTATTATCTTAGTGTTGAATTTTTAAAAATATAATTTTTATTTCAGGCTTTATTGCTTTTAAAACTTTACCGAGTTTACTCAGTTAGTAATTTTACAGTATTATTGTATGTTAGGTACGTTTAGACATTTTTTACTCAGGTTTTATAATTGGAAAGATTTGAGAGATTAATTATTGTGCGCAAGGTATGTAACATTTATTTGTTCTGTGTTTTTATACTTGCAATTAAAACACTTCTTTATGTTTTTTGGCTATTTATGTATTTGGTTTATTTTTCAGTGATTTTTTTGTGTATCAAATTTTGTTTTATCCATAATTTAGTGCAATAATATTTTGTCTTTTGTGAACACGATTGTCATTTTATTGAGTGATTATTTATAAACAATACCTATACTTTTTCTAGATGGTCTTTCTATGACCTCTTTTATTTTTGTAATTTGGTATTTTAATATTTTTATATAATTCACTCTTATGTAATACAGCAAACTCTCCTCTAACACGTGTTCTTCCAGTGCTGATTCACTTATATACGCAAAAATAAATATGACTAATTATCTGCTGAATGCCGAAAATTCAATATGCTCAGTTTGCCAAACACGCAACGGTATGCACACTAGAACTTTATAAACTGTACCGGGTACCCCTTAAATTGCTGATTAGTAAACTAAAAATCTCTGCAATAACATTGTTGCCATTTTCATAGAACTCGTATAAGACAAAGTAACAATGTTTTAATTTGTTTGGTGAGTGCTGCTTTCTCCTCTCCGTCAGTCTCGTGTAAGCTGTAACCTGATAAGTTCAGTGCCACTTTTTGCAGTTTTTTTGTAATGACCCTTTGTATGGAATCAAAACATAAAGCATCTTCAAGTGGTAGTGAAGCAAAGAAAAGCCACAAAGTTATGACATTAGCTGAGACAATTAAGATCCTTGATAAGTTACGAAGCGGCTTGGGTGTAGCATCGATAGACTGGAAATATGGCATGAATGTGTCCACCATACGTATGATCAGGAAGAGTGAAGAGAAAATACGTGCAAGTGTTAAGGCTTCTACCCCTCTAAGTGCACACAATATAGGTAGTAGGACTTTCCACTTTCGTGTGTATTAAAAATCTACATATCTAGGTATTTATCGGAGACTTCACGCAGCCACGTTCATGTATCCCACTCAACCCATAAGGTATTAAGTTCCTCCAATGCGGATTGGCCCAACACAGCATTCTGAGGAATGTAACGCGGCGTTGGAGGAGGGCCAACTGTACTTTTGTTTCCTTAATATTGATTTCAAGAAAAATAATTATTCTTTGAAAATTATTTGACAGAATGTTCATTTTATCATATCTATGAATGATTTTCTCATAATAGTATGTATGTTAAGATTATCTCATTGTGTTTTCAATATTATCATTTTAAAATGCTAATGTTATAGGACTATTAACTTAGAAGTCTTGCCGCAGGCCAGATTAAATTGAGCCGCAGGCCGGAGGTTTCTCACCCTTGCCCTAAGACTTTCAGTAATAAAGCATTCGTTATTTTACCTCTTCCCATCTCTCCTTAATTCCCTTCCCTCCAACTCAGATGTTTTCTGTCAGTCACTGTGGGCAAACAACAATCTTAATGTGCCCTCTTATTATGTCTGTTTTGCCACCTTTTTAGAGTATCGTTTATTTGGTACAGCGTGACAATTTTGGGAAATTTTTAGGAACAGACTGGATGTTGAGCTTAGTTCTTTACAATGTGAAGTGGAGAGCCTTCAGTCAAGGTTAGCGGTGCAAAGGAAAGCCCAACGTGGAGAAGAAGCCCTTAGGAGACGTGTTGAAGCTGATCACCGTCGTTTACAAGAAGAGAAAAGGAAACTTCTAGTCAGGTATAGTGGAATGTTAGAGACCTGTAATTTATTTGAGTTCTTCAACTCCTTTCCAGATATAAAGACTTTTTCCGTGTTAAATTTAAAATTCAGTTAATGTTACCTTAAGATTGTACTATATAATAAATTTGAATTTTTCAAAAAAATAAAATACTTATTTGAAGTTTTAATTCATAATTTTCTGAGTAAGTTGAGTTTTTTGTTACATTTTGAAGTGATAAGTCAAAATATCTTATCAAATTCTTGATTGAAGTTTTTGGTAGTTTTGATTAATTTTATAATGTCTTAGATGAATCTGTTTTGTTTTCATCTGTTGCAAACATTTAGTCTCAATTGCCATTCCTCATCAGTATGGGACATTAACATGTTACATGTGGCCAACTTTAATAATACATGTGGAATGATGGAAAGACTAAAATTCATGTTTTTGTTTTTCTTGTTTAGGGCTGTAATGTGATGTAAAGTTGTTCTTGTAATTTATTCCCTCCATAGTTTCCCTCAAGATGTATTCTTATTTTTAAGGTCCTCATTTATTTGGTATTTACGAGTACCCTTGTTTTGTTGAATAAAAAGTGTGTTAACCATTGAGTTGGGTTTGTCTTAAGCAAACTTCTCTGATTGGTCGAATCTAATCATCATTTTCTTTTCCACAGTCCTCATTTTGATGATTCTATCATTTTCCAGTGTTCACTTTTTACTTTCTCATATACGAAGTATATTGAGAAAGTATTGTTATCGTGAAAAAATTCAACCGAGATTTTTACGGAAATATACATTTTAGGTGTCGCTGAATCTGAAAAAGTGGTTTTCACAATGCCATCTGTCTGTCTGTTACTGATTCTAGAGCCTAAACGGTAAAGCAAAAATGAATGAAATCTCATACTTAGGCATTTTATCATACTGAGCAGAGTATGTGAAGAAATGGTTGACATTGCTCAATAATTAAGGGAAGTTTATTCTATGCATTTTTAACAACAATTTGATTATATCAAAAACGGCTCTAATGATTTTGATCAAATTTCGTACAATTACTTGAGTTTACGTCTTTATTCTTGGGCAACTTTAACAAAAATTGGATTTTCTAAAAACCGGCTGATACGATTTTCATTTTCTAAAGATAACTAAACGACACATTAGTATATGAGGAAGTTTGTACAGTGTATGTTGTACCGATTTTTTACAGTATTCACAAGAGATGAAAAACCTGTTTGTAGAATTATCCTTTGCTTGATTCTCTGATAGCATGGGTTTTCTATAACATTTTGGAGTAAAAACTACAGGTTCCAAAGTTAATCCACAAAAGCCTATTTAACCCTAAATTAAACTGTAATATTGTACATTGGCAATGAATAATAATAGAGAAAATGCTATTTTAAATTTTAGTTGTTTTTCATAATCCTCCCTATCGTCGAATGAGCAAGTAACTTAGAACTTTGAGTGTAACAGATTAACTGTGTTGAACAACATCCCGTGGAGGGTTGATACTCTGGCTAGTAATTCCCGAGAGAAAAGGCTGATTCATATATGCGAGTTGGTGCTTGTATTCCTGATTTATTAAAATATTAATACCTTAGGGATCTTCATTTGTAACTACAGGTGTTTGTAAGTCGGATGTTCGTAAGTTGAGGATCTACTGTAAAATAATAAAAGGCTCTTTACTGCAGGTATCATGCAATAAATATATGCATTCTGAAGGCATATTAGTTTTGTAATTTCTTCAACAAGCCCAAGCAAATGAACTGCTTTCTCTCAGGGCATGGAACCGTAATTATTTTTGCTCCTGTTTCATTCCGGTTCACTTGAAACACAAAATTTCAGTTCAGTTTGGGTTTCGCTCAAGGAATCATCAGTTAACCGGAAGGGTGTGCATTATAGACGGGGTATAAGAAAAATTCGAGATTTTTTGGCAGAAGGTACTGATGCGCATTATACATGAGTACATATAGTATGTGTAAATTGGCATTTGATTAAGTTATCCAATTTAGGGTTTTTGGAAATTTGGCTCATAAACTTCCTGAATTAGTGAGATTCAACCAAATTGAACAGTTTGAACTATTCTATAGTGTTGTGCCATCAATGTCTAGTATTAAGTTGCGTTAGATCACCTTGCATCTGGCCACCAAGCAAAAACTATTTCTGATGGACGCATAAATAAAATTCAGTGACAATATCAAAGAAATGCCATATTTACTTGTGTACCCTTCACACCTTTTTTCCCAAAATATCAGTAAAAAAAGGGACTGCATGTCACATGAAGATTTCTGAATGTGATGTATAAATTGCAAATCTCAATAGGAAATTTACTGCAACATGCTTGCATCTACATTTATGCTTGCAGAAAATGAAGAATTCTACGAAGTGTACACGTATCTACGAGGGAGAGTCAGAAAGTATCCGCAATGTATTTTGAAAATTTTTGTTTTGTTGGCTGTGCTACTAATTGCATGCGCAACTAAGTGTGGACTCTCTTAGTCATTTTGGTATGGTTTCGACCTTGAATGGTCAGTTATTGTGTCATTGTAGCGGTGTTAACATGCCCACTCCACTTGCCGTATGCACCAAAGAAGAGCAGCATGCAGTGATTCGATTTTTGTGGACTGAAGGTATACCAGGGGCAGAAATCCATCGAAGACTTTCAGCACAGTATGGGAACAGTGCTATGCCGCAGCAGAGTGTGTACGATTGGATTAACATGTTCAAAAAGGGTCGCACAAATGTCACTGATGAAGAACAATCGGGGCGCCTCCACGTCTGCTACTGATGAGAGCATTGAACGACCCACGTCATGATTTTGAATAACAGACGGGTGACTATTGATGAAGTGGCATATCACCTGCAAATCAGTCATGGTTCTGCCCATGAAACCATCCACAACAGACTTGACTTTCATAAAGTCTGTGCGAGGTGGGTTCCCAAACAACTCGCAGAAGAGCACAAGCGCAACTGTTTGGACATCTGCCTACGCGTTTTGAACCGCTATCATAAAGAAGGTGATGCCTTTTTGAGACGAAACATTGGTCCACCACTACGAGCCAGAAAGTAAATGCCAGAGTTTGGAATGGAAACACCCGAAATCGACGGTCAAAAAAAAGTTCAGAACTCAACAAACAGCGGGAAAACTGATGCTCACAGTGAAGGAAGCGGTGCATGCATGGCTTGTCACTCATTGTCAGCCGAAAACATTTTTTTCTGAGGGCATACAGAAGCTTGTGCATTGTTGGACTAAGTGTGTTGAAAAGCAGGGGAATTATATTGAAAAATGATACTCTTGTAAGTTCTCTATTGTTTTTGTATTAATTTAAAAAAATACAGTTGCGGATACTTTCTGACTCACCCTCGTATATGATCAAGCAAACATTTAGAGTTTAAATGTGCAATTTATACTGCTGTTGGTGCATCTTCAAGATCACTATGGACATTTTGACGGTTGAGAGAACGTTATATTTTTATAATATTAAAACCACCTTTTAAATGATTTTTAAGTTTATTATTGTTGCTCAAGCAGTTCTTTCATTAAAATTTACTATCAGTTTCTACCTATAGTTTTGCTGGAATAAGTTGGCATCTGGTATCTATATTCGCTGAATTCATCGTGAACCCTTGACATTCCTTTTAACATAAGAGTGGCGTCTACTGAGGGGGAGATTTCTGCTAGCATTGGCATAAAGAGATCATCCAATAATTGGCATCAAGCAGGTAAGAGGGAGAAGGTGCTTAACTTGGGCAGACCTTGTTTCAGTGAGGGGAAATCAGTAAAGCGGCCGAACTTTTTTTAAATCTCAGATGTCAAGTTATTCTGGCACGAATGTATTTTTTTCCCTCTGAAGTGGCTCAAAAATAGGGATGCGCCTGGGAAATATGGTATCTGTGATCTAGGGGCTATAAAGGATCTTTAAAATATTGAATATTAGTGACTATTTCTTTTTTAATCCTATCTTGATTTATCAAAAAATGAATCTACAACTTTGAATAATGTAAAAAAACAAAATTATTGCATATGTTATATATTCAATGTTTTTCAGTGCCCTCAACCTAGAATGTGTTGTACGAGACAAGGAGCGAGAAGTGTATATCCTTCAAAGGAAAGTGCGCATGCTTGAAAATGCCAACTCTGACTTCTTGGCTAAAGTACTTCAGCTCAAATATACATCCAGGCAGCCAGGTGGAAGTTTGGCCACCCCACCATTGTCACCGGCTACCACTCCTACGGAAGACATCAAATGTGAAATAATTATCTTACAGGAAGAACCACTTCAGAAGCAGCAAGTACTTACAGAGCTTGGCAATGTTTAGTGGATTTTGACTTTGTCCTGAATATTGAAGAATTGAAATTAGAAGCTTGTTTTAAGGCAGGTGAGGCAGTGATGTTTAATATCTCACTTATAGGTGGGAAATGGGTCTTCCCATAAAAAAATCCTCTGCCACAAGAAACAAGTCATCGGCTAAAAAAAAGTCCAAACGTGAAAGTTTACTCTTTGTAAAGTATGAGGGATTTGCAAGGAATGGATATGATGACTTATTCATTTGTCTCTTTCTCGATGGATGATGTGATGTTTATCCATTCCAGAATTAGTTGCACATGTTATGTGCAGAAAATTAATTCCTTTAGGTAATTGTTAGCATACAATTTGTGGAGCATTCCATTTTAAATGTAGCTTTCTATTGCTGTTGATATGTTCTTCCATTTTCCTTAAAACGTAAAACTAGCAAAGTATTAGTAAAAATTAGTTTTTATGGAAGATTTTATTACATTATGGAGGATAACTTTTTATAGATTGCTTTTTAGTTGATTTCTATTTTAATATTTTTTATTTTAAAAAGTGATATACTTTTCATTAATCACAGATGCACAAATTTACTTAAGTACTAATGCATAATATGCCATTTTAAAAATCTTGTATGATTATTTTTGGTGCATCTTTTACTTTATGTACCGTCATTGAGATAGTTTTAATTTTTGAAGAATTCTTTTCCTCTTTCAATGAAATTTGAAAATAATTGTAATGCAACTTTTGTTTTAACAAAAAAAGTTTTTCTTTTAATCTTGAAAACTACTATTATGGCCTTTTAAGAGGCATGTTTTAGAATTGTTTATTCTCTTAAGAAAATGAATCCTGCCGTCTTTTTCAGCCAAAATTTACCAATGAATGTTGCTCAATATCTCTTGACGTTTTATTTTGTATCTTTTTATAGCAATTTTCATCCATCTTGGATTTTTGATCGTTGAACTAATTCAAGTTTCGTTGAATGTTGGATTAACTTTATCCACATTCCTATGATTGATTTGCGCCCCTTAAAATTCAAAACAGTTAGGGTGTTAAATAAATTATAATATAGTACTTTTATGGCCATTCAATATTTGATCCTGCCACTGATTTATTTTGGCCAATCCTCAAGATGCCTGATTGGCATCCCTAGTACATATCTAGTATGACTGCAAGCAACTATGATAGCCTTAAAAGCTGTCCTAGCTGCTAGTATGATTTAATTTTAATATTATCTTGAGATTGTTCTTTCAATTTTGAATAATACTATAAATCGCAATTGACAGCCCTCTCCTAATACTATCTTGTTACTATAAGTAAGATAAAATTTCATAGCCCTAAATTATGTGATATTCCATTAATCTGTTGAGAATTGTTTAAGGTTTATAGCAAGGACCTTTCACTTGAACATCTAAGTAGCTATCTATTTTATATAGTTAATCATTTAATTACCTGTATGTACTTTTAATTGAAGTCTTTATTTTTTTAATGGTGTTATTACCATTTGTTTTAAATTATTATAATTTTTGTAGTGTTCCGTCATTTGGAAAATGTTGTAATTTCATATTCTGTGGAAATTTGAATTTATAAAATACTCTTGCTGTACCATCTTTGGTAGAGCAGTAACTATGAGATTATGTAAAGCATAAATGTGTTCTCTGGTTGTGATGGTAGTCCCTTTCCCATGTAGTGTGAACATCATTGATTGAATTATTTTATATTTAATGGTTGGCTGAGTACTCCATAATAATGAAATGTTTCCAAATAAGTGATTTGTTAAAAAGTTTTAAACCAGGGATTTTAACCAAATACATTTACTCTCTATCAGATGTCAGAATATGTGTCTCAGTGTATTTTGTCTATTTTATCTAGTCAAAAAAGTGTTGCTGTCATAGTACATCCATAAGCAGCTCACCCATTATCCTTTGAAGTTAAGAATGATACTATAACTTATGCCAGTGTTTATAATAAATTATGTGATTGTACAAAGCGAGATGCCATTCCAATATTGTGATATCAGTCAAGTCATGAGCAGGGTTATTTTAACCATATACTACTCTGACTTTACTGTCTGCTGTATTTTAAAATTGGAGATGGAAATGGTTCCAAAAAATCATAGGGAAATATTTCTCAGTGATGAGAAATTGATGTTGAGGTGAAGGCCATAAGTGGTAAAATTCTGAACTAAATAAACCTTGTCTGTCTTTCTTTTACCCTATTGCTCCAGACGGTATTCATTAGGTTTAAAAAGGTTATCAACATTCCATTTTTAGCCTATCAAAACATAACTTCCATTCCATAAATTTGACTTCCATTTTTGTAATTGTAGAATTATATAGTCCGTCCAGTGTTGCAGTTTTATTTTTTAAATGATATTGAAAGAGCTTGACACAATTTATACAGAATGTATTATTATAAATTTGTGATTATTTTACGAACTGCATGCTTGAGGTATTGCTTACATATTTATCAGTTAATATAGTTGTGATGTTTATAGTGGTACTATGCTGATTGATGTGAAGATTTGAAACAGTTCTTTTAACAATGTACTTGGATCATTACTTGTAATCTTATACTGTCTTCTGAGCCCTCTGATGGACTTGGTATTGTATTCAGAATCACCCAAAATCTGCTTGTATCACCAATTGTAAGCACTTAGGTAAAATTTTTCCAGCTATGATCAGCTGCAATAAATATTTTAAAAAAGTAAAATTTGTAATAATTGCTATATACCATTGCATGGTTGACATAAGTCATCCCGCTTTAAAATTTTTTTCTTTCATATTTCATGATGTTCAGGAAAATTTCTGTTGCATAGGACACATTGTTTGTTTCTATATTTTATTGATTTACCACATTACCACTTTACTGTCATGAGTAATGAGTGATTCCTATGACACTATGCACTCTATATTTTTGCAGTAACAAAACTACTATAAAAAAGGCCAAATGCAAAGCAAAGATACACATACCAGGAAGAATGAAAAACTGATTTTTCATGGATAGAACCAGCATGGGAAGGTGATGAGAAAGGTTTTTGTACACTGTGCTAGAAAATTATTAAAATTACCAAGGTTGGATTAAGTGACGTAAAACAACATGATGGAGGGGTTGAATATGAAAATAAACTGAGGATGGTGCGATATAATAATTCTATCATAAAATTCTTTGGCTCTCAAAATGATCTTATCGACTTCTGTATACTGTAGCAAAGTTACGGCAGCAGAATTGAATAATATATACCACAATGTTGTCCATGGTCTTTCTTATAGAACTTTGGATTATACGAGGGCGAGTCAAAAAGTATCCGCAGTGTATTTATTTAAATTCAAATAACAACAATATAGATTTCACAAGTGCATCATTTTTCAACATAGTCACCCTGCTTTTCAACAAACTTGGTTCAGCGTTACACAAAGTATTGTATGCCTTCGGAAAAAAATGTTTTCAGCGGAGCGGCAAACCACCTATGCACTGCCTCCTTCAGCTCATTGTCGTTGGCAAAACGACGGCCTCTTAAAGCAACTTTGAGGAGTTCAAACAGATGATAGTCTGACAGGGCAAGGTCAGACTGTATGGATGTTCTAGGACTGCTGCCATACTTCGCTGATAGTCTTTGATTAATTTCTGCACCTGTTATACCTTCAGCCCACAAAAATCGAATGACTGCAAGCTACTCTTTTTTGGTGCATGTGATAAGCGGGGCGGCCATGTTGACACTGCTATTGTTGAAAGTCAACTGCATGGCCAAGGTCAAATATGCCACTACAACAACAGAGAGGCTTCATGATTAATATTGCACACGCATTCAGCAGTGGCGCCAATCTCAACAAAAAATATGAGCACTTTGCGGATACTTATTGACTCACCCTCGTAGCTCTAAACTTGCAGCAGTTACATTTTCGAATTCAAAAATTGCTGCAGATATGCATCTTGACAGAACTCAAGCGTCAAGTCTTGTGGATTCAGTTTTGACTCCTTTTTCTATTCAAATCATGAAAATATTAAAATGTTTCTGTTGGTTATTAGATATTATACTCTGGTAGGATTGAAACATTATTTACTAGACTATTATAAAGATGCAGAAGGATTGACTGATATTTTTACTAATATTAAATTGAAATTGTCAAATATCTCATCTTATTCAGCCTAAAACAAACATCAACTTTGGAAAATTTAATTGTCCACACATGCCTAAGAAATGAAAATCAGAATATATTGGAAGCAGTGGCATAGTGGACACCCCCACGTGGCGGGGGGGCCCAGGGCCGAAGGGGTCACAAAGCGAACCACGGCTAAAAGTCCACGGACAAAGGAGGCCAAGAAAGAGGTGTTAAGAGGGAGATAAAAGAAAATATGGTTGAACTACACAAGAGTATAGGGACACCTTTGTTATTCATCTTATGAATAAAACCAATTGATAATGCTGCTCACTTGAGGAAGAGCCATTTGGGCTGTTAGTAATTATGGCGACGAATAAACACAGACGACCCATGCCTGCAGTATGTTTACAAAATACTATATGTAGAGCAGAACCATTTGCATAAAGCATTTCTATGTTACACTGGCTTTTTAAGGAACATATATGTCAGGCAATATAAGTGTCTAGTGTAAAAACAACGTTCCCAAAGATATTAACGATGAAAGACCTTGACCAGTGTTATGAGAGCGGAGTGAGAGTGGAAACTCCACTTGCGTCCCTGCATTGTCTTAGCAAAAACTTTTCTTGTTACAGACTTCGCTGCCCTTTTATTCCAGTAGTTGCATTTAGGTGAATTTGACCATTACTAAGGTGTCAACAAAAAATAAAAAGTTAGTGTCTGCATTGATTTGTTACTCTCATTTTTGCTTGTAAGTTAAGCAGTGTAATTGTATGCAATGAATTAAAGTGTGTTTTAGTGATATGTTTTCCCTTTTATATTAAAATATAAAATTAGATGACCTTTATTTTTTAAGATATCTAAGTCAACTCAGCGACGTGCTGCTCAAAAAAGTAAATTAAAACAAGAATGTGAACGTTCTGTTCAAAGAATGAGAAATTATTGACAAGTTTTTTTCAAACGAGCAGTTTGCCAGTGACCAGCTCTAGCTTGTCTTTGGGAGTAAAACATCATAGTAACATTGAAGATGTATGCAAGACTCTAGGTAATGTACAGTGTAGTGATGTAACTAGTTTAGTGATAAGTAGCTCTAGTAGTATTCCTCCTAAAAATGTTGATGTAATGGTAGAGAGTGAAAAATTTTCAGAGGCGAGTTGTTTGTTCCTTAAATTTTGATAAATCGGTTTGCCAGTATCCTTTGAATAGAGGAAATTTTTCTGAAAATATTGATTATCCCAAAATTAAAACAATAATTTTGAGTTATGGATCCTGTAAACCGAACGGGCCTTTTCTGAAAGACAGGAAACTCAATAGATCTTTCAGTGTAGATTATTATTATGAAACAACTCATAAAGGCCAAAAAAATACCTATAGATGGAATTTATTTAACTGCTATAAATTGTGTTCAAATGGAAATTTTTTTCACATGAGAATGAAAAAATAAAAAGATTTTCATGTATATAATAAATTTTTTCATATAATTGCCTTTAAAAGTATAGCTATGTTTATTTTCCAAGTTTTACTAATTAAAATTAAAATAATAAATACTGAGGGATATAAAAAGTGCCTTCTTTATACTGTACGATTAAAGAATATCAGTGGCATCCATTCAGTTGAATCAACTGAAGCACTGCTTCACTAACCCAAAAAATAAAACGGGGTGTAACATTAAATGCTCGTGAATAATGTAGAACAGTATTGCGCAGCGCTCTGCAATACCTCGGCAATCGGTCCCGGCCAGTCAGCTTGCTACTAAAGCAAAGATATTTCTGATTCTGCTCAGGAAGATGCACACGCATCTTCCAGACCAAAGTGCGTAGTTAGGAGAAGCGGCGGAGGGGATGGGAGATACAGCCTCAGCCAGGCGAAGTGAAGCGCGCTTCAGTTGAGAGCATTGAGAGAGACCTGAGCTGGTGTGAATTTATACATACGATATGGAGCGTAGTTTTTACGCGTGCTGTATCTGAAATAATTGTTTAGGAAACTATTTGTCATTCAATTTGTTGACTGTTGTTCTTGCTGCTTATAGTTTTAACATGTGAAAATTGAATAAAAAAATTTCTTCTTTCTTGGCTCGAGACCTTTTAAATCGACCATTTTCTACACGTTCTTTCAACGAAAAACAAGAAATAGTAAAACTTGGCCAGCCAACTCCTGAACTTCCCAATCTAGTGCAAAAGTCTAAAACATACACAGTCATTTTCAGACCAGTTTTTTCAAAAAGTACAACTGACTTGTTGGAAGCAGTGAGTTAAATGCGGTGTTTTGCTGGAATTGTTTATTATTTGGAAAAAACAGAAGTACGAGTTGGACGAAATCGGGATTTACGCATTTGGGAAACCTATCCAAATCTTTGGTAGGACATGAGATAACTGTTGGACATTTGAGGACATCAGTATCCCTCGCTTCATTCGGCGAAACCAGAATAGAAACTAATTTGGATGACCAACTTAAAGCTGACATCTCTCTTCACAATCAGAAGGTCCAGCAAAACAGAGAACTTCTTAGGCGCCTCATCAATGCGGTTTGCTTTCTCAGGAAACGAGAGCTGGCCTTCCGAGGTCATGATGAGTCGATTTCTTCAGTAAATCAGGGTAACTACATTGAACTGCTCACATACACGGCTGAATATGACCCCCTTTTAGCAACTCATTTAGAAACCGCCTCAGTAGCACACTGAAGGACATCAATTGACGTCCTCAGTGTTCAATGGGTTAAAAGACATTAATTATGCTCTTACTAATGAAGATCTTCTTAAATGTGCAAAATCTGACAAGAAATAGTCTTTGTCACCGTAAGAAATAAAAAATGTTATTATTGTGAATGTTTTTAGTTTCGTGTGCAATCTCGTTTTTTTAAAGAATAATTATATATAAATATATATATGTTGTGTTAGTTTGTTTGCAAAAGTTTTTTTCTAATATAATTTTAAAGAATAATTTTTTTATTATTATTTTTCAGAGTTAAATAAAAATCCTATAAAAATTTTAATAGTCGTCTTTTTTGAAAGATCTATCCCATAAAACCATCAACCATAAGTGGTCACCCTACCAGGATCTAATAATGCTATTAAATGAGTCTTTATTATCATTTAGTTTTCAGTCAGAAGAAAAAATACCACATGAAAATGGATACAGTATCTTCAATAGGAGTGAATTCTAAAGATTTAAGTTATTTGTAATTTTATGATATGAGTATCTAATGATAAAATTATTCTTTAAAAAATTCTCCTGAAAAGTCAATAATAATTAAAGCATGAGTTTTGTGATAATCAGATGTAACAAAGTTTGATGTTCAATAAATAAAACCACAAAAGGTGCAATTAAAAATATATAATGTCCATCAATAAATATTCTATTTCCTTCTTTATCATTGAGTTATTTCATAATGCTTACAAATACTTATTTCTTCATTTATTGCAAGGGCATTAACAGTGGTGCGTTTATATCAGTTGAGGCCCCTAGGCACTGTGGTATTATGGGGCCCCTATTGCTAGAAAATTCTGTGTATTGGTAGGCACGCACCTAGTGCACCTATGCCTAAACACCAATGGGCGTTAAGTGTATTGCCTGCTGACCTATGCCTCTATTCCACCTCCAGCCAATGGAGGATTTACAGGAAGTGGGAGGGAGTATGTATCTAGCAGTAGGAAATTGCACCCTTTGAGGAAAAGAAGTGAAGTGGTGTAGAACTCCATAAGACAAGGGTGTCCAACACCTCAATTTATCAGGAGCAGCTTAACCCTTGTAGGGCACAGCAAATTGCCTATACTCCAGGGGCAAACCAAGTTGTTTTCCTCCCACCTTGGCTAGTAAGCTTAATTATATGACATGAAAAGAAACATAGGATAAGATGAATCTGTACATCCAGAAGCTACAAAAAATTCTTTATGCTGTTTCTTGTATAATTTTACTGACAAAATAACACTGTGTTAGGTCCTAATCTAATAAAACTATCACTATTATTTCTTTTTCTAAAATGTTGTAGTTTGTGAAAAGGTGTGCTAGCATAAAAGATTAACATCTCTAAATGTTTCCACACACATGATTACTGTTGACTTGACCTTGCTGCAAAGAAGTGAAACCCAAGTTGTGGATAAAAACTATCCAAGAAATCATTTTCATGTGTTTAACTGCAAAAGAATCACGAGCAGTATATCATTAAATAACATAAATTGGGATTCTGAAGATCATTATGACTATATTTAGGCTTTTCTTCTCCGGTTGTAAAAGTTTCCAAATGTCATTAGACTAAACAGCTCTATGAGTAAAGTGACCAGATTTCCAAAAGCTCAACGCTGTACAAAATGAAAAAAAACACAAAATGCAATACATATTTGTGAATCCGTATTTTTAACAAAATAAAAACATTTTGATAATACATCAATATTGAATTATTAAAAACAACAATTTTAACGAAGATAATAAAATCCAATTTTTTTATTAATCGTATACTAATTCTCCAAAGCCATACCCTCCTCGTGGTGCATTTGATGTTATTTTTCTTAAAAAAACACAAAATAAAATTGGAACAAATCATGTAATTAACCGTAACATAAATTAATTCAATTTTCCAATTATTTCACTTACTTTTTGAAACTTGTGACGATGACTTGAGAAAACTATAAAACTTTGCAGGTGCTTTGCGGACTGTGACATATGCTATAACCACAGAAACCAGCTACAACCATAGATTTTTCTAAAGTGGTATGAGTGATACATTCACTTTGACAAAAAACCATGGATGTCGTAGTAAAACAAAACCATAAAGTATAGAGCACATATAAAGCTACAACCACACCACAGAAAACAAATTACTGTTCTGCGTTTAAGTACTTTTTTATATTGCTTACATAAATAACAAAAACAAATTATTGCAATTATTATCAATTTTGGTGGGCAAATTTTTAAAATGGTTTTTTGCTGTACACTTTCCAATGCTGTACAGGAGATGCAAATGTTGTACAATACAGCATAATGCTGTACATCTGGTCACCTTATCTATTAGTCTAATTATTCTCAAGGAAATTATGAGAGATTATAAACCTGTCAGCTCTAGTGGTACAGAGATAAATGATTTGTCAACTGAACTTTTCCAACATTACTAAAGCTTTAGAGGGAAGTATTTACTTCAAATTGGAAAATTTTAATAGGAACATTAACTTTGAGTTCAAGTATTGGAACATTCTCATTTGATTGACTTAACAACGGGAATGTGATGGTTCCATTTTGTATCATGTGGAATGGCATCCCCAATTCGAGCATTGACTTACTTCTATCATACTAAAAAAATTATTGAAAAATGAAATTTTAGGAAAATAAATTCATTTGGAACACAAATTAATTTGTTTAAGACTCAACAGTGCAAAAACGAAACTTTCATTCAATATTTAACCACTGATGGCGACGATTAGATAAAATATTAATTAGAATGAACATTTTTAACACCTTAACTAGAAAGGCAATAGCTAAAGATATAAAAAATGAACAAACTGCATAAAAACCATTTAATAACTCTTAGTTGGTCATGTCGTATACACTATCAATGACTGTAACTAATACATAGTTGGGTGTACGTTTAAGTTATAAAAACATACATTCTATAAAAATGCTTTCTCTTATTAGCGTCAATACAAAAATATATGCTATTCTCCCTACATAAAGAGCAAAATATATTTAAAGCACACAACTATTCGGTTCGTTTATATTTACTCTGCACAGCTTTCTTTGTATGCATTAACATGCTGCATAGCTATAATTGGTCCAATATATTAATTCTGTGTATCATTGCTGTATCTCGTTCGAATGAACCCATATCTGTAACTCTGAATCATTAACAGATATATCGAGACATAGGTCAATCGATTACTTCGTTCCGTTGTAGGCATTTGCTGTAAAAAGCACATTGATAAACTACGGATATCCCAAATGAAATTTCATTCTAGAAAGCGTTTCTGAAGATTAGACATTATCGCATTTCTTTGAAATGTAACTTCCTGTTTGCAGAAAGAAGTCAGAAGCGACGGACAGTCGTACGTTACCAGCTCGGTACAATTGGTCATATCAGAGGCAGCAGTGAACCGGAACTCGGAATTTGATTTCACTAAAAATAAGCAAAAGCGCTCAGAATGAAATTGCACAAAAATAAATAAATATCTACATTCAAATTTAGGCAGAGTACTTACTGCAAAAAAAAGAAAAAAAGCATGTTTGATGTTCAGAGCGTATAATATAATCTTTCCCATCTGGCTTCACGATGAAATACCCCTTGGAGAAGTTTTTAATAAAGGGTAGCTGCGATAAAAATTCGGTATATTCAGCAGCGTATTCCCAGTGGTCATAATTTCCCTTCTCAGATATTATGTCAAAATCAGTTCTGAAAAGCACATAACAATTATAAAAATATATATGAAATTTTGATTTTTACTTCCATTTTATAACTTACATAGTTGGGTTCAGGTGTTTCATGTTACTGAAATCAGCGACATACTCCCAAACTACCATTGGATCAGACTCATTAACGATGAACTCGAATTTCACTTAATTTTTTTTATTACGAGCCAATAAAAATAAAAGTAACGCCGTTATGCATATGAGGGCAATTTTTTTCTTTTGCCACCGACGAGTTATCATTTCTATAAAAAAAAAGCATGCAGGCGATTATTACATCGAAACACTACAGAAACAATGACCAACTTCTTCGAAGTTTTCCGTAACAACTTACTACTTCGAAATGCACGCAAAAAACGAGTAGGGGAACGCCTCTTCCACAATCACCGGAAATAGTCCTATCTCTAGTTCTTTGAAAAAATATTTACTGTATTTATTATAGCAGTATCTAAAAAATTTGTCATATGGATAATATCACCACCATTGCCAAGAAGCCACAGTTTCATAGTCCCACTTATTATTCTTTTGAATTAGGCATGAGGCCCGCAAAATTTACTCTTGCAGATTTAAGAGATATCTTATAAATACACGGATCTGGAAGGTTTAATCAAACATTAATTCAAAACAAAAGAATTGCAAATACAGTGATTTAATAATCATCTTATATAAACATAATGAGAGAAGATTTAAATAAGGAACTCAACCAAAATGACGGGCTTACCGCGAGAAAATGTTACTAATTTTGTGGAATAAAAGAAGCGCGCAATTCGCAGTGAGGTATCTAAACGAGTTGCATGCGTATAGCGTCTGGGTAAATACAATTAAAGGTGTACTTCTGTTTGGTTTTAGAATTATATTTTAAACGTAAATTATCGTTTCCCATATCTTCGATAATTTTTACTGTTGAAATTTCTGCATGTTCCACTATTAGTTGACTGATTTCATTGCACGTGGGTAGTGCAAGAATATGAATAAATATTTATAACAAAATACATTTAATTTCAGTTCGAAATGGTTTTTTTTACTTGTAATCACTGTGGAAGCTCACTGAAGAAAAATAAAGTCGACAAACACTACGCTATAGAATGTCGTGCAAATCCATCTTTATCGTGTATGGACTGCATGAAAGATTTCTAGTAAGTTTTGGTATCGTTGACCTAAAACATTGGTAATTCATAATATTAATATTTATTTTATATGTAAACTATAGTGGTGAAGAATATAAAGGGCATACGAAATGTATGACCGAGAATCAAAAATACTCTGGGAAACCTCTGAGTGCCTCTGAATTAGGTAAAGGAGAAAAAAAGCAATTGATTTGGGTGGAAACTGTAAGGAAAATTGTGGAAACTAAGGGATCATCATTGACTCTTCAAGAACGTCAGTTGTTTGAAAGTATGAAAAACTTCGAAAATATTCCAAGGAAAAAGAAGAAATTTGAGGTACATTGATTTAAATTATCTGTGATTATTTTGTATAAACTTTCTCATAATTTCATCGTGCTACTATTATGTTATACTTCTAAGGATAGTTTTCATCATGGTTTTTCTTAGTTTACTTATTTTCCCAAAGATGGTTATGGATTATTGTTTAAAAGTGAGGAATCCTTGGAACATTTGGAAATTGTAAGGAATCTGTACCTTTAAATGAACTCGTATTTCAGAACCATTTGTCTCTATTAAGTTTGCCGGAAGACTATATATATCTCGTAACTTTTGTCATTTTCCCTTCATTTGCCACCCCAATTTTGCCAATCCTTACTCATACCACCATCCAATAGCATTTGGTTTAATCTATTCCTTACCTCCTCAACTTCATCCTATTTATTAAACTGTTGGTTACACCAGGTTACACTGTGTTACCTGTTGATACGTTCCCAATTAAACCAGTCTTTTAATAAATAATTTTTGTAAAGATACATAGGTTATTTTCATTTGTATCTTTGCATGTCACTTTTTTATGGTGGACAATAATTTTTTATGACTGAGTGAATACTCTAACATCATTCAGCTTTTGTTAGGACAAAGACATTAAATTTATTTAAACCTTTATTTTCAAAATGTGCAAGTTTTCTAGAAAATATATTTTATTCTAGCCCTCTTATATTTAACATGCTGTTCAATTATATCTGAAAGGGTTGCTGAATATCTCACTGCAATTGGAAAGAGAAACACTTTACATTGTATAGTGTTTTCTACTCCACCGACAACCCATATTCCTTCCACCCTGTGGCCATGTACGTATTTTATTTTCATCAATTTCTACAACCACAACTCCACCTATTTGAACATCTTCGAAGTCCACATGATAGGACACTAATTGTCTGTAATAGTTGTACATATCACACATAATATGATTGCTGTAACCTGACACCGTAGCTGCCATAGACATAGTAATTTTAAGGAGCCAAATGCATGATCTTCAAAATTGGCAGCTTAGAATTTAAGAAAAATGTGTTTGAACTTATAATCACCTCACCCCAACTAGATTTTTTCAAGCATCAGTAAGTTTATCTTCGACACTTAATAATAATCCGTAATCATTTATTTGACCATTAGCCAGTACAAGACCAGAATAGGCATTGTCATAGGTAAACACAGCTAAAAAGATTGATTGCGTTACAAGAATCAGGAGGCATACATAACAGGAGAAAGGAGGGTTCTACAATAATACATTAGGTACTCTGAAGAGAAATGTCTATATCACATTCTAAGGATTTATTTATTGATTAAAAGACTTTTTCAGTAAATCATGAAAATACAATAGATTTTAGCTTATTCACCGATATCGTTCTGGTGACTGCAGGTAGTCGGAAAAAAATGTGTAGAAGAAGATTTGTAGCTGACTAGAGAAGTGCTTACCATATTTACCTGAATATATAGGACGAGGGTTTTTTCCAATTTTAGTGCATGAAAAAATCTAGAATCGTCTTACATTCGCATAGTATGGAATAACTTAACGTAAATCAATTGTATGTCATAGAATCACAATCAGTGGCCAAGGTATGCGCTGAGAAACAATCTCGTCACGCCAGCCACTACACTACCACAATGTAATGCTTGAGTTCCAGAACCGGATACTTGATGCCCCACAATGTATCTTGGTGTGGTTAAAGCTAAATAGAATACCTAGTTCTTGTTGAAAACAAAAATGTTGTGGTTAAGTTAGTTTTACATTTTGCGTGTAGATTTCATGTATGTTGAACCTTCGTTAAAGAAATTAAATGTTTTTACAGTATATGGGTGATTATGTTGAGAGTAGAGCTTCTACATCATCACAGTCATCAAAATCAATGCGTAATAGTTACAACAAAAACTTTAAACTCATGATAGTAAAACATGCTGAAGAAATTGACAACTGCGGCATCACATGAAAATTTGATGTTACCAAAGCAAGTGTGTAGCAATGGAAAAAATCGAAAGGAAAACTAAAGTGTGCCCGTTCAACGCAGAAACCCCGTTGACAGCTTGCTTTGTTCGCATATAGCTTTAACCTGATCTTACATAGCTTAAAAAATAATTGTTACACATTTAAAATCATTAGATGTTCTATTGCTTAAGAAAAAATAAATGACATTTTTTTTCTTCAACAGATTATCTAAGTTACTGCAATTGTTACTGAATTTCATTAGAAGTTTCTTTGCGAGCAGGGCCGGCCCTAGCAATTGCGGGGCCCAATTAGAAAACTTTTGGCAGGGCCCCTACATCTAAATGGCGTAGCTGATATTTGTCTATTAGGGAGTTAGATAACAGATGCTAAAAAACTGTCTATTAATTAGTTTGCCAGTTTGCAGTTTCCATGTCTGCAAGCTGTTCCCCTCCCCAAAAATATAGAGCAAGGTGCGGGGCCCGATTAGGTCCAGTAGGTACAATTGGCCTAAGACCGGTCCTGTTTGCGAGGGCATCCATTTGTTTTATATTAAGATGAAAGTTATTACAAACATATTCAATTGAAACATACTTACTTTTTTTATTTCACCTATGAGAATCTCCGGCCAAAATTATGAAATTTCCGGGTCATTGATGAATTTGAGGTGGCAACCCTGGTTGCACATATCTACAAATAATATCTTATAAATATTTTAGAGTGTGTGTGTGTATGTTCTTTATAGGTTTTTACACCGTTGAAGCTATCGAATTCAAAACTTTAATGGGCCATCCTATGGACCAAAGGAAGAACTTGGTCTAGGTTTGCAGACCGTGGGATCTCTTATACCCCATGGGGTCAACAAAATACTATTTCCATAAGAATGCATGGGAAATGGTGTGGAGAAACCCAAAAATGCCATGCAGCCCTTCACTGATGTGGATATAAATATACCTAAATATTAACTTACGATCACGGGAAATGGATTATTTTACGCACGAAAGACTGAATATTTTAATTCTGTTCATGTTTTGTCGTTTTACATTCTAAATCGCTCGAAATTTTCCTTTAAGCGCAAAATTTATTGGTTTAGATGTCCATTTTCCAGGTGGCAACAAAGCTAAATTTCTTAATTGTTGTCCTCTTCAAAGGGAGCTATACATGTAAAGATTAATGCAAGGAAAATCCACGCCGAGGCATGCCATAGAGGAAGAATAGCTAATGCCAAGATAAAGGGTACAATTGATTCATGCCTAAATATAGTCTGTGAATACTTTTACAGTGAGTCAAATGATTTTTAAGGAATATTTGAACATTGTTATCTTTTACCATTCACACTGAAAGATTTATCGCAACATAAATTACATAAACATAAACAACAACATTTGTTCAGTAACCAAGTTGTTGTTTATTGTTTACGTTTTGGCTAATAGTATTGACATAATCCACATAATTTTATTGCTGCCTTAAAGGCTTCGGTGCATATATCCATATGAATATTAAGTAAGACGTTAATGCGTAATTATATTAATGGTAAAACTTTACAATACCATACATAAAATAGTAAATGTCAATGTAAGCCTCGCTTGCGTAATTACGGAATGGGGAACGTTTGCTCCGAGCAATAAAAATCGTTTGCCACTTAGAAAACTCTTTCCCGAGCGAAGCCAGGTGTTTCAGCTAGTAAGCTTATAAACAGTGCTCAGGCCTTTCCAAATGTTTATTTCTTGCTCAGTAGGAATCCCAAGTCCAATTTTACAAATTAAAAAAAAACTCCTCTGACCTCAGATATATGGTCTAAGTAAATGTTCTTCATGCTTGAGGGCTTAAAGTGAAGTAAGAGAGGAAATATTTTTATAGGAAGGTTTCCTGGTCCAAGAAGCATCTAAGAGACATCTGTGATTCATGGAAGAAACTCAACTCATTAAAGATAAATGAACAGTAAAAGTGGATGTTGTACAGGTTCTTGTTATAGCCAAAGACTATTCCTATGTTTAACATTATTAAATTGATGCTGCAAATAAAAACTCGTTTTGGTGGAATTCTTGTTTGTATACAATATTTATCATGTCAGACTTTCACTACACTTAAAAAACTAATTCAACTTTCTTTTTTGTACCCCCTTTATATACATAGATGGCAATTTATACAATGATATGTACAACAATGTATGTAGGTATATTTGTCCAGTGTAAGCTTGTTTACAGGGGCAAAATTGAAAGGGTAATTTGTGGATGGTTTCAGGTGCTTGGGCTGATCTGGGTAACCAAAATCCCGGGTGGTTTGGTTGTGAAAGGTTTAGCTATATTATAATTTTTATAATTTATTTAATGTTGTTAATTGTTGAAGTTTTAATTCTCTTAATACTGTTTTATCTTTCATTTTCTTTGCCATTTCAGAACTTTTTGAAGAATGTAATGAAAAGGTACATCGAACAAAGGACTATTGATAAAGTTTGGTCACTCCTGGAAGAGCACAAGCCCATGGCTGGAGACTGTAAGGGAGCAGATAACGTCGCAAAAGAATTGGGAGAAGTTGTTCACAATGAAGGTCAACTTGTAGAAGAGAAGTCAAAGAAAAAAGGAATAAGCAAAATAAGTGAAGAAAATGTCGAAGGGAAAGTGGAACAAAACAATGGGCTAAATGAAATTCATGATGATAAGGACAATTTTAGCACCGAACAAAATGAAATGAGCAGGAAAAAGAGAAAGAAGGAAAGAAAGGAGGAAGATAATGATTGTGGGAGCGAGAATGTTGTGGAGAAAGCTATTTGTCAAAAAGAAACTGTTAAAAAAGAAAAGAAAAAGCATAAAAAAACAGATACCGAAAAATCGGCGGTAACAACATTGAAAAATACTGAAGAAGAGGAGTTAGTGATGGAATTGGGCGATGAATGTATAAAAGAAGAATCTCTGAAACTTAGCAAAAAGGAAAGAAAGGAAAGAAGAAAAAGGGAGAAGTATGAAATGCAATTGAAGAGCATAGAGAGTAATAAGAGCCAAGATGTTATGGATGCTGACTTGTGTGATGCGTTTGTGGGAGGCGAAAGACAAAAGAAAAACAAAAAGGCAAAGAATAAAGAGAGAATAGAAAATGGCACTGAAGTGGATGTTGGTGATAATGGTGGCACAAAGAAAGAGAAAGATGGCAGGAAGAGGAAGCATGAAGCAGATGTCAAAATGGACACTGATGCAGAGAAAAAGCTTAAAGTGGAAAGTGATGGGAACATGCTAATGGAAGGAATTGAATCAAATTACCTAGGAGAAAAAGGTATTTTATATATATATATATGGATTTTTTCATTTTTAGGTCTCAAATGTAAATTTGAGTTAAAGACTAAAGAAACCCGATTTTCTATGAATTTTCCTGATTTGGGTAGGACTTCCTTTCATCCCTACCCCAGAGCCATCCTTTGGCTCGAGCAGCCTCAAAAATTTTAAGCTCATATTGCCATGAATATTCTATAAATTTGAAAAGGAAGTCATATATGGTTTTATGCAGAACAGAATAAGCCCTCAACATTTGTAATTTTCATTACTTTGCGAGGGATTTTTGTGTACACCGATTTGAAATATTTATGAATTTATTGTGACATTGTGACATCTATGGATTTGACTTTTGATCACCCACCCTCACCTATGTTGAGGGCTTACTGTACCTATTCCCCATTCTATGATGCTTCTCTGATGTACTGGAATTTTTTGTCCATTACGCATGGGAGTCTTTAACGTCATCAACTCTTTAAAATAATTATAGCACCTTATTTTCCCGAACATAATGTGCACTTTTCTGTTTAAAATGACTCACAAAAATCTACTCCGCATTATATTCTCACATTTTTTTGTTTTTTCTTGAAGTATACTTGAAAATTGCACATTATACTCAGGTAAAACCTGTAGCCATATTCATACAATGCAAAATATTTTTGCTATTATTTTAGATTTTTCCCAATTCGCCAATCTAACTTCACCCAGTCCCACTTCATGTTGAACACACAACTTGAAATACTTTGCCATGTATGTGACACACATTCCACATCTGCTAGAGACTATCTTTTATCCGATTGATTATGGGTCATAGGGAAAATACACTCACCAGGTTCACTATAATTGGAAAATACACTAGGCTCTTCCCCAGCTGTAACCAATTCTGCTGACATAGAAGTTGACGGAGCACTAGTATTGAAGTCATCACACATTTTTGAGTCATTTTAAATAATTTCACCTGTTACAGCTCCAGTATGCACAGTTTGAGGTATTTTCATTTCTATTTTCACAGCTAACATCAATAAGATTTTCATTTTTATCACTAACACTGCAACTAGAATCAGTTTTTTCACTGCTCCCTTGAAACTTTCTACATTTATCCCGATCTCTCCCTGACATTTTAATATTTAAATGAGGTTAATTATTCTTTTTAAAGTAATAGTGCTAAATTAAATATTTTAGTCATATTAGAATAATGATGTTAATTATGATAATGATTCATAAATACAATAAAATGCCCTGCAATAACACCACTTAGCTATTGGCAGTTCATGGGAATGACAAACCAACTATGAGGACCAGCAAAGTTCGACTGATCAAGTCCTCGAGAATGCCAGTTCTCTTTTACAATTTCTCTTTCCTCTCTTCACGACGGCATTGTGTGGGTGACTACACACGTTTCTTTCTTCCTCTCTCCAGATGTTTCTTTTAACCACTCAACTCTGTTCTCCAAATAAACCTCTGTGAAAGCTTTCTAGACAGTGTTTTGAGCTTGCCTCACCATCAACTCATTTCTTTGTTTGTCTTTAGGCAACAGGCGTGAGGCCCCAATGAGGCATGACACACTAGGTGATCACCTAGCCCTGTAAACAGCATGTTCATTATGTGTACAGGTACTCCTCGATTTATGTGATAGTTGTGTTAAAAAAAATTCGCTTAGGGTGAAATCACATAAATCGAACAATTTCCTCATAAGAATCAATGAAAATGTCTGCGATCTGCTACAAAAAGCATTAGAATGTTCTTTTTCTTAAACTGATTGTCCAGTACAGTACGTCCTTTTTCTTATTTTAATAATATTTATGTCATTTGAATATGAATAAATCGTGTCTATAATTATTTAATTTGAAAAAGAATGCTAGACACTGCTAAGAAATTTTGAGTAAAACATGGTGTTGACTGCCAGTGAAGTCTGAGCTGAGAGAATATGTTTTCTCTCTTACTCGGAAGGAAGGAAAGAAATAAAACGATGGATTCCAACGACTGGGGGTGGGGAGATCTCACACTGAGAGTAAACAGAAAATTCACATTAAAGCAGGTGCTATTAATTGAAATTGTGTAAATTAATTGAGTGCATTAAAATGAAATAGCATTTTTTGAACTCTCATATAACAAGGAGTACTTGTATATACCTATAAGTCTACCTTACATTTTGCATGCATGCTTTAAGTTTAGTTATTTTAATATTATTAATTTTATTAATTATGTTAATTATTATTATTAATATGTGGGGTTTGCTTGTTGATGCCTGTGCTTTAATGCATTAATTTCCAGCAAATTTTTGTTTTACTTACAGATATTAATGTTTCTGCAGGTGATGGCCATGATAAACCGAAAGGGAAGTTCAAATGGGACAAAACGATTCTGAGCATTCTTCGATCTGTCCCGGACAGTGAATTACCCGTAAAACGTCTTAGGAAAAAGGTTTTAGCTGAATATCAACAGTCATTAGTGGTTAGAGGCACAAATGGAAATTCTTTAGCAGAAGCTTTGGGAATGTTTGAACGCAAGTTGCATAAAGTTCCTGGTGTTAAAATACTTAAGGATCGGGCAAAAATAGTTGCATGCTCAGAATAGATATGCAGTATTTAAATTACAAATTTGATGTACTTGTTTTTAAAGGAAAATAGCTCATAAATTGGTTAGAAAAGGATTGTAATCATTTTGTAAATGATGTATTAATTTTTTATATTTATCATGACAAAATTAAAACTTTCAATCAATTGAATTGTTTTATTTTTAAACCATACATAAAGCAGAAAATTGACTATAGTAATTTGTAATTTAGTAAATTAGATTATTTTTAAAATATGGTCAGAAATATTTTGTAAGGCTTTTGCAATCAGTTTTGATTCAGTGTTGTATAATTTATCAGAGTGGATTTTGTGCTTACCATAAACCAATTCAACCAATACAGATATATGGGGATGATTCAAATAAAAACCTCAAAAGTCATACATTATTAGTGCAAAAAAATAATAAAAATGTTGTATCACATCTGGAGTACCTTCGCTTTTAAAATTGTTCAAATACAACAGCATTACAATATCTTCATGTTTGCCACGTTAATTGTGGTTACACGAAGATTAGAACTTTAAATCATTTAGTTAACTAAATGCTGTATTTAATCGATTGTAAGCCTACCCATACTTTGGACAAGGGTACGCGTGGAAAATTTCATGTTGGGTGTACAGATGTTCTGGTTTTCTGGGATTTGTCACGAAAAAAATACAGAAAAGTATGAATTCGTAATTAAATAAAAAGGTATCAACTAAAATTACAACAACGCAAATTATGTTATATTCAAGCTTTCAATACAGTTTTTACTAAAATGTAATTTGTCCCGGTTATGTCCCAGATTTTTAATCTTGCAACAAAAATATCCAGATTTCTCACTTTGACTTCTCCAATATATCACATTCGTCTCATCAGTCCTGTAGTGCAATTGTGCAGCAAGTTTTGATGTTTCTTCTGCATATGCTATCACTTTTCTCTTAAAGTCTGCAGAATGAGTTTGTCCCATTATGGTATTATTTAAAAAAACTGAAAAACTCACCAAAGTAAATGACAAAAATTTATGCTTGCAAAGGCACGAAGAAATGATGGTTGGCTCGGGGAATTCTAGGATCACGCGCACACATACTAGAGATGGCTTGGGAGTGAATTTATCAAAACATATATTTAGATTTTTAAGACTCGATTCTAAGTAGAGTGGCAATTTTTAAGGAGGTAAAAAGGTAAAAAAAAAGGTCAGCTTACAATCGATCAAATACGGTAATCACATACTAATGGTTAATTCTTTCATGCAAAATTATTATGATACTTCAAAATAATACTAGGCTTTAGTATTAAGATAATTTATCATATGAAAAATTAATAGAGTAGAGCACCATTTATCTGTGGGGGTGGATTATCTGTGGTTATGCTTGGGGAGTCAAATTATTTCCCATTTACATTGTTGGAGTCTAATATTTTATTCTCACTCACGTTACATTTTAAGTTTAGTTTGTTGTAATTATTTGGCAATATATTTACACATTTAAATTGTTTTGAGTATTATCTCTTACTATTATAAAAATGAAGTGGTCTGTCTGCTACTCAATCACGCAAAAACTACTGCACCGATAGAGCTAAAATTTTGCATTGACATAGCTGGGACACCCACTTAACACATAGGCTTTAAACAAAATTTGTTCGCCATCTTGAAAAAAAATGGCGGCCTGCTATCTCAGAAACGGTTAGTCCAATTCTAACCAAATTAGATGAGATGGTCTGTGGGCCTATTTAAATAGTAAAAAGTATATTCTGAATTTCATCCACCATCTTGAAACAAAACGGCGGCATGCCATTTTAGAAAGGTTTAGTCCGATCCTATTGCCGATGGTGGGTGGGCCAGTGGAGGGGGCACGAGAGTACTTGATGGACACGGCAGCCAGCGATGGCTCTGCCAATGCAAACGATCTGGGCCAAATGGTCATCCTGCCGTCCACGTTCACGGGCAGCCCGCACTCACCTATGTGAGGCACTATGGCAGACAGAAGGTGATAGATAGGCACAACATTGTGGCCCGCGTCAAAAATATTGTTTACAAGCTAGCCTTGAAATAAATATTAAAACATATTTTCCTAATTTATAATGCCTTCATCCTTTGGTAAAAAATTCACAAAAGGTGAAATCATTGTATTACCATATAATATATAATTTTACTCGCCAAAGACGTCTGCCATAATCCGGGCATCGCCGGGTACTTTCAGCTAGTATTCTCTAAATAAAAGACTCCAGCATGTGAATAAAAGTGTGGTTGAGTTAAAATTATATTTTAACTTTAGCTTATCGCCATTCTTTGTCAAGGTATTTAAAGGTTTACATCATAGGAGTCTGAACCTATATTCACATTTTGTTTTAATTATGTTCTCTATTAATGTAACAATAATTCCAATAAATACATTCAATTCAGATTATCCGGGTCCTGGTTCTCCGTTGCCATGGATAATTGGCTCTCTACTGTACTTTAAATAATGCTATAATTTCTAATTAGTATTGCTTTCATAATTTTCTGTAAAGTATGTTTTCTTTCCGATCAGCGCGAGCGTAAGCACAAGCGAATTGCTTATGTATGTATGTATGAATGTATGGGTTTACGTATTTTTTTATTCTCAGCAACTACAGCACGTAGAAACAAGAGAATGGTGTCATATGAATCCGAATAAAAACGTAACTGGAGAAGTCAGTCTTATATACCGATTTGATTCATCTTTTTAATTTTACAAGTTATTTTTTTTTTTTCGTTTTCTCCATTTTAATAACCACAATACCGTAGTTCTTATGCGTTCTGTATTTACTTTTCCGACTTTCTTGAAATTTATAAATTTCGTTTGTCTGTTTGTTTATCCATATTCTGTTGATTGTTGTGGTCTTGCTTGTTTCGATCTATTGGTTTCAAGTCATGAAGCTTTTTTAATGATTTACATAAATTTCTTAGCATTTACAATGTGTGTACTCTTGATTAGTACTAGTGGAGTAAGAAGACAAATGGGAAACTAAGGAAAACTGGAATGGAATATAGGAATCAGAAAATTTTTAAAGGAATGGACCGGTCACTCATTGAAACTCTCAACTGTATGTTGATGCCTTTAAATATTCTTCTTGCATTCAAAATGCAATATGGTGAGACAACTTTATTCACATTGTGTTTGACTTGCCTATAGTGCAGTGGTTCTCAACCTTCTTTTGTCTGCGTCACCCTATGTTCAGTTCATTTATGCATCGCTCCATTTACATTTCTAGTATCTTCAAGCCACTTTTAAAGCTAGATTGAACTTTCCCGAACACATAAAGATAAAATTCCGGTATTTAAATAAGCATGAGTGTTTATTCTCCTAGTTTTATTTATGTTTATAAGCCAGAATATGATACACTGTGAATTTATCAAATATTCATGTCATCCCTCAGTAACCATCATGGCACTTTAGGGTATCATGTCATCCCAGTTGAGAACCGCTGCTGTAGTGCATAGGCCTTAGGCCAGTGATGGCGAACCTATGGCACACAAGACGATTTTGGTTGGCATGCCAACGAAAGGCAAAAACCAATGAAAGTATTTATCGTACTGATTTAGTGCTGCAAAAACATTTGTGTTATTTAGTTAACTATTGTAGACATTAGTTTTATGGATACAAATTTCTATCTATTATGTCTTGATCATGAATTTAGTTTAGTTGGCATGCAAAAGAAATCATGAACTGTTCTGTGGCACAGGAGGTGGAAAAAATTCGACAATTTCAGTACTATTGGCACGCAGGCAATAGGGATGATCAAAAATTTTGGGGCACTTGGGACACCTCAAGATATTGACCTATTTGAAAATATTTTTATGCATGCTTCTGGTCGCAACCAGCATCTTTACCACATAGTTGGATATTTAATTTTGTAAAAAAGTGTTTTTTGATCATCCCTAGTGGGCAATAGAAGGTTTGCCGTCGATGCTCTATGCAATAATCTGTCCCAGATTGACTATCTGAGACATACTCGAATGCCTAACTGACCAAGTTTTCTCTTGCTATGCTCAATGCAAATCATTCTGGGGCACCAATTAGATTGTTGGGTAGGTGATTAAATTAATCTAAGGAAAGCTACCTATGAATGGGAGAGATCCCACAAGTACCAGTATATGAAAATATGGAACTAAAAATTGGTTCTATTCTATAACAATATCATTCAGCTAATATGAAATAGACAGGAATCATTTTATCAGTACCCTAATAAAAGTTGAGAAATAATTACACTTTTTATATAAAGAGTGGAGACGAAAATTATACATTTACTGCTTTTAATGCTAATTGATAGCTTGTTTTGTGGTTGATAATGTATTACAATTAGTCTTCCTGTCAAAATGGGAATGATTTTATTTTTAAGCAATTATTCATAACTTTCTTTTATGCTATTTTTAAAAAGGCATAATATAATTTCAGTTTATTATAAAAATATTAAAAATGCTGATGAAAAGCAAGGCCATGAACTATAAACTGAATAAGATAAAAATCACAGAGTGAGAGGGTGCTTTAGGTTATAAGATTGATTTAACTTGTGTTTATGAATCACCAATTTTAACTGAGCGAAGTTTGAAATTCAATAAGTCACAGTGATGCATATCTCTAGATGCACAAATGCCTGTGTAGAATTTGGATTAACGGTAATTTTCTACACCATTTACATAGTTCCTTCAAACATGGTTCATTCTTTGACTTACATTAGTATGTTATAGTGACCAGACGTCGTGGATTGTGCGCAGAGCTGCAAACCAATCTAAATTTTTAAAGTTTACCCAACAAAATAATTACAGGATAAACTGGTTTACATTTTAATAAATACACTTGATTCTAATTATCTTGATATCAAGATGGCAAATTATATATGTAACGAAAAAGCAATACAAAAGCATATACATTCACAAGCATAAAATATTCATTATTCAATACAATGATATATATATTACCATACACGACCTATGAACTATTTATAAATAAGGCAAGTAACAATGGTAGTTATACAATTGTAGTTATGTATTACCAATAACAACGAATGAAATATATTTATAAAAGAAGTGAGGCAGATAACAATCATATATTCCTTCATTTTCAAGATATGTACATAATTTCAAACAATGGTGAAATTATAAATTCATACATATCTTTTATTGAGTACCCCAATAAAGCCGATAATTATGTTATATACTCAGACTTTCTGATAAAAATGTCTAGATTAGAGAAGTACTTATTATAACTAGCACATATCCTCGTTAATGTTGAGTTCATACAAAGGTTTGTACGATATTGTTATATTGTCAGATGGATTTTGAGTATAATTTTTATAGGATTTGTGATTTTTATGTGCGATAGTATAATTTTTCTTACTCTTGTGCTTTAATGGTTTATATTGTATTAGAACGCACGTTTAAATATTTTGGCTTATTTTTAATACATTTCTGATTGTATTTTTAGGAAAAGGCCTTGTCCCGTAAATAGAGTATTATTATTATCAGTGTAAAATTCATAATAGAGAGGAGTTTACCTTTATAAAATATACGATAATATTACAATAATAAAATTTTATAAATTGATGCAAACGATGATTCGAATATACTTATGTGACAGGCATTAGCTGTAATAATGGGAGATACAAATGGAGAAAGACGGTCGGACAATTGTAAAATTAGATAAAGGATTTGTTGGAAATTGACGCACGAATGCTTTTTTTGAAAATATATTACGTGAGTTTTTGGATTTCAAATAGGAAATGAGGTGGAAGTTTACCGTGAAGAAGGAATCACCCGAGTTTTTTATGGTTCTTAAGTTCTTATGAAGGCTAATTCACTTACTAAATAGAGTATCTTAGTTAGGACAATTACAAGTGTATTTTTCTACCTGTTCCGGACATCTGTGTTTGTAAATCAGTAGGTTCCTACGGTAGGTACCTACATTTCAAATTTATACGAATATTTTATCGGTATCAATTGAATATACCACAGGTTTCCAAAGTACATGGATAAGATAAAAACCTGAAAGTATTTTCCGGAGTATAATTGCTATTCTTATAATTACACTCGTGAATAGTTTTTAATAACTAATAATTGTTTCCGCATAATTTGTAAATGCCGCCGAAACTACCCATGTAATTGTTTATGAAGACGTCCTACAGAAAAATAAATGTTACAAAAAAACGCATACGTATTTGGACCAAAAATTCGTTATTAATTAATTAATTACATTGTCGGTTATTAAGCAATCTGAAAATATATTTTAATGCCTTATTTTTACCCCTCTCCATGACGAATCCAAATTTAGGTTTGCAAATCAAAAGTTTAATGCCAATAAATTTGATTTACTGCAAGTAATTTATAACATTTAAGCAAATTTTATCGATGCTACAATAAGTTATAATTGTGTTCATACTAAAATGAGAAATCAAGATATAAAAAGGAATTGTTTATTTTTTGTGGTTTTTTTGTCGAAATTGTAAATATCCAGGTTTATAAGGGGAAATGTTGGTTAGCCTGCGCGCCTGCGCGTTACTTCGTAGAAATCTTAAAATGTCTGACGGGGTTGTCTGTTATGTGCGTAATACAGTTCGAAATTTATTTTGTTTCCATCAGACCTTTTTAGAAGGAAAAAACTAGACCTTTTTATTGTATTCGAAATTTAATGTTGATAGTTATGATGGTGATATATGTTTGGCCGTGTGTTCTTCGAAAACTGGTCCACGTGATAATCATTTTGACAGCAGAGTTTTAATACTTTTGGTTATTTTATGTGTTTACACCAGAACTTTTTACAAGTAAAAAACTAATCCTTTTTATTGTATTCGAAATTTAATGTCGATAGTTTTGATCTTGACAAAATTTTGGCCGTTTATTCTTCGAAAACAGTGGTGCATGTGACGCATTTTGACAGCAGTTTTTAATTATGTACTTTTAGTTTGATTTGTGTACGTTTTAAGACACTTTAAGCGAAGTGAAGTATTATCTAAAGTTTTTTATAGTTTCAATGTGTGTAATCTTCACATTGCTTACTGGACATTAATTAACTTCTCTTAATAGTACTATTTCTTATTTTATAATACAATGATATGTGAATTTGTATATGTAATTATTCAGTATGCCCTGCTTTGCCACTTAATTGTAATTTATGGTGATGTTTTGATGTATTATTGTTTTTCGTTAGTCCACTCGTGCTGTTATATTGTTTTACTTTGTATTTTCTTTTGTGATTGAGTTTGTCTTATTGATTTGCCATGTAACTTTGATCTTCTGGAAAATAAATGTACTGTTATTATTGTGTGATACAGCTGTCCTGGTCAATCTCCTCGAGGATTTATATCTACAAAGGTAAGGAAATCTTAAATAACTTCTCTGTTCATCTTTGATTTATAGTTGAAATATCTTTACCGTATATATATGTATATAGGAAATGTTATATTTATCATATTTATGTATAATGGAGTAATTATTTTTATAAATTAGTCCTTATGTATAACATTTTGTTACTGCATAACATGTTTAATGAGTGATTTTATCGTTGTAAAGTATCATTTTCTGTGAAGAGTTGGTAAAATTTTTTGCAAGGACGGATTTGTTTATGGGCAAATATAGCCAAGATATGGCGTTACACTCTTAACGTAGGATTAATTAAGGGTTTGTTATCAATATATATTGTGTTTTGAACGTAAAAATTATAGTTTACCTCATAAAATGAGAATCTGTGTTTTTAAAAACGTATGAATAATACATTATTAGCCGGTTTCCATTACTTTATAAACTTCAAATCAAAAGTTATTGTTAAGGTTTTGTAGAATTTTTATCCTTTGGGTGCGAGATTTCTGAGTTGGTTCTGTCGTTGTTTCAGATGCGAGCCTCCGAAGAATGAAGTCTGAAAACGCAGCCAGCATGGTAGATCTTCCACAGGCCAGCTCTGCTTTGCGATGTCAAGAAAGAAGATGGGTGAGTGTGATTGATTTTGCATTTCAAATTAGAACTAATGAGCTTCCCGCTTTAAATATATATTTCATGTCCTGGCATGTGCAGAAACTACATTAGTCTTACGTATTTTTACACATAGGGGTATTTTCTCTCTACGGCAGTTTTAATATATCTGGAAGCTGCGGAAGTGCTCTTCTCGTACCAGCATCTGTTATGCTTTTCTCAGTTATTAAAAAACAAAGCTCTACGATATTGACATTCTTTATTAATTTTTCCTAAATGTGAATCATCTCGTCGAGTAGCTAATCCGTTTCCTATTGCTGAGTTTAAATTTGTGTAGTTTCTTCGTCTTCCGCCGTTGGCTGCATCGATTCTGCTTTGGCTTCTTCTTATATTACTCCCTTCTTCAGTTTGTTCGTTTCTTCTTTGTTACCTGATTTCGTTTATGGTCTCTCTCGCTGTTTGCCTTTGCTCATCTGTCCGTATTTTATCTTCTCACTCTTTCTCTTCTACGTCGTTCTTCTTTATCTTCTTCTGTCTCTATAATATTTATTTATTTATTCATTTAGTCACATGGTGGCTGGATGTGCCAGGTGGCGACAAGTAACATAAAATGACACAATAAAGTACGTTTGAATCAGATTTACATTAAAATTTTCGAAAGAATCAATTTAGATTCACGTCATTGGTACATAAGTAAAAATTACACAGATTCAAAGGCCTCGTTATCTTCTTCTTTCTTCCATTTGATGAATTAATGGGCTATTATTGCCTTAAACTTTAATTAAAAGTTATATTTGTAGTAATTAAAATGCTGATAGTAACAACAACCTGGGAAATTGCAATTGATATTGCTTTACCGTCAGAGGTAATAATGAGTAAAAGCGTTGTTATGTAAACTAAACAAACAAAATTATAAGTTCTATTTGATGAATTAACGGAGTACTAGCTGTACCCACACAGTGTTTTCACTGTTTTTTCAATTAATTTATAAAAAATTAAGAATTGTGTAGAATAAGTTGATCTCAATATTTCACGTTTAACTCAATAATTCGCATTTAACTTTGATAATGCATTTCCCCAGTGTAGGTAAGGTTAGCGGGTAGAAATCTCGCTGAGGGCGAGGCTGTGTGTGCATATTGACAATTAATTATGCAAAGTCAGTAAGAAATCTGTATTTTAAAAGTCAAATTAGAGAGGAAATTAATGCTACACAGTAATTGATTGCAAACTTTTATGTTTTTAATTTTCTTTGTTTCTTTTTATTGAAGTATACGTCCTTTTTTTCATATATCAATCAATGCAACCGTTTATTTAGATTAACAATGAAGAGAAGATAAGTTTCGGCGAGTTCTAGGTTATCAATCTAAAAGAAATGTTTTCATGCTGCTCCTGAATAAACGTAGCCCGTCGCCTAACATTCTTTGTCATTTAGATTATCTACGAAGGTGACATAACCATATAACTTTCAATTTGTTAAAAAATAATGTACGTCCCTATTCTCATCTGATTTTAAATTTACGCATGAGACAATTTGCCTTAATAAGCATTATAGATGTTTAATAGTTTTACTTACTGAAAAAGTAAGATTCCAGCATCCGAATGATTTTAAATAAGATCAATTGCTTTGATTAAATTGCTAGAAATGCTTCCCATACACAGTTATTAACTGGATAATTATCCGTAAATATTTGTGTTGCTATCTATAAAGTTTGACATTGCTACAGCATTAATTTCGATGCTTAAAGTGTGAAGCGAATAACACTATTCTTTCACTTATTTGAAGGTTTAATTGGCACTAATTGAATTGGAGGCAATGCCAGGAATCTTTCTCTCTCGGTCACAGTGCAATCATCATTCATTTGTCTGCTTCATTCAAAACTGGCATTGGAACTTTTTAATTTTTTTGTACCATTTGGCGACAAATGAGGGTTGATCAAAACAACGATTATCAATGGTGATGTTTATAGAGGTCCAACTGTATTTCAAATGTTTATATAAACTCAGATAGCGCTTGCAATTGGGAGCTTTTAGAATAACAAAAGATTGTTTCATTTTTAACTCTTTTTAAGTACTAAGTTAAGATTCCATTATAAGCACCTGTTGGCATAGGTTTGTAAAAGTTTGAAAGGATTGAAAATATACGTTGGATTCGTTATAACTATTTTAATTTTTATTATTCCAGAGCTTGCGATTATATACTTGATACGTTTTCGTGTATGGTATATTCCAAAACGTGGTATTGTACACAGTCCGACATCGCATTCTTTACATACGTACAGTGAAGCCTCGATATATTGGACTAAAAGGAGGGGAAGGCCTGTCTGTTATATCCGAAACATCCGAAGGAAACGTATGTGTTGCCTTAAATTGTTAAAATGCGCATGTTATGAAAGACAGTGTTTTACTCTGCTATATATTTATACAAATTGTTAAGAGCGCATGAAATAATAGCACAGAGTTTTCTAATTAATTTAGGAAAATAGGAATCGTATTAATTTTTATATTTTACTAGTAAAAGGTGCTTGCAGTGTGCTAGCAGGAGCATACTTTTATAAGAACATAATTAAGAATGAAATAAATTATAGTGACCATAAGAAAAATTGATTTTCCCTTGCGTTCTTATTTGAAACGGAATTATTCTTAGGAATGGAACTTGGGATACTTTTTCGAGATTTTAGATTTTTCCGGACCCTGGTGGAAATTGGCAGAAAGTAACAATGAATACAAAGAATGTTTTAAGACAAACAAACCCCACAAGTAATGCAAGTCAGTCAATTTCAACCAGTCACAAAGGTCAAACGGAGGAACAATTAATTTTTGCGGATTTGCTACACCAATAAATTATACATTGTATCTACCATATATACTCGTGTATAACGCGCTGTTTGAAGACCAAATTTTCAGGTCATAAAGTAGGGTGCACGTTATACTTCTCTGCACTTAAAATGGGAACCTACCTCGCACCAGATTCACGCTTTTTGGGTTAATTAATGGGAAAAGCACAATAATTATTGATACTCCAGGTTATACATACATAATTATATGTATAGAACACCTAATTACTTCTATACATTTATAATTCCATCCTCTCTAATTATTCCGCATTTCACTAGCTCATCAGCTGATTGCTGTAATTTTTGCAAAATCACAAGATAGTCTTCCCGCAAAACACACATCAAAAACAAAAAAAACATAGAATAAGCAAATTGAAATAATTTTATTTAGTAAATGATTCTAGTGTCTACGATTGACAACGTAAGTAATTTAAAACCCATAGAATCTCGTGTGTGAACTTAATCATACCTGTCGCGTTTCCTGTTTCCAGATTTGTTTGTTAAATTTTTACATTATTCCTTCTCTTAAACAGTTTTAGAATGAGATAGGAAAGAGAGAACCAACGTCCACTTTAAATCAAAACTAATTTATAGATCCCTTTTTGTCTGATTTAAAAGGATTGGCAACAGTGGCGCTGCAGTTTTCTACACGACATCACTTTGCCCAACTTACCATGTGAGGTTGCTGCCATCTCAACTCAGTCGCTTTAATTATTGACGATGTCTCTCTTAGACATAATATGGAGCTTATTGAACGTAATACACTTATGGACAAGTCCAAACGTTTTAAAATTCATATACCTCCCAAAAATCAAGGATGTGTGTCATACACGTGGTATCAGAAAAAGTCGGGATTTTTTGGAATAAAGTACGAGTGCGCATTATACACGGCAGTTATACACTGGGACGCATCATACACGAGTATATACAGTAATTATATACATTATAATATGTATATATATATCCATATATTGCGATGTATAAGTCGACCTTGAATTTTCAACTTGAAAATACTAGATTAGGTATATGTTCGCAGTATAAGTCGACCCCCTTTGTTTCACTTAAAAATACTTCTCATGAAATCGTTGCCAGGCAAAATCAAGGTCCTGTACGATCCAAGTTTTAACAAGATACAGAAATAAACATAGTAATAAAAAAATATAGGAATATTTTTTCGAGTCCGTGCTATTCTTCTTGAGCCTTCCATTTGACAGGTGTTTTAATTTCAACCAATAAGAAACTGCTATTCTCAGAGAGCTTGACCAACTAAATAATGGTTCCTATGATTTGATTGATGTCGGCTGTTAATGATGCTATCAAAATTAACTGCACCTAGTTATCGCAATCAATATCTACGGTGGTGAAATTCAATAAAGTATCGCATGTTGGCAGGCGTGAGGATGGTTCTGATAATTACATTATTCCCCTTTTCAAAAAATGAAATGTTTTTTCCGCATATTTTTTGATTATTTTTTTGTCTTCTTTCATGTACTTTTTTGTACTTGATTTATTTGCATATTCCACATATAATTATAACTTGCAATTAGTATGGTTAATTCCGATCGAAGTGTACCTCTTCTATCTCACTTACTTCTACAGCATTACAATACTTTGGATGATACAATTAAAAAAACAAGGTAATTGTCCGTAATAAACATTTCATAAATGTTGTATTAAAGAATTGATATTTTAATAAACAATCAAGTAATGATTATAACATTCTAAATTTTATTATTTATTTATAATTATAATATCATAATTATATGTGGAAGGTGCAAATAAATTAAGTACAAAAAGGTACGTGAAAAAGACAAAAAAAATAATCACAAAAAATTGAGGAAAAAAACAAAAATACAAAAAAGACATAATAATAATACAATTTTACTAGTTAAAATATATGTACAGACCACTTCTGAAAGAAAAAAATGCTGGCTGCTGGGAGCGAACCCCAGCCCATCCGATACTAGACATTCATTCTACCCATTCAGCTATCGCTGCTTCTGTTTGTAACCTTAAGGTTAATGGTATATGTTGCATCCGTGCTTACACCTGAATTTAAATTGTTAAGATCTTTTAAACAAGGGCCCATTGGCAAAAACGCAGAGAGATATAGGTGATGTTTTAGTTCTAGTTTCACCTCCTAAAAGGGTATTACGAATTTCAATATTAATGTTATGGCCTCCCCTTGTTGGTAAATATCGATGTTATTCATCTGTAATTTAAGGTTCACAATTTTATATTTGTCGTATAAGTCGACTTTAAGTTTTAGGAAAATTTTTTTAAGCTTCAAAGGTCGACTTATACGCCGTGATATACGTTAGTTATAATGTTGCGATGTATTCATTAGGCCTTCCAAATAACGCACATGTGATAGGTCCGCATGAGACACAATGTAGTAGTGGCGTCATTTAACTGTTTTGCATCGCCGGACATTCTGTCCGTTATATCCTAAGTACGTTCCATCAAGGTCCAGTATGCAGAGGGTTCAATGTACTGTGGATTTCTTCCTTTTCATTGGCTTCGTGGTACTTTTGTTTCGGATGATACACTTCCTCATGGCTAATCTCATCACAATTTACCGAAAGAAGTGAATAATATCAGTCAGTCTCTCTTTTACAGTAAGCACCGCCTCGAAATATTCCAATTCATTTGCATCGGAATCAAACCATTATCAGTTTTGTCTTTTCATTGGGAATCAGTGGTCTAATGAAGTTTATTCTAATGAGTACTTGAAGTTGTTTTATTTATTTAACTAGTTTATAATTTTTACTTTGCAAAAGCCATAAATAATGACTTGAAACGCTTACAGAATGCAAGTACCTTCTACTTGTATATTGAACAAATAAGTAACATATCATTCTTGTCATTAAAGACAATTTTTAGTAATGTATGTGTATCTGTAAATTAATTACATGCAAGGTTATTTGTCAGGTGCGTTTCTCTTCCAGCATAAGCGCCTATTAGTATTAGTCTCCATCTGGTCTGTCCGCATGTTCGTTATCTGCTTCTACCAAGCAGATTTTCATGAAATTTGATATTAAGGACTTACGGTCAAAGATAATAAGAAAATCACATAAATGAGTCACGTAAGCCAATCAGGGGTACCACTTTACTGGTGATAAAATATGAACTTTCCCTCATATCTCGTAAAGTATCGGTCATATCAAAATATTTATCAAGTAAAACTTGTGCAACTAATAAAGCAGGGTATTTCTTTTCCTCTACATTTTTATCGTAGGAGTCGCCGTTTGCGAGAAAATCGAACAAGAGTCGTAATTTGAGTTGAACTTTGAAATTTTCTAGCATGGTTACTTCTTCATTGTTGCTAACGTAAACAATCTCACGGAAATATGTTTAATTTCCTTACATATGCATGTAATATTTTTAAATGGGAAGAAAATGGATTATTTATGATGAAGAAAAGAACTTTATAATGCTATTTCCCTTCCAAACACGTAAATAATTTCTTTCAAATACTCCAATGCACAAAACGCACCCATTTGTGTTACGTTGTACACTTTCCTAACTTGTTTATATCTTAAAATCTCATTATAAATATTAGTGTTATTTTAAACTCTTGTACTAATTTTTAAACGAAGTAATCAACTGATATTTTATAATTATACAGTTTGCGTAAGCACAACATTAAATTACCATAACTTTAATGTATGTTAACAACAAATTGTTGACAGCATATTTGTAGTGATTCTGAGATAAATACAGAGTTCATAAAATTATTTCTAACGAAGAATGTAAATTAAACTACAAAATATCCTTCTAAGATTTAGTCACATTAAACGTTTATTAGGAAAATTACACTGTAATCGTTTTTGTGCATCAAATCTTGGAGTAATTATTGGAATTTATTTTACAATGCTACACAAACATCTTTATATAGTTCTCTGGTGAATAAATTAAATTAAAATGGTATTGCAAAGTTCTTTGCTTATAAATAACTAGCAAATTTACCCAGCGTTGCTCAGGTTATGTTTTAAATCATCGTGACTTCAAATTATGGCAATAATTATGAACAAAAAATTATATCTATGCTTGAATTAAGTTTTATTTGGGAAATTTTTTCATATTTTAATTGATATAAATGAAAGAGTTGGAAAATATTTTGAGGATTCGTAATTAAAATTGACAATCAACGCAGTCGATTCATTTTGTGAGGTGATGCTTTTTGCCAGGTGGAGTTCGTTCTCTAAGCTTCCGGTAGAGAACGTGCATGTAGAGTACAGGTAGTTCCACCTAATGTAGCAATTGAAAATTACTAGAAGTTACCTTACGCCTCAGTGATCGGAGGTAATATGTAGAGTGGAGGGGAACGAATTCCATTAGAATAGAGGGGCATTGAAGGTGAGCGCGCTTCCTAGAAGGGAAATCCCCTTGCACGCAGAGTAGAGAGGTGACTTCTTAAGTCAGTTACCATACGGTAGCTTTGCTTTACGCATGGACAGTTATATGCGGGATGCTCAGGAGTTCAAAATAAACATTCTTTAAAAATTCAGATAATACCAGGTTCCTAGAAAGGAGCGTCTGTCTCACACAACATTGTACGAGGGTTTCCCAGAAAGTAATGCACCACATGTTTTGAAATTACTCACATTTAACGAATATGTGACAGATTTTGACTTTTATCGATAAGTTTCCTGGACAACGAATGTCATTGTTGAGACTCGAGATTCATATTATTGCCTAGCGAGGGATAAGGGGGGGAACAGCAGAGGGAGGGAGGGGGATAAGGCATTGTCGAGTACAATTTGTAACGTGTTAACAAAGGTATTGCCCACTTATTGTAACAAAGTATTATTCACTTGACATAAATTTATTTTAACAAAACTCTTTGCTTAGAGAATCGTTCTAAGAGTCAGAGCATTGAATTCCTGTGTGATTTTAATTCTCTTTTCTACTGTTTTTGTTTTTCGTTGCATTAATTCTTTTTGTTTGTTCATCTGTTGTTTGTCGTGTTGTATTAACCAAACCACATCCAACACAGTGTAATGTGAGCAAATAAAGTAAGTGGTAAATGTTTTCACTTGTATAAATTGTGTAGTATCGAAAGTAAGATTGCGTAACCCGGCCGCTGTATGGGTTTGTTGTCTAACTAAGTAGGCTGTTATGAAGGTTGGCGTTGTAATAGTGTCTCATCGCACCGTCAAATGTCATGGATGTCTGTGTTGACCAGCATCATAGCTAATCCTAATATACAATAAACTTTGAAGCTTCTTTGTTTATTGTAAAAAATTCTGTCAACATTTCAAATTTGAAATGCAGGCATCTCTAGTGGAATTGTAAAATGTTATATTCCCCTATATTATTATTATTATAGCACTGACTATAATTAACCAATTGACCAAACCTTTTATACATTCATCAAGTTAAGATGTTAATAATAATTGTACCAAATTTTAGTTATTCGTGTCTTATAGTTTATGGCATGCATAATGAGACACGCAAACAAACTTTTGCAAATATATATAGATTGTGGGAAGCTCATTCAGTTCTATTTGGTATAATAATTATAGGATATTTATTTTGTTTCTCAATTTTGTAGTTATTCTTTTGATTCTCAGGTTGGTCTCTATGTAAATATTAACGTTGTCTCTTGTTGGTTGAGTTATATTTTAGATTACTTAACAATTTCATGGCTGTTGTTTAAAATATCTTCATTAAGTTATCGTAACGATAATTTCGGTAAACTCCATATGAGATTTTGACTTATTCTAACATAAGCGTTACTGAAAAGGAATTCTTTAAATTTATTAACATAAATAACTCAATTGTATACAAATATTTAATGAAATACTTTAGTTTTTCGTGCACTCAATACTTTCATAAATTACAATCTGAAAATTCTTCAAATATAAGTTTTTAAATAAATGTTTTGTAATGATAATGTATTGCTACTTACAATTTGCACATTTATAATGTTAAAAAATATAATTATTGATAAATTTTTAATGATTTGATTTGCTGATTTTCCTTTTAAATTTGACAAATTGGCCATGAAAGTGTTAAGCTATCGATAAGGAGCACTGTGATTTGTTAACGATAGTGAGTTGAGTCACGCAATGCAATTACTACTTAAATTTAAAGTAAATTAACCTCAAGTCGTTAAATTTTACGCACTTACTGTACATTACCTGGAAATATAAGACAAACTTTGAGAATATGCTATATTTTTTCATAAATAGGGTGTTTGCTTTGATTAAATCAGTTATATTTTGCATAATAGCTTTGAATCTGAACTTTACATTAGAACAAATATGTTTTTGATGTTGTAAATATAATCTCACCTTGATTAATCAGTTATATTTTTAAAGACAAAATGTATTTAGTTCAATCTTTGCTGTTATAAAAATTAAATTGCTATCAGAAGTAAATCTTTGTTTATATTATGCTATTAATCTTTTTCAAAAAACAGTAATACGTCTAATTGAGGTAATATAATTTGTGCATTTATACAATAATTAATTTGGCAAATATAAAGGTTTAATTTTATTAACATTTGAAATAGGTATGACATGAAATTTTAATATTGCATTTTTGAAGTTTATTTCTGACTTGGAATAGTTTATAAAAATGTTATCCTGGCATTTAAGTAATTCCAATTAAGCATTGCTTTGTGAGATTCATTATTTTTTCGTCATTTATGCAAACATTGCTCCCATTTGGAATCAGTTGCGTGCATTCAATTTTACGTATTTCTTGACCAATAAGAGACATTGTTAATTGTAATTAAGGTCATTGATAATGTGAAATGTTTCTTTTTTAAGTGTTTCCAGAACAAGTACTTTGAAAGATTGCTTGCCTCAGATAAAAATAGCTGCGACAGAGTAGTGAAAAAATTAATACATGCATTTTGATTTCAGAGCAGTTGTCGTCAGTGGCATTTCGCCACTGATGACGGCTGTTCTGTAGTCTAAATGCTTGTATTAATTTTTCCACAGCTCAGTCGCAGTTATTTTTATCAGAGGCAAGTAACTTCTTCAAGTGCTTGTTCAATAATTTATTTCAGCTGCAAAATGTGTTTGATGGTTTATTTTTTCATGTTATATATGTATTTATGTCAGCTGTTGAACAACAGTTGAAAATATTGTGTTATATGTAATATGTCAGTTGTTGAATAGTTGAAATGCAGATAAATTGTCATAATGTTGAATAATTTGTTCAATAATCAGCAAAATTTGGCTGAATTGGTGGTCAAAAATGTCATTTTTAGGTTAAAAATGTGCTAAATTTAGCAAAAATATACCTAAAAAAACCCCTTAAGTCCAACGATACCTAAAAGAGGCTCCGAGAAAAAGAAATTATTCCTATCTAAAAGGAGTCAACAGGTTTTGATCATAATAAAATGTCTTTATTGCAATTAAAATGTACAGTGTATACATACAAGTTCAATAAAAATTTTACAATCTGAAATAATACATTTTGTCTACTTATTTTATCCTGCACCTGAAAATAAAAATTATACTGGACTTAAAAGAATTTTTGACTTGAGAAAAAAAATTGATTTGTTTACAATTTGTACTTAGAAAAACTTTTGAAAAAGTCCCAATTCCAGAAATCTTTCAAGTCTAAGAGTTAAAAACTATTGTCCAATTTGTAAAGTAATTTGTTTACAATCTGGACAATAATTTTTAACGCTAGACTTGAAAGATTTCTGAAATTAGAACTTGAAAAAAATTAATTTGTTTACATTTTGGACTTAGAATAATATCTGACTTAAAAAATTTCTGGACTTAAAAAGATATGAATATTAGCACAAATCAAAATTGCCATTTAAAAATATTCATGAACTGCAGAAAATTTTTTAAATATAACAAGCACTAGAATAAAAGTTGGACATTTTTACAAAGTACTTTGGCAAGAATAATATTTCTTTAATCATTTCTATTGGTGAGAAAGTAGAGAGGAAAAATAGCATGGCTTAGAAAAAAATATGAAATGAGAGACGATAAATATATACCCAAAAGCGCTGCTAATTCTGGTTTGTTCAGATTTTAAAAAATGGCAATAATTATACAGAATGGAAAAGCAATAGCTTATATACATTTAGACAAAAGAATTTGCAATTGTTCTGAATAATATATAAATAACACAACACTTTGGAAACGTATTTACAAATAAATAACATCTAGCAAATTGGATATTGATGGAATTATTAAAAGAACTTTTTTCTGGACATTGACTTTAATTAAGAATAAAATAACCTGCACAATTTTTCTTAATTAAGAAATTTAACTCTCCACAAAGTTAAATCTTTTTCTAAATATCGTCTAGAATCAAGAACAATTAAACTACCATTTCCGATGCATGGCTTAATAATTGGAGAATATAAACTTTTCACAATGAAAATACTTTACATAGTCTGGATTTTCAATCAAAACTCTCAAAACTAACTGAAATTTCATTTGCATTTTATCTCTTTATCTGATTTTGATAACTTGAATAATGAACTGAATTTGTATTGCCTCAGAATTTTTTCTGCCTTGAATAAACAACAATAAAAACCCCAAAGAATATTTTCTGAATTAATTCAAGCAGATCCTACATCTCCAAATTTCTTTAAATTATTAAATTAAATCTGGAATTATTTAACCACGACAAACCCTCTTGGTAAAATATTAAATGTAGAACACCAAAAATCCCGATACAAATAATCTTTTTTAATGGCTGCTCCTATTTTAAGATTAAATTTAATTAATTACTTTCCAACATCCAATTTGCGGAACGATATTCACATGACAAGTCTGCAAACATGAGCAAATACAGTGCTGTCTCAGAAGTCAATACGAAAACTTGGCATTTTATAAGTTTTCTAAAGTTTTTAAATTCAACATCTTCGGAAATTCGTAAATAACTAGTTACTACATTTGATTCTTATTAACGGAAGTGAATTTAACAAAAATTTAAAATTTATAGAAGTACGCTAATAAACCTTTACAAACAAAATGGAATATTCTTTATAAAATCAAATTAAAGAAAGTTTTCAGAGTTCAAACTGAAAACCAACACCTTATATTCTTGTAAATTTATAATAAAAAATTAAATGCATTTTATAAAAAAGTTGAGTTATCAGAAAGTTTTTAAGTTCAAACAGAAAATTGATGCCCTACATTCTCAGAAATAAAATACTCTTACGGACGATATCAGATAAAACTTTTTTTTCAGACGTAGCACTATATTTTCCATTTACTTACTTTTAGTGTAAGTTGATTAAACAATATTTTTAAAAGAAATCAAATTCTTGGGGAATCGTTTAATCCTATCGTAAATTTCTGCTCATTCTGAATGACAGGAGAAAAACCTCCTAAAAATTGGAATTCTTATTGTATTGTATTTATTTTCATTGGTTGTGAGCATAAAGCTATAATAATGCCAAATTTGAAGCGTTTAGCTCATCTGAAAGGGACTTATAATTTACAATCTCTCCTACATCCTCCGTAAGATGCAGCTACATATTATACAAGATATTTATCGCCTGACATATTGAACAAACCAGAATATAGCAACATATAGGTATAAAAACCTTCTCTCATCCCATATGTATAGCCTCCAGCTCAGATTCCTCTATACTCTCGCACCCAGGTGTATCAATTGTCGTCTCAGCAAAGCAGTACTCTTCGATTCATGGTTCCTCGACGCCTCAAACCATCGCATTTTCACTCAGCATCAACTGTGAATGCCTACAATGAAGAGGAAAAATGGTTGTGGTGAATTCAATAAAGAAATATTAACTAAAAAATCTAAATATAAAAGATTAATTTGCTTAAACAACATGAAAGAGCACATTCACTTATCAAGGTCTATTTAGAATCTTAAAATTTTAAATTCTTTACGAGTTTATTCAAATTATTATGTGAAAGATTCGTTTGACAATTAGTTTTAAAATTTTAACCTTCCATAAGGTGTAGTGCTTAGCGTGTCAGCTTCCCATTACAAAGCTGCGGGGTGCGATCCCCGCAAATGGAGGTTTTTTTCACAAAAAAATTAATTACTTAATTAATAATAAAAAACTATCATTGGTGTCTGGCAGTAGGCAGCAGTACTGTCGGTACGGTATAGAGATGAAAACAAATGATGTTGGTTGGGTATATATTCAATAGAACAGTAGGCATGATTTGATCGGCTACAGTACTGCGATGTGGAAAGCAAGAGGGAAACTACCACATTACATTTCCCTAATAATGATTATATTATATAATATTCCGGAGGTAAAATAGTCCCCCAATCAGATCTCCGGGCATGGACTGCCTTGAGGAAAGCAACTGTCGAAGGTAACTTATGCAAAGATACTTGGAATTTAAAAACCACGAGGAAGGCAGAAAAGCTAGAGAACCTGAAAAATGAAATAGGATTGACGTCATAGGGCTGAGCGAAGTCAGATGGGAAGGAGAAGGGCAGATCCGCTCGGAAGAATTCACGGTAGTTTACACCGGAGGAAATAGTGAGGCAAGGGGAGTAGCTCTGGTACTTAAAAGATATGATGAATAGCGTGACAAAAATAACAGCAACGAACGATAGGTTGATGGCAATAAAGCTAAAAGTTGTCCCAGTTAACATGTTGATAATCCAGGTATATATGCCAACAACCGCTATTGAAGAAGAATAAATCAGGGAGATGTATGAGCAAAAGAATGACATTTATGAAGTAGAACTGCACAATAATGGGAGATTGGAACAACACAGTTGGAAAAGCCCAGGAGATAAAATGAGATGCCAAATAGATTACATCCTAGTAAAACAAAGATTCAGGAACAGCATAAAAATATACTAAGACATTACCAGGAGCAAACATTGATTCAGATCACATCCTTCTAATACTCGATGTAACCACAAAGCTGAAACAAATAAGGAAAACGAGAAGAGAAAGACAGACTTGGGACCTAAAAAAACAAAGAAAGGCAGAATGCTTTCGGCATGAAGTCGGAAGGTCGCCTTAGAAATTTGGAAAACAAACCAGGGACCGTGAATACAGAATGGGAAGAAATTAAAGCCAGCATCAAAGACACCTTGAATAAAGAGATTGGGAAACAAGAGAAGAAAATCAGAAACCCATGGATCACTAAGGAAATGCTGGAGATAATGGATGAGAGAAAAAAATGGAAAAAAATGTTAACAGTGAAGAAGTTAGAGCCAACTATAGATGCACAAACAATGAGTCGAGAAGGGTAACAGATAAAGCTAGGGAAATTTGAATAAAAGGAAAATGTGAGGAAATACAACTGAGAAGTTAGGACGGTATGATATGATGTATGCTAGGGCACTGGAGTTAGAAGATTAGAAGTCTAATGGGATTTGTGGTAAAGCAATTATGAACGCAGATGGAAAAATAGTCGCAGAACCAAAGGATGTAGCACAGGTATGAGAAGTATACATTAAGGAACTATACAGCAAGCAGGCAGGATCAGCACAAATAGAACGGAAGAAGAGGATAACATTGAAGAAGACAAACTTGGGAACAAGTAATATGGAAAGCGAAGTACAAAAGGCAATTCTGGAACTGGATAAAGGGAAAGCTACAGGCAGCGATGGAATACAGGCAGAGGTACTTAACCTTTATCCGCCGGATTTAAATACCCTCTGGCGGGGTCCCGCTGCCGGATTTAATTTTGGACATTTAAATATTTTGTGTACGTCTTTTGCAAAAATCGCATATCTCGTGAACTATTGGTGATAAAATGTTCAAATAAAAAGCATTTTGTGGTCAAACTATCAGAGAATTACATCGTTCTGCCTATTTATAGAAATAAAAAGGGTTATATAACCCTAATAGACTAAATTACGATGCCGAAATAACTTATTGTTGATATAAATCAAAATAAAGTGCAAAAATACTGCATTTAGTCACTTTTTGGCAATGTGGTTCCTGCTCAGTCTGCAGCTGACACAACCCCAGTATTTACACTTCCCTATAGTGTCGAGCTAGTGTGGTATTCCTCGAAGCAGGGCTCAACACATAGTCCCACGTCACATGTCTTGCACCTATATTTCGTCCTTGAGTTATTGCTCTTTGAGGAACACACATGGCAACAGATAAGGGTCCCCGAAATGGGCCAATGCTTATTGTCCTTGGCCTCTAAGCACTTTATTTGCATTCCACTAGCACTAGGTCGCCCCCTTGAGAGAGTCTGGGAAGGAAGAGTTCTAGCGCCCTCTTCAACCATTTGCCGCACAAGGGACAGTCGGAATTGCCGATGTGAAAATGCGCCACCGCACGAGGGAAGGAGAATCCAACTATTTAGGATAGTTAGATCGACTAAATGAAAAAATAATTTCTTTGTCCATTTCCAAGTGCGGCGACCGATGGTGTAGCTGTTAGCCATCCTATCTCAACTAGTTATATAAAAATAAAGGAATCACTAAAAAATAAACAGACGAACAGCTACAGATATTTTGAACGCACAAGTCTACATCCGCTCTACTTCGTAGTCTGCAAATGAATGAACGTAAACGTAGTAAAACATAGGTATATGCATATATGTGGAAATGGAAGAAGAAAATAAGAAAGGGAAGGAAGCTTTGGGGTAGGGCTTAGTCCTGGGGTGCAGTTTATTGCATCTCTTTGGGTTGCAACGTAGTAAAACAGAAATGCGGAAAAGGAAGACTAACAAAGGGAAGGGACGTTTGGGGTTCAGCTAATTGCATCTCTTTGTGTTGCGAGAGAGTCTCACCTCAGCGGAGACGTACACTTTGAGTGAGGCACTCTCGATTGTTTGTTTACTCTCCCCTTCCCCAATACGCAAGACCTTCGGCCTTGGGAGAGCAGATGGAAAAGAAGGATGCCTCATCTTTCTTCTCTTCCAAAAATTTTGATTCTATGACAAAAACGACATCTGTGAGCGGCCTCGGAGCTAAGCGGGACACCGGTGTCCCTTTCGGCAGGCTTACCCAGAAATTTGCCGGGACACCGGTGTCCCTTTCGGCGGTTAAAGGTTAAAGTCATGGGATCGGAAGGACTAAAAGTGATTACGAAACTAATTAACAAGCTTTACAACTCGGGAAAGAGGCCTCAGGATTTCTTAGATGTGACAATGATCCCTCTAAAGAAGAAGCCAAAGGCAATGCAGTGTAAGGACTACAGAACGATATCCCTACTGTCACACACTTCGAAGATCATCACGAGGATTCTTAATAAAAGACTAGAGAAAAATGCCGAAGAAATGCTAGGGGAAGATCAATTCGGCTTCAGAAAAGGACGAGGAACCAGAGATGCTATCGGTGTAGTGAGAATCATATCAGAAAGGGCAATAGAATACAGTCAAGATTGCTGTGTATGTTTCCTCGACTGGCAGAAGGCCTTTGATAAGAGTAAATTGGGTACTGCTGATGAGGATATTAAAGGATATAGGTGTAGACTGGAAAGACAGGAGACTGATCGGGAATCTATACGTAAATCAACTGGTAAAAGTCAGGTTGGAGAATGCGGATACCAGCGGAGTACATATCGGTAGAGAAGTAAGACAGGGCTGCTGTCTATCGCCGATTCTATTCAATATATATGGAGAGAGGCTAATGCAGGAACCATTAGAAGGCATGGGAGATTTCTAAATCAGAGGAAGGATTATAAGAACAGTGAAATACGAGGACGATCAAGTACTCCAGAAAATGATAAATAGACTAGTGATAACAGGTAGGAAATATGGAAATTAATACAGAGGTTTAACTACTGACAAGTATTAAATATTATCTGTTAATAATTTCAAGTAGTAACAGCAATATTCATTTTAATTTATGCTATAAAATCAACTAAATTGATCAATTAACTTTATAAAAATCATTCCATGTAGTCTTAATTGGAAATTATCGACAAATCAGAGCATTTATTATAATGTCTATATCTATAATACAACCTAAAACCATTGTCATATTGGATAAAATTACAGTTTGTTTTTACCTTTAAAAACGATCAAAGAACATGAATTCAGAATTGAATTTTAAGCCAAAGAATAGTAAGAAAATATTTCTAATCTTCCTAAAGCTTGCATTGTGACAAGACTGCACTTAAAGAGGTAAAAACTGACATTATCGCTTCTGACTTGATCTCACTTCTTTATTCATTGTCTTTAATACTTTGTAAATAACAGGCTAATAAGATAAAAATCGTTATGTTAATGCTATGAAATATGTTTCACATTTTAAAAAGCATTGGACCTCTTGTCGCACACCAGTTCCACCAAAAATAAAATCCTCTGTCATAGTAATAAATGGCATAACACATGACATACACCCTGCAAACATCAGCCTTCTATCTCTTACAGTTAAATTTCTGTTTTGATTTGATTGATTGAACATTTATAAAATAAAATGCACTAAAATAGTATTTGAATAAATTTTCTACAATTTTTTGATGCTCAACTGATGATTAGCCAACCACCGATGGAAATAAGCATAATAAAAACCAACTGTCACGATAAACTTCCATTAGCATAGCAACTTTCCAAAAATTTGCATGTACTCCAAGAATTCGACTAACTTTGACTAATAAATCTTTTTCCTTAAAATATTTCCTTGATTGTGTCAACAATTTCTGTTCAGACACCTTTTCCAAAGTATTTTAATCACTTTCAACTGTCTGAAAATGTCTCCATAATTTCAACATTAAATAGTTTACACATCACCAAAGAGTAAATCCAATAAACATTTCACATTACACTGTCGCTACAAAACTAATATTTTTGTTTCTATGAAATTATCTCATATTTTTAATTGATTTACGTTGAATTGGAAGTCAGTAGACTGAAAAGTAAAAGTTCTCCAGCTCAAAGTATTTCATAAAATATGCCAAAAATTGAAGCGTTGATAACACTTATGTTAACGATAATTAGCAAATCTTTGAAGGTCTAAATTATAAAATCAATTTTATTCTATCAACAAAATATCCACTTAAAAGATGTTGAGATTTATCACTTTCCGATATACGCTGAAGTTACTACATTTTCACCGTTAATAGATGAATAACTAGCACAATAAGTATTGAACATATAGTAAAAAAACAAATGCATGGTTACACGACTAAATTCCTCCTAGCTATTCATTCAAATAGGTCGATAATTCTCACTGGGAACTTCTTGAGGTAACAGCCAACAAAAGTATCACAAAACAACCAATATGTCAAATGCAATAGGCAAACTACTTAAAAGAAACACACGGAATATACTCACTGTTATTATTTCTTGTTATCACACACAGGAGAATATAACAGCTCAGTCCTGTGATGTCTGCTGCAAACATTCCTATGAAACGAGAATAAAATCTTAAAATATATACTGTAATTTCATGCTGAATAATATTCCAGATTACATTATGTAATGTCTCTCGTGCTAAATCACAGAGGTAACATTGGAATCTTTTCTATTGTAACTCAAATTCAAAGATTTGTAATGAAATTAAAGACTTATATTACTTAAGTGGCTTGGTTAAGCTCAATACTTATTTCAAAACCACCTGACTACCATATATTGATTACGGAAATGAATATCAACTAAATAAATCATTGATTTGAATGAATTTTTCGGTAAAGGGTTTCCAACATTTAATAAGTCTAGACAGGAGTTTGCCCGAAAATTGAATACATACTTGGGAAGAAACCTTGTCAATATACTTTCAATTATTCATTAAAATAAAATCCTTCGTCATAGTAATAAATGGCATAACCACATTTCAGCCTTCTATCTCTTACAGTTTAATTGCTATTTTGATTTGATTGACTGAATATTTATAAAATAAAATGCACTAAAATAGTATCTGAATAAATCCTGTACAATTTTTGCATGATCAACTGATGATTAGCCAACCACCGGTGGAAATAAACAATAAAAACCAATTGTCACGATAAACTTTCATTAGCAGCAAACTTTTCAAAAATTTGCATGTATTCCAAGAATTCGACTAACTTTGACTAAGAAATCCCTTTCCTCAAAATATTTCATTGATTGCTTTAGCAATTTCCATATAGATAGCCTTTTCCAAGCAAAATATTTTAATTACTTTCCTCAAAATGTCTCCATAATTTCAACATTAGTTTACACCTCACCAAAGAGTTAAAAGTCAATGAACATTTCACGTTACACTGTCACTACAAAGTAATAATTTTGTTTCTATGAAATCATCTCATGTTTATAGAGCATACTTAATTGATTTATGCTGAAATGGATGTCAGTAGATTAAAAAGTAAAATTTCCCAGGTACAAAGTATTTCATAAAATATGCCAAAAATTGAAGCATTGATAACACTTATGTTAACGATAATTAACAAACCTTTCAAAGTCGAAATTATAAAATCAATTTTATTCTCTCAATGAAATATTCACTTAAAATAAATTGAGATTTATCACTTTCCAATGTAAGCTTAAGTTACTACACTTTCACCATTAATAGATGGAAAAATTAGTACAATAAGTACTGCACATATATAGACGCAATTAAAACACATGCGTGGTTACACGACTAAATTTATCCTATCTATTCAGTAAAATACGTCGATAATTCTCACTGGAAACTTCAAGTAACAGCCAATACAAATGCAATTGGCAAACTACTTAAAAGATTGTACTCACCGTTAATATGTATTTCTTGATATCACACAAGGGAACATGACAGCTGTTCTGTGACGTCTTCTGCAAACATTCCTCTGAAACAAGAGAATGAAATCTTAAAATATGTACCTACTGTATTTTAATTCTGAATATTATTTCTGATAACCTGGAGAATAATTTTTGACTCTGGATTAAAAAAATTCTTGACTTCTATCACACTTACAAAGCTTTGAATATAGCACAAAACAAAATTGCAATTTAAAGATTTTCTTGAAGTGCAGAAAAAAATTTAAAATATGGCAAACAAATACAAGTTGACATTTTTATAAAATACTTTGGCTAGCATAAAATCATTTTTTAATCATTCTCTAAAAAAAGGGTGCTAAAGTAAAGAGGAAAATATGAGATGAGAGACAATACATGTAATACCCAAAAGTGCTGTTAATTCTGGTTTGTTCAGATTTAAAAAAAAAGAGTAATGATAGAGAATGGAAAGCAAATAAGTTTATACATTTGGATCATAAAAAGAATTTACCATTACTCTGAATAATATAACAACTCATTCAGTACACAAAGAAAAATTATTTACAAAGAAATCATATCTAGCAAATTGGATATTGATGGAATTTTTCTTGACTTAAGAATTTCGTCTCTCGACTAACTTAGATATTTTTGTAAGTGTTGCCTCGGATTAAGAATAATTAAACTGCCATTTCCAATGCATGAATCAATAATTTGAAATAAATTTTTTAACAAAATATTTTTCTTTGCATACACAGTACAGATTTACGATCAAAGCTCTCAAAACTAACTGAAATTTCATTTGCATTAATCTCATCTGATTTTGATAACTTGAATGCAGAATAGATTTTTTACTGGCTCAGTTTTTTCTGTCTTGAATAAACAAAAAACCCATAAATGAATTCAAGCATATTGTACAATTACCTCCTACCTTGAAATTTTTAAATTAAACAAAATCTGGAATTATTTAACCATTACAAACCCTCTTGGTAAAATTTTAAACTTTGAACACCGAAAATCCTGATCCAAAAAACCTTGTAATGACTGCACCTATTAACATTATATTTAACTACTTTCCAACATCCAGTTTGCTGAACGATATTCATCATAAAACTGCATGGTAAGTCTGCAAATGTGAGCAAATAAAGGGCTGTCTTAAAAGTCTATCTAAATATGAAAACTTGGCATTTAATAAGTTTTCTAAGGTTTTTAAATTCAATATATTTTTATATACGGTCTTCTGTAATTCACAAATAACTTGTTACTATATTCGATTCTTTATTAATGAAAGTCAAATTTTTGACAAAAATTTAAAATTTATGGAAGTGTGCTAATAAACTGACAAACAAAATGGAATATTCTTTATAAGATGTAATAAAATCAAGTCTTTCAAGTTCAAACAAAATTGATGCCTTATATTCTCAGAAAAAATATTCTTACAGACAATACCAGTTCAAGTTCTTTCAGAAGTAGCACTATATTTTTGTTTATTTATATTAAGGGTAAATTGATTAAACAATATTTTAAAGAATAATCCAATTCTTGGGGTGTGGTTTAATCCAACTGTAAATTTTGGCTTATTCTGAATAATAGCTGAAATACAGCCCTTAAAAATTAGAATTTCAACAATTTTGTGTTTTTTCCATTGGTTGTGACCGAAAACTTGTAATCGTGCCAAATTTCAAATCTCTAGCTCATCAGGAAGAGTCTTATAATTTATATTCTCCTTCTATATCCTATGTAAGACACAGCTATATATTATAGAAGATATTTGTCGTCTGATATAGTGAACAAACCAGGATTATCAACATACAGATAAATAATAAACCTTTCATCCCATATATATAGCCTCCAGCTCATCCAGATGAATCAACTTTCGTCACAGCAAAGCAGTACTCTTCGATTCATGGTTCTGCTATGGCTCAGCATCTACTAAGAGTACATAAAATAAAGAGGAAAAATGGTTGTGATGAATTCAATAGAGAAATATAATCTAAAAAATCTAAATACAAAGGATTAATTTGCTTACATAATATGAAAGAGCACATCTTATTTATTGACGCCTGTTTAGCACTGTAAAATTTAAAGTTCTTTAAGAAGTGATTCAAATACATAAGTGACATTCATCTGACAATTAGTTTTAAAATTTTAACGTCCGATATTCCTGAACTGAAAAACCAAATACGTAATTGATTTTCTAAGAAAATAAAGCGGTAGTTATCAGAAGAAATTAAGCAATCACATTATATAACAAAATAATCAATTGAAATTACAAATTAACCGAATCAAATGAAAAATTGAGCCCTCATTTGCTGGTGTAATAAAAATATTTACTTTATTTACTGAGATTTATTTATAATTCAAACCATAAACTTTATAAGCTTAGTAATAAAATTATATGGCAGAGTAAATGTACTCAATAGTCAATGAAGAAATATCAACATTCTATCTGTTAACTCAATCTTAAGTTGATAATTTAGAAGGCACCTACTGTTACCACCAAATCAAAAGTTTCTTTTGTAGTTTTTTATATATAGATGGCATTATAATAGATACCAATAACAAACATATGGTTAACTAATGACAAATATAAATATAATCTATTAATAATTTCAAGTCGAACATTACTATTCATTTAAATTTATTCTAAAAATCAACGAAATTGATCAATTAACTCGATAAAAATCATTCCGCATATAATTGGAAATTATTGATGTATTACGGCATTTATTATTTACATTTTATGGAATTTATTTTCGATTTATAATAATTAATATTAATACTGTATTTACTCATAATCCACATCCTCGAGTACCACACGCACCCGTTTTTGGACCAGTTCAAGGAGAAAAAATAAATTCATGCTTTAATAAGTTGACGTCTATGGTGGGCAGTAAATTAGAAAAAAAACCAGAAATGTGGGAGATTCCCCGTAGGTGTGCTCTCTCCATGGTTTCCTCTAAGCTGTGCGACTGCGTGGATGTACAGCAGTGTTTGAAGTGCCGCACACTAAATTTTTAAGCGTGCACTACTGTATTTTAGAATATATCAGAACAAGGCCGCATCATACCCGGTGCACATCGGCACACTATCGTCACGTAGGCACGCACAGCGATATTCATTCCGCCCATGGATGAAAAAAATTAGAGGGAACTATGATTCTCTACCGGTTAAAGGAGTGTCAGCAGCTCACGATGAATTTGGTGAATACAGATACCAGATGCCAACTTATTCTGGCAAAAAGTGTAGGCAGAAACTGATACTAAATTTTTAATGACAGAACTGCATTTTTTGGGTAAAAATAATAAACTTAAAACTCAATTAAAATGATGAAGATGCACCGACGGCAGTATAAACCGTGCATTTAAACCCTAAACATTTCTTGGTCGTGTAGATACGCATAAACTTCTAAGAATTCTTCATCTTTTGTGAGTATAAACGTAGATTGCAAGTGTGTTGTAGTAAATTCACTATCGAAACCCGGAATTTTTTAAACTTAGTCAGAAATCTTCCTCTTTTTTACCGACATTTTAGGAAAAAAGGTGAGCGGGACACATATTTGCAATATTTTATTGAATTTCACCACCATAAAGATTGATCGCGATCACTAGGTATAGTTCATTTCGATAGTATCATCAACCTTTGACATCAATTTAATTATAGGAAACTTTATTTAGTAGTTCAAGCTCTCCAAGAATAAGTTTCTCATTGGTTGAAATTAAAACATCTGTCATATGGAATGCTCAAGAAGAATAGAATGGACTCTAAACAGTATTTATATATATTTGTATTATTATGTTAATTTCTGTTTTGTTAAAACTTGGATTGTACATGACTTTGATTTTGTGAGAAAACGATTTCATGAGAAGTATTTTTAATTGAAAAAGTGGGGGTCGACTCATACACTGAATATATGGTAGATTACCTTTTCCAAGCAAAATATTTTAATCATTTTGGAATCTGTCTCAAAATGTTTCCATAATTTCAACATAAAATTGTTTAAAAAATCATTACTCATCACCAAGGAACAAATTCACTAAACATTTCACGTTCCTCTGCCACCGCTAAACTAATATTTTTGTTTCAATTGATTCCATTCCATTTATATTTCACTGATTTATGTTGCATTGGAAGTCCACAGACAGAAAAGTAAAAGTTCCCAGACACAAAATATTTCATATGAAAAAATATGCAAAAAATTCAAGCATTGACATTACCTAAACTAATACACACCGCTTTGAATGAATTTTTCGATTAAAGGTTGTCAACATTAAATATCGCAAGACTTAGGGAGTTTTGTCTGGAAATACGAGACTTTGGAGGAAACCTTGTCATTATATTTTCATTTATTCATTAAAATATTATTTATTCAGTTAAGCCAGGGGCTCTCAAACTTTTTGAAGCAATGGAACCCTTATATTACAATATTTTTTCTCGCAGAAACCTGACTAAGAGGTGGTAAGCCTAATCTCAATAAAATTTATTTTATAATCACTATAATTGTTATTTACATAATTTATGTATCTAACATCATACAGTTTATAAGTGAAGTTCAAGTTTTCTGCTGTAAATAAGAAAAGGAAGAACGTATCGGGTCTCTTCCTCTGTCTATCGCAGAACCCCATTTAACTTCTGTGGAACCCATGGATTCCGCAAAACAGTTTGAAGGCCTATGATTTAAGCTTCCTCCAACAAATTGGTGAGGGAAAAAATCCCTCACCTATTCATCCACTCCAAGCATTGGTGCTAGAGTAGAGTATATGTGCAGGACTGCAAATAATGGGATGACAATGATACCTAGGTGCTGTTAATTCTGATTTCCTTACATTTTGGACCTCTGTTACTGTGTTAGAATTTTATAGTTGTTGATAATGATGTGCATGCTGCCAAGATTAATTTTAATTGCACATCCCTATTTTTTATCCATAGCAACATAATGCCCACATTTCAACTTTTCTGCACATTTCAAAATTTAACTGCTGAGTAACTTTAGTGTTTGACAATACTTTCAATGGTGAAATAAAAACACATAATGCTAATCTTAAATTATGGTGATGCTGAAACTGTGATAATCTACAGCACGAGAACAGTGTTTGAGAGAAAGCTGGAAATAATACAATACTGAAACAAAATTTTACACACTGAGAAAACCTGCATTACAAGACAATACTGAATCAATTGCCAAAAATACAAAGCCCATATCTGCCTTAATTTAGGAATTGCTGCATCAGATTATTTTAGATACAGCTAAAAATGAATTTAACCTTTGGTGTTAAGACGCATCACCAGATGTATTATTCACCCACCCAACAACATTTGGACCTGTCTCAAAACATCTTCGTAATTGCACCACAATGTTGGTTAAGGCTATTAAACAGCACCAAGCAACAAATTCCACAAATATTTCATGATACACTGGCATGCCAAATCACCTAATGTTTCTTAATTTTTAGATTGGTTTCACTGATTTGGGAATGTTCATAAATGGTGTGATGGTTTCCCATTACCTTCCACATCAGAACGGAGGATGGAAAACCCTGTGCTTGCATTAGCCTACTCTTACAAAGAGCACAAAGAGGGCCAACTGCTTAACGTCCCTTCCTAAGGATGGAGCGCTGATTTTTGTGTTTTCATTTTTAGTTTTCTCATTCTCATTCTTTTAGTTCGTATACACACAAATAGCATGATGAGCAACCTCAAAAAGGATATGTGCCCACAACCACTTCGAACAACGGGCGAGTAGTAGGCCAACACCTTTACCACTAACCACTGACTCCCCCACCAAACCACCTAACTGAACAAATTTGCTGCACAGCAAAGTGAAATGAAATATTTTCTTATTGAACTGTAAACCAAAGGCTATTAGACAGCACCAACGAACAAATTCAACAAATATTTCATGCTACACTGTTATCACTTCCTTTGTTTCTATAAAGTCCTATTTACAGTTAATATTTATGTTCGTTTGAAAGTAATCAAGTAACACATCAATAATACTTACCATAAATATTTCTTGGTATCACTTCCAGGATGTCATCTGTGCACCAGATTACAAACAGAATCCCCAGGAAAGTATATCTTCGATGCATGCCTCTGAAACAACAGGAGAATCAAATCAGAAATGCAGCACTACAATTTCATGTTGAATAATACTCACGACTTCCTGAGTACATTATGCAATGTCCCGACATCTCTTATGCTAAATCATTCCATTTATATTCAAAACTGAAATTGTATTTTAACAAAAGTTAAACTTCAATGCAAAGATTTGAGGAAATGGAGAAATTATTTTCTATAAGTGGCTTGCCTAGGCTTAATCTATTTAATGACTACATAATTTCAACTGAACAACAACTAAATACATCACTCCTTTCAGTAAATGTTTCCACTGCAAATTATATGCTTTCATTTATCAAATTCCAAGACTATGAAAATATCACTTATATCATGGGGGTCAACTTCGGCACGTTTAAAGAAAATCTGATTCGACAAAAGCACGCTACGTTTCGTCGAGATTAGACACTAACAATAAGTCTCGGAGGTAGAATGGAATCATGATAACCAAAGCAAACTATAACGCGATCAAGTATCATTCGTCTGATACAGCTGTTCCAAATAGAAAGAAGCGGCGATAAAAATTTTACTATACTTAATAATCTTAACTTTTACGTTCCAACGTTTTGCTTACGGTTCCATTCGATTACTCGATAACCACTTTCACGTCTAACTAGCTAAATCTACCAAAATTGAAATGGTCTATAAAAAATAATTCAACAAGGAAAAAAGTTGTCCCCTAACAAATGCTGAGCTAACGTTATGGACCATTTTAGCAATCATGTTGAGTTCGATATCAACAGGAATAAGTTTGAACAGAATAGGAAAATTAAAAACTCCAGTTCACCGTAAAGGCGGTACTTACGTGTCAAGGCACAGAAGACTCGCAGGACCACTTAGAGGACGCGCGTTTCGACAGCTACGCTGTCATCTTCAGCAGGAATAAGTTTCTCGATTTCCAAAAACTTAAAAACTCTGCGTCGGAAAAGTTAAGAAGAAATTGGGTGGCCAAACTATACAAACGTCAAAGATGTTCGTACAGCAACATTAATCCGATGGCTATATACGATACCGCGTGCCGTTAAGAATTAAGTAAGTTTTCGCTACTATGGTTAAATAAGCATCCTATAGTACGTAAAAACCAAGGAGCCAATTTCGTATTGATTACCGTTCACATTAAAATAATTATGAAAACCGACCATCCTCGTGACCCAATTCACATGGTAAAATGACGAACGATATTGTTTCACAGTTAAGAGAGGCGGGCACTTGCCTTTCTATTGTTTTTTCTACTAATACATTCAAAATCAATTTTAGAAGTACCTTTTCGTATTAATATTAGAATGCATTATATATCAACATCTTCCTTTGATAAGATAAAAATGATTTTTTATTGAAAATAACAGAACAAAGTCTGAATATCTTAAACGTACAATGTGTCAATATTAATATGAAAAATCAAATAATAATTTGTATAGAAGCCGTTAACTATATATAAAATTTCTACCCTTTCATGTAACTAACGAAATTTACCGTCAAAAGTGACGGATATGCATGATTTAAATATTAAAATAAAATTTAAATAAAAACGAAGCCTAATTCTATTAAAACCTTAAAAATAAACTTGAGGAGTATCTTTATTTGGTAATATTAAAATGTATAATTAATTATTAATCGGCCCTTTTATTAATAATACCTTATAAATTAAGATTTTTAATACAACCAATTATTTAAACGAAATTTAATATTCAATCACATTCTTAACTAGATTATTCTGTTCTTTTCACTAATTACTCACATTAATGTTAATTCATAACTCTTTCACAATATCATTCCACATTTTTAATTTACATTTCAACCTTTCGCTGTTATCGTTACAACTAATTAGCCAAAAAGAATTTTTGTGTGAAGTAGTTATAAATTTTAATTCCATTAAAAATATTTCTGTTGTTGATGATGGAAACTGGCACTGGAATAAAGAGACAAAATGTCACTGTAACATCAATAGATATCTATAAAGTAAATTGTTTGTATGTATGTATGTAGCTATCTATACATCTAAACATATCTATAAGGAAAAGTGTTTGTATGTATGTTTATTTTTTTATAGCGCAGCAACTACAGCACGTAGAAACAAGAGGAAGGTGTCATTTTAATCGGAATAATGAGTTAAGTGGTGTACTCAGGTTTTTATACCGATTTGATTGATCTTTCTATTTTTTTAAATATTTCCTTTTTTCATCTTCTCCATCTGATTAACATAGGGATAAGTGCAGCTTTATTTTTCATTTGAATTTTAAAATTACTTAGAAACATGGTACGAACTTGAGACTTGAATGGTTTTATGCTGGAAAGAACAAAGTTTATTTTTATTGAAGACAGAATCCAAATCCTTATCAAATTAGCATAAAAATACATTTAGAATCAATAAAATACGTGATTTTATCAGTTTTATTACAATACCCATTATAGGCTACCATGACAACTCCCGTTGTCGCCGAAATTGAGAGTTCAATCATCATATAAATAGAATAGAATGTGTGTGTGTGTGTGTTTGTGTTTGAGTGTGTTTTAACGCTGTAACTCCAAAACCAATAAACCTAGAAAGCTGAAACTTGGCATATGTACTAAGAGCACCCTGAGGGTGTGTACCTCGGGCTTATTTTTAAAAGTTTTGGTTTGGAACAGCACCAGGAGACAATTATATTTTCCCATAAGTTTACACGGGATTTTCGATTTTTCAGAGTGCAAGGTTTTTTTCCTTCTTTCGTCAAAATACGTAAATATGAACCGATTTTCTTTATTTTTCTTTATTCGACGGATAAAACTCTATATTATCTTATTCTTGCAATATTTACATGTTACACGGTAAAAGTTTTCAGAAATACGCATTCTTTTTGAAATTTTGCGGGTTTTTCGTACTCATTCCGGGCGTTACCAAGGCGACCATCATTGTTGTCTCCGATTCAATTACTGCCAATTAAACATTCAAATTGACGAAAGAAAAGCGTTGTTTGCTTAGAACTTTTGTTTAAGCATCGAAATTAATGACGCATAGCAACATAAATATTTAAAGATAATTATACTGTTGACTGCGTCTGGGAAGCGTTTAATCAAGGCATTTCATCATTAATTTTATGCTGGAACATGACCTTTTTGTAAGTAAAGCTATTATATTATACATCTGTAATGCTTACTAACGCAAATAGGCTCAAGCATAAATTTAAAGTTAGATGAGAATAGGGACGCACGTTTTTTAAAATTTATATATTGAAAGTTACATAGTTATTTTCTCTTCGTAGCTACATTTACGCAGATAAAGTTGTACATTTTGATTTATTATTTTATCTAAATAAAAGAAAATGTGTTAGTTAGTTTGTGTGTTAACGCTGTTACTCCAAAACCAATAAACGGCATGTGCACTTAAGGAAACCTGAGGGTGTGCACCTCGGGCTTATTTTTTAAATTTTTAGATTGGAAAGGGGGGGGGGGGAAGGAGGATTAAAAATATTAAATTAACGGTCATATAAACTGAAGAACTGAAACTTCGCATCGGGAAAGATTGCAGCATATTTTTCATTTGCATTTTAAAATTACTTAGAATCATCGTACGAATTTGGGACTTGGTCGAAAGAACGCTTAAAAGAATAAAAATTCATTTTCTTGCTGTCGTTTTTTAAATTCACTCCATAAATTAGTAGATGTTGAACGTCGGACTTTCTCCGATAAATGGAAACTATACTATTTTTTCATCGAATCGAACAGAAAGCCATTATGCTTAATTTGTTGGCAAACTGTTGCAGTTATGAAAGGATTCAACATTAAAAGGCATTACGACTCGTGTCATATATCTCAATATTCGAAATATGCGGGAAAACTGCGTGAGGAGAAGTGTGCGAAATTAAAAAAGGCTTTGAAATCACAACAATCGATTTTTACAAATGTGAGCAATAGTAGTGATGCAGCAGTGAGAGAAAGTTTTGTTATTTCTCAAGAGATTGCAACGTCTTCGAAACCATTTTCTGAAGAGGAATTCCTCAAAAGATGCATGATAAAAGCTGCAAATATTGTATGTCCAGAAAAACATCAATGTTTTGCAAATATCAGTCTTTCGCGTAATACAGTCGCCGGCCGGAAATCCGAATTATCAGACGATGTAGTAAATCAGCTCAAAGAAAAGATGAAAACGTTTATTTCGTTTGCAATAGCGACTGACGATAGTACTGACACTTCTGATATTGCACATTTAGCAGTGTTCATACGTGGTGATGACACAGAAATGAATGTCACTGAATAATTCGTGGAGTTAGTACCTATGAATGATACCAGTACAGGAGATGATATATTCAATGGCGTCAAAACTTCTATGGATAAATATGGTGTGGACTGCTCAAAGGCAGTGAGCATTGCAATAGACGGCGCACGGTTAATGGTAGGCTATAAGTAGGAGCAGCTTCTAGATTAAAAAATAAGAAGGAAGTGTAGTATACCCTCTCCCCCCTTCAAAATGTCGCCACTAGAAAACATATATTTCTTGGTAATATTATGACAACCATAAATAAACAAGCATATGAAACTAAATGAGGTACTACTGGGTTATCCTGGACCCCTTAAGAAAAATAATTCTTTGCGATAACCCTTTCCCGGAAAAAAACATCAAAACAAACTAATAAAATGAGAAATTTTCAAAAAAACTTATTATTTACAAGTAACCGAGGATATTAGCGAGCCTTCGGCTCGCTTTCTTTTTAGATTACAATGCCTTTTATATCGGGTGTAGCCGTCTCCGGGCGTTATCGCGCCCTTCGCCACTCTGGAACAAAACTATCCCTCCCCATTGTCCGGTGATCGGGTGGGCAGATCAGTCATGGATTTGCAAGCTTTCGTTTTGCGTGAAAGGGTTACCTCCAAATATTAGAAGGGTAAAATATTATTGATTGTTAAATCCCAAATACATAAAAATAACAAACTAAATAAACAATAGCATAGTAACTGTAACTGTTGCAAAAAACTATATTACACTTTCACCGATAAAATTATTAGAATAAACTTCCAATAATTATTGAGCAATGTCAACTATTTCTTCATAGCTTCTATTCTGTATGATAAAATGCCTAAATATGCGATTTCATTCATTTTCGCTCTACCGTTTAGGCTCTAGAACCGCGGACAAATCCACAGACGGCATTGCGAAAACCACTTTCTGACTCAGGTACACCTAAAACGCATATTTCCATCAAAATCTCGAGAGAGAATTTTTTCGCGATTACAATACTTTTTCAATATACTTCATATATGAGAAAGTAAAAAATATTGCAAAAAAGGAGAAATTTTGAATCTCGAGAACAAAAAAAGCCGAGAATTCACAATCTCTAGTTGACGGCGAAAGACTTGCAATTTAACAGTTATATGGATGAGTATTAACATATTAGCCAGAGGGAGGGAGAGATATGGAATGTTACTCTTGAACTGAATACGTAAATATCGATAACGGATGATTTGATTTCGACGATTCTTTCAGTGTTTCGTAATTGTGACGATTTGGGGAAATTGTGGGGAGTTAACGTGTACAGAAACGTCCAGGGTTCGATTTAAGAGGATGATTTATATTTCCCATGACATAAGACGTAGAAACTATGATTTCCTTTTTTTGCAAATTTAAATTGGAATAAATTGACCTATAATCTTGGGATCTGGACTATTATAATGGAAAATGAATAAATTTCTTTATTTTTATAGTAGATTTTCGAATATGGATCGAATCGGTCTACAATTTGGTTTTTGACGCGAAAATTTAACGTTTGTTGAGCTGAAATCCTTTCGTCGTCAATGGCAACCATTATGTTGCTGTTATGCGAAATTGCGTACATTGCATTGGGTTATATGGAAATCTTCACATCGAATTTTATAATACGGGAATTTAGATTCATTTCTTGCTGTCTACGATTTCGTTGAAAGATTAAGATGGAGGTAGAAACTTCGGGAGAGAAAGGTGGGGGAGAAAGGAAAACAAAAAAGGACAGATACAAACACACACGTGCTGGGAGTGGAGCCAATGGTTCTCTTAATTAATCCGGGGCCCAGAACGTGTGCTTTGCGTGGGGCCCATGAACCGCTTAATCCGGCCCTGGATGTTACAGGTGTGAAATTTTGACTCGGAGAATAGATTACGTGAGGCTAAATATTATTTCCCATTATGAGGAGGAAACCGAAATGCAAACACTCCGGATCCTAGAAGGAATGTAGTTTTCAGTCACATTCCCTAATGTTCTGGGTCACACAACTGGGACACTTTGTAAATCTCAGTTCATCTCTTTATTTGTTATAAAAGTTTTTGCCTTGTGTTCATTATCAGTTGCAGTGCTGAATCCAGGCATTGTTGACCGGGAGGGAAAATGATAACTTCGGGGTATTTTTAAAATAAACATTAGATTGAAGTTTGAACGATAGAAATAGTTTTTAATTGTACTTATAAAAAATCATATTAAATTCAAATAACATTGTATCAATCATCATATTCTCTATTTAAGGAACCAATAACATTTCATAATATTAAATAAATTAAATTAAATTTTAATAATAGAGTAAAGAATATCCCCCGGGCCTTCCCTTGGATTCAACAGTGATTCAGTTGTGTTGTGAAATAAGAAGTAATTGATGCTATGCCAAATTGCTGGATTTCGTTTATAATTTATGTTCCCAAGAAAAATACCTTACCTAAATCCCATATGAGAAGGTAAGGCCAAGATTGATAGCAATTGATGTCTGGATGAGGAAAGGACAGGGGAGAAATTTGAACTTTTTCGATGCAGAGGACTCAAATCCTATCAGTTTCCTAAGAAAGGGATTGTGGATTCAATTCTCATGGAATCGCAAGATTTAAAACTGCTTGTTTCATTCGTCAAGACACGTGTAGCCAAATAAACAGTGTATCTTTCAGGAGATACATATGTATTTACATTACTTTCCTTCTATAAAGGTATCTACAGAGCTGCGCCAAGCGGCTCTCCACATTTTTCAAAAAAAAGTATCAAATGAAAAATATTTTAAATTTCTTCTGTACACAAATTGTACATTACAAATTACATGCCCAAAATTAACTTGTATTCATTTATAAGGAGGCGGCAAAAAGGTCATGCTACCATTTTCAGTTTTACTTACAAACGGGAAGGTTTACCTATAGGCCCCGGTCTAGAGTAGCTAGCTTTAGGAGTGGAAATGTTTTGGGAAAAAATAAATAATAATAAAAATAAAAACTAACAAATCTCCTCTTGAAAATAACCTCACAATTCATTTAAAATTTATTACGAAAAAGTGACCGAGCTAATATCTATATTGTTTTTCTTTGTTTATCTCCTACTTTCTTATATCTTAATTTTCATCTACGTAATTGTTGGGTGAAATCTATATTCGTAGTTGCTTTTTAACTGGAAAGACACAAAAACCATTGGAATAACCAGCAGTGAAACTTTGAAATCCCGAGGGTTTGACATGTTAATTGGCTGAGGATGTTTTTCCCATCTCCATTTGGTTTGCTAAATTTTTAAATCGCCGCCAACGTAGATGCGGTTTGGATTCCTTGAAATGAGAGAGAGATAAAGAGTGCAGATAGGCAGGGGCAAAACCTCCGTTTCCTACCGCCTATCTTATCTTCATTTCTTACTTCTTAACGCACCCATCAATGCGCTATTTATTTTCTACGGGTTTCCATTTAAACTTGCGCGTATCCGCGAACGTTGGCATTTTTTGTGCTTCGTTTCCGTCATTCATTCATTTATTTCCCTTTCCATCGCCTTAGTTACAAGTTATTTTTGTTTGGTGATGATGGATTTGAAATTCATCGGCTTCTTTTTCATTTCAACGCTTATTCTCGGTGATTCGATTTACTACAGTCCGAGTGAGAGCGCAGTCGAAGATCACTTAGGGACCGGAGGGTACTGCAAATCGGATCCGACATGCGTTTGCGTTTTGAATAGAAACGGGGTTGTTTTGCATTGCGAAGGTGAATTGCATCTGTCGTTTACTTATGGAAGTGAGAAAGGGACAATGATTACGATAAAGTGTAACAGTACTATTCCATCACCGTCTCTGAATCACGATTACTATTCTCATCTAAAATTAGATTATTTCGATTTATTGACGGTAGGAATTTCGGATTGTCCTGAGCCGACAGAATCGTACGCGTCGCTTTTCTTGCCCTCTCCGGCGAATTGGTCGCTGGAGAGTGAAGAGGAGGAATCGGAGCAGTACATCTTTCACCTAGAGATAAGTTGTGGCAGTAGAAAAAATTTCTCACTTGAGAATAAACATTTGCAAAGATTGACGAAATTGAAGTTTCTAGCTATTAGGTGCAGCTCGCTGTCGGAGCTGCGGAGTGATTTATTTCAGGGTAACACGCCGAATCTCAGTTACCTTGAAATTAGTGACACCCGATTAGAGTACATCCCCGATAAAATCTTTAACAGTTTGGCTAACCTTGAGATTGTGATATTTGCTCGTAGTCGTTTAAATAGACTCCGCAGAGAAAACTTCATCGGCCTTCATTCTTTGTCAGCATTACATCTTTCAGAAAATAATCTATCCTTCTTAGAGGAGGATATATTCGAATCGATTACGAATCTGTTTCACGTAAATTTTACGAAAAACAGCTTAAGTTACTTACCAAGGAGTTTAAGCAACGTAATAAACTTAACAACCCTTGACTTTGGATATAACTCTTTAGAAAAAATCTCACTAAACAACTGTACCGCTTTCTCAAACTTGATTATGCTACATCTAATGCACAACCTCATAACAGAAATAGATCCAGAATGTTTTTCTCTCATGGGAAAAATTACATATATCGACCTGTCAGGAAATGCGTTATCGAAATTACCAGACAATCCAGTATGGCTAACAAATTTGAAAACCTTTATTTTTTGTGATAACTCGAAAATCGTCCCTCGCATCAGCCAGTTCTTGGTAAGTCATGCATTAAACGACTTAATAATGAGAAATTCTTCCATTGTTTCTGTCGAGGGAGATGTTCTTCGTGGTTTTCCTCATTTGAAAACTGTCGATTTCAGCAAGAATAGCATAAAATTCTTACCCGAGGGCTTTTTCTCTCATAATACAGAATTGCAGTTTGTTTACTTACAAGGGAATAAACTCTCCGAACTACCTGCTAAAGTTTTTCGTGGTATCTTCAATGTAGAACACCTTGATATATCATCAAACAATATGAGCTATATTGACTCTAGACTTTTTGCAAGCATCAATAATCTTAAATTTTTGGATCTATCAAATAACATTCTCGAAGAAATCCCGGAGAATTTATTGTCAAATCTGACTGCGCTCCACTATCTCAACCTCGCGTTAAATAAGATCACATCACTAGGAAAGGAGTTTTTCCGCGACAATATAGGTATAGAACACTTAGATTTGAGTCATAACAAGCTTAGAATCCTACCCAAAGATCTATTTTTGCCTTTCAAGGAAGGTAGCCGATTACATAGCCTTCATCTTGAAGGGAACCTCATATCATCTTTACCTATTTTGGAATTTCCTCGACTGGAATATTTAAATTTGGCAAGTAATAAATTGGAATATCTTCCAGAAGGAGCTTTACATAGCATGCCAACGTTAGAGCACCTGGAACTGTCAAAAAATTCGTTAAGAAAATTGGAAAATACGCCATTAGTTAATCAGCATCAGAAACTGACTTATTTGGGTCTATCTCTTAATTATCTAGAAAACCTCCCGCTCGACGCGTTAAGCGAAGCTAAAAATCTAACAGTTCTTGATTTGTCGGGAAACAGAGTTAATAGTTTCTATTTGGAATGGATCATTGAGGCAACGAATCTTCGCGAAATTGATTTGTCAAATAACGGCATGTCATTTATAGGAGTCGATGATGTAATTAATTATTATATGCTAAGGAGTGAGAGGAGCTGTCCGATCAAATTGATCGATCTCTCAAACAACAACCTCAGTTTTAATTACACCGAATGGATGTTTGATGAAAATACCCGAATATGGGGCAGAGAATCTCCTCTAGTGTACTGTAGCGATGCTGAGGTAAGTGTAGTTTTAAAAAAATCAATCAGTTTATCAAAGAAATCCCGCATGCATCGCGGAATTTGAGGCATACTGCTGCGTAAATGACCTGTTTCTTGGGTCATTTTTCTTTAGACTTATAGAGAGACAGTCCAGGTGCGGGACGAAAGATGTTGCCGAGGCCATTCCACACCTCTTAAGTTCATGACACTTAAAGAAATCACTCAGCCGTTTTTTTAAGGAATATTCCTTAATGGAGTCGCTGGAGAATAACAAATCAGCAACAAAAACCTCCTTGTCTCGATAGTCCCCTGTCCAAAATTGACACAGTCGAGAATAATGCAGTTCAATTCTCATTTTTACTTTCTCCATACATAGTATGGAGAAAGTATTGTGATCACGAAAAAAATCGACTTCGAGATTTCAACTGAAATACACGTTTTGAGGTCCCTAGAACACGTTTAGACTATTTTCGGAATGATGTCTCTGTGTGTGTGTATGTGATTGTGGGCGCTCTAAATCAAAAAGTACTTGTCATATTAATACCAAGTTTCATATATAACACTTTACCATGAGCACAAAGAACTGATTAGTTTTTGGACAATACCGGTTAAACGGAAGTCGAGGTTTATTCGAAACCCGATTCGGTTTTTGCAATATTTCTCCGTTAAAACATCATTATTGTATATACAATTCTATACAAAGGTTATAGAAAATGTAATTTCCTACAACTTTCATTTGAAACAATTTTCCATAGCAGTTATTTTTTAGGAATTATTTATAAATAATCGGTTTTTTCAGTTTCCGTCAAATATCTCCCTAAAAACGTCGTTATTGGTAATCTTCGTGAGGAACAAAGTTGTAGATAATAATATTTCTTCCAAGTTTTGTTTGAAACAAATTTTCTTATAACCATCCATTTCAGAGATATTTAACTTTTTCGTAATTTCCAGTATACAGCGCCACCACCATGTAGCGGTGAATTCTGTAAACACATTCAAAATATACGTAATTTACGGCAATAAGGACGACTGTATTCTTTTGCGATACGAAATAATAATTTTGCCTTATAATGCTATTCATAATAATTTAAACATCTATACCCCAATTATGGAGAAAGTCATATGTTGGCCACATCAGATTTTTTTCGCTTTTCCCATAAGTTTACACGGGATTTTCGGTTTTTCACAGTGCAAGATTTTCTTCCTTCATTCATAAAAATACCTGAATATGCACCGATTTCCTTCGTTTTTGCTTTATTCCACGATGAAAACTGTGTACTATCTTATTCTTGCGATTCTTATATGTTACACGGTCGAAGTTTTAGATTCACTAAATCCGTTGAAATTCAACGGGCACCTCCACTAGTTCATAATAATTTAAATATCTACTTTACCCCAAATATGGAGAAAGTCATGTGTTGGCTACATCAGATTTTTACTTTCCCATACGTAGTATAGGGAAAGTATTGTTATCTTGAAAAAATTCGAATTCGAGATTTCAACGGAAATACACGTTTTGAGGTCCCCTGCACACGTTTTGACCGTTTTCTCAATGATGTCTTTGTGTATGTCCGTATGTGTGTGACAGAAATTTTGTGGGCGCTCTAACTCAAAAACTATTCATCAGATCAGCATGAAATTCTATATTTGTCATTTTATATATATTCTTAAGACTTGAAAAGATTTTGATAACAATCGGTCAGCCGAAAGTAGCGGTTTACTCCTGTCAAATTTTAGCTTTTCTTAAAACATTTCGCTTAAAACTGAATTTCTGTTTACATATATATATATATATATATATATATATATATATATATATATATATATATATATAGTATGCTAAAATAATAAAGGGCGTCGATATATTACTTTGATTTTCTCGCATTATTTCCTATGTTAACTCTGCAATTTTGGCTGTGGTCATTTTGAAACGTTTTTCTGTTAAGTGTTTAGTGTTTTTCTGTGGCGTATTTCGATTACGACAAACGAATTATATTGAACACTCATTCCACGCAGGTGATTCTTCTTGTTAATAACTCAATCGACTCCATGTTTATGGACTGGAGGTCTATGTTTCCATATCTGAAATTGCTTGACCTCCGAAAAAACAAAATAAAATACCTGACACATCAAGACTTGCTATTTGCCACAGGCGAGGTTCATGATAATGGAACTTTTGAACCTTATCCTTGTTATCATTCTCTCATGGTGGATTTGAGGGAGAATCAAATCCGTGGGGTTGAACTGCCCGCTTCATCGGTGAGTATCTGATATTAGAGGTTTTAATATTAATGACTACGATGCTAATGATTCCAACGCATTTCTCGACAGTTGATAGACCTTCGGCCAAGAGCTAACACTGCTGGATGGTATGGTCATGTCACAATGTTGTTGGACAGCAATCCTATCTCCTGCGGTTGTAAGCTGCTCAATTTCCTAAGGCTTATGGACAATGATATCGTATTAACAAGTGAGCTGCTTAGAAGAGAAGGAGTGAAATGGGTACTGCCAGCCAAGATTGAAGTTGGAAATCTCAGTTGCTGGTGAATTTTCTACTTGTATACGTCATATTGATTTTTCTTACATATATACACACACAGTAAATCCACAGTTATCCGTGAGCGAATTATTCGGGCATTGTCAAGAGAGGTTGAATTTTTCCAGTTACATGGAAAATTGAATTATTTAAACATCCTTCGGAATATAAGATCAAGCTAAACAAAAGTTGTTTCAGCAAAAGAGACAGAGTTCCATGTCAACAAATATAATCCATTTTTACCCGAAGTGAAGCTTTTTCCCTTATTTGAGGGAGTTTCTTACAAACCAAGGACCGTCTTAAATTCGCAGAGATGTTAAATTACTCTATAGATGAGGTAATCCTTTCGTAAAATTTTTATCTTTCAATATAATATTTTAAATTTCATGTGCATCTATCTGCTTGGCCTAAACAATTCTCACGGAGAACGAATGAATAGTTTCCTCACGAGTGCAATTTTTAATCAACAATCAGTATGTTCGTTGGCTGAAACATAACAGACTAAGAACGATGCATACATTCAACTGAAAAAAAAACGTAAATGGTTTAGTACCAACCTTTTCCTACATCACGTATCTCTTCTTCGCTCTTTCTCTTTCATCTGTTCCTCTCCCCTCGCACAAGCCCCCATTCTCGACGTTTTTTTCATTAATTGTAGTGAAAGTTACCAGTAAAAGTAGAATTAAAAAACAAATATATACTATTGGTCTTCATAAATGTGATTAATGAAATTGTGGTTGCGGCATTTTTATGAAATTTATTTGCAGTATTATTGATAGAATTTCTCCAAGTTCATAACGTGTCCTATCGGGAGGAAACCTTTTTGACGGAAATATTTCTTGCTTTATAGGGAACCAGAGACGGTCCGTGGGAAGAAAATCCTAGAAGTCGAGACATGGATTCACCACCTGTTACCAATGGTTGGTCTGTGCGCTTTCAAAGGATATTAATGACGCATTAATAAATTACTTAGTCAAAAATTACCACGGATATAAAATATTCATATATATAAATCACTGATAAAAAATAAAGTAAATCAAAACTAAAAATATTAGTAACGAAAGTAAAAAATATTAATTACAATGGGCTCAAAGATGCCACACATGCAGTGTAATGGAAAATAAAGAGAAAATTACCGATTGTTAGTGTACTGTTTTTTTCGCGGAGATTTATCTTTTATAAACCTTGTTTGAATGAAAAAATGAAGGAGAAAATGATAACACAACATACCTAACAGAAAAATGAGTGCGAAAGGACGGATGTTTAATTCATTATCGTCGCGTAAACATGCCACCTTTTCCTGTTGCGGGTTTTCAGAGGAAGTTGACGCACGTACATTCTTAGATAAGGTTTAACTTAGTTAGAAAAAGTCATTTCAACGAAATTTCCATTTGAATAAAATATTAACGATAGTTACTGATAAATTATCAGATAATTAAAGAGCTACTCCGTGGGCAAAAATGAGCACCCGAACAACTGGGTCGAAGAGGGGAGGAAGTGAGTATATTATTGATGCTTCCATTTTATCTTCACCTTCCACTGCTACTCTCTCTCTTTCTCTCTCCATTCCGATGAAGCGCACCGTTCCTTTCATCCCCTCCTACCAGTCTTTCTCTTCTCCTCTTTCCAGTGATCACCCGTTTGATGTTTATGCGACTCTTCCCTCCGCTTATTTAGAACCGGACACGTGCCGAATGGAATGCGGGAATCGCGTAATCCAGAGAAAGCTTTTTGCGTCACTCATTGAAAACACCCACACTCGGCCTTTCGGACACCATTTTCCTCCTCCATCTTTTTCTCTTTTTTGCAATTTCGCTGTAGCATTACCTTCTTGTCCTTGAGCTCGGAAATAAATGGGCGCGCATCTTGGGCGAGGCCGCAGTGCCGCATCACTATAAGAGGCTGTTATTTAATTGCTAGCGCGAATGCCGACCAGAAATGAAGAGGCGTCAAACGTAACATGTTTATCTAATTTTTAGCACGAGGATGAGGTCATAAACAAAGCAGCGGTAGAAGTTGAGGAAACTACTCATCCGACACGCTTCAAATTGGTCGTGTTGTTCTAATGCACATAATACGCTAAAACAGGGGTGGGAAACTACGGAGTATGCGGCCCGGGAAGCTGTGATGGAAAAACTATCCGTAAATTTTAACACACAAATTCATATTTTTTTGGAAAATTTGTGATAATAAAGCCTTTTTACTTTCTTCATATATGTAGTATAGGGAAAATATTGTTTCCATGAAAAAATCGATATCGAGATTTCAACGGAAATGCACGTTTTAAGGTCCCTATAATAGGTTTTGACTATTTTCTCGATATTGCCTGTGTGTCTGTGTTTATGTGAAAGGAATTTTGTGGGCGCTCTAACTCAAAAACTATTAATAAAATCAGCAAAAACTTTAACAAAGACTATTGTAAATGTTTTAAAATTATTCTCGAGTGAAATCGCTGATAAATATTTCTGAGAACGCTTATGTCGAGAGCAGTCATATTCATTGCTCTGTATGGAGAAAGTCATGTTTCGGCCAGATCATATTTTCCTGAAATTTGTACCATAAAAACATCATTTACCTACTCTTGATTTTCGCTATTATGATCACTCAGAATCTCAGAGTATTTACCGATTCGAAATCTAATCCGGCCCGCCAAAGCATCGACAGCTTTCAATGCGATCCGTTGAGATATCCTCGACCATCCATGCAGGTCACCATGTATGGAAGTTTGCCCACCTCTGCGCTAAAACGGATACTTGAAACCGCGGTTGGCGAGGGACTACTTATATAGATCTAATTGTAAAAGTTAGCTGAATATTCTTTAAGAAAAATTCTTTCTCTTATAATCCACTGAATCCAATTTATTTTACGCACTTTCACAAAATCACCAAAAAGGCGTTGGCCCTTGATGACATAAGATACTCAACTCAGGGAGAGTAAATGTTGTGTGTTCATAACGCGTTTAATACATAACACGGTTGATTGCACTGATGCAGCAACACTTGAACAGACGTGAAGGCCAAGTCTAGAAGTGGAGTCAACTCATCTTTTGGGCTGGTACTCCTGGATAGATGGCAGAGAGGAAACGTCGGAGACACTCGAAGATGAGAGAAGCGGAGGAAAATGGAGACTATCAAGACTATAAGACTGTGTGTTCTGTCCGAAGCGAACTCACTCACTCAGTAGCGTCGTCAAGGGAACCAGGCAGAAAAGAGAGAGAAACGCTTATTACCAGAAGGAACACAGCATAAGACCTCTTCGGAGATAAGGTTAGGGTACGTATAACGGAGAGACCGTCGCCGAAATCAGGCGAGTAAGCGCCCCTCTATCGCCATGTTTAACAGCTTACGTTTTCGAGTGCGTTGCCCAATCTCAATATTCTATATCAGAAATAAAACTTGGATCTTAAAGAAATATTTTCTTAATATCATTCCTTTCTTTTTAAGAAATCCTCAGCCATTCGACAACCGATTCCACCCAAGCGCTCGTTCTCCCGATTCCGGTAAAGATATTGAAGACTTAAATTTTTTATTTCCGTAACTTAGTGATCGTTTTGTTGTCGAGGGGATCAATCACTTCCATTCGTATATATTACCGAACAACCAGTGTCTGTTGCGATCGACGAGCGAGAACAAGTGAAATTCCTTTTTCCGTGAACTTAAAAAATTGCTAGAATAACTTCTTCGCGATTGCGTGAAGTGTCGGTGATAAAACCCGCAAAGATTGAAGGACCACTTTGCATGCAAAAACAGTCTTGGAATCTAGATAACTCCTTTTTATAGTAGAAGGGGTTAATTAGTCATCCATATTATAAAGTTTAAGCAATGTTTATTTGCCTCACAAAGGAGGCTGTGAATCTTTCTTCTTCTAGTGTTTCCGTATTAAACGTGGTTCCCTGCACTCGGTTTCGGGATTTCAAAAACACTACGGTCATCTTGCCTTAAATTACCGTGAACTCTTCACCTTCACTAGACTATATTTCTATACACCTCGGAGCAAATTTTACTAGGAGTAAACGTTTGATAATCGCGCAATCCCGGGATTTTCTAAGTAAGAATCCCGGGATTGCGATGTTTTGCGCTATCCCAGGTTTGCAAACCCCGAGTGCTTTGTCAACATAGGCAGTCTTTCCGTCGACAGGTCCATGAATATTCATGGTTTAACCTCGTTCTCCACATATTCCGCTTTTGTGCAGTCAACTGGATGTCCTGATAGCTATCGTTCCCTTTCAAGTCGCCGGTCATCTTAACCCCTTCCTACCCCTTTCTCCTTTATCTTACAATTTTCCTTCTAACGCGTCTTTAATCATGCTCTCACTCCTCAAGTAATGTCCAATCCAGTTCGCCTTCCTCTCTTCTTTAATCAGTGTGATCATTTCCTTCTCTCATATTATTCTTAGTACTTCATCGTTTTTCCTTCTCTCTGTCCATTTTATCTTCAGCATTCTTCCCCGTGCCTACATTCCGAAGCTTCCCAAGTATTTTATGTGTTTTCCTTAGCGCGCATGTTACTGCCGATACATGTATCACGTTATCATTTTCCTGGGGATATCTTCCTTTGTATTTACTAGTGTTGTGTTTCTTCCAAAAACGAGCGATTTGTCCCTGCGGAGGACGGTTCCATTCCACTGTTTTCCATAGGAAAGGAACTATTCTTAATACCATATTTAGATAGGTAACTAATGCATCCGCTAAATCGTTTATCGTGAAAGTATGCGTGGCTCCCGTTTCCAGAAGATTTTTTCTTATGGACCTGCTATGCAGTTACACTATATATTATTCAGAGATTTACAGTTCGCTTATCTAAAAATTTACGGAAAACGAAATACAAACGAATAAACTACTACGAATCGTATACAGCATTTGTAATTAGTAACTTCTGTAAAACAATAGGAAGCCATGTCAGTAAATAATTTATAGGAGAAGAAAACGCGAGACGCATAAAAAACAGAGATTTCGACGAGCGATAATTTATTCATAGAAAGGAAAACACGATGACATGGCGATCCATACGCAAAGTGTTAGCATACTCCCTCTTTCTCGATGTTTAAATTGTCTCGCGAGTTCTCTCTTTTCCTCGTTGAGTAAACAAGATTTCAAAAAATTTGGGCACTCCTCTGCGCCGACGTCGTCACAACGTATGCTAAGCACGCCGTGTAATAAGTAAAGGTTTATTAGAAATAATCACGCACGAAAAAACTTCCACGAATTGTATGTAGCGTTTTCAACTGACAACGGCTAGAAATAGTAAGAAATCAATCCGATAAATAAAATACAGGCGGCGAAAAACGAATTGCACAAAAAAGGATATTTCGACGAGAGATACTTTGCTCGTTTTAAAGAATTAAACACGAGGGAAAAATGTTGTATTTTGGTATTTTTCCCTTTTTTTTAAAATATAATACGAAATTGGTTCAAACTTGCTTAAACGAATAAAAAAGTCGTTCGTTGAGTGAAGATCGTCCTCCCACCTCGTATCTCCATTATAAGAAATTTCATAATCCTGCATTCGTCTTCACGTCACTCAAATACACGTTAGACGGAGAAACATAGCCTAATTAATTAGGCTAAATTCGAAAATTGGGACACAATTAAACTCAGTTCATCAGTAGCTTTTTTGAAAATTGATTCTAATTATCTAAAAAAATCCTGTATGTGTTACGGGACTATAGGGAGTAAAGTCTTAAGAAAACACTAGGTTCTTTAAAATATTTTTAAAGCATTTAAAATAATATATATTTTTATGATTTCCTGTGAATCGACGTGGCATGAAAAATAGCTTCTCGAGCCGACTGGTGTTGGCGACCTTAGCTGTATAATGTAGGGCTGCATAAAATAACCTCAGATTTGTATCAACTGGATGCGGCAAAATCATTCGCGCTCGCCGTTTATACACGACGTAATGAATGTCGAGAGAAGGTCAAGTTCGATGATAATTTTTTCCCCGGCATAAAGCTAAAGCAACGTCACAGCCTCCGCGAATCTATCGTTGCCATTTTATCTTCACCTTCCACTGCTACTCTCTCTTTCTCTCTCCATTCCGATGAAGCGCACCGTTCCTTTCATCCCTTTCTACCAATCTTTCTCTTCCCCCCTTCCCAATGTTCACCTGCTTGATTTAAATGCGACTTTTCCCTCCGATTATCTAGAACCGGACACGCGCCGAATGGAATGTGGGAATCGCGTAATCCAGAGAAAGCTTTTTGCGTCACTCATTGAAATCGGACACCATTTTCCTCCTCCATCTTTTTCTCTTTTTTGCAATTTCGCTGTAGCATCACCTTCTTGTCCTTGAGCTCGGAACTAAATGGGCGCGCATCTTGGGCGAGACCGCAGTGCCGCATCACGAACGTTCAGCAAAAGGGGAAAATGCCTGTCTTCTTCTTAAACGTCACTGTATGAGGCTGTTATTTAATTGATAGCGCGAATGCCGGCAAGAAATGAAGAGGCGTCAAACGTAACATGTTTATCTAATTTTTAGCACGAGGATGAGGTCATAAACAAAGCATCGGTAGAAGTTGAGGAAACTACTCATCCGACCGGTTTAAAATTTTTTATGTTGTTCTAATGCAGATAATAAGCTAAAACGTCCCATCTTAACGTCCGAATTCTATTACAGCATCGAAAGTCTATTCGCCGCCTAAAGAAATCCCCGGAAATATGCGCAAGTCCTTTTTATCATACTTTTAAAACATATGTATATGAAAGGACACGATATGTATAAATGTAAATAGATAATAATAATAAATATAATAATAAATATAATAATAATAAATATAATAATATATATAATAATATATATAATAATAGTATAAATGTAAAGGTTAGTTGAATATTCTTTAATAAAATCATTTTCTGTTATTGCCCATTTAATCCAATTTATTTGACGCACTTTGATGAAATCACCGAAAAGGCGGTTGCCCTTGACGACGGAAGATACTCAACTCAGGAAGCGTAAATGTTGTGCGTTCGTAACGCGTTTAGCACGTGACACGGCAGATCGCACTGATGCGGCGACACGCACACTGGCGGACAAACAACGGGGGCGGCCGATTTATCGTCAGACAGCATTTTTAGCAGTAATGCGGATTGTATTATAATATGCCGTATATTCTTACATATTTACTACCTACGGAAATTTATCAAACCATGAGGCGTTTTTTAAAATTTTTGTAAAGAACGCCTCAAAAGGGCGTAAAATGAGAGACTTGCACACGGGCGGCCAATGAGATACTAGCACACGGGCGTGAAGGTCAGGTATAGAAGTGGAGTCGATGCGTCTTTTGGGCTGGTACTCCTGGATAGATGGCAGAGAGGCAACGTCGCAGACATTCGAAGATGAGAGAAGGGCAAATGGAGAAAAATGGAGGGGGATGAAGACTATAAGACTGGGTGTTCTGTCCGAAGCGAACTCACTCACTCAGTAGCGTCGTCAAGGGAACCAGGCAGAAAAGAGAGAGAAACGCTTATTACCAGAAGGAACACAGCATAAGACCTCTTCGGAGATAAGGTTAGGGTACGTATAACGGAGAGACCGTCGCCGAAAACACGAGAGTAAGCGCTCCTCTATCGCCATGTTTAACAGCTTTCGTTTTCAAGTGCGATGCCCAATCTCAATATTCTATATCAGAAATAAAATTTGGATATTAAAAAAATATTTTCTTAATATCATTCCTTTCTTTTTAAGAAATCCTCAGCCATTCGACAACCGATTCCACCCAAGCGCTCGTTCTCCCGATTCCGGTAAAGATATTGAAGACTTAAATTTTTTATTTCCGTAACTTAGTGATCGTTTTGTTGTCGAGGGGATCAATCACTTCCATTCGTATATATTACCGAACAACCAGTGTCTGTTGCGATCGACGAGCGAGAACAAGTGAAATTCCTTTTTCCGTGAACTTAAAAAATTGCTAGAATAATTTCTTCGCGAATGCGTGAAAACCCCGAGATAAAATCCGAAAAGTTTGAAATAACACATTGCTTACAAAAACCGTCGTGAAGTCTACTTAAACCCTTTTATAGTAGTAGTTTGGGCAATGTTTATTTGCCACATAAAGGAGTTTATGAATCTTTCTTCTTCGAGTGTTTCCGTATTAAATGTGGATGCTTCCCTGCTCCCGGTTTCGTGATTTTTTAAAGCACTTACGACGCTCATCTTAAAGGATTTTTCGTAAAACCGATATTGGGTAATGTACCTACCCAGAGAAATATGGTGTAATACATAAAATATGAATAGCCTTGTAAAGTAACGCTTTTCAATTACGATGATAGATTTTAAATAAATACAATACATAAACATCATAGCATTTTTGCAACAATATTTTATCTTAATGTGCTTGAAGGTTTAGACACACGAATGGCAGCCGTGGTATTCAGATGACGTCACCCTCAAATGCATACTTTCTTTCCCAAATATGGATTATTCGCTTGCTCAATGGTGTTTTCTTTTCATTCACAAAATGCATCGCTCTTATAGCTAATCGTATTCTTTCCATACGATACTTTGTCCGTAAAACCTCTTCCATCTTTCATAATACACATATTTAATCAATTTAATAATTACCTTTATAGCGATCTTTTCCGTACGTTTCTCTCTTACCTCCGAGACCGCATACCAGGGATTCTCAACCTTTTTTAAGTCGCGACACATGGATACAGAAATTACTCAAGAAGAAATAATACAACACAATATATTAAATATAATTATAATGCATATGTTGAATGCTATAGTTACAAATGGCAAAGAACTAACCTTGTTTATTAATGGGAAACTTGAGACTGGTTGGCTGCGCACAACTTGTCCAATCGGGGCAGAATTGTTGACAGGCACACATTCAACTCTACCTCAATATCCGTGGGGAGCGAGATATTCTTTGTGTTGATGTTGATGAGAGCAGAGAATGCCTTCTCACACAAATATGTAGTAGAAAACGGTAGTAAAATGTCAATTGCCTTTTCCTCTGTTGAACAGTAAGCCAAAATGAAGAAACCGGACACTCATCAAATTTGTGCTTTAGAGTAGTATACATAGACATGTCAATAAGTTCATCTTTTTCTTGAGCACTGAGGTCCTCAGCATTATTCATTCATTTATCCGAAAAAGGTGACATTACCCATTCTATAGCACTATTTGACAGCGAAGGAAAGTAATGTATGATTGCCTCTTCTAAAGCTGATAAATAATTCACAATCAGTTATTTCAAAAAAGTTACATTAGTATCTTGAATTAGTTGTAACATTATAACGCAGAAATCTTAACTGTACTCCATTAACCTTTTTGATATGATTCTCACTAGAGTAGGACCTCGGTAACCGTCGACGATTATCCATGGCGACTCGCCATGGATAATCGTTGTTCCGATCAACCGTCGTTTGTGGCCAAGTGGTACAAAATGCAAAAGTTCCGTCATCATTTTTGAACGAAGCAACCAAAGGAATAAAATGACGATTGCACTGTGACTGAGAGAGAAAGATTGCTCACGCAGTGGTGAGCAACCTTTTCTGCATGGTGAGCCGTATTGTTGGCAATAAATCCTTCGGTGGGCCTCATTGGATTATAGTTAAATCGGAAGTTATCTGGTGATTCTTAGGCACCATATGCGTGGAAATAAAGTTAGAATTAGCTTTTTAGGATTAAAATTTTAATGTAATCCGGTAGGCAGTACACAAAACAAAGACAATAAAACACAACTAACAGCACGATTTCGACGAGTACGACACCAGAAGTGTTTAAATTCTTTTAAGTAACAGGTAAATGAGTTTAATGGTGCTCTAGTTAAGAAGACTCTTGTCTTAGTATCAGTTACCACTTTTATGTGCTGCCTCATCTCCCTTTCGTGGCAGTCGCCGGCCCTGTACCTTTTTTGCTGAACTCACACCTTTTTCTTTCATCTCTTCTGTTTACGCACTTTCACTAAGTACTTTTAATTTTACAGATAAATCTGTTGAATTTTAGGAAACTGTGAAAATTGAAAATGAATACACGCCAGCGGACGCAGATTAGAATAATGGACCTGCTCATTTTCGGCGTCATTGCTGCGACCTTAGCACTGGCTTCTGACGTTCCATCTGTTTGCCTATCCGACTCCGATTGTGATCCTGGCTTTTGCTGCACTGTCGGTGAGATATTTCAATTTCAGTTATATAACGCTTTGCATAAACCGGTATCAAGTAATGCATGAATCTATGTGCTTATTTATTAAATTTAACATAAAATGAAACGTCAGTAACTCAAATACTCGATTACTTATATAGAAGATGTTTTTCCCTTCATTACTGACACACTTAAAAATTCTAAGCCGAGATAAAATGGTAAAACTCATGAAACTTACTCAAAATTAATATATAAATCGCAAAAATATTTCTAATTTTTTAGGATTTTTCGACAGATTTTATGTAATACATTAAATGGTAGAAACGAATCCTTAATTTTTCCTTGATTTCTGAAATTAACGTAAGCCTGAAAATTCTCTGCGAACAGAATTTGTATCATTAATAGCATGTAATTAAAATTTCTGCCTTAGGAGCTAGCAGAAACCCCGTACCCACGTGCAACGAGAAGAGGGCGAATGGAGAGGGTTGCAGCCCAACCTTCGAGATGACTCACAACACAACTATTACTTATCCCAATGGAAAACAATTGAGCCTCACTAACGTCCACCGTATATACTGCGGTTGCGCTGAAGGACTATACTGCGAATCAAAGAGCAAGTCATGTGTCCCGAAACCTGGGTCGTGATCGTGTTAATGCACATTCATCGATATCAGATTGGAGAGAACGGAATGGCTTGTACTTAAAGATATCATGTAAAATTTAAATTATTTACTCGCCAACGCTAATGTAGAAAAAATGTCTTTTATATGATCTAAAAATAAAAAAATAAAAATGTTAATTGAGTGGTTTCACTTTGACCTAGGAAATAGACGCACTCGGACTTTTTGTGAAAATCCAAATAGGGATACCTAAAAAAAACCTACAAATTTTATTGTTTCATATTTTTACCCATAAGATTCACTTGCGTTTTTATGAAAAGCATAACGGAGAAACTTAAAAAATTTAATTTAAGAAAAATAGCTCAATAAAAAATAATGTTGTATTTCCAATCTAAATTGAGCATATGACAATATTCTCTAGATGCTTGTCTTTAAAGCTGATTATTACCTACATATTAAAATGCCTAGGTACTGGATTGACGTAAATATTGTACTATAACACACAGGAATCCTAAATATGAAAAATCCCTCTCATTTTGTAAAGTTATGTGGCGGACGTGCAATAAATTAACCTTCTTCATTATTAATTACTAGAAATCCAACTGCCATGGAATGCTTGAAAAAACTAGAGGTTATTTTGGCCGAATGAATGAGAGACTTCTTAAGTGGTGATTTTTGGGCAAACGATGTAAACTTTAGAAACAACGATATTCAAAATAGTGTCATTTCAGTGTTCGTAATAAAAGGAAAGGTTATGAAAAACGGTTAAAATTGCTAAAACTCCACGGCTTGTTTATATACAATTATGTTTTATTTTCTATCTAAATTGAGCAAGTTATCATATTCTCTAGATATTTGTCCTTTAAACTGAATATTAACTACATATTACAATGTCTAAGTGCTGATTTGACGAAAATATTGAACCGTCCACACAGTAATCCTAAATATATGAAACATCCCTCTCATAGAGTAAATCAGGGGTCCCCAAATTACGAGCCATGGGCCACATCCGGCCTGCACCGTGACTTCATCCTTACCCCATCAATTTCTTTAAGTTTTGTGTATTTTCCTTTAGGAATTTCCATCAGGCATAATTTTTTTATATCTAAACGACATTTTCTGAGTGCCTAGATGCAAAATACTTTTAATATAGGCGTATGGCATATTGCAGAATCAAAAAAATCACGAAACATGCTCTAAGAATTTTTCACACGGCCCGATCAGTCATTTGAAAGATGGTATGTGGCCCGCAGAATTGTTCATGAAGCCTCATGCGGCCCTGTAAGTAAAAAGTTTGGTGAATCCTGGTGGCGGATGTGCAGTGAATCAGCTTTTTCATTATTAATTACTAGAAATCCAATTGCTGCGGAATGGTAGCAAAAACAACGATATTCAAAATAGTGTAATTTCAGTGTACGTAATAAAAGGAAAGGGTTATGAAAAACGGTTAAAATAGCTGAAACTCCACGGCTTGTATATTTCTAGGGGAGGGAGATCTATTAGTGAACATCTTTGTTGTTATGAAATGCAACACCAGCATAGAATTAATTGTAGATTCAATCTCACACATGATGAAGATCATGGAATATATGGGAATTTAGATAATGAAATTAATTCTTTTTCACCTGGTTTATAGGAAGGATTCAGAAGGCTTCGAAAATCATAATTATGACTTTTTAATCTTTTGCTCTGAATATTTTGCCGCTGTGCGTTTTGAAGAAATGTATTATGTATTTGATTCACATTCCATGAATCTGAAAGGAGAACCAACTGTTAATAATGACGGCAAATCTTGCATTTTATTGACATTTCTTCAATTGAACAACTCGAAAGATCTTTTAAGAGAAATTTGAAATTGAACGCCAACGTAGGTACTAACACCACATAAAGTGAGTTTAATTGACGTTGTTAAACAAGAGGAATTCATTCTGCTAAAACTAAATGGTGTTCCTCCCTAGCAACAGAACGCAAGACTTCCCAATGAAACTGAAAATGTCATCATACACGGATTTTATTGCTAATCGAAACATACCAACCTTAGGATAACGAAATCCCAGAAATTGACTAAAATGAGAGAAAGAGCACGGTGCTGTTATGCGGTATGAAATGGATAAATAAAATAAAGTCGCAAATGAAGTGCATGAAATAAAAACGTAATAGGTGACCTGGCACTTTTTTTGTTCCCTTACCGTGAGAATGAGTTGAAAGTGAAATGATCATGTAAGGGAGTGCTACAATTCTTTTTAACTTTTCGCTGCACCAACGACCTTTCTCTCTTTCTGCCTCCCTCTTCCTCCCTCTCTCTTTCTACCTCTCCCCTCTTCTTATTCCTCCCTTTTCCCCAGTCTCCCCCTTCCTTCGTCTCCCTCTCTGATTCCCCCTCTTTTTTCTTATTTCATTCTTCCCCCCTCTTTGCCTTCCTCTTTCTTTCCGACCCTCCATACATTACACCACGTCTTCAACGGTAATTTGGATTTCTCTATTGGTACGTTGAATATAAGATTCTTAAATTGGAATTTAATGTTCTATTTCCGAAATTAAAATCGTTATTATATGTTCTTGCTTACTTTTATTTGCGGCCAATGTTGCCCTATAACCGTATAATTTTCTTTAAATCGTTAGCTCATTAATCGTATTAGAGAATGGTAAAAAAACTATTTCTTATATTACTGCTTACATAAACCACGTTTCAAATTATTTACACATAATTAGTTTTAGTTAGTATGTCTGTTTGAAGCAATGGATTACCCGGAAAATAAACATTTTCCAACTAACACTCATAGTCGTAAGAACGCCTCTCCATCTCTGCTGTTTAATTGTCCTTTGCTTCCCTTTCTTCGTTCTTTTTATTTCTATACTAGCAGGAGTGCCCGTTGAATTTCAACGGATTTAGTGAATCTAAAACTTCGACCGTGTAACATGTAAGCATCGCAAGAATAAAATAGTACACAGTTATACCCGTTGAATAAAGCAACAAGTTAGGAAAGTGTACAACGTATCATAAATGGGCGCGTTTCGTGCAATGGAGTATTAGAAAGCAATTATATACCTATACGTAAGGGAAATAGCGTATTAAAGTCCTTTTCTTCATCATAAATAATCCATTTTCTTCCTATTTAATAATATTACATGTACACGTAAGGAAATTAAACGTTTGTTTGGGAGATTGTTTATGTTAGCAACAATGAAGTAACCATGCAAGAAATTTTCCAAGTTCAACTCGATATAAGACTTTCTTGTTTGATTTTCTCGATAACGACTACTCCTACGATAAAAATATATAGGAAAGGAAATACTCTACTTTATCAGTTCTACAACTTTTATTTGAAAAATATTTTCATATGAGCAGTACTTTACGAGATATGACGAAAATTTAATTTTTTGTCACCAGTAAAGTGGTACCCCTGATTGGCGTACGTGATTCATTTTTGCGATTTTCTTCTTATATTTGACTGAAAGTCCTTAATATCAAATTTCATAAAAATCCGTTCCGTAGAAGCCGAGAACGAACATGCGGACGGACGGACGGACGGACGGACAGACGGACGGACGGACCGACCGACGATAATAGGCGCTCACGCTGTAAGCGAAACGCGCCTAAAAATGAAGAAAACCGCTCCGCATTTTTCTATTTAGATGAATGAAGGAAGAAAATCTTACGAAAATAACGTATAAATTCCCTCCCCTCCCTCTCCTTCCATTCTCCCCCTCCCTCCCCTCTCTCCCCCTCCATCTCCCATCCTCCCCCTCCCTCTCTTCATCCCTTCCCTCTAATTCCCTCTCTCCATCACCCCCGTCCGTTACCATCAATCTCTCTCCCTCCCTATCTCATATTAAAAGCATTCAAAGCGCACAAACTTACAAACATTCTCCGTTATATGTTAGATTAGAAGATAATTCAATTAAAAACTACAAATATTTCAATGAAATAAGCAACAATTTAAACAAAAATTCAACAACAATTTTTACGTAAGATATGCAATGTTAGTAAATTTCTTTACTTCAATAATGCCATAAATGCAAAAATTATGTTTTACAGAAATAACTGATGAAAAATTTATATTTTTAAACCTATTTCAATTCCTTGCTGAAATATACTCAAAAAACCAAAATTTGAACCGGCCATTACATTAAGACCTTTCAACCCAGTAGAATGATTTTGTCCACTTTCAGCTAGAAAATGTATATCATCAAAACATCGATATTGGCGTAGGAATCATCAAAATCGGTCCAATGGTTGCTGAGATATCCTCAAGAAACTGAAATTTTGACCGACCGATCCGTGACCTCCGGGGTAACAACCTCGTGGGTCGATTTGACTTATATTTTCATTATCATTGTGTTTACTTACATTAGTAACATGCTATACTGGTCGTGTTTGCAATGGAAAAACATTTCAAATTCTTAAAGCATCATTACAAAAAAAAGTCATAAAAAGCAACTTCTACATTCTTTCTACATTGTAGTTGATTAAGTTTTTCTGCGGTTTCAAACCAACGAATCGAAATTTCGCGCAAATTCAATCGAAAGTTTTTCAAAAGACGCTCTCACCACTTCGTAAAGCAACAAAAACGGAAATCTCGCCAATCCACCAATATCGCTAGGGATATTTATTTCATAAACGAGCTTATGATTCGCTCTCTCTCTCTCTGTTCGTCTTTGGAATAAATGAAAACGAAATAACGAATAAACAGCGAGAGATACGATATAAGACAAATTTTCAGGATGTGTGATCTACGTCATTAATTTCACTGCGAAAGAACTTCTTTGGAGAAATCGGAGGGACTTAGGGTGGAGTGGAGTATCGACATTTACATATTGAGATTTTGAGGAAAAAGTTACAGAAAGAAAGTTATAAATTTTCACTATTTCCGTGACCTTCAATGCCATCTATAAGACTGCTGTTTTCCATAGCATGTGCTTCACTGGAGCTGATATTACGCGAAGAGGGAAATAGGCCGTAGAGAAGCAAAGGTGGCGACATTCGAGGATGCGGGAAGGACAATTGTGGGGAAATGGAGAGGGGGATCAAGACTATAAGACTTAAGGCTATAGGCTCAAAGCAAACGCAATCACTCTCTGGCGTCGTTAATGGTACCAGGAAGAAGAGAGAGAGACGCTTCTTACTAAAGGGAACATACCGCAGCAGGAGACCTCCTTGGAGATAAGTTTAGGGTAGGTAATATGTAAACGCGCTTCTATTGCCATGTTGAACAGCTTCAGTTTTCGAGTGCGGAGCCTAGTCCCTATGTCAGGGGTGGGCAGACTTTTCTGCATGGCGGGCCGCGTCGGTGTTTGCGAATTCTTCAGCGGGCCGCGTTGAAACGTGCAAATGCTTAGGCGAGCCAGATTAGACTTGAAATCGGAAATTGCTTAGATTCTTAGGCATCATACATAAGTGAAAAACAAGCACAAACAAGGATTGTAGGGCAAAATTTTCGAAACTAAAGGTTTTATTGTCATAATTTTACCAAAAGTAATATTAAATTGTGTTCAATTTTATGGATCGCTTTTTCGGAATGCTCTCGAGGGCCACATACGGCCCGCGGGCCGCGGTTTGTCCACCCCTGCCCTATGTGATAAAATTGGCTTATTAGGAAAATATTTTAGGTTTCCTGTACTTTTTTTAAAAATAGCATTCACTTTTTAAACAATAAATCTTCGGTGACACGGCAACTTATTCCTCCCAAGTGCTCGTTCTCCTGATTCTGGTAAAAAGGGTCAGATATTGACTACTTTTTTTATTTTTCCGGTCTTGCTGATTATGATCTGAATCGAAAATGGTACTTGAACTCTAAACTAAATAACGGAAACGCATTTGGCAGGCTTCCGTTACCATCGGTGGTCACCACACATTGGTCTCTGGCTTATTTTCCCCTGTAACTATATTTTAAATGTTTATGTAAAAACTATTCTTTGCGCTGTCCGCTTACTTTTCGTCAGTGCGTTTGCATATACACTTACTTTGAGAATTTGTTTTATTCTGGATGCATTTTTAGTTTCTCCATACGTAGTATACGAGAAAGTATTGTAGTCGTGAAAAAAATTGATTTCGTGATTCCAACTGAAATCCGCGTTTTTAAGTCCCCTGAGTACGCTTTCACTATTTTCTCTATGTCCGTGTGTGTGTGTACGATAAAAGATTTTGTGGGCGCTCTAACTCAAAAAGTGATAATCAGATCTGTACAGGACTTAATACATACTTAAGATTTTTATTAGTAATTAAAGGACAGAAAATTCTTCGTCCGAAACTGGTAAAACGTAAATGAAGGTTTATTCTTTTCATTTTCCCGTTTTTAAAAATATCTCACATGACTTGATTTATGTAAATATTTGTTATTTAACAAATTTTTTTGAAATGTAATTTTATACAAGGTTTTTAAATATTTTTTTATAAAATGGATAGTTTGATATATTTCGATTTTTCGTCTGTATTGACGTAGATGCCTACGCTTGTAGGGGTAATTTTACTTTCACATCGATATCTTTTTATAAAAAATATCTAACAATTTTGTTTACTTATTGCTTTTACAAGGTGAAAGTGAATCAAAGTATTTTTTGCTGAAAGTTATTCAAGGTGTTTAAAAACTATTCACATATGTAATTGCTGATAATCATTCTCTAGGACGTTGATGTCGAGAGCAATCATATTCGTTACTCTGTATGGAGAAATTCATGTGCTGGACACATCAGATTTTTAAGATAAAAGTTAAATGCATGACGCATAATTATGTACATATTGCAAAGATTTAAAAGATCGTGGCAGTCGCTGGTCCCTTGGTTGTACTCACAAATTTTTCTCCTATCTCTCCTCCTCATATACCCTCACGTACTATTTATTATTCACAGATAAATTTGCTGAATTTTCGGAAACTGTGAAAATCCAAAATGAATACTCGCCAGCGGACGGCGATTCGAATGAAGGAGCTTATCATTTTCGGCGTCTTTTTTGCGGTTGTCGTAGTGGATTTTGCGCATCCATCCGTCAGCGCGGAAATGCCTATCCAACTCTGAATGTGATACTGGATTTTGCTGCGTTTACGGTGAGATATTTGAATTTCGAAGGGAATAAAACAAAATCACTTTTGTTAACATTCCATTATATTTCATCATTTTAAAAAGTGAGTTTATGTCCTTAACATGGAATTCCACATATGTCTTACTTGGTGGACTGTATTTGAATATCAATTATATATAGAACGCTTTGCATAAAAAACATTATAATTGGGCAGGAAAATATGTAATTATGTAATAAATTTAAAAAATTGTGACATCAGTAACTCGAATTTTCGATTGCTTGTATTTTAACAGTCAGTATTCACAAAATTTGAACAAAATAACCAAGATAAAATGGTACAACTAAAGAAAAGGTCTATAAAAAGTACATAATCATTACACGAAATGTTTTTTATTTGATTTATATAGGAATTTTATGAATGGGAAATGTTAGAAACGAAACTTTCATTTTTATATAATTTTGCAAACAAACGTCAGCCTTAAAATTAAATTTTGACTAAAATCATTTATTTAGTAGAATGTAATTAATATTTGTACTACAGGATTTTACCGATACCCTATTCCCTCATGCAATCCGAAGAAGAAGGAGGGTGAGGAGTGCAGCCAAACCTACGAGAAGACTCAAAGCACAACTCTATATTATCCCAATGGAGAGAAACTGAACCTCACTGACGTCCACCACGGATACTGTGGATGCTCTGAAGGACTACACTGCGATTCGAATAGCAATAAATGTTCCCCCATACGTGGATCTTATTAACCGTATTAAGGTACTTTCAGCTATATCAGATTGTAGAGAACGGAATGGCTTGTGCTGGACTGACTATTCGAAAGCATACGCATTCTTGCAAATGAACAGACATAAGTCCCGCATACCTTCTAATAGCTTTATAATGTTAACCAAAAGCTACATTAGTATAAGATGAAAAACTGTTCTATTACTTTGTAGAGAACCTATTGAAATAAAATTGCAGCGGTATTAGAAAATCATGATACAATGATTTAAAAAAGAACGAACTATTTTTATCGTTTTACTCCTAATAGCTTTATTGAAATTATTGCGAATTATTAATTATCTCTTTCAACAGACTTGCTCAAACTATGCCATTTAAATTTATCCTGATTTTTTGGTACTATTTGTTAACTCTTATAAATAAAATGAACAACATGTTACAGTCTGAGAATATGATTCTTGACGCGGCTTTTAAAATTATAAATTGTGTAAAATCTGAGAATCGTGAATTATGAATAAATTTTGACTCATTACAAGAAGCAAAAGATCTTGCCAGAAAGATGAATATTTCTGAGAATTTTCCCGAGTAACGTAATAGAAATAAAAAAAGGATGTTTGACAATTTATCAACAAACGAAGTTAGCATTAATCTTATAATTGAATTAAAACATAATTTTTACTTTGTTTTAATTGATATAGCTGTTGCACAAATAGAGGAGAGATTCGAAATGATTCCCAAAATTATATCTAAATTAAAGTTTATCACTGATATCATAAAATGGAAAAAGATAATTAAAAAAAAGATGTACTGGATTTCATAATTTTTTATAGTAATGACGTTAGTATGGATCGTTTGGATGGAATTTTTACATTATAAACGTTGTTAGAAAATGAAAGGATAACTTCAGTACAGGATTTAATTCAATTAATTTAAAATAATAATTATAGCGAAATATTTCCTAATATAGTAACGGCTGTTAGATTAGCGCTCCTAACACATGATAGACCTCAAATAATTTTTAATTATTTTCAATTTATTGAACGTGAGCTCTGCACTAGCTGCGGTTACAGGAAACAAGAAAATATCCTATGAAGACAAATTCATACTAGATAAACAATTAGGGTTTAGTTAAAAAGGTTTTGAGAAAGATCTTTTCCGTAAAAGACATTTTATCTTAATCAACATCAATTCTTACAATAATAATAAATGAAAATGGGGTGTAAAATAAAAATGATGAAAACGATTACTATAATGAAAAAAAGAATATTTCGAGCAGTTTTATAATAAGAATAGCCGGAATCGGTAACCGTAACCAGACGCATGAGACACCTACCATCTGTGTAGCTATCGAAAATCTCGTACCAGGAGCGTCACGTCAACAGCGATTCCTAAATCGGCTAAACTGCAGTATACATCTACATCTACATGATACCCTGCAAATCACCAGACTGGTGGGTGGCAGGGGGTGCAGCACACCAAGCCCTACCTAATAACGTCCCTCGTGGGAATCACTCTCCTGTTATGATCCCGTATGGTCCTTGGAAAAAACGAGCTCTGGTATCGCTCGGTCCTACAGTCGATCTCTCGTATTTTATTCTCGTGATCGTGCCTGCCCATGTACGTAGGTGCCTCTAATATTCCTGAGACCTCCTCTAAGAGAACTTCCGACCTAAATTTCTCCAGAAGCCTTAACCTAGCGCTAATTCTGCGATCCTCTAGCGATATCCAATTCAACTCCTTCAAGAGTGATGTGACGCTTAATTTTTGCTCATATTTTTGCTTAACGAATCTGGCTGCTCTGCGTTGGATTCTTTCTAACTCTATAGTGGACCACCTACCTATAGCCGGCTCTAAATACATACGTATTAACGGGGAGCCCAACTTAAAAATATAAATACGGAACAAATATCATTTTCATTGTGTTTTAATTTTTCAAAACAACATTAAGAGAAACTGATTGGCCGGTCTCAACATTTACAAACCCAATCACCGGAAAACGGGGAGGGATAATTTGGTTCCATGCGAGGCGAAGGGCGCGGTAGCGCCCGGAGACGACTACCCATTAAAACAAAGCGAGCCCTAGGCTCGTCAATATATCCTTTCAATGTTATATCCTCTCCATTTGCGGTACAAGTTAGGTTAGGTATATTTTTCATGGTTTTGTTATTATTATTATAGATTAATTTGAATGTTTCTATGGTAAATTAACAAATTGTAATTCTGTTATTGGCCAAGAGACGGCGATAGGTAAGTGGTCTACTGTACTGCATTTTTCCCCCTAAATCCAACGATAAGGATTCGCCGAAGTTCTAAGCACGAAATATGATTTGTAATACGATCGACTTTTGAACCATCGTCAATGGCACTATACGGTTTCACGAGCTAAGGAGATGATTCTAATGGTATTTTATTCATTTACCTCATCGCAGGAGTTTTCTGCGGCTGTCTCTTCGTCCGCTTTTCCTTGCCAAGTCACTTCGGGGGGGGGGGGGGGGGGGGGTGGTCTTCTTACGTCAACCCCTCTTCTTTCCTTCCTTGCCTTGTGAGCCTTTTCCTCAAAGCCTTATGCGGGCGCCGTTTCTTTCCAATGGGCCTCCGCGTCCCGTAAAAACAAGTTAGGAAAGTGTACAGCGTACAAATGGGCAAGTTTCATTCAATGGAGTATTTGAAAGAATTGATAAACGTGCACATAAGGGAAAGAGCGTTTTAAAGTTCTTCTCTTCGACATAAATAATCCATTTTCTTCCTATTTAAAAATATTGCATACACACGTAAGGAAATTAAACGTTTGTTTGTGAGATTGTTTATGTTAGCAACGATGAAAAAGTAACCATGCCAGAAATTTTCCAAGTTCTACTCGAATTAAAGCTTTCTTGTTCGATTTTCTTGATAATGGCTACTCCTGCGATAAAAATGTATTGGAGAAGAAATGTTTTTCTTTACTAGTTTTATTTGAAACCTATTTTGATACGACAAATACTTTGCGAGATATGACGGAAAGATCATTTTTTGACAACTGTAAAGTGGTACTCCTGATTGACTTAGGTGATTTTCTTATTGTCTTTTAATGTAAGTCCTTAACATCAAATGTCATGAAAATCCGTTCGGTAGAAGCCGAGAACGAAGATGCGAACGGACGGACAGACGGAAAGGCCGACTCTAATGCTGGAAGATAAACGCGCCTAAAAAAGCAGTCTCTTCATCTCGTCAGATAAATAACTTTTGTAAATTCCATAACCGCAAAACGATTTTGTTTAGCCAACACGTTTAAATTAAAGAACAAGCATGTAAAACACACTTGCCTCAGGCATCTCCAATAGCAACCACAAGGTCGTAAAAAATTAGGTTTTATGGTAGAATAAGTATTCAAGAACAAGGACGTAAAAAATTCTTTCCTTAGGTATCTACTAGGGTCACAAAACGATTGTTCGAAAATTCTCAGTTGAACGATAAACCTATTATCTGACTCAGGTCAAGAGCGGCGATTTGACTTCGGATGTTGGAACAAAAATCGCAAACTCCGCCAAGAACTATTGATATAACCATTCGACATTGCAACGAACTCCAAGAAGCAAAAGAATTCTTTTCTCTCGAACGCGAGGCGACCGAATAGGATCGACTGGAAGGACGATCTTATCTCGGGCGCGTACCACAATCGAATGAGCCGGAGGATACTCGAAAACCTCCGCGGAACGTTTAGAAAAACAAAGAAGCTTAGAATGCGCTTGAAAAAATGTTTTAAAAATCCTAATGTAATGGTTCAAATCCGAATGTAATGGAGCTGACGCGTAGTGATAAGTAAGCATTACCTGCAATGGGAAAAAAATTTTTATCTGGATTCCAAGATATTGAGGTTAACCCATATAATTATTAGAATCCTATTATGGGGAGGATGGAGAAGTTAGTTTATATCTGGATTTAAGAGCAGGTTCAAAGAAATTTGTTTTTAAATACTCTTTTGTTTAAAGAAATGAAAAAGTCATTGCATCAGTATTGGTGAACTATGGCCAATCACATCAATATAAATACATATTAGGAAGGAAATTATTTTCGCGGGTGGACCGAAAGTTTGTAGTTCCGAAGTCACGGAAAAATATTTTGTACCTACGATTTCAATGCAGTTACTCAAGGCTCATTCATTACATTTCCGACTATTGGTAATTCATACATCATTCCTCAACTGTGCAAAAAAGAACTATCTAAAAATTTCCTATTCTTTGCAGAATAGCTGATATAATAAATACGGTTCGGTTATCGTCGAGGTAGTCTTTCTTTTAAATGTCGCGAAGCAACGTCGCGTTTCCTCTCTATCTCCACGTATCGCTGGTTTCAATGCGCATTTCAAGTCGCGCGGTGCGTTTTTTTTTCTTCGAGTTAAAACATACTGGGCATTATGACGGCAGCGTAACTACCCTTAGAACTCGGATTTCTTTTTTCCTTTCCGTTATTACTCGCCTACTTATCTTTACCATGTATACTGATAAGCCAAATTATTTGCGGTTAGGTGGCTCCTGAGGCGTAAGAAAATGCAATCGCAAGTAGGCGACAGAAATATATTTAGAAACCCCTATCACACCTTCCTAAACCGGTTTAGAGTTACACTCGATTAGCTAACAGCTGTCGATTCATGCTCGACTTGCTAGTGCAAAAGGTTATTAAGAAGACTTCCAGAATTCTAATTCATGATGAAATTTTCGCATTTTTTGGAGACTAATACTTGAACATTTGATACTCCAGAATAACCTTAACGTTTAAAAGGGGCTCACACATACTATATGGGAGTAAAAAGATATGGAATACACTTAATTTTTTCCCGAATTGAAATTTGGCAATCAATCCTCCGATTCAGCGTGCTCGAAAAAATTAGGAAATATGGCGTACTAGATGGGGTACCCGGCGTTGCCCGGGATAGGTAACAATAAAAAACTGATTTTATTCACACCCTTTATTGTAGTGCTTTTTGGTATACAATATTTTTAGTCTTTCATATGTGAAAAGATTTTTTGGAATTCCGACCCTGGAGCAGGCAACATAGAACACGAAAAAAACTTGTAAAATATACTTATCAATGTAAACATTTAAACTACTTAAATGAAATCAAACGCATCTTTTCAATCGATTGCAAAAGGGGAGCCGAGGCGCAGTGGTGCGGGCGCTGACCTGTTACGCTTAGCAAACTCGGTGCGAACCGGGTTGCCCCTGGCTCCCTGTTTGCGTGGTTATGTGGAGAACACGAAAATCAGCGCCCCGTCCTTCGGAAGGGACGTAAAGCCGTTGATCCCCTTGGTGTTTCTCGTTAAGAGTAGGCTAATGCCGGCACCGGGTTTCTCTCCTCCCTTGCTTTGTGATTTAGACTGAGAAGCCTTCTAGCGCTGGAGTCGTTTGAAGTCACAAGGTCCCCCCAATTGATTGATTTCAATCGACAGCACACGTTAACAAAACTGTTTCTACGATAAACAAACACCTTTAACGACCAGTGTTTTTAATTTTCGTCCGATGATTCTTAATAATTTTAAAATGCAAATGAAAAATATGCTGCACTCGTTCCCAGTTCTTTACTTTTTATGACCGTTTATTTAATTTTTTGACTCCCCCCCTTCCAAGCCAAAAGTTAAAAAAATAAGCCCGAGGTGCACACCCTCAGGTATCCCTAAACACACATGCCAAGTTTCAGCTTTCTAGGTTTATTGGTTTTGGAGTTACAACGTTAACACCCAAACAAAGTAACGCACATTTTCTTTTATTTATATGTTAAATCAAAATGTACAACTTAATCTGCGTAAATGTAGCTACGAAGAGAAAATAACTATGTAACTTTCAATATTAAATTTTAAAAAACATGTCCCTATTATCATCTAATTTGAAATTTATGCGTGAGCCTATTTGCGTTAGTAAGCATTACAAATGTATAATATAATAGTGTTACTTACAAAAAGGAAGATTCCAGCATACAAATGATGAAATACCTTGATTAAACTGTGAGAAACACTTCCCAGACGCAGTCAAAAGTATAATTGTCTTTAAATATTTGTTGCTATGCGTCATTAATTTCGATGCTTAAACAAAAGTTCAAAGCGAAGAACGCTTTTCTTTCGTCAATTTGAATGTCTAATTGGCACTAATTGAATCGAAGACAACAATGGGTCACCTTGGCAACGACTGGAATGAGTACGGAAAATCCGCAAAATTTCGAAAAGGAATGCGTATTTCTGAAAACTTCGACTATGTAACATGTAAACATTGCAATAATAAAATAGTATAAAATTTTATCTGTCGAATAAAGTAAAAATAAAGAAAATCGGTCGATATTTACGTATTTTGATGAGCGACGGAAAAAAACCTTGCACTCTGAAAAATCGAAAATCCCTTGTAAACATATGGGAAAATATAAGATACGGTTTGGGAACCATTGCCTTAACGCGGACGTTTGTGACGTATCAGGTCGCGCACAGTCTTTTTGACCGTGTTGGATAAACAGGCTAAAATACGCAAAAATAAATTTTTTAATACAACTGTTTCTTTATTTTTAAATGCGTAAGTATTTTGTGTGCTTCCGTTGCCCAAGGGACAAGACATGTGTTACGGATTAAGTCATAAAACCGGGTAAAATCAAATTGACGAATCTGAAATACATACAAATCTCTATTCCTCAGTTTGGATTTACCCGATATAAAGGATCATTTGGAATAAATCACGGAACAATTACGATAATATTTTCCAGAAACGGACGATTCTAATAATTGGGTGCGATATGTGCGGATTTTTCAATTCCACATCTAACAGGAAAAGAACAAAAAAGCCCAGTGGCGTAGTGGAATCATTCTGGGCCACCCCGCCACGGACAGCAAGTAGAAATAATTCACTTTAATCATATAGTATAAATTAGGCGCTTTTCCTATCCTCTAGCATATTATTTTAACGTTAATGAGTAAAACTTGGAAAATAAACATAATTACACTTTTAAAGGCAATTACTTATATTAAAAAATATATACATGAAAATCTTTTTATTTTTTCATTCTCACGCGAAAAAATTTCCATTTTAACACAATTTATAGCAGTTAAATAAAGAAATTTCATCTCTAGGTATTTTTTGTCCAGTAGGAGTTGTTTCATAATAATAATCTACATTGAAAGATCTATTGCTTTTCCGTCTTTCGGAAAAGGCCCGTTCGGTTAGCAGGATCCATAGCTCAAAACAGTTGTTTTAATTTTGGGATAATCAACGTTTCCAGAAAATTTTTCTCTATCCGAAGGATATACTGGCAAACCGATTTATCAAAATCTGAAAATTCTTCATTCTCCACCATTACATCAACGTTTTCACAAGGAATACTACATGTTGACTTAGACATCTTAGAAAATAAAGGTCATGAAATTTTATATTTTAATATAAAAGGGAAAATATTTCACTAAAACACACTTTAATTAATTCACAGCACACAATTACACTGCTTAACTTACGAGCAAGAACGAGAAAATCACAAATCAATGCAGATAACTTTTTCTTTTTTGTTGACGCCTTGGTAACACTCAAATTCACCTAAATGGCTCTACTGGAATAAAAAGGGCACCGAAGGCCGTAAATAGCAAAGTTTTGGCTTATGTTAGACTGGATGCAGGGATGCTACATAGTGGAGTCTCCATTCTCTCACTCATTCCAAGTCCGCTCTCATAACATTGGTCAAGATCTTCCATCGTTAATATCTTTGGGAATGTTGCGTGTACACTAGACACTCATATTACATGGTATATACGTTCATTAAAAACCGAGTGTAACATAGAAATGCTTTATGCAAACGGTTGTGCTCTGCGTATAGCATTTTGTAAACAGACCGCAGGCGTGGGTCGTGGGCGTGTTTATTCGTCGCCGTAATTACTAACAGCCCAAACGGCTCTTCCTCAAGCAAACAGCATTATCAATTGGTTCTGTTTATAGGAGGAAAAACAAAGGTAGTATAGTTCAAACATCTTTTCTTTCATCTCCCGCTTAACATTTTTCTTTGTCCGTGATGCCGTTTAGCCGTGGTTCGCTTTGTGCCCCCTTCGGTCCTGGGACCCAAGCCACGCGGGTGTCCGCTACGCCAGTGCCAGTGCCGCGAGAAAGGCACTATATAGTGTGCCCCCAGTCTGAGGATATTCAGTTTTCACAAAAGCGTTTGGAACAAACAAATTCGCATGAATTTTATTATCCAAGGACTTTCTCCTGAAACTACGAGAGGAATTGATAGACTTTAGCAACGATCATACAACTTAAAATTAGTATTAATACCTTTAGATGCATATATTTTGGTTAAAAGCTAAAGGTGTGAATATCCTTCAATATCTGAATATGCCATCGCTATGACGTTCCAAATTCAACAACGTATTTATGCGAATTTAATTGTTCGTCATCGGCTCATATTAAAAATATTAAAAGGGCATGTTTAAAGAACCTAGATGAAGAACTTCTTGTAGCTCTTTCTATTATTGAGCCTTTGTACAAAAAAAGAAATACTAAATTTTCCATAGAAGAGCATAACATTTTTACACGTTGAATTGTGTATGTACTTAATTTACAATAAAATTATACAATTATTTAATATTACTTAACCAACCATAACAATCTAATATAATTGCGACTTTTACTGGTTTTATGCTAGCTTTTTCTTTAAAAATGTGTATTTATGTAGTGAAATTAATTATGGTTCGTTTGGTGTGTCGCGATGTTTTTAAGAATGTATGAAGGTGTGCCGTGGAGCAAAAAAGGATTGGGGAGCACTGGGCTACGCCACTGAGAAAGCATCATGGATATTTCCACTGACGATGACTTGAAAATTAAATTCTCGAAGTTATCTTTGATTGCTTTCTGGAAAAAACCATCAAACGAGTATGGGGAGGAGGCTAAAAGAGCAATCAAATTATTCATTCCTTTCTCCACAACGTGCAGGTGCAAATCTGGATTTTCGCCCCTGACTTTAATTAAAACAAAAAATCGACAGAAATTGCATGTTGTATCTAACTTACGATTGAGGATTTTTCAATGTAGTCAATGATTTACTCTTTACGCCATGCAAAAAAGGCACATTCATCTCAACAAGCGTTATGTATTATATATAAACTCGTTTGTTTTTAAATAAGTCTATTTTTTGTAATACTTGTCCTATTCTTTGATGAGGGGGTACTTCAATAGATTGAGTTCTAAGGGGTACGCGGTCAAAAACGTTTGGGAAACTCTGACCTAGAGAAACCAAATTTTCAGGATAAGTTACTACATATGAGAGCTACATATGGACAGAATGTGGTGGACCGGGTTCAGAGTCTGAGGGCTAATTTTGACCCATTATTGCCCCATAAGAAATGCACTTAAATCAGTGATGAGGTGTATATATTTGCTTTTTTGAATTATTTCCCGTCAAGATTCGAACTCAGAAATTCAACTGTCGAAAAGGTTAGAATATTCAGTTTCTTATTTCTAAAGATGGGATTAAAATCCCTGTAGAATCCCTGTAAAATGTTAAGTTTTTATCGAAAAAAGTGAGTTTTTCTGGGTCTCAACAATCGTCTGCCATGGCAACGAACTCTGTGCTTTTATATGGGTAATATTTTAATGGGAATCAGAGGAATATATTATAATTTCATTAATATTAAACAACGACCAATGGAAGGAATTTATTTTTTCTAAAAACATCGCCTTATATTCGCAGTATTTTCCTAACATGTTTTTTTATTGAATCTCCTCCGGAAAGCGCTACACGTTCCGATAATCACTTTAAATATTCTCTTCCACTTGTCCCTCTCTTCCTTCACCTCACCTCCTACCAATCTTACCTCCACATCCCACATCATCATTTCCCCCTACCTACCCCCCCTCCCACCTCCTTCATCTCTTTCCTGCCTCCCATAGCAACAGAAAATGACGTCCCTTGTACTCATAATTGCTACAATTGCATCCACTTTGAATTTTAGTTGAATCAGTGGATATTACACCCACCGTCCCCATTGGTCGAGAGAACGACCATCTGGATGTATATATTTTTAACTTTTGAAATGTTGTCCGCGAAATATGTTATTCTCGCTCGAGGAGGAGTTCTGCGTTGAAAAAATAGAAAACTGTCCTCGTTTTAGTAAAAAAAACAAGTTTTTCACTCGATATCCAATTTCACAATTTTATCGCTTTCTTGTTCGTCATTATAAACTAGAAACGCTGCCATGGATTTTATGATCTTCCTTCTAAAAACAACACGCGAGGTTGTTGAAACCCTATCGCCGTTAGAAATACAAGCGAGATAATTTGTCGCGCATGAAAAATCCACTTGGAAGCCGCTAGTGTGCAGGAGAGATATCCCCGGCGCCACGGAACGCATATATCTGAGATAAAGTCCGTCACATGAAACTGATAGGTGACTTTGTGTCCGAGAGTTTTCAACTGCGTAGGATAAATTATGTGCCGCGATTTTCGCTCAATTACATGATAGCTTGAGAAACGCTCGATTTAACGCGAGTAATTTCTCGCGACTTGTATAAAAGCGCCAGGACTGAAGAACCTGCACCATTAGTCCACATTTTGTTGCCAAGAACAAATCCTGCAACGGACTTCAGTATACATTAAATCGACAATTTCTCCCACTACGATTGTAACTATGAAGCGAGAGATGACTAAGATTCTTGGCTTTCTTGTCATGGTCGCGGTCTTGCTGTGGAACGGTACGTGGAAAATTAAATTCTTATCATTTACGAACTGCAGGCCTAGAGCAGTGTTTCTCAACCGCCGATCCGCTACAGATTATTTGCCGGTCCGCGAAAATTTAGTGCAGAGTTTGAGAAAACTTCAGACGTGCTAGATATTTTACTCGGGGGCTGGCGTAAAGGCGATGGGGGCTTTACGCTGGCGTATTCCGCTACTGCGCATGCGCCAGCATGAGTCACATATACCGTAGGAACGCCAATAAAAAACTATCTTGGTGTAGTTTTTCACAGGGAATAGGAATAATTCATCAAAAAATACATATCTTGATCAATTATTCTGAAATAAAATTGAGGCAGTTTCTTTGACCTGAAATCATACCTCCTGCTGAGAGGATTCCCTTCGATCGGAGCGAAGGTTCCAAACCTTCGCCGCGAGTATCTATTGTGCTTCAAAAACATACCTTAGTCCCCTCTTGCCAGGTATATTTCTATGCTTGCCCCCACAGAGAAGGGATAAAGCAGAGGTGCGTCTGTTGGCCTAAAGCGTGAGGTAAAGCGTGGAAGTGTAATAAGTCTAATTGTGAGCTTTACCCGAGTAAAGGCGTGAATACGCCAATACTCGGGTAAAACCTCAGCGTAAGGTTTTCCTATCGCAATACGCGGGTGCAAGGCAGACCGGCAACCAGTACCAACTGGTGGCGTTTTCTCACTTTCCCATTTCCTTTTCTCATACCTCAATCTTGGTTTTCCCAGCTCTACCCACTGCATTTCTATCACCACTTAGCACCCTGAAACTTCTCCCCACTCTTCTAATTTTTCTTCCCTCAGCGAAATACCGTCTTAGGACCCGGGGCACCAAACATTCCGAGTGTCTTCGTACGGTCTGTTCTACAGAACAACATTGTTTACTCCTAATTTTTAAAGAGATACACATAGTAGCTTTTCTTTCTTTATTGATTATATTTGATAATGTTGAGGTTGTAATATTTAAGTACACTTAATGTCGCATATAAAGCTGACACGACAATGGCTTCCATCGAATTAAACTTTCATAAAAAATTCGAGTCTGGTTACCTGAAAGAACTATGATTTTATTTAAAAATTTAATTGTAATTCAATTCTTTAATTCTTAAGTTTTCTAGCTTGTAATGAAATTTCATTGAAGAAAATAATTTGTAAAAGGTATTAATTGAAAGTAGCTTGCTAAATTTTACCGGTCTTTGGTGGAATGTTCATAACATTTACCGTATCGTGACAGATTGTTGGTTGAGAATCATTGGTTTAGAGCAGGACTTATCAAAGTGGGGTACTCGTACCCCTGGAGGTATTTTTAAAGGCGCTAGGGGTTCCTTTAGAAAATACACACAAATGGCTGACATTATGACACTGGACACTCCAAATCAGCTTTTTTCATTTTGAATGATCGACTCTTTACGTCATAGAAAAAAACAAACAAAATATTGATTCCTTTCCCCGCAACGTACATATGCGATTATGGATTTTCGTTTCTGAGTTTAATTAAGACGAAAAATCGTCATAATATGTCGAAACTCACTGCAGACTGAGGCCCTCTTCAATCAAGCTAATGATTGACTCTTTACGTCAAAGAAATCAGACATATTCATCTCAATAAGTGTTATTTATTATGGATAAACTCTTTCGTTTTTAAATACATACATCTATTTTGTGTACTACATGTAGTATTATTTTAAAAGTGGGTACTTCGATTGATCGAGCTCAAAGGGGTACACGGCCATAAAATTTTGAGAAACCCTGGTTTAGAGGAAGTCGCCATAGACGAGGATTTACGATGCTTCAAAATGTAATGCGTGTAGTGTCATATTGAGGAAATATTTTTTACTCTCCATGTGCACCTGATATTTTCACTCTCAATCTCCTTATTGCCCTAAAATCCCATTTAAAAACTATTTACCTATCAATCCATTTGATAACCAATGTGACGACTTACTTGCAGGCTTGCTTGTCGACGGCGCAGGGGTAGACGACGAAACAGGCGGCAGGAGTCTCGTTGATCAGTTGATGGGAGGTAACATGATGAATATGAGCCTACCTTGGAGTGGCTGAGACGGTTGCACACGACGACGCCCTTGCTAAGCTTATCGCTCCATGGCAAGAATCCTTGGAATATATGACAAGAGCGCAAGATAATGTGGATTGCAGCGAAGATTTTTGGACTCCTTTCGATCATCTACCATCGTGCATCACTCATGAATGATAACAATTACGAACTATCGATATAATTTCACTTTTCCGGATGACTAAATTATTAATTCTTCTTGAAACACCTCTTTTACGTACCAGATGCATAACTGCTTTCGGCATCGGTATTCTGTGATTTTTGATTAATTGATATTCTGTAGAGTTGGTTTTTTTGGCGGGATTTATCGTTTTGATGTTAAAAATATACTTTCTGCAAACTGCATTTGTTTTATTCATTAGTTCCACCACACCCTGCACTCCTTCGTTTATTCTTTAGACAAATTCAGTTCTTGAGCACTGACGTAACCTCCTCGTTAAATTATGAATACAGTAGGCCGTCGTTTCCTCTAGGGTTGTATTTTCTAGGAAAAGACGGTGTAAACCACGGAAATAAGGTGGTTCGGCTCCTTCCTCACATTACTAAACATGCTGCCAATAGATGAAACACCCCTTTTACAAAAGAAGAGAGTTGTAATCCGTGAGACCTGTTCATCTACTTACGAGAAATATCCAACTTTAGCAATAGAAATAGAAGAAAGAAAAATGTTATCCATTGGACGCAATTTCGCAATCGCGCGGTCTGCGAATACTTCTAGGCCAGTGGTCTTCAACCTTTTTTGAGTCACCGCCCACTTTTACCATATGTTGTATTTGAAATAAGTTCACCGCCCACCCAGTGGCGTATTGAGGGTTTCTGGCGCCCGGGGCAAAGGATAATTTTGCGCCCCCAGTAGCAAAGCGATTTACGGAGGGGGGGAGGGTTCAAATCGCACCTCGACCGGACGGGTGCTAATTAGATATTTTTTCGTCCCCCTGCACTCGGCGCCCGGGCAACTGCACCCCCCTGTCCCCCTTCACTACGCCACTAAACCCACCTACCGTATCAACTTAATAGTAAAGTTTTTAATAAAATAAATGTTTTAAAAGACAAAATTTAATTATGTTTATTAATCCCAAAACTGTTAAAATAAGCATTTGGCATACATTTCAATGCATACTTTGTGTTTGGTGCCTACAAACCAGGGAATCAATGTCTGACTTAAAGTCTGTAAGGGTTATTCGAAGATCTCCTCTTTCTGTTATTTGTAAGCGGTTTCTTTTTTTGGACAGGAGATTGTCGACTGCACTGAATCCCTTCTCGACTAAATATGAAGTTGGGAAAGCTAACAAGAGCAACGATATTTTCCTCCACAAGCGTGGATACAGAGGGGCATTTTCTTGTTCTGCCAAAGTTGTACATATCCACCTTGGTAGAAATTGGCTTTATCATCATGAATTAATTCTATTATCTCCTCTTGGTATTCAATATCCACATCACACACATATGTGATGAATGGAGTCACCATCCAGGCATCCACTTTCAAGTCTATTACATCGCGAAAACGAGTCATCATATCAATTCTAATGACAGAAAGGTGATATGCAAACTTGTCTATGTCTTCGGCTGTAAGATCATCTTTGATGTAGTGTATTTCCGAAAACTGCAGGATGTTTTTTCTGAATAAATCCAATTTGTCAATGAATACCGAAATAACATTTTTGCAATCAATGAGTGTCCGTGGGAAGAGAGAGTATACTTATCTCTTAATATCGCTTCTCTTTCATTTCGCTGCGTTCCCCATATAATGTATGAAATATCTGAGTGAAGGTATCCCGTTGGGGATTTTAAACCACTGGCCGCTTTTCAGCATTTCTTTCCTAAATGGCACATACTAGTTAGGATTACCATATTCTGATAATAAAACCCGGAAAATTTAATTTCAAACCTAAAATGTAGTATATTTTTTAAAAAATCAAGGTATCTAATTGCTTAAGTCTATAGTGTTAAGATTTCGATGAGCATAACCAGAAAAAAATGGATTTTATTTGCTAAAATCTCGGTAAATTTTAAGAAAATCCGGACGTATGGTAACCCTAATACTAGTGGGATTGTCTTCAGATGAGATTACCGAATACAGTCTCAGTGGTAATAACAGTGTTTAAAAATTTGATAAAATTAAACTGAAACGCTTCGCTACTTCTGCGAGAGACTCCGACGACCCTCATGGGCCTTTCGATTTTACCGCAGCATGGATAGATTGTCGCTAGTATAGTATGATATGATACTATAGTTAACGACAAACGAACTGTAATAGTTTTACGTAAAATAGTTGTACAAAATATGTATGCATATCATTAAGCTTTTTTATAGAAATTTATTTTTCAGTGTACAAATTAGAATAGCATTTGGTGAGTTCTTTAACGCCCACCAAAAATCCAAAACCGCCCACTGGTGGGCGCTATCGCCCACCTTGAAGACCACTGTTCTAGGCTTTAACCCTCGGTCCAATTTGGGGCAGGAAGAAATTTCGCACGGTCGGTCGACTGTCGCGAGTTAGGGAACAATTTTAACTAACATACTGAATCACCTATAAAGACCCATTTGTACATACGTAAAATGGAAGAGGCGCATGTGATGTGAACGGGGGGGTTGCACTGCTCGTTCACTCCTCCGTGAAACACCACCTCTACCCACTACCCAGACTATCTGTCTTGGAGGCGGTCGCGATTGAAGTCACCATGGTCGGAGGCAAGCTACGTGTCATTGCCGCCTACTATCCACCTGGGCGCAGGTTCGAGGATGAGGATATCCGGGCCCTCTTCCCAACCGATGACATCCCGACTGTTGTGCTTGGTGACTTTAACGCCAAGCACACAGACTGGAACTCCGCCGTCTGTAACAGGAGGGGACATCTTCTGAGGGACCTTGCGCTTGCAGAGGACCTCACGATCCTGGCTCCCACCTCTCCTACCTTCCTTCCATCTGACGACGTCCTGGACATCGTCTTAGCTAACGCTGTCCAGGCGTCGCTCAACGTGACGGTACTAAATGAGCTCTCCTCCGACCATCTCCCTCTCCTACTCCACTATGGGAATCTTCCTGTTCGTCTTCCTCCTCTGCCCCGCAGGGACTTTGCCAAGGCACGCTGGGGAAATCTTCGCCTGGACATCGCCTCTGCCCTGCCGGTCGAGCCGCGGGAACCAGCCTCCCGGGAGGAGGCTGACCATATGGTCTCCACTCTCACCTCCACCATCAGCAGGGCCATGAACAACAACATCCCCTGGAAACAGGCGCTCAGGATTCTCTCTCGTCGGCTCCCAGAACCGGTGCGCCGCCTTGTCTCTCACCGGAACAAGGTTCGGCGCCTCTGGCAGCGACACCGGACCCCAGACCTCCGTGGTCAGCTGGACCACCTGAATAGGGAGGTCCGGACTGCCATCCAGGAGATTAAATCAGACGCCTGGGAGGAATACCTCTCAGAGGCCTCCATGCATGATAAGCCCATGTGGCATGTCTGTCGGTCGTTGCGGTCAGCGCAGCGTCGGGACATGCCCATCCAAACCACCTCCGGGCTGGCCATCACGGCCCGGGAGAAGGCTGAAGCCTACGCCAGGCACTTGGAAGGGGCCTTCCACCCCAACCCCCCAAACCCGGCTTCCGCTGCCTCTGAGAGGTCAATCCTTTCGGCATCCTTCGAACTCTCCCACAGCGTGCCTCCCTCCCTGCAGGCCCTCCCGGCCATCCGAGCGAGGGACGTGGTGGAAGTTATGCGGTGGCTTTCCCCCCGCCGATCCCCAGGGGATGACGGTATCAACAACCTAGTAGTCCGGCAGCTACCAGTGGCGGCAGTCGACTACTTGACTGCCATCTACAACGGCTGTCAAAAACTCGGGTACTTTCCTGAGGAGTGGAAGAGGGCGAAGATAGTAGGCATTCCGAAGGCTAATAAGCCGACGGATGCTGTTGAGAATTTTCGTCCGATTTCACTCCTCAACGTCTTCGGGAAAGTCTTCGAGCGCCTCTTGCTGCCAGTGCTCCAGGGACATCTGGCAGCCGGTAACGTCCTCCCCGGGGAGCAGTTCGGCTTCCGCCGCAACCACTCCACCACTCAGCAGCTCGTGCGAATGACGAGCTTCGTCACTGAGGGGTTTAACACCAAACGCAAGACGGCAGCAGCATTTCTGGACATCAGCAAGGCGTTTGATAGGGTCTGGCACCAAGCCCTACTGGCCAAGCTGCTATGGGTCCAGGTTCCAAGACCCTTGATAGCCCTGATCCGCTCCTACTTGGAGGGTAGGCGATTCTGGGTTTGCTGGGGCGGTGAGCGCTCAGCAACCCACTCCATTAATGCCGGGGTCCCACAGGGTTCGGTCCTTGGACCGACCCTGTTCAACATCTATACTCACGACTTCCCTCGGAACCCGGATCCAAACATCGCCATTGGCCTTTTCGCTGATGATGCTGCTGTGCTGGCACGATCGGCTAATGTGGCTCAGTCCATTAAGTACTTGCAGCGCGCTCTCGACACCATCCACGAGTGGTACTCCAAATGGAGAATTGCTGTCAATGCCACCAAGACGGTAACGGTGCTGTTCCGTAAGGGTCATCAGCGCCCCCCACCGGCGAACATTACAGTAGGAGGCCACGCCATTCCTTGGTCCCCTCAGGCGGTGTACCTCGGAGTCACCCTAGACACGGGTCTCACCTGGGCACCCCACCTTAAGGCCCTAAAATCTCGCGGGTCCCTTGCAGTACGCAGGCTGGCTCCCATTCTGTGCTCCAGAGAAGTCTCTCTGGAGACCAGGGTGAGGATCTACAAGTCCTGCGTACTGCCTACTTTGCTATATGCCTCGCCGGTGTGGTCAGGTGCAGCACCTCGCCACATTAGCCAGATCTCGATCGTCCAGAACTCTGCGTTGCGACTCCTCCTCAGAGTGACGAGGCTCCACTTCGTTCGTACGTCTGAACTGCACTCGGCTTCTGGGGTGCTCCCTCTCCCAGAAGTCCTTAAAATCAGAGCCCGTACCTTCTTTCGGAAGTGCTCCATCTCCCAGCACGGACAAATCAGCTGCCTCGCCAATATCCGGGTGATGCCTTGGGATCGCCATAAACGACCCATCGCATCACTCGGCCCTCACTTCCACCCACCTTCTAAACGGCTGCGGAGGTAACCATCCTGGTGAGCCTCCGCAAAACCTGTCATTATCTACCTGACATTATGCAAACCCAGACAGGCTTATAGCGCTGCTGGCAGCCTGACTACAGGACCGCTCCTGCGGATCCTGACCACCATGATGCAAGAGTGATGTGAACACCCTCATAAGATCCCAGCTGCTGGTTATTCTCTCTCCATTCACCGTATATCTATCCCCATTGTCGCTCTCTCCAAAACCATCTTCTCACACTTTACCTCCGTATCACTCTAACACAGTGTTTCCCAACCTGTGGGTAATTACCCCCGGAGGGGGGAACTTCATGATTTGTTTTAGGGGTAATAGACGTTTATGGGAATATTAACGCGGTGAAAGCTGTAGTAAAGGGGTGAAAAACTCCCTGAAGTGGCAATAGGGGTGTCTGGACGTTTGACCTACAGCTATTGCCCTAATGCAATTTCACCAACTTTTTTTTCTTCTTTATTATGCCTATGAAATTTGATATAAAAACAGAATCGCGTACTAACGTTTAAATCTAAAGTAAATTTGGTCTTAAAAATGAATCTATCTAATAATTTTTTCCGTATTTCCAATTAATTTTTGAATTAGATCCTGGGAAATAAACAAGAGATAATAATATATAGTTGATAATAATAAACTTTTTATTTTCAAGCTTAAGATTAAAGTTGTATTCACATGTTGCTATATATTCACGAATTCTGTTACTGTTTTTGTATTCATTGTATCGAATCTTCTATTCAATCGGCGGTATTTCAGCCTTTGATTTTCTCGGATCTGGCGCCCTGCATTGACTTCAGCAATCATGTTTTCTGTGTCTTGCTGTTCCTTCTTAATTTCACGTATGAGGTGGAAAAGTGATGGGTAATTTTTCTCTACCATTAGTTGAAACCTATTGTGCCAAGCTTCAGTGAGATTATTCGTCAAGGGTTCATTGGCAACAACTGCATCATACCGATTCCAAAGCTGTGGGTGATATCTTGGAGGATTTGATCTTCTCCTACCACGAGCTCTCTTTCCTCGGATGTATGTCTCTTCGAAGTATTCGGCAATATCTACCAACTCGACTGTGAGACTCTCAAGGAGTATATCAAAAGACCCTTCCACATCATCAAGAGTAACAAATGCAAGGCTTCTTCCAACAATGGAATGGAAAAATTCAATGGCATTTTAGGTGAAGTTAATACATGGCATTAAGAAAAATTGCAGTAGTTATGATTTATATTATGATAAAAAGGAAGTAGGTCAAATTTCATAGGCATAATAAAGTAGATTAAAAAAGTAGGTGAAAATGTTTTAGTTTAATTATATATATCATCGTATTAAAAATTACAAACGTCACAAGAACGTACATCTTTATTTTTCTTCAGAAAAATTACCGCTCGATGAAAAAACAATCCATCTCAGGAGCGAAAACCTAGCGAAACTATTATGCGAACCATTCATATTGATCGGAAAAGACGGTCGGCACGAAGTTCAGCGAAGGATAATTTTTAAAATTCACCCAAGAAAACTGTTCAGATATGCTTCATCCATTATATAATTTATTCCTCTACATCTCCTCGGCGACAACAACAGGCTATCTTGTCAGGAGGAAAAAACAAGTAAAACTTCCGCGCGTTGTTAATTTCCAACGTAACATCTCCTTCATTTGGAGTGCTCCCGCATTGCTCCTCGTGGGTTGAAGAACACGTCGTGTAAAGTGTCCTCTTCCTCCCCTTCTTCGTCCAGAATGACGATGGGCGAAACGCCATCGTGCAGACTGCTCCTCGACGTGAACTTCTGGAACGTGTCCACGGACACGCTCTTCGTGAAGCTGAACCGTCGGGAGAGGCGTTTGAACATGGCCCTCTTTCCTTCTCCACCCCTGAGTTCGACAGTGGTCGGAATTGGCTCCACGCCAATGATCTCCTCTCCCATCTCGATATAGCGCGGTTTCCTAATCTTCTCGGCGATCGTAGTGACGACGTCCCAAGCGTGAACTGTAGCAATGCACAAATAGGATTGCGTGATGAGGAATTGGAATTATAAAAGATATTCGAGAGAGAAAAAATTAACGCTAGGTTAAAATAGATCGCAATAGGAACGCGATTTTTCTAAAAATAATTTTAAAAAGTGTGGAATAACGTCAGTTTTTCGCTATGAAAATGCAAAAATACTGAGTCGCCATTTATTGCGCGCGCGTTTGGATAAGAAATACTGGGGGACATCGAAGAAATGGCGACCATGCTCCTCTTTAACTCCTTTAAAAGAAACCCAAATAAAAAAAATCGGCATAATATAAACTGCACAAGCTCTGTCATACACTACGCATGGGTTTGGTTTTGCTACACACTTTTCTGGTTGGAAGGAACTCACAGTGCTACAAAAGAAAGGGCTAAAACATGTGTTCTGATCGTTAATACACGTGAAAATCGAACTTGACAAATAATTATACCGTAATACATAAATATAATGTATTATGCGGATTGGCGAAGATTGGGGGAACTGGGGATACAAATCTATATATGAGTATTAAATGTCACTGGCTGCTATATAGTTATTTTTTTGAGAAATATGGCACAAGCAGTATTATTTATGACATCAAGAACTGAGTGAATTTTAATCTAGATCAGTGAATCCGGATGCGGCCCGTGAAGAGTTTTCGTGCAGCCCGCGAAGCCATGATGAAAAAGCAATCCGAAAAATTTAACACAAATTCATATATTTTTATGAAAAGTTCGTTAATAATTCTTTTAATATCGGTATGTTCACTATGAAAATCTCATTTAGACTATATTTTCACTTAAATGGCACCTCAAAATATATAGATAACTTCCGATTTAAAATCTAATCCGGCCCGAGGAAGAATTGGCAACTTCCAATGCGGCCCGCCGAAATATTCGCAACCATCGCCATGCAGGAAAGGCTGGGCACCGCTGATCTAGATCGTTGGAGCCATTTTTGAATAAATCTACATTTTGTGAAAATCGGTAAGATCCTTCATTGTTGAGCTATATCTTCCAACATAGTTTATATACTGGATAATTTTATACCTAAATAACTGAACTTCCCGTTAAGTTCAATTTATTTTCATTCTTATTCTAAACAATGTTTTTAATTTCTCGGAAAAGATTACACGAATCGCCTTATAAAATCCGACGCAAAAAAGTATGTCTTCCGAAAAATAAATGGGTGAAATTAATAATGAACGAAGACACAGCGTCTGAAAAACATTAAAGGTGATTTGATGCTTCCAATTTCTTCGGACGAGAACAAACGCCGTTCATACTTGTACGATGAAACTCTTCTCCTCGTAAGGGTCGATAGGTTTTATAACTCACCGATATCTTCCTCGGTCGCCTTCTCCGCGATGACGCAGAACCTTAGCACGTATTTCCCGCGGACCATGGATGGTTTCATGTGCAACTTGCCGGACCCGTTGATGCTCTGAAGCAGGTCCACGTTTTTCTTGTTAGAACCCTTGAGACGGAAGCACACGAGACCCAACTGCGTAAAGAAAAATTGAAATGATTCTCCACATCGTTCGGTCGTCCTGGATTAATGTTTGCACCACTCGCGAGCACCAAACGAAATTCCATTCGCCTTGGAGAACTTAACTCTCTCTATGCGACGTTTAATGAATCCAACAGGTGCTTTTCTTTTTTTTGCATATTAAAGTCGAATTTCAGATCAATACGTACAAAGTGGTAATTATAAATTAATAATTTATTTATATTTTCATTTCAAGAGCTCGTATACGTCAAGAAACGTATATGTATTTATAATTATAAGCACGGAAAAATGGAAAATCGTCTTAGTCTACTTGTTTTTTCCGATATTTATCACATTTTTCATGACAATTGTCAGAAAATAGATGCTTATATGTAAAATAATGATAGCGTTTTCCAGCATTCAGTTTCTTCGGATATTTCGCAACAGCATATTTCCGACAGTATTAAAGTAACAAGGTAATGTAGGAACTATGACACGAGTCTTAAAATGCGCACTTCAATTTCAAAAACTGAAGAATGAAGTGCTTATTTTAAGCGATTCCAATAGACATAACAAAACATAAGCATTTAATTTTTCAATTTTTTTTGTCGAAGTACTCACTTTCGATTTTTTTTTCAGCCATAAGACGACCTCGACAATTCTCAAGCGAACTGAGACGAGAGTCGTCGAAAAGAACATCTCTAACGATAAATGCCGTAAGTCCGCTCACCTTGACGTCGTTGCAGACTTCGAAATTCTCATCCTTTTCGACGAGTTTCTCGAACTTCTTGGCCAGTTCGCAGTGGTTTCGTATGTAGCCCCTAATCCCTTCCAAGCCGTAGTTTCGGATGACAAACCACAGCTTAAGGGCTCGGAATCTCCTGCTCGCAGGGATTCCCCAGTTTCTGCAGTCGATCAACTGGTTCGCTCGGCTCTGCTTAAGGTACAACGGGTCGACAGTTATCGCTTCGACGAGCTTGCATCGGTCCTTAACCCACATGGTTGAGCAGTCGAAGTTTGTGAGGAACCAGTTGTTAGGGTTGGTGTTGAACGAGGAAGCGTACTCGATCCCTTTCAAGAGATACCGTAGCTCGGGACATATCATGGCGTTCCCGGCGTAAGCGCCGTCGACATGAAGCCAGGCTCCGAAATATTTGCAGACTGGTCCAATTTCCGGGAGGTTGTCGAAGGCGCAGCTGGATGTCGATCCGAAGACGGTTGACGCGAAGAACGGGACCAAGCCGTCTTCTTTGTCCTTCCTCATCGCCTTGAACAAAGAAGGATGTCACACCAGGACCTCCATTAACACCATCTATTATGATGATAAGAATTATGGAGACTATGGAGGGGTATAAGAAAGTTCTTAGTTACAGGTTTGCAGGGCGATGTCATCCCAGGAACCTTTGATCCACGACCAGCTATATAAACTAAAAAATGCAAAAGACAAACACGCCCACGCACAGAAGCAAACAAATACTCAAAATCAAACGCACTTCTCTGAATATTGTACACTGCACTAGATACGCATTTCGAGTGAAAATCTCTCATCAACAGTATTTGACGTAGAGCGCGTGTTTAATCTCCGAAAGTACAGGGAGGATATAGTGCATTTTTTCAATACATTTTCATCGAAGAAGTATTCGTTTTCAAGGGGAAAAAAACGAGAAAGTCGCAACTTACTTTGTAAATTTTCGCCGTGTTTTTTTGTTTTCAAAGAAAACCATCTTCGAAGCAACAGAAGTAAACAAGATCTACTATATATGCTTTTTATATACAGTAGGCTCCGTTTAATGTCATAACTGGTTATTAGAATCAGCCGCTTTATAGAATCAAATTTCAGAGAACCGATTCAAATCATCAAAATGTACCATATATCGCTTATCGATTACTACTGATTAGAAAATAAATCGGTAAATCACAAATTCAATACTTCTTTGACATCGCTTCGTTTTGCAGTGCTCAGACATTAGACTAAGCCAGTGAGGCAACCTTTCACAAAGTGGCGTGCCAAATTCATGTCAATGTATGGTCTCGCGTGCCAGTAATGAATATAAAATAATTTAAAGGATATTTTTAATTGTTTGATCAGCATTGGTTTACTTAAATGGGGATCACATTGTAAATGGTATGCATTTGTAGCTATCGGTCTGATTTTGCATATTAGGTATGTGTTCATTAGTCACAAAGGCGGCGAGAGAGAACACGATACGGCAGGCACATGAACTTTGTGAGAACGGTGTTACAGAATTAAAATAAGCAGACTTTAGAGGTGAATAATAACTCTTACTATAAAATAGTTATTCCATTAAATTTCCAAAAATCTTTGACTATACTAAATACCTGTAGTGTACATATATAAAATAAGAATTATTTATCGTTTCTTCTTTCGCGTGCCAATCAAAATCACCTCGCGCGCCACTTTTGGCACGCGTGCCATAGGTTGCCGATCCCTTGGACTAAGCCATTAGTATATTTTTTTTACACGATAACATAAATCGTAAAATAACGCCTTTGAAAACTCTTTGTGTGCATCCGACATGGAGTGTGTACATACACTTTTCCACTATTGAATATTTTTCGCCCCGTAACGATCTTTTATTCTGAGAATTCTCACCTTGCTGAGTATTTCTCCCTTTAGGCTGCTCTTTTCATCCGGATCGAGGATGCGCAGCTTCACGAGGCATATATTCGCGGCCTTTTCGACGCACGAGTGTGCCTCTTCCGAGCAATAAGCCACGAGACGCGTCAGAAGGACTCCGTCCTCGGCGTCCGGACTGGCTTCCTTCAAGCGCTTCAATGCTTCGTTACGCGCCGTCAACATGTTGACTAAGATGCATTCGCTGGCGGAAGACTGCAAATAGGAATTTTTTAAAAGTCTGACATGTCCAGCACATGACTTTCTTCATACGGAGTAATGAATAGGTGTGATTTCTAACGACATACAGCGTCTTCAGGAATAATCAACGGAAATTACACTTCTGAACAATATTTTAGGCAAAATGAATAATACTATGAATCGCTTTTCACATTGCAAAAAGAATAAGTAAACAAACTAGTTACCTGTTGTTGTGAATAACAAAATATCGGAGCGCAATTAAAATTTCCCTTGGCAGCGTATTCATCGCTATCAACTATTAGAAAATTTTATCATAATAACGGAAATAATAATAGTTGTTTATTATTTTTATTATTATAGGTGTAGACTGGAAAGACAGGAGACTGATCAGGAACCTATATGTGAATAAAGTTGAAAGGTCAGGTTGGAGAATGCAGACACTGACGGAGTAAATATCGGTAGAGGAGTAAGTCAGGGCTGTCTTCTATTGCCGATCCTATTCAATATATATGGAGAGAAGCTAATGCATGAAGCGTTAGAAGGCATGGGAGATTTCAAAATCGGAGGAAGGATTATAAGAACAGTGAAATACGCGGATGATCAAGTACTCCTAGCAAGATAAAAAAAGGAACTCCAGAAAATGATAAAGTGATAAGCGGTGGAAAATGCGGTATGGAAATAAATACAGAAAAATCCAAGGTCTTGCGTATATCAAGTAAGGAAGAAGAAAATTTGAACATACGATAAGTATTGGAGGAAAGCCAATAGAACAAGTTTCCGATTATAAATACCTTGGAAACATCATAACGACAGAAGCAAAATGTACCGATGAAATCAGGACTACAATAACGAAAGCAAAAGCCGCTTTCAGAAGAAAGAAACTCCTGCTAACGGGGAATATAAAGTAGAATATCCGTAAGGAGTTGATAAAATGTTATGCATGGAGTATAGATGTGTATGGGGCAGAAACATGGACCATAAGGAAAAACGATATTAAATACTTGGAAAGCTTCGAAATGTGGACATGGACAAGAATGCTGAAGATAAAGTGGACAGATAGGGTGAAAAACGAGGAAGTACTTCGAAGAATAGGAGAGGAGCGAACGATTATAAAAACTATCAGAAAGAGTAAGGCGAACTGGATTGGACATTGCCTAAGGAGAGAGATCACAATCAAAGAAGTGCTAGAAGGAAAACTGGATGGAAAAAGAGAAAGAGATAGGAAAAGATTTCAGCTGGTAGACAACTTTGAAGGGAAAGAGAGCTATCAAGACATGAAGAAGACTGCGGAAATTGAGAACCAAGATTAACCATGAATAATCACGGACCTGTCTACGTACAGACTACATGTAATGATGATGATTTTTTTTATTCATAGTAACGCGTGATTTTATTTATTTATTGCATTTCGGGAAAAAGTAAACTCCTAGGCGAGGCGTTTCTGAACGTGCGCTCACGCAGTTTGAAATGTGCATCATAAATCCGACAAGAGCACAAGACGCCGGTGTGTATGACAAAAAAAAGTTGTAACTTATCTTAAAAAGTTAAATTATCGGGCGTCTGCTCAAAAGTTGTAATTTCCTCTCTCTTATGCGATTCAAACTTTTATAAAACTTGTAACTCTTAAATAATGCTTTTTCTGTATAAATGGTTTAAATTACAGCATTAATAGTGAGCTTTGCCCCCTTCCCGTACAAGGGTTTGTACAGATCGTGATGTTGTCAACAATCACCTGTAAAATTCCACCGCCTTTTCCTCCCTCGGCGCACGCGAGGAAGTCTTCAGGAAGACCGATGGCTTTTCCTGTGACAAAAAAAAGAAAGAAAAAATTTTCAGGCAGTCGAGAATAAGATCGGAGGAAATTTTCATTACAAGGATATAAAAACTTACCGAACCAATCCAAGACGATTGTCTCTAGCTCCTGGCAAGCAGGGCTGGAAAGCTTAGGGGAAACGAAGAGAATACAATTAGATAGATTCGACGTCCGCTTTTCATTGTTGCGTTGTTATAACATTAAAGACTGGTGTCGAAGCGGGTGAATTGTATAAAAGTCATTTCACAACAATTATTACCCATGTGTGACCCATGCAACCGATCCCGTTGGCGAGCATGTCTCCAAGGATTGAAGGGTACGAATTTCCGGATGGGAAATAGGCGTGGAAGCGGGGGTGCTACCAGTGGGTAACCTGACGAGAGGAATGGAAATGACAGTATTAGTTTCTAAAGCAAATAAAAATCCTTATAAAAAATGCATAACTTTAACACGAAAAACGAATACCGAATTTATCAGCAATGAATGGTAACTTGGACATATTATTTTAAATTAAAAAAAACTGATGTACACAGCACATGACTTTCTCCATACAGATTAAGTAATGGATATGATTTCTCCTAGAAATCAGCGTTCTGAAGAACAATTACCGGCAATTGAGCTTGTGAATAAATTTAAAATACTTTCAATAATCCTTACGTTGAAAAAACAATAAGTAAAGAAAATTGTTATCTATTGCTATGGACAACAAAATGTCATTGCGCAATTCAAATGCCCTTTGCAGCGTATTCATATCTATCAAAATTTTGAAAATTTCGCCATAGCAACGGAAACAATCGTATCACTTACAATAAGTGAAGAGTTAATGTGATATCGCACGAGAGTTTCTATAGCTACAGATACACTATGCGAACGAACGACAGCGAAAGAATGAATTTATGTAGTGTGTACAGTTGAACGAAGGCGAAAGAAAGCGAAAGAATGCATTCGACGCGGTTCGCTTGCAGGGCGGTACATAAAACAAACTTCGTGCGCAGTAGGGACGGTTAAGTAAACAACTCGGCAATTTCAGCAGGAAACTGTTCAAAGTTACGCATACATTCGCTCAAGTGTAGACGACTGATCAAATGCACGGACCGAACGACAAGAAGCAGCCGACCATTCGTTCGCTGTCGTTCGTTCGCCTTCGTTCGCATAGTGTAGGTATATGTATGTACGTTAAGTGAACTGTAATGATATTCGATATTCCCACGTTGCTCTCCATGTAGATCCAAATGATTTAACCGTCTATCAATTGTGGTTTTCTAAGGAAAAATTTCCTTACGAAGAAAGGATGGAAAAGCGTTCGTTTGTTGAAAGAGTGCATGTTTAAGAGACCGTAGAAATACGGAGAATGTGTACCGACACAGCGGCGATGGGCGCACGCCGCCATGGTCTCATCAACCCATGTCTTTCGGGGAAAACCTGTAAGTCCGTTGAGTGCCGGTGTTTTCGCCGAATGCCGTATGTGGTATAATAAACAGTGAGATGAGTGCTCCCCCAATTCTCCCAATGTCTCGTATCGCCAGCACCAACCTAGGAGAATTACGAAACATTTTACCTCCTCTGTCATATACTCTGAACCATCTTCTACAAATTTGCCTCAATCACGCCCTTCAGTTATGGCACACTAATTGTGAAATAAATGCACTATACTCATAGGAAATTATTTTTAAATGGAACATGCATTACGAATTTCTTTCACGATTACAATACTTTCTCAATATATCTACTTCGTGCATGAGGAAGTAAAAACATGGTGTGGTATGACGAATTGGTGCACGCCAAAAGAGAGGCGTCATGCCAAACTGTCTTAAACGATACGTTTTTTGTAAAGTTTCAAACAAAACGTGTAGAATATTTATTTGTATAAATTCAGTCCTACGTTACCAGGGTAGCGCGTAGAGAGAAAGAGAAGGACGACTCATATGTGCATAAAGTATTTCCTAGAGTTCGGGCCCACCGAGACCATGGGCCTCTTTTATTTGCACCGGGGGCATCCCCGTCTGCAATGACCTGTCCCCAGGTCGACTATTTATCGTTTCATTATTTTTGGTATATCTGATTTAGAAAGTTTTTTCCCAGCGGCATATGCATTAATATTAATAGAATAATGCTTTTCAGTCGGCGTCTACACGGTTTTGCCTATATTTATTTGTGATAGGGATAGTGATATCTACTGATGAACACAGTGCGAGTACATAATAATTCTTTTTAAATTTTTCTATCAAATTTACTGGCTTTTCTCAGGCATGAATTGGCGAAGATTATGAAGGTTTTGGGACAACGAGAGAATACATTTTTCGAGCCGAGGGGTTTTTAATGGACTGCGAGTAGTAGCACGGGTCGGGCCTACAATTTCTTTGACAACGTACGTCCGGAATTTGTATGGGTCGGGCTTAGAAAATCTTAACTCCTATAACAAATGCCGTGCGGGAACGTGGCACAGTAAAGTTCGCCACCCCCCGGACTCGAGAAGACTTGTGTCCGCTGCTGATTTTAATGTAGCTCATGGGGATGGGCGCTGGAGTCTTTACTGGGGCGCCGGAATGATTAATAACGTTGTATTTATTTTTCATACACGTTCCCCATTACGTTACAACGAATTTCTAGAGATAGCAAGTGTATACATGCATAGCGGCATTGATAGGACTGCACGGATCGCGGGACTAATTTTTTTCAAGGCCTTCACCTAGGTCTCTTTCGTAGCACATGAAACGCATTTAGCACGTCAGCCAGCGGTCGAAAACGTCCCATCTCTCCTTCCCTATTTCAGTTTTTACTCTCATCCCTTTTGTCTTTCCCCTTTTTTTACTCACCCTCTCTCGAAAATTCCTCCTCTCCTTCCTCCTGGTCTGACGGCATAGCCATAGAGGGGACGTAGTCGATCGCTGAACGCATTCAGAAGAACACTTTTTATGGAAAAGATCGTGCATTGTGACTACCACGAGAAGAGGATCGTGCCATTTCATGTGATATCGGCTTAATGTTTGTCGCAACGGAGTTTCTAAGTGAATTGTAATGATCTTCGTTCTTCCCACGTTGCTCTCCACGTACATCCAATTGATTAAACCGTCTACCTAACGCCGTTTATCAAGGAAAAATTTTCTTACGAAGAAATGTGGAAAAGCGATCTTTTGTTAAAAGAGTGGTAACGGGTGGATGTTATTCGGCATTACTCCAAGAGAAAGTATCGTCTTAATTTGGTGCGTATGCGTAATTCAATATGTCCACGATCGTGCGTATGTGCTTGACAGTAGAATTACGTAGAATGTGCATCGACACAGCCGCCATGGGCTCATCAACCATTGTCTTTCGGACACACCTGTAAATACGTTGTTTGCGGGTGTTTTCGCCCAAACCCGTATATCATGAAACAAACGGTGAGTTCTCTATTCTCTGCTATCGCCAGCACCAAATCTTACATGACGTCAATTGATGAATAACTAGCATAAGTGCCCGTTGAATTTCAACGGCTTTAATGAATATAATTTTCCTTAATGCAACATGTAAAAATCGCAGGAATAAAATTGTGCACTGTTTTAACCATCGAATATTTCTATATTATGTCTCTTTTTAATTGACTGGCTTATATCTCACGGAAATTCCTTGTGAATAAAATAGTACTTACCTCTCTTTCTACTGAAATAGCCATTGTTAGTAGTTTTAAACTGATTATAGCATTAGGATTTCAATTTCATTAAATAAGCAGAATTCCGGTTCCAAATAATTGGTTCAATCTTCAATTGCCCCTGATAAATAGATTTCGGAATATAATGTACCTCAATATCGTTTGTCGTCAGCTCTCATTTTCCGAAACAACCACTTTCACCAGTTTTAAATGGATTTGAAACTTAGAAGAGAACTCGATTGAATTCAGTTAAAATAACCACATAACAAACTTCTTATTCCACAGAAAATCCTTTTGTAATATGCAATGTTAACCTACAATTCATTCATTCTGAAAAGTGAATAAAAGTACCTACCATGTACATATATTTCTTTCAACTAATATAGCCACTGTTAACAGATTTTAATGGATTAATGCATTAGCATTTCAATTTCATGAAATAAACAGAATTCCGGTAACAAAAAAATTTGAACTTTAAATATATTTTGGAATAAAATGTACCTTAATATCGGTTAGCGTCCGCTCACCACTCTGGACTTCTCACTTTCCGAAACAACAACTTTCAATAGTTTTTAATTGATTTTTGCTTTGAAATATACTTGAGTCAATTCAGTACAACTTCCACTTTACATACTGTAAATTCCAAAATTTGTCACTCCTTTTATAGTAGGCAATCCTAGCCTAAAATTAATTCATTCTGTAAAGTGAATAAATAAAGTTCTTTCTTTAAACTATAATGGCCGCTGTTATTAGATTTAAATGGATTATAACTTACTCTGTATTAAATAAGCACCAAAATTCCTTTCATAAAAACAAATCAATTCATTAAAAGATCCACTGTTGTTTCTTCGAAATTTTCCTGTTAACAGTTTTAAATGTCCTTTTAATTTTAATTGAATTTTAATTTATATTCGTTTCCAAACTTCGGCCATTGTTACGAAATTAATTGGAGGAATAACGATATAAATTCCTAAGCACGTATGCTTTACAAAGAATTTCATTTAAGAATGCTTTTTATTTCCAATTTCTCTAAAATTACACTGTTGATACGTAAAATTTTTTATACTTACGTTAATATACTTATTTTCCACAAAACACGCCAATCTCTCCCCTTCCTTTCTCTCTCTCTCTCTCTCTCGTATTGAAGCAGTCAAGGCACGTTTATTCCCAGAAGGATGTATACAATAAAAGTTATTTGAAGTGTAACAATGATAATGGTCGACATAGCAACATCACGTTAAAATGGCGAGATTTCCACAAAATATGCAAATTAAACGTTTAACATGGAATATTTCGAACTGTGGGCTTAAAAAGACTAACGGAATAAGAAACTTTATAACTTTTTCTTCAAAATGGTTCAAATCCGAAGGTCGTCTGTTAATTTCTTCTAATTTTAATTTCCAAATGAATAAAAGCCTGCACGTCGAAAAATCGCGTTTCACATGTAAAGTAATGGGAAATGGAAATGCCTCTCTCGGAGACGAACCACGGAATTTTTTCGCGATTTAAATTTGTCATTCTCTGAATAAGTGTTAAAAAAGCATCCTTACCAATATACGAGTTTCTATCATTATTATTTCTCGAGTTATAAGCGTTTGCATAGCGTGACCATCCAACCAACCAACGGACGACGGCTATTATTATATTAAATTATCTACCACTATATAGTCGGTTCTCGAACGACGCAGAAAATATGTTAATTTATGGGTCTTACGAAAATTTCACATAAAGATTTGATTCCTGAATGTAGTGGTATTGATCGATATATATTCACTGAAAAATAACAATATACACTTACGGTTGGTTACACTGCTTCATAATGATATCATTTGAAACGTTTTTTGGAAAAAGAATTTTAAAAGTGTCGGAAATTGTTCAACAAATACTTTTTTATGAATCAACAAAGAATGATTCTTTTATATCACCGAGAAAAGCTAATCTAAATTATTTAAACTCTCGAAAGCCATAGAGGTTGGCCGATAGTTGGCGCATTTTTCTACATTTGGATTTATACCTTCGTCGGAGTAGGACGTGTTTCCTGACTCTCAGTTCGTTAGGCGCGATCACGGCTTCCAGAAAAATCCTTCCCTGATCTTAAAGGTAAATAAAGTCCACGTTCGGACTTTATTCTCAAAAATTGGGTTGAAATCAGTATTTTGGAATGTTTTGTTGAATTATTGGAACGATTTCGTGAATAAACGAGGTGCCGTTCTATCACATATGTAAATCTATATAGTTGAAAATCGTCTCTTAAACAGTCTTTATGCTCATATTTTTAATTGCAGGGTAAGGAGTGTATACGACCTCAGTCTGGCTGACATCTATCGTCAAATCACCACCATCGAATCCCGAAGTAGCTTTTAACAATTCAATTTTTTGTTTAGTTACGTCAACCTCTAAAAGTTCACGTCACGATGTGACGATTTGCTAACGTAGGCCTAGAGAATGGTTGCCCTGGTTTCATATTTATTTTCATTTATATTTTACCTTAGCTTTGCATTTTTTTATTCCGAGTAACGCATAGAAATGGATGTCTTCTGCAATCTTCTTAGTAGAGCATGGTATCTACCTCTTTTAGCAACACTAACACTGCAGTCGCGTCTGTTTCTGTGTGTTTTCATTCAGTTAGAGTTAGGCGTACAGTGAATAAGTTACCGTTAGAATCAGGTGCATTCTGGTTAGTAGTTAGTTACTAATATTAACACACCAGTGTGTGCCTGTTTCTAACTTTGCCTCATCAAGGAGTTTTTGCATTCGCGAATTTTCTTGTTTAATTCTTTAAATTCTCTAGGATGACTCGTCGCCCTTCACTGGAGTCCGCGTTCCAAGTGTCCGTATTAACAGGGAACGAGGCAAAGTTTTGACTTCTTCCTAGGGGAAGTCAAAACTAGCTATCCCCCTGCGGAGTACGTTTCACTTGGAAATGAATTCCGTGTTCGGACGATGATTCTATCGGTGTTAGATTAAAATTTGCACTTTTCCATATTATTACACGGATGCAAATTGCTCTTAGTGTAGTGTAGTGTAGCTTTTAACCAACTAACCTTGAGCATTTTGCATCTGTACTAATTTTTATATTTCTAAATTTGTTTAAAATCGTAAATTTAACTTTCGCCCTCTCCGTTAGATTTTCGATTGCATAGATGATTTTTTGTAGTTAAATACGGAACCGGGGCGATCTGTTCTCAGAGAAGGAAGAGTTTCGACAGTAAGTAGAGATTGCTGGTAGGGACAGTCGGATGAATCGGGATTCGTGATGGTCAGCCAGTGGATCATATGTGCTGACGGAAAACAAGATCGGTAAGTAAACATCCCCCATACAACTTGCCCTTAAATGGGCATGATTTTATTTTCGTCTTGCTATAGGGAATTTATGCAAGGCATCCTATTACAAAGTATCCGCGTGAATGTGATATTAAAATACATCATGAATATTTTCAGGATTTCCTGAAATCACGATTCTTCGACATCAAATATTGCTTACATATTACCTTCTCGTACATTTTTCAATTTATTTTTGTTTGCTTCGGATTGTTGTTGACTATTTGTCTAAAGATGTAGCTTATGATAGAAGTTTGTCGCCTTTGTGGATTTGATTTGAAGTATCCAGTGAAATGTATCTGAAATCATTTGAATACGCGTGCCTGTTCGCATAGAAGAAACGCTCTCCCGAACGTTCCATAAATTTCATTACGGGTACGAGTAGTTAAACGACGATGGCCTTTCAATTTCACGAAATAATATTAGTGGAATGGATTACAGGGCGCAACTGCGCATCAACGGAGACGCCGTGGGGCAGACCGCCGTGGGACTAAGCACCGAGGAGCCAAATGCCAACAGCTGCGGCAGCGAGGGACGACACCGAGTGGCACGTCGCGGAGGAACAGTATGCAGTGACCTCGAGGGAAAAAGGATTGCAGGCAAGAGGTGCTCCGGAGGATGAGGTATATTGCCCTACTGTGTGGTATTCTGGGTGAGTCGTGTAACGATTTGTTATTATCGATGTGTTTAATTTACTCGGATTATTCTATTGTTTTTTTGATGGTATTCAAATGAGGGTTCTGTTCTCATAGTGCTTTTGTCTGTTTGTGTCTACTGACGTGTGATATCTTATGTTGTTGTATGACTGACTCACAACCCATAGCGCTATGTGGTTCGACCGCACAGGCCTGTGCAGACATGTGACATGTGCATATTATGTTTTTATGACTATTCTATTTTGCTGTGTCCTATCATATTTTAGTTTACTAGTGACTTGTTTTAATATTTTGTGTGTTTTGAGTGGTGCTATGTTGGTTTATATATTCCACTGGAATTTGTATGTGTTTTATTTGGGTATATTTATTTATTCTGAGTGCTCATTAAGGGTTTGTGTGTATTCTGTGACTGTGCCTAATGAATGATTTATTTTTTATTTCTAAGAATCTTCTTACTGTGCTGGTAATTTATTTTTGAATGATTTAGGATGAAAATGGTTGATTTGTGTGATAACCTAATGCTATGAGTATATGTCATTTCATGTTCATTTTTATTATCGTCTTGCAGGGGTTGCATCAATGGAATAGGCCTCGATTATATCGGGGGAAATGCCATTTAAAAGAAAGGTTAACGAATGGCGTGCTCTACCTCTGGGGTCATTTGGAAACGGGCACAAATTAGAAATCCTCCAGTGACTTGAATTTTCAACTGTGGTGAAATACTGGCAAGCAGCTCCTATCTGTGGGAAGTGACTTTTTTTTAATGGATATCAAGTGTTTTAGGAATTTCTTTGAAATTGTTGAAGTAATGCATTTCCTACTGCTTGCTCTCAGATGACCATTATGATTTTATAATATAGAGAGATATGCTTCATAAAGAGAAAAATGTCATCCTGAAAATTCATTATTTCAGAATGTAGAAATGTAATTTCACCGACTTAGGTTAAAGGTAAAAATGCTACATTAATTGTTGTTGCATTCATTCAAATTTAATTTTATATTCTGCAGCTACATTAAGCAGTTTTCATGGCTTGCTTGTGTTGCTTGCAAATAAAAATTACAATGCTGTAGTAAATACCAAGTCTTACATTTTATTGTGAATGGTTTCTGCCTTGGTTTCGTATTAATTTTTGTTTAGAAAATAGCATATTAGCTTGGCAATTTTTTATTCAAAGTAATACATAGAAACTCTTGTGTTCTGTAGTCTTCATAGAGCACGGCATGTTTCTCTTTTACTAACATTTATACACTTTGCATCTGTTTCTATGTATATCATTAAGGTAGTGTTAGGCAAACATGTAATTAATTACCTTTGTAATCAGGGAAATTTGGTTAACTAACTATTTCTAATAAGACTCTCATACCAGAATATACCTGATTTTAATTTTGTTTTATAAATAAATCTATGCAATAATGTACTACATGAAACCAATGTAGTATTTTGTTTGGAAAAATGGAGGAATTGTTTAATACAGTGATGCAGGGGAGGGCTTAGAATTTTTCATTAAGAGTACAGTTACTCTAAAAGCCTACTTCGAGACATGATGATTCATACCAATGTACTTTTTAAATTTGAAAATATGAATGTATATGAATTGGGATTATTGAAGGCACATTAAAGGATCAATTGTACGGTAAGTGTTGAGCATTTGTAAATTAAGTGGATTTATATATCCTTTTTGTCATTGCCATTCACATGGCAAATCCGACAAAGATGTAAATCTTGAAATACAGCATTAAGTATCACTCATATCGATATATATTTTTAAATATAATATTCCAGCTGCTCTAGAGAAGCATTGCAGGTAAACAGAATGATTCTCTGATAACTATTAAATTCCACTATACACTATTGTTTTCCAAGTATGTATACACATGTGGGTACTGGTCTAATGTGTGATCTACACATGAGTTGCGATCTACTATCAGGGGAGGATGTACTGCACTTCCTCCGATTTAATAACTTTCACGCTAACGAAACCTTGCAAACCCATAATGGACCTGCCTGTGGGAACATTTACCCACCCGGTGATGTATAGCTTCATTCCAGAGAGGCGATGTAAAAGGAATTATAAGTAAAAAGAGTGAGCCGAAGGCTCGCCAATATCCTCGGTTACTAGATAATAAATAAAGCAATTAATTTTTAAAAATTGGTTTATTTTATTACGTAGCGTTTTTAATATGTAGATCGCACATTAGACCACATTCTTGCATGTAAATCGCACATGAGACAAGTACCCACAAGTATAATTTAACCACCATCCTGTAGTTATTTTTGGAATGTATTTACTGAAGACAAGTCTCGAATAGCAGATTATTTAAATAGCATATTATATAATTGTAGGCATAACATACAGTATACTGGAAATCTTTTTCTACATAAACTTGTACTTAACCATCCAAGTTAGTATTTAATTCCATAATGAGTGTTGTGATAGTATATGAAATCCTTGATTAATTTTCAATTCAAATGTGCTGTATGATACTAGGCCAGATCCAGGCTTCATCTAAGGGGGGGAAGCGACGGGGGGGAGGGGGATGGGGAGGGGGTAATCCAGAATTTAAAAAATATCTATTTGAAAATATTGTAATTCATAAATATTTCAATTCAAAAAATGGAAATATAAAACTTTTTTCACAGCAAAATGAATGTAATAAAACGGTTTGGAAGTTTAGGGGTTAATTTTTTCTAGTGTTCAGAAATCGTTGGGGTAATTAACTTCCCCCTATCTACCCTTCGAATGATATAGTAATTTTGCAGGAAATGATTGCTATAAATTATTATAACATATTTAAATATTTTATGTTGAAATTATTTTTCCAATCCCTGCTATTTCTTTTCTAAATGCTAGGCAAATAATCTTTCGGCGTAATGGTTAAAGATAATTATAAATTCTTCTGATACCATCTAAATTGATGTTATCCGAAGATTTTATCACTTCATTAATACTTTATATTTTTTGTTAATAAAATAAGCTCTGCTGTACAAATGATAATAACATTTTACTACTGCAATGAAAAGAGATGTATAAAATAAACGTTATCTATTATGGTTAAGATTCTTTTCAAGCTAAACCATTATTGATCAGGTGAAGCAATTAACTATATTTGAGAGTGATATTAGATTAAACAGTGTTCACTGTAAACAGTGGAATATGGTGATTTACTGATTAAGGCATTGGTAACTTAAGCCACAATAGAATATTTTGTTCCCCTTAAGGCAATAATAAAACTAATTGAATAAATTTGAAACTAGATTTAAAGTTAAAAAAAAGAAGAAATTATCATAGAGACTATATGGAGAAATTTTAATAAAGGAAAATGCTATTTATTTGTTTTGATTCGTATGATCCTGCGGAAATATTTATCATCAAATATCATATCTGACCTGTAAAAACCCTTCTTCTTTCCAATATGTTTTACAAAGAATATGATTTTTAACCACCATCTATAATATGCTGTGGACTGCTGGAGAAGTCTCCCTTCCTTACATAGTATGGGGTAAGTATTGTGAACACGAAAAAGATCGACATGAGGTTTCAAAGGAGATATGCGTTTTGAGGTACCTAGAACACGTTTAGACTATTTTCGGAATGATGTATGTGTGTGTGTGTGTGTGTGTGTGTGTGGATGGATGGATGTCTGTATGTGATTTTGAGCGCTCTAACTCAAAAAGTACTTGTCATATTAATACCAAATATCATATATAACGCTTTAGCATGAGTACAAATAACTGATTACTTTTTGGACAATACCGGTAAACCGGAAGTCGAGGTTTATTCGAAACCCGATTCGGTTTTGCGCTATTTCTCCGATAATACGTCATTATTGTATACATTTACCACTACAAAAAATGTAGAAAATATAATTTCCTACATCTTCAATTTTAAACAATTTTCCATAGCAGTTATTGTTTAGGAATACTTTTAGAGAAAAGTGAGGACCGCAATGTTTTAATCAAAGAGTTCAATGTCGGTTCTTCCAATATTAATGACATTATAGTACAGAAATCACGGTTAATGAAAATTGTTCCGTCTTCTGAGACGACTAGAAGAGTTGAATATCGACGTATTCTTCATAAGCCGAAACTTAAGCAATTGGATATATAAAAGTTTTTTCTAGTCGTTCACGTAGGTCTCTTGCGTAGCCCATCGAACGCATTTAGAACGTCCCTGGTCAACAACATCTTATTTCAGTTTTTACTTTCACCTCTTTTATCTTTCCCCGTTTTTTACTCTCCCCATCTCAAAATTCCCTTTCTAACCCCCCTTTGTCTGACGGCATACCTATCCCTCGAGGTGACGAAGTCGATGTCTGCACGTAATGGCTTGTCATTGAGAAGCAAAGAACCCTTTCTACGGGAAAGATTGTGTTCTGTGGCTACTAATTGTAAGTGAAGAGTTAATGTGATATCGCACGAGAGTTTCTATAGCTACAGATACACTATGCGAACGAACGACAGCGAAAGAATGAATTTATGTAGTGTGTACAGTTGAACGAAGGCGAAAGAAAGCGAAAGAATGCATTCGACGCGGTTCGCTGGCAGGGCGGTATATAAAACAAACTTCGTGCGCAGTAGGGACGGTTAAGTAAACAACTCGGCAATTTCAGCAGGAAACTGTTCAAAGCTACGCATACATTCGCTCAAGTGTAGACGACTGATCAAATGCACGGGCCGAACGACAAGAAGCAGCCGACCATTCGTTCGCTGTCGTTCGTTCCCTTCGTTCGCATAGTGTAGGTATATGTATGTACGTTAAGTGAACTGTAATGATATTCGATATTCTTACGTTGCTCTCCATGTAGATCCAAATGATTTAACCGTCTATCAATTGTGGTTTTCTAAGGAAAAATTTCCTTACGAAGAAAGGATGGAAAAGCGTTCGTTTGTTGAAAGAGTGCATGTTTAAGAGACCGTAGAAATACGGAGAATGTGTACCGACACAGCGGCGATGGGCGCACGCCGCCATGGTCTCATCAACCCATGTCTTTCGGGGAAAACCTGTAAGTCCGTTGAGTGCCGGTGTTTTCGCCGAATGCCGTATGTGGTATAATAAACAGTGAGATGAGTGCTCCCCCAATTCTCCCAATGTCTCGTATCGCCAGCACCAACCTAGGAGAATTACGAAACATTTTACCTCCTCTGTCATATACTCTGAACCATCTTCTACAAATTTGCCTCAATCACGCCCTTCAGTTATGGCACACTGATTGTGAGATAAATGCACTGTACTCATAGGAAATTATTTTTAAATGGAACATGCATTACGAATTTCTTTCACGATTACAATACTTTCTCAATATATCTACTTCGTGCATGAGGAAGTAAAAACATGGTGTGGTATGACGAATTGGTGCACGCCAAAAGAGAGGCGTCATGCCAAACTGTCTTAAACGATACGTTTTTTGTAAAGTTTCAAACAAAACGTGTAGAATATTTATTTGTATAAATTCAGTCCTACGTTACCAGGATAGCGCGTAGAGAGAAAGAGAAGGACGACTCATATGTGCATAAAGTATTTCCTAGAGTTCGGGCCCACCGAGACCATGGGCCTCTTTTATTTGCACCGGGGGCATCCCCGTCTGCAATGACCTGTCCCCAGGTCGACTATTTATCGTTTCATTATTTTTGGTATATCTGATTTAGAAAGTTTTTTCCCAGCGGCATATGCATTAATATTAATAGAATAATGCTTTTCAGTCGGCGTCTACACGGTTTTGCCTATATTTATTTGTGATAGGGATAGTGATATCTACTGATGAACACAGTGCGAGTACATAATAATTCTTTTTAAATTTTTCTATCAAATTTACTGGCTTTTCTCAGGCATGAATTGGCGAAGATTATGAAGGTTTTGGGACAACGAGAGAATACATTTTTCGAGCCGAGGGGTTTTTAATGGACTGCGAGTAGTAGCACGGGTCGGGCCTACAATTTCTTTGACAACGTACGTCCGGAATTTGTATGGGTCGGGCTTAGAAAATCTTAACTCCTATAACAAATGCCGTGCGGGAACGTGGCACAGTAAAGTTCGCCACCCCCCGGACTCGAGAAGACTTGTGTCCGCTGCTGATTTTAATGTAGCTCATGGGGATGGGCGCTGGAGTCTTTACTGGGGCGCCGGAATGATTAATAACGTTGTATTTATTTTTCATACACGTTCCCCATTACGTTACAACGAATTTCTAGAGATAGCAAGTGTATACATGCATAGCGGCATTGATAGGACTGCACGGATCGCGGGACTAATTTTTTTCAAGGCCTTCACCTAGGTCTCTTTCGTAGCACATGAAACGCATTTAGCACGTCAGCCAGTGGTCGAAAACGTCCGATCTCACCTTCCCTATTTCAGTTTTTACTCTCATCCCTTTTGTCTTTCCCCTTTTTTTACTCACCCTCTCTCGAAAATTCCTCCACTCCTTCCTCCTGGTCTGACGGCATAGCCATAGAGGGGACGTAGTCGATCGCTGAACGCATTCAGAAGAACACTTTCTATGGAAAAGATCGTGCATTGTGGCTACCACGAGAAGAGGATCGTGCCATTTCATGTGATATCGGCTTAATGTTTGTCGCAACGGAGTTTCTAAGTGAATTGTAATGATCTTCGTTCTTCCCACGTTGCTCTCTTACGAAGAAATGTGGAAAAGCGATCTTTTGTTAAAAGAGTGGTAACGGGTGGATGTTATTCGGCATTACTCCAAGAGAAAGTATCGTCTTAATTTGGTGCGTATGCGTAATTCAATATGTCCACGATCGTGCGTATGTGCTTGACAGTAGAATTACGTAGAATGTGCATCGACACAGCCACCATGGGCTCATCAACCATTGTCTTTCGGACACACCTGTAAATACGTTGTTTGCGGGTGTTTTCGCCCAAACCCGTATATCATGAAACAAACGGTGAGTTCTCTATTCTCTGCTATCGCCAGCACCAAATCTTACATGACGTCAATTGATGAATAACTAGCATAAGTGCCCGTTGAATTTCAACGGCTTTAATGAATATAATTTTCCTTAATGCAACATGTAAAAATCGCAGGAATAAAATTGTGCACTGTTTTAACCATCGAATATTTCTATATTATGTCTCTTTTTAATTGACTGGCTTATATCTCACGGAAATTCCTTGTGAATAAAATAGTACTTACCTCTCTTTCTACTGAAATAGCCATTGTTAGTAGTTTTAAACTGATTATAGCATTAGGATTTCAATTTCATTAAATAAGCAGAATTCCGGTTCCAAATAATTGGTTCAATCTTCAATTGCCCCTGATAAATAGATTTCGGAATATAATGTACCTCAATATCGTTTGTCGTCAGCTCTCATTTTCCGAAACAACCACTTTCACCAGTTTTAAATGGATTTGAAACTTAGAAGAGAACTCGATTGAATTCAGTTAAAATAACCACATAACAAACTTCTTATTCCACAGAAAATCCTTTTATAATATGCAATGTTAACCTACAATTCATTCATTCTGAAAAGTGAATAAAAGTACCTACCATGTACATATATTTCTTTCAACTAATATAGCCACTGTTAACAGATTTTAATAGATTAATGCATTAGCATTTCAATTTCATGAAATAAACAGAATTCCGGTAACAAAAAAATTTGAACTTTAAATATATTTTGGAATAAAATGTACCTTAATATCGGTTAGCGTCCGCTCACCACTCTGGACTTCTCACTTTCCGAAACAACAACTTTCAATAGTTTTTAATTGATTTTTGCTTTGAAATATACTTGAGTCAATTCAGTACAACTTCCACTTTACATACTGTAAATTCCAAAATTTGTCACTCCTTTTATAGTAGGCAATCCTAGCCTAAAATTAATTCATTCTGTAAAGTGAATAAATAAAGTTCTTTATTTAAACTATAATGGCCGCTGTTATTAGATTTAAATGGATTATAACTTACTCTGTATTAAATAAGCACCAAAATTCCTTTCATAAAAACAACTCAATTCATTAAAAGATCCACTGTTGTTTCTTCGAAATTTTCCTGTTAACAGTTTTACATGTCTTTTTAATTTTAATTGAATTTTAATTTATATTCGTTTCCAAACTTCGGCCATTGTTACGAAATTAATTGGAGGAATAACGATATAAATTCCTAAGCACGTATGCTTTACAAAGAATTTCATTTAAGAATGCTTTTTATTTCCAATTTCTCTAAAATTACACTGTTGATACGTAAAATCTTTTATACTTACGTTAATATACTTATTTTCCACAAAATACGCCAATCTCTCCCCTTCCTTTCTCTCTCTCTCTCGTATTGAAGCAGTCAAGGCACGTTTATTCCCAGAAGGATGTATACAATAAAAGTAATTTGAGGTGTAACAATGATAATGGTCGACATAGCAACATCACGTTAAAATGGCGAGATTTCCACAAAATATGCAAATTAAACGTTTAACATGGAATATTTCGAACTGTGGGCTTAAAAAGACTAACGGAATAAGAAACTTTATAACTTTTTCTTCAAAATGGTTCAAATCCGAAGGTCGTCTGTTAATTTCTTCTAATTTTAATTTCCAAATGAATAAAAGCCTGCACGTCGAAAAATCGCGTTTCACATGTAAAGTAATGGGAAATGGAAATGCCTCTCTCGGAGACGAACAACGGAATTTTTTCGCGATTTAATTTTGTCATTCTCTGAATAAGTGTTAAAAAAGCATCCTTACCAATATACGAGTTTCTATCATTATTATTTCTCGAGTTATAAGCGTTTGCATAGCGTGACCATCCAACCAACCAACGGACGACGGCTATTATTATATTAAATTATCTACCACTATATAGTCGGTTCTCGAACGACGCAGAAAATATGTTAATTTATGGGTCTTACGAAAATTTCACATAAAGATTTGATTCCTGAATGTAGTGGTATTGATCGATATATATTCACTGAAAAATAACAATATACACTTACGGTTGGTTACACTGCTTCATAATGATATCATTTGAAACGTTTTTTGGAAAAAGAATTTTAAAAGTGTCGGAAATTGTTCAACAAATACTTTTTTATGAATCAACAAAGAATGATTCTTTTATATCACCGAGAAAAGCTAATCTAAATTATTTAAACTCTCGAAAGCCATAGAGGTTGGCCGATAGTTGGCGCATTTTTCTACATTTGGATTTATACCTTCGTCGGAGTAGGACGTGTTTCCTGACTCTCAGTTCGTTAGGCGCGATCACGGCTTCCAGAAAAATCCTTCCCTGATCTTAAAGGTAAATAAAGTCCACGTTCGGACTTTATTCTCAAAAATTGGGTTGAAATCAGTATTTTGGAATGTTTTGTTGAATTATTGGAACGATTTCGTGAATAAACGAGGTGCCGTTCTATCACATATGTAAATCTATATAGTTGAAAATCGTCTCTTAAACAGTCTTTATGCTCATATTTTTAATTGCAGGGTAAGGAGTGTATACGACCTCAGTCTGGCTGACATCTATCGTCAAATCACCACCATCGAATCCCGAAGTAGCTTTTAACAATTCAATTTTTTGTTTAGTTACGTCAACCTCTAAAAGTTCACGTCACGATGTGACGATTTGCTAACGTAGGCCTAGAGAATGGTTGCCCTGGTTTCATATTTATTTTCATTTATATTTTACCTTAGCTTTGCATTTTTTTATTCCGAGTAACGCATAGAAATGGATGTCTTCTGCAATCTTCTTAGTAGAGCATGGTATCTACCTCTTTTAGCAACACTAACACTGCAGTCGCGTCTGTTTCTGTGTGTTTTCATTCAGTTAGAGTTAGGCGTACAGTGAATAAGTTACCGTTAGAATCAGGTGCATTCTGGTTAGTAGTTAGTTACTAATATTAACACACCAGTGTGTGCCTGTTTCTAACTTTGCCTCATCAAGGAGTTTTTGCATTCGCGAATTTTCTTGTTTAATTCTTTAAATTCTCTAGGATGACTCGTCGCCCTTCACTGGAGTCCGCGTTCCAAGTGTCCGTATTAACAGGGAACGAGGCAAAGTTTTGACTTCTTCCTAGGGGAAGTCAAAACTAGCTATCCCCCTGCGGAGTACGTTTCACTTGGAAATGAATTCCGTGTTCGGACGATGATTCTATCGGTGTTAGATTAAAATTTGCACTTTTCCATATTATTACACGGATGCAAATTGCTCTTAGTGTAGTGTAGTGTAGCTTTTAACCAACTAACCTTGAGCATTTTGCATCTGTACTAATTTTTATATTTCTAAATTTGTTTAAAATCGTAAATTTAACTTTCGCCCTCTCCGTTAGATTTTCGATTGCATAGATGATTTTTTGTAGTTAAATACGGAACCGGGGCGATCTGTTCTCAGAGAAGGAAGAGTTTCGACAGTAAGTAGAGATTGCTGGTAGGGACAGTCGGATGAATCGGGATTCGTGATGGTCAGCCAGTGGATCATATGTGCTGACGGAAAACAAGATCGGTAAGTAAACATCCCCCATACAACTTGCCCTTAAATGGGCATGATTTTATTTTCGTCTTGCTATAGGGAATTTATGCAAGGCATCCTATTACAAAGTATCCGCGTGAATGTGATATTAAAATACATCATGAATATTTTCAGGATTTCCTGAAATCACGATTCTTCGACATCAAATATTGCTTACATATTACCTTCTCGTACATTTTTCAATTTATTTTTGTTTGCTTCGGATTGTTGTTGACTATTTGTCTAAAGATGTAGCTTATGATAGAAGTTTGTCGCCTTTGTGGATTTGATTTGAAGTATCCAGTGAAATGTATCTGAAATCATTTGAATACGCGTGCCTGTTCGCATAGAAGAAACGCTCTCCCGAACGTTCCATAAATTTCATTACGGGTACGAGTAGTTAAACGACGATGGCCTTTCAATTTCACGAAATAATATTAGTGGAATGGATTACAGGGCGCAACTGCGTATCAACGGAGACGCCGTGGGGCAGACCGCCGTGGGACTAAGCACCGAGGAGCCAAATGCCAACAGCTGCGGCAGCGAGGGACGACACCGAGTGGCACGTCGCGGAGGAACAGTATGCAGTGACCTCGAGGGAAAAAGGATTGCAGGCAAGAGGTGCTCCGGAGGATGAGGTATATTGCCCTACTGTGTGGTATTCTGGGTGAGTCGTGTAACGATTTGTTATTATCGATGTGTTTAATTTACTCGGATTATTCTATTGTTTTTTTGATGGTATTCAAATGAGGGTTCTGTTCGCATAGTGCTTTTGTCTGTTTGTGTCTACTGACGTGTGATATCTTATGTTGTTGTATGACTGACTCACAACCCATAGCGCTATGTGGTTCGACCGCACAGGCCTGTGCAGACATGTGACATGTGCATATTATGTTTTTATGACTATTCTATTTTGCTGTGTCCTATCATATTTTAGTTTACTAGTGACTTGTTTTAATATTTTGTGTGTTTTGAGTGGTGCTATGTTGGTTTATATATTCCACTGGAATTTGTATGTGTTTTATTTGGGTATATTTATTTATTCTGAGTGCTCATTAAGGGTTTGTGTGTATTCTGTGACTGTGCCTAATGAATGATTTATTTTTTATTTCTAAGAATCTTCTTACTGTGCTGGTAATTTATTTTTGAATGATTTAGGATGAAAATGGTTGATTTGTGTGATAACCTAATGCTATGAGTATATGTCATTTCATGTTCATTTTTATTATCGTCTTGCAGGGGTTGCATCAATGGAATAGGCCTCGATTATATCGGGGGAAATGCCATTTAAAAGAAAGGTTAACGAATGGCGTGCTCTACCTCTGGGGTCATTTGGAAACGGGCACAAATTAGAAATCCTCCAGTGACTTGAATTTTCAACTGTGGTGAAATACTGGCAAGCAGCTCCTATCTGTGGGAAGTGACTTTTTTTTAATGGATATCAAGTGTTTTAGGAATTTCTTTGAAATTGTTGAAGTAATGCATTTCCTACTGCTTGCTCTCAGATGACCATTATGATTTTATAATATAGAGAGATATGCTTCATAAAGAGAAAAATGTCATCCTGAAAATTCATTATTTCAGAATGTAGAAATGTAATTTCACCGACTTAGGTTAAAGGTAAAAATGCTACATTAATTGTTGTTGCATTCATTCAAATTTAATTTTATATTCTGCAGCTACATTAAGCAGTTTTCATGGCTTGCTTGTGTTGCTTGCAAATAAAAATTACAATGCTGTAGTAAATACCAAGTCTTACATTTTATTGTGAATGGTTTCTGCCTTGGTTTCGTATTAATTTTTGTTTAGAAAATAGCATATTAGCTTGGCAATTTTTTATTCAAAGTAATACATAGAAACTCTTGTGTTCTGTAGTCTTCATAGAGCACGGCATGTTTCTCTTTTACTAACATTTATACACTTTGCATCTGTTTCTATGTATATCATTAAGGTAGTGTTAGGCAAACATGTAATTAATTACCTTTGTAATCAGGGAAATTTGGTTAACTAACTATTTCTAATAAGACTCTCATACCAGAATATACCTGATTTTAATTTTGTTTTATAAATAAATCTATGCAATAATGTACTACATGAAACCAATGTAGTATTTTGTTTGGAAAAATGGAGGAATTGTTTAATACAGTGATGCAGGGGAGGCTTAGAATTTTTCATTAAGAGTACAGTTACTCTAAAAGCCTACTTCGAGACATGATGATTCATACCAATGTACTTTTTAAATTTGAAAATATGAATGTATATGAATTGGGATTATTGAAGGCACATTAAAGGATCAATTGTACTGTAAGTGTTGAGCATTTGTAAATTAAGTGGATTTATATATCCTTTTTGTCATTGCCATTCACATGGCAAATCCGACAAAGATGTAAATCTTGAAATACAGCATTAAGTATCACTCATATCGATATATATTTTTAAATATAATATTCCAGCTGCTCTAGAGAAGCATTGCAGGTAAACAGAATGATTCTCTGATAACTATTAAATTCCACTATACACTATTGTTTTCCAAGTATGTATACACATGTGGGTACTGGTCTAATGTGTGATCTACACATGAGTTGCGATCTACTATCAGGGGAGGATGTACTGCACTTCCTCCGATTTAATAACTTTCACGCTAACGAAACCTTGCAAACCCATAATGGACCTGCCTGTGGGAACATTTACCCACCCGGTGATGTATAGCTTCATTCCAGAGAGGCGATGTAAAAGGAATTATAAGTAAAAAGAGTGAGCCGAAGGCTCGCCAATATCCTCGGTTACTAGATAATAAATAAAGCAATTAATTTTTAAAAATTGGTTTATTTTATTACGTAGCGTTTTTAATATGTAGATCGCACATTAGACCACATTCTTGCATGTAAATCGCACATGAGACAAGTACCCACAAGTATAATTTAACCACCATCCTGTAGTTATTTTTGGAATGTATTTACTGAAGACAAGTCTCGAATAGCAGATTATTTAAATAGCATATTATATAATTGTAGGCATAACATACAGTATACTGGAAATCTTTTTCTACATAAACTTGTACTTAACCATCCAAGTTAGTATTTAATTCCATAATGAGTGTTGTGATAGTATATGAAATCCTTGATTAATTTTCAATTCAAATGTGCTGTATGATACTAGGCCAGATCCAGGCTTCATCTAAGGGGGGGAAGCGACGGGGGGGAGGGGGATGGGGAGGGGGTAATCCAGAATTTAAAAAATATCTATTTGAAAATATTGTAATTCATAAATATTTCAATTCAAAAAATGGAAATATAAAACTTTTTTCACAGCAAAATGAATGTAATAAAACGGTTTGGAAGTTTAGGGGTTAATTTTTTCTAGTGTTCAGAAATCGTTGGGGTAATTAACTTCCCCCCTATCTACCCTTCGAATGATATAGTAATTTTGCAGGAAATGATTGCTATAAATTATTATAACATATTTAAATATTTTATGTTGAAATTATTTTTCCAATCCCTGCTATTTCTTTTCTAAATGCTAGGCAAATAATCTTTCGGCGTAATGGTTAAAGATAATTATAAATTCTTCTGATACCATCTAAATTGATGTTATCCGAAGATTTTATCACTTCATTAATACTTTATATTTTTTGTTAATAAAATAAGCTCTGCTGTACAAATGATAATAACATTTTACTACTGCAATGAAAAGAGATGTATAAAATAAACGTTATCTATTATGGTTAAGATTCTTTTCAAGCTAAACCATTATTGATCAGGTGAAGCAATTAACTATATTTGAGAGTGATATTAGATTAAACAGTGTTCACTGTAAACAGTGGAATATGGTGATTTACTGATTAAGGCATTGGTAACTTAAGCCACAATAGAATATTTTGTTCCCCTTAAGGCAATAATAAAACTAATTGAATAAATTTGAAACTAGATTTAAAGTTAAAAAAAAGAAGAAATTATCATAGAGACTATATGGAGAAATTTTAATAAAGGAAAATGCTATTTATTTGTTTTGATTCGTATGATCCTGCGGAAATATTTATCATCAAATATCATATCTGGCCTGTAAAAACCCTTCTTCTTTCCAATATGTTTTACAAAGAATATGATTTTTAACCACCATCTATAATATGCTGTGGACTGCTGGAGAAGTCTCCCTTCCTTACATAGTATGGGGTAAGTATTGTGAACACGAAAAAGATCGACATGAGATTTCAAAGGAAATATGCGTTTTGAGGTACCTAGAACACGTTTAGACTATTTTCGGAATGATGAATGTGTGTGTGTGGATGTGGATGGATATAAAAATTAAATATAGATAAAACAGGTTAACGTAAATAATTTCACAATCGCGGAAAATGCGAATTTTTCGCAGGAAATACCGATAAAATATAAATGATGCATTATTGTGTCATGAAAGAAGAAATAAAAAACGAAAAAAAAAATTCGCGATAACGGGTCTCGAACGCGCGAAAATAATTTTCGACGGCCGCGACTCTAGCGCCTAGACCACCGTTTCGATTAGCAACTAATCCCTTATTATTGTATTCATTTTGAGCTTCAGTAGCCTTAAATATTTAATCGCTAATTTCTCAATAACGACTGCTTATCTACACCTAGCGTTTTGCACACGTACACTAGGGGAGTGAAGTTACCTACTCGCAGAGTATGACAGGAGTCCGTGGATTTCACCTCAGGTCCTCTCCTTGTAAGTGAAGAGTTAATGTGATATCGCACGAGAGTTTCTATAGCTACAGATACACTATGCGAACGAACGACAGCGAAAGAATGAATTTATGTAGTGTGTACAGTTGAACGAAGGCGAAAGAAAGCGAAAGAATGCATTCGACGCGGTTCGCTGGCAGGGCGGTATATAAAACAAACTTCGTGCGCAGTAGGGACGGTTAAGTAAACAACTCGGCAATTTCAGCAGGAAACTGTTCAAAGCTACGCATACATTCGCTCAAGTGTAGACGACTGATCAAATGCACGGGCCGAACGACAAGAAGCAGCCGACCATTCGTTCGCTGTCGTTCGTTCCCTTCGTTCGCATAGTGTAGGTATATGTATGTACGTTAAGTGAACTGTAATGATATTCGATATTCTTACGTTGCTCTCCATGTAGATCCAAATGATTTAACCGTCTATCAATTGTGGTTTTCTAAGGAAAAATTTCCTTACGAAGAAAGGATGGAAAAGCGTTCGTTTGTTGAAAGAGTGCATGTTTAAGAGACCGTAGAAATACGGAGAATGTGTACCGACACAGCGGCGATGGGCGCACGCCGCCATGGTCTCATCAACCCATGTCTTTCGGGGAAAACCTGTAAGTCCGTTGAGTGCCGGTGTTTTCGCCGAATGCCGTATGTGGTATAATAAACAGTGAGATGAGTGCTCCCCCAATTCTCCCAATGTCTCGTATCGCCAGCACCAACCTAGGAGAATTACGAAACATTTTACCTCCTCTGTCATATACTCTGAACCATCTTCTACAAATTTGCCTCAATCACGCCCTTCAGTTATGGCACACTGATTGTGAGATAAATGCACTGTACTCATAGGAAATTATTTTTAAATGGAACATGCATTACGAATTTCTTTCACGATTACAATACTTTCTCAATATATCTACTTCGTGCATGAGGAAGTAAAAACATGGTGTGGTATGACGAATTGGTGCACGCCAAAAGAGAGGCGTCATGCCAAACTGTCTTAAACGATACGTTTTTTGTAAAGTTTCAAACAAAACGTGTAGAATATTTATTTGTATAAATTCAGTCCTACGTTACCAGGGTAGCGCGTAGAGAGAAAGAGAAGGACGACTCATATGTGCATAAAGTATTTCCTAGAGTTCGGGCCCACCGAGACCATGGGCCTCTTTTATTTGCACCGGGGGCATCCCCGTCTGCAATGACCTGTCCCCAGGTCGACTATTTATCGTTTCATTATTTTTGGTATATCTGATTTAGAAAGTTTTTTTCCCAGCGGCATATGCATTAATATTAATAGAATAATGCTTTTCAGTCGGCGTCTACACGGTTTTGCCTATATTTATTTGTGATAGGGATAGTGATATCTACTGATGAACACAGTGCGAGTACATAATAATTCTTTTTAAATTTTTCTATCAAATTTACTGGCTTTTCTCAGGCATGAATTGGCGAAGATTATGAAGGTTTTGGGACAACGAGAGAATACATTTTTCGAGCCGAGGGGTTTTTAATGGACTGCGAGTAGTAGCACGGGTCGGGCCTACAATTTCTTTGACAACGTACGTCCGGAATTTGTATGGGTCGGGCTTAGAAAATCTTAACTCCTATAACAAATGCCGTGCGGGAACGTGGCACAGTAAAGTCCGCCACCCCCCGGACTCGAGAAGACTTGTGTCCGCTGCTGATTTTAATGTAGCTCATGGGGATGGGCGCTGGAGTCTTTACTGGGGCGCCGGAATGATTAATAACGTTGTATTTATTTTTCATACACGTTCCCCATTACGTTACAACGAATTTCTAGAGATAGCAAGTGTATACATGCATAGCGGCATTGATAGGACTGCACGGATCGCGGGACTAATTTTTTTCAAGGCCTTCACCTAGGTCTCTTTCGTAGCACATGAAACGCATTTAGCACGTCAGCCAGTGGTCGAAAACGTCCCATCTCACCTTCCCTATTTCAGTTTTTACTCTCATCCCTTTTGTCTTTCCCCTTTTTTTACTCACCCTCTCTCGAAAATTCCTCCTCTCCTTCCTCCTGGTCTGACGGCATAGCCATAGAGGGGACGTAGTCGATCGCTGAACGCATTCAGAAGAACACTTTCTATGGAAAAGGTCGTGCATTGTGACTACCACGAGAAGAGGATCGTGCCATTTCATGTGATATCGGCTTAATGTTTGTCGCAACGGAGTTTCTAAGTGAATTGTAATGATCTTCGTTCTTCCCACGTTGCTCTCCACGTACATCCAAATGATTAAACCGTCTACCTAACGCCGTTTATCAAGGAAAAATTTTCTTACGAAGAAATGTGGAAAAGCGATCTTTTGTTAAAAGAGTGGTAACGGGTGGATGTTATTCGGCATTACTCCAAGAGAAAGTATCGTCTTAATTTGGTGCGTATGCGTAATTCAATATGTCCACGATCGTGCGTATGTGCTTGACAGTAGAATTACGTAGAATGTGCATCGACACAGCCACCATGGGCTCATCAACCATTGTCTTTCGGACACACCTGTAAATACGTTGTTTGCGGGTGTTTTCGCCCAAACCCGTATATCATGAAACAAACGGTGAGTTCTCTATTCTCTGCTATCGCCAGCACCAAATCTTACATGACGTCAATTGATGAATAACTAGCATAAGTGCCCGTTGAATTTCAACGGCTTTAATGAATATAATTTTCCTTAATGCAACATGTAAAAATCGCAGGAATAAAATTGTGCACTGTTTTAACCATCGAATATTTCTATATTATGTCT